>CM046965.1:97592147-100415338 GCA_025698475.1 Gossypium anomalum
TGTATAATGGGCTTAAGAACGTGCTTATATATATATAAAGAAGACTATATGTATGAAACACATGGATTTAATAATATATATAGATCAAATGTAGGTATCAATAAATATACATACACAAATAATGATTTAAAAGATATATTATAAGAATTACATAACATAATATAAGAACATGTTTAAAGAAAATTATATGTGTATAAATAATATAATATTAATAACATGCATGAAATAAAAAATAACTTTATTATAAGGCATATATATACACAATAGTAATATATACAAAGATATTTACGAAGCATTATACAAAATGTTGTAATAATATGGCATAACAAGGCAAACAATACAATAGTGATTTAAGAAAAGAGAAACAAAATAAAAGCATTAAAATAACCTAAAATATGAAACATAAAACAAAGATAGAAATATCTAATGTGCCTTTAAAACAAAAATGAATGATGAAATGAAAAATAAAAATAAAAGGGACTTAATTAAAATGGAATTAAAAAAAGGCAAATTATAAAGGGAATGAACTATTAAAATAAAAAATCTAATTAAAATACAATTGAAATGAATGAGCTAATTTATAAATAAGATAATAAAAAAAGGACTAAAGTGCAAAACGCACAAATGGGTAGGGACCTAAACTGGAAATATACAGGCTCCCAAGACACAACGTTTAAGCACGGACTCGATTGTAAATGAGCACAAATTATAGGGCTAAATCCTAAAAATGAAGCAAAACCAGCAATGCGCGATTGAATGCTTATGCAAACGAAGAGGACTTAACGTGCAATTAACCCTCCAAAGCTGAATGCGTGGATCTCATCCGAACATGGGCCGGGTCATCGGGTCACAGCTATCATACGGCGTCATTTTTGAACCATCAAACTTGGTCAAAACGGCGCCATTCCTCATCCGTTTAAATGGCTAAAATCAGCCGAAATCAACATGCACCCATTCTATCAATTTTCAAATCCCTAATCCCCTTTTTCTTTGTTGTCCGGTTAACCCTAAAACACTCCCCTCGACACTAACACGCCACCACGAACTACGATCTGCACATCCGAACTCCAAGGGAGTGGTTTTCAGCCTTGAAATCCCATTCGGACTCCAATTTCAACGAAGTGAAGGGGAAACGACGGCCAGCTTGCAAGGTAAACTTCTCTTTCGCTTTCTTTCTATGTTTTTTATGATAGATTTCAAAAGAAAAAAAGAAAAAAGAGGCGTAAAAATAAAAAATGAACAACCTTTGAAGAATATTCAACCTCTCTGTATTTGATTGCTATTCTCTTTTTTGTATATTATGCGTGTGTAAAAAAAAGGAGCCCCCTTACAATTGAAGAAAAATGGGCTTTATAGCCGAAAAGAAAAGAGAGAAAATAAAAATCAAAATACAATTTTCATTCTTCTGCCTTTGCTGTTCTACTGTCGTTTGTTTGTATTCGCTGCTGTTTTTGTTTCCTTTCACAGGTACAGGTGCGTTGGCGCTCGGGTATGGGTCTGGGCTGGCGTACGGAGGCACGTGTGCGTGGCTGCTGGAGGGTACGGTGGCCAAGGCCGAGGCTTGGTTGCGGCGCGAGAGAGAAAACCCTAGGGTTCTGTCTGCTCTAAAATTTTTGGGCTATTCGGGCCGGTGTTGTGACAACCCGAATTAGGGCCTAATCGAAATAGTGGTTTCGTGACCACAAATCTGAGATAGAAATAATTGTTTTATAATTATTTTATAATTATTTTGAGGTTTATGATATGATTTCATGACTTCGTGAAAATTTCATAATGAAATTCTATGCATTAAGCGCTTAAGTTGAGATTAGGGACTAAACTGAATAAATTGCAAAACTTGTGTTCTAGAAGTTTTTAGTATGAAATTGCTTAGGAATATTAATTAGGAGGTCTTAAATAGAAATTTGACCAATTCCTAAGTTATGGACAAAAGTTGGACATGGAGGGAATTTTTGGAAAGTTTAGTAGTAAGGGCATTTTGGTCATTTGTATATTAAATGAAATAAAATGGGAAAAATAACACAAAATTTGGTCATCTTCTTCACCTGTTGCTGCCGAAATTTTCTCTCCTCCATAGCTAGAGTTTCTTCAACTTTCAAGCTTTATAGTAAGTGATTTCAAGCCCCGTTTTTAATGTTCTTTACATTTTTGAAATTCTCGTAGCTCAGTTTACCTATTTCTACCATTATTTCGAGTTAGGGTTTATGTTTAAAAATTTACCCATGAATGATAGGCATGTATTTTGATGTTTTATGGTAGAATATGAATGTTTGAAGTTAGGAGAACGATCTTTTCTAAGCGATTTTTAGCGAAAACGAGCAAAACGACATAACCGATAAAAATATCTATTGTTCATAATTATGTGTTAGAGTGAGAATTTGATGTTACCATAGAAGAGAAAAATGATCAGCATGCCATTAAACATAAGAATAAGGTCTGAAATTAAATTTCCGAGCCTTGGGGCAAAATCATAATTTTGTAAAAGTTAGGGGGCAAAAATGTAATTTTTTTGCATAATGTGATTTTTGGATTGAAATAAATAGTTCGAGTGTTAAATGAACTAAATGTGTTGTTATAGATCAAGAAAGGCGTGGAATAGACCTCGAACGGGAGAAAGAAAAAGCTTTGGACTAAACTGCAAAATTCCTATATTTTGCATCGAGGTAAGTTTGTACATAAATAAATCATCGATTTCTTTTATGTTATTGTATTTTGATAACATGTGGAATATGGCTGCCTATCAAATGGTTATTTGATGTAAGTTATGAATTTAAATTGATTACGGACAATTTAGTAAAATCTGGAAAAGTGAGGAATTTCCTGTTGAACCTTCGGAATAGAAACGATACAAATGAACTATTGTGAGGTCACGTGTGTAGTACTAAGTGCAGGCTACTACGTGTACCAGATTATTGGTCGCATGTGTAGTACTAAGTGCAGGCTACTATGCGTACCCGAAAACTGTGGTCACGAGTGTAGTACTAAGTGCAGGCTACTACGTGTACAAGATTATTGGTCGCATGTGTAGTACTGAGTGCAGGCTACTATGCTTACCATATAGCTTCGGCTACAAGTGTGGAAATGGGAAAATGTTCAGGTAGTTGTGTATTTGTTGTTATTCCGATGAGTTCAACGGGAAATCGATTAAATGAAGATACATGTGAAAGTGATTATGTGATGAATAAGTGCAAGTATATGTTTATTCGAATTTATGAGCAATATGCTCGATATTTGAGTGAACCTCGGTAAAATGGAAAGGATTGAGCGAATTAAGTAAGAGTGAATTTAGTAGTAAAACAATGTTGGACAGTAGCAGTTGCATGATTTTGAAAATTCACCAAAAATCATGGAAGTAGAATTAAATCTCAAATAAATTATGGAATTAAAGCTTAATGGGTCTACTTTCATATAAAAGAAACAGGGAAAACAAAATACTTTTATATTATGTGATAATTGAATTCTTGTGAAACAGGTTCTGAATGAATTTAAGATCCCCTATTCTTATTTTATAAATTCACCATAAATTGTACAAAAATTATTAAGAGTCATACCTTACATGCATGGATTCCTTATTGAGTCTATTTTTAAGGGAAACAAACGACATGGTCGTTGAAATCTTGTACAGGGAGAAATTTGGTTCGTAATGCACAGGTGTCAAAGTAGTCATACCCTGAAATAGGGGAGACTTTAACTAATAAACTGTACTAATTGGCCCAACAAAAAATTCTAGAAAAAAATTAGTAAGTAGACACATGAGTCTAGTTTCAAGTAAAATTTACGGAATTAAATTTCGAGTTATGTAGCTGAAGATATGATTTTTCTTTTAATCGGGACTCTAGAAAATAGCCTGTCATCAATATATGTAACCATATACTAGTATGATTGTTTTACTTTGATAAATTATATATCAATTTCGTACTTACTTACTAAGCTATATGCTTACCTTCTTTTCTTTTTTCTTGTTTTATAGAATTACTAAGCCAGCTCGGGATTTGGAGATCGTCGGAGACCTATCCACACTATCAATACTTTTTGGTATTTTGTAATCACTACTTTGGAATTATGGCATGTATAGAGAGACGAATCATTTTTTTATATGTCATAATTAATTTGTTTTAAAGTATCACTTTTCTAAATTTAAAAATCTACATGTATCTATGTATATCTGTTAATGCTATCAACTTTAGTCTACGCTAAAGTAAGTAAATTGGGTAAGGTCAGGTTAATGTGTGAATTCATGTTTTCGTGATTGGTAATGTTCCGTACCTTATTTCGGTCTAGAATATGGGTATGGGGTGTTACAGGTGTAATTTTGGGGTTGGTTCTAGGTTTAGTTATTGGGTCTTGTATTAATTTTGGGTTTTGGACTGTAAAAAGATATTTAATGGACTGTTATATATATTTTTTATTTAGGGTTTGGTTGTTGGGCCCTAACGAATTTGGCCCATTACAATTAAGTTCCATGTACATGTAACATATACACCATGTATCCGTATATCATATATATATACCATTTCCATGTAAATACCTGTACTAGTTTGTATTGAACTTGTATAATTTTGTAATAACATATGCCCATTGAACCACTTAGAATATCGTAGGATACGCGGGTAGTACACACGAGGTGTACTAAACTGTATTCCATCAATCCTTATACATGTATGCTCATATGAGCGATAAACAGTAAGCTCCTCCGAGCTGAATATCGGTAAGCTCCTCCGAGCTGGATAACGATAAGCTCATACGAGCTGCAAATCGATAAGCTCATAAGAGTTGTGGTTAGTCTGCAACATGCGCAAGACCTCAACCAAATCGGTAACCCTAATGACAATGTCATTTGTATCTTTTGAATTCTTAAGGTTCAAACGGGGTTCGGTATTCGTCATATAACGTCGGTTATGCGCTCGATAATTATATGTAATAATTGAACCATTCACATACATGTATTTCAATTAAAGCATATAAATACACAATTTAATTACACGAACTTACCTCGAACTTGTACGACGATAAAATGATCAATCAATCCACTACTTTATCTTTGCCTCGATCTAATTTCGAACGTGGCTTTTCTTAATCTAAATAATCAATTTTTACCAATTTAAACCTCATTCTAATCAATTTAGTCTAAAAATCATGTTTTGGTAAAATTACTATTTTGCCCCTATACTTTTGATTTCTTAATAATTTAGTCTCTAGGCTTGGAAAATGAAATTCATGCAAATTTTCCCACTCCCAAGCCTATTCGAGTATCTTATAAGCCTACAGGAGCCTATAAATTTCACAATTTTACATATTTAACACATAATTTTCATATTTCTCAATTAAATCCCTATTTGACAATTTCATTAAAAATCACTTAACAAAAGTTGTTTAATCAACAATAAGGATTTATTTTATTCCATTAAACTTCAAAAACAGCTAATATGCTCTAATGGAAAAACTCTATACTTTCAACCATATTGCAAATTAGTCCCCTCTTTAGCTAGATTAAACTATAACGATTCTAAAAACATAAAAATCATCAAAAACGGGACAAAAATCACTTACATGCAAGAGGTTTAATATGCTGAAATTTTGAGCTCTCCCATGGCTATTTCTTTCTGTAAAAATCGGTTGGTGAAGATGAATAAAGATGGTAACTTTTATTTTTTTTGTTTATTTTATCTTTAATTTACCTATACCAACCTAACATTACCAATTTCATGATTACACTCCATGTACATCCAATAACTCAATTAGTAATCTAATTAATTAATAAGGACCTCTACTTTAAATTTCTATAGCTATTTAACACATTTAGCTAGTAGAACACAACTTTCGTACTTTACGCGATTTAGTCATTTTTCACGAATTGAGCATACAAACGGTAAAATTTCGTTTATACTATAATACTATCATGCTATAGACCATAAAATAATATTAAAATAATTTTTTTGACTTCGTATCTGTGGTCCCGAAACCACTATTCTGATTTCACTAAAAACGGGTCGTTACAGTGAGTTTGGATGAGCAATGCGTTTACTTGCAATTAGTGTAAAAACAATGGTGACGGTAAGATTAGATACTATAGTGATACTGTAATGTGAGAGAAAAAGTAAGCTAAACGCACCGCATCGCACAGCCCATCCAAACCCACACTAAGTCATTTATACCTCATTTAGTTACTAATGTAATAATATGAGGAAAAGTTTTATTTATTACATATGTACTATAATAGTTAGATATAAAATAAATAATAATTAGTACAAATTTAAACTTGAAACTAAAAAGATGAGTAATAACTTATATAAAAAAATAAGTGATAATTTTTCCAATTAGGAAAAAAACTATACAATTTTTTTATTTTTAGTTGTATTTGGATATTCTTTCTTTAGTTTTAAGAATATTATTTTCATTTCATTTTTGTTAATTTAATAAATTTAATGAATATTTAAAATTAATAAAATAGAAAATTAAAAAATATAGTGCTATAACCGTAGACTTTCTCGGTAAAACAGATCGAATTGATTATTATCAAAATGATTCGACATATTTCAAAGACCCAACATGCTCTTTTTTTCTTCTTTTTTTTGCATTAGGTTCTTTCATTAACTGATAGAAATATCAGTTAGTCTACCGTATATTTCTCTTTACTAAAAATAAGTCATGGAAGTAGCTAAAGATTATCAATTGAATGAGTTTATTGCTAACCTATATACTAAAACATGTGTAAAAAATAATACTTCTACCAAATGTAATGTTAGTGTTTAAACATTTTCGAGACTTGCAAAGTATGTCAAAACATGCTTCAAATGTGTTTCAACTCATCCAAATATTTTTGAGTCAATACCAAAGTGTTTCAATGTTTAAAATATTTTTAAAACATTTTAATAGCTAAATATCAATACTAGGGACCTAGGTCTTAGTACATTGCAACTCAATAGCTCTAGAACTCATATGGAAGGTATTTTGGCAACCAAGTATCAATACTAGGGGTCTAGGTCTCGATACATTATAAGCCAGTAGCCTGAGAACTCATTTGGACGGCATAGTATCAAGACTTAACTTGCAAGTATCTATACTTGCCTTAAAAGTATTGAGACGTACATTTATAACGACTATAAACGTGTTCTTTTTAGCCAAGCATCGATTCCCCTTAATAAGTATTGATACCTGAGTTGCAAGAATGTTTTTCTTAGCTTGAAATTAATGCTTTCAACTACTCTTTCCACCTAGACCACTCCAAATATTCACAAATTCGTTCATTAATATAAATACAAGTAAAAAATACTATAAGACACAAGAGACACACGTCCAAAAATCAAAAGCAAAAGAATCAACTTTTGTTTCATTTTTCTTGCATTCTCTTATAAATAGTGTCAAAGCTTTTATTGTAATCTCTTTTGTTATTCTCATTTATTTTTTTATTTAATAAACCAAACTTTGTAAATGCAAACCTTCCAATAGGTCATATTTATTTACTTTATCTTTATATAAATTTGTAATTGGAGAATTACTAATAAGCCACAAAAATTAGAGGGTTTTAATTTAGCAATAAAAAATTTACGAGGAAAGGTTCTATCTAAGCCTCATGAGAAGTATAAAGTGAAAAAATTTTTGTGGTGAAAAGCTAAAATACTATAGATATCTAGGTAATTGGGGCTAGATCACTATAAATAAAAGTGTCTGATTTTTCTCTCTTTTCCTTACTTTTTAGATCATTTTTGATTTTTTTTTTAAATTACTAATTAACTCGTGTGTTGTTGTTTTTTTTTGCATATTTAGTCTTTATATTATAATTTCATATTTTCTAATCCCTCGATTTTTTTAAAATTGCATTGTCAATCTCGAGACTAAATTTTTTTTCATTAATTATATTAATAATTTGATATGACCATTTTTAAATGTGATGACATAACATGTATATCTTGATATTTTTTTGTATAATTGGGACATTTTTTACGCACCTAAAAAAAAAGAAGAAAATGTATAATATTTGTCTAACTCGACAAAAAAAAAATTGTATACATTCCATATCGATACATACTTAAAAAATAGGCACATCAAATTATTTGATTGAGTTCACGAAAAATTTTATCCTTAAATTGAAAATACAAATTTCAAAAAATAAAATGATTTAAAATAATAAAATTATAATAGAAATACTAAATCTGCTAAAAATAAATAGTACAAGAACCTTCCATAGTGTTTCACCTTTTATTGCATGCAATTTTGCAACACTATGAAGCAAATACATAAATCATGTTTGCATATGGTAAGAGTTGAAAAAGTCTTCGGTTTGAACTTCCAACTATGATATTTGACCAGTTGGTAGAACAATAAAATTTGGTTTATAATTATTTAAACAAAACTTGATATTTGACCTATTTTCAGGCTAATAATTTTGTTCTAGTTAGAATAGAAGCTGGACAAAACTTGAGAGTTTGTACAATCAATCCAAAAATAAATGAGTCAAAGAAATAAGTTAAGAGAGAATCAACATATGATATTTGTTAACGCAATTTGAATTCCCCAGTTCTATATATGTGGAGTTTCGTTCAAAGAATAATTTTATTCAACAATTATTTGAATCACCTATTAGCTTAAGCCCAATAATCTACCCTTACACACGAAATTAATTGCAGCCCTAACATCAACTCTAATTGTTACAAATTACCCTCCCCAAATACCTCAAATTACATAAAGTATCTCTCCATAAACAAACCCTAAATAAGGGGTGCCTAAAACACCTCCAATGACTTTACAATAATGTATTTTTTTTTTATAATTGGGAAAGAGAAATAGGATTGCTTGGAATCGAACTCAAACTCTCATACCTACAACATAATGTTCTTACCATTAAGCTAAGAGAATATTAGCCCAACAATAAATAAAAATAAATATACACATTATTTATATAAAATGGAATTTAAACATCATTACAAGATTACTAAGACATTAATATTGCCATTAAATCAAAGCCTCATTGAAAAAGTTTAGGTGAGACAATCCAATTTAAGGTTAAAACATAAAATAGGGTCACAATAGGATCACCAGGGCAGATGATAATGGTGGCCCTCTAAATTTTTTGAAAATTTTAATTAAGTCTCCTTAATTTTTTGAAAATTTTCATTATACTTTTTAATTTTTTTAAAACAAATAATTGTACTTTCCTAAAATTTTTAAAAATTCTCATTATTAACACAATTTTTTTTTAAATTTTAATAAAAAAATACTGTAACTAATAAGTATTGAGCCAATAAAACGAATTTGTATTCACGTTGTTTATGACTTACCTTCCGCTGGTTATGTTATGAAAGGGGAAAAAACCATTTTGTCGAGGACTAAAACTATATTGGTCCATTTTAATTAGATTTAGGGCACACTTCGTATGTTACTAAAACTCCCCATAACGATGATAAAAAGAAAAACATGAAGTTGACATATGAAGTAGACCAAAATTATTGGTATATGTTTTTGTTTGGTTTAGTTTTAAGTATTTGATTATATGAGAATCAGTTTTTTGTATGTTATATTTCTAACCGTGATAGGAAACGTGAAAATTCAAGAAAATGTTTAAATAGTAAATTTGCCATTAGATAATCGGAAGGTCGTATGTGAGCTTATTCTTCCAGCATAACTATTCATACAACGATTAATTTAATCTCTACTAGGAATATAAATATGTTGGTGACCAAACACCACATGGGCTCAATTGCTTTATCTCGTTAGAGTTAGAATATTAAATGACAAAATTTGTTTTATCACAGACATCCTCGTCCCATTGAAAACATTCCTCCTATGCGCTCCATAATGATAGTTAGATGATAAGTCCAACACGTTAACGTTGTCTTACATGGGACCTCTACCTATAAATATTTCTAGGAACGATGAAGAAAATTATCAATATTATCAACCCTTCAAAAATACTAAGCCTACACTCTTTCAGCCCTTAACCTTTACGTCATAACCTCTAACTCTTAACTTTGATTAGGTGAACCGACCTCCATAGCAACCACTACCCTCTTCTTTATACTCTTCTCTCATTATATACAATATCAACAAAATGAAATGTTAAGAACGTAATGGAAGATCCTAAAGATTCCTCATCACAATATCTCATTTTAGCAGACAGAGTCTTAAGAAGGCAAAGAAGTTGGATATGAATGTAAACAACAAAGTTGGTTATCTTGTCCATTTCTTGATTCCAAAAAGTGAAGAATGCCTTGCCTTAACAATGGTGGAATATATTGGGATAAGCCCTAAATCTTTATGCTCAACATTCAACATTACCCAAAAGTTCCTTTTTAGAATTTGAAGTTATGTATAGTTTAAATATTGAATAAATGAATTAAAGGACGTGGGTTTAGTACTTAATATTTTCACTTTAGAAATTGAGAATTATGAAAACTTTAAAATTTCATCATATAATATCACTAAGCTTCTATCATTAATAAAATAAGTTATATATTCAATTTTCGTTAAGTAATTATTTTGACAAAGTTGGCTCAAAATCGTAAAGTTAAAATTTTGTTTAGGAATATAACAAGTTAAATGAATTAAAATACAAAGTACTGAATGTAGACCGAGTGTTAGGGTGGATTTAAATGAGCGATTGAGTGTGATTTGATGCGTTTAGTTTATTTTGTTGTCTCACGTTATGGTACCGTTATAGTATCTAATCTAACCGCCACCGATATTTTTACACACACATCGCCTATACAAACTCACCTTTAGTTCGATTGTCATCAATATTACTGTTAATGTAAAAATATGTGGGTTTGAGTGTATTTATCCTCTTATTTAAAGATTGAAAAAATAGTTATGAATAATTTTAAATATTTTATATAAAAAAGTTTGGGTTTCATTTTAAATATAATTAGATGTATTTGTTTATAAAGGGATAACTTGAAACTATTTTAAGTTATTTACTAAATCTGGCCCAATTTCTTGAAAAAGGCCGGTATAGATTTTGGAGTTAATTAATTTGGATATAAGGGGCATCTAAATTGGGCTAAAAATGATAGCACCCATTCTAAACTGGGCTAAAAAGCGAAATCTCCCAATTGTTGATTTTTGACTCCAAACATATTTTTCCCTTCTTTAGCAATTTGATGGGGGCAAAAATAAAAATTAAAAGGTCCTATATAACTCACCCGAATTTTAAAAATGAATATAAAATAGAACAGCCAAAAAAACACAATGATTTGAGGCCCTTCAATTCAAGCACTGATCTGGTCAAAAGCCTGCCTTTTATGTGTGTGTATATATATATATATAAAGGTAGGCCGAAATTGGAAGTTGGTGGAAAAAAGTGGAGGAAGTCAGGTAGCCCATACATGGTTTCTTTCACTCACGTTTATGGTTTTGGTTCTTACACCTTCCATCCCATTTCCTATCCCATTCATGCTCGGTAAAAGTATCGTAGAGGAATTTGTATTAGGGGTTAAATTATATTTTACTTTTTTTATTTAAAAAAATAAATTAGTTACTGTACATAGCTCAAAGAACAAATTAATTTTTTTATTAAAATTTTCATCAATTTGTGCTGTTAAAACTAGTATCAGTACATCAACATAAGGTGAACATGACGCTCCATGTGTTATTGTCTAAACATTTTGTCAATCTTATCAGTTTTTAACAGTACAAATAAATAAAACTTTTAACATCCATACAAATATAAAGCAAAGATGAATGAGATGAGAGCATCCCGCCCGCTCCCTCCCTATTCTTTTATCATCCACGTCATCCATGAAAATTGTATTTATATGATTATCTTTATAAAAGAAACATTTTCCCATTTCCTCAAATATTGTCTAGGGATTCATGTTATCTAAGCTGTGCCTCTTCTACCTTAATTTATTCCCCCACTGTCCCACACTATAATGTATATTGATGCCTTTTCAACACCTCAAACAATGCTTTACATTATTTATTTCAACATTGAAGAAATGTATATTCTAGATTATCATCCATGTAGAAATCCAAATATTTAAAATCCACTGGATTTTTTTTTGAAAGAAAAACATTTTTTAAATGTATTAATTATTATTTAAATGATTTTATTATATCAAATATTTTAAATCTATATTTTTATTTTTATCATCTTTTATTGTTAAGGGGTCCATTGCTATAAGTGGGAACCAATATGTTTTAAACCAAAAGAAATCAATCCTTATCGATTGATATTTTTTTCAAAGTTGCTTTATTTTCTGAAAAAAAAAATCAAAATTCATTTTTCATTAATCAAATTACTTTCATAAAAAATAAACATAGATAAATATTAAAATTTCTGCAAATAGTCTTTCTCCAACCCATAAATAATAGAATAATACGTTTCAACCCACTCGAATTTATATTCTCTTGCATTGACAACAATACTTATACAATCGAATTAAAATTCAATTGAACGATTTTAATTGTTCTAACATTTAATTAAAAATTCCATAAGAAGATCTGCATCTGAAACCCAAATGATTTTAAGAACTGACCCATGCTTTTGTGCAGCTGATTTAATGTAAGTGCTTCAAAATTAAAAAAGGTGGTCCCATTGTATAATAATAATTTACCCAATAATAATAATCTATGGTCAATGTTAGAATTTCTATATGTTCTTCAAATTATTCAAATCCAGTTTGGCAGAGCAGATAGAAAATTTTAGTATTCCCATAAATGGGGGTTAAATTAAAAATATAAAAAAATTGGGCTACCTGAAGTTGATTATTATTATTTTCTACTAATTTGTTTTTCAAGGTTGAGAAAATAATAATTTATGTTAATTTGGATGTTCACTTTGATTTAAACCTACTAATAATAACAATATTATAAAAGTAGAGGGATAAAATTCCAAATTTTAGCATAACAAAGGGACTAAAACCACAATTAGACTACCTAGGAGGATGGTCAACAAACATCAGGATTAACGAAAATAAGGTAATTAAGTTATTGTTGTTTTTTTTTTTTGGAGACTCTTTGTCACCTAAAACATGATCAAGAAAAGATCCTAGGATTTGTTTGGTCTCCATCCTGCCCCCCCTCTTGGATTATTAATATTATTAATTATCAATTTAATCATTGGTTAATGATGTTTTTCAAAGTTTCAACATCAATTAGTGATGTTGTTGTGATTAGACCATTTAAACATGATTAAAACACAATTAATGTTATTCATGTTGGCCTCCCATTAGTAGTACCATTTTTGTTATGACCCTTGTCTTATACATATTAATTAAAGGGTATTACAAAACACACCTTTAAGTTCAATGTTTTGGGGAAATTAAGGATTAAGAGATCTTTTTGAAAATAGACAGGGTGATTAGGGACAACAACCATATATTTTTGTCTTAATTATGTCAGTCTAATACTTCACTAAGTTCCAATTTTGGCCATTACATAAGCATATATATATATATGTATATATTCATGGGTGTTTCTTGGATTGGCCATCTTTACTTTTCTTAATTAATACTTCAAATTATATGCTTTTTGTCTGTTATAAGGTCAAAAAAGCAGTTTTCAAAAAATTTAAAAAAAGAAGAAGTAATTAACAACCTCAAAACTGCTTTTGTTTGATGATACTGTAAAAGTAAAACAACCTTAAAAAGCATATATTTGCACTGTAAATCAACAGTACCATATGAGAAAAAGTAAAGGTTAACTTACTTGGAAAAAAAATTAAAATAATATTTAGTCCTTAAACTTTGCAAATTTCTCATCTTGGTCCCTAAACCTTTTTTTGTTCATGTTAGTTTTGGAATTTAGCAGCTTTTTTAAATTTAGTCAAGGGCGAAACTAGCGGGTCTAGCAGGGCCCTGGTCCCCCCTTAAAATGAAATTTTTTTAATTTAGGCCATTTGAAAATTTAAAAATTTTAAATTAGTAAAGTTAAAATTACAGTTTCACTCCCTTAAAAATGATAAAATTTTGATTTAATCTTTTAAAAATTATTTAAAAATTATAAAGACAGAGGCTATTAAAATGATGAAATTGCATTTTTACTATCGTAAAATTACAATTTAATTTTGGCCCCTCTAAAAAAGTTTTTTTGGCTTCGCCCTTGAATTTGGTCATTAAAGTTGGACTCCGTCAAGGTTTAATGTTGTGGTACTTTGATATTATATTACATTATCACTTGAATTTAAAAAAGAGACTTAAAATTTTCAATATATATTTTATAATAACTTTTTATAATTGTTTACATTATATATATATTTAAATCAAACTAAGTTCAAGGATTAAATTGAAAAAAATTACATAATTTAAAGACTAAATGTTGCTTTAACCTAAAAAAACATACATAAATAAATAACCCCATAAAACCTTAATTTCTTTCTGTCTGCCTAGGGCGTTTTCACTGAAAAAGCCCATTTTTAAATTTAATTACGGAAATAGGCCGTTTTTTTGGTTATTTACCAGACTAGGCCATTTTTCCCAAAAACGCGTCCACGTCAGAGTGTTTTCAGAGTACGTGTCAGGAAAACGCTCCCCCAGGGAAGCGTTTTGTCCGTGCAATGGTCAAAAATTTGACCGTTGGCTTCCAACGGTCCACAAAAAGAAAAACTATAAACCCCCCTCCCAAATCATTTCTTCACACAAACCTCTCACAATTTCTAAAATTCTCTCAAAATTCCTTTCCCTTCATTTATTTTTCACACAATTCTCTTATAATTCTCAACATTCTTTCAATATTCCATTCAAAAATCTATCAAATTTCATTGAAATTTTCTCAAAATTCTATCAAATTTTTATCAAAATTCTATCAATTTTATTTGTTTAAAATTTTTTTGAATTTAATTTTTTTAAATAAAAAATCTGATCGTGTTAGCAATGGCCGAAAAATTAATCTATCTCGATAATAAGCACATCTCCGTTGATCAAATGACAATGGTAAGTGATAATTTTAAATTTTCAATACTATTCGATTTTTTCTTAATTTATGCAAATTTAATTAAATTTGCAATACTATTTGATATTTTTTTCATTTATGCAATTATAATTAAAATTTCAATACTGCTTGATTTTTTTTCATTTATGATGTTTGCATTAATTAATTTATGCAATTTTAATTAATTTTTGTTTTGTAAATTTTTATAATAGTCTGTAGATCGAGTGTTGCAATGCTACATCCGTAATATGCCTGGTCCTCCATCGTCGTTAATCGAGAATTATTTGCGGGAAGTGAGATTTTAGCACGTGGCCACGATAGGCCGGGGGTGCAAGTTGGACCCGAAACTAATCAGTGCGTTGGTAGAGAGGTGGAGACCCGAGACGTACACTTTTCATCTTCCATGCGGAGAGTGTACTATCACTCTGGAAGACGTGCATTTGCAATTGGGATTGCCGGTGGATGGGTACGCAGTCACTGGGTCTGCATCATCTGCTGATTGGGGAGCCGTATGCTACGAGCTTTTGGGTGCTATACCAGATAATATTAACGGAGGTCGGATCGAGATGGGCTGGTTACGAACACATTCCCGGAGCCGGATAATGATTCGACTGAACTCGAAAGAATACGATATGCTCGTGTATACATTCTTGAGATGATTGGAGTTTATCTATGCCGGACTTGTCACGAAACCTCGTACATCTGAGATGGCTGTTGAAACTTGTAGATTTTAGAACAGCCAGCGAATTGAGTTGGGGGTCTGCCGTGTTGGCAACATTGTACAAGGAAATGTGCGGGGCGACGCGACCGAATAAAGCCAAAATAGGAGATTGCCTATCACTACTGCAATCATGGGCATGGTTTCGCTTTCCATTTTTACGTCCTCGAGTAGACCACCCATATACATTTCCACTCATAAAGAGGTAATTTTTATATTAGATTTTACAATTATTACGTAGATTTAAAATAAAATTGTATGCTAAAAATTTATTTAATTAGATGGAACCATTCGGCGAGTTATGTCAGAATACCTACCTCTCTCGAAAATATACGGCTTGTATTAGACCAACGATCGGAAGCACAAGTAAGTATTAAATAAAATATATATACATAATAAAATAGTCATTTCGTATTTAGTATTTAGTATCATGTATTATGTTTATAAATAATATTTTTATCATGTTCATATAGTTTCAATGGACACTATATGAGGATCCAGCAATTCCGGGAGTCATTCCGGATGAATTCCTTCAAAATCCAAACGCTTGGCATGTGAAGGTCACATTGGTGAACTATGCTACTGTGGAGATGCACCAGTCAGATAGAGTATTGAGGCAATTTGGATTCAGACAACCGATTCCCGTGGCACCCGAGGTGTTTGATGATGAGCACAAAGTTCACTTATGGCAACTGCATACGGATTGGCCGAGATACTGGTCACACTATATCGAAATATGGGAAAATTAGTATAATTATATACCTACTCGGGAACTGATCATCGTTTCAGAGTTAGCGTATGTACCGGAATACATGCCATGGTTTAGGGTCCATGGCAAGCCATATTTATTGTCAGAAGATGAGAGGCGACGACAAATTCGTGCCCAAAGGGAACGACGGGGGCCTTTAAATCCAAGAAGAATGGACGACGACGCAGACCCATCAACAGCGCCAACACAATCAGCAGACCCATCAACAGCGCCCACACAATTAACAGGCCCAATAGTTCAACCGACGTCACCCACGTCACAGCCTTTTCAGGTTACGTTATGTGCGTATTCTAGCCCTTATATATATCCTAACCCTTATATGTTTCCTTTTTTTAGTCCTATAGCAGGTTGGAATCCATGGCCTAGTTCATCTCTCGTTCCCGATTACTCTGAGTCAACCGCAATTATATAGGCCATCGTCGCATGAGGGATCGCATGACCCGCCATCGGGGAGCTCGTCTTTCTACCAATCCCCATTACCTCACGGGATTCAAACACCTTCGCCAAGTGTGATGCAAACACCTCCGCAGTCATTATTCTATCAAGGTGAGCCACCCTCCCAACACCCACAACCAGATCCCCTGCCGGAGGAACCACAACCCCCGCCAGAAGCTGGTCAAAGGAGAAATCCAGCACGAACCCGTCGACGACCTCCATGTGGCACTAATTTTGACCGCTACGAATATTAATTTTTTTAATATATTTGTACAAACTTTTTTATATTATTTCATTTAATAAAAGAAAAGTTCTCTTGAATAAAACAATTGTAACACAACATAGTTTCATTTAATAAAATATAAATAATACAACATAGTTTTTTACGACAACTATCAACTATTTCAATTTGGACATGATCTTCTTGTATGGCCCAGGTTCCTACAGCATCCGCACAACTTCTGTTGATTGGTTGTTTCTCGGATATCCATATTGGTACGTATTCTAGTCGAGGAAGGTCAACCCTTTGGTTTGCGACGTAATTCTCTATCCGTAACAGCTTAAACAGAGCAAGTGATATAGGCAGCCACTTACGTTCATCTGGGATAGGTGGGAATACGTGTCTCCACACGTTGTACATGGTTTCTAATTTGTACACTTTGTCGACATAACTCATGGGATCTAAACGGAGATTCTGACAAGCTGCAATTAAATGACCGCATGGATAACGAAGTGCGTCAAACCTCCCACAATCGCAGGTCCTATTTCTCAAGTGTACATGATATTGGCCGCCAACAATACCTTGGTTCAGTTTGTCAAACTCCATCACACAAAACCATAGGTTGTCGTGATCATGACACACTGTGTGCATGGTGTTGGCCCGTGATTTCGTTTTATTAATTTCTTGCAATACCTTCGCGCACCATATATGGCCTCCTTGCATTTGGTCTTAATAACTTGTTGATCACTTTGGAAATAATTCCGCTAAACGAAAATACGTCTCTCTCACAACCGATGTTATCGGTAAATGACGCGTTCCTTTTAGAACAGAATTTATGCATTTAGCCAAGTTCGAGGTTATTTAACCATATCGTAGGATGCCGTCGTATGCTTGTGTCCACTGTTTGAAAGATATGTTACAGAGGTAGTTTGCCCCTTCTTCATTAACTGAACGCAAAACCGTCAACATCTCATGAAAACGGTCTTTACTTATCTCATACCCTGCCAATATAAGATGATAGCGAAAATTACATACCACTCTTCCATTCAGAATAAAAAGAAATTATATTAATAGAGATTAAATACCCATGTTGGTCACTTGCCGTCGTTCACTTGTAGATCGATATTGCCCGTAATAGTTGGACGCAACGTGCCTTAGGCAATACCGATGATGTGTGTGATGCCACAGGCTTCCCTGTCGCTTAATTGTGGATAGTATTCCGGTACCCCGATCTGATATGACGCAGATATTAGGTTGGGGGCAGATATGCCTACTTAACCTAGAAAGAAAAAAATCCCAATCATCAACTGACTCTCCCGGTGTTATTGCAAACGCAATTGGAATGATTCACCCACTGCCATCCTGTGTCACAACTAGCAATAGCCAATAGGTATATCTACCGTACATAAAGGTACAGTTAATTTGTACCAATGGCTTGCAATATAGAAATGCGTCTCGGCCTTGCTTAAAGCTCCAGAACAAACGCTTAAATACTTGGCATCCATGGAGCAATCGGTCGTTGTAGTACGCAGGTTCTGTTTCAAGGTCTATTACGTAACCTGGGACATATCTTTTCAGCACCTGACACCACTGCCACACTTCATTATATGAAGCGTTCCACCCACCATGCATCTTTTCCAACGCCTTCTGCTTAACTATCCAAGCCTTGCGATAAGAGGGTGTGTACCTCAACTGGCTACAAATATTGGCAATTAAGACCGGCACTGAAGTTCTGGGATCCGCCTTCATCGTTGATAGTATTAAGGTAGCTAACATATCTGAATCCATCTTGGGATGATCTTGTGAAACACCTATCAACGAAGTATAGTAAATAATGCAACATTACATAATAACAATATTATTCAAAAACCCCAAAATTTTAGTGATACTATATCGACAACACATGTATGTGAACCTTTGTACTTTTTTATCTCCCACAAGCCTGTCTTTTTTCTCAATGAGGCCATGATTTTCCATGAACATGTACTATCTTGCACTGCACACTTGGCCTCAAACTTATCGGATTTAGATTTAACCACTTTGTAGTTAACCCCGTTCATGATGCTATGTTATTTTAATGCACCAAGAAAACTATCTTTATTGGAAAATTCCTTACCAACTTCCAATTCACCCGAATCTAATGAGGAACTTGTACGGTCACGCCTTCTGTGTGGTAGATCTTAAAACTCCAACGCATCATATTGAGATAGATCGACATTATGCATGTGGGCTGGAGGTGAGTACGCCCTGAATCGTGGATCTTCTTCTTCTTTATCTGAACCCCCTTCAACATCTTCATGTACGGTTGAAACAGGCTCCGGTTCAGAAAATAATGCAACTTCTGCACCATCGGGCCCGGGCTCTCGAGGTAGATCCACATTGGACTCATCATCTAACCCACCATCATCTGCAACGAATGAGGTCCCCTCACCGATGGACGTCGTAGGGAGTACATCATCCCTTCTTGTGGACGCTTCGCAACGTCTCCAATCAGATATGGATTGCCAACCACTAGAAGTTGATGTTATTCCCCAGTACGTATTTCCAGCATCAAACATCGACCTACTGAGGTGCATGTCCCATCCACTAACGGAGTGTTGTGCAGGGGTTGGATATTCCATACTACTACTAAACACTGGCGGTTCCGTGTTTTGCCATCCACTAATGGAGTGTTGGGTAGGGGTCGTGTATTCCTCTCGACTGGCATTAAATGTTGAAGCTGCAAATGCATCATTTGGCGATAAAAATTGTACATATAACTCAACATAGGGTGATCCATTAGCGAGATGAGTCAGCACCATTGCCTCCAAGCTACGAACGCCTTTAATGTCAAATGAGTCATATGTCACAGGATCAACTGATGTACAAAATCGATACTTAATAAATAAAACTTTCATTGACGTCGTTCCAAAGATTTTACGGCTAATTCTTTTATGAAGTTCTGTCAAATCTATGTTCTGGTTAAAAACCAGTCTCGCTGTGTTCTCCGATAAAAAAACAACACCATTTTCAGTGTTACAGACCTTACCATCATAGTAAATAACAACACTAATACGTTCACTCAACTTCAATTTCTTTTCTTCTTAGCCTCTCTAATTTTTTTTTTTTTGCTGTAAGTTATGTAACCTGAGAATAAAATTTGGCTCATTTATAGGCTTATTTTTCTGCGAACTACTGTAGTAAAAGAGCGTCCACGTAGGAGCTTTTTTCAGAACTTTTGCAGATAGTGTATCCTGGTTGAAGCGTTTTCGACACTATTTGTTCAGAAACGTCTACTCAGAATTATTTTTCTGTGAACTACTGTAGCAAAAGAGCGTCCACGTAGGAGCTTTTTTTAGAACTTTTGCCGACAGTGCATCCTAGTTGAAGCGTTTTCGACACTATTTATTCAGAAATGTCTACTCATAATTATTTTTCTGCGAACTACTGTAGCAAAAAGAGCGTCCACGTGGGAGCTTCTTTCAGAACCCTAAACCCTAATTTAATCAATTAATTCTAAAACCCTAAATTCTAATTTAGTATTTAGTGTTTAAAATTAATATTTAATTTAATGAATTAACCCTAAAATCTTAAACCCTAATTTAATTATTTTTTTCTCAAAACCCTAAACTTAACATAGCGCCAGTAGGTATATATTGGAAATTAATAATTTAAAAAAATCAGAAATGAGCATGTTACAAGGTAAAAAAAACTTATCCGGTGGATCAAAAATAAAATGATCTAAGCCATTGATAAGGGAAAAAAACCTAAACGCTGAAGTAATCGAATTACCAAGTTGTTGTTTACACGTTAAGAGTTATTTAAGGGTTTTTTACTAAAATATTATAAGAAATAAAATATTAAAATAGTATGTTTAAACGATTATGCATCAATTAACCCTAAACTCTAATTTAATCAATTAACCTTAATACCTCAAACTCTAATTTAGTATTTAGTATTTAAAATTAATAGTTAATTTAAACCCCAAATCAATTAATTTTTTTATAAACCCTAACCCTAAACCCTAAAAACCCTATCCCTGAAACATAAAAAACCACAAACCCTAAATTATAAAAACCCTAACCCTAAAAACCCTTAAAACCTTAATATAAAAACGAGCAAAACGCTTCCCTGGGGGAGCGTTTTCTTGACACGTATTTTGAAAAAGCTCTGACGCAGACGCGTTTTCGAGGAAAATGGCCTAGTCTGGTAAATAACCAAAAAGACGGCCCATTTCCGTAATTAAATTTAAAAATGGGTATTTTTGAGTAAAACGCCCGTCTGCCTACTTAGATGTTTCTAAAAGGGTCGGCAAGCATGCTCCAAATAGTGAAACAACATCATTAAAAGAAAATTGAACAACGTTAAAATTAATTACGAAATATTGTTTTAATTTATCATTGTAGAAGCGCCTTATATTACAATATTGAGTATTTTAATTTTAAATATTGTCCGATTGAGTTTTAACTTAATTGACATGAGAATGCAATGAAAAGCATCTTTCTATTTATAAATTGGGGATGAGCTATCAACTATGGATAATTTTAGATATTATATATAAAATAAAAATAGACATGATCAAAATTTATAATGAATTTGTTAAAAATAAAGGTTCAAATATTGTCACGTATTTTATTTTATTTAGTAATTTTTTTTATTATACTTCACATAAGTTACCTTTTGAACCTTTTAAGATAGTTTAAAAAATTCATTGCCAATGCTTTCTAGTTTATAATAGTTAATAATTGGATAATTATTTCATGCATTAACGTTAAATATTTTAGATGCACTGAATCTAAAATTGCTTAGGAATCAAGCTAAGCACACTGCCGTAAATTTGCTGAAATTGGATTTAAGATCTCATTTTTGGGGTTAAAAGAAAAAAAAAGTCGGTGCTTTAATTTGAATAATTGCTATATTTTAGTGTTTTTCAATCATTTTCATTAGGTTAGACTACGTTTTTTGTGTCTATATTATGTATAAGTTATGGATTTAAGTCATATATTTTGATATAGTCATTTTTAGTCACTATACTTTTTTTTTTTAATTTTATAATTTTAGTCTTCACAAAACGGTAGTTATTAGATTCATTAAGCTAGGTTATGTTATTTTTAAAATCTTATGGATTCTTTTAGAACAAGTTTGGGTCAAATAGCAATGATCAAAGCAATTCTTTTTACACTATTTTGGAAAACCAATGAATCAATCGTATGGATATGTAAAATACATGATTTCCAATCCTAGCGAGAAAGGGAGGGAAAGGGATACTCAGTTTAATGTGAGCAAACAAAATTCCATACTCGATCTCATATATGCATATGGAATTTTGTGGAAAACCATATTCGATGAAAGTCGTATGTACAACTTGGAGGGAGATCTTTCATATCTTTCGAGATTCACCTTACAATATGGTGTCAAAAAGTAAAAATAAATTATTTTAGCCCTTATAAAAAGAAAATTGATTCTTTAACCCCTTTCATGCTCATGTCACGTTGAGGTACTACAGAAGAAAAAATAGAAAATCCGGTCCAAGTTATCGTAATCAATTAGTTAATATGTTGGAACGTTGCTATTTTCAAATTGCTCAAAAGAAAAATAATTAATTAATTTAATGGTTGTCATTTGTGTCAATACTGAAATTTCAATATTAAAAAAAAACTAGAGATTAAAAATGATTAAATTGGAGAATATTGATTAAATCTCCAACTTTACGCACAGTACAAGATCAATACCGAAACTTAACCAAACAATTTAACTGCTGTTGTTTGGACAAAATTGGAGTATTAAAATTCAAAAAATACAAGGAGGAAAATTGATCAAATAAAAAAAATAAGAACTAAAATTAATCAAATTAAAGTATTAAGACTAAATTCATAACTTACACATAGTACATGGACTAATAACAAAATTTGACCTTTTTATTAACAACGCATGTAGCATGCTAGATGGGCTGAGATATTAGGAGCCGAACATTTGAGCATGGGCTAAAGCTTTTTCGATGAAAGCTACTATTAAATGATAAAACACATTACTATTATTAAATTGATCTCAATTTATTTTTTAAAATTTGTAAAAAATTATATAAATTTCAAAAAAATTTAATTTAATTTATAATGCTAAGCTGTTAACGCCTAAATTTTTTTATGCAATAAATTTAAATGGTTAAATAATATATCATAGAAAATGGATCCTTTTGTAAATAGGACCCATTTGTTCAGATCCTGTCAAGTGGGTCCCTAATTACATGCAAATAAATAAATGAGTAAAAAAAAAAAAAAGGGCCAACACATAATGGCAGCTTTAAAACAAAATTCTTCCCATAACTTTGAAATTTTGGAAAACAAAATTTGACATTTCTATTTCCAATTATTTTTTAATAAATAATATTTCCTTCTTAAAATCACGTAAGGTAAGAAATATATTTTTAATTCATAAATACCAAAAATAGGAATTCAACTTTTTTACTGTATAAATATATATATATATATTAAGAAAATACTATTTATTAATTTTTATTATATTTGTGCATGACTTCTTGTAGTAATAGTATGGTACGTACTGCATCTACATGGCTAGAGCCGAGCCGAGCCAAGCCGTTGAGGTGGGGAAGCCGGGGTAGTTGGAGTGGCGACGTAGGGAAAGGTGGGGACCACCAAATCTAGATGGCGAAAGTGGATGGACCCCACAAATCTAAGAGGTGAGCTGTTGCTTTTGTACGAAAAAGAAAGTGAGAGGAAAACAAAATACCACTAACATCTTTTAAAACAATTATTTATGGAATTTATTTATTTATTATTTAGTTGTATATATTAATTAAAATATAGTAATTTATTTAATGTTTTTAATATTTAATTAATAATTTGAAAATAAATTATTTTCAAAAAAAAATTTTGTTTTTAATTTTTTTAAAATTTTAAATGATATTTTTACATACGGTAAAAGATATTGAAAAAAAAATGTATTCTAATATTGTATATCGTAAAATTTTCAAAATAATATATTAATGGTGTATAAATATTAAAAAAAAGTTTATAATAATAACAATATATTAAGAAAATTATGGTAATTTAATTGTTTATGAGAATAAAACTTGGAAAAAAATAACAATATTAATAAATTTATGGTTATTTTATTTCCATAATTATTTTATAAATTTCCGATAAATTTATGGTTATTAATTATATTTTTTAAAAGTTTATAGTTTATTGTATCGCGGTAGTAATTATATTATATTTTTAAAATTTTAATTTTATTGTTAAATTTAACCTAATTATTTAGAATTTTAAATTATTTAGAAGTACTTAAAATACTCTTGTATATTTTAGGGCTTCCATTTTTAACCTAATTATTATTTAAGTAAATATAATTGAAAATTTTAAATACTATTACTATTTATGAAGTTTAAAATATTTTAAAAATATTTCAATATGACACATAAAAAATAATTAACATCAATTAAGATTAAAATAAAATTTTTATTGACTCAAAATCAAATAAATGTCAAAATTAATTTTATAGTTAAAGTTAAGTAAAATTTAAAATTGCCCCGAAAAATAATAAAATAAAATTGAAGTTCAATAACATATCAAAAATCAAAGAAATAAAATAAAAAATGACTTAAATAAAAACATGTCATATTTAAGAGGATGTAATACAAAATTATCCCAATAACCACATACATATATGCCTCTATTTATAATTAAACTTCCTCAGATCTGACGATATAAATTGAATTACAATATGAGAGTCCTAAAGGATTTAAACTTTATACAATCTTATCCCTTAAGACTTATAATAATTAACTTAGTAACTCTAATTTTAATGGAGTGTTTCATTGGGCTATTAAAACTTCAAATAGATAAGTTTCTCCATACATGAATTCATCATAGGTTTTAATCTACAACCCGTGATATAAGACAGTAATTTATAGGCAAAGGATAAACATAAATATGGAAGAGAAACTTCTGTATTAAAAAAATGTGTTATCATCAATATGTTGAATTTTTTAAATTTAACATTAAATTGTTACAAAATCGAAGACAATTTATTATAGTTTAAAAATTAATAAATTTTTAATATATAGTTTAATATATTATATTTTTAATATTATTTGATATAATATATTATAATTTGATATAATTAATTTTTTAAGTAATATATTTATGTTAATAATTGTTAACCTTTGAAATTAGCCTATATATAAATATATTTTATTTAGCAATTTATTTATTGTATCATATTTAATTAATTAATTTATGTTAATTTAAAATATATTAACGCAATTTTAGTGTATCAAAATAAAATATTTTATAATTTAAGAGCATGGAATTCTTTTAATAATAAATTTTTATATGTAGCTTATAAAATTTAACCTTTAATAAAAAGTTAAATGATAAAAATTTATTTATTACAAAATATATTTTAATTTTATAAAATATAAACCTTTTTTTTTAACCGATAATAATAATTATCTTTAAAATTATATAAATTACATAAAAATATATATTATATGATTTAATGAACTTTAAACCGTATTTATTCCAATGATTTTTGTATCTTAGAAGTTATGACTTCAAGTACACCATACGTATTTTCTTTTTCTTTTTTAAATTTAAATTATTCTATTTTTATATCTTAAAATTAAATGAAACTTTTCATTATTAGTTTTTTTAAAGAAAATTAAATTGTTCTTATTTTAGTAATTAATGCCACAAAACTACAAAAGATTAACAAGTAGAACTCTCACAAAAAAAAAATATATATATATATATATATATATATATATATATATATATATATATATAAATATTGTTGTCACATGCTCTCTGTCTGTCTTATGACACGCTCTCTATCTGTCTTATGACACGTTTCTCTCAAAGTTTTCTTTTGATTTTCTTTTGTTTTTTTTCCCGATTGAATTTTTATTTGGTTCTGTTCATCTTTTCGGGTTTTCTTTGTGTGACTATAGTATGAAAGAAGAATTAGCTAATCTGAGACTGTTGGATGAAAAAGAAGAAGCGTTCCAGAAGGAAGCAGCGGTTGTGGATCGAAGCTATCAATTCTACTTGGTGGGGCAATGCCTCACTAATAGTGTTGTCCATTTTCCCTCTTTATGCAATACAATGGCTGATCTATGGCATCCAATTGGAGGGATATGTATCACGGATCTAGGAGATAAAATGTATCTTTTCCAATTCTTCCATGAGGTTGATGTACAAAGGGTACTCTCTGGTACACTTTGGTTCTTCAACAACCATTTGCTTATCCTGCAAACAATTCAAAAAGGAGAAAATCCGTCAACCATATTATTAAATTTTTCTGAATTCTGGGTCCAAGTTCACGATTTGCCTTCAGGGTTGATGACCAAAACAATGGTTAAATAATTTGATGATTTTTTGGGAAATTTTCTTGAATACGACACATCTATTCCGACTTTGGGCCTTAAAAAATTCATGCGTATCCGTGTTCGTTTGGGTGTTTCTAATCCGTTGAAACGAAAGAAAAAGATCCTAATCAGTAAAGAAATGACTGTTTATGCTCGTTTTCAATATGAAAAATTGAGTTTGCTCTATTTCATTTGTGGCAAGCTGGGACACTGCGAGAGTTTTTGTCCATTTCGACTTAGAATTGAACCAGCTAATATTGTATTTGGCTGGGATATATCTTTGCGTGCTGTGGCGCGGCGGAAAAGTACGGCAACGAGTAGGTGGCTCCGACAAGCTAATGGATCCCAGTGGAGCAATGAGAGTATGGAAGGCAACAATTAGAGAAGTAAATAGGTGAATGATCTTGGGCGTAATTTAAGGGGGGATTCGTGGAATCAACATTCAAATCCCAATGTAATCCCTTTGAAATAAAGTCAGCAGATTACTTTTAAAGAGCCTGACAGTTGCCGCAATCTGGGCAGTGGGGTCTTAAATGATGATTCTGGAAGTGAGCCCACAGATTTAATGTTAGAGGAGGAAAATGACCATTTAGTTAATTTGGAAGGAAAGAAACGGCAAAGGATAGTGGAGGGATTATCAACGATTGTAGGGAATAAGATGGATGCAGGACCTTTTGATTTAACGGCTAGCTCTGGAGAATAGAGCAGCCGAATGCAATAAAAATAATTAGCTGGAACGTTCATGGTTTAGGGAGATCACAAACTGTTAAGAGGCTTAAGAACAAATTGAGAACCATTAATCCCCAAATTTTGTTTCTTATGGAAACAAAGTTAAGTTCTAAAAAGATGGAAATGGTGAGAATGAAATGTGGATTTGAAAATGGGATTGATATTGGGGCTTTGGGTTCAAAAGGAGGACTTTCGTTAGGATGGAAAGGAAATTCTTTAATCCGTCTTAAGAGTTTCTCTTCTTTCCATATTGATGTTGAGGTGCATGATACTGAATGTGATGCAAATTGGTGGTTAACGGGTTTTTATGAGAATCCGAATGAAAGAAGCAGAAGTGAGTCTTAGGATATACTTCGAAGATTGGGGCAGGACCAAACAACCCATTGGGTTGTATTGGGGGATTTTAATGAAATCACAAGCTCATTGGAAAAATAAGGAGGTTAACTTAGAGATGAACGACAGATGAAAGATTTTAGAACGACACTGGAAGATTGCGGACTCAATGATCTAGGGTACGTTGGTCGATGGTCGACTTAGAGCTGAACGACAGATGAAAGATTTTAGAACGACACTGGAAGATTGCAGACTTAATGATCTAGGGTACATTGGTCGATGGTTCACATAGGAGAGAGGATGGTTTTTGTCAACCAACATAAGGGAGAGGCTGGACCGGGGTGTCGCATCTTTAAATTGGGTTAATATTTGTTCTAACTACCACTTAGAGCATTTGGCTCACTCTTTTTCAGATCATTGTCCGATTCTACTAGATACTATGGGAAAGCGAAGGCCTAATCTGGTTAATAGAGACAAAATTTTTCAGTTTGAGGTAAAATGGTGTTTAGATAATTCCTTTGAGGAGGAAATTAAAAGAATCTGGGTGGATATTTCAGGAAGTGTCCCGGATAAGCTCATGATTTTGGGTCAAAAGATTTAGGAATGGAGTAAACTCAAAAATAGAAAGTAAAAGAAAAATCGTGTGCATCTTGAAGAAAGATTAAATTGTCTTTATACCTGAGAACCAACAGATGAGATACTTACGAAAATCACAAATGTTCAATTGGGCCTTAATTTAGAGGCTGATCAAGAAGAAATTTTTTGGGAACAACGAGCTCGTGTCAATTGGCTGAAAAATAGAGATAAAAACACCAGTTATTTTTATCAAGTAGCTGTTCAACGCCAACTACATGGTCGAATCAACGAATTAGAAGGGGTGTATGGCGAAAGGATTTCCACGACTGAAGTAATGCTAAAGCTTGCTTCGGATTTTTTTAGGGATTTATTTTCGACTTTAGATATGGGCTCAGATGAACGTGTTTTCAGGCTAGTGGAGAAAAGAGATACTGATGACATGAATGATCGCTTGCTTAAGCAATTTCGAGAAGAGGACATCAACTACGCTGTCAAGACAATGACCATTGAAAGCTCCTGGAATTGATGGCTTCTCAACAATCTTTTTCCAAAGCTATTGGCATCTTATTGGACCCGAAATTTCTAGTTACTGTTTATCTGTTCTAAATGGGGATTCTGAATTAGGAGATATTAATAAAACTCGTATCGTTTTGATTCCTAAAGTTGACTGTTACAGGCCAATTTTGGGCCGTTTACAATTTTGCCCATACTAAAGCCCAATTCTACCCAAACCCCTTTACAAACCCATCAGACCCACTTGAATCATCAAACCCAAGCCCACCTAAGCTAACCCTCTTACAACCGAAACCCTAACCCCTTTTCGGCTCCCACTTGCCTCTGCCACCACTGACGTCTGCCATGCCCACCTACTCCACCTGCTTTACCGGCCATACCTGCAGAGCAAACAGAGCACGCAACATCAGTAAAGAATAGAAAATAAGCAGAGTAACAAATAGGCTATAAAAGGCCGAATAGGAAACGATGGCAGAGGGAGGTTTTTTTTGTAAAAAAAAAATACAAAGAAATCAAAAAAGAAAACTGGCCATTCTTCATCAATACGAACAACAGATTTTTAAACAAAGAAATCAGTCCAACTCGAAGGAAGAAAGATAGTAAGCAGTAAACAGATTCAGTTTAAGGTAGCCAACGTTTTACTTTTTCATACACGCGTCCATACATTCATATATACGTGAAGGTTTCATTTTTATACTCGCATACATATATAAAAATAAAGAATAATATAATAAATAAAAAAAGGGAGAAAATTTTTACCTAAGGTGATTTCTGGCCACCGTGTACGGTGGCCGGAGAGGCGATGGCCAGACCCCCTGGCCGATCTCGGGTCTTCCCCAGAGAGAATACCCCCCTCTCTCTCATTTTTTTCTGAAACTCAGAGGAAATGAATTTTTTCAAAAAAAATTTGCTTTTATAGCCTCTTTGTACAACGTCGTTTTGGGGTAAACACTTAAAGACCAAAACGGCATCATTTAAGCGTTCGACCCGATGACCCGACCCGTTGGGGCTAGGATCTGCGTGTTTTTGCTGAAGGGTCTAATTGCGCGAATGACCCTTTCGCTTTGTAAGCGTTCTACAATTTAGTTTATATTTATTTATAAATTGGCCCTAAAGTTAGTAGCGTTTCGCAATTTAACCTTGTTCAGTGATGTGTGACTTGAATGCCTGGGGAATTTGCTCTTTCACCCCCTGCTATTTTCAGCGCATATGCAAATGGGCCTTCTTCCTTTATTTCCTTCTAAATTCGCCCCAAAACTTTGTTAACAGTCCAATTTTAGTCATTTCTTATTCATTTTTGTTTCTTTATTAAATATTGTTATTATTATTCTAATATTATTAATATTATCAATATATTTATTATTTTTGGTGTATGTTTACATTATACATACATACGTATATATATGGTATTATATTTAGTTACTTTAATTTCATATTGTCATTATTAGTATTATAATATTTTATTCATTATTAATACTAATGTATATTTTATTATGTATGTATGTATATTCTTTTTATATAGTATTATCGTTTCTATTATTATATCTATATTTATGTTTATTATTTTCACTATTATTTTTTATTATATGTATATACATATAAATGTTTTTTAGTGCTTATTATAAGTAGATTAATTTCTTACTGTATTATTATATATATATTTTTTACTCATCTCTTCATTATTTTTTTATTTATTATTTTAAATACTCGTATATTATGTATATTATTCTTTTTAAATATTATATTTTCTATATACTATGTATACATTTTTTATATGTTGCGTATATATCTTTTAATATTGTACTTTTACATATATCATGTATATATTTTGAATACTATATTTTTTTAATATTATCTCATGCATATATTATGTTATGTTTTTAATACTATATTTTTTTATACCATATATATTGTGTTTATTCTTAATACTATATGTTGTATGTATTTTTATATAATTATATATGTGTATATGTATATATAGTAATTTTCATTATTTCATTTCAATATTTTGTATTATTTGCTTCTTTTTTCTTTTATAATATATTTATACATATTGGTGTATATATTTCTTATGTATTTACTCTTAATGTCATTTAATCTCGCATGCATTGTTATTGCTTCTTAATATTATTGTCATATTCGTATTTTGCTTCAATGTATTTCTGTCTTTTATTTATTTTTGTTTCATATCAATTTGCTTTACGTCTAAAACGAAAATCTTTTTCTAATTAATTTCAATAATCAAAGCAACGTACCTATTTAACGTTTAAGTCATCGATTTCATCGCTATGTTGGGTGAATATCAATTGACTCGTGTTACAACGGTATGTCCTTCTCAAAAATAAAAAAAATTTAAAAATTCTTGAGTTTCAATCAGATCACGATTAAATATTACATTGAACTTGCATTTTTGAAAATCAAGACAACACGTGTTTATAAGATACCAATTTTGGGCGTCGCGAGGGTGCTAATACCTTCCTCGCGCGTAACTGACTCCCGAACCTTTTTTTCTCTGGACTTTTGATGTAAACCTAAACTCGGCCTTCCTTTTGTTTTTAAAAAATAAATCTAATAGGTGTCCGATCACACCTAGGAAAAAAGATCGATGGTGACTCCCCTTTTTTTTAATAAAACCGAGATTCCGTTTTCAAATTTTCAATAAATCGCCACAATTAGCGGCTAAGCTAAAAATTTTTACGTCGCTACAGCTGGCGACTCCACTGGGGACTTTTTGAGAGTCGTGTCTGGAATTAAACTCGCGTTGTCAAAATTTTCAAAGTTCCTTGCTCAAATTAAAATTTAGTCGTGATCCCAAAATTGTGTTTCTGAAAAGTAATGTATTTGCATCGTGTTGTATATATTTTTCTAACTTGTTTTATATGGTTGTTTTCCAGCTTTAAATTTTTATGGTTTTAGTATTGGTTTAGTTTTTAAATAAAAAAGGTTTGTGAGTTTCTCCCCACACACCATGCACGTGCATCTTTGCATAACATGAGCTCTATACCTGCTCGTGCATTTAAGTGAAAGTAAACGCTATACCTTCGTGAGTTAACTCGTCCCTCCGTACAGGCTAGTGAATACTTTCGGGTTACATATGACTTATGCTTTTGTGAGTAACTTGTCTCTTCGCATAGGCATAAGTAAATGTAACCCCTCGAATTGATCTCATGAGCCTGTGATGGGCTACGACCGAGGCTTCGTACTAGTCTTAGTAGACGATAGTACGAATAATTCGAGTACCCACCTAGAACCAAAATCGCATATAGTGAACCGTACGAGCCCCCTAACTAGAGCCATGCCGAACCTCCGCTCGTTTAGTAGTCACCAAAATAAGTACAAGGGAGAAACGCCTCTTACCTTTTGCACTTTCACTTTGTATGCAAGGGGATTGGGTTGGTTTAATAAACTAGATCGGGTAGCGAAATTTGATAAATTTTCCATGATTTTTCTGCCTACTAACCAGGGTTGTTCGTCTTTGCTTTATTTTTCATCATGCATTATAGGCATCACATTAGAAAAGTGTTGACTAGAGATCAGTTGCCAAAAAACGGGTTTCTGGTGGAAGAGTTGATTATACAATCAACCGAGAAAAATACCGTGGTCAGGGATTGGTCTTTGAAAATTCAGAAAGAAAAAGGGAATAGTTTAATGGAAGGATGTGTTTCTAATCTACCCGAGCACGTAACTGTGAATGTTCGTCAGAATAATCTGGAAGACTTGGTTCGAATTTGGAATCAGTGGGACTCAGACACTAGGGGAATCTTCACTGAAAATACAGGGATATTGTCAACCTGATTGCCATCAACGTTGACGAACGACTGATTCAGCCGTGGTCAGATTTTGGGATCCAGCTTACCAGTGTTTCACCTTCAATCAAGAAGACATGACCCCGACTATAGAAGAATACGCTGCTTTACTTCGTATCGATAATGTGCAATTTTACAAAATATATGTGAAAGAGCCCAAGCCGATGACCTTCAAGAAAAAAGTTAATCAGATTGACAGACATGGCTGACATTGGGCCGAAAAACAGATAAAGAAGAAGAATGAAACCAGCTGCATTCCATGGTTTTCCCTGCGAGATTTGGTTCTAAACCACCCTGACCTGTTGAAGACGGTAAATCTGTTCGCTTTGGCCATTTACGGTCTGATCATTTTTCCGAAGGTTCTTGGACATATAGAAGTTGCAGTAGTGGATTTCTTTGAAAGGTTAAAACGAGGAATCAACCCTGTCCCAACTATCCTAGCCGAAACCTTCAGATCACTAAGCATCTGTAGGAGAAAAAGGGAAGGTCGTTTCATCTGATGCGCGCAATTACTCAATGTTTGGATCTTGAGCCACTTCTGGAAAGTAGAGCGCACACCGTTCCATATGTTTTCTAAAACATTCTCCCCGTTAGAAGCTTATCTCGAGAAAGAATAGCCAAAGGAGATCACCAAACAGCATTAGGTTTCAGTTTTTTAGAATCTTCGTGCTGAAGATGTAACTTGGAGGGCACCGTGGATACGCCATTCGGTTCTGTTATACAAGGTGGGAAACCAAGATTGGGTGCCACTGCTTGGATTATGGGGAGGAGTTGGTTATGCTCCGTTAATGGTCCAAAGGTAACTTTCTTCACGACAATTCATACCCGTCACCGGAGGATTAGCACAGTCCGAGTTTGCTTTCGCGGGTGAAGGTTATATGAGAAGGGTCCGAGACACGGCAAAGTCTTGGAAGAAAATTCATCTGATGGAATTGGCTCTATATGCTGATACCCTCACCCAAGATTATGACATATAGAGGAAACAACGGGTGAACAGTCAGTAAATCTCGTCGACAAACTACACCGTCCGAAATCTTTTCTCGGAGGAAGTGCCATCTGAGCTAGAAATGGCAAGACAAGAATTTGAACGAGAAAAGGCCTGGATGTCTCGAGACCTTAGTGCTCTTCAAGAAGAAAACTACCAACTGAAGATTGACGCTCAGATTGAAAAATCCAGAATCGAGAAAGTGTAAAAATAAGTTGAAGTCGTAAGAAATGACTTAAGGGACCTCCATCTGGAGAATAAAAAGTTAAGAGGCACAATAAAGAATAGTGGGTTGGGCAAGTCGTCAGCAGAATGGAAGAAAGAAATTAGCAATATCAAAAGAGGGATGGAATTCTGGAAAGGGAAAGCCAAGAAAGAGGAAGAAAAAGTTACGCGTACGATGATGGAGTTAAGGAAGAAGAATGCCGAATATGAAGTTATATCTACCGAGGTAATGACTAGTCAAGCTAAACGCCAAGAACTAAAAGAGAGGATACGAGATTTAGAAGACATGCTGCAAGATCGTCAACAATAGTTAAATACTCTCTTGGAGGCTCTGGAAGAAAAGAATAGTCAGTATAATAGAGACATTCATGCTTACGAAGAGGGTCTCCAAGAAAAAGAAATGTAACTCGATTTCTTGAGCAATGAAATTTGCAAGGCGGCTATGCAAGTTGTGCAGTTATCCGATGAGGCCGAAGCTCTCAGTTGCCAATTTCCTCCGAGCCGAAGATCAAACATGTCAGAATTCTTAGAGCTAGTGAAGAAACTAGGCGATGTGGATAGGAAATTTGTGTAACTATTGAATTAAGAAAAATGGCGAAACTTTTTGTAATAGACTCTTTTGATAAATGAAATGCCTAAGTATGGGGCTATCTTGAAATCAACATCAAAATTCTTGCATATTTATTCACGATTAACATTCATTTATCATTCATTTGTCATTCATTCATTCATTGCATATACATGTCACCATAATCATCCACCAAGGCTAAAACCGTATAATTCGCAATTGCGACACTTCAAGACTAGAATCACGTCATTTGTATAGAACGCGTCGACAAGTTAGGACAATGGAGGCTGAATTCAATAAAAGAATTGAAAGGATGGAAAAAGTTCAAAGGGAATTAAAAGAGCAGTTGGCTAAGTCGCAGCAAGAGACAAGAGACTTAATGGTGAGATCTCGAGAAGAATCGCTCGAACAAATAGACCAAATGGCCAAAATGATGGAAATGATGTCAGCTCTAGTAAAAGGAAAGGGACTTATAAACCACGGCGTTGTGGATCCTGATCAAGGGTTAACATCGATCAGGATCCACCCCATCCTCCAGGATTTACTCCACCGCACGCCACGCAACACAAAGAGGGTACGCTCAATAGGAACCCACAGCTGGAACAACGACTTGCACCACCGCTAATTTGGGGCAAAGAGTGTTCAGATATCAAACCAGGGGCTAGTCCCCTTTGATCCACTCGTTCATTTGGGACGATCCAGCAGAGATAGCCAGGTTAAAAATGGATGATCATGATGTTTAGGATAAGTATAGGAGTTTGGAAGAAAGACTCAAAGCGATAGAAGGTACTGAAGCCTTCTCTGCATTGGGCGCTAAAGAGCTCAGTTTGGTATCCGATTTAGTTTTGCCTCCTAAGTTTAAAGTATCAGATTTTGAAAAGTACGATGGGACAAGATGTCCAAAAGCGCATCTCATCATGTTTTGCCGGAAGATGACCGGTTATGTGAACGAAGATAATCTACTCATACATTGTTTTCAAGATAGTCTAGCAGGATCAGATCTTCGGTGGTACAACCAACTTAGTAGGGAAAAGATCCGATCCTAGAAGGACTTGGCGTCAGCATTCTGTGAGCAGTACAAGCATGTGTTAGATATGGTGCCTGACCGAATGACTCTGCAAATGATGGAGAAGAAACCAACGGAGACCTTCAGATAGTACGCTCAAAGATGGAGAGATATTTCGGCCCAAGTGGAGCCTCCACTGATGAAGACTGAGATAACGGTTCTTTTCATCAATACTCTGAGAGCACCATTCTATGACAAGCTGGTGGGAAGTGCTACGAAAGATTTTTCAGATATTGTAATATCCAGAGAACTTATTGAGAGTGCCATCAAGAGTGGAAGGATGGAAGGTTCTGATAGTTCAAGAAAGGCAGCACCCGTAAAGAAAAAGAGCCAGAAGCCTACATGGTGGGAATGGGATGCCGTTATGCCCCTAATCCGTATCCAAACCAACCCCGACCTCAAAATTATTCGCCTTTGAACTTCTATTACCTTCCTCAAACTCTTTACTACCAAACACTACCTCCTCCCTACCCCGTATACGCCACGAACAATCAAAGACCCGTTGCCACATTCCCACAAAACACCGTACTTGTTCAAAGCCAACCCAGGAACGAACTAAGACCAGCAAGGCCCAATCCCGAAAAACCGCAATTTACTCATATTCCCGTGTCGTATGGGGAATTGTACCCAAAACTCTTGAAGAAACAATTAATATCTCCTCATTACATGGCACTCCTTAAGCCTCCATACCCGAAATGGTACGATCCAAACGCTAGTTGTGCATACCATGCTGGGAACCAGGGGCACTCTACGGAAAACTATCTTACCTTTAAAAGGAGAGTTCAAGGACTCATCGATACGGGTATTTTACGATTTGATGGTACTGACGGTACGGCCGGGAACCCATTCCTAAACCACACTGAAGAGAATGTGAGCGCAGTAAGAGAGGAGGACAAACGGAAAAGTAGAAGATGGGTTTCTGAAATAAGAACACCTCTGCAGAAAATTTGGGAGGTACTAGCTAAAAAAGGGTTGCTCTGTCATCTTAACGGAGTATTCGAAGGAAGAAATGCAAAAGGTCACAGTTTTTGTGAGTTCCATGTTTATTGAAGGGCACGACATTCAGTCCTGCGAGGAGTTCAGGAGATTACTGCAAAGTATGATGGATAATAAGGAGATTGGGATTTTTTATAAAGGCGAAGAGGCTGATAGAGGGGAAATATGTGCCTCTGGCAATCAATCAATAGGTTTCCCGTATAACGCTGACCGATCGCTAATAATTTATTACGACGCGAAGAAGGAGCCTGTGAAACCAAAAGTGATAATCGAAGCACCATCTCCTTTCCCTTATAAGGACAATAAAACAATACCATAGAGGTACGATGTCAATATCGTCACACCTGAAGGTGAAAAGCCTGAAGCCACAACTGGAGATATTGGGGAGGTAGCCATTTTACCAGCAGTGGGCGTTGTTATTCTAAAGAAATTGAACCGGGAAAGAAGAATAGTGACTTGAAACAAAAAGGAAAAACAGTGATGTATGAGGCCGAAGTCGAGCAAGAAACTCCACCCGTGCAAGAAACTAAAAAGCCTGTGGATGAGGAAGAAGCTCAGGAATTCTTGAAATTTATCAAACACAGTGGACACAATGTGGTGGAACAATTGAGTAAGCAGCCAGCACGAATCTCGGTTTTATCTCTACTGTTAAATTCAGAGCCACACCGAAACGCTTTACTGAAGGTGTTAAATCAAGCTTACGTAGCAAACAACATATCTGTTGAGAAGCTTGATAGGTGGGTAAATAATTTGAACGCGGACAATTTCATCTCTTTTAGTGATGATGAGATACCGCCAAACGGTAGAGGCTCGATAAAGGCCTTTCGCATATTACGACTTCGCAAAGAGGGCTACATAATATCGAACTTGCTCATCGATAATGGGTCGGCACTCAACGTCATGCCACTGACCACGGTTTTCAGAATTTCGATGGATCTATCCTATTTAAGGCCCTGTCATTCCACGGTAAGGGCATTCGATGGGACAAGGCGTGAAGTCATGGGGAAGAATGAGATCCCTCTGGAAGTGGGCCCCTATATATACGATGTTAAATTTTAAGTCATGGACATTACACAGTCATACAATTGCCTCTTGGGAAGATCTTGGATCCACTCTACTGGAGCAGTTCCATCCTCTCTCCATCAAAAAGTGAAGTTTATCATGGATGGCTGTTTGGTCACTGTTGAGGGAGAAGAAGACATTGTCGCATCAATCTCTGCCGATGCACCATACCTGGAAGTGAGCAAATATGCAATAGAATATTCCTTCCGATCCTTTGAGTTTGTCAATGCCACTTTTGTCGCTAAGGGAAACAGAATTCCAGTGCCAAAACTGTCAAGGAATACCAGATTGGGCGTTAAGATAACTGTGGGAAAAGGAGCCCGAGCAAGGAAAGGCTTGGGAAGGTATCTGCAAGGAATAGTCAGGGCTCTAAAGCCAGTGCACCACAAGGCCCGATACGGTTTAGGTTTTCAGCCAGACGCCTGTCAAAGAAGAAAACAGTGGAAGAAAGATCAAGAAAGAAGGACTGCGAGAAATTTGGGTCGAGAACTGGAATGGAAGCCCATAGAGTACCTTCCTTTGTCAAAAATATTTACATCTGCAGGAATAATATACCCCGAGCAAGATAATCCACGAAGCACGCTGCTGATAATTGAAAGGGGTCTTCAGAATGTCAGTATAAATGTCATTGACAAAGGGGCTGATGCAAGTAAATACATCTCAAAGATACGCCATTGTCCCCCGGGTTTCATGTTGAACAATTAGACTGCCGAGGACCTTCTTGTAGTTTATAAGTCTTCAGAGTAATGCTCAAACATTAATCCTCTATTGTGTCATTAGATATAATAGAATTCTTTTGTAAGAGCTTGTATTCGTTCTTTATCATTCAAATGAATATCAATGAAGATGCATTTTGTCACGATTTTTCACATTATCACTAATTTCATAACCATTTTCTCATTTCATAGCCTATCCTTACATTTGCCTCATGCCATGACATAACATTTTGTTTGTTGGTTCCAATACTTGGATGTCCCTCTATAGTTTCCTTTTCCATTCAACTTTCAGGTGCTAAGATATCGACGACATGAACAAACCCGTTACGAGTCCTGAAATTGATTTTGAGAAGGCTGTTTGTTTAGGAGAATTCGAAGCCGAAGAAAATGCTGAAGACTATGTCTCGTCTCCGGACTTGTTAAGAATGGTGGAACAAGAGGATGAACAGATTTTACCTCATCAAGAATCGGTTGAAACAATAAATTTAGGCACTGAAGAAAGGAAGTAAGAAGTGAAGATTGAGACCTCTATTTCAGGGGGCACTAGGCATAATTTGATCGCTTTGCTCCGCGACTACAAAGATGTATTCGCATGGTCATATCAGGACATGCCAGGATTAGATGAAGATGTAATGGTCCATAAGCTCCCATTAAAGCCAGAATGCAAACCCATCCAGCAAAAGTTAAGACGGATGAGACCCGAAATGCTGTTGAAAATAAAAGAGGAAATCAAGAAGCAATTTGATGCTAGCTTCCTACAAGCCTCCAAATATCCAGAATAGGTGGCTAACATAGTCCCGGTACCAAAGAAAGATGGCAAAGTACGAATGTACGTAGATTACCGTGACCTGAATCGAGCAAGTCCCAAAGATAATTTCCCCTACCACAAATTGATACGTTGGTGGATAACACAACAAAAAATTCATTGTTTTCTTTCATGGATATATTCTAGGGGTACAATCAGATCAAGATGGCCCCTGAGGATATGGAGAAAACTACCTTCGCAACAATGTGGGGAACATTTTGCTACAAGGTGATGCCATTTGGATTAAAGAATGCGGGGACAACATATCAGAGGGCTATGGTGACGTTATTCCATGACATGATGCATAAAGAAATAAATGTTTACGTCGACGATATGATTGCTAAATCCCGAGGGGAAGAAGAGCATGTAATGAACCTCAAGAAGTTGTTCGGAAGGCTGAGAAAGTTTTAACTAAAGCTTAACCCAGCCAAATGTACGTTTGGGGTTACCTCGGGAAAGTTGCTAGGTTTCATTGTCAGTGAAAGAGGTATCGAGGTTGGTCCAGATAAAATAAAAGCCATTCAAGAGTTACCACCTCCGCGCACGCAAAAGAAAGTTAGAGGATTTTAGGGAGGTTAAACTACATCGCCCGATTCATCGCTCAACTTATCAACTAATGCGACCCAATCTTTCGGCTTCTTCGAAAACATAACCTGGGAGAATGGAATGAAGAATGCCAGGTGGCCTTTGATAAGATACAACAATATTTGTCTAGCCCTCCAGTGCTAGTACCGCTTACTCCGGGAAGACCATTGATATTGTATTTGACTGTATTTGAAAATTCAATGGGTTACGTACTGGGGCAACACGACGAGTCAGGAAAGAAAGAAAAGGCTATCTACTACCTCAGTAAAAATTTCACTTAATATGAGGCAAAGTATTCGTCTATTGAGAAATACTGTTGCGCTCTGGTTTGGGTAGCTCGGAGACTCAGGCAATATATGTTGTATCACACGACATGGCTAATTTCAAAGCTGGACCCAATAAAATACATGATAGAATCACCGGCACTCTTAGAAAGAATGGCACGATGGCAGATCTTACTATCGGAGTACGACATTGTCTATGTGAGCCAAAAGTCGATAAAAGGAAGTACAATAGCTGACTTCTTAGCAACTCGAACAACGAAAAAATACGAGCCATTGAGGTTTGATTTCCTAGATAAAGACTTAATGTGCATCACAGAAAAAGAATCCGAGTCATCAAAAGAGAAGCTATGGAAGATGAGTTTTAATAGTGCGTCAAATGCCTTGGGACATGGAATTGGAGCAATCCTGGTATCACCAGACGGGAATCATTATCCGTTCACTGCAAGACTGAACTTCTTCTGTACCAATAACATAGCAGAATATGAGGCCTGTATCATGGGACTTCATGCAGCTATCGAACGAAACAACAAAATCCTAGAGGTATATGGGGACTCAGCCCTAGTGGTTTACCAAATCTGTGGAGATTGGGAAGTGAGGGATCCGAAATTGATTAAGTACAGTGATCTAGTGGCTGAATTAATCAAAAAATTCAAAGAAATAACCTTTCATTACTTCCCACGAGAAGAAAACGAATTGGCTGATACCCTGGCCACTTTGGCTTCAATGTTCAAAGCAAGTAGAGAAGCAGAAATAATGCCCCTCAAAATAAGCATATACGGGTCCCTGCATACTGTTGTAGCTTTGAGAAAGAAGCAGATAGACGGCAATGGTTCCATGATATCTTAGAATATATCAAGAATTAAAGGTATCCCGAACAAGCGAATGAAAACGACAAAAGAACAATCAGAAGAATGGCAGCTGGATTTATTCTTGATGGGGACATCCTGTACAAATGAGGGAAAGATCAAATGCTCTTGAGATGCATGGATGATGTTGAAGCTAGACAAATACTTGAAGATGCCCATGAAGGAATTTGTGGGACGCATGCCAATGGCTTCACTATGGCCAGAAAGATTATGAGACTCTGTTATTACTGGCTGACGATGGAAAGTGACTGCATTGGTTATGCAAGAAAATGTCACAAATGTCAAATTTATGATGATAAGATTCATGTAGCCCCTTCGCCTATGTCATGACTTCTCCGTGGCCCTTTTCTATGTGTTGCATAGATGTTATAGAGCCAATTTTCTCAAAAGCTTCTAACGGACACCGGTTCATTTTTATGGTTATCGATTACTTCACAAAATGGATAGAAGTCGCTTCGTTTGCCAATGTGACAGACTGCAGTTTGCAGGTTTTTGAAAAAGGAAATCATTTTCCGATATGGTTTGCCTGAAAGAATCATTTCAGATAACGCCTTAAATCTGAATAATAAGATGATGAAAGAAGTGTGTGAGCAATTTCAAATAAAGCATCATAACTCCTCGCCCTATCGCCCAAAGATGAACGGAGCTATTGAAGCAACCAATAAAAATATTAAGAGGATCATTGGGAAAATGACCGAGACATATAAAGATTGGCACGAGAAGATACCATTTGCTTTGTATGCATATCGCTTTATCCATGCGGACATCTACTGAGCAACTCCTTTCTCCCCGTTTATGGAACTAAGCCGTGTTACCTATCAAAGTTGAGATCCCTTCTACGAGTCTTAATAGAGTTAAAACTAGAGGAAGCGAGAATGGGTTTGAGCTCGATATGATGACGAGTTAAACATCATCGAAGAAAAACGCTTAAAGGCAATCATCATGGGATGAGATATACCGTAAGAGAATGATCGCGGCCCATGACAAGAAGGTACGACCAAGAGAATTCCATGAGGGAAAACTCGTGCTGAGAAAGATTCTCCCAATACAAAAAGATCTGCGAGGAAAATGGGCACCAAATTGGGAAGGATCATACGTCGTAAAGAAAGCATTCTTGGGCGGAGCTTTGATTCTCACTGAGATGGATAGGAAGGAGTTACAGAATCCAGTGAACTCAGATGCTGTGAAGAAATATTATGCTTGAAAAAAAAATCAAGATGAAAACCCGAAAAGGGCATCTTAAAAAAAAAAAGAGGATCAAGGCGAAAACCCGAAAAGGGCGTCTTGATTAAACACAAAAGATTAGGATGAAAACCCGAAAGGGCTTCTAATGAAGCAAGCACTGGCTTAAAAAGCAAGGCATTTTGAACGGCGGGTCAAATAGTGAGACTACAGTATTTGAAGCATTTCTGAAAGCTCGAAATCTTCCACGCAAGAAGCCGTGCTCGAAAAGATTCTTGATTGAGGAACGTGGAAGAGTTCATGCGTTGAATATCTAGAGCACTTATATTCATTGAATGCAATCCCTTTTCTCTTTATGACACTTTTTGACTATCGTTGGTTAACTTTCTTTGTTTGCTACATTTGAAATGAATAAATGTGAGGTATCATTTTTGTCCCTACCTGACATTTTTCATGCATCTCATTATGTGTTTATTTACATGACAAATAGTAAAATAACATACTCTAAACCAAAGAAATGTTAAGCATTACCTGGATGAAAATTTGATAAGTACAAGAGCCTCAAAGCAAGAACAAAGTTTAACTAGGGGCAACAGAGTGATATCTAAGAAACGTTGATTACTCGTGAAGTTTGAGGATGGGTACAGGGCCTGAAAAAAAAGTCAAGAGTCAAAGTAATGAACGCAGATTTTTCAAAAATCATGATAGAAAGGGACATATGACAAACAAGCCGAAGGCGCATACCATAATCATGTAGGCATAAAGACATTTAAGACCAACATGTGCATATCATGATAACATCATGCATGACATATACAGGTACTCCAGTAGAGCAAGAGGATGGGATGATAGCTATACTGAATCAAAGAAAAAGACATATGAGTTCTACCAGATGACATATTTTGGTATTTTGATGTTTTTATTTCTGTTTTCAAAAAAATCAACTCATATTGCGAGAGGTGAGTTGAGCCTCGGGACACGCTGAGGTATTTTCAATTTCTACTTTTCAATTTCTGCTTTTAAAAAAAAATCAACTCATATTGCGAGAGGTGAGTTGAGCCTCGGGACACACTGAGGTATTTTCAATTTCTGGTTTTTAATTTCCGCTTTTCAAAAATCAACTCATATTGCGAGAGGTGAGTTGAGCTTTTTAATTTCTGTTTTTCAAAAAAACCAACTCATATTGCGAGAGGTGAGTTGAGCCTTTTAATTTCTGTTTTTCAAAAAAACCAACTCATATTGCGAGAGGTGAATTGAGCCTTTTAATTTCTATTTTTCAAAAATCAACTCATATTGCGAGAGGTAAGTTGAGCCTCGGGTCACATGTCGAGGTATTTTCAAAATCTGCTTTTCAAGCTAAGTTTCAAAAAAACCAACTCATATCGCGAGAAGTGAGTTGAGCCTTTGCTCACGTGCTGAGCTATTTTCAATTTTTGTTTTTTAAAGAGTCAATTCATATTGCGAGAAATGAGTTGAGCCCAAGATCGCACGCCGAGTAAAGAATAAAGATTGAAGTTGATTGAAGACACTAGATTTGGCCTTCTTGAAGTTACAGTGGAGCAGTTAAAGTTGCAAGTCTTGTCTCCCTGAAGTTACAGTGGAGCTGATCGAGGATATCAGATCTTGTTTTTCTAAAGTTACAGAAGAGAAGACCACAAACCTTATCTCACTGAAGCAATAGAAAAGCAGATTGAAGTTGTAGATTTTATCTTTCTGAAGTTACAGTGAAGCAGATCGAAGCCACAAATCTCATATCCTTAAAGCTCCATTGGAGTAGATTGAAGCTACAAGGCGTACACCAGAAGACGCAGTGGATTGAACCAAAGTTACAAGATACAGTGGACTGGAAGGAGACTATCTGAACAAAAAGAGCACCAAAGAAGTCAAGACTCAGCAAGACTAGGCAAAATTGGCCTTTCATTATGTCTTTGCTCCATTCCCGTTACACGACAACGAGCAAAGAGGGGCAGCTGTTACAGGCCAATTTTGGACCGTTTACAATTTTGCCCATACTAAAGCCCAATTCTACCCAAACCCCTTTACAAGCCCATCAGACCCACTTGAATTATCAAACCCAAGCCCACCTAAGCTAACCCTCTTACAACCGAAACCTTAACCCCTTTTCGGCTCCCACTTGCCTCTGCCACCACCGACGTCTGCCATGTCCACCTACCCCACCTGCTTCACTGGCCATACCTGCAGAGCAAACAGAGCACGCAACATCAGCAAAAAATAGAAAATAAGCAGAGTAACAAATAGGCTATAAAAGGCCGAATAGGAAACGATGGCAGAGGGAGGTTTTTTTTTGTAAAAAAAAAATACAAAGAAATCAAAAAAGAAAATTGGTCGTTCTTCATCAATACGAACAACAGATTTTTAAACAAAGAAATCAGTCCAACTCGAAGGAAGAAAGATAGTAAGCAGTAAACAGATTCAGTTTAAGGTAGCGAACGTTTTACTTTTTCATACACGCGTCCATAGATTCATATATACGTGAAGGTTTCATTCTTATACTCGCATACATATATAAAAATAAAGAATAATATAATAAATAAAAAAAGAGAGAAAAATTTTACCTGAGGCGATTTTCGGCCACAGTGTACGGTGGCCGGCGCGGCGGAGCCATAGTGGGGCGATGGCCGGACCCCCTGGTCAATCTCGGGTCTTCCCCAGAGAGAAGACCCCCTCTCTCTCATTTTTTTTTGAAACTCGGAGGAAATGAATTTTTTCAAAAAATTTTTGCTTTTATAGCCTCTTTGTACGGCGCCGTTTTGGGGTAAACACTTAAAGACCAAAACGGCGTCGTTTAAATGTTCGACCCGATGACCTGACCCGTTGAGGCTAGGATCCGCGTGTTTTTACGAAAGGGTCTAATTGCGCGAATGATCCTTCCGCTTTTTAAGCGTTCTACAATTTAGTTTATATTTATTTATAAATTGGCCCTAAAGTTTGTAGCGTTTCGCAATTTAACCTCGTTAAGTGATGTGTGACTTGAATGCCTGGGAAATTTGCTCTTTCACCCCCTGCTATTTTCAGCGCATATGCAAATGGGCCCTTCTTCCTTTATTTCCTTCTAAATTCGCCCCAAAACTTTGTTAACAATCCAATTTTAGTCCTTTCTTCTTCATTTTTGTTTCTTTCTTAAATATTGTTATTATTATTCTAATATTATTAATATTATCAATACATTTATTATTTTTGGTGTATGTTTACATTATACATACATATGTATATATATATGGTATTATATTTAGTTACTTTAATTTCATATTGTCATTATTAGTATTATAATATTATATTCATTATTAATACTAATGTATATTTTATTATGTATGTATGTATATTCTTTTTATATAGTATTATCGTTTCTATTATTATATCTATATTTATGTTTATTATTTTTACTATTATTTTTTATTATATGTATATACATATAGATGTTTTTTAGTGCTTATTATAAGTAGATTAATTTCTTACTGTATTATTATTATATATATATTTTTACTCATCTCTTCATTATTTTTTTATTTATTATTTTAAATACTCGTATATTATGTATATTATTCTTTTTAAATATTATATTTTCTATATACTATGTATACATTTTTTATATGTTGCGTATATATCTTTTAATATTGTACTTTTACATATATCATGTAAATATTTTGAATACTATATTTTTTTTATATTATCTCATGTATATATTATGTTATGTTTTTAATACTATATTTTTTTATACCATATATATTGTGTTTATTCTTAATACTATATGTTGTATGTATTTTTATATATGTATATATAGTAGTTTTCATTATTTCATTTCAATATTTTGTATTATTTGCTTCTTTTTTCTTTTATAATATATTTATACATATTGGTGTATATATTTCTTATGTATTTACTCTTAATGTCAATTTTTTTTATATGTATATTCATTGTATTCTCGTATTTGATACTATTATTACATTTAATCTCGTATGCATTGTTATTGCTTCTTAATATTATTGTCATATTCGTATTTTGCTTCAATGTATTTATGTCTTTTATTTATTTTTGTGTCATATCAATTTGCTTTACGTCTAAAACGAAAATCTTTTTCTAATTAATTTCAATAATCAAAGCAATGCACCTATTTAACGTTTAAGTCATCGATTTCATCGCTATGTTGGGTGAATATCAATTGACTCGTGTTAAAACGGTATGTCCTTCTCAAAAATAAAAAAAATTTAAAAATTCTTGTGTTTCAATCAGATCACGATTAAATATTACATTGAACTTGCATTTTTGAAAATCAAGACAACACGTGTTTATAAGATACCAATTTTGGGCGTCGCGAGGGTGCTAATACCTTCTCTCATGCAGAATCGACTCGAACCCTATTTTTCTCTAGACTTTTGATGTAGACCTAAACTCGGCCTTCCTTTTGTTTTTAAAAAATAAATCTAATAGGTGTCCGATCACACCTAGGAAAAAGGATCGGTGGCGACTCCCCCATTTTTAAATAAAACTGAGATTCCGTTTTCAAATTTTTAATAAATCGCCACAATTAACAGCCAAGCTAAAAAATTTTACGTCGCTACATTGACAAACCAAAAAAGCTCTCACATTTTAGACCCATAAATCTTTGTAACGTAGTTTATAAAATTATCGCGAAAGTCTTGGTGAATCGCATGAGTGCTATTTTGGGAAACTGCATTAACGAAGCTCAAGAGGCTTTTATCCCAGGAAGACATATTTCGGATAATGTGCTTATTGCTTATAAGGTCTTTTATTCGTTGAAAATGAAGAAAAAAGGAAATGAAGGGAATTTTGCACTTAAACTCGATATGAGTAAAGCGTATGATCGTGTTGAATGGGATTTTTTTGGCAAAAATGATGACTCATTTGAGGTTTCATGTTGATTGGATTGTTCTTATCATGAGATGTGTTTGTTCGCTCTCCTATTCTGTAAGCCTCAATAGATCAAACAGTGAGTGGTTCTCACCTTCAAGAGGATTAAGGCAGGGCGATCCATTTAGCCTTTATACTTTTTCTTATTTGTGCAGAGGGTTTCTCAACTCTTATTAATGAAGCAAAACAAAAGGGGCTGATGAGGGGTGCTTCTGTGGGAAGGTTTTTAATTGATCACTTATTCTTTGCGGACGATTGTATTCTTTTCGGAGATGCTTCTAACGAGGGAGCTACTGTGGTGAGAGATATTATTAGGGAGTATGAGATGATTTCAGGTCAGAGGGTGAATTTTGATAAGTCTCTGATCTACTTTGGGGCTAATGTGGATGAAAATGTTAAAGACACCATAATTAATTGTTAAATATGACTCATATTTTCAGTCAAATTTGAAAAATAATTTTTGAGTTAAACTTTGTTTACTTGTTTCAATCAAACACTGATTAATTTAGATTATTTTATTATTATTTGACCTATGAATTTAGCCTATAAATAGGCTATTTTACAACCTTAGGAAAATACACCCATTAAAGATTAGAACTCATAACACATTTAGAGAATTTTGTGTTTACGTTTTGAGGGTTCTTTATTTTTGGGTTTTCGGGGTTTAGTCTTTATCTCTATCTTTTGTACTCTTCGTTCTTTTGCCATTATAGTAAAATTATCTTTGCCCGTGGTTTTTTATCCTCTTTGGAGGAGTTTTTCCACGTTAAATTTGTGTGTTCAATTTTTCAATTTATTCCGCTATTTTTTTCTTGTTCGTTGCTTAATCGGGTCGATCTTAACAAGTGGTATCAGAGCTAGTTCAATTTTTATAGATCAGCCCATTCAAATATGGCAGCAACAAGGTTTGAAATTGAGAAGTTCGATGGTGAAACAAATTTCAATCTGTGGCATGTTCGGATGATGGCAATTCTAGTTCAATCAAGCTTGAAAAAGCTTGTTACCGGGAAAAAGCCTGAGAATCTAAATAAAACAGAATGGGAAGAGCTTGATGAAAAGGCTTTGTCTGCAATCCAGTTATTGTGCCTTGAAGACATCTGATGTGCAGGAGGTATTGATGGAGAAAACCTCATCTGCCTTATGAAAAAGGTTAGAAACTCTTTATGCGACTAAGTCTCTGGCTAATCGTTTAGTGTTGAAACAACGTCTATTTACGTTTCGCATGAACGAAGGTGAGCTTCTTAGAGATTACATCAGTTAATTCATTACTCTTTTAACTGATTTAAAGAACGTTGAGGTTCATATTGACGATGAAGATTAAGCTATGCTATTATTGTGCTCTTTACCTCCTTCATACAAGTCTTTCAAGGAGACCCTGATTTATAGCAGAGACAAACTCTCGTTTGAAGACGTGAAGGGTCATTTGTTGAATAGAGACAAATTGACAATGAGCTTCATTTAGATAGCAAGACAGATAGGCAAGCTTCTGTTTTGGTAGCATCAAAAAAACGAGATAAAATATGTCGCTATTGTAAAAAGTTAGGTCACGTCAAAGAAGATTGTTATAAACTGCAAAATAAAAGAGCTGCTGAGAGTAACGAGGAAGATGTAGTTGGTGCTAATTTGGCCGATGAAAATGGTGATGATTTCTTGTTAGTGTCAACGAGCGATAACACCAAGCTCACGTCCAAGTGGATCCTAGATTCGGGATGTTCTTTCCACATGTGTCCCAATAGAGAATGGTTCTCCACATATAGTTCGGTTGAAGGTGGAGTTGTGCGCATGGGAAACGATTCATCTAGAAAGGTAATTGGTATTGGTACTGCTAAAATTAGGATACACGATAGGACGATTATGACACTCCCAGATGTTAGGTATGTACCTGATTCACGAAAGAATCTCATCTCATTGAGTATTTTAAACTTGAAAGAATGCAAAATCAACATCAAATCGAACGATATTAAAGTATCTCGTGGAGCTCTCGTTTTGTTAAAAGGTAAAAGAACCAGCAGTTTTTATATTCTGGAAGGTTTTACAGTGACCAGTGAAATCGGACGTCCCTCGTCCGTTACGAAGTTGAAGTCAACTCGTTTGGAGCGGAGGCAACTTCGTCATAGGAGGGAAAAAGGTATGACCGTTTCGTTGAAGAGAGGTTCTCTTTTGGATGCAGGTTTTGAAAAGTTAGGGCACTATGTTCGTGAAAATCAAACCCAAGTTAGTTTTGATTTGATAGTATATAAGTCGAAGGCTAGAAGTCTTCCAGTTTCTAAGCACAAATTCGACTCAGTTAATTCCCTGCATAGTTCAAGATAGGCTCATGGCGGGCTTTGGCAAAGATGGCATTGTGGAAATATGAGTCAATGTGGAGATTTGTTAAATATGACTCCTATTTTCGGTCAAATTTGAAAAATAATCTTTCAGTTAAACTCTATTTACTTGTTTCAATCAAACACTGATTAGTTTAGATTATTTTATTATTATTTGACCTATGAATTTAGCCTATAAATAGGCTCTTTTACAACCTTAGGAAAATACGTCCATTAGAGATTAGAACTCATAACATATTTAGAGAATTTTGTGTTTACGTTTTGAGGGTTATTTATTTTCGGGTTTTCGAGGTCTAGTCTTTTTCTCCATCTTTTGTACTCTTCGTTCTTTTGCCATTATAGTAAAATTATCTTTGCCCGTGGTTTTTTATCCTCTTTGGAGGGGTTTTTCCACGTTAAATTTGTGTGTTCAATTTCTCAATTTATTCCGCTATTTTTTTTCTTGTTCGTTACTTAATCGGGTCGATCCTAACATTAATGTCTTGGGTGTGAAAGTAACATCAAATCCTGAGAAGTATTTAGTTTTGCCTATGATGGTTGGACAAAAAAAGACTTGGGCTTTTGCCAATTTTATCGACCGGTTTAAAAGACGTATCGCAGGTTGTAGCTTACGCTACTTATCAATGGGGGAAAAGAAGTTTTTGTTAAGTCAATTTTACAGGCTATTCCTGTTTACGTTATGCAATATTTTGCTTTACCAAAAATATTATGTGGTAAACTTGAAGGTATCATGATCAAGTTCTGGTGGTCAAATAATAATTTGATAAAGGGTATTCATTGGAGTAACTGGGACACTTTGTGTAGTCCAAAAAGTGTTGGTGGGTTGGGTTTCAAAAAATTAGTTTTATTTAATAAAGCCCTATTAGCAAAACAAGTGTGGCGTCTTTTATCCTAGCCCAATTGCTTGTTAGCCAAAGTTCTTAAAGCCCGTTATTATCCTCATTCAGACATATTATCAGCAAAGATTTGATTTTACCCATCGTTTACCTGGAGGAGCATTTGCAATGCTCGGGATCAGATTAAAGATGGGATTTTGTGGCGTGTTGCTAATGGAGCTAGCATAAACATTTGGAATGACCCTTGGCTGCCTGGTATAGAGAACAACAGAATATCAGGACAAAACATAAATCCAAATTACACAACAGTGAAGCAATTAATTGTGGCTGAAACAATACCTAGAACAAGGAGCTGGTTCATAAAATTATTGATGATGATTATGTAGCTCGTATTCTTTCTATCCCGTTATTTGGTGCTAGATCAGAGGATACGTTGTTCTGAAAGCATGAGGGCTCTGGGGAATACTCAGTGAAAAGCAGATACCAGGTCTTAATTACAGAACATCTTCAAAACACAAATTACACCACTCCTAATACTGAGGCTTACAAGGATTTTTACAGGTCTCTCTGGTTTATGCACATCCCAGCAAAAATTAAAATACATATTTGAAGACTGTTTAACAATTTTCTGTCTCATTATTGTAATTTGTACCAAAGAACTTTGCGGGATAATGATGAATGTCCTCTCTGCAAGACAGCACTAGAGGATACTGACCACCTATTGTGGTATTGTGGTACATTACAGAAAGTCTGGGCGTCCTTTCAGATCAGAACCACTTCAGCTGATAACTCCTCGAACTGCAAAAATCTTGTTACTACTTTCTGTTTAGTAGATGAAAAACACAAACAGCTTATTGCAATTTCCCTATGGGCCCTGTGGCATAGAAGAAATAAGTTGATTCATGAAGGTATTAATTTTTCTTTGCAGGAATTGTTAGGTTTTATTCGAGGCTATGGTCAAGAAATAAGTCTATGCCAAGAGAAATTTAGAGTTCCCTGTAGATCTCTGCCAAAAGACTTTTTGGAGTCATTCAGATTTAGGTTTTATCAAGCTAAATTTTGATGCAACCTTTCAAAGCGACACTAAAACTTCCACAACAGCATTACTAGCTAGGGATTATGAAGGAAAAATAGTAGGAGTAGAAACTTATCTGTTTACGGATATAGTTGACGCGTTTGTAGCTGAAGTAAGGGTGTATGAAATGGCTATAATCTTTGTACTTAGAATGGGTCTCCGACGCCTGATTGTGGAAGGGGATTCTCTGACGATCATCAAAAAGCTTAAGGCAAAGCAAGAGGACAAATCAATCATTAGAATTATTATTCACCATATTCATATGTTGGAAAATTACTTTGAGGAGGTATGTTACCTGTTTGTTCCCCGACTGAGTAATGGAGCGGCCCATACTTTGGCGATGGAATGAAGGAGAAGAAATTACTCTAGTACTTGCGTTGATGGGGTTCTGATTTCAGTCATGGTGTTAGTGGAAAACGATCAGATGGCTCGGTCACAGAGGCACCAAGGACTGTCGTAGATCACTTTGATATTGGAGAAGGTTCTTTTGAATCTCCATGGTAAGACTCAAAGCTTTTGGGTTTCTTTTTTCTCATCAGTAGATCGTCTTTTACTAAGAAGGAAGAAGCTGTTTCGACTGGTATTTTGAGGTTGGATTCTTTAGATTTTGGTTTAGGGGTTTTTGATTTATTTGTATTTATGATTTTATTCTCCAGTGTACGGTTTCTTTATTGTTTTTTGACCGTTTGGTCTTCTATTGTTTTGTCTTTTCACGTTGTTTCAGCTTTAAACTCTTATCTAACCGCCTTAAGCCATGTGCATAATAAATACCAGTCTTTTTTAACCAAAAAAATATTGTTGTAACCTAAAGTTATACGAGATGTTTAATGGTATAGTGAGGCGGTTCACATCGTAAAGGGATGTGAAGAACTTATTGAATGAGAGCGGTACAAATGGTGTGGTGAACTGCTAAGGTTGCGGGTTTAAGGGAACTTGGGATTGAGTCTTAATAGGGTTTTAATTATATTTATTGCCTTTCTTCCCTCAGGATATTAAGGGGAATTTATAGAGGGAATATGGTTGGGCATGGTTCCCAATTATTGAGTCCCCTATTCTATGAGTGTCGTAATAGGGTGATGATCATCAGTTTAGGGCATTATAGGGATCTACCTGAAGGAAATGGATGAAACACTTGTTGGATGTGATGGATTGGTTGACGTTGTCAAGGACCCTTATATCGACTCGTTTTTCAGTGGTATCAAAAATGACGGTTTTGAATTTTCGTATTTAGATGATCAAGTCAGTAAATATTATTTAATAATATTTAAGAGTTTATTATACTGTTTTATTGAATTTTGATATGATAATTTTTGTTAATTGGTTAATTAGTTAAGGTACAAGTGGTGCATACCAAAACTCAGTGGTTTTGGATTAGTAATTTTGCCAATTCAGTGATTAATTAAGGTACAAGGACTAAATCGTTAAAAACATAAAAGTTTATCATTAATGAATTTTAGCTTATAAAAGGTTTAATTAATGAATCTAAAGGGATTTAAGTAGCAATTTAGCCAAAACTTAAGTGAGTTGGACAGTTAATGTTATGTTTAAAAGTTAAAATATGTTAATATTATAATTATAATTTTATATTATATGTTATAATTTAAGCAAACAAAAGTGGATACCATTATTATTTCTTTCTTTCTTCAACCGTGGGTGTCAAAGAGAATTAGGAAGTCATTGTTAACCTTCAACCATTTGGCCAAGCTTCCAAACTTTGCATGGGTATTTTTTTCTGGTTTATTTTTCATAATTTTATATTTTTGAAATTGTTGTAGTTTAATTTAGCTAGTTCAAATATTAAATTATAAATCTGTTAAAGTTTTGAAATGTTGTAATTGACGGTTTTTGATGTTTTATTGTTAAATAGCTTGGTTATAAGTATAGATTTGATTATGAACTAAATTGTAAAGTGAATTTTGTTAGTTTTGAACTTAGGTACTAAAATGAAAATATTTTGAAATTGATTTGTAATTTTTGAATTTAGAGGGATATACAGGAATGAAATTGAAATCAGATTGAAAATTGAATTTAAAATTTAAAGATATAGTTATTTCAGTTTTAGGGACTAAATTGAATAAAATGTAAAAAATTAGGAAAAATTATAAAATGAAATTAATAGGTCATATGCATGTATTTGAGTGTTGCAAAGTATTTGAATTGATAGATTGAACTTAATTATCATATATATCAAGGATTGAATCAATCAGAGGTTAATCGCAGAAAAAGAAAAAATTGTGAAATAGTCTTCGGTATTGTATTTGTTGATGGTTTGGTTAGGTAAGTTTGTATGGACTTACTTTATTAAATTTTTATACGATTGTGACATTTTGTTTTAAGGTTAGTTAGGAATTTAATATATATCAAGGTTTGTCATCAAAATGATTAATCGAAAAATAAAGAAATATATGATAAAATGCATAGATGTGTGGTATTGGATGATTATGAAATTGCTATATAATTCAATGATATATGTACGATGTCTATTTCAATTAAATCTTGTTTATGTTGGGTTGTGTGTATATTATTTGTGATTAAGTTATTGCAAAATAATGACTTCGGTATTGAAACGAGATAAAGTTGATAAATGTGAATGAATATGAGAATGTATATTGTTGAATTACATGTATATGGAAATGTTCAAAGGATTGGAATGAATGAATATGAATACGGAGGCCCGTGTGAACTTAGTGAATAGTTAGGATACAAATGACATGTCCTTAAGAATTATTAGGCACTACGTGTCGGTTTTTATATTATCATATACTATGTATCCGTGACCATATTATCAGGTACTTTGTACCGGTGTTATATTTATCAGGCACCATGTGTCAATGTTATATTTATCAACTACTATGTACCGATGGTGGATAAATTTATGGTGGATAAATTTATCGGTACAATTACCGATGGTGGATACTATACCAATTGTCGTAACCATTTTTTTGGTAAAACGGTAGTCAACTTGGATTTTGAAAATGAAAACGAAAAAGGGGAGTCGGCACCAATCTTTTTTGATGAGGTGTGATCGGATCACCTTTGATTAATCATTTTAATAAAATTTAAGATTTACTAAAGCGATAATTTTGGTCTACGAAAAGCAGAAAATGAGTTCGGGAGTCGGTCACATGCGAGGAAGAAGGGTTAGCACCTCGATCGCCCAAAAATTGGTACCTAGTTGATTAATTATTGTCTTAGTGTCGAAAATTTGAAAACTTGAAAGAATTTAAAATACGATTCCTCTTTGTACGGTTCAAATATTAAAGACCTTCCCGTCTCGCAATAAGGAAATACCACGTCCAGTGAGTTAGGACACGATATCTCGCACTTTGAGACTGGGCTAGCCCTTTAAAATCAATGTATTTTTTATTTCTTTTAAAAGGATATTCGGTTAGTTAGAGTGAACGAAGGAAATCGAAACCCAGTAAGTTAGGGCACGTTCCCTCGAGTTTCCAAACTCCGAATATTGCCTTTATTTGCAAAACTCTTATTTCGGAGTGTCAAAATGTTATACCCGGTAAGTTAGGGCACCACGCTTCATACCTCCGAGAATAAGCATTTTTAAGACTCGTATAGCGATTTAAAAGAGTATTCCGTTATTTAGGTTAAACGAGAAAAGTCGAAACCCAGTAAGTTAGGGCACGATTATCTCGAATTACCTAATAATGGATATTGCTTTTATGAAAGAATCTTAAGGTATTGAGTAAAAAGTGTAACGTGATTTATGGTAAAGTATAAAAGTAAATTATGATATCAATAATAATGTTTAATAATGAGTGTGACAATGTTGATAACAATAATATGAACAAGTATAAAAAGATGAAATAAAAACGAGGCTAGTAAAATATAAATCGAACACATAAGGAAAATGAGATAAACGAATACATATATATAAACAAATAAATAAATAAATGAATAAATAAATATAAAACATGACAAAATAAAAGATGACAATGATAATAAAAACAATAATATTGATAATGTTGATTATAAAAACATTAATAAAGGGATGATATAAAAATAAGAATGATAATAATAATAATAATACCTATGATACCAATAATAGTAATAATAAGAAAATTAATACTAGTATTAATAATATATAAAAAAATAATACCAATAATGATGTAGTAATGATAATAACAAAAGTGAAAATAATAGGGAATTAACGATAACATATGTTAATAACAATAATGATATATATAAAAGATAGAAGAAAATAACAATAATATGTTAATGAAAATTATCATAGTGGTAATAATAATAATAGTAAGAATAAATAAATTAATAATAGTAATGTAACTTCAACTAATACTAAAGGTGATAATAATAATAATAATAATAACAATAAAGATACAAAATTGTGATAATAACAATATTAAAGTAAAGTGAGTAATAATATTTTATGTGGAAATATATATACGTATATAAAAGCACTAATATGTGGTAACAATAGTAATAATAGTATTAAAATGCAAAGAATAAATAGAATATAATAGAAGTATTAAAATACAATAATTAAAATAGTGCTACATATAAAAATATATAAACGTATGCAAAAGCACTAATGTATATTAATATGGATAATATTAGTAGGTAAAAAAAGGAATAATAATAGTATAGTAGGATAATAATAATATATTAATGACTATAATTGTAATAGAAATAGTAATAACAGTAAATATAATAAGTAATGTTATAAAGAAATAAAAATAATGTTGAAATAATCTAAAAAAAATCAAATTAAATCCCAGAAAAGGACCAAATCAGAAACAGAAACAAAGTTTTGGGGCCAATCGAAAATAATAATCAACGAAGGGACCCATTCGGGATGCGGGGTAACGTGGGGGACTAAAAGGAAATTTTCCTTCCCCAAAATTTGTGGCTTTAATCGGGACCATGGTGTAAATGAAGTAAAATTAAAAGCGAATATAAAAAAATAACAAATTTGATTATAAAACAATAGAAAAGCGGAGGGCGAAGCGCAAATAACCCCCTCCGCTTTATAACACGCGGATCCCGGGCACAGTGGGTGGGTCGGCCCGCTCCACCCCTAAACGGCGCTGCGTTTTGCACCTTAGGGGAAGGGTCAAAGCAGCACCGTTTGGTACCCTTATAAAACCCAAAATTTTTTTATTTGCTTCATTTTTTGCACATTGCGAGAACAAAAAGGAGAGAACTCTCTCTTTCTCTCTGGGACGGTCCCAGATTCCGGCGGGAGGGGTCATTTGGACCGCCACGCCAGTGCCGATTTGAGATTTGCCATGCGCCACTACCACAGTACAGTGGTGGAAATCGCCAGAGGTGAAATTTTTTCTTTTTTTGCTTTATTTTAGTACTTGTGAATATGTTATATGTGTGGACTTGTTATTTTTTTAAAAATGTAAAACAGAAAAATACTTAAAGAATAGATCTAAAAACCTTATCTGGCAATCTTTGAACTCCCTTCGATTTTTGCTGCCACTTTGCCTCTATTTGGATCTATTTTTATTCTGTATTTAAAACTAAAGTGTTGTTCTTATTTTACCAAAATGCCAACGTTACAAATGGTTTCTTTATCTGGCTTTAAATAGCCATTTTTTCCTCTCATCCTTGCTTTATGTCTTGTTCATATTAATGCTTGCAGTATTCTTGGCGTGGCACAGTGTTAAGAGGCGGTGGAGGTGACAAGGGGAGGAGGTGGGACGATGGGACAAGGAAGAGCGCGACAACTTGGCTAGGGTTTTGAGTTTTCTATTTTGTGTTTGAGTTTGGGCTGATGTGGGTTATTTGGGTAGTTGGGCTAGGTTATGTAGTGGGTTTCTGTTTGGGTATTTTAGTTGGGTTAATTTGGTTATTGTAATTGGGTAGTGGGGTTTACTTCGGGCCAAAATTGGGCTTGCACACCAATTACTAGAATCTAGCATTTGTTGCGGATTCTCGACAGCTTGTATGAGCAACATCAAGTAATGGTTAATGTCTCGATTGACAGCTTGTGTGAGCAAAGTTATCTCGAGTATCCAAAGTAAATTTGGTATAGTTCTCCGAGCGTAAACAATAAGTAATTGATTCCGAAATGAATAGAAAGATTAAATGTGAAACTGATTGTTATATGTACGAATTGTTTGTGAATGAATTAAATTGAAATGTTACAAAATAAGCATGATCGAATCTGATGTGAAAGAGAACTCAATTATATGTATTTATAAATTGAGGATGAATTGGATATTATATGTGTGGTTGGCCGGGCTAAATTTATAAATTAATAGGATGTGTGAGGCCATTTCGAATGGCACACGGGCTAGTCACACGGGCGTGTGGTTGGCCGTGTGACCCAAGTCAGAGAGTTACACGGGGTCGGACATGGGTTGGAACATGGCCATGTGATTCCATTTTGAATGTCCACACGGCCTGTGACACGGGCGTGTCTCTTGGCCGTGCGAGACAGATGGCCTGTCCACACGGGCGTGTGTCCCCTATATATTGAAAATTTTCAATGTTTTTCCAAAATTTCCTTGAGTATTCAATTTAGTCCCGAACCACTTCTAATGCTTGCTTTGGGCCTCGATGGCTTGTATTAGGGACCATATGATTTTATTTGAATGGTTTTTAATTGGTATAAGAATTGTGATTCGAATTGTATGATTGTTTATGATATTAGCTCGGTAATGCTCTGTAACCCTATTTCGACGACGGATACGGGTTAGGGGTGTTACATGGTTTGTATGATTTGAGTAATAAATGTTGCACACGGTCACAATCTTTCACATGGTCCAACCGCAGGACCGTGTGAATAGTTGCAATACTTTACAATTAGGTACGCACGCAGCCATAGTTTGTTACACGATCGTGTGACTCTGTAGTACACCGTTGGGCTACACGACTGTGTGTTTCAATCCCATACAGCTTCAGTCTGTCACATAGTCATGTGACCCATGTTTTGCCTTTTTACCTATCTTTTTGTAAAAGTTTCAAATTAGTCATGAATTGATTTCAAGTTGGATTAAGAGCTTCCTAAGCTCGATTAAGACTCGATTTTATTTGTAAATCATATTATACTTGTAGTATTGAATGCTTTGTGGTTTAGATGATTATTTAAGTTGAATTCATAAGTGTTAAATATAGTTAACTATCGTAACATCTTATAGGTCGGGTCCGATGATCGAACCAAGTATAGGGTGTTACAACCTTTTTAGATATATCTTTTGTAGATTGTGTGGACTTACTAACTGTGAATAGATATCTGCTGGATTCCAATAATTATGTCTTATCTTTTCTTGTTTAACATTTTTTTCTTGTCTCAAAGTTACCTTTTCCTTATCTCAACCTTCTTCGTTTGTTTTTTTTTTTAGCTAAAATGGGAATAATCCCTTGATAGATGGTATTTTGGTGAAGGGTGAAGAGTTGCTATGTACCACTACCACGGAGAATATGGTAATCATGCTATGTTTGTCGTGTTTGAGGTTGGTGCACTATAGGTATAATTTTTCAGTTTCGTAGGCTTTACATCAAATGAGTGAAGTGATAGCTACCATCTCCTTCGCAATAATGGTACATAACAACTTTTCACTCTCCACCAGAATATCATCTATTAAGAGATTGTTAGATATATTACAAAAGAAACAACAAATAAAGAAAACGAGGAAAATAAAAGGACAACTTTTGTGACAGAAAACAATAAAATATGGCTAGAGGCAGGAAGAAAAAATATAGGGCACTGTTATTGGAATCTAGCAGATGACATATTTATAGGTATTTGGACGGGAAAACAAAGTGGCATCCTGGACAAAGTGATTGCAAAATTATATAGTGCATTCTAAAAAGCTTCAATCAAATGTGGCCACTCACCTAAAGACAATAAATATGAAGGCGCAAAGATTGAATGAATAATGATGACGTTATAGAACCCTTGGAAGCTTCATCAAACGGCTTTAGTAAGCCTCGCCTATGAAATTGACTCGATTTAGACCACTTTATAATCGACCTTTTGTCTAGTGGCAAGCGGAAAATGTTACACCTCATATTAAACCCCTACGTCTAAGCATTTAAGCACTCTAAAAACTTAACAATGAACAACCTTGCCATGGCTTTGCTAAAAAAAAACTTGACTCCATGAACTTGCCTAAGCTCCATGTCACAAGCCAACAGGCCCACACAATACGCAGATAATATATCGGGAAGGGCCCCTGACAACATCTATCAATCCATCACATCTAGCAAATACCTTATCTAGTCTCTTCAGGTAGACTCCAATAGTGCCCTAAACTAACAATAGCCACCTTACGATGACACCTATAAAACAGGGAACTCAATGGTTGGGAACCACGCCCAACCATCTTCCTTTATAAATACCCCTTCAACATTGGGAGAAAATAAGGCAAGAGACATAGTCAAAACCTATCATGATTCAACCTCAAGTTCTCTCAAACCCCTAACCTTAGTGACTATTTGCGTCCTTTGCAATGTAAACCACCCTGCTATACCTTCAAACATTTTGTGTAACTTAAGTGTTGCGATTGTTGATTAAACCTTAGCTTAGTTGGCATTGTTACTCTTGCAACAACCAGTGGGAGTTGGGTTTAAATATGTTTAAGTGCATTTTTCATTTGATCTAAGAGTTGAGGAGGGGTTATGGGTAGAAGTCGGGCACTGTATAAAAAAAAATTAGTGTTGCAACCAATATTATTTACTTTCTATATAAAATTAAGGGTAATTATTTGGTACACAAACGATGAAAATTTTTAACTTCACAAATAAAGTTAAAATTTTATCACATGTTTTATTTATTTTCTTTAATTTTTAAATACAATTTAGAAAGCCATAAAAAGATCTTAACCCAAGTTAAGAATTGGAATGTACCAAATAATTGTCCTAAAATTAAATACTACTTATATAAACGGTTGGTTGCTTGGTTGGTAATGAATTCTTTTTCTTTCTTCTCCTAGCCTTCATGTGCATAGAATTTACGTGAGTTGCCCCAGTCGGTGTTGTTAACTCATAATGGGGGCATAAAATATCTTAGCCGACCCTTTGAAATTTGTTAAATAATAATTAATATACATAATAATATGAATGAAATTTGACATACAGTCGTATCGCCGACGTTCGTGATATTTGGCTACTTTTTGACTACGATATAATTATTTGATATAAAAATTCAAAATATAAAACATAAAATAATATAAATATAAGCTTATTATATTTTATAGAAAATAAATTATTAATTATCATTTATTTCAATACAATAATATCTAAAATATATAAATATAATACAAATTATCGAATTCAATTTTTTTTATTAAATTTTAGGTAAAGATGTTCATTGGCCAACTAGACCAAAGCTCCAGTATCAAAAGGAATTCAGGCTCCAACTTGGCCAAATTCAATTCATCCTATCATCTCGTTTTACTATTTAAAATTATTTAAATATAATTATAAAATATTTTAATATTAATATAAAGTTAATTTGAATAAATTCTGCTATAATTTTAAACAATAAAACGAGCTAAACTATCTTAGTATTAAAAATTTTAAACCTAAATTCAACTCGAAACCAACTTAAAATTATTATTAGGTTTAGTTTAGTAGGATCCAAATTAAAAATGTCATAATTAAAAAAAGAAAAAAAAGAATATTATAATCCCTCAAAAATTTAAAAGTTAAAATTTGGTAATAATAACTGATTGAGTCTTAATTCTATTAGAATGAGTATTGTTGTTAATACAAGAAGACGTGGATTCGAGTATGCTGAAACGCATTATCCGCCTATTTATGGGTCGGGGGCTATGAGTAGTTCTAGATATTATATCAAAAAATTAATATAATTAGAACTTATAATAAAATTGTTAAAAAAAACGTGATGATAGTAATGCTACCATGATAGACATATTTGACAAAAAAAAAAGTTGGTGGTTAATTTGACTTAATGCCATAAAAAAACACAAGTTTTAATAAGACAAACAATAAAATTATTCTATTATTAGTTCAATTGATTACATTAATTAATAGAAGTTTCTCCAAATCAATAATATACCTTAAAAAAAATCTAAGTAAATTTAATTTCATGAAAAATTCCAAGCCAAAACAAGAACATGAGTGGTATTGATGCTTATGTTTCAACCATAATTTTTTAAAGTTTGGAGCAATCTTTTCAAAACTTCAATCATCAAACGTTGCACTCAAAGAGATTTCTTTTTCTTTTTTAACATTTTGTGTAAAAATTGATGGAAATTATGGACTCACTCTTTCATCTGTATTTATATTATTTATTATAAAGTTTGGTTTTTTTTTTATCGATTCAAATTATATCATATTAATTTATATCTAGAATATTGGCATGATATTAGTAATAATTGTATATAATAAATTTTTAAAAAATTAATTTAATAATTAATTATGATTTTGGTTAAAATAGTAAAATCGAGTTATTAAAAATTATAGTGTTTTTTTGGGTTTGAATCATTCTATATTTTGTATAGAAACACAAATTACCTTCGAAATAATATTTGTTGCCTTATAACAGTAAAATGATTGTGGTAATTTTATAACTGAATTAGGACTTGATTAATAAGTGACATCAATTTTATCGAAACTTTAAATACAATAAATATAGATAAAAATAATATTACATTTTATTTAACAATATAATTTAAATCCTATCATCTTCAAACTAATTTTTTTACCTAATTTTCTCTTTTAACATTTATTAAACAATATAAACTTTTTTTTTTATTAATCCACTCACAACCTGAAAATGCCAAAACAAAGTAAATAAAAAAAATAAGCATATCTAATTTTTATATATTTAGAATTTATTTTTTTATGAATTTAGTCTTTCTATTTTTTAAATTTAAAAATTTAAGTCTAATTGTTAACAGTATTAAATTTATTATGCTAAATTCGTTGGTATGGCATTAAAAAAAACTTACTTGATAGCTATATAACCATTAAAATTACATTACATAAATTTAATAGAAGAATATTAATAAGGTTAATAATTGGGTTTGCATTTTAATTTTTTTAAAGTTAAATTCTAAAAAAAAATCGGACTAAAATTTAAATTTATAAAGAGTACAAAGACTTTTAAACATATTTTAACAAAAGAAAATTTTAATGGTATTTGTCAAAAAGTTGGTATCAAATTTAAAAGCGTCATTATTAAGAGGGATAGTCACAAATTTTGAATATAAGTCATAAATGAAGATTAATAATAATGATGATGAATGGAAAGATAATTTTTGATATATTAAAAGGGTAAAACACCTTTTCAGGTTTTAGGATGCAATAAAATAATAAAAATATATTTTTTATGTGACCATATTTAAATTTTATTTATGACACAAAACTTTTAGTGTTAAATACTAACAACATGTCATTCTTGCAAATTTTCATATGATTACGTGTATTAAACAAACAATGTCATGTTCCATGAATTCCATGATTGGAGTTATATGTCGGCCCTACATGAAGAGCAAGTAGATTTAATCTTCATTGTGACATTTAGTGGACCTTTTTCTTTTTCTTATCTTAAATTTCATTCTCACTTGTGAGAAAAATCTTGAAACCCTAATAATTAATTAGTGGTTTACGAAGGTCAACACGTTTCGAGTTTCAACATCATCGATTTATTTTGGTAAATTATAAAAATAAAGTAAAGTCTCGAATAATAAATATGATTAACGTGATTTGAACTCATACCACATCTAAGGCGATGAATACTTTAACCATTAGATCATCACATGAAGTTTATTATCATTGATTTTTATCCATCAAAATATAACTTAATAAATTCATCTTGCATCTATAAATAAATATAATGAGATTAAAAAAAAAAGAACATGAAACTATGAATTCTGAAATTAAATTGAATATAAATATGCATATCTCAAATGTTTTAACGACATGTATAATTACAAATGGGATTAATATATCATTTAGTACTTGAGTTTGGTCTCGATATTTAATTTAATATCTGAATTTCTTTTGTTCTAAATTGATATCTAAATTTGATTTCAATGTTCAAACTGGTACCCAAATTAAATAGTATCATGCCACCTAATGAATATTTAACACATGTGCTATAGTAAAAAAACACAAGTACTTAATTGAGATAAAAAAAAACTCATGTACCCAATTGAATATTGGAGTTGAGCTCATTTACCAAATTGGGTCAAAAAATTAGGTACAAAATTAAACACTAAAATCAAATTTAGATACCAAATATTAACCCTTTGAATGAATATAACCAAAAATATATTTAAATCTAAACCAAAACAAATTTCAACACGATCGAGATACGGTGAAACTTTAATAACCTACTAATGATTTATACAACATCTCAAAATTACAACAGTATCATTAAATCAAAATTTAATTACAAATAAATAATAATGATAAATACATTAAAAATAATAAATTAAATTATAAAGCAATGATTAAGAAGATGGGGTCAAATTCTACTCCACTTTATCTTCATTTGATGGTTTTTCAAGCTGCAATTTTACCATCCTTCTTGTTGTTAAGCTGGTATTTGAGCGACTTAGTCAAAATAATAAAAGAAATTATGTTATCATAATGGGATTTAATTATGATACCCCCAAGAAGGTAACCTCAATGCTTTCTAAAAATCCTAAATCAAGTCATTTTAGTGGAGGAATATCATCATAAATCTTCTTCCAACATTGGTTGAAAAGGTAACCTCAATGCTTTCTATTCAAAGTAGAAGTATCCAATGTTTTCTATATACCAAATCTAATCCCAATATAATTATATTATACACTAAAACTCAAACCCTAGCTTTGGCTATTTTGACTCCTTTTTAGTGACACTTTTTCCTTTTTACCAAAGTTAGTAAAAAGAAATATTTGAGAATTTTGAATAGTTTGAAGGGATAATATGAAGTTCTCCACACTTAAATGATTAATAATGTGCAAATTCTTTTAATAATCTCATTATAGGTTCTGATCATATCAGTTCTTTTTTGATACAATATTTAGAACTACTCATAGTCATTCTCCAACCTTTAAATAAGAGGATAATGCGTTTTAACGCACTCAAACTTACATTTTCCTATATTAACAATAATAATTTGCATAAGAGTGAGGTAATTATTTGATTTACATATTGATTAAATTTATATTTCATAAATTGATTCATTGAATGATTTAAAGCGTATTCCATGGGGAATAATGCATGCATAGATGGACATGGACATACCATTGGCCTAAACATTTTCAAAGCGGTTGGGAAGTTGCTGCCAAATGATCATTAATTGAAACATCAATCAAAAGGGATGACAATGGTTGATAAGGGATGATAATGGTTGATGTGGGTCAGCCCAAATATTTTACCTCTTTCTCTCTGGTAATTTATGATGATGCTAGCTTCTCTTTCTTTCTTGATTTCTTACTGTAACTTTTATGAAAATTACTTTTTACTGATGCATGGTTACAATGATGGTACCGATTGAGTTAAGTAAGTGGTATTATATTGAATTATAAATATAGGCAAATTTAAATAAAAAACTCGTAGATGGTTTGTTGTACCTACGTTTGAGTTTTATATTGTGAAGATTTGAACGGATGTATTAATTAATTGAGTTAGTTAATTTTAGTTAAATTAAATGTCTTTTATTTTATATTTGTAATAATTGATTTTTATTGAAATTGTTAATATATTCGAAAAAAATTTGTAATTTAAACACTTATGTTATATAGTGTTAGAATTATAAATAGAAATATGGCATGAAATTATTTCTAAAATTTTAATTTTCCATATAATTTAAGTAAAATAAAAAATTATCACTTTAGTCTTCAATCTTTTAATATAAGTGAGATTTAACCCTAAAAATTGGGGACATTTGCATTGTTGAGCTCCTTTTCTCTGGTTTAAGGAATTAGAAAGTATCAGAAGAGCACGGATCTGTTGATCCAAAAGCTCTCATTTCAGAGGTTGGTGAGGGAGATCGCTAAGGATTTCAAGACCATTTTGAGGTTTGGAAGCAGCGCCATTGCTGCCCTCCAAGAAGCGACGGAGGCGTATCTAGTGGGGCTTTTCAAGGATACTAATCTCTCTTCTATTCATACCAAAATAAAGGTTACGATTATGCCCAAAGATATTCAGCTTGTTAGAAGGATTTACAAGAGAAATAGCTTAAGCCATAATATTTCGTTGCCTTGGATTTTTAAGATTTGGGATTCCGTTCAAGTTTTTGTTAATTTAATGTGTTTGTACAAATCAAAAAATTAAAATGCCGTATTTCTCTATCAATGCATTTTGTGTGTGTGCCATATTTAAGAAAACAACACAATAGGCACAAAACATTACGAGTTTTTATTCATTGGTAGGAATGAACAGCCATGGTGACTCTTGCACTGCTTTGGGAAGAGAGGGAATCAATGCTTTCCACTTTGATTTGATGGGAATAGGTAACAAGGTAACTGAATTGAAGAACCACAATTATCTTCCATTTCCTTCTTGTTTTCCTTCGTTTCCCTTCCCACTGATGCAAATGTCCCCCAATTTTTAGGGCTAAACCTTATTTATATTAAAACATGGGAACGAAAATGATACTCTCTTTATTTTACTTAAATTAAGTGGAAAATTAAAATTTTAAAAATAATTTCACATGCCTAAAATAAAAACTTTTGAAATTGGATGACAATTTATGTAGTTTATCCAAAAGTTTTAAAAAATTAATGGTAGAACAAAGAGAAACATCCATCCCATAATACTTACAAGTCGTACATTTAGAATATGGTTCTCTTATTTTTATATTAAGAAATTTAATCTTTTTTACTTTTTAATTTTAAGAAAGTAAGTCAAATTGTTAACACTATTAAAATTATTCTATTAAATTCAGGTTTATTACAACGTCAACTTTATGTTACATGGATACTAAGTGAGTATTTTTTTTTAAATGTTACGCCAGTGAATTTAACATAATAATTTTAAAGATTTTTTAACAATTAGATTTAAATTTTGAAATATGAAAAATAGAAAGACTAAATTTTAAAAAATAATAATAAAAGGACTAAATTCTAAATGTTCGAAGAGTATAAAGTATTGGAGCATATTTTAACAATTTTTTTCATAATTGATACGTTAATATTAAAAAATTATTATCATTTATAAAGTTTGAAAATCTTATATATAAATTAGAATCAAAATAAAATAAAAAATTAGTCCATGTGGATTTTATTTTATACATCCATGTCTATAATTTGACAATCAAACATGTTCATAACCGATAAATCATAAGGAAACAAAACACATGAACCAAGCAAAAATTTCATATAAGAAAAAGCAAATCAAACAAAGAAGAATAAGAAGTTCAGTGAAAAAAAATTTGACAATGATATTTCATTTTCATCCTCTTGTTTTTATCAAATTTTAAAAAAGGCCCCCACCTCATTTCATCTTCAAGTTGTGCCGCTTCCTTTCCCCCCAACTGTTCTGTAATTTTATCCTTTTAGAAGTTGGTATAATAATAATAGATTTAATAAATTTAAAAAAAAAAAAAAAAGCCGCGTGGGGCAGTTAATTACGTGTGCCGCTTCTCTACCGTACGGGTATGACAAGAACCGATGAGAAAGGGTGAACAGTGATGGAAGGTCAAGTCTCAATCACAAACTCATAGGGGTCCCACCTTTCCTTAAAACCAATGGTCAGGATTCGTCCTTTACCTTCTGATTTTCTTTTCTTTATTGTACGTTGATTACACTATGTCCATCTTATAAGTTCAGTATATCACGTTATTTCCTTAAATTATACGATCAGTCCCTAAACTTAATAAAGTTTGAGATATAGTTTGTATATTTAAACAATTAAAAGTGTTTTACTTTTTCGGTTTAAATTTTTTAATCAAATTGTTGAAATCAAAATTGGTTATCGTTAAATTGATTTCAGCATACCAATTTCAGAAATAAATAATTATAAAAATATTAATCGTCTCAATAATTGAATTATTATTATTTTTAAGTGTAACAAGTACATTATAATCTAAATATAAATTCAAGTTTTAGTAACTACAAGTATCAAATTATTACAGACAGAGAGTCTGAGTAATCGTATTACAGAATCAAACCATTAAATCACAAACTGATACAATTCAAACTAAAACTAACAAATTGCCTAAACTAAAACTAACCTATGACAATTGTACATGAAGGGACTCAGAAATCTACACATAAAATTACACATAGTAGGTCTCAAACTTTACCAAATATATGAACCGAAGGTGTATTTTAACCATAATTCAACACAAGTAATGGAACATTGAGGTTGAGTCAAAGAATCATAACTATGGTTTTAAGCGTTATAATTTATTAACTTGATTTTTCCCTCCATTTTTAATAATAATAAATAAATTACTGCTTAATTCACTATTTAACCCTTTAATTATAACTGTTGACACACAGTATCAATAAAAATGAGAATGGAGAGAGAGTGTCGAGAAGTAAAGAGGAAGAATATCCAAAAAATGATGATCTAAAGTGTCATCTCCCCCTTTCAGAGGGTCCTTAGAATTTTATTATATAGGGGGATTAATTAGGTTAGACCCCAAGTTGAGTTATTTTTATTATAATTATATATAATAATTTATCTCTTATATTGTCGAAAAAGAGTTATAAAGTGACTCTTTTGAGACAAATTCATACATGTAAAGCATCTAATTTGAGGCGTACTATATAAATTTTACCTTGAAACTTTACTAAATAAAATTTGTTGTTCGATAATATGGTATAAGAGTCAAAACAGTATTATAATTATAATAAAAATAGGCCGATGATATGATTAATGCCCCTATATAATAAAATTTTAAGGACCCTCTAAAGTTGGTGGACAACACTTGCAGATCACCATTTTTTTGGATCTTCTTCCTCTCTACTTCTTAAGACTCTCTCTATTCTCATTTCTGTTGATACTGTATATCAATAACACCCAATTTTTCACTCTAGTGTCTAAAATTTGTTGTCTCATTTTGATACATGACTTGTCATTTTCATCCAATTTTATCCAAAGTAAAAAGAATGAATATAATTAAAAAAGCAAATCATAAATAAAGCCAAAAATTATAAAATATAACAAGTGTAGTTAAAGGTAGCGTTAGAAAAGATTCGATTTCCCATCCCAAGCATAATTATTCCTACGAAAACCTTACAAGTTTACCAAAACATTAAATGCAAAAAAAATTTCGGAACTGGAAAAAACTGGCGAAGTTGTTGGATTTTCCTCAACATTGACTCTGCAAAAACACAAACGTCATACCTAAGATACTATTGTCTTCAATATAAAAAGTACGCCCAAGTGTCTCCAGATAAGATGTTACCCCATCTTTATTTCCAGCTTCATTTCTTAATATTATTTGTAAATGTATATATTTTATTTTATTTGCTTCACGTTGTAATCTTTTAAAAATTTCAAAATTTTAATCTTAGTTCAATTGATATTAATATTATTATTAGTATAGAAAAATATAAATTTAAGTCGCTGAATCATATTATTATTCTATTTAAGAGTTGAGAATAGAGTATAAATAATTCTAGACATTATCTTAAAAAAATTGATAATAATCTATAATAAAATTAATGTTTAAAAAAATATTCCAAACTTTTAATTTCTTTATATCAATGCTGTAAATTATTAAAATCACCGTAAAGCATGCAAAAGGTTTGTTAGAAAAAAAAATAGAAAACGTTGTCGTTTTTATTACTTGATGATGCAAAGGTGTGATAGTATATTTCTCTATAGAATTTATGTGTTATTTAATGATTTTAATAACGAAAGGATAATTTAATATATAATTAAAATGTTTTAAAATTTGAAGACAAATTTAAAATAAAAATCATAATTTGGGAGTATCTTTGAAATTAAAAATATGAGAGATTTTATGATTTGAAAGTATTTTTATCTTGTTTAGATATTTCTATTTTGCAAGTTTGATTTTTTTAAATATTTATTTCTTAAAGTGAAAGCATACAAAATAAAATAATTGAAGAACATGGAAAAAGAAAAAAAATAATCTAAGTGAATGGACCCTATGAAAGGATGTAACCCGTCCTTGAAATTAAATCATATGGACCGACTTATAATTTCCCCAACAAATTTACCTCAAACAATGCGTTTTTATGGATTGGGTGGACCAACCTTATAAAAATTATGGAATTTGTGTATTTTGATTCAAAGTTATATATAATACATATAAAAGTATTAAAAAATAAAGAGCGAGCATATTTTTTATTTTTTATCGTATTATTAAATTCATTTTAAAATTAATTATAATATTTAAATTATAATTATTATTTTAAAAAATTAAAATAAAATAGAAATTGTGATGATTACACAAATATAATTTAAATTACAATTATTAATTTAAAAATTATCTTAAATTAAAAATATAATTACTACTTGAATAGAACTTTAAGCATAAAATATAGGGGAAAATGTTGTGATAATTATAATTAACTATTATTAGTTAAGAAGTTCTTGTACTAATTTTATTGATGTAAAGTAGAATTATTTATTTATTGTTTTGAATAATGTTATTTTGCATTAATTACATACGGTAAAACTATATTGTATGTTTAATATGTTAAAAATGATTCAATTATCATTTAAATTTTTTTATAATAATATTTGAATGGATAAATTAATTAAAACTGAATTTATTTTATTAACAAAATCATGGAAATTCAAACATAATAATATTAGCAATTAATTTTCATCAAAACAACTTTAAACATCAAATTAAACGTTCAAAAATTAACATCGTTACATTTAGAGGATTTATATTTAATGCAATGACAGTATATAAGTCTCATGCGCCATCTGTGAGTTAAAATTAAATTCCCTTAAATTTATTTCCAATGATGCATAATTATCTGGTTCATTGATAGTGCACGTTATATTTGAGTACCAAAATATATAACTTTTATCAAATGTAAATATTACATTAAACCAAAAAAATATATGAGTACTACATTATAAAAAAATTGTAAAACTTAAATACCAAATAATGTATTAAATTTTTTAACAATATTCGATGCATTGTGAATGAATTTTTTTTTTTTAAATTTCAGAAGCTGGAATTAAAAATATTATTAAAAAAAAGTAACATATGTTTCATTTAAGATTTAATAAAAATATTATTAAAAATTGAAATGTGTAACTATTTGAAATTTACAAAGTATTTTTTAACTTTGTAAATATAATTTTTTAAAATAATTTAATTATGAGTTTTGATTATATCTGTTTTTTTTACACGGTTCCTAGAATTATCTATAGCTCTTCTCCAACCCATAAATATGAAGATAATGTGCTTCAACACACTTAAACTAATATCCTCTTACATTAACAATAATGCATATACCAATCGACATATAATAGTATTTTTATCTATATCCCAACCTAGAGTAAACCAAACAATTTTATCTTTTAATTAAAAAAACACTAACCTATAGTTTAATATATTTTTTCCTGCCCCCGCACACCTTTTTTCTTTGTCCTTTTAAATATTGTCTTGTCAAATTAATATCGGTATATATATAGTAGCATCAATGAATGAAACATGTAATGGGAAAAGAACATGTTAAAGTCAAAATGTTGGTATAAAGAAGTTCCTAAGATGGTAATCCTTTCTAATTCTTGAAATGTAACAATACACTTTTCATATACATGTTTTAACCTAATCTATAATTTCCCCTTTTTCTATTGTCCTTGGTTCAATATTTAATTCACCACCTACCATTTCACCTTGATTCTAATTCTTAATTGAATTTATATAATAAATTAATTTAATATTAATTACATCATACATCCCTAAATTATAACCTTCATTCTAAATTGGTCCCCAAACTTTAAAATACTCTAATTACATCCCCAAATTATTGAGGTTCTATCAATAAAGTCATTCTATTACTAAAACCATTAATTTAACCGTTAAATGAGATGTCAAATCCTACGTGACATATTTTAAAATGAAAAGTTTAAAGAAAAAAAATGAATGTCGTAAAAATTTTGGTTTTCAAAAGTTTTATTGCTCACCCTCGATTTCTATTATTTAGATTTACTTTGTTTTTAGTTTTTACTTTTAAATATTATGCAATAACGTTTTATTTTTATTTAAAATTTTCATTTTAAGTTATGCCATGTAAGATTTGACATGTCATTTAACGGTTTGAATAATTGAAGGGCATGGTTGATATAACATCAATAATTTGGAGACGTAATTAAAACATTTTGAAGTTTGAAGGTTAATTTAGAACGAGAGTCATAGTTTGGGAACGTATAGTGCAATTAACTCTTAATCGTATATTGGATTAAAATTGCGAACTAATCACACACTAGACACCCTAAATTATGACTCAAATTTTAAAATAGTCAATAACTTTTAGAAGGTTCTAATTGAATATTTTTAAGGTGTGTTTGGATAAAAAATTTATAGGAGGGATTTCATTTGTATCAAAATTCTCAAAATTCTAAAAAATGAATTTCCCTGTTTAGGTAAAAATATTGGAAAATTTTAATATTTGTGAGTAATTTTATGAGCTGATTTTCCTTTTTCGAATTCAACCTAAATACATAATCATGTTCCAACGGTAAGATAAAAATCTTAAACTTAAAAAGTTATTTTTATTTAATTCTAATATATATATATATATATTAATTTTTATTTTATTAAAGCAATTTATAAGTTTTTACAAATACAATGATATTCATATTGAGTATTTTTATATTATTTATTTTTAATATAATTATTATTTTTATAATTATTTTTAACCCTAATTTTTTCTAAATCAATTATTTAAAAGATCTATAATTATATTAATAAAATAAAATTTCTAACATGTCCGATATTTTAAGTGTTAAACACTAACTCAAATATGACTTTAAACATCTATATCAATAACATTAATATTTCGAATGTAATATATTTTATTTTATTTTATAAAATTTTATCAAATTAAATATATTACACATTCTTATTTAAGTTAGAATTTAATCTCAAAACTAACTGCTAATTAAATTATCCGAAAGATTTCATCGACATATCGAAGTTTACCGTTATTAATGAAACCTTTTAATCTCTTTTAAAAAATCTTTTTATATACGAATTTTTGGTAAGTTTTTTTGTTGTTGAAATTTTCGAAATCACGTGTTGATCCTCGAGCTCGTAAATTTTGAAATAATAGTAATAATTATATAAAAATTGAAAAATTAAATGGACAGTTGATGAAATTGATAAAACAAGTAGTATGAATGTATGCAATTGGGCTTTATCAGTTGGCCCACCTGAACTGAGATGAGGCAAAGCTGCAAGTTGCTCATGCACTGTGATTTCCCTAATCATTTCATGCAATCTTCTTTCATTTAAATTTAAACTTCGCCTACACGTATCCTTAGCTCCATTCTTCGATAATGTTAAAAATAACGATGCGGATAAGATTAATTATTGTAGTGATGAGGTGAAAAATTCTATCGTACTATAAGTATAATGAATCCAAAAGCACTTTAAGAATTGTATAAAAAATTAATTCAGTATCAACATTATATTAATTAAGTATTTTTCATTATTTTAACATAAATTAATAATTAAATATTAATTTAAACTTGACTTGAAGTATTCTAAAATACATACTATTTTAAATTTGATTTATTAATTTTTTTAACGCTTTAAATTTTGTTTATACAGTCGGTGCAGGTGTATTTATAGTTTAATATACGTGTTATAAAATGTTCTATGTACGATAGAAAATTTTAATTAATATGATGTTAATACTTTAAAGACTTAATTAAAATATTTTAAATTTAAATTATGAAATTGAAGTTTTAGTTATAGTTGAAAGTCGTCTAGTGAAATTAATCCTAGAAAACAAAATAAAAAATCTTCCCTCCAATAAACAGTAATCTGACATACACACTGTCTCTCTCGCTCGCTCGCTCACTCACTCACAGAACGCTTTTTCTTTACCCAAATTTTTTATTTTAATTTTAATATTTTTTTCACCGGTATACAGAAAAAAGACAACCCAAAGGGAAAAAAGAAAAATAATGGCGGTCGTATGTTCATTGATTGGTGGAGCAAAGAAATAGAGAGGGAAAACAAAAAAAACAAAGAAAAAAAGAGAAGGAAAGGGGAAGAAAGCAAACAGCAAAGGCAAAGAGCAGTAAATAGTACAAGTAGTCAGCAGCACGGAACTCTCTCTCATTCTCTCTCACTTTCCTTTCATTTCTCCTTCAGTAGTCACCACTCATTACCACTATTTCCATTACTGGAAACACAAAGAGTCCCCCCTTCCCTCTCCTATTCCTTTAAAAACCAGTAAAAAAAAATAAATTTTCCTACATCCTCAACCGTAGCCCATAGATATATAAAACAAACATATATTCTTCTGAACCAAAAATATCTATAAATACCCAATGCTTCTTTTTTAAATACAGTTGGGACTGTACAAACGGGGAGAGAGAGCCAGCTTTGTGAGGAAGAAAAACAAAAACCCAAATGCATAATAATAATATACCCTTTGCTTGGTTTGTGTTTTTTGTTTTGTGAGTGAGAACAAAGATCTGGGCTTTTGAATTATTGGTATCTTTATAGCTGAGATCTGTTGGGTATTTTTGTTTGCTGGGGTTAGTGGGTTACAAGCTTCGAGGAACTCAAAGGAGAAAAGAAAAGCTGTTGTTTTGGTCACACTTAAGGATCAAAAGTCTTTGTTTTTGGGAGCTGAAATGTGGGGCTAAAGTGTTGAAACATTAAAAAAAGGGGGAGATTATGTTGTTTTAGCATTAAGGTTTTGGATCAAGAGAAGAACACTTTGGGTTTTTTTTTTTTGTGGGTGGGGGAAGAACAAGATAGGAGGCGGATGAGGCTGAAAGCGATTGTGTTTTGTAGTAAAACCGGTTTCGGTTGAATAAGAACGACAAGAAAGAAGTCTTGGGGGGGGGTGCTTTGTATTTTTTTTGTTTTTTCTTTAAAGTCTGTTCTTTGATGTGTAAATTGTCAGCCTTTTGTTCAATTGGAGTTTGATTCTTGTTAAGGCATGGTGTTTTTTTTTGTGGAGACAAAGTAGTAAGAAGAAAGGTTTTGGAGTTTGGGTGTCCTTTGGAGGACTTTGGTCTGATTAAAGGAAGGGGTTTTAGGGTGGTGATCTTTTTTGTTCTTGAGGGTACAAACTTGGGATTTAAAGGGTTTTTATTGAATTTGTTTGGAAAAGAAAATGAGACTTTCTTCAGCTGGTTTCAATCCTCCAAACCAGGAAGGTACGCTTCTCATTTATCAAATTTCTGCTTCTTTCTTTTCCTCTTCTATTTTATCTCTCTCTAATTGGGTTCCTTGGGAAAGGGGAAGGGGGAGGGGAAGTTGAAAGCTATCATCATCCATTGGCTTTGTTTTCGGCTTTAGAAAATGTTGGAGAAGCTGATTTCTTTAAATGTTAAATCCCAGATCAGTAAATTCAGTTTATTTGGTGTCACCAAGTCTGAAATTCCATCCATAGGAGAATTGTTGAAATTGTTTTACTAATCCATTTTTTTTCTTTATTTTGTCTGGGGTAAAGAAGATTGTTTTAAAACTTAATTCTATCTTGATTTCATTACTGTTTTCTCTATGTCAAACTGAGCTTTAATCTGTTATGCCTTGCTGAAATTGTGTCTTCCCTTAGATTGCTTGTTTAATTTACTAATTAGGGCTTGTTCTTTAATCAGTATTGACCAGCTTCTTTATTTAATGTTCTTTTTTAATTTTTGTTGTTTTAAATTACTGCAAAACAGACACTGCAGGAGAAAAGAGGGTCCTCAACTCTGAACTGTGGCATGCATGTGCTGGACCTCTTGTTTCTCTACCACATGTTGGAAGTAGGGTTGTTTATTTCCCACAGGGTCATAGTGAGCAGGTTGGTATGCTAGACTTTGGGTTTAGCTTGTTCTTTGGTAATGGATTTTTGAAGCATATCTTTTTGTATTGCTGATGGTATGCATGTATCAAGTTGCGGTTGCTTTATGAAGAATAAATTATGGATATTGTTTCACAGTCTTTGCTAGGAAAAAAGTGAAAAAGTTATTATCGTCATTACTTGCTCTTTTCCTATTAATTGAAACAATGTAAATTTTGTAAGTTTGATCTTTGAATGCCTCTTTGTAAGCACCAAATGCCATCTTACTGCAGAGTCATTTGTCTGACATGAGCCCCCCAGCATGACTCCATTTTATGTACTTTTTAGCTGCCATAATTGACTCTTTAGTAGATCTACAGTGGATTTGAGTCTTCCAGTATACTTTTTCAGCTTGATTTAAAAAAAAAAAAAAAAAAAAAAAGTAGATGGAAGCAGGTTTCTTGCTGGCCTGGAATTTTCTATAATTTCCCTATAATACTGTCTTATCAAAATCTAATGTCATGGAAAAAAATGGTTTGTCATATATGGTGAGAACCATTGGATGCTTCATTTTTAAGTTCTCACTGGTCATGGATCATAGGGAATTGCAAGTGGAGCTCAAACAAATATATTTCTGGTTGAACTGATGCCTTCATTGAGTGGTAATCCATGCATCTGATATGGTGTGCTTTCCCTATTTGGTTGGGCTGTAATGGCTTTCTTCCGGATTTTCTGTTACCATTGGCGTTGAGCAGTAATTGCTGATCATTACTCTCTACTTTTGATATGAACATGCATGGGATGTTTCAAATATGTAGATTTTAAAGAAAAACTCAGAGTCCGCGGCATATGAAATATGTTCATGTTATCATTCTGGTTCTTTTCATGTACTGTGGTTCATTGCACTTGATTATACATCATATCCAGTAACCAAACATGATTATTGAAAAGCATAGATTGGCGGTTTTTTTTGTAGGTAGCTGCAACAACCAACAAGGAAGTGGATGCCCACATACCTAACTACCCAAGCTTACCTCCACAACTTATTTGTCAGCTTCATAATGTTACCATGCATGTAAGGCTTGTTTAGTTTGGTTTTCTGATGATGTCTTCCATTGGACTTGTCTCTGAAGCCTCAAAATTTGTCTACTTCAGGCAGATGTCGAAACAGATGAAGTATATGCACAGATGACCTTGCAACCGTTGAGTCTGGTATGCTCTTTTCTGTTGGTTTCTTTTGATTAATTTTCATTCTTATTGATTGTTTCAAGTATTGAAGATTACTTTTTCTACAGCAAGAACAAAAGGAGGCTTATTTGCCTGCGGAATTGGGCACTCCCAGCAAACAGCCAACAAACTATTTCTGCAAAACATTAACAGCCAGTGACACAAGCACTCATGGAGGGTTTTCTGTTCCTCGCCGAGCAGCTGAAAAAGTGTTTCCTCCTCTGGTATCATGTTGTCACCATAAGTGTTGATATCCGTTTGTGTTTTTGGTTGCAATGATTTATTTCTAACTTTGTGCTATCAATCTCTTGCAGGACTTCTCCCAGCAGCCTCCAGCTCAAGAGTTAATCGCAAGAGACTTGCATGATAATGAATGGAAATTTAGGCATATATTTCGGGGTGAGTTAGTGAAATTGTAGAGAATGGCCTTTTATCGTATAGCAAATGGAGGTTTTATTCCCACCATAAAGATATGTTAAGCCTATAAATTGTACTTAACTAACGTCATTGACTTGTTCCCATGCAGGCCAGCCCAAAAGGCACCTCTTGACGACTGGATGGAGTGTCTTTGTAAGTGCTAAAAGACTAGTTGCAGGTGATTCAGTGCTTTTTATATGGTAGGTTGCTGGCTGGTCTTCTGTTTTAGCTTGCCTTTAGTTGCATCAGAACAGAGTTGTTTTATTTTTAACTCTAGCATTCTCATTGTCAAGTGGATAATTCTAGCTGTTCTTTAGTTCGACTTTGGCATTCTTTCCTGATGTAAAATCTTGAGAATATTGGCTATTGTTATTTTATTATTTTTCTTCCTTGTGTATTTAGCCAAAGAAACACTAGCGGATTTCCATAAATAAGCTTGATTTGACATTTGTTTGGTGGAAGTTATTGAGTTTAAAAAGATTCTTCAGGGATTCTATTGCACCTATTTTTTCTCCTCACACATTATATGAAAGTGCAGACATGAGAATACTATCTCTCGGTTTTTTTCTTCTGCTCCAACATTTATGGTTCTTTAAAAGGCCATTTGCTGTAGATTGTTGGTATTTTGATACTCAAGCCAGCGTATGGATTATATTGACAGGAATGATAAAAATCAATTACTTCTTGGCATCCGGCGAGCTAATCGACCTCAAACTGTAATGCCTTCATCAGTGCTATCAAGTGATAGCATGCATTTAGGGCTTCTTGCTGCTGCTGCTCATGCAGCTGCAACAAATAGTCGGTTCACTATATTTTATAATCCAAGGTATGGTGCCACTGCCATGCTTCTCAGATTCTCTCTATTCATATTTTCCAAGTTCCAACTAGTGATTCCTCAACCCGTCTAAACTTATTCATGTTCAATTCAGGGCTAGTCCATCAGAATTTGTCATAACTCTCTCAAAATATGTCAAAGCTGTCTATCATACTCGAGTTTCTGTTGGAATGCGCTTTAGGATGCTGTTTGAAACAGAAGAATCCAGTGTTCGTCGGTAAGTTTCTTTTTTCTTTTGCTTTTGATAGTTGATTCTTAACATTTAGAATAGCTTAAGTTTCTTTTTTCTTTTGCTTTTGATAGTTGATTCTTACCATTTAGAATAGCTTACCTTATTAAAGGCTTAGATTATCATCCTTTTAAAGGTGGAACTGATGTCTGACTAGCCTGGCTTTCCTTGCAAAAGATTATTTTGCAGTTATGCTAGATATGCTGTTTTGTTTATGCTCTTTTCTGATGCCTTTGTCTATCATTCTTTGCTTGTGTCCCATCTCTTAAGTTTACTTGTGAACATTATGTTATTTATATCTGATGATTGGGCATTCCTTAGATACATGGGGACGATAACTGGCATAAGTGACTTAGATCCTGTTCGGTGGCCAAATTCACATTGGAGATCAGTCAAGGTATGTTTACAGTGGTTGCCTTGATCATTTGTTTTTTAAAATTTACATAATTGTTGTTTTGGATTTTTTTTATCTATGGTGCTAATATATCATGGAATTTAACTTATTTGTGCAGGTTGGCTGGGATGAATCAACAGCTGGTGAAAGGCAGCCAAGAGTTTCCTTATGGGAAATTGAACCATTGACAACATTCCCAATGTATCCATCTCCATTTCCTTTAAGGCTTAAGCGCCCATGGCCTCCAGGATTACCTTCTTTCCATGGTATGCTAGTCATTTAGTGTGTGTAATACTTTAGCGTCCTTGTTCCTTTTGATTTGACTTTCTTTGTTCATAGGCCTCAAGGATGATGATCTAGGCATGAGTTCACTTATGTGGCTACAAGGAGATGCTGGTCGAGGAATGCAGCATCTAAATTTTCAGGGTATTGGAGTTTCGCCATGGATGCAGCCGAGGCTAGATGCCTCCATGCTTGGTTTACAGACTGACATGTACCAAGCTATGGCTGCTGCAGCATTGCAAGAGATGAGAACTGTGGATCCTTCCAGATCTGGAGCTGCTTCCCTTCAATTCCAGCAACCCCAAAATGGCCCTTGCAGGCCTGCTGCTCTAGTGCAACCCCAGATGTTGCAGCAGTCTCTGCCTCAGGCCATTCTTCAGGGTGTTGAAGACAACCAGCATCAGTCTCAGCCACATCTACTTCAGCAACAATTGCAGCACCAGAATTCATTTAATAACCAACAGCAACACCAGCAGCAGCCTTTGTTTAACAACCAACAGCAACAGCAGCCACAGCATTCAATGTCCCAGCAGCACCAGCAACTGGTTGATCATCAGCAGATTCCTAGTCCAGTGTCTGCCATGTCACAGTATGCTTCAGCCTCTCAATCTCAGTCATCACCGTTGCAATCCATACCTTCACTAGGCCAACAACAGAGTTTTTCTGATTCAAACGGGAACCCTGTGACCAGCCCTGTTGTTTCTCCTTTACATAGTCTTTTGGGTTCTTTCCCCCAAGATGAGTCTGCCAATCTGCTCAACTTGCCTAGAACTAACCCTGTAATGACTACTTCTGCATGGCCATCTAAGCGGGCTGCCGTTGACGTTCTCTCATCTGGATCTCCACAGTGTGTTCTACCACAGGTGGAACAGTTGGGGCCTTCCCAGACAAACATGTCTCAAAATTCTATTTCATTGCCACCTTTTCCTGGCAGGGAGTGCTCGATAGACCAGGGGGGTACCGACCCACAGAGCCATCTCTTATTTGGTGTTAATATAGAGCCTTCATCTGTTCTAATGCAAAATGGAATTTCAGGCCTTAGGGGAGTTGGCACTGATAGTGATTCCACTTCTATACCCTTCTTTTCTAATTATATGAGTACTGCAGGGAATGATTTTTCGGTTAATCCAGCAATGACACCTTCCAGTTGCATTGATGAATCTGGATTCTTGCAGTCTCAGGAAAATGTGGGCCAATCAAACCCACAAACTAGAACCTTTGTTAAGGTTAGTTGCTTTTGCTTTTAATTTATGAGTTCAATTTGGTTTATAAACATTGATTCTCTTTACGTGTTGCAAGTTTGATATGTTTGCAGTTTTATGTGTCCTTGTTTTTTAGGCTATTGTTTTGATAATTTAATATGAACGTTTTCACTATGTAATAGGTTTATAAATCAGGGTCCTTCGGGAGATCATTGGATATTTCTGCATTCAGCAACTACAATGAACTTCGCAGTGAACTGGCACATATGTTTGGCCTTGAAGGCCAGTTGGAGGATCCTCTGAGATCAGGCTGGCAGCTTGTATTTGTTGACCGGGAGAATGATGTTCTTCTCCTTGGCGATGACCCCTGGCCGTGAGTTCCCATTCGTACTAGATTTTTCTTGAGCACCCTAGATTGCATGTTTGAGTTCATTTAGTATATAATAAATTATTGCATTCTGTTGTATAAAACTATTTTCGACACGCATAAACTTCAATCGTTTTTGTTGCATGCATTTAAATCTCTTCTGGGGTTTTGCATGCCTACTTTTGCTAATTCCGGATTTTTTTTTATCTTCAAACCAGGGAGTTTGTGAACAGTGTCTGGTGTATCAAGATACTTTCCCCACAGGAAGTGCAGCAAATGGGCAAACGAGGCCTGGAGCTTCTGAACTCTGTGCCAGTTCAGAGGCTCTCTAATGGCAGTTGTGATGACTATGTGAGCCGGCAGGACTCGAGAAATCTTAGCTCTGGTATTGCCTCTGTGGGTTCTTTGGACTACTGAATGAAATTCATCCGGTTATGATACTGTTTTTCTCCTGTAATATTATTGTGTCTTGCAACCCTTTTTATAGTAGGTGGAAAGAGCTGCCTAACTCTAGCTTGAAGTTTATATTTATAAAAAAGCTAATAGTAATACTGTAATTATAAAAGATCTTTGTCGCCTATGTTATTGAAATATCCACACTCCATATGTATTAGGATATATCAATATTTATGAAGCAAGCTTAGCTTTTTCCAACTCATTCTTTGAGTAGTCAGTTTATTTTAAAATGAGGGATCCGAAACATTTGAAAATGAACTTGATGTTGAACTAATTTTTGAAGTTTCCTAAGTCTTTAAAATTCTCTTCCAAGAGCCATGTGATGGGTCCTTGAATTATCTGTCAAAAACCAACCTTTTCATCTCCTTTGTGAAAATGGTCCCCTATTTTTCTTGGTCTGTTCCAACTCTCACTGTTATCATCAGCTCATCACAAAGCTAACAGAGGTTGTCGATATCGAACCTGAAAGAAGAGACATGTACCATCATCCCTATTTGTTGAAAGTGAGACTAATCCAACATATCCTGGAAAAATCTAGTATGGGGAGTTGCTTGAAAGACTGATGAATGACGGTTGGCTCCTAAGGTGGAAGTTTTTGATGATGATGATCCCATTGCAGTTTCATTGGGACAACACAATGATGAAAAAGTGAAACCATCTGCCTGCAACTCTGTCTCACTAAATTGTGACTAATACTTGATTTTAGAGGTGAAAATTTTTGCTGCAACTCAAAATGAGAGATGCTGTCATGAGAACCCTACAAAATAGTTAAGGTTGCTTGGTATTTGAACAAAAAAACAAAAGTGCTTCATCTCATTTGGTTGAAAAATAAAGAGGAATCACATGCAGCAGATGAAATGGAAGGTTTTGCAATAATTCATATAAGCCTAACTGATGGGGTCAAGAGCTTTGATGTCGGTAGACCCTGACATGTGAGAGAACTGTCCTCATTCTTCTACCCTTATCCACAAGGCCAATTTCATGGGAATTTCTATCACATTCCAATTTCCGAAATTCAATGAATTTAAAAAGGAAGGGATGGGAGCGGATATTAGTTGAGTTGAGGCCCCTCTTTTTGGGGTTGTAGGGACTCAAGTGGTCAGTGACCAGTACCAGTAAAGGCGGAAATGGAAGGGTGGTTTTTGTGTGACTTGCATGTTGTGGGGGCATTTGACGATATAGATAAGGTAAAGCACCCATCAACACTAAAGAATAGTACCAAGATTCATAATTAAAAAAGGGTGTTGGTTTGGTTGGCAATCCATCAATCTCTCCCTTCTCAAAGACCTTTTTTGTGTCCTTTTCCCACTCATCTTTAACTTGCACTGCATAAAAAAGGCTTTTGCTTGACCCCATCTTCTGCCAACCATGTTACATGGCCTAAAAGGATTCAAACTCGTTTACTACGTGTGACTTATATGTTGGTAACCAAATACACCACAAAGATTCTATTTTAGCTGTAACACAATTGCCAGTGGTGAAGTAGAGGAAGATGTAGATATTTTATCAGTCAGATTTTAAGGCAGTTCTGTTGATAGAATTAAGTCCTTTTCAAGGCCAACAATGGACATAGTATAGCAAGCTCGGTTTACCTTAAAACATGTTCCTATTTCTACATTTAGATAAGTTCATATTCCCAACTTGCATTATTGCCAATGGCCCTTCACCAAGGGCCCAAATTATGCCTAACATCAAACAACTTGTAGCCCTGACCACTGCATGTCCTGTCCTATCTAGTCTTTTTGAAAGGTTGAGGCTCAAGCCCAAGTTTTCATGGCCATGCATCAATTGCGCTATTCATTTCAATTTTTCATGTAACACCACAAAAAAGGACCCAAGGCAGCCAAGAACAGTTCATTAGGCCATGGCTAATGCACACAAAAAAGAGTAAGAGATGCTACTTCGGCTCAATAAGAGTATTGAGACATTTTGCCGTTATTAATTGTGGTGCTTATATTATGACAACCAACCACAACACATGTAATGAGATGATGATGGCAATTTTCCGGTTCGGCGAATATATTCCCCTTGAGCAGAAGTTCTTTCGGCATCTCGATTTTTTCTGGCTTCAGCTGCAGCTCGTTTTTCCTCTGCTCTTTGCCTTGCCATAGCAAGCTTCTTCACCATCTGTGTTTGAGCTTGGGCTCTCATTTGCTCTACTTTTGCCTGAAACAGTAAAAATACCTATAACTATTGCCAATACTTACTGCTCGGCATATGACCCCGGAAAATTATCCTTTTTATGATTGATCATGGCCTTTCCGGTTAAGAGAAGACTCGAATCATAACCTTTAGATTTTGTAATGGCGTATGATTTAGTTAGCTGCATGGCCTCAACCGGAAACCAACCATATCAAGGTTCAGTCTTTTTCACTGAGCTTTTTCACACACAATATAATTACTTTTGATTTTTGAGTATGTAATCACGAAAGGGATTTTGAATACCTCGATTCTCCGCATTTCCGCTTCTAGTTTTGCTCTCTGCTGACTCTCCCATGCTTGAATTTTTATCTCCTCGCGCTTATACCTGATAATTTGAAATATGCAATCAGATAAAGGAACTTAATGGAAAATAGTCTAAGACCATACGAGCGTTGCATGAATTTGCAAAATATTCGGTCGAATCAGAACCTTGCATTATGCTTAGACTTTTCGGCTTCCTCCCATGCAGCTGCTCGTTTTTCATATTCAATCCGTTCAAGCTCCTCTATATTAGTGGTTTCGACTGAAGATGTGTCCTTCTCCTTCTCGTCTTTGCTTGCCCAAGCAGCAATATTCATCTTCCCAAGCTGGACACCAAGGGCTACGATCTCTCTCCTCGTCTTGAGCTTCATTTCTTGCTCGGACAATTCTTGCTTGCCGCTATCGCCAGGATGATGTGACTCAGAATCAGTAATGTGATTCAAAGGTGCTGATGTTGGTGCCCCGCTACGAGGAGTAGAGGGGACCGAAGATGTTGGACTTCTGAGCGGGGTTGTTGCCCCTACAGGAGTAGAGGTCCTAGATGGCTCTTGACTTGTAACAGGGGTCATTTCAGTTCCCATATCTCTCATACAAACGGATCGAATTGTGGGCAGAACTGCAAACCCAAATCTAAAGGTATGAGATAAAGATTAAACTAAAAAAGGAAGAACAAACTCGAAAAAGTCCCCTCCACATTCCTTAAAATCCTAAACCCCTAAACCCTAAGAAATCATCTCATGCATATGTCATTATAATGGCTTAACCCTCATAACCCCTTCACTCAACGCATAGTATACATTTGGAGGCCAAAAGACTGAAAGCAACAGTGGCTCAGCTCCATGGCTTAATATGTTGCGAGTCGAGCATTTCAGTGTTCTTAATCACATTATAAGCAATGTTCTTTATGGTGACGAAATGATACAATAGACTGTGTAATCAACCTTGAAGTGAAGTATATATCTCTTCAAGCAGCAAACATATAATCAAATTTACCTGTTGTATCTTCAGCTGAACTTTTCGTACAAGACAAATCCATCTCCCAATTTTGAGCTCCCGAAGGCATAAAAGAGAACTTCTCGAATGGCATCTGCATAGCATCAGCTACTCGATTAACATGTAATCGATGATCAGAGTTTGCAGACTCTGGAGCAACTCTCATCATATTCGTAATCGGAAATCGGTTATTAGCTTGGCCGTGAACTGCATTCTTCTTGGCATTAATAGCTTGCACGTTTTGTCGGTTCATTATCCATTTCTCCGCATCGTTCCACTTAGACGACGTAGGTCTGGAATATGTCCTTGTCACGGAACCGTGCACCACTCTCTCCCCTTTATGAAACTCAAAGCTCGACGAACTGGCATTACTATCAGAATCGAGATTTTCATCTTCAAATGTCCTCATCGGATGAACTGAGCTCGAATTACTGTTATCGCTCTTCGAGAATTGCTGCAATTTAGCAGGGCATCCTTCAATGTTCTCCCTTGGGAATGATTCTTTTGACTGACTAGAATCCATCACTAACTCATTAGATACTTTAACTGCAACTCAATTGAACATGGTTAAATCAGCATGCAAATTTAGATACAGCACTGAAGATGAAAAAATGAAGAAAATAGAGAAAATAACAAACCTTCATCGTCAAAGTCTCCATTTTTAGAGGCTAAGAGACTGTTGATAAACTCAGCATCTTCAATCCTAGAAGGAGATGTTCTAGAAGAATTGCTGTTTGATCCATCTTTTTTTCTCATATGATGAGGCCCCATTAGCTTCATCCTCAATTTACTTGGTGAAATACCACTCTGCAAAGTGTAGATGAAATAAGGGATTGAAAGAAAAGAAAAAGAAACAATCTTTAATCCTTGACTTCAATTTCAAATGAATCAATGCACTAAAATCTTTTTTTTTTTGTGAGCTCATATTAAATTGTGGTTAAAATACCAGAAAAATAATGATATTTTTTTTCTTCTATTGTCTTGCTTCCATCAATGAAAAGAATATGTAACACAAACAAATTAAATTTTCTCATCACTTCATATAGAAAGACTTCATTTTTGGCCCAAAAGAGAATCAAACAAATACTCACAAGAACAGGTAAAGCTGTAAACTTTAAATTTTGTTTTTTTTTTTTTAAAGCCATTCACTACCCAAAGCTTTTTTTTTTCTCTCATTTTTTTTCACATTCCATCTACTTTATAAAAGTTACCATTAACAATTCATTAACCACAACTTCAAAATCCCCCATTAACATACAAAAACTCAAAGAACAAAGAAAAAAAAAAAGATTACCTGAACTTTGTCAAAAAAAAAAAAGATTACCTGAACTTTGTCTATTCTTTCATACTCCATTTTAGATCTCTCTCTAATGAGGCTATGTTTTCCCTTTCTTTCTCTCACTCTAAAGTTTCAACCTTTCAAGACAAATAGCAGAGAGATAGGGGCAACAAAAAAAAAAAAAAAAACGAAAGAATTTAGAAAAAAAGAACATGACAGGCTCTATGTTTTTGAGTGTTTTGTAGTGGACAAGTGTGTACATATGACTTTGACCGTTGCTCAAATCATAATTCTCTCGTCTTCCCCACTTCACCACCACACTTCATTACAACCTTCTGACTTTTCACCCATTCCGGTCTCGCCACGTCATCATTTTATGGGGTCCACTTGATGTGGTCGTATTTCAAGGCTGGCGCTATTCTAAAGTTTCAAACTTTGAACTCAAAACTGTCTGGTGGTTAATGGTCAATTACTACAAAATTTAACAAATACCAGTTCTATTTGTAGCAATTGAAAATCTTTTGGTTTTTTCTGAAGTTTTTTTTAATTCAACAAAATTACAAAGGAATATAAGGAAATGATGAAAAGTAGGATTTTTCCTTTTTGGTTTAAAAAAAGTGGGAATTTCATTTTGCTCTGTATGGTAACTCACATTGCCTGATAAAACACAGTAACTGGGTCACTATCAATCATTCAGAAAAAAAAAATAATTATAAACCTTTTTTTTGCTTTTTTCTTGCACTGTTGTGTTTCCTGTAGGAAAGGAAAACAAAATTAAAGGATTCAATTCATTAATGAAGTAATGGAAGAAAAACAGAAAGGGTTGTTCCAAAAATAAAAAATTCATTAAGTTATTATACTCTTTCTTTAGCATTAATGACTGCAAATTTTCACAGGTTTCTTAAAAGGGTGATCATGGTCCTTTTTTTTTTACCAACTTGAAGAACTTTCTTTTGTTTTCTTTTTAAAAAAAAACTCTTTTTTGCAGACAAAAATGGTGAAATAAGAGCAATTAATGTTCTTTCTCTCCCTTTATATGAATAAATGAGTAAAATTCCTCGATTAAAATTTGATGTTGAACAAAAATAACATTCAATTTCAATCTTAAAAAAAAGAAAAGAAAAGAAAACTGGAGATTGTGTTTGTTTTCTTGTTGTTTGACCAATGACAAAGTAAAGGGTAAAATGGAAGCAAAAGATCACAACAGGCACTTGGCAGTAGAATCTCAGAAGAAGAAGAAGAAGAAAAAGTAGTAGAACTACAGAGAATAAGATTAAAATGTTAAAAGAAAGAGGGAAAAATAGAAAAGAGTAGTTGGGGGAAGAGCTTTAAAAAACATGTTAGCAATAAGGCTTTGCAAGTTGTATTTTTGGCGTCAAAGGTTTGGTGGGATGTTTGAAAGATTAGATTTTTTTTTTTTTGCAGATTTCTAGATTACCTATTGTTGAAACATGAGATGATAATGCGGTAATCTAAGGTAAGAAATCTAAGGTAACATCTAACTATTAATATTTTTTATTATTTAATTATAAAAAATTATAAAATGATCATTCAATTGTTTAATTTTTATCTTTTTTTGTCATTCAACTATCTTAAAATTTTTTGTAATATTATTTTTATGTTAGTCGACAATTTCTTTTGAATAATTAAATTTTCTTTTTGTAAATTTTCATAATTGAATGATGAAATAATAAATATATTAATAATTGAATGATCATTCTATAGCTTTTTGTAACCAGGTAATAAAAAGAATTTATTAATAGTTAGATGGTTATCAGTGTAGTTTACCTTAAATGTTGTAAGGTTAAATGATGAAGAGAAATTTTTTTTAACAATCTCATTAAAGATTTTCATCATATTTGTTATTTTTAACATAATACCTAGAACTACTCATAACCCCTCTCATACACTTCAACACACCCTAACTCATATCCTCTTACATTGACAATAATACTTATACCAGTCGAGCTAATACTCAACCCCTTTCTATTACTCTTTTAAATGTAGTCTTTGGCTGTTAGTTTATTGAGATATATATATATATATATATATATATTGCTTGTGAGATTTGTCTTGTCTTAATTGTAGTCACTTGATTTGTAGCACCATTAGATTTGATAGAGTACAAAAGCCTTCAAACTTCACCCTTCATGCAAGTACATGTACCTCTTTGTTAATGAGTGAAAACATATATAGGTACCAAAATTAAGTTAGTAACTTTTTTATATAAATTAATATTTTAAAAATTTAATTGTTAAATTTATTAAGATATTTGGAATGTTTATACATATAAAATTTTGAATTAATTCAATATTTTTATCATATTGATATAAAATGATTTTTATATAAATATATATTTAATGATTAAAAAGTTTATTTATATGAAACGAATAGTTAATTTTTTTAAATTTGTGTCAAACTGAACATGTATGATTTGTATGAATGGAGCATAAAATATGATAGTTGGATTGTTAAATTATTAATTGTATAAAATTATAAAAGAACGTAAAATTACTCAAATTTTACATTGGTGTAAATAGATTCCTATATATATAATTCCTGAATTTAGTAACATTTCTCAAATTGGTCCCTAATTTTCTTTCGCATTAGCAGTAGAGCTTGTCACACCTATTTTTTTTATTAAAATTTTATAATTTTAAGATAATAATATGAAAGTAGCAGGATATCACTTGGACTAAAACTATGAAAAATTGCTAAATTCCAAAACTAAAATGGATACAAAATTTCTGTCACCAAATTGAAAAAGAATACCAAGTTTTATCCCTATATATATATATCTCCATCAGCCAGGCAGGCTGGTAGCAGCACCTTATTTGATCTTTCTTTTCAGTCCCCCCGCCCTTTTTTGTTGGTTCTTTTGTATTTTTGCTTAAAGCTGTAAGCTTGGAATTCTTTTGTGTTATATCATCTTATAGTAAAATTTATGAATACATTTCTTATAGGAAAGGATAATAAAATGAAGTAAAAAGGGAAAAAAAAAAACATAGTTTCAATAAAAAAAATCTGCTTCATTCAAACATGTAATTTAATGGGTAAATTATAAAAATAGTCACTTTTGTTTGTTTCAGATTACATTTAGTCACTTATGTTTGAAATGTTACGTTTTAGTTACTTACGTTATCGTTTTGTTACGAAGTGGTTACTTTACCGTTAAGCTCTGTTATCTCCCTAATGGCGGTCCACGTGGCAGTCCAAATGGGTTTTAAATATCAACCTGGATGTCCTACGTGGCAGTCCAAATTAAATTTATTTAATTAATAACCTATTTTCATCCCAGCAACTGGATATTCAAGTTAGCATTTAAAACCAATTTGGACTGCCACGTATGACTGCCGTTTGGGAGGTAAATGAGTTAATGATAGAGCGACCACCTCGTAAGAAAACGATAACTTAAATGATTAAAACGTAACATTTCAAACATAAGTGATTAAAATGTAATATGAGACCCTAATTTAATTTTACAGGACCTTACAAATTTTAATTAATGTATAAAAAGTTATCTTTATCCGTTACATTCCCTCCTATTTCAATCAATTCATTCAAAACTTTTTTCTTCTTCTTCCTTTTTTCAAATTTTCTCAACTAACCGTGAGAAATTTTAGACCAAACCAGACCTGACCTGGACTAGGTTTTTTTTTTTTTTTTTGCATGTTCATGTTCAGAAAACAACAGCTCTTTATTTCAACTTGGTTTTTTTTTTTTCAGTGGAAATTCCTTTGCATGTGGGACATTATAATGGAGGGAATAATAACTTGGTCTTGTTCAAAAAAGGGGAAAAAAGAAAGAAAAACGCAATGTTTGAAAAATGAGTTGGATATTTTTCAAATGGGTCCCTTATTTTGTTCATTATTTTCTCGCAATCTTTGTTCAAAAAGTTTCAATATGTTTGTTGAGGGTAAAGAAATTCAAAATTCTCAAGTTCCCCTTTTGTTCATGTGGGGCCTGAAATTTATTGATGAGTGGCATGCACTTGATTTAAGGACATAGAATTATAGGAATCTTACCTACCAAAAGTGATGTTGAAACTTGAGGAAACATGCAGCAAATTAGGGTTAAAAAGTGATTCCAAAGTTAATTGATGGTAGCTTTTTTTATGTTGTTGATCCCAAAAACTATGTTGTATTGTTAAGTGGCAAATCTTTTTTCACTCAAATAACATTCATTAAATTAACCATTATTGTTTTTAGTGGTGTATTTTGAAATTAAATTTTGAAGGGTTTCAATTAAAATTTTTAAAAGATTTAAGAGTTTTTTTTTATAGAAATAATAATTAAAATTATATATAGTCCCTCCTCAACTCATACATAGGAGAATAATGCGCTTAAACACACTTGGACCCACATCCTCATGCATTAACAACAATATACATACCAATCGATTTAAGGCTCAATCAGTAATTTGTATTTTTATTTTTTAAAATAAAGTCATTTGTCCATATATATATATATAATAAAAATCACTTTTCCCTTCATTCTTTATTTTTTCATAAATCTTTTATTTTTATTCGAAGAATAACAATAAAAAATAAATATGATGTTCTATGAAAGATATTGCAATATTTATTATTTTTAAACTTCTTAACCTATTTTTCATCCAAGTTTGTAGCATAAGAACTTTTTTTTTCTTGCAGTAAATCACCCACAGCATCATAGGATTTATTGATTAAAGAAAAAACAAAAACAATAAAAAATTGTGAAAACACATGTAAAAAAACAATATTTTTCACAAAAGGCCCAGAAATGAATTTTTGGTTCATATTATACACAAAATTGCCATGTATTAACACATATTGTTATCAAAATGATACAATATCATGTACTCGAAAAAATTGAAACCATTTAAATATAATAATCTTTTCAAATTTAATAATATTCATTTTATTTATGCAAAAGGTATATTGAAATTTAAACATAATGATACTTTTTTTTCATCAACTTTTAATATTTGTGATTTTAGATTAAAAAAAAATTTCGGTTTTCTTTTCGTTCTAATTTTAGTGTTTGAATTATTGTTGGAATAGATAAATTATCTTTACACCGACAAATATTTGTAATCCCAATATTGAACTAAAATTGTTACTAATTAATCACTCTTCTTAAAATAAAAAAATACCTAAAAAGTGTCACAAATTTACCCGATAAAATAGTAATACAAATGTTAAAAGACACTTGAAAAATTGTCCACCAATATCACCATTAAGTTGCGAATACATAGACTTGGTCAGCTCGATCTACAACACCAAGATGATACCTTATCTTGAGTTTTATCACCAAAAATTATCTAACACACCAATTCTGAAGAAATCCAAAAGAATATGATAAAGATTCATCCAAACTTATCATCCTTATCTAAAGGATAAGGATGAAGTCCATAGGCTAGATTTTTTTATCACAAAGAGTAACCAGCCAGCAACAAAGAAAAGCTTTAACCATATTCACAACTTTACTTGTTTATCCAAAGATAATCAAGGTCAATAATGCCAATCATAATGAATTTTTTAATTGAGAAACGTATCCGTTTTAAAATTTGTCCAAACAACTCATAAGATAACCAGAGATAACAACATATTCTAAAATTTATTCGAATAAAACATTAAACAATCAAAAGCTACAACCTGGTTCATATACTACTGCAACATGGGTTTTTCTTAGATAATAATACATATCTATATCTTATAATTTTGTGCAATTTATGCCTCATTTTGGGTTCTATTATGATACTCACTATTATCGACTCAGTATCCGATTGGGTCCGGACTCTAACTCATACTCTACACAATTCGCATTTTTAGTTTGTATGTAAGGTACTTGCACCCTTCTATGAGACCGCATGATGTGGGTTTGCACTATCGTATAGGTGAACTCGCCTCGTATAAGCATACGTTAACTCTAAAATAGTGTACGTGTTACCGTGCATAAGAACTTATCTATAATATCATATCCATAAACAATAATCTTATCATATAAACACACAATTTAACTCGTCTAAAAGGTAAAAAGAACCGTATCATATTTTACGCATGTTTTCACAATTTTTGAATGATTTACATTGTTTGAACTAGAAAATATAAAAGAAAGCGTAAACAAGATAAAGGAATGAAGGAGAAGTTTACGTAAGCTTACTCGGATAAATAATTTTGTTCTCGGAAATGATAACAATACCTTTATTTATGAACTAAAATGCATAATTTTATTTTATTTTTAAAGCTATAAATATACATGTAATTACAATCAAATCACTCAAATACTAAATTAAATAACTTAACAACTAATATAACTAGAATAAATAAGAAGGAAAACTTGTACATTTATATGGAATGAGAATCAATAAGTATAAACTATTAAAATAGTCATTTTTTTTTACTTCATGTTACATTTTAGTCATTTATGTTATTACGTTGTAACATTTTAGTCACTGAGCCGTTAATTGTCGTTAACAGTGTAACGGTAAGTTGGCGTGTCACGTTAAATCACCATTTCAAACAAAAAATTTAGGTTAATTTATATAATCGGTCCCTATATTTTTTCGTTTTGAGCAATTTAATTTTTTTTCTTTTATGTTCTTTTAACTTTCCTTTATTTTTTCTTTATTTTTTACTCTCTTCTGTTTCTCCCTCTATTTTTCTCCATTCTCCATTTTTTTTAACATAGTTTTTCTATGTTTTTATTTGTTAAAACTAGTCTCTATACTTTTATTTCTTCAAACAATTTAATTTTTTCGAGTGAAGCGAGCTTGTGGACTAGTTTTAACAAATAAAAAATATAGAAAAGCTACATTAAAAGAAATGAAGAAGAGAGGAAAACAAAGGGAGAACAGAAGAGAATGAAAAATAAAGAAAAAAAAAAAGAAAGTTAAAAGAACATAAAAGAAAAAAATTAAATTCCTCAAAATAGAAAATTATAGGGACCAATTGTATAATTCAACTCAAAATTTTCGTTTGAAATGACGATTTAATGTGCCATGCAAGCTTACCGTTACAACATTAACAGCAATTAACGGCTCAGTGACAACATAATAACATAAATGACTAAAACATAATATTTTAAATATAAGTAACTAAAATATAACTTAAAACAAGCAAAAATTACTATTTTAATAGTTCACCCAATTGGTAATGGTTTACAATATCCTAGTACGAGAAGAAAACTAAGTAGTTTGATTGATTTATCTATAAGAGGAAAAGGATTTGCTGGCTAAAGAAAGAGAAGCTTCTTGGTACGTAGCCTAAATTAGTTCAGCTTTGGCAGAAAGGTGACAAGCTCGATCAAGTGATTCCTCTGAAAGCTGAATAGTGGGACTAACTTGCTATATATGTATACACACTTGCTATAAGAGAGGATTCACCTAAAGAGCTTAAGAATAGACAAAAGTTAAGCCATAATATAAGTTAGTTTAATTGATTGAGTCATCATTAGTTCCTAATAAGTTTTATTAATCATCCCATTTGATGAAAAATTCATTTTTAATTCCAGTAACATATTTTAACTTTAAATTATATGATAACTTCGTCTTATCTAAAGAAACATTAAGAATATATATCTTGACATTGCCACGAGAAAAATGTAATAATATCGGAGAACAATAAAAGATGGAATTAGTGATATCAACAAACTGAAATGTAAAAAAATTATTCATTGCTCACTAAAATAAGTTTACAATTGTTGATTTATATACACTATTCTACTAACTACTTATTAAACAAACTTAGTAACTACCTATACTGGTTGCAACTACTACAATATAACTTTTAATTCTTGTACAAAGAGGTGTTTATCACTAGGCCATGCCCAACTAAATTTTAGGCCCATTTGTTAGGTCTGGGTTCAAAAAATGGGTCTAAAATAAATTTTACCTAAAAATCTTACCCGGGCCTGGCTTGACCCGCCTATGTTAAATTTTTTTATATAATTTTTAAATATATATAATACATAAAAAATACTAAAAACATTAAAATAAATATTTATGAACAAATTGAAAATAAATTTTAAAAAACATGTATACTTAAATAATACTAAGATAGATGCAACTTAACAAACAAATGCCTTTAAAATAATAATAAAATTAACAATAAAACAAGTGTTATACAATATCCAAACAATACCAATAAAAATAGTAGTAATATAATAGTGAAATAGTGGCAAATAGGGAAAGAAAAAAAGAAAATAGCATTAAAATAATAATTTTTTTGTCCTTTTGTGAATTAGGCCCGGGCTCGGGCCAAAAATACCTTATCCAAGGCTCGGCCTATTTTTTTAAATGGGCCTTATTTTTTTTACTCGAACTAATTTTTTGGGCCTATATTTTTGTCCAGATCCTCCTATTTTACTAGTGGATCTTCATGTTGGTGGCTCGACCCATTAACAGATCTATTACGAAGGAGGAGGAGTAGAAAAAAAAAAGTTGTTAAAGCTATAAATAAATAATTTTGCTTTCCAAGTTTTAACAGAATATGATCAACAATGGGATGGAAAAGTATGAAAGAGAAAATATAAAAGTGGTCGATGTTAAATTTTGCAATTAATCTCTATGTTATGCGTAAGTTATGGATTTAATTTTTATATTTTTTGAATTTTAAAATTTTAATTATCACCAAATCGAATGATAAGTATTAAATTTATTAAGTTATACTGTTTTTAAAAATTTATATGACAAATATATTATCAGATGTGAATGTCATGTTAGCTTACTACTTTCACATATTATTTATAAAAAAGTTAAATTAATAGATTTAATGCTTGTTATTTTGTGTCAAAACTAAAACTCTAAAATTCCACTAAGAATGATTAAATTGAAAAACATAAGCTAAAATTACAATTTTACGTATAGTACAAGATTATAATCTGGATTGAATCAAATGAATTTAACCACTAAGATTTTGATTAAAATTAAAATTTTAAAATTAATCAATTCAAAAATTACAAAGAAAGACTAAATTCATAATTTATGCATAATAATAATAATAATAATAATAGGATTCGAACATTCATTGAAGTTGTTCTTTTCTTCTTGTCTTGCGGGACTTGAAGAAGCAAAGAGATTAATCAATTGTTTTGATGGCTAGTTTCATGCATCGACTTGCATCTAAATCACAATTTTTGTATTTTATTACATATTACTTGTTGCAAACTTTACCAGAACACTCTTATTTTTTGGGTTACTACTACCCACGAATTTATTCTTTTTTTTTTGGGGGGCTACAAACTTTACAGAAAACAGCTTTAATGGGCTAAAGCATACCCAAAGTTTGAGGGTCCAAGGCCTGGCAGCCCCTCAGCCTGGGTCATCAAACTTCAAAGCAAGGCCAATGGAGGGGATGGAGCAAAATGGAAAGAACAGAAAAACGGCGAAACGAGAAAGACTAACCCACAGATTGGGAGATTTTCAGAAGCTTGATAAACTCCATTGTGTTGCTCTACACATTCATACAAAGTTTCCCAGGTCATATCAGCTTCTTTTTGTTCATTAACTTCGCAGATATGCACTCTGGTTACTTCTCTTATCATAGAATTCAGAGAATCCTAGCTCGTCGTTGCCCTTTTGTCTATATTAGATTTAATGCATATTTATCTTCGTTTTCAGAAAGTAATTTCAATCCTGGTTCTCATCATGTGAGTGATTCTAATGTCAGTTTTGTGGAAAGAGATCATTTTGATGAGGGAAATGTTGATTTTGGTAAATTTAGAGAGATGGGTGTTGAAGACTCTAGGGAGTTGAGTTTGTTTGGTGACAATAATGGTGGGTATCAAAGGAATCGAAGCCTGAATTTTGATGGCTTTGATGAAATTGAAGAGGAAGAAGGAGATAATTGTCGTACTGATGATGATTTTGTGGTATTGAATTCATATAATGTGCAGTGTGAGGAAACAGAGGATGTATGGAGAATTGAGTTAGAGGAGGATGAACTTAGGCATCCTTTGGTGAGAGAGATTTGTAGGTTGATTCAATGTAGGTCGGCTTGGAATGCAAAGCTTGAACGTGATATGAGGCACTTACTAAGAAGTCTCAAACCTCGTCAAGTTTGTGCTGTTTTGCTCTCTCAGGATGATGAACGTGTTGCTTTGCAGTTCTTTTATTGGGCTGATCGACAATGGCGGTACCGTCACAACCCGATTGTATATTATGCAATGCTTGAGATCCTTAGTAAGACTAAATTGTGTCAAGGTGCTAAACGGGTTCTTCGGCTCATGGCACGTAGAGGGATTGAGTGTCGGCCTGAAGCATTTGGTTATTTGATGGTGTCATATAGTAGGGCTGGCAACTTGAGGAATGCAATGAAGGTTTTGACTTTAATGCAAAAGGCTGGAGTTGAGCTGAATTTGGCAGTATGTAATACTGCAATCCATGTTTTAGTGATGGCAAATAAGTTGGAGAAGGCACTGATGTTCTTCGAAAGAATGCAAATTGTTGGAATTATCCCTAATGTTGTCACTTACAACTGTTTAATCAAGGGATACTGTAACGTAAATCAAGTTGAAAATGCATTGCAGCTGATTTCTGATATGTCATCAAAAAACTGTTCACCAGATAAAGTTAGTTATTACACCATAATGAGTTTCTTTTGTAAAGAAAAACAAGTCAAAGAAGTGAGGGACTTAATGGAGAAGATGGTAAAAGAAAGTAATCTGTTTCCAGACATGGTTACGTATGACACTCTTATCCATATGCTATCCAAGCATGGCCATGCAGATGAGGCACTTGAATTTTTACAGGAAGCTGAAGCCAGAGGGTTTCAGATCGATAAGGTTGGGCATAGTGCAATAGTTCATGCGTACTGTAGACAGGGAAAAATAGACGAGGCAAAAGGTATTGTTAGTGAAATGTTGTCAAAGGGTTGCAATCCTGATGTGGTGACTTATACAGCTGTTGTTGATGGTTTTTGTCGTGTTGGGAAGCTGGAGCAAGCTAAAAAAATGCTTCGGCATATGTACAAGCATGGCTGCAAGCCAAACACTGTATCATACACAGCTTTATTAACCGGGCTTTGTCGGAATGGGAGTTCATTACAGGCAAGAGAGATGCTGACTGGTAGCGAGGAAGAGTTTTGGACCCCGAATGCCATCACTTATAGTGCTGTAATGCATGGGCTGCGTAAGGAAGGAAAATTATCTGAGGCATGTGATGTAGTGAAGGAGATGATTAGCAAGGGCTTTTTCCCAAACCCGGTTGAAATTAACTTGATAATTGAGTCACTATGTCGAGAGGGGAAAATGAATGAGGCTAAAAGGTTCTTGGAGGAATGTTTGAATAAAGGGTGTGCCGTTAACGTTGTAAATTTCACTACTCTTATTCATGGATATTGTCAAAAGGATGACTTGGAGGCTGCTTTGTCATTGCTTGATGATATGTATCTAAGTAACAAGCATCCTGATGCAGTCACTTATACAGCAATAATTGATGCACTTGGAAAGAACGGTAGAATAGAAGAAGCAACTGATCTTACCATGAAGATGCTAAAAAAAGGGTTGCTTCCAACACCTGTTACATACAGAACAGTCATTCACAGATATTGCCAGATGGGAAAGGTGGAAGATCTGTTGACATTATTGGAAAAGATGCTTTCGAGGCAGAAGTGCAAAACAGCGTATAATCAAGTTATTGAAAAGCTTTGTAGTTTTGGAAACCTTCAGGAGGCTGATAAATTGTTGTCTAGGATTTTGAAAACGGCATCCAGAAACGATGCTAATACCTGTAACATGCTTCTGGAAAGTTACTTGAGCAAAGGGATGCCTCTATCAGCATATAAAGTTGCTTGTCGTATGTTTAACAGAAATCTGATTCCTAATCTTAAATTATCTGACAAGTTGAGTAAGAGACTCATGTCAGAAGGAAAATCTGCGGAGGCAGATAACCTCTTGCTACGATTTGTTGAACGTGGACACCTTTCACCTCAATGTGAATGACATTTTGAATCCATATTCCAAATTTTACGACACTGGAGCTTTCCCTTTGAAGTTCAATGGCTTGAAAATGGTAATCCTAAACTCTTCTTGCTTCTTCTTTAGGCAGAAGCTGTATTGGGGTGGGGTCCTAGTGCATGGTAATACCTACATTTAAATTTATGTGGGCCAAGATCAATACTTCATTGTATGTGTTAGAGCTTCTAATGAAGTTTGGTACATCGTATAATGTGTAAAGTCTAAACTAGAGCTGCTAAATGTTATAAACTATATGGTGTCATTTCACAGAAATGAAGAAAAGTGTCAAACGTCTTTGCTAGCAAAGTTGCTTTAAAGCATATGCAGGAACTGAAAACATATGCTTAAAAGTATACATTTATTGCAATTGTACAATAATGTCAATTTTGAAGAGTAAGGTGATTGTTTACATGAGAAATTCCTACAGCAGGTTTCTTAGGTAACTATGTTGGACTCTGCTTCTTTTCTATCTGGATTGTTTTCATCTTCTTTAAGTTCTATCCAACAACATTGGCAAATGAATTGATAAGTAATACTGGTAAATTTGATATTTGAGTGAATGTAATGATAAACTACCTTAGTCTGGATGGATGGTAATAAAAATAACTGATGTAAATGCAGACCATCTAGGTGCTTAGTTATATTTGTTTATTTGGTTGTATGCTGCAGTTAATTCTGGACATAACATGATTAAGAGATTTGGAGTTAGATCCTTGGAAACAATACTATGGATCTGCAATCAATAGTTTGTATATGGAGCGTATTTCCTGATACTGCAATAACCTCTGCTACTTGAAGTGCCATCTCACACTACAAATTTTCTGCATTGCTGCTGCTGTGGACTTAAATGACATCTTCAACGTAACAGCAAAATTCCTTCCATGATTGCCCACCTACATATCATGTTTCAAATTGAAGGTATTACAGTACAACATTGTCCATTTCCCTGATGTTGGTACTTAAACGGGGACAAAACTGTTTGTTCTCACATGGCTAATCACCATACTTTCGTATCTGGCTAGGATATTACGAATTGAAATAGGCCTGCTAATGGGCATCAGATTGTATGCAGATGAGCTAACTGGTCATGTATCTGAAATGACGACAGAATTGTGGAAATCATTCCAGAGCAACAAATGAAATGTTCTGATCTTCAGATGTTAACATATACGAATTGGTTGTTTGCAACTACTCATTGAAAGCATCTCCTGGGTGAAATGAGCCTAACAATCTAGGTGAAAAAGGAGAAATGCAAAAGGTGGAGCCCTGGTTTAAGAAAATGGTGAGGCTTTGGCTGGCTTCTGCTATTGGATTATATCAAAAGGGGTATATTCATGTAGAGAGGCACCATATGGACCCTTCTACACGTCCGCTTCATCCATGGCAGACCTGTCATTTCATTTTTTTGTGTATTAATGAAAATTTGTTTCCCTTGTAAAATTTACTCTTCAGGCATGTAGTAATCCAGACATCTTATTAATAATAATTGGAAGGCTAGTTCTTTTCAAAGTCTCGTACACAGGTTGGCTAAGGGTAAAAATCAACTTGTAGGATGTCATTTGTAAAGAGTAGAACAACTAAATCTAGATAAAGCAATCCAACATAACCCATGAACACTTCTGCACTGGCTTAGCCTAGAAACTACAATTTATAACAACAAAATTTATTATTATGAAAAATTCTGTAACAACTGAACCGTAGACTCCTCCAAGCAGGGGATTTCCCCTTACCTTGAAGGAACAAGGATTACAACAATAAGCAAAACCTCTGGCACAATGCATAATGGATTGGTACAAGTCCACAGCCTTTTCTCTCTCTTATGTCTCACTTGTTTCTTGTGATTACTCTTTGAGTGAGATCAACGAGTGCCCGCCTTGACCTTATTACGTTCTCATCATTGCTCTCTGGTAGAGAATCAATTGCTGCAGCAGCAAGATTAGCATGCTTCATGGCTAGCTCTCTTGTCCTCTCTATACCATGACTCTTCCCGAGGTATTCAAGGGCCTATATTTTTCATATATTGATCAGCTCAGGTGAATTTTGGCAAAATAAGGCTCATATAATTGCAAAACCATAGGTAGTCAAGAAATCAGATGTAGAAAGCACAAAATAAACCTCTAAAAGTTTGATTATCGATCGTATGAAGTGTAAAAGAATACCTTCAGAAAGAGAAATTGGCAAATTCACAAATTCTATGCATAGGTTGATTACAAATACTTACAATCTCAATGTTTTCCGGGTTGTCAAAACCTTGATAAACAATAGCATGTAAGTGTGGAAACTCTTCCATGGCAAACAAGATTGGAGCTGTTACAATTCCCTACAACATCAGATGGTTGTGATAAATGATATAGTCATCATCATGCAAGCCATTTAAAAGCATTTTTGTGAACCTAGTATGGACATTTACATAGAAGGAATTATGATGTGCCTGCCTATGTAGTTTACAATTGCATGTTTCCATAAACTATTACCAGCTTAAAGCCATTTAATATTTGCATAAGACATCATGGATAGAGAATTACCTGCTGGATGTCAGATAGAGAACCCTTTCCAAGGGAAGCTGATGTGCCGGTGAAATCAAGAACATCGTCTATCAATTGAAATGCCAATCCCTGAAAAATAAAGAGATAGTTGGACCATACAAGAAGAGGAAGGGGAAAGTTGTAAATGATGGAAGATGGATAAAGGACATCAATAACATGTTGATTGTTCTACAGCTTATAGCTAAAAGCACTTATAATCTCAGTTGCTCCATAATCACCACATGTTTTACCAATACATGATATGATATCGCTTTAAAATTATAGTGTCACACACTTGCAGAAAGTGACAACCTCAGATTTGGTGGAGCATGTTGTAATCAGAAAGAAATTGGCAATTGCATCAAACACCATTGAGCCAGACCTATCCTTTATGGGTTAGAAAATTACTTGAAGTCCATTGAGTAAATGAGGCCTTTATCCTTCAAAGAGGAAGATAGAAACAATGGGAATATTCATTTTCCTGTCCTCTTAATAGACCATCACCCCATAGAAGAGGGAAGTTCTAAACTGATTTGTGCATTCATTAGTTTAGGAGTTAGGCTTTTACTGAGAACAGAAATGTAATTAATCAGTTTACATTTATCAAGAAAAAGGAGTTTGGGTTAATGCTTTACATTACTTAACAGTTAACACCGATTCACTATCAACTAGCAGGGTTTAGCTGCTTAAGAGGTTTTGTTCGCGTAAAGCATCATTGAAATCTAACTCCCAAGAAGATCTAGCAATTTATGATGATTGAAGAAAAGTAAAACTTAAATGAAAGTACAAACCAGATTTTTGCCATACTCAAAAGCCAACATTGCAACTTCAGCTGTTTGCCCAGCAAGAAGCGCAATTGCCTTGCAACTGTTTGAAATCAAGGAAGCAGTCTTGTAGTATGTCTTTTGCATGTAATAGTCCATGCTGCATCATGAAAAAATTGTTCTAGTTTCAGTTAAATACAAGCAAAAGATCCTTAAACTCAAAGCAGGACAAGACAGATTTACCAGTCAGCAATTATTTGAATGGATATGCATGATAAAAGAAAAAAGGAATTTTTCTCACTCATATAGCACTGACTACACATTCCATAACAGTCTATGACTAACAGTAAGTGTTATCTGCAAATATGAAAAGTTTGTACCGAAAGATGGCCACCAAGTCAACAAATAAAGTTAGTATTGTTTATAAGTTACTACACAGGTTTCCTAAATTTTTAAACTTTGCAGTAAAATTAGACTACAGTAAGTTCTAACTATTATTCACTTATTAGATCAATAAAACACAAGCATAAACAAATGAAATCATGCTAACCAGGTTACCTAGCCAGCCACTAAATGATGACTATCACACGGTTTAAACCTAGCAGGACATCCAAGTAATTGAATAGAAAACATGGTGACAAAATAACGAAATATTGCACATGGTAGACAAGCATACCTACAACGTTGCTCAGATGAAGTTGTCATTTGCATGGTTTCACCCATAACCAGATTCTCCACAACTGTTGCTACTAATGATACAACCTACAGATATTGAGTGTACTGATTTTTAACTTGCATTTGCAAATACCTCACAGAAATCATGCAAATAATAATAAATTAAAAGCACCTCCGTATTTTTTAAAGCAGCAAGGGCCACACAAGCTCGAGAAAGCAGAAAATCTCCCGCTAGTACAGCCAACTGCAAACAGGAAAAGTTTAGAAATTGCTTTAGGCTACAAAACTTTTCTGTCAGTTGCAAGAGCAATAAAAAGAAAGACACCTTATTGCCCATTACAGCATTCAATGAACCAATACCACGTCTTTTATCCGCATCATCCAAAACATCATCATGGAGGAGACTAGCAACCTAGATGATGAAATGACCAGGTTAGACTAAAGTGAATTTATCAAGAAGCTCCACTGCATGCAACACATGATAAAGAAAATCAAATGATGAGGAAATGACATGGATCATCTCTGTTATCTCAGCTATAGACTGCTGTCTTGTACGTAATTCAGTTGTCACAATATCTCCTACACCACCACCAACTGGTTCAGGTATATGAACATTCAAAGCTGTAGCCATCAAAAGCAAAACCTGCATATAACATATACAATAAATTTCCATAAAATCATTTGTACGTAAAGCAAGCTTCTTTGATAAAAAGTAACAGACATTAAATTTAGCTTCGGTCTAATGGGTTTTTAATTTGGAATGAGCCAAGAACGGACTGGGGCTAACGAATGCTACAAGAGTAGTTCATCTATGAATTTTTGTATTGTTCCCTTCACTGGTGCAACCTATACGCAATACTGAGCCCACAGTAAAAGCAAAAATGGAATAACCCATCAAAATTATGACAATCTTCCAATAACCTCAAGATTACCACATCCGTAAAAATACATTACCGTGGGACGAAATCTCTTTCCTTCCACCCCCAATTTGAAGAAGTACTCAGCAGCTGAAGCAAGCTTAGGAACCTGGATGACATAAACATACAATTTTCATTTGCTTTCCCACATAACGGATGTAATAAACTCATTCCATAGACATGAAAAAGAACAGTGTGATACCTCAGAAATAACCATAGCCCGCAACCTGTTAGCGACGAGTGACAGTTCATCAGAAACAAGTGAAAATGGATCAAGTTGTTCCTGGAGGAAATGTCTTGCCATCTCAGTATTGCAGTAAACAAAGGCGAGATAGAAGGAGAGGAGATAAACAAACTAGTAGCCAACAATTAACAATAACAAACACAACAGAAAGAGCAGTAATCAACTTAAGGCCAAAATAGTAGCATTTGTTTCATATTTGAACATTAGAAAATTTAACAAACTAGAAAACATCCTATCCCTGGATAACCATGTCTCCTGTCGTAAAACTATAAGAAAGAAATTCGGTAAATGAACAAAAAAAAACTCGCAAATTGTAGAAGGATGAGCAATTAAAGGATAACCTCTATTAGAGAGCTACTCTGATGAATTTGCCGTCCAAGACCAAGCAATGAAGGAAAACTCCAAGAAAGAGTTTCTCTGCCACTACGAACCTACTAATCCCCAGAAACAGTAACAAGAGAAAACATTAAATGATCAATACAATTATTTCATTAAAAATAAATTGATCAAAAGAAAGAAACAGAGATGTAAAATATCTATTATCATACAAAGATCAATGTAGAACATAGCTATAGTCCTCTCAGAGGAATCTTCTTGGTGGCTCATTTGATTCAGTAATCATATAAACCCATTAGACATAGAGATCATTACCAATCTATAGATTCACTATATCAACTTTACTTTGACTATAAAGAAGTAGCTTTGAGCACCGATTCCAATCATTCCGAGTGGTGACAACACCATTGCAATTCAAATGTGCAATGAATACATGCTTTAAGGACTATTATCATTAAAACCCAAGAAATAAAACACAATCTAATAGAAAGGGGAAAAAAAAGTGCCCTTTCATCAAACAGAACATCTGATTCATTCCCTAGTTAACTTGCATGAACAGAGGAGAAACAGATTAATTCTTATTAATTAACAAAAAAATAATAACCAAAGAAAAATAATTTCAAAAAAATGGAAACAAGACTCTGAAACAACTTAAATTAAGGAGCAACTGAGAACTGTCAATTACATATTTCCAGTTTTTCAAAACTCGAAGAGAAAGATAAAGAAAAAGCAAAAAGGTAAGAGTCAAGGTATAACCTTTATAGTAGAGTAAACATATTGATTAGAAAGAAGGAATAGAGAAGGGTCAGTTCGACGAGAGAGAATGAAACCAAACAAGCTCTTTCTGGGAGTTGTACAAATCCTAGAAAATCCCCGGCAAAACAACATCCTCACCTTGTCTCTCTATATCTCACTAACACTTTTCCAGGAACCCAAACAGAAGAAAAACCCAGAAAATTAAACCCTTTTCTTTGTTTAGGAGATCTGTGGGTTTATGTTAGGAAGCAGCCAGACCTAACACTAGCTGAAAGTACAAAGTCTGACCCGAGCACCGAATTAATAAATGAAGCACCGCTTTAGCCACGTATCCAAAATGAAAGCCTTTCCTTTGCTCGTAATGAAAAATCTACCTTTTAGCTTAACAAATTAATCTAGAAGAAAATTAATGCTTTTGTTGGTTTGGTCGTAACATTTGAGTGGATGAAATGAAATCCAACTCTTATGGGACAAAATAGTGATTTTTTCACAAATGAGAATATCATTAAATATGTTACATTATGGGATTTATTTCCAATGTTGAGTAAGGTTTTGATTTTATTTTATTTTATGATAAAATATACTAATAAAATATATATTATTGACAACAAAGCAATAGTTAATGGAATATCTTACTGCTTCGGGGTTTTTTTTCCTTTACAAAAGCATAGTATGACACTGCTAAATTTACATATGAAACAAAGTTCATAAAGAAGAGAATTACATATATGATCATCAGCTATTTGCCCCATTGTTTCTCAGCAACTCTTTAAACTCATCATCAGTGCTTTTTAGCATGTTAGCCAAAGGCAACTTAACCCCACTTTTTATGGCTTCAATATGCCTTGGTTTTATCCTCTTCTCCAAACTAAAAGCAAAGAACTGAGGGAATGCTTTCAACTCCTCCAAATCCCCATTCATCTCCTCTTTAAAGTACTCGAATTTGGGCTTGTAGTTGTTTTCTATGCTGAAAGTGAACAACCCTGGGCACCTCAACACCATACTTTTAGCTTCACTGGTTGAAAACCCTATGCTTTCCAAGAACTTGAGTTTGGGTATTAAGGTATGTTCCACACTTGAAACCAGCAAGACAGGGTCTTGATAAGCCAAAGCCTCTAAATCTTTAAACCCAAGCCTTTGGAGATAGAATAAAGCTGGTTTCAACTGGTCTCTGACACTTGAAGTGAGTAACCTGGGACACTTGTTAATGACCTTCCTATAGTTATTTTCAGGGACATTAAGGTCTTGGGAGAGGAAACTGAAAACTGGGCCAAGCTCAGTTTTGATGTTAGAGGTTAGGATTTGGGGGCACATACCAAAGATTCTAGGGAAGTCCTTTTGGTGAATGCCTTTAGATTGGAGGAACGAGATGATGGAATTGAGGGAATCAAGGGAAGTGGTGTGGAGGGAGGGATTGAGAGACAGGGCTTTACCTGAGTCAATGCCCATGATTTCAAGGCATAAGATTTTCTCCTTGATTTGAAGGGAGAGATTATGGTGAGCTGATGAGTAGAGTGGGTGTTTGTGGAAGAGGCTTTTGGGTTTGGATGGTAAATGACTGTTTGGTTCTTGGGAATTTGTGGGAGAAAATGAGGGTTTCTGAGAAGAGATGCATAGGGAAGATTGGAATGCAGTTGCAGCCGCTGCAGACATGGTGGAGAAAAAAGTGAGATAGGCTTTCCTGTCTGAAAACTAATCTTATTGGTCTTATTTGTATGTTATGTGGCAATGACACGTGGCGATTGGGTTGAAAAATGATTGGATGTAGTCAGATTTCTTTTAGATGACTAAGGCGGATACGAAGTGGACCATGTACCATCCTATCCTATTACAGTTAAACTCTTTAATGTATCCTCATATTTTATCGAAATTGAAAATTTAATCATCACAACAATTCAACAATTTATAATAAAAAATTAATAAAATTTCAATTATTTAAAATCACGTGTTAAAAAATAATTGTACTATCTTAGATCAAATTTGCAATACTGCAAACGCAAATCTGACGAACTAGAAAATAATGTAGCAATTTGATGTATGACATTATTGTTAAAAAATTGTCGTACATTGATAAATGAACTCAAACTTTAGGTACCACATTGTAGAATTTTAAAGTTGAAGCACAATATTGCATAATTTATAATTCATGAACAAAATATGACATTATCATAGAAATATCTGTAAACAAACTTCATGTTGAAAATGGTCGACCATAAACAGGATGGTCAATTGTAATGACAAAATTAAGAGAGAAAAAAAGAGTATAGTTGGGTTCTGAGCAGAGAGATAAAACCATGTCAGCACTAAGTAAAGATCAAAATCTTATTAAGGTTGAGCTAACTAAGTTTACAATATTCTCACTACCTATTACAAACCAAAACCCAGAAGAATTGAAAAACAAAAGCTTTGTTCTTAACAGCAATGTTCACTGTCACATCACTGATCAAGTGAATAATAATGTTCATAATACTGAGAAGAACCTGCTTAAATAAAGCAAAATAGGTCCTCTATGCAGTAAGAATTGACACAAAGTACTTTACCATGAAATAAGAGTTTAACAAGAAGGGACATTAAGAAATGACAGAACTTCCCCAGGGCTAGTGGCAGCAGTTCCAGTGGCAATGACTGAAAAAGCTTTTCCAATTTGCTTCAACCGTTGAGAATGTGCATTCCATCCTACATGACATTGGCATACAACACGAAGATGAAAGCCAGAGGATAGACATAGTTACAGTTAAAGTAAGCCATTGTTAACAACAGGATCTATCATGGAGACATGACAATCACATTTGCGGTAGGATTGCATGTGTTGTCCAAATTTCTTGTTTTACTGACCAAAGCACACAAGTGATGCCATAATAACACGCTTCAGGTTATAAAATCATTGAAATTTTCTTAATAGAATTTATTTTATTTTTTTTTGGGGGAGTTAGAAGAAGGTTACATGCATTGTTGACAGATGCCAATTAAACTTGTATGCATGTCAGTTAACATCCTTTTTTTTTTTTTTGAGCTCAAAGAAGGATGCATTTTTTACTAGATTTAACTCTCTTACACTAAAATAATGCTACCATATTATATTTTTGTGTGTCCGTGCGTGTCTTCCTTATATTTTCCTGAACTCTTTTGTGATTGGCCATGATTAATGAAAAAGCTTTTTTTCTTTAATAATAGGCATCAATAACCTATTTTCAGCATTTAGACTTCCAAAACTTCAATCCCCAAACCACCTATTTCATAGTGTTGTTATATAGGAAAATCAAGGGCTTTTCACTGCCATTAGACTTGCAAATTATACCAGAATTTTCACCAGAGCATTGAGGTATAATCAGATTGATAGTAAAGATCCTCCTTGCTTTTTTGGTGTCAACAAGATCCTTATCAAAACAGTCAAATATATGTAAATAACTTTTATTTCCTGCCAAAAAGATATGCTTATGACAGCCGTGTAACCAACAATAATAGCTAGCACGTATGATCACTCCCCGTTGAAATAAAAGTTTATTCTAGTTTTGTCAATCTAAGATCAATTATGCTGATCTTTTTATACATAACATATACATTGTAGATTTGGACCAGAATAAAACATGGATAACTTCAACTACTTTTTCACTTCTAGAAAACAAAGGATATAGATATATATACACATATGCATGTACTGCATGCGACGCACCACTCCCTAACTAAAATTTGTTTCATACCTAGAAGGATAAGACCTAAACTTCCAGAAAGAAGATCCAAATCCGTTTAGAATAAGATTACATGAAGAAAGATGCATGATTAGAAGCAGCTACAGCCAATCATTTTACGTAATTGACATACTTACTAGCCATTGAAGATGTCTTTACACGTCGTGTCTGGCCATCATTGTTGCCCGTGATTTTTGTTCATAGGATGCCGTCGATGGAGCTTTTTACCAGGAGTTTGGTGATCATCCTGCAAGAGAAAATTAGCAATGGTTGAGGAAATGAAGGGTTACTGTAGTAGCCTGTAGTCCCAAGAACCACCATATTTCAGTATTAAGACAAACAAACCTTATACAGCGATGCTGCTGACTCAGACTGTACTGTCTGTACAGGAATATGCCCCTGTGACCGCAGGACATCCAAGGCATCCAATGTCAACTGCCATCCACAGAGTGCAACAACATCAGCACTGGAGCCACTACAGCCAGCAGCAGCAACAGTTCCATTCACCCAAGGGCAGAATTGGTTGTGATGAATAATTGGATCAAATTCTACTGCTTCTTCATAATTGCTTTCTCCTTTTGGGGGGCCTAAAAAACAAGTAGTCTTGATAAGGCATCCCAAAGAGAAAAAGAAGGGAACTGAAATGGATCACCTTCAAATTTTCATACAGTTCCATGAAACATGTATTCCAACACAAACCAAAAGTCTGATATGGTTAAACGGAAGAAGGTAACTTCAATCAGAACTGAACTGGTATAATTTTCCTTGCACATATGGTACACTGATAAATGCTAATTACAAATAAATCTAGCAACCAATAGAAATAAGTACATGATCCAGATAAAAGTATGATTAATTCCAGCCTAGAAGTCAAATTTTTATGGTACCGAGACTAGCTCATTGTTACTGCTTCAGTAGGCTGGCTGAAAGAAATTTCAAAACAAACCAGAGGGATTATGATTGAGACCTCATGCAAGTTAAAGGAAAATTTACATCATAGCTGGGCACCAAAGAGGGAATCTTCCTTTTGTTTAACAGCCAGTTCTTAGATGAATTAGTTTTGTCGCCTTATTTATGTTTTATTAAAGTGAAATAAATAAATAAATAAATAAAAAGAGGGTTAAACTACCCAATGAGCCTTAGAAGTAAATCAATGCAAATTGGTAGCTAGGATCTACCAAGTCAGGCACATAGAGTTTACCTATTCCATTTGCAACAGCAAAATCTGACTCCGGCTCAGGACAGTTGTTTATGGAAGATGATTTTCCAGCATCTTTTTCCTCTTTCTTGGGTGTTTCATTACCAGAGTACATATTAGCATTGCAGGAGAGAGAAGGATGAGCATTGTTATCTGGGGCTAGTTTGCAGCTTTGGCTTATCTTTTCACCACTTTCAACAGACTCTGCTTTGACAGAACCATCAACTTTTGAACCGCTGTCAGCCCGCCCCAAGGAGCGTGACAACATTTCCTGGCTGTCACCATGAGGATCCTCCCTATTTATTTCACCAGGGACAACCTCATCCATCAACCCAGGATCCGGAGCAGATTCACCAGTTTGACCCTGATTTTCAACATCTTCTATTCTGGGTTCCACATCACCAACTACACTATCTGTTCTATGCACAGACACATCTGCTCCATGAATTTCAGCTTCATGGCTGGCACACATACCAACACTCCCCCCACTAATTCCAAAACTAAGCCCATCCCTAGCTTGAGCTGTCACAGTTTCAGGTTCAGCATTGAATATTTCCTCCCCGTCATTTGTACTGCTGATGCCCATTTCACCTGGAACTTCCTCTGCAGCTGGTTGGAAACAAATACTCTGCTGAGCTTGATTACTATAATTCAACTCTGATGTTTCATTCATGTCAAGGTGGCCATATGTACTAGATGAGGGAAAATGAATATCGTCAACATCTCCGCGATAATTCTCAACACTTTCCATAGAGTCACCACCTGCACTGTGACACAAAGTATCCATAGCAATGACAGAGGACGCACGCATTGAATCTCTCACTGACGGGATTTCAACAACCTGGTTACTTCCTTGCCTAAACAGAGCAACTCTATTGCCACCATCTCCATGAGTTTCAAAACCCACCGAATGGCTTGGGCCTGCCTCAGAGGAATCTCTTGGATATGGTGAGCAGTAAGTATCAAAAAAATCTGAATCACGGGCACGTTTGGAAGGGCCAGCATAATATTGTCTGCAATCATTGAATTTGTCACCATCACGATCAATCACAGTTTCTTCAACACTATCAGCCTGTTGTGTGCATAACTGTGGCCTATCATCTGAACTGGCACCTATTTCCAAGCTTCGCTTGCGAGGACTAGGGCCCCGTGATTCATAAGAAGCAGCTCGATCACCAACCTCACTACCTGATGGTTGCCCAATCATTAGATCCCGACCCATGTCTGCATCATTCATATTTCTGGATGATGTGGCTCTACCCAACTTATAGAAAGACAGACCCCCAGCCATTGTAAGATTCAAATCAACATCTGTTTTTGGCACCAATTTTCTCTCATCAGTCGTTCCTACTTCATCACGGTCTTCGGTCGGTTCTTTCTCTGGATCATCAGCAGCAACCCAACCACTAATTCCACTGGCTGCACTTAATCCACGTGTCAACCCCATTTTCTTGCTTGTGTCAGGGATATCAATGTTGTTGGGAGCAACACGAGCAGGTCGAGGAACAGTTAAAAAATCCAATATCCGGACAGTAGCACCACATAAGCTACAGTCTAACAAAGGCACCCTGAATGCAGATCGTGACTCCATGACTAACACTTTATTTTTTCCAGTGTCCTTGGCTGAAGGAGCAAGAGCAGTTTTGCTTGTTCCAGGATCCTGTGAAAGATGAACCTGTGCTCTGTTAGGGCCAAAAGAACATCCATTTCTGGCTGATTGAGCAGAATGTTCTTCACAGTCTTGAACATTTAGAAGCCATCTCGGTTCCCATCCGCACAAACTTATGAGCTTTTGTGACTGTAAAAGAGTAAAGCACATAAGAACATAGAAACATTGCCAATTACCAACAGATAAAAACACATTAAAATATCTTACACGAGAGTACAGACAAAATGCACCATCTCGAGTAACATCAAGTTCTGGTACACTCTCTGATCTGGATTCAAACTCTGACACATAATTCTGCAACAGAGAGAGAAGGCGGTCAACCTGTGGACCCCGAGAAACTCGCATATGCTCCATTGCAGATGTAGCAATTATAGGAAGAGACTGAAACTGCACAAGTCCATCACATCTATCCTTGTATCCTGCAATTAGGGCAGACTGGGGCGTTGGAGGGAATTGAACCAAGCTTTCTGGACAGCTGTTTCCTCTCCAAGGACAAGAAACTTTGTGCCCAATATCCAGCTGCTTGGAAAAGGCCTCACCAGCATCCTCAACTTCAAAGGCGGAAAAACAAAAAGAAATAAATAAAGTGTTAGGAAAAAAAGAAAAAGGAAAAGAAGAGAGACCAAAACATATTGAACCATTAGAAATGCACTGCTAGCAAAATCTTGTTAACTGCAAAACCCTCAGAAAAAACATCATTGATAATATTACCTTCAGATAGCCAAACAACCCAAAACAGTTCATTTACCTAAACAAGAACAACTGTTACAGCTACTGACCTACCAGAATAAGTAAGCTAACGTAACAACAAGTCAAACAAATACAAATGGTTCAGTTCATCAATTCCCTAGCTGATGTAAAGGAAAACTAAAGGAAGCAAAAGCAAGTATTTAGAATTAACCACTTTAGAAACACATAAAGCAAACAAAACATGAAGGTTTCCTACAATTTATTTTCCTTAGCTAATACCGTGTCAAATTATTGTCACCAAAGTGAGTTCTTCCATTTATCTGTCCATTACATCATTGCTCATCTATTTTCTTATATATAATTGAGCACATCTAAAAGCATCATTAAGTAGAAAGGTCGGAGATTATGTGATGGTCTTATTACAATGATTATATATCCCCAGGAAGAAGCAAATAAAGAAAAGGAAATAGTTGAATTACAATATCTAACCTTCAGAAGTAGCCCACGATGGGGAGGATGCGAAATGCAGGCATGCCCCACATGTTTCACATACAATTTTATCAACATCTATATTTACCCAACCTCTTTGAGCACAAGCCAATGAACTTGCAACCTACAATTAATTTGAAAAGCAGCAGTTCGCTTTAAGATCAGATTAATCATATTCAACAACTAAAAGAAACTAAACCTTTTACATGCTTGACTCAATGCATATGCAATCACTTTAAAACCCAGGAAAAACTTAGAAGATTGCATGAAAAAGAGTCCATGATGTCCTTTGTGATAAGGCAATTACCCAACTGTGATGAATATTAAAGATCAACACAAATAAGACAAAACCAGGTCAGACAAAATGCAAACTCCACTGAACTACATTTCTACTACGGAGATGCTGCAGCTAGATCAAGTGTGTACCTTAGGCTTCCCAAACCAATTCATAGGCTTAAATGTAGCCAAACGCCTGAGAAGATCCCCTCTTTCCCATGGTCGACATGAAGTTCTAGATGATCCAAGGGCAGATCCACCAGCACTAGTACTGAATGAAATCCGTGGAGCTTGGGATCCAACACAAGATTGAGAAGCAGCTTTGGAATTTTGACCATGACCAGACCAATCCACACTGCCAACATTTGTTGGAACAGCAGGTGAGGATGCCCCAGCAGAACTGATAAAGAACAAGAATCATCATTTTTTTTCAGAGTTCATAACGTAGTAACAATAATAGGACTATTTCTCTAGTTGGCCAATAAGCACAATTTTCTTATCCCATATCAATTGTTGGATAATCGATCATTGATAAGTAAAGAGTTGATACCATCTTTTTTCTTCTTTTTTTACTAATAAAGGTACAACCAATAAAAAATAAAGAAATTAAAGAAAACTGCAATTAGGCAGGCTTTTTTGCACCTATAGCCATGCAAAAAAGCATGTCATGGATGGGAACCAAGTGTGGGCTTGATCAAATGTGCCATGCCCGAAATGGTCTAAGGCACTTTTGTTGTCTAGCGCTAAGGGAAGTTAACCTGTCCCTTATTGGTCAGTTCTTTAACAGGAAACAAAAACTTTCCTGCTAATGATATGACAAGTTCCTAGCTGAAATAGATCCAGTTTCCATCCTCTATACCTCTACAGCTAAATAAACCAAAAAATAGCATAAACAATGACTTAGCGGGTTGACAACCAGCCATACAAATGACGAACAATATCTTTTCTAGATTACCATCACTTCTATGGAAAGCCATTATTAGTGTGTACAGAGATAAAAGCATAAACCTAGTGACCTACATAAGACTTCGAAATGCAAAAGCTTTTTTTTCCCCTTTTTTCGGCTACATAAATGCAAACTGAGTTTAATTAATTGTTTTCAATTTTCCCTTTTCCTAATTTGGATTCAAATAAAAGTACGCCAAAGCTCAAATTTAGGATATCTAGCGGAATTACACCCCGTATGGCTTGTTCTTCACTTTCCAGCAATTTAACAAAATCTCAACCATTTTCCCTTCCCAAAACACATCCAGCAAACCTGACACTAACCCTAAAAATCACACGGGAAAACAGGAAACAAAATCCGAATATTCACCAAAAAAATGGATTCTGAGGAAAACAAAAGGAAACCCTAATTTGAGAAAATTGAGATTGAAAAGCAAGTAAAAGGAGAGTAGCAAGAGTTGGTACCTCGCAGCAGGAGTGGGATCTATGGTCCCACCAGAGCTAATGACCTCTTCTCTCATTGCTGCAGCGCCTTCGCTCCCTTCCTCCCTCTTTCGGCCTAAGAGTAATAGTTTTAAAACCAAGACCAACCGAGTCGAAACTCGTTCGAATTTGAAACCCGAGCGCTTGACATTGTTAGCTCCAATTTATATATACTTGTCAGGCCGTAACACGAGTTTTCTTTTTTAATAGTGATGGGTCGGACGTTTTTCTATGTTTTTGGGCCTACCAAGCCTTGTATGAAATGTCCTTCAATCAAGTTGCGCAACCCATTTTAAAAACTTTAAGCCCCACAATCCATTTACTATTTAAAAACAATAAAATATCATAAATATTTTTTCATATTAATATTTATATTTTTATGAATTTTAATTAATTTAAGTTTCGCCGGCAAAGGGGGTCAGTTTATTATTGAGATTGTTGTTCATAAGTGATTTTGAGAAGACAGTAAAAGATTTAATAGGAAATATAAAGATAGTTTTATTGAAAAATACTTTTTCAAAAGTCTAAAATTAAAAAAATTAGTTTAAAATCTAAATTTAAAATCAATTTTTGGTTTAAAAAGTTATTTGTTTACCAAAGTTTTGGGTTTAAAATTATGGTTTGAATTGATAAGTGTTTTTCTGATATACACACATGCATATTCAATATTTTAAATGAAAGATAAAAAGCAGGTAAATTAAAGTATCCATTAAAATATACTATTCTTTTTTAAATTTTAAATACTTATTTTTTAATTTTTAAAATTTCAACCAAACAAAAATTTAAAACCCCTCAAGTTATAAATTTAAAATAGATAACATCAGATTTAAAATTGTTTGTATAGGATAAAGTGTATAAATATAAAAAAAGGTTTAATATCAAATTTGGTCACTAATATTTACATGTTTTGTCAGAATGACCCTATTTGTATTTTTGAGTCCTTTTTGGCCACCAACCTTTTTTTTTTTTCAAATTGCTTTTTCTAATAAATTTGATGAAAGTACTGTTAAAAAAAATTAACAGGGATGATATGGAATATTTTTAATGAGATGTAATTTATTATTTAAGTAACCCAATAAGATAATTACATGTAAAAAGTAATAAAATAAATCATACATGAAATTAAAAAATAACTCTTAATTTAAAGAAAATAAGCGTAATTATCTACAAAAAAAGTTTCAAAATAAATGCATACATTTGTTTACCGAGAGGTTTCAAAAAAAATTAATAAATTAAACCGAAAATACTGAATGTGTGCATTCAGTTTGAATTTTTTTTAAATAATTACATTTATTTTCTTTAAATTAGGAATTATTTTTTTTAACTTCATGAATTATTCTTAATTTCTTATTGAGTTAATTTCTAGACCTTGATGTGGCAACCATCTCCCTTGACTGAATTTTGGGAGGTTTTGCCATGGTTTTCTTCAAAATTATATTTAGAAAATAAAAAATTTTCCATTTTATTCAATTTGATTATTTTCTCATTTTAATTTAAAATATTTGAAATTTTTATGAAATTAAAGTTAGATTTCACACCAAAGTCTAATTCAAGAGTACTGTTTCATATGAAACCAACCATGGAGGCTTGAAGGTGAAAATGAAAGTGAGAGAAAACATGGGTAAGTTATTTAAATTATTATTTAATTGTATAATTTGTTATGAAATTGCAAGAATTAAGCGTACATAATTATTTTCTATGTTTAAAAGGATGGAAGTATTGTGTTTATGTATGAAGTGGATAGCGAATGATTTTATGAATTATTTAGTGAATGATTTTAAGTGAATAATTGAAAGTAAGAAAGTGTGAGTGTTTTTACTAATAATATTTTAATTTAGAATTAATTATTTTGAACGATGGAATTGAGTATTTATTATGTTGAAAGTGGTAAATATTTATTTTAAATATTTTCTTGGATGAGTAAGTTGAAAAATGATTTGTTAAGTGATTAATTTGATAAAAGTTGTAATTTTTTAATTCTAAGGGTTTGGTAGTGAAATCTGAAACATTGATGTAGTAACTAAATTATATAATTATGAAATATGAAAATTTGGAAGGATGAGCATAAAATAGTAAAGTTTGAAACTATAGGGGTTAAATTATAAATATTTCGAAACATGAGTTTTAGGACTAATTTATATATTCGAGAATTTACAATTCTGAAAAACAGAATATGAAAGTTTAATGGTTCGAAAATCATGGACTAATTTGTGGAAAATTTGACAATTTGAGTTGTAGGGATTAAATTGTAAAATCTGAAAATTTCAGAAAATGGACTGTTTTGCAAAACTGTACAAAATGGGGCTTAGGACTGAACTGTAAAATAAGAAAATCTGTTTTTAAGGAATTAAATTGAAGAATAGTAAAAATTTGAAATTTAATGACTAAATCGTAAAAACTATAAAATTGAAATTTTAGGGACAATTTTATAAAAACTGTAAAATTTGAGGAATAGAGCCTGTTTTCTCAATCCTGAAACATTTAGTTATAAATTTGGGCATAATAATTATATACTTGATTTCATGAAATATTTGATCAATAATTGTGTATAAAATTAATTAATAGAAATTTGAAATTAATAAATTAGATTTGTTATGATTTGTATGTGATCCGGAATTTTTTTTAAGTTTATATATATGAATTTATGACGAATTAGTGAGAATAATTAAAATTAAATCTTAAGATTATGAAATAAGCTCGGATGGTGGATATGTGTATAAATTTTTATATTAAACACGAAATTGAATTTCAAATGTTGAAATTAAGTCTAATTATAGCAAATTAAGCGTCTGAATGTTATAAAAAAGTTTTGAAATTTTTTAATGTGACATTCTTTATTTGGATTTGTTATCAAATCAAGTAAAGAATGTTACAGTCTCTCTAAGTGAAATGTGCTTGGGAACATACTCTAGGTCCCTCTATGGAGGTGTGTTCCTGTTGACTCTTGTTTTGATGTTGGCACCCTTTAGCTTTGGTGGCTCACGATTCACATTAGGGTTTTTCTTCTATCTCATTTTTGAGCAGTCGATAATTCTCGCATAGTATGTTGGAGTTAATCTTGTTGTTATTGTTATGCTTCCTGTTGGCGTAGTTAAAACTCTTAAGATTGTTGAAATTGTTCTTAAAAAGTTTTGAACTGTTCTTGCAACATTAACAATTGTTAGGGATTGATATTTGAGTTTTGGGTGGCATAAGCTTGGCTTTGGTAACTAATGTAAGATACATAGTATTGTTGATATGGGTAAGGCTAGGTGTAATAATTGTTAAAGTTTTGATTCGTTTGGGTTTGATCTTGAGTTTGTCCGGTAAGGATATTGATTTTTGGGTTTGTCATAACGAGAAATGTGAAAGTGAAAGTGATCCACGCTCACCACACCAATTGTTGACACTATAATCAAATGAGGTGGAGATAATGGTGATATAGGGTGGTTGACCTTCTCAGGGTAAGGCTAAGAGCCGCTGTAGACAATGGTTTAAACAATGTGGTTGTAGGTTGATCAGAATTGGGAGAGAGAGGAATCCCTTTTCATGAACGAGCTTAGGGTTTATATACCTTTAACCATGGTTCTGAGGTGTTATGTGTCATTCTTCTATTGGTGGTCTTAAATCAAGTTGATCAAGTACTTTGTCCCCATAGACTTAAGTAAAATAGTAATTAGATACAATACCAATCACTTCAAATGAGATGTGACAGTATTAAAAGAAGAAGTCCCTATGCAAGGCCCACATAGCTGAGGAGTTGTTTTTAAGGATTTTTCTGAAAAACAGTTCAGAAGAGTAGGTGGCTGAAACAGTAGAGGTATATTGGAAAAAAAATATGAAAAGGAAAAAAAAATTTCAATGCCAACCACCAATTTTCTTTTTCCTATTTTTTATTCATTAATTGAACTAATAGGCATAGTTAAGTCTCCAAACAACAGAGTTAAATTGCATTTTAGAATCGCAGATTCTAACATTGGCTAATATATAATTGATACATGCACACAGTGCTTTACACATGGTGAAGTCTACAACCATCGGAAAATGAGAAAAATATTCCGTTTGAGTAGCCGGTAACAAAAGTTTGCCCTAGAGAACTGACCAGATGCACCGTCTGTGGAAAACCCCGGTCATCGGGATGAAAGAGACCCTGCAATCAATTGCACGAAAACCATGGAAGAAAAGGATCACCTAATATAGAGTTTATAACATAATACAACACTTCCTAACTGCTAATTGTTGACATACTACGAACCTTCCACGTTAAAGTCATGCATATACAAACTAAAATAGTGTTTGAATTTAGGTTCTTCAAAAAAATATCATAGGATGATAAGAAATTTACACTTCAAAGATATGTATGCTCTACAAGCTGGTATTACATATACTAACCCTTCTTTTCTTCCGGTTTTCCTTCCTCTGTTGTTTTCCATACAATATCTTTTAACCCGGCAGATAGATTATTATAGAACTGTAAATTTGAGAAAGCAGTGTGTAAAATTAAAGAAACATAAAGCTAGGAGGGGAAAAACAAAGGTGTTATTTCAAAACAGGGAACACCAAAGTGATATCCATCGCATGCTTTTACATGATGAGTGACCATGGTTATAGGTAAATTAGTAAAGGGTAAATTACACTAGTTGTCACTCAACTATTAGTAAAATTCTTTTGTCACCAAATAATGGAAAGTTACAAAATGATGATCTAGCTATTCGATTTTTTCTTTTTTGGTCACTAGCCTTTAGTAATTACTAACGGGAAGATAACTTGGCAACTTTTTAAATTTAGTATAATTGCAACTTTAATCCTCAACATTTATACATCATGTTAATTTAGTCTCGATTTCAAAAAAATTAACCCTCAACATTTTCGCATTGTGTGATTTTTATTTTTTTTTCAGTTTTACTTTTATTTGTGACATTTAGGATTAATTTTTTCGATACAATGTGAAAAACGTTGAAAAAATAAATAAATTATATAATGTGTAAATGTTGAGAGTTAACTTTTTTAGAATCAAAACTAAATTGAAACAATGTATAAATGTTAATGTTAAAGTTGCTACTATACCAATTTTAAAAGCTGGCTGGCTGATTAAAAAAGAAAAAATTGAATAGTTAAGTGACCAAAAAAGAAACTTATTGATAGCTGGGTGGCTACAAGTGTAGTTTACCCACTAGTAAATAAAACTATCCACTGGTATTAGCAGAGCACTGAGAGACCTAGAACTTATATTCAATAAGAAAGTGTTTTCGTAAGCAGCACTATATAAGTTCTAATACCTTGTGAAATTCCAGGGTATCTCCTCCAGACTTTCGAAGTTCAACCATGCAGACTGAAGGAGCCACCTGAAGAATCTGAAGATGGAAACAAGCAGGGTTAAAGGGGTGAAAACAGCTGAAATTATGCGCAAAAAGTTAATGACTAAACGAAAGGTACCTCTGTTGTAACAGCCAAATGACCCTTTCGTCCAGGTTTTTCTCCTAACAGCTTAATCTGTGACATGTAAAAGAAAGTGAATCATCAAAAATCAGAAAATAATTAAGCATGTTATCACTAATATCTGGTGAAAGATCTAAAGAGATTTACAGTTCATTCAGTGTCCAATTGTCCATCAGATGTAGGAAGCACAAAGATTAAATGCAGTTAAAATTTAGAGTAAACCTTATTGTTAGTTTTCTTCACATCAAAACCCAAGGGCAATGCAGCTTCCTCTATTTTAGAGACTATCTCATTTGCAGGACTTTTTGATGTGAATCTTGTTTCCCGTTTAACTAGTCCCTGTAATCAAAATGTCAAGAGTACCATGGGTATTTTTCCCATTTTCTGTTTAGTATATCACATAATGATTTAAAGATACTTGGTTAACAAACCATTTGCTTCTCAAACAGACAACTGAGGTCAAGACCCTGAGACGTCGAGATAAGTTGAAATGCGTTCATCATAGTAGGTGCTGCAGGCCTTTCTTCTCGTCGTTCAACAACAAGGTTTGGAGATCCCTGTTATCAAAACCGTGTACACAGACTCATCCCATTGTACCAACAACACAAAACCATGTTCCATATGTGAAAAACACAACTCTTACCCCTGATTCATTGAAAATGGAATCCACATCAACAAGAGTAACATCAGCTTCCTCAAACTTAGGAGGCTTATATCCTTTCTTAAACCACTCATTCTCAAGAATCTCAGCAATTGTTATCCTCTAGTTTAATCACAAGTAGTAAAGAATGAAAACTATATTCATATACAACTTAAGAAAAAAAGGGGAAAACATGAAAAAAAGGAGAAAAGTATGTACAGTCAATGGATTAGGATCTAGAATTCTTTTGATTAATTTCTTTGCACTTGATGAAAACCATGGAGGACAATTGAAATTCGCCTTAAATATCTGCAGTCAGACAGGGGACTCTTTTAGAGAAAGCATTTTATATGCAGAAGACAAACTTCAAGTTGGTTGGTCACTAACATGACAACTAGGCTGATACAAACATGGCAGGTAACATGACAACTAGGCTTATATGTGTACATGTGTTCTCTTTGATAATGAATTGGCACGTAATAACACATGACACTCTAGCAAAAATTGTTTATTTTGAAGTAAAAGGAAAAAAGAAATTTGAGAGACAGAAATAGAGAACAAGCACCAGATTATATAAAGCCACTAAATTGGTGTCATCAAAAGGCAAGTAACCAGCCATTAAGACAAAGAGTATAACACCACATGACCACACATCTGCTTTAGCTCCATCATAACCTTTACTTTTTATCACCTAGAAAGTGATAGAAAAAAGAAAGTAATAAAAGTAAAGTTAATAGATCATTAAGAAAAAGGAATCTTGCTTACAACAAAAGCTTATCTACCTCTGGAGCAACATAATTTGGTGTTCCACATGCTGTGTAAAGTAAACCGTCCGCCTATACAAAAAGGATCAAATAATCAGTTTTAGTTATTCTATCAGTATCTTATGAAAAGATGAACGATAAACACCCATCCACCAATGTGGTACGTGATGGAAACACCATTGCCATATGCTTCTACGGTTAATCATCTCCTTTGATACCCACAAAATTTAATCACCTAAGCAAAGGTCAAACCACACACATGCAAAGTGGACAAAAATGGACAAAAATGGTCATCTTTAACTCGTGTAAAAGCAAATGAGTGGTATAAGACTGCACAATTACGAAAAAGCAGCACAAATAGAAGAAATCCATAATGAATATAAGATATTGTATAAATGTTATCACTCACAGAGAGAGGTCATAAGACAAGAAGACAACACACTTACTCGAACTTGTTGAGGTAAAGCACTCAAACCAAAATCAGAAACTTTAAGAACTCCATTTGCATCTAGCAGCAAATTCTCAGGCTGTTACAAAATATTATATCAAATAATATTACATATTTAACTGCTATAGGCGAAAGGAGGGGTAAAAGTACCATAGAGAAGCCTGTACTGAGTGTCGGATTGCATTTTGCCCCATTTATTAAAAGAATGGACAGATTAGTCTCTGTATGTTAGATCAGAGAGCAAATTGGTCATTCTATTAAAAATTTCATCCTTTTCTATCGTTAAAATTTGGCCCTTGTATGTCAACATGAAGTACAAGTAGCACATCGTTTATCACTGTCTGGTTATTCCATCATCTGCATCAGCTTTTAGCAGTACAAATAGATTAAATTTTTAACAAAAAGGACCAATTTGCTCTTCGAACTAATGTATAGGGCTAATTTACCCATTTTTCGAGTAGATGAGGCAAAAGCAATCTGGTTGCTAGTACAGCGGCCTCCATGGTACTTTTACCACGAAGGGGTAGTGAACACAAACTATATCCTAGACCTTCAAGTCTCTATGAAAAACACCTCTGCTATGGCAATAATCTACAGCATTAATAAGCTGATGAAAATACGTTCTAGCGTCATCTTCCTTTAATCTCCCCCTGCGAGCCTGGTATTGGTCCATAAATAAGATGAATGCCATTAAATGAATCCTGATAGCACTTTTCCAAAACAAAGACACATATTTGTTACTATCAATGTCTTACAATATTGTCAAAAAGTTCCCCACCAGTCACGAATTCTAGAACAATATAAATTTTTGTTTTGCTAGCCATCACCTACACAAACAATACCAGTGGAAGTCACCAAGAAGCAGAGACAAGAAACAAGCAAATAAAGTAAAATAGAAAAAAATTGTGCCAAACCTCAAACATACGGATGACATTTGGGTGTTTAATGAGTTTCATGGTTGAAATTTCGCGTTTAATCTGCGAAGGACAAAAAAAAAGAACAATGTAGCATGTGCAAAGAACGTAATAGCATCTTTCTCATTTAAAAAAACATAATGATAAATTTAACTTTTATTACATTTTTTGTCATTTCAATTCTTATTTTTCATTTGAGCTAAATTTAACTTCAACATTTAAAAGAAATTGAATTTGACTAATATTTCTAAAAGAACTAAATTGTTTTTAAAAAAAATAAAAAAAGGACTAAAACATTACAATTTTAAATATGATAATTTACACGTCAATCCACATAAATGTGAGATTGCCACCCAAAACACTAACTTTATAACATTTTAACTCATTTTGAATAGATTATGTCTTCAAATTTAATTAAAAAATGTTAAATTGACAAAAGATACAAACTTTTAAAACTATTGAAGTTTGGTTCTTAAAAACTCGATTTACTTGCTAGTTATTTTAACACTCTATTTGTCCTCCAAACAAGTCAACTTATGCAAACAATCAATGTTTGGGTCCCAAGAAAATCAAAGAAAAAGGCAAGAAAGAGAAACAATAAAAAATTAAGATTACAAAGTCAATTCATAATTAAAATCCTAATTAATCCAAAACTAAAGACAAAAAGAATCATTCAAATAATTATAAATACCTGACTAATCATCTTGTGCTTCAAAACTTTTTCTTTATCAAGAATCTTGATTGCTACATTTTCTTGAGTCTCTACATTCCTCGCAAATTTCACCTTTGCGAATGTTCCTTCTCCCAACGTCCTCCCTAGCTCGTACTTCCCCACACGTGTCCTGCTATTCGAGCTCGTGCGAGTCGTCATCACTTTTTTTTTTAATGTAATTTTCTTTTCAAAAAATGGGCATCTTTTTCAATTTTCCCTTTGTTTATATTAAAGCTTGCTGTTAATCAAAGACTTCTTTTTCTTCCATGGTTGCCATAGCTGAGACTTGGCCACCCTCATTTTGTTCCCAAAAAATAAGAAAATAAAACTCAATTTATGAAGAATAAAATGGGAAAAGAAAATGTAGTTGGATAGATTAATGGGGGAAAATTTTGGAAAGAGAGAAAGCAGAAGAGTGGGTGAAGGTATCCCATGAAATCGGATAAATGAACGGTGAAGAAAGTTGGTTAAAGAAAGGGAACGAATGTAGATGAGCAATGAAAGGAGCTTCCTTCATGGATTCGTTAGCAAAATTTCCCAAATCAGTTAGTCTATTAAAGCCTAAAAGCTACAGTTTGGTTAAAATATGATTTTAGTCCCTGTACTTTGATAAAATTTAAAAATTAATCCCTATACTTAAATAGATAAATTATTTTACTAATTTAAAAATCTCCCTTTAATCATTAACATTGTTAATATTTTTTATCAATATTTTTCATCTTGGTATGTTAATTAGATTGATGCTGCCTATATTGACAAAAATAAATATATTGATAAACTTTAATAAAAATTACAAACAAAGATAAAAATTAGACTAAAATTTTTAAAATTAAAAATAAGAAGATTGAGTTGTTAACTTTTAAAGTATACGGATTAAATTTTAATCTCAATAAAATTTATTGATTTTTAGATCATTTTATTCATAAATTTAAATTTTACATATGTTCATAACCGTAAGCTCCCAAGTATTGAGAGGAGCCTAGGGCTTTGACCACGTACTTGTTGAAGAATGAGTTGGCAACTCATAAGCAGTGGCTTGGTTAAGGGAACTCATCGGACCCGTAGTGAAAGTGAGTCTTTATAGGGCAATTGTCACTGCTTATGGACTCGAACTTGGGTGATCTATCAATGACCAGGATGAAACTTGAGTGAAACTAAGTGGAGGTTCGAACTGACTGATGTTGAAGAATTAGCGGATGAGTTGTGGTTAGGGGATAAATGTCACTCGAACACAGAGCTAGTTGGTTCCCTTCGAAATGCGTTGAGGCGCAATAGTTGATTGTACATCTAGGGGTAAAGCACTGTTTCAGTGCAGGTTGCGAGAACGATACCAAATCGAGGCAAACTTTGAATACCTCAAAATAATAGGGGTCGAGATTGGTCTGTGAGACGATAGGGATAAGCTTCATCATTGAGATCAGAAAAACAGCCCAAACCACCAGCTAAGGCCCTTAAATGACCACTTAATGATAGAGGAGGTAAGAGTGGCAGCCACCCTTGAAAGAGTGCGGAATAGCTCACCTTAATAATGTTATCTTCAAGTTGGTTCAAATAATGATTTTTTTTAGTGAATTATAAGGGAATGGTAAAGCCCTAACAACAACGTGATTAATGCGACTTAAATCTAAGTCGATCTTTTAGTAGTGCAATTTGGTGTTAAATTCGTAATGTTCTTATTGATGAAAATATGAACATTTCTGGCTTACATTTACAGCACATATATAAGTCTCAGCAAAGTTTTGGCCAGTGATCATCAAGCCAATCCCCCGGGACTTATCTAATTAGCTAGTTGTTGAAGAAAAAAGAAGGCATTAATTATCCAAAAACAAGGGATTGAAGATACATATTCTTCAAATACACCATCGTTCTAGTTACTGAAAATGAAAAAACTGGACACTCCTTTGAGAAAAATACTTGGAGTGAGCCGTCACAGTAGTAGCTGAAGAAGATGAAGCAGCAGCAGCAGCAGTCACCATAGTAGCACCTGCAGGATTTGTAGTTGATGATAAACTCTTTGAATTATCAAGATTATCCTCTTCATTAATGGTATCCAACATCGTCCTTGTTCTTTGTCTCATCACAGTAACAAACTGTGGTGGAGCAACTTCCATGATAAACCTCGGAAGACGTGAACTCGCCATGTCTCTAAGTAAGTAAAAGCTTTGAAGATGTTTTGAAACAAGAAAATCCCAAGAAAGAACCCTGGTTTTTGGATAAGCACAATGCTGAAGCTATGTATTTGATAAGATTTATATAAGGAAGAACATGGTTTGGCTTGCATTGAAATGGTGGTCTTAATCAAAATTTTAACTCTTAGTGCCGACACTTACTTTTTGATATTAATTAGCAAAAGTTATATTTGATGTTTGATGTTTCAGAAACAAGATCGTAAGAGATAAGTACATAGTAGGAACCTTTGCAGATATGCATTAATGGCTTGGAAAATTTGCACTTTTCTTAGCTGAAGCGGCACCTTCTAAATTTGTGCCATCTGCCCAGTCCTCTTACCTTGCCTTGCGGAGCCATGAAAGGTTGAAATCGACAATAAATTTCTTGAAAAAACTTGCACGACTTGAAACTCATTGGTTTCCATCACTTGAAGATTACATCTCTCTCAATCATTTATGGATAGAAATGAAGATGAAAATCGTGAAGAAAATATGAAAGTACTCCAATGAAGACCGGTGCCTCATCCAACATATTCAGAACATGGTATAGGTCATAAATTTTAAATACATATTTTTTTTTAATAAATAGTCATATAAGATCTCAATTTTGATATTGAACGAATTGGCCTCCCCAAAAATATTAGAACAATATAAATTTTAAAAGCGAACAAATAAAAACTATTAATCACAACGTTAATACATATATACAAAAAAAATAACATAACATAAATATCCAAACGTAAATTTATGAAGACATCTTGTGACATTGGTATATGTATAACTTGTATGTCGAAATCTTAATGAAGAAATTGGGCCATCTTAAATTTAAATAAGTTATTATATTTCTGTACTTTTAGCCCAATTTCAAGGATAGTAATGGCCCATCATCACTCATTCTGATAATACCCTAAAACCCTAGAAAAACCCCTAAATTTCCTTTCTCCTTAGTTGCTTCCTCAACCCCCATCAGAGAAGGTGCAAAAAAATCCACTGTTTCCTTTATATACTTGGTTTTTCTATTTGGGTTTTCTTTTAATTGCATGAAAGTTCTAATCTTTCTCTCTCTCTTTTTACAGTTTGTGTTTATTTTGGTCGGATAAGATGTATCTCCAGTTCTACATAAATGAGAATGGTGACAAAGTTTACACCACTAAGGTAAATCCCATATACCCATCACTTCTTTTTATTGATAATTAGTTAAAACTACCAATATTCTGAGGTTTGTATTAATTCCGCAATTTGATAAGTTCTGCATATGGTGATTGAGACTGTAAGATGGACGACCTTATATGTAGTATGTGCTCCAAAGTTTGAACTTTTTTAGTTTTGAAAGCTGAGTTTTTAGCTTAATTTTCTCTAAAACCTGTAACATAGCTGAGGACTTTTTTTATTGTGGAAGCAAGAAATTTTTGGTGGAATTTCGTTTTCTTAATAATTGAGGGAGTAACCCTGGAATGATTTAAATGTGAAATTTGGGACTGTGATTAAGTTTTAATCTCTGTCCTGCTGTCTAGCATAGGCTGTCTTTCATCATATTATCTTTGTTATAGCAATATTTTAGGTTTCTAATATATGGATAATCAATATTTCGCAAATTATTCTTTATATTTACATTTGTATGGATTTTATGTGCAGAAAGAATCACCACATGGGCTGCCTACTCAGTCTGCTCATCCAGGTAATATAGCCTGAAGTATTTTATCTCATTTCTGGCATACACTGATCATTAGTTTTATAGTCTTTTTTACATTTTTCTTTCTTTCATGGTCCTTCTGATTGTACCCTTTATGAGCAATTCTAGCACATTTTATGTTTGACCCTGCTTGTCTATTGAGGGGGGCGCACACACACACGCACTTATTCTGTATTCCTGTAATCTGCTTTGATCTACATTATTTTGTTTTGCCCATCTTGATTGAAAATCAACACAAGATGATTATCATGATGGAGAATTGGTAATGATCTGAGCTCTGATTACATGGTCATTAGCTATCTGTCTCTTATTTATCCAGTCATCAGCAAGTTGGTACTGCTTTGTGTCGTCCATGGCACTTAACAGTAATGGGTGGAAAGTTGCATAGAAATCTTATTCATAAGTACTGTAGTGTTATCTAATGATTGTCCTTTTGATCTTTTACCAACATTCGCACAGCTCGTTTCTCCCCCGATGACAAATACTCAAGACAAAGAGTTCTTTTGAAGAAGCGTTTCGGATTATTGCCTACCCAGCAGTCACCACTAAAATACTGAAACATTTCATGTCATGCATGCTGTACTTTACTTCCTCTTCGGCTCATATTGAGTCCCTTTATGATGACGATGATGATTTAAAATTACAAACAGCTAAGTAACTTGAGTTTTTTGTTTGTTCCAAGATTAGATTAAGTGTTGTTATCCCTTCTTTGTTTTAAGTATTAGGTTTACTATGTTCCTATCTTAAAAGTTAAGCCCCTCCTCTTATTACCAATTGGTTTTGGGTTAGGTTAGATGCTTAACATGATATCAAAGCTTTTATAAAAATATTTAATTATAGTTTGATTATTTTATTTTTATTATTAATTTCGAGTTTGGGTCCATCTCGGGTTTGGGTTTTCTGAGTTCAATGTTGGAGCTTTTTTGAGTTAAGATTTTTCAAGTTGGGTTCTTTTTTTGTTAAATTGGGTTTCAATGGGTTTGGGTTCTTTTTGGGTCAGTTTGTTATCTCTAGTGCTGCATGTGAAGAGAGTGTTAAGTGATGTTAATTTAAGGGTGAGTTTGGATGTACGGTGTGTTTACTCATGGTTAGTGTAAAATCCTTTGGTGGCGGTAAGATTAAATATTGTAGCGTGAGACAAAAAGTAAGTCAAACGCGTCATATTTCTCTACCCATCCAATCTCACCTTTAATCTGCTAGGTAATAGGTATATAGTGCCTTTGAACATTTTGTTTGTGTTTCATCCTATTTTTTAATTTGTAGAATTTGATTTTTAACGTAAAAAAAAAATAGTCCGATTGATAATAAGCGTATGAACTTGAAATGCTTTTTTTTTATTAATGTATTGCATATAAATTATTAAATTGTTGAATTTGTTAATTTTGTGCATACATATTGTTGAATTTTTAATTTCCAAGGTAGTAATTTAATAAGGTTTAAGTAGGAGTGAGTAAAATTTGATTTGATTCGAAAAAATTAAAAAAAAAATTTTGAGTTAATTGAATCGAATTATTGGAGTTAAGTAATTCTAGTTTTGAATTTGAGTTGTGTTGATTTTTACAATTCGAATAATAAATTAGTGTATATTTTTTTGATCTTTATTAATTTTAAAAATGAGTAAATTGGTCACTCTTTCAATAAAATTTTTAAAAAAATTTAAAATATTTATTAAAATTTTAAAATTTATATTTAAAAGAATTTTAAAAAATATATAAAATATTTTGGGAGCTAAATAAGTTAATTAATTATTTAATTTTATTATACTAAAATATTTTAGGTTTGAAATTTATTTGCTCTAAAATAAAATTAGTTATATTGTAACAAAATTTTAATTTGATATGTTTGCTTTTTTAATTGAACTCGAATAATTTTACTCGAATCGATTTTAAAAATTTTCAAAATGAGTTAGTTTGATAAAATAGAATTCATCAACTTAATTAATTCAGAATTTGATCTTAGAGCTTTTGCTTTCTTTTTTTACAACCTTGGCTCTTATTGTTTGTAAATATCTTTTCATATATTAGAATATTTTCATTGGAAAAAAAAACACAAACCAACTGGTAGTGATATTGAATTTAAACTAGGAACGGCTCAAAAATTCTCCGGGATATGCCAAAGCAAATTCCAAGAACACAACACATAATAACCAACAAAACCTGATAGCTGACACTATCCGCAGCCTGTTTGAACAGAAACCTGTGCCGTGTATGACACCATCCACAGTCTGTTTGAGCAGAATCCTGTGCCCTATCCATGAGGGCAACCACTGAAAGCTAAGCGCCTGATATGTCTCAATTCAGATTCCTCCAAAAACCAACTTTTTGGTGTCCAACTTGAAACCTTGATCCCTACCAAAAAAGGCCAATCAGGGCTGCAAACAAACTATTTTAACACCCCCACTATCATTTATCATGAATTTTCAGAAGCAAACCATGAAAAGATACCTTCAAACTTTGCACTTATGACCTAAGTTGAATCAACCATAGGCATAGTGACAAATAATTTGTGTTTAAATATCGGTTGACATTAATTTCAGTTCCACTTGCGACTTACCAAAGAGAAAAAAAAAAAAAAATCAAAGCTTAGCAAACTAACAGGAGTTAAAAAGGGATCTTGGTCCCTAAAAATTTGAAAAATTATCATTGAATTCTTCAAAACTTAATAGCAAGTTGTGACTGCTAAAAACTATTGAACAAACCAAAAATCATGTTCACTCCAATCAAAAGAATAATGGGTTGTAGGCAAGGCAAGAAGATATAGTTGGCATGGAAGGGAAAGATCCAAAGAATTTCCTTATACTTAAATTGGTTGTGGTCCAAAGCAGTTCACATGCATATCCTGTTTGGTACTAAGTGACAACGAGGCCTCAATACGGATGATGCTACAATAAGGTCATCCAAAATTATATAGCAAAAAGCCAATTTGATGCTTTTTAAGTGTTCGAACTTTTTAAGTTAGCCTTTTATTCAGGGCATGAACAGCCAAATCACTTTTCTAGCTTCCCATTAATTAGGGTCCACAACTTATGTCTATTTGAAATTACACTTCTAAGACACTTCGACAATTCAGCTTCTTTTGTATTCTTGCATGTTCTTTTTCAAATGGGTATTTGTATTCGTTCGTTTTCTTGTATTATAATAATGTCTAAGATATTATATATATTTGTATATATTTTGATAAGTTAATAATTTATTTTACGTAGCTAATTGAGTCTTAACTCAATTGACATGAATATTGTAGTTAATGCGGGAGGATGTAAGGCTGAGTGCATTAAAATGCATTATCCTCCTATATATGAGTTGGGAGACTATGAGTAATTCTATTCATTGTCTCAAAAAGAGCAAATACGTTAACCTTGCAAAACTCTCTAAATAAAAAAATGAACAAGTTAGTTTATATACGTTCATCCATTTCTATTGTTAAAAACGAGTGTGGCAGATGGAATAACCAAACAGTTACACATGGCATGCCACATGTACCTCATGTCGATGTACATGGACCAATTTTTAATGGTAGAAATGGATGAATTTTAATCTAACATACAAAGGCTAATTTGCTCATTTTTTGAGTAAAAGGGGTAAAATGCAATCAAACTCCTACTATAATGACCTCCAGAGTATTTTTACCAGCAAAAGTATCACAACCCCCTTGTACTATACACTGGGTTGCATTTGAGGCTCTTTACTGAAAAAATAGACAAATTATCCTTTGTTCATTAGATAAGTAAGCAAAACAATTTCTCCATCAAAATTTGGTGTTTATATATAAGGTATAATGACAAATTTAGCTCTCGACCTTTATACATTTATTCAATTTGACCCCAACTCTTTTATTGAAAATAAATTAGAAAATTTTGAATCTAATAAGGCTAAAGGCCTTACTAACAAATTAAAAAATATCAATTAATCCCCTTTAAAATTTAAAAATATTGAAAAAAGTCATAAAAATTATAAACAAAGTTTAAAAAAAGTTATAAAAATTTAAATTTATAAAATTTTTATTAAAAAATAACAACATCGACCCATTAAAATCTAATGGTTATAAGATTTGAAAAAATTTGACCCTTACTCTTTTATTGCGTCACTATTGTTATTTTTTAATAAAAATTTATAACTTTTTCATAAATTTTGTCTATAATTTTTATGATTCTTTTAATAATTTTTAAATTTTAAAATGGTTTAATTGTTTATTTTTAATTTGTTACTAAGGTCTTTTTGACTTTTTAGCGTTATTAATTTTAAATTTTTTTAATTTACTTCCAATAAAAATTTAGGGGTCAAATTGAATAAATGTATAAAGGTTGAGGGCTAAAGTTGTTATTATACCTTATATATAAACACCAAATTTTAACGAAATTGTTTTGCTCACTCATCTAATATATAAGACTAATTTACCCATTTTTCAATAAAAAAACTAAAATGCAATCTTAAATATAATACTGGAATTTTGTACTACTTTTACCTATTTTACCATTCATGGTATAATATAACATATTGAGGATCCAAAAAGATTATGTATACAAGGACAGCAAGAATGGAAAACGACTGCTTTGCTTTAGATAAGGGTAGGGCCACGTGTCCATATATTTTTAATTTTTTCTATGGAAAATATTTATATGATATAAATGAAGTATCTTAATTAATCTTGAAAAAGTGTGTTATGAATGTGTTTTAGTTAAGCAAAAATTAATATTCACGTAATTAATAATTGTTGACTTCCAATCCAGTTAGTGATATAATCACAAAAGATTTATGTTGAAAATGAATTTTTAATTAACATTAGATCTTAGTCCTAAACTTTGGATTATTATTTATGTTAATAAAAAGAAGAATTTGTTGGTTTGATGAAGAAAGGAGTGTCAAGGTTGAAAGAAAATTGTAGTTTTGCGGAGAGAATTGAGATTCAGCGAGGGAAGTCTCTCAGAGTTAACACATGTGAGTTGCTTACCAGACTCTTTTATAGTGGGAGACAAAATTAACTATGAGTTTTAAGATTATTGATGTGAAGGTTTAATTTGATACCATTGCAGTGATAATGATGTAATGTCCTAGATGAGGTATGTTAAGATGACTAACAATCAATTACTCTACTCATCCACGTGGTTCTCATATTGCATTAGCAAAGGTGCTCAATTCTGAAGTTTGTCAGGTTGTGGTTTGTGAATTAGCTGTGGGTTTATAGTATTGTTGGTTTCGTTGGAAGATACGTGTCAAGCTCCTTATGGGTGCTTTATGAAGTTCACGACACAATACATAACAACTTAATACATTTTTTTAAACTTTATAAATGAAGTTAAAAAAACTGACATGTGTTTCATTAAGGACAATTGCCAAACTCTTAACTTCGTTTATGGAATTAAAAATCTATATCACTTATGCATTAAATAATTATCCTTACACTTTATATATAAATAATAATAAAGTAATCATGCAATTCGATGTTGACACAAGACATAAACGGCCAACACTTGGTAAAAGTACCATAGAGGCCCTTATACTTGAAGTTGGATTGCATTTTACCTCTTCTATTAAAAAATAGGTAAATTAATATTTGTACATTAGATTAAAGATCAAACTGATCCTTTTATAAAAATTCAATCCATTTTTATGGTTAAAAATTAGTCCTTATTCGTTAGCATAAAGTGCACTTGGAACACCACGTGGAACTATCTATTTATTCTGTTAGCCACACCATTTTTTAATAGTAGAAATGGATGAAGTTTTTAACAAAGAGGACTAATTACTCTTTAATCTAATGTACCAAGAGTAGTTTGCTTTTTTTTTTTTTTTGAATAAATGGAGCAAAATACATTTAGACTTCTAGTATAGAGACTTTCATGATACTTTTATTGTTAACACATCATCTCACTTTATGAGTTTCTTCTTTCTAAATTTTTTACACCATCAAAATATATATTTAAATTTATGAGGTCACGTGATTTGGACCCCTGTCAAATAAGTGTTTGACAAAAGCTTTAATTACTGCTCCATACAAATAAAAATTAATTTTTTATTTTTTACATTATAAAAACATACATCTAAAATTATTTTCTAAATCAAATATAATTGTTGATTCAAGATTATATAGTTCTGTTTTTTGGTGCTTTGTCCTTTCATTGGACACATAGATGTGCTAATAAAACTATTTAAGCATTCGCAAGGGTGGTTTTATTCCCCGTGAATTAATCTGAATTTGTTAGTTGTCCATATTCTATTTATGAGATTTTAATGTTTGAATGCTGTTCTAGTCTAGATAAGAAGGAGAACAGTATAATTGTGGGTTTGGATGGGCGGTGCGTTTACTTGCGGTTAGTGTAAAAACAGTGATGGCGGTAAAATTAAATATTATAGCGATACTGTAGCGTGAGACAAAAAGTAAACTAAACGTACCGCACTGCACCGCACTACCGTCCCAAACCCACCCTAAGTCTATTAATTTCGGCTTAGCTGTTTCTTCTCTTTCCTCCATATTCCGTTCTCATTTTAGTGAAATATATTTTCTCTTAAAAAAATTGTTTTAGAAGGATTAATTTGTTGATGCAAAAAATAAAATGTGTAAATTATAAAGCTTTCTAGTTTTTTTTCGAAAACGAGATGTTCTCCATAAACCACCTCAGAAATTTACAACGCAAAACGCATGACATTTTCTTAAAACTCTACGAGCATTGAGTCCATCAAATTATACTTTTTATTAAATAAAAAATTAATTAAATTATTACTAAAAAAATTTAAAATTTAATCAACGATTCGTAACATATTAATAAATTAAAATATTATAAATAATTATAAAGTAACAATGTATAAATGCATAATATAATAAATAATAATATTTTATAATAAAAGTAGGCTTAATAATAAATAAATTATATAATACGTGGAAAAAAAATATTTACAAATTATAAAGCTTTCTCTAGTTTCTTCGAAAACGACGTGTTTTCAATTAACGACCTCAGAAATGTACAACGCAAAACACATGAATTTTCTTTTTACTCCATCAAGAAATCATTTTTATAACTAATTATACTATGTTTATATACACTAATTATATAAAAGTTTATAAACACTAATTTTATGTCACTTATAATTAAAGTTAAAAAAATTATGTAATAAATATAATTATTAAAAATTTATTTAAAAATTATATGATATTTTAATTACAATGGTAAAATTAAAAGGTTTACATCTAGTCACGATATGAGTTAAAAAAAATATGTCAAAATATATCGATAAAAAATCATGTAAAAAATTAAATGATATATTATAAAAATAATCACTTATTTTTAGAGTAAATAATATTTTGGTTATTAAACTTTAATTTTTTACAAAATAATCATTAATGTTACCTCCTTATAACAAAATGGTTACTGTTCGGTTAATTTATCTTTAAAGAGGTAATGATAATCACATGGTTGGTTTAGGAGCGTTAAACATATACGTGGCAGCCAGCTAAGAGCCACATATTTAAACATGTTTTTTTTTTTACTTTAAAAATCCGTTTTCACTTTAAAATAAGAAAACCTTAAAAAAAGATACTCTCAGTTTTTGAACTAGACAGCAGAGGAGGAGGAGAAAAGAAGGTACCAAATGCCATACATGTTTGCTATTGTGGGTCCCCAGCAATGTTAAGAACATCAAGGTCTAATGAAAACCCAGGAGGTTTTTTAGGTGCCCCAATTATGAGAATAGGAAAAGGGTATGTTGTCATATTTTAAATTAATTTTTAATAATTTTTATCTTACAATTACATTTAAAATAAAATAATCATTTAACTAAATTATTAAACTTAATTAATAATTTATATTTTATATAAAAATATATTTACACGTATGTAATTAAGATATATTTATATGTATATATAATTGCCGTACATACCAATATTAAAACAAAAAATGATATATTATAAATTTTTTTTAAAATTTTCTCATAAAATTTATACAAAAATATATAGAAAAAAGTTCTCCTAATAATATATTAAATATAATTTTTTTAAAGTATTGAGGACATTATAGGAACATGCCTGGATAACGTGTACCGTGTCTACCAAGGCAAACAATGCAAACAAAATGTCCAATATGTCTCAGGAAACGTCCTGAAGAAATTGATTGATTTGTAGATTGAGTTTCAGTGTTGATCCTTTACCCTAAATGGGACGATTTAAGAAAAAAAAAATGGAAAATAAATTATCTGTTCAATTCTATAATTAACCCAGAAAAATCATAAATTCGAAGTATCAATAGATAATTAGTTAAATAAAAATAAAAAGATTGTGGTTAGCTGATAAAATTATCTTTTTGTTCAATTTCTTAATTAGTATAATATTCAATAACGTCCTTTTTTACTTTTCAAATCAAAATTTTTATAGCGATTATACTTTTCTAATTTAATTTCTGTGCTTTAATTAATGATTTTTTCGATTTTATTACTCAATTTGCCGCTAATATATTTTCAATTTAAATACATAAAATTTTCTATTCATAATTCCATTGATTTGATTTACAAAATTGAATTTCAAAACTACATTTTTTTATGTGAATTAAAATTGAGTCGCTCAAATTAAAGGATAAATCAAATCTCAATTCTCCTAACAAATCATCCTGCCCTAGTTGATCCTTATCAAACCCCCAAAATGTGAGTTTCGTAAAATGCCCTTATTTCTAAGCCAGATGCTGGAATTCTGTTGAGCTCGACGAGGTTGCGCCTTCAATCCAATGTCTCACCCTATTTGCATTACTTGTTTACCATGAATGATTCGTATTGGTATTGGACATAAACTGTCAGCATGACCCATTCCTCCACACAAAAAATAGAGCCATTCTCTCATATTGATATAAGCATAAACTTCATCCGTTTCAATAGTGATCGCACATCCAACTTAACTTGGACTAGTATTATAGGAAACACCACCCAATAAAATTTCTAAACTGCTTAGCCATTACTTCCAAAATCAAACCATTTGGCAAATCATGAATCTAGACCAATAATTCCACAATACAAACAACTAAACTTGCATCGGATCCTCAATGTTAATGAGCTGATAAAAAATCAACAGATGATTATTGGACATCTATAGACTATCATCTACAACTCTTTCCAAGTCAATTTCATAATAAAATCAAAACAAGAACCGCTTTTCCTTTAAATCAGAAATCAAGATTCTCCAACAAATGTAAACAATTTGCAATCATAGTCCTTGTTGCTTGAAATTGAACTACACTACTTGTAAGAAAATGCCCCACCAAATAGAGATCATAAAATGATTTCTCATACTCTCCATCTAGCTTAATTTGCCACGCTTCCTCTTCACCAACATCAAGACTTAGATTCGCAACATCCTCTTCCGTAAAGAAAATAAATCAGTACATACCCTCTCCAATCAAACAAACCAAGACGGCAAAAAAGTTTCATAACACCCTAAATATACTACAAGAGCAAATAGAAAAAACGTGTTACAAGAACATAAAGAGAAAACTTGCACTTCTTTAACTGCTTTTAAAACTATTTCTTCTGGAACAAGAGCAAAATTAAAATTATGGTAATACCGAAATTATTTTCTATAGTAATACTTATTGATGTTTAATTTGAATAATTAGAATCATTTACACCCATTGATTTGAGAGTAACGTACCAATCATAGAGATACAGAATGCCGCCCTCGAGAATTCGATAAAGACATGTATTTCAAATTGTAAAACGAAGGACAAAATTAGTAATAAAAATAATAATAAAGTGCATGCCTGATGCCTCCATAATAAATCAGCATTTATTTCAAAAAGCAAGAAATTCCAAATCTATTCTTTTTGATTGCCGACCACGTTTTCCAAAAACCACCCTTAATTAATTCATTCAAAATCATATCAAATAATAATAGCTTTTATCTTAAATTAGTTAAATTAAAAATCGATAGTTTAACTGGTAATATAATATTGAAAACATAGTAAATTTATTGTCAACTAGCAAAAAAATTATAAATTGAAATGAAAAAATTAACCGATTAATTAATTAATTTTGACATAATAATAAATTTAGTTATTAAAATTTATATTTTTTTTGACAATTTGATTCTTTTTTTAGATAAACTTAACTTTCTAACCTTTTAAAAATAATCGAATTGTAGTTTTTAACGGAAATGTTGATTAAAACATTAAAATTTTAAATATGACAATTGGTATGCCAATTAATATGTACTTCATACTAATTTTTTTAATATATCATATAAGACAAATAGTATAACATTAATATTAAATACATATATTATTACGTCAATATCGTTGGAAACTTATCGTTTTAACCAATATTTTTATTTAAAAAATGTGAAAGAAATGTTGACAACTATCAATAAATTTAATTATGATTGGACTGATATCAATGCCAAATTCATGAAAAAGGATATTCCGAAATGGCATTTAAGGTAATTATCTGAAAACCGAGGGGCATATAACCATTAACAACTTCTATATAAATCAAGCATACAATCCGACGTTCATTAAAGTTCCATTATTCCAAAAACGCTCTATTACAAAAGGTTAATTTTAATCTTCTCATGGCCGACAATATTTTCTCAGTTGCCACTCTCCAACAAACACTCTGCACTCCCATGGCTGGTGAGACCCCAAAGGCCACTCCACAGCCTCTCACTCCCTTCTCCGCCGTGGTGCCCGCCCCTTTCATCGCCGTGCATAGGCTCCACATCGACTTAACACTCGAAACCATTCACGAAGAAGAAAATGAAGAGGAAATTAACATGGAGTTGCCCCAAAATTCATCATCAACCGACATCTTTTCTCTTCACTTGTTTCTTAGAAGTGAAGAACCCCTCGCCGTCATGTAATTATCATGAACATACATCTGATGTAATCCATGGATGCTTTCGGTTTTTTTTCCTTTCTTTGGCTTATGTTGGGGTAGAAATTTTTGCAGTAAAAATCCCATTTGATAGCAGCTAGCTGTTTCTATATATATGCCTGTGGGGTTTATCGAGTAAATAATGTACTGTAATTGATGTCGATGTCTCTTCTTGTTCTTTAAAACTTTTTGTTCCCTATCACCAATCTTCTTCGACAAAGAACCTATATTTATAATCGCCATTGGAGGTCACAGATGTCGTTTGATGGAGTCAAGATAAAGCTCGACTTTTTTTACAGATAAACCAGTCAAAAGAACACAAGTGGGGACCGAATGAAGTGGCTTCAGCTTATCAATTATGACAGGCGAATCGCGCATGCTTTATAAAAAAAAAAAAAAAAAAAACAAGAAACCATGATTGATTGAAGTGTTTGGAGTCCCAAAGTGAGAATTCAGAAATGTGTGACTGTAAGAGCATCAATTTGGACATACCTAAGCATGGATGTTGATATCTTAAGACAATGTAGGAATGTTTAATTTGGGATTTTGTTATCGTTTATGTATTGATGTTTCAACAAAGCTCATAGCTCAATTTGTATAATTTTATATATTATTAGTAAATTTGAGTACTCAATTTTGTTATTTTTTATGCTCGTATCATACGAATTTTGTTATTTTTTTAAGGTGAGGATATCCACTCTTTTAAAATGAAAAAAAAAAATTTACTTTATCTAAAATTTAAAAATTAAAAAATTAGTACATAATAAAATTATATTTTAATCTTCTTAAAATGTAATATTGTAATTTAACTTTTTAAAAGGGAGAAAGTAATTCTAGAAACTGATTCTCTATTTGTCTTCTTAGAAACTAAGAAAAAGGATTTTGAGAGGCGGTGGAAGTTGAAATCGATTTTGAAGATATTTGATATTTTGAAAGATCAGGTGAATAATTTTTTAATCCAAATGATCAGAAGGGATGCTAACAAAGTTGCGGATTGGGTGGCTAACCATGCTAATGTGGAGATGTGCTTGGAGGGTTGGATAAATCATCCACATCTTCATTGGTGTTTATCTTGAACAAGGACGGCTTGTCAACTCCGTTTGTTGTATAGTTTTAGGTTCGGCCTCACTTTGGTAGAGTTGATTTTATGTCTGCTCATTTATCTTTGTTAGGCTTTTCTTTCTCTACAGTTTCTATGGTGTTCTACTTTGCTGATACAGTGATATTTTGTGTTTTTCCAATCATTTTATGAATATATTTTTTGACAAAAAAAAAAACTCACTATAGACAAATTGCATTTTAAATTTTATAAAAAAATTATAATTCAATTTCAACTCATGGTACATATCACATAAAAGGTTAAAGATGAGGTAAGCTTACAAGACGATCTGATCTTTTATTACCCAGGGACATAGTCAAGGGAGCTGGCAGGAGCTCGACCCTTTAAAATGCAAAATTTTTTATTTAGGTCTTTTAAAATTTTAAATTAGTAAAAGTAAAATTACACTTTGATTCCCCTAAAAATGATAAAAAAATAATTTAATCCTTTAAAAATTATGAAGATACATGTTATTAAAATAGTGAAATCATATTTTTACTATTATAAAAATTACAATTTAATTTTGACCCTAAAATTATTTTTTTTTTACTTTGCCCTCAGCCCCTACCTTTGTTTTCTCTGCAGGTGGTACCACTTTACAATCCTGTCGCCCCTTCAGAATTGAAAACCCGACCCGACTAGGAACACCATCAACACATGCAATCGAAAAACAACGGCTCCTGTTCATGTTCTGTTGATATAGTTCAAACTCCATAATATCTATGCACTCTTCCCTGGTCCCATTTTCAACAAAACAAAATAAAAAAGACTGGTCAATCTTGGTTTCCCTGTATTATGGCCTAAAGCTTTTCACTTCCCTTGACTTTGACCCTCCAAAAAGCTCCCAAGCAATTGAAGGAATGAAGAGTGATAGAGAAATGTGTCTCCTTTTAAATATTCACAAATATCTTCAACTTCAATCATCATGCATCTTCCCTTTTCGTCTGTCATTAAACTTAGAGACGTGAATGAAAATGAGTTTGCATCTATTTGTTCAATTCATTTGTAGCCTTAATTAAATAACATAAATGCAATCTAGAGAGCTTATATTATATGAATTTGATTAAGTATAAGATGAATGAATATTATGAAATTTTTTATATAATTCTCATACTCATAAAAATATCAAAGTTGAATATTTAAAAAAAAATTTAAAAGATTCAAATATCAAACAATTTTTAATAGTAAAATATATGTCATATCTCGGTAAAAGTATCATGAAGACTCCAGTATTAGAGGTAGGATTATATTTTGGATCCTCTATTGAAAAAAATAAGTAAATTAGTCTCTGTACATTTGATTAAAGAGTAAATTGGTCATTACTGTTAAAAATTTAATCCATTTGTACTGTTAAAAATTGGCGTGGTTGACGGAATAATTAGACAATAATATGTAACGTGTCATATGTACCTTATACTGATGTATAAAGAAAAACATTTAACAGCATAAATAAATTAAATTTTTAACAAAAAAAACTTGTTTACTTTTTAATTTAATATACTAAATTTACTTTACTTTTTTTTAAATAGAAAATATAAATATAATGTAACTTTTAATATAATAATCTTCATCATATTTTTGCAGCTGCCAAGTTTCAATGCGTCATAAAATGTTGTTACAACTTCCAACTCTACAGATGTCATGATCTGACATGTGATGTCTCTTCCATTGGAAACACATCATGAGGGATATGTCTCAAACTAGCTACACTGTTATTGTAAAGACAAAGCATGGCTTTGCAAATTCACTGTCTCAATTCTAATTATGTATGCCTAGCTAGCCATGGGTTTTAAGGCTTTGCTACCCTCTCCATTAGGGATCATAAATTGCCTTGTCTCCTACACAACATAAATATTTAAGTGCTAACATCAATTTTGCTATTATTTTAGTGGTAATAAAGAGTACACTCCAAGTTATTTACTTTGTAACTTTGAACTGATTTTAAGAGAATTATGAATGTAGGGGCTTCAAGCTTTTCTAAAGAGGTTATTGCTAATCAATGCAATTATAAATCGAGACGAATTCAATAATTATTTTTAAGAATGATGGTCGAAAATAAGTTATATATTTTAATAAAAATTAAAATATAATTTTATCATTTATTGACATATATTTTTATATTTTTAAAATGATTAAACAAAATTTTTATCATTTTTTGAAGTTAAACTATAATTTTAGTTTTATTAACTTAAAATTTCATAAATTTTCAAAGGTCAAAAATATAATTTTTCATTTTAACTTTTTGGTCACCTATAAATCACAATCAACAAAGAGTCAAAGTATATAATAGGACAAAATTCATACATGACAATTAATCTCATAAGTATCATATGAAATCCCATCAATCGAATTATTTTTTTGAGAAATATAAGATATCTAAGTCATACAACTAAAGATATCTATCTATTGATAAGAAAAAGAAAAAAAGTGAGCGGTGATTAGATTGATGAGAAAATAGAATCCTAGGTCGCGAACAGTGATTCGATTGATGATAAAAAAAAAGAATTCTTGGTTCAGTTCTCCACCTTAATGACAGAAAAAAAGATTAACTAAATTCTATTGAGTCTAACTTACAGTGATCATTTATCGAAGAATGACTCTAGTTATCAAACTAACGTTTTAAAGATTCGGAGTTTTTTTTTTGCCAACAATACTATGTTACGAGTAATTGAAAAAATTGATGAAAAAAGTGAAAGAAAAATCCAAAATTTAATTCATTAGAAAAAAAAGGTAGCCAAGTTCTTCAATATAAAGAAACTTTGAACTGTAAAGTGCCTTTTTTGCCTTCCATTGATGATGAACCAGAAGGAAAACCGGGGGGGGGGGGGATTAATGTATTGTAACTTCTGTCACATTTATAAATCATTATCAAACTTAGAAAAGAAACATGTTAAATTTAGATCAAACACTGTCTAAATTAAGTGAATCTTTTGTCTTTGGTCCTTTGGACATATTCAAAACGTTTGCCACATGTAACTTTCTGTCGGGCTTCCATTATTATGCAAAAACCCTTCCAGAAGCTTTCTCTATATATACCCAACACTGCAACACACCAATTCACCATAAGCAAACAAAAAATTCCACTCCATTTTAGATTTTTCAGCAGAAGAAAAGATCCCAAAGAGACAATGTTGATGAAGGGTATGAAATACTGGGAAACAGCTTATGAAAAGGCACCGGCACTTGTTATTTCTCGGAAGAAACCATCAAGTTGTCCAAGATTAGAGACCATTTTCGAAGAAGGTCCTGAATTGAACTCTCTGGTTGTAGAGAAGATTTTATTTTTTGCTCTGATTCCTTTGTCTCTTTCTGTTTTGTCTTATGTTGTGCTATGTAGATGAAATTTTCTTTAAAAAAAAAAAAAAAAAAAAGAGATTTTGAATGGAATTTAATTTCTTTCTCGACAATTTTTTTTCCCTTCTCGTATCATGTTTTTAATTTTGGTTTCGTTCTTAGAAAAAGGTAATTGAAATCGGTGAAAACCCTTTTATTTCTTATTGGATTTAAATACATTGGTTGGTGAGAAAAATAAAATAAAAAGGTTTTTATCCTCTTCATTCACATGAAATTTTTTCTTATCTCGAGTTCTCGTTCAAATTAATTTATTATTTTATCGGTTCAATTCTTTTATTCAAGTCAATATATTGATCGATTTCGAATCCAGTTAATTGATTTAATCGTAATTTTAATTATGATTAAATGAGAGAAAAAGAGAGGTTAAAACATCTTTACGCATAGTATAAATTACAAAACTAGGAGTAAAAATATTAAAAAAAAAAAAAACAAAACACTTTAATCAACCCTTACATTAATGCTACGTTCTTTATCAATATCTAGTAGAGAAGGGAGACAAATTATCATTATATTGCCATTGTCAGAAATTACTAGAAATGTATCATCTTAATCTATAGTTAATAACTACATCTCAATCCCACCACCATAAGACCATATGCTAATGCCGGCAGACCAGTTTGCATCAATGATACATGAAACTAATCCCCAAATGACTCAACGTCCTCATTATCTTAAGAAAAACTGATGGAAGTTAATTCGGTTTGATAATTAAGTTAATTGAAATTTTTGATTTGATTAATTATTAAAAAAATTTAATTTCAATTAATCCAATTAATAAATTTTTAATTGCATTAATTTTTAATCGAATTAGACATTTCAACGTCACTTGAAATACTTGTAATCACACCGAGTGTTACAAAAAAAACTATAAAATTATGGAAAAAAAGCAACATAAATTTTAAGACATAACACATTCTCTTTAAGGTTTTTTTCTAAGTTTATGATACAGCAAAATCTTAATATGTTTAAAAAGATTAATAAAATAGTTGATAATGAAAAGTTTTTAAATAGGCAATTAAGAGCTACTTTTAACAGACTATGTACAACTACTTCTAAATGTCATGCCTTTTTGGAACAAAATTATCGGCATAAATTGTGTTATCTTTTGTTAATGTGTTATTTAGAAAGTCATCTAACAATTGAATTTAAGTGTAATTGTTTATAATTACACAATGGTGATTTCTTTGTATAACTATTGTAATTGGCGGGTCTCATCGAATTGGATATAATTAGAGCACCCAAATTATATTTTTCATTTCTTAGGAGAAATGTGAGAACTGAAGTAATTACATAAGTAATTACACCCAGATTCAATTTTTTTTTAAATTTATATAAATTATATTATAAGCATGAACACGTATAATTGTTTAGGATAATTATGACAAAAAAATTCTTTTATTATAAATCCTAAAAATTTATATTATAAAAATAATTTTTATATTTTATAAAGTTATAACAAAAAAAATAAATTATTTAAATCCTAAAAATTTCTAAAGTTATGACAAAAAAATTTATTATAAAAATAATTTACATGTTGTAAAAGTGATATAATATATTTATTTAAAAAAAACATTATGATTAATAATAATGAACATAACTTATTTATGTAACCAGATTATATATTATAAAAATAATATACTTATTTATAAAAAATAAATTTCTAAAGTAATGACAAATATAAGAAGTGTTATTAAAAGTTTTGGACAATTTTTAAATTTTTTTTTTTGTAAATGTTATATTATTTTTTACTTAATTTATGTATTATGAAAAGGGACACAACCTACCATAAATCTTTTTCCAAATTAAGTTTATATAAGTTTTTATAATTAAAGCTACAAACTATTTAGACTATTAACTCAAATATTATAAGGTCGATGCTAATTATGTAAATAGAAAAAAATTTCTTTCACCTTATCGTAGGGAATAATAGTATTTAAGAGAATGATGTTAGACACAAAAGCACCAAAGATAGTTCGTAAACTCTTTAATTTAAGTCATTTAAGGTTTCGAAATATGGTAGAGAAAACAATTTTTGTTCCAAAAAAGTATCTCTCGTATTAACAACATCACCTTAATATAACATAAAAAAAAGATTAGATTGTACTGGCATGTTGCATATTTCATAACTTCAGTCATAGGTGGAGTTTCGAAGAGTATATTGAAGAAGGAGATCTTGATAATTTTCATAATACATTTTCAAATTCTGAGGGTGATAAACTTGATCAAGAACTAAAAATGATAATAAGGAGTATATGTTAATTATTAAAGAGGGAATAATCGAACAAATATGCTCTAGAAAGAAAATAGATAAAATTGCATATGTTTTTTTTTTTCTATTTTTATTAGTATTTGTATTATCAACTACTTTTTTAGATTAATATAATACATATGATGATTTGATTTTAAATTTTATTACTTGTTTAAAAATTATGCTTATCATACTAATAATTTTTATAGTAATTAATTTTTTTAAAATTATAAATTATGTAATTGTGTAATTCCAATTTATACTACCAAATATGATATAAGAAATTACAATATAATTACACATTGTCAATCAAACACGTATAGAAAATTACAATTCTTTGTAATTACAAGAAAATATAATTACTAGCTAGGATTACTCTATTGATAATACTCTAAAATGACGTGTTTTTATATATTAATCATGTGTTTATTTTGAGCTTGAGCCTACTAATTTGAGCTATTTATGTCTTTTTATCTTTTAGGGACTAAATTGGAGGTGAAAAGTAAATTTAAGGGAAAAAGCGTCAATTTGGAGATTAAATGGGCCAATATGCAACGTGGGACAAATATGGTGCCAAAAGTGCGAACATGGAAGGCACAAGGACTTAAAAGCAAATAGAAGAGATTTTATTTTGGAAGACTCTATTTTCTTTTATTCTATTAGGATAATTAATATTAAGATAATTATTAGGATTATTCAAATTTAGGATTTTATTTTAATTATCTTTGTTTATCTTTAATTAAATGTATTTATCTTTTTAGAATTTAAGTTCAATTAGACTATCTTCCTAGCACTATAAATAAGGGGTGAAGTGACTCTATTTAGAGCATTTTTTTCTGTAAACACTCTCTCCCAAAAAGTCTTTTGTTCTTTCATATTTCTTTTCAATAAAATTTCTTTTTCCATATTTTTATTTTCTTTCCCACAATTATCATGAGCCACTAAAACCTTTCTAGCCAAAAGTTGTCAATATTTCCCCAAAAAAGGTTCTTGAGGCCTAGAATCCGTACTTAGCCTTCTCGCCAAGTATTCATCGTTTCTCCGCACTACGGGCTGACGTTTCCGTCCATGGCCCTTAAGAAGTAAGCTTTTCAGCATATGCAAAGGCGGCCGCTTTGTATGTATTGGAAGGATTGCATAGTCGGTTCGTTAACTTATCTGCGTCGAGAGGTTGGCGAGCCAAAGAGACAAAATGGCGTGGGATTCGCCATTGAGAAGCGTTGATCTAGCATAGATTATCTGGCTGAGTCGAGTTCCTAAAAATCGTAAGTCTAATCTTTGGAGCTGGTGGTCGTAGGCGTCCTCTTCCACTATAATCGGCTTACTTCGAGTCGAGAAGGATCATCCAAAAGCCAAGGATTGAGCCCAAGGCGGAATGAGACAACCAGAGGCTGGAACTTTCCCATAAGAATTTCTTTTCACTTAAAACTCTCTTTATTATTTTTATTATTTTCGTAATCATAATTTCAGTAAACTTTAAAATCTGTTTTTATTTTATTTTCGCTTCCAAAATCAATTCTTAAAATTTATTTTTTATTTTTATTTTTTCCAGGAACGCAGGTTTTCTTGGGCACAATTCTGCCCAGGATTTCGAGAAACAAGCATTCGTATAATCCGGTCCCTGAGGATTCGACCCTACTTCCCCTTTACTGTTCTTTTTCTATTTTTATTATTTTATAGGGAATAGGTTATTTTTGGTGCTCTCAACGACCGCATCAAATTTTGGCGCCGTTGCCGGGGATCGGCAACATACTAATCTTGTTTTTCTTTGTTTTCTATGACCAGATCTGCTCCAGGTACTCTTACGTTCGACTCAGAAATCGAAAAGACTGCGAAAGCTAATCGAAAGGAAACAAAACTAAGGAAAAAGCAGTCAGTGGTGGTTGGAACTCAAAGCAATCCACCGCTAGAAATTAGAATCGATGACGAAGTAGAGTTTAGGGTTAACGAAAACCCTACTGAAACGTTAGAAAGTAAAAAAGAAGAAGTCGATTCCCCTGAAGAAGTGCTGAACACTAGGGTTGACTAAAACCCTAATTTAACACATTAACTTATGGCTCAGACAATTCGGCAACTGGCCGAAGCGCCGACAGAACAACCGCCACTATGCATCGCGTATCCTACTATGGATACTGATTTTGAATTAAAGTCAGGCTTGATTCAGCTACTGCCAACTCTCCGTGGGTTACAAAATGAAAACCCCCACAAGCATTTAAAAGAATTCCATATGGTTTGTTTGAGTATGAAGCCTCAGGGGGTAACTGAGGATCAAATTAAATTGCGCCCTTTCCCTTTTTCCCTAGCAGATTCAGCCAGGGAATGGTTATTTTATTTACCTCCTGGATCCATTACAACTTGGGCTGATCTATCTCGTTTATTCCTTAACAGGTTTTTCCCTGCATCACGAGCGGCTGAGTTAAGAAGAGAAATCGTGGGCATAAGGTAAAAAGACGCAGAGACTCTATACGACTATTGGGAGCGATTTAAGAAGTTGTGTGCAAGTTGCCCACAACACGGTATAATGGAACAGTCTTTGCTCCAGTACTTTTATGAAGGCTTGAAACCCATGGAGATGAATATGGTAGATGCCGCAAGTGGAGGAGCGTTAGTTAACATGACTCCACAACAAGCAAGAGACTTAATCTCCACAATGGCTGCGAATTCCCAGCAATTTTGAGCCAATCCTGAACCCCCTAGAAGGGTTCACCAGCTAAGTAATTCTACTATTGAAGATAGACTTGATAGACTTACTAATATTGTGAATTCCCTTATGTTACGAAAAATCAAACCGGCCGAGTATGTGGAATATGTGCTACACACTGAACATACGACTGATGCATGCCCTAGTCTGTGTGACGATTCTATGGCCCATTTAGATGCAGTGAGAAATTTTCCTGGGCCACCACAAAGACGATACGACCCTTACGCCAATACCTACAACCTAAGATGGATGGACCACCCTAATTTTAGTTATGGGGCTAATCCACGATATAGCCAGCCATACCAAAATTGAGCCCCACAACAGTCGCAAGATTCAGGTAATTCTTTAGAAACTTTGGTCAATAAATTAGCAACTAATGTCCTTGATTTTCAACAGCAAACTCTCAATTTCCAAACAGAAATGAAGGGTTTTCAGCAGAAAACTGAAGCATCCATAAGGGAGTTGACCACATCAATTGAGAAATTAAACTCTCAAGGGAAACTGCCATCACAAACAGAACCAAACCCGAGGCAGAATGCGAATGCAGTAATGTTACGAAGCGGAAAGATCCTGGAACCAGTTCCTGGCAAGAATCTTGGTCAAGAAATCGCCCAGGAAACTCTAAGAAATGACGAACAGATCTGAGCGAAACCCCCACTTCTGAAAATCCAGCCTCCATTCCCAGGACGATTAAATCAGTGTCGAAAAAGTAAGGAAGACAAGAAGATCCTCGAAACATTCAGGAATGTTGAGATCAACTTACCACTGTTAGATGCCATTAGACAGATTCTGCGGTATGCCAAGTTCCTCAAAGAACTTTGCACCAACAAACGAAAACTAACAGGTAATGAAAAGGTAAGTGTTGGTGAGAATGTTTCATGATTCTCTGACAAAAATGCCGGTTAAATGCAAAGATAGGGGTATGTTCGCTATTCCATACAAAATTGGCCATTTGGGAATTAAGAAGGCTATGTGTGATCTAGGGGCCTCAATAAATGTAATGCCTTATTCTATTTATGAATCACTTAACGCGGGTTTTTTGACAAAGACAGGTGTTATTATTCAATTGGCAGACAGGTCTATTGTGCATCCCGAAGGAGTCCTCGAGGACTCTTGGTAAAAGTTAATGAACTTATTTTCCCTGTAAATTTCTACGTAATTAAGATGGAGGAGGACAACACTGCTGGATCTTCAGACCTCCTGTTGGGCCGACCCTTCCTTAGTACTGCTAGCACCAAGATCGATGTCCGAAGCGGCACTCTTACGATGGAATTTGATAGGGAGATCGTGAAATTCAATGTTTACGATGCCATTAACCATCCAAGCGAAATCTTGAGCATAAACTGCGTCGACCTGATTGACTCATTAGTGGATGAGACTTTTGAGTCAACTTATGAAGACGAATCTGAATATAGATATGATGATTATGAATTTGTTAAGACATTATTATCACCATTAGAAACTAAACTTCTACCTTCTGTTGTGCAGGCTCCAGATTTGGAATTGAAACCACTTCCCGCGCATCTCAAGTATGCATTTTTAGGAAAAGGTAATACCTTACCCATTATAATTTCAAATAAACTCTCTAAACCTGAGGAGGAAAGTTTGACCCAAGTACTAAATAGTCATAAGGAGGCGATTGGCTGGACCATTGTTGACTTGAAGGGGATAAGCCCTTTGACATGCACCCACAAGATTTACTTGGAGGAGAACACGAAACCAATGAGAGAGGCACAAAGACGCTTAAACCCGAATATGATGGAGGTGGTGAAAAAAGAAATAATTAAGCTGCTGGATGCTGACATCATTTTCCCCATTTCTGACAGCAGATGGGTAAGTCTGGTACAAGTCGTGCCCAAGAAAACGGGCGTGACAGTAAAGAAAAATACTGAGGGTGACTTAGTACCGGTCCGAGTGCAGAACGGGTGGCGTGTCTGTATCGATTACAGGAAGTTGAACGCTTATACTAGAAAAGATCATTTCCCTCTTCCTTTTATAGATCAAATGCTTGAACGTTTAGCTGGTAAAACTCACTTTTTTTGTCTTGATGGATATTCAGGTTTTTTCCAAATCCCTGTTGCGCCAGAAGACCAGGAAAAGACCACTTTTACATGCCCGTTCGGCACGTTTGCATACAGGAGGATGCCATTTGGACTTTGCAACACACCAGCTACCTTCCAGAGATGCATGATGAGTATATTTTCTGAATATGTAGAAAAATTATTGAATTTTTATTGATGATTTTACCGTGTATGGAAAGCTGCATTTTCATGAATGCCTTGAAAACCTTACGATAATTTTGAGCAGTGCATAGAATTTAATCTTGTCTTGAACTATGAAAAGTGTCATTTTATGGTAGACAAAGGTTTGATTCTAGGTCATATAGTCTCATCTAAGGGAATTGAGGTTGATAAGGCCAAAATTGACATTATAAATTCTTTGCCATATCCCTCTACTGTTAGAGAGATACGTTCTTTTCTTGGCCATGCAGGATTTTACAGGCGTTTTATAAAAAACTTCTCAAAAATAGCTGAACCATTGTGCGAGCTGTTGCAGAAAGACAAAAAATTTGAGTTTGACTCAAAATGCAAGGAGGCTTTTGATACACTTAAGCAAAAGTTGGTAACCGCCCTATAGTACAAGCACCGATGGAACTATCCCTTTGAAATTATGTGCGATGCAAGCGAACGTAGCGTGGGAGCCGTATTGGGACAAAAGATAGCGAAAGAGCCTCATGTCATCTGTTACGCCTCAAAGACCCTAGATGCTGCACAAAGCAACTACACAACCACAGAAAAAGAACTTTTTGTAATGACCCGAATTTTACCGTTACCAAAAAAGTGTATTTTCGGGTCTCTGTTTCTGAAAAACGGATTCGTAAATATTTATTAAAAATATTTACTGAAGTAAAATGAGTGGTTAATTAGAGTTTAATTAAGTGAATTTAATTTAATTAAGAGTAATTAAGAAAAGGACTAAATTGAATAAGGGTAAAAGTTGAATTATAGATTAAAAGAAAATAAAAAGGACTAAAAAGGAAATTATACAAAAAGTATAAATTGAGGCGGTTTACCGTGAAGAAAATCTAAGATTTTTTTTATGTTTAGTATATTATTATATTATTATATTATTATATAATAAAGATATTTTATATTTTAATTATATTATATTATATTATATTATATAAACTAAAGAAACAAAAGAAAGGAAATAGAAACAGAATGAAACTAAACAGAGAGCAGGGGAGAAAAGAAAGAAAGAAAGGGAGAAAAGAGAAAATTTAAGGTTTGAAGCTTTAAGCTTTAATAGGTAAGTCAATTAAGCCCTTTTTACTTAATTTTGATATTTTAGAAGTTTTAGAACAAAGTTTTGATGAAATTAAGTTGATATTTTGAAAGTTATTAGATTTCTAGATATTGTCCATGTTAAATAAAATGATGAATTAAGGGATAAATTGATAGAAATTCAAGTTAGAAATGATATAAGGATTGAATTGTAAAGTGATTCATAAGTTTTATGCTTTAAGGACTAAATTGAAAGAATTTCGAAATTATGGTTTTATGATGAAAAATAGATAATTATGTCTAAGTTTGGTTAAAAAATTGAGTAGAAATAAAGTATGAATTAAGATAGAAAAGTAAGTGAATTTAGTTAGGATTAAATTGAAATTAAAGTAAATCAATATTTTGTACAAAGACTATTTTGGACAGCAGCAATAGTCTAAGTTTGAAAAATCACCAAAAATTGTATAAATTGAATTAGAGGATGAATAAAATAGAGAATTAAAGCTTATTAAGTCTAGTTTCTTATAGAAGAAACGGTATAAGCAATTGAATTGTAAATTATGAGATATAATGAATTTTGTGAGACAAGGTCAGAATGAATTCGGGTTTCCCTGTTCTGACTTTGGAAAATCACCAAAAATTGAAGAAAAATAATTAGAGGCTTAAATTTATATGTTTAGAATCCTAATGAGTCTATTTTCAGGAGAAGTCAATGGGAATATTATCCGAGTTCTGTATTGTGAGATAATTAATTTTAAGTGAAGAAGGGACGAAACTGTCAGACAGCAGAATAGGGGTGAATTTAAAGAATAAACTGTACTTAATGGCTAAACCAAAAATTCCGAAAATTTTATTGTAAGAAGATTTGTGAGTCTAGTTTCAGGAAAAATTAGCGGATCTTAATTTAGAATTCTGTAACTCAAGATATGAATTAGTAATGTATTAATGATTATGAATTGTATTAATTTCGTAGTCAATGTGGTACCGGAAATCTCGGCTAAGAAAGGATAAGACAAAGTCAACGGGAGTTAGCTCAAAAATTACGGTTTGTATTTCTATAATCCAAACTTAGTCATTATTTATTATATTTATATACATATGGCAATTGTTAGTGATTGAATTATGATGTTTTACAATTGAAATGGATTGATTTTAGTATGCGATGAATTTATTGAATTTATATTGATTGAATTATATAATATATATGATTTACGTAGAAATTTGAATATTGAATGAATGTTATATTGAAAAATATATTGATTGGAAATATAAGGAAATTGATATGAATATATGAGATTGTGATATTTGAATATTTGGTATTGAAAAGTGAATTGAATTGTATTGAATTATGAATTAATGTGCATAATTGAAATATATTTGTTGAATTGAATGAAATTGTATGAATTGTGAAAATGGGTAAATATATGTAATTATCGGAATGAGATATTGATGAAAGAATTATTAAATTGAGAAAGTGAATGAAATACCCTATTAACTAGTTAATGAGTCGGATATAGTTGGCATGCCATAGGATATGGAAGTGTAATGGATTTGCGGCTTTATCGATCGGGCACTTTATGTGTCGTCGATTCGGGCACCTCGTGTGTGTCGATCGGGCACCTCGTGTGTCGTTTTAGGCACTTTATGTGTCGATATCTTGATCAGGTATTATGTACCATTTTAGGCACAATGTGCCGCATGGTGTGTTTGGGTTGAATCCGTGTATCCGTCAAAGTCGGGTTTGTTAATAGGGTAAATAAGTGAAAGATAAATCGAATAAATTTGATTGATCAAGCTATTGAAATGAAACGAGAAATTGAATTGAGAATTGAAAATTTAGATATGAAATTGAAAATATGAACCAAAGGTTCATGAAATGATTGGGGTTCGAATTGATGATATATGATGCCACTTGAATTATGAATTGAAATGTGATTTGAGATATATGAATCGTATGTATATACTGAAAGCTATCAGGGATAGTAAGTTGATATGATATAAATGAAATTGACTGTTATAGAAATGAATTAAAATGGAATATGATTGAGAAGTGTATAGTTGAATATAGTTTAATGATATTGAATTGTGAGTAAATTAAGGAAAGCTATACCGAGTAGTAAGTGAAAGAATGGAGTAAATAATAATGGATTTAGTTAAGAATTGAACAATTATGTTATTGTGTTTATTATATGATTTGTATAAAATTTATATGGTAAGTAGTTGAAATTTATCTATGAATAAATAATTGAATAATTGTAATTGTTATTATGATATTAAGTATTTGTTATAATATTAATTGTTTGGATTATAGAAATACCATCGAGTATACCATACTCACTCGGCATGACGGTTTGTTTCGTCACACGAGTTAAGTAAAGATAGTACGTTGAATCAGCATCCTAAGACGATCTCGAATTCATTAAGGTAAAGTATGTTGAGTATTGATAATGGCATGTACCCAGGATGTTTAATGAGAGTCATTTAGGTTGTAAAAGTATTGATGAAATGAGTAAATTATGGTTGGCAACGGTATGTAGTATGAATTTTGAAATTTACTAAAAATTCGTAGTGATTCTAAATTAGTCCCGAATTGAATTTACTGTTCATATTGGACCGCGAGGGCCCATTAAAGGGACGACATTTTAAAACTAGAATGTGTGTGAATATTTATTTTAATTAATGACCGAAATTGGACTGTACTGACTGGTAATGTCTCGTAACCCTGTTCCGGTGACGGTATAGGGTTAGGAGACGTTACACTTTTAGCTATTGTGTTTGCTTTAGATAAATTTCGATCATATTTACTAGGATCTAAGGTGATTATTTTTTCTGACCATGCAGCTCTTAGGTACTTAATCGCAAAGAAGGAAGCAAAGCCAAGGCTCATTAGGTGGATTTTACTGCTCCAAGAATTTGACATCGAGATTCGTGACAAAAGGGGTGTGAAAACCTGGTGGCCGACCACTTGAGTAGGATAAAAACTCCATTTGATGATGATCCCATAAAGGATGAGTTCCCCGACGAAAGCTTATTCTCAGACGAGGCTTACTATCCGTGGTATGCAGACATAGTTAATCTCTTAACCACGGGATCACTGCCCACTGAGTTAGCTCAATCCGTAAAAAACAAGCTTAGACGCGAAGCTCGGTATTACATATGGGACGATCCATACTTGTGGAAACATTGCTCAGATCAGATAATACGACGATGTGTTCCAGAAACTGAGGTAACCTCTATCCTTACTTTTTGTCACACAGAAGCTTGTGGAGGTCACTTTGGCCCTAAGCAGACAGCTCACAAGGTATTGGAGTGTGGGCTATATTGGCCTACAATCTTTCGCGACGCGTTTAACTTCTGTAAGTCTTGCGATAAATGTCAGCATACAGGTAATATCACTAGACGAAATCAAATGCCCCTATCCCCGATTCATGTATGTGAGATTTTTGATGTATGGGACATTGATTTCATAGGCCCCTTTATTTCTTCGTTTGGAAACGTATATATACTTCTTGCAGTAGACTATGTTTCTAAGTGGATAGAAGCAAAGCCTACTCGCAATGATAATGCTAATACTGTTGTGGAGTTTCTAAAACGAACTATTTTTTCTAGGTTTGGAACACCTCGAGCTTTGATCAGTGATCGTGGTACCCACTTTTGCAACAAGGTCATGGAGGCACTATTATCAAAATATGGGGTTCATCATCGTATAGCAACAGCCTACCATCCCCAAACGAACGGCCTAGCAGAGGTTTCAAACAGGGAGATCAAGTCAATTTTGGAAAAAACGGTTCGACCCAACCGTAAGGATTGGAGTCTTCGGCTCAATGACGCGCTTTGGGCCTATCGGACGGCGTATAAGGGACCAATTGACATGACCCCGTATCGACTTGTTTTTGGCAAAGCATGTCATCTACCAGTAGAGTTGGAGCGTAAAGCTTATTGGGCTATTCGACAATGTAACATGGAGTTAGAGCCCGCGGGGAAGGCAAGGAAATTGGACATTTAAGAATTGGAGGAAATTCGCAATGATACCTACGAGAATGCTCGCATTTATAAGGACAAAACAAAGATGTTTCATGACAAAAATATAGTTCAAAAGCATTTCTCAGTAGGACAAAGAGTTTTGCTTTATAACTCCGTATTAAAGCTATTCCCAGGTAAGCTTCGATCTCGGTGGCAAGGACCTTTTATTGTGACTGAAGTATTTACAAATGGCACAGTTGAAATAGAGAGTGAAGAATCAGGAAAGCGGTTCACAGTCAATGGTCAACGGCTGAAGCCATTTTACGAGAATTTTCAGGCCCACACGGTCGAGAAAATTCAATTAACCGTTCAAGGCGTCGAGCTAACGACGTTAAACAAGCGCTTGTTGGGAGGCAACCCAGTCTTTCTTTTTATTTTTATTTATTTATTTCTTTTATTTGTATTTTATTTTAGTTAAATATTAATAAATTTCTCTTCTTCCATCTAGGTGAAATGAAGCTTAAAATACGAAGAAGAAAAAAAGACAGAAAGTGTGCACCAAAACAACCCTGCCCATGTTGTCAAACAGTTCTATTCCAGCCAGAATGCCATATCTCTCTCGCAGCCAAACAAATCTATTCCAGCCTTAGAATCCCTAAACTGCAGGCTAAACACCCTTTTCAAAGCAAATAAAACCCCTAAACCTTACATTTTTTTTTTTCCTCAAATTTCTCCATAACCGCCGACTCCTTTCTCCTCCACCACCCCATCGCCGATTTCTTAGCCACCATGGTGAGAACAGAAAGTTTGAACCAACATTGCACATCACTCACCCCTGTCTCCACCTCTCTTGCCGCTTCGCCATCTTCTTCTCCACCGTGCGCCAACCGACAGTACCTACATGGGGAGTTTTTCTAAACTTTTTTTTTTCTCCACCTATTTGTTTTCCTTTTACTTTCACATCGAGGACTATGTGTTTTAAGTGGGGGGAGGCATTCTTCATTGTTACTGTTATTATCTGCTATTTTTGTTGTCATATTGTTGTTGCTGTTTTTTTGTGCTCGTTTCTGCCTATTTATTTTAAGAATATCCTGCTGCTTTTCATGCCCAAGATTTTACCAGGAATTGCCTACTGTTTGACTTTCATGCATGATTCTTACCTTCTAAGAAAGTTATGATTTTTCCCATAATTGATTCCATCTCCACTGTTTTATTTTTATTAGGCTAAAAATAATTGTGATTAATAGGGTTAACTCTATTTTACTTTTCGTAAAATTGATCAAGTTTAATATAAAGTGAACACTTAAAATGATTGCATGCTTAATTAATGTTCATGGCTATCAGGTGATTATTAAAGCTTATTTTTGACACTTAAATTTTTCTTTCCTGAGTTCTCAAGAATTTTAAATATCGTTTAATTTTTAATAAATGTTTTCCATGGTTATGAGTACAACTTAGATCGTGACTGACTGAGTAACCGGGGTAGGGTGCTTGGGTTGTCATTCTACTTCGCGTCAAAAGGTTGTGTGACGTGACAAGTAAAACTCCGCTAGCCGAGGTTATGAGTATGGCTCAAATCGTGGATCGATCGAGTAACCGGGGTAGGGTGCTTGGGTTGTCATTCTACTTCGCGTCAAAAGGTTGTGTGACGTGTTGGGTAAAACTCCGCTAACCGGAAATAAATAATTTTAGGAGTATGTTGGGCTGAGTAACCGGGGTGGGGTGCTTGAGTTGTCATCTCTCTTCGCGTCAAAAGGTTTAATATATTCCCAAGTAAATAAATAATAATAAAATTTAAAAAAATAAAAAAAGGAAAAAAAGGAAAAAAAAAGAAGAAAAAAAATAAGTACTAATAAAGTTGCACTTCGGGGACTAAAGGATGAAATAATTAAGGTGTCTTAGTAGGTTTGGTAATTTACCTAAATGGCATAACTCAAGTCGATCTTAATTTTTGTGTGAAATAATTGGAATACTTTTTCTATTTTACTTAAAGCAAGCTTAGAGGTCTCTTTATTTTTCATATGCGTTTTTAACTAATTTTTATGAAACTTTGGAGTGGTATTTCTTTTATGGCGAGAATCTAGCTTTCCATGATCGATAGGAACCATACTTGAGGGCAAGCATGGGCTAAGTAGGGGGGAATTTGATAATACTCTAAAATGACGTGTTTTTATATATTAATCATGTGTTTATTTTGAGCTTGAGCCTACTAATTTGAGCTATTTATGTCTTTTTATCTTTTAGGGACTAAATTGGAGGTGAAAAGTAAATTTAAGGGAAAAAGCGTCAATTTGGAGATTAAATGGGCCAATATGCAACGTGGGACAAATATGGTGCCAAAAGCGCGAACATGGAAGGCACAAGGACTTAAAAGCAAATAGAAGAGATTTTATTTTGGAAGACTCTATTTTCTTTTATTCTATTAGTGTAGCGACGTAAAAATTTGTTTTTTTTTTTGGTTTCGGGTCGCTAATTGTGGCGATTTATTGAGAGTTCGAAAATTGACGTTTGATTTTAAAATAAAGAGGGAGTCGCCACCGATCCTTTTTCCTAGGTGTGATCGGACACCTATTAGATTCATTCTTTAAAACAAAAGGAAGGCTGAATTTAGGTCTACGTTAAAAGCCAGAGAAAAATTAGGGTTCGGGAGTCGGTTACGCGCAAGGAAGGTATTAGCACCCTCGCGACGCCCAAAATTGGTATCTCATAAACACGTGTTGTCTTGATTTTCAAAAATTCGAGTTCAGTGAAAAATTTAATCATAATCTGACTAAAAGGACGAGAAAATTTGGTTTATTCCGGTTTTTTGAGAAGGGTATATCGCTTTAACACGAGTCAATTGACGTTCACCCAACATAGCGATGAACTCGATGACTTAATGTTAAATCGGTATATTGCTTTGATTATTGAAATTAATTAGCAAAACAATAATATGATTTTCGAAATAATATGAAACAAAGTTGATATGAAATAAGAATAAATAAGTGAAAGAACTGGAAACATATTTGAAACAAATAACAAATATTACAATAATGTTGAAGGAAAACACTAATAATGCATGCAAGATTAAATGTGATAACAGTATTGAATTAAAGAACACAAAGAGAAAACAATGAATATATACACATGAAGATAATTAAGAGTATATATGTAAAATATGCATATATATAAAAATAGCATTAGTGTTAGAATATACTATGTAAGGTATTTGAAGTATATACATGAAATAGTAAAAATACATAATTAGCAAAGATAAAATATCTACATAATGTATACATATATATAAAAATGCAATATATTTTAAAAAATGGTATACATATACATATACATATGATAATGCTAAGATCACAAGTGACAATATGGAAAACAATAAATATAATAACAAATGAAAACAAAACTATATATATATAATGTGTATACAAGAATAAAATATATGTGCAAATATTAATAATAAATGAATTAGGAATAAAACAAGTATGATAATAATATATATACAATATGGTATAAAAATAAACATATATATATAATAGAATTTAAAAAATATATATACACGGGATAATGTGGAAATATGTACATAAGATTGTATGATAATATATAATTATGATATTAAAATATACATAATATATATGTAAACATATGATATTAAGAACATATATACATAACGTATAATAATACAAATAAATCTATGTACATAGCTAAAATTATAATAATACTAATAATAAATATAAAAATAATTTTGAAATACAATAACAAATACAATAAAGGCAATACAATAATGAAATAAACCTACATGTGAAAGCATATTTATACATATTAGGACACATATATAATAATAACAACATTAATAATGATAACAATAATATTGAAATGCACAAACAAATAGCATAAAAAATCAAAATAAAATAACTAAAAAAAAACTAAATACAAATACATATATACATGTATTTAATAAGAGTATCTATACTAAAAATAATAATATTAATAATAATAATAAAATTAATAATACAAAAATAATAAGAATATTTAATAAGGAAATAGGAATAACGAAAAAAGGACTAAAACTAAATTAAAAACGGTTGTGGGCGTAATTTTAATATAAAAACAAAGAAAAGGGACTTAATTGTAACACGCGTGCTACTTGGAGGGTCAAAAGCGCAATAAACCTGTGTATTAAAAGCGCATGCAGCGTGGGGACCAGGATGAATCGGGGGCAAAACCCTGGGGCCAAATTAAAAATAAAAAAAAAACCTTGATTGTAAACTCCCAGAAAAGCGGAAGGGCTAGAAGTGCAATTAGCCTTTCCAAAGAAAAACACGCGGATCCTCCCCTGGTCGACCCGACCCGCATCAAAACGACGTCGTTTTCTGCTTAAAAGGGGGGGTCCAAAACGATGCGTTTTGGACCCTTATATAAGCCAAATTTTTTTGTTCTCTCTCATTTGGGCGGTGAAAAGAAAAAAAAAAGGGAAAGGGATAGGGAGAGAGGAGAGGAGGAAAGAAGGAGAGGGGAAAGGGAGAGCTCTCGGTCATGGATCCATCGCCGTACGATGGCCGGACCGTCGTCGATCTTGGCGCAAGCTACCACACGCTATGTGGCCAGGAAGGTAAGTTTTAAATTTTTTTTTATATATTTTTTATATATATATATTTTTGAAATGTGCATATATATATAAATAGAGAGCTAAGAGAGAAAAAAAAAATAAATCCGATTAGAAGGAAAAACTAAAAATCACCTTGAGTTTCTGACTTTTTCGATATTTTGGTTGTCTGACTTTAGTGTTATTCTCGTATTTTGATACTACTAGAATTGCTATTTTTGTTTGAAAATATATTGTATCTATTCGAGAAATTTTTCAGCCCCCTGTTCTCTGTTTACATTCGGCTTTTATAGCCTTTTTGTTACATTTTCTTCTCCTTTTCTGCTATTGCGTGTTTGTCTTCTTTATTTTGCAGGAGATGGCCGGTGCTGGGACAGAGGTATGGGGGCGCAGAGGGGTAAGTGGCCGATGGGACATTGCGGCGCAAGTGGGAGGGTAGGTTCGGTGGGGAGCTGGTTAGGGTTAGGGTAATTGGGCTTAACGGGTTAGTTGGGGTTTTGGGTTGAGTTTTGGGCCTCTGTTAGTTAGTTAAGTGGGTCTGATAAATTTGTAATGGGTATTGGGTTTTGTTGTGGGTAAAATTTAGGGTTTAATGGGGTTGAGGGATTAGGGGCCCAAAATTGGCCTACTACAATTAGGATAATTAATATTAAGATAATTATTAGGATTATTCAAATTTAGGATTTTATTTTAATTATCTTTGTTTATCTTTAATTAAATGTATTTATCTTTTTAGAATTTAAGTTCAATTAGAGTATCTTCCTAGCACTATAAATAGGGGGTGAAGTGACTCTATTTAGAGCATCTTTTTCTGTAAACACTCTCCCCCAAAAAGTCTTTTGTTCTTTCATATTTCTTTTCAATAAAATTTCTTTTTCCATATTTTTATTTTCTTTCCCACAATTATCATGAGCCACTAAAACCCTTCTAGCCAAAAGTTGTCAATATTTCCCCAAAAAAGGTTCTTGAGGCCTAGAATCCGTACTTAGCCTTCTCGCCAAGTATTCATCGTTTCTCTGCACTACGGGCTGACGCTTCCGTCCATGACCCTTAAGAAGTAAGCTTTTCAGCATATGCAAAGGCGGCCGCTTTGTATGTATTGGAAGGATTGCATAGTCGGTTCGTTAACTTACTGCGTCAGAGGTTGGTGAGCCAAAGAGACAAAATGGCGTGGGATTCGCCATTGAGAAGCGTTGATCTAGCATAGATTACTGGCTAGAGTCAGGTTCGCTAAAAATCGTAAGTCTAATCTTTGAAGCTGGTGGTCGTAGGCGTCCTCTTCCACTATAACTGGCTTACTCGAGTCGAAAAGGATCATCCAAAAGCCAAGGATTGAGCCCAAGGCAGAATGAGACAACCGGAGGCTGGAACTTTCCCATAAGAATTTCTTTTCACTTAAAACTCTCTTTATTATTTTTATTATTTTCATAATCATAATTTCAGTAAACTTTAAAATCTGTTTTTATTTTATTTTCGCTTCCAAAATCAATTCTTAAAATTTATTTTTATTTTTCCCAGGAACGCAGGTTTTCTTGGGCACAATTCTGCCCAGGATTTCGAGAAACAAGCATTCGTATAATCCGGTCCCTGAGGATTCGACCCTACTTCCCCTTTACTGTTCTTTTTCTATTTTTATTATTTTACAGGGAATAGGTTATTTTTGGTGCTCTCAACGACCGCATCATCTATGCAGTCTAGACAGACCATATACTTACATGACAATTATTTAAAGTGTTGTGTCATTTCAACCGAATTATCATAATGTAAATATATTCTAAAAAATATAAATAAAATATTATTCAAAATAAAATAATTAAACTAGAAATATCAAATCCAAATTCCCATTTTTGACATATAACATATATAAAAAATCCCACTAAATAAGTTTAATCCAATGAGCTTAGTAGTTAACTTATTTGTTTAATTAGAAAGAATAACTTTCCTATATTATTTATGAAATTTTGTAGTGGAATTTAATATTTCATTTTCCGCATACCATAGTTTAAGGTTAGATTTGGATTAGCAGTGCTTTTATTCACAGTTAGTGTCAAAACATCAGTGACAGTGAGATTAAATATTATAATAATATTATAACGTAATACAAAAAATAAGCTAAACACACGGTACCAATTATCCAAACCCACCCCAATCCTTTCCAAAAGAAAGGTTTCTTTTAATATTTAAAAGCAATCAAATTGCAAGATCAACCTTAATATCCCCCGGCAAGAAAGGATTGCATGAAACAGGGATATTATCCCTTTCCAATAGTTTTATGCCACATCAGTATTCTTATCCTAAATTTCAGAATTTTAATTTGGATTTGATTTTTTTCAAGATGAAAATGCTGAAATTCATGATGAAAATGCTGATGTGACATAAACTATTGGAAAAGAGATACAGATAACGTAGCGTCATTGTTTCATACAATCCTTTCCCCTATCAGCAAATTCTCAATCCAAGTTCATATCAGCTGTTATTTGGTTTAATTGTTTAGCAAAAAAAGAAAAAAGAAAAAACAGTAGTACTTGCCTGCAATGCTGCAATTATTATGAATATTTTTTTGGAAAGGAAAACGTTTGGTCAAACTCCATGATCTAATTCGGTATCCAATATTCTGGTTTTTGCCAGATTATTTACCATTCAAACTCATCAATGTCCTAATTTTAGCAACAACCTATATAATTCACTTTTGTCAGAAATTTAACTGTCATGTTCGTTTCAAGACATAAACTTATCTGTCCTTTGCACTCATTATAGATCAACCACCTTCTATTTTCTTCTATCTTCCATGAAAATACATACGTATAAAGGAACCCCAAGCTTTCCACAATTGATTCAATAAACATTTCCATAGCTCAATACAAGTTTCCAAGCAATTTCTTTTGCTGCAAAAAAAAAAAAAAAAAAAAAAAAAAAAAAAAGGAGAGATGGCCAAGGATATCAGATACATGCAAGAATTGGGAGAAGTGGCGCCTTCCCTTGTGATATATCACCACAAATCTTCGAGTTGTCCAAGATTGGAGCCTATAGCCGAAGAGGAATGTGGCAACGTAGAGGTGTTGAAGAAGGGGGTGTGTGTTCTTCTTCCTGTTTTGCTTTCTTTGTCTGTTTCTGTGTTTTTGTATAGGTAGAGAAATTGTTTTTTTTTTTCACCAAATATTATGTTTTATTTGTACACTTGGTTTGAAACTCAATAAAGTTTCAATTTTTTTATGAATAAATTACTGAGCCGAGAAAGTTCTGGAAACCTCATCATTGGCAAGTATCTTGAACGTATTTGTGTCGATAAAGTACAATACCATACTCTAGGTATTGCAGCTGAACACCAAGCAAAAATACTACCTAGATTCCTAGGTGAAAATGTTGCATTTAACTGATAAATCAGATTATCAACTTGTCATTATCATATATAAATTTGCTGAATTTGTGTTCTAGTTAAGCTGCAACTAAATGAACTTATACTATTAGGTATAAAATAGAGACTAACATTTAAAGAGTAATACATTATAAATTAACATGTACAAAAAGTGATTTAAGTTCAACTCACTCACAAAATTGTAACTTTATTCCTACACTTCAATCTATATCACTCTTAGTTGTAAACTGATAAACAAGAACGACCCACTTGCAAAATATGCATTTAAAATAAGTTCCTCAAATGGACAAATTAAGTGCTCTCGTATGAATCCATTAAACCTAATTAAATAAACTATGCTCTCATATCAAATTGAAAGTTTTGATATAATTCCTACTTGACTTGATTCTTATACAAATTTTTTTTAATAATGTGCTGTTAAAAATCTTTAAAAATAAATAATTTTAATTAAAATATACCAACTAAATAAAATAAGTTATAATAACCTGCGAAATGTTTATTAAGTTTGCAACTGACATTACAAATGATAGGAATATTACATCCCGTAAAAGCCTTATACAAGACATTATACAAGCGGTGACAAACTCTCTTATGCCAAATTTCAGTTGGTACATTGGAAGAGACATTATGACATATAATATCAGTTGAGCTAGTAGTAGCAATAAATAGGCAACAAAAATTCTCTGTATTTGTACTTGGAAAAGCATTAATGACAGCACCTGGACCTAACTGGTACAGTCCATTATTCTCAAAACCTTGTAGTAGCACCTTTGTTAAAGTTAAATCCTTGACTCCACAACGAGTTAGATAGAACTAAAAAACACTTGATTGTCCTGTGCAAATTAAGAGATAGAAAACAAATGTTTAGTTATTTAGTAACACATAGTGTTGATACGTGGGACAAAATTAAATTTATGAGAAATTAACTAAAGGCTTTAAGGTGTGTGATTATGTCACTATCTTTAAAGTTTTATTTGCCTTCATTTATATTTTGATGTGCAAAAGAGTTACAAGTAAATAATTTTCGAGGATACAGTGAAACCCAATAATTGCTTGTATTTGCACTAACAAAAATAGTCCATTGAACATTGAGCATAGCAGTATCAAATTCTAGAAAGAACTTATGCATCAATTCTTTATAGAACAAACTTTGATTAAGATGACCCCATTCACATCGAGATAGTGGCAAGTGAAAAGGACACCCAACAATAAGACAATTGTCAATAGGACTAAAGGTCATCCATAAGCCCCTTTCAAAGATAACCTTTGAACAAGCACATATCATCTGCCATCTGGGTCCCTGAACTTCATTGATAACATAAAATTGTTGGTCACCAAATATCATGTAGGTTCAACTATTTTAAACTATCAAGTCAGAATAAATGACAAAATTTGTCCCATCACAAGCATCCTCATCCTATCCAAGACATCCACCTTAAGCATTCCGTGATGATGGCTTAATAGCAAGTCCAACATTGTAATAGCCAATTTTGGCCCTAGGTTAATAAAACAAATAAAACCCAAATAACCAAATAAAAAGTCCAAATTTCAAGTCCATTTATAACATGTGTAGTCCAAAATTACAACCAGACCCATTACACATCAATTAACCCAAACCCACTACCCAGATTCTAGCCCAAAACAGCCCAAATAAACTAAACCTTAGCCTTTTGCAAAGAGGAGAAAACAACAGCAGCCCTAGCCCCCAAGCATGCTGCTGCCGAATTGTTGGCCTCCCCTCGGCCACCACGCCTCTGTCATGGCCGTTTCACACTCCTCTGAGGGCCGTCTGACACCTGCAACAAATTAAATGCCATAAAAGCAGCAAAAGAAACAAGCAGAAACGACAAAGGAAATAGAAATAGAGGGTCGTTTGAATCGGCTTTTAAAAGGCCAAAATACACCTTTGTAATTTTTTTACGGACACTAAAAAACAAGATTAATCAAAAAGAAAAATTTTCTAAGGTTAATATTTTGTTTGTATTTCAGTTCTAATTTTCGTATTTTGTTTCTTTGTATTTCTTTATTTACGAAATAATAATAAAAGGAAAGATAAATAAAAAGTACCTTCGATTTATTGTTTGGGGTGTGCTCCGGCATTCTCTTGCCGATTCGAAGGTCGCCGATCCCCTGGGGTTTGGCCATTGGCCGCGATGGAGAGCGAAGAGCCGAAGGGTCCTTCCTTTCTTGGCGGTGCTACAGGTCGGGGAGGTTCCGTCCTCGAACCCATTCAAAAGAGGGCCGAAAGAGCCCTCCTCGCATAACACCGGTCGTCGATCGCGGCGTGGGCGTGGAGGACCGCCGAGGAATCCATGGTCGGCCATGGAGGAGGCTGAAGGGGAGGGAACTTTTAGTTTTTTTTTTTTTTTAAAAGAAACATAATTGCAGAATAGGGTTTTTTTTAAAAAAATTTTTGCTTTTGTATTAGTTGCAAAACGGCGCCGTTTAGGGTATGTCTCAGTGGCCCTAAAACGACGCCGTATAGGGCTACCTGGTTTCGACCCGACCCGCATAGGCCAGGATTCGCTCGTTTTGCATCCATTGGGCTATTTATGCGGCGAGTCCCTTCGCGTTTTTGCTGCGTTTAATTCAACCCTTTTTCTTTTTTTAATTTTGCCCGCAAATTTGTATTTTGCTACATTTAAGTCCTACTTTGAAATGCTGCACATGGGGGGTCGGGGGTAATTGCCCAGTTAACCCCCGCTCTTTCGCATGCTTTTCATTCTGGTCCTTAGCAGTTTTCTTTTATTATGATTTATACCTTTTTCTTTACTTTGATTTTAATTTAATCATTACCTTTTTTATTTCAAACTGTTTATCACATTTTATTATATGTTTTATTTGCTATTTATTTAGATGTTATATCTCATTTAGTTTTAAACTTTATATGTTATTTGTGAATTTGTCATTTGTTTAATTTTAAACTATTTTTTTACATATCAATTATTTTAAATATATACATATGTTATTTATTTTATTTTCACTTTTATAAACTGTTTGTTTTCTCTTATATTTCTTTATTTTGTATGTTTATTTTATATCTTTCACATGATATTTTAAATTGTTTTTTATTGGTCTATTTTGAATACCTTCTACTATTTTATCTTATGTTAAAAATATTATTCATATTAATTATTATAAATTGTTACATTTTTACTTTCAGGTACCATTTTCTATTTTAAAATCGTTTCATGTATTATTTATTTAAAATTGTTTCATTATTCTAAATCGTTTTACACACCTTTCAAAATTCTATTTATTTATTTTAAATATTCTATTTATTATTCATTATAAGATTTTCATATTACCCGTTTTATACTTTTATGTACATATGAGTATATTACTTGTTCAAAACTTTATACATATATCATTTTTTTTCTTCTAAAATTGTTTTATACATTATTGATTTTAAAAATTCATTTTTTTCTTTATTCATTTTAAAACTTATTCATTATCCTTTTAAATAGTTTTTACGTTTTATTTATTTTGATTTGCTTTATACTAATTATTTTTTAGATTGTTATACATGTTTTTTATTGTTCTTCGATTGCTAATGTTAGCATGTAAATAATGTATGTCAAGTCATTATTGTCATTGTATGTACCGTAATTTGTTCACTTATATTTTCATATTATTGTTGTACATTTGTGTGATGTTATTCATGTATTACTGTCCACACTCATTATTATATTGTATTTCATACCATTGCTTCATGAATTAAACCCCAATACATTTATCCAATAAATCGCTTTATTTTAACCTAAATAAATAACATTCGTCGTTTAAATGTCGTATTCGCTACTATTCAAAAACAAAAATTTTAAATTAAGGCAATGTTTCGTGTTTTGGAACACCGAAGAATTGTGCCCTAACTTACGGGGTTTTGATTCTCTCGTTGATTCTAAATAGCTAAATATCCTTTTGAGTTTTAAAACACACGGAATTTCAATTAAAATTAAAGACAAACTTGCGCTCGGGAATTCATGATATCATGTCCTAACTTACGAGATGTGATACTCCGATATCTCGAGACGAGGAAATCTTTAGCAATTGTTTCGATCTAATTCAAACATTTTTTTTTAAAAACGACGTTAATAAAAAAGGATCGTATTTCAAATCCATTTCCGCTTTTCAATTTTCGATATTAGGACACTAACTAATCAATTCGGTACCAATTTTTGGGCGTGTCGAGGGTGCTAATCCTTCCTCGCACGTAACTGACTCTCAAACTTGTTCTCTTGAATTTCGTAGACCAAAATGCCGTTTTAGTAAACTAAAATTGTTTTATTAAAACAAAGATGATCCGACACCAAATAAAGATCAGTGGTGACTCCCGTTTTGATTTTCGTTTTCAAACACAGTCGATGCCCGTTTTAAAAAAAATGGTTTCGACAAACATATTAGTGGGAATCCTCGCTTACAAATACCTTCAGGAACGAGGAAGAAATAATCTATTCTTCTAATATACTAAGTTTACATTCTGTCAATTTATCTTCAACTCTCAACTTTAGTACTCTCTTCACCTTAACTCTCTATAACCTACAGCTTTCTATCTCGACACGGTGAACCGACATCCACAATAACCACTACTTTCTTCTCCATATTTCCTCATTGTTGTATTATTGTATCAACAATAATCTTATCGATTAGACTTCAATTGTTAAGTCAAACGAGTTTAGAGACAAATTCTTCATGTGTAATAGGAATTAACAAAGACACCGTTTGTGCTTCAGTTTTAAACTTTTCTTTAGCTGTTTAAGGTTTATTTTTAGATCATTGGACCATCTGTTTCTTTGTTAATTCCCAGTTTAATAAAGCTAATTAGGCAGTAAATTAAACGTCGCAACCGTCCTACCCAAGTGGATTAGTCACTGCTTTTACCATGGCTGTTAACATGTTTTTTTTTATATACAAAATTAATTGTATTAAATGTGTAAAACGAATGAAGTTGGGTTGAGAGTAGAGTTGCTTATGGTTCGAGTTTAAGCATGATATTAACATATTTTATACTTGTTTAGATCCCGTTTGACCTGAAATATGAGTTTAAAATTTTGTCAAAATCCGTCCATATTTACAAAAGTTTAGCTCAAGCCTATTTTAGGCCCACTTATATTATTTTTAAAAAATATAAATTTATATTATATTATTTTATAATTTAATAATTTTATACATTTTTTATTTATTGAAATTTTTTATATAGTCATCTTAACATTATTTTATTGTTTATATTAGAGTAGTATTATATATTTAGTATATGTTTATTTTTTTAAGGCGTTCTAAATTATATAATATATAAAAATAACATAATAAAGTATTATAAACTTAAAAATAAGCCAGGCCGAATTGGGCTTAAACTTCCCAACTCATATTTTAAATAGGCTTAATATTTTTGCTCAAACTCATTTTTCAAATCTAATATTTTTATCTAAACCTTATCAAATTTTGAGTAAGCTTTCGAGCCTATACCCATGAACAAGTTTAATTGAGAGCACCAAAGTGTACAGATAGAATTAATTAAAAAAAATTTAAAAATAAATTTAATTAATTTGATCTTGTTAGTATAAAATGTCAATAATCTAAACACATCCAAGTTATGAAACCATTATTGACATTCAATATACTAGAGTGAAACTTGATTCAATCCTAATTTGTACCAAAATTGTGGAACAAAACCATTATTGGATTTAATAATATTATTAATGGCCAAAATGACAAAAATAAAGGCTTATAAATCAGAAAGTCTCAAAAAACTAGACCATGAGAGGTTTGGATTGGTTAAATGAAAACATAATTTACAAATTTGGAACATTCCAAAGAAAGTTTACCCAAAATCATTGACCAAACACTACCCATTCTCACATATTACAATGCTTTATAGAACTTATTCATCATTGACCTCCCCTTCCATAAGCATTGAATTCTTTTCATCTTTTTTGCTTGTCGATTTCAATGCTTCTAGGAATGAGCCCAAAATTCTTAAACCTTTCAAAGCCTCAGAGAAGCAAAGCAAATTAGAGGCACAGGGTCTGAAACAACATTTTTCAAGCAACGAATACGCATTCGAGAAGGTTCATGCACAACGAGTCACGTTCTTGAATAGCAAGAAATAGAAAACTGTGGGCAACACCACGGGAAGGTAAAGGAAGATTTTCTTAGTGAAAACTGATTCATTTTCACACCCTTCTTCAACAATGGTCTCTAGCCTCGGATAAGTTGAAGATTTTCTCGTCGAAACGTGGCGTGCAGGTGCCACTGCACCCCAGTTTTGCTTGCATCCCATCTCTTTCATCATCTTTAAAACTTGATTAAAAAAGAAAAGCTGTTTTTGACTATGGGCTTTGATGGTTGAAGGAGAAAATTGTTAAGGATCTCAAGAGACTGATATTCGAGGAATTGAGGTGTGGAGAGCTTGGAGATCAAAGTATGGATTATATAGAGAAGGGGGTTAAGGGGTGTTACGGTACTTAAAATAAGGAAAGATCAACGAGCAAAAAAAAGACTGGCAGTTTGTTGGCAATAATTTAGACCAGAACAGACACCAATGTTTAAAGATGGAGATTAACCCACGTTAGCAAACCATCTACATTCTAAAGTTGACCCTTGTTTTTTTCCTCTTGTTATAGCAAACAGTCTTTTCTAATTTTCCAAAAGACATACTGAAAAAATATCATTTCGTGCTTGGCACTTCTAATAATCACGAGATACAGATTGGATTTTTCTCACCAAAGTTAATATAAATATATATAAAATTACTTATTATGACCAGACAAGACAAGACATGGAAAATTCCCTATGGAAGAGGCAATTGGATGCCTTACTTCCGCCATAAGATCACTGGTCCATCCCCCTGTGATTGTGAAGACCAATCAACCAAATTTCGGCCTATAACTTATGGATAAGGATTAAGAAGATAAAAAATGGAATTTGAAAGTAAAAATATATGGTTTATACTTAAGAGTTCATAGATATTGAGCAAAGCATTTCGCCTATAAAGATTATTACCTATCAATAAACCGTCAATAAATTTGTTCTAGCTACAGTCCACATTGCCTTGGCCTGGCCTAGCAAATTTCGACCGAAAAAGTCATAAAACAGTCTTTTCAAGTTTCAACGCGGTACTACTGACAAGTCTAATCAAGTTTCAACGCGGTCTGAATGAGACAAACAAATTCGGACGGAGGCATATGCAGTGTATACAACTGCTCGTGTCTAGACAATGTGGTTAATTCTGGTCTCTTTCAAGGGCTATATACAAGTAAAGATGATAATAAAATAATAAGTCAGACAAATGAAACGCGGTCTTGTTATTGGATAAGGCCATTGTCAACTTAACCTGAGTCCTCTTCTACCGGAAAAAAAGGGGTATTTTAACGTTATTGTATTCAATGTAAAGGAAGATTCAAAGAGAGTTATCTATTTTGCATTCATTTGTCACAACATATAGCACTGTCCTGAAAATATTCCTTTTGTTGATCTATTAACATGTATAACAAGCTTCTTTGTAACTAATTCAGAAAGGGAATAGCCTAAATGATTTACCGGATTATGGTTTGAAATCACTAGCTGTTTTGGAGTTTAGAATGTCAGTCGGAATTTCATCAGTCGAATCACCCTGAATGGTTTTTTCAGTTCCATGGTAAATAACTCGTGTCTTCTTAATGCCTGCACACAAAAAATTATAAAAGCGACGTGTCATACAACATTTCCAGAAATCTGAAAACAAGGGAATATCCAGGGAGTCGAATTTGCAGCCCTTTAACATTTGGTAAAAGGAAAAAGAATGCTAGATGATAGTACTTGGATGGAAGTGTAGAGAATTTGAAGTTTTTGTTTAATACTTGTTGAGCTTTTACCTTGGAGACAGTAGATGTAGAAGCGTGAAAACAACGGCAATGGTAACCGAAGAAGAACCGATAAAGACATATGCAAGACCAAGGAAGTCATTCTTTCCCCCTAACCAGCTTGTTGTTGAAAGAACAAGCTTCTTTTTACCACCAAAACTATATGTGTTGTAGTTGTTCATTAGGTGGACCACTACAACGTCATCCACATCTAAATCCTTTTCGATTCTCCCATACAATTTTCGGAAGCTAGGGAGGGCAGATGTACGCATCCATACAATAAGATCCTCCTGATCGCTCAGCTACAATGCATTCATTCACCGGCATCAAAAGAAAGTGCAAGAAAACCAAAAACCAAAAGATTATTTCATATCTCAAACTCTAGCTGAATACATTACTCAAACCAAATAGACTGTATTAACATAATGAAAAGAAGAAAACTTGTTATTGAAAGATATTTGCTAGTTGGTTGTATTCGAACACGTATGTCAAGTACTGAATAAATAATTTCGGGCTAGACAAAAGAATCAGCAAGACCACGGTAGAAATTCTCAGGAAAGAGCTAATACTTACAGGAATTGTTGGGTTCAGCCTCCCACCACCAATCAGTGTACCATTTTGGAAATTGAAAGGATATACATTCTTTCCGAATTTGTGTTCCCGGTCACTCTTCCAGGCAATGTTCTTCCTGTTGACCTTGAGTTCTGCTCTATTACGGATAAATGTAAATGTATCATTAAATAAACTCCATGCTATTAACCCACAAGGAATGATAGGCCGATCATTGTTGACCTCTACAGGTTGACATGAACTTATGCCATGTTGGTTCTGTCCGTGTAAGAGTTGCTTGTCGCTTCTGCTTTTGACATACCTGGCAAATGTTTAGACCAGTGAAGTGCAAACAGGAAAAATAATGAAGATTAAACCAAGAAAATTTTGATATTTGAGTAACTTGTAAATAAAAAATAATAAACAACTAAGGTAAAAAGGGAAAAAATAGTAAGCAGGGCCTGAACCATGAATAGTTATTTTAAGGTCAAAAGTAAAAGGCAAGAAGCCCCTATATAGTTCATTTAAACAATTTGAGGGCAATGGATCAATTTATCAATGTTGATCAAGCCAAAGCTTTAAACCATCAAGTGAAAGATTCGCACCGACGGTGGTTCTGATAATAATTATCAAGCTGATAGTAAATGTAAATTGGAGCTTTCATGTACTTGGGCACCTACAAAGAAATGTTCGATGCAAAATAAGGGTTAAAAAAGGCAGTCATATGCAGCTTAATAACGACCTGTATTCAACTAAGAATAATGCACCTATGCTAGCACTGATTAGATGTTTCTCTCAGCATTCCACAAAAAAAAATCGACTCACAAAGTATATGGAACAGAAAGAAATGCTATGTAATAGTTCAATTTCCCTTCCTTTCCAACGGACTCCACTTCCACAGATAATCTGGTTCTAGTTCCTAGTAAATTTCAAAGCCCAGTGACACAAACTTTCACTTTTCCTGGAACTAGACACTCAATTCCTGATAGTCTGTGCTGCAGTATAATGCATTGTGATCACATAGAATGAATGGTTGAAGGTATAGCTTGGCTAGATTTTCATTTTTCACGGTGAAGGTATAGTCAATGCAGAAACGAAGTATCACCTTAAAAGAAAGAGAACAATTCTTGGGAATTGAGTCATCCTGGATATATGAAACCTTATCGATTCTAAATGGCTCAGGTACACATCCTATATCATATCGTTCCACGATTTCAACAACCTACCAACCAAGAAAAGAAGTATAATATATAGCCAGATGAGATAACAAGAGCTAAAGAATGGGCAATTACACTATGAGAAGCTCGCAGAGTAACAAGGCCAACAGGAATGAAAATGAAACCTATAAACAAAAATGTCATAATGACCTGCAGAAATGAAGATGAAACCCATAAATAAAGCTAGGTAATAATCAACATTAATAAAAGTTAACATCATAAAATGCAAGTTAAAATATCAACCAGAGATTAAGGAAGTTTTTGGATGCTAAAGAGTGTAGTCGTGCTCTCACCCATTCTGGAGTAAGGACAGGTTTGCAAGCCGGAAGACTCTGCTGAGTGAAGAGGTAAAAAGCTACACAACAACCATAACAAGACCAATAAAATATTAATGAGAGAAAGATTTGATTGCTTGGTGGACTAAACAGGTAAAAAGCTGAAAAACAACCATAAAAAGATGTTTGTGGACAACTTTGCTACCACTTCATAAAATGGAGTACTTCTTATACGAAGTCAAAGTTGTAATGCAAGGCAGACCAAGACTTATTCTCATCTACATATCATTCAACCCTCCGCAATTAGCATAACAATCGATGCATAATGCATTTCAGATGTGCTTCAACCGCGAATAGTCTAGCATATAACTATAATTTTTAGCTTAATGGCAATTATGGAGAAACAATTCAAAGGATACACCATCATTCCACCTGCTGCTCTCACTGCCACAACTCCCCAAGAAGAAACTCAAGTATGCGAGGAAAGCCGGTAGTGCACATACAGAGACGGCCACATGAATCGTCACATTTCTTTCTTCTGCTTGCAACTATTTGTAGACAATTGCTAACAATGCAGGTAGTAGACATATGCAACGAACAAATGAACTAGTATTTTGTATCAGCTATGTTTATATTTCTTCATATGTACTTGAAGCTTGAGCAGATAGATGAAAGATAGGCAGGCATGTGCAAGTACGGATCTCTCTCTCTCTCTCTCTCTATGCATGTGTGTATGTATGATTTAAATAAAACCAAAAGCAACACATTTTAAAAGTAAAAGCTTCAAATACCAAAAAGAAAACAAGAGTTAAAATAGCCAGAAAACCTGAATCCCTGTCTCTTTGTGTTCCTCTATCGGTGTCTGTCATTTCCGAATCTCCACGGTGATGCTCTACTACCACAATCCTTCCAGCAACCTTTGAAGTTTGAATTCCTATATGGCATCAAAACGGTAAAACCAGTAAAGCACGAACCTTTCACAAGCCAAACCAAAATTCAGAAACCTCGTTTCTAATTGCGTTATATGCACTTTCATTAAAACTCAGTATTAGACAAAAATAAATTTGAACTAGATTCAACATTCATCATCTTCATTGTTCATTTCACTAGCAACCTTTCTCTGAGCACATACCTTATACCAGTATTAAATGTTAATTACCACATTCTATTTTCCTTCTTTTTTTAAGTTTCCTTGCTCAAGTCACCAACCCTTAAGTATTTCTCTAATTAAACTCAAATAGATATTAATATTATCTTAGCCCCTAAACTAATATCTCTTATACGACAATTTCCAAGCAACCAAACAGAGCATAAAGTTACAATTGGTAATCAGATAGCTTCACCAATCCTCAAAATCGAAAACTCCACAGTAAAGGATAAATGAATAAATAAGAAAACTCATCTTATAAACTACATTATGCTTTATTCAGTAGAAATTCATTTGCACCACCGTTTTGTGCAAGAGCTAAGTAGTAAACAAACAAAAAAAAAAAAATTAACTTGTTTTCACATTCCTTTCCCTTGCATTTTCTCGTTAACCAAACAGGAAAACAGAAAAATCGTACCCAGAGAGTCAACTAGAGAGAAGTGGCGGCAATGTCAATAAGCCCAAAAGAATGAGCTTGAAAATAAGGAGGGAAGATTGAATTATACGAAAATTAAAGCGAAAATTTTCATTATTCTTTAATTGAAGCGGAAGGTGAAAGATTGCTTTGACGAGGGAACTGGAATCTTTTCAATCAAACATTGTGTTTTACAACATTCACGTGGGAAAAAGCGACAGTACCAAGCAACCGAAAACTAATATAAATAAGGTTAAACTACAATCAAAGTCACTAAACTATTAGTAAATTTGAGTTTTGGTCACTCGACTTCAAAATTTACAAAATGATCACTAAACTATTCAAAAAAATTTATTTAACTTATTAGACTGTTAAAATCGTTGTCATATAATCTTTTCTGTTTACACTTTCTACACCAATGGAAACTTATCTTTCCCCTTCTCTTCTACAATTTAGTGTTTTTTTTATGAAACAATTTTGAACGTCATGAATCTGTGAACTAAAATTTAAATAACTTTCTTTTTTGATGTTCAACACTCAATTGGATTTAATGTATGTTATTTTACTCATTGATGGGTATTGATTCATCGTACCAATTATCAAATTATTACTTGGAGCTCATTAGTAGGACTTTTGAAAAAAAAACTTAATTGCCTTGTAACTTAAATAAAAACTTTTGAATAGATCCGTGACCTAAATGAAAACTTCTGAATAGTTTAGTGATATTTTGTATCTTTTTTAAGTTGAGTAACTCAAACGTAGACTTATAAATAATTTAGTGTTTTTAAGTATAATTTATCTATAAATAAAGGGAGGGAGGGTGAAAATTAAAAAAAATGATTTTAAAAATATTCTAAATTGCAACATAAAATATGATTGAAGGTGTTGGAGCATGTTAATGAGATTGTTATACAGGGCGAAGTTAGAAATTAGAAATTTTTGTTAGGGTGATCGAAATTTTTATTATTTTTAGGGATTAAAATATAATTTTATTTTTATTAACTTAAAATTTTAAAAAGTTTAAAACAACTAAATAAAAAATTTTAAATTTTAGCGTGCACGGGCCTGCCAGCCGCCTATATACGCCACTGGCCATAAAGCCGCCAAATGCTCTGTGGTTAAAGATGCTTTCCGCTCAATGATCAATATATTTTCTTAGTTCTTTCCCTCTCCAATTCCCACACATTCTGATCACCCAAACAAGGCTTTTCGGCAGCATCTTCTCCTCTTCTGTTAAACCTATGCCAGAAACGTCATCTCCACAAATCCATGCAAGGTTCATACTCCATGACCTCCACCAGAACCCAACAGTTTCCTCTCATCTTATCGATTCCAGTGCCAACTTTGGCCTCCTCAGCCTCTCTTTAGTTCTAACAGCTTGTTCTTGTTAGCCAGAAGCCGAGTGCGTGAAAATGGTTCATGGGCAGTTGGCAAAATTGGGTTCATTTGAGGTTGTTGGTGATGCTTTGGTGGAGTTTTAATGGGGAGTTGGTGAGTTTGAGCATAAGGTGGTTGATGAAAAGCCTGTTAAGGATTTGGGTTGGAAAATTTTGATTTTGAAGCTTCTCAAAGAGGAAGTGTGGTCTCTATTATTAATTTGTTGAGGGCAGGTATTGATTTGCATTCATTGAGTGCAAAAAAAGCTGTTCATTGTTGGGTTCTAGTTAGTGATTTAAGGATATATCTGTGAATACCGCTCTGTTTTCAATGTACTCAAAACTTGGTAGTCTTGAAGGTGCAAGGTTGTTATTTGAAAAGATGGCGGAGGAGGACCTTGTACTATTATACATACCATTTTAGTCCTTAGACTATTAATAAAAGGAATTAACGAAAGCTAAATTTTAAAAGAGTTACTATTAATTTTTTTTTTTAAAACATGAAACTTGTTTATTTTTATTTGCACTTTTAACACCAAACAAAAATTTTATAAATTTCAACCCGAAACAATAAACAAGATTTAAAGTATAAAAATATATATTCTAACCGTTAAGACAACCATTCAGGCAATAACCAAGTATATAATTTGATTAATAATTTAACGCATTAATTCAATAATTTTCTAGTTGCGCACTTCTGAGCAACAACTTAATATTTATTCTTAGTAGATTTAATATTTATTTTCAGACAATAATTAAACATGCAATTTTGAACAAAGTTTTAATACATTTATTCGAATCACCCCATTATGCACAGAATGGACAACCCTGTTTATACACATCGAACAACGTCATATCTTCAAAATGAGACAACATTAACACTACATATAACATCAAATTGTACAGCTTACACGATATATGACATTTTCTAAATAGTGATTGTTAAATTTATTAAAAATTATATTTATTTAATTTTTTTAAATAATTTAAAGGTTAAATTAATCTATTTAATAGTAGATAAATTAATTTAATATAATACGTATAATAAAGGTTACTACCTTATGTGATGAGAAATGATTTAAACTATAAAATGTTTGTTCATAATTCTCGAATGTGATCATTTTATTGTTTAATTTATGCACAAAAGATAATGTTATGTATAATGATATTAATTATTTGATTGTTATTATTTTATTATATTAAGTGATGGTATAGTATATCATTAATAATGTGATAATATCTATTTCGTCACTTATATTTTAAATATTTTTTTTTATTTGGTGACAATTCAAATAATAAATGATAAACTCATATATATATTTTAGTGACAAAATTATCTGTCACTAAATACTTATTAAATAGTAACGTTTCATGTTATTATCATTAATGTCATGATTTTATTATATTATATGATGATATAATATGTCATTTAACACTCTTACAATCTAGCTTTCGTTATTTCATCCTTGACTACAATATAAATTATTAATGACGATTTTTTATATAATTCGATAATGCCACAAGTTGTCACTAAATACTAACTATTAGATGATGTTATAAGTTAGCGTCATCATATTCTCGATAATACATGATGAAAAATTATACACTGTCACTATTAACTTTTACTGTCACACTTACAAGATATAAATAATAACATCAATATAATTTGTAGTAACAATATTTTAGGCAAATTTGTTATAGTGGCTCTTTCAAATCACTGAATTTTGTGAATTCCCACATCACCCACAGTGTGAATTGCCCTCGGTTTAGTGGCTCTTTGTACCCCTCATGGGGTGAACCACCACGGTAGTATCAACAAACATATTGTTTAATTTTAGTTACAACAAGTTGTAATTGGATGAACAATTGAAAGAATAAACATAAAAGTTAGTTACATAATTCAAAAAACTTTTCTATCTCTGCAAGGTTTTGCCCATAAAGTAATATAATTCACTATTAATTTACAGTACAATATATTATTTAAATTAGCTTACGCATCAAAATTACCACTTCACTTGAAGATTATTCTACCCATTAAAACTTTCCCTTTGAAATTAGCTTAGCTATGAGTAGCACATCAACCCAATTTGTATACAAATTATACACTAAGAACAAGGTCCTAACGATGATTGGATAAGTGCTCTCTCAGTGCTATAATGAAGCAAACAAACCTTTGTTGAATAGATATTATTGGCTTGCAATTCTTCAATTACTATGAATTAATATTTATTTGAATTGTGCTTAAATAAATCTTTAATAAGAAATAGGCAAAGATCTTTAAGAAATAGATTTTTATAAAAACTAAATATCTTTATTTTAGGTAACATTGTATATAAAATCTTCAAAAAAAAAGTTATTATTTGATTGATATTTAACATGATCTAATCCATTAAATAACTGCTTACAATACTCAATATATAAAAAAAAACAAGAATTTTTTGTCAAAAGAATGTCGAATGTCAATATAGGTCAAGTTGTACAACAATGCACTTGCAAAGCGAGTTAAACTATGAAACATGCAATTGACACTAACAACAAAGATGAATACAAGAGGGCAGGCAAGGGCTTTAGCCCTAAAAAATGAAAACTCACATTTTAATCTTTTTATAAATGATGAAATTAGAAAGTTATATATGATAAAATTATACTTTGACTCCTCAAATATAAAAATAAAAATTTAATCCCTTCAAAAACGATGAAATATAAGTTAATATATAATAAAATTATACTTCGATCTCTCAAAAATTTTATAATTCAATTTTATTCTCTAAAAATATTTTAGATTCGCTCCTAGCTAACAAATAATATAGAAGTCAACTATCTAAAGCATTTCAAAAATGATACCCAGCTTTCAATTGGATTTGCATAAAAAAAATTGTGATGATACCATTATTGGCATTCAATATAATTTTTAAGTAAATATTATTAATGGCGAAAATGACAAGAAGTAAAGGCTTATAAATCGGAAACCTTCAAAAACTAGAGACTAATGAGAGGTTTGGATTGGTTTAATGAAAACATAATTGCAAAATTTGGAACATTCCACGGAAGGTTTGCCAAAAATCATTGACCAAACACTACTCATTGTCACAGATTACAATGCTTTATGAACTTATTCATCATTGATCTCTCCTTAAGCATTGGATTCTTTTTTTTTTTTTTTTTTTTTTTATCTCTTTTGCTTGTTGATTTCCATGCTTCTGGAAATTAGCCCAAAACTCTTAAATCTTTCAAAGCCTCGGTGAAGCAAAACAAACTAGAGCCACAGGTTCATGCAATAAAACCGCATTGGAGTTGGAGAAGGCTCATGCACAACGCGTCACATCCTTGTATAGCAAGAAATAGAAAACCGTGGACAACACCGCGGGAAGGTAAAGGAAGATTTTCTTAGTGAAAATTGATTCATTTTCACACCCTTCTTCAAAAATGGTCTCTAGCATTGGACAAGTTGAATATTTTCTTGTCGAAACGAGACGTGCAGGTGCCACTGCACCCCAGTTTTGCTTGCATCCCATCTCTTTCATCATCTCTAAAAGTTTATTGAAAAAAAAAAAGAGCTGTTTTTGAGTGGTTTTTGAGTATGGGTTTTGGTGGTTGAAGGAGAATATTGTTAAGGATAGAGGAATTGGGGGTCTCGCGAGGTTGGAGAGCAAAGGAGGGATTTATAGAGGAAGGGGAATAAGGGGTGCTACAGTGCTTAAAATAAGATGAAAGAGTTAAAAGACTGGCAGTTTGTTGGCAATAATTTAGACCAGAACAGACACCAATGTTTAAAGATGGAGGTTAACCCACGTTAGCTAACAATATACATTCTAAAGTTTTGACTCTTGTTTTTTTCCCCTTGTTATAGCAAACAGTCTTTTCTAATTTTCCAAGAGACAGATTGAAAAAATGTCATTTCATACTTGGCACTTCTAATAATCCATGAGATACAGATTGGATTTTTCTCACGAAAGTTAATATAAAAAATATATATATATATATATATATATATATATATATATATATATATAAAGATTACTTATCATGACCAGAGAAGACAAGACATGGAAAATTCCCTAAGGAAGAGGCAACTGGATGCCTTACTACCGTCATTAGATCACTGGTCTATCCCCCTGTGATTGTGAAGACCAACCAACCACATTTAGGCCTATAATTTATGGATAAGGATTAAGAAGAAAAAAAAGTGGAATTTGCAAGTAAAATTATATGGTTAAGAGTTCATAGATATTGAGCAATGTATTTCACCTATCAACACACGGTCGACAAATTTGTTCTATCTACAATCCACATTGCCTTGGCCTTGCCTAGCAAACATCGACTGGAAAGGTTGGAAAACAGTACAATACTGATCGGTCTTTTCAAGTTTCAATGCAATCTGAATGAAACAAAAATATTCGGACAGAGGCACATGCAGTGGATACAACTGCACGTGTTTGGACAATGTGGTTGATTCTGGTCTCTTTCAAGGGCTATATACGAGTAAAGACGATAATAATAAACCAGACAAATGAAACACAGTCCTGTTTTTGGATAAGAACATTGTCAGCTTAACCTGTGTCCTCTTCTACTGGGAAAAAAGGGTTTTTAACGTTATTGTATTCAATTTACAGGAAGCAATTTAAAGAGAAAGTTATCTACTTTGCATTCATTTGTCACAACATATAGCATTGTCCTGAAAATATTCCTTTCGTTGATCTATTAGCATGTATAACAAGCTTGTTTGTAAATAATTCAGAAAGGGAATAGCCTAACTGATTTACTGCATTATGTTTTGATATCACAAGCGAATCACACTGAAAGGCTTTTCCGGTTCCACGGTAAATATTTTGTGTCTACTAACACCTGCACAGAAAAGAATACAGAAGCAATGTGTCATACAACACTTCCTGAAATCTGAAAAGAAGGGAATATATCCAGGGGTGGAATTTGCAGCAGATTAACATTTGGTAAATGTAAAATGAATGTAAGATAATAGTATTTGGATGGAAGTGTAGAGAATTAGAAGTTTTTGTTTATTACTTGTTGAACTTTTACCTTAGACAGTAGATGTAGGAGCGTGATAACAACGCAACGGTAACCGAAGAAGAACCAATAAAGACATATGCAAGACCAAGGAAGTCATTATTTCGCCCCAACCAGCTTGTTTTTGAAAGAACAAGCTTCTTTTTACCACCAATACTGTATGTGTTGTAGTTGTTCATTAGTGGACCACTACAACATCATCCACATCTAAATCCGTTTCGATTCTCCCATACAATTTTCGGAAGCTAGGAAGGGCAGATGTACGCATCCATACAGTAAGATCCTCCTGATCGCTCAGCTACAATGCATTCATTCACCAGCCTCAAAAGAAAGTGCAGAAAACCATAAACCAAAAGATTATTTCATATCTCAAGCTCTAGCTGAATACATTATTCAAACCGAATAGACTGTATTAACATAATGAAAAGAAGAAAACTCGTTATTGAAAGATATATGCTAGTTGGTTGTACTGGATAAGTAATTTCTTGCTAGACAGAAGAATCGGAGAAAGGACAGTAGAAAGCCTCTAGAAAGAGATAATACTTACTGGAATTCTTGGGTTCAGCTTCCCACGGCCGATCACTGTACCATTTTGGAAATTGAAAGGATATACATTCTTTCCAAATTTGTGTTCCCGGTCACTCTTCCGGGCAATGTTCTTCCTGTTGACCTTGAGTTCTTCTCTATCACGAATAAATGTAAATGTATCATTAAATAAACTCCATGCTATTAACCCACAAGGAAGGATATGCTGATCATTGCTGAACTCTACAGGATGACATGAAATGGTGTCATGATACTTCCGTCCACGTAAGAGTTGCTGACCACTTCTGCTTTTGATGTACCTGGAAAATGTTTAGACCAGTGAAGTGTAAACTGAAGAAACAATGAAGATTAAACCAAGAAAATTTTGAAATTTGAATCAATTGTAAATAAAAAATAAGTAAACAACGAAGGTAAAAAGGGAAATATTGTAAGCAAGGCCCCAACCATGAATAGTTATTTTAAGGTCAAAAGACTGCCAAAAGTAAAAGTAAGGCAACAAGCCACTCGATAATTCATTTAAACGCTGGTGGCAATGGATCACTTTATCAATGCTGATCAAGCCAAAATTTAAAACCCACCGTCGGTGGTCTAATAATTATCAAGCTGATAGTAAATGTCAATAGGAGCTTTCATGTACTTGGGCACCTACAAAGAAATGTTCGATGCAAAATAAGTGTTACGAAAAAACAGTGAGATGCAGCTTAATAAGGACCTGTGTTCTACTAAGAATAATGCACCTATACTAGCATTGAATAGATGTTTCTCTCAACATTGCACAAAATAAAATTGACTCACAAAGGATTATGGAAAAAGGATAGAAAGAAATACTATGTAACAGTTCAGTTACCCTTCCAATTAACTCAAATTCCACAGATAATAACTGGTTTTACTTCATAGTAAATTTCAAAGCCACGTGATGCAAATTTGCACTTTAACTAGAAATAGACACTCAATTCCTTATAGTCTGTACTGCAATGTAAGCACTGTAATCACAGAGAAAGAATGGTTGAAGATATAGCTTTGCTAGACAAAGATTGAAACATATGAAGCATTTCCGTATTAACTATACGCTGAACTTACTACACCAACTTAAAGTTATATTTGAACACTTTAAAAGGAAGCAAGATTTTCACACTGAAGACATGGTCGACGAAGAAAAGATGCATCACCTTGAAGGAAAGAGAACAGTTCTTGGGAATTGAGTCATCCTGGATATATGAAACCTTATTGATTCTAAATGGCTTAGGTACACATCCTATATCATATCGTTCCACAATTTCAACAACCTACCAAACAAACAAAAATGCTTATTCCCATGTTATAAATATATCAACGGATGTTTGGAAAAGAAGTATAATATATAGCCACATGGGATTACAAGAGCTAAAGAATGGGAAGTTACTCTATGAGAAGCTCGCAGACTAACAAGGCCAACAGGAATGAAAATGAAACCAATAAACAAAAATATCAGAATGACCTGCAGAAATGAAGATGAAACACATAAATAAAGTTAGGAAATAATCAGCATTAATAATAACAGTTAACATCATAAAATGCAAGTTAAAATATGGGCTAGAGATGAATGAGAATTTCTGGTACTAAAGAATGTTGTCATTGTCATGCTCTTACCCATGCTGGACTAAGGACAGGTTTGCAAGCTGGAAGCCATTGCTGAGTAAACAGGTAAAAAGCTGTAAAACAACCATAACAAGGCCAACAAAATATTAATAAGGCAATATTGATTGCTTAGTGGACTAAATAGTAAGTCACCAGAAACCAAAAAAGAAACTAATTCTAAATATGAAAATAGAAGATGATTGTAGACCGCTTTGCTACCACTTCATATAATTATAATTTTTCGTTTAATGATGATTATGGAGGAACATTCAAAGAATACACCATCATCCACCTGCTGCTCTCACTGCCACAAATCCCCAAGAAGAAAAGACTCAAGTTTACATGCATAGAAAGGGAGCCACTAGTGCAAGTGCAGAGACAGCCACATGGATGAACACATTTGCTTACCTTTGCTTGCAAATATTCACAGACAAATGCTAACAATGCAGGTAGTAGACATACGTAAAGACGCAATAGACTAGTATTTTGTTTCAGTTTTGTATGTTTATATGCCTTCACATGTACTTGGAGCTCAAACGCATAAATGAAAGATAGGCAGGCATGTGATTTCATCCCTCCGCATCCATCTAGGTGATAGCACATAAGGATCCGTGTATGTATATATGTATGATTTAAATAAGACTAAAAGCCAAAGGAAAACAAGAGTTAAAAGTACAGACATGAAACCTGATTCCGTCTCGGCATCTTCTTCTATCAGTGTCCGTCATTTCCAAATCTCCACGGTGATGTTCTACTACCGCAATCTTTCCAGCAGCCTCTAAAGTTGCAATTCCTATTTAACAACACAACAAAAAAAGCAGTAAATCACAACCCTTTCTATGTGTTATATATGCACTTTTACTTAAAACTCAGCATTGAACCTCCACTATAATAAAAGATAATTCATTTCACTTGCAATCTTTCCATTTTCTTTCTATTCCTAGGTCACAAACTCATAAGTATTGCTCCAATTGAACTCAAATAGACATTAATCTTAGCTTAGCTTCTTAACTAATATCTCTTATTCTGCAATTTCCGAGCAACCAAACAGAGCATAAAGTTATAAATAGTAGTATCTATAATAACTTCACCAACCCTCAATCTAAATCTCCATCCTAAAAGGATAAATGAATAAATATAGAAAAAAAATCATCTTATAAATTACATTAACCTTTTTCAGTAGAAATTCTTTTGCACCACTAATTTGTGCAAGAGCTAAGTAAAAATCCAATTTCAAAAAAAAAAAAGAAAACATTAACTTGTTTTCACATTCCTTTCCCTCCCATTTTCTCGTTAACCAAACAGGAAATAGAAAAAAAACTCGCACCGAAAGAGTCAACTTGAGAGATCTGGCGGCAATCTCGATAAGCTAAAACTAATGAGCTTGAATTCAAGGAAGGAAGATTGAACTGGAATCTTTTGATTCAACAAATAGAAGGAGACGATGTGTTTTACAACATTCACGTGGGAAAGCGATGCTACCAAGCAACCAAAAACATAAATAAATAAAGGATTTTGGTCAAAAAGTTTCATTTCCTTTTTCAATATTCTTCCATTATTTATTAGTTCCACTTAGTTTAGAAAACTTAGGGTAGCTTTTGAAATTTTCAAAAAAAAAAAAAAGAAAAGGGATTTTGATTTTAAATAATATTCTAAATAATCTTATCGTATGTTAATAAGATGGCCATATAGCCGCCAAATGCTCTGCAGTTAAAGATGCTTTCTGCTCAACGATCAAGACATTTTCTTAGCTCTTTCCCTCTCCAATTCCCACACTTTCTGGCCACCCAAACAAGGCTTTTCAGCAGTATCTTCTCCTCTATGTTAAACCTATGCAAGAAACAACGCCATCTCCCACAAATCCACGCAAGGTTCATCCTCCATGGCCTCCACCAGAACCCAACAGTTTCCTCTCATCTCATCGATTCCTATGCCAACTTTGGCCTCCTCAACCTCTCTTTACAACTCTTTGATTCCATCACCAACCCAAGTTCACACCTTTACAACACGATGTTAAGAAATTTAGTGACGTCGGGTGAATATAAAAGGACTCTGTTGGTTTACAAGGACATGGTGGTAAAAAAGTCCATCTGCCCTGATGAGAAGTCTTACCCTTTAGTTATAAGAGCTTGTTCTTGTTTGTCAGAAGCTGATTTTGGGAAAATGGTTCATGGGCAGTTGGCGAAATTGGGTTTTGATTCATTTGAGGTTGTTGGTGATGCTTTGGTGGAGTATTATTGGGGAGTGGGTGAGTTTGAGCATAAGGTGGTTGATGAAAAGCCTGTTAAGGATTTGGGTTATTGGAAAGGTTTGATTGTTGAAACTTCTCAAAGTGGTAATGTGGCCTCTATTATTAATTTATTGAGGACAAGTGTTGATTTGGGTTCATTGGGTATAGGAAAAGCTGTTCATTGTTGGGTTCTAGTTAGTGGTTTAAGTAATGATTTGTCTGTGAATACTGCTTTGTTGTCAATGTATTCAAAATTAGGTAGTCTGACAAATGCAAGATTGTTATTTGAAACTATGCTGGATAAGGACCTTGTTGTGTGGAATAGAATGGTATCTGCATATTCTCAAAATGGAAAACCAAAGGAATCACTTGAGAATTTGAGGTGCATGGCAAATTTTGGGATTAAAGCTGATATGTTTACTGCTATTCCTACTATTTCCTCTATCAGGCAGTTAAAATCTATTGAGTGGGGCAAACAAATGCATGCTTATGTGACAAGAAATGGTTTGGACTATCAAGTGTCTGTTCACAATTCTCTTATTGATATGTACTGCGAATGTGATTGTTTAATTTATGCGCGTAAGATTTTTGACAATCTAACAAACAAGACTGTGGTTTCATGGAGCTCAATGATCAAAGGATATGTAAATCATGATCAGAATCTAGATTCTCTTTCTCTTTTCTCCAGGATGAAAACAGATGGCATTAAAGCAGATTTCATTACAGTTATCAACATCTTGCCTGCATGTGTGAATATAGGAGCACTTGAACAAGTGAAATGCCTTCATGGATACTCTTTGAAGTTCGGTCTGAATTTGCTGTCATCTGTTAATTCTGCACTTCTTATCAGTTACGCAAAATGTGGATGCATAGTTTTTGCTAGAAAGCTTTTTGACGAAGAAAAAATTGATGGTAAGGATGTCATAACTTGGAACTCAATGATCAGTGCATATGCCAAGCATGGGAACTGGTCAGAATGTTTTGAGTTGTATAACCAGATGAAGCTGTTGAATCTGAAATTGGATCAAGTTACTTTTCTTGGCCTGTTGACTGCTTGTGTCAATTCAGGCCTTGTTAAAGAAGGTCGAGCAGTTTTTAAGGAGATGAGAGAAATCTATGGTTGCCAACCCAGCCAAGAACACTATGCCTGCATGGTGGATTTGCTGGGGCGAGCTGGACATATCAATGAAGCTAGAGAAGTTGTTAAAGAAATTCCATTCAAGCCAGATACTCGAGTGTGGGGGCCCTTGTTGAGTGCCTGTAAGCTGCATTCCCAAACCAAATTTGCGGAGTCTGCTGCTGAGAAACTATTAACAATGGAACCAGAAAATGCTGGAAATTATGTTTTACTCTCGAACATATATGCGGCTGCTGGAAAGTGGGATAAATTTGCTAAAATGAGGAGACTTCTTAAAGAGAAAGGTTTAAAGAAAACCCCTGGCTGTAGTTGGCTACAAATAAATGGACACGTACACGAGTTTCGTGTTGCTGATAAATCTCATCCAAAAGCAAATGACATATATGCTTTACTTGGAATCCTAGAGTTTTCAATCAAGGAGGCCAAGGAGCAGACTGCAGAGAAAGTATCCTAAGTGCTTATTTCGTTCACCAGGGAGTTGACAATAGAAAGTGATTAACCTTTATTACGTTGAATGAAAATTTACATTGAAGATACTGCTAAAACAGGCCAGATACAATGAAGATGATGATGCAGTAAGCAGCTCAACTCATCAGCTCGCATTTGTGGCACCTTCTGTTTTGAGCTACCCAAGATAACAGATTATTCTGTTTGCAAGCCAACTAGAAATATTTAGGATGTGACTTGCTGTGATTGATGCTGCTCCAAATATCAGACATCTGTGGCAGCGAACCATTTCATAGAACTAAAATGAGCATGCCTGAAGCTCTTCTAAAAGTGTTTAGCGTCACATGCGTTTGTCTTTTTTCTGTTAGTACTTCCAGTACTAGTTTTGGCATTGATTTATTTCTTTATTGCCTGTATAAGTACCAACTTCTTCCAAATTTTATTATGCCAACATTCTGAGGATTCTACATATAGATCTAAAGGGGGTTGAATTGTGTACTTGTTAAGTTTCTATATTGGTTTAACCTGACAGCATGGGGTAACCGCTTCCATCCTGAGAACAGCTGACCCTGTCTTATTTGTCTCAAGTTATATTTTAGTCACTTATGTTTGAAATGTTACGTTTTAGTCACTTATATCATGTTGTAACATTTTAGTCATTGGACCTTAATTGTCATTAAGAGTATAACGGTTAGCTGATGTGGCACGTTAAATTAAGTTAAATTATAAAATTGGTCCCCATATTTTTTTTATTTTGAGCTTTTTTCTCTCTTTTATGTTCTTTGATTTTTTCTATATTTTTCTTTATTATACTTTTATTTTTTTGAATAATTTAAATTGGGTAGATCAATCAAAGAGAGGGAGAAGCATAAGAAAATAAAAAAAAATAAAAAGTTAAAAGAAAATAAAAGAAAAAAATTAAATTACACAAAACGAAAAAATACGATGACCAATTGTATAATTTAACCTAAATTTTTTGTTTGAAATAATGATTTAAAGTGTCACCTCAGTTTACTGTTACACCGTTAATGATAATTAACAGTTTAGTGACTAAAATGTTACAACACATTAATATAAGTGACTAAAATATAATATTTTAAAAGTGAGTAAAATATAACATGAGGTACAAAAATGACTATTTTGGTAGTTTACCCTAGATGGATTCTATTTGAGAATAATAAGGGGACCAAAATCATAATTTCACCTTGTTTTCTATTGGTTCTTCGTTTGCATTCTTAAACCCGAACTAAAACCCTTTCCTCAAACTCTTCCTTCCAAACCAAAAATCTCCGCCGTTGCCGTCGCCATGTCCCTTATAGCAGGTTCCTACGAACGTTTCATTTGGGGCTTCAAACTGAAACCCCTAACTCATGACCCCCCTTCTCAATCTCTCAGTCTTACCCAAATCTTCTCTTACCCATCCCACATCGCCCCCATAACCACCGTAGCCGCCGCTGGTCCAGCCGCTGCTTCCGGCTCTTCAGATGACACCATCCACATCTACGACCTCTCCTCCGCCGCATCCCTCGGTCCTCTTCACCACTTCTCCTCCTCCATCACTTCCCTCTCTTTCTACTGCCCTCCAAACCTCTCCTTCCCTCGTAATCTCCTCTCCGCCGCTGCTGATGGCACCATATCCATCTTTGACACGGAACCCTTTGTTCTTCTCAAGTCCTTTAGGTCCCATAAAAAGTGTATCAATGATTTGGCTGTTCATCCTTCTGGGAAGCTTGCTTTGAGTGTTTCTCGTGATGGATGTTTGGCTATGTCGAATTTGATGAGAGGAAAAAGGAGCTTTTGTTGTAGGCTGGGAAAAGAAGCGACGATTGTTAAATTTGATGGGAGTGGAGAGAGGTTTTTTATGGCTTCCGAGGAGAAAATTGGTGTTCATTTAGCGGAAGATGCTAGGTTATTGTTTGAGTTGGATAATCAAAAACGAGTTCTTTGTGCTGCTCCTGGAGAGGTTAGTTTCTCTCTCTCTAATTTTAATAAAAAAGTAAATCTTTTTAATATAGCTAGTAGCTTTGTTTCTTGAAGGAATAATTGTTGGAATATGAAACATTTTTGGTAATAGAGTCACTGCTTTAAAATGTCTAGAGATTGGATTTTTATAGGCATGTAAGTTAAGGTTGGCTGCATGAGATTGTAAATTGTGTTATGAATTGAATAATTTGGTGTGGGGATGTTAGTATATATTTTTTCTATTTTGGTTGATTGGTTTGAGTATGTGTTAGTGATGTTCTGCTTAAAGTTTAGTAGAAAATAGAGCTAAAAGGTCAGAAGCTAGAAGCTCAACTCATTCACCATGTAGCTGAACCATCTTTTGGTATGAATCTACTGTTTGTTGGCGCCTTAGAAGATGGAATAAGGTCATATTGATGGGGGGTATAGTTTTGTTTCAAAGATGTGTTCTTCGAGATGTCAGCATCTTCCAAAGCTCGGATATTTAACACATTAAGAAAAATGTTATAGTGGATGAAGTTCTAGGATCCCAATGTTGTGGCAGTCTTCTAGTACTCTTAGGCTACTTGTTTCATGATGCACGATTCTTGTTTTCTCGTCATTTATAATTTGAATTTCTAAAGGCATATTGTGATTTTGCCAGGGTGGAATTTTATTTACTGGTGGTGAGAGCCGTAGTATTACAGCATGGGACACAAACAGTGGTAAGGTTGCTTATTGCATCGAAGATGCACATTCTACCCGTCTAAAAGGTATTGTTGTGCTTACCAAAGATGGTGGTAGTGATGATGAACCATATTTAGTGGCATCTGCATCATCTGATGGGTTTATACGTGTTTGGGATGTTCGGATGGCTGTCAAGGAGAAGCCAAATCCATTGGCCCAGGCTAATACGAAGTCCAGGCTGACTTGTCTTGCTGGATCATCTCTCAAATGTGAGTATTCAGCTTGTTCTTATACCTACTGACTCGTCTGTCTAGTAAACTTATGGCCATATTGATGTCTTCCATTGCCATCAATATAACCATTCTAATTGTTTCCATGTGCTGTTAAATGATGGAAAACTCTTGCCTGAAATTATTATGGGAACTTCTTTTGATATGCATTATTTGTGGTTCTTTCACCTCACAGTAACTTGTTTTGCTGACAATGCTAAATGATTATGGCATAACCTGATTTTTTATTTTTTTTCTTCTCGGGACATTATTATATGAAATTGTAGGCATTCTGAATCTCATGTGCTTGATTTATTGTGAATTGTAACTGCTATTCATTGATTCAATATATCTCTCTTTCACAGCTTCTAAACGACCTCGGATCGGGAAGAGTACTCCTAAAGAAAAGGATGTGGCAGAAGAAGTATAAGAAAATTTGCCAGTGAGCTTGAACTATGTAGAAGGGGTTTTGAGAGCTCTCTCATGGTTGCTGAAAAAAAATCCTGTTTTTTGATTCACAACTGATAGTTCTGTTCATATTGATTTTGACTGTTGAGTTGTATCATTTTATTTAAAATTTATTACTTAAATTGAGATTCTCATAAAATTTTCCATTATGTGTATGCACATGATTGAATGTCAAACTTTAGAAGCTCAGGTTAAAATCCAATTCTTAGAAGAAGAGGGGTAAGAAGTGAGAATCTTTAGGGTGGGGAAACATCAAATATCAGCCCCCGAACTTTTACCACATCTGGTTTTAAAACTGAAATGATACAAACTATATTGTTGATTATATTTGGTATTTTTATGCAAGGTTTTCAAAACTGATCATCTATTGGTTGTTTGGTTTGATTAAATCAATTATTAAAAATAAAAATATATTAAAAACTCAGTTCAAACGCTGGGTTCAGTTAAATTTTTGTCGGGTTTAATCTATCAATATCAAATTTTGAGTTAACTAGTTCAATGTCTTCTAAATTGATATTTTAATTGGTTTTTAGTCCAATCAATTCAATCGGTCGATTTGGTCTGATTAACTTGTCTTGTGAACGGGTGTTTTGTGATCTGGTCCGGTTAACTTACCTTGTTCAATAAGTCGATCTGGTACGATTTACTTGCCTTGTGAATAGGTGTTTTGTACCCAAAAAATTGAATATAATTAAGGTAAACTGTTAAAATAGTCACTTTTGTTTACATTATGTTACATTATAGTTATTTATATTTGAAATAATAATTTAATTTACCACGTCAGTTTATTATTAACATTCGAAAGCTCTATCATAGATATTTCCCAGCTGAAACAGGAACCAGGGCATAGAGTCGGAAAAAAAATGTGGACTTTAACGAAAAGGCCGACAAAAACCCAGTTTTGGTTTTTTAGCGTACCATCAACAATGTAGCACAAAGTAAAATATATAAAATCAAAATCCTGAAACCATGTGGCCTCTCCATAGTAATAACAAAAGAATGCTTAGACTGGGTTATCTCTAACAGTTGTTTATCATTCTAAGGATCCAAAAAAAAAAAAAATCTTCAAGAGTCCCAAGCCATGAGCCAAGAGCAGAACCAACCTTCTCCTGCTGCTGCTCAGCCAGATCGGCGTCCTCCATTCGATCCCAGTCGAAGTACCCTTTTTCCTCTGTTATTTTTGCTTTCTGGTTTTTCTTTGTTTTTCCGTTTAAGGGTTTTGATCTCTGTGCTTAATGTTTTCTTCTCTGTTTCTCTTTTTGTAAATTTGGGTTTTTATTGGTTTATGCTCTTTGATTAAAGAAGAGTGATCTTTATAGGTATCGCTTGGTAAGATTTTTTTTGTTGGAAAAGTTTTGGGTTCAAAGAGCTGTGTAATCAATTGTGAAGTGCGTTTACAGTACTTGAAATAGCTTTTATTATTTGTAGAAATTATTTGTTGGTATAATGGTACTATGTGAAAGACTAAATTCTATTGCTTTAACCTAGATATTGATCTCTGTCTGCCTGGTTTTTTCTATTTGAGAAACTATCATTCAGTGCCTTCAATTTTATGCGAAGCACTCTTAGCCTTTTTTAAGAAGTTGCTTTAGCTTGAAAGTATCTCAGTTACTTCAATATTCAAATGGTTATGGCTATTACAGTGTTGATGAGAGGGAGGGTTATGGTTTACTATGTTACTTGGACTTCATTTTTGTTGCATTACCTGTGGCTAACGCATAACTAAACACGGGTTTTTGGATATATGATTTAATAAGGATCTTCTAATTTCACTCACATCCGAATCCGACTAATTTAGACGGTTTAACCTTACCTTCAGTCCACCAATGTGGTAGCTTTGTTAATAGATTTAGGATCTTTTTAGCCGGGGATCTTTGAAGACCTTTTATGAAATTCTTCTGTAAACCTCGAAATCTCTTTGTTTCACCATCTCGTAAAACGTATGCATGTTTATGCAGTGATTGGCATTATTAAGAGGAAGGCATTAATAAAAGAATTAGCTGCTGTATACCATGGTGAATGCCTTGCATACTGTCAAGAACTTCTTGAGCTTCAGAAAAAGTGGAATGAGGTATTTCATTTATGTATATCTATTGAGTAACATTTTCAGTCTAAACTTCTAAATATGTAATTATGATTATCTTTGTTCTCACTACAATTAGTTAATTCTAGTTGCATATATACCTCTTCCTGCACTCTGTAATACAAGGAATCTGTTCTATGAAGCCACAGCCCGGGGTTGTTATATTTTCCAATACCTAATCATATATGAACTATTTAGAAATGCTGTTAATTGTAGTTGGCCTTCTAGAACTGTCTGGAAATTGTACTTGAACATGTTCTTAGAAGTGCTGTTATCCTAATCTTTGTGTTCATTGAGATCCATGGATGGTTTTCTCATTGCTGCTGTTAAGAACCTATAACATTCTATATTTTTCCCGCTATGGTATTCATTTTCTCACTATTTACAGCCCTTTATTGATGATAAAAGCCCTGATGATTCGAGGAAGAAAATGAAGCCTCCAAAACGGCTAAAGAAGTCTCGCTAACCATACAGTAAGGTTCAAGCCTAATCTTACATGCAAATGTTATATCTATCAATGTTGTTTCTTTATATGCAGCTGAATTTATAAAATGCTAGTGTAAGGTTCATCATGTTGCCCAATTTACAGTTTGTTGAGTGGCCAGCAATACCAATCCCTCGTTTTTCGCTAGTGGTCAAATAGGTTAACAAACATTTGTATGTATATACGTCTATTTGCAAGATAATGTAATGGCTCTGAGATTTCATCACTTCCCTTCATCCACATAAGAAACATCTATCTAGATGCCTAATGAGTAAGTGGAGCCTGGAAAAAGATCAATCAGGATTTCTAGTTTCCATCATATTTCTGTATTATATGTAGCATATTAACACATGATTACTTGTCTAAGACAATCACAATTATGGTGTTTTTATACACGTGCTTGATCCAACTACTATGTCATCGAGCATCGGATAGTACTTAGAAGCTCCCAGGTCATTGAACTTTATCTGTTTCTACGATATTTACTTGTATGGTGGTTCCAATTTTGGAAGCTTGTCCCAGAGCTTGTTTCTACAACATGCATAAGATCAGATTGCAGATGGTTCATTCTGGATTTGATTTAGAATTAATTTAATTTTTTTGTGATCTAACTCACTTTGTGTAATTGATTTCAACTGCGGGAAGATATATATATCGATTTTTCAACATTTGCAAACAAATCCATAATAAGGTATTCAGATAATAAAAAAAAAGGCAGAATCTTATTAAATAGACATTTTACTATAATGGGATTTTGTGGAATTTTTTAAAATCAAACATATCAATCCATCGTGGATCATGTCATATAGTATTTGCATTGAGAAATGTAAATTTATCCGTAAATTTATCTTTTAATCAATTCAACATTACAGTAGGAGAGAATTTGATTTCTAGAGAAAAACAATATATTTGGTAATTGATTTAATAAGTTTTAGATCACTAACATAATTTTACAATTTTTTAATTTTTGACGTGGTTTGATTAAATGGCTGTAGTCTCTTCATTTAGATCCATCATAATAAGATATCACTTTAAACGTTGTCTGACATTTTAAGGGTTGCAATGTATGTGTTTGTTTTATGGAAAATAGCTTAGGAATTTTATTTTATTTTTGTATTTTCTTGTGTTTGTTTCCTGAAAAATAATTTGGTCAATTGAAAACGATTTTCAGGTTAATGGAAAATAAGTCCATTTTATTGTAAATTGACCTACTATTTTAAAGAGGACAAATTATTTTTTGAAAAAGTGCTTTCTATAAGTAATTGTATTTTTATATAAAAATAGCTTAAATCAAGTCTAAAATTATCATTATAATAATTTTTTATTTTAATTTTTAAAAGTACTAAGATATTAACATTCAATATTATTAAACATATATATTCAACTATTTATATTTAATAACATAATAAATTATTATAATTAATACAATTTATTATTTTAATAAATTATTTAATATTACAATTTTAGTTTAATAGTAAATACATTTTACAATTTATAAATATTTGATAATAAATATTTTATAGTAAAAAAATGAATATTTTAATGAAATAAATATGAGTATTTTTTAAAATTATTCTTTGCTTCATTTATTCCTTCAAAATCTAATGTGTCATTATCCACTCTGATATATGTAGTATATGTAATTTAAATTATGTTTTAATAAGGCATTGCTTATCATTAAGTTTATATGTATATATGATCTTAATTATTATAAAATGTCATCTTATTATAAAATAAATTTTGATTGACAAAAGAAAATGTTACTATAATAATTTATACCAATTATATTTATGTTGTGTTTAGTTCATTAAGAACAACTTTTAAAAAATAATTTTTAACACAAAATCATTCAACTACAAAAAAACATTAACTTTATAAAAAAATCAATTTATTTCTTAAAAATCATTTTTCGAAAATGTTTTAAGTGAAACAAACTCTTTTATTTTCAATAAATGGTAATTAATGGCTTCAACTAGTTCTTCCCATAACACTTAAAATGTCGGATAAGGCTTGACCGTCAGTAAAATATATATATTAGTGCATAAATTTATAAATTAATAATGAATGATCAAATATTATTTATAAAAAATATAATTATTAATATATCATTTAAAATTTATATTTTGAAAGGATTTTATTTTAAATTTATTAAAATATGTATATTTAATTTTTGTTGGTAGAATACAGAAGTCTTCCATCCAATAATATAAAAAAATCAAACTTTTTATAATCTTAACGGCAAAGTTTGAAAATACTTTTAGGTTGAAATTAAATTATAATTTGTATGATAGTAAAGATATAATTTTACTATTTAAATAGCTTAAATTTTTATAATTTTTAAATGCTTAAATTAAATTTTTATAATTTTTAAATGATGAAAAAATATATATATTTAAAATTTTAAATAATTTAAATGAAAAAATTTCAATTTTAGTGACACCGGTCGTTGCGGGCCCTAGATACACAGCTGTGTGGAATATAATAATAAATCCGAAAAACTCTAAAAAGTAAACACTCAACTATTTATCATCTTATGATAAATACGACTGTCCTTTCCATCGCTATAAATGGTCTCATAAGCATTTTTTGTACACTCTAGAATCCTGAAATATGTATGATTTCACCTATATGTGTTCATTTCATCTCCGACAATCATTCTATCGTGTGTTCCGGCAGCTTTGTAATCTAAGAACTAGGAATAATTAACGAATATTAGAAGATTATTCAAATTTATTTTCTTCCTTGGATGATGATCTCAAGTCAGGGATTTCTACAAACAGGAATTTAGTAACTAATAGTGATGTTTGCTTAAGACAAGAAACAGTGAAATAGTCTAGATGCGTATTTTGATGCTCAAGACAAAGAAGCTGACAAGTAAGAAACAAGGTCCGTCATTATTGATACGCTATACGGAAACCCTAGCTTCCTAGTTACTATGGGTGTTATAAGAGAAAATCATATCATCAGAGCCAAAGTGCACCAGCATCTTTGAGGAGAGGGATCAACGTGCCATTGATGTGGGAAGCGATGAGGGTTTCAATGCCACCAAGGAACTTACCACCAACAAACACGGCAGGGATAGGCTGCCGACTGCCATCTGCGGAGAGCCGAGAGAGGACAGCTTGAATGTCGGGACCTGCAACATGGTTGTCAAGCTCGATGGTAATGGGGGCAACGCCAAGGCCTAAGAGGAGTCGTTTAGCCACGGTGCACATGCAATCGTTGCCACTCGTACTGAAAAGGACAACTGCGTTGCTTGAAGCTAGCTGCTTCACTATCTCGTATGGATACTCAAGGTTCATTCTGTAAAGATCAGAGGCAGTTGCAGAAGAGTGAAGATGAAGTGAAAAGTGAAAAAGGAGTGTTAAATGGAAAGGGTTGTTTACAGGTATATATTTCCAGGAAAAAGATGAGAACAAAGCAGTAACGCAGAGAAAATTACTGTAAAGAATTCATTTTTACATTAATGTATAATGTATGATACTCAGTAACCACAAGAATAAGAAAGAGAGAAATGGTAACCGCAACTGAAACTGAGCAGCGCCGCCAAAACCTGCCCAATTGGCTCCCAATCATTCACTACCAAAAAATAAGACTTCTTTATTTATTAGTATGTCAAATGCCATTTTTTATATAATTAATGTATTTTTCAGATTAGTTTTATATATAAATTAATTATTTTTTTATTATCATAAATCCTTTCTAATAGCTTATTGAATTTATGTAAAATCATGATTCTTTTGTCTATTTATTTACCATTCCTGTTTTTCTTTTGGCAAAAAGTTTCAGACTATGACAAATTAAAATGGATGTCACGTCATTTTTGGGTGTGGTTAGTGTCAAGACTTCTGCAAAATGTTTCACCTTTTCCGTAGAAAAAGTTCAAAACGGGGTTAATTACAATAGCCTATTGTACGTATGTTGGCCGCTTATATCCCATAATTTGTCTTTCTACTCTACGTTGTTAGTATTTAAATAAAAATATTAAATTTAAAAAACAAGTTTGGATAAAAAAATTTAAGTCTATTTTAAATATGGGTCAAGTTCAAACTTGAATAATCAAGGCCCGAGCTCGTTTTAAATTTCTAATACTTTATATTATTTTATTTGGAACAAATTAAAAAAATAAAACTATACTAAATATATAATACTACTCTAATGTAAATGTTAAAATAAAGTTAAAATTACTATATAAAAATTTTAACAAATAAAAATGTATAAAATTATTAAATATTAATATAATATAATTATTTTAAAAAATAAAAATAATATGGGTGTGCCTAAAATGGGTTTGAATTAGTTTTCTGAAAATATGGACGGGTTTGAGTAAAATTTTATACCTAGATTTTGAGACAAATTGAGTTTGGACAAGTATAAAATATGTTAATATCATGTTTTTGGACAAGTATAAAGTATATTAATATCATGTTTAAGCCCAGCCCGACCCAGCCCATGAATCTCTATTTGGGATTTCAATTCTAAATTTAAATTTAAATTTGTTATAATTTCATATTTTATTTTTTAATTAGTAGTATTTTGAAATTTAAAATTTACTACATATATTTTAATTTTGAGACATCAAGTCTCTACACTTTTTTTTTATTTTAAAAATCTTGGTTCTTCCGTTGATTTTTCTATTAGAAATGTTGATTTGACTATTATAAAAAAAGTAAAATAACTTATTTAGCTTTCAATATTTACATTTTTTATCAATTTAATCCTTACTCTCTAAAAGTACATAAACAATTACAAAAATATTTTTAAAATAAAAATAAAAATGTAAAAATATTTTTTATAAAAAATTAAAAAAATAAAAATTTCCTTAAATTTTAAAAATAAAAACAAGTTTTTTTTAATTTGAAATCGAATTAATTATATATCAAAAACATTTCTATATAAATCTAATTATAAAGTATATAACATTTGTATAAAATTATTTTTAAATAACAATACAAACCCTGAATCGATTCGGATTAAATTTAAAATTTGTTGTAGAAAATACAGAATTTTATATAAAAATGGATCTCATTATGGGAAAATACAAAGATAATAAATTAAGTCTTAAAACTTTTATATAATGTATTTTAAATAAAAGTTTACACAAGTCGGGCCAGCCCAAGATTGGATGGAGAATCTTATTATATTGGGCTACAATGTAAGTAGGATCAACATTTAAGATTGGTTACGTTCCATAAAAGCACAAGCACAAATACCTGAGCAAGTAAAAATCAGTTGGAAGTTCATGAGTCAATATCCAGTTTTTCTTTTCATAAATCGCCTTACTCTCATGGTATTCAGAGTACTTTAAGTTGGTTTCTTGGGCAAGTTTTGGAATTCATTGTTTGGTATAATCAACTCTCACACTGCTTTGTGGTAGCAAACCCTTCGTCCAATCTCGTCAACGCATGAAGGCTCTAGTGTTCAGTAATGGCATCGATACTCTCTTGCAGAACCAAAATTAAAGTATTTTGTTGCAATTGTTGATTGGCTAAAGGGTTTGACATGGAAGCCTTGAGAGCTTGCACAAGAGTTGTACATAATAGATGAAGTAACCCTTCTTCCTCGATATTGTAAATTACTATTTTTGTCATCCTTTTAATTTTAGACAAAGTATTACAACTTTCATTGGTTGGTAGATCAATTTTGGGCGTTCCATGAAAGCACAAAACAAATAAGTAAAAACCAGTTGGAAGTTCATGATCAATTTCCTTTTCTTTTTTATCATAAACATTCCTACTCCCATTTTATTCATGGTACTTTAAGTTGGTTCCTTCGGCAAGTTCTTGAATTCATTATTTTGTATAATCAACTCTCACACTACTTGGTGGTAGCAAACCCTTCATCAACTCTCATCGATGCATGAAGCCTATAGGATTTTGTAGCGATTGTTTATTGTAGCACATAAAGTAGCCCTTCTTCCTTGATATTGAATGTCAAATGCCAACCTTTCATCTTTTAATTTAGACAAAGTACTATGACTTTCATTGGTTGGTAGAACTCTTCTCACTTGACTAGCAGTTATATGACTGAATCTAATTTACATATTTTCCGTGACTGTGGCTTTGCAAGATCCATTAGGAAGAGCTTCATTCGTCCTAGTGAAGAAGCCAACTTCTTCTTTTTCTCTAGCTGATTAGATCAGTGGTAACTTTTAGAATGATCTTAGTTTTCAAGTATAAGGTAGTGAATGAATTATTTTGTTTTCTACCGCTTGTTGGAGGCTATGGAAAGTACATAATGATTTCATCTTTAATAGGGGACAATTAGGAGTCAGGAACTTGGTGATGGAGTGTCGAGCTTGGGCCTAAAGCATTGTTGAGTCAAGAAGGTCACTTGAATTAGACTCTTTCAGATAACATCCATATGGGAAATGGAAGGAACCAAGATAAAAATGAATCAAAGTGAACTCATATGGTTTGGTCAGTGAAGCTCATGTTATCGTAGCTGCTGTGGATGTGATTAGTGACAACGACAGGCGATGGGTGGTTGGATATAGTTGAAGTCTGGGATATAGCCCAGTATTGATAACTGAAGCTTGGGTAGTCCTCGATGGATTTTAGATAGCTTGAAATATGGGCTATAGGAAGGTGGAAGTTAAAACTAATAGCACAGAGCTTTTCCAAGTTCTAAAAAAAGAATTTTAGGAAAGATTGTCATGATACTACCTTGGGACAAATTCAAAAACTGTGCAAAACACAATGGAGAGCGGTCTTTAAACACATGGGTAGAGAGCTCAATAAACCTGCTGACATCAAGGCTAAAAATATAATAGATGAAAAAACCAAACTTGAGACTCTTTTACACGGGCATAAACAAGGGGCAGCGGTGGCCTTGGCCCTCAAAACTGTTAAAATTGCCTTGTAATCCCTTCAAATTTAAAAAAAAAAATTTAAGTTAGTATAATAATAGCTACCTAAACTTGAAAAATCAATTAGATCACACAAATTTGAAGAATCAAAATTTCTAAATGCTTTTGACTGGAAAAGAAGTTAGCAAATCATGGAGAAAAGAGAACATAAAAAAAAGATATATTGAATATGGCTATGTATGATTTTAAACCTAAATAAATGTATTTGTAGTGCAAAATTTGCACAATGGTTTCTCCAAAAGTGCCATTAATGAATTGAAGTAGTTTTTAGGTTTTTAATAAATTTGCATTGTAAATTTCTATGTCATTTTTGAGTATCTTCCTAACATTTTTTGTCCTCTCAAGTCATGAAATAGGTTTAGTTAAATCTTTCAACTTATTTTAAAACGATATACTATGTGCACAAATCAAAGTTCTATAGCTTAAGATATAGTCAAAATACTTAAGGAATGATAAGTTGAAAGTCCAAATCACAAAGCTTGACAATTAATCTTTTAAGTTTATTTTTCTCCAAATCTTTCATCTAATCTATCAAAAATCAAATATAAGTCAAAGTAACATAATTAAGAATTTAAATGAGATGAAATTTGGGCACTTATTAAAGTATTTCAAAACCTTAATTTGTTTGCAATTTATTATGAAGATTTTGCCTAGCATCCTGTGAAAATGCTACTTTCTCTGATGGAAAAACGTTTTGAAGGGATGTAACTTTTGAAGAAGTAGCTATATCAATTTTTTGGAAGACATTTTGAAGAGATTTTGGTTTATATAAAATATTCTCTCTAATTTTTTAAATCATGATTTCTTTTGCAGCAATATGTTTGAGAGAGGTTTCCTTCTTGGACTAGGCCAGGCCAGTGTTACTTTTAGGGATTGAGAGAGTGTCTCAGTTCAGTTTTTGATTGGAGACCTAATCTTATTAGGTTCTTGCACACCTTAGAGTGATACAGTATTTGAAATTTTTTTTTTACGAGGAAGCCTTGTCAAATTCTACTTCTTGAAGACATCTCATATCAGGATTTAATGGGTTTGGAAGCTATTTTGGGTTTAGAGGAAGTGTCATCCATTTTTCCTTTACCTTTGTCTCAAAGTTTGAGGTATTTTTGAAGAAATTTTTTGGTGAGAAAATCAAGTAAGAATTAACTTCTCATTGCTTACTATAACTTTTATTTTTTGAAAAATTTCTTATGCATATTTATAATCAATTTGTAAAAGAAATTTTTTGATTCAGTATATCACTTTTTAATATTGTAATACATAAACGATTGAAAATTCCATAAAGTACGGAATGTGAATCCAACATACTAGATATGGAACTTATAACTAGAGCTGTTACTATCTAATCTTAAGCTAAGTATGGTTAGTCACCTACGAATTTACTTACTTTAGAATCTACTTAAAAGGAAACCTTGAAAAAATCCTAATAGAAAATACTCAGCCTACTTACCATTTCTAAGTTTGGAAGTATGGTTACGCATAGGAAATGATTAGCACCCTAAGACAGACTGCTCTAAAATTACATTGTTGGTCTGTTCTAGCTTTGTACAAGCCCATTTGCCCGGGCCCAACACCTAAAACAATATCCAACCCAAACACAAAATCAAAAAAGGGGAAAAAGAAAAAAACCCTAGACTGGAAACCCTAGCACCGCCAACGTCGCATCACCAATGCAAGTGGCGCACCTGCTCCACTGTTGCCACCGTCGTTTACCTGCAAAAGGAACAGACAAGCAAGTTGTAAGAATGGCTATATATAAAGCCACAAAATCATTTGTAAAGGGGGGTTAACAATTTTGACAATAAAAAATCCTTAGATTTCAAATACTTACATGAAAAAGAGGACTCAATATCAAAACAGAGATCGGAAAATATCAGCAAATCACAAGAAATAAAACAAGGCCCAAGGAAGAGAGCAGAATCGAGAGATCAAAAGGTTTTCTAAACCCTAAGTTTGAATCGTTTTTTCCTTTTTTTCCTTACCCTTTTTTACCTTTGTTCACATGTATATATATATATAATAAAAATAGTAAAAAATATACAAAAAAAATTTCACCTCTTCGAAACTCCGGCCACCGTGGACGGTGGCAAGCTGATGGCAGGTGGCATGAGCCACGGCACAATGGCGATGGCGGACTGACACGACCAGCTCCGATTTCTCCAGAGAGAAAAGTCTCTCTCTCTCTTTTTTCTTCAACCTCAGCAGAAATGAGGAATAAAAAAAAATTTTGATTTTTATAGGGGTTAGCATACGGCGCCGTTTTGGGCATTGACCCTCAGTCCCAAAACGACGCCGTTTAGGCCATGACCCGCACGACCCGACCCAGCTGAGGGAGATCCGCGTGTTTTCCATCTGATGGGCTATTTACGCCCGCGGTCCTTCCGCAATTTCTTTCTGTTTCAATCAGGCCTTTTGATGTTTTTAAATTTAGCTTTGAAGTGTTAAATCTGTTTTAATTTAGTCCTCCATTCGCTTGAAGGAGAAATATTTGAACGACGTCGTTCTAAGAGGTTGGGGCATTTGCTCTTTTAGGCCTTCCTATTTGCTCGCGTCAAGCGATCCCCCCTTTTATTTATTTTTAATTCGTCCCAAAAATCCTGCTTTTAATTCAATCTCGTCCCTCTTTGACCCTTTTTATTTTTTGATTTTAATATCATTCATGGTACCATATATTATTAATTGCATTTTTGTTAAATGTCCCATTATTAGTATTTTTACTTAGTACCTATATATATGTTATATAATATTATTAATAGCTTAGCATTATTGTTTTTATTGTTAATGTATTTGTATGTTACATATGTATTCTTTTAATATATGTACATTACATCCCATATTATGCGTATATATATTAGTATTGTATTACGAATTATTCATTCCTTTTAAACATATATATATATATATATATATATATATATATATATATTTGTATTATGTCTATATTTCATGTATTTTTTTTATATACATATATGTATATTATGCATGTGTTTTAATATATTATGTGTATATTTCGTTTTATATTTCTGAATATACTATGTATATATATATACATTTAATATTACCATATATTTATTTTCAATATTTATTTATGTAAATCTTTTATTATTATTATCATTATCTTCGTATTTTTTACTATTATTATTATTATACCTTTCATTGTTATCGATGTTGCTTTTATACTAACTAATTTAATATATACATATATATATTTTAGCGCATCTAATTTGCTTATATATATCAATACTCTTATTATTATCGTTTTCATCACCTATTTATTTATATCTTTATAAATTATTTTAAACCTTAAATCATTTGTTATTTGTATTATCATTATTATTATTACTAGCATATATATATATATATACTATATAATTTTATTATATTATACATACATTTTTTTACATATACGCATCTTTTAATCTTATTCTATTATTATATAGGTATATACTTCTTTCATATAATTCCTATTACTTCTATAATTATGTATGTACCTTAACACATATATGTATATACTTTTATACCATTACTATCGTTATCATCGCCATTTTATTTTTTATGTCTATTTATTTATTTATTCGTTTGCGTGTTCGATTATTTCATTTCCCTCACGCATTTGTTTTATGTTACAACCTTGTCCCGAAGTAAACAACTCTTTCATAAAAGCAATATCCGTTATTAGATAATTCGAGATAATCGTGCCCTAACTTACTGGGTTTCGACTTTTCTCATTTAACCTAAACAAACGGAATATTCTTTTTTAAAATCACAATACGAGTCTTTAAAAATGCTTATTTTCGGGGATACGAAGTGTGATGCCCTAACTTACGGGTATAACATCTTGACACCTCAAAATAAGAGTTTTACAAATAAAGGCAATGTTCGGAGTTTGAAAATTCGAGGAAACGTGCCCTAACTTACTGGGTTTCGATTTCCTTCGTTCATTTTAACTAACCGAATATCCTTTTAAAAGAAATTAAAAAAACATTGATTTTAAATAAAAGGCTAGCCAATCCCAAATTAAGTAGATATTATGTCCTAACTTCATTGGATGTGGTATTTCATTATTGCGAGACGGGAAAGTCTTTAACATTTGAACTTTTTACAAAGAAAAGGATCGTATTTCAAAGTATTTTTAAGTTTTCAAATTTTCGACATTAAGTCACTAATTAATCAACTAGGTACCAATTTTTGGGCGTATCGAGGGTGCTAACCCTTCCTCGTGCGTAACCGACTCCCGAACTCATTCTCTGATTTTTCGTAGACCAAAAATTATCGTTTTAGTAAATCTTAAATTTTATTAAAATGATCAATCAAAGGTGATCCGATCACACCTCATCAAAAAGATTGGTGGCGACTCCCCTTTTTCGTTTTCATTTTCAAAATCCAAGGCGACTACCGTTTTACCAAAAAATGGTTACGACAGCTTGGCGACTCCACTGGGGACTTCGCAATAAGAGAGTCAAGCCACAAGTGGATTAATTTTTGTCTTTTTGTCGAGAATTGAAAATTTGGTTTTGAAATACGATCTTTTCATTGCATTTTATCTGTTTTGTGTTACGATCTTCATCATTATGGTTTATAATTATTGCAATGGTTTAAATTTTGGTATATTTTTGCACGTTGCATTGCATGATCGGTTGATCTTACCCTTTTAAGTGGGAGTGAGAAACTATTCCTTCGAGAGGTTTTCACCTCCGTGCAGGATAGTGGATCGCTTTCGGGATACATCCGTACCTGCGTCTTCGTGAGGTTTTCATCTCCAGATAGCCGTTGGGAAATGTATTCCCTCGAATCGAACTCTGTCTCAGATGAGCCTATAATGGGTGAAGATCGAGGAATCTGCTGGTTCAGGTACCTTTATTTTAGAACCGAAACCCATATAGTGAGCTTTAAGAACCCACCCTAGGTAGAGCCACTCCGAACCCCTAGTTAGTCACTCGGCTAGGTGCTTTATTTGCTATTTATTTCTCCTGTACTAACGTATTCTGTTTTGTTTTGGTTATAATTGCATTGCATTACATCATCATAGAAAGGAGGTGTTGATTCATATTTGATTGCTAAATAGAACAGTTTGTCATAAGAAAATGAATTTCTTGATGAAGTGGATTACAACACGGTTGTCTAAATATAGTTCAAGTAAACACAATGAAAGAAGGCTGATAGCCCATGAAGGAATACACGATTTTGCTTCATCGCCTGAGGATTCAAGCTAATAAAGATTATTCGAGAGCCATCATGTCTTAAAGAAGCCTCACGAGCATCGTAGGATAAGCGAGCAACCAGTCGCACTGGATCAAGCAAAAAGGAGTTAACTGGGACATCTTTTGGAAAACCCACCGACTCGACCATAAGATCGATGTGAAGAAGAAAATAGGTGTCTTCACTTGGAATATGAGAAAGACCGTATATGTAGTCCGCTTTATGTAAAGGAATTTGTTTTCTAGAAAAGTTGTTCTAATGAAATTGAATTCGTAATCAATGCCTTCCTTTCTTTTGCATTCATTTCATGCATTTGCATTGCATTGCATTTTTTTGCATTAGACTTTCCTTAAAAAAGAACCCTAATTAGGTAAAATTATTTAGATTAACTGGGAACCGACAAAAGCCAAACAACTAGGCATCTTTACGGCATACTAAAAAGGATAAAAGATATGGATCAAAGATTGGAAAAATTGGAACAACTTCAAAAAGAGATGCAAGACCGGTTACAATCGCAAATGCAAGAGCAACTAGCGAAGATCCAAAGCAAGACATGAGGACCAAATGTTAGAGTCCCAAAGGGACATGATGAATCGCTTGTCCCAATTATTGACTAAAGAGCTAGGAAAAGGAAAAAGCCCTATGCTCAATCTGGAGAGAATAATGAGGAGCCTCTGTCTCCTCGGGTTTTACCCGATAGACGATCGACATATCCGCAAGATGTACCTATTGTTATCGAGATCACAACAACATCAGTCGGTATCTCAAGCACTCCATGAACTACCCGATGGGCTCAAAGTTCCAATCCAAGGAAGCACCCAATCAATCATGAAGTTCCCGATCTAAACAAAATGGCAGGAATAGAAAAAGCAAAGGTTGAACTGGCAAGACAACTCAAGATCGATACAAGTGGTTGGAAGAAAAACTTAGAGTGATAGAGAGTCAATCGATTACCATCCACGTGGTCGATGCCAAAGATCTGAGTTTGGTCCCTGATCTAGTACTCCCGCCAAAATTTAAGACTCCAGAGTTTGAAAAGTATAATGGGACTAGTTGTCCTGAAGCTCACATCACAATGTTCTGTCGAAGGATGACGGGATATGTTAATAACGACCCATTATTAATTCATTGCTTCCAAGACAGTCTGATTGGGTCAGCGGCCAAATGGTACAACCAACTGAGCCGTGCGAAAATTCATTCATGGAAGGACTTGGCACAGGTTTTCATGAAGCAATATGGCCACGTGACAGACATGGCGCCTGACAGAATTACATTACAGAATATGGAAAAGAAGCAAAGTGAGAGCTTCAGACAATATGCCCAAAGATGGAGAGAGGTAGCGACGCAAGTCCAGCCACCTCTTCTGGAGAGAGAAACTACGATGCTTTTCGTCAACACTCTGAAAGCCCCGTTTATTGCCTATATGTTGGGAAATGCTACCATGAGCTTCTCGGACATAGTAACGTCCGACGAGATGATCGAAAATGCAATCAAGAGCGGGAAGATAGATGCAAGAGAAAGCGCCAAGAGGTCAACCCCAAATAGAAACGAAAATGAAGTGAATAATATGAGCCAGGGAACCCTAAATTGGTCAACATAGGCCAGTGGCGTGAATCCAACTCAAGGCCAAACACGAAAAAGCTCCGTTTACACCTATCCCGATGTCATATAAGGAGTTGTATCAGAATCTCTTCGATGTGCATGTGGTGTCTCCGTTATACTCGAAACGGTGCAACCTCCGCTCCCAAAATGGTATAATGAGAATGCCCAACGCGAGTACCACGCGGGAATAACGGGACACTCAATTAAAATCGCACTACATTTAAAAAGTTGGTCGAAAGTTGATTGAAATGGGAATTGTGACGATTCTCAAAACCAAAATCACTCTAACAATGCAAAGAAAGACGATTTGAAAGTGGGGCAAAAGAGTTGCGATGCCTTGAACAAAGCCCGAAAGAATATTGGTGAATCGAATGACTGTCCAAGAAGGAATCGGGAATAAAAGTTTCCAAACCCTTGCATTACTTGGATGTGTGTTTTAAACAATAGGATGTGGAAGAGATCCTTATTTTTAGAGCTAATCTAGGGTAATATTCAAAACATGTTTGTTGCTTTAAGCCTAGAAGCAATTAAACTCTTTGTGAAATAGGCTTATGCCTTAAGTCTTTATTTCAATAAAATGCATCTTTTTGAGTAAATATTCTTTGATTTCATTCCATAATGTACAAATAAACGTTCTTAGATTCATTTGTTCTTCAGACGTTCTTTCAAATATTCATGTATACTTCATAATCATCCTTAGAATCATTTATTCTTTGGAACCTGCCTTCAGCGGGTCCCCAGATATCAATGATGTGAGTAAATTTGTCACTGACTCCGAGTCTCTTTTGGAGCGAAATATGGGACTAAAGGGATCTCAGCACTTTGAAGATGACAGAGATGTAGACTACTCCTTGATTTGTTAAAGATGGTAGAGCAAGATGAAAACAGATCCTCTCTTACAAAAAGTCAGTGGACAGTAGGCCTAGGACAAGAAAAAGAGGCAAGCATCGAGTCTGCATCACTACAATGACAAATCGAGACGTCATTGAGTCACTTTTAAGAATTTAAAGATTTTTTGCACAATCGTATCAAGATATGCCTAAGCCATTAAGACATGAGAATGCTGCAAGGTATGCTAATGGTTTTATGATGGCTAGGCTAATCATGAGATTCGAGTTCTGCCCACCGTAGAAGGAATTGTATCGATTATGCCATAAATGCGGATAGAGGAAGACAAGACTTATGTGCCTCTTTCATTTCTTCATAAGTTTTCTCTATGAGGGGCATAGAGGTTATTGGGCCGATCTAATCGAAAGCTTCTAGTAGGTATCAATTACTTCACCAAGAGGGTGAAAGTCGCTCCATGTGCCAATCATCAAATCCAAAAAAAAAAAAAAAAAAAGATGAAAAGAAAAGAAAAAGAAAATGATCGAGACTTCAAGATTGGCATAAGAAGCCACCATTTACCCTCTATGCTCTCGTCTAACGTTGGCCAAAGCCTTCAGCGTGGGCAAGCGGCATATTTCATTAGTCTATAGGATAAAAACGGTTTTGAAGAAGAGATTCATTGTCTCTAAATCTTGTGAGTTGAAATTGGATAAAGGCAAAATGGATTCAATCCGATATGACCATTGAATTTGAAGAAAGGAGGTTGAAAGCCATCTGTCATGGTCCAATGAATGATGTGAGCTTACGATAGAGAATTCCACGAGGGGAACTTGGTGTTGAAGAATATCCTTCCTATACAAAAGGACTTCGTGAGGAAAGTGGATATCAAACTAGGAAAGACTTATATAGTAAAGAAGGTCTGTTTCGGAGGAACATTGATTCTAGTTGAAATGAATGGCAATGATTTGCCCAATCCATGAATTCAAATCCAATCAAGGAGTATTCTACCTAAAAGGAAAGAGGCAAGGTGAAAACCCGCAGAAGCGCCTTGAAACGAAAAAGAAAGAAAAAGGAGAGGCCAAGGCGAAAACCAAGCAAATGGCGCTTGAGACCAAAGGGATTTGAGTTGAAAACCAGAAAATGATGGCTCAAATTTGGATCAAAATGGGGCATACAACAGTCTTGCTATGCCCGAATTAACAATGAAAAAGTATGCTACATCTTGGGGCATCGACAAAGTACTCGAATCCCCTAAACACATATTGAGCTCGAGAAAGGTCCTCAAGAAGTTGCAGCTGCAGAAGCTCAAGTCGATATCTGGGGCACTTGGCTTCCATTTTACCCATTTTTGAATTTGTTATCCTTAATTAACTTATTCTTTTCAAGATAATCCTCGATAAATTTTCTTCTTATTGCATTGCTATCTTTGATTAACTTATTCATTTTAAGTTAATTTTCTCCTTATTGCATTTGTAATCTTTGATTAATTTATTCATTTCGAGCTATGCTCCCAATCAATCTCCTTCTTGTCCATTGTTTTGGTCTTTTTCTAGCCTTTTGCATTGAAATAACGATTAACGGGCTAATAATACTTTTACAAAAGAAGTTCTGCATATTACTCTAGAAGCTTCTAAACAGTACAGGAACCTGAAACAGGACCGTCGTTTGGAACTCACCATTGGAACTCACCAAGCCTAAGGGTAGAAGATGTTTCTAAATTGCGACTATCTCTTCGAATTCTCTGTCAAAGACATCAGTTGAATGAGGAGGCGAGATATTTCGCCAGTGATATGACCTCGACGAATGACGAGCGATGTCAACATAAGCGTAAAAGGGGATCATTCTTAAAAAATGATACTCTACATTCATGTAAATATCGAGCATATACAGGTTGGTCATTACACCTGTGGAATGGTGTGACAAATCAAATTGATTGGAGATCCTATACTCCGAAAGTTGCGACAAGATAGATAGTGAACCTTATTCCTCCTGAAGTTGCAGTGGGAGGTACAAACTTTAGGTATAGTGGAATGGACTCAAATTATATAGCGGGGCAAGCTTGGCGAGCAAAATATGATTTTTTTCTCGACTTTTCCACAAGAATACCGGTAGAACAAGATGGCGTAATACATCAAAGTGATAATGTCACGATGAACAACAAGTGATGATACCTTAAGCCTTTTTAAAGGGATCATTTTCATGCATATATCATTCATGACACATCTAATTAGGAGTATTTGATTCATTTCGATCATAGCATTCTAGTTATTTGACACATTCATAACATATCTAGTTAGGAGCATTTGATTCATTTCGATCATAGCATCCTAATCATTTGGCATAAGCATAGATACATGGAATTGATTCTATAGGTCATGTCTCTAGAATCAGTGAATTCACCAGCCTTAAATCCCTGAGCAGTAGGGCAAAAGGTTGAATTGAAAAGATCTCAACCCCCTAAGCAGTAGGGAAACTGATCGAAGATGATGAGCTTTAACTCCCTAAGCAGTAGGGCAACAAGCTGAATTGACCAGATCTTGTCTTTCAAGTTGCGTGAAAGCGCAGCATTGAAGTTACAAGTCTCATCTCCCCGGTTGCGGCATGAGCGGCACTAAATTTACAAACCTTAACCCCCTAAGTAGTAGGGTAATAGGCTGAAAATTGCAGATCTTGTCTCCCTGAAGTTGCAGTGGAGCAGATCAAAGACGGCGAATCTTGCCCTCCTGAAGTTGCAGCAAATGGGCGTATTCAAGCCACTGTGCTTTAACCCCCAAACAGATAGGGTAACAAGCCGAATTAGCAGATCTCATCACCCTAAGCAGTAGGGAAACAGATCAAAGAAGATGGGCCTTAACCCCTAAGCAGTAGGGTAATAGGTCGAAAATCACAGATCTTGCCTTCTGAAGTTGTGATGGAGCGGATCAAAGACGAAGGGTCTTAAACCCCCTAGCGGTAGGGGTAACAGACCGACTGCGGACCTTAACTCCCTAAGCAGCAGGGTAACAGTCGAATTCACGATGATCTTAACCCCTAGCGAGGGAAATAGATCGAAGATAACAAGCTTTAACCCCTAAAGTAGGGTAACAAGCTAAGTTCACCAAGCCTTAATTCCCCTAGCGGTAGGGTAATGGCTGAAAATTACGAGATCTTATCTCTCTGAGTTGCGATGAAGCGCAGTCAAAGTTACAAGTCTTATCTCCCGAAGTTGCAAAGCAAAGGAGCAGATCAAGATAGCAAATCTTATTTCCCCTGAAGTTGCGGTGGAACAGATTGAAGCTAAATTACAGATCTTATCTCTCTGGAAGTGGCGGTAGAGTAGATCAAAACAAACCTTATCTCACGAAGTTGCGAAGTGGAGCAGTCAAAGTTACAGATCTTATATCCTCAAGTCGCAGTGGAGCGGTGAAAATAGCAAACCGTATTTCCGTTGCAAAGTGAAAGCATTGAAGCTAAATTACAGATCTTATCTCTACCGGTTGCAGAGAGCAGTCGAAATTACAAGTCTTATCTCCCGAGTTGTAGTGAGCAGATCGAAGATGGCGAATCTTATCTCCCCGGTTGCAATGGAGCAGATCAAAGCCATTAACCCTATCTCCCTAAAGATGTAGCGGAATAGGTTGAGATTACTAGTCTTATCTCCTCGAAATTGCATGGAGCAGATCAAGATAGCAAATCTTATTTCCTGAAGTTGCAAAGTGGAACAGATTGAAGCTAAATTACAGATCTTATCTCTCAAGTTGCAGAGAGCGGTCAAAGTTACAAGTCTTATCTCCGAAGTTGCAAAGAAGCGTATTCAAGCCACTAAGCTTTCATCCCCTAAGTAGTAGGGTAACAAGCTGGATTTACAGATCTTAACCCCCTAAACAGTAGGGAAGCAGATCAAAGACAACAAGCCTTAGCCCCCTAAGCAGTAGGGAAACAGATCAAATGCGATGGGCCTTAAATCCATGCAATAGGTAACAACAGCAGGTTACTTAATCTCTTCTCCCCGAAATGACATTAGAAGTGGCTTAAAGCCACAAAGAGATCTCCTTGAAGTTTCAAATGAAGTAGATTGAAGTCACATACATTATCTCCTTGAAGTTGCGATGGAACAGATCAAGCCGCAAATCACAAGTCTCATTTCTCTAAAGCTGCAGTGGAATGGAGTGAAGCGACAAGATTGGAATGAAGCTACTTGGAGAAAAAGAAGCGCTAAACAAGTCCAGACATGGTGAGAGACCAAGGCAAAACTGGTCTTTTTAAGTCTTTGCTCTTGCATTTACGTTACGACGAAAGCAAAAAGAGTATAAGCCCATTTGCGAAGGCCCAACACCTAAAACAATATCCAACCCAAACACAAAATCAAAAAGGGAAAAAGAAAACCCTAGATTGAAAACCTAGCACCACCAACGTCGCATCACCAATGCAAGTGGCGCACACCGCTCTCCATTGTTGCCACCGTGCGTTTACTGCAAAAGGAACAGACAAGCAAGTTGTAAGAATGGCTATATATAAAGCCACAAAATCATTTGTAAAGGGGGTTAACAATTTTGACAATAAAAATCCTTAGATTTCAAATACTTACATGAAAAAGAGGACTCAATATCAAAGCAGAGATCGGAAAATATCAAAGCAAATCACAAGAAATAAAACAAAGCCCAAGGAAGAAGAGAATCGAGAGATCAAAAAGGTTTTCTAAACCCTAAGTTTGAATCGCTTTTTTCTTTTTTTTTCCTTACCCTTTTTACCTTTGTTCACATGTATATATATATAATAAAAATAGTAAAAATATATAAAAAAATTTCACCTCTTGAAACTCCGCCACCGTGGACGGTGGTGGCGTGACAACGGCTATGGCGGAGCCACTGGTGAGGCGATGGCGGGACCCGACCAGCTCCGATTTCTCCGGAGAGAAAAGTCTCTCTCTTTTTTTTCTTCAACCTCACAGAAATGAGGAATAAAAAAATTTTGATTTTTATAGGGGTTAGCATACGGCGCCGTTTTGGGCATTGACCCTCAGTCCCAAAACGACGCCGTTTAGGCCATGACCCGCACGACCCGACCCAGCTGAGGGAGATCCGCGTGTTTTCCATCTGATGGGCTATTTACGCCCGCGGTCCTTCCGCAATTTCTTTCTGTTTCAATCAGGCCTTTTGATGTTTTTAAATTTAGCTTTGAAGTGTTAAATCTGTTTTAATTTAGTCCTCCATTCGTTTGAAGGAGAAATATTTGAACGACGTCGTTCTAAGAGGTTGGGGCATTTGCTCTTTTAGGCCTTCCTATTTGCTCGCGCGTTCGAAGCGATCCCCTCCCCTTTTATTTATTTTTAATTCGTCCCAAAAATCCCGTTTTTAATTCAATCTCGTCCCTCTTTGACCCTTTTTTATTTTTTGATTTTAATATCATTCATGGTACCATATATTATTAATTGCATTTTTGTTAAATGTCCCATTATTAGTATTTTTACTTAATACCTATATATATGTTATATAATATTATTAATAGCTTAGCATTATTGTTTTTATTGTTAATGTATTTGTATGTTACATATGTATTCTTTTAATATATGTACATTACATCCCATATTATGCGTATATATATTAGTATTGTATTACGAATTATTCATTCCTTTTAAACATTATATATATATATATATATATATATATATATATATATTTGTATTATGTCTATATTTCATGTATTTTTTTATATACATATATGTATATTATGCATGTGTTTTAATATATTATGTGTATATTTGTTTTATATTTTCAATATACTATGTATATATATATACATTTAATATTACCATATATTTATTTTCAATATTTATTTATGTAAATCTTTTATTATTATTATCATTATCTTCGTATTTTTTACTATTATTATTATTATACCTTTCATTGTTATCGCTGTTGCTTTTATACTAACTAATTTAATATATACATATATATATTTTAGCGCACCTAATTTGCTTATATATATCAATACTCTTATTATTATCGTTTCGTCACCTATTTATTTATATCTTTATAAATTATTTTAAACCTTAAATCATTTGTTATTTGTATCATCATTATTATTATTACTAGCATATATATATATATACTATATAATTTTATTATATTATACATACATTTTTTTACATATACGCATCTTTTAATCTTATTCTATTATTATATAGGTATATACTTCTTTCATATAATTCCTATTACTTCTATAATTATGTATGTACCTTAACACATATATGTATATACTTTTATACCATTACTATCGTTATCATCGCCATTTTATTTTTTATGTCTATTTATTTATTTATTCGTTTGCGTGTTCGATTATTTCATTTCCCTCACGCATTTGTTTTATGTTACAACCTTGTCCCGAAGTAAACAACTCTTTCATAAAAGCAATATCCGTTATTAGATAATTCGAGATAATCGTGGCCTAACTTACTGGGTTTGACTTTTCTCATTTAACCTAAACAAACGGAATATTCTTTTTAAAATCACAATACGAGTCTTTAAAAATGCTTATTTTGGGGATAAGTGTGATGCCCTAACTTACCGGGTATAACATCTTGACACCTCAAAATAAGAGTTTTACAAATAAAGGCAATGTTCGGAGTTTGAAAATTCGAGGAAACGTGCCTAACTTACTGGGTTTGATTTCCTTCGTTCATTTTAACTAACCGAATATCCTTTTAAAAGAAATTAAAAACATTGATTTTAAATAAAGGGCTAGCCTCTGATCCCAAATTACGAGATATTATGTCCTAACTTCTTTGGATGTGGTATTTCATTATTGCGTAGACGGAAAGTCTTTAACATTTGAACTTTTACAAAGAAAAGGATCGATTTCAAAGTATTTTTAAGTTTTCAAATTTTCGACATTAAGTCACTAATTAATCAACTAGGTACCAATTTTTTGGGCGATCGAGGGTGCTAACCCTTCCTCGCGCGCATAATCGACTCCGAACTCATTCTCTGATTTTTCGTAGACCAAAAATTATCGTTTTAGTAAATCTTAAATTTTATTAAAATGATCAATCAAAGGTGATCCGATCACACCTCATCAAAAAGATTGGTGGCGACTCCCCTTTTTCGTTTTCATTTTCAAAATCCAAGGCGACTACCGTTTTACCAAAAAATGGTTACGACAAGCTTTATGACATTTTTATTATGATTTTTTTGGTTTCTAATTAACCTAAATTATTTTACACCTAATGACTCCACTATCCTACAAATTATGAAGAAAGTCCAAATTTCTAAGGCATTGTCAAAATAATCTAAATTCTAAGTAAATATCTAATTGCCTAGGAGCTTCTGTCACTGGTGGGGCGATGCTAAATTCATCTGTGAAGGATGAGGTCATCTGGATCCATAATAAAATGGGGCGCTTCTCTGTAAAGAGATTGTTGAACCCGATGCTAGAGGTTGGTGCTTCATGTTGTGATTTTAGCTTTGGTTGAGTCTAGAAAATGAAGATCCCACCAAAGGTGAAATGTTTGTTTGTGGATGTTGGTGCTTGATAGAGTTCCTACTATTGTTCTTTTTGTTAATAAAGGTATTCATATATGGCCTCACCATGTATTATGCCCATGGTGTAAAAGAGTGGAGGAATAAATCGTTTATTTATTTTGTCTGCATAGTTTTGTGGATGTATTTTGAAAAAAATTGTGAATGGTGGAAAGTTCAGTGATCATATTGTTTTATTTATTAATGGATGTTTTCAGTTAGCTTTGTTGTTATGGGAAGGCCATGGTGATCGATCTTTTGTGTATGACAATGTTGTCGTTGTGGTTAGCTTGTAATGAGGTGCTATTCGAAAATAAGTACTCTAATATGGAGGAAATTCTCTTTTTGGTGAAATTGCATTCTCATTATGGGTTGAAGGCTTTGAAGGAGAAGGTTTAAGTTTTGGAAGCAACTTGGTTGGAAAATTTGTTGAGGTGTTTTCTCATAAGTGGAAAGTCACATTGCGTGAAGCTTGCACCGTTGGTTGTATCGTTAAAATTCAACGTTGATGGTGCGATGAATCTATTGATGGGATCCGGTGAATGCGGTGGAGTTTTAAGCAATAATAAGAGAATTATATTGGCTTTGTTCTCTAGCACTTTGCAAGCATCTGACTCTCATTTTTGCAGAACTATTAACCATTAAAATAACATTTCATGTTTTTTCTTAAAACAATGCGACTACATAAAACTGTCTTGTTATTGAATCTTATTCATGTAATGTTATGAGTTGGATTGTTAACAATGGGAATCAAACCTTGGATGTATTGGAATGTTTTTGAGGAGATTGATAAACAAGTGGAAGATATTGGTGTTGTTAGCTTTGTCAATGCATTTAGGAAAGCTAGTAGGATGGTCGATACTTTAACTAAGGCTTGTTTGGAAAAATATAACATGTTTATGGCCTACTGGAAATGCAATTTAGGTGTTCTTGTGTCTAAGTTGGTGCATTACCTAGATGACACTCCGCTTGGGAACATATATATATATATATATATATATAATATAAAGACTTGGGAAAATATTGTTTGCTTCTTAGACTTGCATTTTTCTTTTAATGAAGAAATAATCTTAACGAAGAAATAATCTTATTCCGATGCTTAATGCAAGAACAATCAGGGTTTACTTAGTAGAGTGAAAGAAAATTGAAGGGGTAGAACACTAGAGGAATGGAAAACAAGACTTTCTTTCTACAAGTTTGATTTATAGGAAAGACAAAAAAATGGAAAGAAAATTATTTTTTCTTTTCCTTCATTGCTCGGTAAAGTTGAAAAATTAAAGGAAAAAAATTTAAAAAATACATAATTTTGAACTAACATAATATCTCTCTCATTTTCTCTTTTTTTATTATTTCAATTTGGATGGAAAAAGACCATCTTTTATATTTTCTTTCCTCTCACTTTTCTTCATAATCAAGCACACTCAAAATTAATTAGTAATTTCCCGCTTCCTCCTCTCATCCATTCACTTTTTCACCGAACCAAGTATACCCTAAGGCATTATTTGATGATTAATATTTTTAGTAATTTATTTTTTAAAATATGTTTGATAATCTATAATATAACACCTGATAGAATTTTATTTTATTTTTTTGTAAGAAAGTATGAAAATCGATAAATAAATAAGAAACAACTTATCATCTATTGTGGGATATTTTTAATTTAATTTTTTAGCATTATATTATCTTTTAAAAACTTTATATTTAAAATTTAGCTTGAAATAGCATGAAATATTAAAAAAAATTAGAGATAAAGTGTAAAATAAAAAATTCATAATTTAAATTTTAGATTTATTAAATAATCTACTTATACTCTTTACTTAATTTTAAGTTATTCTCGTATATCAAACATATTTTATAACTTAAATTTTTTAATATTTAATTTTTAAATTTATCAAATAATACCTTAAATAAAATTGAATAACAAATACATATCTTTTTAATTAAAATCTCAAAATACCTCATTAAATAGAAAATTGCAGTCTTAGTTGGGGTGGGAGGTTTAAGATTCATTGGTGGACGTCTCTTTTCATTGTATCGATTTCATAAACCTTGAAAAAATAAGGGTGGTGTTTGTTTCCTAAGAAAATTGAACTTTCACAGTTTCACTGTGGAGTATAGAGGAAACAAAAAACCCATAATGCTTCATTCTGCGCTTTTTTTTTCAAATGAACTAAATTATTAAAAAATTATATTTTCATTACCTAATTATAAAATAATTATTAAATTATTTAAAATATTTATTTAAGTCACTAGATTATTAATTTCGTTTTTAAAGTTTGGCTAGAAAGCCTCAATCAACGATTTGAAGATCGGCCTAAAAGATTAGTACCTATCGACGAATAGAAGAACATATTTTCGATCCAAGTGGATCTAATGGTTAGTGCTGAAATTTGGAGTAGAAAGCTGTTCGGATTTTTGTCCATAAATTTGTAATGTTCAAAGTTGTTTCATGAAAAAAATTGAACTGCATAAGAGAAGAGAATGAGAGCTTTCGATTAATGCAGGTGATGCGAACAAAGAAAGCCATACAGTAGCGATTTTAACAACTCAATAACTTAAATAAAAATTTTCAAATAATTCGATGATCATTTTATAACTTTTTAAAGTTGAGTAATCAAAACATAATTTTTTAAATAATTTAATAATTTTAAATGTAGTTTTCACCGATTTACAATTAAATCAAAGTTATACAAATATTTCAGATTTGGGAACCATGCCAATCTTGGGCTTCTTGGTAAATAAAAATCATAAGATCATCCCTTCATAGTTGTTTTTGGACAGGAAGAAAATTTGGATCAATTGCAAGTCATCATGTGTGAAAGAAAATGATGACAATTATATATCTCATGTTCAGTTTTATTTTTTAATTAAATTAAATTATTAAGAAATAATTAATAAAAATATATATTTTTTCCTTTTTAAGGTAAATAATAAATAAAAATATTCTCCCAACAAAAATAATTTGTGTAGGATGAGGTCAATCCCGTGATTGTATAAAAATAGTAACAAATAAAATATAAATTATTCTAGAATTTTTGAAAATTTCAAATGTATTTTAAAGTGGATTCAATCATTTAAGATCAAGTCTTGAAAATTTTTAAATTAAATTTATTCTCACAAAGGAAAGGAGATCAAATCTAGAATTTTCCAAAGTCTCGAAAATTGATCAAATTCTTTTAAATTCAATCATGTTAAATTAAAAAAGATTAATTTAGTCTTTAAAATTAAAATTGAACTATCTTTAAAAGTGAATGTTATTGATTCAGAATCAAATAACGAAATTTGTATACGATTTTGTAGAATGAATTTGTATGTAGAGTATTGGCATGGTATCGGAGTTGTTTTGGAAAGCAAAAGTGGGAGAAAACATGTGTGAAACCTGGGATCCATGTTGGCCATGAATGGAAATACACTTAGCTTGTAAGTAAGTTGTGCTTTTCCACAAACAATGATTTAGGTATTGATTGAAAATTCAAAGCACGTGCATTGGTGAATCAATAAGTTGTTTAATTTTCCAATATAAATTGAAAGAAAAAGTGGATTCTTAAAAGCTTCCTTATCCCAAATGGATTTGCTTTAATCAAAATTCTTGTGCTTTTTGGCTCAAAAGATTAGAAAGGTAAATAACAAAGCTCTCCTTCAATCCTCGAAATGGACAATTCAACATTCAAGGCTATGGATTATCCAGAATCTGACCAAATACTACACCAAGTAGAAATGACTTGGTGGATTAATAAAGTAGAAAAAGAAATTTTAAAAAAAATGGAATCAACTTGGAATCTTTCTTCTTCTTTTTTTTGTTTTTCCCGAGAGTGACCCACAACTGTATAATTGCTTTGAAAAAATATATAAGTTTTGATCATATTTATATTTCTCTGACATAATGATTAGAATTACCTATAACTCCTCAACTCATAAATAAGAAGATAATGCGCTTCAGTGTACTCAAATTTAGATCCTCTTGCATTAACAACAATACCTATATCAATCAAATTATGACTCAATTGACAATTATCGACTAATATTATACATTACATATATCTTATTACATAATGTATAGTGCTAATCCAAATATTGATAGGAAAACTTCTGGCTTTTTAACAAAGCAATGATATGACTATTTTTTAAAGCTTTGAAAATCAATTCATCTCACTTTATTTTACAAGTGCTTATCAACTGTGAGATGCTCTATAATTTTGAGATAATAAGTGAAGGCAAAAATTTCCTTTCACTCCCATTACCGTAGAAGACAAAAGCAAAAATCCATTTATGTATTTTTCATGATTAAATGTGTTTTAAATTAAGCATAGTTGTAACATCTTTGCAGCTTACATAGTCCAAGCCAAGTAGGGCAAATGAAAGTGACATAAAATTTCTTTATAAAGAAAAAAGGGTTTTGCTTTTTGGATTGAAAGATGAATATCATCATCATCACCAAGACTTCAAAGGGTCAAATACTCATAAAAAAGAGTGATATATAGCTAAAAAGAAAGGAATCTGGGACTCTGCAATTTCTCAAGAAAAATCCAATTTGGTCACAATATCTTTGGTTTCTGGTTCAGCTGTAGGCCATTTGTGTTATGGTGATGATTGTAAGAGACATGGTTCATGCGCATGGTCCATTACACCTTTGCCAAAAAAAAAAAAACATCAAATCTGATGGGACAGAGACAAATTGCTGCTGGGATTTGTTTTTCCCTGGAATCATATGTATATATGTGTATTGGTTTTCAGCTATGCTTGCCTTTGATGGTGAATTGTATGTAGATTGCAGAATATAGGAGAAAATGGTACATGGGCAAGCATGCTTTGTTATACATTTTATTTGGATTTTACTGATGCCAAGCTCTGATTGGGAGAATGCTTAGTATAATCATTATTTTATGCCAAAGTTTGTTGTTATATGAAAATATTTTTAAATCGTATCCTTTCAAAATTGGCGAATTATATTATTAAGCAGCAATTATCAATAATAATTAATTAGATTTTTATTAGTAATATCCTAGCCAGCTAGCTAGCTGATCTGTTTTTCAAACAGCATATTTGAAATTTCCATTTTTATGAAAAAGATTATATTTATTTGATTATTTGTAAAGTCATAAATTAATACATTAAAATATTTATTGTTGCCATTTAATGTCACAATCATTTACCCCCATAATCAAACGGGTTTAAGAATAAGTGAATTGATTGAATTATATAACTTAGGTTATACATTAAACGGTTACTTAGAAAGAGAATAAATTGGATGAAAAAGGATTTCACGTTATTTTGTATTTTTTAATTATTTAATAATATTTTAGTAATATATAATTTTGGTAATTTTTCGAATTTGGATCCTGAATCTTGGACTTCGAACTCTGAACCTTCAATGTGGCCTCTTGGTTCAAGGTTCAGGTCCAAGGTTTAGAGTTATGGGTTTTGGGATTTAAGTTCGAGTTTCTTGGTTTGAAGTTTATGGTTCAAGTTAAAAAATTTACTAAAATTATGTATCAATGATATAAAAATTTACTAAAATATTATTAAAAATTTGAAAAAGAATAAATATGATATGGTGCCCCTAGGGGCGAAGCCAGAACAAATTTTCAGGGGGCCGAATGAAAATTTAATCTTTTATAGTTTATATCTTTATAATTTTAGGGGGCCAAAGTACAATTTTATCTTTAATAATTTAAAATTTTAAAAAAATTTAAAGGCCTAAATAGTAATTTTACATTTTAAGGGGGACCGAGACTCTTACCAACCCCCTAAATTCGCCTCTGGGTGCCCCATTTCATACAATCCTCTCTCTACTTAGAAATAACAAAACTATAGATATTCATTTCAACTTGTAAAGAAAGAATTGTATGAAATAGAAATATTATTTATTTCTAATAGTTTAATACCAAATAAGTAATTTCAGAATTTTCATTCAGATTTAATTATTTTCAAGATAAAAATGATAAATTTAAAAAAAAATATTAATATGATATTAATCAATTAAAAAAATAAATAAAGTGACGTCACTATTTCATACAATATTTTCCTAAACTTGTAATACACAAAATTCACGAAGATAACTAAAAAAACCTACTTATTATAGGTCTAAATCATATTTTAATTAATTTGAAAATTATTAATCTTGAAAGAGTGATTGGCATACATATTAGTCTCCTCCTGATGTCATCTTTCTTTGAAAAATGTGATAACAGTTTTCAAACTTTGATACTATGAACATCCGGATTCAATTACTTTAAACACTGAAAGTTGACTGATTAATTAGTATAATATTCACATTAAAACCCTTTTTCTTATTATCTAGACGCTTCTTATCCCTTACATCTTTCTCTTTTAGAAAATGGTGAAATCACTATTTAGGACTTGAGTTAGTTAACTATTTTCATATTGAGGCTTGAATTATTTTTTGTGTAAATTTACCTTCAAATTTAGTAATTGTTCCCATGTTAACACATGAACTTTAAAGTTTGTAAGAAAATATAAAAAAAAAAATTAAGGTCCTAATGAAAAAATAATTATCAAGTTTAAAGATTAATTTTGACATAATAATTAAGACAGTACAGTAAGAATAATTGTCAAGTTTAATTTAGATAAAAAAAGTTCCAACTCCAATATAAAATTAATTGACAAGTTCAAACCCCAAATAATAGAATTTTACCCTTAAAAAATTAGATTTTCTGGCTTCAATTTTCCTTCGAGCCAAATAATGGTGCAACATTTGCAAAAGATCCTTCATAATTCGTCTATGAGCCGTATAAATATAAATATAAATACAAATATGATACATATATTATACATGTGCGTAAATCTTGATTCAAACATTTCATGTTTATTACATTATTCCATTTTTCTTTTTTTTTTGCAACAATTAGTCCATGTTTATTAAACATGTTAAGCATTGTTAATAAAAATAATAATTTATCCCATATTTTAAATTATATTATTTCCACCAATAAAATCGAAAGTAATAAAATTATTGTTTATTGGCATAATATCTCAGGATTTAAGGTCAGTATCATTTTTTTTTCTAGTTTATAATGCTAAAAAAGATTTACTCAATTTTGTAAGCCTTTGTCCATTTGTTGTTTATCATATGAAAGGGTACAGCAATTTCTAGTAGCAGCGAGAAGGCGAAAACAAATTTTGGATGCTGATTCATTTAATTATTAGCCACAAAAAAACAGAGAGGCAAGAAACTAAAAAGCCATAAAGAAACTAATATTGTTCATCCTTTGAGATGGTTTTTTTACCTGAAATACTTAAAAAATAAAAAAGAATAGATTATTTACGAGAATGATATGTTTTGAACAGTATTTTTAAGTATCGTTAATGTGTCAGGTGACACCAACTTCAAAAGCATTCCGTCATGAGCCAAGTACTTTAAGAAAGTAAAAAATATAAGCGGTGTCGCCACTTTATTAGACGAGACATAAAATCGTTTATATTTTCTTTAAATACTAAATAAATATTGAAGATATAATTTTTTTTTTTAAAAATTAGTGGAGCTATTTGATACATTGACAAAAAGATTTAAAAAAAAAAAAAAAGAGTTGACATGTTGGAGTTGTGTGCTGGTCTGTCATATCATGGCAGTGGTGTCAACTGACAAGGTGGAGATATCAATTTTGTATTTTAAACTTGCTTCTCAGCAAAAAAAAAAAAAAACCAAATATGTTGTTGTTTATCAAATCTAAAACAAATCAAGAGAAATATAATTTAGTTGTTAAAGTTAAACAAGAGAAATATTAAATTTAAAACAGTGGCAAAAGTTTTAAACTTGAGTCCATATAGTTATTAAAAATCAAGACTGAAGATCAAGAATATTTGTTTTTCATTTCAGAAATCAAGTTTAAGTTGATAATGTTTGTTTGTAATTATTTTTTTATGTAATTTCATTTTATTTTATTATTATGTATAATTATGTGACTATATATTGATAATAATTTCTAATATTACATGCAAATTATGTTCTTTGATGCAAAGTTTTTTCATTGCTTTAATAGGGTATAGATTGTTTTAATAGCAACTAATTTATATATTTATTTTTAATTTATTTTACAAATTTAGTATAGAAGACAAATAGCCTTGCCTCAACGTGATTAAGCCATGCCCTACACAATTTTTTTTTTAATTTTAAATTGATATCGCTAATGTGTGATGTCGTCAATGTGTCAAGCAACACTAGTATTTTCCTCCTTATTTCTTCTATATTTCTTATGTATTAGTACATAAAAATTTCGATGCCGTCACCTTATACGACGACACCACTTAAAAAAATTCAGCTGGAATGATTTGCTGATGATTTGTTGATAATTGAGTCATCATTGAAGAATGCGTGAGTTGGATGTCTTTGATGAGACAAGGATGCCTGTGATAGGACAGATCTTGTCATTCATTCTGATTCGGTGGTGCAGAGCAGTTGAACCCATGTAGGGTTTGATGACAAAAAAGATCACATTCTTAACAAAAAACTAGGAGCTTAGATGAATGTGTGGTTAACCACCCTGAATGGTTGCCTCCAGCTTGCCCAATGATTAGGACGAGAGGTGAAGCTATTAGTGACCTTTTGATTAGTAGCTAGAGGAGTTTATCTCTCAAGTGGCTTTTTGACTTGTCACATGTCCCTATTCATAGGAGCGATATAACAATCAATAGAGTAACAAAAAAATTGTGTTCAAATTTTTAATTAAAAATATTCTTAAATTGGATTCCTCGCGAATCCTACTTCTTCTACTAGTCAACAATCATGAACTTTTGTTCTTACGTCCAATAAAAATCATTTTATCTACTTCAAAATTCTAAAAAATCATAGTTTACAAGTGAAAATATTGCACCAACATAGAAACAATGTATCTTCGACATGAAATTTTAACAATCAAGAATGGTGTTTTGGGGGAATCCTTGGAATAAACAAAATAATCTCTAAAAGAGAGAAAGAACTATAGGTTATATATTGAATTACATTTTAATTTCAAAATTCATTAAAGTAGGCAAAAGTGCCTTCTAATAAGTTCATATAATAAAGGTACCCTAATACGGTATTAAAAATAAAATACCTGTAAACAGGCCAATTTGTCCGGGCCCAAAGAAGAACCAAAACACAAAATAAATTAAAATTAATTAAATGTCCAAGTCCAGATTACATGACCCAAGACCCAATAACCAATCCAAGCCCAAATTAATACCTAAAACCAAATTAACCCAAGATCCAAAATACAAGCCCGATAGGCCCAGAAAATTAAAACTCTAGAACCCTAGGGTTCTCTCATCGCGCCGCAGCAGCCCCAGCCTTCGTACCCTCCAGCAGCCATGCCCGCGCCTCCGTACACCAGCACAGCCCCCATACTCGCGCCACGCATACCTGTACCTGCAAAAAGACAAACAAACAACAGCAGCAACAATAGCCAATACGAAAGCAAAGAAAGAATATAGTATTTTTCTTTATTTATTTCTATCATTTTAATCCCTTCGGCTATAAAGCCGAGGGATTCGTTCATTGTAATTTTTTGAGGCGATATACGCACCTTGAAATACATACGAAAGATCAAAAAGAGCATTCAAAAAACAATTTTTGAGAAGGTGATTTCTGATTGAAACTCCTGGGTATTTTATTTTCGACTTAAGTCTTTTGGATTTGTTTGTTTCTATTTGATGGCACGAGTAAATAAGAAAAAGAAAAAGGGGCTTACCTCGTGAACGCGCCGTGGGTCATCTTATACTTCGTCGGAATCGAAGCATAGAGGATGCCTTAAGGCTAAAAAGATAACCCCAAGGCTCGATTAGGCTGGTCACCGTTCATGTGGTGAATCGGCTCTTAAGATGGGCATTTAGGGTTTGCTGAAGAAGAGGAAATGAGGCTAGGGTAGTTCGGCTGCTTGAGGCTTGATTTTAGCCTTTTTAACGAATCCAAAACGGCGCCGTTCTGAGCTTTATTCATTAGCTCCAAAACAACGCCGTGTCGTCCATACCCGACCCGATCTGGTCCTTCCCCCTGGGATTCGCGCGTTTTTGCGGTGAGGAGGTATTTCCAATATAGGTCATTCTCCTTTCGCGCGACATTCAAATCGGTCTATATTCGCATTTCTTTTTTTTCTTACAAAATTGCCCTGTAATTTGGCGTGCATTTGCACTTTGGTCCAAACTCCAGCGTTGCGTTTTGGGGGTCTGGGTTATTTCCAGACTTGGTCCCTGCACATTCGCACATGTTACACGCTGGTCCCCTTTGTTATTTTAGCAGTTGATTTCTTTTACAATTGGTCCTTTTTATTTTAATTCTATTTTAATCGAGTCTCTCTTTTTTTTATTTATTCATTTCATGGTTCATCATCATTTTTTTTAAGACACATTCAACATTTTTATCCTTGTTTACTTATTTTTTTTATTTATAAATTATTTTAATAATTTTATTTCGTTTTAAAATCACTATTGTAATGTTTTTTTTACATACGCTATTATACATATATATATATATACTTTATAATAAAATTATTTTTATTTCATGCATATAATTAATCTTCCATTATTTTATACATATAATTTCCTTTAAATTTATTCTTATATTATATTACGCAATCCTACATAATACATCTTTTAAATTATTGCTATATGTATATATATTTATTGATACCTATATTTGATCTATATATATTGTTAAATCTATGTATTTTAGACATATAGTTTTCTTTATACATATAAGCATGTTCTTAAATCTATTATATATAATTTATAATAAAATTAATTTAATCCTATACATATTATCATTTCTATGTCATTTTCACATTGTTATTGTTTTTAAATTTATATATATATATATATATATATGTATATATGTATGTATGTACGCTTTTAATCTATTATATATGTAGTATATTTTTTAAAATTCTATTTTATCATGCACTTTGGGCTATCCTTTCATGATTATACATTATTAAATTCTCCTTTATTGTACTTATTTTTTTTTAATATTTTTAACACCTTGTATATTATTTAACCTAAGAAATCTTCGTTCCATAATACACATTTTAAATGATTATATGTGTACCCCCAGTTTTTTTTTTAAATCCATCAATTCATCACATAATATATGTTACGCACTTATCATTGTTTTGATCTCATTTTATACCATATTGCTTCTTTGATTTGCATTTTGTTTTGTGCACCTCGTAGTGATCATTTTATATTATGCCATGTATGTTATCGATGTATATTACTTATTCATTTTATTGTTATATCAATAGCTCTCCATCCATGTTTAGAAGTTCGATTATATTTGTTTTAGTTTAGCTATACTTAATTATTAGTTTGTTAATTGATCGTATCTCATATGTGTCCATTATCCCATATCATCGTTTTCCACTTGGTTTGCGAAATGTGGTTTTATAAGGTCCAAATCTTTAAAATTAGTTTCGTTTTATTTTAAGTAAAATTAACACATTTTAAGCTAATTCTATACCTATTCTTTTAAAAATTCTCTAAAACGAAGGCGATACTCGGTGTTTGGCAATTCGGGAATCATGCCCTATCGTGCTGGGTTGTGATTTCTCGTTTGTTCAAAACAACCGAATATTCCTTTGGGATTTCACTCATGCTTTAAAAAAAACTCTTTAAACTAAGGCGATGTTCGATATTTGGCAATTCGCGGAATCGTGCCCTATCACGCTGGGTTGCAATTTCTCGTTTGTTCAAAATAATCGAAGGTCCCTTTTGAATTTCGCTCACATTTTCTAAAAACTCTTCAAAACGAAGGTAATATTCGATGTTTGGCAATTCAGGGAATTGTGCCCTATCGTGCTGGGTTGCGATTTCCTGTTTGTCCAAAACAATCGAAGATTCCTTTTGAATTTCACCCATACTCTCTAAATTCTAAAATAAGACAATGTCTAATATCTAAAAATTCGAGGAATCGTGCCCTACTGTGCTGGGTTTCGATTTTCTCGTTGGACTAAATAATTGGGCATCCTTTTGCGATTTTCAACATGTAAATTTTTAGAAGACAAAATTCATCATGTTTTCGAAGGCATAAAGGATCATGTCCTATCATGCTGGATGTGGTGCTATATCCCTCTTAAGCAAGAGAATTTTGATGACCAACTCGGGTTATTCAAATGTTATCAAAAGGGAACCACATTTCAAAAAAATATTTTTTAGATCTTAGACATAAGGACAGTATTTAATCGATTTGGTACCAATTTTGGGCGTAGTGAGGGTGCTAATCCTTCCTCATGCGTAACCGACTCCTGAACCCGTTTTCTCAAAAGCTCGTAGACCAAAATCGTTGTTTTAGTAAACCAAAAATGTTTTATTAAAATAACCAAATTCTTAGGTGATCCGATCACACCAAAACAAAAATATCGGTGGCGACTCCATGTTTCATTTTCAAAAAGTCAATTCCCCATTTTTTCATTAAATTTAAAATTTTAAAATTTGAAATTTAAAAAAAAGGATGGTTTCGACAGCTTGGCGACTCCACTAGGGAATTAATAAGAGAGTCAAGCCATAAAATTGATTGTTTGCTGTTCTTTTATCAAAAATCGAAAATTTGTTTTGAAAATCATGATTGCATTGGTTTGTATGATTGTTATGGTTCGGGCTTTTAGAATAATACTGCATTTCATTGCATGACCGCTGTGGTCACAACTTCTAAGTGGGAGTAAGAAACTATGCTTTCGTGAGGTTTTCACTTCCGCATGGGCAAGTGGATTGCTTCCAGGGTACATCCGTACCTATGATTTCGTGATATTTTCATCTCTGCATGGTCATAATGAAATGTATCCCCCTGAATCGAACTCAATCTATATGAGCCTATAATGAGTGAGGATTGAGGAATCTGCTGGTTCGGGTACCTTATCTCTAGAACCGAACCACATATAGCGAACCTTAGGAGCTATCCTTGGGTGGAGCTGCATCAAGCCTTAGTATTTACCCGTATATGTGTTGTAATTATCGTTTATGTACCTGCATTTTATCACCATTATCTGATACTAACTTGTGATTTGTTTTGATTGTGTTTTGCATGACATTGCATACTAAAGGAGGTGTTGATTCGTATTCAATTACTAAGTTAGAAAGTTTAACATGGAGAATGAGTTTCTTAGTAAAGTCGAGGATGATGCCGCCGTTCATGCATGGTCAGAAGGGTTACAATCGGAGAAATGAGATAGCTTGGCAGAAGGATATACATCAGAGTTGCAGGAATTCGCTCGCGTTAATGTAACACAGAATGAGTTGCAAGAGTTGAGAGATATATGGGCTCGTTGGGATGAAGGGACCAAGCAGTTGTTTTATCAAAGCTATGGTGATATATCCTACTTGCTAGATATTAAAGTGGACAAGCATCTATTCTGAGTTATGGTTCAGTTTTGGAATTCTACTTACAAGTGTTTCACTTTTAGAGAAGTAGATTTAGTACCTATCATGGAGGAATACACTGCCCTGCTCAGGTGTCCGGGAGTTCAAGTTAGAAAGACTTATGCCAGGATTTTTAATGGTTAGACCTTCACGAAGAAATTGATGAGCATTTCAGGGATGAGTGAGCCTTGGGTCACTGCTCAGATTCAACAAAAGGGAGATAGTAAATGTATCCCTTGGGAGAATTTGCGAGATTTGATTTTGATGCATCCAAATTAAAGAAAGAGGGTCGATATCTTCGCTTTAAGCATCTACGGATTGGTAATTTTTCCTAAAGCTTTGAGGCACGTAGACGAGGCAGTCATTGAATTATTCGATCGCCTTGAGAAGGGAATCACACCGGTACCGGCAATATTGGTTGAGACGTTCAAATCCTTGAGCACGTGTCGGAAGACAGGTGAGGGGCGGTTTATTGGATATGCCCAATTATTAGTGGTATGGTTTCATGGGCACTTTTGAAAAGTAGAAAAGGTTTCTTATCGGGTCTTTTTCGAAGGTTATTCCCCGTTAAAAGAAGAGGCAGCCATACAAGGGAGAGAAGATATCTCGGAGAAGAAGTGGATGGAAATCCTCTAAAACCTTAAAGAGGTGAACATAGAGTGGAGAGCTTATTGATGGTTCCTGATGAGATCATGTACCGATGTGGTAATTTTGATTGGGTGCCATTGTTAAGAATTTGGGAAGCTACCGGGTATACTCCATTGCTTGCGCTAAGGCAATATAAATCGAAACAGTTTGTACCCACGACCCACGAACTAGCTCAGTGTGATTTCTCCTTTAAGGGTGCCCACTACAAGAAGAAAGTTCAGGAGCTATCCGATGCTTGGAAGCAAACTCGTTGGATGAAGAGGTTGGCTGTCGGTTTTATGGTGACGCCTGAATATGATGGATGGTTTAAGAATAGGGTTAATGATAATATTTCTAGGCCAAGCTTGGAAAATACTCGACCTATGGTGGAACAATTGCAAGTCGCCCCATCAGAGTTGGAAATTATCAAGCAAGACTTTGAGAAGAAGAGTTCAGAGCTTGGGAAAAAGATCGAACAATTGGAGGAAGAGAAGATGCACCTAAGATTAGACGCTGATGCCCAGAGGTTAGAGGCTGAAAAGTGGAGAAAGGGGAAAACTAAGGCCGAAGAAGATCTAGACAGCTTGAAGACTGACTATAAGAAGCTACGCTTATCTATGAGGACCGCGGGTTAGGTAAAACTTTCGAACAATGGCGCCATAAAATTCGGGAGGAAAAGACCAAAGCCGACCGATGGGAAAGAAAATTCCGAGAAGTTTAGGCACGAAATGAAGATTTAGAGAAGAGTCTGTCAGAAAGCAGAATTGAGTGAGGTGAATTAAAGGCTAGAGTGGCAAAACTCGAGAAGTCTCTTCATTAGTACCGAAACCGCAACACCGATATAGAATTGAGGGCAAGTTTGAGCAAGATAGAAGAAATGAAAGGAAAAATAGAAGAATTAGAAGTGTCACTGTAAAACTGTGAGATGCGAATTCAGTTTTTCGAATCAAATGAGGACCGTTAGAAAGAGCAGCTTTACCATGCGCAAGACCAAGTCAGAAACAGTGATTATCTTATGGGGGAAGCCATAACCCAGATTCGAGAGGTAGCTGACTACTTGCAAGCTTTAGCGGTACAGGCAGACACACTGAGCGTGAAGTACGAGTTAGAGTCAGATCGCGGGCAGGAATTGGCCTCGTTGCTTAGGAAAATTAAGACCTTAAGCATTAGAGTGAAATTTTATTTGTAACCCAACTTTATGTAAAAGAATTTTTTTTTCTGGTGAAGTTTTTTAAAGGGAATTGAATCAAAATTGATGCCTCCTTTGCATTCATGCATTTACATTACATCACATCATTATGCATTAAAGATCATAAAAAAATTTCTAATTAATTAAAAATCATTTCAGTAATCTGGAAACCAACGAAAACCAACCAACCACGCACCCCTACGGTACAAGAAAAAAGTCAATGGATAAAAGACTTAAGAAAATAGAGCAAATGCAAAAGGACATGCAGGAACAAATGCAATCTCAGATGCAAGAACAGCTAGCCAAGATTCAGCGAGAGATGAAGGAGCAAATGATGGAATCCCAAAGAGAAATGATGAGTCAGTTATCCAAGTTGCTGACGGGAAGAACGGATAAGGGAAAAGGCCCCATGGACAATGTTGAGGAAACTAATGAAGATCCTCAATACCCCCTGGCTTCACTCCGACACATGTACCGATGAAGCCCGAGATTAATCTACAAAAATCATCTGTTACGATCATGCCTCAGCAGGTTCAGGCCGGAGCTTCGATACCGATGAATTTCCAAGCTGGCTCAGGCTCCAACCTTGTTAATAACCCGAATTATCCACCTGTTCCCGATTTGGATGAAGTGGCAGAAGAAGAAAATTCAAGGATAGAATCACAGAAGCAATTAGAGGAACGTTGTAAATGGCTAGAGGAAAAATTCAGAGCCATGGAAAGCGCAGATAATCATTAAGGGATTGATACTAAGGACTTGAGTTTGGTCCCAGACTTGGTCTTTCCCCCCAAATTCAAAATGCCTGAATTCGAGAAATACAATGGAACGAGCTGTCCTGAAGCTCACATCACTATGTTTTGTAGGCGAATGACGGGATACGTTAACAATGACCAGCTATTAATTCACTGTTTTCAAGATAGCCTGGTTGGGGCAGCATCTAAGTGGTATAACCAATTAAGTCGCGCTAAAATTAACTCATGGAAGGACCTGGCTCAGGCATTTATGAAACAATATAATCATGTGACGGACATGACTCTTAACAGGATCACTCTCCAGAATATGGAAAAGAAATCAAATGAAAGTTTCAGGCAGTACGCACAAAGATGGAGAGAAGTAGCCATACAAGTTCAGCTGCTGCTTCTAGAAAAGGAAACCACGATTCTCTTTATCAACACCTTGAAGGCCCATTTTATCACTTATATGTTGGGAAGCGCCACCAAGAGCTTCTCAGACATAGTGATGACAGGTGAAATGATCGAAAATGCTGTGAGGAGCGGTAAGATAGAATCAGGGGAAAGTACCAGAAAGTCTGCCCCAATGAAAAGAGATAATGAAGTGAACAACACGAGCGCATTCGGTAAGGGTCAGTCCAATTCATTCACTGTAAATCAACCCAAGACGGTGACCACCAATCAACATAGCACTGTAAGACAAAAATCCAACGCAAGGGAGAACATAGAAAGGCCACAGTTCACCCTTATACCCATGACGAATAGGGAGCTGTACCAGAACCTGTTCAATATTCATGTAGTGTCCCCTTTTTACCTGAAACCACTACAGGCCCCGTATCCCAAATGGTATGACACAAATGCCCCATGTGAATACCACGCGGGAATCACTGGATACTCAATCAAAAACTGCATCGCATTTAAAAAAGTAGTCTAGAGACTTATTAAAATGGGGATCGTGAGGTTTGACGACCCAACCGTACCTAATGTAGCAGGAAATCCAGTCCCCAATCATGCCGACCAAGGAGTGAACGAGATAAGCGAAGGCAGGAACAAGAGAATCAAAAGCGAGGTTGCAGAAGTTAGGACCCCATTGAGACGGGTGTAAGAGGATATGGTCAATAGAGGATTAATCACGTTGGATTCGAAAAAAGAATCAGAGGAAGAGAGGAATTACTGCGAGTTCCACAATGAGGTGGGGCATGAAATCCAAAAGTGTGTGGAGTTCAGGGCCCTCGTGCAAGACATGATAAACAATAAGGAAATAGAGTTTTATGAAGTAGCTAAAAACCCCGTAGAGGGAGATATATGTGCATCGGAGGGAGAATCGACGGCGCAGGATCAAATAGTTAACTACCCCGTGGTTATCATATCGAGACCTAAAAATAATGAAGCTAGAGTGCAAATGCCACCGAGGGTCATAATCTAGATACCTGCAATCTTCCCCTACAAAAATAGCAAAAGGGTCCTATGGAATTATGATTGTAACGTGACGATTCTAGGGAGGGAAAGCCCGGTTGATGCATCAAAAGAGGATCAAGATAGGGGCTCTTATACACGTAGCGGGAGACTCTACGATACAGCAAATAAGAAGGCACAACCCGTAAAAGGAAAAGACCTAGTGGTCGAAAGGGTGAAGGAAAAAGCAACCAAATCTAAACCTCCTATTAATGAGCCAGTTAACGAGGATGAGGCTAAGGAGTTTTTAAAATTCCTAAAACACAATGAATACAGTGTGGTCGAACAGCTACGTAAACAACTAGCTTGTATTTCGGTGCTCGCCTTACTCTTGAGCTCGGAAGTCCATCGCAGAGCGCTGATGAAAGTCTTGAATAAAACATATGTCGCCAATGATATCTCCGTTAACAAGCTGGACCGTTTGGTCAGCAACATAAGTGCCGACAACTATATCTTTTTCAATGATGATGAGATACCATCCGGTGGCATGGGGTCGACTAAAGCTTTGCACATTACCACGCGCTGTAAGGGGTACACACTGTCAGACGTACTGATTGACAATAGATCGGCCTTAAATGTCCTACCATTGACCATGTTAAATAGATTACCTATAGACAGCTCTTACATGAAGGAGTGCCAGAATATAGTGAAAGCATTTGATGGCACGGAGAGAAGGGTGATGGGCAGAATTGAGGTACCTCTTCAGATCGGGCCAAATACATATGAGGTGAATTTCCTAGTAATGGATATCAAGCCCTCATACAACTGCCTATTGGGAAGGCCCTGGATACATTCAGCTGGGGCAGTCCCTTCATTGTTGCATCAAAGGTTGAAGCTGGAATCAGAGGGGCAGTTGATAACAATCAATACTGAAGAGGATATCATTGTGACTGTAAGTAGTAATGTGCCCTATTTGGAGACAGATGGAGAAGCAATCGAATGCTCATTTCGGTCTTTAAAATTTGTTAATGCGACGTTCATGGCCGAGGGAAGCAAGATTCTGGCGCCGAAATTGTCCAAAACTACGAGGATGAGTCTAAAGTTGATGGTTAGAAAAAGGGCCCTACCCGGAAGAGGACTTGGGAGACATCTCCAAGGAAGGGTTAAAACACAAGTACTGAAGGACAAGAGAGACCGCTTCGGCTTAATATTTAAGCCGGATGCGAGACAAAGGAGAAGGGAGATGGAAAAGAAGTAAGAAAGAAGGAGAGCACGGTTAACGGGGGAGGAAATCAAATAGGAACCAATGATATTTCCCCACATATCGAAAACTTTTGTGTCCGGAGGAATCATTCATCCCGAGAGAGGTGCGCCAATAGAGAGAGCCATAGAAGAAATGTTGGAAAGCTTGGACATTAACGCCACATACGACGAAGAGATTGGAAGAGAAAATTTGTCGGGCATTTGCCCCTACATACCTGGAAGTGTTCTGGATAACTGGACTGTGGAAGAGCTTCCTGTAGTTTTTAGAACTGATTCAGAGTAATGTCTAAAACACACTTATTGCTCTAGGCCTAGGAGTAATAAGAATCTTTTGTGAAATAGGCTGATGTTTAAAAACGTTATTTTAATGAAATGCACGGTTATTATCATTTTTGAGCAAATGTTCTCTCATTCTTTCAATTTCATTCATAATCATATTATACAAACGATTACTTTCAGATTCTTTTATTCTTTAAACATTCTTTTAAATATTCTTTCATTAGTCATTTATAATCATACCATACAGATAAATATTTTTGAATTCTTTTGATTCTTTGTATCTGCCTTCATCCTCATAACAGGTCCCCATATATCAGTGATACGACCGATACTACTAGTGACTCAGAATTTCTTTTTGAGCGAAATATGTATATGGAGGATTCTCAGGATTTCAAAGATGACCAAGGATGTAACCTATCTCCTGATTTTTTGAGGATGGTAGAACAAGACGAGAAACAAATCCTACCTCACAAAGAATCAGTAGAAATTGTGAGCTTAGGAGAAGGACAAGAGGTAAAGATCGGAACTTGTATCACTATGGAGATGAAGCGAGACCTAATTGGATTGCTTCAAGAATTCAAAGATGTCTTCGCATGGTCATACCAAGATATGCCTGGGTTGGACACTGATATCGTGGTACACCGACTCCCCATAAAGGAAGAATGTAAGCCAGTTCAGCACAAACTCTGAAGAATGAGGCCCGACGTCTTGCTAAAAATAAAAGAAGAAGTTCGAAAACAGTTCGACGCTGGATTCCTGAATGTGGTAAAATACTCAGATTGGGTAGCCAACATCGTCCCCGTCCCTAAGAAAGATGGAAAAGTGCGAATGTGTGTGGACTACAGAGATTTGAATAAAGCTAGCCCGAAGGACAATTTCCCACTGCCTCATATTGACACCCTAGTGGATAACACGGTAGGACACTCACTGTTTTCATTCATGGACGGTTTCTCCAGATATAACCAGATTAAGATGCATCCTGAAGATATGGAGAAGACCACATTTGTAACCATGTGGGGCACGTTCTGCTACAAGAGACCATATTTGTAACCATGTGGGGCACGTTCTGCTACAAGGTGATGCCATTTGGGCTGAAAAATGCGGAGGCAACATATCAAAGGGCCATGGTAACCCTTTTTCACAACATGATGCATAAAGAAATTGAAGTTTATGTTGATGATATGATCGCAAAGTCCCGAACTGAGAAAGAGCATGTACAAGTCCTGAGGAAGTTGTTCTTAAGGTTGAGGAAGTTTCAGCTAAAGCTCAATCCGGCCAAATATACCTTTGGAGCCAAGTCTAGAAAGCTTCTCGGATTCGTGGTTAGTGAAAAAAAGATCGAGATCAATCTAGACAAAGTCAAAACCATACAAGATTTATCTCCGCCGTGTACCCAAAAAGAGGTTCGAGGCTTTCTAGGAAGATTGAATTACATTGCTCGGTTTATTTCACAACTAACCGGGAAATGTGACCCTATTTTTCGCCTCCTCAAGAAACACAACACTGGTGAATGGGATGAAGAATGCCAAAGGGCTTTCGATAAGGTTAAACAGTACTTATCCAGTGCTCCGGTATTGATGCCACCTAACCCCGATAAGCTATTAATACTGTATTTGGCGGTATTTGAGAATTTCATAGGATGCGTACTGGGTCAGCATGATGAGTCAGGAAGGAAATAAACAGCTATTTACTATCTTAGTAAAAAGTTTACGGAATGTGAGACGGTACCCGCCGATAGAAAAGTTGTGTTGCGCCCTAGTTTGGACAACCCGAAGGTTGAGGTAGTATATGTTATATCACACTACTTGGCTCATCTCAAAACTGGACCCTTTGAAGTACATGATAGAGTCAACAGCTTTGAATGGAAGGATGGCCCGATGGCAAATTCTGCTCTCCAAATTTGACATAATCTATGTAAATTAGAAAGAAATAAAAGGGAGTGCAATAGCAGATTTTCTAGCTAGTAGAGCTTTGGAAGGCTACGAGCCTTTGAACTTCGATTTCCCGAATGAAGACCTGATGTGTGTTGCGACTAATGAAAAAGGTGCTCCGGAAGAACTTCCTTGGAAACTAAACTTCGATGGAGCATCAAATTCCATGGGTAATAGAATCGGGGCAGTCTTAGTATCCCCAAACGGAGATCATTATCCGTTTACTAGTAAATTGGATTTTAATTGTAGAAATAACATCGCAGAATATGATGCGTGCATCATGGGTATCCGTGCAACCATAGAACGCAAGATTAAAGTGCTAGAGGTGTTTGAAGATTCTGCGTTAGTGATTTATCAACTCAAAGGAGAATGGGAGACCAGAGACTCTAAATTAATTAATTATCAAAAACTGGTCCTTGAATTGGTTAAAGAGTTAGATGACATTTCTTTCTGCTACCTTCCACGGGATGAAACTCAGATGGTCGATACCTTGGCCACCTTAGTTTCCATGATCAAGGTGAACAAACAAGAAGATGTCAAACCCATCCGGATGAGCATTTATGAAACTCCGGCCCACTGTTATAATATCGAAGAAGATGAAGAAGAAGACGACCACCCTTGATATCACGATATATTGCAATACGTGAAGAATCGTGAGTACCCGGACCAGGCAAGCGAGAATGACAAAAAGACGCTGAGAAGATTGGCCATTGACTATGTCTTAGATGGGGAGATCCTATACAAAAGAAGAAATGATCAAGTGCTATTAACATACGTAGACACTATAGAGGCTAAGAAAATCTTGGAAGAAGTCCCTGAAGGCGTCTGTGGGACACACGCTAATGGTTTTATAATGGCCAGGAAAATTATAAGATTCGGGTACTATTGGTCCACTATGGAAGGAGACTGTGTCAATTACACCAAGAGATGTCATAAATGCCAAATCTACGGAGACAAAATTCATGTGCCTCCTTTACCGCTGCATGTCATGACTTCCCCATGGCCTTTCTCTATGTGGGGTATGGATGTGATTGGACCAATATCACCGAAAGCTTCCAATAGACATCGGTTCATCTTTATGGTTATCGACTACTTCACCAAATGGGTAGAAGCCGCTTCATATGCCAATGTTACAAAGTCGACAGTGAGCAAATTCTTGAAAAAAGAGATCATATGTCGATATAGAATACCGGAGAGGATCATATCTGACAATGTATTAAACTTAAACAATAGTACGATAGCGGAAGTCTGCAGTCAATTTAAGATCAGACATCACAACTCGTCACTATACCGCCCGAAGATGAATGGGGCAGTGGAAGCGGCCGATAAAAACATTAAGAAGATTGTGGGGAAGATGACTGAGACCTACAAAGATTGGCATGAAAAATTACTATTTGCCCTCTTTGCTTATCAAACATCAGTCAAAACCTCAACTGGGGCAACGCCTTTCTCTTTGGTCTACAGAATGGAAGCGGTTTTACCAATCGAAGTCGAGATCATGTCCCTTCCAGTGTTGTCGGAGTTAAATTTAGATGAAGTAGAGTGGATCTAGTCTCGATACGATCAATTAAACTTGATTGAAGAAAAGAGGCTAAGAGTTATCCGTCATGGTCAGATGTACCAAAAACGAATGATGCGGGCTTATGACAAAAAGGTCCGCCCAAGGGAATTCCATGAGGGGGACCTAGTCTTGAAAAAAATCCTTCCTATACAGAAGGATTTTAGAGGAAAATAGATGCCCAATTGGGAAGGGCCTTACGTGGTGAAGAAATCTTTCTTTGCAAGAGCATTGATTCTAGCCGATATGGATGGTAAAAACTTGTCCAATTCTGTAAATTCGGATTCCGTCAAGAAGTATTTTACCTAAAAGAGAGAGGCCAAGGTGAAAACCCGCAAAGGGCGCTTTGATAAAAAAAAATGAAAAGGCCAAGCTGAAAACCCGCAAATGGCACTTTCAGACCAAAGGGGTTTTTGAGTTGAAAACCAAAAAACGTGCAGCTCAAATTTTGAATGTGGAGCATGTGGTAGTCTTGTCCTCCCAAAATTAACAAGACGGAAGAACAGTACATCTTGGAGCATCAACAAAATACACCGGATCTCCTGAACACACATTTAGTTCGAAAGAGCCTTTGAGAAATTGGAATAGTGAAGCTCGTGCTGCGATATCTGGGGCACCTTTTTCTCATTTTATTTTGTACCTTAGCAGATTTGTTATCCTATTTAATGTATTCATTTCAATTTTTGCTCAATAAAATTCTATCCTGTCCATTATGATAGTCTTTTTCGAGCATTTTGTTAAAATCACGATTTTTGGACTTATAATATTCACACAAAAGAAGTTATGCATATTACTCTGAAAGGTCTCTAAATGGTACAAGGACTTGAAATAAGGCCACTAGTCAGAACTAACCAGACTCAAAAGTGGGAAATATTGGAAAAAGAATAGTCCAAATTGTGACTATTTCTTCAAATTTTCTGTCAAAGATAACGGCTAAGCAAGAAGACGCGATAGCACATTAATGATAGAACCCGGATGAACTATGAGCAATGATACCTTAAGCATTTAAAATGGAATTACTCTCATGACATTTCTACATTCATAATCATGCATTTAGTTAGGAGCACTTGAGTCATTTCGATAATAGCATTCTAATTATTTGACATAAGCACCATATCTAGCTAGGAACATTTGATTCATTTCGATCATAGCATCCTAACTATTTGACATACGTATAGGCCTATGAAACCGATTCTACAAATCTTGTCTCGCTGAAGTTGCAGTGGAGCAGATTGAAGACGGCGAATCTAGTCTTCTTGAAGTTACAGTGAAACAGATTTAAGCCACCATCCTAGCTCCCTAAAGTTGTAGTGGAGTAGGCTGAAGATTGTAGATCTTGTTTCCCTGAAGTTGCAATGGAACAGATCGAAGATGGTGAATCTAGTCTTCCTAAAGTTGTAGTGAAGCAGATTTACGCCACCATTCTAGCTCCCTAAAGTTGTAGTGGAGTAGGCTGAAGATTGCAGATCTTGTCTCCCTGAAGATGCAGTGGAGCAGATCAAAGACGGTGAATCTAGTCTTCCTGAAGTTACAGTGAAGTAGATTTAAGCCACCATCCTAGCTCCCTAAAGTTGTAGTGGAGTAGGCTAAAGATTGTAGATCTTGTTTCCCTGAAGTTGCAGTGGAGCAGATCGAAGACGGTAAATCTAATCTTCCTGAAGTTGCAATGAAGCAGATTTAAGCCACCATCCTAGCTCCCTAAATTTGTAGTGGAGTAGACTGAAGATTGTAGATCTTGTTTCCCTGAAGTTGTAGTAGAGTAAATCGAAGACAGTGAATCTAGTCTTCCTGAAGTTACAGTGAAGTAGATTTAAGCCACCATCCTATCTCCGTAAGTTGTAGTGGAGTAGATTAAAAGATTGTAGATCTTGCCTCCCTGAAGTTGCAGTGAAGCAGATCGAAGATGACGAATATTCTCTCCCTAAAGTTGCAGTGCAGCAGGTTGAAGTCACTAGTCTTATCTCCCTAAAGTTGCAGTGGAGCATATTGAACCTACTTGAAGAAGAGAAGCGCCAAAGGAAGTCGAGACTTAGCAGGTTTGGGCAAAATTGGCCCATTTATAGTCTTTTCTCTATTCTCGTTACACGACAATGAGCAAAGAGGGGCAGCTGTAAACAGGCCAATTTGCCCGGGCCCAAAGAAGAACCAAAACACAAAATAAATTAAAATTAATTAAATGTCCAAGTCCAGATTACATGACCCAAGACCCAATAACCAATCAAAGCCCAAATTAATACCTAAAACCAAATTAACCCAAGACCCAAAATACAAGCCTGATAGGCCCAGAAAATTAAAACTCTAGAACCCTAAGGTTCTCTCCTCGCGCCGCAGCAGCCCCAGCCTCCGTACCCTCAGCAGCCACGCCCTCACCTCCGTACGCCAGCACACCCCCCGTACTCGCGCCACGCATACCCGTACCTGCAAAAAGGCAAACAAACAACAGCAGCAACAATAGCCAATACGAAAGCAAAGAAAGAATATCGTATTTTTCTTTATTTATTTCTATCATTTTAATCCCTTCGGCTATAAAGCCAATGGATTCTTTCATTGTAATTTTTTGAGGCGATATACGCACCCTGAAATACATACGAAAGATCAAAAAGAGCATTCAAAAAATATTTTTTGAGAAGGTGATTTCCGATTGAAACTCTTGGGTATTTTATTTTCGGCTTAAGTCTTTTAGATTTGTTTGTTTCTATTTGAAGGCACAAATAAATAAGAAAAAGGAAAAAGGGGCTTACCTCGTGAACGCGCCGTGGGTCGTCTTCTACTTCGTCGGAATCGAAGCATAGAGGATGCCTTAAGGCTAAAAAGATAACCCCGAGGCTCGATTAGGCTGGTCGCCGTTCATGTGGCGAATCGGCTCTTAAGATGGGCATTTAGGGTTTACTGAAGAAGAGGAAATAAGGCTAGGGTAGTTCAGCTGGTTGAGGCTTGGTTTTAGCCTTTTTAATGAATCCAAAACGGCGTCGTTCTGAGCTTTATTCATTAGCTCCAAAACGACGCCGTGTCGTCCATACCGGACCCGATTTGGTCCTTCCCCCTGGGATCCGCGCGTTTTTGCGGTGAGGGGATATTTCCAATATAGGTCATTCTCCTTTCGCACGGCATTCAAATCGGCCTATATTCGCATTTTTTTTTTGTCTTTCAAAATTGCCCTGTAATTTGGCGTGCATTTGCACTTTGGTCCGAACTCCAGCATTGCGTTTTGGGGGTCTGGGTTATTTCCAGACTTGGTCCTTGCGCATTCGCACATGTTACACGCTGGTTCCCTTTGTTATTTTAGCAGTTGATTTCTTTTACAATTGGTCTTTTTTTATTTTAATTCTATTTTAATTGAGTCTCTCTTTTTTTTATTTATTCATTTCATGGTTCATTATCATTTTTTTAAGACACATTCAACATTTTTATCCTTGTTTACTTGTTTTTTTATTTATAAATTATTTTAATAATTTTATTTCATTTTAAAATCACTATTGTAATGTTTTTTTACATACGCTATTATACATATATATATGTACTTTATAATAAAATTATTTTTATTTCATGCATATTATTAATCTTCCATTATTTTACACATATAATTTCCTTTAAATTTATTTTTATATTATATTACACAATCCTACATAATACATCTTTTAAATTATTGCTATATGTATATATATTTATTGATACCTATATTTGATCTATATATATTGTTAAATCTATGTATTTTAGACATATAGTTTTCTTTATACATATAAGCATGTTCTTAAATCTATTATATATAATTTATAATAAAATTAATTTAATCCTATACATATTATCATTTCTATGTCATTTTCACATTGTAATTGTTTTTAAATTTATATATATATGTATGTACGCTTTTAATCTATTATGTATGTAGTATATTTTTTAAAATTCTATTTTATCATGCACTTTGGGCTATCCTTTCATGATTATACATTATTAAATTCTCGTTTATTGTACGTATTTTTTTTTAATATTTTTAACACCTTGTATATTATTTAACCTAAAAAATCTTCGTTCCATAATACACATTTTAAATGATTATATATGTACCCCCAGTTTTTTTTTAAAATCCATCAATTCATCACATAATATATGTTACGCACTTATCATTGTTTTGATCTCGTTTTATACCATATTGCTTCTTTGATTTGCATTTTGTTTTGTGCACCTCGTAGTGATCATTTTATATTATGCCATGTATGTTATCGATGTATATTACTTATTCATTTTATTGTTATATCAATTGCTCTCCATCCATGTTTAGAAGTTTGATTACATTTGTTTTAGGTTAGCTATACTTAATTATTAGTTTGTTAATTGATCGTATCTCATATGGGTCCATTATCCTATATCATCGTTTTTCTCTTGGTTTGCGAAATGTGGTTTTATAAGGTCCAAATCTTTAAAATTAGTTTCTTTTTATTTTAAGTAAAATTAACACGTTTTAAGCTAATTCTATACCTATTCTTTTAAAAATTCTCTAAAACGAAGGCGATACTCGGTGTTTAGCAATTCGAGAATCGTGCCCTATCGTGCTGGGTTGCGATTTCTCGTTTGTTCAAAACAACCGAATATTCCTTTGGGATTTCACTCATGCTTTAAAAAAAAAAAAACTCTTTAAACGAAGGCGATGTTCGATATTTGGCAATTCGCGGAATCGTGCCCTATCGCGCTGGGTTGCAATTTCTCGTTTGTTCAAAATAATCGAAGGTCCCTTTTGAATTTCGCTCACATTTTCTAAAAACTCTTCAAAACGAAGGTAATATTCGATGTTTGGCAATTCAGGGAATTGTGCCCTATCGTGCTGGGTTGCGATTTCCTGTTTGTCCAAAACAATCGAAGATTCCTTTAGAATTTCACCCATACTCTCTAAATTCTAAAATAAGACAATGTCTGATATCTAGAAATTCGAGGAGTCGTGCCCTACTGTGCTAGGTTTCGATTTTCTCGTTGGACTAAATAATTGGGCATCCTTTTGCGATTTTCAACATGTAAATTTTTGGAAGACAAAATTCATCATGTTTTCGAGGGCATAAAGGATCATGTCCTATCGTGCTGGATGTGGTGCTATATCCCTCTTAAGCAAGAGAATTTTGATGACCAACTCGGGTTATTCAAATGTTATCAAAAGGGAACCACATTTCAAAAAAATATTTTTTAAATCTTAGACATAAGGACAGTATTTAATCGATTTGGTACCAATTTTGGGCGTAGTGAGGGTGCTAATTTTTCCTCATGCGTAACCGACTCCCGAACCCGTTTTCTCAAAAGCGCGTAGACCAAAATCGTTGTTTTAGTAAACCAAAAATGTTTTATTAAAATAACCAAATTCTTAAGTGATCCGATCACACCAAAACAAAAAGATCGGTGGCGACTCCATGTTTTATTTTCAAATAGTCGATTCTCCATTTTTTTCATTAAATTTAAAATTTTAAAATTTAAAATTTAAAAAAAGGGATGGTTTCGACAATACCCAAATTCTTTTTTAAAATTTTTTCCCAATTAACAATTTAGACATGGGCTTTTTCTAAATAGAAATACCAAAATATGATTATGAAATGAAAAGAAAGCTAAAAGAGGGAGTGATATCTAAAAGAAACAGAAGAGGTTTTGGATTTTTATTTAGTTATTCATACATACATACATATATGTATTGACAAGATATGGAATTTTATAACTTTAATTTAAATATATGGAAAAAGTGGGTATTTTCTTTCTTTTTTTCATAAGATTTTTGGAATTTTTTTATAAATAATTGTTACCTTATTTTTGAAAAGACATTCTTGGATTAAATCTTTTTAAGAAAAGTAGTTTAGAATTTCGATGACTAAATTAAATTTATGGTACTAAAAATAATTTTAAAATTATATGATTAGATGAAAATTAATTTATTGTTAGCTTAATGAAAGTTGATTTAGGTTTAGTTTTGATGGACGGTGTATTTATTTTCGATAAGGTTAAAAATAATGATGACAATGAGATTAATTATTATAGCTATGAAATAAAAGATTTCACTACACCACAGTCGCCACCCATCCAAAGGATGCGTTAACCAATCAAAAACATCATAAAATTGTCTCAATCTAATTTATTATATATTTTTTTATCGAGAAACAATGCTAAATGTAAAATTTATCATTAATTCAAAGCTCACATCAATAGTTTGTCATTACAAAGTCCTTAATTCGAAGCTCCACGTATTTTTACCATTAACTGTTCATTTTTTATTCGTTATTGCCAATCCAAGATTACTATTTCACTCACTATCAATATTGTTTTATCGATTAAAACATCATAAATGTTATGAATATCTTATTAAGTAGATGTCCATCATGATCAAGATAAAGTTTTGGTATACTTTAAATTCTTATAGTTATTAGAATTAGATCTCTACTTCTTTTATACTTCTTATGCCTATAAATAGAAACTCTGATGAAGCATTATAAATAATCCATTTGATTAATAAAATACAATCTCTATTGCTTTCATATTTTATTTATTCTTTATCCTCCGTATCTCTTTTTATTTTATAACAATAAAATTTTTTTTATCATTAATTAAAGATTGTTGCTTTATCTATCATCAATCTTGTAAGGGTGTAATAAGTAATATCGCTATTTTTTATTTTAATTTTGATTTATTTTAAATTATTAAAATATTAAGAGATTGAAAAAAAAAAAAAGAAGGTCCAAATGATAAAGATTTAAGGCTTATGAACTTAAGCAAGCATACGACAAAGTCGGTCGTGTATTGACTTCTGCTGGATAATCCCAATTTATACTCCTCCCACCTCCCATTTTTCCTTCATTTTCTCTCTATTTTCTAGGAAAGCACACACAAAAAGAATTTCACTCTTTGAGTCTTCTTCTTTTCTCTATATCCTTATGCAAACATTTTTCCATCTTGGTCTGTTTGGAGAAGCAGAATATTAATTTATACAGCAAAAAAAAAAAAAAAAAAAAAAAAAACACTATGGAAGGAGTGGTACATACAGGCACTGATGCCTCAGCTTTCAAGGAATGTTTCTCTCTGACATGGAAAAATCCTTATGTTCTTCGCCTTGCTTTCTCTGCTGGGATTGGTGGACTTCTTTTCGGCTATGACACTGGTTCATTTTCCTTCCTTACCTTAACCTTAATCTTATACATGCATCTTTTAGTTTTTTGTTTTGTTTTGTTTTTTGGGTTCTCAAAATGTCTTTTTTTTTTTTTTTTACATCTTGGTATTGCAGGCGTGATATCAGGTGCTTTGCTTTACATCAGAGATGATTTCAAGTCTGTGGATCGACAAACTGTTTTACAGGTTACATGATTTACTTACAATTTTTTGCTTCTACTTTTTTTTTTTTTTGGGGTGTACATCTTTTCCGGTTCTTGTCTGAATTTCTTGGTGAATCCGTCCATTTTTGGACAATGGTTAAGCAATTGGTTGGTTTTATCTAAAAAAATTGCTTGTTAAATTTGTTAACTTGCAATTGTATGGTTTGCTTAAACACTGGTTTATTTTTTCTGATTCAGGGATACTGTTTGTTTTGTTGTCAGAGTTTTCTGGGGGTGATAAAAATGGGTTTCACTTAATGGGAAGTACCATAGGCCCACAATTAAATGCTTAAAGATTGCCAAAAGTTGATCCAAAATTTTAAAAGTTAAGTTCCCAAACAGAGCATGAGGGAACTTGACAAGAACATGTGAAGTAACAATGTCTAGGACTTCCATGTGACAACTAATGTACTGGTTCCTAAGCTGGCTAAAATTGTTCTGATTTTATATACATGTACACAGGAAAGTATAGTGAGTATGGCAGTTGCCGGAGCCATAATAGGAGCTGCGATCGGAGGGTGGATGAATGATCGGTTTGGAAGGAGAACGGCAATCCTTATTGCTGATTTCCTGTTTTTTATTGGAGCTGTGATAATGGCTTCTGCCCCTAACCCTGCTCTGCTTATCGTAGGCCGAGTTTTTGTGGGACTTGGCGTTGGAATGGCATCGATGACATCTCCTCTTTATATTTCCGAAGCATCCCCTGCGAAAATCCGTGGTGCCCTTGTTAGTACCAATGGATTTCTTATCACCGGTGGCCAGTTCCTCTCTTACCTCATCAACTTGGCTTTTACTAATGTAAGCTGCTGATAGAACATATGAACAATTGGAAGGGAAATGGAGGTTAAGGTGTTGAACTTTGATGACATTTTTTCTTTTTCCAGGCACCAGGGACGTGGAGGTGGATGCTCGGGATTGCAGGTCTTCCAGCACTTTTGCAGTTCATTCTCATGTTGCTTCTTCCGGAGTCACCCCGTTGGCTATTCCGCAAGGTATGTGATCATATTCTAAAAACCCAGAATTGTTAACTCGATGTTCATGTATTCAGCCTTTTGATTGATTCACTGTCAACAGGGAAGAGAAGAAGAAGCCAAAGTGATATTGAGGAAAATTTACCCAGCTGATGATGTTGAAAAAGAAATTCAAGATTTGAAAGAATCGGTTGAGGCTGAAATCAGTGAAGAAGGGTCTGCAAAAATAAACATGATGAAACTGTTGAAAACCAAAACAGTGAGGAGAGGGCTCATAGCTGGTGTTGGTCTCCAAGTTTTCCAGCAATTTGTTGGCATAAACACAGTCATGTATTATAGTCCCACCATTGTTCAATTAGCTGGTTTTGCCTCTAACAAAACAGCACTTCTCCTTTCCCTTGTCACCGCCGGCCTCAACGCCTTAGGCTCCATTGTAAGTATATACTTCATTGACAGGACTGGGAGGAAGAAGCTGCTACTGATCAGTTTGTTTGGAGTAGCAATTTCACTTGGTCTTCTAGCAGGAGTTTTCCATGAGACCACATCCCACTCTCCAATGGTTAGCCGGAGTCAAACATCTCACTTTTCAAATTATACATGTCCTGATTACGGTTCAGCTACAAACCCTGGTGCTTGGGATTGCATGAAGTGTTTGAAGGCTTCATCTCCAGATTGTGGATTCTGTGCTTCACTAACAGACAAGGTTAAATCACATGATATTTCTATATTTTTACAAAGTCTTGTATTTGTTTTCCCTTCATTGATTGGATTTTTGTTGTTATTGCAGCTACTGCCAGGAGCATGTCTGCTCTCAAATGACACAGTTAAGGATCTGTGTCATGATGAAAGTAGGCTATGGTACACAAGGGGATGTCCGAGCAAATACGGATGGCTTGCACTGGTCGGTCTAGCTCTCTACATCATATTCTTCTCCCCAGGAATGGGGACTGCACCATGGATAGTCAACTCAGAGATTTATCCCCTCAGGTTCAGAGGTGTATGTGGTGGGATTGCTGCAACTGCTAACTGGATCTCGAATCTCATCGTGGCTCAGTCATTTTTATCGCTTACGGAAGCAATAGGGACTTCTTGGACATTCCTAATATTTGGAGTCATCTCTGTGGTAGGCTTACTCTTTGTAATTGTCTATGTGCCAGAAACAAAGGGGCTGCCTATTGAGGAGATTGAGAAGATGTTGGAAACTAGAAGTTTGCACTTCAGGTTCTGGGAGAAAAGTCAGAAACCACAAGAAAAGAAGAGCCAAGCAGTGTGAATAAATATTAAATAGTCAAATCCCTAGGAAGAATGCTGAAATGTAAAAATATACCAAACCCTGAAAATTTGAACACTACATTCAGCAATAGTGGAATTAATTTGATAATGAAATCTGCTTTTGCTTTCTCTACAATCTCCATTCTCCGTAGGAAAACAAAGAGGAAAAAAAAAAAAAAATCCTAATTTCAGTGTTATGCAGTCTCCATGCATGATCATGAATACATCTGAATGCTTGGACAATGAAGGATTCATGCCTCAGGCAATGTGTTCTGCCAAAGTTAAGATCTTGACATGCTTTTTCTGCCTCAGCTCATGAGGAACTGGCCCAAATACTCTGGTCCCTATTGGCTGTCCTTGCTTGTCAACAAGAACAACTGCATTATCATCAAACTTGACCTCACTCCCATCGCAACGACCTCTCTGCATGGCAGCACGTACAACCACACCGTATACCACCTTCCCTTTCTTCACCTTTCCATTAGGCATGGCTTCTTTTACAGATGCAATTATGGTGTCTCCCAATCTTGCCCCTTTCTTCCCCTTTAAAGCTTGTATGCACATCACCTTCTTCGCCCCAGAGTTGTCCACTACTTTAAGAACAGTTCTCATCTGAATAAAAGTCCTTTGTTGCTGCAGAGTATAAAGAAAATACAGAGATTACCTATAGAATATGATATATCACAAAGGCAAACATCATAAAGCCATGCCGGGATTGTTGAACATACACCACACTGTATAAAATCCAACAAGTAAAATACAGGGAAAGTTAAATTGCAGACTTGATGTCGTTTTAATTGTCAAGGCATATCTCTCGAAACCATTTACATGATAAAGACATGCATAGCTTCAAATTTTAGCCAATAACAATTGACATAATGATCAACCTTGTGAACCCTTTTTCCGCGTGCTGGTCTATATCCAAAAAAGTGGGAGAATATATCTCGATTTTCGTCAGCTCCATGTGATTGTATTTCATAGATCACGGTACAAGCTTAAAAGAAATATCATGCTAGAAACCATACAAACCTGAGGCAAGAAACTGCTACATGTAATCTCACTTGATGTGCTTGGTAAATTAGAGAAGTTGTTCCCAAGACCACCCATCAATGAACGGCCCACTGTATGTGACATAGAATCAATGAGAAGCTAGGGAAAGGAAACAAAACTAGATACCCAAAAGAATTTAGCACATGTAGGTGTTTCAATCTTAGGATTCAAAAAAATGTGTACACTTACAGGGAAAGAACCACCACATTTCATAAACAGCTCAACCCAAGATCCCACAGAGACTTATCAATTGTGAAACCAAGAACAAGACACTAGAGGCTTCTTAAAGCAATGCTCATCAAAAGAAACATAAGTAAGAAAAGAATCAGAGAACACATGCTAATGAATCACCAAAAGACTTCATGTTGGTGGCAATGACATAAATGATGTTGAGGAACAGACAGTATTCAAATCCCAGGTTCATATGGAGCTTGCCTAAGCTTCAATAAGTCAAACTAAACTCCATTCTAATCCCTCCAAAGAAATTCCTAGATTCAATAGTTAAAACCCTTTAGCTCAAACTCATTGCTAACAACAAGGAATTTTCCTCAATATCAATAAAAATGAAAATCTTTTGAAGAAAAAACAAAACTTTATGCACAAGGCTATATTCATACTGATGGAAATGCATTGGATGATATCCATATTAAGAAACCATTGACCAAAAAAGCATAACATCAAAGCAGACAAATAATCATTTCAATAAATATATCACATACCCCTGGAGCATCTGGATGCAAAGGTTATAGCCATATTCTTCCTTGTGCTTAATTCTCCAACCTTATGTTAAAGGGAAAAGGGAGCTGAGTGAATGAGTGAGAACCCTAAGCACCGTTAAGCTTAACAGGATTTGAGAGCAAAGGAGGTTGAGCAGGCATAGCCCACCATTAGAAAGACTTTAATGGACTAACAGTTGAGGAAGACAGCTGCCGCCTACTTGGGCTTTCTAATGGTGGGTGCAAAGCACAAGCCTCAACGAATCCCATTATAGGAACACGGAAGCGGCCCCAAGACCCCATACTTTTCCAATTAGATTAACTAGAATTGTTCAAGGGTGGCCGAACTTGAGTAAGGACTTTTATCTGTCAAGTTGGTATGGCCCCACCTAAATTAAATTTAAATAATAAATATTTTTTAAATTTAAATTTAAATTTAATTGTAGAATATATAGAATATCAAATAAAAATATGTTTTAATATTTATTAATCTTTGAATAGTAAAACGAATTTTTTGGTAGAGGTCAGTCGACCTGAAAAAGGGCCTAAGCTTGAAAAAATTTTTAGAACCGAGCCTCGAACCAACCCATGGACACTTTTATTAATGCCCCAAAATTTTAATCTTCGAGAAAGGATAAATATTTAAAAGGTGAATTAACTATTTAGGGCAAAATTATGACTAATAAAATTTAATAAGGACTAAATTGTAAAAAATTAAAAGCTAAAGGACTAAAGGTGCAAATTTACCATTTTTGAAAAGGGGTGAAATTTTAAGAAATGTTTTTTATGAATTTGGTATGGATATGTATTGAAATGAGGAGTTGGAAAATTGAGATAGGGGCTAAATTGAATAAAGTAAAAAAGTATAGAGGCTAAAGTTAATTTTCTCATTTTATGGAGGAGGAACCTAAATGTAATTTTTCCATTTTTAATTGACATGTAGGGACTTGATGATGGGGTTAAAATCCCCATGGAAATTAAAGTTGAAAAATATTGAAATTGATTTGGAAATTGAAAATAAAAGGATGAAATTAAAATAAAAAGAAAATTATAGAATTTTCTACACTTTGGGGAGTGAAATAACAACAAGCATCAGCTGAAGAAAAAAACTAATAAAAGGGTAAGAATAGAAAAGAAAAAAAAGGGAAGAGAAAGGTTGAGTTCAAGGGAAGAAATAGAAGTACTTAATTGAATTCAAGTTAGTTTGATTTTAATTTGAATATTTGAATATTTAAATTTTAGTATGAAATAATTAAATAAGATATGATTAAGATTATTGAATATGTATATTGAATTTAGTAGTGAATATGAAATTAAAGATATGTTAGTAATGTAAGAAATAATAAAGTGATAATTTAGTAATTAGTGAATTCTATGAAACTAAGGATTAAATTATAAAGAATGAAAATTATTTATTTGCCATAGATCGATAACTGACTAGATGTAGTACAATGAAATTATTATAGAGATGACTAAATTGTAAAGTGTATAAAAGGTGTTATGTGAAACCAATATTGTGATTAAAGACTTAAAAATGAAGTGTTAAGTGATGGTAATGAAGTGTAAAATGATATAATAATGATTATTGAATTTTCATGAATTTAAGGACTAAATTGTAAAGTGTTCAAAAGTTACTATGTGTGCTAAAATAGTGAAATAAAATATTTAAGTGAAGCGTTATAAGAAAGTAAAGTGCTTAATGATAGTGAATTGAAATCTAAAGTGCTAAGTGTTGTGAATATATGCTATGTTTGTATTTTTATGAATTGTAAATAAAATGAATACATGAAATAAAAATGTGGTGAACGTGTTTACGTGATTCAAAGTGAAAAAGTAATATGAAACAATATCAAATATGTTATATGAAAGTGATATGTGAATAAATGCCTTAGTGAACTCATAAGAAATATAATATATGATATTGAAATGATTTTGGAGTTGAGAGGGGTTGGGGGTTAAGATGAGAACCAAATTGGTGATACGGGGGTTCAAAGGGGATTAGGAGAGGAGTATTGGGTTATGTGATGTGTTTATTGGAGTTTCTATTATCAGAGTTCCGTTATAGGCCAGGAGTTCGTGTTTGGCTTGGATCTTTGCAATATATCAAAATTATTGAACTCCTCTGAGATTTACTAAGGACTGCAAAAGTGATATACGGAAGTAAAAGTGTGTGTGTGTAATAATATATGAAAACAAAGATAAAAGTGAACATACGAATTAAGTGTTAAATGATATATGTGAATTAAGTGTTTATGTTATATTTGTGAAATGAAAGAAAGATTTTGACATGTGAATGTAGAAGTTAATTAGTGACAATAAATGTGTTAAAGTAAAAACTATAGGTTATAAATTTTTTATATGATTTTATGTTTTGGGAAATGAATAAAAAGTTTAAGTATGTTGGTGAAAGAAACTGTGTGAATAGATGTTATTATTAAAATTAACTAAATTGTAAATATATAAAAATAGTAATATTGAATTCAATTGAGTAATTACTAAGCTATTCACATAGTGCATTTGTTTTAAAACGCGTAGGTAAAAAATAAAGGTAGAGATGAATCGAGAATTGTAACGTCAATTTGGATCATATCACTCAACAAGCTTTAAGGACAAGTTTTGGTATATAAATTTTGGACTTTAGAATGACATGTACTTAAGTTTAAATATAGTATTTGTTTGTGTACTAATAGCAATACTTGATAATTTTTTTTAATATTATGTTAGCTTAGTGACTTGGTTAATTTAGCAACTCAGTGACTAAATGTGATACTTACTGTTCGGGTTATTAGTTTAACTTAGGTGAGGGGTGTTACACCTTTAATTGTAACGACCTCTATCATCAGGCATTCCATCAAGACCTAGTACAAAAAGACTATTTAATATTGTATTATTAGATTTGGAACACTTAAATAGATTAGCTATTATTATCTTAGTTTTAAATTAATTTTTAATTATTATTTTATCTTATTTCTGAATTAGTATTTTGAATTTTTATGCAACTATCTTTACCTCTACAAATAGAGATTTCTATCAATAAATTAAGTGGAATAATTTCATAAGCTTTCAATTACTTCAATATTACTCACATGACAGGATTAGTGACAACATTTCTACTCACATCATGTGGACCGTACACATAACCATTCTCGTCCAATCTTAAAAGGGTCCTTACTCTATCATGCATGATAGTACAGAATTTCTACTTCACCTGACCCCCAAACCATCACTCGATAAGTGGCACTTTGATATTATAAGAGCCTGCTTATATAAGTTGGGACCCCCGATGAGAGATGGGACAAAGAAAAACCCTAGGCTAAGAACTTTCTCATGGCCAATTAAGTAAGACTCAACCGGAATACCCTCAATTACTGTATGACTCTCCACCTATCTACTCATCAAATCAAGCAAACTGTCAGTAGACCTAATATCCTCTTTTGTGTATTAACAAATACGAAACACAATAAAATATAAAAAAAATTAACACAAACATGTTACCAATATATAAATTTATTAAAATCCAATGCAACTTAAATACAATTATTAATACTAGAAATCTCATCACACACGTATGCGTGTGGAAACCATGGACTTAGAACACAGATGTGTATTTTAAAATAACAAACAAAAAATAATGAAACATATGGTTTGAAACTAATTAATCATAATAACACATGAAATATATATGATATTAAAATAAAAATAGATTAAATTGTAAGTAAAACAAGATTTAAACACAGAAATCCATCAGAAAACAATACTAAATACACTACATTTATTTATCATAGTTTTGTCAAAAATTGTAAGTTAGTGTCGAGTTGACTTGTGATACCAACTCAATTAACAACATTATTAATATATACAACTAATGGAAATAATAACTTGTGCATTTTAAAATAAAAATGTATAAAATACATAAAAATGAAGCTTTACTTGACTGGTAAACTTAAATTTTTTAAATCCAATTGGCGTGAGTTCCAATCTCTCCATATGTATATTTTAATTTATTTTTGTTAAGATGAAAAGACTAAAACACATTCAAATAGTATAACTTATTTTAATTACGAAAAGATATTTTCGTAATTTACTAATCAAGTTGATGACTTGGTTAAATGTGACACTAACTTAGTAAAACACTTAACAAATAATAAGTATAGATAGTGACGCGTTGTGAAACTAACTAAAAATTTGAATAAGGCAAGTGCACCTATCAATTAATAGTATAGCTATAGTAAGCAAAGATATTATTCCCACGAAGACTAAAAGTACAAGTAATTATCGTCTTTCTATTATTTAACCGAATAATTCGATTGATTGATTTAAAAACTAAAATTAACTAACGAACACGACAATGAACAAAACATAAAAATAATCAAGTAACAACCAATGAGTGAAACAATACCCAGGAAAGAATCCCCCTAAATTTCATTTGCCACTATGAATCTAAATTATACAATTTATTTACTTAACAACTTGATCCATAGAAATTCCTAAATTATGCTAATATCTCTTTCGAGTATAAGAGCAACTGACTCTATGTTGATCAATTGAAATTTCTTTTTAATTAAAACTTCTATTATCGCATTAACTCTTGCTATGGATTTCCCTATTATATTTGACTCTAATTTGTTAGATTTATATTGTCCTATTTTTAGGATTGTATGCAACTCCATTTAATAATGCAAAATCTACTCTTAAACAGGGTCTATTCAACTACTTATTTAAGCACATCAAATATGGAACAATAATCTAGAACTATTAAACCAAGAATTAAGCACACATAATTGAGAACAAGAAACTAAATATTTATTGCATAAAATAAAAATCAAACAACAAAATCTATCATAGGGTTCATCTCTCTAGGTATTTAGAAAATTAGTTCATGCTTGAAAATAAAAACATCCAATATATAGTATAACCGAAAGACATAAAGAAACTCATGATAACTTCCTAAGAAATCAAATGAGAATATTCAATCTTGATGGAAATCTACTTCAAAGTCGACTTGAATGGTATTTTTCGAGTTGTTTTCTTGAATATTCTATGACGAATCCCTCCTATCTTCTTATTTTTGTCATATATACGAATTAGAAGACTTAAAAAACCTAAAAATCGTGATTTTTTTGCAGTTCGGTGTGCAATTCTGTGAAATTGACACGGTCTACCACACATCCGTGTGGGTCACATGATCGTATGGAATGGTTCAGCCCATGTGGCTTTAGTAACTTGCTCTGATGCTCTGATTTTCACTTGTTTTTCGCTTCTTTTACTCCCAAGTGCTCTATTAAGCATTAAAACATGAATTTAAAGGATATGAGTATAAAATTCACAATTAACATTGGTTAATCATCCAAAAAAGCATTAAGAATGAGATTAAAACATGTTACTTTTAGGCCTTATTAGATAGATATATAACTAATGGAGATAATAATTTGTGCATATTAAAATAAAAAATATATATAAGATACATCAAAATGTATATTTAGTTGAATGATAAATTTGAAGTTTTACTAATCCAATTTGTACGGATTTAAATCCCATCGTATGCATATTTTAATTGGTTTTTGTTAAAATGAAAAGATTAAAATACTCTCAAATAGTATAACTTATTTTAATTACGAAAGGACATTTCTGTAATTTTCTAACTGAGTTGGTGACCCGATTGAGGGTGACACCAACTTAGTAAAACACTTAATAAATAGTATAAATATACAACTAATGGAGATAATAGAGTGTGCGTAATAAACATAAATGTATAAAAATATCAAAATAAAATTTTAATTGAATGGTAAATTAAAGATTTTAGATGCAATTGGCATGTGATTGAATCCTATCATACTTATATTTTTTAATAATTTTTTAATTAAAAAAATTAAAGTTCCTTAAAAAAATAATACTTAAAAATAATATCAACTCGGTAAAATACTTAAATTATATATATATATATATTTATAAAAGGTAAATATGACATAAACACACGTATCACCTACTAACTTTTCTACCTCTCTCCATTAAAAAAAGGTCAAGATTTAAGAATATTAAATTCTCAATTTCCATTAACAATCTCAAGTGAAAAAAAAAATGCTGGAGATGCGTAGAAAAATTTCTCACATGGATAGTGATTCAACCTCGAATATGACAAACCAAACACATGGTTACAAAAATAAAAAAGAAAATCTCATATACTGCAGAAGCTAAAAACCCAGAAAAAACAAAGATCAAACCACTAAGTTGATAGTATTACAGAATCTTAGTAGCATAATTTTCATGCTATATCTATACATAGAATCCTACAAGAAGTGAAGTGATAGGTCAAAGTAAGTAATCAACTTGTCTTGAATCTGAAGTTTGTAACCCAAAAAGGAATATTTCTTCCCCACGCCATCAACTAGACATTAAACAAATGATTTTGGCTTTTTAAAAAAAAAAATAGATCTCCTTTTACAATGAATTTTTTAAAAACAAATGGTTGCTTTGTTTGACAGCAAAGATCCTAATAAAGAGAAGGATGGTCAAAGAAGAAGAGCTACAAGTAGGCAGCAACCACTTTAAAAGGTTTTGGTGGTTGAGTAAACAGCTAATAATAGGGGAACATGCATGAGTTTCTGCTTTGCTAATCTTTCTCAAAATAGAAACTTCTAATCCATTAGGGTTTAAAGTTTTTTAGGTTCTTGTTCTTCTACCTTTTTGAAATTTAAAATTTAGTCACTTTACTTCACTTCTTTCCTTTTTTTTATAGAAAAATCTTTGTCCAAGAGATAATTCAGTTCAATTTTGTTGTTAATTTTACTATTATTCTTAAAAGTACATAAAATAAATAAAAAATCTAAAAGATTTAAACTTTTTTTTCTTTTTTAATTAAAAAACCTAAAATTTATTACAATTATAATAATTTATTATTTTTTCAAATATATGCAAAAAATTTAAAAATTATTTTAAAAATCCAAAGAATATAATATAAAAATTAAAAAAATGTGTCGTTTACTCCCTATATGTATTAAATGACTTGATATGCTCGACACTTTTTCTTAATTCACTAACAAAGGTTTTTTTTTTCAACTTGGTATTTTAATTTGACATTTTTTCTAATTTGGTACTTAATTTTTTTTGTCCAATTTGATACCTAAACTTGTTAAATGTTATACAGATTATTCCAATATCCTAATAGTGTTGCTTTTTTTATGAGGTAGCAAAAATAAACAATATATAACCAACATGCGTGATATGAAATTTATTTTTTGTATTTTAAGTGTTCAATTAGTTTTAGTTTAATTTATTTATTTATTGTACATTATTTTTTAATTTAATGTAAGAAGTTTATTTTATTTTGGGTTTTTAAAACTCTTGCTCTCTTCTTCAATATTTGTTTGTGAAGCATAACTCAAGAGCACAATTTTTTAACACAGATTTCTTTTGATGCAAACAATATTTTTATAGAATTGAGGGCTTTGTGAAGACCAAATATTGTTTTAAGCTTACAAGCCCTCTTGAATCATTACTGTCATTAGCAGTCAAAATAATTTCAATTTTCAGCATGAATGAAAAGTAAAAATTGAGCATATTGTTCCTTTCCAAATAAATGTAATCATTCCTATTATTACATTCCATGTCATCTATCACATGTTGGTCACAAATTAGCTACTTCTGCCTCCTCATAAAAAAAACTAACACTATTAGTGTTTTTGGGGTAATTTGTATAGCAATATTAGACAAATTTAGATACCAAAGTAGATAATAATAATAAAAACTTAGGTACAAGATGAGGAAAAAAGTTTTTTCTTTTTTTCAAAATTGTAATTTCAGATCTACAGAAATTAGTAAATCAATTTTACTTTCAAATTATAGTTTGCTAAGTTAACTAAAAATTTGTTTAATTTGACTTGATTTAAAATTCTCTAACAAAAATATTAATTAAATGAAATTAGAATCGAAAAAAAGGGAGAAGTTGGTTAAATTGAGGACTCATTGAATAAATTTGGCTCAGTTTTGGTGTTTGTGGCCGCTTGGATCCTTTTATGGCCATTAAAATCATTATCATCATCTTCCCTTTTATTTTTCTTAATCTTCTTCCTTTTTCTGTTAGTATTTAATTTTTTTTTACATTGATGTTAATTAAATTAAATAAAAATATTTTCATATATAATTTATTTGAATTAATTTACAAAATACTTGTTCAAATCTGATTTCATATGGATAGAATAGCTCAAACTTTCAAGAAATTTTCTTACAATTCAATAAGTAAATAACACATAAATTTTTATTTTTGGACTTCCTAAACGTTTTTATAATTTTTTTAATTTTTTAAAAATAATTTTACATTTTTTTAAAATTTAAAGGTCTTTAATTTTTTTTTTCATATCTTTTGGAAATTTTAAAAAAAAAAGTTATAGGATTTTTTTATTGAAAATATGTAAAATTTTTAATTTTTTTACATACTTTTAAAGAATAAAGATAAAATTGACAAAAAATTATAAATTTTGAAAGCTAAAAATATTATTCAGCCTTTTTAATAATTGGCATGTCAACTACCCTAACCAAAAATTAGATGGAGATATCAATTAGACCAAAATTTTTAAATTAAAAAAACCACACAAAAACTTAATATTTGAAAGTTAGAATATAAAAAATAAATTTTAAATTCTAAAAAAATAGAAGGAGCTCTAATAAAAAATTAAAACCCTAAACTCTCTCTATATACATATAAATTAGAAACACATCACTTCATAATTTTCTAAAAAGATAATGTTATGAATTGACAAATAATGTTAGTTTTTCAAAGTCAAAATTAATTTTTTTTCCTTTTATTCTTGAAATTTATGCTAACTAAAATCACATTAAGATTTTGTGCAGAGTTCTTTGATGGAGAGAGGAAACGTTGCAAATTAGTGAATATGATGCATTAAAAGAAAGCTAAGAGGAAGACTGAAACAAATACGATAAAACTGAGCAGCAACAGGTGATGGTTGTTAAGGTAGAGAAAGGGAAATGTGGATAACAATAAAATTAAATGAAGAAAACAAATTGTGAGAATTTTAGAGAGAACTTTGAGAGTCAAAATTCTAAAATGCCAAAAGTCTCTTCCATAATTGTGAAGGGCTAATTATTTATGGATTTTAGAAAATGAGAGTTACAAAGTTAGGTAATTAATATGAGTAATGAAATTAATTTTTAGTTACAATGGCATTAGTGATTAAGAGAGAATGAGGAAATATTTTGTTGGTGATGGTGATGATGAATAGTGAAGAAGAGTTTACCATTTTTTTAAAGAAGAGAGAAACACTCAGTGTTACAGGAAAATGTTAAAAGGAAAGCTCTTAACTACCAGTCTACCTCCATATTTGATCCACCAAGCCAAGTTCTTCAAAACATCCCAAAAGTGAAGATAACCCAAGAACCTTGTCATATTTCGAGGTTACTTCCACTTCTTCTACTTTGGTGAAACAATATCATGTAAAACATCTTTTGCGAAATGTCTTAAAACGCAAGAAGATGGTTGTTCTTGGATGACAGTTATTTCTAAATAATAGTTATTTTGACTTGTTCTAAACAAGAGTTGTTCTCAACATAGTTGTTCTCAATGTTGAGATTGTTTCGAATAAGTGTTGTTTTATGGTGATGCTTTTCTTGGTAAAACTTGTTCTAAATAATGACTTTTCCGAAAAACACAATTATCTTAAATAGAAGTTGCTCCAAACAATAATTGTTCTAAACATAACTATTATTGAAACGTCATTATTCTAAACAAGAGCTATTCCAAACTTTAGTTATTCTCAATAAGAGTTGTTCTCAAATAACAACAACATTAGATGATAGTTGTTCTAACTAAAATCATATTTTGAACATAACTATTCTGGACATAGCTATTCTCGAACAATAGTTTCTGAACAACAACTATTTTAAAAAGAGTTGTTGCTCCAAAAGAGATACACTTGGTAGTACAAATTCTTGAAATATCATATTCTTTATCTCAAATAAGAGATAAAATGTTAGTAGCCAAAATTGAGTATCTATAGATTTCACATTTAAATTTTTTGTGAATCAAATCTCAACATTTATACGAGTTCATAATAGAGTTTGATAAATTATTGAGTCCACAAAGGGCACCCATTGAGTTTGGATTAGAATTTTTTAAGATGGCCTCGTTTCTTACCTTCCAAATCACTCATAACATGCAAGTGAATGTCATGTGGAAACTTCTAGCGTCTCGTGTATAAGTGTTATTAGTTTAAAGCCATTGGTGAATCCTATTTGAAAGGGATGTCAAATAGAAATAATTAATTTAAATTTTGAAAGAACTCTTAAATCAACTACTTTTTCAAATTAGCATTATAACAAAAGATGATCTGAAATAGAGGTGTGCATGGGCCGGGCTGGGCCCATCAAAAATTTTCGGCCCGTTTTCAAGGCTCGGGCCCGGCCCGGCCCGAAATATGGGCCTAGAATTTTGTCCAAGCCCGGCCCGAGAAAAAATGATAGGCCCGAGCCTGGCCCGGCCCGGCCCGACCATATTAAATTCTTTTTTTATTAAATAAAAAACTTTAAAATATAATAAATCAAATGCATTTAAAACATAAAAACAAATATTAAAAAAATGGGACTAAAATAATTCTTAAAATAATATATAAATTAAAAATATAATAAAAAATAATTATATTAAAATTAAAAAATTGAAACAAATTAGAACTAAATTATATTAATAACAAAAATTTTACAATATCAAAATAACATTAAAAACAATAAAAAAAACTAAAGTTACTTAAATTTTAAAATAAAAAATTTTAAAAAAATTTAATATTAAAATCGGGCCGGGCCGGGCCAAAAAAATCTTGCCCGAGGCCCCGCCCGTTTTCTAAACGGGCCTCTTTTTTTGCCCAAGCCCATTTTTCGGGCCTATATTTTTATCCAAACCATCCCATTTTTCGGGCGGGCCTTCGGGCCTGGCCGGGCCACCCGGCCCATGCACACCTCTAATCCGAAATACGTTCACACATGGAACAAAAGTCATTTGGGACAATGTTTTGCTTGGCAAGCTCCACTTTGTCAGCATACAATCATTGTAGATTTTTCACATGAAAAAAATAAGCTGAAAGGGTAATTTGAGTTTCTAAATAACCCTCCATGGTCTACTAGCATTTGTTTGCATGTCTCCCTTATTGTGGCGATTTTTCCATAAAAAAAAGTAGGCTATTTAGAAGATCCCTAATGCCTTCTCTGTCCAATTGATTTCCAATTTGTTGAGCTCTCTATTGGGAAATATGTCTATATTTTAATAAACATATAAGTGTTCTTTATGTATTTGAATGATGAATAAATAAATAAAGTTAATTTCACATTTCACTGTTATATTTTTTGTATTTCTGTCTTTCATGTTTTGCATACATAGCAAAATTGTGACAAGCAAATATTAGCTCATTGATTGTCTAAGTTCAAACTGATGATAAGTGGCACTTTAAGAACATTTACATTGCGAGAAAGACAACATACTTCAGTAGATAATTTAAACAAGTCTGTAATCTCATAAAAGAATCAAGGTGAGCATTTTATTCAAATAGTTAGAAGGATTATTATATCGTTTACAATTCCAATTGGGGAGATAACTAGTCTTGGCTATTGGAGTAGTTAACTCCACGGGTAAAGACATAGATGTACTCATTGAAAGAATGATACATTGGACTGGACTCTAGTTGAATTAATGCTGAATCCGTCTGTGAATTAATTCACTTATGACATTCATGGTGTGATTTACCTAAATCTTGATTTACTAATTAACCATGCGTATGTAACTCATGTGTTTTGATGTAAGTGAAGGTTTATACTCTAAAGATGATCAAGTCCATAACTGGTATGTTGGGTACATGGCTTGTGTATGCATGGTTTTACTAACAACTGTAACACCCCTAACCCATATCTGTCGCCGAAATAGGGTTACAGGAATGCTACAACAAGTTAATAGAAATAAACAGTAAAATCATGATCATTACAAATATAATTTCCCAAATACCATAAAGTAATTGAATTACAATAATAACTTACATTTACGAGGCTTAAATCGAGCTTAAGGGACTATAGAAATAATCTTAAAACCTTTAAGAACTAATTTGAAATAATTCAGGAAATTTCAGGAAAATATGAAAATTTTCAAAAAAAAAAAGGGACACACGGCCGTGTGAGTATTCAAAATTGGGACACACGATCGTGTCCCAGCCTGTGTCTTAAACCGTGTAACTCACTGATACCATACATGCATATATATATATATATATAACCTTAGCATGTTATACATATGACCATTGATTTCACATTTTATCTTTCCATTTAATTCAATTTCATTTGGTTACCATTTTCGCTCGGAGAACTATAGTAAAGTAACCTCGGATACACATGACATAATTTGCTCACACGAGCCTAACATGAGCTGTGAAATATATTGCTCACACGAGCTATGAATCGGGACTTTGAACTTTACACAATGCTGCTCACACGAGCTACGGAGAATTCAGAACACATGCAGGATCCTCAGCCACCGGTAAAGACATCTAAACCAATATCTGTTACTTTTTAGACCCTAATGACATGCCATTCATGTCCTAACCGTTTACTAAGTTCACAAAGGGCTTAAATAAGTTCCTATATCCTTTGCCATCATTATAACATTGTTATAAACATGAATATAATTCGTTTAAAAATCCATATTCATTCCATATTGTCTAATTATTCACTCAAAGCACATATATTGTACTTTTCAATTTAGTTCTTTCAATACGAACAATTACTATTTTAAAACAACTCAACTCACAAGTAATAGCTAACACAATAATAACATATATTAATAAGATAAATCGCATATGAACTTACCTAAACAGAATAACAAGTACGACTCTAGGGGCTATTCCATAATTTTTCCTTTTTTGTGTTTATCTTTCGGTTGATTTCAATTCCAATTACCTTAAAACCCCTTATACTATGTATATGACAACTTAATTTCATTTTTCAAATTTTTTTTAAAGTTTTACAGTTTATTCAATTTAGTCCCTAAAACCAAAATAACCATAACTTTCACATTTAAGCTTCAATTTTCAAACCATTTTCAATTACACCCTTATACAACCCTTAAATTCAATAATTACAGAAAATTCAAGCCAAAATCAATTAGTTTTAACTTTAGTTCCCAAAATCAAAACTAACAAATATCACTTTACAAATTAGTCTCTATTTCATCTCTAAACATATAAACTAGCATATTAACACTAAAAGCTTCAAAATTTATTAAAGGTAACATTTTAGAACTTTAACTATTTAACGATCAAACCCTCGGGTTAGCTAAATCAAGCTTCCAAGATTCCAAAAAACCCTTATTTCTTTCTCACATTCTACTAAGATGAAGAGTTTTGGAGAAGATGATGAGAAAAATATCATCTTTTCTTTATTATTTTTAACTTATATAGCTTGGTAAAAATGTAAATATTAAGATATTTTGAATTAACCTTAATTAATCCACCACTAACCATGTATTAACCCTTTTAATATGGATGACAACATCATCATCCACCATACAATTAAAATTTGGTCTAATTTCTTAATTGGGTCCTTGGAATTTATAAAATCAATAACGATTAACTTTTACGATTTTTATGATTTTATCCTTAAACCTTATTTACTAACCGTTCAATCAAGTTCCCGGACTAAAAATCAATATAATTCTATAATAAACTAGTAAATATTGATAAATAACATTTATTGACTCGATCATTGAAAAAGGGGATTCCGAAACCACAGTTTTTGACATAACTAAAAACGGACTTTATATTTTACTTTTCATGTGGCAGATTTATTATTCATCTCATCAATGACACTTAAAAAGAAATCATTCTTTATGTTCATATTTTCAAAATGCACCCCTTAAGCATTTATTTGGCTTATCCATTAATTTGACATTCAAAAAATTGTTCATTTGCCTGGAAAGTTTTCAAAACGTGGAAAGAACACTCTTAATGGCCTGAAAAGCATGAATGTCCCCTTTGAAGAAAAAAATAGCAATCATTCACAAATAAGAGAGGATAAATCGATGGTGCCTTGTTAGTTTTCGACTCCCTCAATAATGTTATCACTTTCAACCTTAATCATCACAAGTGACAAGCCATTATGACATAACACAAACAAGTAGGGGATAATAGTCACATAGACAAAACCTTCGGCTAAGTCTAAAGGTTTTCAAGAGACTTCTATTCTCTATAACCTGATAAAAAAAACCGTAGTAACGCATTTTATGATAAAGAGATCCACCTCTCACTAAAACCCATCAATATTAACTTTTAGTGCATTTAAAAGGCAAGATTTACCAACAAGATGTTGATCTTTTAAGGGTGAAAGCACAAATTTATACACTGGGGAGGCCTAGACTTGTCTAAGGATCAGGTCTAGACAAGAATTTTTGTACCTCTAGTTAGTTTGGCTCAAATTCAATTTAAATAATATTTTTTTAAAATTTAAATTTGATTATAAAAGTATATAAACTGTTAATTAAAAAATAACTTTTAATATATTATTATTTTCTAAATAGTGAAATGTGCTTTTGGGTGGGCTGGCTTGAATTTTTTTTGGAACTGGGCCTTAGCTCGACTTGGCCCATAGACGCCTCTAGGGCTGGGCTTGGACAAAAATTTTCGCATGTCGGGCTAGCCTAGCTTGGTTCGAATTCAATTTAAATAAAAAAATTAAAATTAATTATTAAAGTTATAATTTTAATATTTTATTATTTTTTAAATAGTAAAATGGGCTTTTTGGGTGGGTGGATTGGCTCGAAAACAAGCATGGCCTTGAAAATTTTTTAGAATCTGGCTTTGGCTCGATCTGACCCATGGACAGCTTTAGGGAGAACACTTTTTCATATAGAATGAAGAATGAAATAAATAGTGGGCTGATGTTCCCAAGACAAAGTCAAAGCATAGATAAGGCTACTTTCTCAAACAAAATCTATTAATCTAAGCTCAAAAGGATAATTGGGGAACTAATTAATTGCTCATGTATTTTTATAAAAAAAATGAAACTATACTGAAAGTTTCACTATATGAATATTGTTATACTATGAAATCGAACGTCGATAATGGTAATGTATCGCAAAAAAAAAAAAGAACACACAGAATTTTACGTAGAAACCCTTTCAGTAAAAAAAACTACGGGCAGAGAAAAAGAATTTGACTATATCAAATTCGAATGACACAAGAGGAGTGTAGACTACGTCTATTTATAGGTTTATAAAACCATATTCTAATCAAAGTCAAATAGAAGTAATGTAGTAAGGTTAAAACACCTTATTCTAATTAACATCAAATAGAGGAAGTAAACTTATATACGGATTTCACTTGTACAGCTTGTACCGTACCGCAGGGTTTTCTAGCCCCCATACCCCCGGTTGTGACCCCAGCCCAATATTTTGCTTATTAGGGATCTACGATAGGTTGCAACTTTTGCCCTCGTAGATCCCCTATCTTGCCACTTGTAATTTATTTTTAACAGGAATTTGGGTCACACAACTCTAACATATACCCCTATCCATGTTAAGACATGTGGCAAGTCAAGAAGACACCTAAATAGTAAGTCTGCCACCAGCAAGTCGGGAGGTCATCTGCTAGCTCACCCTTCCACGATAACTACCTGGGCAACAAATGGTCTAATCTTCATTGGGAACATAAAGTCGTTGGCCACCAAACATCATGTAGGCTCAACTGTTTTATCCCATCAGAGTCAAAATGAATGATAGAATCTGTCTTGTCATGACATCCTCATCCCATTGAACATATTCCTCCCGCGCACTCCATAATGATGGCTAGATGGCAGATCCAACAGGTTAACGTCATCTTACAAAGGACTCCTACCTATAAATACCTCTAGAAATGATGAAGAAGAGATTGACTCTAAAAGGATGTGTTGTCAACACTCTTTCAACGCTCAACCTTTACACTCTATTCTTCACCACCCTCTATAACCTTCGGCTCTTTGTCCCAATTGGATGAAACAACTTCCATAGTAACCACTCTAAATAACAAATATGTAGACTTTTTCTTTTAAATCTCACAATAGATTGTGTTGGTGTTTGAGGAATCATCACCAAATGCTCTCTCATGCCATTCCCTCTCTTGTTTTTAGGGTATCATTAACTGCCTGGCTGGATGCTTGTGGCAATGGCCACCTATGTCAAAAACTATTCAATTTTCTGGTACCAACTCCATCTATAAATAAATATATAAGAATACTGACTTTTAGATATTCCAAGCAGCGCCTGAAATTAATTAGATTAAGATTTCATTATTGTAGTTGATTATTTTTATGTTGACGACATGTACACACATATATATATGCTTATTATATTTTCTCCATAAAATTTATACATGATTTGTTCTACCAGTTTTTAAATTAATTAATTTAGTAGATAGATTTATTACTATTAAGTATTAATAAATAAACATACACTAAAACATTAACGTAAAGAATTCATTTTTAAAATTATTTCGAAATAAATAAAAACGAATTTAGAGAAAAGCTGAAAAGATATGTTTCCGGAAGCAAATCAATAGTGAAATTCATCCGCTCATTTGTCGGTTTGATTTCAGTTAAATAAATTATTAAAAATTATAAAGAATAAAAAAATAAAAATCTCAATTCAACTGTTAATTTAATTAACTTCTAGTTTGATTCAATCTATTTATATCGATTTATGAGTAAATTAATTTTTTACCTTGCCTTGAACTGGTGTATTAATCAATTAATCTGGTTCGATTTTAACAACTTTGTAATTAGGTCTAAATTTCAAAAACCTTTTATTTGTTTTTTATCAATCCAATATTAAAAGAGTGGAAGGGGATGACAATATTGTTTGATATCCTTCAAATAATGTATCGAATTCAAGTTTTATAAATAAAAAAATATAAAATTTTATCATTGTTTAAAAATCAAATTCGATTTCACTTTAAATTTAATATGAATGTAGATAACCTTTAATATTTAATGACATATGTTGATAGATTTTTTAATTTCTCAACAGAAATGAATGATAAAAAAAAAAGAAAAGAAAAAGCAAACATGAAATTTTGACAGAATAAAAAGTGAAATGTAGTGAAAGAGAAGATGAAAATGAAAATGTTAAAGGCGGAAGGCAGAAGGCTACAATACGAAAATGGGGTGGTGGGCTGGGTAGGTTGTAACGTGGTGGAAGCATGTACGTAAGAGAAAAAGGAGTATTTTTTGTTTTAGTAGGAAAGGGAAGAGTAGGAGTGGTGGTGAAGTCATGATTTCATTACATGGTGGGCTAGCTGCTGATTAAAATTTAAAAGAAAGGTCATCGATAACTGGCTTTGCTTAGTAGCTTTCCCACTGTGTGATCTTGGTAGGCATGTTTGTTTTGTCTGTTATGTTATATTAGAGTTAGTTAATAATAATATCCAGAGAAGAGCAGTGCAGAGTGATTGATGAAGACAGTGACACGTGCTGTGGAAAAATATCTAAGGTGTGGGTTACTGAATTGGGTTCCAACATCGAGAAGTCAGCCAATGCATAGATAGATTACACGCCTTCCTTTTTTCCATCACACTTCACACCACGACACCTGCCTCCCTCTCTTCCTTCCTTCCTTTCTTTGCATTGAACTTCTCAATCTACTCTATTTTAACATAATAATATATCTCAAATTCCATTCCATTTCTTTTTCCTTTTTTTATATTTATGGTTAGAAATAATTTTAGCTGTACTATTTTATAAAAAATATATATAAATTAAAAAAAGTTTGCTGCTTGTCCCAAATTAATATCTTAAACTGTAATATTTATTAACACTATTTAGATTCATCAATTTTACTTTATAATCATTTGAATTATTTACTGAGTAAAGCTTAATTTACTTTTACAACAATCATAATTCTAATCCCAACAATAAATTCAATTGTTATAATCACTCACTCTAAATAACCTCACAACAATGTATACTCTCCAACAAAATGCCTAACACAAAAGTAAAAAAATACAATGTAAAGATAGACAAATGACGAGCTAAAAACACTCCCACCAACACACCAACATGTACAATAATGCAACCTATTTGTAGATGGATACAAGAGTTCTTAAATAGCTTTTTGACGAGCTTAAAATGCTTAGTTAAAAATTGAATTATCTCATAAATTTCTTCATATTCAAGTAAAATAATTGCAACTTAAAATGCTTAGTTAAAAGTTGAATTTATCTCTTGATTTATCTTTAATTATCTCGTAAACTCCTCCATATTCAAGTAAAGCAACTAGCTTGGTCTCCAAGTAAAAAGATTAAAAAATACGGATAAGGCTTGGGATAAGGATTGTCGATCCTTCTTCCTTCAAAAATCAATCAGCAGCTTTGAAGAACAATTAAAGACATAGCTTCCTGAGGATCATTTGTTTAATTGAGAAACATATCATGGATAACTAAGTAAAAAATGACAACCTGAAACTGCATATAGGTTGCCCTAAACAGATGTTCAAACTGTTGTACCAACTGTCTATCCAACAAGATGTTGGAACAACAGAAGAGAACGGAGTATTTCAACATGCAGTCGAAGGAAATGCTCGACTAGAGAATATTACTCCAGTGTTTTGGACAATTAAATCTCAACAGGCCTATAAACATCGGCATCCAACAAACATGAAAATCTATACAGATAAACAAAAGTCATTAAAATCCAAGGTGGTAGAATTTACTACTTTATAAAAATGTTTAATCATTAAAAGTTTGTTTAAAATTACTTCATAAAAATCAATTACAATCTCCAAAACCCATGCTTCATCTCTATACCCATATATTAATTCTACAAAAATAATTTTAGGGATGAAAAAGTTTTGGGAGTTATAATGTGAGGTTTGGGGTTAAGGGTTAAAATTTAAGGTTTGTTGCATTAGTGCAATGCTGAGGTATGTTTAAATCTTAATAAATTCAGGTGGTTGGCAAGTGATTGGGAGGAACAACGTACTTGCTAAGTGACTTTATTATACAATAAATTATTAAATAAATTAATTTAATATATAGAGATAATTTAAACCAATTTTTATTGAAATTTAATTTAATTTAAAAATTAAAATGATTATAAAAAACATTTAAATCATTAAATATTAATTTTTTCCATTTTCAATAAAATAAAATGTCAAAAATTAAAAAAAAAACAATAAATTCTTATCCCTATTTAAATAGAAAAGATCATATGTGTTGGGGCACCGGAAAGAATGTGGCCTTTGTTTATGATGATGTTAGTACTAAACAAATGCACTTGTGGTACCACTCATTCCTTAATTCTCTTTTGTACTGACTTTTTTTATTTATTTATTAAAATACATTAATTTAATGTTTAAAGTTATAATTGTGAAGGATTAGAGCAAGTGGGGATTGGGTGATTATATTAAAGTTTGGCTTCTTTTTAAGCGGCAACTAGTTGAACATTGGATTTCGAGAACACGCTTTTTTCTTTTTTATTACTAATGAATAATGGTACTAATTATTTCCTTAATTCCATAATAACTTTTTGAGTTTAATCAAACGCCTAAGTTTTGATTTTCAATAATCACATTAAATTTCAATTAAATTTAACGTTTAAGATTTATGAATAAAAGAAAATTCTTTCGATGTTCATTCACAAAACTTAAAAGATGAAATGTTGATTAAAGAGCATTGGTCTACCCTATTAAATGATTTTACAACTTATTTTCTCTAAAAATAAAACACTATGGCATGTGCCGGTACTGTGTGTCATTTGCTTAGCCAAACTTCCATCATGCCCTCTTCATGGAAATGAAAATGGGGTTGTACGGAATACATAAACAAAAAGGTGGAAGCCATCATTTAAACCAATAACTATGGCTTCTTCTTTTTTTTTTTTTTTAATGCCACTTTGGTTTTATTCACAAAAGTCTTGTTTGATTTATGTACTACAAAAGTTCACATCAATTCTCGTATTACTTCTCTATCAAAACATATAATATATGTAAAAAAAAAAAAAGAGCTGATAAATAATTAAATTAGAAAATTTCAAACCCAAAAATGAAAAAGGAAAAAAAAAATCACTAAAGTGTTTAAATTGGGACTTATAAGAACAACATGTTAGATGTGAAATTTCAAAGAAATTTCGGATTATCATTTGTACGTCTATTGTTTACATGAGAATTCAGACAAAGAATATGGAAATATAGGCAACATTAATAATGACAATGTTCTCCTTTCAACTTCGTTGGCTTTTTAATATATATATATATATATATATATATATGAGATTGTACTATAAAAAAAATATTCTTCTATAATTATTAACATTTTATGCTTATAATATACATATACACACACGTAAGTGCTTACATATGTATCATATTATTGAATATTGTACATACAAATATATATATATATATATATATATATATATATATTGTTGGATTAATAATCTAACCAATCATGTTTCACAAACATTTGGGAAGAAAACAAGTGTGGGCACTTTGATTGAATTTTTTTTTTTTTATGTACATGTTATATACAATTGAGTTTATTGTCATTTAGGCTTACACTATGTTTTTTAATTAAGATAGAATACTAAAACGAAACATGAGAAGAAGAAAAAAGAAGTATTTTATCAAGAAAAACAAATTTCTTTATTCTATCCAACATAATGTTAAGATGATGGATCCAATTTACACATTCTCTTCGACAAGTACTACTTTAAATATATTCTCTCATGAATATATGCCACCCCTCGATATTCAAAAATTGAATAAATTTAAATCCGAATTTGGTATTATTTAATAATGACAATTCGGATTGCGGATATCTTATTTGAGTTTTGCAGATTCGAATGTTACTGATTCAAATAATATTTAGGTTCAAATATTAAAATTATTATTCGTTGCAGATTCGAAGGTGATATATTGTTTAAGAGGCATTAGGTTCTTACCACTCAACTTAACAAATAGAAGTAAAAACATAAATAGGTAAATAACCTACGGTAAAAGACACTTACCCCTCAGATTTAGTATAGATCTACCATATCTTTCTATTGTGTATGAAATTTAAGGTTTCAATTGACCCAAATCCAATCTTGGAAATTAAGATGAGAGAAAATTCTCCATTGGTAGCAAATGCTTATCCATTAAGCGGAGAAAATCATATTTAAAAAGCAAAAAGATTGTGCTTCGACTATTGCAAAGAACGAACTAATAGGGTCAGCTGCCCAATTAATCCTCATCCTTACATACTATTACTGTGTAAGATAGATCTCATTGTGAAAGATCTATTATTGGAAAATTTATGAGTTGAGCCGAAGAGTGTGAATTGTACAAGTTACCAATTAAATGAATGAATGAGCTTTGGTGTATAGAGAGGACCTCACCGTTTAAGAAGTAACCATAGAAACTATGGAACCCGCTATTTATTTACTCCGTTATTTATTATTATTATTAGCCCAAATGGTTAGGTAGTTTACCCACAAGTTTCCTATAATTTATAAGGCACATATTCAAATCAAAATAAGTACAAATGTTGAGATTTTCTTGGTAGATGATGATTAGAACTTGATAAGGTGCTTTCACTCTGTTAGGCACTTGAGCTCTCATTAGAGTTAGGAGACAACCTCCATTGGTTATAATATTGACCTATTGAAGGGTTTACTGGGATACAACAATGCTTCACAAACTTCTTTTGACAAAGTCGACCTCTCTCAACAAGGTCATAGCTTAAAGACAAAGTTAAGGCCTTGAGAACTTTAAAATCTCAGGTTCGAGTCTCAATTTTTGTAAACAACGTGTGAGTTCTCATTCTATATTTATTTTAGTATAAGTCTGAATATATTCTAATAAAAAATTAATCTTGCTTTATAATAATAAAATCTGATCATTTATAATTAACCTGATACTTTTTTATAATTATAATTGTGATTATACTTATAATTTACCTATATTAATTCAATAATATATTGTATTATAAGATTAGTGGATTTTTATCCCACCTAAAGGTTTGAATACTTTTCATATAACCCCACAATTTACCTAAAAATAGGGTCATCCATGTTTTATATATATATATATATATATATATATATAATTGAATTAGGGGAGGGTGACTAGACACAGAAATGTGGGGTGCCCATATATTTCTGCCATTCTAAAGGGGTTATAGTGGGTTTTTGCTGCATCCATGGCCCAACAAATTTTCTTATTTCCGACAACTTATTATATTTTTTAATTCATCACATTAACATTAATTAAACGCTTAATGACTTAAATTCTTTATTAAAATGTTTTCAGCACCATTAAATATTTGATTAATACTTCTCATTAACTAATCATATTTACTTTTAAGATATTGTTTAGCCTACATTTTTAATTGATTTGTTGGTACTAAGTTGTTTGAATTGCCCCTTTCTCCAATGGATGGAATACACTTGGCATGGTGTAACATTAATTTTTATTTATTTATGAAATTTTAATTAAACAAAAATTGTTCCTAAACAAGTGGGAGTGGATGAATTATATGACCAACACACATACACATTCCCACCCAAAATTAATTATGTACCAAAATCTGGCCCCAGTCTTCAACAACCTACTGCTTATTCTTACAATAAATTTCATTAATTTTAATTTTTTAAATACCCAAACCAAATAAAAGTGAAAAAAATATATTTAATTTTAATTATTATAATTATACATATTAAAAATATATAAAATTCCATTTTTTTCATATTAAATACATCATTGTTAACAATAACTAAAATTCAATTCGATATATCAAATAAAGTTCAACACTTAATTTTTTAAAACGCTTATTTTTTAAATTTATAAAATATAGATTAAAAATTCACAAAAATTTAATATGACATCACCCATTAAATAAAATAAAATTGTAGGGTACAGCTTTTTCAAGTTTCCCACTCTAGCAATTAACTAGTATAATTTTCTGACATAAACTGCTACTTTCATTTGAAGCAGAGACAACAGTAGATCAAAAACACTGACAAACCCAAAGCTATGGTTTACAATCTTAGCTCGAAATGGAAGGATTGAATTCATTATATCGATGGAGCATCACATATTCCTCCATTTTCACTTCTTTTCTTAAGATTTATGGAGGTCTTGATCGATATATAGCTATCTATGCGATGGATACATAGCACATGTAATAACCCATCTCTTGCTTTCTTCAACTTTCTCTAATACCAAACACTGTGATTTAGAGTTTGATAATCTAGATTTAATCTTTCATTTAATGTTTATTTAATAAAAACTTAGGCAATCAGACAATCAAGTTCTAGAAGATTAACTTTTTGTTCTTTCACTTTATTTTTAGTTCAAGGTTTACATGCATTCCAATAATTTCATATGCAGGGCTGACATTTTTGTTTATGGAATGAATTATCTTTCCAAGAAAAAAAATTAAATGTAATTTTCAACTTAGACAAAAAAAAAAAAAAAGAAAAAGATTTTGAACATTTTGGTTTAGAACTTTGAAATATCTTCCTTCCATAGGTTAGATCGCTAAATGAGTTAACTACATTACAAAATAAAAGGTAAATTAAGAACCAATAAATATTAGGTGTAATAGAAAGGCATGTTGTATTTTTAATAGGAGAACAGGGTTTAAATCTTAAAGACAACATCATCGAAAAAGATAATCATAAATCCCAAATAGTACTATAAAACGGCTGTGGTAACTACAAAAAGAATAAAGATAAATTAAAAGCGGTTTGAAATTTGTGCTCTGATTGTTTTTATGAAAGTCGTAAGAGGAGAATGACGATAATAGAGATGTGATAAGAGATTTCAACATTGTAATGATAGGATAAAGGGTTAAATTATTTTTTGAGACTTGAATATGACAAATATTCTTACATTGGAGCTAATTTTTTTTGTTCAAGTTAGTTTTTGAACTTGATAATTATTCTCACATTGGGGTTTAAATTTTTTTTTGTCCAAGTTAGTTCATGATATTTCCTTGAAAATCCTAAAGTTCAGGCCTTAATTTGAAAATAATTGCCAAGTTGAAAAAGCCACTAGGATAAAAAAAGTTTAAGCCCCAATTGAGAACAATTGCCTAGTTTAAGCCCCAATATGAGAATAGTGATCAAATTTAAAGATTAACTTGAAAAAAAAAAATCAAGTCTCAATGTGAGAATTGACGATCGTAAAGAAAAGTATACTCAGATAGTTATGCAAGGGTTTTCAATTGCATGAAAGTGCGCAGGGGTTGAGTTCATTGATGCATGCGACTAGTTGGAATAAGTGACCTTGATTCAATAAGATTGTTGGAGGATCCCTTCAAGAAAATCCATTAAATTTTTATATTTTTATCTACGTATTGACTTAATGATAAAGTTGAGGTTTTGAAAATTGTGAAATCTAATTCGAGCCTTAAATATGTGTGGATGAACCAATTTAAGTTGTGATAGTTAATTAATTCAGTGTTTGTAATAATTAATTCAATAATTATCGATAAAGTTGTATGTTGTAAATAAAAGAAAATCAAATAATTACCGTTTACCATATAATTTGATGCTAATACCCAATTTCGCGTTTTAGAAGAGGAAATTAATCAACGTGTCAGTTGGCAATGCCAATAACGGTATCTTATATTATCCCCAAAAAAAGAAGGTTGATTAGTAAAAAGAAAAGAAAAAACCATTGAATTCAGGTAGATAAGAGTACATAATTGGATTAAAGTGAAATTAATTAATATGCCAAATAAGGTTATTTTAAATTAAATTATCATAGCAGAAGCATATTTTAATTCAAGCTAGATAAAATGATGGGAAAATTAATAAGATGAATATCATGTAACATTTACACACAATTTATTATATTTATACTAATTAACATCTGACATTTGCAGTTCCAAAATGAAAGTCCAAATCCTTAATAATTTGAATATATATACTTTGAAATTTATTTCATAATTAAATTTTGGGTAAATTATTAAAAGAGTCACTTTTGTTTACTTCTGGTTACATTTTAGTAACTTACGTTATCGCGTTGTAACATTTTAGTCACTGAGGCGTTAGTTGTCGTTAAGGGTGTAACGGTAAGTTGATGTGGTACGTTAAATCATCATTTCAAACAAAAAATTTAGGTTAATTTATATAATCGGTCTCCATATTTTTTCGTTTTGAGCAATTTAATTTAATTTATTTTTTTTTTACTTTTTTTTCCTTTATTTTCCACTCTTCTGTTTATCCATATGTTTTTCTCATTTCTTTTAACATAGTCTTTCTATGTTTTCCATTTGTAAAAACTAGTCCTTATACTTTTGTTTCTTTTAACAATTTAATTTTTTCGAGTGAGGCGAGCTTGTGGACTAGTTTTAATAAATAGAAAACATAGAAAAATTACGTTAAAAGAAATGAAGAAGGGGGGAAAACAGAGGGAGAAGCAAAAGAGAATGAAAAACAAACGAAAGTTAAAAGAATATAAAAGGAAAAAATTAAATTGCTCAAAATGAAAAAAAAAATATAAGGACCAATTGTAGAATTTAACCTAAAATTTTAGTTTGAAATGATGATTTAACATGCCACGTCAGCTTAACATTACACCGTTAACGATAATTAACGACTTAGTGATTAAAATGTAACAGTTCAAACATAAGTAACTAAAATGTAATGTGAGGAAACAAAATTGGCTATTTTAATAATTTACCCTTAAATTTTGATAAGTTGATAGGGTGAAAATAATAAAAAACCAATTTCCATTTCTATATGCAAAGTTTAAAGGCTTCCAATTAATCAAATGAGAGATTATTGGAAAATTAATTAATAAGTTTATATTTAATGAGATATATACACGTTAAGTTAAACAGGTAATATCTAATAGAAAAACATGAATCTTATAAAATAGGGTTTACACTAAGAAATATAATATTAGCTTGTAGTTTTGATCTTTATCCATTTCATAATTAATATTAGTAGTAATATAAAAACATTTTGTCGAATGAGACTTAGTTCAATTAGTATAAATATTATTATTAATATAGAAAGATCATGATTCGAGTGTATTAAAATATATTATTTTCTTATTTATGAGTTGGGAGGTATTTTAGATAATTTTAAGCTGGAACCAAAATTAATTTTCTTGATTTCTTTTCTTTTGGGTCAGACCTAATAAAAAAGCATAGAAGAAATGGCAAATAAGTAAATATAGGAGGAAGAAGAGGGCAAAGGGTGGGAGAAAGAAGACATCTCTTAAAGATTGGAACGGCGCAGTGTCTGGTCCTTTCCCGATAAGCCGCTCATTTGTTCGATCGAATGGTGATGAATTGAAATGCTTTTTCTCTTATTTTCTTTCTCATATATATAAACACATATAGATATATATTCTCCTTTTTTTTCACATTAAACCTCATATTCATATTATACACAGAAACACCCTCACTTCTAATATCTTCTTCTCTTCTCACCTTTTTACCAATTCCCAGTTTTTTTTTCCATTTCTGTCTTAAGAGACATCATCTCTTACAAAGTAACTCAATCCTTGCAATTAGCTGTAAGTTTTTTTTTTTTTTTAATGAGAATTCAAGTGAATTCATTAACTTTTGCTTACTAATGAAAGTTTTGTTTTTGTTTTTTTTTTCTTTTTATAGTTTCTTGAATTTGTAGGGGGAGATGTGACTAAAGCTTCTTTAAACTTTGTTAATATTCTCTTTTGTTTTTGAAGCTATAAGAGTGGATTTGATTATGTAAAGCTTGTGGGAGTGTGTGTGTTTAATAAATTTGGTCTATGCATAAAAATGAAATCTTTTCTTAACCACTATTTACTTGTTTTGAGACTAAGGATAGATGATGTAAATTACCCACCTTTTTTTAAATGGAACAGGAAATAACAAGTATTAAAGGTTGTAGCTTTTTTAGGACTTTGATCAAAGTTAATTGAGAAGCTAATCATGATATCTCAAGAACTCTTTTGTTTCCCTTTTTTTGCAGGTAACAGATCTGTTTAGAGCTGAAGCTTTCTTCATAAGAAGCAGTGAATTGCAGATCTGTTAGTCTGGTTTTGGATTTTTAAGTTGTGGGCTATTATCTTGACTTCAATCAGTGAAGAGCAAGGAGAAGAAAAGGCGGAAAATAAAAATCAAAACATACCCTTTCTTGTGTGTGATATATTTATTGTGTAAGAAGTCGACACCTGTAAACAACTTACATTGTTTCAAAGTGAGCAAAAACAACGAAATATCGTTTTGTCTTTGATTTTTGAGAGTTTTTATTCTTTGTTGGTAATTTCAGGAACAGTTTATTTATTAATGGGGTGGTTTGTCATTTACTAGTCTTTTTATTAAGCTAAAACACTAATGGTGGTGATGGTAGTGTCTGCCATTTTTAGGGTCAGCTTAAAAGAAAAAGCTTTAAATAACTGAAGGAAGAGAAAAGAGAGAAGAAAAAAGAAAAAGAAAGGGTTGGGTTTTTTTTTTTTTCAGTTCTTCACCAAATTGTACAGCAATTACTGTCTTTTCTCTTTAGCTTAATTGTGAAGCTGAAAAGAGGGTTACTGTCAGATTCAAGGTATATATATATATTAGCTGCTGCAATGTAATTACAATTCAAGTAGCTTTTCTGTTTTCAACTTCTGTTAAAGGCTTATCGACTTTGAAACACTTTAGGTAGAGTTAAACAACATATAATATAGCAGTAGGCAGTAAGTCAGATCTCTCACTCATCCCATGGTTTTCAACCTTGAAACTGTTGTGTGTGGTTAAAATTTTTAAATGGAGTTTTGTTAAATGCATAATTTGAAGCATCAGATGCTTTTTTTTTTTACCTTATCTTCTAATTTAATTTTTTTTCTTTTTCTTTTGTACTTTTCTTTGCAGGGTGTGGCTGCCATTTTTCAGGTTTTTTTTTTTTGCTTTTGAAAGCACTGCAGCTGCAAAAAGCTTAAAGGAGAGAGATAGAAAGATAGAGAGAGAGCCTGACTTGGACTGTGATATATCAAAGGCCTTTTATCACTAGATAATCCAAAGTACCCCTCTGTGTAATGGTCATCAATGCATAGAACATTTCAACCCCACTTTCATTAATTTCTCCCTTCACACCATCACCACTGTTTCCTCTTTCTCTTTCTAACATTAATCCAAAAACCCCAGATTTTCTTGTTCTTTGAAAAAAAAAGGGGCCAAAAAGGGGGGGGGGGAGGTTTTTGAGTTGTTTGGTTTTGTGAGAAAGTAATGAAAGTGGTATGGAGGTGGATGAGATTCAGACACAAACCTGTAAGTTCTCAACAGTTGGTAATGGAAGGAATGAGACAAGCAAGATAGGTCAAAAAGGTAGTGACAGCAACTTCCCTGATGATGAGGAAGATGGAGAACTCATCAAAAGGGCTGCTGCTACTGCTGTTGCAAATGGTGGTGTAGCTGACACCATTGGTACTAATTCTCTTAGAGGTTGGCATAACTCTTCGAGGATTATTAGGGTTTCTCGAGCCTCCGGTGGGAAAGATCGGCACAGCAAGGTATGGACTTCGAAAGGGTTAAGGGACCGGCGAGTAAGGTTATCTGTCACTACAGCTATACAGTTTTATGACCTACAAGATCGGTTGGGGTATGATCAGCCTAGTAAAGCTGTTGAGTGGCTAATTAAAGCAGCTTCTGATGCTATTGCTGAACTTCCTTCACTTAACACTTCATTCCCTGATACACCAAAGCAACTGAGTGATGAGAAAAGAGGGAGTGGGGGAATAGAACAAGGGTTTGATTCAGCTGAAGTTGAGTTAGATGGCGATCCAAGCAATTACCAACAACACCTTTCCTTGTCCAAATCAGCTTCCAGTAGCACGTCTGAGACTCGTAAGAACTCGAGTTTATCACTTTCAAGGTCTGGGACCCGTGTGAACCGTGTAAAAGCTCGGGAACGAGCTAGGGAAAGAACAGCAAAAGAAAAGGAGGGTCATCAACAACAAAATGTGAACCCCATTTCTCAAAACTCCTCCTTTACTGAGTTGCTTACTAGTGGTATTGGCAATGTTAGCAACAATAATACTAGTCCTTCAGCATCAGCTTCAGCTTCAGCACATCAAGACCCTAATGCGGAGTCTGATTTTTACCAAAAGGCTAATAATACTGCTAGGCTTTGGCCAGTGACTCCAATGGATTACTTTGCCTCGGGGCTACTTGGACCATCTTCTTCAAGAGGTCATCATTCTTCAGGGTTTCCTGGAGGACAAATCCATCTAGTGAACTCTTTGCAACAACCAATGACAACACCACCATTCACCGTGTCAGGTGAAAACCATCAAGAGATGCAGCATTTCTCGTTTGTTCCAAACCCTGACCATCTCATCCCGGTGGCAACAACACAACCGGGGCAAGGGGTTGACTACAACCTCAATTTCACAATCTCTTCCGGCCTTGCTGGTTTCAATAGGGGGACCCTTCAGTCCAATTCTCCTTTTTTGCCTCATCACCTCCAGAGGTTTTCTTCTATAGATGGATCATCACCCTTATACATTGGTACACCACCAGTGGAGAATCATCACCACCATCAATTCACGGCTGGATTAGATGGCCGCTTGCAGCTCTGCTATGGGGATGGAAACAGGAGCTCAGACCAGAAAGGAAAAGGCAAGAACTAATCAGTTTCCTTTAAAAATGGTTTCCACCTGGCTCCATCTTTTCCCTGGTAAGCTCAACATCTTCATTAACTAGCATTTTGCATTCGAATATTCCCTTTGCTTAAATTTTCTTAGTTGAAGTTCAAATTTTTGTGCCTGGTTCAAGGGTTCTTCTTTCTTGTTCTTTTTTTATTTTAAATTTGTTTTTGGCTAGTTTTTTTTTTGGGTTTACGTGTCGTGCCTGTGCATAGCATAGTACCATGAAGCACTCACTTTCTTGGTATTCATAAAGTCTTACCATTGGGGACATTTTTTTAATTGTGGGTTTCAAATATTATATAGTCTTTTCATGATTCCTGCATGGATTGCTGTGAGTAAGGACCGGCTACTTGTCTCCTTGTTTGTTCTCTTCCTGGTTCCCTTCCCCCTAACATATGTGAACCCATGCCAGGTGTAAGTTGCTTGGTGGCCAAGCCTTGCTGGGCACTGAATAGAACAATTAAAGTTTACTTTTGAAATCAGGTTTTACTTTGGTATATAGCTTTAGAACCTTAATTTATTTTTGCCCCCTACTGGACATATGGCAATCACCAGCTAACACCTGTCAGGTTTCTGAGTTGTTAATTAGGGGTCGATTAAATCTTGAAAAAAAAAATAAAGAAAACCCATGCACGTAAGACCTCGAGCTCTCAAACTTCAACAACACTAATGGCTGCTCCCAAGGTAAATGTTTTCCTAGGTTTAGAAAAGGCAAAACTTTTATTTGTGTATTATTGTAAGTTAGCTGTCACTGTTCTTATAATAAAAATGGCTAAAACATAGAGACATACTAAAAGAAATGTGCCTGTAGTTTGAACTTTGAATTCAATCAAAGCCCTCAAGTTAAAGTCCCAATGTATTTGATGTTTATGTTCTCTTATTTGGATTCTGAATCCTTAGTCTTGCATTTCTAGCAATGATAAGATTTACTAATATATGGGATATTTTCATTATCATATCATTTTTAGGTAATGTAGAATTTTTAATTTTATGAAAAATTTACCTTTCTTTTTTATAATATTGATACATTACACCTTATTCTCTAACCCATTTTTTTTTTCCTATCATTCGTGAGAATTTAAACATTTCTAAACTATATGAAACTAATGAACTATTTTTATTTAAATTGAATAAGAATTATTTATTTATTTATTTATTTATCAACATAAAATAAAACTCTAATTTAATGTCCTACTCAGATATTTCAAGTGCTGGTGAAATCTAATTTTGATTTCTAACATATTTACAATCATGTATGTAGCTGTAATTCACTCAAAAAAGATAAGCAAACTTCCATCTAGCATATATAAGTCTATTTTGACTAAAATTGTTTCAATTTCTTTGTTTAAATGTTAAAAAAAGAAGAAGAAGAAAATTATATAATAAGCATAATTTAGTAAAATATATTTTTAATTCATATAAATTATCATATCAGCAAAACAATAAAATCTTACATTTTATTCATATAAACCAAATTAGGTAATGTAAGCTAGTAATTTTCTAAGTAATCTTATGGTTAGAGGCTTCCCAAGGTATAATTGAATTTGTAAGATGTAAGGTCAAAAGTAATATTAATAATGACCAAAACTATAATGGTAGAAAATCAATTTCAAAACCTTCCTTGTTAGTCAAAACAACTCATTGATATATACGAATTTTGATTTTATGTATTTTTTATATATGAAATTTACATTTGATTTAATTTTTATTAATCACTTACACAATTATCATTATAGAACCATTTTACGTTTGCATATTGCATACATAAATATTTATATTTATCTAATATATAAATAAATTGGTGTATTTATTTTTTAAAATGTGTACAATTGAATCAAAATTAAAGTTTCATATATACATCCAAACCATAGTCAAAGTTTCATGTGTATAATTATACCAAGTCAAAGTTTATGTATCAAATTGTGCATTAGTTCAAAATTCATATGTAGTTTTAAGATTTATCCCATTAGAAGAGAAAGTAACACCTAATAAAGAATTTTGTAAATAAGATTTAGAATTTTAGAAATGGTAGTTTAAGAATTGTAAAAGAAATTAGAAATCATGATCAACAAAGTTAGATGTTTGAGTTGTCCTCTTGATAGAAAAATAAGGCTAAATACAAGCTGTGCAAGGGAAATTAAAGATTACTACTAGTGACAAATCTAGTCTAGTTTTCTATTTTCAAATCTTTATATTCAGTCCTATAGAAGAAAGGCCCTTTATTTTGATGAATTCCTTAGAACTGCTCCCACAATTTCTTCACATTATTTAAGAATTCATTGTTCAAGAAAAAAAAAGGTTACTTCTTTTGAGAATACTCTCCACTTAATTTTGAAATATGTCTTTACAAAAGTATCTTAAGAATGCTAGCTAGGGTTATTTCTTTTATATTGAAGGTTAAAATGTGGAGGTTATAGATTTAACTTATGTATCATCTTCTTGATGTTTTAGCTGTTGACATTGAGTCACTGCAAAGCTAAAAGTTAAATCAATTCAAAGGAATAATAGTTTAGAAGATCCTTGGTATTGCTATGCTTGCTCTTTTCTTGCCTTATATGCTTTATCCAGACTGTTTATATTCCTTTAGGTTAAAAATTGTTCTTCAAAAGTCATGGCATCTTTACTTGTATGGTATGTTTGGTTTCAAAGGTTAATGAAAGTTTACGTGCAACAAAATGTAGCCCCTTTTCCATCACAGCTTTTGATCCAAAAGCAATTCCAAAGGGGTGGCTTTGTTAGTGAGGTTATGCAAACTATAGGGAGTTAAACCAAAAGCTGTTCTAGGGACTTTAAACTTGACTAGACTTTGAGCAATTTTTTTCTACCTGAGTTAGATTACGCATATAAGATAAATTATTGTTGACATTCACTAGGAAAGTAAATTAACTTTCATGTCCTGAGAAGATAATATTTGTTTTTTTATGTATTTTACTTAATGCTTATGCTCAGGACTGTTTATATAGGAAGAAATATAGAGAAGGAAAGGGATATTGCTTGTTATCTTCTATTCTTAAATATGAGTTTTAGTTATCAACTTAAATTCTAGAAGTAGCAAAACAACATACATTTCATACATTAAGATCCAAAAGCTTCCAAACTGAAACACCATGGACCCTTATTAGTACTAGCTGAAGTCATTCTTAGGGTAAATGGAGTTAAACTTGTGCAAAAGAATTTCACCCCATTGTGTTATCAAACGTAGATGTTAGTAAAGCATTGACCCTTGGTAAATGTACTGTGAGAACAGCAATTGAATAGGAATAGCATAATTAATTTGGGAATGAGGGTTTGAGAATGTATGATCCAAGGAGTTTGAAGTGTACTAATATGCTTTGAGTTGTTGCATTACAAAAAACTTAAAAGGTGAGAATAGTGGATTGTCACTTATTTTCTTGCTTGGATGCTCTACTAGGCTCAACATAGAAGAATAAAATCACCCTTTTCCAGGGACTAATTATAATAAGGTGTTACGTAGATTGGTTTAGATGAATGATATGCCTATTCCCAAATTTGTCATGTCAGTCAATGAATGACTAGAAAAGATGTTTTAGGGGGATCATATTATGCTGAAAGGTTGAAGAAGGGATAATATTTTCGCCTTAACAAAGAATTTCCAACAATGGATTGTTTGATTATGAGAGGAGGTTTAGTTTTTTTTCTTTTTGCAGTTCCCTTGTAGTCTTACCAATTTGAATCATATTATGCTAATATTTGGTGCAAAAATTTTGGATGCAGGAAAGCAGATATGGAGAGAGCTGCAGTGGGAAAGCATTGAGTGAATGTGCATGCATTTGGGTGATTATTTGATATACCTTTATTACTGTGCTTCTGAAAATTGTTGGTATTTTCTGTTTTATCCTTTTCTGAAGTCAATCATTGTGTGTTTCCAACATGTATAACAAAAAACCAATTCAATTCAAGTTATTCCTTTTTTTTTTTTTTTTTTTTTTTTTTTTTTTTGCATTGTCTTTTTCCCTATCTCACAAAATGTCCTGAAATTTGTTAAAATGCAGCCTTGTGTCTATGAGCATAAACCCTTCTTCATAGCATCAACCTCTTTTTTTTCTGAGGTACCAATGGCATATATATATGTTTTTGATGATTGAAATCACTAATCCATGTTCTACCAATGGAATGTTATACATTGATTCATGTGCTTCTGTTTTCAAGCTCTGAAACAATTTAATTTGTTCTTGCTTAAAATGACATTTGCTTTTGATGTTGGGATAAATTGCTTAATACATAAGCTTATATTATACATCGGTTCTATATAATGCGCCAAAAAAGATAGAGCTCCCCAAGATTAATTTGCTGAACACATAGAAACGTTGGTTTATTTAGTTCCCTTTATTCAAAAATTAAACAAATTAATCTCTGTATGTTAGATTAAATAATAAAATAGTCCTATTTTTTTTTATGAATTACCTTTTTTCATGTATAAGCCACATGGTGGCATCATCAATCCTTATATATAGCATACAACATACTTAACAGTTAAATATTTAACCTGAGGTTGGTGTCAAAAAGTCTTGGTGGATGAAAGCACTGTTGAGTTAATTTATAGCTAGTCGAATTGAAGTGGTGGGATCACTGAGTTGGCTCACGTGAAATATCAATGACTGCAATGATGGGGGGTTCTGCACATGGTAAAGCTCATGTGAAAGTGAAATCTTACCTGATAAACTATTTCTAATGAAATCCATTAATGCAGATGGGGGGCCGGGAATGGACTGCTCTTACTGCCCTAATGAAACATCTAAAATTCAATACAAAACTTGTGTATGGGCTATAGGGCTTTTATGCCTTCAGAGTTGACAAAACACAAATGCTTTATGAAAAGAAAATGAAACAACGATAATGTTCCTCGAGGGTGAAGAGTTTGCATTGCATTTTGCTACATCTTCTAAAAAAGAATAAATTAATTAATTCTATTATATCAAAGAGTAAATCAATTCTTCTGTTAAAAATTCAATCCATTTTTATTGTAAGTGCTGACGTGACTAATGGTGCAATTAAACAACGACACTTGCAGTAGCACGTGTACCTTATATCGACACGTAGAGATTAATTCAAACAACATGGATGGAATTTTCAACAGTAAAAATCGACGAAATTTTTTACAAAAATACTAATTCAAGCAACTACACAATGATACTTCTTCACTTAACAACACAAGCATGAAAAATGTCTGGAAAAAAAGGATGATTGAGACAGAAGGAAAGAAACATTGTTGATGTTACCATTTCATTGTATTTGAGAACAGCCTTTCAGGCAAAAAAACAACTCCCATTCATATACTCTTTTTTTTTTCTTTACCTTTTGAGATAGACATTTGGTTGGTGGGTAGTGTTTATCTTTTATTGCTTTTGAAAAGAGGAAAAATGTGACCAACTTGCTGTTCTTTCTGCAGCAAAAGTGGTCGAAAAAGAAGAAGCCCATGGACGTGTAAGTATATGAACCGCTATGTTGCTCGGATTTGTTTTAAACACACATGTTAAACATATTTGGATATGAGTACGAGGATATAATCTTTCAATTTGAACTCGAATTCCTTTAATATGATTTATATCATAACAAATGAGAAAGTCAAAAGAATGATAAGCATTTTCAGCATTTCACCTTTCTTTAAAGCTAAAGCAATAGCTGTCATTCTAGTTTAGCAACAATTGATGTAAATTCCTTAGAAAATAAGAAAAGTGGTAGAGATTTTAAAGCTCCTTTGAAGGCTTAACTTAGCATTTATGAATGACTTTTTCTATACTTACTCCACATCTGTATCAACCGTGTGACCTTTTTTTTTGCATGCAAACGTGGAGGTGTTAAAAATAGTGAAATCATGTCTGTCTTTTGGTTTTTTATAACAACAACAACAACCAAAATTCAGAGCTAATAAAATTGATTCTTGCAATTGTCAAATTTCAATATTTACATCCCTTAGTTCTTTTATCTTTTAAAGAAAATTCATTATATTTAACGAGGAATGATGATTAAAAGTGGTACGAAAATATTAGGTTAGTCCAGATAGATCAATTTGAGTTTTAAAATTCTCAAATTGTTTCGAATCAGTTTCAAGTCTGGGTTACCGAGTTTTTTTTTTTATGGTTTAAGTCATTTTAAGTTCGAAACATTCTGGAAGTCACTTTGGTCCAAGTCATTTTTTAGTACTAGTCAAATGAATTCAGGTTGTTGACTTAGATCAAACTAGGTGGATCAAATTCAGATTCTGATTAATCGAGTTGGATCTTAAAGATGCAGAAACAAGCTCATGAAAAAAAAAAAAAAACAGATGATAAGTGGACTTGTTCATGAGTTAGACCGAGTTCTGACCTCTCTACCATGCATCCACAAATCTGTTTAATTCAACAATCTTAAAGAGCAAATACCATAAAGTATCAATGAAACTTTGATGAGTATAGAAAATTTGAAATAAACATTAAAAGCTAGGTGCAAACTGCAAACTGCAAACTACAATTCTTCATTAACTTCATAAGTATAGAACATAAAGCATGACATCTTCATACCTACAATATTCACATATAGAGGGATTATAGATTAAAAAAGAAGTAAAAGGACTGAAAAACTCGGCGCTCTTACACAGCATGAGATCTAGTTGCAGGTGTGCACTCTTACAAGCATATGCCTGACATAAAAACAACCAGCAGATGCATTCATTTTGGCTATCAGTTGAAGAACAAAAGCTGAAACACTTGCACTGCATTCTCAACATGCATCGATTGCTTTCAATGGCATTCATAAGCAAGGTTTTAGCTTTCACAGGACACTGCTCTTGCATTAAAAAGCTACAACACGTAACAAAATTGTTGTTTGATCGTCAGCTTTCCAAAAGTATGCTATGCCTTCTTCCCCCTCGACCATTGTGCTCGACTGCTCTCCCTGTAAAGAGTGAAATGAGCTCAAAATGAACCTTATATTCATAGACGATGCATAAATAAAATGGTAATGCAAGACCAAAATTAGACTGAATAATGCCTATTAACCAATCACAATTATGATTGCTTTCCCCTCTAAATTCATTAAAATTTATACAAAACAAATATGGTCATGAAACAAGATAGTTTGAGCTTACACATGCATTGCTAAAAGACATCAAGAGCACATATAATGGCCCAATAGTAAACAAGGGAATGCCTACTAAGAGCATGCATGCCTATTAACCAAGCATAGAATCAATTTACATGAAGAACTGAAAGAAGTTTCAGATTACCATATATAATTCAGACATCAAATCATTTTTTCTTATATCCAGCATTTAAGGTTTTTATTTTTTTACCTTCAAAGATCAGGAAGCAGAGATCAAAACGAGTTCATCTCCAAACAGTAAGTCCTTCTTTTAACAAGCATCTTAGCTGCAGTTCCATAAGGCTCTTCAAAAGCAGTTGATAACCAAGAAGCATCAGAGACCTCTTTCTTTGAAGCAGATTGTTCACTTGGCCTAATAGCAACCAAAGTAGCACCTTTTAAAACAACCCCATCAGGCAATTCCAACTGAGGGGCATACCAAAGCCTCATATTCAGTGCCGGCACCAATGTCCTTTTCGATGCAGAAGAAGCAGATAATGGCTTCACTCTTAACTCCTCAAGCTGATCTCTATTCATACAAAGCACCCCTTGACCATCCGAATCGGTTAGAACCAAGCTATCTAGCGTCTTATGCTCTGCGATTATCGGTTGAAGTAAATAATGCCTCGCTGATGCTGCGATCAACGAGCTAATCGTCCAAACAACCCTTAATTTCAACCCTCCGTTGGTATAAAACGACTCGGGAATACTCCCATTGTCATCGCCGTTACCGACATTTAAACCGTTGGCGATGTTATTATTGGGGCAAAACCCATCGTTCCCACACTCCGCTACTTGCAAATTTACGTTCTTAGTAACGGAAGCAGCTCCGAGGATGACGCAATTATCAAGAGTTGACCCAAAATCGGCTCTCCATTTCAAAAGAACCCCATCATCGATCCCTAACTCACCGCTGGGTAATTCGATCCGTAGGAAACGAATCTCGTTGAAATTTCTAAGTACTTGCGTCGGTGAATGATGGGTCACCCCACCTTGCTCCATTTCCCCATCATTAACATCGGCACCGGGACCGACTGATAAAGTGGAAGAGACAGGGTGGGTGTTAAGGGTTTCATTGATAACGGACCGTTTTGGACCAAGAAACTGAACCAAAGCTTGAAATGGTTTGACAATGCCTCCAAGAAGGATACGTAAGAGGTTAGAAATCGGACCAGCGGCGCGTGACTTATCGTAGGAAGACGAAGAAGGGGAACAATCGTCGTCAGAGATAACACAATCGACACGAACGACGACGTTTTCGACTTGAGGAACGAGGGAACGGAAACGACGTGAAACGACACAGCATCGGCCGAGAGCTTTAACGTCACCGATCTTGTTGAAGACTAAAGGGAGAAGAGAATCGGGAAGACGGTCGAAGTGATCGATCGGCTCAGGATGAATTCTGTGAACCGGATCTGAACGAAGTGAAGACATTTTCTTTTCCCTTTCTTCTCTCTTATCTGTGAATTCGTAAGTTATTTGATTAGGAGAGGAAACGACAGGAAAGTGATCACTTGTGATATATAGATCTAAGGAGAGAAAAACTAGTTCTTCAAGGTAAAGGAAAGTGAGAGGATTTGGATGGGAATGATAAAATGAAAATAGAAAGGTCAATTTTTCTAGAAGATCCCTATACTATCTATTTCTTACGGATTTAATCTTTCTGCTGCACTTTGATTTTTCTTTTACTCGTTTAATTTTGGCTCAAATCTGCTATTAGTCCCTGTACTTTATGAAATTTATGGATTTAGTCTTTCTACTTTAATTTGATCATTTTTAGTCCCTATACTTTTTAAATTTTAAATTTTAGTCCTCACCAAACAATAATTGTTAATTCATCAAGTTAAGCTCTGCTATTTCCAAAATTCGATGCGGCAATCATATCAGCCTATTATTTTCACATATTACTCACTAAAAATCTAGTTAATGGATTAAAGAATGTCATTTGAGTTAAGACTGAAATTTTAAAATTCGAAAAGTACCATGATTTAGAATGATCCAATTGAAGAATTTGAACTAATGTACCCATATTATAAGACCAGTAATTAAACTTAACCGAAGAAATTTAACTATTACTATTAGTGTCAAGACTAAAATTTTAAAATTTAAAGAGTAAAAGAACTAAAGCTGACTAATTTAAAAAGTATAGGGACTAAAATTAATCAAATTAAAATACAAAGACTAAATCTACAACTATTATAGAAAGTACAGAGACTAATAGCAAAATTTAACCTTTAATTTTTGAAATGTGCTAAGTTTTTCCTCAGCGTGTATGACCTGACTCTTTATATTTTAGGTGACATCTTGACATTTATTTTACAATTTGATAAATATTATATATTTCATTTTTTTTCTGCAAATTATTTTTCTAACTATAAAAAAAATTGTCAACATGTATATATATATTATTCATGTCAAATCATTTAACGATTTAAAGAAAAAAAATTGATTTTGAACTTATCAAAACACAATATAAAAATTAAATTTATAAAAAAGTACATAATTCAGTCACCTTTTATTTTTTTTATAGAAAAAAGTGGGCATTTATAAAATATGGTGAGCCACCATAACGGGGGATGGAGGAGAATTTGCTTCCATTCCTTGTCTTAAAATAAACTTTTCTTTTTTTAAAAGAAATTTATTGTATTTTCGAGCATTTGTTTTAATAAATGCCTAAGTAGTAAGTATTGTTTTTTTTATTATAAATTAGTTAAAATATATTATAGGTCCTTGTGTTCTTTGTAAATTTAAAAATTAGTCTCTTTACTTTTATTTTTAAAATTTTAATTCTTCTAATTTTTAAATTTTAAAATTTAGGTCCAATTTGTTAACGCTGTTATTTTTTTTGTTTAATTTGTTGGTGTGAAATTTTGAAATAAAAAAAAAACTACTTGGCAGCTATTTAGTTAAAAAAAATGACATTATAATGAATGTAAATTTAACAAAATAGTTTTAACAGTGTTAACAATTGTGCTTGAATTTTAAAATTTAAAAAGTACAGAAACTAATTTTTTAAAAATAAAAATATAGAAATTTAAATTTAAATTTACAAAAAGGTTTAACCTTATAATTTTAAGACAATTGCTCTAATCTAGTTTTATAGAAATATTTTTTTTTTGTCTATAGTCTAAAATGGAATTTGATAAATTATCGTACAAATATTTTTCTTACATAAGCCTTTAATGAATATTAACTTTTTTTTTTTTGGATAATTACCCTTTTTTTTAAAGTTAGATTGCATATATAGATCATTTTTCGATAATTATTTGTCATAATAAAAATAAAAAATTATTTAAAATACTTAAATTATATTAAAAAAATTTATATGACAACTTTTTAAAATTGTAATTTTTTAAATTTAATTGTGTATCTAATAGAAATCCAATAATTTTAAGGATAAAAATGTGATTGGTAGTAACATATGATATGTATGTTCCATAGTGTAAAGGTTAGTTTGATGAATGAAGCATCTTTTACAAGATAATAAAATATGCATGAAGACCAAATCTATTAAACATTAAAAGGTTTATTCACTTGTAATTTCACTAAATTTGCTAGAATTATAATTGTACACGATGGTTTACTTCATTCGAAATATGAAAGGGTTTAAATAAAAATATAGATCTGAAAAATAAGTTTGAAAAAAAATAAAATCTATTTAAAAAATGAGCCGAGCCTCGGATAAAACTTTTTTTAACTTAGCTCGGCCCTAATTTGTAAAAAGAAAAAAATGTTATTTTCTCACTGTTTTGTTGCTATTATTTTGTTATTATTGTTTGAATATGTTAGTGTTATTTAAGTATAAAGATTTTTTAAATTTATTTTTAATGTTTATGATGTATTATAATTTTTATATAAAAGTTTTGGCATTTTTATTTAGGCTGGACTTAAATATAAGCTCATTTTTTGGCCTGATCCTATCAAACGGGCCTAAATTTTTTTCTTGAACTCGACTCATGAATAGATCTATTTAGAATGGATATTTTGGTCAGATTAAATAAAATAGTAAATAAATGTAGGTGAATCTAATAATATTCCCAACAAAATGATGGATAATATATCTTTATTTTTGACAATAACAAGTTAAATAGTTGACATATATCTTAAACAACTACCCAACAATTTTTGTGTAACTTAGGAATCTCCAAACCCTAGTTTCGTACTAGCAATTTAAAATAAAAATTATCTTCTACTAACCATTTATATGGTTCCAAGAATATGTCGATATTTGTCAAGAATTCTTGTAACACAATAGGTGAAGTATGCATAACTTTTCGGTTTAATGGATCAAACAATAAATAATTTATAACTAATTAAACCCTTGTTTTTTTAATGGGTTCATAGCAATTTATTCTATCGGATTAAATTATTTATTTTTCTTTCAATCAATTAATTCAACTGTTTGATTCGATCCTGTTCTTATAAAACTAGAATTTTTTTTTTTAATGATAATCTCATACAAATAAAAAAAATGGAAATGTTTGAAAAAAAAGTTGTGTATGAGATGGAGAAGATCATTATTATGTTATTGAATAACTTGAAATGCAAATGCAATAATAAGATTATAAATCGAGAATTTGCATCCATTTTCTTGTAGTTGAGCTATGGTGTAGGTGGCGTATACTAATAATTGAATAATTATGATCTATTGATGAAACTAATGATATAAGCATTTTGTATAGATTTTAATGAGTTGGATTTAGATTTGGGTTTGCTAATAACAATCATAGTACAACCTGTTATTAGTATGTTTTAATTAATTTTTAGTGACTTTTTTTTTCCTTCTTTAAAAAATGTTCTATCATAAATAATAATCAGATTGATGAGTTGGAGTTGGATAACTTATCTATATAAACTACCTTAAAAAAGAATTGGATTGAATATTAAATTAGATAGTCTTCGGAATATTAGTTTAATTCATCAATTTAATAAAAATATATATTTGTTAGGGTTATTAGGTTATGGATATTCTTGTACGAAAAAGATGATAGTAAAATAAAAGACATGAAATGAAGCTCGCTTATGTGTGTGACATCTCTTATTTATTAGGGTTTTTATTCGCTCATATTGCATTCTGATTAGATAGTTGTGAAGAGTACTGTTCATCTTTTGCCACATGACATTGTTATGCTGGTGTTAGGATTATTTACGAAGAATGAAGTAGAAAAGAGGGAGGGGGTGATGATATCTTATCTTATCTTAATGTGTGATATGAAGTTAATGTTCATGTGCAATCGTGCATTAGTTAACACTTTAGATCTGATCTCTGATTATAAAAGAAATAAATATAGAGAGTAAAGACCCACACGTTGTGGCATGTGTCTTCATGTGTTTCCATTGCATGCATTTTGCAAATAATACTATACACCTTTTCTGACTTTTAAACCTTCCAAGAAAAATACCTTTGAGTGCATAACCTAATACCGTGATGTTCCGTACATATACACACACTTTAATAAATTTACCTAAACTATTTTACTAAAATTCACATCATTATTTAATTATGTGTCCTTGTAATCAAACTTTAGTTTAATAAAATAAATGATCAACTAATCATCTTTATCATATTTAAGCAAAGGCAAGCCACTTGATCTTGGCATTGATTTATTTGTTAAGTCAAATCTCATTTACTTCCTAGTTATTTAGGGCTAATGTGATTAAGGGTATTCTTAACTTACCAATTCATTCACTATTTCTCTTTTGATTTTTTTTTAAATAAACAAATACCGTAAAGAACTGAACTAACAAAGTCAAAATCACAGTTAGTTTTATCACTATCAAAGGCTTCAAGTAATTCCATAGGAACTGTTGCCAAATTATGTACCACTCCCTATCTGCAGAAAGTATATTGATAATTCGATCAGCAACATGATTAGTCTCCCTATGGATGCGTCTTACCACCCAATGTTCTTTGTTCCGTAACAACTTCTGAATTCGCATGACGAAGGTTGAATTTGGGTTTGCTGAAGTTTTCTTTTGGATTGCTTGGACTATCTCTAGACTATCAGTTTAGATCAAGATCTTATCCAAACCCTGATCTTGTAATATGGCCAGTCCATCCAAAATGCCCCATAACTCAGATTAAAAAATTGAGCATACCCCCAAAAAGTGATTAAGGGCTTGTTTAGTAGTGCTAAAAAAACACTTTGGCTCCAAAAGTATTTTTAGAAGAAAAGTTGCGTTAAACAAGCTGCTTTTGGCTGAATTTTTTTGTTTTTCAGAAGCATTTTTGAAAAGCACTCCTGAAAAAGAGAAGGTAAAAGTTTTAGCTTTTTCTCTCCCAAAAGGACTTTTGGTGCTTAATAACTTTTTCGCCCTTTTAATAACATAGTACTTTTTCTTCTTCTTTTTTTCTTGGTGCTTAATTACAAATGTGTTAAAATCATTATTTAAAAATAAAAATATTTTTTAAAATAATATAAATGTGTTAATATCTAATTACAAATATTTAATGGTTATATTTAAATATTTAAAATATAGTTTATATATTCTAATTAAATTTTATAAATAATTAATATTTATTGCTTAAAAATATTTAAAATTTATATTTCATATATTAAAATATTAACAATAACTTATAATAATTTTTTTATATTCTTACTAAAATATAATAATATTAACTAATGTGAACATTATTTAAATGTATATTTGTTACTTGATAAAAATAATATGTCCAAAATGGATTTTTTATTTCTCAAAATCATTTTTTGACAGCAATGCTAGATACTTAAATCTTAAACCAAAATTTTCAAAAGTACTTTTCGAAAGCACTTTTTCACAGCACCTTTTAAAAACACTTTTCAAAAATATTGTTAAACTAGCCCTAAACCTCATAATTCATTCCCCTAAATGATTTCGCACCACACCCCTTGCACACACAAATTATGTATTCAAATTAATTGCACTATCATTATGCAAGCGAACCCAATTATCTGATAAAGGACATCCTTAAATGGAAAAACATCTTCGATTCCAAACCTTCCTTATGTGTGGACTAAAATTATCTTAGAAACTTTAACAATCTCATCCACTTTCCATGTCAAGCCTTGGAAAACAAATAAGTTTTTCTTTTGATACTTTAAGAAAAAAAAATATGACAAATTGTAATTTAAGTTTATCATTTAAATCCTTCAAATTCTCTTAAATGATATTTTAATGTTGTTTTGTTGTTAATCACTCCTAACTTCATTTTATCAATAAAAATACATAATATCCACATGATTTCAAAACAATTTAAAAAAAAAATACATTAAAAAACCCATTTGTTTCGTAATATATACAACAATAAATTCTTTAAAAAGGAATTAATAATTCTAAAAGGTATGGGTTTAATTTAGATTGTGGGCCTTCTCCTTTTGTATACATTTAAAGCCAATGAAGAGGTGCAATAAACAATTTTTTGGTGGGAAATGATTTCCTTTTAATATTAATTTCTCCACTACGGAGCAAGCCCCATCTAGGCATCATCAACAAACAAAACAATAACAAAATAAATGTTTGATTTCATCGGTTAATTTCAAGATTTAACTCATAAGACACTCTGACTTAAACCAAATCGAATTAAATAAATGTGTATAATTGAATTAATTCAAAGTTTTATATATTTGAACTACAATTTAAGTTCATTTGTATAATTATACCAAATCAAAATTTATGTATTAAATTGTACATTAGACCAAATTTCATGTATAATTTTAATATTTATCGCTTATAAATTATGTAAAATTTTATTTAATATTTAACAAATTTTATTTTATTTGTAAACATAAATAATTTAACATATTTTTTAGTGTTTACATTATAATTTAAGGGTGATTATTTGATACATTAGTAGGATACCTTTTTTTTCCACAAGCAGTCTTTAAAAATTGATATGTGTTTTTTTTTAATATTTATTTTTCTTATACTTGTCAATCTCTGACTCTGATTATAGACTCTAAAAATTCTATTAACAGTATACCAAATAATTTCCTATAATTTAATATATTTAATTTTTATAAGATAAAAAAATTACAAATATGAGATTGAAAACAATTGAACTCGAGCTTTGACCTTAATTATTAAATCTGAAACTAAACCCAATTTTAAATTCAACAATTTTTTTTTTTACTAATCAACTTAGCATTGCTTCTAATAAACACTTTTGGAAGAAAAAATATTTTTTGAGATCATTGCTAAATAAGATATTTTTAAGCTTTTCAAAAGTGCTTTTTTGGACAAAAAAATATTTTGTAAAAACACTTGTTTAGCCAAAAGTAAAAGCAAAAAAGTTTAGTTTTTTGCTCGAAAGAAATGTTTTTTTTTGCCTAAAAGTACTTTTGAGAAGCAATGCTAAATTAAACATTAAATCTTTTTTTTTTCCTCAAGGAATCTACTGGAACAAGCTCAATAACTAATCATTTGTATTTTGTAGGCCCATTAAATGATAGATGCTGGCCATGAGTTTTAAAACTACTCCAATGATGTAAATCATGTAAATATTGTAGGAATTTAGGAATAAGAGAAAAGTGGGAAAGGTGGGAAATTAGTGACACTTACCTACCTCACCTCAATGATGGAAGTGTGGGAACAAGAGTTTAAATTCCTTATTAATGGTGGAGTGGCGGTGACAAGGGCAAAATCACCATGTAAATTTGCACATAATAAATGGGCTAGATATTTTTTTAAATTTTAATGCAATAAAACAAAAATAAGGAAAAAGAAAAATGATTGCATATTATTTAATTTGGCCCCATTTCACTACCCAAATTTCCATTAACCAATCTCCTACAAACAAAACAACCCACAAAATTATATCCATGAACATCAATGACCCAACTATTGGACTACATAAAAGAATATTATAGGTATCTTTAATCACATAATCATAGGGTTAATTATAAAGTTGATATATTGATGGAGACAAAGCTAATCTGATGAGTATAATTAAATGCAAGACACAATGAAGAGCAAAGAACAGCCAAGCCATTCCCAACAGGTGTTTGGCAATATGATAATCAAAGTCCAGCTATGTCATGGGGTTTAAAACAATAATATTGTCTAAACAATGCATGCCCACTCTTCCATTTTTATATACACAATGCTGTCTTTTGTTTTTATAATAATTACATAACCACCAAGGATTTTGCAATCATTTGTCTCCCTCATGTCCCCCAAACCAACAATAAAGTAGAAACATGTATGCATATACATCATTTCTTTATACCTCGCAACCGTGTAAGGGCTTTACTATTTGTATCATGTTCAATGAATATTTGAATATGAATACGGGAATATGATCTTTTAAATGCCAGTTATAAATATTTTTTAAATGCAATATCAGATAATATATTATGGCTTTATGAGATGGACTTCTAACTTGATTCTTAAGTTTGTTTATTGATAGAACATTTTTATCGTTAGTTTGAGTGATAAAAAATTTAATATTTTTTAAGTAAAGTTTCATATTTTTTTAAGTGATAAAAATCTGATCCAACTTTACTCTAATTTTAATCTAATCCACTATGACTTCAGTTTTGAATTCGAGTCTTTGTAGAACAGTGTTGTTGTCCTTGTACACATAAATCTACTGTTGTTGATCCAAGCCCCTTGCTATTGGGCCGAATTAACCCACTCGAACCGGTTCAAAAGCCTCACTCAATAAACCCAAAATCTTTGTCTGTTCGTCGTTTCCCCTTGCCATCTTGTTCTTTTCCCCCCTCACTTTCCAGAACAAAATCATAGAAACTGAAAGATTGAATTTTTGTTCTCTCGATCATTCATATCTTTCTTTGGTAAGTTCCTGCAGTTTTTTTTTCATCATTTGTTAACTTATCAACTTATGCTTATTTTGCATCATAATCTTTACCAATTTAAATCTTTCTCTTGGTCTTCTGTTTCTGGGTTTGCTTTTGATCGAGGGCTAGATTATTGTTCTTTCTGTCTTCCTTGCTTATTTTATATGCTGTGCTCGCTTGTTTCCTTATCGATTTCTATGTTATTGGGGGTTTAGGGCACTGATTCATATTATTAATTTGCCAAATAGAATGCCTCTTTCCATTGAACCCTATTAAGTGGGCTTTTAAACATTTTCAAAATTTTAATTGCATTCCTATGAATTTCAAAGCTTGTTTCCTAATTTGCTCAACTTCCTGAATTGGGAATTTTATGTACTTCAGCTGTTAGATGATAGGGTGTGTTTTGTCATTAGCTTGTTAATGACTATCTAATAACCTAGATTTTTTTCCTATGTTTTCAGCAAAAAAGTTACTGATTCAAGTGCATTGGGATGGAACAAGAAGTAGGGGAATCCTTGATTCAGCTGGGGAACTCAGATGGTTCTAATTCTAGCAGCTCAGATCCCGTAACTCGTGTAAGGAAGCTATTGTTTCGTCGGATGCTGGTAGGGATCAAAGACGGCCGGTTTTTCTTGGGCACTTTCCACTGCCTTGACAAGCAAGGGAATATCATTCTCCAAGATACAATAGAGTATCGTAGTACCCGTCGGTCTTCTCCGTCTCCTATGGAGCAACGATGCCTTGGTCTTGTTCTCATCCCTTCCTCTTGTCAGAACTCCTGTCATGTGGATTGCTCCGTCGAGGAACAGTTGTCACTGCTGAAGGTATAAGAAACTAGACTCTTATGTTCCCATAAAATCTATGTTTGAAAGAAACAACAGTTTTCGTGCAAGTATTGTTAGTTTTCTAGAGTGATTGATTGTATTGTAATTGCTTTGTTTTGAGCAAATTGAAAGGATCGTAATTGTTGCACTATAGGGAATTTGATCTTGCACTCAGATAACCTGCATTTATATAATCCATATGATATTCTTTGGTAGGCAAAAATGATATAAAGGAGCTTCAGTCATGGAGTATGTGTTTGGTAAGGAATGTTCAATTTCTTTTAAGTTTCTTCTTATATTTGAATTGTTAGATGTAGGTACACAGTGCAACGTAATACCGAAAGGTCTTTGCAATTTCTTGACGCAAATTGTATCTGATGAAATGTGTATGTATACATATAGCTATGTACATCATATATGAATTTTCTTCAGGCCAAAACATTATTGAAACCTGTTACTATATGGGGTTCCATATACAATAAGGTAAGGTACTGTTCGGACAACTGTGTCGATTGGTATCGCGAAGTTAACACCAGAGGAAATTCCTGTCCCTGTAAGATAGTATAAAACCAGAAGCAAGTTTTGAGAACTTTGTAGTTGAATCAAACCATTCTCTTCACAAAAATATGGGAAACAGAGATATTTCATCACCTTTCCGAGTGAAAGTTGCGGTATTAACTCCGATGACATGACCATAGGAATCAATCAACGGTCCACCTGAGTTGCCTGCATAAGAGTCATCAACTTAAGCTAAATCAAGTGTAAAAATGCAGTTGAAAGTCTGCAAGATAGAATTTATGAATGTTGGCTTACAAATGAAATTCGTCTAACATATTACCTGCATTAATGGCGGCATCTGTTTGGATTGCTCCTCGAATTGCTCTGCCATTTGGGGAAGGTATCTCTCTGCCTAATCCACTAACCACCTGCACTAATGGATTCAATAAATTTTCTACAGTTCTTTAAAAAGGAACCAGTTAAAAAGGGTAAAACACTGGTTTGGTGTGGTATAAAACAGTTTGGTTACCCCTGTGGTTAGAGTGTTCTCATATCCAAAGGGATTTCCAATGGCGAAACAGCTCTGACCCACTCGTAAATCCCGAGAAGTGCCGACAACAATAGGTTTTAGTTCATAGCCCTCAACATCAACCTGCAGATGGAAATTTATTTCAAAGCATGTAGCAACACTTGCACTGTTTGTTCATACAAAAACCATAAACATTATTCCAACAAAAGCATCAACAAGAAGCAAACACCCACAGCTTTCATCATTAAAAGATTTGGCATGCCGGTCGATTCCAATAGACATACTCAAAGATCAAAATTCTAATATTTACCCATTGTGACTTTGGCTCTAAATTATTTTAGGAGATTATTTCGCTCTTCATAATTTAGTCAAAAAATTTTCTTTTGAAAAATAAATTAACCGAACTGTTAAAATGTTAATGGCATTGGCGTGGCAGTTCGTGTAATAATCTATATGACCTTCACAGTTAACATGGATAATTTTTTTAAGAAATTTTATGAATTTTTTTTAAAAATTGTTGAATTTTTATTTTATTATTTTTAACGTCAGTGCCATTAAAAATGCAATTGTCCAATGTACTTTGGCTAAATTTTAAAGGTGATAAAAAAAGAATTAGGGCCAATGTGAGAAAAAAATAAATGTTAAGGTTAAATTTATCATTATACTAATTCTTAATTACCTTTAACACTTCAAATATGATCTAATTGAATTTTCAAAGTATTAATTTTATATCAATCAAATTGTCTAATATCAACTAACTTAATGCCCGCAACTAACTTAGATATGATCAAATTTCAAATCAGTTTAAATCTCAACCTAAGTTGAGAGATGTGTAACTAGGTACCTTTAAAACAGCTAGATCGTAGGCTGGATCAATGCCAACAATTTTCCCTTCTTTGTAAAAGCTAGTTCCTCTAGCATCAGCCAAAAGCACCTGGAAAAAATAATAGGCATCAGATTAATAACCGGCCATAATACTTATCAAAGGGTACAAAATAGTTCATGGGAAAACACCTTACAACGTTGCAATCCACTTTGGTCGGTAGCCAATTTATCAACAACATGGTAATTAGTAACCTGTTACATATCAGCGACTCTATAAAACCCAAATGTTATTTTGTATAATTACAAATTACATGTTTAAGAAAACCAACCGAAGGAAATGCTCACAATATGACCAAATTTGTCCCAAATGAAGCCTGAACCTGTCCCTTCAACTTTTGCATCTTCATCCTCAGCAACAACCCTGTCTCCCTTGGAAGAGCTCTTTGGGATTTTAGCTAATTCAAGGTCTTCAATGAACACAACCGATGGTGATGTTTCCTACAATAATTACTCAATTAATGCTATCAGAGGCCAAACAAGTAATTAAATTAGCAAAGAAACTTGTAAGGGAACCTGAAATAGACGAACGATTCTATCTTCTTCTTGATCAAGCTCCACTTGTTGAGGTTGCAGAGCGATAGCTGGATATAAAGAAGGAATGGGATTTGAAATATGGAGTAAAGAAGCTATTGCAGCAGTTGAAGCAGAGATAATGGCTCTTCTCCTTGTAATGAATGGAGTCTTATATGAAGGTTCTAATGATGAAGAAGTAGTTGTAGGTGGCAATGGAGATGGTAGTGTGTGTAGAGAAGCCAACATCTCCATGCTATATTATTACAAGCTTTCGTTTATGTGTGTAATAACTGAAAATCTGTCTCTCATTTTTGACTCGTTTTGTGGATAAGGTGTGATGTCATTTCAGACAGTTTCGTAGTTGGCAAGTGGAGAAATTCATGCTGGGTTTTCAATGGTGTGGACAAATATTGATGCACATGCCCAAGCCTGTTTAATACAAGTATGAACTCAGGCCAAAGTGGGCTGAGTCTGCTCTTAAAAAACCCAACCCATTGAACGTTGCTCAGTATCAAAGGCAAATTTATGGGTCAAATTCTGGTTCCACCAGGACGGAATCAGGATAAAAATTCGGGGTTTAAGTTTAGTTTCGGTTAAAATTTGGTTGTGTTTCACTCCATTTCAATCGATAGCCACTTATATCTTAATTATTTTTATATGTTTTATTAAGTTTTAACTGGAATAGTATAGATATTGTTATCAATATAGGAGGACGTGGGTTCAAGTGCGTTGAAAGCTATTATCCTCCTATTTATAGGTTGAGAAGGACTATAAATAACATTAAATATTGTGTCAAAAATAATAGATATGACTAACGAAATAGTTAAAAAAAAAAAAAAGCACCACTTTGGAGCTATTACCCAATCTCACTAGTTTTCTCAATCACATACACACAAAAAAGGTAATTTTAAATTATATGAAAAGGTGTCTAGATCTGAAGCAAAGTTCCACCATCGATGTAGTTCCATCCTAATTTTCACCCTTATACTTGAGATTTATTTCTACAATTTTGTTTAGATATTGTGCAATGCAACCTAACAAATTGAAAACATAAAAGCATGGCTAAAAGATAAATGTGAGGAAAGATGATGGAAAAAGATAAGTGCTTTTATATGGAAGTTAAACTCCAAATCATGTACACTGCTACATTTCTAAGGGAATATAACAAAGTGGGAAGATTCAAGGACCCTTAATTGGAAAGCACAAACTAAAGAAAGGGGACACAAAAAAATTGTCAGTATTATCTCCTTTCCTATACTCCCTATTCCAAAAGTTGGCGGTTCCTAGCAGTAGCTTGAAGCCTAATCTCCCTGTTGAACTTCTCAATGAACTCTTCAACTCTCCTGTTTAGTTCCTCATCCGACATGGTCGAGAACTCGTTTGCTTCTGCTGCCAACTCGTTCAGTTCATGCTCTTTGGGTCTTTGATCAGGTTCATGGATTTCGACTACTTGTAATATTTTTTCTGGGATTTCTTCATTGTCTTCGAAAATGTTTTCTTCCATGGGAATGGTGTTATTTGCAGTGAAACTGGGGTCTTGTTGTGGATCAGTGGAAGTCCAGCTCTTCCTGGCTTGGCTACGCATGGCGTGGTAATATTCGTCGTAAAGGTTGAGTTTTTGGTGTTTGGAGGAAGAGAAAGCACCGTAATCAGCGGCGATGATAAGGATGAGGGTGTTGGAAATGAGAAACCAGAGCTTGGTATCACTTAAAAGAGGTGAAGCAGCAAAAAGGTTGAAGATGTCGTAGGAAATAGAGACGTAAATCAGAATAGAGGAAACGAAGGCCAATAATGATATCCCTTTTGCCTTTTGATGGTTTCTGTGCTTGCTTGGTTTCACTGGATCCTCCATTAGATTTGATGATGGTATACTCATTAAACAGTGGCAGAGAGAAGATGGGGTATGAAATTGTAGGTAAGGTGGTGAAGTTCCAAAATCGAAGGGCCTTTTATAGGGATCAAGTCGGCAAATAATTGTGAACCACAGATGTTTCCTTGATTTTCTACGTATATACATACATACTTACTACCACCTTTTCTTATCATAAATCGTGCGGAATGGATTACCAAACTAATGAAAGCCAGAGCAACTAATATGATAATTAGATCACCATTGCAACAAATTATATATATTTTTTATTCGTGGTTTATTTTTTAAAGTGATAAAAAAGAGGAACTAAAAATTGTTATTTCATGTCAAGTTACTAATTATTTCTGTCATTTACGTAAAGCATATAATTTCTTGATTTAATTTTGAGTATCCATCTTAGTTTAAGTTTTATACGATTATATCTTTATAATTTTTAAATGATTAAATCAATTTTTTTAATCATTTTTAGGATCAAAGTGCACTTTTACTATTATTAATTTAAAATTTTATAAATTATAAATAGACCTTAATGAAAAAAAAATATTTTAGGGGGATCGGGGCCCCTACCAGCCCCTGTTAGCTCTGCCACCAGTGATTTGTGCTGCAAAGTGTAGTTTTTTTAATATATATTTGCAACATTGTTTGTGCAATAAGTATCGAGTGTAATGACAAGATATATTACATTTTGAAGGAGAGATATATAAATTTGAATCTTAGAAATGATATTATTGAAATGAGAAACTATCAACTTCAATATAATTAAAGTAATTAATTTTAACAATTATAACAAACCCCATACTAGAACTTATGAGCTTTGACTTTCAAAACTAAAATATTATAAGATCTTAATCATGAACTCCAATTATTTCGAATTCAAAGCTACTTTTTAATGTAAAACAATAATAAATAAATAAAAATCCATGAAGATGACCCATACATTTGACAACACAAGAATAATTATGTTTGAAGCCAAAACAAATCCGGTTGGCAGCAATTGTGAAGTCAATTTGCAAAATATTTCTATTACTGTTTACCATATAATCCATATCACATTAAAACGACATTACGATCAAAGGTGGCAATCCAAATTTCAATCAATCTGTTCTCTTATTATTATTGCTTTTTCATACATATGTGTCTCAACAATTTCCCCAAATCTAATTGGTCCACCTTCACTTACACCAAAATAAATAATACAACTAAGTTACTTTTATGATCCACATTCCACTGAAGGATCGATGTCGATGTCATTTATTTTTGTTGAATCTCATAATTTTTTATGTTGATTTTATTGTTTATGAAAATTATTTTTTTCGAAATTCGTAATTACTTTTTGTAATAATATCATCTTTAAATTTTTTATTTATGAATACAATACATTTTATTATTATACCTAACACTCAATATATATTACAATTGATATTTTCAATCGAATGACATAATCTTCTTGATTTTGAACATATATAATGGTGGTCATGGACCCTTATGTCTCACCTTTTAGTCTTTATTGAATTCCCAAAATTCTTACACATTTGTACCATATAATTATTTGGTATGAACCCACCGAAGTTTGGTACGACCTGATTTTGATTAATACATAATAATAAAATAATTTCTACTTATAATAAGAAAGGAGAGGACTCATCAATCTAATGATTTTATAATCTTCCATACGGTCCACGTTTGAATTTCACACTCTCATTTATATATATATATATAATTAATTGGTCCTTTGAAAATTTTTACCATCTAATTATGAATTAAAATTTTAAGGTTTGGGGGATAAAGACTCGTGGGAAAGCAGGAATAGAGGCACCCATGGCACTCGATTATTGGTTACTTTGTTGGGTGATGGAAGATTAATTAAGGAATTAATCATGTTTATGAAATAGGGGTTTGCAGTAATAAAAGGAACACTCCAATGATAGCCAGACAAATTACCCAGTTTCGTGTGCTCGATCGTTTACTTGCAATTTCTTTCATTTATGGTGAGACTTTTATAACATAAATTATACATGTTCAACGGTTGAAATATTCATGGCAACGTTTATTCTTTAAAAAATTGGCAACTAATTTGTTCAACGTTTTCTAACAAGACAATGAAATTACATAGTATGAGTTTGTCCACCTTTGAGTTATACTTAGTTGAATGTTGTCCGCTTGAACCCTAAAAATTTACTTCTTAATTTCATCATATTTACAGAGAAAATGGTTTCTTAACTTCTTCGGATTATAATGTTGATGTCGAAATTACCAAATTATTTATTATAAAACTTTTCCAAAATGGTAAACTATAAAAATAGTTACTAAACTATTACCTTCATTCTATTTTGGTCACTGAACTATTATTTTTTTTTGATTTAATTACTAAACTTTTCGAACTCAAATATTTTGGCCACTCAAGCTTGTTTGGGCCATTTTTTATTGTCTAATAACAAATTTAGCCCTCAATGTTTACAAAATTTATCATTTTAGTTCAACTTCTAAAAAAATCATATAACTTTATCTATAGCTAAACAATCCATTTCCCGTAATTTTATGACTTTTTTTTTAAAAATGACCCGAAAATTTTTATTATTTAAAAAAATGACCCAATTTCAAAATGTATAACGAAAATTATCCAAAATGAACAGTGTCAGGCGGTGTTAGCACCAAAGTCTATCATCATGTAATTATTTCTTTGTGATTGAGTTGGGATAAAAAAATTAACTTTTTTGGTGTCGACACTGTCATGACCAACACTCATATATACTTTTTCAAGTACTAATTTAAAAATATGGGTATTTTCTGATTCAAAAAAGAAATATAATAGGTATTGGCGTGTAAGTGGCTGTCACCGGAAAAAAAATTCAAAATAAAATATTTTTTAATAGGTAGTGTAGCGACGTAAAAATTTAGTTTCGGTCGCTAATTGTGGCGATCTATTGAAAACTTGAAATCTAAATTTTGATTTTTAAAATAAACAGGGAGTCGACGCCGATCTTTTTTAGGGTGTGATCGGACACCTATTAGATTCCTTTATTTTTAAAATGAAAAGAAGGCTGAGTTTAGGTCTACGTTAAAATCTAGAGAAAGAGTAGGGTTCGGGAGTCGGTTACACGCGAGGAAGGTATTAGCACCCTCGCGACGCCCAAAATTTGATATCTCATAAACACGTGTTGTCTTGATTTTCAAAAATGCGAGTTCAATGTAACATTTAGTTGTGATCCAATTGAAACATGAGAATTTTTAATCTTTTGATTTGTTTTTTTTAAAAGGATATACCGTTTTAACACAAGTCAATTGACGTTCACCCAACATAGCGATGAAATTGATGACTTAATGTTAAATCGGTACGTTGCCTTATTTATTGAAATTAAAAATTATGAGTAAAACAATATTTAAAATGAGAATTCGTAAATAATACAAAACAACGATGCGATTAATAATGAAATATTAAAACTGAGAATATTAAAACAACAATATTAATATTTACAAAAAATAGAAATGATGTACTACCAATATGATAAGGAAAAAACATATTCATAATGACGATAGAAAATAACAATATATAGACATAAAATATACACATATATACGTATAATATAATTATATATATAAAAAAATACATACAACATATAGTATTAAGAATAAACATGACATATATGGTATTTAAAAAAAAGTATTACAACATGACATAATATATACATGATGTGATAATTAAAGGAATTGTATAAATATAATGGTATTTAAGAATATATACAAATAATATGGTATTAAAGGTATATACATAGCTTATAAAAGTACAATATTTAAAGACACATACACAGAAAATATATAGAAACATACACGGTATATATATATATATTAGAAAAGATAATAAGAAAAAAAAAACTATTAACATACTACATAAATATGTACATATGTAATAAAACATATACTAATATTAATTACAATACTAATATTACATGAAGATATATCTATATATATTAAAGATATACACCTATATAATAAAGTATATGACTAATATGATATTTTAAAATATATATACATAATGCATAAAAATATAACATAAAAAAATATACATAAGATAAGAGCATTAAAATAATAAATAAAAAGGTGATAAAGAAATGAGTAAAAAAATAATATACATAATAATATAATAAGAAAATAATATTTTTATACTAAGTACCTAAAAATATCTATACACATATATGTATAGTAATGACAAAAAAATAAAGATAATAGTGAAAGTAAATAATATAATGATAATAAATACATATATATACAATAGTAAAAAAAGACATTTTAAGATAAAAATACATATATATAACTAAATATAATGTAATGATAATAATAATATAATAATAATACTAGAATAAAGTAATTAAAATAATATTGTATATAAAAATACATACATACATATATAATAAAAATATACACCACTATATAATAATAATGATATATAAGTATGAAAGACAAATATAATAAAAACACTAAAATAAAGTAATAAAAATGACACTATGTACAGATATATATACATAAACGTTTACAATAAACCTAAACTACTATATATGTATAACAGTAATAATAATAATATAGAAATTATAATTATTAATAATAATAATAAATAACAAAAAAATAAAGAAACGAGTAATTTGAAAATAAGACAGCTAAATGGTGCAAAAGGACTAAATCGAACGTAAAACAAACTATTTTGGGTGAATTCGCAATAAAAACAAAAAAAAAGACTTATTTGAACGCGCGTGGAACAATGGAGGGTCAAAACAGATATTACTCCTTTCCATCGAAACGCAGCGTATCAGTGGGGACTACATTGAAAATCGCGAAGCATTATGGGGTCAAATTGAAAAATCGTGAAGACTTAATTGTGAAATCCCAGAAAAGCGGAAGGGCCAAATGAGCAATTTGCCCTTCCGCTTGAAAACACGCGGATCCTTCTGGAGCGGGTCGGGTCGATCCGACCCATACTCAAAACGGCGTCGTTTTGTATTAAGGGGGGGACCAAAACGCACCGTTTTGGTCCCCTATATAAGTTAACATTTTTTTAAAAATTTCATTTGGGATAGCTGAAGAGAAAAAAAAAGGGGAGAAAGAAGAGAGGGGAGAAAGGAGAGAGGGGAGAAGGGAGAGCACCGGCCACGGGCCGGTCACCGGAGGCTCGCCGGCGCCGGCCACCTTACACGGTGGCCGGAGAGGTAAAAATCTCAAAATTTTTGCTTATCTTATTATTTTATTATATTTAAGCATGTATAGATAGCTAAAATGGGGTTTAAAATGAAGTAGAAATATAAAAGAAAAAAAAAATCACCTCTCGGTCTTTTTGACTTCTGATTCGTTGATCTTTGTGTTTTTTCGTTTGCCTGAATGCTATTTCTATATTTAAATGCTGATTGAATCACTATATTGGCTCTGAAATTTAATGTTTTATTTCTTATTTTCGTATTTTTTCTTATTACCGAATGAAAGGAGAACCCCCCTTAAATTGTTTTACATTCGGCTTTTTATAGCCTATTTTTACAAACCTTTTTCTTTTCTGTTGCGTGTTTGCTGTTTTTGTATTTGCAGGGGATGGGCACAATGGAGGTGACAGAGGGCAGGTGGCCGTTGCTTAGGGTTGGTGGTGCCAGTGGGGTAGGTTAGGTGGAGAGCTGGTTAGGGTTTAGTGGGATTTGGGCTATTAGTTGATGGGTTTGGGTAATTGGGCTAGCTTAAGTGCTGGGCTATTGTAATGGGGTTGAATGGGTAGTTAGGTTAGTAGTATTGGGTTTAATAATTTGTTGGGTTTTGGGTTAGGGATATTGGGTAGGTTGTAATGTATTTGGGCTGACGGGTTGGGATTTTAGTGGGCCAAAATTGGCCTACAACAGGTAGTCGGCATGTAGGTGGTGGGGGAGAGGAGAGGGACGGAGACGGGAAGGGAACGGGGTGGGGGGAAGGATTTTTTTAATAATAATAATAATATAATATTTTTAATCACATATTAATTAATTAATTATAATTTATTTATATATTTTTCTAATGTTATTTGTTAGTTTTTATTTTTTAAAATTTATTTGACAAATAATGATGTTACATTATTATGTGGCATTTTTATCATGTGTTGGTTAGTAATTGTACCACACCATCGTTGATTAACGGTTGATAAACAGAGGTGCCAACGTGGAAAATAATTAATTTAAATTGATAAAAAGAATTTAGGTACTAAAAAGAATGTAGTTTACAAAGCCTACATTTCCACTTAGTCATAGTCCCACTATGAAAAATTCAATTTCTTTTCTTTCCCTCGAATTCAATTTCACCATTATTGAGTTCCGACGATTTAAGTTATTAAATTAATGAACTGAATTTGAATATTTTAGTGCTTAAAAATTATTGTTGTACCAAAATAATAAAGGTAAATTATACTTATTTTTATTAAATTATTAGTAAATTTATATTTTAGTCATTTATTTTTAAAAAAGTTATAAAACAGTCGTTGAGCTGTTTAAAATTTTTTATTTAAGTCATTGAGTTGTTAAATTTATTGTTATATGACCTTCTCTATTTGTAGCTCCTACACCAATTAAAAGCTCTCTTTCTCCTTCTCTTCTACAATTCAATTTTTTTTCATGAAGCAATTTTGAACGTTACGAATCTGTGAGCTAAAATTCAAACAACTTTCTTTTCTGATCTCCAATACTGACAAAAGATTGACTTGGATCAAAAGTATGTTCTTCCACTTGTTGATGGGTACTGACCTACCATACTGATTGTCGAATCGTTGCTTGGAGCTCTCTAGTCAAACTTTTTTTAATAAAAAAATTTAAAATTAGAGTGACTTAAATAAAAAATTTCAAATAATTTAGTGATCATTTTATAATTTTTTTAAAGTTGAGTAACCAAAATGTAAACTTATTGATAATCTAGTTGTCGAAACCATTTTTTTCGAAAAACGGGGATCGACTTAGATTTTGAAAATAAAAACGAAAACAGGAGTCGCCACCAATCCTTTTTGATGAGGTGTGATCGGGTCACCTTGTAAAAGTGGTTATTTTTAATAAATGATTTGATTTATTTAAACAACAATTTTGGTCAGCGAAATTTAAAAAAAAGGGTTCGGGAGTTGGTTACGTACGAGGAAGGATTAGCACCCTCGTAATGCCCAAAAATTGGTACCTAGTTGATTAATTAGTATCTTAGTGTCGAAAATTGAAAACTTGAAAGACTTTGAAATACGATCCATTTTTTTGTAAAAAAAACTCGAATGTTAAAGACCTTCTCGTCTCGAAGTGATAAAATGTCACATCCAGTAAGTTAGGACACGACATCTCGATCTTTTTTAGAATGATCTTGCCTTTGACTTAAAATTCGTGTATTTTAACTCTCTTTTTTAAGGTATTCTATTATTTAGAGTAAACGAGAAAAATTGAGACCCAGTAAGTTAGGGCACGATATCTCGAACTTCCAAATACCGAATATTGCCTTTGTTTGCAAAGATTTCATCTCGAAGTAACAAAATGTCATATCCAGTAAGTTAGGATACAACACCTCGTATCTTCGAGAATAAGTATTTTATTCAAAACTCGGGTTGCGATTTAAAAAGAATATGTCTTTATTTAGGTTACACGAGAAAAATCGAAACCCAGTAAGTTAGGGCACGATTTTCTCGAAATTCCAAATATGGATCATTGCCTTTATAAAAGAATTAATTTTGGGTTGGGTAAAACATAAGTTCGTAATAAAACGAGATAATAAAGAATGCATAAACGAATACAAATTTCGATATCGACAGGCATAACAGAATAAACATAAACACGAATGTGAACGATAATGATGATACAACAAAAATAACATAAATGAACAAAACGAATAACAAGGAAATAATGAATAAGCTAAGAAATACTCGAAATTAAAAAGAACTAGTAGTAAATAAATAAATATTATGTAAAACTAAAAAAAATGTAGTAGTAATGATAATAATAATAATATTAATAGTAATAATACAAGTAATAAGTATTTTATAGTTTGGAATGATATATGAAAAATGTATATACATATGTGTATATATAAATAAATAACATATAATGTGAGTGGGAAGTAAAAATGAATGAGAGCATCTAAAGAGTAGTAGGTAAAAATATAATAATGATAATATGATGATATGTTAATAAGGATAATAATAAATAATAGGTAATTAATAATACTAAATTAATAATAAAGTAATAAGCAAATAGACACAAAAGGGAAAATATATAATAATAATACGAAATTAATTAGTTTAAGACTAAGATAATAATAATAGTAATAGAGAATAGCAATACATTAATAATAATAATATATGTTAATAACAATAATAGTAATATGTAAAAAAGGGAATAATAATAGTATAGTAAAAATAATAATAATGTATTAATAAGAATGATAATAATAAAATGAGATAATAATAATAATAATATTAATAAAAATAAACATAAAAGAAATAGTAATAATAGTAATAAGAATAGTAATACTATAAATAATAATATATGTATGGAAAATAGCGACCGTAAAGAAAGAAAAGAAAAGAAAATATGTATATAATAATAATAATAATAATAATAATAATAATAATAATAATAGAAATAGTAATAATAATGGCATTAGAATAAAATGAATATAAGTACAAGTATAATAATAATAATATAATAATGAAAATAAGAGTAATAATAGCATCTTAGATTAATTAATTTAATTAATATATCGAAAATAACAAAAAAAGGGACTAAATTGAACTTAAAGTAAAATTTTGGGGCCAATTTGAAAATTAATAAAGAAGAAAAGGACCAATTTGGGCGCGTGGATAACAAGGGAGGATCAAAATGGGCAATATCCCATCCTCCCAAAACGCTCAGCACCAAGAGGGACCAGATTGAAGGTCAAAACAAATTACAGGGCAAAATTATAAATAATAAAAAATCTAATTTCAAAATAATAAAAAAGCGGAAGGGCTAAAAGCGAAAATAACCCATTTGTTGAAAACACGCGGATCCTAGGCCTGGAGCGGGTCGGGTCGTGGGTTAAGGCTCAAAACGACGCCGTTTTGGGGTTTAAGGACCCAGGCCAAAACGACGTCGTTTTGGCCCTCTATTTAAGCAAATTTTCCCCCCAAAAAATTCATTTCAACACCCCTTTTTTTTTTTTAAAAAAACTTTTCCCTCTCCCTTTTCTCTGAAGCCTCTCCCCTCTGGCTGGGTCCCAGTCGCCGGACCATCGCCGTCCGCCGTCGTCGTCGCCGTCGCCGGCCACCGCGCCAAAAGGTACCTCTTTTTGTTTTTGTTTTTTTTTTATACTTTTTGATGTGTTTCTTAATATGTGTATGTATGTGACTGGCAAAAAAAGGAATAGATAGGTTCGAAAAGAAGAAAAAAAAATAAAAAAGCGAAAATAGATACAAAAAGAAAAAGAAACCTTCAGTCGAATCTGCTCTTCGTTTTTTTTTTGTGTTTCTTGCTGCGATTTAAGTCTCTTGATTGTATTTCTCCTTTTTTCGTGTTTGAAAGTCTATTCTTATTTCAATAGGAAAAGAAAAAAAAAATCCCCTCTTTACATCCGATTCTTTGGTGGCTTATATAGCCCATTTTTTACAAGATTTCAATATTTTATGCATACTGTCTTTTCTTCTTTTAATTTTGCAGGTGAACGGCGGTGGAGGCAGGGGCAGGTGTGCCACTTGCACTGATGATGTGACCGGGGCAGTGGGGTAAGGTGTTTTAAGGTTTTAGCTTTTCTGAAACCCTAAATTTGGCTAGTTGAGTCTAATAATTTGGGCTTACGTGTGGGTTTGAGTCTGTTTGGGGTTTGGATAGTTTTAGGTTTTATTAGGCCCCGGGCTAAATTGGGCCTCTACAGCTAGTTACCTTGAGTGTAGTTTACCCAATAATGGAATATAATTCATCCAAGTCTAATATATTTATGGAATTTAAGGATTCTATAATTGGATCAATAATCGATTAAGTCAAATCATTGGATCATTGGTCCAACCCATTCAATAAAAAATATTAAAAATTTATAAAAAAATTATTTCATGAATAGAAAAATCAATTTTACCAATTTTTCACCCAATTCAATTTGTCCATATCAATTCGTGAGTAAACTGACCTTGTCTCTTATTCTAAATTGATTTCTCAATAAATTTCTGATACAATCAATATATCGATTGATCATGTCCGTTCCATAAACCATCTTGAAAAAATTTTAAGGAGATTTTGCTTGTCATTTTCTTTTTCATGTCATATTTAGATATTCAATAATTAGTAACGTCTAAGTTAAGATCTTTCTTCAATGGGATCTTTGAAATCCAAAACAATCAATGGCTGGAATTAAATGTTAGAAAAGCAAACTTCACTCAACTTTTGATCATGACACATTGGATTTTTGGGAAAAATGTAGTAAAATTTTTGGAAATGTGTGGTAACCCTTTAACTACGTAACAAGTAAAAAGAAACGTATTTAATATATAAAATATAATAAATAAATAAAACTATGCTTAAATGTTTTTCATTTTTGGTATAACTTTTTTTTTTAAAAATCTTCTTTATTTTAAAAGTTTGTGATTAAGTCTTTCTCTACTTATATATTTATATGATGATCCCTAATTGGTTTTATTTTTATTTTTTAAAACATTGTCCTTGTCTTTAATTTAATTTATTATTGAATTTGAACGTACCATAAAAGTATCTCGTGTGTTATGCGAGTTGGTTTTTAAAAATTTAAAAGTTATTTATATTTTAATTCAATTGTGTTTAATATTTTTCATATATTTGATTAAGTTTAATTATTATCGGTGGTAGTTGTTTCGTGCTACTATTTTTTTACTTTCTTAAAGAATTAATTATATACATTTCAAGAAATTATTGACTATCATGTTTAAACAGTATGACTACATAAGTAAATGTAAATAATTAATTCTTTAAGAAAGTAAATATTGCTAAAAGAATTGTAATTTTTTAAAGAGATGGATAGTTTTTGAAGAGGAGTAATTTTTAAAAAGGAGTGGGAGGCTTTTTACAAAATTATAGTATATTTAAAATTTAAATGATATAACTATTTTTTGTATAGAAATTTGATGAAGTTAAGACCCCTGATTGAGTTGACGTCACTTAACTCGTGACACTAAATTCAGTCAAACACTTTATATCAATATATATATATATATATATATATATATAATGGTATGTACAATTGATGTTATAATTAAATCTCTTGAAATTGGCACAAACTTAATCTAAAATTAATCAAGGTTGATATAAAATTAAATAAAAAATTGATATAAAAAGATTTACACTCCTCCACATCTTTCAAATGTAGCTTCTCTGTCGGCCAAAATTGAATGAACAAAAGCAAAGAACATAATTTAACGAGGAAAATGATAGAACATGATTTCTAAAATAAAAATAAAAAATTTATTACAGAAAAAAAACTAACAGCATAAAGAGGAAAACAATAACTAAATTAGTTATTTCATGAATGCTTTTCTACTACCACATTTAAGAGGGGCAAAATTGTAACATAAACCATTTCAAGCCTTCACAGACGAAAATTTTAATTTGCGACTAAATATAAAAAAACCATACCCCAATATAAAAATACAAAATATATGAAAATTAAAAAAATAAATAATAAATAAAGGTGGAAATGAAAAAATTGAAGGCAGTGCAATCCCTAAGTCCCAAGAACACCGTGATCTGCAAGGAAAAAAAAGAAATTACAACATGTGGAAATATAATGGCTTAAGCAAAAGAAAAATCTATGTTTTTGAAGATTTGATTTCATTTTAAACCTATAGAAGGATGAGCATGCAAACACAAAAAACAATGAAAGCAAGAGACGATTGCACAAGGAGAGCTTTGGATCACCGATGTCGCCATTTTAAATTTTTGATCAATTTAAGAGTATTTATCGATTATGCATTTCTCTAACTACTAACGTAATTGAATGATTATGACATTGAACCAATTGAATCAAGTCTATATACGAATGTATTAACATTGTGGTGTAGTAATTTGAAAAGTATTGATCAAATGCACATTTCTTTAATTACTAACTTAATTCAATGAGTTATGACATTAATTATTGATTTAATTGAATGAATCTATGTAAGCAGGTAATGACATTATAGTGTATACGTATTTCTAAAAGTATTGATCAATTGTATATTCCTCTAATTTGAGGAGCAATCAAATAATCTGTTACATTAATTGTATAACCAATGATCCAATTGAATAAATTGTTATAATTAATCGTACAACCATCGATCCAGTCGGTCCATGTAAACATAACATTGAGTATACATGTTTGGAATTCAATACCATATAGTGAAATATATCAAAATTTTAAATATTTGATCAATTTAATAGTATTTATCAATTATGAATTGCTCTAACTACAAACGTAATTGAATGCTTATGACATTGAACCAATTGAATCAGATCTATATATGAATATACTAACATTGTGGTGTACAAGTAATTTGAAGAGTGTTGATCAATTGTACATTTCTCAAATACTAACGTAGCTGAATGGGTTATGACATCAATTGTACACTCATTGATCTAATTGAATAAATCTATGTATGAAGGTAATAAAACTATAATGCGTAAGTTTGTTTTAAAATATTTATAAATTGTATATTCCTCTATTTACTAGGAATCGCAATATTCAACCCTTGAAATCACCACCTCCCAGGCAGTATAGAAGACCAATGATACCCTTCAATGGTATCGCGACATCCTACTCGGGTATCGCGATATCCACCTTTTAAGGAAGACTCCTAAGTTTGATACTACTCAAGATATCGCGATATCCTCCTCTGGATATCGCGATATCACCTTTGTCAAAGAGGCAAACTTGGACAAAAAGGACAACTTTTTCTACCCGACCCACCAATCAAACAAGGCCCGTGTAGGGGCAATTTGACATCCTTCAAAACAGCTAAAAATTACTGATGAGGAGAGAGACATATTTTAGCTTAGTTTAGGTTTAGTTTTCTCTAAGTTTTCTCTAGGTTTTCTTTAGTTTTTCTCTACACTTTTCTAGGGTTCTTATTTTTCTCTTATTCTACCTTATATTAGAGTTTTTTTTTTTTGTTGCTTCATTTGAACTGTACTGTTGTCAAAGACAAATAGAACAGCAACAAAAATTTCAGTATTACAGCAATTAAAATTAAAACGCATTCCAACTCTAATAAACCTACGAATACAACAAAACAAAAACTCACCACCAAGCTTTAAACATTGTCACTCGATTAAAAAATCAGAATAGAATTGTGTCATCCGCAAATTGTAGATGAGAAAAAATCAGACCTAGAATAACATTTTGAAAGCCTTCGATTATTCCCAACTCCACAGCTTTATCCAACGCCAAATGAAGAACTTCTGTCACTAAAATAAATAAGACTGGAGATAGTGGATCTCCCTGACGAAGGCCTCTACAAAATTTGAATTCATTTGATGTCGATCCATTAATGATAACTGTTGCTCGCGCCGTAGATATGCTTTCCATCATCCATCTTCTCCATTTTTCACCAAACCCCATCTTGAATAACACCAACTCCAAAAAATCTTACCGAATGAAGTCATAAGCTTTAGAAAAATCTAATTTAAAAATCAGATTACCCCAGCATCCACCTTTTTTCTTAACCAAATGAATTAATTCATTTGCTATTAAAATCCCATCAAAAATCTGTCTACCTCTGATAAAAGCATATTGTGTGTCACTCACCACCTCTCTGGCTACCTCCCTTAATCTTCGAGACAACACCTTTAACACAATCTTATATAAAGAACTCACTAAACAAATTGGCCTAAAATCTGATATTTCATTTGGATTTTCTACCTTCGGAATGAGTGTGATAAATGAAGAGTTGATACTCTTCTCAAGCTTTCCGGATATGAAAAATAAGACATCAATCCATATAAGTCTGTCTTCACAATTTCCCAACATTTCTAAAAAAACACAAATTAAAACCATCTGGACCAGGCGCTTTAGATTCATCACAACTTCAAACTACCTCTTTGATCTCTTCCATTGAGAACAATTCCTCCAATTTCAAAGCCCTTTCCTCATTAAATATCCTAAATTTCAAATCTAATTCCATTTTCCATATTCTTGCAGGGCAATCAAAATAGTTTTTGAAAAATTTGTACAGCCCTTCTTTCATCTCCTTAGGTTCCTTGTACCACCGACCACCAAATTTTAAATTATACACCATTTTTCCTTTAGCTTTGATTTTAACAGCTCTATGGAAAAAAAACACTATTGGCATCCCCTTCTTTTAACCATGTCATCCTTGATTTTTGTCGCCAAATAGATTCTTTACATTTTATTGCTTCCCAAAGCTCGATGTTCAACTTTTTTAACTCAACCATTTCCAGCTCAGTCAACTTTCTTTGTTCGCTTGCTTCATCTATCTCCTTTATCTTCGCTTTCAATTGTAGTAGGCCCAATTTGCCCAGCCCGAAACAAAAACCAAATTAAAATAATAAAACCAAAAAATAATAAATCAAAAGTCCAATTACAAAATATGTTGGCCCAATTTTACAAATTACAAAACCCAAAAAATTAAAAAAACCTAATGGCCCAAAAACTAAACTATTTTCAGCAAAAAAAAAAAAAAAAGTAAAGAAACCCTAGCCGCATGCGTCCCTTGCGCCGCTTCTCCACGTCGACAGGCTTGCCGTCTGACACCCTTTTGCCACCATCACCTGCAAAGAAGAACAAACACGTAACAACAGAGCAGAGAAATAGTAACAGCAGAACATAAAAATAGTGTATCTTTTCGGCTATAAAAGCCATGACCAAATCAATGTAAATTTTCCTTACGGAGAAATAAAATACAAAAAAGAAAGGAAAAATCATATTAAAAAAAAAGGTGATTTCAGATTCGAAAAAGCATAAAATAAATAAGAATAATAAAGTTTTATTTTTTACCTGTTGTTTCGTCGGGGTGTCGCCGCTGAGGCTACCGTCGGTTTGCAAAACCGTCGAATCCTTTAAGATTCGACCAAGGGCTGCGACGGTGAACGATGGAAGCCGAAAGACTTTCTTCCTTTTAAAGTTTTTTTTTTATTTTGAAGATTTCGGGCTCTAAATCAGTTTTTATGCCAAAAAAGGGGTCAAAAAGGGTTCGAGGCGATTTTCGGCCACCGTGGACAACGACGCGGTCGCCGGTGATAGGCGGTCGACGTGGCGGCAACTAGCCGGAACGACGATCGGAGCTCTAAGGGCTGAGAGAGAGTTGAGAGAGTTTTTTTTATTTTTTATTTTGGAATGAGGAATCAAATGATTTTTTGTAAGTTTTTTTGGTTTATATAAGGTGCCAAAACGGCGCCGTTTTGGAGAGGTCAGAAAGGTCCCAAAACGACGTCGTTTTGAGCCGGATCGAACCGACCTGACCCGCAAACAAGAAGGATTTGCGTGTTTTTAATAAATGGGTTATTTACCCTTTTAGTCCTTCCTCTTTTTAGTGATGTTTGAATTCAGTCCCATTTCTTTTTTTTCTTTTTAATTTGGCCCTGTAATTTCGGCTTTGCTTCATTTCAGTCCACCTTGGAGCTGCGCGTTTTGGAGGACGTGGATTATTTTCCATTTGGTCCCTCCCTTTTATTCGTGCGTTACGATGTGGTCCTTTATTTTATGTTTACCCCGATTTCTCCCCTAAAGTTTAATTTAAGCTTGTAACACCCCTTAACCCTAAACTGTCACCAGATCAGGGTTACAGAGCATTATCAAACATATTGGATAACTTAGAAATAATTCATAAATAAATAACATTCATAGCATAGTTTAACTTTTAAGTCATTATAATAGACCCTCGAGGCCCAAAATATGTATTAGGAGTGGGGCAATTTTTTTTTTAAATTTAGTGACATTTTCGCTTATTTTGTATAAAACCCCCTGCAAGTTCAAACCAAAAACAACCAATACCATATATATATACTATATAAACTTTTATACCATTTCATTAGTATAAACATTAAAATACTAAATACCATTTTTTTTTTACAACAAAAGACTTGTAACATTCTAATGTGTTCAAAATAACACCTATGTACATGCCACTTTTAATTCAAAATATGGTACCTACTTATGAAGCTCTTGAGGATGTGATGAGATGAGAGATCTTCTAGTCGACTGTACCTCTTCGAGTCTAATTGTACCTACGCGTTAAAATTAAACGCATTAAGCCGGTGAAGACTTAGTAAGCACTACAAGAATAAATAAGTAAATAAATCCTATTAAAATATTATAATCCCATTTGACCAATATATATTTATATGCATATAAGTTTCTTTAGCTGTATCTTATATTAACAAAATTTAATTTATTATTATATAAGTTATAAAACTTACCTTAGTACATTGATAATTCGCTTTGGTTCACAACTTATAACTTTAGCCCAAAGTAGACTTTATAGAACACACTGGATATACAGAACAAATACAAAAGTGCATTATTATGCACAATCGAACAGAGAGCACTAAAGTGCTATACAGAGAGCACAGATGTGCTAAACAGAGAGCACTTAACGTGCTAATAATAAAACGGAGAGCACTAATGTGCTAATAATCAGAGAGCGCGCTAGAGTTTCTTAATGGCATGCCACTAATATCCTAGTAGTTCTAAACTCATCTACTTGGGCATTAAAACTAAATTTCATACATTTAAATACTTTACATAAATATCTCGAAAAAGATTTCTCATTTCTTCATCATTACAATTTAGTGCATATTACATAATTCACAAATATCACATCTTTTGCACACATATACTTTTGTCACAACATTATTACTTAATGTTCAAACAATATAACTTCTTATATTCTCCAATTATAATTTTCTTTTCAAATTTCATAATTCCATAATCTATTATTATTATTATTATTTATTTACTTATAAATTTAAATATATACATATATATTACATTTTTATTTCTAAATAATTCTATACTACAATATAAGCATCTAAATAAAATTAATTTAAAAAAATATCTTGTAGTACTTACAACAAAAGATTGAGATGATGTCTTCCTTCACTCCTTAGCCTTCTCTTTTCCTTTTTCTTCAATTAGGTCCTCTCCTTTCTTTTCTTTCTCTTCAATTTCATATAAAACATATAACATTTATATGTTAGAGAAAAATAATTAAATGACTTTCCTATGCTATTAAAAAAAAATAAACATGTATGATATAATAAATTCATCATTTCTTACATTAACTTACATTTCAATTTATTCCATAACTATAATTATTTCCATTTCTATTACAATCTATACTTTATTTTTATTTAACTTCTACTTATAACTTAGTTTAACTCCAAAATTTTCACTAATAAACCCCAATTTCAAACTTATTATAATTTACTCCTTATTGCAATCTGTATCACAATTCAATCTTTTTTTCTCAATTCTAATTTGAATTTTTCATAAGTTCAATCTCTAATTTATCCATAAATTCAACATAAACTATATAAAAAAAAATCTACTAACTATCAAAATTTCAACATATACCTAATAGTATTTTGTTCTAGGATCATAAAAATTCAATAATTACAAGGAAATGAATTAAATTGACTTACCAAATTGAATTTGAACCCTTTAAATCCCAAATTTTCTTTTTCTTTTTCTTTCTCCCTTTTTCTCTATTTCGTCCCTGCTATTCTGTTTTGTTTACTTTACTTTACTTTACTTTACTTTATGTTTTATATATTATATTATATAATATATAATATAATATATTATATATTAATACTTAAATATTAAGTTAATATAATATATAATATATATTTTATATCAAAAATATCTTAGATTCTTTTTCTTTTAACGTTAAACCGCCTCATTTTATAATAATGGCATATTTACCTATTTAGTCCTTTTTATTTTCTTTAATCTATAATTAAACTTTCACACTTATTTCAATCTAATCCTTTTTCCTAATTACTTCTAATTAAGTCAAATTCACCTAATCAAAACCTAATTAGACACACAACTAACTTCGTAAATATTTATTATAAATATTTACGAATCCGATTTATCGGAACGGGGTCCCGAGAATGCATTTTTTTTCTTTCTTTTCTCTTTTTATCAATTTAACTATATAATCAATAAAATTTTCCTATCAAAATTTTCATGCAGTATTCCTATCGTAATATAGACTATGCTACAATATTAAAATAAAATTTCTTTTTAGATCGGATTTGTGGTCACGAAACCACTATTCCGATTTTACTGAAAATGGGCCATTACAAAGCTTCAAATTAGCCCCTTTGTTATTTTATTTTATTCAATCTGTCATTTTAATTTCGCTTAAGTTACAATTAAGCCTTTTTGTTTTAATTCTTTTATTTATTCACTTATCCACTTGTTTATTTACTCATTATTCTTTTTATTTTATTCATTTACTTATTTATATATTATTCATTTATTTATTTATTATTTTAATCCTTGTATTCGTTTATTTATTATTTCTTTATTTTTAACATTTTTATTTTCTTTCATCGATTATTTAGTTTATTTATGACTTTATTATTATTATCACTATTTTATTATTACCTATTCATCTATTTATTTATTACCCTTTTTTTATATACTTTCAAAAATCAGACTATTTATGTTTTTTACTTGTACATTTTATTGTTCTTATTATTGTTACTATCTATTTTATTATTTATTTTGGGTGTTCATGTTAGTATTAAAATAGTATAATATTATGTGATTATTGTCATTATATGTATCATGAGATGTTTTATTAGTAATTTATATTATTGTCATTTATTAACACGACATTTCATTCGTATATCATCGTTCCATTTTCTACATCACCACTTTATCTTATTTCGTTGAAATCACGTTAAAAATCGCGTTTAAATTTATTTATTCATAAATTGTTTTTATACTATACCCTCAAATAAGGCAAGTACCTATGGTTTTAAGTTTCACATTTGTTATTATTGCGAAAGGGAAAATCTTAAAAAAAAAGCAATGTTCGTATTTAGAGATTTAAGAGGTCGTACCCTAACTTACGGGGTCTCGATTTTCTCATTGAATCTAAATAACTGAATATCCTTTTAAAACTAAAATCCATGAGATTCGATTAAAAGATTCAAATAAAAGGAAAGCTTATTTTTAAGGATTCGAGGTGTCGTATCCTAACTTACGGGGACGACCTTTTTATTACTTCGAGATAAGATGTCCATTTACACGTTTTCATTAATTCAAGAGATTTTATCAGAAAATACATGATGCAAAAAAAGGATCATATTTTAAATTTCTTTTCGAGTTTTCAACTTTCGACACTATTTTAAATTTCTTTTCGAGTTTTCAACTTTCGACATTAAGACATTAATTAATCAACTAGGTACCAATTTTGGGTGTTACGAGGGTGCTAATCCTTTCTCGTATGTAACTGACTCCCGAACCTATTTTCTAGATTTTCGTAGACTAAAAAACATTACTTTAATAAATCAAATCTCTTATTAAAATAATCAAATTACGAGGTGGCTCAATTGCACCTCATAAAAAAAAAAAAAGATTAGTGGCGACTCGCATTTTTATTTTCGTTTTTTTTAAATAAAAGGTCGACCTTTCAAAAAAAATGGTTTCGACATCAATAATTCTCTTTTCCAAAATATTGCCAGGATCAACATTCCATTTCTTAGGAGCTCCCTTTAGTTTATGCAATTTAATTGTTGTTTTCCCCTTAAACAACCCATTTCCGATCATTCCATTTTAATTAATCTCATACATCCTTTTTAAGCCATGCATTAACGAACTTGAAAGGTCTTGGCCCCCAGTCGATAGATTCATTTACCAACAAGACTGGAATATGATCCGATATCGATCTGTTAAGACCTTGCTGTTGTAAGTCCTTCAAATGAACCAACCAATCTTCCTCAATTAAAAATCTGTCTAGTCTGCTACGTTTACTGTCCAGACCAATCCAAGTGAACTTTTTTCTCAATAACGGCAGATCAACCAACTTACATCTATTAATAAATTCTCCAAACTCTTTCGAATCCATCTCAATGCCCGAACAAATTATACGTTCACTTCTATTTCTCACCACATTAAAATCCCCACCAATTATCCATGCTTTACTAAATTGATTTCTCAATCCGAATATCTCTTCCCACATAATTTTTTGATCTGAAAGATTGTTGGGAGCATATATATTAATCAGAACTGTCTCCTTTCCTTCATGCACCAATTTACCTTCAACTACAATGAACCTCTTCCCATAAAACTCTACATTGACCGCAAACCTACCCTTATCCCAAATAGTTAATAAACCCATTGATCTTTCAATAGCAGCAGCAAATTTAAAATCAAAATAGTCATCACCCCAAATCTTTCTAACTAAATCTACTGACACCATTTCTAATTTAGTTTCTTGAAGGAAACATACATTAACCCTAGTCTTTCTCACTAATCTATTGACAGCATCAATTTTAGCTACCGATCCCAACCCTCTAATGTTCCAGGTGACAATTCACATATTTCCGACCAAATTGAACAATTAAAAAGAAAACAAAAAAAAAACCAACCACTCATCAGAATCTCAAAAACCCCCAACCCTCAGCCTTTGAATTCTCCCTATTACTTTTCTTCAACCCTCATTATCTCTTCGATAACTATCTCCTTATCACCTTGCACACTAAATCCAAGCATTTTCCCTACCTCCTACGTCTTCTTCGCTTTTTTTAGGATAACTTTCCTTCTGTTGCTGATGTTTGAATTCGATAATGACAAATTTACAATGCTTTCGTCATTCTTCTAAACCCTATTTCCTTTCGATTTTCTTACTTTTCTGTCCCTCTTCTGCTTCTTTTTTTTGTGAGCATTATGTTCTAAATCTCTCATATAGATCTAATCTTCTTATTCAGCACTTTCTTGTTTCTTTTGCTATATCTAATTTGAAGAATTTCCTCTTCAATATCAGATGTTGTAACCCGATCCCTTTGATTCTCTGTATCTGAAAAGCGAGATGAAATTTGATTTAACATTGGGCTCTCTTCATTGTCTGAACACTGCATAACATTCTCATTAAAGCCTATTTTATTACCCTCCGAAATTTGAGTTTCCATCCCTATATTCTGACCCAAACCCAATGCCAAGCCCATATTATTTAAATCTTCAAGGCCCCAATCAGATAAATCAACATTTGCCTCCCTTCCTACAGGAACACTCATCACGTTACAAAAAGAGTTAGTTTCCACATTAAATGCCTCAACCGACATACCCTGCACCCTATTATCATTTCCTTCATTCTCGAGACATGTCTCAATAACTCCTTCAACCTCATCATTTCGTCTTCCCTCCTGTGACAATTCCAGTTTTGATTTGTTTATCGATTCCACTTTCAATGAAACAACTTCTTCTCTCACAATTTGTTCCCCATATCTTTTTTTTTATTTTCTTTCGTTTTTTCCACCAGACCTCTTTCTTTTATACGTATTAGAAATGTCTCATTGCCAACTTCCAGCATTATCACTTCTTTGAGTTTATGACCTTGCTTTGTTAAGATCAGAATATCCATCTTCTCAAATTTGATAGCTATTTTTAGATTTTCACCCATAGCAATTATCTCTCCCCATAAATCAACCACTCTCTTAAATGTTTGGTAGTTCCAACAATGAAGTGGAATCCCTGCAACTTCGATCCAAGTTGCCCTTTCCATAACTTTAAATTTTTTCGACCATGGCTCTATATTGATGAAAAATTCTTTTAGATATGCCCAGTCTTTTTGCTTTAAAATCTCCAAAAGCTCATCATCAGGAACCTCAATTAAAAAGTATCTACCCTGAATTCTCTTGACATTTAATTCTCCAAGGCTTAAACTAGCTATTCTTTCTGACATGTTATTTGAATTGCAGAAAGTCATCGTCTCCCCTACCAAGCAACGCTGTAGCTTTCAAGTTGTTCGTTCTCAACATGGCCTTCAACAACTTTTAATTTGTTCATCCCTATTCTTTCCACTTCTACTGACTTTAGCCTTCCGTATAACATATTGCTATTTGATTTATCCCATACCTCTTTCTGATACTCCATCCTTCTCGACTGTATCACCTCTATTTGGCTTAAATCTTCCTTTGCAAGTACTTTTTTTTCCATATTTTCCTTTTGCCACTGAATTTGGCCATCTTCACCCAGATCTTTTTTCTTAAAATCACAAAACCATCGAGTCTTGAAATTTCCCTTTGAGCAGCCTCCAGATTAGCAAACCTTACAAATCCAAACCTTTTACCCTCCATACTTCTCTTAACTGGAATAAAAGTATCTAATACATTCCCATAAAATCGAAATAACGCCCATAATCCTTTCCAATGCATGTTGTCTGAAATATTTTATACAAAAATTGTTCTCAAATTATCTCTCACTTTTAGATCACCCATGATTCTAGAATATATTTCTCTTTTTCTCCAAGTAGAAGTAAATTTAATTTTAAAATTTTGTCATACACGATTAGAGTTTATTTTCCCATATTTACTTCTCGTTTTTTATGTTCTTTATGTTCTTTATGTTATTTAAGTTAGTTAACACTATAGTTAAGGTTTATTTATATTTCTAGTCCCTATACTTTGTTTTCAAGACTTTTTAAGCTTTAGTTTAATACATTTCAATTTATTTCATTTTAAATCTGTTAAAGCTTGTTCCTTTTATGTTTCTTGCTTTAGATTTATTTGTTAAATGTTATTTAAGTTTTCTTGCATGAAAATCTTAACTTCTACATTTTTTCTTAAGTTTTACTTTTACGGCTGCTTTGTTTTCTATGGTTATGTTTATTTTATTGACTTTGAACATGTGTAGCTAAATCTTTAAGGAGGTTGGTTGATAGAGATGTAGATAAATTAAAATATTTGGACAAAGGACTAAATCATAACAAATTGGACTAATTTGAATAAAACTAAGAACTTAGGTAGTGACGTCCCTGAGGGAGTATTAAGATAAAGTGAGATCGGAAGGTAATCTTGTCGCACACCCGTTCGTTAGTCTTGGATGAATAGGTGAGATCAGAAGATAAATCAGACATAATTCATCTAAGTCGATAAAATTGAGATCAGAAGATAAAATGGAGTTATTTGGTAATTTTAAGCGATTTAAGTCCTTATTCCAAGATTTGGTGAACCACATTGAAGTTAACCAACATTTATTAGTCATTTACTAGATAGTCCCTTTAGTTTACATTTCTTACAGTTTAGTCCCTAGAGTAGAATATTTAATTTTCTTACAAATTTATCTTTTATGAATCGCCGTAATATAAAATCGTATTAGTAGCCACTTAGCTTCTATTGTATATGCTAGTTATTACTCAATCGTATTTTCTTTTAGGTTCGATCTTTGGAATACTTCAGTGTTTCATTATAACATTATAAATATTACAACTGACCTGTATGCTTACAGTAAATTTGAACTTTAAAAATTGTTTCAAAAATTAGTTATTTTATTGCGCATGTGCGCAACTGGTCAACTGGGCTGCAAGTGAAATCACCAACTAATTGAATCATGCCTTGCAACGGGAGTAAAGACTTTTTTGTAATCCACCCCAAGCTCCTGGTTATAACCTTTGGCCACCAAGCGTGCCTTATACTTGTCAAAATTTCCATTTTCCTTCAACTTTGTCTTGTACACTCATTTGACACCAATTGTCCTGTACCCTTCCGGAAGCGCAATCAACTCCTATGTATCATTCCGCTCTATATATGCAATTTATTCATCCATTTTCTTTTGTCATTTTGACTCTTTTACAGTATGTTCAAAAGTTGTTGGATCACAATCCGCAAATAAGGAAAAGTGGATGACTAGATCTTTACTCTAACTAATGCCGGTTACCTCAAAATCTCCCATCCAAGCTAGTCTTCGTCGAATACGATTAGGACAAGGTTCAGCTACTTCTGCTTCGATGGTTGTTGGAGCTTCATTTGGTGAACTCTCAAGCTCAATTGCTGCTTGAGTTTGCTAATCTAAAGGTTGCTGCCTTTCATATTCAATTTTAGTGTCAACAAAGGTTTAAGAAGGTTAGTAGTCATCCCTATTCCAAGTGTTCTCCTCATCAAAACTTGTATCCCTACTAATCACAATTTTCTCCGTTAAACGATTAAACAGTTTATATGTTTATATGTTTCACTCATACCTAAAAAGACACACTTCTCTCTATTGTCATCAAGCTTCTTTCTCTTTGCACCTAGAACATGTGCATAAGCAATGTAACCAAAAATTCTGAAGTGATTTACAACTGTTCTCCTTCCACTCCAAGCTTCTTCAGATGTCATGTTCTGAACAAAAAAAGTGGGCTTATGTTCAAGACATCAATGCTCTAACTTATTGCTTCTAGCCAAAATCGTTTTTGGACCCTTTTACCAACAAGCATGCTTCTCACCATATTAAGTATGGTTCTATTTTTCCTCTCCGATACGCTATTTTGTTGAGAGGTATATGCAGTTATAAGCTCTTTCTGAATGCCATGACTCTTTCAAAATGCTCAAAATTCCTTAGAGCAATATTCTTCACTAAGGTCAGTGCAAAGAGCTTGAATGGTTTTCCTAGTTTCATTCTCAACAAGTGCCTTGAAGCTAGTAAATGCACTAAATGCTTCTGATTTCTCCAGTAATAAGGAAATCCACATTTTTCGGGAATAATCATAAATGAAAGTAAGGAATTAAATTTTACCTCCATTAAATGATAGTTGCTCCAACCAATTCAACTAAGAAACCAAAAATCGAGAATTCTTGTTTTACACTGCCTTCAATACTTCCGCCGGAGGGCAAGCCACAACCTTTGTCCGTACAAATTCTAAATATAGTACATTTATCTTTGAGGGAAACTCTTAGGCTCTTGGAGCCTTTGCTGAGCTTTTGGATAATGGACTGGATAAAACTTGCAATGGAGCTCCATTGTTAGCATAGATATGTCGCAAAATAAAAAAAAGATAACTACAAGATGTTTCTTGTTGAAAATAATGATGGAGGGATGAGTCCAGATAAGATGAGGCAATACATGCCTCTCAGATATTCTTTAAAAAGTAAAAGGGAAAATATCGTTGGTCAATGTAGAAATGGCTTCAAGACAAGTACTAGGAGGTTTGGCGCAGATGTTATTTTGTTTTCTCAAAGTCCCGGGATACATTTTTGACAGAATTCGGGAAGAAGGACATTATAGTTCCAATAATTTTTTTTTGTTTAGTCAATTGATTACAAGAAAAGGCGTTGAGATCACCTAACCCATTCCAGTTCAAACAAGAAAATAACAGCAGTCAAACTATGCCAAAATAGAGCACAACAACAAAACCAAAACAAAGCTACTAATATGCTCAAAACAATGAATTCCTTGCCAAACCTGCTTTAACCAAGTCTACCACTATTCCATTCTTGCCATGGTATGAGGCATCAATTCGACTCTCAGCCTCTTGCCAAAACCATCACCTTCCAAATCAATTCAATACCATCACTGCAGCCATTTTGATTGCCGTTAGAACTACCCTTTCCAATACCTCCACTGTACAACCAACCTGAAAATAAACCGAAACCACCCCCTAATATTCACACAACCTTCCTCCACAAGCCATAAACACACTTCAACTAGCCCCTGCAACATTGAACTGAATCCAACCCAAGAATAAGAATCCTAAACAATACCCAAGTCTACGTCAATCCTCTACCCACACAACAAGTCACCGGCCTGCTCCACCAATCAATCCATCTCATTCCTCGTTTGCAAACCCATATATATTGAACATAAAACATACATGAAAAGAAGACTAACCAAAATGAATCATCAATTTTGAAATAATTAAAACAATCCACCTCCTATTCAAACAAAATCACCAAAAAATCTCTAGTAAACAAAACGGCATCATATCAAGCATTATACATATAAAAAATCCCACTATACTACATTAAAACCACCTTTTCTTTTAAATTTTCACACACCTCCTCTTTCGATTTTTGCCTAACAATAAATCCATGAGAATCCAACAATAAAATAATAATTACTATTCCATGAAACTTTCTAAAACAACGTTAACAAATCAATCCCTAACACCCTTCTCGATAGCTCTGAATCTTTCCATATTGCTGTACAATCATCCATTACATTTACCAAAATTCTCTCCATTTTATCGACATTTCTTAAATTTTGCAGTCTTGAATCTCCTTTGATGCACCAAAAACCCAAACATCCCCTAATCACCTTCCTTCACCTACACCAAATACCGATCGAGTTTTTTTTCTCCTGATATTTACCTCAGAAACCTGATCGCCTCTCTTACATTGACTTCGCAAACCATGTTACTGAATCTCCGCTCTCATAATTTCATCGATTACATTTTCTTCATTACCATGAACACTAAACCCCAATTTTTTTCAGATTGCCCAAGTATTATTGCCCAAGTATTATTTGTTTCCCTAAGAATTACCCTCATTCTATTACTTAAATCCAAATCTGAACAGGATAAATTAACAACCCTCTCATTATCCTCACGATACTCTCTTCTTTCTCTCCTTTGACATTAAGAAATTGTTTTGAATTTCATACATTGACCGAATCTTCTTGTTCAAACCTTTCTTTTTTTTTCCTGCGAAGAAGCACCTAGTTCAGTTTTTCTTCTAATTCCATGTTTGATTCCCAAAAATCACCTCTAACTGTTTCATTTTCCTGACTGTTAATGTTGCCTTCCACTGGACTTAAATTTTTTACTGATTTAGATTTTCCAGCTTCCTTACAGCCCACATTCTTGATCGAACCATTATCCATTCTCCCAGTTTTTGGATCTTCTAAAGTATGTTCTACAATATCCAAGTCCATATCTCTTACATCCTTCAAAGCCTTTTCCAATCCTTTATCCGCTTCATCTGCTGTTCCCTTTTTCATTTCTTTGGAAACTTACTCTGGCTCAGTCTCTTCGATTACTAATTCCAACATGTTCTGACAATCATTAATAATGTTCCCATTTTCAAGATTGGTGTCCATTAATTCTCCTGACTTGACACTTTCTCTTCCCTCCGAAGGAATCTCTGGCCTTGTTCTCGCCACCGATCCAGACTCCGAAATGCTGTCTTTTTCATTTTTCTTCTATCTAGCCTTACAGATAAAATTGTCATCTTTCATCTCTGTTAGTCCCCTTTCCCTTACTCTGATCGGGAAGAAATCATGACCAACTTCCATACTAACTAATTCATCAACCATATTCAATTGAAATAAAGATATCAATAGTTCCATTTTTTCGAAATTATGGACTTTTGTTAAGTTTTCACCTACAGACACCAGCTTCCCCCATAACCCAGCAACTCGGTTAAATGTTTCATAGTTCCAACAATGCAATGGAACTCCTAATACTTCGATCCAAGTCACCCTCTCCTTTATATTCAATTTCTCCGACCATGGCTTAATTTTAATGAAAAAATCTTTCAAATATGACCATTCAGTTTGACTTAACAAATCCGTCAGTTCTTTGTCCAGTATTTCAACCAAAAAATGTCTTCCTTGAATCCTTCTTACAATTATTTCCCCAAGACCAAATTTTGAGCAAAAAGGACACGATTGGACCAAGATGACTCGACCTTTTGAGGATGATTGGAATGAAAATTTTGATATTATAATTCATGGAAATTTTAAGGATGATTGGAATGGAGATTGTAGTTACTTGTTTTGATTATTTCGAGTTCAAGTTGATGATTTCTCATGCTAAAATCTGGTTGATCAAGTCAAACTTGAAAGTTTGAATCAAAATTGACAAGTTTTTGCTACCAATATATTCTTCCTATGTAAATAATAATTCATTTGTAATTTGACCTGTTAATAAATGAAAATAATGTTTATAATTTAATTTGGTAGGACAATTTCTTTTTCTTTTGACAAATGGGTAAGAGAATTTTTTTTCAAACTTAATTACTCAAAAATACTAAAAATATTTGAAATTTACAGGATTAAGCCCTTTTTTTTTTTTTGGAATGATTACAAAGCGTTTTTCTATATTTTATCTGAAAACGCTACTAGCTGGAAACGTTTTCCCTAAATTGGCCTAATCTTGTAAATTTGAGATATTTTTGACATTTTTGAGTAATTAAATCTTTTTTAAAGATGTAATCATGGGGCCCATATTTGTCACGAGTCGCAGATCAAAACTTGTGATGAATGCATATAAAGTGTCTCATAGAGGTCAACTAGTGCTTCGTTTAACCTACTTGAACTGACCTAATTTGTGGAACACATGAAGAAGCTCATCTACTTGAAACATTGATGGTCAAGTGAAACAATCCAGTATAACTAGAGTTACTAAGGTAAGTATTGTAAATTCTAAAGGATAAAGATATATAGAGTTTAAATCTCTAAGACTATCATGTTGTAGATAGACACTAATCTCAGCCGTTGATGTAATTCAATCTGTACTATTGGATTTGGGGAGCTCAACTGTAAATAGAGGATTTCTAATTATTGGTAATGATCGTATTATACTTCACTTATTCTTGAGTTAAAAGAATATATTTGAAAACATTTACTCAAACATATTTTGTGTATTACTTTCTCATGACTTTTTAATTTTTTCGTTACTCTTTTGCTTTATGTTTTAGTGTCTTACAGAGTTTTCATAAGAATTTTCATCTATTAAGAATTAGATTGACTTAAGCAAATTTAAAATAAAACAATCACTTAAAATCGTGCTATTTGTCTTACTTAAATTCTAGTCCCTAATGATGTGATTGCTTTATTTTACTTAAAAAGAAATTTTAAGTTGTTGAAAGGGTAATAAGTCATCCAATTTTTTAATTATGCGTTACTTTTCTAACACCAAATATCAAAGCTTAAATTGAGTTCACCGGAAAAGAATCTTTAAATAGATGTAACCTCCGTAATTCCATCTAGTAAGAAAAAAACACGTAGGGTGGCGTGCAGCCAAAGAAACAGGGTCAAAAAACAAAGACGTAGAGATTATAGCGTCGACAGCGAGAGAATCTGAGAGAGGCAACTGTAGCTCTGCAAAAGCAATGCTTGTTGGGTCGGCTTCAGGGTTGATACTGAGGAAAAGCCATGTCAAATCATGCTTAAACTACATCCTTTTTCTTCTTTTTTTAAATCCATTTTTCTTTTGTTTTCTTTTGTTTGATTTATATATATATTTTGACTCCCCTGACAATTTGTTTCTCTTATAGTGACTGTCTTTCTTCTCTCATGCAAGTAAAAAAACAACACCGTCCTTATCTCACTCACTTCCCATTTCTGGAATACCAACAGCTAGCAGCCTTTTTTTTCCTCAGTCACTGACACGAAGGGGTTTAAGCAATAAACTGGTAGATATTCCTTTAGTTTCCTTCTTTTTTGCTCATCAAATATTTTTGTTCAACAACTGGTTGTTGTTGTAGTAGTCTGCAATCTCTCTGAATGCTTTATATTTGTGTGCGGGTCTTTGTTTCTTGTGTTCTCTCATGGCTTCTCTTCCTATTTTCCTTGTTGGGTTCCTTGTTTTATCTTGTGTGGCGATTGCAATGCAGAGGAATTTGGATGAGAGTGATGTTGTAATGGAAGAAGGTGAGCTTTTGGGGCTTTTTGATGTTATAGGTTCACTTCTAGATGAACCTGGTTGGGCTGAAGTGCACCCCGAGCCATGCACCAACACCCCATGGCCTGGGATTGAATGTGAGATTGGCCAAGACCCTCCAATCTTTCATGTTACAGCTATTCATATTGGCCCTGATGTTGCCACCCCACCTTGTCAACCTTCAGCTAAAATATCAGATTCCTTGCTTAAACTACCTTACCTTAGAACCCTCTCTATTTTCAACTGTTTTGTAACTTCAACTGTTATATTGTCTCCTACATTGTTTGGTGCATTGTCTTCCTTGGAACACCTATCACTTCAATCAAATCCATCTCTATCTGGAAATGTTCCTCCAAGCTTGGGGAATCTGACTAGGCTAAGGGTACTGAGCCTGTCACAGAACAATCTACAAGGAAACATCCCTGGTGAGCTTGGTTGGCTAGTCAACTTGGAGCAACTGGACCTAAGTTACAACAATCTAAGTGGTGAAATCCCTCAAGAGATTGAAGGGCTAAAAAGTTTAGCCATTTTGGAGTTAAGCTCCAATGATCTTACAGGGGTGTTGCCATTTGCTTTGGGTCAGCTTCAACATCTTCAAAAAGTTGATTTGTGCTCCAACAGGATCCATGGGAAGATACCACCAGAGCTAGGGAAGCTAAACAGGTTGGTATTGCTTGATTTGAGCCATAACTTCATCAATGGTCCAATCCCTGAAACACTCTCAGGCTTGGACCAGGTACAGTACATAATATTTGATTACAATCCCATAAATTCACTGATTCCTTTATTTATGGGGTCCCTCAAGAGCCTTACATCAATCAGCTTCTCAGGATGTGGGTTAATAGGTCCAATACCAAACTCCTTGTCATCATTGAAGAACCTCACTGCCTTGTCTCTAGACAACAACACCCTCACAGGCACAATCCCTTCAAATTTGGGGTCACTTCCAAATCTAGACCAGCTTAATCTGAGTCATAACAAGCTAAGTGGGGAACTACTACTACCACAGGATTTTATCAATAGACTAGGCAAAAGGCTTGATGTTAGAGGCAACAATGAGCTATGCACAAGCTACCATCTAGCCAGCAATATATCCACGTATCTTCAAACCAGGACTTGCTTGGGCAACGAAGGCAAGGTTGACAACATAACTTGTCCCCAACCTTATGATCTCAAAGGTAAAAAGCCATCATGGTACAATGGCAGCAGAACCAGTTCATTTGCTCCTTCCAAGGCCTCACAGCTCATTTTAATTTGCTTTCTTCTTTTCAACATGCTATCCTTCTTGTAAACATTTCCACTAATCCCCTCATGAATCAACATTTATTTTGTCTAATGACAAATTAAACTATAGAGTATGATGTTTTGCATAGGCTATGATGGGTCATTTTCTTGCTAGGAAAAAATGAAGAAGTTGGTGAAACTAGCAGAGTTGGGGGGCCAAAAAGTTATTGCATAAGGGTAGCAATCTATGTTGGCATCCAGTGACAAAGCTCCATCTCTGGTTGCCGGGTTCATATGTGTCAGCCTTTTAAAAAAGAGAAACAAAAGTGTGTCGGATCTGATGTTTAAATTGAACTGCATATTTCAGAAATTTGGACAGGGGGAAAAATAAAGATATGGATGTATGTACTTGATGAATCTTTTCAAGAGAAAGAAAGATGGGCGGGTAATGTCCCTGGATTATCTAAACACCCTAAATTATATCATCATTGTTCTTCTCAATCATGTTAACGGAATCCTAATTTTTGGATGATAATGTTAAAAGATTACCTCTTTCTTTCTACAGGCCTTAGGAGAACCATCAAACAAAGAGTAAACGGAATTGCAATCAGTATTAGTTTATGCTACTGTTGGGTTTAAGTAATCTTACATTTTCAGCATTAATGTAAGTTTTAAAAATAACATTTTTTTTTATTTAGATTTCAAAGATGATTACATTCTCAATCATATAAGCGTAATTTCAATATATTTTTCTTTCAAGTAATATGTTCCCAGGATAATGTGAATTTTTGATAAATTTTATTATAATTTTTAATGATTCTTTTTACATTATTTTAAATGAGTTTGATTTATTTTACTTAAAATGGAACAAAATAATAATAACTAATTAATTCAAATTTATTTTTTTATATATTTTCAAGTAACATTTAAACTATATTTATTATTATAATTATTATCATAAAATAAGAAAAGTTAATATTTAATTTGTTATATTATACTTTATCTATTTCATTTTGTCTCAAAATGTTTTATTTATAATAATGTTACCATTTGTTTATAACTTGGTTAAATTTAAATTATAATAATAACATGTATTTTTCCTGCCATTTTGATAAATAAAACAACTTCTATCTACTTGTCGTTTTTCTTCAATTTCAATTTATTTATTAAAAAAAGATACATGAAATTAATTTATAAGAGAAACACATTAATTTATTAGTAAAATAAATTAGTATAAGGTTAAATGATTGTTTAATAAAGAATAAAAATAAAAGTAAATTTATGAGAATAATTTAGTAAAATATATCTTACCTTTTATTAACCAAATAATTAAATTTTATATTCCAAAGCAAATATAATAATAGCATCAGTAATAATTGTTTTTGGGTTTACGAAATGGGAGATGGAGAAGGTCTTGGGTTCATGTCAAGGTGGGGGTCGGTTGGCCACGTTTCAATGCTTTAGCTTCTCTATTCTTATAGAGCTATGGCCTTTCCCTGCCGTCTGAAAATCATGGAATCTTCTATTTTTATTTCCTTTCTAAATTATGGAATAATTTAACAAATTAGATTAGGATATATATAGGGGTCTGACCCAGTGTGAAGATTGATAAAGGCCCAATTTCAAGTGCTTAATCCTTTGAAGAAATGAGACTTGTTTGAAATTGTTGTAGGGGTCAACATTGTTAGAATTTTAGGGCAAAAAATGTTTGGAACTGTACTGATGGTGCAATAGCTAGAGATAGTGGGAATGCTTGGCAGGTGGCGTTTTGCGACATCAGTATAGGAATTGGATTTTGAGGTTCAGTCATTATTTTTGGAAAGATGTAGAGTTTTGAGGCTGAATTATAAGGTATTTTAGATGGCTTTATTATTTTATTCAATAAAGATATAAAAAAGGCTATTATATACACAGATAATTTAGAAATAGTTAGAATTTTATGCAACAATGAGATGGCTGATTTAGTAATCATTGTGATTAAGAGGATTAAACAGATTATGAGAACTAAAGGACAATGGAAGATAAGATTTGTTCTTAGAGAATATAATCTAGTAGCTAATTTTCTAGTCAAGTTAAGCTTAACATGGAGGTCAAGGTTGCAAGTTCTTGATGTAGCACCGATCGAGGTTTCACATTTACTTCACTAAGATAAAATTAGTGGAGTTTTCGATCAATTTACTTTGATGTAATTTGTTCTTTTTTTATCACAAAAAAAAAAAAAGATTTGTCATAAATTATATATATAAATCATAATACAAGAATAATATAGTAAATTTCTTATTATTTTGTTATCTAGAATTATATAACTTGACCAAACGATCAAAGATCACGTAGTCTATAGAACTTAAAACGCAAGCAAATGATAGTTAGCAGTAAGTTAACCTAAAATACGAGAGCTTGAAGTCTCATTGCAAGCCCAAACATATGCGTTTGCCTAGTACTGGCACACACAAACTACAAGCGATACAATCTTGCTGGCTAAAGGCAAAAGGATCAACCAATCCCCTTCCATCTATAGACAAAAGATAACTCCTAAAGCAATCCCAAAGCCAAGTTCTATTTCTTTCTCGATCATCTTCCTCATTTTATCATTGCTATGTTAAAATCTCCTCTTACCTCCTACACCACCAAGAACTCTTCACCGACTTCAGTATTGAGAGTATTTTGGAGTATAGACTCCGTCACCCCATAGTTCAGTTCTTATTTGCAAGATCTTTAACACCTATCCATGAACTTAGTTATCCTGCTTCCAATCAATCCAATATTATATAGACCTAATTGATAAAATATGCTTCACGTTAGATTTAAGTTGATATCGGATTAATAAAAAATTTTAATTGATAAAATTTTGGTACTTTAAAAATTCAATTAAAATGATTTAATATTTAGGTTAGTTTAAAAATGTGTTGTAGAATTAACTCAAGTAAATATATATATATATATTTAATAACAATCATATATTGTAAATTAACTCATTCTTTCTATAGTGGCATTGGGATAAATCCTTGAAGCATCAAACAAAGGGGAAATGTAATGGAAAATCAAGATAAAGTTACAGCTTGTTGGTTCATGTCAGTGTGGGGGTCGGTTGCCCACGTTTCAATGCTTTACCCTTTCTTTTCTCATAGAGTTCTATGGCCTTACCCTAGCACCCCAAAATCATGGAATCTGTTTTCTTTTCAAAATTTTGAAATAAAGGTCCAATTTCAAGCGCTTGAACCTTAGAAGAAATAACCCTATTTGAAATTATTTTTGGGTTAAAAACTATTTGAATTTGAGGGGGGAAATGTTTGGAAACTATGACTACAAAGACATGATTTGAGAAGGGATTTTTAGTAAATTAAAATATATAAAACGTTGGTCTGATAGTTAAAGTGTTTACCGTCCTAAATGTAGCATAGGTTCGAATCGTATTAATTACGTTGATATTAGAACTTTACACTCCCTTGCAATTAAAAAAATATAAAACTACGAGTAATAACAATAAATCATAATACAAAAATACTATAGCAGTTTTCTTTTTATATATTTTTACCCATGACAAAAATGCTATTATCGTAAAAAATGTTGAACCAAAAAAGTTTTAGACTTGGTGAAAAGACATTAAATTGATTGAGCGTGCTTTAAAAAGTATCACTCTACTATGCAAATTAAACACTTTGTAATATATTTTTAGAAATAATTACATAAAAACATCCTTGTACTATTTGTAAAAAGTAAAGTGGTTTCCCAACATTTTAGTCATCGATCTTCTTTATATTTTGTCTCCACGTTGTCATTATCCTAATTTGGGTTCCATTAATAATTATCTTCTTTATTTCGTGTAGCAACTAGTAAGATCATTTATTTAGTTCTTTCGTATATATGGTATTGGTAGACGTGTGTCCGTCAGATTGGTTTTGGATCAAAATGATGTATTATATTAATATAATGTATAATTAATCAAGTTTGGTCGAATTTAAAATATAAACTTTGAATTGATTCATATTTGTAATGATTAATCAAAATTTATTTAAGTCTGTCCATTACTTTCATTTAATATTTAGTATTTATATATTTTTACTATCATTACATATTTTTTTTATTAAATTTCTAAACATTAATAACTTAGTATATTTTTTAATATTTACGTTATAATATAATATATTTATTTTAAAATGATATAAATTACATAATATATGAAAAAAGAAAAAAAATCATTTTATAAATTTGATAACAAGTTGGGTAAGGTTAAGCTCGGGTTTTGAATATTAAAACTTGAGTTGTCCATGTTTAAGTGGGTCTAGTTTTTTTTTTTTTTTCAAGTCTTATTATCAAACATAATGTTTTTTTGTCCAAATCATCTCAAAGATTTTTTGATACAAGTGGCCCAGTCCAATTCAAAGTTCATGATGGAGACGGGCTTAAACTCCCTCAAGGACCAATCACAAGATCCAAATCCAAGCAATTGAAGTCAAAGCTCAACTTATTCGTTCAAGACTTTATCACGAAGAAATTTCAAGAAAAAGAGTTAGAGATCCAAGACGGTGGACTTTGGAGTTCAATACAGAGCAAGGATGAATTAGAAGGGTTCAATTTTGTTCGTGGACTTAAAATCTCAATCCATAATGACAAACCCATGTGGAAGGTGTTAACAAGCTTAGCTGTTATACTTCAAGGACCACAATAAAGCCCACACGCCTATCCATGTTATAATTAGTCAACTTGCGGTGCATTTTTGAAGGGATTTGGGAATTTGTGGATCAATATGTCTTCATATCGATCGAAGATCTGTCTCTTAGCTTCATAATGCACTTTGAATCACTTGACTTCAAGTTCGAGAGTTCAATGTATGATCGTTTTAGTAAAGACCGCATGGACAAAATTTCTGAATGGGATGCTTATGGAAATTACGAGTTTTAAGCTTTTAATTCAAATTTAAATCATATGGGGTTCGATGTTTAGGCTCAAATTTTATTATATATAAGTCTAATATTGAATTTATTAGATCGTATTGCTTCATTATTTATTTATTTCGAATTTTGGATATGTTTTTAAGTATTTTAAGTTATTTAAGAGTTTTATATCAACAAGAAAGTTCAGTTTAAAGCTACTTCTTGTTTAAGTTAATTAGATTTTTAGTATACTTGAAAGTTTTATTTGGATGTACTTAGCTAACCTATATAAAGGCTTCATTGTACACAATTCATAATTCATTCAACATCTTTTCTCTTTTGAGTTAATAAAACTCTCTTTGAGTTTTAACAATCTTTTCAGATTTTAAGAATCATCTTTAAGCCTTTTCTTGTCAAGTTTTCTTTCTTTGAAGGAAAATTAGAGCTATTTAAAGGGGGTTATAGATTCATCTAGTTTTCAAGGCTCCTTAAGACTTCTACATGCCAGTTTCCATCTATCTTATTTCATTCTTTGCTATTCAATTATGTTCTTGTTTAATTGTCTCTAATCTTTAATTCGGATTTCTTGTTCTTTTTCTATTTGTATTACTTGTTTTAATTACTGCCTTTTTTTATTTTGTTCAATCCAAGCTTCATTCTGACAAAATGTAATTTTAGTTTTAAATTAAATAAAAAACTAAAAAAAATGAAGGTGGTGGCACCACTCTTAATGGCTCCATCAAATAAAATATTAATTTTAGTTTTAAATTTAAAAAAAAAATACTCTGACATACTAAAGTGGTGGTGCCATTCTCTATGGCTCCACCACTATTATTTATATTTTGACCCCAAAATATTTAAAAATATTGGTATTACACTGGTATTTATACAGGTAGAGCCAAATAGATTGGCTCCACCAAAAAAATGATTTTTGTAGCGACGTAAAATTTTAGCTTGGTCGCTAATTGTGGCGATTTAGTTAAAGTTTGAAAAACTGAAATTTGATTTTGAAATAAACAGGGAGTCGCCACCGATCTTCTTTTTACTAGGTGTGATGGGACATCTATTATATTTCTTTTTTCTTTAAAACGAGAAGAAGGCCGAGTTTAGGTCTACGTTAAAAGCCAGAGAAAAATTAGGGTTCGGGAGTCGGTTACGCGCGAGGAAGGTATTAGCACCCTTGCGACGCCCAAAAATTGGTATATCATAAACACGTGTTGTCTTGATTTTCAAAAATATGAGTTCAATATAAGATTTAATGGTAATCCGATTGAAAAGACGAGAAATTTTAGTTTTTCGATTTTTTGAGAAGGACATACCGTTTTAACATGAGTCAATTAATGTTCACCCAACATAGTGATGAAATTTGATGACTTAATGTTAAATCGGTACGTTGCCTTGATTATTGAAAAAAAAAAGAACTTGAGTAAAAATCTTTAAAATAGTAAATAACAAAGTGACATGAAATGGGCAGAAAACAAGAGTTAGAAATATATAAAGATAAATAATAAATATAACAATAATATTTAAAGCAACAAGCATGCATACGAGATTAAACAAAATAATAGTATCAAGCACGAAATAAAACTATGAGTATATATGCATAAAATGATATTAAGAACATGTACGTCAAAACACACACACACACACACACATATATATATATATATATAGTAATAGTGTCAGAAATATACTATATAATATTTGAAATATACATAGAATAGTAAAAGATATATATATATATATAACTAGTAATGTTAAAATGTCTACATAATATTTACATATATATAAAATAAATATTGAAAAATGTATACACATAAGAAATATATACACCAATATGTATGATAATATTATAAAGAAAAAGAAACAAATAATACAAAATATTGAAATGAAACAATGAAAACTACTATATATACATATACACATATATAATGAAATATATAATAGTATTAATAACAATAATAAGTATTATAAAAAAAATTATATGAAATAGCATGAGAAAATAAACACATGAATTAGTATATAAAACTAACTAATAGAGTATATACATATGATATATTAAAAAGTGTATGTACACGATATATAAAAGAAAATATATGCATGCAAATATATATACATAAGATGATATGGAAATATGTACATGGAATAGTATATAAAGAATATAATTAATAATATTGAAAATATATAAACATAAGATAGAGTTAAAAATGTATACATAGTAATGTTTAAATATACGTAACATACATATATATATTAGAAGTAATAAGATATTTATACGATACATAAATACGTACATATATATAATGATGACGTTAGAAATACTTAATATATAATATTTGAAATATATGCATAATATAAAAAATATATAATGTAACGATAGAATATATACACAACATATACATATTAAAAATAATAATATAAAAAAAAAACTATTGACAATACTTCAGAAATGTATATGTATATACTAGAAATGTACATAATAATATGCATAATATTGAGAACACATGTTTATAATATATGAGAAATATATTTATATAATACAATATTAAAATATTTACATAATGTATACATGTTAAAAAAAAACTAATACTAATGTTTCACACGTATATACATAAATATATTAAATACACATACATATATGTACATAATAAGATTTACACTACTACATATATCAAATATAATAAATATAATAAATATATAAAGATTATAATTAATAATAATAAATAACAGAAAATGAAAACAATTAATTTTGAAAATAAAGCAGTAGACTAATAAAAAGGACTAAATCGAATTAAAAATAAGGTTTTGGGGGAAATATGAAATAACAAATAAAGGAAAATGACCGATTTCAACGCGCACAAATAGTGGGGGGACCAAAAGGGAAATTTGCTCATGTCTTTAAAACGCACCGCATTAAACGGGACTAGATTGTAAAGCGGGTCGAATTTCAGGGCCCATTTATAAATAAATATAAACTTGATTTAAAACACCAAAAATGCGGAAGGACCGATTGCACAAATAGACCATTGAGTTAAAAACACGCGGATCCTCTAGCGGGTCGGGTCGAATGGGTCGATTATAGCCAAAACGACGTCGTTTTGGGGTTAAAAGGCAGCCCCCAAAACGACGTCGTTTTGGAGGGCTATATAAGGCCCTAAATTGACAAAAAAAATCATTTGGGGAGGAGAAAAGAAAAAAAAAGGGAGAGAAAGAAAAGAAAAGGGAGAGGAGCTCGCAGTGGGGTTTGCCACCGGCCGATCGTCTTGTCCGTCTGTCGTCGCACAGTGCACACCTGTACTGGTGTTAGGAGAAGGTAAAATTTATATTTTTTAATTTATTTTTTTCTCAATAATATATGCATATTTGTAATACTTTTAAGTATTTATGTGTAAAAAAAAAACCCAAAACAGTAAAGAAAATTAAAAAAATACTTTAGGTCTTATCGTTTTTATTTTTTGATTCCTCAACCTTTGATATTCAATTTGCTTGATGTTATCCTTGTATCTAAATACTGATGTAATTGCTATTATTGCTCTGGATTTTGAATGTTTTTGTATATATTTTTTTTATTTTTGAAATTGTCAAATCTGAACCCCTATTACACTCTTTCATTCGGGTTTTTATACCCTTCTACAAATATTTGTTTATTGTTTGCGTGTTCTTGTCTGATTACAGAAGATGGCCGGTGCTGGTGGTGGATGAGACAGAGGCATAGGGGTGCAGAGAGTGGGTGAACGGTGGGTGGGGTAGGTTCGGCCGCTGATTAGGGTGATTAGGGTTCTTGTTTTGTCTGACTTGTGCTTAGGGTTGGGTTATTTGTTAAGTGGGCTAGTTGGTTTAAATGGGTTAAGGGTAATTGGGTTAGTTAGTTGGGTTTGGGTAGTAAATGGGCCAACCGGGTTTGTTGTATTGGGTCTTGGGTTTAGGGGTTTGGGTCTGATTGTAAAGGTTTAATTGTAATGGGTTTGAGGGTTTAAGTATTGAGTTATGGGTTTGAAAATGTAAGTGGGCCAAATTGGCCTATAACAGCTGCCCCTCTTTGCTCATTATCGTGTAACGGGAATGGAGCAAAGACATAATGAAAGGCCAATTTTACCTAGTCTTGCCGCGTCTTGATGTCTTTGGTGCTCTTCTTGCTCAGATAGTCTCTTTCCAGTCCACCATATCCTGTAGCTTTGGTTCAATCCACTGTATCTTCTGACATGTGCATTGTAGTTTCAATCTATTCAAATATAACTTCAAGGATATGAAGTTTGTGGCTTCAATCTGCTTCAATGTAACTTCAGAAAGATGAGATCTACAACTTCAATCAGCTCTTCTATCGCTTCAGTGAGATAAGGTTTGTGCTCTTCTCTTCTGCAACTTTCGAAAGGCAAGATCTGATATCCTCGATCAGCTCCACTGCAACTTCAGGGAGATAAGATCTGGTGTCTTCAATCAGCTCCAATCTTTATTCTCTACTCAGCATGTGATCTTGAGCTCAACTCATTTCTCGCAATATGAATTAGTTTTTTTTTTTTGAAGAACTTTGAAAAACAGATTTTGAAAATACCTCAACATGTGACCCGAGGCTCAACTCACCTCTCGCAATATGAGTTGATTTTTTTTGAAAAACATAAATTAAAAACAGAAACTGAAAATAGCTCAACACGTGAGCCAAAGCTTAACTCACCTCTCGCAATATGAGTTGATTTAAAGACAAACAGAATTTGAAAGTGGCTCAGCATGTGAGCCAATGCTCAACTCACCTCTTGTAATATGAGTTGATTTTTGAAAAACAGAAATTAAAAAGCTCAACTTACCTCTCGCAATATGAGTTGATTCTTTAAAAACATAAACTGAAAAAAGAAATTAAAAATACCTCAGCGTGTCCTGAGGCTCAACTCACTTCTCGCAATATGAGTTGATTTTTTTTTGAAAAAAAATAGAAATTGAAAAACAGAAATTAAAATACCTCAGCCTGTCCTGAGGCTCAACTCACCTCTCGCAATATGAGTTGATTTTTGAAACAGAAATTGAAAATACCTCAGCGTGCCCTGAGGCTCAACTCACCTCTCGTAATATGAGTTGATTTTTGAAACATAAATTGAAAATACCTCAACGTGTCTTGAGGCTCAACTCACCTCTCGCAATATGAGTTGATTTTCTTGAAAAGCATGAATTGAAAAGCAGAAATTGAAAATACCTCAGCGTGCCCCGAGGCTCAACTCACCTCTCGCAATATGAGTTGATTTTGGAAAAGTAAAAATTAAAAACAGAATTTGAAAATACCTCGGCATGTGACCTGAGGCTCAACTCACCTCTCGCAATATGAGTTGATTTTTGAAAAACAAAATTGGAAAACAGAAATTGAAATTACCTCAGCGTGTCCTGAGGCTCAACTCACCTCTCGCAATATGAGTTGATTTTTGAGAGCAGAAATTAAACATAAAAAACACCAAAACCTGTCATTTGGTAGAACTCAGGAGTCTTTTCCTTTGATTCAATACAACTATCATCACGTCCTTTTGCTCTACTGGATTACCTGTATATGCCATGCATGATGTTATCATGATATGCACATGTTTGTCTTAAATGTCTTTATGCCTACATGATTATGCAGTGCTCCTTAAGCATGTTTGTCGTATGTCCTTTTCACCACGATTGTTGAGGATCTGTGTTCATTGCTTTGATTCTCGACTTTCTCTTCAGGCCTCGTACCCGTCTTCAAACTTCACGAGTAATCGACGTTTCTCAGATATCACTCTTTTGCCCCTGGTTAAACTTTGTTCTTGCTTTGAGGCTCTTGTGCTTATCAAATTTTCATCCAGGTAATGCTTAACATTTCTTTTGTTTAGAGTATGTCATTTCACTATTTATCATGTAAATAAATACATAATGAGATGCATGAAAAAGGTCAGGTAGGGACAAAAATGATATCTCATATTCATCTATTTCAAATGTGGCAAACAAAGAAAGTTAACCAATAAGAGTAAAAAATGTCAAAAAGAAAGAAGGGATTGTATTCAACGGATACAAATGCTCTAGATATTCAACACATGAACTCTTCCACGTTCCTCAATCAAGAATCTTTTCGAGCATGGCTTCTTGCATAGAAGATTTCGAGTTTTCAGAAATGCTTCAAATATGTAGTCTCACTGTTTGACCCATCGTTCGACTGCCTTGTTCTTTAAACCTAGGTTTACTTCATTAGGACGCCCTCTCAGGTTTTCATCCTAATCTTTTGTGTTTAATCAAGACGCCCATTTCAGGTTTTCGCCTTAATCATTTTCTTTTTCAAGCATAATATTTCTTCACAGTATCTGAGTTCACTGGATTCGGTAACTCCTTCCCATCCATCTCAGTAAGGATCAAAGCTTCACCTGAGAATGCCTTCTTTACAACGTATGGTCCTTCCCAATTTGGTGCCCATTTTCCTCGCAGGTCTTTTTGTATTAGGAGAATCTTTCTCAGCACGAGTTCTCCTTCATGGAATTCTCTTGGCCGTACTTTCTTGTCATGGGCCGCAATCATTCTCTTCTGGTACATCTGTCCATGACAGATTGCCTTTAAGTGTTTTTCTTCGACGAGGTTTAACTGGTTATATCGAGCTCGAACCCATTCTGCTTCCTCTAGTTTTGACTCCATTAGGACTCGTAGATAAGTGATCTCAACTTCGATAGGTAACACAGCTTCCATTCCATAAACCAGAGAGAAAGGAGTTGCTCCCATAGATATCCGCACAGATATGCGATATGCATATAAAGCAAATGGTAGCTTCTCGTGCCAATCTTTATAGGTCTCAGTTATTTTCCCAATAATCTTCTTAATATTCTTGTTAGCTGCTTCAACAGCTCCGTTCATCTTTGGGCGATAGGGTGATGAGTTATGATGCTTTATTTGAAATTTTTCACATACTTCTTTCATCATCTTGTTGTTCAGATTCATGGCGTTATTTGAAATGATTCTTTCAGGCAAACCAAATCGACAAATGATTTCCTTCTTCAAAAACCTGCAAACTGCAGTCTTGGTCACATTGGCAAACGAAGCGGCTTCTATCCATTTTGTGAAGTAATCAATGACCACAAAAATGAACCGGTGTCCATTAAAAGCTTTTGGGGAAATTGGCCCTATAACATCCATGCCCCACATAGAAAAAGGCCACGGAGAAGTCATGACATGAAGAGGAGAAGGGGCTACATGAATTTTATCGCCATAGATTTGACATTTGTGGCATTTTCGTGCAAAATTGATGCAGTCACTTTCCATCGTCAGCCAATAATAACCGAGTCTCATGATCTTTCTGGCCATTTTGAAACCATTGGCATGTGTTCCACAGATTCCCTCATGGACATCTTCATGTATTTTCCTAGCTTCAACATCATCCACGCATCTCAAGAGCACTTGATCTTTTCCTCTTTTGTACAGGATATCCCCATCAAGAACAAATCCCGCTGCCATTCTTCTGATTGTTCTTTTGTCGTTCTCATTTGCTTGTTCGGGATAGCTTTGATTCTTGATATATTCTAAGTTATCATGGAACCATGGCCGTCCGTCTGCTTCTTTCTCAATGCTACAACAGTGTGCAAGGACCTCGTATATGCTCATTTTGAGGGGCATTATTTCTGCTTCTTTACTTGCTTTGAACATTGAAGCCAAAGTGGCCAGGGCATCAGCCAATTGGTTTTCTTCTCGTGGGAAGTAATGAAAAGTTATTTCTTTGAACTCCTTGATCAATTCAGCCACTAAATTACTGTACTTAATCAATTTTGGGTCCCTCACTTCCCAATCTCCACGAATTTGGTAAACCACTAAGGCTGAGTCCCCATACACCTCTATAATTTTGATGTTTCGTTTAATAGCTACACGAAGTCCCATGATACAGGCCTCATATTTCGCTATGTTATTGGTACAGAAGAAGTTCAGTCTTGCAGTAAACGGATAATGATTCCCGTCTGGTGATATCAGGATTGCTCTAATTCCATGTCCCAAGGCGTTTGACGCGCCATCAAAGCTCATCCTCCATGGCTTCTCTTTTGATGACTCGGATTCTTTTTCTGTGATGCACATTAAGTCTTTATCTGGAAAATCAAACCCCAATGGCTCGTATTCCATCGTTGTTCGAGTTGCTAAGAAGTCAGCTATTGCGCTTCCTTTTATCAACTTTTGGCTCACATAGACAATGTCGTACTCCAATAGTAAGATCTACCATCGTGCCATTCTTCTTGAGAGTACCGGTGATTCCATCATGTATTTTATTGGGTCCAGCTTTGAAATTAGCCATGTCGTGTGATACAACATATATTGTGATACAACATATATTGTCTGAGTCTCTGAGCTACCCAAACCAGAGCGTAACAGTATTTCTCAATAGACGAATACTTTGCCTCATATTCAGTGAACTTTTTGCTAAGGTAGTAGATCGCCTTTTCTTTCTTTCCTGACTCGTCATGTTGCCCCAGTACGCAACCCATTGAATTTTCGAACACAGTCAAACATAATATCAAAGGTCTTCCCGGAGTTGGCGGTACTAGCACTGGAGGACTAGACAAATATTGTTTTATCTTATCAAAGGCCACCTGGCATTCTTAATTCCATTCTCCCGGGTTATGTTTTCGAAGAAGCCGAAAGATTGGGTCGCATTGGTTGGTAAGTTGAGCGATAAATCGGGCGATGTAGTTTAACCTCCCTAAAAATCCTCTGACTTCCTTTTGTGTGCGCAGAGGTGGTAACTCTTGGATGGCTTTTATTTTATCTGGATCAACCTCAATACCTCTTTTTCTGACAATGAAGCCTAGCAACTTTCCTGAGGTAGCCCCAAACGTACATTTGGCTGGATTAAGCTTTAGCTAAAACTTTCTCAGCCTTTCGAACAACTTCTTGAAGTTCACTACATGCTCTTCTTCTCCTCGGGATTTAGCAATCATATCATCGACGTAGACCTCTATTTCTTTATGCATCATGTCATGGAATAACGTCACCATGGCCCTCTGATATGTTGCCCTAGCATTCTTTAACCCAAATGGCATCACCTTGTAGCAGAATATTCCCCACATTGTTACAAAGGTAGTTTTCTCCATATCCTCAGGGGCCATCTTGATCTGATTATACTCCGAGAATCCATCCATGAAAGAAAATAATGAATGTTTTACTGTGTTGTCCACCAACGTATCAATATGTGGTAAGGGAAAATTATCTTTTGGGCTTGCTCGGTTCAGGTCACAGTAATCCACGCACATTCGTACTTTGTCATCTTTCTTTGGTATCGGGACTATGTTAGCCACCCATTCTGGATATTTGGAGGCTTGTAAGAAGCCAGCATCAAATTGCTTCTTGACTTCCTCTTTTATTTTCAACAGCATTTCAGGTCTCATCCGTCTTAACTTTTGCTGGATTGGTTTGCATTCTGGCTTTAATGGGAGCTTATGGACCACTACATCTTCATCTAATCGTGGCATGTCCTGATATGACCATGCGAATACATCTTTGTACTCACGGAGCAAAACGATCAAATTATGCCTAGTGCTCTCTGAAATAGAAGTCCCAATATTTACTTCTTGCTTCCTTTCTTCAGTGCCCAAATTTATTGTTTCAGCAGATTCTTCATAAGGCAAAATTTGTTTATCCTCTTCTTCCACCATTCTTAACAAGTCAGAAGACGAGACGTAATCTTCAGCATTTTCTTCGGCTTCGAATTCTCCTAAGCCAATAGCCTTCTCAAAATCAATTTCAATACTCGTAACGGGTTTGTTCATGTCATCGATATCTGAGCACCTGAAAATTGGATGGAAAAGGAAACTATAGAGAGGCATCCGAGTATTGGAACCAACAAACGAAATGTTAGGTCATGGCATGAGGCAAATGTAAGGATAGGCTATGAAATGAGAAAATGGTTATGAAATTAGTGATAACGCGAAAAATTGTGACAAAATGCATCTTCATTGATATTCATTTGAATGATAAAGAGCAAATGCAAGCTCTTACAAAAGAATTCTATTATATCTAAGGACACAATAGAGGGTTAATGTTTGAGCATTACTCTCAAGATTTATAAACTACAAGAAGGTCCTCGGCAGTCCAATTGTTCAACATGAAACCTAGGGGACAAGGGCGTATCATTGAGACGTCTTTACTTGCACCAGCCCCTTTGTCAATGACATTTATACTGACATTCTGAAAACCCTTCTCGATTAATACTATTGTGCTCCGTGAATTATTATGCCCCGGGTATATCACTCCTGCAGATGTAAATGTTCTTGACAAATGAGGGTACTCCATGGGTTCCCATTTTGGTTCTCGTCCCAAAGTTCTCGCAATCCTTCTTTCCTGATCTTTCTTCCACTGTCTTCTTCTTTGATGTGCGTCTAGCTGGAAACCTAAACCGTAGCGAGCCTTATGATGCACTGGCCTCAGAGCCCTGACTATTCATTGCTGAAATTTTCCAAGACCTTTCCTCGCTCGGGCTCCTCTCTCCACAGTCAGCTTGATACCCATATTGGTATTTCTCGACAACTTAGGCACGGGAATTTTGTTTCCCTCAGCGACAAAAGTGGCATTGACAAACTCCAAGGATCGGAATGAACATTCTATTGTATCTTTGCTCACTTCCAAGTACGGTGCATCGGCAGAGATAGATGCGACAATGTCTTCTTCTCCCTCACTGTGACCAAACAGCCATCCATGATAAATTTTACTTTTTGGTGGAGGGATGATGGGACTACTCCGGCGGAATAGATCCAAGGTCTTCCCAAGAGGCAATTGTATAATGGTGTAATGTCCATGACTTGAAATTCAACCTCGTATATATAAGGGCCCACTTCCAAAGGGATCTCAATCTTTCCCATGACTTCATGCCTTATCCCGTCGAATGCCCTTACCGTGGAATGACAAGGCCTTAAATAGGACAGATCCATCGAAATTCCGGAAAGCGTAGCCAACGGCATGACGTTGAGCGCCGACCCATTATCGATGAGCACGTTCGGTATTATGTAGCTCTTGCAGCGAGTCGTAATATGCAGTGTATTCATTAAACCTCTACCATTTGGCGGTATCTCATCATCACTAAAAGAGATGAAATTGATAGTGTTCAAATTATTCACCCACCTATCAAGCTTCTCAATAGATATGTTGTTTGCTACGTAAGCTTAATTTAACACCTTCAGTAAAGCGTTCCGGTGTGGCTCTGAATTTAACAGTAGAGATAAAATCGAAATTCGTGCTGGCTGCTTACTCAATTGTTCCACCACATTATACTCACTATGCTTGATAAATTTTAAGAATTCCTGAGCTTCTTCCTCATCCACAGGCTTTTTAGTTTCTTTCACGGGTGGAGTTTCTTGCTCGACTTCGGCCTCATACATTACTGCATTTCCTTTTTGTTTCAAGTCACTATTCTTCTTTGCCGGCACAATTTCTTTAAAATAACAACGCCCACTACGGGTAAAATGGCTTACCTCCCCAATATCTCCAGTTGTGGCTTCGGGATTTTCATCTTCAGGTGTGACGATGTTGACATCGTACCTCCATGGTACTGTTTTATTGTCTTTATAAGGGAAAGGAGATGGTACTTCGATTATCACTTTTGGTTTCACCGGCTCCTTCTTCACGTCGTAATAAATTATTAACGGTCGGTCGGCGCAATACGGGAAACCTGATGATTGATTGTCAGAGGCACATATTTCCCCACTCTCAGCTTCTTTGCCTTTATAAAAAATCCCAACCTCCTTATTATCCATCATGTTTTGCAGTAATCTCCTAAACTCCTCGCATGACTGAATGTCGTGCTCTTCAATACCATGGAATTCGCAAAAACTGTGACCTTTTACATTTCTCCTTTCGAATACTCCGTTAAGATGACAGAGCAACCCTTTTTCAACTAGTACCTCTCAGATTTTTTGCAGAGGTGTTCTTATTTCAGAAACCCATTTTCTACTTTGCCTTTTGTCCTCCTCTCCATTGTGCTTACATTCCCTTCGGTGTGGTTTGGGAATGGATTCCCAGCTGTACTGCCAGTACCATCAAATCATAAAATGCCTGCATCGATGAGTCCTTGAACTCTCCTTTTAAAAGTAAGGCAGTTTTCCGTAGAGTGCCCCTGGTTCCCAGCATGGTATGCACAACCAGCATTTGGATCATACCATTTCGGGTATGGAGGCTTAAAGGGTGCCATATAATGGGGAGATATTAATTGCTTTTCTAAGAGTTTTGGGTATAATTCCCCATACGACAGGAATAGGAGTAAATTACGGTTTCTCAGGATTGGGCCTAGCTGGTCTTGGTTCGTTTCTGGGTTGGCTTTGAACAGGTACAGCGTTTTGTGGGAATGTGGCAACAGGTCTTTGGTTGTTTGTGGCATATACAGGGTAGGAAGGAGGAGGTCTTTGGTAGTAAGGGGTTTGGGGAGGATAATAAAAATTTGGAGGTGGATAATTTCGAGGTCGGGGTTGATTTAGATATGGATTAGGGGTGTAGCAGTTTCCTACTCCTACCATATGGGCTTCTGGTTCTTTCTTCTTCATGGGCGCTACCCTTCTTTAACTTTCTTGACCTTCTATCCTCCCACTTTTGATGGCATTCTCGATGAGTTCTCTGGATATCACGATATCCGAAAAATCCTTCGTAGCACTTCCCACCAGCTTGTCATAGAATGGTGCTCTCAGAGTATTGATGAAAAGAACCGTTATCTCAGTCTTCGTCAGTGGAGGCTCTACTTGGGCTGAGATATCTCTCCATCTTTGAGTGTACTGTCTGAAGGTTTCCGTTGGTCTCTTATCCATCATTTGCAGAGTCATTCGGTCAGGCATCATATCTGACACATGCTTGTACTGCTCAGAGAATGCTGACGCTAAGTCCTTCCAAGATCGGATCTTTTCCCTACTAAGTTGGTTGTACCACCAAGAGTCGATCTGTTAGACTATCTTGAAAACAATGTATGAGTAGCTTATCTTCGTTCACATAACCGGTCATCTTCCGGCAAAACATGATGAGATGTGCTTTTGGACATCTTGTCCTATCGTACTTTTCAAAATCTGGTACTTTAAACTTGGGAGACAAAACTAAATCGGGTACCAAACTGAGCTCTTTAGCGTCAAATGCAGAGAAGGCTTCAGTACCTTCTATCGCTTTGAGTCTTTCTTCCAAAATCCTATACTTATCCTGAACATCATGATCATCCATTTTCAACCTGGCTATCTCTGCTGGATCGTCCAAATCTGGAACGAGTGGATCAGCAGGACTAGCCCCTAGGTTTGATACGAACACTCCTTGCCCCAAATTAGCAGGTGGTGCAGGTCGTTGTTCCAGGCCTGTGGGTTCCCATTGAGCGTACCCTCTTTATGTTGCGTGGGCGTGCGGTGGAGTAAATTCTGGAGGATGGGGTGGATCCTGATCGATGTTAACCCTTGATTGTGGTTCCACAACGTCAGGGTTCATAGGTCCCTTTCCTTTTACTAGAGCTGACATCATTTCCATCATTTTGGCCATTTGGTCTCTTTGTTCGAGCGATTCTTCTCGAGATCTCACCATTAAGTCTCTTATCTCTTGCTGCGACTTGGCCAACTGCTCTTGTAATTCCCTTTGGATTCTTTCCATCCTTTCAATTCTTTCATTGAATTCAGCCTCCATTGCCCTAGCTTGTCGACGCGTTCTATACAAATGACGTGATTCCAGTCTTGAAGTGTCGCAACTGCGAATTATACGGTTTTAGCCTTGGTGGATGATTATGGTGACATGTATATGTAATGAATGAATGAATGAATGAATGACAAATGAATGATAAATGAATGTTAATCGTGAATAAATATGCAAGAATTTTGGTGTTGATTTCAAGATAGCCCCATACTTAGGCATTTCATTTATCAAAAGAGTCTATTACAAAAAGTTTCACCATTTTTCTTGATTCAACAGTTACACAAATTTCCTAGCCATATTGCTTTGTTTTTTCACTCGCTCTAAGAACTCTGACATGTTTGATCTTCGGCTCAGAGGGAATTGGCAACTGAGAGCTTCGGCCTCATCGAATAACTGCACAATTTGCATAGCCGCTTTGCGAATTTCATTGATCAAGAAATCGAGTTGCATTTCTTTTTCTTGGAGACCCTCTTCGTAAGCATGAATGTCTCTATCATACTGACTATTCTTTTCTTCCAGAGCTTTCAAGAGAGTATCTAGCTGTTGTTGACGGTCTTGCAGCATGTCTTCTAAATCTCGTGTCCTCTCTTTTAGTTCTTGACGTTTAGCTTGACTAGTCATTACCTCGGTAGACATAACTTCATATTCGGCATTCTTCTTCCTTAACTCCATCATCGTACGCGCAGCTTTTTCTTCTTCTTTCTTGGCTTTCCCTTTCCAGAATTCCATCCCGCCTTTGATGTTGCTAATTTTTTCCTTCCATTCTGCTGACGACTTGCCCAACCCACTGTTCTTTATTGTGCCTCTTAACTTTTTATTCTCCAGATGGAGGTCCCTTAAGTCATTTCTTACGACTTCAACTTCTTTTTGCACTTTCTCGGTTCTAGATCTTTCAATCTGAACGTCGATCTTCAGTTGGTAATTTTCCTCTTGAAAAGAACTAAGGTCCCGAGACATCTTAGCCTTTTCTCATTTCAAATTCTTGTCTTGCCATTTCTAACTCAGATGGCATTTCTTCCGAGAAAGGATTCTGGACGGTGTAATTTGTCAACGAGACGTGCTGACTATTCACTCGTTGCTTTCTCCATATGACATAATCTTGGGTGAGAGTGTCAGCGTACAGAGCTAATTTCATGAAATGAATTCTCTTCCAAGACTTTGCAGTGTCTCGGACCCTTCTCATATAACCTTCACCCGCGAAAGCAAATTCGAACTGTGATAATCCTCCAGTGACGGGTATGAATTGTCGTGAAGAAAATTACCTTTAGACCATTAATGGAGCATAACCAACTCTTCCCCATAATTCAAGCAGTGGCACCCAATCTTGGTTACCCACTTTGTATAGCAGAACTGAAGGGCGTATCCACGGTGCTCTCTAGGTTACATCTTCAGCACGAAGATTCTGAAAAACTGAAACCCAATACTGTTCGGTGACTTCCTTTGGCCATTCTTTTTTGAGATAAGCTTCTAACGGGGAGAATGTTTTAGAAAACATGTGCAACGGCGTGTGCTCTACTTTCTAGAAGTGGCTTAAAATCCAAACATTGAGTAACTACGCACATCTGATGAAACGACCTTCCCCTTTTCTCCTACAGATGCTTAGTGATCTGAAAGTTTCGACCAGGATAGTTGGGACAGGGTTGATTCCTTGTTTTAACCTTTCAAAGAAATCCACTACTGTAACTTCAATGTGTCCAAGCACTTTTGGGAAAATGATCAAACCGTAAATGGCCAAAGCGAACAGATTTACCCTCTTCAACATGTCCAGGTGGTTCAGAACCAAGTCTCGCAAGGAAAACCATGGAATACAGCTGGTTTCATTCTTCTTCTTGATCTATTTTTCGGCCCCATGTGTCAGCCATGTCTGTCAATCTCATTAACTTTTTCTTGAAGGTCATCGGCTTGGGCTCTTTCACATATATTTTGTAAAATTGCACATTATCAATACGAAGCAAGGTAGCGTATTCTTCTATATTCGGGGTCATGTCTTCTTGATTAAAGGTGAAACACTGGTAAGCTGGATCCCAGAATCTGATCATGGCTTGAATCAATCGTTCGTCAACGTTGATGGCAATTAGGTTGGCTATATCCCCGTATCTTTCAGTGAAGATTCCCCTAGTATCCGAGTCCCACTGATTCCAGATTCGAACCAAATCTTTCAGATTATTCTGACGAACATTCACAGCTAAGTGCTCGGGTAAATTAGAAACACATCCTTCCATTAAACTATCCTCTTTTTCTTTCTGGGTTTCCAAATACCAATCCCGGACTACAGTATTTTTCTCGGTTGTTTGTATAATCAACTCTTCCATCAGAAACCCTTTTTTTTGGCAACCAATCTCTAGTCAACACTTTTTAATGTGGTGCCTATAATGCATGATGAAAAATAAAGCAAAGATGAACAACCCTGATTAGTAGGTAGAAAAATCATGGAAAATTTATCAAATTACGCTACCCGATCTAGTTTATTAAACCAACCCAATCCCCTTGCATGCAAAGTGAAAGTGGAAAAGGTAGGAGGCGTTTCTCCCGTGTACTTATTTTGGTGACTATTAAATGAGCAGAGGTTCGGCATGGCTCTAGTTAGAGGGCTCGTACGGTTCACTATATGCGGTTTTGGTTCTAGGTGAGTACTCGAATTGTTCATACTATCATCTACTAAGACTAGTACGAAGCCTCGATCATAGCCGATCACAGGCTCACGAGATCAATTCGAGGGGTTACATTTACTTATGCCTATGCGGAGAGACAAGTTACTCACGAAAGCATAAATCATATGTAACTCGAAAGTATTCACCAGCTTGTACGGAGGGGCGAGTTAACTCACGAAGGTGTAGCGTTTACTTTCACTTAAACGGACGGAGCCCGGGTATAGAGCTCATGTTATGCAAAGATGCACGTGCACGGTGTGTGGGGAGAAACTCACAAACCTTTACGTTTTATTTTAAAAACTAAACTAAAAACTAAAACCATAAAACTTAAAGCTGAAAAACAAAAAGACAAAACGAGTTAAAAAAAAACATTTACAACATAATGCGAATGCATGACTTTTTGAAAACAAAAAATTTGAGGATCACGACTAAATGTTAATTTGAACAAGAAACTTTGAAAATTTTGATAACGCGAGTTTAATTCCAGACACGACTCTCAAAATGGGTCCCCAGTGGAGTCGCCAGCTGTAGTGACGTAAAATTTTAGCTTGGTCGCTAATTGTCACGATTTAGTTAAAGTTTGAAAAACTGAAATTTGATTTTGAAATAAACAGGGAGTCGCCACCGATCTTCTTTTTACTAGGTGTGATCGGACACCTATTATATTTCTTTTTTCTTTAAAACGAGAAGAAGGCCGAGTTTAGGTCTACGTTAAAAGCCAGAGAAAAATTAGGGTTCGGGAGTCGGTTACGCGCGAGAAAGGTATTAGCATCCTCGCGGCGCCCAAAAATTGGTATCTCATAAACACGTGTTGTCTTAATTTTCAAAAATATGAGTTTAATATAAGATTTAATCGTGATCCGATTGAAAAGACGAGAAATTTTAGTTTTTCGATTTTTTGAGAAAGACATACCGTTTTAACACGAGTCAATTAATGTTCACCCAACATAGCGATGAAATTTGATGACTTAATGTTAAATCGGTACGTTGCCTTGATTATTGAAAAAAAAAAAAAGAACATGAGTAAAAATCTTTAAAATAGTAAATAATAAAGTGACATGAAATGGGCAGAAAACAAGAGTTAGAAATATATAAAGATACATAATAAATATAACAATAATATTTAAAGCAACAAGCATGCATACGAGATTAAACATAATAATAGTATCAAGCACGAAATAAAACTATGAGTATATATGCATAAAATGATATTAAGAACATGTACGTCAAAAACACACACACACACACACACACATATATATATATATAGTAATAGTGTCAGAAATATACTATATAATATTTGAAATATGCATAGAATAGTAAAAGATATATATAACTAGTAATGTTAAAATGTCTACATAATATTTACATATATATAAAATAAATATTGAAAAATGTATGCACATAAGAAATATATACACCAATATGTATGATAATATTATAAAGAAAAAGAAACAAATAATACAAAATGTTGAAATGAAACAATGAAAACTACTATATATACATATACACATATATAATTAAATATATAATAGTATTAATAACAATAATAAGTATTATAAAAAAAATTATATGAAATAGCATGAGAAAATAAACACATGAATTAGTATATAAAACTAACTAATAGAGTATATACATATGATATATTAAAAAGTGTATGTACACGATATATAAAAGAAAATATATGCATGCAAATATATATACATAAGATGATATGGAAATATGAACATGGAATGGTATATAAAGAATATAGTTAATAATATTGAAAATATATAAACATAAGATAGAGTTAAAAATGTATACATAGTAATGTTTAAATATACGTAACATACATATATATATTAGAAGTAATAAGATATTTATACGATACATAAATACGTACATATATATAATGATGACGTTAGAAATACTTAATATATAATATTTGAAATATATGCATAATATAAAAAATATATAATGTAACGATAGAATATATACACAACATATACATATTAAAAATAATAATATAAAAAAAAAACTATTGACAATACTTCAGAAATGTATATGTATATACTAGAAATGTACATAATAATATGCATAATATTGAGAACACATGTTTATAATATATGAGAAATATATTTATATAATACAATATTAAAATATTTACATAATGTATACATTTAAAAAAAAACTAATACTAATGTTTCACACGTATATACATAAATATATTAAATACACATACATATATGTACATAATAAGATATACACTACTACATATATAAAATATAATAAATATAATAAATATATAAAGATTATAATTAATAATAATAAATAACAGAAAATGAAAACAATTAATTTTGAAAATAAAGCAGTAGACTAATAAAAAGGACTAAATCGAATTAAAAATAAGGTTTTGGGGGAAATCTAAAATAACAAATAAAGGAAAATGACCGATTTCAACGCGCATAAATAGTGGGGGGACCAAAAGGGAAATTTGCCCATGTCTTTAAAACGCACCGCATTAAACTGGACTAGATTGTAAAGTGGGTCGAATTTCAGGGCCCAATTATAAATAAATATAAACTTGATTTAAAACACCAAAAATGCGGAAGGACCGATTGCACAAATAGACCATTGAGTTAGAAACACACGGATCCTCTAGCGGGTCGGGTCGGATAGGTCGGTTATAGCCAAAACGACGTCGTTTTGGGGTTAAAAGGCAGCCCCCAAAATGATGTCATTTGGAGGGCTATATAAGGCCCTAAATTGACAAAAAAAATCATTTGGGGAGGAGAAAAGAAAAAAAAAGGAGAGAAAGAAAAGAAAAAGGGAGAGGAAGCTCCGGCTAGGGGGTGTCAGTGCATCGTTGTCGTCGTTGGCGTGCACACACACCGTGTCTGATTCTTAGGAGAAGGTAAAATTTATATTTTTTAATTTATTTTTTTCTCAATAATATATGTATATTTGTAATACTTTTAAGTATTTATGTGTAAGAAAAAAACCCAAAACAGTAAAGAAAATTAAAAAATTACCTTAGGTCTTATCGTTTTTATTTTTTTATTCCTCAACCTTTGATATTCAATTTGCTTTGATGTTATCCTTGTATCTAAATACTGATGTAATTGCTATTATTGCTCTGGATTTTGAATGTTTTTGTATATATTTTTTTTATTTTTGAAATTGCCGAATCCGAACCCCTATTACACTCTTTCATTCGGGTTTTATACCCTTTTACAAATATTTGTTTATTGTTTGCGTGTTCTTATCTGATTACAGAATATGGCCGGTGCTGGTGGTGGATGGGACAGAGGCATGAGGGCGCAGAGAGTGGGTGGGGTAGGTTCGGTCGCTGATTAGGGTGATTATGGTTCTTGTTTTGTCTGACTTGGGCTTAGGGTTGGGTTATTTGTTTAGTGGGCTGGTTGGTTTAAGTTAGTGGGTATGGGTTAGTGGGATAGTTGGTTTAAATGGGTTAAGGGTAATTGGGTTAGTTAGTTGGGTTTGGGTAGTAAATGGGCCAACTGAGTTTGTTGTATTGGGTCTTGGGTTTAGGGGTTTGGGTCTAATTGTAAAGGTTTAATTGTAATGGGTTTGAGGGTTTAAGTATTGAGCTATAGGTTTGAAAATGTAAGTGGGCCAAATTGGCCTATAACAATTTTATTTATTCTACCGGCCAATAATTTGTTGATGTGGCAAGTTGGTGGTGCTATTCTCTTTGGGTCCACCAACTTTCATTATTCATTTTAGGTCATTTATGTACATAATAAAAAAAGTGGGTCATTTTTATAATTAATCAAAAATTTTAAGTTATTTCATAAAAAAGCCAAAATATTTGACTCCCGACCAAAAGCTAATTGTAATGAAGAGTATTTATTATAAATTGTTGGCCTGATACACGCAAGTACTGCTATATGCAAAATAGCTCCCCAAGCTGTAGCAGAGAGTTTTGTTCTTATAAGCAATGGCCTAGCTTTAGTTGGAGACATTTGATAAATGATTCAACTAAACTATTTTGTGTGTGAACATGAGCTATAAGGTATTCAACTTTTATCCCTATTAACATACAATAATCATTGAAAGCTTGAGACGTAAACTCATGAGCATTATCAAGATGGATAGTTTTGATTGTATAATCTGGAAATTGTGTAATGACCCGAAATTCACGGGCACCGGAAAAGTAAGTTATAGGGCATCCGTCTTAGTGAAATAAGTTCGAAAATAATTATTAAAAATATTTATGAGCCTAGTGGTGTGTCTAATTAGGATTTAATTAGGTGAATTTAGCTTAATTTAAAGTAATTAGTAAAAAGGATTAAATTAAATAAAGGGTAAAAGTTTAATTATAAAGCAATAGAAAATAAAAAGGATTAAAATGGCAATTAAACCATTGACTACAAATGAGGCGACATATTGGTAAAATAAAATCACAGATTTTATTTAGGTTTTATATATTAAATTATATTATATATATATTATAATGATTATTATTATAGTTTTATATTAAATTATTATGATTATTTAATTGATAATATATTATAAATAAATTAAATAGAAGACAATTGTATGGTAATAAAATATACATGTGTAAGAATTGTATTGGTACATTTGTAATTTAAATATTTAATTACTTATAATTTAAGTATAAAGATATTTTATAATTATTAATTGTATTAATTAAATCATGAGATTTTTATTTGATAAGCAAATTAGATAATGACATTTGTGATAATATAAATATGTACACTTGTTTTATAATTATTAATTTACTTAATATTAAAGTAAAAGATATTTTAATATATGATATTAATATTATATTATGTTAATAAAAATAATAAAGCATAAAAGAATTAAAAAAAAAAAACAAAGAAACAAAACAAAAGAAACAGAATTGAAAACGGGAAGCAGGGGAGAAAAAGAGAAAGAAAAAGGGAAAGAAAAATAAAAGAGAAAACTAAGATTTGAAGCTTGGAGTTACTTTGGTAAGTCAATTAAGTCCTTTTTAGTTAATTTTGATGTTTTAGAAGCTTTAAAACAAGATTTTGATGAAATTAAGTTGATTGTTCAAGAGTTCATATGTTTCCAAATATGGCTCATGTTGGACAAATTATGGAATTAGGGATTTAATTGAATGAATTCTAAGTTAGAATTGATTAAGGGATTAAATTGTAAACTAGGCTATAAGTTTTATGTTGTAGGGACTAAATTGAAGAAATTTTGAAATTAGAGAAATATGCTGGAAATTTTATAGTTAGATATAAGTTTAGACAAAATTTGAATAGAAAAAGAGAGTGAATTGGATTAAGAGAATAATTAAGATTAGTTAGGATTAAATTGGGAATAAGGTAGGAATTGTTTAGAAATTTAATTATTTATTATAATTAATGCTGTAAATAATAATGTAAATTACTATTATTTTCGTAGCCAACAAAGAACTCAAGCATCGAGATCGAAAGGAAAGGAGAAAGTCATCGAGGAGGACTAAAACGGAGAATTACGGTGTGTATTACTATAATTCGAATTTTAATTATTATTGATTGCTGAATTTTTAATTGTTATGTATGGTAAGTAAGACTTGAGGTAAGTATGTGAAATTGATATGAATATTGAGTGAAAATGAAAATGATGCAAATTGAATCAAATTGAATTGAATAAGTGAATTATGGAATATGTGATTATTTGAAAAGTGTATTGATTGAAAAATGAATGGTGATTTGAATTGTGAATTGAAAGTGATATAGAATTGAGAAAGTGAATTGAATACCCTATTAACTAGTCGAAATTTGAGTCGGATATAGTTGGCATGCCATAGGATTAGAAGTGTTCGGGGATACTTGACTCGAGTCGATGAGACCTTTGGGTGTCACTATATTTCTTGGATAGATTCATTTGAGGTACTGGTACCAACTTTACTTCGGCTAGACCGATGAGACACTGGGTGTCAACTATTACTTCGAACTATCCGATGAGGCACTGGGTGCCATATTGGTGTGTTTGGTTAGATCCGTGTATCCGCCAAAGTCCGAGTTACGTTAATAGGGTGAAAAATTGAAATGTGAATTTGAGGCATTGAAATGAGAAAAATAAATTGAATTACTTAATTGAAATTGGAATTGTGATAGTAAGAGAAAAGTATGAAATGTATGTTCATAAGTGATATAAATTTAAGTTTGAGAAAATACACTGATTTATGAATTAGTACATATGACATTAATTGTTAGGTATTTTAATATTTATGTTTTTACTATTGTTGATATAATTTGAATTATGGTAATACCACTGAGTATATCCATACTCAAGCAGACTGGTTGTTTCCGTGGGTGTTAGTAGAAGTCAAGTGTCCCGCTCAAAGATCCAGAACATTCCGACTCCAACACAAATTTGGTGATGTATATTTTTCTTTTGGGTAAAGGTGGCATATACATAGGTGTTGTTTAGTCACTTGAATATGTATATTACTTTGGGTAGTGAAGGTTGAATTATAAGATTTAGATGGTTAAATGAAATGGTAAGGAAAGTATATGATATTTTGATACATGAACATTAAGTTGTTAAATGAATGAAGTTTTTAATCAATTTTGAATGATGCTATGATAGTTATTAAGTTAAAATTATGTTAATGATATAAATATTGTTATATGAATGTGAAACATTGGTGCTAGTTGTTTTAGTTTGAATTTGCAAGAGGTTTTAGGTAAAAATAAGCAGAAATGTGTCGAAATTTTTATAAAAAAAAAATTTGGAATACTCGAACAAGTCCCGTTCTACTTTTAATACGTGTTTGAACTTCGAGAGTTCAATATAGGGACTAAATTATTATATTATACTATAAAAGTTATATTAACTGTAAATTATTCGTAAGTTGTCTAATATGTCCGGTAATGCCTCATAACCTCGTTCCGGCGACGGTTTGGGGTTAGGGGGTGTTATAGTTGTTGGTATCAGAGCTATCAGGTTTAGCTGATTCTTGGGCTAAATTGGGCTCGGAAGTGAGTTTAGAAGTACATGCCACTGTCGAGTCGAAATTGAGTCGGGATTTTTGGATGCTAATATATTTATTTGATTTTGTTTTATAGATAAAATGTCAGATGAAAGAATGGATAATGTTGAACAGGAAATGTATACTGGAAGTCCGTAATTAGAAGAAATGAATCGCTACACCTAGTGTGAATCAGTTAGATAATCAATCTCCTAACGTAAGGAGAGAAAGAAATGCCTCACAATCTTGTTAAGAGATATAGCTGATGCATTACAAGTATATAGTAAGAACTATATACCGCTACTACATCTGTACCTCTTGTCACGATGTGCCCCGATTAAAGAGTTACGAAAATATGGTGGTGCTGCAATTTCAAGGATTAAAAGGAGACGATCCGTCCGCTCATCTGAAAATTGGATGGAAACAATAAAAAGAGTTTTGCAACAATTAGATCAGACTTCGAGAGAGTCCGATATGTGCTATATCATCATTATAAGGAGAAGCGTATCTCTCGGTGGGAATCTATAGTTAGACATTTATCGGATGATCAGGTAACTTGGGACTTGTTTCAAAAAGAATTTCATAAGAAGTATATTGGGGAATTGTACATCGAAGAGAAAAAGCAAGAGTTTTTAGTGTTGAAAAAGGGGAATATGTCAAGATCTGGATTATGAGCAAGAGTTCTCTAGATTGAGCGGTATGCTTTAGAATATGTTCCAACCGAGGGTGATAGTTGTAAACGATTTCTACGGGATCGCTGAGATGAAATCAAGATTCAATTGGTAAGTCTCGTAATTCATCGAACTTGTTGATATGGTCGAGCGAGCAAAAATGATAGAACAAGCATCTGGGCTCGGATAAAAATCGAGAAATTGGTAAATTAGCTGGGAAACGTATGGGAACTACTAGTTCTAATCCATTACCGAAGATATTCAAAGAATCAAGAAGTAACTGGAGATCTAGTTTTAGTTCAGAAAGAGGTGGTAGAAACAGAGGTAAACAGATGACAATAACTACTAGCAGTGTGAGAGGTCCATCTCAAAGTGTAGAAATTCTAGACTATGAGCACTGCGGAAAGAAACACAGAGAAGAATGTTGGAAAGTAACTAGAGGTTGCTTCAGATGTGGTTCTACAGACCATTTTATCGAGACTCGTCCAACACCGAGTAGTGCTTTTGCACTGTATCGTCACAAAGATCAAGATCTCACCGCTAGAGGAGGAGAGGGTCGTAGAGGTAGTTCGGCTTCCAGAGGAGGTGCTGGTAGAAGGAGCAGTGATATTACTACTCAGCAGTCTAAAGCCAGAGTACCAGCTAGAGCTTATGTGGTCAGAAAACGAGAAGAAGGTGATACTCATGATGTGGTGACAGGTATATTTTTACTGTATTCTGAACCTGTTTATGCTTTGATTGATCCCGGATCTTCACATTCTTATATTAATTCAAAATTAGTCAAATCGGAAAAACTAAAATCTGAAATGTCTAAAGTGTCTATAGAGGTGTCAAGTCCGCTAGGCCAAACAGTGTTAGTGAATCAGGTTTGTCCGAGATGCTCGTTAATTATACAGAATAAAACTTTTCCTGTTGATTTGTTGATTATGCCATTTGGGGATTTTGATATAATATTGGGAATGGATTGGCTATCCGAATATGGAGTAATTTTGGACTGTTATAAAAATAATTTAGTATTCAAACAGATAGTGGGGATCGAATTGAAGTAGACGGTATTCGTACTAGTAGTGGGTGCACGTATCATTTCAAAGCAATGAAGGCTAGTAAATTACTTCAACAGGGTTGTTCAGCATATTTAGCATATGTTATTAATTCAGATTCAGTTGGAAGCCAGTGTAGTAAAATCCGGACAGTTTGTGAGTTTCCTGATGTATTTCCCGAAGAATTACTGGGTTTACCGCCTGATAGAGAAGTTGAATTCGCTATAAAGGTTTATCCGGGTACTGCACCGATCTCTATACCTCCGTATCAGATGTCACCTACAGAGTTGAAAGAATTGAAGATACAGCTGCAAGATTTGTTAGATCGTGGCTTTATTCGATCGAGTATATCACCGTGGGGAGCTCCGGTATTATTTGTTAAAAAGAAAGATGGCTCTATGCGACTTTGTATTGATTACCGACAGTTGAACAAGGTGACAATTAAAAATACGTACCCATTGCCTCGCATTGATGATTTATTTGATCAGTTGAGAGGAGCTTCTGTGTTTTCGAAGATTGACTTAAGGTTGGGTTACTATCAGTTAAAGGTAAAAGAAAGTGATGTACCGAAGATAGCTTTCCGTACGAAGTATGGCCATTATGAGTTTTTGGTAATGCCATTTGGGTTAACAAATGCCCCAGCTGCTTTTATGGATCTCATGGATCGTATCTTTCAGCCGTATTTAGATCAGTTTGTGGTGGTTTTCATTGATGATATATTAGTTTATTCAAAGTCAGAGTCAGAACATGATCGGCATTTGAGGACTGTGCTACAGACTTTACAAGAGAAATAACTATATGGAAAGCTCAGTAAATGCGAGTTCTGGTTATCAGAAGTGGTATTTCTGGGACATGTAGTATCTGCAGATGGAATCCGAGTTGATCCGAAAAAGATTGAAGCAATTGTTCAATGGAATGCACCGCGGAATGTATCTGAGGTACGTAGTTTTCTTGGTTTAGCTGGGTATTACAGAAGATTTGTAAATGGATTTGTAAATGGAGGTTTTAGGTAAAAATAAGCAGAAATGCTACCAAAATTTTTATAAAAAAAAATTCGGAATACTCGAACAAGTCTCGTTCTACTTTTAATACGTGTTTGAACTTCGAGAGTTCAATATAGGGACTAAATTATTATATTATACTATAAAAGTTATATTAATTGTAAATTATTCGTAAGTTGTTTGATATGTCCGGTAATGCCTCATAACCTCGTTCCGGCGACGGTTTGGGGTTAGGGGGTGTTACAAATTGTGCTCTTAATCGAATTATTTAAGCAAGTAGTCCCACAAATGTCAGGTTGTAAGTCGATCATAAACACACATGTGATCACTTACTAGATGCATCTATCAATACCATAAAATATATGAATGGTCCACATGGTGGCTGAATAGGCCCACATATATCACCTTGAATACGTTCCATAAATGCAGAAGATTCAATGGTCTAACAATCAATTTACTTCGAATTCAAGAACCTTGTGGTTCTTTAATAGGTGTTCAATTGAATTTTCAATTATTTTTCGCATCATAATAGATCCGGAATGGCCTAACCATTTATGCCAAATAGTAAAAATAGGTGATTCTACAAACTTATAGTTTGTATTAACATGGGCATCATTTATTGTCAAATGAGAAAAATATTTTTTGAGTATCATGTGTGTTGTAGCACTATCTGCAAGACACATGTCTCCATTGATCTTGGGTCCAACAAAATTTTGTTGAGTATTCTTATTCCTATATAGTTCAATAGGAGCTTTACGGGCAAGTTATATATAGTCGCAATGACGTGAATTTCACTATGAACTTGTAGAGGCTCGTGGTGATAACATACTATAAAACTAAAAGAAGAATACAAAGAGAAAGAGAGAAAGAAATATACACAAATGAAAAGATGATTCAACTTTCACTTAGGATACAATAAGCTTGTACATGCCTTTTGTTTATAGGGCTTAAAGTACCATAAGTTATAAAACATTAAGGACCAATATTAACGTACCCTATAAATGATTTAGGTGTTACGAGATAATGAATTTAAAGGTCATGGACATTCATTCTTTAGAGGTTACAATAGGATAAATTTGAGGGGATTGTGGGCGTCCATTTATCAATGGATTTACAACAGCAAGTAATTTAAATGATTATACAATTGATTAGATAGTCTTCAAAAAAAAAATAATAATAAATCAACTTAAAGTATTCTTCATTAAGTGATAAGTACTTGTTATCTACTTATTATTTTCAACTTTTTTTATTGAAAAACGTAGCAAATAGTTTTTGTTTTTATTCATCAAATACATTTAAAAAATTAAATTACAGAAAGTATTAATTTTTAGTTCATGAATTTTTTCATTGATTAATCAAACAGACCCTTAGTTAATATATATAAATATATATCCAAAAAAATTAGTGGTCTCAAGCCCTCGCACTGCTTAATAGGTCCATGTTTAGTTCCATGTACAGGGGCTTTACAGTGTTCGTCAGTGTCGCCAACACCGCCCCCCAATGATGACTCAATCATTAGGTTTTTAAATAAAAATGATTTTTTGGGTGCCGCCATTCTATCAAGCAGCACTAGTTTATATTTTTCAAAATACCCGTTAAAAATATATATTCAAAATACCCGTTAAAAATATATATTCAGGGAGGAAAAAAAAAGAAAAAATATATTTTTCATAGGTGCTGCCAATCTATCGGGCAACACTGATCAGTAAATTTAAAAAAAATATTTTTTTCAGTGTAACCGGTGTGTCAGGCGGCACTGGTGTACCCACGACGCCGATAAGAATTTTCAAAAAATAAAAACAAGTGAAACAAAAAAAAAATTGAAAAGAAACAACTAAAATAAAAGAAAATTTGAAAAAAAATAAAGGGGGAAACTCGTAACCGATGCTTTCATAGGTGGTTCTTGTCATATTGGCTTGTCAGTATCATCATCAGCAGATGAAATATTATTTCAAAAAAAAAATCTTAGATGAGATGAGAGTGAGAAAAAAAGAGATCTGAGAGAAAAATAGAGAGGCGAGAGAATGAATGTCAAATATGAGAAAGACAAGAGAATGACAATTATATATGTACAATAGGGATATGAAAGAGAATTGAATATTTTGTTGAAAATAGAGAATCAAATATAGGAAAGGAAATTAAATAATTATTATGGAAAATAGAGATATGAAAGAGAATTTAATATTTTATGGAAAATAGAGAATAAAATATAGAAAGGAAAGAGAATAACATATATGAAAAATATGGAATCAAATATGAGAAAGGAAATAAAATAACAGTTATGGAAAATAGATAATAAAATATTAAATTCCCTTTCATATCTCTATTTTCCATATTTTTTATTCTCATTCCTTTCCCATTGATTATATATTTTTCATATACTCTCTTTTCCTTTCCCATTTGAATTTTCCTTCTCCTTCTCAATTGAAAACCTTGCTGTCGTACTCAATTGTCCTTTTTTGTTTTTATTTTATTATATTTTTTCTTTACCTTTTTTTTTAAATTGAAAACCCTAGTCATTGTACTCAATAGCCTCCAATGTCACCGTTCACGGTGGCCTTTCATGTTGATTTCAACACCAAAGAAGAGATTTCCTCCTTGTTATTGGCTTCTAGTTCAGATCTCCTAATAGTCCGCTCTAAATCTTCTAAAATAATGACCAAAGTTTTGAACTATTTTTTCTACAATATTTTTTTAAAATATCATCGGTGCCGACTGACACAACAACGACACCTAAAAAATATATATTTTTTAAAATTTTAACAGGTGTCGCCTAACATACCGGCGGCACCAACAAAATTTTTTTTTAAATATTTATTGGTGTCGCTTGACATACCGATGACACCAACTTTTTTCTTAAATTTCTCCGATGCCACCTGAAAGATTGGCGGTACACATTAATTTTTTTATTTTCTTCCCTTCCTGAATACTTGTATTTTTAACGAGTATTTTGAAATATAAAGACAAATGCCGCTTGACACAGTGGCGACACCCAAGAAAATTATTTTTTTAAAAAAATTTGATGATTGGATCATCATTGGGAGGCGGTGCCACTGGTGTGTTAAGTGGCACAGACAAGCCTTGTGAAGAACAAGTCATTTTCATACATAAGTTTTGGCTTGGGTCATTACCATAAATAATTAATTATTTTGAGTCAACTGAGTAAAAAAGCCATTTACAGTATGAAATTTCAAGGAAAAAAAATCAACCATTTCAAACTTCATAGTTGTTCCTTTCATTAATATTATCTTTAGGAGTTAAATCTAAATTCTCTTTATAAAAATATATCATGTCTTATCATTACAACTAATATTTATTAATAATATGTAAATATATATAATAAAAGAAAATTTTCCAAGGGACCCAAATTTGAGGTATATTTAGCTTAAATATTCAATTTCATACTTGAATTTTATTATTCCAATTTGATATATTAGTCTTTAATGTTATTGCACGATAATGATACGACCAATTGTTAATAAAATTAGGGTTAACTCTATTAGACCTATGTTAATTATGGTTTAGATTTCAAAATAATTTTGAAATTTCAAAATATTCTAATTGAAAAATTAAAATATAAATATGGTATTAGTGAAGTCTTTCCATCAATTTAGAAATTACATGTTAGTTCGATGTAGAGCATATTTAAAACAAGCATATCAAATTTGAAACCAGAGATGTAACTAAGGCCATGAGCCTAGTGATTAAATTGTACAACTCTTTTTAGCCGCTCTTAAAATTTTAATTTAATCCATTTTAGCCCTAATTAAATGAAAATTTTGCATTGTTGGCTTCTCCTAAAAATGAATAATTTAATTTAATCTATTTTAACATAAAAAATTTAGTCCCCCAAATATTTTAATGTTGTTTTGGCCCGGTACAAAATTCTTGACTTCACATTTGTTTTAAACACGTTTGTACTTGTCGCATAAACAACTTAAAATTGATGTGTTAAAAGAAAAAAAAATAACACTCTTAAATTTCAATTACACTTTTTTTTTATACATCATATCCAAAATTTGATTTACACTAAAATTAGATCATGATTAGACATGATAATCTAACGAATATATGTGAAATTAATCATCATAATTATTTTGCTAATTACAGTTAAAAAGAGAGACAAAAAGTAAAGCCTAAAATATATACAAACAATCAATAAATCTATAAATGTTGGAATTATTTGAGACCTTTCGTCCCTTCCAGTCATTGGCATAATCGGACCAAGGTAGATGACATTTCGTCCTCTTTCTTTACATATTCTATCAAATTTCTCAATCTCACACATACACCTTCGGGGTAGTTTCCTTTGGCATTTTTCACCGACATTGAAGGTGACATCTCGATCCCACACAACATTCTCACTATTCACATTTTTAGAACTTAGTCTTTTATATATAAAAGAACGAGATCGTAATCAAGACATAGAGAAAACTAAATGATGTTGAACTTTAAATCTAAATTTATTTAAAAATAAATATTGAAATTTAAATATCATTTTTTATTTATTTCTTTTCATACAAGTGTAACGTTACGATTCGTGATCTTTGTTTTTTTTTTAATAATGTCTAGAACTACTCATAAACCCTTTCTAAGAACAATGCGCTTTAATATACTTGAACTTACGTCCTTTTGCACCGACAATAATGTCTTTTGCTCTCAAAACTCTTCTTTTTCTTCTTCATATTTTTCAACGTTCTGGTGATAAAAAAAGGCAACGTTCGTTCGTTGATCGTTGCATATGTGCTACTGCTTTGATCATTGTTGTTGTTGTATTTTAGGAGACATTCGACCAACGTTTCTCCAAGTACCATATTCCCCCTTTTGATTTCAACTTTTGTTACGGTTTTGATTATTTTTCATATTTGACAAATAAAATATAAATCATTCTATTTATATTTTATTTTATATATGTTTATTTATATTTATTTAATTTATTCGCTAACGTGTTAGACAATACTTCAGTATATTCGAACTCACATTCTTTTATATAAATAACAATATTAAAATTAATTGAACACACACTCAATTAATAAATATTAAATTTATTTAAATATATGGAAGTAAATTTTGAATTGGAAGATAAATTTACTTTATGGAAAAGTATGTATAAAATAATTTGTGGTGTTATGTTTGAAGAATGAAGTCGGCTTTTAACAAAGATTCTTATGTTTATTTTATTTATATGATTTTCCATGTTTATTGCATGAGAGGGGCTATGATTAGCTAGAGTCCACGCTACCGACTGTGGACCTTTCCAATCAAGCCATCTCTAACACTCTTTCCTCTCACTAATTGCAATATTATTTTTTCTGAACCATCGACATTCCATCCATTAAATGTAGTCTCTCTCTTTTTTAAGGAGAAAAAAACTAAAAATTGAATTGGATTCAAGACTAAAAAGGAAACCATATTGAATTTTTTGATAAAATTAATACAAAAAATTTACTTTGAAGATTAAAAATACATATTCGTAAAATCATAGTTTCATATCATCTTTCTTTTTTTCTCTTTTAAATAATAGAAAAATTAAAAATGTGAAATTATATACAAATTAACCTAATTTTTTATAAGATATAGTACATAAATAGCGCAACTCGTACAACTCAAACTTAGACTACACTTGGAGTAATAAACACCTTAACCATAAGTCAACACACGAGGTTTATAAACTTTATATATACAAATTAACTCAATTTTTTATAAGATGATAAAAGATTGAAAAATAAAAAAATGGAAAGTAGTTGTATCAAAATTCAAACAATTACAAAGACACATTTGAAACTCGTGGCAGAAATAGAGGTCCATAGTCTACTAAACTTCAAGTAATTATAACATTGACCCTATAATTACTTTTGACCACTTCAATTTTCGGACCAGCCCTATTGAAAGTTTTGTTTTTTTCATCCATATAAAATAAAAAAAAATTGAATAAAGAAATGTAAAAATACATGATGGTCATGAAGCTAGCTACTAGCATATTTCATACAAAATTTACAAAAAAGGAAAATGAAAAAAAAAGCCTTTGATGGGCAATTTCCTTCGATGGAAATAGTTACTAGTAGTCATTGCTAGCCAAAAAAGATGGGATCCATTCCTTCAGTTACACTAAATAGCAAAGGATACATATATTAATGGTAAGGAGAGGTAGCTTGGATTCGATTCTTTCGTTTTTGGAGGAACCGTTGAAGCGATCTCTTCATGCTTGTGGAAAGTCCATTATTCGGACTATTTATCTGAGAGTGTACCGTCGGTGAAGCCGGTTCCGATCCCGGCCTCGGAGTCCTTAATCGTTCATCCGTTTCTCGGTTTGCAATCATAAGAATGGCTCTTGCCTGCCCAAATTCCATCCCAGTTCACTCTCAAATCTTTACAACCAATAAATTAAACCCAAATCATTTATATGTATTTTTTATACTCCCAGAGTTTGGGTGAAGCAACTTTGTCGCCATGAAAACACAGTCGCCGCCGCTACTTTAATGAATTTCAAACAGGTACAACACGCAAAGCATGGAATTCTTTTCAAAGTTAAAAAAGCTTTGTTTTTTGGATTTATATGTCGAGTATATATAAAGAACAGAAATAAAATTTAAATATTAAATACCTGGATCTCTGTAACATCACAAACACAAACTCTTCCATTGTAGAAAATCGTTAACTGTTGCTGTTGATTTTCTGGGTTCTCACTGCTCTCTTCCACCCTTCAATCATCAACAAAAAAAAAAAATTCAAAAAATCGTAACATAATTCGCTTCTCCCTATGTATAAACCAACATTTTATATAAAACAACACATGCAGCACCGAAGAAAGTGAAGTACATACCGGTCGCCGCCGGAATAACTAGAAGGATGGAGACGAAGCTCCAAGTTGCAGTTTCGTCTCATCTTATTTGGGGTTACCGTAAGGATTTCAAACGAAGAAGAAACGGATGGGAGGGGAATAGTTGGAGCAAAGGCTCTCTATATATATAAAGTGAGATTGCGTTAGCGGTGGCCACCAACGTTTTTTCAAAATGTTTAAATAAACACAGTAACGCACAACAACGAGATACACATAAATAATTAATTTATAAAATAATAATATAACAGCTAGAAGATCTTTGATTTTAATTTAAGCACGTGGAGCATGCATTCTTTTTAATTTTCTTTTCTTCTTTGGACTAAAAATAGTATACCTAATTTTTTATTTGGCATAATGACTTATTTAGTCCATTAATTTTTTTGTCTCTTTTAATTTTTAAATTTATAGTTTTGTCAAATTATCTCAAAATGAACGAAAATGTTAATTTTTTAAACTTTGTTAACGTTGCATACACGTGGATGATACATCAATATTTAACTATTTTTTAAAATTTTGATGTGTCATTTACGTAACAATTTACATGTATGTCACGTAAATAAAGTTAATAGACGTTAATTTTTTTACTCATTTTAAGAAAATATAATAAAAAAATATAATTTAAAAATTAAAAGAGAGGAAGAAATTTTTTTTAAAGAAGTTGCAGGGGCGATGATGACTTGTTGATTTGCTTGGGATGTTTGGGCTTTCCAGTTGTGTGTACCGCCGCTTCCTTTCTAATAATTTCACGTGCTTTTAAAGCCCTGCATAATTCATAACCTTTCCTTTTTTAAGAATAATACCAATAATTAAGCTTTATAATAGGGGTTTATGAATGAGATTATGTCCTCTAACTTCAATTTATTTTAAAATTCACTTGAATTTTTATTTCAATAATATTATTTTTAAAGTTAGAATCTAATTTTTTTAATATAAGTACTTTATATTTATTTATATAATTTTTTAAAAATAATAATAATAGAAATAACTTTTTCTTTTCAAGCATTTTTATTTGTATAATTCATTTTATTATTTTTTTAAATGACAGAGAAATGGGTTTGGAGATTTCTTTTTGGAAATTTCTTGATGGTCTTTGTTTTGTATTTTTTTCTCGTGCTGTACTCGTATTAGTGTTATCTGAACTTTTTATTTTATTATAATTTATTTTGATTTTAAAAATATATTATATTAATTCATGACTCGACTCATAAAAAAATCTAATTACCCTTAAATTTTTTATGCTTTTTTGAATTATCACGTGGCTACAAAATCGGTCAAGTCTAAATTTTTTTAACTATACAATAGTTCAAAAATATATGATTTTTTTTGGGAGATGGTTAAGTTTTTTGTGCGTCGAGTTGGGTCATGGGTAAATTGATTGGGGATGATTTTTTTTCTAAATTGTCAGTAACTTAAAGATAAATTGTAATGTAATGCAGTCATAATTTGGATTTTTTACAAAAAATAAAAAAATTAATTACAATAATAGGTTGTTTTGAACAGTCTCCATCGTTGTATCAGGAGGCACCATTCCACTTTCCCTCCAATCATCAAACAATCATGAGTCTAAAAAATTTTTTTGATACCGCTATTATGTCAAGTGACATTGGTATGTATTTTTTAAAAAATACTTGAGAAAATACGAGTATACCTATGAAAAAATATATATTTTTTTAAATAATGCCGCCGATGTGTCAAGTGACAATAGTCAAAGTAAAAAAATATTTTTTTAATTGATGTTGCTGGTGTGTCAAGCAGCACCGATATATATATATTTAAAAAAAAAGTGGCCTGAAATGGAAAAGGAAAAAGAAAATTGAAAAAAATTTCTAGGATGTTAGGGGTGGAAGCCCATAAAATGAAAAGAAATAAAATAAAAAATAGAAGCATTCAACGTGAAAAGGAAAAGAAAGAAAGGAATAAAAGAGTGGAAAGTTATTGCGTCAAGATTTTAATCCTATTCAAGTTCTCAGTCAAATTTTAAATGAGGTGGATTTTAACTTTGAAAGTTAGAAAAAAAAATAGAAGAATTAAAAGTACACATCCCAATACATAATTTTAAAAAAAAATTAAAATGGTGTTGCCAAGCTGATAGGAAGTACCTATTAAAATATATATATATATATATATATATATATATTTGTTGCCTAGTATACTCATGTTTTCTCAATTATTTATTAAAAATATATATTAGTGTCGCCTAACACAGTGGCGGCACAAAAAAAATTCTTGTTTTTAAAAAAGCTGATGATTGGGGGAAAAGTGGAGTGGTGCCACAGGTATGTCAAGCGGCACCGATGAGATTATTCAAAACAACTAATTTTCGTAAATAATTTTTTCTCTCATCTATTTTCGTAATTAATTAATATTTTTATAAAAAAGTCATAATTTAAATAATTTTTTAATGTAAAAAACTAAATTCCAATCAATTTTAGTAGAAGGACTAAAATGAATTTACATAATTGTTTAAAAATATTTTTAAATGGGTTATAATTGTTTAAATCTTGACCCCAACAATTACAAATTTTCGTAATCTAATTTTTATTTCTAAAAATGTATCTAAAATTACCCAAAATTAAAGGTGATTGAAAAGTTTTCCGTGAGTGGCAAGTAAGAAAAAGCAAAAATAAAAAAAAAATAAAAAAACATGTGATCACATTTAATTCAAACTTATGTACGGCGTTAGGCTCCCATATGGGGGCTATCCTTTGCTGTTTTGGCCAAATAAAAATGGAAGAAATCAACTCATCAACATAAACCAATCTCATGATTTTGGACCATAAAATTCTACAACCAAACAATAAACGTGACAATTTAATATCGAATGTGACATCCTTTTGTTACCCACCTATTACCTAATAATTATCCATTTCTAATAAATTATTTAAAATTTAATCGTTTTATAGAATTTTTAAAAGTTTACGTTTAATTTCTTTGTGATTGTATAAAAATTTCAAATTAAAATTAATTAAAAATTAGTGTGATAGATATACTTGTATATATTAATTCATAAATTTCATATATTATTACAATAAAACTTTAAGATCATGCTTAAGTCCCACTCTGTATAAATATATGAGTTGTTTTTTAAAATTATACCTCCTAATCTTGGTATAAATCTAGGCACCATTTTTCAAACAAGGGTCTCTTTCCTTATCTCAAAGAAAACTAAAAAAAAAGAAAATACACATTTAAGTTTCCAATTACCTAATCTCTCACATGTTTAGAAGAAAAAAATTTATTTTCACATGAAAACCTTTTGACTTCTGGAACGAAATCAAATAAAATTCAGAGAGTTTTTACGATGGTAAGTATTGAATTTAATATAATTGTATGTTTACTTTCATACTAAAATAAATAAATCTCTTGAATCTCATGTATTAGCATGATGGTTAAATATGTTCAATGTCCTAAATGTGATATGGGTTCAAGTCACGCTAGTCGCTGTCTATAATTCACAAAAAAATAAATCCCTTAAGTCATGGTGAAAATTTTCAAACCAAACAATGTGTATAATTTTGACATGTTTATATATATATATATATATATATATATATATATTTGATATTGTAGGTTGATGTACAAGTATAACCATAAAGTTAGATAATGAGAGGTCTTGAGATGTCAAAATCAAATAAAATAGGTGTGGATGAACACCCAACTTATTTGCTACAACTAGAAATTTTAAAATAATAATTAAAGAATAATGAAAAAGAAATTCAAGATTGAATGGAGAACTTGTTGAATGATTTTAAAAGTGGAAATTTTGGGTATTATTCCTAAATAAAGAGAGAAAGAAAACCCCCACGAGCCTTTCACGTGCACTTGTGGGGCGTGGAATGCACGACGCAATCACATGGGAGAAAAATGTTTTTGCTATAAAAATAATTAAATACAAAAATGGTACGAGAAATAGATTAATTATAAAAATGAGATGTTTTTTATAGTGTATATTGGTGCCGCCTGTCTGGTTGGCGCCACCATCATATTTTTTTTATAAAAATTGATCTATTTAATAGTAGAGGGACTAATTTGATCAAGTCCTTAAAATAGAGGAGCCTCTTGGATACATTCGCCTATATTAAAAGAGTTTGTCAACCATCACCACCACAACGATAGTGACGACGATGACAATGATGATGATGATGATGACGATGATGATGATGTGAGGTCCTTAGTTTTGTTGATTAGAACGATAAAAGTATGGGTTAAATTTTATTATATTATGTATAAATTATGAATTTAGTCTTAAAATTTTAATTTTATTATTTCTAATACCGTATTTTTAAAAATTTAAAATTTCAATTCTAATTAAACAATAATTATAAAATTCCTTTTAAGTTAAATTATCTTAATTTACAACAGCTTTATAAAAACAACAAAATATTCAAGTATAAGGAAAAAAGAGAAAAAAACCATCAAATTCAACTATTAGTTGGAGTAATATTTCTTACTATTCAAAGAGTTTGCCATCAACGACCACGACAATGGCGATAATGCTAATGATAATGATAATAATGTGAGTCTTTAGTTTTGTTGATTTGAATGATAAAAACATGGGTCCTTATATTATGTATAATTTACCAATTTCTAAACTTTTTAAAATTTTAAAATTTCATATTAATCAAATAATAATTATTAAATCCGTTAATTTTAGTCAAAAAAATCCTGTAAAACGCCGCAAAACATTTAAGAATAAAGAAATAAAAAACAAAAAAAACAAAACCATAAAATCCAACTATTAATTGAAGTCATAATGTCATTTTTGTTTTTTAATATTCAAGGAATTTTTCCATAAAAACCACGACGATTATGACAATAATTGAGAAAATAATAATAATATGACTTCTTTAATTTTTTTGATTAGAATGATAAAAACATGGGTAAATTTTTTGTTATTGGTTCTTGTATTATGCGTAAATTATGAAATTAGTCTTCAAATTTTAATTTAATTATTTTTAGTTTAAATATTTTTTAAATTTTAAAATTTCAATCTTAACCAAATAATAATTATTAAATTTATTAAAATTAACTTATTTTAATTCTAAAATCCCATAAAAACCCACAAAACTCTCAAAACATTTAAGCATAAAGAGAAACAAAAAAACCCATCAAATCAAACTATTAGTTGGAATCATAATGTCATATTTTCTTAATATTCAAGGAGTTTGTCCATAACAACCTGGACGATGTTGACGATAATGAGAATGATAAAGATAAAGATAAAAGATAATAATAATAATATGAGGCCCTTAGTTATGTTAATTAGAATGATAAAAACATGGGTATTTTTTTGTTATTCTTCTTCTATTATGCGTAAAGTTGTAAAATTAGTCTTTGAATTTTAATTTAATTATTTTTAGTTTGAATATTTTTAAAATTTTAAAATTTCAATTATGATTAACTATTATTAAATTAATTTATTTTATATCCAAAAGTCCCATAAAAACCGTAAAATATTCTTAATATTTTTATGGGACTTTAATTTAATTGTACATTTTCAAACTTTAAAATTCAATCATAAATTCATTAAGATAACTTATGGTTTGCTATAATGCTGAAGTGGATTTTTTTTAACCTTTTGTTAATTTATTTTACTAGAAAATATTTCAAAATTATCAAATTATCTTTCTATCCTATCCTTTAAATTTTTATATATTTTTTCAACTGAATTCATGAAACCAAAAGGTATTTATAATTTCCAATAAAAATTACAAAATTGGAAAATGAAAGCAAAAAACACAAAAGAAGAAAGAAATAAGAAAAACAAGTTCCACCATAAAGAATTAGTAATGAAATTGAGATATATTATAAAGAAAGGAAAAGTCAAAGATTCGGACATAAATATTGTAAGGCAGAGAAAAGAAGTTGGAGTTAGCTGGTTTCAATGGCAGCCGTAAACCATTATTAGGTTCAAATTCCAAACCCCCCTAGCCCAACCCAACCAGTCACCCCCACCTTGTCCCTTCAATCTGCAAGACAATAGTTTTGAAAGAAACCAGCTTTGTTGGTAATTGAAATTAGGCAGGCTTCCAGTTTATCCCTTCATAGGCAAAAAATAAAAAACAAGTTAGGCTCTCAACTTGTTTGTTTGCACAAATCATGCAACCCATAACGTTTATGTTATGCTCAAAACGGGAAAAACATAATATATTCCAAAATAATTACAAAATTTGCATCAGAAAAACATGTTTGCAAAGTAAGAATTCTATGGGGAAAGATGAACAGAAAGAAAAGACAATCAGAACATATACCAGATAAGCCATTCTATATATGCCTAATTCATCCAAAAGCTACAAACATATGTTTCACAAGAATGTGCCATTGTCATGCTTAGATTTGGGTGCTGCAAACGAATGACTAACATGTTGATGAAGCTAGTTATCTGCCTTTAGGTTAAAGTTGTCTTTAGGCAATTAAAAAAAGCTCCCTAGGTGAATGTGATGCTCAATCAACCCAAGTTTTAAATTATCTTCATTCTAATGGGGGAAACATATATTTAAATAAATTAGGTAGTAGGGCAAATGTTGAAACTCAGTTTTGGTTTTGATAATTAATACATTCATACCCACTGCAGCTTCACAACAGCCCAACCTAAAACTAGTTATGAAATTATGCTAATGACTTAGAATCTGTTAAATTAATTATCGAATATTTATTTTTCTTGGAAAATTAATTTCTCTTGTTTTATAATATTGAAATTAGTTAAATTAATTAAAAAATAAATTTACGTTTTTTTATATAAATTCTAGGTGACATTAAGAACGATAAATTAATATATATGTATATATATTTTATTTCAATTGTTGATTAAATGGATGCCATTCAAGCACAAGTGTCAAAAGCAATTAAACAATAAAAATTTGTTCATATTAAATCCAAAGGACATGCATGGTATTGTGGGGTACTCTTTTTGATCAAATTTTGTTCTTCTTAAATCTCTCAAACATTCTACTTGAAAATGTTTCAAGCTAATCTAAAAATGCTATCAATATCATGCAGATTAAAATGAAAATAAAAACTAAAAATGACATCAACATGGAAGGAACGTATCAATATTTAAATTATTTAAACAATAAATATATTAAAATTTAAAAATATTTTAAATACGATTTTAATACCATAAAATATACAAATACAATCCGATATATGAATTATAATATCTCATCAAACTTCACCATCTTTAGAGTAGTAATTATATATTGATAGATTTAATACGTGTTGGTGCATTAACAAAGTGCATTGTATTCCTCGTACTTGAACTTGATGATATTTATCTTTAGAAAATTAATATCTATCAAAAAAATAGAATTGAGGGATTAACTTTTCACGGGAAAAAGAACTTTACTGGTTAAACTTTTCAAACCAATTTTTTGTTCTGTTCGTAGCGATAGTGTCGACATTTGGGTTGATTGTTGGTCACGGTTTCTTTAACAGCATTCTCTTCTTTTTTTTTCTTTTGCTTTTAATGTTAATTCACATTATCATGGTCTTTTTTTACACTTTCGTAGTTTTTGTTTGTCCATTCAGTTTTCTCTAAAAGTTGTGGTGGTTCTAGTTTTAATTTCTAGTCATATTTTAACGTATATATGAGATTTTTTAATGTAAGGGTGTTGCCAAATCTATTGGAAAATATTTTCAATAGGTCTTATCATGGTAAAACACAATGATTGAATTTGTAAAATTGGAATTTGATATGATAATAAAGAAAAGAATAGGTTATCTAGACTTAGCCTTTTGTGCATCGTTGATGCGATGGGTCTCTTGACAGTAGTTTCTTAGTTTATTAAAGTTCATTGTTAGGTTGGTTTGATAACGATAGCGTTAAGATGCAATTTTCAACTGTTTGATCTAGGTGATGCATCTCTAGATTTTTTTTTAATTTCTTCCTGTGTTGCAGTTATTGCCCATTTATTTTTTTTTTCTTCTTTTAAGATTATTCTGCATACATGTCATTTATGCATTAGTTTATAGTATCTTATTTATCATTTGTACTATGTGTTAAATAAGGGTAAAGCCAAAAATTTGTACTATGATATGATAATAAATTAGCATGATTTGAAGGTAAATTTCTCAAATCTGAAGTACATAACTGAGGAAATTAGTAATTTATCTAAGGGAAATGTGATGATTATTTAATGGGTGTATCAGAGAATAAAAGGCATGTGGGCTGTCTCTAGAAAAGGCCAATGAACTAAGCTTGGGCCCTTATAGTGTTTTGTTTGTGAGCAAAACCCGACTCATGCTTAACAATTTTGGGCTTTTCTTTTGCACTTGGTCTAGAGTTATAAGCCTACTCAATCATGTAGGCCATTTCTTTGGGATATTTTGAAAATTGGATGGTGAAGTTTATATGGATGCTATCCTGCCATTTACAAAAAGCTGCACAACCTTTTTTTTTTTTTTTTTAACCCTTTTCAATCAATTTAGATCTTTAGTGATCCAGTGGAATGCATGTGACTGTTCATTAATGTGGGTTAGTGGATTCAAACAAGGATGTAGTTCAATGGCTTTTCATACACTAGAAAGGTTCTTTTTACAAAGACAATAATATCTTAACCAAATGATCTCCGCACCATGAAAACAGGTTTAGGGACATTGAAACCTAGCCGTTGTATGAACATTAACAATGTTTGGTAGCCCTGGTTCATGCATGAGTTAATCCTGGAAAAACAATCATTACAGAGATTGACATTCAAAAAACAATCCACCCATGTGGAAGACATGAAGAATAATATCAAATTATCTTCAGCCGCTCCGCTGAAGATCTCTCCTTATGAGATAAATAAGCCATGTTTTCATGTCTGAAGCTACTGCTGCTTCTCCTGCTATCTTTCTTTGTCTTAATTTCATTAAAAAAAATGGCATGGCCATATGTGTGTACATGTATCAGCATTAATTGAAAATGCTCAAAACATGAGTTGCAACTTGCAACCATCATCCTTAGTAAAGAGACCAATTTTGTTGGCTTGATTTTCAACCCACATATACATGTGCATGTGGGCATGCATCTGAAGGTACAAGTGAGCAATTGGTGAAACTACAAATTATTTGAAATGGACCATCTTCTATGTATATGTAATATATTTATTTACAGTGTGTAAACGTCATGAATGGCTGCTAGTGTTTTGAGACAATGCAGCAAATCTTTTCATCCCATAGTATGCTCAAACATGCATAAACATGTTCACCAACATCTCTTTTGGCTTTTGTATCATTGCATGTGGGAGGTTTTACACACACATATATGTATATTGTAAGATGGACATGATGGGTACTTTTCGCAAGTTGAACCCACTTTACAACTCCTTGTTTAATGCTTATTCCTTGCTGTAAGCATAAACAATAGATCAGTGGTAGGTGGAGCTCATTAAGTGCATGAACAAGAACATAAACATGGTTTAATATCTGGGTCAGAAATCCTTTTAAGATATGATTCGATCCTTTTCTAGACTGCGTTCAAATCAAACTGCATTTCATGTGTTATTAATTGTCATCATGTTATTTCATTTTTTTTGATATTGACATGCACCCCACCATTGTAATGCCTTTGTTTTTTCCTCGTTATTCTCTTATCACATGCCTTTGTTACCAGCCTACGATATATATATGTATGTATGTGTGTATAGGTGTATATAGGGGTCAACAAGTGCTATGGAGCTCTTTGCTATACTGGTTTTCAGTTGGACTGTAGTAGAATACTTAAAAGATAGGCAATTAGTCACCACTTGTTATAGTAGAAAATTGTTGGTCTATAAGTCAATATAATTTAGACTGAAAAATTTATCAATGATTGGGACCCTCGAAAAGAGCTATAAACTGCAGATATATATAATGAAACAAAAACGTGCTTATTTTTTTAATTAAAGCTTTGTGTCTGGAACATGCTAAAACATGTCTTTTGATAAAAGCTTGTTGCTGTCCCATGATCCATGCATGAATGTCGCCATGCAGTGTTCTTTATGAACACTAACAGTCACACTCGCCGTCAGCAATAACCCCATTATAACTTTTTCTTGGCTGATGCTGCTGCTGCTATTCTGAGAAGATCAGACAAGTATAAGTGCATGAACATGTTGTTTGAATAGAAAAATGCAATCTGTTTTTCTATATAAATGTTTTTATTTTCATTTTTGTCTTCAATTGGCCACAGCAGCTGTCAAGGTTTAGATATATGCATTTAAATCTACCTGGACTAAGTTCGAATTCTACCATCTCAGTTTGAATAGGATTAGTTATAGACAGTAAAACAGATGAGAACATTTGTAATTGTATCCAAACATATATCCATCCAAATAGAAGACTATTGAAATCCAATTGGGAATGTGATAAGTTGGGTATATGATATGTTCTTTCAACATCATTTCATCATACCCTGTTTCAAATACTTGGTTTGATGAACAAAATGAACTGTTTTGTTCCTTGAGATTTTTGTTCTGTTTAATGTAGCATAATCAAGTGAAAAATGATGATAAAAATAATAACCATAATAAAGCCGAAAACCTTGGTACTCTTTTTGTTTAGTGCTAGGCAATAGGCATGTGAGTGGAACATGTATTATAGCAAGTTGTGGGTAATATATTGGGCAGCATGTGGGTTTAAAGCCTTTAAGGCAATGGCATTAAGTGAATAATGGCAGCAAGTATTTCCAAAGTGCCTAACCATTTTCCTTGTTTAAAAAATGAACTGCATCCATGCCATCATCACATTATATGTACACACATATATATTTATGTATTGTATATATATGTAGATGAAATTGTGGCCCAGAAAAGACTCTCAATAGTAGTGGATGTTTGGATCAAGGGTAGTCCATGTTAGATTGAAAGCAACTTCAAAGGTTCATTTCAAGCCACCCCATTTCAAAATACCATCATAATTCATTAATTATCATAGTGTATTTAGCTTCGATGGGGAACTGATGTGTATAATAAAATGGGGTAGAAAGACTAGAGGAGGAGGGCCGATGGGCTCATAGCTGTCGAAACCTGTCAGGATTAGGACATTAATTTTGTTTGTTTTAAATGTTGTAGCCTTCCAAAAATTAATGTTGTCTCTTTGAAATTGTATGTTCCTGCCTTATTTCAATTTATTGTTGGAAAAAGGTAATAGTGAATTTTTTTTAAATATTATTTAAATATCACCTCAATTAGATTAGAATATAAAACCTAAATATATATATATTAAATAGATATTGCATTTTCTACTTATTTTAGAATATATGTTGTTGAATATTTGTAAATTAATAAAATGTTCCCAGTAATTCAACTTTTTTGTAATATTTTTAGTACTCAAAATTTAGTGGAAAAAAATAATTTGAAGAAATTTCCTAGTATTTAATTGTTAAAATAAAAACACATAGAGGACATTTGTCACATCTAATATTTTCTATATTTTTACTATTAGTTTTACATATTACCATTAAATTTAATTTTAATACCACAAGTTTAATTTTAATACCACACATATTACATTTTATCGTATGATTCATCATGACCTTATTGATAACATTGCAGTGTCTTACCCAATAAGACACTTATGGGGTCTACACCAAGCCCTTCCATTATACAAGAAGACAAAAAGCAACCTCTATATCTTTGAATGCATACCTCTTCAAACATTCTCAAACTATTATTAGTGACTTTTAACATTACGAATCACCTCTAGACATCTCCTTATATATCAATAATGTTACAGTCAAGCTAACTATTTTTTTATATAAAAATGCATAAATTCTTCAAGCTTGGTATAAATTGCAAGTTTGGAACATAGGAAGCACATGCAAGTGCAGCCTCCTAAGTTAATAATTCTAATTAACAGTTAAACAATGTAAACATATATCTATCTATACATATGATTGGTCAAAGCTATGGGTTCCACATGTTAGTCTCCCTTTTGTTTGAAGTGACTAGATTTTGTATATATATAATTAGATATTTTTATTTGATTATTATATTATAAATTGGAAGAAGGGATGACAACAAGATTTAAACTTTGAAATGTACTCTGTTAATCAAAATTTCTTATGTCATATATAATACTCTCCAGAAAAATCATTTCACGGTTTAAAAAAAAAAAAAAAAAAAATTTATAAACTTTTCATTAATAAAAAAATAGATTTAAATCATGAAATCAAATTACCATTAACCATCAGTTTACTTATTTTCTGTTGTGTCAAATCTAAGCAATATTGTGTTTTGATTGCAGCTGTAAGAACCCTATTCTTGTCAAAATCTTCCCATGTCTTGGTCTAAGTAGCTAGCTCAGCTTGCCCCCCCCTCCCCCCATTTTATTTTGTTTTGGTGTCAGATCAGGTCTCCAAGTTACAAGGAGTCTCAACATATCTTCTTCATTTTCAACTATTAATTTATATATATGGGTATGCTTTTATATATATATATATAATTTTTTTCTGTGGGTCAGGTCAATGAAAGGGTGACGACAACATAAGCTAAAGGCTTCTTCTTCTTCTTTAACAGTTCAACTGCTGCTGCTTCTTAATTGATGGCATGGCCTCTACCTTACACTCACCCTGATTTCGTGCTGCCCAAGTATATAAATAATGAATTACAAGCATTGATTTCATAGGGTTATATAATGATATAAGACATAAGCGCTATAGAATAGAACAGCTAGCTGATTAGGGTTTCTTTTTATTAAAATAATATATATGGTTATGATATTGGTTACATTGCAACCAGACCATCTCGCCAGTATAGTCTAAGTACTTGGCCTGCCTCATAGCACCACGTTTGCATAAATAAACCAAAAAATAAATAAAGGATCGTCACTGAAATAGCCGATGGGAGTTTGAAGAGTCACTCCAAGGCAGAGAGCTTGAAAGGTCGGAGATTTCAACGCAAAGGTCAGCAAACCGAAATCAAGGAGGGCTGTAAGAAGGATACGTGGTTGAATGTATCATCGACACTTCAACATCATACAGTTGATCATTGCAATAGGCCAACTCACGTTTTCCCTACCTTGTTGGAATTATAATAATTTTCTTCTGTTGGTAATCTATTTAAGGGACGGATGTTGGATTTGTTAACGTTAGCACCTCGATGATTCATCTCTACCTTCTTTTCTAGTTTGAACCACCTGTCTCTCTCTCACACCTTTACTATAATAGATAAGCAGAATCGGTATTGGTTTTTCCTAGTAAAATCTGTTTTTGTGATGTGGACGGTGCATGAGGTTTGTATTACGTACGTTTTAAACCCATCAATCCATGCATTTATGTATGAGGAAGGAATGATCTCATCATCACCGGTTTCATTATTTTACTGTAAACATTTTCAACCCAAAATCTGACACCACCCCTACTTCGGCGCCATTAGTTTGTGGCATACAAAGGGCACCTTGCTTGATGAGTAATGGTGGAAAATGAGATCTATAAATATTTCCCAGCTGGATTTTTCATTTGGCCAGATGCTGTTCGGTCTCACAAACAAACAAGATGTTACAATTTTAACTTTCTTTTTATCGTGATTAATTCAGAATATGAAAATTCTTTAATTAATTGTGAATATTTTATTGCATTATTTTCTCTTCTATAATAGATAAATACCTCGTATTCAAAAAGAACACGACATTAAGTAAGTATTATTTTGTTTTTGTTAAGTATGTTTTGATTTTCAAACTTAGATACTTTCACATTTGAAGAATAAAATAAAAGAAAAATGCCTCTCGTAGTATTAAAAGTTTGCATCATTGAACTCGTCATAGTGCACGCAGATTTTAGGGGAAGTTAAATGATAAGATTAACACCAAATAACTCAAATAAATAATTCTCTCTACATTCTCTTTATATTTTTTATATGTAGACGTCTGCTTTCCACATTTCATTTTTGTTCTAGGGTTGAACTTTAAAAGAGACCTCTCGCATGGTGGACATAAGAAGTGAGAACACGTGTAGGCAGCTATGGAGCACACTTGCTTGCTCCTGGTGATGGGAAAAACCCAACACGGTGTGTGATTTATCAAACATCTCTAAACGATCAGTAGGATATTAAATTAGTACATAAACTTTAATATATTTTAATTAAGTTCTCTAAGTATCAATATTGTATCAATTAAATTCTTTTGTTAACTTAACTATCAATTTAGGTGTTATATGTCAGTTTAGGTCTAACTTAGAGTATAATTAAAATATGTGGATCAAATTGTAAACACTTGTTTACTTATTGCATGAACAATTTGGTTATGGCGTGCTCATTTTTTTTTTCTAACACACATTTGATTTAAGTTATCCATACACATGTTTATAGTTTGATCCATGAGTTTTAAGTACGATAAAAAGGTTTAATAGTGATCAAATACTAACAAACACAACAAATATAACAAATTCTTATCGTATCCAATACATTTAACACATGTTAGCTCTTACTAATGGACTAACTATCAAACACTAGCATGCCTAAGTTAATAGTTAAATTGACTAATTGATACTTTAAGAATTTTAATTGGAGTGTTTTAGAATTTAAGCTATAGTTTGGGTACGTATGGAGAAATCAACCATTTTAAAATATTGGTGTTGGATTTCCGCCAATTGCCAGGTTGAACAAACACTAAACACCTGCCACCCATGATTTGGCGGCCCCCTCATCATACTTGGTCCTATATATATTATTCTTTTTAACACATGGCTGCTCTACTCTTTCACAGCTTAGCTCAAATCCCTTAACTAGTGGTACGCATACATATGAATGTGGGTTTTGGCTGATTTTCAGGGTGGGTTTTTAGGCTTTTTATTATATTCCCACGTGGATTTCACGTGAACACCATGTGGGTTCAAAGCAATTAGGGTTTTAATGTAGATTTATGCTTGCCATTTCTTCACATTTTTATTTGAAGAAACATAAATGTTCTCCTGCTTTTCATTTTGACCGCATTTTTGTCTTGGACAGGAATGCTCAATAGTTCAGTGCTTTGTTAATTGTTGTTATTACAAACGTGAATTTGAGTGTGTTTAAGTGTTTTCTTCTTAAAAATTGATAAATTTTAACAGAAAATATTAGTAATTTTTTATAATAGCGGTTCTCATGGTATGGTCAAAGTGCAGAGAATGGCAAAGTCAAAGGGTGACATACACCATTTATTCTTGTGATGGTTTATTCTTGTGAGGTTGGAGAGTGTTATGGGATATAGTAATTGGTTGAGCAGTTATCGGTTGTTAAGAAGTTGTTAACAGCAGTTATAGACTTACTTAAAGTTTACTTCTTCTATATAAGGAAGAGACTCTTTGTTCATAAAAGAAAACTAAGAATTGAATAATACCTTTGTTTTCATTTAATATTTTCTGCAATTTCTTCTTGAAGATTTCTCTGTTTTACTAAGATTCTATCATGGTATCAGTCGCCTCTTGATTCTGGACCTATGGCTCACACAAACTCTGCTGATTCTGCTTCTACTGATGGTTGTTGTGCTGCGTTTCACGGTGACAAGGTGGTGAACTCTTACTTATGATCATCTGCGGGTGTTCGGGTGTTGCTGTTTCCTTTACTTACGCCTGTTTTCGTCTCATAAGTTAGATTTTCGTTCTCAACCTTCTATTTTTTTAGGCTATAGTCCTCACCACAAAGGCTATCAGTGTCTTCTACCTTCTGGAAAAATTGTGGTTTCTCGTCATGTTGTCTTTGATGAAACTCGATTTTTATTGTCTACTTCTGCGTCGAATTCTGTGCCTGTGTAGCGCTCTTCTGTGTCCACATTTGTTCCTCTTGTTCGACCTTCTTCTCCGCAGTCTGTGGCTGTTACTCGTTCGGGTGTTCCTTTCCCGGCTCAATCGTCCCCTCCAGGTAGTTGTTCTTCCGTTCCTGTCCTTGCTCAGTCTGGGGTTGGGTCTGCTCGAGAGCCCAGTGGGTGTTCATCCGGGAATAGCATTCCCTCTGGCTCTATTGCTGTTGAGGGAGACTCTGCTGGTCATGTCGTCGTTGCTACTCCTGTATCTAATACGCATCCAATGGTGACGCGAGCTAAGGCTGGTATTTTTAAGCCTAAGGTTATGCATGTTGAAGTCACCGAACCTTCTACGATTGAAGAAGCTCTGTCCACTCCAGAATGGCGCTCTGCAGCTCAAGATGAGTATGATGCTCTCGTTCGCAATTCTACCTAGGAGCTTGTTCCTCTTCCGCCTAACCGAAAGGTTATAGGGAGTAAATGGCTCTTCAAGGTCAAGAAGAATCCTGATGGGACTATTGATTGTCGCAAGGCTCGATTAGTTGCTAAGGGCTGTTCTCAAGTCCCTGGCTGTGACTTCAAGGAAACGTTTAGCCTAGTGATCAAGCCGGCTACTATACGAACAATTTTGTCCATTGCTGTGACTAAGGGGTGGTCTTTACGACAAGTTGATATAAATAATGCCTTTCTTAATGGCGATCTGACTGATGAAGTGTTTATGCAACAGCCCCCTGGTTATGTCCAGTCAGGTCCAAATGGTGAGCAGCTTATGTGTCGTTTAACGAAGGCTTTGTATGGCTTACGACAAGCTCCGCGTGCCTGGTTTCTCAAATTACGGCAGTTTCTTGTCTCTTCTGGGTTTGTTCTTTCTAAATAGGATGCTTCCTTATTTGTCTGAGTTTCCTCAGCACTTACATTTTATGTGCTTGTCTGTGTGGATGATATTGTTATCACTGGCAGTTCATCTGATGAAATTAATTGTTTTGTTCAGCAGTTACATAATGAGTTTGCTTTAAAGGATATGGGTGAGCTTCATTATTTTTTGGGTATTGAAGTCAGTCGGTCTTCCTCTGGCAGTATTCATTTGTCTCAGCGCAAATACATTCGCGATCTTCTTACTCAAAGTTCTATGGCTAATGCCAAATGTGTTCATAATCCAATGGTGAGTTCATTTGTTTTGTCTAAAAGTGAGGATGAGCATACCGCGCACTCCAACCGAAATATCGCGATCTTGCGGGAGCAACTGCAAGATGTTGTTCTAACACTCCACGACATTGCTTTATCGTTATTGTCGGGTGTGTCAATTCATGCATGCTCCCACTTCTTCTCATATGGTGGCTTTAAAACGAATTTTGCGATATTTATGTGGAACTATTTCTCATGGGTTGGTATTTCGTCCGTCGGATCGTCTCTCGTTGGTCGGTTATGCTGATGTAAATTGGGGTCTTGATTTTGATGATCGTCGGTCTACCACGGGCTACTGTGTCTATTTTGGCCATACTCCTATCTCATGGTGTTCTAAAAAGCAGACAGTTGTTTCTCGCTCTACGGCAGAGGCCGAGTATCGCAGTTTAGCTGCGGCCACTAGTGATGTGACTTGGCTGGTCTCCTTACTAAGAGAACTCAAGGTCAATTCGGTTGATCTACCGACTGTATAGTGTGACAATTCTAGTGCCGTAGCTGTTGCGGCTAATCCGGTTCTTCACTCCAAGTTTAAACATGTTGAGCTTGACTTATTTTTTGTTCGCGAGAAGGTGGCCAGTGGAGACTTGGTTGTTGGTGAGGTTCCCGTTTGTGACCAGGTGGCCGATATTCTTACTAAACCATTATCAGCATCTCTGTTTAGTCGGTTTCGTAGTCTTCTTCGGGTGTTGCCCCTTGAGGAAGCTGGGTGAATGTTATGGGATATAGTAATTGGTTGAGCAGTTATCGGTTGTTAAGAAGTTGTTAACAGCAGTTATAGACTTACTTAAAGTTTACTTCTTCTATATAAGGAAGAGACTCTCTGTTCATAAAAGAAAACTAAGAATTGAATAATACCTTTGTTTTCATTTAATATTTTCTGCAATTTCTTCTTGAAGATTTCTATGTTTTACTAAGATTCTATCAGAGAGAGCTCTCTGGGAAAGCTTTGGCAAATGTTCAAGAACCTCCCTTTATTTTTATGATGAATATAGCTTCTGCAACGGTGGTGGAGCTTTCACGTGGAACCCATCGGAATGGTACCCTACAGTGGTTGTAGAGGCATGGCTCCTTTATTAGGATGTGTTAGGTTCACTTGATGGTAGTGTGTGGGAGTGAGTATTACAAAGGAAAAGAACTTCCAAGGAAAAAAAATATGATTCAAATGAGAAAAATTGATAATTTTACCATAAGTTTAAAATAAAGATAGTTATAATAAGTTGGGTCGGGTTAGTTTCGAGTTAAGCTTTTATATATTTATGGTATTAATATAATTTATGATTATTTAAGTCTCACTTAATTCAAATTTAAATTTCAAATTTTCTCAAAACACTCATTATATTCAATATTTTTATATTTTTTAATAAACATTTTAAACATAGATAACTTTGTATATATCTATATATATATATATATATATATTGGTGAATTACAAGAGTAGAGTAAAGCCCTAACAACAACACGACTAAACAGTGAATACCCTGACAATCAGACCAACACACGAGATTTGATAAATTTATATATTATAGTATTATTTATTATTACATATATTCAATATAAATTATATAATATATTAAAATAAAACAGTATCTCACAATATTTAAAGTTTAAATTGTAGACTTATTTTAAATTACTCAAATCTTTTTTTAAAATATAACAAATTTGTCTATTCGAAATTTCGAGGTTAGACCAATAATTCGAATTTCTTTGAGTGGGAAGACTGAGTCTCTTTGGGACGAAAAACCTACGATAAAGCAAAGTGGACTTTTGTAAGGTTTAGATGTCCCCACTTGCTACAGTTTCTACACCATTATTAATTTCTCCATAGACCTAACCATGTAACTGTCATCCCCCATTTATAACCTACTTTTATTAAGCTTATGGCCCATATTCATTCACCTCCATTTTATCAATCTCTACATTAATTTAATTTTTATTTTAACCAATTATTTTTAAATCCATAATTTTCACGCCCATATACGTGTGATAAAATTTTTAATATAAAATTCAATAAATTTAGTTTCATTTAATTGATCATCAATCAATTTTTAAAGAGAACCCAATGCATTACAATAAATAAATATTTTTAGGCGTAATACTAAATTTAACTTTCGATGTTTCATTTTTAAGCATAGTAATCCACGTGACAACCCACGTTTATTTCGTGTTTTTTTGAGAATTTTATGAATTTTTTTTTTGAAATTTGAAGTTTTTATAATTTTAAAATCACATTTTAAATTTTTATGGGATGTTAACATGACGTGCATATAGATTGTCATGTGAGTTATCGTACTAATATTATTAAAAAATAATATTTTAGACTAAAATTTTATTTTAAAAACAAATTTTTAAAAAAAATTAATAGTTAAATTTAACTTAAAAAAATTAAATTGAGAATATATAAAATCAATTCAGATAATATAAGGTGGAAGTCGAAAGCCAAAGTGGAAGCAGGTGACGTAGCAACCGTCACAATCGAATGATGTAAAGAGGGAATAGAATTCCCCAGTTAATTACCTTTTGACTGCACTATGTATGTTATTTAATTAACTTTCTACCAGTTTTCCATGAAAGTTTGGTGTTATTACTTAAATTATTGATGTGGCAACATCATTTGTCTACTAATGACAAAGTGTCGGCTGCTCATATGTAAAGAAAGCCTGAGGATGCTTGTTATGGTAAAACATAGTGGTTTTAATTAAACAAATAATCTAATTAACATCGAATCTTAATTATGTTTGTGAATTCATCATCTCGTTATGTCTGAGTGTGTTCATCAGATTTCAGACAGGAAAAACATAAGATAATGTAGTTTCGAAACTGAAATGTGAAGGAAAATAAAATATATTTATTATCTACAAGGAATATAAACTGTTAAAAAATGAAATCAAAGTAAGAAGACGAAGAAGAATCCAGCTGAGCTAAAATTCTATACCTACAATGCTAAAATAAAAGCTACAAGCTGGTTCCTTGTGAAAAAGAAAAAATTCTGTACGGTAAATCTTTTTTTTAAAACTTAATTTACGTCTAATTAAGCTTGATTTACTAAGGATTTAGCGTCGATAAACGTTCCATGAAAGCCGTATGGGACCCTGGACGGTAATTTGATTGAAGCTTCGAGTTGTAAATTCATGGCATTCACGATTTGAAGCTCTGATTTCCATGTCTTCTCGTCGTGAACGAAGCAAAGAATATAGCCGTCGTCTTCAGCGGATTCGGGATCGTCCTTTCGTGGCAAGAAGAATGGTTCGCCACCGTATCTTTTATCGCCGTAAATGTGTTTTTTAACCTCACCGGTGTAAAGATCAACTTTGGCAAACCCCGACACTTTTGGCCACGGTTCAGCAATGGCAAGGTAAGCGTACCGTGTCTTTCGTCCAAGGTGGTTCCGGTTCACCATCCCGGCTTCTAAGTTTACTTGCTCTGATTCCGAGATTATGGGGCGACGAGTAGACTCACCGGTTTTTAAATTCAGCCTGATTTCGGACAGTACACTCTTTAAGCTCTCGTCACATTCATTGAAGATGGAATCGGGTGGCGTCATGCAAGAACCGATCACCACAACTTCGTCGGATTCCGGCTCTTCCCAAGCGTTCCAGAGATGAAAACAGAAAGTTTCCGGCGATTCAACCCATATGATATCCTTGGAATCACTCGCATTTTTCGAAAGAATCCCAAACCGGGACTTCTTGTTCTTGTCATAAATTACTGGAGATCCGCCGGTGATCATTTCTTGTAGCTTGAAAACAACTTGCTGATCAGGGATCACCACGAAATTCTCGGTGATAGCAAAATCATGCATCATGGTCGGTACGGGCAAGGGAATTTCGACGTCGGGTGATTTTTTACCGTCCGGTGAGAACTTGAAATACTTCAAGTAAGGCTTTTGGACAACATCGTAACTCAAAGCAAAGAGTTCTTTTGAAACAGGGTCGATTTTGGGATGAGCAATCATTGTTGATTTAAGTTGATCATCGAAATCGTATCTTCCAACTGTTTCTAAATCACCTGAGGGTGTGATCCGTACGTGGTAAGGGATGTCATCTTCGGACATAGCTAATAGCCGGTCGTTGAAATAGACTAAACCGGCATTGGCTACGCCGGTGCCTTGCTTGTGATCAACGAGGCCGCAAAGTCCCCTCGCGTAGAAAAGCAAAAGCCTAGCAATCCCTGAATGACCATGGAGTTCGCCGATAGCTTTAGGGAAAACAGGGCGGCCCAATTCCTTCTCTTGTAAAAGCCTTTGCGTTTCGGTGAAACGACAGGCGTAACTAGCGTCGCCATTATCAATAGAAACAGCATGAACCATGCCGTCACCATCAAAGAAGTGGTGCCCTGCAACTGGATCGAATAAAGGGTTAGCACCGTTCCGGAGATAAACACCGTTGATACAAGAAGGGATAGTTCCGGTAACGGGAAGAGAATGCTTAACAGGCTGTTCAGGGACCGGAGCAAAATTCCCAGCGATTTGCACACGTGGGTCAGCTGTTTTAGGAAGTGGGTGTTGAAGTTCGCGTGAAAGCAATGAGTTTTCAGCCATGTCAAGCGCCATGGCTGCAGCTCTTTGTAGGAGGTTCCACTTAGGCTGTTGCCGATGTTGCCGGGTTTTGGGTTTTACATCATCACTAGAATTTTGGTAGGGTTGTTTAGGGAAATGGATAAGCGAAGGAGAGTTCAAAGCAGAGTGAATAATGTTGGTATCTTTGTTTTTTCTAAGACAAGTCTTTTTAGACTGACATTTCTTCCATGAAATGGATGTTGGAGAAAAACCCAAATCTACCATTGAAGGAGGAGAGGAAAGAGGGTGAGAAATCATGTGGGGTTTAGCCCAAATACCTGTTGAAGAAGCCATTGATTGTTAGAGTGTTTTAATAGTGGTAACTGAGATTGTTTTTCGCTGAGGAAATGAAAGGCACATAGGGAGAAAAATGTAGATGATAGAAAGGTTAGTCTGAGGAGAGAGAGCAAGGGAAAATGGGTATAAATAGAGTTTAGGAGCGGGGTAGGGGACCAATGGGAGGTGACGAAAGAAAGGGCTGGCAGTGGGAACTCAGTTCAATTTCAGCCGTTAGATATCTGAAGCATTAAAATAAAAGGTATTTAATTAAAAAATAAAACAAATAATTAACCGGTTTACCCGGTTACAAAGTTCAAGTCAAAATCCTTGAGTTTCCCTTGTCCCTCTCCATTGCTGCCTAAAACGAAACCCTTCTTTGAATCTATCTGAAAATTGAAACTTTAACCCCTCTCACTCAAAATCAATTCCCCATTTTTGCTTCTCAGCCATTAGAGCTCTTTTCTTTCTGAGATTCTGCAATCGTAAAGGTAAAATTTTTATCCACTGAGTGTTCTTATTTATTCTATTATTTCCCCTGTTTTGGTGATGAAATGAAAACCCAGATCGATTTTAATCTTTTCAGCGTTTTTTTTTTTTTTTTGGTTTATATGATATTTTCTTTGTTTGTTATCATGGTGAACATAAACTATAGCTTTTTCTGATTAAAGTTTAAATATTTCCCTTCTGGGAAATGTTTGTTTTCATTTTTGTTGAAATTTTAGCTCTTTAACATATTTGACAATGGTCAAAATGATCAGGAACTTGTTCCTCAGCTTGAATGCAGAAGAAATAAGAGAGGGCTATGGCTATTTGCTCCACCATCCTGCAATCACTGACTACAATATAGCTATGTAACTTGATCTATGGGGCAATGTTGTTACTAATTGATGCCCCGATACTTTGCCTTTAGGTATCATTTATATAGCTCAAGGGGATGCCAACATGTTATATTGTATAGCCTACTTGATTATCCCATTATCCTTTTGCTTGATTGTATTTCAAATTGAATGACGATCACTTGTTTCTTCTCGGTTTTTTTAAAGGATTTGAGGCTTCAGATATTTGGATTTACTTGCTTGTTCATGCAAATCTGTTCATTTCATGCTCGCTTTTTAAGATTTTAATCTAAATTATGTAACGAAATATAATTTATGGCGCATATCTCCACGTTTACTCCACTGATTTATTCCTTTATCAACTTACTTCTTCGTGCATAAAACAAGTCAAAGTTAGATGGGGTGTGGTTTAGGCACAAATGTAAATTTAACCCATTAAATTTAAATGAATATTCCAATACATAAACAAATCTTATTGTAAAATGCTATTAAACTTTAAAAATATCCCTATAATCGTGCCAATAAAGATAAATTTTTTAAAGAAAAATTGATTAATTTGGATTCTCCAACAAGAAAAAAGAAAAACTCCACTTTTATGCATAAAAAAGTGATTGAGGCAGACCATAATCCTATTGGTTCATGTACCAAAGCTATGAAAATCGAAGGTTTTGGTTGTGTGGTGCGGTACGTTTAATTTATTTTTTGTCTCACGTTATAGTATTGTTATAATATTTAATCTTACCGTCATTGTTGTTTTTTATACTAAATTTAGATTAACGCACTATCTATTCAAACCTACCCTTATAGTTAGTTTAGAAGTTGGTTTTGAAAAGTGATTTAAAAAAAATTATTTTTGAAATGTTTAGTTTAAGCTTTATGTGTGTACTATTATGGTCAAAAAGTGCTTTCATGAAATAAAATATTGAAATTATTCATGATGCTGTGAAGTAAAAAATGTGCATTTAAATAATGACCAATTTCGTTAATATTATGATATTTTAGTAAATATATAAAAATATCTATTATAACTCATTATTAATATTTTAATATATGAAATATAAATTTTAAATATTTGTAATTAGTTAAGATTAATTAATTGTAAAATTTAATTTGAATATATAATCTATATTTAATTATTATTAAAATATAATTATTATAAATTTAAATAAATTTCAATAGAAAATAATTATATTCTTAATATAAATACTACATAAAATATATTGGATTATAAATAGGGGTCAAAGATGTCATTTTGACTTCGAAAGTGATTTTGAAAAAGCAAAGGCAAAAAATAGTTCTTGCTTTTGAGTTTAAAAGTTACTTGTTTATCATTAGTTATGACTCTAAAAGCACTTTTAGCCCCCAAAAACACTTTTAAAAAGTAACGAGAAACAAAGCTTTAACCAAAAAGTAAAGAAGGTAAAAGTATCATATTGGTCCTATACTAAGAGTTACATTACATTTTGCTCCTTTTATTTAAAAAATGGGTAAATTTATTCTTATACATTAGAGTAAAGGGTAAGCTTGCCATTTCTATTAAAAGTTCCATTTATTTCTATTATTAAAAACATGCATGGTTGATGGAATAACTAAACAGTTACATGTGACATGCCACTGTATCTCATTTTGACATACATGGATCAATTTTTAACAGTAGAAATGGATGAAGTTCTAAATTGAATGATCAATTTGATATTTGACCAAAAGTATAAAGACTAATTTACCTATTTTTTAAATAAAAATAATAAAATAATAATCTAACTCTTAAATGATTCTTTCGGACTAACTCATCTTTTGATTCCATCCTATATTATGGAAAGAAAGAAACAAAGGATTTGATTGTTTGTAAAATTTAAATTTCTTTTGATTAATGTGGCTTGTGTGGAAGATGCTATGTTTTGAGATAAAAGTATCCAACAACTTTAGATTAAATTCTCCCCATATTCAATGCATACCATGTGCTACCAAACCCAAATCTCATGGTGGATATCTCTTTAGGAACCTAATATTCTCTCATCTTTGACTATAATTCATGTCTTTTTTATTTCTTTTAAGGTTTAAAATCACCACTTAAGTATTTAATTTTTTTTTGAAAAGTAATATCTAGATTATTAATTTTATCTATTTTACCCTAAATCATAATATTAACCAATAAAAATATGACACGCCGTATAATTTTAAAATAAATTAAAGTGAAATAAATAATTTAAATGTTTCAAAAATTCAATTGCAAAAAACATAATTTAAGAGTAACATATTAGATTTTTTTAAAAATTTACTTTGTTACTTAATTAATTTATAAATTTTGGTTTTACGAATCATAAGTTTATTTGATCTAAAAGAGGTTGAACCGGTATATGAATATTAAAGAGCAAGACGCTAGGAGAAAATGTAGGAACCCTATCTTACCCACTTTTGAAAAAAAAAAATTAAAGCGAATTAAACTTAGGGTGAGTTCAGATAGGTGGTGTATTTAGTAGCGGTTAGTATAAATACAACAATGGCGGTGAGATTAGATATTATAACGTGAGATAAAAATAAATTAAATGCATTACACCGCACCTACTGTTCATCTAAACCCACTTTTATCATGTGATAAAAATATATAAAAGAACTCTATTTATTATATATATATATATATATATATATATATATATATATATATATATATATATATATATATATATATATATATAGGGATAAGCACGATATTGTCTTATTGCACAATGTTTATATGCCAAAAGTTTGAGAGCTTGTAAAAATGGGTGATCAAATTAGGTCGGTATGGCAGTTGTTTATTCAAACCGAGTTTCCTACCTCTTTTTTGACTAATACTTTATTGTATTATATTAATTATTGATTAAATAAATGATAAAATTATAAAGGAGACGCGTTAGTTAATTTGCATTCTAATTCAATAGTAATCCAATTGTTTGCTTCTAATAACAAAAACACCCCATTTATATCAAAACTATTTAAATTACTATTGAGTGGACGTCATACTCGTTTTGAAGAAAGTTATTCAAGTATCATTTGTAAGGAGCCGATAGACTTCTTAATAATGATTAGTATTATGATCGGGATATATATATATTCAATTTTATCTTCTAAATTTATAGAGAACCTTGAGCAACTCATGAAATGAAAGTACTTTAATTCTCAAGAAAATGTGAGCTTGCTCCTGTATATGATCCCTTGAACTGACCATACCTTAAAACTTTTTCACATGTATGAAATAATATTTAGTACAATAAATGGTGATTAAGGCACTAACTATAAGACTTAGTATAATAAATTGATGTGCCAATAACTTGTTTACATTGTGCATTCCATGCAACAACCGTTAATAACGATAATAACCAACTTCTAAATAAGCAAAAACCGAGTCCCTAGCATTAAAATTTGGCCAAACATTTTTCAGTATTGGCTTGAGCAAAGATAATTTTAAGTTTAGAGGATGTGTACCAAAAAAAAACAAGAAATTCCCTCGTATATCCATAAAGCTTCCATCATTGATTACGGATATTCCACTCAACAAATAATTAATACCCCCCAAAAAAACATTATCAAAAGCTATTAGTGGTTACTGCTTAATGCTTGTCAAAACCCAACATTTAATAAATAAAAAAAAGCAAGCAAATTAACATATTAAGAAAATTCTTAAAATTTGTCAAAAGTTCTTATACTCTTCTTATATTTGGAATTTGGTCCTTGTATGTTTATTTCTAGGATGTTATGCTCTTTACTTTTCAAATTTTAAAAATTCAGGTCTAATTGTTAACACTATTAAAATTATTTTGTTAAATTCAGTTTCATTACAACATATCTTTTTAGTTAAATTGTTGCCTAATGAGTACTCTTTTTTATTTCAAAATGTCACACAAACAAATTTAACAAAATAAGTTTATTAGTGTTAAGAATTGGGCATGAGATTTGAAATTTAAAAAGTAAAGAGACTAAATTCTTAAAAATAAAAGCACAAATATTAAATTCTAAAATTATGAAGAGTACAGAGACTTATGACATATCTTAACCTAAGCAAATATGTACACTATATTGTCTAAGGTAAACTACCAAAATAGTCACTTTTGTTTGCCTTAAGTTATATTTTAGTCATTTATGTTTGAAATGTTACATTGTCGTCACGTTATCGTTGTACAGGCCAATTTTTAAATAGAAAACCCAAACTAAAACCATTAACCCATTCAAACCCTTAGCCCATTATCCCAACCCCATTTTACAAAATCCAATTACCTAAAATTAAATCCAATACCCACCAAACCCTAAAACCTAAACAATACCCAAAACCCGAAGCCCAATAGAAGCCCAAACACCCATTAGTCAAACTAGGGTTTCAGAAAAGCTGAAACCCTAGCCACCCTCCTCCTACTTTCGGCGCCACCCTTTCCCCACTAGCCCATGCACGCCGCAACCACCCCTCTGACACCAGCACCGGTCACCTCCGCCGCAATACCTGCAAACAATAAATAGAAAGTGACAGAAAAAAAAAATAGAAACAAGTTGTAACAGAGGCTATAAAAGCCGAATGGAAAACCATTGTAAAGGGGTTAGATTTTCAGAAATAAAAAATTTCATATACACAAGAGGATCCAAAAAAATATAAAGACAATACGAAAACAATACCAGTCGAGCAACCAGAATACAAGCCTCAAACATTTAAGGTGATCTTTACATTTTCTATTTTTAACTTCATTTTTAAACCTATTTTCCATCTAAATATATATTATATACTGAAAAATAATAAACAAAAAAAAAGAGAAAAATTTTGAAATTTTACCTTTTTTCGGCCACCGTGTACGGTGGCCGGCGCCGGCGCCGACGAGTCTCCGGTGACCGGCCGACGACCCTTCCCCCGCCGGAGTCTCTCCCCTCTCCCTCCTTTCTCTTTTTCTCTCTTCCTCTCTTTCTTTTTTTTCTCCTTTCCCCTCCAAATGATTTTTTTTTCTGATTTTTGGGCGTTTTATAGGCCCCCCAAACGACAACGTCGTTTGGGGTGCCATTAGCCCCAAACAGCGTCGTTTTGGCCTATGCCCGACCCATCTGACCCGACCCGCTAGGGGATCCGTGTGTTTTTTATTAATCGGTTATTTATGCGCGCAGTCCTTCCGCTTTTTCAAGGTTTTTCAATTAAGTCTTCCAAGCTTTTTAATTTGGCCCAGAAATTTTGTTTTTGTTTCATTTCGGTCCCTCTGCTGCTGAGAGCTTTAGGCCGAATGGTTTATTGCCCGATCTAGTCCCTCTTGTTTGTTTACGCGTGCAATTTAGTCCTTTCATCTTTATTTCCTTTTAAATTCGCCCCAAAACTTTGTTATTAATTCAATATTAGTCCTTTCCTATTTATTTTTGTTTCTTTATTAAATATTATCATTATTATTTCTAATGTATTATTAATATTATCAATATTATTATTATTATTTTTATATGTTAATGTATATTTTCATTATATATATGCATACGTATATATTTATATATAGTTTCAGTTTTAGTTACTTTAATTTCATATTGTTATTATTAGTATTATAATATTATATTTATTATTAATATTAGTATATATTTTATTATATATATATATATCTATATATATATACTTTTTATATATCGTTTCTATTATTACATTTATTATTTTCACTATTATTATATTTATTATTTTCATTATTATACATATATATACATATAGATGTTTTCAAGTATTTATTATAAATATATTATTTTTATTATATTATTATGTATATTATTTTACTCATGTCTTCATTATTTTTTTATTTATTATATTTTTATATATTTAAAATTATATTATTCATGTATTTCATTTTATTATGTATATATTTTATGTCATTTTATGTACATACTTTTAATATTATTATGTATTTATATATGTACACATTTATGTAGTATTATTAATATATTTTTGCTTATGTTATTAGTATTTGAATATGTATTGTATATGTTCATTATATATATTATGTATATTTATATTATGTTTTTATGTATTATTATGTATACTTTTGTTTACATTATTACGTATATATTTTAATACCATATTTTATATATATTATTATATCTATTTTTATCCCTATTATATTTATTGTTTATATTAGTACATACATTCTATTATACTTGTATACATTATTCTATATATAGTATTATTTTAGTATATCATTATATTATTTATTTCACCTATTATTTTCATTATTATCACTTATTATTTTGTTTTATATATTATTATGTATATATTTATCATATATGCCACGTATGTATATTTTTCAATGTTCATTTTATTTATGTATATATTATGTAAATATTTTAACATTATCTTATGCATTTTTATATATCACATATATATATATATATATACCTTTTTAGTATTGTCTTTTTACATATCATGTAAATATTTCGAATACTATATTATATTTATTCTTGCATATTATCTTATATATATATTTTTAAATAACTTTATATCATGTATGTATTTTTAACATTATCCATGTACATACTTTGTAATATTAACATTATGTTTAACTTTTAATATATATGGGTACGTATATAGGCAACATTATTAGTTTTATCATGTTTAGTGCTTATAATATTATTGCCATACTTATATTTGTTTCAATATACTTCTAGACCTGTCTTTTATTCATTTTACTTCATATCAATTTGTTTTACGTTTAAAGGAAAATCTTTTTTCTAATTAATTTCAATACATAAGGCAATGTACCGATTTAGCATTAAACTGTGGATTTCATCGCTATGTTGGATGAAATTTGTCGGCTCATGTTAAAACGGTAAATCCTTTTCAAAAAACCAGGAATTGAAAGTTTTCGTTTTTTAATCGGATCACGATTGAGATTTAAATTGAACTCGTATTTTTGAAAATCAAGACAACACGTGCTTATGAGATACCAATTTTTGGGCGTCGCGAGGGTGCTAATACCTTCCTCGCGCGTAACTGACTCCCGAAACCTAATTTTTATCTGGCTTTTAACGTAGACCCTAAACTCAGCCTTCTTTTCGTTCTAAAAAAGAAATTTAATAGGTGTCTGATCACACATAGGAAAAAGGATCGGTGGCGACTCCCTTTTTATTTCAAAATCGAACTTCAGTTTTCAAACTTTTTCATTAGATCGCCACAATTAGCAACCGAAAGCTAAAATTTTTACGTCGCTACAGCTGGCGACTCCACTGGGGACCTAGCCTTGCGAGTCGAGTCGAATTAAACATGTTATGTCAAAGTTTTCAAATTTCCTTGTTCAAAGTAAATATTTGGTCGTGATCCGAAAATCTCAGTTTCAAAATTCATGCATTTGTATCATGTTGTAAATATTTTTCTAACTCGTTTTACCTTTTTTGTTTTTCAGCTTTAAATTTTTATGGTTATTTTTTATTTAGTTTTTAAACATAAAGGTTTATGAGTTTTTCCCCACACACCGTGTACTTGCATTTTGCATAACATGAGCTCTATACCCGGGCTCCGTCCGTTTAAGTGAAAGTAAACGCTATGCCTTCGTGAGTTAACTCGTCCCTCCGCACAGGCTAGTGAATACTTTCGGGTTACATATGACTTATGCTTTCGTGAGTTAACTTGTCCCTTCGCATAGGCATAAGTAAATGTAATCCCTCGAATTGAACTTGTGAGCCTATGATGGGTTATGACCGAGGCTTCGTACTGATCTTAGCAGACGATAGTACGAGCAATTCGAGTACCTATCTAGAACCAAACCCGCATATAATGAACCATACGAGCCATCCAATTAGAGCCATGTCGAACCTCTGTCCGCTTATAGTCACCAAAATAAGTACACGAGGAGAACGCCTTTTGCCTTTCACTTTGTATATTTACACTGTTTATGTAAAAGAATTGGATTGGGTAGTTTAATTTGTTTCTCAAATCATATTTGTTGTGTTTACTAACCAAGTTTATTTGTTTTTATTTTTATTTTCATCATGCATCATAGGCATCATATTAGGAAGGTGCTGATTAAAGGTTGGTTGCCAAAAAACGGGTTTCTGATGGAGGAGTCAATTACACAAATAACCGAGAAGAATGCCGTGGCTCGGGACTGGTCTCTAAAAACTCAGAGAGAAAAGGGGGACAGTCTAGTAGAAGGGTGTGTTGCCAATTTGCCCGAACAAATATCCGTGAATGTTCGGTAAAATAACCTCGAGGATTTGGTTCGAATTTGGAATCAGTGGGATTCAGACACTAAGGGCATTTTCACTGAGAGGTATGAAGATATAGCTCACCTGATCACCATCCGTGTGGACGAACAGTTGATTCAAGCCATGGTTCGATTCTGGGACCCAGCTTATCAGTGCTTCACCTTCAATCAAGAGGACATGACTCCAACCATAGAAGAGTATGCTGCTTTACTCCGCATCGACAATGTGCAATCCGGCAAAATATATGTGAATGAGCCTAAGCCGATGACCTTCAAGAAAAAGTTAGTAAGACTGACAGACATGACTGATGCATGGGCTGAAAAACAGATAAAAAAGAAGAATGAAACTATTTGCATTCCATGGTCTTCCCTACGAGATTTGGTCCTAAACCATCCTGACATATTGAAGAGAGTAAATCTATTCGCTTTGGCCATTTACGGTTTGGTCATTTTCCCGAAGGTTCTCGGACATCTTGAAGTTGCAGTAGTTGATTTCTTCGAAAGGTTAAAACAAGGAGTCAACCCTGTCCCGACCATCCTAGCCGAGACCTTCAGATCCCTAAACAGTTGCAGGAAAATGGGGAAAGGGCACTTCATCGGATGTGCGCAGTTGCTCAATGTTTGGATTTTGAGTCATTTTTGGAAAGTAGAGAGCACTCCGTTCCACATGTTTTCAAAAACATTTGCCCCGCTAAAAGCTTACCTCAAGAAAGAATGGTCGAAAGAAGTCACCGAGCAACATTGGGTATCAGTTTTTCAGAATCTTCGCACCGAGGATATAACGTGGAGAGCACCCTGGATCCGTCCTTCAGTTCTGCTATACAAATGTGGAAGCCAAGATTGGGTACCTTTACTCGGGTTATGGGGAGGAGTTGGATATGTTTCGCTATTAGTCCAAAGGCAATTTTCTTCGCGACAATTCCTTCCCGCAACTGGAGGATTAGCACAGTTCGAGTTCGCTTTCGCGGGAGAGGGATATATGAAGAGAGTCCGAGACACTGCAAAGTCTTGGAAGGAAATTCATTTCATGGAATTAGCCTTGTATGCTGATACCCTTACCCAAGACTATGACCTATGGAGAAAGCAACGGGTAAATAGTCAGCAAATCTCATCAACAAATTACACTGCCCAGAATCCTTTTTTGGAGGAAGTGCCATCTGAGTTGGACATAGCTAGATAAGAATTCGAGCGAGAAAAAGCTAAGATGTCTAGGGACCTCAGTACCCTTCAAAAAGAAAACTATCAGCTGAAGATTGAAGTTCAGGTTGAAAGGTCCAGAACTGAAAAAGTACAAAGGGAGGCCGAGATCGTGAGAAACGACTTAAGGGACCTTTATTTGGAAAACAAGAAATTAAGAAACACTATAAAAAATAGTGGATTGGGCAAGTCGACAGCAGAGTGGAAGGAAGAAATTAGCAATATCAAGGGAGGAATAGAATTTTGGAAGGGAAAAGCAAAGAAAGAAGGAGAAAAGGCCGCATGCGCCGCAATAGAATTAAGAAGGAAGAATGCCGAGTATGAAATGGTGACTGCAGAATTTGCGAATAGTCAGTCTGAACATCAAGAATTAAAAAGGAGAGCACGAGATTTAGAAAATATGCTACAATCTCGTCAACAACAATTAGATAATCTCCTGAAGGCTCTAGAAGAAAAGAATGATCAGTACGATAGGGATATTCACGCGTATGAAGGAACTCTCCAAGAAAAAGAAATGCAACTCAACTTCTTGATCAATGAAATTCGCAAAGCGGCTATGCAAGTGGTTCAATTATCAGATAAAGCCGAAGTTCTCAGTTGCCAATTCCCTCCGAGCCAAAGATCGAGTATATCAGAGTTTTTAGAGCAAGTGAAGAAACAAGGCAATGTGGCTAGGAAATTTGTGTAACTGTTGGAAAAATGAAAACTTTTTGTAACGTACTCTTCTGATAAATGAAATGCCTACATATGGGGCTATCTTGAAATCGACACCAAATTCTTGCATATTTATTCATAACTAACATTTATGCATCATTTATTCTTTGGACATTCATCCATTCATTCATTCATCGTATGTGCATACCACCGTAATCATCCACCAAAACTAAAGAACCGTGTAATCCGCAGTTGCAATACCACAAGACTGGAATCACGACATTTATACAGAACGCGTCGGCAAGCTAGGGCAATGGAAGCTGAGTTCAATGATAGAATCGAAAGGATGGAAAGGATTCAAAAGGAATTACAAGAGCAACTGGCCAAATCGCAACAAGAAACGAGAGACCTAATGGTAAGATCTCGAGAGGAATCACTCGAGCAAAGAGATCAGATGGCCAAAATGATGGAGATGATGACAACTTTGGTCAAAGGAAAAGGCCCCATGCAGAACCCTGATGTTATGGAACCTCAGTCATGAATTCACCACGATCAGGATCCACTCTATCCCCCGGGATTCACTCCGCCGCCCATATATACAACACAAAGAGGGTATACTCAAGGGGAACCCACAGGCTTGGAACCTCGGCCTATGCCACCTGCTCCACCCACTAATTTGGGGCAAAGAATATTCGCATCGAACCCAGGGGCTAGTCCTGCTGATCCACTAGTTCCAGATCTGGATGACCCAGCAGAGGTAGCCAAGTTAAAACTGGATAACCATGACGCAAAATATAGGAGTCTAGAGGAAAGACTCAAAGCAATAGAAGGCACTGAAGTCTTCTCCGCGTTAGGTGCCAAGGAACTCAGTTTGGTACCTGATCTAATCTTTCCTCCGAAGTTCAAGGCGCCTGATTTTGAAAAATATGATGGGACGAGGTGCCCAAAAGCACATCTCATCATGTTCTGTCGAAAAATGACCGGTTATGTGAACGAGGATAAATTACTCATACATTGCTTTCAGGATAGTCTAACAGGGTCAGCTCTTCGGTGGTACAACCAACTCAGTAGAGAAAAGATTAGATCCTGGAAAGACTTGGCGTCTGCATTCTGCGAGCAGTACAAGCATGTATCAGACATGGTGCCAGACCGGATGACCTTACAAATGATGGAGAAAAAGCCGTCAGAAACATTTAGACAGTACGCGCAGAGATGGAGGGACGTATCAGCTCAAGTGGAACCCCCACTAACAAAAACGGAGATAACCGTCCTCTTTATCAACACCTTAAAGGCACCATTTTATGACAAACTAGTAGGAAGTGCCACGAAGGAGTTTACGGATATTGTAATATCTGGTGAGCTCATAGAGAATGCTGTTAAGAGCGGTAGAATGGAAGGATCAGAAGGCTCAAGAAAAGCAGCACCCATGAGGAAGAAAGAGCCAGAAGCCCACATGGTGGGAACTGGAAGTCGTTACATTCCCAATTCATATCCTAACCAACCCCGACCTCGAAATTATCCACCTCCAAATTTCTATTATCCTCCTCAAACCCCTTACTACCAAACACCACCTTCCTCCTATCCCGTTTACGCCACGAACAACCAAAGACCCGTTACCACTTTCACACAAAACACGGTACCCACTCGAAACCAAACCAGAAATGAGCCAAGACCAGCAAGGCCTAATCCCGAGAGACCGCAGTTTACTCCCATCCCTGTATCGTATGGGGAGTTGTACCCAAAACTTTTGGAGAAACAACTGATTTCTCCCCATTACATGGCACCCCTTAAACCTCCATACCCGAAATGGTACGATCCAATCGCTAGTTGTGCATATCATGCCGGGAACCAGGGGCATTCTACTGAGAACTGTCTGGCTTTCAAAAGGAGAGTTCAAGGGCTCATCGATGCGGGCATTTTACGATTTGATGGTACTGGCGGTACGACCGGGAATCTATTCCCTAACCATAACGAAGGGAATGTAAGCGCAGTAGGAGAGGAGAATAAACGACAAAGTAGAAGATGGGTTTCTGAAGTGAGAACACCTCTGCAGAGAATCTGGGATGTACTAGTTGAAAAAGGGTTGCTTTGTCGTTTTAACGGAGTATTCGAAGGAAAGGATGTAAAGAGTCACAGTTTTTGCGAGTTCCATGGCATCGAAGGGCACGACATTCAGTCCTGTGATGAATTTAGAGGGTTATTGCAAAGTATGATGGATAACATGGAGATCGGGATTTTTTGTAAAGCCGAAGAGGCCGATAGTGGAGAAATATGTGCCTCTGACAATCAATCATCAGGTTCCCCTTATAGCGCTGACCGACCGTTAATAATTTATTATGACGCGAAGAAGGAGCAGGTGAAACCAAAAGTCATAATCGAAGTACCATCTCCTTTCCCTTATAAGGACAACAAAAGCGATCTGCGTGGAATACGATGTCAGCATCGTCACACCTGAAAGTGAAAAGTCTGAAGCCATAATTGAAGATGTTGGGGAGGTAGGTCATTTTACCCGAAGTAGACGGTGCTATTCTAAAGAAGTTGAACCGGTAAAGAAAAGTAGCGACTTGAAGCAAAAAGGGAAAGCAGTGATGCACGAAGTCGAAGTCGAGCAAGAAATTCCACCCGTGGAAGAAACTAAAAAGCCTGCGAATGAGGAAGAAGCTCAAGAATTCTTGAAGTTTATCAAGCACAGTGAGTATAGTGTGGTGGAACAATTGAGTAAGCAGCCAGCACAAATCTCAGTTTTATCTCTACTCTTAAATTCAGAACCACACCGGAACGCTTTGCTAAAGGTGTTAAATCAAGCTTACGTAGCTAACAACATATCCGTTGAGAAGCTTAATCGGTGGGTAAACAATCTGAATGCGGACAATTTCATCTCTTTTAGTGATGATGAGATACCGCCAAATGGTAGAGGCTCGGTGAAAGTGCTGCATATCACGACTCGCTGCAAGGGCTACATAATACCGAACGTGCTCATCGATAATGGGTCAGCGTTAAATGTTATGCCATTGGCCACACTTTCCAGAATACCGATGGATTTGTCCTATTTAAGGCCTTGTCATTCCACGGTAAGGGCATTCGACGGGACGAGGCGCGAAGTTATGGGAAAGATCGAAATTCCTTTGAAAGTAGGCCCTTACATTTATGATGTTGAGTTCCAAGTCATGGATATTACACCCTCTTATAACTGCCTTTTGGGAAGACCCTGGATCCATTCTGCTGGAGCGGTCCCATCATCCCTCCACCAAAAAATGAAATTTATTATGGATGGTTGTCTAGTCATAGTTGAGGGAGAATAAGACATCGTCGCATCTATCTCTGCAGATGCGCCATATCTTGAAGTAAGCAAAGACGCAGTAGAATGTTCCTTCCGATCCCTCGAATTTGTCAATGCCACTTTGTTGCTGAGGGAAACAAAATCCAGTGCCAAAACTGTCGAGAAATACCAGAATGGGTGTCAAATTGACCGTGGGAAGAGGAGCTCGAGCAAGAAGGGTTTAGGCAGACATCTGCACGGAATAGTTAGGGCTTTAAAGCTAGTGCACCACAAGGCCCGGTACGGTTTGGGGTTCTAGCCTGACATGCATCAAAGAAGAAGACAGTGGAAGAAAGATCAGGAAAGAAGGATTGCAAGAACTTTGGGCCGAGAACCAGAATGGGAACCAATAGAATACCCTCCTTTGTCAAAAACATTTACATCTACGGGAATGATATACCTTGGACAAGATGATCCACGAAACATGATGGGGTTAATTGAAAGGGGTTTTCAGAATATCAGTATAAATGTCATTGACAAAGGGGCTGGTGCAAGTAAAGATGTCTCAAGGATACGCCCTTGCCCTCCTGGTTTCATGTTGAACAATTGGACTGCCGAGGAGCTTCTTGTAGTTTATAAGTCTTCAGAGTAATGCCAAACATTAACCTTCTATTGTGTCCTTAGATATAATAGAATTATTTTGTAAGAGCGTGCATTCGCTCTTTATCATTTAAATGAATATCAATGAAGATGCATTTTGTCACGCATTCTCGCATTATCACTAATTTCATAATCAATTTTCTCATTTAATAGCCTATCCTTACATTTGCCACATTTCATGCCATAATATTTTTGTTTGTTGTTTCCAATACTCGGACGCCCCTCTATAGTTTCCTTTTCCATTCAACTTTCAGGTGCTCGGATATCGATGACATGAACAAACCCGTATTGAGTCTTGAAATTGATTTTGAGAGAATTTTGTTGTTTTAGGGAATTTGAAGCAAGAAGAAAATGTTGAAGATTATGTCTCGTCTCCGAATTGTTAAGAATGGTGGAACAAGAGGATAAGCAGATTTTGCCTCATGAAGAATCTGTGGAAACAATAAACTTAGGCACTGAAGAAAGGAAACAAGAAGTGAAGATTGGGACTTCTATTTCAGATAGCACCAGGCATAATTTGATCGCTCTACTCTGCGAATACAAAGATGTTTTCGCATGGTCATACCAGGACATGCCAGGGTTAGATGAAGATCTAGTGGTCCATAAGCTCCCATTAAAGCCAGAATGCAAGCCTATCCAGCAAAAATTAAGACGGATGAGACCCGAAATGCTGTTGAAAATAAAAGAGGAAGTCAAGAAGCAATTTGATGCCGGTTTCCTACAAGCCTCCAAATATCCAGAATGGGTGGCTAACATAGTCCCGGTACCAAAGAAAGATGGCAAAGTACGAATGTGCGTGGATTACCGTGACCTAAACTGAGCAAGCCCAAAAGATAATTTTTCCTTGCCACATATTGATACGTTGGTGGACAACACAGCAAAACATTCATTGTTTTCTTTCATGGATGGATTCTCGGGGTATAATCAGATCAAGATGGCCCCTGAGGATATGGAGAAAACTACCTTCATAACAATGTGAGGAACATTCTGCTACAAGGTGATGCCATTCGGGTTAAAGAATGCTGGGGCAACATATCAGAGAGCTATGGTAATGTTATTCCATGACATGATGCATAAAGAAATAGAGGTCTACGTCGATGACATGATTGCTAAATCCCGAGGGGAAGAAGAGCATGTAGTGAACTTGAAGAAGTTGTTCGACAGGCTGAGAAAGTTCCAGTTAAAGCTCAATCCAGCCAAATGTACGTTTGGGGCTACCTCAGGGAAGTTGCTAGGCTTCATTGTCAGTGAAAGAGGTATCGAGGTTGATCGGACAAAATAAAAGCCATTCAAGAGTTACCACCACGCGCACGCAAAAGGAAGTTAGAGGATTTTTAGGGAGATTAAACTACATCGCCCGATTTATCGCTCAACTTACCAACCAATGCGACCCAATCTTTCGGCTTCTTCGAAAACATAACCCAGGAGAATGGAATGAGGAATGCCAGGTGGCCTTTGATAAGATAAAGCAATATTTGTCTAGTCCTCCAGTGCTAGTACCGCCAACTCCGGGAAGACCATTGATTCTGTATTTGGCTGTGTTCGAAAATTCAATGGGTTGTGTACTGGGGCAACACGATGAGACGAGAAAGAAAGAAAATGCGATCTACTACCTCAGCAAAAAGTTCACTGAATATGAGGCAAAGTATTCGTCCATTGAAAAATTTTGTTGCGCTCTGGTTTGGGTAGCTCGGAGACTCAGACAATACATGTTGTACCATACGACATGGTTGATTTCAAAGTTGGACCCGATAAAATACATGATGGAATCACCAGCACTATCAGGAAGAATGGCCCGGTGGCAGATTCTCCTTTCGGAATATGATATTGCCTATGTAAGTCAGAAGTCAATAAAAGGGAGCGCAATAGCCGACTTTCTAACAACTCGAACAACAGAAGAATATGAGCCGTTAAGATTCGATTTCCCAGATAAAGATCTAATGTGCATCACAGAAATGGAATCTGAGTCATTAAAGGAGAAGTCATGGAAGATGTGTTTTGATGGTGCGTCGAATGCTTTGGGGCATAGAATCGGAGCAGTCCTGATATCACCAGAGGGGAATCATTATCCGTTTACTGCAAGACTGAATTTCTTCTGTACCAATAATATCGCAGAATATGAGGCCTGTATCATGGGGCTTCATGCAACTATTGAACGAAACATCGAAATCTTAGAGGTGTATGGGGACTCAGGCCTAGTGATTTACCAAATCCGTGGAGAATGGGAAGTGAGGGACCCAAAACTGATTAAGTACAGCGATTTAGTGGCCGAATTGATCAAGGAATTCAAAGAAATAACTTTTCATTACTTCCCACCAGAAGAAAACCAATTAGGCGATGCCCCGCCACTTTGGCTTCAATGTTCAAAGCAAGTAAAGAAGCAGAAATAATGCCCTTCAAAATGAGCATATACGAAGTCCCTGCGCACTATTGTAGCATTGAGAAAGAAGCAGATGGACGTCCATGGTTCCATGATATATTGGAATATGTCAAGAATCAAAGGTATCCTGAACAAGCGAACGAGAACGACAAAAGAACAATCAGAAGAATGGCAGCTGGATTTGTTCTTGACGAGGATATCCTATACAAAAGAGGAAATGATCAGATGCTCTTGAAATACATGGATGAGGTTGAATCTAGAAAAGTACTTGAAGAGGTCCATGAGGGAATCTGCGGAACACATGCCAATGGTTTCAATATGGCCAGAAAGATCATGAGACTCGGTTATTATTGGATGACAATGGAAAGTGACTGCATCAATTTTTCCAGAAAATGCCACAAATGTCAAATCTATGGCGATAAAATTCATGTAGCCCCTTCGCCCCTTCATGTCATGACTTCTCCGTGGCCTTCTTCTATGTGGGGCATGGATGTTATAGGGCCAATTTCTCCAAAAGCATCAAATGGACATCGGTTCATTTTTGTGGTCATCGATTACTTCACAAAATGGATAGAAGCTGCTTCGTTTGCTAATGTGACGAGGACTGCAGTTTACAGATTTTTGAAAAAGGAAATCATTTGCCGATATGGTTTGCCTGAAAGAATCATTTCAGATAATGCCACGAATCTGAACAACAAGATGATGAAAGAAAGTGTGCGAGCAATTCCAAATAAAGCATCATAACTCCTCGCCCTATCGCCCAAAGATGAGCAGAAACATTGAGCAGACTAACAAAAAACATTAAAAGGATCATTGGGAAAATGACTAAGGCGTATAAAGATTGGCACTAGAAACTTCCATTTGCTTTGTTTGCATATCGCACATGCAATGCGAACATCTACTGAGGAGCAACTCCTTTCTCTCTAGTCTATGGAATGGAAGTGTGCTACCTATCGAGGTTGAGATCCTCTCTGCGAGTTTTAATGGAATCAAAATTAGAAGAAGCAGAATGGGTTCGAGCTCGATATGATCAGCTGAACCTCATCGAGGAAAAACGTCTAAAAGTAATTTGTCATGGATAGATGTACCAGAAGAGAATGATCGCGGCCCATGACAAGAAAGTACGGCCAAGAGAATTCCATGAAGGAGAACTCGTGCTAAGAAAGATTCTCCCAATACAAAAAGACCTGCGAGGAAAATGGGCACCAAATTGGGAGGGACCATACGTCGTAAAGAAGGCATTCTCAGGAGGAGCTTTGATCCTTACCGAGATGGATGGCAAGGATCTACCGAATCCAGTGAACTCAGATGCGGTGAAGAAGTACTATGCTTGAAAAAAGAAAGTCAAGATGAAAAGCCGAAAAAGGCATCTTAAAAAAAAAGAAAAAAGAAAAAAGATCAGAGCGAAAACCCGAAAAGGGCGCTTTGATTAAACACAAAAGATTATGATGAAAACCTGAGAGGGCATTCTAATGAAGCAAACATTGAAACACAAGGCAAGGTGTTTTAAACCGTCACGACAAAGCGGTGAGACTACGATGATTTGAAGCATCTCTGAAAGCTCAAAATCTTCTACGCAAGGAGCCAGACTCGAAAAGATTCTTGATTGAGGAACGCGGAAGAGTTCATGTGTCGAATATCTAGAGCATTTGTATCCGTTGAATACGATCCTTTCTTTCTTTTTGACATTTTTTACTCTCATTGGTTAACTTCCTTTGTTTGCCACACTTGAAATAAATGAATATGAGATATCATTTTTGTCCCTACTTGACCTTTTTCATGCATCTCATTATGTGTTTATTTACATGATAAATGGTGAAATGACATGCTCTAAATAAAAGAAATGTTAAGCATTACTTGGATGAAAATTTGATAAGCACAAGAGCTTCAAGGCAAGAACGGAGTTCAACCAGGGGCAAAAGAGTAATATCTGAGAAGCGTTGATTACTCGTGAAGCTTGAAGACGGGTACGAGGCCTGAAGAGAAAGTCGAGAATCAAAGCAATGAATGCAGATTCTCAACAATCGTGGCGAAAAGGACATATGACAAACATGCTTAAGGAGCACTGCATAATCATGTAGGCATAAAGGCAGTTAAGACAAACATGTGCATATCATGATAACATCATGCATGGCATATACAGGTACTCCAGCAGAGCAAGAAATCTTGAATGATAGTTGTACTGAACCAAAGGGAAAAACACCTGAGTTCTACCAAAGGACAGGTTTTGATATTTTGATGTTTTAATTCATGCCTTTCAAAGAAAATCAACTCATATTGCGAGAAATGAGTTGAGCCTCGGTGACACGCTGTTGAGTATTTTCAATTTCGGTTTTCAATTTATGTTTCAAAAATCAACTCATACTGCGAGAGGTGAGTTGAGCCTCAAGATACGTTGAGGTAACTCCAATTTATGTTTTTCAAAAATCAACTCACAATGCGAGAGGTGAGTTGAGCCTCAAGACACGTTGAGGTAATTTCAATTTATGCTTTTCAAAAAGTCAACTCATATTGCTAGAGATGAGTTGAGCCTCGGGGCACGCTGAGGTATTTTCAATTTTGGTGTTTTAATTTCAACTCATATTGCGAGAGATGAGTTGAACCTCAGGGCAAGCTGAGGTATTTTAAATTTCTGTCTTCAATTTATGTTTCTCAAAGATCAACTCATATTGCGAGAGGTGAGTTGAGCCTTTTAATTTCTGCTTTTAATTTCTATGTTTCACAAATCAACTCATATTGCGAGAAATGAGTTGAACTCAAGAATTACATGCCAAATCAAGAATAAAGATTGGAGCTGATCGAAGACACCAGATATTATCCCCCTGAAGTTGTGGCAAAGCCCTGAAGTTACAGCGGAGCCGACCATACCAGATCTTGCCTTACTGAAGTGGCAAAAGAGAAGACCACGAACCTTGCCTCACTGAAACAATAGAAGAGCAGAAGGAAGTCGTGGACTTGACCTTTATGAAGCTACATCAAAGTAGATCGAAGCCACAAATCTCATATCTTTGAAGCCACATCGGAGTAGATTGAAGCTACAAGACATATGTCAAAAGATACAGTGGATTGAACCAAAGCTACAAGATGCGATGGACTAGAATGGGACCACCTGAGCAAGAAGAGCACCGATGAAGTTGAGACTCGGCAAGATGAGGCAAAATTGGCCTTTCCTTAAGTCTTTGCTCTATTCTCGTTGCACGACAATGAGCAAAGAGGGGCAGCTGTACAGGCCAATTTTTAAATAGAAAACCCAAACTAAAACCATTAACCCATTCAAACCCTTAGCCCATTATCCCAACCCCATTTTACAAAACCCAATTACCTAAAATTAAACCCAATACCCACCAAACCCTAAAACCCAAACAATACCCAAAACCCGGAGCCCAATAGAAGCCAAACACCCATTAGTCAAACTAGGGTTTCAGAAAAGCTGAAACCCTAGCCACCCTCCTCCTACTTTCGGCGCCACCCTCTCCCCACTAGCCCATGCACGCCGCAACCACCCCTCTGACACCAGCACCGGTCACCTCCGCCGCAATACCTGCAAACAATAAATAGAAAGTGACAGAAAAAAAATACAAACAAGTTGTAACAGAGGCTATAAAAGCCGAATGGAAAACCATTGTAAAGGGGTTAGATTTTCAGAAATAAAAAATTTCATATACACAAGAGGATCCAAAAAAATATAAAGACAATACGAAAACAATACCAGTCGAGCAACCAGAATACAAGCCTCAAACATTTAAGGTGATCTTTACATTTTCTATTCTTAACTTCATTTTTAAACCTATTTTCCATCTAAATATATATTATTTACTGAAAAATTATAAACAAAAAAAAGAGAAATTTTTTGAAATTTTACCTTTTTCCGGCCATCTGTGTCGGTGGTGGCGTGTGCGCAAACGAGTCTCTGGTGACGACCAACGACCCTTCCCCTCACGAGTCTCTCCCCTCTCCTTCCTTTCTCTTTTTCTCTCTTCCTCTCTTTTTTTTTTCTCCTTTCCTCCAAATGATTTTTTTTCGATTTTTGGGCCTTTATAGGCCCCCAAAACAACGTCGTTTTGAAGTGCCATTTAGCCCCAAAACGACGTCGTTTTGGCCTATGCCCGACCCGTCAGACCCCATTCGCTAGGGATCCGCGTGTTTTTATTAATGGGTTATTTATGCGCGCAATCCTTCCGCTTTTTCAAGGTTTTCAATTAAGTCTTCCAAGCTTTTAATTTGGCCCGGAAATTTTGTTTTTGTTTCATTTCGGTCCCTCTCTGCTTTGAGAGCTTTAGGCGAATGGTTTATTGCCCGATCTAGTCCCTCTTGTTTGTTTACGCGTGCGAGTTTAGTCCTTTCATCTTTATTTCCTTTTAAATTCCCCAAAACTTTGTTATTAATTCAATATTAGTCCTTTCCTATTTATTTTTGTTTCTTTATTAAATATTATCATTATTATTTCTAACGTATTATTAATATTATCAATATTATTATTATTATTTTTATATATTAATGTATATTTTCATTATATATATGCATACGTATATATTTATATATAGTTTTAGTTTTAGTTACTTTAATTTCATATTGTTATTATTAGTATTATAATATTATATTTATTATTAATATTAGTATATATTTTATTATATATATATATATATATCTATATATATATACTTTTTTTATATATCGTTTCTATTATTACATTTATTATTTTCACTATTATTATATTTATTATTTTCATTATTATACATATATATACATATAGATGTTTTCAAGTATTTATTATAAATATATTTTTTATTATATTATTATGTATATTATTTTACTCATGTCTTCATTATTTTTTTATTTATTATATTTTTATATATTTAAAATTATATTATTCATGTATTTCATTTTATTATGTATATGTTTTATATCATTTTATGTACATACTTTTAATATTATTATGTATTTATATATGTACACATTTATGTAGTATTATTAATATATTTTTTTGCTTATGTTATTAGTATTTGAATATGTATTGTATATGTTCATTATATATATTATGTATATTTATATTATGTTTTATGTATTATTATGTATACTTTTGTTTCATTATTACGTATATATTTTAATACCATATTTTATATATATTATTATATCTATTTTTATCCCTATTATATTTATTGTTTATATTAGTACATACATTCTATTATACTTGTATATGTATTCTATATATAGTATTATTTTCGTATATCATTATATTATTTATTTCACCTATTATTTTCATTATTATCACTTATTATTTTGTTTTATAAATTATTATGTATATATTTATCATATATGCCACGTATGTATATTTTTCAATGTTCATTTTATTTATGTATATATTATGTAAATATTTTAACATTATCTTATGCATTTTTATATATCACATATATATATATATATATATACCTTTTTAGTATTGTCTTTTTACATATCATGTAAATATTTCGAATACTATATTATATTTATTCTTGCATATTATCTTATATATATATTTTTAAATAACTTTATATCATGTATGTATTTTTAACATTATCCATGTACATACTTTGTATATTAACATTATGTTTAAATTTTAATATATATGGGTACGTATATAGGCAACATTATTAGTTTTATCATGTTTAGTGCTTATAATATTATTATCATACTTATATTTGTTTCAATATACTTCTAGACCTGTCTTTTATTCATTTTACTTCATATCAATTTGTTTTACGTTTAAAGGAAAATCTTTTTCTAATTAATTTCAATACATAAGGCAATGTACCGATTTAGCATTAAACCGTGGATTTCATCGCTATGTTGGATGAAATTTGTCGGCTCATGTTAAAACGGTAAATCCTTTTCAAAAAACCAGGAATTGAAAGTTTTCGTTTTTTAATCGGATCACGATTGAGATTTAAATTGAACTCGTATTTTTGAAAATCAAGACAACACGTGTTTATGAGATACCAATTTTTGGGCGTCGCGAGGGTGCTAATACCTTCCTCGCGCGTAACTGACTCCCGAACCCTAATTTTTCTCTGGCTTTTAACGTAGACCCTAAACTCAGCCTTCTTTTCGTTCTAAAAAAGAAATTTAATAGGTGTCCGATCACACATAGGAAAAAGGATCGGTGGCGACTCCCTTTTTATTTCAAAATCGAACTTCAGTTTTCAAACTTTTTCATTAGATCGCCACAATTAGCGACCGAAAGCTAAAATTTTTACGTCGCTACAATCGTGTTGTAACATTTTAGTCATTGAGCCTTTAATTATCGTTAACAGTGTAACAGTAAACTGATGTGGCACGCTAAATCATCATTTCAAAAGAAAATTTTAGGTTAAATTATAAAATTGGTCCCTATTTTTTTTGTTTTGAGGAATTTAATTATTTTCTTTTATTTTTTTAACCTTCTTTTTTTTTCTTTATTTTCCTGTCTCTTCTGATTCTCTCTCTATTTTCCTCCCTTCTCTATTTCTTTTAACATAGTTTTTCTATTTTTTCCATTTGTTAAAGCTAGCCCCTATACTTTTATTTTTTTGAACAATTTAAATTTTTTTCTTTATTTGTTAAAGCTAGATATCTTTAATTACAAACTTAGTGTGTAAACCCAAAGACCATTTTCAATCATTGCAAGATGAATAAAATAGATCTTATTGAATTAATCAATATTGATTCTTCTTCGATATATAATAGAACACCAAGCTACATTCTACCAAAGACATTGATTTGCTTACCAAATTGATGCCAATAACTAGAAACCAAGCTAACCCTAATGAGATCAGAAAAGTTAACTAGATTCATCAGAATCTTCATTGAAATATCAAGTCCAAGGAATTCTATAAAATTAGCACAAGAATCCATTTTTGGGTCCTTTGTATAGCTTCAACAATAACGGTAAAATATCAGAAACCTCAATTCATAATTGTCTATAATAAGCAAAAAAAAAGATTAAAAAAATATTTATTCTAGGTTTTCATTGAAGATCAATACAAAATTGTTACCCTAAGATAAAAACATATTAAAAACTAATCAAAAGAAAGATTAAATAGAACGTAAAGGAAATACCCAATACCAAAATAAAAGTATAGGGACTAGTTTTAACAAATAGAAAATATAGAAAAACTATGTTAAAAGAAATGGAGAATGGAGAAAAATAGAGGGAGAAGCAGAGAGAATGGAAAAAAAGAAAAAAGAAAGAAAGTTAAAAAACATAAAAGAAAAAAGTTAAATTGCTCGGAATGAAAAATTATAAGGACCAAATATATAATTTAACCTAAAATTTTTGTTTAAAATGATGATTTAACATGCCACGTCAGCTTACCGTTACACTGTTAACGACAATTAACGGCTCAATGACTAAAATGTTACAACACGATAACGCAAGTGACTAAAACGTAACATTTCAAACATAAGTGGCTAAAATGTAACCTGAGGCATGTACAGGCCAATTTTGGGCCACCCCCAAAACCCAATAACTAAACCTACCCAAAACCCCTTAACCCATTTTTTAAATCCTCAACCCTTTAGCCCATTAAACCCATAACCCAATACATTACCCAAACCCATTACAAAAAACAAACCCTCAACCCAATTACCCACTAACCCATACCCACTAACCTAAACCAACCAAGCTCACCTAAACTAAAACCAAACCCACCGAAACCCTAGCCCCATGTTCAGCCCCTACTTGCCCACTTGCACTTACCCATGTCCCATCCACCACCGGCCTCTGTCATCTCAGCACCGCCGTTCAACCACTACCTGCAAAATAAAGAAATCACGCAACAACAGCAAGAAAATGTAACAAAGCAGGCTATAAAAGCCAAATAGAAAACAGAAAGAGGGGTTCTTTTCCCTTTTCTTTTTTCCTCTTTCTTTGTAAAACATCAACTAAAAAGAGAGTTTGATTCCAATACAAACACAAACAGATCAAAAATATATAAGAAGAAATACAAAAAATAACATCGATCCAGCAATCAAAAGTACCGACATCAAACCCTAAGGTAATTTTTATTTTCATTTCTATTTTAGTTTCGAATCTATTTTTTATACCTTTAAATACACAGAGATAAATAGACAATAATATTTCAGAACATAAAAATATAAAAAAAGAAAAGAAAAAAGAAAAATTTACCTTTCCGCCACCATATGCGGTGGCAGCCACTGGCAGTGCGGTGAGCTTCACGCTGGCCGTCCAGTGACTAAGCCGTGGTGTGAGCCCTCCCCTCTCCCCTCTCTCCTTTCTTCCCTCTCTCTCTTTTCTTCTTTTTTTTTCTCTCTTCTGCTGAAATGTGAAAATTTTAAAAAAAAATTGGTTTTTATAGAGGAATAAAACGGCACCGTTTTGGCCGTTACCCCTAGACGCTTAAACGGCGCCGTTTCGCCATAGTCCGACCCGATCCGGCGCAACCCACTCTAGGATCCGCGTGTTTTTAATTCAATGGGATATTTGCGCAATCGATCCTTCCGCATTTTCAGTGTTTCAAATCAAGTTTATATTTATTTATAATTTGGCCCTAAAGTTCGATCTGCCTTACAATTTAGCCCCGTTTAATACGTAGCGTTTTAGAGGCTTGGGGATATTGCGCCTTTGGTCCCCCATGTTTCACGCGTGTTGCAATACGACCCTGTGGCTTATTTTTATTTTAGATTTGGCCCCAAAACTTCGATTTTTATCCAACTTTGGTCCTTTTTTCGTTTATCTTTAATTCTTATTTAAATTTTCTTGTGTTTTCATATTATTATTATTATTATTATTATTATTATTATATATTATTGTATATTTTTATTATATGCGTATATATATATGTATTTATGTTTAGTATGTTAGCTACTTTATTCTAATATTTAAATGTTATGTCTGCTTTTATATATTTTAATAGTATATTATTATTATCTTTATTACAATAGTGTATATTTTTATTTATGTGTATAGATTTATATATATAGTATTTTTGTGTTACATTGTTATTTTTCGTATTTTAATACCATTACTATTATGATTGTTAATGTAGTGAATGTGTTGTTGTAAGTATACATTTTTATATCGTCATTGTTATTATCATCAAACATAGTATTATTTAGGTATTTTGTTATATATGTATATATCTATTTGTGCATAGCATTACTTTTTAATTGATTTATTCTAATATTTCTATATCGATTATATGTATTTAATATGCCTATGTACATATTCATGTATTATTGGCTGTTTGTTCCCTATATATATGTATTATGTAAATAATTTAATATTATTTAACATATATATTTTCGTTTTATATGTTTTACATACGTTTTTAATATATTATACTTTATATATTGCTATGTATATTTTTAGTATATATATATTTGTGAAATATTATCAACAGTTTTATTATTATATATATCGTGCACATATTTTAATACTACATTCTACAAATTTTTATATTACGTATATATATTCCAACATTATATACTTAGCATTTCTAATATCCTTATTATTTATATCTATGAATGTATATGTCTTTGTAGTATATTAGTAAATCCATTTTTATATTGTTGTCATTTCTAATGTATATGCATATATCATCAATGTGTTACATATATTATATATTTTCAATATTTTTGCATTATTGCCCTATTTGTTATTTACTTCAGCATATTTTTAATTTTTCCATTTATTTATTTTTATTTCATCTCAACTTTGTTTTATATTACTTCAAGAATTTTATCCATGTTTTTCCAATTAATTTCAATAATCGAGGCCATGTATCGATTCATCATCAAGCCCTCGAATTTCATCGCTATGTTGGATGGAATTTGATGGCTCGTGTTAAAACTGCATATCCTTCTAAAAATCAAAAATTAAAAAAAAAAACTTCTCGACTTCTTTTAATCGGATCACAACTAAATTTTACATTGAACTCGTATTTTTGAAAATCAAGACAATAGGTGTTTATGAGATACCAATTTTTGGGCGTCACGAGGGTGCTAATACCTTCCTCGCGCGTAACCGACTCCCGAACCTTAATTTTTCTCTGGCTTTTAATGTAGACCCTAAACTCAGCCTTCTTTTCATTTTAAAAAGAAATCTAATAGGTGTCCGATCACACCTAGGAAAAAAGATCGGTGGCGACTCCCTGTTTATTTTAAAAACCAAATTTTAGCTTTCAAGTTTTCAATAGATCGCCACAATTAGCGACCGAAACCAAACAAAATTTTTACGTCGCTACAAGGCAAACTAAAATGACTATTTTGGTAGTTTACCCTATTGTATATTGTGATTAATATTAATATGAAGGGTAAACTACACCCAAGGTAACTAAACTATTTATAAATTTATATTTTGGTCACTCGATTTTAAAAAGTTACACAATCGTCACTAAATTATTTGAAAGTTTTCATGCAAATCACTAGTTGTTAAGGTTTTTTTTTAAAGCCCCACTAGTAAACTCCAAGTGATAATTTGACGATTGTTGCAATGGATCAATACTCATCGACAAGTAGAAGAACATATCTTAGATTCAAGTCGATTTGACAACCATTTCTAGAGATCGGAGAATAAAAATGTTTGGATTTAGTTTGCAGTTTCGTGACATTCAAAGTTGTTTATGAAAAAAAATTGAATTGTAGAAGAGAAGGGAAATGAGAGTTTTTGATTGGCGCAAATTGTGCGAACAAAGAAGGTCATATAACAATAATTTTAATAGGCGAGTGACTTAAATGAAAACTTTCAAATAATTTAATGACTATTTTATAAATTTTTGAGTTAAATAACTAAAATATAAATTATTAATAATTTAATGACCTTAAAAATAATTTTACTCTTAGATAAATATAAATAATGTGGAAAGAAACGAGCACATATTATTGAGTTCCCCATGTTACGAAGCTATTTAGTGGCTGCATTGTCAGTGTCATTTCCAAGAGATGGGCGATTATTTTTCCATACCAAGTCTCCAATTATATGACACGAATTGTTCTTATTCTCTCATATCTTTAAAGGTTTTTTTGGGCTTCACCAAAATAGAAAATAGTGGTACCATTGGGGGACAGATTCACACCAAGTTTGCATTAAATATGACATAAAATTGTTACAAGCAAACGGCAAAACATTCAAAGGCTAATCCTTCAAGATATGCTGCGCTATCTTTGTATATAACTTAACCTATATCTTTATCTCTAATAATTCACTCTTACACACGTTTTCTCTTGTTTTTTAAAGGATGATAGCAATAATGCTTCATTATTTTTTTTTTTTTTTTTTATGTAGGACTTGCTAATAAAACGCGTTTAAAAGATTTAATGCAACAATAAGATTATCCTAGTTGACAATAAAGTGAACGGAATAAGTGGGAGTGGTACTAGTGGATATTTTTTCATGCATTTAGACGAGTTTTGATCTCGAATCATTATTGTTGGAAGAGTTTTATTTGAATACTACATGGATTCGAATATGATTAGACTCAGATCGTAAAATGGATGTAGACACTTGTGATTATAAAAAAAGTATAATGTCAAATTTAACTCTCAACGTTGGCATCTTTATCAATTTAGCCCTTATTCTTTTTTTAGTTAAATTTGACCCTCAACGTTTTAAAAAGAGTCAAATTTAATTATCAACCTTTTAAAAAGAATTGATTTTTTTAAAGAAAATGCTAACTAAAACATTAAATTTTTTAACATTGCAGTCCGCATGGTATTCCACATGTACTCTATGCTACATTTTTTTTGAAGTTTTATAAATTTTAAATTATTTGTTGACGTGACATATAAGACAAATAATCTCATGTCAGTATGAAGTATATGTAGATTGCCACACGAGCTGACATGCCAATACTAAAAAATTAATGTGTTTTAATCAATATTTTTGTTAAAAAAATTATTTGATAATTTATGAAAGATTAATAGTCAAATTTAATTAAAAAAATGAGATTAAAATTGACAAAATAATTAATTGTAGACATAAATTCAAATTTTATTGGAAGTTTTTATGAATTGGAATCGTAACCAATAAGACATGTTAATGTATAAAAGTAAAGAATCTTATGATGAACCTAACTCCGAATGTGGTCTCCGGTGTTTAGATGGACCGACAACTCATCAACATTACGCCATGTATTTGATTAATTGAGATTAATATGTATCCAAAGTTAATAGAAATTTAGGAGCATGCATGTATTTATTCAAATAATTATTGAAGAAATCTTTACTTTTGTCTGATCTGGATTCTCCATCACTTTATTTACTGCCAATCTATTAAAAAATTTAAAATATTAAACGATGTTTGTATAACTAAATTTATGCACATAATAAATAATTTATTATTCGAATAACTTCTATTTTTTTAGTTAAGTGAATGCGGAATTATTTGTAAGCATGTTGATTAAGTATTAGTTTAATTGGTGTCGGTATTTAAATTTAAGTTTTTTTTTTTTTGTTAAGGATTGAGAAGGATTATTGGTTAAATTATGTATTGTATAAAAACAATAATATTTTATTTAAATCATATTTTTAAATATTTTTAATAATTAGATTAGCTGATGAGGCCTTAATATTATTGATTAATGCGGAGGTCTTGGATCGTTGAGCACTCAAATTCACAATTACAATGTGCCAGTCTTCAATCTCAGAAGATACGTTATAAATGAAATTTGTCTAATTCTTTCCGATTTTTCATCTACTATATTTAATACTAACTTAATTCTGCATTATGATTGCTCGAATATGTATTTTTATGTATATTTATATTATAATTGTCAAATTATTTCCAAAAAAAAAATATTAGATTAGATTAGGAAGATCCTAACATCTATTAGCGCCGCTCTCTATTAAAGTTTAGATAGCTAATTATATCGTTTTTTGTTTCCCTTTACCGACGGATCATGGAAAATTGTCAGTATTATCAGTCAAATTCTTTTTTGACTACGAAAAAAAAACGTGGCCTGTTTTCCTTGTAAACCCTAAACTTGTAAGATACGCATTTAAGGTTTGTTAATTGTTGCTATTAAGAAACATTTTTTCCCTTGAAAATTGTTGAAATTTATAATATATGAAGATAAAGATTGGAAGGTGATCAAGGACACTTAGATAATCTACTTTATATAAACAATTCATATTAATTAGATAATTAAAAGTCCAAACTGAAGATTAATTTATTAAAAAAGAAAGGTTGGATGTGAAGCATTGATGTAACTTATTAATCAAATTAGTTGATAAAGTAGCAATTAAATACTACATAAAATTCCCACGAGAGTCACCCACGTCCACCTATGACATTTTTATATTAAATTTAATCAGAGATTATAAGTTAATTAAGCGTGTATATGTATATATATTATATATAAGAATGAAAGGTTAGAGACTGAGGCTGGCTGTAATTTGCTGACTGAGGACTGCATATTCTTTAGTCCTTACCCATTATTATGAACTCAAAACAGATCGAAGGGCAAAGGCAAATCAATTTTAATTTGGTTTAAGATATGATGATATCTTCATTTAAGTGATTTGCTATGGGAACATGACAACACGAACAGATGTACAATGTTGTATATAATTAAGGCACCTAACCTCCACACTTGCTCCCCAATATAGAGGAATTAACTAATTAAAGATATTTTAAATTAAGACGTTTTAGAATTAGATTTCTTTACGTATCATAACATCATTTAAATTTAAAAATTAATTGGATTAAAAAATCGGTTTGACAAAACCCTAATTTTTTTCTTTAAGTAGTGTCTAGCGGCGGTGTTAGCCTCCGTGTTAGTTACCACCCGCCTTTTTCTTCTACCCATCAACCCTTTTTTTCTTTCTTTTTCTCATTCACTCCATGCGTCTTCTCTCTTTTCAGTTTGCAGATCTATTTTGTGGATATTTTTGTTGTCTTCACAAGTTCAGATGGACAGATGATAGTGTCTATCATCATTAAAATATGATTGACCACCGATGGTTTCTTTTAGAAAGTGGGTAGCTCTTTGTTGATTTCTTAATCTGTTTTTGTTTTGAGAGTTTTTCAGAATAATAAATGATTTCATGAGTCTGTTTGGACTCGTGTTGTCTTAAGTTTTATATTTTTTTGTTTGTTTTTCCATTGTTTAATAATTCTTCACTTTTAGAAGTTTTTGTCTACTCTTGTAGTATGTGGTTGATTTCCTTATTGTATTAAGTGCTTGCAATCACTCCTAATATGTTATACTTGAGTTGTGATCGAGCCAATTGTCAACGTGCCATAATGTTCTATTGATGCTGAAGCTGAAGTTTTTGTTGTGTTGATGGAGTTTGTCCTTCAGCGCGTATAATGGTGTGTTATTTTTCCTCCCAAATTGTATGATCTTATTCATTGAATGAATTAATGAATTTCCCTTTTTAAAAAAATCGATTTGACAAAAAAAAATATTTGTGCCTAAAATTAACCAGTCTTGACTCGATTTAACTTAGACCCATTTTACACTTCTTCTCGTGATGGTCCTCACCAGAGATGACACTAAACTCCAAAGGGGTACAGTGCATATAATACTATTAGCCATCTTTGAGTCACCATCTTCATTTCACACAACCGGCATTAGTTTCATTGTCTTCCAAGTTGGATGCTACTATTGTGCCTAATAGAGTTCGGTTCTTTGCCCCATGGATTATGATCAGATTGGGGGGGACCTCTAAACAACTAGATATGCCATTTTGTTCATGGCTGTGGATGTTATTGAAAACATTCGGTATAGAATTTATTATGATAGTGATAATTGATAATTATCTAAGACATGGATAGCTTATAAATCTACCAAAGAGCCCAAATTGTACCCTACTACAAGCAAAATTGTTGTTGCTGGTGCTGTCTATAAGAACCGGCTTTATCCAAGGGTTTAGAAATTAGGAAGTCAATGTTAGAAGTTATAGTTATGGGGACAAGGAAAAAGATTGGTAGTTTAATGTCGTCTTTCTTATTTGCAAATACCGAAATTGAAGCAACATATGCAGCGCCAAATTCAGCCCCCCATTGTCCATCACGCAAAAAAACAGATTGATTCCGAATTGAGTATGGCTATATGATGGATTGTGACTTTTAAAAAAGTAGGGGTCAAAAAGAAATTGAAAGCAAGGGAAAATAGCAGGAATCGATCACTATATTCATAGAGTACTACATAATTCGTTAAACTCATTTAATAAATTGTGGATGAGGGGATGACAGTTTTACATATCTGGATTAACGTCGCACATAAAATAATAAAGTGAAAGTAAATCAAGTTTACAATAAATGAATGGACCTAAATTGGAGAGGAATAATTAGGGATGATTGAGACATTGAAAGAAAAGAAGGGGGCCGATAATTGGCTTTAATTTTAATAAGGCATTGCAGCTGGGGAGTGGGGAATGTGTGTGGGATCATGTTCATGGCTGATGGGGGTGTATAATATAACCATGAACATGTGATAAGAGAAATTGTTGTACAGACTAAGGAGGGTAGGCTAATGGATGATGGTCTTGACAATGTTATGTTCTTTTCATTAATTTTCTTGTATAGTTTTCTTTGGCTTTTGTTTAGGTTTAAATTTAGTGTAGGATTGAGATCCGTTTGCATGTTATTGTAATTTTATTTTACAGATGGAATAAAATCACTTGTTCAAAGAAAAGGGAGGGTAGGCTACTTCCATGATAAGTAAAAGAAAAGAAGATAAATATTAAATTATATATCAACTTTAATTTAATGTGAAATGTATATATGGTTATGATTTTGTTTGATTTATACATGAAATTTTACTGACAAAATTATTGATTTAGCACAATTTTACGTTGATATATTACATACACTAACAATTGTATTAATCTAATATGAAAATAAATACATGTATTCGTTTTTTCAAATGTGTATAATTAAATTAAAATTAAAATATTAATTCAACAAATTATGCTTACGTCCTCAAACACTACTAAATATATTACATTACAAAAGATACAAATAAAAATTTATAAATAGAAAAGGAAAAATTACCTTAAAGGAAATGACAAATTTTGGGATAATTTAAAAGTTGAAAAACCATCTCTATTTATAATAGTACAAGCACTCCATAACCTTGTATTTTTTAAATGTGGGTTTATGCTATTTCTAACACCAACATCATCCTCCCTTATGTCCCACTTATTAACAATAATGGTTTATTAAAATTAATGCTAGTTACTGGCCCTTTCTTCGCTTTCAATCTCCCAATCATCCCTACCTACTATTTTTTCAAGGCTAATTCATTTATCCTAAACCTGATTTATTTTTATTGCAAATGTAAGACTACTTTAATTTCAACCACATCTTATTATTTGAGTTCAATTAAAAATTTAGTACTTTATGAATACAGTGATAGATCCTTACACTTATTTCCAAATTCATTTTGATCCTTCACTTCGGAAGTCATTATCTATTAGTCCATTAGGGACTTTGTTGCGTGATGGGAAATGGGGCTGATTTTGGTACTGCATATGTAAGTTGTTATCGTTTCCCACACCCCCCATTGGCGTTTACGAATAACAAATATTACATTAAACTACCAATCTTTTTCCAAGTCCACTAACTATGACCTCTAACGTTGAGTTTCTAATATCTAAACCCTTGTATACGGTGGGTTCTTCAAGACAAAAACAACAATTGTGCTTGTCCTTGATTTATAGGCTACGATTTGTCTTTTGTAAAGAACCGAACTCTATTAGGCAAAATAATAGCATCTAACTTGGAAGATAATGGCATTAATGCTGGTTATGGGAAATTAAGATGGTGACTGAAATATGGGCAATAATATGGACCATATCCTTTTGGAATTTGGCGTGTGATCAATTTCGTTAATTATATTTATAACAGGTCAAATCGAGTTTAAACACAAATATTTTTTTATAGAATAATATTTTTTTTGCCCAATCTAATTTTTGAACATATTAAGCAAGAGACTTTTAAATTATTGACTTTGTTTGAGTTAAATATCTAAATTAGTTTTTGAACAGGAGGGACATGGATGAGGTGGAGAGAGAGGGGAATTTCAGGGAGAAGGAGAGAGAGTGTGACGATGGGTAGGGATAATTTCATCGTATTTTAATAGAAGTGGTGACATTGTATAATTTCATTCACTAAGATTTTGTTTTAACGGCACCAACAGAAAATACCAACTTCAGTTACGAAATCAAAGTTTAGATATCTAACTCAAATAAAATTAATAATTTAATAACCCGAATGAATCTAAAAACATAAGCAAAACAATTCTAAAAGGTCTTAATATAAAATATGCTTAGTTAAATACTTTCTCTATATTGGGGAGCAAGTGTGGAGGTTGGGTGACTTAATTATACACAACATTCACAACATTTGACATCTGTTCATATTGTCATGTTCCCATAGCAAATCACTCAAATGAAGATTGTCGTAACCATTTTTTTTGAAAACCGGGGATCGACTTGGATTTTGGAAATGAAAACGAAAAAAAAGGGGAGTCGCCACCAATCCTTTTTGATGAGATGTGATCGGATCACCTTAAATTAATCATTTTAATAAAATTTAAAATTTACTAAAACGAGAGTTTTTTTTTTTGGTCTACGAAAATCAGAAAACGAGTTCGGGAGTCGGTTACGCACGAGGAAGGGTTAGCACCCTCGATACGCCCAAAAATTGGTACCTAGTTATTAATTAATGTCTTAGTGGAAAATTTAAAAACTTGAAAGAATTTAAAGTACGATCCTTCTTTATAAAAACGCTCAAGTGTTAAAGACCCTCTCGTCTCAAAATATGAAATGTCATATCCAGTGAGTTAGGACACGACACCTTGAATTTTCGAGAGCGAGCTTGCCTTTTATAGAAATTTTGAGTATTTTAATTTATTAAGAGGATATTCGATTATCTAGAGTAAATGAGGGAAATCGATGCCCAGTAAGTTAGGGCACGTATCTCAAATTCTCAAATACCGAATATCGCCTTTATTTTAAAACAAATTCTTATTTCGAGGTGACAAAATGTCATACCCGGTAAGTTAGGGCACAACACTTCGTATCTCCGAGAATAAGTATTTTTCAAAACTCGTATTACGATTTACAAGAACATTCCGTATTTAGGTTAAATAAGAAAAGTCGAAACCCAGTAAGTTACGGCACGATTGTCTCGAATTACCGAATACAGAATATCACTTTTATGAAAGAATTGTTTTAAGGCATCGAGTAAAAAACATAATGTAATTTATAGCAAAACATGAAAGCGAATGATGGCGCTAATACGTAATAATAAGCGCGACAGTGTCAAATATAATAATACGAGCGATTATGAAAGGTGAAATAATAGCAAGGCTAGTAAACAAACGCATGAGGAAAATGGAATGATCGAACACATAGGCAAATAAATAAACAAGATAAATAAATAAATCCTGGCAAAATAAAAAGACAGTGATAACGAAAACAGTAATAATAGTAATAGCATAAATAATAATAGTATGGAACGATAATAACACATGACAATAAACACGATAATAAATATGAAGTAGTTGGGGACATATATATGTACGACATGTAATACTAGATTAGATATATATATATATATATACAATATTTATAAAAAAATAACTAATGATGACAGTATAAAAATATATACATATATGTTAAAATATATATACGTAATAATAGAAATAACAATGCATATGTAATATAAAAAATATATACATGATATACACATACAAGGAATAATAATATTGGAACACAAATATTACATAAAATATACACACAAATATATATACATATAATAATGATATTAGAAGTATGTACAAGAATAAAAATAGTATAATAAAAAGTAGAAAACAATGATAATAAAATTAAAAACATATATATATATATATATATATATATATGTATATCAAGAACATATTTATGATAGTAATATTGAGTACTAAAAGTATGTGTATAATATAGACAAAATACATACATAATTTAGTATCAAAAGTATTTACATAATATATATATATACGCATTTGAAATAAAAATAACGTTGAAAACGACAATTAATAATACTACCTAGATATATACATGTATAAGATAGATATAACAATAATATGATATTAAGAATATATATTTTATATGAAGGTAAAAGATGTATACATAATATATATTAAGAATAATGATAGCAAAAATAATACTACGTATATATAGCAATACATAATATAGTTAGTAAAAATATATACGTAACATATTAAATATATACATAGTATTAAAAGGTAGAAATATGCTTTTATATGTATAAAATATAGACAAGATATAATATTATCATATTAATAATGCTTTATAACATATATACATATACATAAGTATTAATTAAAATAATAATAATGAACCATTAATAAAAATACAACCATAATAAAATATGATACTATAAGTATTAAAAATAAATTAGAATAATGAGGAAAAAGGATGAAATTGAATTAATAAAGTGGAATTTTGAGGCGAATTTAAAGTAAATAAAGGAAAAAGGGACTAATTTGAACACGCGAGCGGCCAGGGGGGACCGAAGATGAAATAATCCCGCCTTCCTAAACGATGTCGCTCAGACATGGGCCAAATTGAAGCCCGAAATAAATTTTAGGGCCAAATTAAAAATCAAATAAGACTCAATTGTGAAGCCTTGGAAAAGCGGAACGACCGAGGCGCAAATAACCCTCGGTCCAAAACATGCGGACCCTGGGCATAGGCGGGTCGGGTCTTCAGGTCTGGCGTCAAACGACGCCATTTTGGCGCCTGAAATCAGGGCCCAAAACGACGTCGCATGGCTCCTCTATAAATGCTAAAAATCCCACAAAAAAATTCTTCCAACTCAAAAAAAAATTTCCTTCTTTCTCTCTTAGGTTAAAACCCGAAACCGCCAAGAAGGCCCCCAACAACCGACCGACCACGCATGTGGTGGCTCGCCATGCCATGCCACACCAGTGCATACTGGTGGCGGAAATCGCCCCGAGGTGAAATTTTTCCCTCTTTTTTTACTTTATTTTTAGTGCTTAAAAAATATGTATGTATATACTATATGAAACAAAGAAAAATGCGTATAAATAGGTTCGAAAAAGAAAATAAAAAACCTTGTTTTAAAATCTTTAAACTTCTTTTGATGTTTCTCTCTGCTGCGATTTACACTCGTATTTGCACCAATTTCGTTGATAAAACGACTATTTAGTGCTTGGATCTGTGTGTATATATATATAAAAAAAAACCCTTTTACATTGTGTGTTTGGGCTTATATAGCCATTTTTTCTATCCTATTTTGCTTTTGTCTTGTCCTTTTAATGCCTGCAGGTGCGCATGGAGCGGCGGCACAGTAGTGGGCGTAGGTGGAGCAGTGGCTGGTTTGAGGGGCGATAGGACTTGGCGGCGCTAGGCTAGGGTCAGTGCTGGAGGGGACAGAGGCGGCACCTAGGGTTCTTAGTTTAGGATTTCTGTTTTGGTTTTTTCTTTTTCTTTTCCCTTTTTTTTTTTGATTTGGGCTATGTTATTGGGCTTCTGTTGGTTTTTGTTTAGTGGATTTAGAAAATGGGTTTTGGGTTAGTTGGGTCTTGGTATTGGGTTTGTTTGGGTTTAAAACGGGTCTGTACAGCTGCCCCTCTTTGCTTGTTGTCGTGTAACGAAAACAAAGCAAAGACCTTTAAGAAAGACCCGTTTGGCCCAACCACGTCGAGTCTGGACTTCTTTGGTGCTCTTATTCTTCCGGTAGCTTCATTCCATTCTATTGCGGCTAGTTACTTTACTCCGCTCCATTGCAACTTCGGAGAAATAAGACATGTGACTTCAATCAACTCCACTGAAACTTCCAAGAGATCTGCTGTGGCTTCGGACCGCTCCAATGCCATTTCAAGGAGAAGATATTTGATTTCCAGCCTATTACCCTACTGCTTAGGGGTCAAGGCTCTTTTGTCTTCGACTATCTCCACTAATGTTTAGGGAGACAAGATCTTGAATTTTAGTCTGTTGCTCTACTGCTTAGGGGTTTAAGACCCTTCGTCTTTGATCTGCTCTACTTGTAGCTTTAGGAAGGCAAGATCTGTGATTTTTAACCTATTACCCTACTGCTTAGGGGTTTAAGGTCCGTAAATTCAACTTGTTATCCTACTGCTTAGGGGGTTAAAGCTTGTTATCTTTGATCTATTTCCCTACTGCTTAGGGGGTCAAGATCTGTACATTCAACCTGTTACCCTACTGCTTAGGGGTTTAAGGTCTGTGAATTTGGCTTGTTACCCTACTGCTTAGGGGGTTAAAGCTTGGTGGCTTGAATCTACTTCACCTCAACTTCCGAAAGGCAAGATTCACCATCTTTGATCTGCTCCACTGCAACTTCGGAGAGGTAAGATCTGTGATTTTCAGCCTATTACCCTACTGCTTAGGGGTTTAAGGTTTGTAAATTCAGTCTGCTCCACTGCGACTTCAGGGAGATGAGACTTGTAACTTCAATCTGCTTCACTGCAATTTTAGGAAGACACGATTCGCTGGATTCGATCTGTTCCACTGCAACTTCAGGGAAACAAGATCTGTAATTTTTAGCCTATTACCCTACTGTTTAGGGAGTTAAGGCTTGGTGAATTCACTGATTCTAGGGACATGGCCTGCAGAATCAGTTGCATGTATCTATGCTTATGCCAAAGAATTAGGGTGCTATGATCGAAATGAATCAAATGTTCCTAATTGGATGCACTATGAATGATCTATAAATGCATGGGTGCAGCATGTTGTGAGCATGAATCCCTTTTTAATGTTTAGGCTGTCATTGCTCTTTGTTTATCAATGTTCTTTCGCTGAAATGATAACCTGTCTTCTTGTTCAGCTCTGATCCTTGAACCGAAAATCTGAAGAGATAGTCCCCATTTAAACTCTTTCTTCTCATATGCTTCCAATCTTTGAGTTTGGTTAGTTCTAAATAATAGCCCTGTTTTAGGTTCCTATACTATTTAGAAACTTTCAGAGTAATATGCAAAACTCTTTTTGCGAAAGTGGCTTTTAGTCCATTAATCATCATTTCAATGCAACATGCTTGAAGAAGATTATAATAATGATGGGGCTGAAATTTATCAGAAACAAAATTTGAAGGGGATAACTTATTCACAGCCAACAAACATTGCTGGAATACAAAATGAATAAAAGGAAAATGGGTGCTTCAGATATCGCAGCGTGAGCTTCTCTGTACGAACTTCTTGAGGCCTCCCTTTTTGCCCCACATGTGTTTAGGGGATCTAGAGTACTCTAGATGCCCCAAGATGTGACATCTCTCTTCTTTGTTAATTTATGTGTCGTAAGACTGCCGTATGCCCCACCTTCGATCAAAATTTGAATCGCCCTTTACGGGTTTTCAATTCAAAATCCCTTTGGTCTCAAGGTGCTCTTTGTGAGTTTTCACCCTGGCCTCTCCCCTTTTTTTTTTTTTTAGGCGAAGTATTTCTTAACCGAATCTGAATTCACTGGATTAGGTAAAGTCTTGCCATCCATTTCGGCCAATATCAATGCTCCTCCAGAAAAGGCCTTCTTTACCACATAAGGTCCTTCCCAATTCGGCATCTATTTTCCTCTGAAGTCCTTTTGTATGGGCAGGATCTTTTTCAATACTAGGTCTCCCTCATGGAATTCCCTAGGACGAACCTTTTTGTTGTAAGCTCGCATCATTCGCTTTTGGTACATCTGACCATGACGGATGGCCCTTAGCCTCTTTTCTTCAATCAAATTCAGCTGATCATATCGGGACTGGATCCATTCTGCTTCATCCAGTTTTACCTCTGACAAAACTCTAAGGGAAGGAATCTCGACCTCGATGGGTAGGACTGCCTCCATTTCATAGACCAATGAAAAAGGCGTTGCCCCGGTGGAAGTCCTGACAGACGTCCGATAAGCATAGAGGACGAATGGTAGCTTTTCATGCCAGTTTTTATAAGTCCCGGTCATTTTCCCTACAATCTTCTTAATGTTTTTATTAGCTGCCTCAACTGCACCGTTCATCTTCGGACGATATGGTGACGAGTTGTGGTGTCTGATCTTGAACTGACTGCAGAAAATCCATTATCGTAATTCAATGCGTTGTCCGATATGACCCTTTCTGGCATTCTATATCGACAAATGATCTCATTTTTTAGGAATTTGCTCACAGCTGATTTAGTAACATTGGCATACGAAGCGGCTTCCACCCACTTGGTGAAATAGTCGATGACCACAAAGATGAATCGATGCCCATTTGAAGCTTTTGGCGAAATTGGCCCAATCACATCCATACCCCATATCGAGAAAGGCCATGGTGAAGTCATGACATGCAGAGGTGAAGGGGGCACGTTGATCTTGTCTCCATAGATTTGGCACTTATGACATCTTTTGGCGTAGTTAATACAGTCTTCTTCCGTGGTGGACCAATAATAACCGAACCTCATAATTTGCCTGGCCATTGTAAAACCATTAGCATGTGTCCCACAGACGCCCTCGTAGACTTCTTCCAAGATTTTCTTAGCCTCAATAGCGTCTACACATCTTAACAGTACTTGATCCTTCCTTCTTTTGTATAGAATCTCCCCATCCAAAACATAGTCATTGGCCAGCCTTCTCAATGTTCTCTTGTCGTTTTCAGTAGCTTGGGTGGGGTATTCACGATTCTTCACATACCGCAGGATATCATGGTACCAATGATGGTCATCATTTTCAGCTTCTTCTTCGAGGTTGCAACAATGAGCTGGAGTCTTGTAGATGCTCATTTGGATCTGTTTCATATCCTCTTGTTTGTTCACCTTGATCATGGAAGCTAAAGTCGCTAGGGCATCCGCCATCTGATTTTCTTCCCGAGGGAGGTAGCGGAAAACGATATCATCGAATTCTTCAATTAGTTCAAGGACCAGATTTCGATAATTGATCAACTTGGGATCTCTCGTCTCCCATTCACCTTTAAGTTGATAAATTACTAACGCAGAATCTCCATATACCTCTAGTGTTTTAATCTTGCGTTCCATGGCTGCACGAATGCCCATGATGCATGCTTCGTATTTCGCCATGTTACTTGTACAGTCGAAGTCCAATTTGCTAGTAAAGGGGTAATGATCTCTGTCTGGAGATACCAAGACCGCCCCACTTCCGTTACCCACAGCGTTCGATGCTCCATCAAAGTTTAGCTTCCAAGGACGACCTTCTCGAGGATCTTCTTTGATAGCTTCCACGTACATCAGATCTTCATTTGGGAAATCAAAGTTCAGAGGCTCATAGTCTTCTAAAGCTCTGCTGGCTAGAAAGTCTGCTATTGCACTCCCTTTTACAGCTTTCTGGTTTACATAGACAATATCAAATTCGGAGAGTAGAATTTGCCATCGGGCCATTATAAGGCCCAAATTATGCTCGGGCCCAGACCACAAGAATAAACAAAGAAAAAAACAAAAATAATTAACAGCCCACCTAATGTCCATTTACAGTTCAAATCATTACAATATTCCACAGGCCAAATTACATGACCCAGATTTAAAACCTAAACCTAATACAACCTAATAACCCAATCCTAAGCCCAACTACACTGGCCCAAGAACAAAAGCTAGGGTAGAACCCTAACAGCTTGTTTGCGCCGCAGCAAGCCCTAGCCTCGCAGCAGCCCTCGTCCTTATCTCTACGTCAACACACCAGCACCACCCCGTACGCCCCGCACCAATTTGCCAGTGCATGTCCTCTGCTCCGTACCTGCGAACAAGACAAACACAGCAACAAACAGAGACAAAAGGAGAAAATATTATTTTTCTTTTATTGGTTTTTCTTTCATTTCGGATATAAAGCCAGAAAATGCTCATTGTAATGGGGGGCGCATTTTTTTTTACGTAACAAAAATATACAAACAGATACCGTAAAGAGAGATTTTTTTACACATAATATCTGTATACACGCACAAAGAATAGAGAAGGCAATTTGAGGATTAACAGAGGTGATTTCATATTTTTATTTTCTCTTTTCCAGTTTTTCTTTATTTTCTTCTTGATTTGCTTTTTTTTTTACATAACTGGAGACCGATGAGAGCCCCAAGTATTTCTGCTATGCGAATGCGAGGGCGAGAGGTCAAGCAATACCGAAACATTTTGTATTTGATGAATCTCTTTTTGGTTTTCTTCTTAAAAATGGTATGAGATTTGAGTTTGTATTCAAATGAAATAAGAAAAGAAAAAGAAAATACTTACCAAACTCATCAATGGTGGTTAAGTACCTACAGCAGCAAAATCGGGGATGGTTTCGCACGCCGCTAGACACCAAATCTGATGGTGATTCGGTTACATGCAGAAAATATCCTAGCAAAGTGGCGTTTTGATTTCAAAATAAATGAGCAAATTTTGTTCTGGAAAACAAAAGGGTGCAGATGAAGGTCTAAAGGCACCCTTCCAGTGCGGCGTTGTTCAGAGGGGGGAAAATTAAGACCTGCGTGTTAACCCGTTTGACAAGCCGGGTATGCGCTTATTTGGTATGAACGGCGAAATTGCACAACAGATCCCTTCTCTCTTTGCGCAACCTTCAATTTTCCCCCAATTCGCCTATTTTATATGTCAAAATTGGCCAGTTAGCTTGTATATGGTTTCAATTGAGTCCGCAGTTCATCACTGCATTATGAGCATGGGATATTTTCAATACCAGTCCTCACATGTTCGTGCGCATGGCACATTGGTTCTATTCTGTAATTATGTTATTTGTAAATTGTTCCCCCTGTTTTAATTTTGTTTCAATTAAGTATTATTCTCATTTTACTGCTCATACATCTTTTCTATATGATTGGTTATTGGTTATAATATTTCATATTGTTTCGAAATGGAATTCTATTTAAAAAAAAGGGGGTTTATTTTAATATTATTTTCTCTTTATTCAATTATTTTTTAATAGTTGATGTTTATTTAATTCATTTTAGTTTATGTATATCATTGATTTCATGTAATTTTGTAGTTTTTTTTTTCCTTTTGATTTTTGAAATGTGGTTCTAAAACCTAATTTTTTACGATTAATGTCATCTTATTTCAAATCAATTTAATATGTTTTAAGTATTCATCCAAGAATTCTTCAAAACGAAGACGAAATTTGATGTTCGGCAATTCGCGGAATTGTGCCCTAACGTGTTGGGTTGCAATTTCGCATTTGCTCAAAATAATCGAATTTCCCTTCGAGATTTCACTCAGGTCTTCTAAAAATCCTTTAAAACGAAGGTAATGCTTGGTGTTTGACAATTCGGGAATCATGCCCTATCGGGCTGGGTTGTGATTTCTCGTTTGTTCAAAATAATCGAATATTCCTTCAGGTTTTCACTCATGTTTATTAAAAAACCTTCAAGACAAAGGCGATGTTCGATATTTAGCAATTTGAGAATCGAGCCCTATCGTGCTGGGTTACGCTTTTTCGTTTGCTCAAAATAATCGAACATCCATTCGGAATTTCATTCGTGTTTTCTAAGGCAAGGCAATGTTCAATATTTGGGAATTCGAAGAATCGTGCCCTACTGTGCTGGGTTTCGATTTTTCGTTGGACTAAATAATTGAGCATCCTTTGGTTAATTTCAAATTATACACTTTTGGACGTCGAAACAAGAATATTTTTTATAATCAACTCGGGTTATTCAACTTTTATTAAAGAGAACCACATTTCAAAAACGTTTTTAATCTTAGACATAAGGACAATATTTAATCGATTTGGTACCAATTTTGGGCGTAGTGAGGGTGCTAACCCTTCCTCATACGTAACCGACTCCCGAGCCTATTTTCTCACACTTTCGTAGACCATAATCGGTGTTTTAGTAAACCAAAAATGTTTTATTAAAATAACCAAATTCTTAGGTGACCCGATCACACCAAAATAAAAAGATCGGTGGCGACTCCATATTCCTATTTTCCAAATAGTCGATTTCCTCCCTTTTTTTAAAATATTTGATAAAAGGGTAGTATCGACAGCTTGGCGACTCCACTGGGGACTTGAGAGTCGAGCCATAAAAATCAATTATTTACTGTCCTTTTGTCAAAAACCAAAAATGTATTTTAAAAATCATGTATCTTTCAATTGCATTCGATTTTATGATTGTTTTGGTGCGGGTCTTGTAGAATAGTACTGCATTTCATTGCATGACCACTATGGTCACACCTTCTAAGTGGGAGTAAGAAACTACGCTTTCGTGAGGTTTTCACCTCCGCATGGGCTAGTAGATTACTTCCGGGGTACATCTGTACCTATGATTTCGTGAGATTTTCATCTCCGCATGGTCATAGGGAAATGTATCCCCCTGAACCGAAATCGATCTATATGAGCCTATAATGGGTGAGGATTGAGGAATCTGCAGGTTCGGGTACCTTATCCCTAGAACTAAACCACATATAGTGAACCTTGAGAGCTATCCTTGGGTGGAGCCGCGCTAAGCCCTAGCATGTACCCGTATAGGCGTTGTAATTATCGTTTATGTGCTTTCACTTTGTCATTACTATGTGATACTAACCGGTGTTTCGTTTTGATTGTCTTTTTGCATGACATTGCATACTAAAGGAGGTGTTAAGCCGTATTCAATTACTAAGTTAGAAAATTTGACATGGAGAATGAATTTCTTAGTAAAGTCGAGGATAATGCGGCCGTTCGTGCATGGTCAGAGAAGCTACAATCAGATAGAGGGGATAGCTTGGCAGAAGAGTATACCTCCGAGTTGCAAGATTACACTCGTGTCAATGTAGCACAGAATGAGCTGCAAGAGTTGAGAGACATTTGGGCTAGTTGGGATGACGGGATCAAGCAATTGTTCTACCAAAACTATGGTGATATATCCTACCTGCTAGACATTAGAGTGGACAAGCATCTATTTCGGGCTATAGTTCAGTTCTGGAATTCTGCGTACAAGTGTTTCACTTTCGGAGACGTAGATTTAGTACCTACTATAGAGGAATACACTACTACCCTCTGTGTGTCCGAAAATTCAGGTCTGAAAAACTTATGCTCGGGTTTTCAGTGGTCAGGTTTTCGTGAAGAAATTGATGAGCATTTCAGGGATGAGCGAGCCTTGGGTCACTGGTCGAATTCAACAAAAAGGAGATAGTAAGTGTATCCCTTGGGAAAATTTGCGAGATTTGATCTTGATGCACCCAGATGAAAGGAAGAGGGCCGACATCTTCGCCTTAAGCATCTATAGATTGGTAATTTTTCCTAAGGCTTTGAGGCACGTGGACGAGGCAGTCATTGATTTATTCGAATGCCTCGAGAAGGGAATCACACCGGTACCAGCGATATTGGCAGAAACGTTCAGATTCTTGAGCTCATGTCGGAGGACAGGTGAGGGGCGATTTATTGGATGCGCACAATTATTGATGGCATGGTTTCACGGGCACTTTTGGAAGATAGATAAGGTTTCCTATCGGGTCTTTTCCGAAGGTTATTCCCCACTAAAGGAAGAGGTAGCAATACAAAGGAGAGAAGATATCTCGGAGGAGAAGTGGATGGACATTCTTCAGAACCTCAAGGAGGGGGACATCGAGTGGAGAGCTTATTGGTTAGTTCCTGATGAGATCATGTACCGATGTGGTAACTTCGATTGGGTGCCCTTGTTAAGAATTTGGGGGGCTACCGGGTATACTCCACTGTTAGCTTTGAGGCAGTATAAGTCGAGGCAGTTTGTACCCACGACCTACGGACTTGCTCAGAGTGAATTCTCTTTTAAGGGTGCTCATTATAAGAAGAAGGTTCGAGAGTTATCGGATGCTTGGAAGCAAACGTGTTGGATGGAAAGGTTACCGTCGGTTCCATGGTAACGCCCGAGTATAGCGAGTGGTTTAAGAAGAGGGTTAATGATAATGTTCCTAGGTCAAGCTTGGAGGATGCTCGACCTATCGGGGAACAATTGCAAGTCGCCTCGTCAGAATTGGAGATTATAAAACAAGACTTCGAGAAGAAGAGTTTAGAGCTTGGGAAGAAGATCGAATAATTGGAAGAGGAGAAAATGCATCTAAGGCTAGACGCTGACGTACAGAGGTTAGAGGTTGAAAAGTGGAGAAAAGGAAAAACTAAAGCCGAAGAAGATCTAGACAGCTTGAAGACGGATTACAAGAAGCTGCGCTTATCTATGAGGACTGCGGGTTTAGGTAAGACTTCTGAACAATGGCGCCATGAAATTCGAGAGGAGAAAGCCAATACCGACCGATGGGAAAGGAAATTCTGAGAAGCTCAGGCACGAAATGAAGATTTGGAGAAGAGTCTGTCAGAAAGCAGAAACGAGTGAGGAGAATTAAGGGCTAGAGTGGCAGAACTCGAGAAGTCTCTGCATCAGTACCGAAACCGCAACACCGTAACGGAATTAAGGGTAAGCTTGAGCAAAATAGAGGAAATGAAAGGAAAAATAGAGGAGTTAGAGGCGTCACCTCAAAACTGCGAGATGCGGATCCAGTTTTTCGAGGTAAACGAGGAACGCTGGAAAGAGCAGCTTCACCATGCGCAGGACCAAGTCAGAAACAGAGATTACCTGATGGGTGAAGCCATAACCCGGATTCGGGAGGTAGCTGATTACCTGCAAACTTTAGCAGTTCAGGCGGACACACTAAGCGTAAAGTATGAGCTAGAGTCAGATCGAGGGCAAGAGCTGGCCTCGTTGCTTAGAAGAATTAGGACTTTGAGTGTTAGAGCCAAATTTTATTTGTAACTCGACTTTATGTAAAAGATTTTATTTTCAAGTGAAATTTTCTAAGGGCAGTTGAATCAAAACTGATGCCTCCTTTGCATTCATGCATTTGCATTACATCATATCATTATACATTAAAGGACAGAAGAGTTTTCTAATTAATTAATTAAAAACTATTTTAGTAACCTGGAAACCAACGAAAACCAACCAACCACGCACCCCTACGATACAAGAAAAAAATCAATGGATAAGAGACTCGAGAAATTGGAGCAAATGCAAAAGGACATGCAAGAACAAATGTAGTCTCAGATGCAAGAGCAGCTAGCCAAAATTCAACGAGAAATGAAAGAGCAAATGATGGAGTCCCAAAGGGAGATGATGAGTCAGTTATCCCAATTGCTGTTGGGAGGAATCGACAAGGGAAAGGGCCCCATGGACAAGGTTGAAGAAACTAATGAAGATCCTCAATACCCCCTGGCTTCACTCCGACTCATGTACCGATAAAGCCCGAGATTAATCTACCAAAACCATCTGTCACGATCATGCCCCAGCAGGTTCAGGCCGAAGCTCCAATACCAATAAATTTCCAAACCGGCTCAGGCTCTAACTTTTTCAACAACCTGAACTATCCGCCCGTGCCCGATCTAGACGAAATTGCTGAAGAAGAGAAGGTGAGAATAGATTCGCAGAAACAGTTGGAAGAACGGTGTAGATGGCTTGAGGAGAAATTCAAAGCCATGGAGAGCGCGGACCATCATCAAGGGATTGATATCAAGGACCTGAGTTTGGTCCCAGATTTGATCCTTCCCCCCAAATTCAAAATGCCCGAATTCGAGAAATACAACGGAACGAGCTGCCCTGAAGCCCACATCACTATGTTTTGTAGGCGAATGACGGGATACGTTAACAACGACCAGCTGTTAATCTACTATTTTCAAGATAGTCTGGTCGGAGCAGCATCTAAGTGGTATAACGAACTAAGCCGAGCTAAGATTAACTCATGGAATGACCTGGCTCAGGCCTTTATGAAGCAATACAGTCATGTGACGGACATGACCCCCGATAGAATCACTCTCCAGAATATGGAGAAAAGGTCAAATGAAAGCTTCAGACAGTACGCGCAAAGGTGGAGAGAGGTGGCCATACAAGTTCAGCCACCACTTCTAGAAAAAGAGACGACAATGCTCTTTATCAACACCTTGAAGGCACCTTTTATCACCCATATGTTGGGAAGCGCCACCAAGAGCTTCTCTGATATAGTAATGACAGGAGAAATGATTGAAAATGCTGTAAGGAGCGGCAAGATAGAAGCCGGAGAAAGTACCAGAAAGTCGGTCCCAAGGAAAAGAGATAATGAAGTGAACAACATAAGCACATCTAGCAAAGGTCAGCCTAAGTCGTTCACCATAAATCAACCCAATGTGGCGACCACCAATCAACAAAGCTCTGCAAGACAAGAATCTAACACAGGGGAGAATACAGAAAGACCACAGTTTACCCCTATACCCACGACGTATAGGGAGTTGTACCAGAACCTGTTCAACGCGTATGTGGTCTCCCCTTTCTACCTGAAGCCACTGTAGCCCCCGTATCCCAAATGGTATGATGCGAACGCCCAATGTGAGTACCACGCGGGAATCACCGGGCACTCTATCGAAAACTATCCAGCGTTTAAAAAATTAGTTGAAAGACTCATTAAGATGGGGATTGTGAGATTTGACGACCCAGCCACCTCCAATATAGCGGGAAACCCGCTCCCCAATCATACCGACCAGGGAGTGAATGGGATATGTGAAGGCTTGAATAAGAAGACCAAGTATGAGGTTGCGGAAGTCCGAACTCCGTTGAGGCGAGTATGGGTAGAGATGGTCAAGAGAGGATTGATCGCGTTAGATTCGAGGGAAGAACCTGAAGAAGAGAGAAACTACTGTGAGTTTCACGATGAAGTGGGGCATGAAATCCAAGATTGCGTGGAGTTTAAGGCCCTAATACAAAACATGATAAGCAATAAGGATATGGAGTTTTATGAAGAGACCGAAGACCCCGTAGAGGGAGATATATGTGCGTCGGAGGGAGATTCGATGACACCAAATCAAACACCTAACTATCCTATGGTGATCATTTCGAGACCCAAGAATAATGAAGCTGGAGTACAAATGCCACCGAGGGTCATAATCCAAAGACCTGTAGTCTTCTCCTACAAAGACAGCAAAAGGGTCCCATGGAATTATAATTGTAGTGTGACGATACCGGGAAAAGAGGGCCCGGTTGACGCTTCAAGAGAGGATCGAGACAAGGGCTCCTATACACGTAGTGGGAGATGTTATGATACAGCGAATGAAGACGCACAACCCACAAGAGGAAAAGCCTAGGTGGTCGAAGAAACGAAGGGAAGAACAGTCAAGCCGGTTAATGAGCCAGTTAACGAGGAAGAGGCATAGGAATTTTTAAAATTCCTAAAGCATAGCGAATACAGTGTGGTGGAACAGCTACGCAAACAACCGGCCCGTATCTCAGTACTGGCCTTACTTCTAAGCTCAGAAGTTCATCGTAGCGCGCTAATGAAGGTCTTAAACGAGATATATGTTGCCATTGACATCTCTGTTAACAAGCTGGACCGTTTGGTGAGCAACATAAGCGCCGACAATTATGTCTTCTTTAATGATGACGAGATACCACCCGGGGGGATGGGATCAACTAAAGCTCTACATATCATCACGCGCTGTAAAGGGTATACGCTGCCAGGCGTACTGATTGACAATGGATCGGCTCTAAACGTCCTGCCATTGGCCACTCTAAACAGATTGCCCATAGACAGCTCTCACATGAAGGAGTGCCAGAACATTGTAAAAGCGTTCGATGGCACGGAGAGGAGGGTCACGGGTAGAATTGAGGTACCCCTTCAGATTGGGCCAAACATATATAAGGTGGATTTCCTCGTAATGGACATCAAACCCTCATACAACTGCTTGTTGGGGAGGCCCTGGATACATTCAGCTGGGGCAGTGCCTTCCTCGTTGCATCAAAAGTTGAAGCTAGTATCGGAAGGGAGATTGATAACGATCAAAGCCGAAGAGGATATTATTGCAACTGTGAGCAATAATGCACCCTATTTGGAAATAGAGGATGAAGCGATCGAATGTTCATTTCGATCTTTGGAATTTGTTAACGCGATATTCATCGCCGAGGGAAGCAAAATGCTGGTGCCGAAACTATCCAAAACCACGTGGATGAGCCTCCAGTTGACGATTGGAAAAGGGGCCTTACCTGGAAGAGGACTCGGGAGACATCTACAAGGAAGGACTGAAACGCCCATCCTAAAGGACAAGAGAGACCGCTTCGGCTTAGGATTTAAGCCGGATGCGAAACAAAGGAGAAAAGACCTAGAAAAGAAGCAACAAAGGAGGAGAGCACGATTAACGGGGGAGGAGATTAAGTGGGAGCCAATGATATTCCCCCACATATTGAAAACTTTTGTGTCCGGGGGGGTCATTCACCCTGAGGAAGGCACGCCAATGAAGGTAATTATTGAAGAAAGGTTGGAAAGCTTGGACATCAACGCCATATATGAAGAGGAGACTGGGAGAGAAAATTTGTCGGGCATTTCCCCTTACACACCTGGAAGTGTTTTGGATAACTGGACTATGGAAGAGATTCCTGTAGTTTTTAGAACTGACTCAGAGTAATGTCCAAAACACACTTATTGCTCTAGGCCTAGGAGTAATATGAATATTTTGTGAAATATGCCGATGTTTAAAAACGTTATTTCAATAAAATGCACAATTATTATCATTTTTGAGCAAATGTCCTCTTATTCTTTCAATCTCATTCACAACCATACAAATGATTATTTTCGCATTCTTTTATTCTTAAAACATTCTTCTAAATATTCTTTCATGCGTCATTCATAATCATACTACAAATAAAGGTTTCGAATTCTTTTGATTCTTTGTATCTACCTTCATCCTCATAACAGGACCCCAGATATCAATGATACGAGTGACACTGCTAGTGACTCTGAGTTTTCTTTTGAGCGAGACGTGTGTATAGAGGATTCTCCAGATTTTGAAGATGATCAAGGCTATAACCTATCTCCTGATTTGTTGAGGATGGTAGAACAAGACGAGAAATAAATCCTACCTCACAAGGAATCAGTTGAAATTGTGAGCGTAGGAGAAGGGCAAGAGGTAAAGATCAGAACATGTATCACTCCAGAGATGAAGCGAGACCTCGTTGAATTACTTCAAGAATTCAAAGATGTCTTTGCATGGTCATACCAAGATATGCCTGGGTTGGACACTAATATCGTGGTGCACCGACTACCCATAAAGGAAGAATGTAAGCCAGTTCAACAAAAACTCTGAAGAATGACGCCCGATGTCTTGCTAAAAATAAAAGAGGAGGTTCACAAGCAGTTCGACGCTGGATTTCTGAAGGTGGTAAAATACTCAGATTGGGTAGCCAACATCGTCCCAGTCCCTAAGAAAGATAGAAAAGTGCGAATGTGTGTGGACTATAGGGATTTGAATAAAGCCAGCCCGAAGGATAATTTCCCACTGCCTCACATTGACACCCTAGTGGACAACATAGCGGGACACTCACTGTTTCCATTCATGGACGGCTTCTCCGGATATAACCAGATCAAGATGCATCCTGAAGACATGGAGAAGACCACGTTCGTAATCATGTGGGGCACATTCTGCTACAAGGTGATGCCGTTTGGACTAAAGAATGCGGGGGCAACATATCAAAGGGTCATGGTAACCCTTTTTCACGATATGATGCATAAAGAAATCGAAGTTTATGTCGATGATATGATCGCAAAATCCTAAACTGAGAAAGAGCACGTACAAGTCTTAAGAAAGCTGTTCCTAAGGTTGAGAAAATTTCAACTAAAACTCAACCTGGCCAAATGTACATTCGGAGCCAAATCTGGAAAGTTACTCGGATTCGTGGTTAGTGAAAAAGGAATTGAGATCGATCCAGACAAAGTCAAAGCCATACAAGGGCTATCTCCGTCGCGTACCCAGAAGGAGGTTCGAGGTTTTCTAGGAAGATTAAATTACATTGCCCGGTTTATTTCACAACTAACCGAGAAATGTGACCCTATCTTCCGCCTCCTCAAGAAACACAATCCGGGTGAATGGGATGAAGAATGCCAAAGGGCTTTTGACAAGGTCAAACAGTACTTATCCAACGCTCCGGTGCTGATGCCACCTAATCCCGATAAGCCGTTGATACTATACCTGGCAGTATTTGAGAATTTCATGGGGTGCGTATTGGGTCAGCATGATGAGTCAGGAAGGAAAGAGAAGGCTATTTACTATCTTAGTAAAAAGTTCACGGAATGTGAGACAAGGTACCCGCCGATAGAGAAGTTGTGTTGTGCCCTAATTTAGACAACCCGAAGGCTGAGACAGTATATGTTGTATCACACCACTCGGCTCATATCAAAATTAGACCCTTTAAAATACATGATGGAGTCAACGACTTTGAATGGAAGGATGGCCTGATGGCAAATTCTGCTCTCCGAATTCGACATAGTCTATGTAAACCAGAAAGTAGTAAAAGGGAGTGCAATAGCTGATTTTCTGGCTAGTAGAGCTTCGGAAGACTACGAGCCTCTGAGCTTCGACTTTCCGAACGAAGACCTGATGTATGTTGCTACCACTGAAGAAGGTGCTCTAGAAGAACTTCCCTGGAAACTGAACTTCGATGGGGCATCAAATGCCATGGGTAATGGAGTCAGAGCAGTATTGGTATCCCCAAATGGAGATCATTATCCATTCACTAGTAAGTTGGATTTTGATTGTACAAATAACATGGCAGAATACGAAGCGTGCATCATGGGTATCCGCGCAGCCATAGAGCACAAAATTAAAGTGCTAGAAGTGTATGGAGATTCTGCGCTAGTAATTTATCAACTCAAGGGAGAATGGGAGACTAGAGACCCCAAGTTGATTGACTATCGAAAACTGGTCCTTGAATTGGCTAAAGAGTTCGATGACATTACCTTCTGCTACCTTCCACGGGACGAAAATCGGATAGCGACGCGCCGCCACCTTAGCTTCCATGATCAAGGTGAACAAACAAGAAGATGTCAAACCCATCCGGATGAGCATTTATGAAATTCCGGCTCACTGTTACAATATTGAAGAAGATAAAGAGAAAGATGATCACCCTTGGTACCACGATATATTGCAATACGTGAAGAATCGTGAATACCCGGACCAGGCAAGCGAGAATGATAAAAGGATGCTAAGAAGATTAGCCATTGACTATGTCTTAGATGGGGAGATCCTATACAAAAGAAGAAAGGATCAAGTGCTACTAAGATGTATAGATGCTGTGGAGGCTAAGAAAATCTTGGAAGAAGTCCATGAAGGCGTATGTGGGACACACGCTAATGGCTTTAGAATGGCCAGGCAAATTATGAGATTCGGGTATTATTGGTCCACTATGAAAAGAGACTGTATCAATCATGCCAAGAGATGCCATAAGTGCCAAATCTACGGAAACAAAATTCATGTGCCTCCTTCACTGCTGCATGTCATGGTTTCTCCATGGCCATTCTCTATGTGGGGCATGGATGTGATCGGACCAATATCGCCGAAAGCTTCCAATGGGCATCGGTTTATTTTTGTGGTTATCGACTACTTCACCAAAAGGGTAGAAGCCGCTTCTTATGCTAGCGTGACAAAGTCGACAGTGAGCAAGTTTCTAAAAAAAGAGATCATATGTCGATATGGGATGCCGGAAAAGATCATATCTGACAATGCATTAAACTTGAACAATAGTACAATTGCGGAGGTCTGCAGTCAATTTAAGATCAGACACCACAACTCGTCGCTATATCGTCCGAAGATGAATGGGGCAGTGGAGGCAGCCAATAAAAACATTAAGAATATTGTAGGGAAGATGACCGAGACCTACAGAGATTGGCATGAGAAGTTAACTTTTGCCCTCTTTGCTTATCGAACTTCAGTCAGAACTTCAACCGGGGCAACTCCTTTCTCTTTAGTCTATGGAATAGAGGCAGTGTTGCCGATTGAAGTCGAGATCCCATCACTCCGAGTGTTATCTGAGTTAAAGTTGGACGAGGCGGAATGGATCCAATCCTGATACGATCAACTGAACTTGATTGAGGAAAAGAGGCTAAGAGCTATCCGTCATGGTCAGATGTACCAGAAACGGATGATGCGGGCTTATGATAAAAAGGTCCGCCCAAGAGAATTCCACGAAGGAGATCTGGTATTGAAAAAGATCCTTCCCATACAGAAGGATTTTCGAGGGAAATGGATGCCTAATTGGGAAGGGCCTTATGTGGTAAAGAAAGCTTTCTCCAGAGGAGCATTGATTCTAACCGAGATGGACGGTAGAAACTTGCCCAATCCTGTAAACTCAGACTGGGTCAAGAAGTATTTCACCTGAAGAAAAGGCGGTTAGAGTGAAAACCCGCAAAGGGCGCTCTGAATTCGTCAAAAAAAAATAGAGAGGCCAAGGTGAAAACCCGCAAAGGGCACTTTGGAACCAAAGGGGCCTTTGAGTTAAAAACCGGAAAACGGGCAGCTCAAATTTTGAATATGGGGCATATGATAGTCTTGTCCTCCCGAAATCAGCAAGACAAAAGAATGTTATACCTTAGAGCATCACCAAAATATGCGGGATCTCCTGAACATACATTTGGTTCGAAGGAGCCTTTAAGAAATTAAAATAGTGAAACTCGTGCTGCGATATCTGGGGCACCTTTATCTCATTTTTCGCACCTTACCAGATTCGTTATCCTATGTATTCACATCAAATTTTGTTTAATAAAATGTCATTTGTCCATTGTGATGATCTCTTTCGAGCATTTTTGTTGAAATCACGATTTTCAGACATGTAATACTCACACAAAAGATGTTATGCATATTACTCTGAAAAGTTTCTAAATAGTACAAGAACTTGAAACAAAGCCACTATCTAGAACTAACCAGGTTCAAATTTGGAAACATTCGAAAAAGAGGGGTCCTAATTGTGGCCATTTCTTCAAACCTTCTGTCAAAGATAGTGGCTGAGCAAGAAGACGCGTTAGCACCCTGATGAATTATGAGCAATGATACCTTAAACACTTAAAAAAGGAAATCACTCTCATGACATTTCTACATTTATAACCAGTCATCTAGTTAGGAGCACTTAATTCATTTCGATCATAGCATTCTAACTGTTTGATATAAACACCACATCTAGCTAGGGACATGTGATTCATCTCGATCATAGCATCCTAGTTATTTGACATACACAGATACGAGAAACCCATTCTACATATTATGTCATTAGAAGACAGTGTAGCGACATTGTCGAAGATAGCAGATTTGGCGTCTCTGTATTGGCGGGGAGCAGATCAAAGATTGCAGATTTGGCGTCTCCGTATTGGCGGAGAGCAGATCGAAGATAACAGATTTGGCGTCTTTGTGTTGGCGGAGAGCAGATCGAAGATTTCAGATTTGGCGTCTCTGTATTGGCGGAGAGCAGATCGAAGATTTCAGATTTGGCGTCTCTGCATTGGCGGAGAGCAGATCGAAGATTTCATGATTTGGCGTCTTTGTATTGGCGGAGAGCAGATCAAAGATTACAGATTTGGCGTCTCTGTATTGGCAGAGAGCAGATCGAAGATAACAGATTTGGCGTCTTTGTATTGGCGGAGAGCAGATCGAAGATTTCAGATTTGGCGTCTCTGTATTGGCGGAGAGCAGATCGAAGATTTCATGATTTGGCGTCTCTATATTGGCGGAGAGCAGATCAAAGATTTCATGATTTGGCGTCTCTGTATTGGCGGAGATCAGATCGAAGATCTCAGATTTGGCATCTCTGTATTGGCGGAAAGCAGATCGAAGATTCCAGATTTAGCATCTCTGTATTGGCGGAGACCAGATCGAAGATCTCAGATTTAGCATCTCTGTAGTGGCGGAGAGCAGATCGAAGATTGCAGATTTGGCGTCTCTGTATTGGCGAAGAGCAGATCGAAAATAATAGATTGGTGTCCCCGAGTTTTCAAGAAGCAAGTTGAGGATAGCCAATTTGACACTCCTGAAGACTTCAGAATACCTTTGGGGAAGATGAGGATCCAGATTTGGAGACTAAGCCAGACCGGGCAAATTTGGTCCTTTTTATAGTCTTTGCTCTATTGTCGTTACACAACAATGAGCAAAGAGGGGCAGCTGTAAGGCCCAAATTGTGCCCGGGCCCAGACCACAAGAATAAACAAAGAAAAAAACAAAAATAATTAACAGCCCACCTAATGTCCATTTACAGTTCAAATCATTACAATATTCCACAGGCCAAATTACATGACCCAGATTTAAAACCTAAACCTAATACAACCTAATAACCCAATCCTAAGCCCAACTACACTGGCCCAAGAACACAAGCTAGGGTAGAACCCTAACAGCTTGTTTGCGCGCAAAGCAAGCCTGACCTCGCAGCGACCCTCGTCCTCATCTCACGTCGACACGCCGGCACCACCGCGTCGCCCGCACCAATTTGCGGTGCATGTCCTCTGCTCTGTACCTGCGAACAAGACAAACACAGCAACAAACAGAGACAAAAGGAGAAAATATTATTTTTCTTTTATTGGTTTTTCTTTCATTTCGGATATAAAGCCAGAAAATGTTCATTGTAATGGGGGCGCATTTTTTTTACGCAACAAAAATATACAAACAGATACTGTAAAGAGAGATTTTTTTACACACAATATCTGTATACACGCACAAAGAATAGAGAAGGCAATTTGAGGATTAACAGATGTGATTTCATATTTTTATTTTCTCTTTTCCAGTTTTTCTTTATTTTCTTCTTGATTTGCTTTTTTTTACATAACTGGAGACCGATGAGAGCCCCAAGTATTTCTGCTATGCGAATGTGAGGGCGAGAGGTCAAGCAATACCGAAACATTTTGTATTTGATAAATCTCTTTTTGGTTTTCTTCTTAAAAATGGTATGAGATTTGAGTTTGTATTCAAATGAAGTAAGAAAAGAAAAAGAAAATACTTACCAAACTCATCAATGGTGGTTAAGTACCTACAGCAGCAAAATCGGGGATGGTTTCACACGCCGCTGGACACCAAATCTGGTGGTGATTCGGTTACATGCAGAAAATATCCTAGCAAAGTGGTGTTTTGATTTCAAAATAAATGGGCGAATTTTGTTCTGGAAAACAAAAGGGTGCAGACGAAGGTCTAAAGGCACCCTTCCAGTACGGCGTTGTTCAGAGGGGGGAAATTGAGACCCGTGTGTTAACCCGTTTGACAGGCCGGGTATGCGCTTATTTGGTATGAACGGGGAAATTGCGCAACAGATCCCTTCTCTCTTTGCGTAACCTTCAATTTTCCCCCAATTCGCCTATTTTATATGTCAAAATTGGCCAGTTAGCTTGTATATGGTTTCAATTGAGTCCGCAGTTCATCACTGCATTATGAGCATGGGATATTTTCAATACCAGTCCTCACATGTTCGTGCGCGTGGCACATTGGTTCTATTCTGTAATTATGTTATTTGTAAATTGTTCCCCCTGTTTTAATTTTGTTTCAATTAAGTATTATTCTCATTTTACTGCTCATACATCTTTTCTATATGATTGGTTATTGGTTATAATATTTCATATTGTTTCGATAATGGAATTCTGTTTAAAAAAAAGGGGGTTTATTTTAATATTATTTTCTCTTTATTCAATCATTTTTTAATAGTTGATGTTTATTTAATTCATTTTAGTTTATGTATATCATTGATTTCATGTAATTTTGTAGTTTTTTTTTCCTTTTGATTTTTGAAATGTGGTTCTAAAACCTAATTTTTTACGATTAATGTCATCTTATTTCAAATCAATTTAATATGTTTTAAGTATTCATCCAAGAATTCTTCAAAACGAAGACCAAATTTGATGTTCGGCAATTCGCGGAATTGTGCCCTAACGTGTTGGGTTGCAATTTCGCATTTGCTCAAAATAATCGAATTTCCCTTCGAGATTTCACTCAGGTCTTCTAAAAATCCTTTAAAACGAAGGTAATGCTCAGTGTTTGACAATTCGGGAATCATGCCCTATCGTGCTGGGTTGTGATTTCTCGTTTGTTCAAAATAATCGAATATTCCTTCAGGTTTTTACTCATGTTTATTAAAAAAACCTTCAAGACAAAGGCGATGTTCGATGTTTAGCAATTTGAAAATCGAGCCCTATCGTGCTGGGTTACGCTTTTCCGTTTGCTCAAAATAATCGAACATCTATTCGGAATTTCATTCGTGTTTTCTAAGGCAAGGCAATGTTCAATGTTTGGGAATTCGAAGAATCGTGCCCTACTGTGCTGGGTTTCGATTTTTCGTTGGACTAAATAATTGAGCATCCTTTGGTTAATTTCAAATTATACACTTTCGGACGTCGAAACAAGAATATTTTTGACAATCAACTCGGGTTATTCAACTTTTATTAAAGAGAACCACATTTCAAAAACGTTTTTAATCTTAGACATAAGGACAATATTTAATCGATTTGGTACCAATTTTGGGCGTAGTGAGGGTGCTAACCCTTCCTCATATGTAACCGACTCCCGAGCCTATTTTCTCACACTTTCGTAGACCATAATCGGTGTTTTAGTAAACCAAAAATGTGTTATTAAAATAACCAAATTCTTAGGTGACCCGATCACACCAAAATAAAAAGATCTGTGGCGACTCCATATTCCTATTTTCCAAATAGTCGATTTCCTCCCTTTTTTTAAAATATTTGATAAAAGGGTAGTTTCGACAGCTTGGTGACTCCATTGGGGACTTGAGAGTCGAGCCATAAAAATCGATTATTTACTGTCCTTTTGTCAAAAACCAAAAATGTATTTTAAAAATCATGTATCTTTCAATTGCATTCGATTGTATGATTATTTTGGTGCGGGTCTTGGAGAATAGTACTGCATTTCATTGCATGACCACTATGGTCACACCTTCTAAGTGGGAGTAAGAAACTACGCTTTCGTGAGGTTTTCACCTCCGCATGGGCTAGTAGATTGCTTCCGGGGTACATCTGTACCTATGATTTCGTGAGATTTTCATCTCCGCATGGTCATAGGGAAATGTATCCCCCTGAACCGAAATCGATCTATATGAGCCTATAATGGGTGAGGATTAAGGAATCTGCAGATTCGGGTACCTTATCCCTAGAACTAAACCACATATAGTGAACCTTGGGAGCTATCCTTGGGTGGAGCCGCGCTAAGCCCTAGCATGTACCTGTATAGGCGTTGTAATTATCGTTTATGTGCTTTCACTTTGTCATTATTATGTGATACTAACCGGTGTTTCGTTTTGATTGTCTTTTTGCATGACATTGCATACTAAAAGAGGTGTTAAACCGTATTCAATTACTAAGTTAGAAAATTTGACATGGAGAATGAATTTTCTAGTAAAGTAGAGGATAATGCGGCCGTTCGTGCATGGTCAGAGAAGCTACAATCAGATAGAGGGGATAGCTTGGCAGAAGAGTATACCTCCGAGTTGCAAGATTACACTCGCGTCAATGTAGCATAGAATGAGCTGCAAGAGTTGAGAGACATTTGGGCTAGTTGGGATGACGAGATCAAGCAATTGTTCTACCAAAACTATGGTGATATATCCTACCTGCTAGACATTAGAGTGGACAAGCATCTATTTCGGGCTATAGTTCAGTTCTGGAATTCTGCGTACAAGTGTTTCACTTTCGGAGACGTAGATTTAGTACCTACTATAGAGGAATACACTACCCTGCTCAGGTGTCTGAAAATTCAGGTCTGAAAAACTTATGCTCGGGTTTTCAGTGGTCAGGTTTTCGTGAAGAAATTGATGAGCATTTCAGGGATGAGCGAGCCTTGGGTCACTGCTCGAATTCAGCAAAAAGGAGATAGTAAGTGTATCCCTTGGGAAAATTTGCGAGATTTGATCTTGACGCACCCAGACGAAAGGAAGAGGGCCGACATCTTCACCTTAAGCATCTATAGATTGGTAATTTTTCCTAAGGCTTTGAGGCACGTGGACGAGGCAGTCATTGATTTATTCGAACGCCTCGAGAAGGGAATCACACTGGTACCAGCGATATTGGCAGAAACGTTTAGATTCTTGAGCTCATGTCGGAAGACTGGCGAGGGGCGATTTATTGGATGCGCACAATTATTGATGGCATGGTTTCACGGGCACTTTCGAAAGATAGACAAAGTTTCCTATCGGGTCTTTTCCGAAGGTTATTCCCCACTAAAGGAAGAGGTAGCAATACAAAGGAGAGAAGATATCTCGGAGGAGAAGTGGATGGACATTCTTCAGAACCTCAAGGAGGGGGACATCGTGTGGAGAGCTTATTAGTTAGTTCCTGATGAGATCATGTACCGATGTGGTAACTTCGATTGGGTTTAGGGTTTTGAGGCAGTATAAGTCGAGGCAGTTTGTACCCACGACCTACGGACTTGCTCAGAGTGAATTCTCTTTTAAGGGTGCTCATTATAAGAAGAAGGCTCAGGAGTTATCGGATGCTTGGAAGCAAACGTGTTGGATGAAGAGGTTACCGTCGGTTCCATGGTAACGCCCGAGTATAGCGAGTGGTTTAAGAAGAGGGTTAATGATAATGTTCCTAGGCCAAGCTTGGAGGATGCTCGACCTATCGGGGAACAATTGCAAGTCGCCCCGTCAGAATTGGAGATTATAAAACAAGACTTCGAGAAGAAGAGTTCAGAGCTTGGGAAGAAGATCGAACAATTGGAAGAGGAGAAAATGCATCTAAGGTTAGACGCTGACGTCCAGAGGTCAGAGGTTGAAAAGTGGAGAAAAGGAAAAACTAAAGCCGAAGAAGATCTAGACAGCTTGAAGACGGATTACAAGAAGCTGCGCTTATCTATGAGGACTGCGGGTTTAGGTAAGACTTCTGAACAATGGCGCCATGAAATTCGAGAGGAGAAAGCCAATACCGACCGATGGGAAAGGAAATTCCGAGAAGCTCAGTCACGAAACGAAGATTTGGAGAAGAGTCTGTCAGAAAGCAGAAACGAGCGAAAAGAATTAAGGGCTAGAGTGGCAGAACTCGAGAAGTCTCTGCATCAGTACCGAAACCGTAACACCGTAACGGAATTAAGGGTAAGCTTGAGCAAAATAGAGGAAATGAAAGGAAAAATAGAGGAGTTAGAGGCGTCACCTCAAAACTGCGAGATGCGGATCCAGTTTTTCGAGGTAAACGAGGAACGTTGGAAAGAGCAGCTTCACCATGCGCAGGACCAATTCAGAAACAGAGGTTACCTGATGGGTGAAGCCATAACCCAGATTCGGGAGGTAGCTGATTACCTGCAAACTTTAGCAGTTCAGGCAGACACACTAAGCGTAAAGTATGAGCTAGAGTCAGATCGAGGGCAAGAGCTGGCTTCGTTGCTTAGAAGAATTAGGACTTTGAGTGTTAGAGCAAAATTTATTTGTAACTCGACTTTATGTAAAAGATTTTATTTTCAAGTGAAATTTTCTAAGGGCAGTTGAATCAAAATTGATGCCTCCTTTGCATTCATGCATTTGCATTACATCATATCATTATACATTAAAGGCCATAAGAGTTTTCTAATTAATTAATTAAAAATTATTTCAGTAACCTGGAAACTAACGAAAACTAACCAACCATGCACCCCTACGGTACAAGAAAAAAATCAATGGATAAGAGACTCGAGAAATTGGAGCAAATGCAAAAGGACATGCAAGAACAAATGTAGTCTCAGATGCAAGAGCAGCTAGCCAAAATTCAACGAGAAATGAAAGAGCAAATGATGGAGTCCAAAGGGAGATGATGAGTCAGTTATCCCAATTGCTGTTGGGAGGAATCGACAAGGGAAAGGGCCCCATGGACAAGGTTGAAGAAACTAATGAAGATCCTCAATACCCCCCTGGCTTCACTCCGACTCATGTACCGATAAAGCCCGAGATTAATCTACCAAAACCATCTGTCACGATCATGCCCCAGCAGGTTCAGGCCGGAGCTCCGATACCAATGAATTTCCAAACCGGCTCAGGCTCTAACTTTTTCAACAACCCGAACTATCCGCCCGTGCCCGATCTAGACGAAATTGCTGAAGAAGAGAAGGCGAGAATAGATTCGCAGAAACAGTTGGAAGAACGGCGTAGATGGCTTGAAGAGAAATTCAAAGCCATGGAGAGCGCGGACCATCATCAAGGGATTGATGCCAAGGACCTGAGTTTGGTCCCAGATTTGATCCTTCCCCCCAAATTCAAAATGCCCGAATTCGAGAAATACAACGGAACGAGCTACCCTGAAGCCCACATCACTATGTTTTATAGGCGACTAACGGGATACGTTAACAACGACCATTTGCACCCATTTTCAAGATAGTCCAGTGGAGCAAACATCTAAGTGGTATAACGAACTAAGCCGAGCTAAGATTAACTCATGGAATGACCTGGCTTAGGCCTTTATGAAGCAATACAGTCATGTGACGGACATGACCCTCGATAGAATCACTCTCCAGAATATGGAGAAAAGGTCAAATGAAAGCTTCAAACAGTACGCGCAAAGGTGGAGAGAGGTGGCCATACAAGTTCAGCCACCACTTCTAGAAAAAGAGACGACAATGCTCTTTATCAACACCTTGAAGGCACCTTTTATCACCCATATGTTGGAAAGCGCCACCAAGAGCTTCTCTGATATAGTAATGACAGGAGAAATGATCGAAAATGCTGTAAGGAGCGGCAAGATAGAAGCCGGAGAAAGTACCATAAAGTCGGTCCCAAGGAAAAGAGATAATGAAGTGAACAACATGAGCACATCTAGCAAAGGTCAGCCTAAGTCGTTCACCGTAAATCAACCCAAGGTGGCGACCACCAATCAACAAAGCTCTGCAAGACAAGAATCCAACGCAAGAGAGAATACAGAAAGACCACAGTTCACCCCTATACCCATGACGTATAGGGAGTTGTACCAGAACCTGTTCAACGCGCATGTGGTCTCCCCTTTCTACCTGAAGCCACTGCAGCCCCCGTATCCCAAATGGTATGACGCAAACGCCCAATGTGAGTACCACGCGGGAATCACCGGGCACTCTATCGAAAACTGCCCAGCATTTAAAAATTAGTTGAAAGACTCATTAAGATGGGGATTGTGAGATTTGACGACCCAGCCACCTCCAATATAGCGGGAAACCCGCTCCCCAATCATACCGACCAGGGAGTGAATGGGATATGTGAAGGCTTGAACAAGAAGACCAAGTATGAGGTTGCGGAAGTCCGGACTCCGTTGAGGCGAGTATGGGTAGAGATGGTCAAGAGAGGATTGATTGCATTAGATTCGAGGGAAGAACCTGAAGAAGAGAGAAACTACTGTGAGTTTCACGATGAAGTGGGGCATGAAATCCAAGATTGCGTGGAGTTCAAGGCCCTAATACAAAACATGATAAACAATAAGGAAATGGAGTTTTATGAAGAGACCGCAGACCCCGTAGAGGGAGATATATGCGCGTCGGAGGGAGATTCGACGACACCAAATCAAACACCTAACTATCCTGTGGTGATCATTTCGAGACCCAAAAATAATGAAGCTGGAGTACAAATGCCACCGAGGGTCATAATCCAAAGACCTGCAGTCTTTCCCTATAAAGACAGCAAAAGGGTCCCATGGAATTATGATTGTAGTGTGACGATACTGGAAAAGAGGGCCCGGTTGACGCTTCAAGAGAGGATCGAGACAAGGGCTCCTATACACGCAGTGGGAGACGTTATGATACAGCAAATGAAGAGGCACAGCCCACAAGAGGAAAAGCCTAGGTGGTCGAGGAAACGAAGGGAAGAACAGTCAAGCCGGTTAATGAGCCAGTTAACGAGGAAGAGGCATAGGAATTTTTAAAATTCCTAAAGCATAGCGAATACAGTGTGGTGGAACAGCTACGCAAACAACCGGCCCATATCTCGGTGCTGGCCTTACTTCTAAGCTCAGAAGTTCATCGTAGCGCGCTAATGAAGGTCTTAAACGAGACATATGTTGCCAATGACATCTCTGTTAACAAGCTGTACCGTTTGGTGAGCAATATAAGCGTCGACAATTATATCTTCTTTAATGATAACGAGATACCACCCGGGGGGATGGGATCAACTAAAGCTCTACATATCACCACGCGCTGTAAAGGGTATACGCTGCCAGGCGTACTGATTGACAATGGATCGGCTCTGAACGTCCTGCCATTGGCCACTCTAAACAGATTGCCCATAGACAGCTCTCATACGTAACCGACTCCCGAGCCTATTTTCTCACACTTTCGTAGACCATAATCGGTGTTTTAGTAAACTGAAAATGTTTTATTAAAATAACCAAATTCTTAGGTGACCCGATTACACCAAAATAAAAAGATCGGTGGCGACTCCATATTCCTATTTTCCAAATAGTCGATTTCCTCCCTTTTTTAAAAATATTTGATAAAAGGGTAGTTTCGACAGCCATTCTTCCGTTTAACGTGGTTGACTCCATCAAGTACTTCAAAGGATCCAGTTTAGAAATCAGCCAGGTCGTGTGATACAACATGTATTGTCTCAGTCTTCGGGTTGTCCAGATTAAGGCATAACACAACTTTTCAATTGGTGAGTATCTCGTTTCACACTCAGTGAACTTCTTACTGAGGTAATATATTGCTCTTTCTTTCCTTCCTGACTCATCGTGTTGGCCAAGCACACATCCCATAGAATTTTCAAACACCGTTAAATACAGTATCAATGGCTTGTCTGGACTAGGTGGTGTCAACATCGGGGCATTAGACAAATACTGCTTAACCTTGTCGAAAGTCTTCTGGCATTCTTCGTCCCAAACACTAGGGTTGTGTTTCTTAAGAAGACGAAATATGGGGTCACATTTCTCGGTTAGTTGTGAAATGAACCGAGCGATGTAATTTAGTCTTCCTAAGAATCCCCGAACTTCTTTTTGAGTACGCGGTGGAGGTAGCTCTTGTATGGCTTTGACTTTGTCTGGGTCAATCTCGATCCCCTTTTCACTGACTACGAATCCTAGTAGTTTTCCTAATCTGGCCCCGAAGGTGCATTTCGCTGGATTGAGTTTCAGCTAGAATTTTCTCAACCTCAAAAATAATTTTCTCAAGACTTGCACATGCTCTTCTTCTGTCCGAGATTTGGCGATCATGTCGTCGACATAGACTTCAATTTCTTTATGCATCATATCATAGAACAGGCTTACCATGGCTCTCTGATATGTTGCGCCCGCGTTTTTTAATCCAAACGGCATCACCTTATAGCAGAAGGTCCCCCACATGGTCACAAATGTGGTTTTATTCATGTCTTCAGGGTGCATCTTGATCTGATTGTACCCTGAGAAACCATCCATGAAGGAGAAGAGTGAGTAACCTGCCGTGTTGTCCACTAAGGTGTCAATATGAGGCAACGAAAAATTATCCTTTGAAATTTTGCCTTTGTTTAAGTCTCTGTAGTCTACACACATCCGTACTTTTCCATCTTTTTTAGGGACGGGGACGATGTTGGCTACCCATTCCGAATACTTGACTACTTGTAAGAAACCAGCGTCAAATTGCTTCTTAACCTCCTCTTTTATTTTCAACAAAACATCTGGCCTCATTCTTCGAAGTTTCTGTTGAACTGGTTTGTAATCCTCTTTAATGGGGAGTCTGTGTACCACAATGTCTGTACTTAGCCCGGGCATATCTTGATACGACCATGCAAAAACATCCTTGAACTCTTGGAGTAACTCGATAAGGTCCTGCTTTGTTTCTGTAGTTATGCAGGCTCTATGATTTTCACTTCTTTCTTTTCTAGTTCATTTCCCAAGTTCACGACTTCTACTGGCTCTTTGTGAGGTAGAATTTGCTTCTCCTCTTGCCCTACCATCCTTAACAAATCAGGGGATAAGTTACAATCCTTGTCATCTTCAAAGTCCTGAGATCCCTCTAGACACATATCCCGCTCGAAAGGAGACTCTGAGCTAGTAGCAATGTCACTCACATCATTGATATCTGGAGACCTGTTGTAGGCGCGAAAGAAGATACAAAAATAAAAGAATCTAAGAACAATGATATGTATGGTATGATTGTGAATGAAAGAATAAGGAATATTTGCGCGGAATAAGACAAAATGATGCATTTTACTGAAATAATGATTTTAAACATAAGCCTATTTCACAAAAGGACACTTATTACTCCTAGGCCTAAAGTAATAAATGTGTTTTGAACATTACTCTGTGTTAGTTCTAAAGACTATAGGAATCTCTTCCGCAGTTCAATTATCTAGAACACTTTCCGGCTCACAAGGGCGAATGCCCGACAGATTCTCTACTCCAGTTCCTTCTTCGTATATGGCGTTAATGTCTAAATTTTCCATTATTTTTTCCTCCGACGTTTTCTGTTCGGGGTGAATGATTCCTCCAGACAAAAAAGTCTTCAATATATGGGGAAAGACCATCGGTTCCCATTCGATTTCTCCCCCGCTCAGTCGTACTCTCCTTCTCTCTTGCTTTTTCTCTATATCCTTCTTCCTTTGCTTCAGGTCTGGCTGGAATCCTAACCCAAAACGGTCTTGTTTTCCCTTCATCATTGGCGCATCAATCCTTCCCTGGAGGTATCTTCCAAGTCCTCTTCCGGTATGGCTCCTTTTCCAACAGTTAGCCGTAGTCCCATTCTTGTTGTCTCAGATAACTTGGGCATTGGGATCCTATTTCCTTCGATGATGAATGTCGTATTCACAAACTCTAAAGACCGAAAAGAACACTCGATTGCTTCGTCATCTGTCCCCACATATGGTGCATTGCTGGTAACGGACGCAATGATATCCTCTTCAGCATTGATCGTTACTAACCGACCCTCGGTTACCAATTTTAACTTTCGATGTAACGATGAAGGGACTGCCCCTGCTGAGTGTATCCATGGTCTTCCCAATAGGCAATTATACGAAGGCTTTATGTCCATAACCAGGAAATCTACTTCGTACGTACTTGGTCCGATCAAGAGGGGTATTTCAATTCTCCCCATTACCTTCCTTTCCGTGCCATCAAATGCTCTCACTATATTTTGGCATGTCTTCATATGGGAACTATCTACTGGCAGCCTATTCAGTGTAGATAGGGGTAGGACATTTAGTGCGGAACCATTGTCAATCAATACCCCTGGTAATGTATACCTTTTACAACGAGTTGTGATGTGCAAAGCTTTAGTCGATCCTCTGCCTCCCGGAGGTACTTCATCGTCATTGAAGAATATGAAGTTGTCGGCACTTATATTGTTGACTAAGCGGTCCAGTTTGTTAACAGAAATATCATTCGCGACATAAGTCTCATTCAACACTTTTATTAACGCGCTTCGATGCGTCTCTGAGCTCAAAAGTAGGGCTAGCATTGAGATACGAGCTGGTTGCTTATATAGCTGTTCGACGACACTGTACTCGCTATGCTTTAAAAATTTTAAGAATTCCCTAGCTTCATTCTCCGTCACTGATTCATTAACCGTCTGTTCAAGTTCTGCTTGGCTTTTTTTCTTTTGCTCAATCGCCAATGATTTTCCTTTAGCATGCTCGACTTTTGTATTTGGGGTATAACGTTTTCCACTGCGCGTATAAAAACCCTCGTCTTGACTTTCCTCTGATGCATTAATCGGGATCTCCTCTCTCGGGATCGTCACGTTGCAGCTATAGTTCCATGGTACCCTTTTGCTATCTTTATAAGGGAAAGCAACGGGCTTCTGGATCACGACTCTTGGCGTAACTTGTACCCTGGCTTCGTTAATTCTCGGACGTGATATGATAACCACTGGATGGCTGGCTTTGTAAACATCCTTCGTCGACCCTTCTTCTGAGGCACATACTTCTGTTTCTTCTGGGCTTTCGACATATTCGAAGAATTCTATCTCTTTATTATCCATCAATCCTTGTACCAAAGCCCTGAATTCGCTACATTTCTAAATCTCATGCTCCTCTAGATTGTGGAACTCACAATAAGTCATCCCTTCTCGGGGTCTGACCTTTGAATTCTGCGGTATCAACCCCATTTCCACCATTTTCTTCCATACTTCTTTCAGTAGAGTATTCACTTCTGTGATATTCGTCTTGATTTCTTTCCTCGAACTCTTGATTATTGCATTTATCCCCTTATCCCCATGGTTAGGTAGTGGATTATCTGCACTAGGTGTATCATCAAATTTCACAACGCCCATGTTGATGAGTCTCTCAACCAATTTCTTAAAAGTGGTGCAGTTTTCTATCGAGTGTCCTGTGGCCCCCGCATGATACTCACATTGGGTATTCGCGTCATACCACTTGGGGTATGGAGGCTGCATTGGTTTTAAATAGAAGGGAGATACGACATGTGCGTCAAACAAACATTGGTATAACTCCTTGTACGTCATCGGAATGGGCGTGAATTGGAGTTTCTACCTATTTAGCTTTATGTTGGGCTCTTGTCTGGAAGGGCCCTGCTGACCAGTAGTTGTCGCCCTTGGTTGGCTTACAGTAACCGATTTCGAATATGCACTCACGTTATTTACCTCGTGCTCTTTCTTTCTTGGTGCTGACCTTTTGGTACTTTCTCCAACCTCTATTTTCCCACACCTTATCGCGTTTTCGATCATTTCTCCAGACATTACTATGTCTGAGAAACTTTTGGTCACGCTACCCAGTATGTGGTTAATGAAAGGTGCCTTCAGAGTATTAATGAAGAGCATAGTTTTTTTTTTCCAACAGAGGGGGTTGGACTTGTGTGGCCACCTCCCTCCATCGTTGGGCATATTGCCTGAAGCTTTCATTGTGTTTCTTCTCCATGTTCTGTAAAGTGATCCTACCAGGGGCTATGTCCGCCACATGACCGTACTGCTTCATGAAAGCTTGTGCGAGATCTTTCCATGAACCGATTTGGGCGTGACTCAGTTGGTTGTACCATCTAGAAGCGGCCCCAACCAGACTTTTTTGAAAGCAGTGAATCAAGAGTTGATCATTATTAACATGGCCTGCCATTCTCCTACAGAACATAGTGATGTGAGCTTCGGGACAACTGGTCCCATTGTACTTTTCAAATTCTGGAGTTTTGAACTTAGGAGTGAGTACCAAATCCGGAACCAAGCTTAATTCCTTTGCACCGATTCCAGCACGATAGTCAGTGCTTTCCATTTCCTTAATTTTTTCTTCTAACCATCGATACTTTCCTTCAAACTCTTTCGGGAATTCTACCCTTGTCTTTTCTATTTCTATCACCTCATCGAGGTTGAGGACAACAGGGTTAGTCGGGTTATCCCCTGGATGGGAGCCCGAGCCAGCTTGATAATTTATCGGTGCCGAAACACTAGCCTGAGATGGCTGAGGCCTAATTGTGATCGATGGCCTTCTTGGGTACATTTCGGTTTGTGTCTGAACGTCTGTTGGGGAAAATCCCAGAGGGTAGACAGGATCTTCATTATCATCTTCCGTGTTGACTACGGGACTTTTCCCTTTTTCTAATCCGCCAGCCAATAGCCGCGTTATTTGACCCATCATGCTCTTTTGAGACTCCAACATCTGGTCCCTCATATCTTGCTGGACTTTGGCTAACTGTTCTTGCATACGTGCTTGTAATTGATCCTGCATCTCTTTTTGCATTTGCTCTAATCTCTCTAACCTTTGGTCCATGGCTTTTGTTTTTCCTCGTATACCGTAACGATGTTCCAGGGTAACTACCACGATTTTAGGGTTTTTTGTGAGTTTTAGTGCACATGATGCAATGCTGATGCATGAATGCAATGGATGCAATGAACACGAATGAATGCAATCAAAAGGTGTTGTTCTAATTCAATTTCATTAAGATAACTTTCTAGAAAACAAATTCCTTTACATAGAATAGATTACATATAAGGCTTGGCCCTGATACTTAGGGTCTTGACCTGCCTAAGAAGCCATGCTAATTCTCGTCCTCTATCTGATTCTGATTCGTACTTTAAACTCAGCACATCAGCCTGCACTGCTAGCGTTTGTAAGTGATCTGCTACTTCTCGCACTTGAATCAAAGCTTCACCCATGATGTAATCCCTGTTCCTGACTTGATCTTGGGATTGATGGAGTTGCTCGTTCAACCGATCGCTATTTATCTCCAGGAATTCAAGCTAAAGTTCACGATCTTGCAATGCCACCTTAAGTTCTTCTATCTTTCTTTTTAACTCTTCAATTTTGCTTTGACTGGCCTTCAACTCGATTACAAAATTATGGGTACGCTGCTGATACAAGGATTTTTCTAGTTCTGTCACCCACATTTTTAATCCTTCTTTCTCGTTCTGGCTTTCTACCAAACTCTTTTTTAGAGTATCCTCTCGAGCTTGAGCATCTCGGAATCTTTCTTCCCATTGGCTAGCTTTTCTTTTCTCTTCTTTAACTTCTTGTCGCCACTGCTCAGACGTCTTCCCTAACCCAGCTGTTCTTATTGACCTTCGCAGCTTCTTATAATCAGTTTTCAAACTATCCAAATCTTCCTCAGCTTTGTTATTTCCTTTTCTGAGTCTTTCAGCTTCTAACTTCTGGACATCGACATCCAATCCCAGCTGCATTTTTTCCTCTTCCAACTGCTCGATCCTTTTTTCTAGTTTTAAGCTCTTTTTTACGAAATCATGCCTGATGATTTCTAGCTCAGACGGGGTTAGTCTCAAGCATTCTTCCATTGACCTAGGGCCTTCTTGATCTGGCGTGGGGATGTATCGTTAATTCTCTGAATCCTCCACTGGTCGTACTCAAGGGTAGCCATGGGATTGGCAGCAAACTTTTTCATTCTACGAGTCTGGTTCCAAGCATTCGATATTTCGCGGACTCTCCTTTTGTAGTTATTTCCCGTGAATACAAATTCACACTGAGCCAACCCGTATGTTGGTGGTGTAAACTATCTGGACCTGTACTGTCTTAATACCAGCAGAGGAGCATACCCTACGGCTCCCCATACTCCTAACAAGGGAACCCAATCGAAGTCTCCACATCAGTATAATATTTCATCAGGCACCATCTACGGGGCTCTCCATTCGATATCCTCTTCTTGCAAATTCTGAAGGATCGCCATCCAGTTTTCTTCTGTGATATCGTTTCTTCTCGGTGTAGCCGCTAACTCTTTCAGTGAAGAGTAGTTTTCGGAGAAGACGCGATACGAGGCCTTTTTCATTTTCCAAAAATAGCTATGGAACCACAATAGTAGAAGCTGCGCGCATCCAATAAATCTTCCTTCACCCGCTCTTCGACAAGCATTCAATGACTTGAAAGTTTCAGCCAATATCGCGGGTACAGGTGTGGTCCCTTTACTAAGCCTATCAAAGAGATCAGAGACCGCCTCGTCTACGTGCCCCAAAGCTTTGGGAAAGATAACCAGTCCATAAATGCTCAAGGCGAAGACATCTACCCTCTTCTTCATGTCAGGATGTGCTAAGATTAAATCTCTCAAATGCCTCCAAGGAATGCACCTACAATCTCCTTTTTGTTTTATTCGGGCTGTGACCCACTGCTCGCTCATCCCTGTGATGTTCATTAACATTTTTGAGAATGCTGGGCCATTGGCAGCTTTGGAATAAATCCTGTCAACCTGAATCTTCGGGCATCGGATCAAGGCTGTGTATTCCTCTATCGTAGGTACCAAATCTACCTTCCCGAAAGTGAAGCAACTGTAAGCAGAATTCCAATATTGAACGAGGGCTCGGAACAGGATTTCGTCTATCTTCACATCGAGTAGATAAGGTAAATCACCATAATGACAGTAGAACAGTCGTTTGACCTCATCATCCCACTGAGCCCAAATTTCTTTCATCTCTTGGAAATTATTCTGAGTTACGCTAACCCGAGTAAAACCCAACAACTCTGACACGTACCCCTCAGTTAGGCTATCACCTTTCTCTTGTTGTGTTGTCTCAGCCCATATTCGGACAGCAGCATTGTCCTCTACTTTATCAAAAAACCCGTTTTCCATGATAAGCTATCTTCTTAGCAACCGAATGTAAATCAACACCTTTTATGATGAAAATGTCATGCAAATACAATCAAAATAAAACAAAACAAGTCAGTATTTTATACAAGATTTAAAGCAAACAAGGAATAATCAAACATAGCACTTGCTCGGGTAACCACTAGGGTTTCAGAGTGGCTCTACCTAGGGTGGGTTCCTTAAGGCTCACTATATGAGGTTTGGTTCTAGAGTAAAAGGTACCTGAACCAGCAGATTCTTCGATCTTCACCCATTATAGGCTCATACAGACCGAGTTCAGTTCAGGGGAGTACGTTTCCCTATGGCTGCACGGAGATGAAAATCTCACGAAGACATAGGTACGGACGTGCTCCGAAAGCAATCCACTATCCTGCACGGAGGTGAAAACCTCACGAAGGAGTAGTTTCTCGCTCCCACTTAGAGGGGTGAGACCATAACGGTCATGCAATGCAATATGCAAAATTATTTAAAGGCTCGAATTAACACAGGAAGTATTACATCATAAATAACAGATGAAACGCAACGAAAAGGATCGTATTTCAAGAACAAATTTTTAATTTTCGATAAAAAGACAAAAGTTAATCAACTTGTGGCTTGACTCTCTTATTTGAATCCCCAGCGGAGTCGCCAAGCTGTCGTAACCATTTTTTTTGAAAAACGGGGATCGACTTGGATTTTGGAAATGAAAACGAAAAAAAACGGGAGTCGCCACCAATCCTTTTTGATGAGATGTGATCGAATCACCTTAAATTAATCATTTTAATAAAATTTAAGATTTACTAAAGCGTTTTTTTTTTTTGGTCTACGAAAATCAAAAAACGAGTTTGGGAGTCGGTTACGCACGAGGAAGGGTTAGTACCCTCGATACGCCCAAAAATTGGTACCTAATTGATTAATTAATGTCTTAGTGTCGAAAATTTAAAAACTTGAAAGAATTTAAAGTACGATCCTTCTTTATAAAAACGCTCAAGTGTTAAAGACCCTCTCGTCTCAAAATATGAAATGTCATATCCAGTGAGTTAGGACACGACACCTTGAATTTTCGAGAGCGAACTTGCCTTTTATAGAAATTTTGAGTATTTTAATTTATTAAGAGGATATTCGATTATCTAGAGTAAATGAGGGAAATCGATGCCTAGTAAGTTAGGGCACGTATCTCAAATTCTCAAATACCGAATATCACCTTTATTTTAAAACAAATTCTTATTTCGAGGTGACAAAGTGTCATACCCGGTAAGTTAGGGCACAACACTTCGTATCTCCGAGAATAAGTATTTTTCAAAACTCGTATTACGATTTACAAGAACATTCCGTATTTAGGTTAAATGAGAAAAGTCGAAACCCAGTAAGTAAGGGCACGATTGTCTCGAATTACCGAATACATAATATCACTTTTATGAAAGAATTGTTTTAAGGCATCGAGTAAAAAACATAATGTAATTTATAGCAAAACATGAAAGCGAATGATGGCGCTAATACGTAATAATAAGCGCGACAGTGTCAAATATAATAATACGAGCGATTATGAAAGGTGAAATAATAGCAAGGCTAGTAAACAAACGCATGAGGAAAATGGAATGATCGAACACATAGGCAAATAAATAAACAAGATAAAAATAAATCCTGGCAAAATAAAAAAAAGCGGTGATAACTTAAAACAAGATAATAATAGTAATAGCATAAATAATAATAGTATGGAACGATAATAACACATGACAATAAACACGATAATAAATATGAAGTAGTTGGGGACATATATATGTACGACATGTAATACTAGATTAGATATATATATATACAATATTTATAAAAAAATAACTAATGATGACGGTATACAAATATTTACATATATGTTAAAATATATATACGTAATAATAGAAATAACAATGCATATGTAATATAAAAAATATATACATCCTATACACATACAAGGAATAATAATATTGGAACACAAATATTACATAAAATATACACACAAATATATATACATATAATAATGATATTAGAAGTATGTACAAGAATAAAAATAGTATAATAAAAAGTAGAAAACAATGATAATAAAATTAAAAACATATATATATATATGTATATCAAGAACATATTTATGATAGTAATATTGAGTACTAAAAGTATGTGTATAATATAGACAAAATACATACATAATTTAGTATCGAAAGTATTTACATAATATATATATACGCATTTGAAATAAAAATAACGTTGAAAACGACAATTAATAATACTACCTAGATATATACATGTATAAGATAGATATAACAATAATATGATATTAAGAATATATATTTTATATGAAGGTAAAAGATGTATACATAATATATATTAAGAATAATGATAGCAAAAATAATACTACGTATATATAGCAATACATAATATAGTTAGTAAAAATATATACGTAACATATTAAATATATACATAGTATTAAAAGGTAGAAATATGCGCACATATGTATAAAATATAGACAAGATATAATATTATCATATTAATAATGCTTTATAACATATATACATATACATAAGTATTAATTAAAATAATAATAATGAACCATTAATAAAAATACAATCATAATAAAATATGATACTATAAGTATTAAAAATAAATTAGAATAATGAGGAAAAAAGGATGAAATTGAATTAACAGTGGAATTTTGAGGCGAATTTAAAGTAAATAAAGGAAAAAGGGACTAATTTGAACACGCGAGCGGCCAGGGGGGACCGAAGATGAAATAATCCCCGCCTTCCTAAACGACGTCGCTCAGACATGGGCCAAATTGAAACCGAAATAAATTTTAGGGCCAAATTAAAAATCAAATAAGACTCAATTGTGAAGCCTTGGAAAAGCGGAAGGACTGAGGGCGCAAATAACCCCTCAGTCCAAAAACACGCGGACCCTGGGCATAGGCGGGTCGGGTCTTCGGGTCTGGTGTCAAACGACACCGTTTTGGCGCCTGAAATCAGGGCCCAAAACGACGTCGCATGGCTCCTCTATAAATGCTAAAAATCCCACAAAAAAAAAATCATTCTTCCAGCTTCAAAAAAAAAAATGTCCTTCTTCTCTCTTCTGGGTTAAACCCAGAAACCGGCCAAGAAGGCCCCCCAACAACCGACCGACCCGCCGCCGTGGCTCTGCCGTGCCGGCCACCGTACACGGTGGCCGAAAATCACCCCGAGGTGAAAATTTTCCCTCTTTTTTACTTTATTTTTAGTGCTTAAAAAAATATGTATGTATATACTATATGAAACAAAGAAAAATGCGTATAAATAGGTTCGAAAAAGAAAATAAAAAACCTTGTTTTAAAATCTTTAAACTTCTTTTGATGTTTCTCTCTGCTGCGATTTACACTCGTATTTGCACCAAGTTTCGTTGATAAAACGACTATTTAATGCTTGGATCTGTGTATATATAAAAAAAAAAAACCCCTTTTACATTGTGTGTTTGGGCTTATATAGCCATTTTTTCTGTCCTATTTTACCTCTTCTTGTCCTTTTAATGCCTGCAGGTGGTACGCATGGAGCGGCGGCACAGTGGTGGGCATAGGTGGAGCAATGGCTGGTCTGAGGGGCGATGGGACTTGGCGGCGCTAGGCTAGGGTCAGTGCTGGAGGGGACAGAGGTGGCACCTAGGGTTCTTAGTGTAACACCCCCTAACCCCAAACCGTTACCGGAACGAGGTTATGAGGCATTACCGGACGTATCAGACAACTTACGAATAATTTACAATTAATATAACTTTCATAGTATAATATAATAATTAAGTCCCTATCTTGAACTCTTGAAGTTCAAACATGTATTAAAAGTAGAACGGGACTTGTTCGAGTATTTCAATTTTTTTTTATTCTATTATTTTTTTTTATAAAAATTTCGGCAGCATTTCTGCTTATTTTTACCTAAACCTCCTGCAAATTTCAAACCAAAACAACCAACACCAATATTTCACATTCATATACTAATATTTATATTGTTAATAAAATTTTAATTTAATAACTATCATAGCATCATTCAAATTGATTAAATACTTCATTCATTTAACAACTTAATGTTCATGTATCAAAATATCATGTATTTTCCTTACCATTTCATTTAACCATCTAAATTTTATCATTCATCCTTCACTACTCAAAGTAATATACATATTCAAGTGACTAAATAACACCTATGTACATGCCACCTTTACCCAAAAGAAAAATATACATCACCAAATTTGTGTTGGAGTCGAGATTGTTACGGATCTTTGAGTGGGACACGTGACTTCTAATAACTCGCAGACGGAAACAACGTCATCACGCTGAGTATGGATATACTCAGTGGTATTACTATAAATCAAGACTATTTAACATTAATAGATTACAAACATCAACCATAAATTTTTAAAATTATTTAAACTAATTATATATATATATTTATATTACTTCATAAATATTAAATTCACAATTCATTTTTCACATACCAACTCAATTCATAATTTAATTCATACATTCTTTCTCATACTTTTTAATAGTGCTAAAACAAATAATCTCATTTTCAAAATTTCATTTCAATTATTTACCCTATTAACAAAGCTCGGACTATGACAGATACACGGATTTCCACCTAAACACACCAGAATATCCAACCCAAACACACCCGGAATATTGTAAATCCTCCATAACACACCAGTATAATATATCCTCCCAACACACCAATTAGGCATTAAATGCCTATTCGGATAAACCAAGTATATAATAATGAAACATCTTTTCGGCCGAACTACAATCTCTTCATCATATCACAAATCTAATGGCATGCCATTTGTATCGAATCTAGTCCGACGAGTTAATAGGGTATTATTTTACTTTTTTCTAATTTCAATTTCACATACTTACCTCAAGTCTTATTTACCATACATAACAATTAAAATTTCAGCAATCAATAATAATTAAAATTCGAATTATAGTAATACACACCGTAATTCTCCCGTTTTAGTCCTCGATGACTTTCTCCTTTCCTTTCAATACTGATGCTTCAGGTTCTTTGTTGGCTACGAAAATAATAATTTATAATCATCAATACAACATGATTCAATTTAATTCATGAGCCTAAACATGCAAATTTAACCATTTTTAATGTATATATATAATTTCACCATTAAGCTGTCTACTTGAGTCATTGTTACTAAATTATTTATATCTTGAGCTACGAAACTCCAAATTAATATCCGTAAATTTTTCTTAAAACTAGACTCATATATCTTTTAACCATAAAATTTCCAGAATTTTTGGTCTATCCATTTAGTACATTTTATTCGTTAAATACTCCCCTGTTATTTCATTTGACAGTTCTGACCTCTCTCTACTAAAAATAAATTATCTCATTGTACAGAACTCGAATAAGGTTCTTGTTTATTTATTTTGAAACTAGATTCATTAAGAAGTTCACATATATAAATTACACTCCATAATAATTTTTGTACAATTTTTAATGATTTTCCAAAGTTAAAACAGGGTATCTCGAAATCACCCCGAACCAGTATTACAAAATTTCAAATTTCTCTTGATTCATCAATTAATTGCTTACACTGTTTCTACTATAAGAAACTAGACTCAATAAGCTTTAATTCCATATTTTGTTCATCCTCTAGTAATTTTTAGTGAATTTTCAAAGTCAGACCATTGCTACTTCCCAAAACTGTTTTGATGTAAAATGTTAATAACCAAATTTATAACACCAATTCACACCTTATTCCTATTCAAATTTCATTTAAACTCAAATTTAACTATTAAATTTTTAACATATTTTCTTAATTCCGAATTTTCCTCAATTTAGTCCCTAAAACATAAAACTTATAGCCTAGTTTACAATTTAATCCCTTAATCAATTCTAACTTAGAATTCATTCAATTAAATCCCTAATTCCATAAGTTTTCCAACATGAACCCTACTTGGAAACATATGAACTCTTGAACTATTAACTTAATTTCATCAAAATCTTGTTTCAAAGCTCCTAAAACATCAAAATTAAGAGATAAGGACTTAATTGACTTACCTTTTAAAGCTTCAAACCTTAAAACCCTAGTTTTTCCTTTCCCTTTTCTTTCTTTCTTTTTCTTTCCCTGTTTCGAAATGCTTCTGTTCTATTTCTTCTTTGTTTCTTTTGTCTTTCTCTTTATTCTTTTATTATTTCATTTATTTTACTTATTTATTTTATCATTTAACTAATATATATTATTATTAATTTAATAACAATATAATTAACACATTTGTATACATGTATCTTTGTACATTTGTACACTATTATTACCATCCATTTGTCTTTCTTTTATTTATTTAACAAATAAAAATCTTATAATATTAATATTTAATTAATAAATATCTTTAACTTAAAATTTAAGTAAATACATAATTATAATACAAATATATATATATTCATATTATTACAAATGTCATTATTTGATTTGTTTTTCATACCAAAAATCTCATAATTTAATTATTTAATTGACAAATATCTTTATACTTAAATTATAAGTAATTAAATATTTAAATTACAAATGTACCCATACAATTCTTACACATGTATATTTTATTACCATACAATTATCTTCTATTTAATTTATTTATAATATATTATCAATTAAATAATCATAACAATTTAATATAAAACCATAATAATAATCATTATAATATATAAAACCTAAATAAAATCTTTGATTTTATTTCACCAATATGCCACCTCATTTGTAGTCAATGGCTTAATTTCCATTTTAATCCTTTTTATTTTCTATTGCTTTATAATTAAACTTTTACCCCTTTTTCAATTTAGTTCTTTTTGCTAATTATTCTAAATTAAGCTAATTTCACCTAATTAAATCCTAATTAGACACACTACTAGGCTCATAAATATTTTTAATAATTATTTTCGAACTTATTTCACTAAGGCGGAGGCCCTATAACTCACTTTTCCGGTGCCGTGAATTTCAAGTCATTATACTTAGTTTAGGGTTTCTGTTTTGGTTTTTTCTTTTTCTTTTCCCTTTTTTTTTTGATTTGGGCTATGTTATTGGGCTTCTGTTGGTTTTTGTTTAGTGGATTTAGAAAATGGGTTTTGGGTTAGTTGGGTCTTGGTATTGGGTTTGTTTGGGTTTAAAACGGGTCTGTACAAAGATTTCATCATATCTTAAACCAAATTAAAAGGGATTTGCCTTTGCCCTTTCATCTGTTTTGAGTTCATAATAATGGGTAAGGAGTAAAGAAATTGTAGTTCCCTCTGTCAGCCAGCCTCACTCTCTAACCTAATTTCATTCTTATAATATACGCACACTTAATTTGTGATTAATAAAGTAAAAAATGGTATGCTCAGAGATGGCCGTGGGTAGCTATTACTTTGATTAATAAATATTACCCCCGTGCTCCACATTCTTTTTTATAAATTAATAAATCTTTAGTTTCGGCTTTTACTTACCTTATTTTATATGAAAACTTGATTCAATATTATTTTTTAAATAAAGCAGATTATCTAAATGCTTCAAATATTCAACAATTTCCATGGAATTATGTGTTTCTTAATAGCAACAATTAACAAATTTAAAACGTGTTATCTTTTTAAGTTCAGGGTTTCCAAAGGGAAATAAGAGTCACGTTTTTTTGTTTTTCATGTTCTAAAAAGAATTTGACTTGCTTTTAATAATAATTTCAGCAGAAAAAAAAAAAGAAAGAAAAGAATTTGACTGATGATACTAACTATTTCTGTTCAAAGTTGTTGTGTCGAATCCAAATTATTGCAATGATCGAAAATTAAAGAATTTGGTCACAAATATTTACATGAAAAAATTTCTTCGAAAATGATAAAAAATCGAAAAAATTTGAATTTTAAGTTATTCGAGTAACCTCAAATAAGTAATTCGAGTTTCGAGTTAAATTTTACAATTCAAATAACTCGAATATTTCGAATAATAGATTGGTGTCCTTTTGGTCCTTATCAAATTTGAAAATGAGCAAATTAATCGCTCTCAATAAAAATTATAAAATAATTCAATATAATTTTTAAAATTCAGAATATTTATAAAATTTTCAAAATTTATATTTTTAAAAAAATTATAAATATTTCAAAAAATTCTACAAAAATATATAAAGAAAGTTAAAAATTAAAAAAAAATTCTAGAATGATAATTTTGGAGACCTAAATAAGTTAATTAATGATTCAAATTTATCATATTAATTTCTTTTTTGTTTTGAAAAAGTTTTCAAATATATATGGTTTCAAAATTATGTGCTCTAACATGGGATTGGTTATACTGTAACAATATTTTAATTTGTTATGTTTAATTTTTTAATTTAACTCGAACACTTCACTTGATTCAACTCGACTCGACTCGAAATTCATTTCACTCGACTCGATTCAAAAAAATTTCAAATTGATTAGGATAATAAAATAGGACTCGTTAACTCAAAATTTTTTCCACTCGATTTGATCAAACACTTACCCCTGACCATGGGCAAAGAAAACTTCATTAAAATGGCAGAAAACCGAAAAGGGGAGTACAAGATAGAGAAACAAATAAACCTTAAACTCGAAATACCCACAAACTCTCTCTTAATTTTGTTGTTATTATTCTAAACCATCTATGGTTGCTAAGAGGTCTATTTATAGACTGAATTTCGTGTACAAATATTACTAAAACATCCTTAGAATAATTAGAGTTAAATTGGGAAAATATAACAGAGTTTAACTAGGAAAAAAAACCCGATTAAGTGGGGAACACGTCGCCACGTCGTGACATCACTATTGGCTCGTTGGGACGTCCATCTTCACGTCATCGAGACGGGATGTTACTTCTTGTCACAACATGAACTCTGTTTCGTCTGAAATACGAGACATACTCCACAAATTTATATAAAATCGTGGCATACATATGTAGGCGAGAGATGTACTTGTATTAAAATTAATGTATTTTTGTATATTTGTCTATGGGTAATATTTTATTAATTAAACTATTGAATCTATTAATATAATTGTACTTGTTTATAATTTTTTTAATTAAACCGATATGTTTATTGTATTGGTTTAAATACTATTTATAATAAACAAATTGATATAATTACCAATTTAATCTAATAATTAGATTTTTTTAAATTATAACTAATTAATTATATCAATAAATTCTATCTTAATCAATTGTTACAAGTGCTAAATTGAATAAGCTTACTTAAGTTAAATTATCTTAATTCAACTAATTAAGCAACACCTAACTTCAAAAAGATAAGACTCTAACTTAGACACTCAAGTTCTGATATCTCAATCTTTATCAAGAATGTCAATGTTGCATTGACGAATAATTATCTCTTAACTTAATTTATAAATTAAAAATATTTAAAATACAAAATAAATAAATAAATATATATATATATATATATTTCAAGAACATGTAATACTTTAATTTATAATAAATTTTTATTTTTAAAAAAATTCATCATGTTTGCATATTTTTTCTTACTTATATATAATTGTGCATTCACTTTTCTTTAAAAAATCATTTTTTTTTTCTAATTAGATTATGAAACAACTATTATATGGGTGAAAGAAAATGTAAATAATATATTTATAAAAAAATTATATAAAAACTAAATGAGCTTTAACTTAAATAGTTAAGTTGAAGCTCTAAAAATTATGAAGTGCTAAATTTAAATCCCATCATAATAATATTTTACAAAAATATATATTTTTATATAAAAAAACGTTGTCTTGTTACACTCAATCAATCAAAAAGTTGAATAATGGTATGGATAATAAATTATTTATTATTTGACCTGTTTGAGTGTGTTAGATGTGATTTAGAAATATTTATGGGTCTTATCAAATTTAAATATGATATTAACATATTTTATATTTGTTAAAATTCACTTATATTTGTAAATTATTAATTAAAGCCCATTTTGGGTTCATATTATTTTTTAAAAAATTGAAATATATTTATACTACTTTTAATTTAATATATTTCATGTATTAAAATTTTATATATAGAAGTCTTTAACTTTTTTTAATGTTTATATTATCGTATTATATATCACTATATATTTAAATTTTATATGTATTATATGTTACATAATATATAAAATAATATAATATAACATATTAAAAACTTAGTAATGGGTCGGGCTTGAGTCTTAAATGTTCAAGTTTAAATTCAAATTTAGCCCATATTTTAAATGAGTCTAATTTTTTTAATAAAACCTATCTTTCGAACCTAATATTTTTACTAAAATTCTCATAAATTTTGAATCAACCTTCTATCATAAATAACCTAAGGTATGATTTGGTTTAATGGGATCTAACAACTAAAGCAAAAAGAAAATTTAACATTTTAACTTCTTTAATAGATTGCTAGAGATCTAGTATGACAATATGCTGTTAATTTTTTTAAAGTTTATAACTAGAAGTATAATATGGCTAAATATCAAAATTATAAATGAAATTCGATTCAATTTGTAGTATGTACGCATTAAATTTTGATTTTGGTTTAAATGTATATATAAAAATTTTAATTTTGATTCAATTGTACATATTAAAGAAAATGGATACATCAATTTAGTTTTATATTATATAAGTATATTATTTGTGTATGAGTATGTAGACACAAAATATTGTTATATCAATAATGATGGTGATGGTTTGTGAAAATTGAATCAAATTAAAATGTCTTATATAAAATTACGAAAAATCAAAGTTAATATATAACATTGCACATAGAGTTGTCCATAGGTTGAGTCGGGTCTGGTTCAAGCTGGGTCATAATAAAATTTTAGGCCTAATTGCTATGCTCGACCCAAAAAATGGACCTAAATTTTTCCTAAGCTCAACCAGATAAAAATGCTAAAACCCAGGTTCGACCCAAATTAGTTTTTTATAATTTTATTTTTTTATATTAAAAATTTTTAAAAATATAATACACCAAATACACTAAAAATATTAAAATAAATATTTCCTGACAAATTAAAAATAAAATAAAATAAGTATTTATATCTAAATAACACTAAGATAAGTGCAACTTAACAAGGAAATGACTCTAAAATAGTAGCAAAATTAACAATAAAACAAAGTGTTAAAAAATATCCAAACATTAATAATAAATAGTAACAACATAATAGTGAAATGGTAGCAAAACAATGGAAAAACAATAGCAAAAAAAAAAAAAGGGTTTTTTTTATTGAAAATTCAGGCCGGGCTCGAGCAAAAAAAAAAACCTTACCTAAGGCCGATTCATTTTCTAAACGTGTCTTATTGTTTTACCCAAGCCCATTTGTCGAGCCTATATTTTTATCTAAACTTTCGGATGGACCTTCAGACTAGACCGCTCAACTTTGCATTGCACATTATACTGTAATAATACCATAATAACAATTACTTTTTATGGTAATAAAATAGCAATTACCATAACATTATTACGATATATATTAAAGGCAATGAAAAGAACATTACCATAACATTATTACCATATATATTAAAGGCAATGAAAAGAACATTACCATAATATTATTGCCATATATGTTAAAGTAATAAAAAGAGTAATTACCATATATATTAAAATTAATAAAAAGCAATTACCATATAATTATATATATATACATATATATATATAAGTGCTAATATCAATACTGTTAATGGCTCTTTTAAATTACTCCAAAATCTTAATATATATGGTAATAATATCTGGGTGAAATTGCTCCATCAGTCCCTATATTATCAATAAGGGATCATACAAGTCTTTCTACTAAAAGACGGAGCAATTGAGTTCTTGTATTTCTAAAATGTAAATAAATTGGTAAAATTGTTAACATTTGTAATGGAAACCATCCAAATGAATGATATGCCATATGATTGTCAAGTCAATGATGACATGCCATTGACAATGTTGACATAACATTTATAAAATATTAATATTCAAATATGACATGTAATAAAGTGATAAAAAGATATCGTTCTCACAGTTTCAAAAACACAAGCATAAGTTATACTATATTTCTTGAATGTATTTCCTACAATTATTTTAGTGAAATTTTCTTATTTCTTTTCAATTTGTTTACATTCCGATTGTTTTTATTTCTTATTCTATCACTTCGTTTTTAACAATCAATAAATAATTATGTCTCTCATAAATGATTAAAGGACATGAACGATAAAATAAAATTTATAGAATAAAACAAAGTTCGAGATATTATCGAATTGTCAAAAGGTTCGAAATAAATTGGATGTAAATAGATTTTCAAAAATCAAATGTCACTCAAATGGTTATACTCATATTGATGGTATTGATTATAAAATGATTTTCTCACTAGTTTCTAAGAAAGATCTTTAAGAATTATTTTGGTGTTGGTGGCTTATTATAATTTAGAGGTACACCAAATGAATGTGGAAACAATCTTTCTAAATGGAAGTATTGAAGAATAAGTTTATATGAACCAAATCGAAGGTTTCTTAATTGAAGGAAAATATCATAAGGTGTATAAACTTAAAAATATACGAACTTAAGCAAGCTTCACAACAATGGTAAATTAAGTTTAATGATACCATAAGGTCTTTTAGTTTTCAAGAAAATATTGTTAATCAATGGGAGAAAACTTCATTTCTTAGTTCTATATGTTGATCATATTTTGCTTGTTGCAAATGACTTGTGTATATTGCGTGAGGTAAAAGTTTTTCTCTTGAAATTTTTGAAATGAAAGATATGAGTAAGACATTCTATGCGATAAAAATTGAAATATTCCGTAATGGATCATAATGATTGTCTCAGAAAACCTAAATTGAAATTAAGACTTATACAACATTCAAAGAACGATGTGGAACCAAAGGGGAAGGAATCACTTGTTCTTACTTTTGTTATGGCAGTTCAAACAAAAAAAGTACATGCTCAAGTATAGATTATCCAATCAGTTGGAAGTAAATTAGAGTTCGAATTTTGCTAGATGTCTTCACATAAAAAATACACTTTTGGCTATTTATTTCTACTTGCTAAAGGAATTAGGGAAAGTGTTAAATAATCAATCATTGTAATATATATGATGGAAGCAAAGTTTGTCGCATGTTTTGAGGTTACTATTCATGCATATAAAATTTTATTTCAAGATTTGGAGTAGTCGAATCTATTATTAAATTGTTAAAAATTTATTGTGATAATTCTAGAACAATATTTTTTTCTCCAAATATGACAAATATTCCAAATGTGCAAAACATATAAAATTATTTTTTTTGTCATTAAGGAGGAAGTTAAAAAATAATCAGTGTATATAAAGCACATTAGAACTGACTGATATCATGAATGTAGATTTTACATAGAATAAGTCTCGATTTGTATTGATGGATGATATTTTATTATAATTTGATACTTTGACCTCAATCTCAATTATTATTACTAATATAAAATTAATTGATTGATTAAACTAATACTCACAAATGGTAATAGCTCATAGTAAGACTCAAAGATCTACACATATAACTATACATCGTAGGTCTGGAACTGGGGTACTAAAGACTTAAGGCCTAAGCCTTTGCCAACTTTGCCAAGGCCTCATTAGCATACATAATTTATTTGAAATTATTTACAATAGGAAAGTCTTTATAAGATATTGTTATGGCAAGGATGTGATATGTATGTTACTTAAAAGACTTATTATATTGAGTTATAATGTTGTAGCATATAGAAAGAAGTATGTGACTTAAATTGTAAACAACCATAATAACTCAAATTTGCAATTCACTATAATATAGTAATAATGATGAATATTATCTTTGTCATCCTCACTCAACTTTTATGCTATTAAAATTGGGACTTTATTGTATTCAGCGAAGTGGGAGAACATAAGATTTTAGCTCATATTATTAATCTAATTAAGTCTAAAATCAAGTAACCCAATAGATAATTAAGTTATTTACTTTAATGGTAAATTAAATCTTATTTGTTCATTTGATTACATACCAGATTAGAACTTGGTCATATATAAATTTATCGTCCCTCTACCTATTACAATTACACTTGCACACATAAAACTAATAGAAAAACTATAGCCTTCATCATTAAAGGTTTGTGTAGCAAAAGAGAAAAGATCAAGAGAAAGAAATCAATTTATCATAGTGTTCTTTGTCAAATGTAATTGTCGACTTCAATTTTACATCATGTAATTCTCTATATTTGGAAATTTTATATTATTCTAAAAATACTAAAATTATTGTTTATGCAATATTAAGTTTTGGTTTCGAAAGTTTTTACCTAAAAAGTAATATAACATAATTTGGATCATCCTTAGAAAAGGGTTGAATCACTATTTGGGACATGATTTTGGCAACAATTCTCACATTGGGCCTAAGTTTTTTCCTTTATCCATGTTAGTCCCTAAAATTGATAATTGTTTCCATATTGGGGTCTGAACTAGGCAATTGTTCCCACATTGAGTTTTTGTAACGACCCAAAATTTACTAGTATTGGAAAATTTGAATTTTTGGGTTATTATTTCCGCAAAAAGGAATTCGTAAATATTTATTAGAAATATTTACGAAGTTAGTAGTGTGGCTAATTAGATTTTGGTTAAGTGAATTAGTTTGAATTAAGGCTAATTTAGTGAAAGGACTAGATTGAATAAAGGGTAAAAGTTTAATTATAAACTATAAAAAAGTCAAGGGACTAAATTAGTAAATAAGCCTTATGTGACAAGTGTGTGGTAAGTATAAATACATGATACATGTGTATTATTTTAATTGGTACAAATGTATGTATATATATGTATTTGCTTATTATTTAAGAAATAATAATTATAATTAAAAAATATAATATAATAATATAAAGTAAAAGAAATAAAAGAAATAGTAAAAAGGATAAAGAAACAAAAGTAAGAAACAGAACAGAGAAGTAATGAAAATTGAGGGAAAGAAAAAGGGAAAGAAAAAGAAAAGAAAAATAGGGTTTTGAGGTTTGAAGCTTAATTGGTAAGTCAATTTAGTCCATTTTCTTGTAATTTTGATGTTTTTGGAATCCTTGAACAAAGCCCTACTTGAATTATGTTGAAATTTTAGTAAATTTTTAGATGCTAATTAAGTTGAACAAATAAATGAATTATGAGATAAAATGATAGAAATTCAAGTTAGAAGTGGGAGAAGGATTGAATTGTAAAAAGAGATATAAATTTCGTCATAGTAGGGACTAAATTGACTAAATTGTAGAATTAGTGTTTTATGGAGGAAGTTAAATGTTAAAACTTGTTAAAGTAGGTATTAAATGAAAATATGAGATTGGTTTTGAAGAAAAAGAATTAGCTATGGCCTAAGGACTAAATTGTAATTTTTGTAAAAGTTGTGTATGAATTGAAATGTATAGTGTGAAATGGTACATTGATAAATTTTAATTGTTTAATTTTTCGTAGCTAACATAGTACCGGAAACGTCAATAAAGAAAGGAAAAGAGAAGGTTGACGAAGAGTAATTCGAGAAAACTACGGTTTGTATTTCTATAAATTGAGCTTTTAAGTTAAATGTTGTATGTTTTGCTTTATTATGTATGGTAAGTAAATTAAAGGTAAGTATTGTTAAATTTGAAATGTGTTAACTGTTATACGAAAATTTGAAAGTGAAATGAAAACCCTATTAACAGTGTCGGGCTAGTCGGATATAGTTGGCATGCCATAGGATTGGAAGTATTCACGGATATTCCGACTTTGTGTTGATGAGGCACTATAAGTGTCGACTCATCATTATCGCTCCGGATTCGTTCCGATGAGGTGCTCGTGTGTGTATCATCGTTCTTTGTTATTATTCTTTATTACGGTGTATTCGACTTGGTACCGATGAAACACTGTATATTATCCCGGTGTGTGGGTTAGATCCGTGTATCCATCTAGGCTCGAGTTATGTTAATAGGGGTAAATTAATGTACTGAACTAATGAATGACTGCGCCACTGTACTAAAAATCGACTGTTATTGACTGACATCATTGAACTGAACGTTTTATTGAAAAAGAACTCCGAATATAACTAGTGCCATCGGATTTGAATTAAGTAGCTTAGTGCATTTTGGAGTTAATATTTGTTTAAGTGTTGGTTTATAGAAATACCACTGAGTGCATACTCAACGTATGGTTTGTTTTTGTGCGCAGGACTAGGTACGAAAGAAAGCTAAGGACTCAGCATCCAAGCCAATCCGGGACTCAAAGTGGTGAAGTACCTTTCTTTTGGTAAAATGGCATTTACCTAGGTTGTCAAGATGTTATTTTGTAAATGATAGTGAATGAGCATGAAAGATGTTGAAACATGGTATGAAATATGCATATTTTGGAAGTTAAACTTACATGAGTTTGACTAGTATGATAATGTAGTATAATTTCGATATGAATTGTGGTACCAATGAGGGTACATTGGTTGGATGATTTATTGTTTAATTGGATATGTATTAAGTATGTTTAATCGAGCTATGGTCGAGTTAAAAGTTGAGAAAATTGTTAGATTGAAGCTTAAGTTTTGCAGGGTTGGTAAACTTGAGACAAAATGCTTATTTTGAGTCCACACGGCTTGGCACATGGGTATGTGATCAGACCGTATGTGACACACGGTAAGCCCACGAGCGTGTGATATGACCGTGTGTCCTCTGCATCCTTAAATGTGAAGTCAGGATAGTACACGGGCAAAAGATACGGCCGTGTGTCTTGGTCGTGTGAAGGACACGGGTTTCAAGCATGGCCGTGTGTCAAAATTGTGTGAAAATAGCTTAAAAATGGTAAAAAAATCAGTTTACCACACGGCCTAGCCACATGGGCGTGTGCCTAGGCCGTGTGCCCCTTTGATGCTTAAGAAATTACAAGTCAAAATTGCCCACGAGCTGGCCACACGGGCATGTGCCCTTAACTTCAAGAATTTTTTTTTTGAAGTTTTCCAAAGTTACCAGTTTAGTTCCAAATCACTTCTAAAACATGTATTGGGCCCCGTAGGCCCATATTAGGGACTTTATGGTGAAATTTGAAAAGTTTTGATTTGGAATACAAATTTATGACTCGGTTTTGTACAAATAGTGTATAAGTCCGGTAATGCCTCGTAACCCTATTCTGGTGACGAATACGGGTTAGCGGTGTTACAGTTTTTAAAGAAATATCAAAAACTAACTTGGACAAAAAAAAGTTTAAACCCCAATGTTAGGGTCCAAGTCTAGAACCTAAATTGGACCCAAAAAAAAATTCAAACCCCAATGTGAGAGTAATTACTCAAGTTCAAATCTCAAAAAGTGATTTAATCATTTTAAAAACAAGATAAACTTGGTGTGTAATAATAGCTAAGTCATATATATACAAGGATAGCGCAGCATATCTTGATGATTGCCCTTTACTGTTTTGCCTTTTGCTTGAAACAATTTCATGTGATATCTAATGCAAGTCGTCGTAAATATTTATTCTTTAAGACAATATACTCGAACTATGATAAGGTCCTTGTACATATAATTAATAATATAGCTTTGATAATGTCCTTGATATACATATTGTTAATTATTTATTGAGAGTGGATTATCCATAATCAAGGAAATGTTTGGCCAAATTTTAATTCTAGGGACTCGTTTTTTTCCTTTGCTTTGCTTTGCTGATTTAGAAGTCGGTTATTATCGTTATTAACAGTCGTTGTTGCATGGAATGCACAATGTAAACAAGTTATTGGCACATCAATTTATTATACTAAATCTTATAGTTAGTGCCTTAATCACCATTTGTTTAAGTTACAAAATAGCCAATAACATTAATGGGGAGTTCGAATTAAGGAGTGTAGTAATAAAATAAAAATATTTATGACTGTAACTCAAACATAATAAGAGAACTGGCTTAGGTTGTTTGAAGGATATAATTTAAAGGTTTCTTCCTATATTCTATTAAGTTTGAGAGCATTAAGAAAAAAAGGTCTCATTTATGTCGACAAAAGTGGGTAATAAACTAATTAATTAAAAAGGAGGAGATATTTTTTTTTCAAAGAAATAAATTGCAAAAGTAGGTCAGATAGGGTTGCTCCATTTTCTCCTACTTTCTTGCTCTTTGATGTTCATGAACCGATAAAAAGACGGTCAACCCTCTTCTAGATAAAACATGCGTCAAGGAATTAATTAGGTAAAAAGAAAAACATAGCCAACTTATATTTGTAAGAATAATAAAGATAAAAGAATTATAATCAAAGAAACTTAAGCATCACAATACTTCGAATGGTACGACGGTTCTTGAAAACTGAAGGAGAATAGTGGTTGCGACATATACCTAGAGATAATAATACAATCGTAGATTGCTTGGCCAGGTTGGATCTTAAATAGAACTCAAGCCTTCAAATCTTTGACTCGATCTCTCATTAAAATTTGGATATTTTTAAGCAATATAAAATTAGGAGTACTTTTAATATTTTTAATTTGATGTAATTCTTATTTTTTTGAGAAAAAAGAGAGAATATTAGGTTACTAAAGAGTGTAATAGCCTAAATTCAAGGTTACCGGAATAGTGGTTTCGTAACCACAAATCCGATTTAAAGAGAAATTTATTTCAATATTTTTGCATGAAAATTGATATGATAGGAAAGTCGTATGAAAATATTGATAGAAAAATTTTATCAATTTAGTGATTAGTTAGAAAAAGAAATTATTGAAGAAATTGGGTAAAATAAGGTATCGGGACCTCTATCTCGTAAAATCGAGTCAAAAAATAATTTTATAAATATATATGAAATGTTAGTAATGTGGTATTAAAATTTCGTTAGGAAATTTTAATGTTTGGATAGTTAATTAAATGAAAATGACTAAATTGTAAAAGGTGTAAAAGTGGGTAGGATGATTAAATAGCTTAAGCGTCTAATGAGAGAGGAGTAAAAGGCAAATAGACCCAAAATTTATTTGGGCTGGACGGCAAGGGCATGAAATCAGCAGGAAAATTGATAAATTAAGGGTAAAATTAGAATATTACAAAATTAACTAAATAAAACTAGGACTAAATAGGAAATATCTAGATTTCTCTTCATTTCTCTTCAATTCCAGCAGCTAAAAACGCCATAAGAGGGTTATCTAAGCAGGTATTCCATAATTTTTGCTCCAAATCTAGAAGATTCAAATACGAAGCTAGATCGAGGAAAGGAAAAAGTTCAGGATTAGTAGATTTTTGTACACGAACAAGTATCAAGGTAAGTTCATGTAACTTGAATTATATTCTTAAATACTTGAAATGTATGTTATTGATGTGAATATGATTTGAATGTTCATTGTATGAAAATTGATGAAACATTGATATATTTGATATAAAGGGGAAGAAATCCCGGTTGAATGAAAGGAAAATTCGATGGATCTCTGAAAAGAAATTGACGGTAAAAAGGATCTAGCCCGGACGGGTGATCCTATCTCGATATAGCCCTCCCAGAAGAATATGTGGAAAATGGATTTAGCTTGGACGGGTAATCCGAATTAGGGTCCAATTTAGCCTGACTGTAATTGGATCCAAGCTCATTAGAGTAATTGTCGTTGCGGGGATTTAGCTTGGGTGATAATCCCGACAATACTCTATGAGTTTATATTATGTGAATTTAGCTCGAATCGTAATCCCATTGTAAGGATGAGGTTCGTGGGAGTGTGCTCTCTGAAATGAAAATGTGCGCACATAAATATAAATTGATGGACCTGAAATTGACGGACCCGGAAATGTACACTAAAAGTGTACCTCTGAAAATCCATCGAAAATTTCAAGAAATTCAACGGGATAAATATGGAAAAATAACAAGGGAATTGAAATCATAGTATTGATGAGCTCATCAATCATGATATATATTATTGATACATGGAAATTATTGTACTAACTTGAATGTTGAGTTTGTGCATGTTAGGGTAATAATGCATTGAATGGATATATGTAATGTTTATTGTATTGTACTGAAAATATTAGGTAAGTATAATTCTTGTTACATGAGCTTACTAAGCACAAAATGCTTACCCTGTTTCCTTTTCCCCTGTTTTGTAGTGTTAAGAGCTCGGAGGTCGGATTTGGTCGGAGACACATCACATTATCAACCTCTTGATTTCAGTATATAAAGAAACTTTATTTTGGGAATTAATAGCATGTATAAGCTGATAACGTAAATGATTCTGTGAAATGAATGTAAGGTTAGCCAATGGTATGGCTAACAAATTTTGGTTTTGGTATATGATGAGGTTATCTTATAAAAATACATGAATCTATCTTGAAAATATGTTAAATTGGATTGGTTGATGTGGATTGGTCTCGATTTAATATTGCAGGAAAGGTTAGATATCTGTAAAAGGGATTATATTGAGTTTTCTTAAAAAAAATTTAATTCATAAACTCCAGTAATACCTTGTACCCTATTCTGGTAATGAGTACGGGTAGGGGGTATTACATTTGTTGGTATCAGAGCTACGATTTAGTCAATTTTAGGACCGATGTAGCAAATACGGGATTAGCTATACATGCCATTTAAATTATTATTGATAGTGTGATATCTCCTGACCATTTAAAATGTGTTTTTCTTATAGTAATGTCATCCGACCGAGCTCAATCTGAGGAAGCTGGGAGTCATGCTCCGGCTTCAGTACAAAGAAAAGAAACTAGTAGTAGAAGGCCGGAGACAGAGGGTCGAGGGGAAGAGGCAAAAACAGCCTTCTTTCAAATGATGGATGAATGGTTTAATCAATACTTAAGAACTAACCCTGTAGTGCAGCAAGTTCAAGCTCCCCCTCCTGCTCCTCCACTGGTTCCTGAGATCCCACAGGGTATAGGTACTGAATCTGTCAGAAAAGGAAAAGCTCCAATAGATAAAATTCAAAAATATGGGGCCGAAGAATATCGAGCAAAGCAGTTGATGATGATTTCGAACGGGCTGAATTCTGGTTAGAGAATACTATTCGGGTTTTGGAGGAATTATCTTGTACACCAGAAGAATGTCTGAAATGTGCCATCTCACTGCTAAAAGACACGGCTTACTATTGGTGGAATACTAAAGCTTCAGTTGTTCCAAAAGAAGAAATTACATGGGAATTCTTTGCATCGAGTTCGTAAAGAAATATATCAGCCAGAGGTTCCTTGACCAGAAAAGAAAAGAATTTCTTGAGCTAAAACAGGGCAATAGATCAGTATCTGAGTATGAAAGAGAATTTTTTCGATTGAGTAAACATGCTCGAGAATGGGTACAGTCTGAAGCTGAAATGTGTAAACTATTCGAAGAAGGGTTGAATGAAGACATTAAGTTACTGATCGAAATTCTTGAAATTCGAGAGTTTGCTACATTGGCAGAGAGAGCTTATAAAGCAGAAGAATTGAGCAAAAAAAAGAAACAGGCTGAGAGAGAAGCTCGAATTTTTAGTAAAAGACCGATAGGAAAATCTCAGTTTTTCGCTTCAAAGAAATTGAAGAAGTATCAGGATCGTTTTACCTCAGCCACTGGGTATTCGGGCAGAGAGCGAGGTTCTCAACGCACCAATCTAAGACCTTCTACTCCATCAGTGAACAGTGTTGGCAGTGTTGGCACTCCTAAGCCGAGATGCCAGTAATGTAATAAAATCCATTTAAGTGAATGCCGATTTAAGAGCGGGGCTTGTTACCGATGTGGTTATTTTGACCATTTCCTTAGAGATTGTCCAGAAAGGGTTGAAAAAGAAGTTGAACAGATATCGAAGCCGAGTAACCTAGTTTCGAAGGGCAAACCACCTCGACCATCCGGTAATGTCAGTGGTAGTCGAGGAGCTACAAAAGATACTACAAGTAGGCCTGAGGTACGAGCACCTGCTAGGACATATGTCATTCGTGCCAGAGAAGACACCTCAGCACCCGATATTATTACTGTAATGGCAGCACAGAGGTATGTCAAAAAGGGATATGATGCTTACTTGGCTTATGTACTCGACACCAAAGTATCTGAGTCAAAAATACAGGCAGTTCCAGTGGTATGTGAATTTTTCGATGTGTTTCCAGAAGAATTACCAAGATTACCACCAGAAAGAGAAGTGAAATTTTCTATAGATTTGATTCCGGGAACTACTCCGATCTCCATAGCTCCGTACCGGATGGCTCCTACAGAATTAAAAGAGTTAAAGACACAGTTGCAAGAGCTTGTTGATAGGGGTTTTATTCGACTAAGTCATTCACCTAGGGGTGCTCCGGTTCTATTTGTGAAAAAGAAAGACGGTCTTTGAGATTGTGTATTAATCACCGACAGCTTAATAAAGTAACCATAAAGAATAAGTACCCGTTACCCCGGATTGATGATTTATTTGATCAGCTGAAAGGTGCTACAGTGTTTTCAAAGATTGATCTTCGATCGGGTTATTATCACTACGGGTAAAGGAGTCGGATGTGCAAAAATAGCTTTTAGAACTGTGCACGGGCATTATGAGTTTCGTTATGCCGTTTGGGCTAACTAATGCACTGCAGTATTCATGGATTTGATGAACCCGGATATTCCACCGTATTTAGACAGATTTGTGGTAGTATTCATTGATGATATTTTGGTTTATTCTCGGGATGAAGAAGAACATGCGAACATTTGAGAAGCGTGTTACAAATTCGCGAGAGAAGCAATTGTATGCTAAATTCAGTAAATGTGAATTTTGGCTTCGAGAAGTGGGTTTTCTAGAACATATTGTATCTGCCGAAGGCATCAGAGTAGATCCGAGTAAAATCTCAGCTATTGTCAATTGGAGTCCACCGAAGAATGTATCTGAAGTTAGAAGTTTCTTGGGTCTAGCTGGTTATTATAGGAGGTTTGTACATGGATTCTCTATGATAGCTTCTCCAATGACTCGATTATTGCAGAAAGATGTAAAGTTCAAATGGACTGATGAATGTCAGCAGAGTTTCAACTGATTGAAAGATCTACTAACGAAAGCACCTGTATTAGTGCAGCCTGAACTAGGTAAGGAATTTGTTATTTACAGTGATACCTCGTTAAATGGTTTAGGTTGTGTCTTGATGCAAGAAGGTAAAGTAATAGCTTATGCTTCAAGACAACTTAAACCACATGAAAGAAATTATCCAGTACATGATCTTGAATTAGCTGCTATTGTATTTGCACTGAAGATATGGCGGCATTACTTGTACGATGAGAAATGTCATATTTATACTGATCATAAAAGCTTGAAATATTTGATGACATAGAAAGATTTGAATTTGAGACAACGCAGGTGGCTTGAACTGATAAAGGACTATGATTTGATTATTGATTACCATCAGGGTAAAGCTAATGTTGTAGCTGATGCTTTGAGCCGGAAATCTCTATTTGCTTTGCGAGCTATGAATACATGGTTATCACTGACTGATGATGGTTCAATCTTAGCTGAATTGAGAGCTAAACCGACATTTTTACAGCATATATGTGAAGCTCAGAAGAATGATGAGAAGTTACTGAGTTAAAGCAGGCACAAAGTGTGAGTCGTAATGATTCGAATTTGATTGGTTCGATGATTGTTTATTATTCAGAGGTAGGGTATGTGTACCTCAGAATTCAGAGCTCATACAGAAGATTCTACTCGAGGCCCACAGTAGTACTATGTCTGTACATCCAGGGAGTAATAAAATGTATAATGATCTGAAAAAGATGTACTGGTGGTCGGGAATGAAACGTGATATCTCTGAGTTTGTCTCAAGGTGTTTAATATGTCAGCAAGTTAAAGCTGAGCATCAAGTACCTTCGGGGTTACTTCAGCCAATTACTATATCGGAATGGAAATGAGAAAGAATCACTATAGATTTTATATCGGGATTACCTTTGTCTCCGAGAAAAAAATATGCTATTTGGGTGATTATTGACCGATTGACAAAGTCAGCGCACTTTATTCTGGTACGTATGGATTATTCTTTAGATAAACTAGCTGAACTGTATATATCTGATATTGTCAGGTTAAATGGAGTGCCTGTCTCCATTATATCAGATAAAGATCCCCGATTTACGTCTCGTTTCTGGAACAAATTGTAAGAAGCCTTGGGTACTCAGTTGTATTTTAGTACTGCATTTCATCCTCAGACAGATGGCCAATCTGAGCGTGTAATTTAAGTATTGGAAGATATGTTCCGATGTTGTCTATTAGAGTTTGAAGGTAATTGGGAGAGGTATCTACCTTTGATTGAATTTGCTTACAATAACAGTTATCAGTCTAGTATTAAAATGGCTCCGTATGAAGCTTTGTATGGGAGAAAATGTAGAACACCGTTATATTGGACAGAGCTCAGTGAAAGGAAGATACATGGGGTTGATTTGATCCGGGAAACAGAAGAAAAAGTAAAGGTTATTCGAGATAGTCTAAAAGCCGCTTCCGATCGTCAAAAATCATATGCCGACCTTAAGCGAAAAGAGATTGAATTTCAAGTCGGTGACAAGGCATTTCTGAAAGTGTCTCATTGGAAGAAAGTTCTTCGATTCGGTCGAAAGGGTAAATTGAGTCCAAGATTTATCGGGCCCTATGAAATCATAAAAAGAATTAGACCGGTTGCTTATCGATTGGCATTACCACCGGAACTTGATAGAATCCATAACGTTTTTCATGTATCTATGTTACGACGATATCGATCAGATCCTTCACATGTTATTTCTCCGACAGAAGTGGAGATTCAACCGAGATATGACTTATAAGTGAAGAACCGGTCAAGATATTGGCACGGGAGACAAAAGAGCTAAGAAATAAAAAGATAAATTTGGTGAAAGTATTGTGGAAAAAGCACGGGATTGAGGAAGCGACATGGGAACCGGAGGAGGCAATGAGGAAACAATAACCAAACCTCTTTACTGGTAAGATTTTCGAGGACGAAAATCCTAAAAGGGGAATGGCCTAAATTCAAGGTTATCGGAATAGTGGTTTCGTAACCACAAATCCGATTTAAAGAGAAATTTATTTCAATATTTTTGCATGAAAATTGATATGATAGGAAAGTCATATGAAAATATTGATAGAAAAATTTTATCGATTTAGTGATTAGTTAGAAAAAGAAATTATTGAAGAAATTGGGTAAAATAAGGTATCGGGACCTCTATCTCGTAAAATCGAGTCGAAAAATAATATTATAAATATTTATGAAATGTTAGCAATGTGGTATTAAAATTTCGTTAGGAAATTTTAATGTTTGGATAGTTAATTAAATGAAAAGGACTAAATTGTAAAAAGGTGTAAAAGTGGGTAGGATGATTAAATAGCTTAAGTGTCTAATGAGAGAGGAGTTAAAAGGCAAATAGACCCAAAATTTATTTGGGCTGGACGACAAGGGCATGATATCAGCAGGAAAATTGATAAATTAAGGGCAAAATTGGAATATTACAAAATTAACTAAATAAAACTAGGACTAAATAGGAAATATCTAGATTTCTCTTCATTTCTCTTCAATTCCAGCAGCTAAAAACGCCATAGGAGGGTTATCTAAGCTGGTATTCCATAATTTTTGCTCCAAATCTAGAAGATTTAAATACGAAGCTAGATCGAGGAAAGGAAAAAGTTCAGGATTAGTAGATTTTTGTACACGAACAAGTATCAAGGTAAGTTCATGTAACTTGAATTATATTCTTAAATACTTGAAATGTATGTTATTGATGTGAATATGATTTGAATGTTCATTGTATGAAAATTGATGAAACATTGATACATTTGATATAAAGGGGAAGAAATCCCGGTTGAATGAAAGGAAAATTCGATGGATCTCTAAAAGGAATTGATGGTAAAAGGATCTAGCCGGACGGGTGATCCTATCTCGATATAGCCCTCCCGAAGAATATGTGGAAAATGGATTTAGCCCGGATGGGTAATCCGAATTAGGGTCGAATTTAGCCTCGGATCGTAATTCGGATCCAAGTTCATTAGAGTAATTGTCGCGCAGTGGATTTACCTCGACCTGGTAATCCCGATAATACTCTATGAGTTTATATTACTGAGGATTTAGCTCGAACTAGTAATCCCATTTGTAAGGATGAGGTTCATGGAGTGTGCTCTCTGAAATGGAAATGTGCGCACATAAATATGAATTGACGGACCCGAAATCGACGGACCCGAAAATGTACACTAAAAGTGTACCTCTGAAAATCCATCGAAAATTTCAAGAAATTCAACGGGATAAATATGGAAAAATAACAAGGGAATTGAAATCATAGTATTGATGAGCTCATCAATCATGATATATATATTGATACATGGAAATTATTGTACTAACTTGAATGTTGAGTTTGTGCATGTTAGGGTAATAATGCATTGAATGGATATATGTAATGTTTATTGTATTGTACTGAAAATATTAGGTAAGTATAATTCTTGTTACATGAGCTTACTAAGCATAAAGTGCTTACCCTGTTTCCTTTTCCCCTGTTTTGTAGTGTTAAGAGCTCAGAGGTCGGATTTGGTCGGAGACACATCACATTATCAACCTCAGGATTTCAGTATATAAAGAAACTTTATTTTGGGAATCAATGGCATGTATAAGCTGATAACGTAAATGATTCTGTGAAATGAATGTAAGGTTAGCCAATGGTATGGCTAACAAATCTTGGTTTTGGTATGTGATGAGGTTATCTTATAAAAATACACGAATCTATCATGAAAATATGTTAAATTGGATTGGTTGATGTGGATTGGTCTAGATTTAATATTGCAGGAAAGGTTAAATATCTGTAAAAGGGATTATATTGAGTTTTCTTAAAAAAAATTAATTTGTAAACTCCGGTAATGCCTCGTACCCTATTCCGGCAATGAGTACGGGTAGGGGGTATTACAAAGAGATACTCCCATCATGAGATTTGGGTTTGGTAGCACATGGCATGCATAGAATTTAATTGAAAGTTGTTGGATATTCTTTATCTCAAAGCATGCATCTTCCACAAAGAGACATTAATCAAAAGAAATTACATTTAAAAATATAAATTAAAATCCTTTTTACTTTTTCATGATTAATGGTGGAATCTAATGTAAAGATAAGTATTATTTTCTTAAAATTTGTTAAACTTCATGTCGCTTAGCTTTTTTTTTTTATTGGGTTAAGTATCCTAGAGAGATTTTCATTGTCTTGATACATGAGCCTTGTATATAAAAGAGGAGTAAAATTTATTTATTTTATGGTTCATGAAGATTAATTTTTTTCGAATTTGTAATTCTTTCTCTTAATAATGCGATAATCAAATTTTAAATTGAATTTTTAACTTTACTTTAGATGATATATTATTTTATTCACTAATAATATTTTTTAAAATTTCGAATATCAATTCCACCTCGACATTTCATAACATGAAAGTTATTAGAAGAATTAGATCTTAAATCATGCATGTATGTTGTGAAATTTAATAAGATGTAATAATACCTAACAGAGCTAGAATCTCAATATTACAGGCTCATTAATTGTAATATTCAAAATTATTGTCATTAGCCTCTCACCATTTTTAAGCTATCTCATTCATGCATCATGCATATGCTTGCCATCGCATGTATTAACGTTGCATGTGCCCATGCATGCCGCCATGGATATATGCCAATCTTGATATGTCTTTTGCTTTCAATCTTATTCTTTATAAAGCTTAATTGATTTTCTTTTGGCTTTCAACGATATATTCTTTGAGAAAACTTGCCAAACCATTAAGCCTTTCGGCACTTAGAAGAAACATATACTATACTAGTGTCAACGCAATTCTTATACAAATTGAAACTTTCCTAAATTAAATAGTTTCTTAATATCATTTTCTCAAAAATTATTTCAACTTCTAATTTACATAATATAAATTTATTCCTAGGACTCCCGTTACAGATAGAGGCGAAGTTAAAAATATTTTTAAGGAGGCCAAAATTAAATTATATATGTTTATGATAGTAAAATTGCAATTTCACCATTTTAATATCTATATCTTTATAATTTTTAAAAGATTAAATTAGTTTTTATCATTTTTAGGGAGGTAAAGTGCAATTTTACCTTTAGTAATTAAATTTTTTTATAAAATTTAAAAGGGCCTAAATGAAAAAAAAATTCATTTTAGGAGAGACCAGAGCCCCTGTTAGCCCCCTGGCTACGCCCTTGATTGCATAATGTTATTTTCTCTCTCCTGCATAATGATCAAAGATAAGAGAATAACAATCCAGCACCAATTTAGGAGGGAGCAATTACACAAATCTTAAAAGGATTAATTTCTATGAATCATAAAACGGACATAAAAAAAATACATTAATTCTACTAAAAAATAATAATCCAATATTTGGGGGCAACACTAGGAAACAAACAGAGACCTTTACCCTTTTTGGTTAGGTAAAATTAAGCTAATAAATCAATAAAATTATATTTTGATTTTTCAAAAATTTATAATTCAATTATAGTGGTTTTAGTTTTAGCTTAATTGCTCAAAAATTGTCTATTTAAGACCCTTAGCTTGGGACGCAAACTAATGTATTAGTAAATATTTAGCATAATGACAAATTTAGTTCTCAATTTTTATATTTTTTGTCAATTTGACTCTTATTTTCTTTTAACTAAATTCGATTATTAATCTTTTAAAAAAAGTCAAATCGTTTTTTAATAGAAATGCTAACTAAAACATTTAATTTTTAACAATGTTGGCGTGGCTGGTCTTTTATACTTCATATTGATGTGGCACAATTTGTTACAAATAATTTAAAATTTATAAAATATCTAAAAATAACAATTCAACTCTTTTTAATGGATTGTTATGCAAGTTGTCATGTTTAATACTTTAATGATTCAGTTAATAATTCTGTTAAAATAATAATAATTCGACTTTTTTTGAAACCTTAATGATTTGATAGTAAATTTAACTCTTTTTAAAAAAAAATTATGATCAAATATAGTTATTAAAAAAAAAACAATTTAATAAACGATATAAACATTAAACATTAAATTTGTCAATATACCAAATATTAAACTCTTCAATATTAAGATTCAATCTTTAATCGTTTCAAGGAAAAGAAAAAATAACTATTTGAGACAAATATCTTAGGTTAGTGTTATAAAATTTGAATTTATTTCATCTCTATTTAGTAAAATTCATATATATATATATATATATATGAAAATTATGTTTTTATACAAATATGTAACAATATTCAAAAATAATTAAAAATATATTTTATTTTAAATAAATAAAATCTAAATCCAAATTTACAAAATCATATTCCTCATGCTATCATGGAAGAAAAAAGAAGGGGACAAACCCCAAAAATATATAATAATAAAAAAGGTAGGAAATATTGTTATGGAGGATATGAGTAAATGGGAAAAAAAGGTAAATGTACCTCTGGTACATGGTTCATTGCAGGTGCCTAAATTTACGTCTTTTCGATGAATAATGCAACTTGGACATGTACTTCAATGCAACATTTTGGGGGTCATCATCAAAGTGAATGGCTTACACACAATAAAATGCACGTCAAATTATGTCTTTGAATTTTTACCATATACAATGGAAAACATAAATGTTCTATCATGTTTGGTCACATTGCACCTTACCATTTTCCCCCATTAATTTCATCCGAATTTTAGGTCACCCCCCCCCCCCCCCAAACCCCCACCTTTCAGTTCCTTCACGCAAATAAATTTTGGATAAACTATTTGAGGGACCAAAATAACAAAATGAAAACGTTGATATATACATACCTTTTAAGTTATAATTTTATAATTATATCAACAATTAATATAAAATTTAATTATTATAATTATTAAATTGAATAAACAACATAATAATCTAACTTAAAATTTAATTGAATTTGCTCCTGAAACTCGAAAATAAATACTTTGGGATCTCGTAGCTACAACTTTACCATTTTAGGTAATCTCTTGTTCCAAATGGACTTGGCCTGCAAAACTTACAGCCCAAAAATGCTCTGAAATTGTTTTAATGGTGAAATTCTAGGCTCAAATTTCGTCCTTCCATAACTTGAAAAGAAGCCCATTTATCCACCAATGTTGAAAAAGCTATGGGCCTCAGCCTCAAAGAAAATGCTGAAGAAAAAGAAAAGAAATCGTTTTGCTCGGTGGGTTTTGGTTTTCAGATCTCAGTAGCAGCACTGTACAGCTCTAGGCAATTCATTTCTTGTGAAAATAAGGGATACCCATGGAGTTTTCCCCTGGTATGAAGCTTTATTTCATTGTTTTCTTATATATATTGTGAACATGAAGGTGTAAGGAAGGTTTTTGATAATTGATTTGTTTGGAGGGGAAGTTAGTTTCTTTAATTATTGTTTATCGTTTCTATTAGTGGAAATTGTAAGTTGTATCTGTAAATGGGAATTTGTTAAGACTAGCTGCTAGAATTCTAATTGTGTATTTATGAAACAAGAAATTGTCTTTTCCAGGAAAGTTTAAAAGAAAAAAAAAGGATTTCAGTTTTCATTATTCCTGATAGTAATATATAACATTAGCCTCTGTTCAATTGGAAATCATCTATGTATTGAAACTATGCTGAGAATGTAACCTACAATTTTGCTGATTAGACAGTGTAATATATATTCAGTTTATTTGATTATGAAAGGCCTATGCCCTGTAATTTCAAAGGGAATAAACAAGGAGGTATGATTTGTTGAGGTGTTGAAGATAAGTGTTGAATTTCTTATTGATATTTTATGTTTGGGAATAAGCTATCACATGTTTTTCAATTTTGATGTATGGTTTGTACCTTTGTGTGGAATGCAACTTTTTTGAGTTATTTTTTGGATTTTTGGATAAATTTAGGTATTTTCTTGTCCAAAATTCAAAATCTATATCATTGTGATAAATAGTTTTAATAATTGCAGGTATCAGCTATGATCAATTGTGGATTCATTTCTTAGTAGGAGTTACGATGCCTAGACCATCCTTATTCTGGTAAATAATCACAGTTGACGTCTATATCAATTTTTTTTTTCTTTCTAAATCAATCAAATTCTGTAAAAGCAATTTGACTTTCCTCTTAAATGATTATCTTCAAATTTTGCTTTGCCTATTTTGCTTTATTGTTTATCTAGTTTAATAGTTAATTCCTCTCTTTTAGACGGGCATTTGCTTCACTTTTTCCTCTTATGTTATAACAGATTCAGAAAGTTGCATCTGCCGGTTGCTTGGGTTACAATTCTGGACAATTGTTTGGTCTTCTAGTGCTAGGGACAGCAAAAAAAAGCTAATATTCACATTCAGTGAGATTGACCATAGAGTTATAATTATTAAAGGACTGGTGAAAGTTAATAGAGTAGTGATGTGGGGGTGAATGAATCAATTTTTGGTTCTTTACACTTAGGATTCCTTGCCTTTAGTCTTATTTAGCTAGAAACAACATTTGTTTAACCAGATATTGCCACAACTAATGGTGGTTTGCACTAAATGCTAATAAAATGTAGCTTACTTGTTATAACTTCTGTTTAGGTTTTAAGGTAGTTTACTTATGTGTGTGCCATTGTGGATTATAATATCTCTATCACAATTAGTATTCATTAAAAATACATATTTTCTAGTTCAAGCAAACATCTTTTACACTTTCAATTTATTTGTCACAGGGATTTATAGATGTCTTTAAGTGGTTATTTCTGAAACTGAGAAACTTTGTTTTGTTCATTTTCTTTTCCTGGCATTCTGTGTTGCTATTATGTCTAAAGATACACACTGTGCTAGTGGCCAATCAAGAGAGAGATATGTCCCTCGATGCAAGGGCATCAGATAAACATAAAATTTTACCTAAGAAAGGAAGAGATACTACTTTATGTTTATTGCTTGTTTTAGGCTTGACTGGTGTTAATTAAAATCTTGTCAAAAGGGTTTGTACCTTGGATGTTCTCCCCTACTACTCTAGGCTTTTCCTAAAATAATGTGTTAAGAAGGATCGTATGATTTGGGAAAGAAAATCTTATAAGAATCTCAATTTGGCAGTTTGTCCTTAAGCAGTTGATTGTTGTGCTTGTCATAGGGCTTCTCTTGAATGCATTTGGTATGGAGTGGTCATTTTTTGCTTTCTTCAGGTGAAGCAATTTACAATAGCTAAAAGAGTGTAAAAATGGAAAGAAGAAATTGTAATCTATCAAGTTTCATGTGCTAGTGCATTCTTTGCTTCTCTCTCTTGAATGGAATGTTCTGCGGTACCACTCGGGGTTTTCCTAAAATTGACCAGAAAACCTTGAAAGAATCTCATAGGCAATCTTGACCTTTAGGAGCCGATTGTCATGTTTCTCATGGAGCTTCTCTGGGATGCATTTGGTATGGGCTGACAATTTGCTTTAAGAAAATATTGTAAATTTGAAAGAAGTAATTAAAATCTATTGAGTCTTATGTGCCATTGCATTCCTTTTTCTCTCTTGAATGGCTCTTGATACAGGAATCATTGTAATACTGGAGAAATGATGATGATTATGATGGAAATAATTATAGTAATAGCTTAGCCCTGTGTAGTACTTGATTTTATGGTGACACTTAAAGTGAGCACAAATCACTAGTCAAAATTTCAAATTCTAGAGCAGATAATGTTTGAGCTGTTAAATGTTTAAGCTGTTGGGTATAGTTAGATCATCAATATGTAGCTATCCTTCCTATATTATTCATTTATTCTAGTTCTTTCTTCTAATTTAGTAATGCTGGACACATTAAATACCTTGAACTGACAATGGCTTTTTATTAGTAGTAGGTCCTCCGAAATACTGAGAAAAGAATAAAGAAAAACTGAGCATATATTTGTTGAACGTGAGCACATATTGGACACCGGTATTAAGTCTGGGCCACATAGATATAACATTGAGCGCTTTTATGTTTTAGTCGATTTTCCAAATTTACCCCTTAACTGACACTCGATATTAGGTGGCAAATTGTTTCATGACCTTTTGGTAGTCGGTTTCCTTTCTACGTGGTGTTTGACATTTGTTTTGCAAGATATTAATACTCTGGATTTCCATTTATGACTATTCCTAATACGGGTTATTGAGGACAAGGCGCTTTAACGCTGTTTTAACATTTCTCCTATGGCAACCATTTTTTCCATATATGCTTCCTCTGGTTGGATTTCTTCAGTGGATTTTATTATTAATTGTCATTTATATTAATTGGTGTTAACCACTATGACTGATTTCTTCGCCTTGAAGGGTTATAAAACGAGGCAAGAATAAGACCGTCTTTCTCATTGCAAGGTCTACTTTAGCCTTCTAGTATCTATCTTTTCTTGAAAAGAGCTCAATTTTGTGTTTCTTTCAGGTTCTACCATGAATTTCCATTCGGGTAGAAAAGATGCACAGAAGCATGCAGTTGATAAATCATGCATCTATTGCAACAAAGTATTTGACGACTATCTAGCTCTTAGTGGCCACCTCAGGATTCATGAGGAGGAGACATTGAGGGCCCTGAATTTTCCTGGTCGTTCTAGTAATTCCATCGACATTACTAGGAACCCTCCTGCTCCCCTGCCAAACAGCCAACTGAGCTTGGCTAGTGTGAACAATCTGACTCCAATCACTAGAGCACCAACTCTAATTGACTTCTGTGCAATGTTCGGCTCATGTGATGCAAACCAGCCTAACAGGAGCAAATCCACTGGCAGCAATCTTGGAGATGCCCAAACTCAGATTGTCATGTCTCCTAGTGGTGCAACTTTTCGCCATAATAGTTCAGCTTCGAAGACATTTGCTCCAGTTGTTGCCAATGCAGCCTCGTCTTCTGCTGCATGTGCTTCATCTGGTGGCGTTGTAGCGACTGGCCTTCCTGCGGATTCTTCATCATATTTGCGCAAATATGAGGTTTGTCAGTTTAATACTGATGAATTTCAGATTAGCCAGGATGGTCTGCCACCAGCCTCAAGGGATGCCATGCAGAAAACTCAAGGTTATAATCTGGGTAAGCTTCCAAATCCTAGCTTTGCTATAATTAATCCTGACGTTGGTTGTGAGTCATATCAGTTGCCTAGATCCAATGGATCTATTGCTTCTTTGTGGCTTTTGCCAGGTCCGCCCCCATCCTCAAACGTGGGTAAAGTTGGTCAATCTGAGACAATTTTGTTGATGGGAGAAGGAAGCAAGAGGCCCTGCTTAGCTGACAATCCAATGACTGCTAGCTTAATGAATAAAAAACCTAAAATTTCCCCCAATGCACTTGAGGAACCAAAGAAGCTTCAGATCAAGGAGCTTCCTCTTCTCAAGAAACTTGAAGATTCACTATCTGCTTTGGAAACTTGTGTTGGTGCTGAAGAGGAAGGTCCAGTGGATTTAGATCTGTCTCTGCATCTGTAGAGTTATGTGGTTCCATATATGCTAAATAAATATTACTAAAGCAATAAGGGAATGATATCTCTTGCCTTCCCCATCCCCAACAAAACTGAAAAAGAATAATTCTAAGTTTTAATGTTGTTATGTACTGTTGAAATATTTTCAGTGTGCCTGTTCAGTTTGGTTTTATTATATGAAGTTATCTATTATGAAATCTCTTGTTGTTTGTGGTGTTTGATTAATTTCGAATCTGGATACGTGTATCTGTCTGTGTTCAAAGTCCTGATGATTGGTTTTATAGAATCATAGACAAAAAGGTAGATGAAGTAAATGTGACTGGAAAATCATGCTTTGGTTATTGGACTTAGTTCTGAATGTAGATGAAAGTAAACATTGTTTAGGGTGAACTTTCGTATTTAGCATTATCACCTACAAGCTACAGTTCTGAATGTAGATGAAAGTAAACATTGTTTAGGGTGAACTTTAGTATTTAGCATTGTCACCTACAAGCTACAGTTATTGTCAATAGGCTCTACATTAACTGTGTTCTGAGTATGGTCATTAAGAGCAATGGCTAATGTATTGTAACTTTTCTCCGTTCTTGTTGAAAGCTTCTTTTACATTGTGATCAGGCCAAGGCAATGGAACAGATTTGATTGAGATCCTGCAGTTGCTTATGAAATTTTTCTTGGCCTATAACTTTGTTTGATGCTACTAAACTAGGCTCCTAATGTAAATCCAAAATGTCATATTGTGCTACTGCCTCATCACTATTTTGTCTTTTTTATTTCCTTTTTCCCCTTCTTGCTGAATTGGATTGATTCCTTATTTGTTTTCTACTATTAGTATTAAATATGATATGGACTGTGTAATGAAAGGAAGTCGTGAGTGAATGTATTGAAAGGCTTGATTTTTATAGTCTGTATTGATATATGTTTATAGGATTAACATAAAGGATAAACATTACAACAGTGATATATCTAATAGACTATTTGTAAATAAAGAATTGTATGGTATTTATTAAACCTTTCCTTCTGAATTGTTAACCAAATAAATGAACATTTGTTTATTTTATTTATTCTTCGTGGATGATTATCTTTAGTATGATTGAACAACAAAACTGTGCCACAGTTTTGAGACTACAACATATGTTCAAAAATGCATCTGGGTAATTGGTTAATTTCAATAAGTCTGTAATCCTTTCCTCAGAAAATACCCTCTCTTGGTGTGCTTTTTGGGGTATGCTTGGAGTCAATTATATGAGATATGACTCTAAAGAGCAGTAGTTATGGCAATCTCGGTTTTTGTTACACGGTGCTTGTAGCTATTAACGTGATTTTGTATATGCTTGTTTTTGGTTACTAATTGTTCTATGAATATTTGTTTTGGGAAATATTGTTCTGTATAAGAGCACTTTTAGGAACAATTACTTTTGAAGTGGAAGATCGGTAGAATTTCTGAGTAATTCCACTTTTGATATGTCCTGAAAAGCAAAACTTGGAGGGTCACATATGAATATAGTTAAAAAGTAAACTCCTTTTACTTTTCTTTGAAATACGAGTGTTTTTTTTCTTATTTCTTTTTTAAACAAATGAAGCATTTGCACTTATGACCTTTCTTGTTAAAATATTTTAAATGGGTTTAACTTTCATGTAATCATCTTTATACTTGATATTCATTTTACTTTCCTTCCATTATCCACCTTCAAGTAAGTTCTCTTACATCCACTACTCATTATTTTAGCACAATCATATTTCATTTTCTTATTGAAACTATTCTTTAATAATTTCTTTCCAAGGCTTACAAATAAAGATTTAAAAGTTTCATTTAGGAACTTTTTATCTTTTTGCAGGTTTAGCACTCTAAAATTCTCTCTACACTTTTCTTTTTACAGTCACTGTAGCTCTCATCTTTCTCAACCTCTTATTGCCTTTATCATTGTCGTCTGCAATTACACTTGTTTTCGAAAATCTGGTTTTGATCTTCCTCTCCCTCATATCTCTACAGTATCTCGTTTTGCTTAGATTGTAACATCTCATTGCCTTATCAAAAACACCTTTTACAATGATGCTCAACGAGTTTTAGTGGCAAAGCTTAGGGTTGGAGGGCAAATGTATCCATTGAATGAATTGGTTACAATTTGCTCACTCGAATAATCTTGGTGGAGTAGGTTTTCAGAATATTGGTCACTTTGATGTTTCCTTCCTTGCCAAACAAGACCCAAATGCTTTATAAGTTAACATTTTAAAAATCGAATCAGTGGTCGAACTGTTTAGACTATCAATTCTCAATTCAACCATCGGTCCAATTATAATTAAGTAAAGAATTAAAAGATTTCACAAAGTCCCAATTTTTTTGTTTATTGTTTTTACTAGTTTTGAGCTATTCACCCAAAAGTCGATTCAATCTCTTTGTCTGGAATGGTATACTAGTCGATTCCTAATTTCACGCAGTTCCAACCAACAGCGGATCTAGAAATATGACTTAAAGGGGTCAGGGGTGAAGTCAAAAAAAAAATTTGGGGGCGGAATTAAATTATATATTTTTATGATAGTAAAAATGCAAATTTGTCATTTTAGTAGTCTATATCTTCATAATATTTAGACGATCAAAATTTTATCATTTTAAGGAGACTAAATTGTAATTGTACCATTATTAATTTAAAATTTTATAAATTATAAAAGACATAAATAAAAAATTTTTATTTTAAGGAGGTTGGGCCCCTATCAGTCCCCCTAAATCTGCCATTGGTTCCAACAACAGGGTTATGGGCTCATCTTCTCAAAGGAAAATACTTTCCTTTCTCTTCATGCTTGGTTTCCAAATTGTTGAGGTCCTCTTCATGGGCATGGATGACTCGAGAAGGATTTGGGTTGTTCAAAGGTCTCTATTAGAATATAGAGATACAGAGAGTGGTTAAGTCATCATGATTTGACATAATCAATGGGTTTTTGAATTGTCATCTTTATGCATCTCTTCATTTGAGCAAAACTCAATTTAAATAAAAAAATTATTTTTTTCAAATCTCGAATGAATTGAATTGAGCTATTCAAGTTATTCATAATTTTCAAATCAACTCAAATAAGTAATTCAGTTTTTTGAGTTCAAGTCTAGTTAAATTTTACAACTTAAATAATTCGAATACTTCAAGTAGAATAACAAATTAATGTAAATACTCATTAGGTCCCTGATAGTTTTGAAAATATGCAAATTGATCCATCTCAAAAAAATTATAAAATTTCAAAATAATCTTCAAAATATTTATAAAAACATACATGAATTGAAATTTTTAAAATTTATTTTAAAAAATTCTTTAATATATATAATGATAAATTATAATTTTTTAAATGAAATTCCAGGATGATAAATTTGATGCTTTAAACAAGTAAATTATCAAGTTTATGATAGTAATTATCTTGTTTTTTTTCCTTTTATTTTGTTTTAAAAGAGTTTTCAAATGTATATGTTATTTATATTCTTTAACTCAAAATTTGGTCATATTGTTGACAAGATCTGAATATAAACGGTTTAATTTTTTAATTCAACTCAAACAATTCATTCAATTCGGTTCAATTTGAATTTCATTCCACTTGACTTGATCCAAGAAAATTTCGATATAAGTTTAGATGACAAAATATGACTTATCAACTAGATTAACCTATTTTTTTTCACTCGATTCGACTTTGTTCAATTAAATGCTCCCCGTTAGACTCTTCCCAGCAACCAACAATGGTTAAGGACATTACTGATTGAAATTCAAGATCTATTGCGCTTGTAGTTCGCCCATTTGTTTGGCTTTTCTCAAAAGACGGTCCCTACAATGTTCAGTCCAGATACCAATGCCTCTCTTCACCGCTCCAACCTCAAATGGCTGTTGTCATTGTGATGCACAGTCATGCAAGAGATGGAAAACATTTATAGGGCCTTCTTGTTGTCTCAAAGATTAATAACATCCCATGAAGGGCTTGTCATAATCCGATGACAACCAGAAAAAATATTGTCAAGAGATTTTAGGGTAGTGGACCCTTATTGCCCGAGATGTGGAATCCATCAAACATGTTCTCTTTTTTCTGTTCCTTTACTAGGACTGTGTAGGGTGCATCGAAATTAGCTACAGACCTAAATGGGAAGGTTTATCAAGTCTTGAGTCCTGGTGAGAGGCAACATTGTGGTTTCATTCTACTGCTATCAACATTCTTCTTAGCCAAGGGTCGTGGTTAGCCACATGTTATATTCAAGTTTAATTTGTCAGTCTTACTCTTTCTGATTCGATTGATACCAGACTACTTCCATGAGTCAACATAATACTCCTTTTTTAAATTGTTTCTTCCATGCTTCCTTCTTTTTGATTTGTTGAGAGTCGAATAAAGTTATTGATTGAGTTACTAAAAATGTTAGCCTTTATTTTTCATTCAAATGATTGGGTAATCTTTTTGAAATTTAATTCTTTTCATTTTTTAAAAAAATTAATTTAATTTTTAAAAAATTTAAAAATTCAGATTCAATTATTAAAACCTTTCAAATATATATTGCGACATTTAAAATTTTAAACAAATATCCATTTAATAACCATTTAAAAAATAACATTATAATAAATTTAAATATATGTATTATTTCTTAAGATATTTAGAGTGAATTTAGTAATTAATCTTTCGTATTCTGTAAGTTTATTAAGAGGATAAATATTGACAATAAATTTTAAAATTATTTTATACTTAGAACGAGAATCGAACCCTTAATAATTAATTAAGGTTTTATGTCACCTAAAATTTAAAAGAAAATCAACAATAAAAAATTAAATAGTAAGTGCACTTGAAAAAGAGAGAAAATTTTAAAATTACGAAAAGATTATAAGCAGCTCCGACGGGTTTAAAACACCCTTTTTGTTTTTGTTCAAACTTTCCAAGGTTTGAACTTTGAACTAAAATCTTAAATATTTGGATTTGGATAGTGAAAAGACAGTTTTCTTCAAAACCCCTTACAGTGTTCCCAACCTTTTGCTCTTGTTTACTGGCGTTGGAACTTGGAATTACGTCTTTAGCGCGTGGTTTTAGACTTCCAGTGGGCCTACAGTCTCTGTACCACCATTCACCATTTTGTTTCCTCACAGAAATTTAATTACTGAATAATTGTTGATATATTATTTGGAACTAGCTCCTATTCCCAATAATATATATTTTTTTCATCCAAGGCTTTTTTTATAATTAAAAAAATCGAATTAATGGTTGATTTCATTAGAAATTCATAAAATTCATAAAATTTAAAAATTATTTTAAATAGAGATAATTGATTCAATTTTTTATTCTATAAAAAATAATATAACTTTTTTCATATTAATATGTCCGTCAATTTTTAATTCAGTTGATTTAACTAATCGATCACATCGTAATTATAATTAGTTTTATTATTATACTCTTTGTTAATATTATTTAAAATTTTTATTATATAAATAAGTAAATTAAAAAATATATATTTAAAAATAAAAAATAAACAAGGAAGATTTTTGCAATCCATTTAATGATAATTAATATTAATTAATATATCTCATAAATCAGAATCATATACAGTCCATATCCTTTCTTTCTTATTTCCAATATTGGAAGAGTCCCTTCGGGGGATGGGGGGGAGGGGGGCAGGGTAAACAAGCTTAAAATCTCACAAAAAGATGGCTATACTGTTTATTTGATATAGCAAGTATTCAAGAAAAAGAAAATCCCATTTTTGTAAGTCTCCACATATCAGTTCCTTTCTTCTCATCTCTTTTTCTTCTTATTTATGCAATCTGCTTTTGTTTGCAAAGTTATATTTATATGTTATATATAGGATAAAGTATTTTCTGGGTTTTAGTCTCTTTTCTGAATTATATCATCTCTGTAGGCCATAGTGGCAGGGTTTCTTTCTTTTTTTATGGGTTTTTGGGTTTCTTATTGGTAGGAGCAAAAGTTTAGATTGTTTTAGGTTATATTCAAAGATACTATCATATGGGTTATTGACTTTTCTTTTTTTTTCTTTTTCTTTTTTTTTTCCTCTCCGGATATAAAGCTTTGTTATCTTTTCTCCCTGCCTTGGCATCATAGTGGTGTATATTAATAGAAAGGGTTAAAATTTTTTGTAACTTGGAGTAGGTTCTTTGAAGTTTTGACTGGGATTTGGATGTTTAAGTTGTTCAATTCATAAAAACTGGGAATTTCTTGCTGAAACAAGGTTCTTTCTGTAGTGTTAAAAGGGTTTTAGATTGTTGTGTTTTGGGAGAGGCAAAGGGGTTGATTTTTATACCAAAAGATGAGGTTAGGCAAAGGGTTTCAGTTTGAGTTTTGTCTTCAAGGGGAACCCCTTATTCCAGGCCTTCCTGATGATGTTGCCCTTAATTGTCTCCTTCGGCTTCCGGTCGAGAGCCATACCGCTTGTAAAGCCGTATGCAAGCGATGGCACTTTCTGCTTGGTAATAAAGAACGATTTTTCACTTCAAGGAAGGAACTAGGTTTCAAAGACCCTTGGTTGTTTGTGCTTGCCTTCCACAAATGCACTGGTGAAATTGAATGGCAGGTTCTTGATTTAACCAATTTTTCTTGGCATAGCATCCCTACGATGCCGTCCAAAGACGATATTTGTCCCCATGGTATTAGCTGTGTTTCGTTTCCCGGTGAGGGCTCACTCTTTATTTGTGGGGGGATGATGGCCTCCGATGTCGATTGCCCTCTTGACTCGGTCTTCAAGTATGAGATTCAGAAAAACAATTGGTCTGTGATGAAAAAGATGAATACTGCTAGATCGTTTTTTGCAAGTGGAGTGATTAATGGGATGATATATGTAGCTGGTGGAAACAGTGCTGATCTTTTTGAGCTCGACTCGGCCGAGGTTATGGATCCCGCAATTGGGAATTGGCATCCAGTAGCCAGCATGGGGACCAATATGGCATCTTATGATTCTGCAGTACTCAATGGAAAGCTTCTAGTGACAGAAGGCTGGTTATGGCCATTCTTCATCTCTCCAAGGGGTCGAGTTTACGATCCAATAACTAATACTTGGGAGAATATGGCTCTAGGATTGAGAGAAGGCTGGACTGGCTCGAGTGTAGTGGTTTATGGCCACTTATTCGTGGTTTCTGAACATGAAAGAATGAAACTCAAAGTTTATTATCCAGACGATGATTCCTGGGAAACAACACAAGGTCCCCCATTACCAGAACAGATATGCAAACCATTTTCTGTCAATGGATACGATAACATAATATACGTCGTCGGTCGCAACCTTCATGTTGCCGTGGGCTGTATCTCGAAACGGAATCAAACAGGCAGTTCCGAGAATAAGTGGAGATTCAGTGTTGAATGGCAAGTTATCGATGGTCCAAAACTTTCTGACTTGACACCCTCAACTTCTCAGGTTCTGTTTGCTTAGCTTATATCACATATTGTCTATCAGTTCATTCAATAACTTGTAATTGCAGAAGTAGTATGCATTTCGATATATTTTTCCGGTCATGTACTCACTCGATTCTTGTATGGAAATATAAGTCCATATCATCAATGGCTATAAGCACAATTACAGTGGTAAGAGAATATTGGAAACTTTGGGAAATTCATTAACTTGCATGTTAAGCAAACATTGATGCAAATTCAATTGTTAAAAGAACCTTAAGCAAGGGCTTATATTAAGGGGGGACTAGAATGGCAGATTCTCAAGTAAATAACAAATCTGATTCTGTCTGCTACATTGCTAACAAAAAGCAAGATGATGTTGGGAATTTTTTTATTTATTTAAAAAACAATAAATCCTGTCTTCCTTTTTCTAACACTTCCTGTAATGAAAATCATGGCCATTGTTTTTAGTTTATGCTTGGACAGGATCTTGTTTTGTAGTAATAATTTATGTATTAAAAAAGAATAAGAATATATGTATACTACTGACATATATTTAACATTAACATTCACGTACTCATTTGAAATAAAATAAAATAAATGAGGAGTTAATTGAAAATATTGAGCTGGAGTGTTTGATGGTGAAGGTTCACCCCCTTCTCTTTTAAGAAAAATAAAGTAATGGAATACGTATCTTTTGTTTTTGTTGAATTTCAGCGTGGAAGGCACGTTATTAAGTGGCATAATCCCACTTTGTTAGTGAAACAAAATGGGGGATTTTGTAAAGGACTGGATTGTTTAAATCTCAATTAAAAATTTATAAGAAATCAAGGTTGTTCAAATATTAATCTAATTGCCATTTGCAACAACAATTAAGTCAATAATCAAATTGATTTTCCACTTACGTTTTAAGATATGAAATCTAATGAATCTAGACTGACTTCAAATAATTATAATATTTAAGACAACAATGAATAATAAATAAGATTAATTGTACAAAATATTCATATTTTAAATTGGTTCCTAGACTTTCAAGTCTTTAAAGTATCAGTATCATATCAATTAAGTTTTGGATCTATCATATAATTAACTTAAATACGACATGTTAAAAGTCGTACATTCTGACGATGCTATCTATTATTTTAACACATCGGTAAAGGCCCAAAATGTGATATGAAGTGATTGGGCCCAAGACTCAAAATCATAACAGTAGGATTTTGTAGGAAGGATTTCTATCAAAGGAACCTAACACGATTCTCTGAAAATTCATTCCCAGAAGGAAAGAATTAAGAGGGAAGGAGCTGATGGCAGCAATAACAAGCGCGGTGATAGCAATAGCGGGAGTGATATTGGGATGGATAGCAATCGAGATCGCTTGCAAGCCTTGCCTGGAGAAAGGGCGTGAAGCCCTTGACCGATCTCTTAACCCTGATTACGACCCCGACGATGATCTCCAAGCCCCTCTCAACCCTAACCCAGATCCCCAATCTCACCCTGCTATTTCTTCTTCCACTTCATCCAAACCCCTTGAATGATCCCCTACAAATTTAAGGGTGGGGGATTCGTACTTGATGGCTGTTGTAGGCAAATTTGTGTCAATTTATTTTCTACCTTATTTGTCCAGGTGATACGCTATTGTTATGTTTGAACTTTGAATGAATGGTGTGGTTGAATTGTTATGGTACTACTGTTATCACATTCAATTGTACCGTTCTTGGCCTGGTTTTGGTTTGTTTCAAGTGACATAACTTGGTTTGTGCATCCATGCCTTTCAAACATAACATACTCTACAGGTTATTCAATTGAGTGCAGGAATTTTTTAAAAATTTTTTGCAGTGTTGTAGTTGTTCATTAAGGCAGTCGGCGTTAACCCGGAGGTCCAGATCCGATAATTTTCTAGATAAACAAGTTTAGTACGAATGCAATACATAAATGCGCTAATGTGACACAAGACATAGTACTGATTATAAATATATAAAATAATTATGTAATAAATTTATAAAACATGAAATGGTAAGGATGTAAACATTATAATATATTTGGCTTAAATATTTGTATGTACATATATTTTTAAAAGTAAAATATAAACATTATATTTTAGTAAATTACCAATTGTGTTGGTAATTCAATTAAAAGGTAACTTCTAAATAATAGTATTGATTGATATATATTTTTCATAGTGAAATTCAAGTAGCTTAAAAGCCTCCCATTAATCCTTGAATATTAAATTAAAGGATAAATTAATTTAATTAAAAAATAATTAGATCATGAGATATAGAAATGCAATTCCCATTGCAATGCCCCCAACCAACCAAATATTTTGTACTTGTAAAGAAGCAGCAAAGGCGAATCCCATTGACGAACATGGCATATACCTTTAACATAATAAAAAAATAAAAAGAAATTCTCTTCTAAAGAAAATAAAACAAGAGCCAGGGAAAAAATGTAGCTTATTTCAAGTACCGTAACAAGTAAGATATCAAAAGAGAGGCTAAATATGCTTTACAATTACAATCTCGATCGCAACAACAAAAAACAAAGAACCTACATGTTACTGTACATGGATTTGACCTCGGATTTCACCTCCGGCCTCTTAGAGAAAAGACCATAGTTTCCCCTGTCATTTTACAAGGAGCTTTCTGTTATAAAAAGTAAGAAAAAAAAAAAAAAAAAAAAAAAAGCTTATGCCAAATAATTGTATATTTGTGGGTTGTTCTTGTCCCGCTCCAGGTACTCCCTGTCAATGAGAGACTCGATTCTTTTCTTCAAATCAGCCGGTTTTATGGGAAACTTTAGCTGTTCAATGGAATAAACTTGTTTTCAGTATATGGATATCTCCAACTGCAACTTAAAAGGCATATTATCCCTTTAGATTACCTGTTCGAAGAGTTCAGTTATCAAAAGAGTGTGACTCAACACTTTCCTCGTCTTCATTATCCGAACAATAGCAGCATCAACCTGGAATATATCGAGTGATAGTACAATATATTTGATTAAGCACCAACTGAGACGGCTTTCTGACCTGTTATTTTATTTTGTTCTTTTGGTGGATAGCTTAAATAAAAGGAAGAGAACACGCCGAACCTGATATTGACGGTCTTGAAATACTCTTTCAGTGGTGCTTGTGTTCTCCTCCACTGTCTCTTTCATCTGGATTGCATTTACCTGCATTCCAAAAGGAAAAGAGTCAGCTTGATGCTTTATTACGTGTGGCAATTACTCGTGTCAGAATCATAATAAAACCTTTCCCATAGAAATTTAGGAGAATAGCATATAGATAAGCATGACGGTATCAGAAAAGTTTTTAACCACCATGGCTTGAAATCGCAAATAGATGTACCTTTATACGATAGAGAGGAGCAGTAAATCCTTCGTTGAAAATGAAAGAATCATCATCTTCGACATCTCTCCCTTTTGGCAACTGCAGCACACAAATTCAAACATAGAAAAGAACAAAGAAAAGAATGTCACCTACTTAGCCAGCACAATAATGAGATTAACTTGGTGAGTGCAATAATATAATGGCCACACCTTTTGCAGGACTCTCACTTTCCCACATGCAAGGGACTGCAAGGTCCTTCTCAATTCCTTGTCCTCTATGCCAGTGGAGTCTTTAATGTCTTGAAAGCTAAGCTTTTGGGCATCGTTGAACAACATCAGAACTACAGTCTAGAGGTTAAAAGATCACAAAACCAGAAAACTGTTAGAACTTGTCTGCTTGTAGAGAAACTACGAAAAGAGAAGGAACATTATGGAAGATAGGAGGAAAATGGCTCATGAGACACCAAGAGACAAACCTGGAACAGGGAAACTGCCAGCTCCTTTTTACCTTTGGGAAAATCTGCTTTCAACACACAATGACCCAATGAATTTTGCCACATTAGGCGTCTCCCACTGTACTTACTCAAGTAGAACTCCTTGAAGATGTCCTGTTAGACCAAGTAGAAGAAAGTATTAGAGAACTATAAGATAAAACCTTCCTGGTGTTTATAATGGTAAACATTTCATCCCAAAGCCTGCAGCAAACCTGATAGACATTCAATTCATGTGGAAGCCTAACATCCATAGGTGGATATGTTGGCCAGTACCTGCCCAGCTCAACAACCAAAATAGAATCAAATACTATTGATCAAGCAGCTATTATTTAACTTGAATAATGGTAAAGTATGATTTACCCAGTTGTTAAGACATGGACACTCATCTCAATTCCTGATCGAAGTTTTGTCCTGGCTTGGGATGACTGCTTGAATGATTCATTTATCTCCTTTGATAGTTCAATATCCTGGATAAAAATAACGAGAATCCACATTCATTACAATTAAGGTTTGTATTCTGGGAAACTGTTAAGAACTCTTTGCCAAAAAACCACACACATCAAGATCAACCATACAACATGAGGAGATTTAATTACAAATAGAAGCCCATAGTTCTGACCCACGGCAACAATTGCAATATTACATTTCAATTAATTTCATATGATTAGTTTCCCTAGAACTGAAATATAACTGGAAAGGAAACTCAGGTGTGCAACGTGCTAATCCTTCCAGGTTTCTGGGTAGTCCACTAAAGTGCACAAAATTTAAGAGTAAATGTTGCTTGCATGTGAACATATTTTAGACCTAAGAATCTAGTCACAAAAATAAATTCCAGTATCACACGAACTCCATATATTATGTAAATTGTTTGATCTTACATCAACCAGTACACAAGTAGGTACTCCAAGAAATAGAAGATAATTTAACTTGTTGAGTACTTTTCTCTTCTACTCTGACATGATTCGATTATTTTCTTATATATTTATATGATCTACCCTCAGGCACAACAAACTTATAACATCATCATTAGTTCAACACATTCTGCTTGCAGGAATTACAAATAATTAATCCAACTCATGTCATGAGGGATAACACTACTGGAGACAAGACCACCAGTAACAGGTAACATATTCTTAGACCCTTAGTGGTTATAAAACTTATGGACTGCCCATGTTTACAAAACCCTAAAGGATGCAGTTCACCAGATTAATGATTAGAAATTCCAATGGTAACCTATGGAATGCATTTCATTTACAAGCTTATACAAAAAAGGATATAGAGGTAAACCTTGAACATTCCTTCAAGTTTGTTTGTAAACTGGCTGCCACACTCTGTCTTCAGCTGCAGCATCGCAAGAACATAACAAATTAACAATTTAATACAATCTTCTGAAGACACACCATTTAATGCGAAGAACATACTGACCTTAGAAATCATGGATTTCTCTGCGTCAATAGAAGCACTTTTCCCTAAAAGCAGCCTTTTAGCAAGATCTTTCTTATAGAATGCTTCAAAAACATCCTTGCCCTTAATTATCAACAAAAATGCCATTCACAACTCTAGCATTAACTAGTAGGGCAAGAAAGAAAGAAATGCACAAAAGGAAAACTGTTACTTGGGGAAAAAAATAAATTTAATCATTTTTGTGGGAAACTCTACCTGGATGAACCTGAATAAAACCAAAACTTTATCAAGTGTACCCTCTAATTCCTCTTCAGAAGTACCCTTATTACCAGCACGAAGCTTTTCATCCAGAAACTTAGCAATAAGCTCAGCAGGTCGATTCTATTAAACACAATAAAGTTCGACCATCAGTCAAGTTCAAAATATGATGATCTAAATTACTGGTTTAAAGGTAAATGAACATGCAGTTTAAAAATAAATTAATCTCCAAATACAAAGGTCAAACATGCTAACCTGACGGAGATTAATTAGATGCTCAAAAGAATCCTTAATGGTGTTGCAAAATGCCTCATTCTTGGAAAAGCTTTCTTCCAATATGGAGTCAAGTGAAGCCTTGAATTCTAACAAGGAAGACACCATGTCCTTGTCTTTCTCTTCATCCATGACAATGCTCTGCCCAGTTCTCCGAATATATGAGCTTAGGGCCTGCCTGAGTGATTCAAGAGCATTGACCCTTGAAAACAGTGAGTACATCCTCTGAAGGTCCTCAATACGGTGTCCATCCATCAGCATCATAAATCCCTGCACAAATTAGAGAAAACTACTAAGAAGATGGAAATTCAAGGTGTTCAAAGCACAAAGAACAACCAAAAATTCATATTCACACCTTATCAAGAATGGCAGGTATATGACGTTCCAGCAGTTTCCTTTCTGCTGTTGCTATAAGCGGCTTTCTCGTAAGAGCATCCAGGTAGAGTAAGCATCTTTCATTTTCTTCATTTAACCTCATCTGAAGGAATATGCACAAAAAGCTATATAAATATAAACTTACCCAAAATTTTGTAGAGGGATAAACATGCATATTCCATATGAATACAGAAACATATGATAAATTAAGAATTCTTGTTAGAAGGATAAAACATGTACAATCCAAACCAGTCACTGCTAATAGAAACATAAAATATGAAGAGCACCTCTACATGCTTCAAGTAATCTGGAACATCAGATTGCTGCATGTATTTCATTCCTTCAGCTGCATAAAACTCGGATGTACGCTCCAGGAATGGCTTCTCAAAGCTTTCTGAGTAAATACCTAAAGCAGTAAACATCTTCAAAAGATGGTTAAGTAGTGTTCTGTCAACTGCTTCACCTAACCTGCATGATCAAAAACAGATGCAGTGGATTCCAAGATGTAAATTTAATAGAAACTTGGAAGATGGGAATTAATCCAAAATTTATGTGGATTTAGACATCATAATTGGCCTTTCAAGATACTGCTTTCCACAATAGAAAATACGTAACCACCTTCTTATACCTCTAAAATCATAGAAAGATAAGTAAACTAGGCCAGGGAATATTGACATTGAAACAATAATTTAGGAGTTACTAACCTGACAAATACTTGACACGTTGGTTTACTTTTTCAGTATTTACCTCTCCACTTACACTTGCATAGAAAATTGAGTGTGACCTCAACTAGGTAAGAAGGAATCTAAAACAAGTTAAACCATAGCATCCGTTTATCCCAACCATACTGTTTCATCCAACCATATTATGCTTTATGTACTAATAGCGAAGCCAAAACAATACAAGGCAACAGGGGACCTTCTCAATTTCTTATACCTTTCCATCCACATCGTCACAAGAAGGATAGTTCATCCATAAGTTTTGCAACATTCAATGAGAACCAATCCAGTACAATATCCATCTAAAACTATTATGCATCTTCTGCATAAGTTTTTACTTTGGAACACACAAAAAAGAGACTAGAATAAAAGAATTGCAGATTTCAATTTGACTGTTATTAAAATTACCTCTCACTCTCAATCATTCTTAAAAGACCGGTGACAGTTTTGTGCTCAACTTCTGGAGCCAGAGAAAGATGTTTACAGAAAAGTTGCAAGCCCATGTCCCACAATGAACGTACATTTGGGGTTTGTTTAACATATGTTCTGTCCAGGTACAAGGCTATACCACGAATCATTAACATTTGATCACAAAGATCTTGCCAACATTTCTCAACAAGCGATAAGAAAACCACGAGGTCCGGACTTTGCCCAACCAAAGATTTTAATGCTGCCGATATACGTGCTTCACACTCTTTTTCAATTCGTTGATAAAGACTTCCTCCCATCCTATGCAGGCAAAGATCATTGACAGCCTGAAGGAAGCAAGCCCAGTTTTCAAGTGACAATATTGCTCATATTGCAAATGTCTATCGTAATCAAAATAGAGAGAATGAAAAAAATATACAAGACTTACCTGATAAAGCTTCTCCAAGTCACATGAATCTGGTTGCTTCAGAAAAATAGCATTAATGGCTGACTTCAGCTTTGCCCACGTTTCCTCCTCAAAATTCGTAGGCACTGTCGGTTTTGCTACACCGAAACAAGACAGAAGTTTAAGTTGTATCAGAAATCTTTCCGAGTATATCTACTAAATATTTTCATTGTTGGCAGTGCAAAGCCCTTCTGGTTTCTTACAATTAGTTCATATAAACAACATAGTCTAGGAGATATAATCTGATTTCCAAAAGAACCAAACTTACTTAAAACCCCATTACATGATTACAATTCCTTGTAAGTAAACTTACTAATAATAAGTAATAACAATTACATGCTAACTAAAAGCCGTATTTAGTTGTCCAGAAAGATAAAGTACCTGATTATACTTATGCGAGCACGCATCAAATATGCTTACAAAGAAAACAATAAATGGCTCCACCCAAATAAAATTCTAAATAACCCAATTATACGTAATTAGTGCTAGCTCAGTATAACAGTAAAAGCAATAAAACAAACTCAAAGTACCAAGATCTTAAAATCGAATAAAACACCGAGTTTTATAAAATTCACCTCTTCTAAGTCCTAATTTTTCATTCCAAAAATGACCCAACAATCCAAAGCCACTCAATTGGTAAGATCAAAATTCTGTATTAACTAAAAAGGGGAATTCATAAAACACCCAGAAAACAAACTATAAGAATAGAGAGAGATCAAGTAGAAGAAACTCAACCTTTAACGAATTTGATGACGAGCTTCTTGGCGGGTTGAGGGGGGGTAGCCTTTTTGCGAGACAAATTGGCGGCGGCGGGAGCGCGAGCATCGTCGGACTTGGAATCGTCGTCGAGGGCCATAGGTGAAGAAGGGTCGAAGACGACGTCGTTATCGCCTTGGTTGTTGTGGTGGTTGTGAAGGCCGTTCTTATTGGGGTCAAGAGAACAAGCCACGGCTTGGGACTTGGCTTTCTTCATTGACTGTTGAAAGTGAGAAGAAGAAGAAGAAGAAGAAGCAACAGCGGCGTTGGAGCTAAGAGAGCGTTTGGTTGGGGGGAGAGACATGAAAAGTGATCAAGAAAGCATTGTAAAATCTTCAGCTTCAACTATTTGATTTAATTTGATTTTTATTCACTCTTTTTATTTTATTTTTACAGTACACGTCAAATAGATATGGGGGAAGATAACGAGAGAAGGCAGCTGAAAGATGAAAAATGTTGAGAGAGAAGGAAGTTACAAAAATAGAAATGTTTTTACCCTTTTCCTTCTTTTGTGTACTGTTTGGTGGTTGCTGGGCCTCAGAGCCCGGTTTTGTGATAACCAATTGGACTATTTGATTTTAGGATTTACTTCACATTTAGCCCACTAACCATAGCCCCATTTAAAATGCCTTCTTCGACTCAGGTGCTTTCGCTTCCTTATTTCACCCTCAAACTTTATAAAAAAATCATTTTAATCCTCCTTTATTTTTTTACTTTTTTAGTCTTTAAACTTGCAATTTTATCAAATTATCTCAAAATAAATGAAAAACTGACATTGCATACATGTGAATTGCCACATTGATGACATGTCAATATTTCATTAATTTTTTAAATTTTTAAAAATTAAAAATCAATAAATTTATTTAAAAAATATAAAAATTACTTTTAAAATTTTATAAAATTAATTAAATGTTGATGCGTCATCTACATGGCAATCCAGGTGTATGTCATATAAGCATAGTTAACAATCGATAGCTTTTTCATCCATTTTGAGTTGATTTGATAAAAAATGTAAGTTAAAGGGCTAAAAGAGGAGAAAAATCAAATGAATGGCTAAAATGACGTTTTTGTAAAGTTTGAGGACTAAAAAAGTTATTATGCCTTCTTTTTACAATAAATGTTAATTTCAGAAGAGATTAATATATACAAAAACACCTAAGTTTAGTAATTTATACCTACTTCGTACCTTAAACTTTTTTTTGACCTAACTTATACCTAAACTTGAAACTATAAGCCAACTCGGTATCTTTTTTAGGTGTCTGACTAATACTATTAAAATCCATTAACCTAGCATTAACGACCAATAGTATGGTGACACATAACAACCTCACATTGTGACTTGTGGAAAAAAATTAAAATTTATATAAAAAAATGTATATTTTACTTTTGCCATGTGTCACCATTGCATATGGCGCCACGTCAGCTTATTTTAACAATTTTAATCAGCTAACTAAAAACAATACCAAGTTGGCTTATAGTTTTCAAGTGTAAGTATCAATTAGGTTCAAAAAATATCAGATATCAAGTAGGTATAAATTACCAAGTTTAAGTACCTCTTTCTATATTAACTCTTTCAGAAGGTACTTAGGTTAGTAAAAAGGATCAAGCGTCTCCTTAATAACTCAAAGGAGCATGTGGTTGAAAACTTTGTATTAAACATTGTAAGTTCGGAGTTTAAGTCTTGACAATAACATTCTCTTCCCTATTTCTAGTGTATAAAAAAAAAAAAAAACCAAAGCAAAACAAACAACAAAACTAATAGAATAGCATAACCCAAATGGTACAGTCAAATAAGATAACATGATCTCTCAGTTGATAAAGTTTAATGTACATGCATTAATAACCTTGGAAGCTAGAAGTCATATTTAAAGTCATGACCTTTATTGGATTCGGTCATTAGAATTCATTTGATGTGTTGAAATAACATTACTTATTTCTATAATATATATATATATATATATATATATCATACATAAAATTTGTTATGGCAATGGAAAACTACATACAAAAACCCCGAAAGAAAAACTTATTAACACACACAACATTAAGACGAAAAACAAAAGCTGGCCTCTTCCTTTTTCAAAACAACAACAAATCATCATCAAAAGCTAAAAACTATCCTCTTTACTCCATGGATTCTCGAAACACTCAAGAAGAAGAAGAAGATAAAAACAACACAATCAAAAGCCATGGTAAGGAAATATAAAGTTGAAAAGAAGAAAAGCTCCAAAATGATTCCTAAAGATGAGGATAGAAAAAGAGGAAAAAAAGAAGTCACGCAAAGCTAAAAAATAGAACCACACAAGGATATAAGGCCAAAAAAAACCTATTCACTTAAGGACTATGTCAAGAGGTAGAAGGGAGAGCAAGCATACAAACAATGCTAAACATAGAGGATATCATTGAGATTAAAATTTTCATGTTTTTGTAACCATCCATGTTAGCTTGTAAGCTATCTAGAGAAGCATTTGAAGAAGTATTTGAAGTATTGTCTTTTAGGATGAATCTTTCAATAGATCTGTATTGATCTCCAATTGGGATTTTGTCTCTTGACTCTACGAAATCTCGAGTGCCTAAAGCAACGGTTTAATGTCCTTTGTTTCCATTTAAGATGCATGGGTTCAAACTCTACCAATAGCGAATGTTCACATCCTTTTGGTAGAAAGCCTTGTACCACACACGGTCCGATTCAACGAGAAACTTTCTCTCTATGTTAAACTTGTTACGTTAGGCACTCGAGCTCTTCCTAAATTCAAAAGACAAAATTCAACTAAAAACAATATTGATTCATTGAGAAATTCATCACCTTCCTTAAATTATTATCCATTTTTACGATTAAATTGTTGGAAAAAATGGATCTTTTGGAAACTTTGAAGCATATTCTTAATTAGTAAAGGTAGAGATTTGAATCATAAAACTATAGTTTTATATTCTACTCTAGGAGACCTTTACAATAGTATATCATATACTCAGAATAGTTGAATAATGAATGAGAAATTGATACTCAAAGTAAGCTACTTGTGAATTATGTTGAGGAAAATGAAAATATTAGTCCCATATTGATTAAATATCAAGTATGAAATATGTTTATATATATGAACCAACTTAATGATTATTAAATGACTAAATTAATATTTTTCCCTCCATACAAGGGTGGAGGTGTAAATCCAAACTTGAGGTGTAAAATCCAAACTTGCTAAGGTTGGGATGTACTTTATATGACCTGTGTGATAGCTTCTTCTTTTTTTAATATATGGCTAATTTAGCCTATTATTTGTCTTAGGCTCCCAGTCCCACCACGCGACTTATATGCGTGCTTGTTGACAATTCCTTATCTGCGTGCTTTGACGAAGACCATGCCTTTTAGTTTCTCCCTTCTCCCTCCACCAATTTGACTCCAGTTTTGGTCCGTCAAGACTGCATAACATATATATCACTAATTATGCTCACAGTCCTCGTGCTTTTCATATGTTTAATTTTAGTAATTCCATTTTTTATTTTGAAAAATTAGTTTCTTTGTTCTTTTGATTTAATAATTAAGGTCTAATTAACAACAATATTAAAGGACTTATGTGATATTTTTGAAATGAAAATTTGTTTACGTGGCTAATATTATATGTGTAAAAGGTCAAATAAGCAAATAGATATGATGAATATGGGATTGTAAGGTTTCCTTTTATAAATATAAGGTTGTAAGAAGTTTTAACATTATTCTAAATCTTTGTCCTTTTGTTTAATATTTAAAATCTAATTGATAACACTAATAAATGTCAACTTTTGTTTGAGATTTAAAAAAAATGCTCGAGTGGGCAATATTACTTCCGTTGAAGGCTAAATAAGTAAATAAAAATATTGAATATGTAAGTTATAAGGTTTCATATTCTAAATTTTGTAATATTATTTAATACTATTTTATAGAAGCTAAACAAATGGCGATACTTTTTTTTCTTCTTACATAGTTTTTACACAGTATTAAATTCAGAAATTATTTTATTAAAAATGTCAAATAATCTGAGTTAATAGAAGTCCTTTAACTATCAATTGGACTTCAATTGTTAAATAAAAAAAATAGTTGGATTAAATGTCTGAAATTAAATGTAAAGGGACTAAATTTTAAATATATGATGAGTAAAAGGAGTTGGAGTGCAATTAGAGCTATATATATAATCATTTACCCTTTAAAATAGTCAACTTGGTTTCATTTCTCCAATCACTGCGCAACCGGTATCGGTCCGCTTATCGTTTCCCCTATATAAAACAGTCCCCCCAAAGCCCTTCAACTCACATCTCTCAACTTTCCTTCTACATCTAAAGCACTGCCGTGTGTATTCAAGCAAATAATTATCTGTGTTATAATAATAACACCAATTCCTTTCTTTTTTTGTGTGTGTTGGTTTTCTTTTCAATGGCGGCGACCATTACTACTTCATCTCATGAAGGTGTTAAAGTAGTGATAATCGATACTCAGTACGTTGAAACCGATCCCCTCAGCTTCAAATCTGTAGTTCAAAGGCTTACAGGCAAGGATAGTTGCGTTTCATGGATAGAGGAGAGTTCGTTTCCCTGTAGTAAAATCCAAACAAATTATAACGTTGCTGCCGGAAAGGTTTCAGCTGAAGGGTCATATGGCACAGCCACCGCAGGAGGCGGCTATGGTTGTGACGGTGGTGGTGGTTGTCATGTACCCGTGTTTACTACGGGTTTAAGTTTTAAAGACTTGGATAGGTTGATCTCGGAGGCTCCTCCATTGGACGAGTTGAGCTGGTTGTTGGCTGAGTGCTAGCTACGATTTGCAATATATACCCACAATTAATTTTTGTAATGACATACTCTTTTCGTAATTTTTTATATTGCTGTTTATGCAGTATTTTCTCTTCGTTAAGACATCGTTTGGATTGCATTGAAGCTCAGTTGAATGCGTTTAATAGTGGTGTTTAGATTACACCATTAGAGTAAGATTGAGCAATTGATGCCCAAAATTTTGTCTAGTGATCCCACTAAAACCTCCTTTTAACCTTCATGTATCTTGTTTTATTTTCTAAATTATATCCTCTAAATATTTCTAATGTATTTATATTCTCAATAACAAATGGTGGACTGTCATGGTAGTATCATCCTTTATTAAATACTAATTCAAATTTAATATTATTTTTTTATACAACATTAAGGGTGGAGATAAAGTAATATGTTTTGAACCCGTGTCAAATGAATGTTGATAAAAACTCTGACCACCATTCTATGAAATTTACTTAATTTACTTAGCTAAAATACTTATATAAACTTATAAATATTATTAAAATTTTAAATGATAATTTTTTTTTATCATTTAAATGTTAACTACACTCTTAATGAAAATAACCATTATTAAATAAAATATAAATAATTACATCAATGAAAAAACGTATCAAATAATTCTCTTTTTTTCATATATAAAAAGAACAATTTAATAATCATTATTTTCTACTTTCACCTCGTTATCATTACTATTTTTAAATTTAATCATGCAGTCAATCAATTTTTCTTAATGATCTTATCATTAATTTTAATCTCGCTGTTATAGTATTCAATTTCATTATTACAATGATTAATCTTTGCACTATTTTATAATCTTAGTAAAGTCAATCTTATCACTCATCCAAATGGACCATTAAATTATCCATCTTATATATATATATATGTGTGTGTGTATCTTATTTAATATGATTTTTAATGAAAGAAAACTCAAGTTTAAACTCTAGAGATGCCATTGTAAGAAAGGTTAACCACGAACTTTGAAATGATTAATCTTAATGATTCATAAAACGAAAACATAGGTGGAGATGATATCAATTTGGTTTGATTGGACTTTTTGAATTTCTCAAACCATCCATTATAATTCAATCTTATTCTCGATTTTTTCATATTAATTTCTTGTTTTGAATTTTTAGATTTATTTTGACAAAAATGAACTTTGTTGTTTTTTAAATTGTTTGGCGAAGTTTCAAAATCTTTTTCATAAATATTTTTAAAAAACAATAATTTTCAAGTAAATAAAAATAATCAATAATTTTTATATAGTAATTTAAAAAAATATTTTTATACAAACTTTTAAGTTATTTTCACTATTTTTAATATAAAATATTTATTTATATATCATAAAATTAAATAAAAATAGAATTTAATTCAGCTTTGAAAAATCATGATTTCCAAATTTATATTTTATAAGCTATCTAAACATCCTATTTCGATTAGGTTTTCTATTTTTCAATTTTTTTATTTAGCATAGAGTGTAGGGCATTCATATTTGGAGTTCAGTAGCTAGTGTTGGGTTGTAGAAATGAGTGGCGGTCGGAGACTCCATCACTCCACGGCATTTATAAGCAAACATTAGGTCTAGATGCTTGTGATATTGATCGTTTAACTTTTTCTCTGAAAAAATTGTAATTAAATACAAATATTTTTAATAAAATGATATTACGTAATTAACTAATAGTAAAACTACGTTATTAACTTTTATAAATACTGTATCTCTATATGTCAATGGAAAAACACAGCTTCGGAAGAAAAATTATAGAAGTTTCTCAAATGGGTTACTTCGCATTAAAATTTTATAAATTCAGGAGAAAACTATTTTGATCCTATCAAATAAATTAATAATTAATTAATTTTAATCATCATATATACTTCAAGGATATGAACATGGTAGTAAGGTTTAGGTCAAATCTAGTAGTTGTCGTACTCAAAAAGTAGTAGTCAAATGATTAGAAGAATGTGAATATTCAAAGCGCTATAGCATCAATATTAAGAGCATCTCTGCTTTGCCAAAAAAACAAAAGGACTTATATATTTTCAGAGTTTTCGGCAAGTTGAGACAAAGAGCTTTGACACACATGGATATGGAGACTTAAATGCCAAAGAGCTTTGACACACATGGATATGGAGACTAAAATGCCCTCTAAAATAATCTTGTTCCTATGGAAACTGTGCACAAGATGGATACTGTATAAGATGTAATGCAGTCAAAGTCCCAAAAAAAGTGTGTAATGAGATTAATGCTGAGATTGCTAAGTTTTGGTGGGGACAACAGCAGGAAGAAAAGTAAATTCATTGGTTAAACTGGTTGGAGCTCACTGTTAAAAAAGGAAACCGGGGGTCAGGATTTAGAGATTTTAGCTTGTTCAATAAGGCTTTCTTTGCAAAGCAGTGTTGGAGGCTGCTACAACATCCTGACTCATATTGGACAAGGATTTTCAAGGGCAGGTACTTCCCTGACTGTACTATCTTGGAAGCTAGAAAGGGTTCGAGAGCCTCGTGTGTTTGGGCCAGCCTCCTTGAAGGGAGGGATTTCTTAAAAGAGAACATTATATGGCAGGTATTGGATGGGAAGGAGTTGAATATTTGAAGAGATAGGTGGCTAAGAGTTGGGACAAATAATGCTGATACTCACGATTTACTAAACAAAGTTTGTGAAATTATGGATGTTGAACGAGGGTAGGGTGTTTGGATGCGATCAGGCCTTGGATTTATGAGTATATTGCGAGAGCTATGGAGGAGATTCATATTTGCCAGCATTGTGGAAAGGATCGAATGGTTTGGCCTCATTGTCTGTCTGGCCAATATACGGTTCAGGAGGGTTATCATTTACTGAAGAAAAAAGAGGAGGGTAACCGGATTAAAAAGCCTTCTTCGTCCCATTGTGTGGATGAAAAACTTTGGAAAATTATATGGAGCTTGAAGACTTTACCAAAGGTCAAAATGTTTCTTTGGAGGGCCTGTAGGAACTTACTTGTTACCAACCAGAACCTTTGTAAAAAGAAAATTAAAGACGATCCTATGTGTATTGTATGTGGTAATGAAATTGAATCTGTGGAACACATACTGTCGACATGTGAAGGGGTTAGAAATGTGTGGTTTGGTCTGAATTTCTGTTTTCGAATCAACAAGGTTTTGATTACAACGATGGACGAATGGTTGGTTGGAATTGAAGGCCTGGTAAGTAAGGAAAATAAGCAGCAGTAATTAGTGAAGGTTGCTTTCACGTGCTGGCACATATGGAAAGCTAGATGCAAGTTGATTTTTCAGAATGAGTCTTGGAATCCAGGGCAAATTATATGGGCGATTAATGCTGCAGTCAGAGGACTTGATATAATTAAGTTACCAGACATTAAAATGAAAGAGAAGTCCAAGCAGATGGAGTGCTCCAGCTGAAGGTTGGATGGTTGTTAGCTGTGATGGGACTTTTAATATGGCGTCGAAGAAGTCGGAATTGGGATGAGAACTATGGATTAAACCAAGAAATCAATCTTATTAATCAAGACTGAAACATACATTCTGAGAATACAAAGCACAGTTGTCGAAACCATCCTTCAAAATTTATAATTTAAAGAAAAACGGAAAATCGACTTTTTAAAAAACGGAAATAAAATCGCCACCAATATTTTTGTTTAGGTGTGATCGGATCACCTAAGAATTTAGTTATTTTAAAAAAATATTTCTTTTTATTAAAACAACAATTTTGGTCTACGAAAATATGAGAAAACGAGTTCGGGAGTCGGTTACACATGAGGAAGGATTAGCACCCTCACTACGCTCAAAATTGGTACCAAATCGATTAAATACTATTCTTATGTCTAAATGAAAAATATTTTTGAAATGTAGTTCTTTTTAATAACATTTGAATAACCCAAGTTTGTCGTCAAAGTCTTCTCGTTTCGGAGGAATATAGCATCATATCCAGCACGATAGGACACGATCCTTTATACCCTCGAAAACACGATAAATTTTGATTTCCAAAAGTTTATAAATTGAAAATTACAAAAGGATGCCCAATTATTTAGTTCTAAGAAAAATCAAAACCCAGCACAGTAGGGCACTGTAATAGGCCCATTTCGCCCGGGCCTGTTAGAAAACCAAAAAACCAAAAATTAAAAAAAACAAAAATAAACCAAAATAAAAACAATAAAAGTCCATTAGTCCAAAACAGTCCATGACTCAATAAACTTAACCCCATAGCCTATTAAACTCAAATCTATTAATCCAAACCTAACCCATTTACAAAATTTTGGGCCCAAACCCGAGACCCAAAATGACCCGAAAAAAGGCCCAATAACTGAAAAACACTAGAAAACCTAGAGGCTTCTGGAAAACACCAGCAGCTAGCCATCTCCCCTCACGCCGCAACTAGCAGTCGGTCTCCAGCACCACACGTGCGCCACTAGTTCCTCGCGCGCGTCTCCGTTCGTGTCTTTGTACGGCTACTCCTGCAATGGAACACGCGAGAAGAAGGAGCTAATAGAATTTACAGCAAATGACAGCAGGAAAATGTAATTTTATTTTTTTATTTACTCTGTAAATCCGGCTATAAAAAGCCATCAAATGTACCTGCAAAGGGAGGAACGCAAACTGAAATAAGCATACGGAATATACACTTGCATATGCATACTAAATACTGGAAAAAAAAGTATTTCGAAAGCAAATTTATAAAGGTGATTTTAGATTGTATTCTTCTTTGATTTTCATTTCTGTTTCGTCATTCTTTATCTATTGCATGAAAATAAATTTATAAGAAGGAAAAGAAAGAAAGAAGACTTATCTGTTGTTGAAGGAGGCTTTGAACTCCTTGTTTGCTTCGTCGAAACTGAAATCAAGGCGAAGATTTTGAAGCCTATGAGCAAGGCTTTCAGATTTGTGGTCGAACGGGACTAAACTTGGCCCTTGCTTCATGGCCGTTGGCCCAATATGGAGGCAAAGCAGCAGAGGAAAGGTCTCTTAGGTTCGGCCAAGTAAATAGGGAATAGGTTTTAGATTTTTTCTTTTTTTTATTTTAATTGGCATTTAAATGGCTGCATGTTGGATTTTAGTTTTTTAGAATTGATTGCATGCAGAATTCAAAACGGTGCCATAAGCTGGATCCACGCTTTGGCGCTTCAGATGGTTAATTTCCGCATATAGTCCTTTTCTTTCGCACTGACTTTTTAATTAGTACTTATTCACATTTTATTTGTTTTAAATTTCTCCTTAGAATTTGCGCGGCATTTCAGTTTAGCCCGGATTTAAACATTGTGCTTTGAGACTCGGTATATTTCCAGTTTTGATCCCTGCACATTCTTGCACATTGCATTTTAGTTCTTTTTTGATTTCAATAGTTTAATTTATTAATTATCCCTTTCATTTTAACTTTATTTTAATTGAGTTTCTTTATTTCTATGCAATTCATCATTATTTAAAAAAAAAAAAATCCACTTAGTATTCATTTTTTAATTCTTATTTATTTATTTTTTTAGCTACTTTGATAATTTTATTTTGTTTTTTAAAATCATTATTGTAAAGTTTTTATATCATATCACTTAACATTTTGTATAATATTTTTTCTTAATGTTTTTTTATATTATTATATATATATATATATATATGATTAATGATAGAATGCTATGTATATTATTAATTTTATATTACTTTATACATGTGATTTCTTTTAAACTTACCCTTATATTTTGTTAGATATATTTTTTTATTATTTGAAGGAAAAATTCACATATTTTATGTATCATTTAAACGATTATTATTCACATAATTGGTGCATATATTTAATCATATTATTTTAAATATATATATTTAAAAAAAAAAAGGGAAATCCATTTGTATATGTAATAATGTTGTTAAAATATATTACGTATATAGCTTATGATAAAGTTAATTCAATCTTATAGTTTATATTTTAATTCCATGGTATTTTATATAATTTCTACTTGTTTTTCTTTCCAAATTTATTATATGCATAATTTATTCTTTAAAATATATATATATATATTATTATTTCTCTGTTAGTAAAGATTTTTTCATGTACATATAATTTTATTATATATTGGTCTGTTCATCTTTCATGTATATTGTTCATTCCTTATTTTTATTGTATCTTCATTATATATTGTTTACATCGATTTTTATTATTATTGTATGTATATTATCACCTTTAAATAGATATGTATTGTTTCTAAAATATTTTTGGATGATATTTGCTCCGAATTTCTTCTTTCACAATATTTTTATTTTAATATCCATTTACATATTTTTAAGTTTATTTTTATATATGTAAACCATTGTCAAACCCTAGGATGCATTATTTATTTGTAAGTTTTTTCATATAGTTTTTAAATTGTTGTGTATTATATTGGCTCTTAGTGTCCATATTGCTCTGTATATTATGTGTTGTGTTTTATTTTTCATGTTATTTTATATATTATTATTGTATATTGTCAATCAGTCTTTTGTACTATTACTTCAATTTCTGTTCATCTATGTTCAAAACTTGTTATATTTTAGTCTAATTTATTTTTTTGGATATGAGCTCATTGCTATTGTGTGTATGTTAATTTGTTCTTTTTTGTCCACCTGTATAATATTTCATATATGTATATTGAATCATGTTTGTAACTTTGATTTTTTTATATTATTGCACTGTGGTTCAAGTTTCAATGTTTTGATTGATAATAGTCGTTTTTTTATTTTCAAATCGAATAAAAGCGTTTTGAGCAAATTCTTAATTTTCTTTATCATTCAAAAATTCTAAAATAAGGCCATATCTAATATTTGGGGAGTTCGGAAAATCGTGCTCAATCGTACTGGGTATGATTTTTTCGGTGAACTAAATATTTAGATAACCTTTTTACGAGTTTTCAAAAGTCGAAAATCAATCGTATTTTAAAGGTATAACGGATCGTATTCAATCGTACTGGGTATAAAACTGCATATCTTTAAAACGAGGAAATTTTGACTACTAATTTAAACTATTCAAACATTTTAAAAAGGGTCATACTTTGGAAAATCTTTTCTTTAAAAAAGGTCTTCTGACATAAGGATAGCATCTGTTAGAATTAAGTGACCCTAATTCTTATTTAAATAAAATACGATGGAAAATAAAATAAAAGTAAAATCCATATAGAACTAGACTTCTTTTATTTTATTTTAGAATAAGGTTTTTTAAACCTTATTAAACTCCATCTATTTTATATTTACTAGGATAAGGTGTTTCAATCCTACTAGAATATGGCTTTACAAGCCTATAAATAGACATAGTCTATTCCTTTTGTATTGATTCAAATTTTCGACATAGTGAATTTTTCTTCCTCTCTGCGTGGTTTTTCCGAAAGGGTTTCCACGTAAAATTTTGTGTTCTTTATTTTTATTTTATTTTTTTCACAATTGGTATCGAGCTTAGGGTTGTTCATCTCGATCACGGTAATGGCGTCTTTGAAATATGAAATTCGATGTTGGATCGCAACACGATTTGCGTTGTGGCGATTAAGATGCAAGCGGTTCTTGCGCAGATGGATCTAGAGGATGCCCCGCTAGGGATAGATAAGATGCCTTCGACATTACCAGATGAAGAGAAGAAGCGTAAGGATCGAAAGGCATTAACACAATTGCATCCGCATTTGTCTAATGAAATTTTGCAGGATGTGATGAAAGAGAAGCTCGCCATTGCATTATGGAAGAGGCTAGAACAAATATGTATGTTGAAAACTCTAACAAGCAAGTTGCATATGAAGCAGCGTCTTTATGCTCTCATCGTTTGGAGGAAGAAGCGTGCGTCAGACACTAACACTTAATGTTGTTTAAAGAAATTCTCTCAAACTTGGAGGCCATAGAGGTTCGGTGATGATAAGGAAGATCTAGGTTGATTCTACTTTGTTCGTTGCCTCCGTCTTATTCAACCTTTAGAGACATGATTTTATATAGCCGCGAGTCTCTCTGGTTGATGAGGTTTATGATTCTTTAACCTCGTATGATAAGATGAAACATCTTGTGGTTAAACCAGAGACTCGAGAGAGGGTCTCATTATTCGTGGGAGACAAGATCGAATATCGATGATGATCGTGGTAGGACACGGGGAAAGAAATCATCGTGGTAAATCTAAGGGTAGATCAAGTCTTCAAATAGAGGTAAAACTTGTAAGAAGAAAGGGCACATTAAACTGAAAGTGCTATAAGCTACAAAATAAGATTAAAAGGGAGGCTGCGAATCAAAGGGAAAACAACCGAAAATTTCGGTGAAGGTGATGTTGTAGAAGACTACACCGATGGTGAACTTCTAGTCGCTTCATCAATGATTCTAAAGTAAGTGAGGAGTGGATACTTGATTCAGTTGCACCTTTCATATGAGTCCCAATCGGGATTGGTTTACAACTTACGAAACAAATTGTCTCGAAGGTGTTGTTTTGATGAGAAATAATGCTTCGTGTAAGATCGCAGTGTTGGAACAATTAAAGTTAAGATGTTTGATGGAGTTGTTAGAACACTTAGTGACGCACGGTATGTTCCGTAATTGAAAAGAAATTTAATTTCGTTGAGTACTCTTGATTCAAAAAGTGCAGATACACAATCGAAAGTGGGGTTTTAAAGATTTCAAAGGGTCCTTGTTGTGATGAAAGGGCAAAGAAAAAGCGCCAAGTTATATATTTTCTGTGGTTCTCTGTTATCTTGGTGATGTAATTGCCGCTTCCTCTTCCTTGTCGATGATAATATTACTAAACTTTGGCATATGCGCCTAGGGCATATGAGTGAGAATGGCATGGTAGAATTGAGCAAAAGAGGACTTCTTGATGGGCAAGGAATTTGCAAACCGAATTTCTGTGAGACTGTGTGTTTTTGGGAAGCAAAGAGAGTTCGATTCACTAGAGGAATCCATAACACGAAGGAAACGTTGGAGTATATTCATTCGATCTGTGGGGACCATCCAGAGTGCCTTCGAGAGGTGGTGCTAATTATATGCTAACCTTTATTGATGATTTTTCCGAGAAAAGTTTGGGCGTTCTTCCAGGCGAGAAAAGTGATGTGTTTTCCGCATTTAAGTCTTGAAAATTATGATTGAAAAGCAGACGGAAAACAGATAAAATACTCTCGCGCATGGACAATAGCTTAGAGTTACATTCGATGAGTTTAATAGATTGTGCAAGTCGAAGGATCGTGAGACACTTGACGATTCGTCATACTCCACAAAAAAAGCGGCGTTGCGAACGAATGAACAGAGCGATCATGGAGAAGGTTCGATGTATGTTGTCAAATGCCAACTTACCAAGTCGTTTTAGCGTAGCGACCTCTCATCGCATGTTTTTGATCAACCGATCTCCATCCGTTGCCATTGAGAAAAAGACTCCACAAGAGGTATGGTCTCGTAATCCTACTAATTATTCTGATTTAAAGATCTTTGGGTGTCTGCGTATGCTCATGTTAATAATGGAAAATTGGAACCGAGATCCATTAAATGTGTTTTTCTTGGTTATAAAGTTTTGGTGTAAAAGGGTATAAGTTATGGTGTCTGAAAATAGGAAAGTTGTGATTAGCAGAGATGTTGTTTTTGATGAAACTACTATGCTTCCTAACTTATCTCTTAAAGACTCTTCCAATAAAGAAAATCAAAAGCAGGTGGAGCATCAGATTAATACAGAGTCGACTCCTCAAGTCGGTACAAAAATTGATAATAGAGTTGCTTCTTCGCCTCAATACTCTATCGCCAAAAACAGTAACTAAAAGAGAAATTAAACCTCCAAAGAAGTATCTTTCGAGGTGATCTAGTTGCTTATGCTTTAAATCTGGTGAAGATATAGATGCGAATCAAGAGCCATCAAATTATTCGAGGCGATTAGTTGTGAAGACTCGAGAAAAATGGATGTTTGCTATGCAAAAGGAGATGGAATCACTCCACAAAAACAAAACATGGGATCTTGTGAAACTTCCTAAAGGTAAGAAACTGCATTCGTTGTAAATGGGTGTTTAAAAAGAAAGAAGGGACTCAGGAGTTGAAGAACCTAAATATAAAGTAAGGCTTGTTGCAAAGGGTTACAGATCAAGTTCCAGGAGTGGACTTCACAGATGTGTTCTCCCGATTGTGAAGCATAGTTCGATTCGAGCTTTGCTTGGTATTGTGGCCATGCATGATTTAGAGCTTGAGCGATTAGATGTAAAACCGCATTTTTGCATGGAGAACTTGAGGAAGATATTTACATGCAACAACCAGAGGGTTTTACATCTCGAAAAAGAGGATTATGTTTGCTTTGTGAAGAAGTCCCTTTACGGTTTGAAACAATCACCAAGGCAAGTGGTACAAGAGGTTTGATTCCTTTATGACTTCTCACGATTTCAAAAGAAGTAGTTTTGTGATTGTGTTTACTTTAAGAAAAACAATGATGGTTCTTTTGTGTATCTACTTCTTTACATTGATGACATGTTGATAGCAAAGAAAAGACAAAGGAGAGATAAGAAAGGTCAAAGCCCAACTAAGTGAAGAATTTGAGATGAAAGATTTGGGACCAAACAAAGAAGATACTTGGTATGGAGATTCTTAGAGATAGAAAAACAAGTAAATTGTACCTAAGTCGGAAGGGTACATTGAGAAACTTCTTTGCGGAGTTCAATATGCGAGTGCTAAGCACTGTTAGTACTCATTTAGCAGCCCATTTTAGACTTTCATCGGCTTTGTCTCCACAATCGGATGATGAGATTGAGTACATGTCACATGTTCTATACTCTAGTGCGAGTGGGATCTCTCATGTATGCTATGGTTTGTTCACGTCCATATTTATCATATGCGATCGTGCGATTAGCGGATATATGGCGAATCCGGTAAAGAACACTAGAAAGCGATTCGATGGATTTTAAGATACTTACGAGGTACTATCGATGTTTGCTTACAGTTTGGAAGAAGCAAGATGGAGTTATTGGGTATGTTGATCTCGATTTTTTTGGAGACCTTGATAGAAGAAGATCTCTCAAAGGTTATGTCTTTACAATCGGAGGTTGTGCAATAAGTTGGAAAGCCACTTTGCAAACTACATCGCTTTGTCTACCACCTGAAAGTGAGTACATGGCGATTCTTGAGGCTTGTAAAGAAGTTATTTGGTTGAAGGGACTCTTTAGTGAACTAAATGAAGACCTTCAAATCAACACATGATATTTTGTGATGATCAGAGTGCCATCTTTCTTACAAAAGATCAAATGTTTCATGAGAGAACAAAACACATTGATGTTCGGTATCATTTTGTTCGTGATATTATTGCTCGTGGTGATATTGTTGTGAGCAAAATTAGTACTCATGAAAATCCTGCAGATATGATGACCAAGTCACTTCCTATAACCAAGTTTGAGCATTGCTTAGACTTGGTTGGTGTTCATTGTTGAAGTTAAACCCTTAAGGGGTTTTATGGAAGATGTGGAGAACTTGTTCGCGATAAAGAACTTGTTCATTGAGAATTTGTGTCAAGGTGGAGATTGTTAGAATTAAGTGACCCTAATTCTTATTTAAATAAAATACGATGGAAAATAAAATAAAAGTAAAATCCATATAGAACTAGACTTCTTTTATTTTATTTTAGAATGAGGTTTTTTAAACCTTATTAAACTCCATCTATTTTATATTTACTAGGATAAGGTGTTTCAATCCTACTAGAATATGGCTTTACAAGCCTATAAATAGACATAGTCTATTCCTTTTGTATTGATTCAAATTTTTGACATAGTGAATTTTCTTCTCCTCTGCCCGTGGTTTTTTCCCGAAAGGGTTTCCACGTAAAATTTTGTGTTCTTTATTTTTATTTTATTTTATTTTTTATTTTATTTTTTTTCACAGCATCAAATCAATTTGGTACCAATTTTTGGGCGTAGTGAGGGTGCTAATCCTTCCTCATGCGTAATCGACTCCCGAACCCGTTTTTTATTTTACAAGAACTAAAGTTATTTGTCATTGAATAAAAACGTTTTAATAGGTGGTCCAATCACACCTAAATCAAGAGATTGGTGGCGACTCCACATTTTCGTTTTCAAAAGTCGATCCCCATTGTTTTCCAAATAAAAAGGGTTTCGACAGGCACGATTTCTCGAATTTCTAAACATCGAGCATTGCCTTATTTTTAGAATTTTAAAAACATGAGTGAAATTCTAAAGATATTCGATTATTTGGAAACAACAGGAAATCGCAACCCAGCACGATAGGGCACGATTCCCCGAATTGCCAAACATCGGGTATTACCTTTGTTTTAAAGAGTTTTTAGAAAACATGGATGAAATTCTAAAGAGACATTCGATTATTTTAAGCAAACGAGAAATTGCAACCCAGCACGTTAGGGCACGATTTCGCGAATTGTCAAATATCGAACATCGCCTTCGTTTTAAAGAATTTTTAAATGAATAGTTATAAAACTAGCTTAAAGTTCATTAATTCGACTCGAAATAAGACGAGGTTAATCATAAAAATTTGGATTTTATAAAACCACATTTCGTAAACCAAATGGAAAACAATGATATGGGATAATATATGTACGCATAAAAATACGACAATGGAGGAATGAAGATAATATAATTTATTTAATCAACTAACAAGAACTTAAACAACTAAGTATAACTAACTTGGAAATATAACTCAATTTCGATCATGCATGGAGAATAGTTAATGCAATGACGAAAATAACAATATAACAATTCAATAGAACCAAAACAATACACATAATACATAGCGTGATATAAAATAGCCAATGCAAGATGAAAAAAAACAACGTAGCAATTAGAAGCTAATGTGCCATAACGATTTTAAAATAATAATGAATAAATGGACACATAATATATAGGTTGACAAATTTGTGTAAAAACTAGGGACAGATATATAATTTTTGAAATAGATATTATAGAATAAAAGCTTAAATCAAATTGCATGTAAAATATTTTAAACACAAATTCATTTAAAAGTTGACGAAGTACATGATAATTTAAATAATATATAATACAAAAGAATAATAAAGATACATGACAAGACATAGTACACAGAATAGATTTATAAAACATATGTACATGTAAATTTATTGTAAAAAGATCATGAGATTAATAATAATATATGTATATATATATAAATTTTAAGTTAGTCTAAAAATTATATACATACACTTATATCAAAACATTTAAAGAAGAGTCTATATAAAACACAAAAGTAATACAATATAAAGAAATATTCGAAAATAATAATTTTATAATTACAAAGATGAAGTTTCTAAAATAATTTCATATACACATAAAGAAAATACTTGATAAATCATGAAGCAAAAAACGTTTTAAATAGAAAAATCTATTAAAGCAATAAGTGCGTTAATATATATACATATAAATTTAAAAGCAAGTACATGTAAAATAACATAGAAATGATAATATATATAGGTCTCAATTAATTTTATTATAAATTACACAATAGATTTAAGAACATGCTTATATATGTAAGAAAGCTATATGTATAAAATGTATAGATTTAGAAATGTAAATAGATTAAACATAGGCATTAATAAATATATATATATACTTACGATAATAATGATTTAAAAGATATATTATGTAGGATTATATAATAAAATATAAGAATAAATTTAAAAGAAATCATGTACGTAAAATAGTATAAGGTTAATAATATATATAAAATAAAATTAACTTTAATACAAAGTATACATATATGTATATATTAATATTTAAACAGGAGGTTATATAAGAATATTAAAATAGTTTAATGCAAAAAGAAATTTAAAGTGATGACTTTATAAAACAAAACAAAGTTATCCATGTATAAACATATATATATATATATATATATATATATATATATAGAAAATGAAAGAAATACGAAATATTAACATAAAAAAAATCTTCTAAACAATTGTATAAATAAGTAATTAAGAATAAAAGTTATAAACTAAAAGGATTTAATTAGAATTAATCCAAAACCAAAGGGCTAATTTGAAAATAAAGTAATAATAATAAAAGGGATCGATAAGTAAAGCGCGCAAATGCGTAGGGGCTCAAACTGGAAATAATCCAGGCCTTAAAATGCTGCGTTTAAGCGCGGATTCGATTGCCAATGAGCACAAATTTAAGGCTAAATCCTAAAAATGAAGCAAAACCAGCAATGTGCGATTGAATGCCTATGCAAACGAGGAGGACTTAACGCGCAATTAACCCTCCAAAGTCGAATGCGCGGATCTCGTCCGAACATGGGCCGGGTCATTGGGTCGCGGCTATCATGCGGCGTCATTTTTGAACCATCGAAGTTGGTCAAAACGGCGCCGTTTCTCATCCCTTAAAATGGCTAAATCAGCCGAATCCAATCAACCCATTTTCTCCTCCCTTTTTCAAACCCTAAATCCTCCTCTTAATGGCCGATTCATCTCCACCAGATGGCGTTCTTCAAGCCTGGAGGAATTTTAGTCCCGAGGACTCCTCTTGGCTTCGATCTCCACGAAGCAAGAGAAAGTCTACGGTGCGTTTACGAGGTAAGAGTTGTTTCTTTCCCTTGTTCACCTCTTTTTTAAGAAAAGAAATGCGATAACGATGTATTTAGCAAACAAATCGAAAACAAAAGTTTAGAAAACACCCAAATCAGAAATCACCTTCAATTTCGGTGGCTTTTCTCTTTATTTCAATATGCGTATTTGGTGTCTGTATTTGTAATCGATTACAAAGATTAAGAGCTTGGCTTTATAGCTGAAAAGAAATAAAAATAAATAAATAATATACAATATTGTTCTTTGTTTGTATTTTCTTGCTTTGTGTTAAATCCTTTTATAGGAGCAGGGTGTCTTGGCTGGCGCTGGCACGGGTCTTTTGTCTTGCACAGGCGTGGTTGTTGGACTGCACGAGCATATCGGCGCTGGAGGCTTGGCTGCGGCGCAAGGGAGAAAACCTTAGGGTTTTAGGGTTTTAATTTTCTAGGCCTATCGAGCTTGTAATAAGTTTGGGCTAGGGTATTGGTTTGGGTATTAGGTTAGGGTATTAGTTATTGGGCCATGTAATTGGAGCTAATGGACTGTTAATAATGTGGTTTTTTTATTATTTATTTATTTTGTATTTTATTTTGGGTTTCTAATGGGCCGGGCAAATTGGCCTGTTTACAACAGTATTTATAATACAAAGTGCTGTCAACTTAACTAACTGTTAACAGCCATAACTACCAAGACTTCTAACTACCTTAACTTCCACAACTGCTTTCATACTCTAATATGCCCCCAACTTCTCAACCTCTACTAAGTCAGGACCTGCTAAACTACTTTAAGACAGGATCTAAATTTTGTAAACAAGGGAGCTGACAAGGGTTTGTTGAACACGTCAGCAACTTGCTCTTGTGCTGGAATATGGCCCACAACAAGTTTCCTTACTGCAATCTTCTCACGGACAAAGAAAAGATTTAACTCCACATGTTTAAATTTTGAGTGCAACACCGGATTTGCAGACACAGCTATTGCTCCTGAGCTATCACACCACACAGTTGACTTTCTCGACAACAGAACATGTAGTTCGGATAATAGGGACTCAAGCCAAACCACTTCTGTAACAGTATGAGCCAACCCCCGATACTCCGCCTCTACTGTTGACCAAGAGACAGTTGGCTGCTTCTTTGAACCCCAAGATACAAGGTTACACCTAAGAAAAACACAAAACCCTGTAGTGGATATGCGATCATCTAAATCGGTTCCCCCGTTCGCATCTGAGTACCCAACCACATCCAATGTAATGGCCTTAGTGAAGTGAAGACCATAATCAATAGTACCTTGAAGATACTGAAGAATGCGTTTGACGGCTCTGAAATGTTGATAAAAGGGACAATGCATGAACTGATATACTTTGTTCACAGCAAAAGTAATATCCGGCCTGGTGATGACCACATATTGGAGGGCACCTACAATGCTGCGATATTCAGACTTATTTTCAATCGCACAACCATCATACTGAGACAGCTTGGAAGAAGTAACCATGGGAGTAGGAGAACCATTAGCTTGGTCTATTCGAGCCTTCTTAAGAAGATCAGAATATACTTGTGTTGATTCAAAAACAGACCATCAGTAATAGAAGTCACCTCAACACCAAGAAAATAACTGAGAGGTCCCAAATCCTTTAAGGAGAATTGAGTGTCCAAGGTTGAAACAAAACTATCGATGCTAGCTTGATGATTCCCAGTGCCTATTATATCATCAACATAGACTAAAACATATAATAGCACTCATTCAGCTTTCTTAACAAAGAGAGAAGCATCGGACTTGGCTGAAACAAATTGTGAGCCAAGTAAAAAAATCACACAGCTTAGAAAACCAAGCCCTGGGAGCTTGTTTGAGACCATACAGGGCTTTCTTTAGCCTACACACTAGTAAGCCATTACCTTATTCTGCTCAAAACCAGGAGGTTGAGTCATATAAATTTCTTCAGACAAATCCTCGTTGAGGAACGCATTGTTGATATCCACCTGTTGAAGCCACTAGCCAAACTTAACAGCTAATGTCAAAACAACCCGAATAGTTGTTGGCTTGACAACTGGACTAAAAGTTTTTTGAAAGTTGATGCCTGGCTCCTGAAGATAGCCTTTGACAACCAAACGACCCTTATAACGAGCAATGGTCCCATCCGATTTGCGTTTAAGTTTGAAAACTCACTTATAACCTACAGCTTTCCTATTGGCAAGTAACGGAACCAAATCCCATGTGTTATTTTTCAACAAAGCCTCATATTCCTATTGTGCTGCAAGAGTCCACTCTTTGCTAGTAAAGGTATCTTCAATTGTGATAAGTTTAGTCTCTGTTAGCTCAGCTGAAAAAACTTTGGGCTTGAAAATGCCACTCTTGGACCTGGTTTGCATAGGATGGAGGTTAGTAGGCAACTCAGCTGGATGATCTTGAGTAGTTCCAGTGGACAGACAATCACCATGCCTAGATGATGAACTAGAAGCTACTGAAAAAAGACCAGTAGGATTAGAAGGACCAGACTGACTACTGGAAGCAACATTCGCAGGGGTAGAACGAGCCTGTGGACTCAAACTAAGAACAGGAGTGGCAAACCCTGGAATAGTTCCAGTAGCTCCCTGAGCTGGAATAGAGGGAACCAAAGGCTGAGAACTGGACTGTCTTGAAAAAGGCACAATAACTGGAACAAAAGACTTCTGATGCTGGAACATAGACGATCCACCAGCCGAACATGAATTTTCTGGTAAAATAGAAGCAGAAGCAGAAGCAAAAGGAAAACATCCCTCATCAAATACCACGTGTCTGGATACAAAGATTTTATTATTGTTGGTAAGACACTTGTATCCTTTGTGAACCAGACTATAGCCAAGAAACACGTAAGGCTGAGACCGAAATTGTAACTTGTGAGTATTAAAAGGCCTGAGATAGGGGTAGCATCGACAACCAAAGACTATTAAATGCTGATAACTAGGAACAGTCTTGTGGAGAACTTCATAAGGTGACCTTCCAGTTAGAATTGGTGTGGGAAGTCTATTAATGTGATATACAACACTGATGAAGGCATGAGCCTAGAAACATATAGGCATGCTAGCCTGAGCAAGCAAAGTCAAACCGGTATCAACAATATGGCGATGCTTCCGTTCCACCAAACTATTTTGTTTAGAGATGTGAGGACAGGAGAGTCTTTGTTGAATCCCAAGTTGAGAAAACAACTTTTGAAAAGGACGATACTCACCACCCCAGTCTGTTTGAAAAGGACGATACTCACCACCCCAGTCTGTTTGAAGAGCCCTTATCTTGCAACCAAACTGAACTTCAACAAGTTTCTGAAACTGAAAAAAATTGGCTAAAGCCTCAGATTTACTTTTGATAAGATACATCCACGTATAACGAGAATAAACATCAACAAATGAAATGTAATAAAGACTGCCTTCAGAGGCCATAAGAGCAGGCCCCTAGAGATCTGAAACAACAAGCTCGAAAGGAGCTGAATAAACAGTGTTGGAGGAAGAAAAATGAAGTTTATGCAATTTTCCAAGTGGACAGGCAGAGCAAACTGAGCTCATCTTACAATTCTTTGATACAACATTACATTTTTGAAGTGTTGTAGTAACAGTTTTATTACAAGGGTGTCCAAAACGCCTGTGCCACAAATCAAAAACTGAGTCACCAGAAAGAGAGGCCCCTGATTGTGCTGTATGAACAGTAGCTAGAACAAAGGAAGTTTTGAACAGCTGAGTGTCTGAGAGATCAAACTGGTACAAGCCATTATGAATACACCCCACCAATAATATGGTCCCTGTCTTGATGTCCTTCACAAAATAATGAAGATGATGAAACTTAAAATAAACACAATTGTGACCAGTAAACTGCGCAACAAACATTAAATTTTTGGAGATCTGAGGAACATGTAGAACATTTTTCAAATGAAAAACCCAGTTGGATCAGACAAAAGAGGAGGAGCCAACATGATCCACTGGAACAGACAAACCATTTCCCAGAAAAGCCTATGCTTACCTGTATACGGAGTTGCCTCTCGAAGGCCATCCAGATCGTTAGTAACATGGTTGAAAGCTCCTGAGTCTAGATACCAAACTTTAGAGGGCATAGTGTTTGAAGGTAACTGGCTTGAAAGAGAGACCAAGTTAGCTTGCGGACCAGAAGTATACATAATACCCCTATGAGTGTAACAATGAGACCCTACACAAGAAGGACTAGAAGAATCCTGAAACTGATGACAATGCACTTGCATTGACTAATGAGAAACACCTTCAAATAATTCATCAAAGCGATAATAGCATTTGTGCACAGTATGCCCAATCCGGCCACAAAGTTGACACTAAGGCTTGTTATGAGAAAACTTCCTGCCTCGGCCTCAACCTCGAAAAGCCCTAGAGCCACCACCCCTATAGGATGGTCGAGAATCTTGATCAGACTGTCGAACATGTCTATCATCAGACTCATTATGTTAAGCAATATTAGCTTGCAAAGAAATATTTGAAACAAAATCTTGCTGTCGAGCCTCACAGTCAATAAGCATCTTAGTAAGAAGATCAAGAGAAATATTCATCGCTGATGCAACAATACGAATCGACTCATACTCAACAGGTAAACCAGCAAGAACGATGCTAACCTGTTCTTATTCAGAAATAACACTTTTTGCTGCCAGTAAAGTATCACACTGACTTTTAATCTTGGATAAGTACTCTTGAATGGTTAACTGTCCCTTATTCTGAGAGTATAAAGAATGCCGCATAATAGATACTGACAGAGAAGATTTAGTACCAAAGCACCTGACAACAATATTCCATATATCAAAACTCGAACAAGCACCAGTAAGATGAACCAGAATACCATCAGATATGGTAGACAAAAGCCAAGAAGCCAACAACTTGTCTTGTTGCTGATGAAAAACAAAATCAGGATTAGGAACAAGAGTACTATCGTTAGCAAGAACCGATTGTGGAGGAACCTGAATAGTTCCAAAAACAAACCCATGCAGACCATATCCTTTAAGAATAAGCAAAATTTATTGTTTCCACAAAAGAAAATTATGTTCACCAAGTTTCACCGTATCATGCTTGGGAAACTAATGGAGTTTTCGCAATGAAGTAAATCTAGGATCAGGAGAATAAGTATCTACAGGTGTGGCCATGTGAATGGACTGATGATCACCATCATTACCAGAGACTGTTTCTGTTGCTATAAGCAAAACCCAAAGAGAAGAGAGAAAAAAAAACTATGGCTCAGATACCATTATGAGAACTATGGATTAAACCAAGAAATCAATCTTATTAATCAAGACTGAAAGATAAATTCTGAGAATACAAAGCACAGTATTTATAATACAAAGTACTGTCAACTTAACTAACTGTTAACAGCCATAACTACCAAGACTTCTAACTAACTTAACTTCTACAATTGCTTTCATACTCTAATAGGATTGTTATCAGGAATTCTGCTGGTCAGGTAGTGGTAAAAGTTTGAAGGAAAGTTTGACTTTTGAAGTGGAGGCTTTAGCTGTACAGGAAGGTCTTTTTGTCACTGATAGGAAAGTCGAGATTGACCCTGAGATACTTCAAAAAGAGATTACACTTACTAAAGGACGAGGTAATTGGCTTATTTTTCCAACTGTACAGAATATACTTGGATTGGTACAGAAGTTTGATAGTATGAGGTTTGCTCATATCAAAAGAGAAGCATTTAGAGCTGCAGATTGGGTTGCGTCCCAGTTCAAAAGGAGCACGTGTTTATCAAATTGGGTGGACTCACCCCCATCTTCCCTGCTCCATATCTTGAGCAGAGATGGTCATCTCTCTCTACAGAAGCTTGGAGAAAAGGCAGTGGTCAAATTCAAACAAGTCGCCATTAACATGCATTTAGTTACAAATCACTTTCAATCGAGACTCATCACAATAATTGAGAAAAATAAAATAAATACAAGAAAAAAAAAGGGTAAGTCTAAGACCTTTAAATTAGAATTATGTCTTTACAAACAAAAACAAAAATTGTATTTATTGAATTAATTTAATTTATGGCGAATCATAAATTTGTAAAAATTAATATAAAAATTAAGTGTAACTTGAGTTGAAAAGATTAATTTGAGAAAACAGGATTATGATGTTTTGGATTTAAATTTTATTATGTGTATTTATTTTTTAAAATTTTATATATATAAAAAGATAAAAATATTTTCAAAATAGTATTCGTTTACTTGTTTTTAATAATTCTATAATTAAATTAAGGTTTAATATATCAGTTAGTACTTGAGTTTGACATTGTTTTCTAATGTGGTATTTATATTATTTTTTTGGTCCAATTTAGTACTTGTATTTGATAAAAAGTTATATATTGTGGTACCCAAAGATGACAGTGTTAACTATTTAGTGCTTAATTCTGGTTTTAAAGTTGATTTAATAAAAATAATTATTATTATTATTATTATTATTATTATTATTATTATTATTATTATTAAGGTTGAGTTTTTCATGATTTTATTAAGGGAATTAATTTAGTGTTACTTGTGAATTAGTTTAATTTTGCATTTAATTTAGAAAATATAATTCGATAAATGTGATTTAATTCAGGTTATTTTAAAGTTGATTTGATGAAAATTAATTATAAATTTATTATTAACTAATTATAAATTTTGATCAAATAATAAATAACTTTATAATTATATACGTCACACATAATCAAATATTATGACTTTTTTTCTAACTTAGACAAAGGATGTGAGTATATAAATTTATGTTATTATAAATAAAAGAAGTTTAGTCTAATTTCACTATTGAAAAATATGGAATTATTGAGATGTTCATTTCTTTAAACACTTTGACAGACTAGTCTATTTTCATATTTAGGTGATTGAAAATTTAGTGAACTGTATTTTTAGATTGAGATTGTGCATTGTATCTAGTCCATCAAGGGAAACATGTTTGAAGGATTAGATCAAATCACGTTTATTTAATCCCTTTGATTGAGAAAGTTGGATCAAATTTGAACATTGAAGACTCAGTTGTCTATAATCGTTGTTTGTTATTATTATATTGTATTCAACTAGGTTAACTGTTGTTTAATAGGGATTGTGATAGATTTTCACTATGTAAGCAAGTCTTAAAAACTCTATATAATTGATAGACTTGTATAGGTTTATATACTGAGAATTGAGAGCACTTAATTTGTTCAGAGTGAGAAACATTATTCGGGAGAGTGCATTTGTTTGTAAAACATTTATGTTGTGGTTTTACATGCCAAGTTCATAAGGGTGAATTTAGTGGTGAGAATTCTCGTCTTTAAAGATACAAAAGTGAAGAAATTATCATTGGGGTGTGATAGATTTAGGTTTGCTTGTTATAAGTGTTTGAATATAATGGATATTTCTCGTTGAGTTAAGCTCTACAAATGTAAGAAAATGAATTGCATAAACAATATCCGTCTCTTATTTTTGGTTCTATGTTTCGTATTACTTGAAAAAGTGCTAACTTCCCCAATCAATTTTGTTAGCACAATTAACTAATTAATTAATAACTGATTCAAGTTAACCTTCGCTATTTTATCTTATCTACCATGATTCGAATTTCTCACAATATTTCTTAAACCAAAATATACCGAAAATGTGTGATATCCTTTCCTTTGATTCATGGGGCAACATGTTCATTTTAATGTTAAAAAAATACATGCATTGAACCTTCAATGCTCAACCCCCCTTTTACTTTGTTCCATGAATCTTTGCTTCCTTTCTTTTAACACCTTAATGTTCATGAATCTTTTGTTATAAAAACAAGGCATGTTTCTTTAGTAATCTGCTTTATGTGATATCATATATTGCAAACTCAAATATTTAAGTAAGCTAAACATTACAATTTTTTTTTCATTTTCCATTTTCATATATAAATTAAATGTAATCTAAAAATAAAAATATAAGTTATAAATATAGATAGAGCTTTAAAAAAGTAAATATATATATATTTGATAAATTGACAATATATAATTCTATACATCATCGGTGAATCAGATAATGATATATTATAAAAAAAAATTTTAATTGAATTTACTTAACATCATTTAGATAATTAATTATTTAAATCAACCTCTAGACTGCTACGAAAAACACCATCGGATTTTAAAGTAGCACGATCTAACTCAAAATGTTCACCCAATTGAACACGTCTAGTATATTTTTGGATCACCATAACTCACTCCATTGAGTTCGGCGCCATAAAACTCAACAGTTACACCTACTTATTCGAATAAAAATTTTCTTGGAAAAAGAAATCATATGAAAAAGTTTTTAAATAGATAAGCCCAAAGCTTTTAGGCATTGGGCCCATAAGTTTCACGTTTATGTTAAGAAAAAGGCCTTACTATTTTTGGATTACTTTAAAAAGCCCTCAATTGATCAACTTTATTTGCTTACCATTTCATGAAAATTATTATGAAATGTTAAATATGTTTTTTTATATTTTTTCTTCAATACGTCATAATCTAAATATATATAAAAGTACTTTAAAAAAATAAATGGAAAAAAAATCTTTTATTTTTGATTATAATACTAAATTAATATTAAAATAATATTTTATTTTAATTATTCAAATTCGAATTGCACATTTATTAATATTTCAATAATATAATACTAAAACTTACCTTACATTCAATATTTGGAAATTTTCATTAATAGCTAAAAAAATCACAAAATAAAAGTTTGAATGTCATTATTATTTTCATTTAGACTTTAATTATTATTTTATTATAATATTTTAATTATCAAAGTAGTAATATATTTTAGTTATTTTAATTAAAATTTTGAATGATATTACTTTATATTAATTGCACGAAATAAAGTATATTGTTTTTAATTATGCAAAATCACGTGTAACATAGGTGATATTAAGAATTAGTATATATAAAAGAATGAGTTTGGAGTTAACAAAAAAATATTTATTATTTATTATATTACTAAATTAACATTTGAATAATATTTTATTTTTATTATTTAAATTAAAAATTTATTCAATCTTGAGTTAATTTTACTAGTACTTTAATAATATAAAACTAAGACTTATAAGTATAATAGGAATGCAATAAGTATTTTTATTCAATTAGTAGCTAAAAAAATAAATAAGACGTTTGAATCTCATTTTTATTTTCAATCACTTTAATTATGATTTGATTTTTATAATATTTTAATTATCAAAATAATTAATATATTTTAATTATATTAAAATTTTTAAATAATATTACTTTATATTAATTATTTAAAATAAAAATATATAATTAAAAAAAATAAACACATGCAACACATATAAAATTAGGAACTACCCTACAAAAAATAAGGTAACAAATTCAATTAAACCCTATAACCAATACCCAATGCTTTTGCTTTTCATTTCTTCTAATCAACTTATCTTATCATATGATAACCTTTGTTTGCAAAACCATCCAAAAATAAAATTGGCTACTAATTTGAAGGGGCTTCTTCTTTTTCTTTCAAAGTAAAAACCCTTTTGGAAACTTGGGTCATCATTCTAATTTTTAACAAAAATTTTTCTTAAACCAAAGTTTACCTAAAATGCATGGGGATCCTTGGGGAATGATTATTTGGGCAACATGTTCATGTATATGTAAGAAATTCCCATGCATTGAACCCTCAATGATCAATCCCCCCCCCCTCTTCTTTTTTCTTCTCCCATGAATCTTTGCTTCCTTTCTTTTAACACCATAACATATATATATATATATATATATATATATGTCTTTAACAAAAAGCATGTTTCTTTAGAAAATCTACTTTATGAGATATCATATATAGCTCTCTCACTCTCATATAGTCTTGCAAAAAATTCATACATTTGCACATCAGCACATGCTAACCCTAAAGTATAAGTAACCTAAGGAATATACGTTACCTTTTTTTTTTTTTTTTTTGCCCCTAATTTTCATAGATGAAAATCGTAATCTTAAATTGAAAAAAAAGAAGATATAAATATTGTTGAAATTTGAAAACTCTCGTATTTGGTGGAAACCTACTTTTAAAAGCAGTATTGTCTACTTTTTGTTGTCGATTAAAAAGCACGGAAAACAGAGAAATGATAAAACCGACTACTTTATGAAGATGAGTCTTTTCCTTTTCAATGGTGATCTCTTTTTAGCAGTGAGATCACATGCAAGGTCGGGGGTTAAGCCACTTAGTTCACAAGGAGCATGCAAGGCTGCTCCTTGTCTCTTTTGTTGTGCGGGTAATTATCGTTAAGATATATATAAAAGATATCTGTCAAAGACTCAGAGCTAAGTACGTTTTAAACAGTTCATGGGGTCAATAGTATCCCCCTTGAATGGGGCACCTAATTAGCTATTACCCATAACTAAATGTTTAACATATTCACCATATTTCAGAATAAACTTTCAGTTTTTAATAGGATTAGTTAAATATTTGAATTAAGAATCACAATTTTTTAATTCCATAGGTAAAATTACTTTTTCTAGAAAAACTAAATGTTAAATATATTTTGAAAAATATAAGTTGTTTTATGTAATTCTATTGTTAACTAAAAAAATTTATTGGTAATGGAAGAGGTAATTTTTACTAGATTTATGATACATTCACTCATGAGTGGAAAAAAAATGTAACAGATATATTTATTAAAAGTTCATATAATAATTAATTGATGTTTTGGTTATAATGATAAAGTTAATTGTTTATTATATATGGTGCTCCGTATTTAAATTTTAGTATGATCAAATTTTTATTGATTTATTATATAGAAAATGATAAAAAGATAACTTATTTGGTACATGTGAGGGTAATTTAATAATTTTACAATTAAATTTATGTTTAGTTGACCTGTGACACCAACTCAATAAAAGATTTAAAAATATTTTCTTTTAACTTCACAATAAAGGAATCTTAGGATTTTCCAAGAGATCCCTTCTGATGCTGCCAATGTTATACAATCCGCGTGGTGTTGGGTGAGTTATATTAAGTCGAAGCCAAGTAGACCTAGTGGGACTATGAGTAATCAACGTGGAAACTGTAGGTGGATCCAACCACTTACTGGTTCTATAAAAATAATATGGTGCCCGAAATCCATCTCCAGGCCTTGCATCTTCGACATGAGTGGCAAGAGATTAATATGGTAAGTGGCTTTGGGAGATTGGGAGAAATATTAGAAGATGCAACGTTGAACAAGCTAAACTTTGAGCTATTTATGATGGCTTTCTTTGTGCATGGGATTTTAATTGGAAGGAGGTCATTCTCGAGCTGCCTGTGCTTGGGCTATTAAAGGTATTCATGGGGGTTTTAAAGGTCAAGTGAATAGAGACTTGATACTACGTATCCAAGAATTATGCAGGCGTACGTGACTAGCAAGTGGTCATTAAGCAGATTCCAAGAGAAGGAATTTTACCCCCTATATTTTGGCAAGTCTAATGAAAGAATTTCCGCTTGGGTCCCGTGTGTTTCATGATGCCCTTACTAAAGTTGCTGAATAGCTCCGAGTTGATAATACTTGTATACTATCTAATTCTAATGTTGCCTCTGTTTGATTCTAATTGACTTTATTTTTCTACCAAAAAAAAAATGAATATAGATGGAGTGATAGTAAAATTATATTTTAATACTATTGAACATGTTTTTGATCTTTGAATCTATAATTTTTTATTCTTTTATTTAAAGATGATATATAAAAGTAAGAAAATACAAAAATGTCATAATAATAATGTTAATTATAATTTAAGAGAAGGGGTATTTTTATAATTTCATGACCGAGTTAGTGACCTGACTAAAAGTGACATCAACTCAGTACGTGCTTAAATATAAGTATAGATAGATGCTAGTGATGTCAAATTTGGCTTCACTCCATTACTTTTTCTTTTATTAATATCCAATGCATGTTTAATCACCATTCACAAGTTGATTTTCACATTTAATATATGTGTATTACATATCTGAATGGTGATGATCATCATATTAGATATTAATGATTAAAAAAAGTAATGGAGTAGATCTTAACCCAGTAATGTCTACATTTTTCCCAACTTCTTTACTTATGCAAGTTATAAAAAAAAACAAATTCTATAAAAAAAAATAATTTAGTAAAATAAATTTTTAAGTATTATTACATTCTATCAATTAAACAACAAAATCTTATAGCTTCCAATCAAATAAATCAAACGGAGTAATGTACCCTGCCTTTTAATACACTAAATAATCTTACATTTTATTAATATTATTATTAGACATATATATATTTTTAAATAATCTAATTTAGGGTGTTTTTGGATGGGCGGTGCGTTTACCTCCAGTAAGATTAAAAATAAAGTGACGGTAAGACTAATTACAGTAATTATGAAGTAAAAGATATCACCGCACTATAATCACCGTCCATTTAAAGGGAGCATTACTCTTTTTGAGTGAAAAAATACACCGGTGTTTGAATAGTTGGGACCGCTAACTGGTGAATAGATTCCATGGGATTGACTGGTACATGACAGCTTCAACTTGCATGGCAAAAAAAAAAAAAAAAAGGAATGAATTAGCTCCAGCTAGGCATTAGCTCACTTTGCATGGCTTACTTATCCATAAATTAGACGTGGGTTTAACCCTAAAGTCAATCAATAAAATCAACCCCAAAAAGAAACCACCTTGACCTCCATTTTACATGTGCCTCACTCCCACCTCCTCAAAAGAAAAAGCCCAAAGGTAAAGGTTTTCATTTCATATCCCATGCATAATACCATTTCCAATCTTAATAAAAGCTAATGTACATACACATATATACATATAACTTTCAACCTAGACAATGACTCTTTAGATTATGCCACGAAAAATCCTACCCTAAACTTAATGGAAGATGACGAGATTTTGACGAGGCATTCAACCAGAGTCTCCTCACAAATGGCTGCCATGCACATATAGCCACTAATTTTGGCCATGTGCAGTAATAGAAACTAGAAAGTCTCCCTTTTTTTGACTGTTAAACACAATTTGCCTACCTGTCTGCGTGTAAAATGAAAATGAAACCAGACCTGTTGCTTTTCTATGTTGTGTTTTAGCCTGCCCCTTGGAAAAATCTAACCAGTTTTTTCTTTATTTTTTCAACCAAGGGTCTTTGTTTTCTCTTTACTTTAAGAAAAAGGATTGAAAAAGAAACCATGACTTAAGATAAGCACACTTATATTTGTAATAAAATTCAACGTATTACGTAGACCATTCCTTATCCACTCACCAAACCTTTACTTAGTCAGATTTAGTCTTAAATGATCCATTTTTATAGTTAGTCATATTTGACATGCAATCAGTCTAGTATTACAATTCTAACATCTATTAACTCTATCCTTCTTTTTCTTTTTTATACCTTATTTTAATAATTGATTTATCAAAGTTGGTTACGATGATTAATTTAACTTTATAGGTAGTTAATTTGAACGTGTTTAAATCTATTTTTTTTTCTAATTTATAATTCGGGAAGGGTTTTAAGATAGAAATAAGTATTTATTAAAAGAAGTTAAGTTGGTCGGTTATTAGATTACAAATTTTCATAACCAAATTGATGAATTATTATTTTTAATTTTTTAAAAATATATTTATAACATAATAAATATATATTATATATAAATTTAAATAAAAAAGTCAAATAGATTTCTATGCATATTTTTTATACTTGAAAGCAAGCAATTTTTTTTTTTTTTTTTTTTTTTTACAAAAGAAAATGAGTTTCTTTAAGAAATTACTTAATTTTGTGGTTTTTTTTAAATGAAAATTTCCCAGAAAATTAAATAAAGGTAATAAAAACCACAATTACCTACACCCTGTTTGTCACCTTTGTCATAAAGCAGTATTCCAACTTTATTCAACTTGTCCATAATGCCTCTTCTATTTCCTGCCTTTTTGTTTCTTACAAGTCATAAGTTTCATATATATATATATATATATATATATAATCACTTTGTATCTTTGAAGGAGAGCCACAACTAGTAATTAACTGATCACACTCATGGTGCACTACTTCATTCAGATGTCCTAACATTTAAATTATCCATCGTAAATATTATTATAATGAGAATACACATATACATTGGTCAATTCAAAAAAAAGAAAAGAAAGCTTAGAATTTGTATTGAGTTTTTGGTACATTCATTTCTAGTCCTCAACTTTTTAAAACATGTATTTTATATCCCGAGTTCTTTTTATTGATTTTGTTAAATAATTTGATACGATTTATTTTTAAAACATGTAATGTGATATAAACACGTTGGCATTTTTCGTTTTCTATTTTTTTCTCTATCTTTTCTAAATATGAAAAAATTTTGTCAAATTATACATAAAATATCAATATGTATATGTTTCGTTAGCACGTATTTTTAAAAAATAAACCACATCAAATTATTTCACGAAGTTAATAAAAAAAATAAACTATTAAAATAGTCATTTTTGTTTGACTCGGGTTATATTTTAGTCATTTATACTTGAAATGTTATATTTTAGTAACTTACGTTATCATATTGTAATATTTGTGTCATTGAGCCATTAATTACTATTAATGATGTAACGATAAGCTGAAGTGGCACGTTAAATCATCATTTTAAACGAAAATAATTTTAAGTTAAATTCTATAATTGGTCCCTATATTTTTTCATTTTGAGCAATTTAAACTTTTTTATGTTCTTTTAACTTTCTTTTTTTTTTTCATTATTTTCCATTCTCTTTTGCTTCTTCCTCTGTTTTCCTCCCTTCTTCATTTCTTTTAACGTATCTTTTCTATGTTTTCCAAAAATTAAAAGAACATAAAAGAAAAAAAAATTGTTTATATTATATTAAATTGTTCACTTAAAAGAATATTATTTTAAGGGTATTTATATCTTTTTATATTTTGATAAATTTAGAAAAAAAAACATACACATAAAGAAAATTATGAGAATTGAACCCTAAACATTATGGTATTTACTACCTTAATTTTATCATTTCATCCAAACTCATATTTGTTTTATATCACTTTTTTGGCATAATATTAAATTTAGGCCTTAAAGTTTACATCTTTTTTTAAGGAAAATACAAACTAAAACATTATTATTTTTTATTAATTTTGATGTGACAACCTAAATATATCACGTGTACAATATGTTGATATGGTACAATTTATATTGTCATGCCAATAAATAATTTTAAAATTTTAAAAATTCAAAAAAATAACATGAAGTACATATGGATTACTAAGCGGGCTACCATTTTTAAAAATTTAATATTTAGTCATTATTCTCGTTAAAAACAACAATAATTCAACTTTAATATTTAGTCATTATTCTCGTTAAAAACAACAATAATTCAACATTATTCCTTTATTTTTTAAAATTATTACATAAACATAATCTACTACTAATTAAAAAGGAAATGGTAGAAAGTAATATATTTAATTAATTAATCATGATTAGTGGGATTATGGTTTTCCTTTTGTGTGAAGCAAGTGGTAGGGGCAATTAAGTCTTAATAATATTAAACCCCGTAAGAAAATTTGGAGAAGTTGGCGTGCGTTGGAAAGAGACAATCTAGTCCAACTCCAAAGCCGAAATAATTTTTTTTTAAAATAATGGACATGCCAAAAAACCAAACCAAGTCTTTTAAAAACCCATTTAAGGCAGTAACCAAAAAAAACAAAAAAAAACCAAACGAGAAAACCTGAGGCATCTTCGAAACTTCAAAAAAACAAGTCACATTCCTCTCATTCTTTCATAGTAACACTTTCAACAAGGATTTTCATGATGATCCATGTTTTCCTTCTCCTTTCTCTCTGTTTTTCAGGTACACCCTGTTTTTATTTTTCTTTTAATTTCCTTCTTTTCTATACCAATGCCATGTTGTCTCTAATCTAATGTATTTCTTGTCTTTTTTTTTAGATTATGGTTTCTTACCAGTTGCTTCTTTAGGCATCAACTATGGTCAAGTTGGCAGCAATTTGCCTCCACCCGACAAGGTTCTTGATCTGTTGAGTTCCCTTAAGATCACAAAAGCAAAAATCTATGACACCAATCCTCAAATTCTTACAACATTTGCCAACTCCAATGTTGAGCTCATTGTCACGGTTGAAAACCAAATGCTTGCCGTGGTAATGGATCCTCAACAAGCACTTCAATGGGTTACTACTCACATCAAGCCTTATTTTCCGGCCACTAAGATCACCGAGATCTCTGTCGGAAACGAAGTATTCACCGACGACGACACGTCGTTAATCGGGTACCTTGTCCCTGCCATGGTTAGTATCCATGGTGCTTTAGTTCAATTAGGCTTAGACAAGTACATTCATGTTTCAACACCCAATTCATTAGCAATTCTTCAAGAATCTTTCCCACCTTCAGCTGGTAGTTTCAAGAGCCAAGTGTCGGCGACCATGTCACAGTATCTTCAGTTCTTGGCCAACACTGGTTCCCCATTTTGGATCAATGCCTACCCATATTTTGCTTACAAAGGTGCCCCAAACAATGTTTCATTAGACTATGTTCTTTTCAACAAAAACCCAGGAATGGTCGATCCTTACACTAAACTACACTACGACAACATGTTGTACGCCCAAGTAGATGCTGTTGTGTACGCCATGTTTAGGTTGGGTTATAGTGGGATCGAGGTACGGGTTTCGGAGACGGGTTGGCCGTCAAAAGGGGACCCCGATGAAACCGGAGCGACTCCGGCGAATGCGGCTGTTTATAACAGGAATTTGTTGAGAAGGCAGATGCGTAATGAAGGGACACCTTTGAGACCAAACACGAAGCTTGAAGTGTACTTGTTCGCTTTGTTCAACGAAGATATGAAGCCTGGACCGACATCTGAAAGGAACTACGGTCTGTTTCAACCTGATGGAACCATTGCTTATAATGTCGGACTCTCTGCATTGTCCACAACTTCATCAACATCGTCATCTTCATCATCTGCTTCCATTTTCCTTACGTCCTCTGCGGATAAGGTAAAATCATAGCTGTAATTATAATGGTATAATTGTAGAAATATGCAAAGTGACGCAAGTAATTGTTTTTAAAAAATGTGTGATTTAATACCGTAAAAGATAATATGAATAGGATTGTATTTTGCCCTTTATACTATAAAAATAGGTAAATTAATCTCTGTACATTAGATTAAAAAGTAAACTAACTATTATATTAAAGATTTTATTCATTTCTATTGTTCAAAACTTGTCCCTGTATTTCAACATAAGATACATGTTTACCTAAAATTTGCTTACCTAAAATTTCCCTAAGGTCATTTTAAAATATATAAGTTTAAAAACAATATTTTTCCATGTTTCCTTTTAAAAGGAAATTCGGAAAACAATTATCATGGTTAGAAAAACAATGTCACATAAGCAAATTTGGATAGTTTATTAAAAGATATTGTGGGTTTTTTTTTTTATCCATTTGGCCTACATTGATATACGAAGTTAAACTTCGCATGCATTGTCACATTAACTGAATAATATAATATAAAATTGTTGCTTCAATATAATATAAACTTCTTCTTATAATTATTATTGCATTTCTTTTTAAATAGCATTTATTGTGTTTTACAGGCAGCAAAAATGAGATATCAAAGCTTGGTGTATTGGATGTTTGTGTATTTTCTAGCTTTCCAAGTTTTACTAAGGCAACATTAAGCAAAAAGGTGACAGCATGTAAATATTACATTTTGGTCTGGATAAAAAAGAAAGAACCCTACCAAGCTTATATGGTTATTTCATGAAGAACATATTTTGAAGATACCAAGTTGAACAATGGATCAAATCAACCATTATATGATCAAAATGGGTATAATTTCAAAACATACCCTTTTTGTGAATTGTGTTGATACTCATTCATAATGTTGAAGACTAATGGAGCTGATTCAAGAAAAAGAGAAGCTATATATTTTCTTTCTTTCTTTTTCTATTGTAGTTGTTCTAGATGTTGTAGAAAAATTATTTTCTCGATTCAAGAGAAGGATTATATATATTATTTTCTCGATTTAAGAGAAATTCTGGTTATATCTGTTCTTTTTCATACAATATTAAAACTATTCATAGCTCATCTTCAACCCATAAATAGGAGGATAATGCGCTTCAGCACATTCAAATCCACGTCTTTCTGTATTGACAACAATACTCGTACCAATTGAGTTAAAACAAAAAAAATTACACAAAAAAGTTAACTTTGGTGTACACTTTTGGACGTGGAATCCATAACTGTTAGCTTTCTTAAGAAATTTGCTTTTAATTAAACTTTTTCTCTGGCCAAATGGTATAAACAAAGATTAATTTAAGCATATAATAAGAAAAGAATATATGGGATAATGAAAAGATGAAGCTTTGTTTGGTTGTTTTTATGAATCCCGAACATGAAAATAGAGAGGGAGGCAGCTTTATTCCCTTTTGGCCAAATAAACCGTCAGCATTGGTCATAATATGCCATCCTCTTTTTTCTCCCAAAAGGAGCTTTTTTTATAAGGTTATCTTTTTCAATTCCTTTATATCTATCAAGATATATGAAGGAGACAACGTCTGCCAAGGCTGAGTTAATGTTGATGGGGATCCATGGTCCTCTCATCCTTACATCACCCAACATGGTCTAGATGCACCCCCACTACCAAAAATTAAAAAATAGGCTGTTGGATATAAAGGATGAAACAGTTGATTAAGTTTTAATTCAATTGATATGGATGTTATTATCAAAAGGACGTAGATTTAAGTATGTTTAAGCGTATTATTCTCATATTTGTAAGTAGAAGAGGGACTATAAATAGTTTTAGGTATTATGTCAAAAACAGAATCACAAGATCATTTATTAAATCTTTAATTTTTTATAAATAACTACTACTTAAAACAACTACTCATTAAAAATCATTTATATATTTTAAAATTTTATTTTTAAATTATAAAAAAATATTTTTCACAGTACGTTATTAAGTTTGACATAATCATTTATTCAGCACTTCAATTTTATTAAAAAAAATCATTTTATCTCCCATTTAATTTTTCACCTTATTCAACCTTTGAACTTACATTGTTTGTCAAATCACTCCGAAATAGATGGAAAAATTAACTTATGTTAACTTTGTTGACGTGGCATCAATGTGACCATCCATGTGTATGTCATGTTAGCAATTAATTAATTTTTAAAATGAAAATCTTTTAAATATTTTTATACATTTTATTTTTTAAAAATATTTTTAATATTTTAAATTTTAAAAAATTAATTAATTACTAACATGCTTAAAGTTAACAACGCTAACTTTTTTATCTATTTTGAGTGATTTAATAAATAATAAAAATTAAAAAAGACAAAAAATTAAAAAAAGACTAAAATAAATTTTTTTATAAAATTAAAAGGTCAAATAAATTATTATTCCATTAATTTTTTCGAGGTTTACATTCAATATGGTTTAATTACAAAAAAGAAGTTAAAAGGAAATTGATGCATGTAGATTAAAACAAATCAATCCACAAAAGATTAAAATTCCTTATTGTATTATCCTTTAGCACTTAATTTAGAAAAGATTAAGCTTATTATCAATTTCAAAAAGGGATTAAAATTCCTTCTATCCCAATTCCTTTGGATGTTGACAGCAGAATTATTTGGGTACCCTAAGTTAAGTTAATTACAAACATTAAAACCAAAGTCCATAAGGGTAAAAACGGAAAGAAATCACATTTAGGGTTTATATACATGTCGACACTGTAAATAAAGGTTTCCCATAAAAAAATAAATAAATCTCAAAATTATATATACATTTTAATTTAATGTGAAATTGTATTTATGAATTTTAGTTTGGTACAATTATACACGTGAAACTTTAATTGTGGTTCAAATATATATTTAAAATTCTAATTTTGATTCAATTATCCACATTTAAATAAATAAATACATCAATTTATTTTTATATTGGATAAATATAATTATTTATGTATGAAATATATAAACATAAAATTATGTTATATTACTAATTGTGTTAATAATTTATAAAAATTGGATCAAATCAAAATTTCATGTATGCAATTACACGTTAAATCATAGTTTATGTATAATTTTGAAATTTATCCAAAAAAAATCAATTTAATAGGTAGCTTCATCTTTTTTATATTATCCTAAATGTGATTTAATCATAATTAATAAATTAATTGGTAATTTGCTTGTTACAAAAGGGAAGATTTAATCATGACCCAGATAGGCTTAAATTTTGATTCTTTTATAAGCTAATCGGAGCCTCTATTATCATTATTACACGTGTTTTTATTATCATTATTACACACATTAAAGAAAGAGATAATAATAATTATTATTATTAAAAATTTTCAAGAATAATCATTATTATATATATTAGATTGAAGTGGGTCCATTATGCATTGTATTAATATATACATAGTTTCTCAAATTTGATTTTATTTTAATTCAAACTTATTTAGATCACATTCATATTATTTTTATTAAAAATATTTTTGTTTAATGATCAATAATTATATATTCATTTATTTTATCATCATTGTATTATTTTCTTTTTATTAATATAACATATTTTTAATAAATATAATAATATGATGTATTTAAATTTTCATGTGATATAAAATATATAATACATTATATTAAAGAAAAAATCAAGTATTATAAACTTGAAAATAAGTTGAGTCAAGCTCGAGTTTTAAATATTAGAAAATTTTAATCCATATTTAAAACAAGCAAAATTTTTTTTTGTTAAGTCTATTTTTCGAATCTAATATTTTATTTGAATCCTCTTAAATATCATATCAACTTTTGAGTTTGGACAAGTAATCTAGCCTCTGGACAAAGCTAATCAAGCTTTACTAGAATTATTCTTCATTAATCTCTTTATCACTTAATAATAGAGTAAATTAGAAGAAGAAAAATGTCTATTTTAAAACATATTTAGAAAAGTAGGTCATTTTTTTCTTAAATTTAGATAAAAAAAAGTCGATTTTAGAGAGAAACAGAAAACACTTCCTTAGCTAACATGTTGGAGAATACTTTCTACAAAACGCGTTTTCTTTTTATACATTAGCTTTTTCACTTAGGTGATTAAATGTTAATGGTATTTTTTATTTCATCTTATTTTAAGCTTTTTTTAATTCATCTTTTTAATTAATAACTCTTTTATTTATATAAATAAAATAATAAATACGTAATCATATAATAAAAAAATATTTTATATATATCATTATGTTTAAAATATTCTTAATTAATAACTCATTTATTTATAACATATTTATTAATTAAAATTTTTAAAAAAATTCAAAACAACATGAAATAAAAATACAAATGTGAATATGAGAAGAATCAAATTTGAGACTCAAGCATAAAACCGCTAATATTTAATTATCTAACCAAAGGAGCTGATGTATCAAAAGTGTTTTCCAATATGTCAGCTTTGTTTTTCTCTCTAAAGTCGACAGCTTTTTTCCCTAAATAATATCAATAGTAAAAATAGCTTTAAAGTAAATAACAACAAGATATGTATCTAAAAATATTTCAGTTTTTAGTACATTACAAAGAGAGAGAGAAGGGATGATAATAACAGAATTTAAATTCTAATTTTTGAAGTACTAACAAAAGGCTTAACCAACTGTTGTTTTATGTTATGCATTCGAGATTGATTTACCAAAATATTATTTATGAGACCCGAACATACATATTGAATGAATCAACCCCAACCGCATATGCTAATCAAAGTACTATTTCCTTATTCATGAAGATCTTTTATGACCAACAACCGCATCATAAAAACCATAGTTGCAATTTTAAGGACATTAGCATTGCTTTGAATGAGGTGGACTTCCATATGATGTTTCTTTTATAGTACTAAATTTCTAATAATGGAATTAAATGGTTAAAGTAAAAGGGTTTTTATTTATTTTTATAAACAATGGCAGCAAAAAGATAGGGTTTCATCCACTCTTTTCATTTCTTAAAACGGGTCAAATTGCATGTTTAAATTAAAAGTAAATAAAAAAAAAAAATCCTGAGTCATGATTTGTGTATACTTTTTCTTAAAGATGAACTTTATAGGAGGAAGATGCTCTTATAAATGTAAGATTCGCTCCTTTTCTACATGGATTTGGTAGTTTTGGTGCTATGGAAATGGAATTTCTTTCTACAGTTAGGGTAGGTTTTTTTGCTACTTCTTACTTGGGTCTATTAGGACACTATTTGCTAGGTTTGGATACTTTGTTTAGGGCAAACTTTTAGTTTGAGTTTGGATAGGCTGTTCGGTGGGTGTGGTGTGTTTAGTTTACTTTTATCTTATATTATAGTATTATTTCAGTATTTAATTTTACCGCCACCGCTATTTTTACACTAACCGCAGGTAAACGTACTGCCTATCCAAAGCCACCCTTATTTGGTTTAATGGGTTTGATTTTATAATTTTAAATTTGTTAAGTTCAGAGAGTTTATTAGTTAGAGGTAGAGGTGTGCATGGCCGGGCGGCCCGGCCTGGCCCGAAGGCTCGCCCGAAAAATGGGAGGGTTTGAGTAAAAATATATACCCGAAAAATGGGCTTGGGCAAAAAAAGAGGCCCGTTTAGAAAACGGGCCGGGCCTCGGGCAAGATTTTTTTGGCTTGGGCGGCTCACTGCCCGAAGGCTCGCCGAAAAATGGGAGGGTTTGAGTAAAAATATATGCCGAAAAATGGGCTTGGGCAAAAAAGAGGCCTGTTTAGAAAACGGGCGGGCCTCGGCAAGATTTTTTGGCTTGAGTTGAGCCCTGCCTTGCCCGATTTTAATATTAAATTATTTTTAAATTTTTTTATTTTAAATTTTAAGTAACTCTAGTTTTTTTACTTTAGGTTTTTTTTATTTTTTTAATGTTATTTTGATATTGTAAAATTTTTGTTATTAATATAATTTAGTTCTAATTTATTTTAATTTTTTTAATTTTAATATAATTAATTTTTTATTATATTTTTAATTTATATATTATTTTAAGAATTATTTTAGTCCCATTAATTATTTTAGTCCCATTTTTTTTAATATTTTTTTTTTATGTTTTAAATGCATTTGATTTATTATATTTTAAAGTTTTTTATTTAATAAAAAAAGTAAATTTTTTTTTAATATGGTTGGGCCGGGCCGGGCAGGGCTCGGGCCTATCATTTTTTTCTCGGGCCGGGCTTGGATAAAATTCTAGGCCCATATTTCGGGCCAGGCCGGGCCCTGAAAACGGGCCAAAGATTTTTTATGGGCCCGGCCCGGCCCATGCACACCTCTAGTTAGAGGTGAAGTAAAAAATTTTGTATTGGAGGTGGAGATAAAATGAAAAAGAAAATTAACAGTTAAAAAGCTAAAAGTTATGTATTAAAATAGCTTAAATTAAATTATTAATATTTGAAGGATTAACGATGTAATTTTATTACTTAAGCTGTGTTTAGTAGTTTTTTTAAAAGCATTTTGACATGAAAAAAACAAAAAAAAACAAATTTATTGGCTTTTCGAAAGCATCCCCCATTGGAAAAGTTTAAATTTTTAGTTTTTTTCTTCTAAAAATACTTTTAACAGCTTAATTACATTTTCACTTCTCCAACATAATATACTTTCTCTTCTCTGATTAATTGCTTAAAAAATATTTAGAATTTATTTTTCATATATTAAAATATTAACAACAAATTATAATAATTTATTTTTTATATTCTCATTAAAATATCATAATATTAACTAATTTGAAAATTATTTAAATGCTTAGTTGTTACTTTATAACACCATGACTCAAGTGGACATTTTATTTCTTAAAAGCACTTCTTGACAGCATTACTAAATACTTAAATTTTAAACCAAACTTTTCCAAAATACTTCTTAAAAATAATACTAAACTGGCCCTTAACCGATGGTTAAAAAGTATTAAACTAAACTGTTAATTTATGAGAGGAGCTAATATGGAATTTTCTCATTTAAACAACAGCTAAAAAATATTAAAACTTAAATTAGTAATGTTTAAGAAGTACTAAAAAGGAATTATACCATTTATCCAAGAAGGGGCGGAATCCCCTTGACTTCATTCTAATTCCAATTTAAGAGTGACAAATTCACCAAATTGATTACTGAGTTGAATAAATTCTCTTCTTCTTTTTTATACTTCTGGTCATAAATACAAATATTAATATCAACGCCTACATAGATTAATAATGGTCATGAGTGTATTTTTTTCCTTTTAAGAAAACAAAAAGCTTGAGTTCTAAGAATATATATAACATCTGAATAAAATATTTGAGTATAATTAGTAAATTTAATAATAGTATAATCATGCCGATTGAGTCTTAATTAGATTGGTATAAATATTTTTGACAATGTGAAAGGACGTAGGTTCGAGTGCGCTAAAGCGTATTATACTCTTATTTATGGATTGAAGAGGGGTTATAAGTAATTATGTCTAATGAGATTATTTTAAAAAAATAGTATAATCATGAAGGAGATGACCCTCCCCTAAAAATGAAATGACACTATTAGAATTATGTAATAGTAGAGTAAATAAAAATTTCGGTTTATGCAATAAATCGATTAATATTAAGTATAAATATAAACTTTACACAAGCATTCTAGGCGAACTTCAAGACTGCAACAATAAAGAATATTCCTTTGAACTTAGATAATGCCCAAGTTAATTACTGATTCCAAGAACCTACTGTTCTACGAACATATAGAACATTGCATAGTTGCAATTCTAGTTTCCAAACCTTCTTAGAGAATCCACATTCAAAGAAATACGACTTCTAGGGAAAACCTGGAGCAGAGTAAAAAACCAGCATCAACAGTAAGACCCATAGAAACTAAACAGTCCCTAGTGGGAAGTCTGTTAAGTATTGCCATCCAAGCAATAATACAGTGTTTAGGGATATGCAGTGGGAACCATAGTAGCCTATGCCAGGAAACTTTCCTACCTTTCACTCTAATTCTTCCCATAATTTTACAATATCAACGGGGAAATTATGGACATTACAAGCAGCTACTTCCTTCAATTTGAAGCATTCTTCTCCAATTCCAACTACTAACAAAATTAGGACTGATATCCCAAAAGCTTCTCCCCTTCAAAATGTACTCTTTGATCCATGCAATGCAAAGAGAGCCTTCTCCAGCAAGAATACTCCAAACTTGCTGCAAAATACAAGCCCTATTCCACACTTTAGGTTTTTAAAACCTAATCCTCTTTCTGACTTAGGAGAACATATCAGTTGTCAAAAAACTCTTGCACCTGTTGCAGCACAGTCCCTACCTCCCAAAAGAATCTAGCACAAATCTGAGAAACCTTTTTAAGGACAGCTTTGGGCAAAAGAAATCGCATGCACCGGTAAGCTTGAATACTAAAAAGAACAGCTTTGATGAGTTGAAGCCTACCAGCATAACTCAAATGTCTAGTGGACCAACCATTAACCTTAGCCAAAATTTTATCAATCAAAGGACCGCAATCAGAAAAAGACAACTTCCTAGACACAAGAGGCACTTCCAGATACCTCACAAGTAATTTGCGAATCTTGAAACCAATGATACTTGTCATTACCCCCAGTTTCTCTTCAGACACACTAGCAACAAACAACTCACTCTTAGAAGCATTGAGTTGTAGATCAGAGAATCAATAAAACTCTTGCAAAATGCACCAAATGCTCACAACGGAATCAACATTACCTTTCGCAAACATAAGAAGGTCATTTGCAAAAGATAAGTGTGAAAGTTGCATTCTAAGATACTTTGGATGATACTTGAAGGCTCCATGCTTGGCTGCCACTTCAAGAAGCCCAGATAAAACATTCATTGCAATAACAAAGAGGTAGGGAGACAGTTCCTGCCTGATTCCCCTTCTCCCTCTAAAGAAACTATTGAGACCACCATTAAGAGAGATAGAAAATCTAGGAGAAGTTATGCATACAGAAATCCATTGAACCAACTGTGTAGGAAACCCCATAGCTCTTAAACAGATAAAATAAATTCCCAGCTCAAAGAATCGAAGGCCTTCTGAAGATCCACCTTAAGAGTGCATCTAAGAGAAATGTGCTTTCTACAGTACCCCCTCATAAACTCATGAGCCAGCAAAGTATTGTCAACAATATTTCTACCCTTTATGAAAGCACTCTTACTCTTAGAAATTAACTCAGGCAAATACCGAGTAATCCTATTCACAAAAACCTTAGAGATACACTTGTAGACAGAACTACAACAAGAAATAGGCCTAAACTCCTTGATATGACTTGGATTCTCACATTTAGGAACCCAAGTAATAATAGTGGCATTAAAAGCAGTTAATAACTCTATAGTATTGAGAAAATGTTGAACAGCAGTAAGGAAGTTCTCACCTACAATGCTCCATTTTGATTTGAAGAAAAATGCTGTGTAGCCATCAAGATTAGGGGCTTTGTCATTCCCTTGCTCAAATATAGCAACCTTGATTTCATCTCTGTAACAAGCTTAATAAGTTTAGTTTGAGCATCCAGAGATAAAGAACATGGAAAGGGATCATCAAGGAATTGATCAGGACAGTTAGTGACTCAGCAGCACCAACGAGACCTTTATAAAACTCTATAATCTTAGAGGAAATCATCTCATGAGTCTCCAACTTATTCCTTGCATCATCAAACAGGGCTTTGTTAGTGAACTTATTCCTCTTAACAGCAATTGCATTATGAAAAAACCAGGTACTTTGGTTCCCGTCCCTAAGCCAAAGAACTTTAGCTTTTTGCCTAAAGAACCCTTCCTTAGCATCCTTCAGGTTTTTTAGTTCAACTTGTACTTGCCCAATATCCCCACAAATAGCTTCCTCACTCAACTCATCTAACTGCAATCTTTCTAATTCAACTTGCTTCTCTTTCACCCAACAAGAAATTTTACCAAAAGCTTTAGAGCTTATAGCTCTTAAAAGCTTCTTTAACCTTTTCAACTTGATGAAAATACGACGCAACATGGGATCACCAGTGACTCTTTCCTGCCAAGAATCAACAACAATCTTCAAGAAATTACTATGTTTAGCTCAAAAGTTAAAAGACTTAGGAGGAGAATAAACAGGCTTGTCCAACCAAACTACTGAGGGGCAATGAAACAAACAAACAAACAAACAAATTTAGCTCCTGGAACCGGGCCGGACCAATGTGCACAGCGACCCAATTTTAGACCCCTATATAAACAAACAAATATAAAATCTGCAGTTTAGAAGATACTTAGAACATTAGGACTTTCCAATAGGCGATGATGGCGCTTTCCTCTGCGTTTCGAGAAAGACTAGAACACATGGAACATTCTAGAAACCAACGTCTAATGCTCCTCCTGGTCAAATCTAAACTTCACTTTCTTTTTTTGTTTGGTTCCCGGTAAAATCAAAGCCAGAAAGTCGTAATTTTGTATCTCTTCTTGTTAATACACAGGCGGAGAAAGAGCTGCAAGCGCACAAATCTCAGGTTTTGGAATCGAAGCTGGCTCGTATTGGTTCCATGGAACGAAGTTGCTTGTTTCTTGATCAAAAGATCGCATCACAAAACTTTAGAATCTCTACTCTCAAATCTGAAATCGAAAATCTCGACGCCAAATATGATTCTAGTTCTCGAAAATTGAAGTAAAATTTTTATTTGTGTTTAGCGGTGTAGATTTATAGTTTAAATTTTGAACTGAAATGCATTGCGTTGAAACTTAGGGCTGTGAAAAGTGAGATTGAGGAGCTTGAAGAGGTGGAAAAGGAGAGAGATAAGTTTTACGAACTGAAAATTTCAGAAATGAATGAGTTTAGAGAGAATGTGAAGAGGTTTTTGACGGAAACTCGAACTCGAGTGCAAGAATTGAGGAACAGTGTAAACGAGGTAAATTGAAATGTTTGAATTTGAGACTTTCAACTTAAGAATCTTAAATTTGTACTACTAAGAAGTTTGTTGAAGTTACAAATATAATCTCATTTTTAATTGATCAAACTGAGCAATGTATCCATTCGATTTCCTAACTTGGTTTCATGGAATTTGTCAATTTTAACCGATGTTTCTTGCAGCTGAAGTCAACTTTTATGGAACTTCCAGGCAACAATGGTTATATGAGTAGTTCTGAGATAGCTGAGGCAGAGATGAAAAGGGCTGAACTGTTGGCTATGAAAGAGAGTTTAACAAAAACCTTAGCTTCAAATCACCAAAGAAGAGCAGAGTTGCAAAAGCAGGCTGAGAATATGCTGATTGCACGAAGTCCAGAGAGATGGAAACCAGTCCAGTCTGGCAATAGCAAAGGTGTCTGATAACAATATAGCAGATTCATGAGGATGAGTCATGTTGTCGAATCAAATTTCTACCATAATTCAGGGTCAGTTTTTGAGTTCTCATGCAATAGGATTGAATTCATTGTTGTTTTTGGTAGTAATGAACTGTAACTTGGAACTTAAATCTATGTTGTGGATTTATAATCCGTATCAAAGGAGTCATCAGGAGTAAAAGCTGAAAACAAGTCAATTGAACCACGCATATATTTTCATTTGTTTGCGAGTTTTACACCTTGAATATGTTATTTCCTTTTACAATATCTGCTCACTAAGTTTCTTTCTTATACCTTTTAAATAAGCCTGAGTTACTGAGATCAGCATAATGTTTACAAGTTTATTGGAGGAATCATATATACAACACCAAAAGGGCTGAAAACTTTTTGAATGGATTAGAGAAAAAAATACTAAGTAAGCATCAATTAACGGTACTGATAATTCCTAGATCCTCTGAGAACCTATATTGCTTATGAAGGCAAGAGCACATGCCTACGATATTCGCCTAGAGCCCATAATGGGAATATATTTCTATATGCAGCATAATGTATCATACAAGTCCTCAAGCAGACCCCTGTAAGTTCCTGTGAAAACCAATATTGTAGTTTAGAGAAAAGCACTATTAATTAGTGTTCGATTTAGATATTGATCATTTAGGCCTATCTATGAAAATTTGAACAATAAAAAGTAGTTAAATAGATAAGAAAGGACGCCAAATCTTTTGGCAGTGGGTGCATTACTTTGCTAGAAGGATCTGATTTATGTCTGACATACCTGTTGAGGAAATTCACCACTTTCCATTTGTGAGTTAATCAATAGTCTTGCTGCTTTATGTAAAGGTTCCGGATTGACATCAGCCTAGTTAGCAAGAAACATACAGAGCAGGAATTGAGGTTTGTTTTGAATTTCTTATGTTTAAGGGTTGGTATCATGTTTCTTTAACCACTAATATCAGCATAATTTATTTCCCATAACCCTACCTGCCCTGCATGAATCAGACCCATCATTGCCCATGAAGTTTGCACAAGATGTGAGCAGCTCCCTTCAGCTAAATGTCTATATTCCTGTTCATATTGAGGGGAAAACACTTAGAAATATTAAATATCGGTTTTGTTTTTGAAAACACCATAGTTTCTTAAGGAAAACTGCTAATTATATGTCCAACAAAGCAACAATTACAGCAATATCTGCTTGAACCTCACATAATTCATCCTCCCTAGCTTAGACATAGATTTGAGTATGCAACATAGGAATAAGGTGACAGTTACCATATCAGGGCATGATGAGTAGCTTTCTCCCCATCCACCAGACTCTTGCTGTTTTGAAAGCAAAAATTGACAAGCTCTATTGACAATTTGGCTGTTCTGACAAGTCTTACCGACGGCTGCTAGCCCTGCTAAAGCAAAATATGTGCCATATGTATAGCAAATCCCCCAGTTTCCATACCTGCATACAAAATAATGAATAATCTTAGCTTAAATATCTATTTTAACTTTCTTTCCCATTATCCATTCATGATTTTGCTTAAAATAAACTATGAGAAAGGAACGGAAAATCACCAAGAACCATCTGCCATTTGTGAACCTTCAACAAATTGTACTGCCTTAGCCACAGCAGTTTTGATTTCTTTCTTTCGGTATTGAGGATATAAATGAGAGAGCAACACAAGAGCTTGGATGGCTGATGAAGTGCATTCAACATACCTATGATCACCACATGGCTAATGTTATAGAAAATTTCTAATATGATGCATCAATAATAACATAAAAATGCAATCACTGATGATACATACTCACGCTCAATTGCTGCAGCAGCAAATAGTTCAGTCGGATTTATCTTCTGAAAAATGAAAAAGATCCCACAAATTTAAAAAAAATGACTCCACGTAAGAATCTATGTTATTCGGACTAGAGTATGAATGTGGGACATGGGTATGTTCAATTTTTAAAAAAGTTTTGACGTATTAGTCATAACTTTATACCCATATTTGAATGTGTTGGACAGGAGTGTCGAGATCAAGAAAAATGAAAATTCAGAGCAATATAGATTAGAATAATAGAATGAAGCAGCAGAGCATGAATTGAGCATGAACTGGAAAAAGGACATGTACATTTTGATAACTTTTACCTGCATCCATTGAGGTCCTCTTACTGGCTCCCAAGCAGTAAAACCACCATTTTTGCTCTGATGAGAACAAATGAAAATGGAAAATCAAAGCCAAGAATACATGAATATGCAGAAAGGTTTTTCTTTTAGATGTTTTTCGTACCTGTAATGACAAGAGGGCATTTACAGCATCATACAATCGCTCTACTTCAATTGTTTCGCCTACGATTTCTGGTGGCATCTGTGAGAGTAAGAGTATTGCCTGCAAAGAATCATGCTTGGACTCAGGTTTGAGTGTTTTGTCACAGGTCTGCGTCCTACACAGGTATGGTAAACTTTTTTTCTTTGAGGAACAATCCTTGTATCCAAGTAAGGATATGTATTACATACAGGTGCCGGACTCGGGTATTTCAAGTCAGACCAACAAAAATTGAATCCAACAAGTACGATAATTGGATCTTAACATCTGTAACGTCCTTTTTCTATTTTCAGACCTTGATGCAGGAGATAATTTACCTTCAAAGCTTCAGCTATGCCATCTGAGGTTTGCCATCCCTCATCTGGAATGGAGAAAGGCCAACCTCCTTTACTTGCATGGCGGTGCATACTTTGAAAGTCACCCGATGGATTTTCTAGAATCTATGCAAGAAACAAAGTCAGCTGATTTAGACATCTAATACAGGTTAGTTTATTAAGAAATAAAAAAAACTAGGGGATGAAATAGGCAGAAACCTGTGACATTTTTATGAACTCATGCGCTTTTCTGAGAGTTGAACCATATTCATCGGTTAGATTACTTGAGATGATTGCTTGAGTAGCCAAAACGGCATCCCAGAACTGGCTACCACCGTTTAACTTCACGAATGCAATGGAATTAGCAAAATTTAATCAGCAGTTCGATAGGTGCAGTTTGTAAAATGAAAATTTATTATCAAATTTATCACCAAACCTGCATTTTCATTCCATCTTCAGCTAACCATAAGAAATCTGGAACTCTTGCCAGGTGAAATTGTAGTGAATCTGAAGTTGGATTTGGATCCTCTGCCCAACAGGCCATCATATTCAGAACCTATATTTTGTAGCATTTTGGATTATCAGTATTTTGGAACCAGTTGGCCTTCTCCAATGTCAGCACTGGCATAGGGCTAGACCCATCAATTCGGCAAGTCAGGTTGGTTTTGAATCGGTTCAATTTGAATTGAGTTAATTTATATTTAAATTTTTATGGATCATTTTATGTACGAGTTAGTTTCGGTTTCAGGTTGCTTGGGGCTTAAGTCATTCAATTTGACAGTCAGGTTTTTTCTTTGGTTATTTATTCTGGTCATTCCAAATTGTGGGGATTTGGCTTCAAGTTATTCAGGGTTTGGATCGGATCAAATTTTCAAGTTCGAGTGAGAAATTACTAGTATATATAGAGATACCTTTTGGGTGCTTCCTTGAGTTAAGAATCGAGTATTTTCATCCTCATAGTGAACTACTTTCATAGCTATCTGAAGAGCTTTCTCTCTTAACATGGAGAACGGCCAGCAATTTAGAACCGGCTCGACAATGTAATAAAGATAGTCCCAAAGAAGAATTTGCACCCTGGGAAATGGCAAATACACGTCTTCCTACATATATATAGTTTCAAAACAAAAACAAATAAGACTTGTATGCCTTTAGGAAGCTCTAACCCATTGAATATTACAAACAATACTAACCTCTGAACACAAGTGGCGAGCTTTATTCCAATCTATCGTATCATATGATTGGTTATAAATTTCATCCCTCAATGACACAATTAGCTCACTTATCGGACCCACGAATTTCTTCCCATACAAGTAAGACAATGGTGCAAAAAAATTGCGCATGTAAGACCATAGCCTCGCTGAATGCACATCAATGGTAAGATATATATAATCAACTGTCAGCTTATAGAAGAAAAAAACAGTTTAGCTTTTTGTTTTCTTTTGATATAATTATTGGTGCTCTCATCCGTTTTACAGTCTAAAACTATTCCTGTTAGTGTTCGGGACTTACCTGGTCCCAAAGGAAGATATGAAGGGAGAAGCCATAGTTCTGGGGGCATTGGGTTGCACCCTGACCATTCATATAAGCCTAGTACCGAAAGATAAGCTTTGCCCCATGAGGGTACCATCGCTGCGCCACCATGATCAAGTATCCAATTCCGAGCCTTCTCGACAGCTCCATCTTTGCCGCCATCAGTTCCTTCTCCGAGCAAACGGAGAGCAACATAATTCAGGGTCGTGCTCATCATGATGCTATGTCCTTCTATATAGAAACCCCATCCTCCATCTTTATTCTGTCCAGGTGAACCCAAAAAAAAAAAATAGGCTACTAAGTATCTCCAACAAATTAAAGACGATTTTCATTTACAGAAATGTTTCATAAATTTATTACTTGATGATTATAAATATAACGTAGAATCTCCCTCTTGTGTTCTGAAGATAGAACTATATCAGTTGTTCCAGTAAGGTACAACACCATAACCTGAAAAAAAAAAAAAAGTTTTAAAAGCCCTAAGAACCCAGAATTTGACCATTTTCCAATGGCTACTGTACTTTTAAAACATACCAAAGGAGGTAAGCAAAACAATGGGCCTGAATTTTCTGAAGGCCAATGTCCATCACAAGCTTGGGTAGCTGAAAGGAATCGAAATGCTTTCCTTAAAGCAATTTCGACTTTTTCATTTTTCACTTCTTCATCTTCTTCAAATCTCACTGGTTCAATGCTTAAATCTACGTTGTTTTCTTTAATCAGCTGTATTTTCAATCAAGACTAATAGTAAGAAAAACAGTTTGATGTAAGCAAAATACCGAACACATGGAAAGCTAAGAAACTTGACCTGAAAATTCTTAAGCATGTCGCTGCTTGGTTTAACACGATGCCGATGTGAGTTGAAATTGGGTTGAACATATTGGGTTTGGGCTCCTTGTCCATTTGATATTGAGGAAGCTTCATTATCGAACTTCCAAATCTGTCTGCCGACGAAATTGTTAGTGCTAAGCAGCCATGGACCATTGCCTTCAGCTATCTCCAGCTTCCACATATTGCTGCTCTAGAAAGTCAACTTTTCTGTGATCACTTGAGATTGTTTTTTCTTCCTTCTTAATGAGGTACATTAAATAACCATCTTCACTGTACAGTACCCATTCTTGTTATTTATTTATTTTTCTATTAAGAATAGAACGGTAGACGATAACATAGTTAATATATGATTCACGTGATTCATTCGTCTTTGTAAATTGAGATTGTAATTGTTATATATCCAAATCCAATTTTTTATATAAATAATCTGTTTTTCATCCGTTTACGCAATTGGACATTCAAAGAACAAGACAGAAAATGAGGGTTAATTCGTTTTCACACTGTTAACGTAGAAATTGGGTTTAAAACCCTAATTTCATAACCTTTTGGACCAAAAATCACTGGACTGAGCCCAAAAGAAAATTCTTTCCTTTTTCCAAAGCCCTAATTAATATTTAAAAAAAAAAAAAAAAAAAAAAACATGTTCTTGAAAATTCCAAAGCTTACAAACTGGAAGGTTCTAGTACTTACAGCCTCGCATAATCGTTTATCTTAAATCCCTCCGATTAAAGAAAAAAGGAAAAGACCCAAACAGAAGTGATTTTAAGGAAAAATGGCGGAAGAATTGACGTTGGATTTGGAAGAGCTTAGGCAACTTCAAAGCATCGCAAAGAGACCACGCACTCTATCTCTTATTTCCTCTGAGATTTGCAACTTGGAGAAGGTATATTTCTTTTTCTTGAATATTGAAATTTTAATGTTTTAGATTAAATGGGGTGTCCTTTTTTTTTTTAATTTATTCTAGTGTTCTTGTTGAAGCCACTATAGCTAGTCTGATAATTTCTTACTTTTTCCCAGTTTTTTAGAGGATCTTTCGTGGGAATTTAAGTTTTCTTATTTTTCCTACTCTGAAATTCAATGGTGTTTTTTTATCTTGTTTTTCTAATGAGTTATTGAGTTGCAGACCTTGAAAGAGAATGAAAATAGGGCTTCTCCTGTTACTGCTCCACAAATTCCACCTCCCATTTCAACCTCAGTTAAGACTCCAGTTAACCCTGCACTGAGTTATGTTACACTTGCCTCCTTCAGCTGGGATCAAGATAACGATAAAGTCAAGGTATGGAATTTATGTTCTTAGGGATTTAGAAAAATTTTAATTTCTCATCTAAGCACAAATCTATTATTTATTTGTTTCATCATTGGATTTTGGCACCATAAATTATGTTCTCTAAGACGAGGTTAGCGGTATGCTATTTGAGTTCGATTATTACTTCATATCGGATTTGAACTTAGAAAGTGAAACAAGCTTAAACTTTTGAGACTTTCAACTCGAGCTCGGCTTGATAACACCCCTAATTAGCTTGAAATATGTGTTGATAAGAAAGGTTTAATCCAGTGAGATCGATTATTATTTCAAGTCGAATTCGAACTTTAAAATTGAAACTAGAGCGAGTTTTGTGTCTCATGTTTCGACTTAATCTCAGCTTCATAACACCCATAGTTAGTAGCTTCTTAGATTTGTCTTCAAACTTATGAGCAGTAATCTCAACTTTTATTTTTTTGGCTAATGTTGTGTTTATATGATAGATATATGTCTCTCTGGAAGGAGTTGAACAGGAAAAAATTCAGACAGAGTTCAAGCCAATGTCATTCGATGTTAAATTCCATGACGTTCAAGGCAAAAACTACAGATGTGCTGTTCCAAAATTGAACAAGGAAATTGAACCAGAGAAGTGCAAGGTGATGGTTAAGCCAACAAGAGTCATCATCACATTGTTTAAAGCTTCTAAAGGGAATTGGACTGACCTGCAGTACAAAGAGGACAAGGTAATTACCTAGATTACCATGATTACAGCTTACTTATCATGCTTCGTTTACTATTAAACTATGCTAATTGTACCTTCTTTTTTTCACAGCTGAAACCAAATTTGGATAAAGAGAGAGATCCCATGGCTGGAATCATGGACTTGATGAAGGTTAGTTTATTTCATGAATTATTACAAAGTTGTAACGTCTAATTAATGCCGGTTTTAACGACATTCAAACGTGAAAATACAGAACATGTACGAGGAAGGAGATGAGGAAATGAAAAGAACAATTGCTAAAGCATGGACTGATGCAAGATCTGGCAAAACAAATGATCCTTTGAAGGGTTATCGTTGAATCCCATTTGAAAACTGAGATGAAATGGGGTTCGTTTTGGGTATTTTAGCACAATGGTCTTGTTTCTATGCTTTTTTGTTTGAACTTGTACTGAAGTCGGCAGAAAGATTTGTTTCTGGATATTTTTGTTCTTGCTATAAAAAGTATAATTGAAATTTGGAGATAGTTGGATATCTTTCTCTATGTTAAACCAATGTTTGTCGGACATATTCTAGTTTCCGTAGTCTAAACTCAAGTACTAAGTCGGCATTCATAAGACTAGAAAATCTGGAAAATTAAGAACTAAGAAAATCTGGAAAATTAAGAACTATCTTGGCGGCGGCGGCGATTATCCCAGTATTTGACTGCCATAGTCTGTATTGAACTTCTCGTAGCGATGAGCGTGTAAATGAGCTGAAGGTCTTGTGTTCTTCAAGGCGATTTCTAGATCATCAGGTGTAATTAGCCCAACCTTAAGGCAGTAGAACTCAATAGCCATTAGACATTTATAATTTATCTTTAATTTTTAATTAATATTTTTTATTAAATTATTTAACCGAGCTCTGTACATCTTTTAATTTTGAATGAAATTCTAAAATCATATTTTTCTGACACCTTTGATATTGCATAGTACTCTCAACAATTCCTACAATAACTTTATTTATTCCTAATGACACTCAAAGAGCTTATTTTATTTTTAAAAAAATACCCATAAATTCTATTTGTCTGTACATCTTTGTTCTTCTCACATACCTGAGTTCATTGGAGCTCTCCGTTTCTAAATCCCCCATTATCAAGTATTGATCCTTCAACACCTAAATTCTGTCATTTTTACTCAAATTCGTAGAAATTATTATTAAATGAGTAAAATTAAAAAACAAATTATAGAGGTTGAATCTTCCATCTATTGAATGGAGAGTCATTCTAATATGGGTTTTATAAGTTGGTGCTCTTTGATGTCCCAATATGGATCATTGGCTTCTTACTTTCGTGGGCCTACTTTGGTCTCACATATTCTCTAAATCCAGCCCAGACTTCTGCTTTCTGGGGGGTTTTTTTTTTTTTTTATGACTCAAGCAAACACTTTTATCACCTACCATTGTTTTGGGTAATATTTATATTAAAAGGGATATGAAGTAGACAAAAATTTCAATGTCAAAGAATAAGCCAGTAGAGCTAAAACTTCATTTCTACCACCAATGAAGTTCCTGGTTTTTATAATTACCTATTCAAACTCTCCCCTAAAGCACGTATTTCTGCAGTTTCAAAAGCAGGAAGAAGAGACCTTTGCCTTGACAAAAGAAAAGGAAACATTTACTGAAGAACCGGAGAATCATATCTTGATTCTAAGTAACCATAAGAATGTTAATAATCGGAGTTAACAATGTTGAGAAATATACATATAAAAGCCACATCTTCCACCCCCTTCTCAAACTCTCCCTTAAAGCAAGCATTTGTGCAGTTTCAAAAGCAGGAAGAAGAGATCTTTGCCTTGACAAAAGAAACGGAAATATCAAAAAGTACTTTGCAAAAAATTCAAGAAAAAAAAGATTGATTAAATAATTAATTATGCAATTAAATTTCGGTTTAATAACGAACCCACTAATCTCTCCATCTCTCTCTCTCCTTTTAACAATTTTGTCTGAGAGAGGAAGCTAAGGAGTTATCTTATTTCAACGTGTGGCCTTTCTCAAGCCTTGCTTTAAGCTAAATAAGCTATATTCTCTTCAGTTTTAAGCTTCTGTCATGGGATTTTCTTTCTCTTCCTTTTTAAATATTTTGGTTTAGGTCACTTTTCATGGAAGAAGTAAGAGGGAGAAGGGTAGCTTTTGGTTATGGGAATTTACTGTGTAATAATAATTGTAAGCCTTCCCTATGTAAGTCCAGTCCTCCATTATCTGCTATAGACAGGTTTTTATGGGGTCAAACTCAAAGCCTCCCATCTCATTCTCAGGCTGCTCATCAGCGGCCGTATTCAATACAAAACAAAGTGAAGATCAACAAAGGAGCAGTGCTTGGTTCAACTGCTGATGCTTTGCTCCGGGGTTTCTCCTTCCCCAGTGATGCAATTGGTGGCTATTTACCAAGGCAAACTAACCTTGAGGAAAGCTTCCTTGATGGACTTTTTGTAGATGGTGAGATCCTCGCTTTGACAGAGGATAAAAACCCTAATACGAAAATGAAGGCATCAATGAAAGGTGATTTCCCTAAAGGGGTAGTGAAGAGAAACAAGAAAGTTGCTTCTGCAGCTTTGATCAAGGGTCAATGGACAGATGATGAAGACAGGTGATATATAAAACAATGCATTTTCTTCATTTTCTTTTATAAGATTTAGATTTTGTTTTTCTTCTTCTTTAATGGTTTTTTTCTAGGTTTTTTCTTACGGTTGATATATATTATCTATTTATAGGAAACTGATAAGATTGGTGAAGCAATATGGAGTAAGAAAATGGGCACAGATTGCAGAGAGTTTGGTTGGTAGAGCCGGAAAACAGTGTCGAGAGAGGTGGCATAATCATTTGCGCCCTGATATCAAGGTTTCTCTGTGTTTCCATGTTTTATACTTTACTATATATATCTGTTTTGAATGATGAAATCAAACAGAGGTTCTTCATTACTTTACCTGGTTTTGTTGTCTCCATATCCATTCTTGAAAATACAGACTAGCCGGAATATACCAACTTGGATATTTTTCATGAATATTAGTATTAAAGTTGACTAAGAAACAAAATCCTGGGACTTTGTCTTAACTGATATTAATTTTGTCTTGAAGTCTGTGCATCTCATCAAGCCCGAAATATATGCTAAAGACACCCATTTAGGACACAAAAAAGATCTAACCCTGGAGGATATATAGCTGTCTACGACAATATTTCCTCCTTCAATTATATATATTTAGGGTTTTCTTTCATGACTTTAAAAAAGAAAAAAGAGTAAGAAAACTCCTTTCCCCGGCCCCATCTTTAATAATGTGTTGTTAATTCTTGAGTTGGAAAGGTCTAAAGGGGTTTTGTTTTTATGTATAACTATAATTACCTTGACATGCAAAACATATGGCTGGGGTTTCAGTAGTCGTTTCTCCGCATGTATCTTCCCCTCATTTGTTCCACCTTTGCAGTTTTAACTTTAAAACTTTAGTTCAGTGTTGATTTTCATGTGAAATTTGGAAACTTTTTTAAGCTAACAAAGAAGTAATTTCGTCATTAAAAAAAAGGCTTCCCTTTTAGTCTTTCTATAACAAAATTAACTCTCTTTTTCTTAAAAAAAATTTTTATTTATTCTATAATAATTATACACACGCATATGTATGTATATATATGTGTGTATTATTGTTTTGGAAATAAAATCGTCATTGCCTCATATTCTGTCGTTACGTGAGATGTCATTGTTGCAGAAAGATAGCTGGAGTGAAGAAGAAGAGAGGATCCTAATTGAAGCTCATGCCAAAGTTGGGAACCGGTGGGCTGAGATTGCAAAGTTCATCCCTGGAAGAACTGAAAATGCCATCAAAAACCATTGGAATGCTACAAAAAGGAGGCAAAACTCAAGGAAGAAGAACAAACAAAATGATAACCAAAATGGCAAACCTCAATCCTCTATTCTTCAAGACTACATTCGAAGCCAAAATCTGAATACCCCAACCAACGGTTCCACCACTTCCGCCACCCCTTCTAGCTCCACCTTCTCTGAAGACTTGTCAACTCAATTCAAGTATTTCCTCCCTGAACCATCCGAATCCGATGATTCTTACCCTTTGGTTGCTCAAATATATGATGATGAGCTTATGTTCATGCAAAACTTCTTTGCAAATAACAAAAATACTATTCATCCCTCCCTTGATTATTCCCAAACCGGAAATCCAGCTGAGGTGTTCAAGTCCGTCCATGTTGTTGATCATAACTTGAGCAAAGGTTCATCCACCATTGACTGCCCCACATTTGCTGATACTCGTTTTAGCTTCTCTTCTTCTATTCAGGAGCCAAACAACGAACCTCGAACCACCTATTTGTTTTCCGATCTCTACTTGTCTCGCCTCTTGAATGGAGCCACCACTTCCTCATTTCCAAATGACCACGGCTACTACAATGGCGACGTGAACACTAACCTCCTCTCGGAGCAGGCTTCTTCAGATGGAAGGAAAGAGATGGACTTGATTGAGATGGTTTCTTCCTCTCAATTCTACACGTAGCAGCTTATACTTTGGTACTTTTAAGGACGTAAAGAGCTCATTTTAGGAGTTATTATTGTCTTTGTTAAGAACAATGCTAGGTTTCTTAAAGGTTCCATCATGCGAATATGCATGTAATTGTGATATCCTTAATGCGGGTTGGCTCTTTTCCGCTCAAGCTTTGAGTGAAATAATCTGTCGTGGTTTATGAACAAAAAAAAAAAAAAAAAGATGGTGCTTTTGTCAAAATTTCAGCTTTTGTTTGGTAGACTTCAATCATTGTCATGGTGGGTTCAATTGGTTTGGTTTCTGAGTCTGTCTTTTTGTTTACTTCAATTTGTCAACGTGTTCTAAAGCTGTGACGTGTTCATGTTGACGTAACTTTCGTTGATACTTTCTTCCACATTGATTTCTTAAAATAATTCCCTTTAATTCTTGTTGTTGCAATCCAATCCAATCCATTTCTTGCCATGAGGATTTCAAATTTCTCTCTATCCATTGGTGATGTTATGGTTGATACAGTATAAGGATACACCACAACCTCTATGTCGGTTTATGGAGTTTTTGTAATTCTATTAGTGTGCATAAAATATTTTTTCTTACTAATTTTATCACATAACTATATGCGTGGAAATTACGTTTTTAAAATATATTTATGCTTTTAAAAATAACATTAAATAAATAATGAAATGCATGGTGTTTGAAATTAGTAATAATAATAATAATGCATAAATTACCTAGATTACCATGATTGAAGCTTACTTATCATCCTTCGTTTGCTATTAAACTATGCTAATAATACCCTTTTTTTTTCACAGCTGAAGCCAAAATTGGATAAAGAGAGAGATCCCATGGCTGGAATCATGGACTTGATGAAGGTTATTTTATTTCATGAATTGTTACAAAGTTGTAATGTCTAATTAGTGCCGGTTTTAACGACGTTCAAATGTGTAAATTACAGAACGTGCACAAGGAAGGAGATGATGAAATGAAAAGAACAATTGCTAAAGCATGGACCGATGCAAGATCTGGCAAAACAAATGATCCTTTGAAGGGTTATCGTTGAATCCCATTTGAAAACTGAGATGAAATGGGGTTCGTTTTGGGTATTTTAGCACAATGGTCCTATTTTTTATGCTTTTTTGTTTGAACTTGTATTGAAGTTGCAGAAAGATTTGTTTCAGGATATTTTTGTTCTTGCTATAAAGTATAATTGAAATTTGGAAATAGTTGGATTTCTTTCTCTATGTTTAACCAATGTTTCTTAGACATATTATTTGTGAATGAGTAATATTCTAGTTTCCGTAGTCTAAACTCACTCCAAGTACTAAGTAGTAGGCATTGATAAGACTAGAAAATCCGGAAAATTAAGAAGTATCTTGGCGGTGTGGCAGCCATCATCCCAGTATTTGACTGCCATAGTCTGTATTGAACTTCTCGTAGCGATGAGCATGTAAATGAGCTGATGGTCTTGTGTTCTTCAAGGCAATTTCTATATCATCAGGTGTAATTGGCCCAACCTTAGGCAGCTCTGCAAGCCAAAAACCAGCTTTTGAGTTGTTCAATTATTAACATTAAAAATTCTCGAGTGATTTTATCTTATTTAATGAAATATTTTAGTTAAAATATAAGACGTACCATTGTCGGGCAATTGTTCCAGGCTACTTTCAAGGACCGTCATTAAACGTCTCAAAGGTTGCATGGCTGCTTCTTTGCAGACTAATCGAATATCCGAACCCGAATAACCTTCTGACCTTTCCACTAATGTATCATAAGGAAGAGCTTTCTCAGCATGCTGCTCGGGCAGAAGTTCTTCAAACATTGCTCTTCTTGCTTCTGGTTCTGGGAGTGGAACAAGGATCGGTTTTTTAATGTGGTTAAAGGCAACTGCTTTATCAATAGCATGGCTTGAACTTCAAAGAATGGAGGGTTAATCTTGTAGAAGATGCTGTGATGGTTTACACCACAATGTGATTATGTTGCCATAAAAGTTAGTGCTGCGATGGTTCTGTGAGTAAATTTCTTTATCCATTCGAAATTATGTATATTTAGGACCCTTTAGGCTAATTATTAATATTTGCTTCCAAAATTTATGATAAATTTACGTGTCAAAGGATACTCGCTTCTCGAGACGACGGAGCATGGCTGCATCCAATTCCCAGGGGAGATTTGTTGCTGCCAAGACAAACACGAGCTCGTCTGACCGCGTCAAACCATCCATCTGCAATTAAGTACTACTGATCAGATTTTTGAGAATACAGTTGAAATATAACAAGCTTATAGCTTAGTTTCTCCAGATGTTTGTCTCTTGATTCTGGAGTGCAAGATTTCAACTAAAATAACCAGTGATAGTGCTACAAGGTATCTAAATGATGCGCTTGATATTTATGACTGTAAAAGTAAGGACACTTCTTGAAAACAGACATCACCTGTATAAGTAGCTCCGTTTTCAAACGTCTACTTGCTTCATGCTCGCTGCGCCCTTCACCTCCACGCTGACTTATAATGGCATCAATTTCATCAAGAAATATGGTAGACGGTGCATGATGCCTAGCTAGGTCAAAAAGTACTTTTATTAACTTCTCAGAATCACCTGAAATGTTATAAGCCCCACAGTTAGAGATAACTGACCAATTGGGTTGTGTTCAGACAGGTCCTTTGCTTCATATTGATATCATGATCTTCAATAGCTTATCAAAGAACTTAAACAATAGTATCTTTTCCTCTGCTTCTAAGTAAGAAATTACAATGGAGCAGAGTATAAAATGATATCTTGCCATTTCCATTTTGGAGACAATTCTATATAAATTTCATACCTAGGACCAAGTCCCTCTACAAATCAAATAAGATATTGGAAATCATGTGCTTAACATACCACGCCATTTGCTGACTACAGATGATGCTGAAATATTGAAAAATGTTGTCTTGCATTCAGTTGCAACAGCCTTTGCTAGCATTGTCTGCAACCACATCGGTGATTCAAATCGAAACTAACATCAAATATGAGCACTACTAAGATATAGCAAAATCTTCCCAGATGAATATTTTTTTCTTCCAACATTGAGGCGATTGCGACCTACTTTCAGTTGTGATTATGGAAGATATGTTTCTTTCATATTAACCAAATATCTTGCATTTCTACTGTATTATGAAGATGGGTTGTATAAGACAAAATCAATTTATTGGAAACAATCGAAGAAATATAGACCTTTCCTGTCCCTGGGGGGCCAAAAAGGAGAATACCCTTCCATGGTGAAAGAAGACCTGTAAAGTACCTACAAGAGATCAATCCAATTGTGAAATGGAAGCTTCAAAGTCCTTCGTAAAAGATTATTGAATGATTCATCAACATTTACTGAAACAAATACACAAGACAAAAGCCCCCGTGGTGCTTTACAGAATATTTTCATTGATCTCAACTCTCAAGTATGTAAGAGGGAAGCAGCAAGTGAACTAATAAAGGTGAACATCTATACATTATGAAAAGAAGTTTGAATCTCTTGGTAATACACTCCGTCCACTTTCAAGAGAACTAACTTTGGTAGGATTTAAGCCCTCAAAAGTCCCACATCTGCTTTTCTTTTCAATCAAGATAAAAAATTAAAAGAATTATTCCTTGTACTTTTGAGAGTACCAGCTTTGGAATCTTATCAACTTGATAACATTGTAATAGAATGGAAGTTGTAGCCCTTTGCTTCTATTAAGCTTTACGCTTAATGGAGGATTCACGCACAGAGTGCCTTGAAATTTTTCATATGAAAAATTTCTACTCAACTGGGCAAACACGTTGCCCACTTTATTCACTTCATATGACAAAATGAAACTTAAATAATGGGAAAACTGCACAATGGTAGGTTTAAATACAGCACAGATAACAAAAATTCACAAAATGACAGATTATTATAGACTCAGAAAAAATAATCAAGCAGTCGAGAAAAAACAGATGACTACCAGAGTTTTACACCCGTAATCCTTTTCTAAGAATAAAAACACTTACTTGGGATATTTTATTGGCATAACGACAGCTTCTTTAAGCAAACGTTTAGCGCTCTCTAATCCCTTTATGCTTTCCCACTTAACATCTGGATTTCCTCGAACAATGTCCCTGAAAGGGATGATGTAAGATGATATGAAGTAGACAAAATTTTTAATGTCAAAGAATAAACCACTAGAGCTAAAACTTCATTTCTACCACCAATGAAGTTTCTGGTTTTTATAATTACCTACTCAAACTCTCCCCTAAAGCACGCATTTCTGCAGTTTCAAAAGCAGGAAGAAGAGACTTTTGCCTTGACAAAAGAAACGGAAACATCAAAATCGTCATTTTCTGAAGAACTGGAGAATCATATCTTGATTCTCATTAACCATAAGAATGTTAATCGGAGTTATCAATGTTGAGAAATATACATATTCTAAAGTGTAAATAAACAAATTTATTAAGTTGGAAATCAGAGGAAGAAATGAACATACGGTCTTGAATCAAATCCATTAGACACCGCACCATTAGAGTGCACCCCGTTCGCGTCCTGAAGACAAAACAGAACAATAAAGAAGCAAATCAATTGAGAAATACACAAAAATGCTTCCTTTTTTTTACATTTAAAAAGCTAAAAAAATATACCTGTTTTCGGTACTGCTCGTAAATAGCCATTTCAGACGTGTTCTTGACAGAATGGTTTCCATTAGAGGTCACATTCGAATCAGTGCCATTGGAGACGAGCGTATCAGCAGCTTGATCATCTTGTGGCTCAGCTAATCTCTTCCTCCCAAACTTGGCATCGTAGAACATTTTAAAATCCAGTAAATAATCATATTATCACTTCAATAAAATGCTTTGAACTTTACTCTCTCTCTCTCTTTTTTCCCCTTATTCTTCTCCACATTGCTTCATACAGTTAGATCACGGTTCACAAATTCAAAGAGCATAAAGAAAAGGAAACAACAACAACAACAAAAAGTTTATAAAATCCAAAGCAATTGAAGCTAAAGAAATGAGTAAAATTTTATTAAAGAAGAGTAAAGTCAATCGAAGCAAGTCAAATAAACTTCATGCAGTTCAGTTCAGTGAGTTTTCATTTTCAAATTCGTTACTGCAATCAAATAGGAAAAATGAGAGAAAGAGATCGAGTACCAGAAAAGACCAGCGAGAGGGCAAAGGTTCATCGGCCATTGTTGAAGAGCTTTGGATAATAGCAGAAGAAGAAGAAGCGAGTACCAGAAAAGGAGAGATTTACGAAAATTAAATTTTCACTAAGATCTCATATCTTTTGTTGATGTTAAGTATAAACTACCAAAAGACTGGAAGTAGGGTGCAGAAGATCAGTTTACTGAGCACATGCTTTAAAAACTTTGCTCACGAAACAAAATGGGAAAATAAATTAAATAAAATTGAGGGTAAACTACAACATTAGTCACTAAACTATGGATATATTCTAGTTTTGGTCACTTAATTAAAACAAGTTACAATTTAATCATTAAACATTTCGAAATTGTTCTTCTCACTCCGCTGTGGCAATTTTTTTAGTTGGTATAATAATATTTTTAGTCCTCAATTTTTATATTTTTTGTCAATTTTTGTCAAGTTGTGGATTTAATCCCTGCATTTTTATTTAGTCATTTTTAGTCATTATACTTTCCAAAGGTTAAAATTGCAATCCTCACCAAATAGTAACTATTAAATTCATTAAATAAAATTCTACTATTTCTAAAACATGATGTGCCAGACATATTATCATGTGTAATACCATGTCGTTTTATTATTTTCACATATTACTCACTAAAAATTCAGTTAATGGACTAATGACTATTATTTGCGTTAAGACTAAAATTTCAAAATTCGAAAAGTATAGGACTTATAATGATCTAATTTGAGAAAATAGATTAAATCTATAACTGTATGAATTAAATTTAACTAAACAGATTTAATTGCTATTGTTTGTGTCGAAACTAAATTTTCAAAAATTAAAAAGTGTTGGGACTAAAAGTGACCAACTTGGAAAGTACAAAAACTAAATGTGATCAACTAAAAGTACAAGGACTAAATCTATAACTTTACAAAGTACATAGACTAATAACAAAACTTAACCTATTTTATATTACATTTCTAACAAATGAATTCTTAAAAAATCACAATACATTAAAACATAAATTTCCAAATAAAACTTATATTTCTACCCTCCAAGTTATTTTATATCTAAATTCTTCTTCGTACATCATTTTTACACGTATTTTCATCCATTTAACAGTCTAAGCTACTGTTGATAACTTGAAAATTTAAGTAACTTAACTACTGAATTTAAATTAATTTTTTTTATATATTACTTAAAATTAATTATGAAACATGAAACATAATTAGATTGTTTGATAAATATAAATTTTAAATTATAAAAATAAAATAAAATTCTACATTTTATACTTAAATTTTAAGCATTTCACTTTATTTTAAATAAAAATTAAATTTGAAATGTAAAGTTTTTATAGAATACTATAATATTAAAATAAATAAAATTAAATTAATTGAAAATATTATCCATTAAATAATAAATAGCTCTTATTTTTCTATTATTTTCCACATTTTTATAGAAAATTTCTATTATATTATTTTTTATTGAAAATATTAATTTTTTGGATGATGACTCCAAAATTCTAATTACTTCTTTAAATTTGTTTCTTATTAATTTAAAAGATACTTTGCTATTATTATTAATCATAAATCCAGTTGAAGTTTAAGGTAGTATTCCTAACTTATCAAAACTTTGACAAACCTTTTTTTTAAGATGTTTTGGTTTTTTAGCTCTCAATTTTGTTTAAATAAGTTCATTATAGGTTCTGATCATATATGTTCTTTTTTATATAATATTTAAAATTATTCATAGCTCTTCCTTAACCTATAAAGAGGAAGATAATACGCTTCAGCACACTCGAACCCCACGTTCTCCTACATTGACAACAATGCACATTTTGACTTTTTAAGTGAATCATTTATAATCATTCAAACATTAACACTAAATTTTGTGTACAGGCCAATTTTGGGGCCCAATTTCAGACACTACTAACATAATACCAACAGAAGCCCAAACCCCTAAATTAACCCACTTTTACATTTTTACAAACCATACCCACTACCCAAAGCCCTAACCCATCAAAACCCGGAGCCCAAACACATAAGGCCCAAACCCCTAACCCCTAACACCTAGGTGCGCCGCACCTAGGTCTTTTGACCTCTGCCACTACCCACCGCTACTGTTGCACCGCTTCACCTGCTCCTCTGCACCACCATGCCTCTGTCACCTTCACCCTACAAACCTACAATCAGACAAGACAGAAAATAAAAGAAAATAAAATTGTATGGCTATATAAGCCGATTAAGAGCAAAACCAAGGGACTTTTTTTCTTCTTCTTTTTTTCTGGCTAGATCTATTTGGCTATTGTTATCAATACAAAACAGTGTATTTCCAGAATACAAAGAGAATAATCTTCACAATATTAAAAATCAGATTCAACAACAAATTGCAGACACGAAAAGGTTTATTATTTCTTTTTTTTCTTTGAAATCACGCATATATTGATAAAGGTTTCATTTTTCTTATATATACACGTAAAATATATTAACTAGTACCAAAAAAATAAAAAGAAAAAAAATATAAAAAAAATTAGACTTTTTACCTTCTCCAGCCACCGTGCACGGTGGCCGGCCCCGGCGCCGGTGAGCCTCCGGTGGCCGGCCCGTGGCCGGAGCTCTCCCTTCTCCCCTCTCTCCTTTCTCTCCTCTCTTCTTTCTTCTTTTTTTTTTTCCTTCAGCTGTTTCAAATGAAAATTTAAAAAAATTTAACTTATATAGGGGACCAAAACGCACCGTTTTGGTCCCCCCTTAATGTTTAAAACGGCATCGTTTTGGCCCAAGGTCGGGTCGACCCGACCCGCTCCAGTTAGGATCCACGTGTTTTTAACTCTATGGTATATTTATGCAATTGGTCCTTCCGCAATTTTATTTTTCGCAATTAAGTTGTTTTTGGGATTACAGATCGGCCCTGAAATTTAATCGGATTTATAAATTGGTCCCTTTCAATGCGCAGCGTTTTAACAACAGGGAATATTGCGCTTTTGAACCCCCTTACTATTGCCCGTGTTCTAATGAGTCCTCTTTGTTTTTATTTTTAAAATCGCCCCACAACTTTGTTTTTAATTTAAATTTAGTCCTTTTTCGTTATTTTTATTTCCTTATTAAATACTCTTATTATTTTTATATTATTAATTTTATTATTATTATTAGTATTATTTTTTTTGTATAGATACTCTTATTAAATGCGTGTATGTATGCATTTGTATTTAGTTTTTTTTGTTATTTTATTTTATTTTTTTAATGCTATTTGTTCGTACATTTCAATATTATTATTATTATTATTAATATCGTTATTATTATATATATGTCTTAATATGTATATAAATATGCTTTTACATGTAGGTTTATTTTATTATTTTATTACCTTTATTGTATTTGTTTTTGTATTTCAATATTATTTTTATATTTATTATTAGTATTATTACATTTTAGCTATGTATATAGATTTATATGTATATTATTTTAGTTATGTTATAGTGTTCTCTTTGTATTTTAATTCCATTACTATTGTAGTGTAGTGTATATTTTGTCATATACGTATGTATTACGTATTTATTATATATATTACGTATTCGTATATTGTTACTTTACATTACATATATATTAAGTATTGTATTATCCAGGTATTTTACTATATATGTATATATCTTTAAACCTTGTATACAAACGTATCTTTATGTAAATTGGTATTATTAATATTAATATGGTTTTAACATTGTAATTATATGTGTATGTTATGAAAAAATTTTAGTATTATATTATATATGCATTTTCTGTGTGTATACTTTTTATCGTATTTTTATATATCATGCATATATTTCAAATGCTGTATTGTATTTTCAATATATATATTTTTATCATTTCATGTATAGTTCAAATAATATGTAGTATATTTCCAATATTATCACTATCTATATATGTGTTTTTACGTGTATATTCTTAATGTCACTTTACATATGTACATTCATTACGTTCTCGTATTGGATACTGTAATTATATTTAGCTTTACATGTATTTTTAGTATTTTTAACATTATTGCCATACTTGTCGCTCGCATCAATATGTTTGATTCTTCCATTTATTTATATTAATTTGCTTTACATTACTTCGAAAATGTTATTCTTGTTTTCTAAATACACGAGGTAACGTATCGGCTTAACATCAAGTTGTCAATTTCATCACTATGTTGGGTGAACATCAACTGACTCGTGTTAAAACGGTGCGTCCTTCTAAAAAATCCAAAGAATTGAAAATTTCTCATCTTTTCAATCGGATCTCGATTAAATCATATATTGAACTCGTACTTTTGAAAATCAAGATAGCACATGTTTATGAGATACCAATTTTGCGCGTCGCGAGGGTGCTAATACCTTCCTCGCGCGTAACCGACTCCCGAACCCTAATTTTTCTCTGGACTTTTGACGTAGACCTAAAATCGGTCTTCCTTTTGTTTTAAAAATAAATCTAATAGGTGTCCGATCACACCTAGGAAAAAGGATCGGTGGCGACTCCCGGTTTATTTTAAAATCAAATTTCAATTTCTAATTTTCTAATAAATCGCCACAATTAACGACCGAGACCAAAAATTTTACGTCGCTACATTTTGTATCAACAAAAAAGTAAAATATTGATCAACTAGATTCTAACAAAACTTTATTTGCTTCACTTTCAAATAGTCTCGAAATAAAATAATTAGTTTAAGGTTGAATATAAGATAAAATAAATTTCTAAATTATGACACGACTCAAGAACCCATTAATTCCAATTTAAGATATAGTATGGAGAGAGGCAAAGCTAAGCAGCCAATTGAACCCATTCCTCATAGACAATCGTACAATGAAAATAACAGCTTAAGTTAGCAGTATCTAGTGCTGCCAAAAACCTGTCGATTAAAATTAAATCCTAGACGAGCCTGGACCATGTCATAGTGGAGTTTTTGCCTAACAATTTTCCAATCTTTAGGATATAAGCTTAATTGTGGGATACGCTTACTTCCATCGGTGTAAAAGTAAGTAAATTTACATTCTTTTGTTTTTTGTTTTATAGTTATTTAACAATTTAATCCTCATATGTATGTCAAAATATTTCATTCATATAAATTATGCATGTCAAACTTGATGTATATTAAAATTTTCTAACTATTTATTTTATATAAAAAAATTTCAACCATTCAATAAATATCAATATACATAATATTTTAGTTCGATGTGATAGAGATATCGGATTGGTTCAAAAATATATATGTAAAAAAAATTCAACTATTTAATAAATATTAATATATATAACTTCAAGGTTTGATGGTTAAAATATTAATTGTACAAAAAGATATAAAAGGGTGTAATACTATTTTAATTTTACACAGGTGTAACTGGATCACTCCCCATTGACATCGTCACTATGTTAGTTGATAACTAGTATGGTTCCTACCCACGCTTCGAGTTGGGTTGGTTACTTATTTTTTGACTAAATCATAGATTAAAAATTCAAAAGTTACAATATACTCAAAGTTTTTGCACTCTTTATATTCTTATTTGGAATTTAATCTTCATATTCTTATTTTCAAGATTTTAATCCTTACATTTTTCGAATTTTAAAATTTAAGTCTATTTGTTAACGCTGTCGAAATCCTTATGTTAAATTTGCTGGTGTGACATTATAAAATTTAAAAAAAACTCCCTTGGTATCCATGTAACAAAAAATGACATTGTAATGGACTTGAATTTAACAATTCTTAAAAATTCACCTCCACATTTTAATAAGAAATATAATATTTAGGCTAGTTAATGACACTATAAAAGTTTAGGCACCAAATTATGTCAAAATTAAAGTATAGAGATTAAATCTCAAATATGAACAAAATATGGGGATCAAAATTAAAATTTAGCCATTATTTTTGCATGCCAAGATAAAAGAAAAAAGAATGTCACATGTGTCTAAATTACGTCAAAAATATTGAAATCAAAACTCAAATTTGAGTGAAAAATAGAAATCAAAATAGAAATTTAACTATTTTATGTAATCTTACATTGAAAATTGTTGAGCATTTCTCCATTGCGTCTCATTAAAGGGGACAATCGAATATTTATATACATAGTTACTGTTCATGGAATTGATGTTCTTAGTAGACTCTATACATGCAAGACACGTGTACTAGTTCGGGCTGCCTGCTGGACTTCTTGGCCCCCACATGTGAACTCCTTGGGTATATGTGAGCTGAGACAACAAGCTCCCTTTGCGAGCACCCCGTGGCATGTGCGAGCTGAGATCGTGAGCTCCCGTTGCTAACTTCCAGGTTGTGGGTGGGTGACCCGAACCTTATCTGGTTCTCGGGTTGATGATCATAAGAATATAACAAAAATATTTATGTATTTTTATATATTATTATTTCTTGTCAATAATTTTTTTTTAATATATTTCTTTGAATTTTTTAGAATTAGGATCAATTTGAGATAATTTATAAATTTTGAGGGTTAATTTTTTAAAATTATGACTAAATTGATAAAATATGTAAAAGCTGAGGGCTAAACTTATTATTATACTAGTTTTTTAGCTGCCACATCAACTTGCCGTTTGTGATTTTGGCGGGAGTTATCAAAATGACCAAATTATGTAACGTGGGTGCTTAAATTGCAAACTTTTTATTTTGAGTACTTAAAATGAAAAAAATTTATAATTGAATGACTATCTTTACAATTTACCAAAAAAATGGATATGAAGGCCTTAGGACATTGCTTTTATATATATAGTAATATAGATAATAAAATAAATATAAAAGCATCATTGAATTTTTTTTAAAGGTTTTTGTTATTTGCCAACTATGAAATGTGAATAAATTAAAAACTAGGATAAAGTTTGTTCTTTCAAATGTTGCAATTAATATTACTTCTCTCTATATAAACCTATCATGAATAGCATATTGATGATAAAAAGTTTGAGAAAGTTGTAAGAATGGTCCATTAGAAGGCCGAGAGCCATAAAAGGAGGTTGTTTGAAGATGAGAGAAAAAAAAAGCAAGAGAAGATGAGTCGAGTTTTGGGGTTAAAAGAAGTTGACAATTGAAAGTTATGTTTTTTCCATTGACTTAAAGGGATAAATAAAGAAGACACTCGTAAACCACATGCTCTCTCTTGATTGGTTGGCAATCAAATAAAGTAGCGTAACGTAGTTCTTGATATGTGATGGGTAATAATTGTGTTGTTGGGCAAAACTTACAAGATATCAAAGCTCGAAGTGGTTAGGTGCAGTCTTACTCCCTGTTAAGGTGTAAGTCTTGATAGAAAAGCTTTCTCAGCAATGTATATATAACAATATCCTTTATTATTATTATTATTATTATTAATGAGCTAAATTTGAAAAAAAAAAATTCACTTTCAAAAAGACCCAAAATAAAATAATTAATTCCAGCTTAATTACAATTTCTTTTCTTTTTCTTTTTAATTATGACACGATTCAAGAACCCGTTAATTCCAATTAAGATATAGTATTGAGAGCAGCCAATTGAACCCACCCACTACTCATAGACGACTATAAAATGAAAAATACGCTAGAAGGAGGGCTTGAACCTCCGACCTTGTGGTTAACAGCCACACGCTCTGACCAACTGAGCTATTCCAGCACATGTCAAGTGGTATTCCTAATTAAATTTAAAAACATAATTGATTTTTTTTTTTTTTTAAGGTTTTAGTTATTTGCCAACCATGGAATGTCATTAAGTTAAAAAACTGACATAATTTTGAAAAAAAAATTGTTTGTATTAATTGAAATATTTTTTTTTGCTGTAACTAACATTGCTAGCTTTACTTAAAAATTGATCATGGATAACATTATTGATGATAGAAAGTTGGAGAAAATTGAAAGAGTTGTTCACCTAAAAAAATTGAGAGTCGTAGAAGGAAGTTGTTTGAAAAGGAGAGGAAAAAGAACAACAGAGGACAACTTGAGCTTTGAGGTTAGAGAAAGTTGGCAATTGAAAATTATGTCCTCTCTATTGGCTTCACAGGGGTATTTAAGGGGGACACTCATAAGTTATCTGTCATCCCTTAATTAATTGGCTATAATTTAAATTAAAATAATATAAGTCTTCATGTTAGTTTAGCTATGTAATCTGATATGATGTGATTATTAAGTATGTGAGTAACAGGTAACAACCATCTTATTAGGTGAAGTATTTTGATTTGATGCAATCTTACTTCCTGTCGAGGTGTAAAGAATCTGTTTAGCAAATTTATATAATAAGGATTTGTTCTTCTTTAATTTTTTTTTTTTGAGTGAAGCATAAAAATATATTTTGAAAAAGTTTATATAAATATCGTTTATATTATTTTTATGTGTTTAAAATATTATAAATTGTTTTGTATTTTTTAAAATATGTTCATGCATTCATGTTATGTTTATGTCACTTTTTATTGTGTCTAGATATTTTTTATATGCTTGTATGAAATTACACAAAGTCAATATTCATGTATAAAATTGGATATTAACTTAAGGTCATGTATAATTTTGCGATTCATTCCTAAAAACTTTCTACGCTCGAAGGAGGAACGGTAGCGGGTCTGATATATACAAATTTTGGATTATCCGAATACAAATCTGTAAATCTGCTTAAAAATTTGAATCCGCAAATTATCCAAGTATTATTATCCAAATTTGATTCCGCATTAAATACCATTATCCGTCGAATATCTAAATCCGCAAAAAATTAAAATTTCACGTTTTCAATCATTTGTCGGATATTCAAATCTGCAAAAAATCGAATTCGGATCTGTAAAATAATATAAAATCAAACAAAAAATTAATTTTAAATAAAATTTATTTATAATTAAGAAAAAATAAATGCAATTTAAAAAAATTAACTAAATAACAATTCAAACAGATTAAACATAATAATTTCACAATAATTTAAATATATTTAATAACTTAAACATAAGAATTGTGAACAAATTGAAAGCTCGATAACAATATGCAAAAAAAAATCCAAATCTATCATTTTCAATTAATATGTAGAATATTTGAATCCGCAAAATAATATAAAATCAAACCAAAAAGATTAATTTTAAATAAAATTTATTCATAATTAACAATAAATAAATGCAAATTAACATAAATAGTTAAAAAACAAATTGAACAAATTAAACACAATAATATTAAAACAATTTAAATATATCTAATACTTTAAAAATAATAATTCCAAAAAAATTAGAAGTTCCATAACAATTCGAAATAGTTTAAATTTAGTTCTAAATTCGCAGTGAATAATAATTTTAATATCCGAATTCACATTTTCATCACTATCTCAAAGTCCATTTATATGATGGATTATTTTATTTTCGAAATAAACTACTTGAATTATAGAACTGCTAGGCCCAAACATAATAGCTTAATATTGATCTTACAAGGCCCCAAAATTGAGGGGCTCGTTTTGTTTTAAAGGGCACACAACGGAACCAAATGTTTCCTCCATAAAGATAAAGAAACGCACAGAATTTGTAACCAAACTCAAGTAAAGGGTGAAGACATGGATTCGATATTGAGGGTGGAAATAAAATATAAAAAACTCAAGACATTAAAGGTAAAAGTTTTATTTTAAAAAAGCTTCATTGAATACTTGAAAATTAGAAAAGGTTAAAAGTGATATTTTTTTTCCTTAACCGAGAGAGAGGGGTCAAAGTTACCTGCTACGATGTTATCCTCTGTTTCATGATTCTACCTTTATAACTTAATTCTGAAGTCTCGATTATAATATATAATTACGACTTGATTATACTTAAAAAATAGATTTGTGTAAAAAATTTAAGGTGGATTTTAAACTATAAACTAGACTTAAGTTCTAATGTTTAAGGTGGATTTTAATTATTTATTAATTTTATAATATGTTACATAAATTATATTATTTAATATATTATGTGAAATTTTCCAAAGTGAAATATTCGACAATTAAATTAAATTATACAACATTGGAATTTTGAAAAATAATTATTGAATTGAACAACACTAACAAATCCTTAATTCGATTAGGGAAAAAGAAAGAAAATTAAAGGAAAAAAAAAAAACACAGAAATTAAAAGTTAGGAAATGTATTATTTTTCTTTAGTTTGATAGTTGTTGCAATTGATTTCCTTCGAAGGCCTTTAATTCTTGATTTATTAATTTTTAGGAAAAAAATAAATTATTAACATTTAAAATTAAATTGTCAAATATAAAATTAAGAATAATTAAAAAAAAAAAGAAATTATAATTGAGTATAGATTAACTATTTATTGAATTGAGTAGATTTAGAACATTTTGAGACCTATATTTCATGATGTGAAGCATTTAAATAAATATAAAATATATTAACAATACACATATGTTCGACCCGAACTTACACGTCTGTGCTCATGTATTAACACTACTCAATTAGAAAAAGAAAAAACTAAAAATTGATTTGAACGGCACTGTGTCAGTTTGATTGTGGTTCAAATTTATTTATTCAGTTAAATTTCAAATTGATTATTTACTGCTTGAATACATTCTTTTCGATTTAAATTCACAAGTCAAAAAACTGCGATTAGTTTATCAAATTGAATTATATTTTCTATTTAATTCATAATTAGATTTTATTAATTTATAATTTAAAGACAAACATTTATATTTTTATATGTAAATCAAAGAAAATAACTCTAAAATACTACATAAAAATATTTTAAAAAAATAAAAATTCAATCAGTTATTTTAATTCAATTGATTCAATTATCTCTAATATTTTATTTGAATTCAATTTGATTTTAAAAAATCAAAATACTACATAATAATTATAATCTTTTAAAAAAATTACTTTTAAAATTATTGATAAAAGAAAGGGGGAATAAAGAGCATGACATCATTTCTACATCCGTACTTGATAATTTAAAGACTATAAATATTAAAAAATGTCTATTTGAAAGAATGTCTTGGAAAATGCTTGGAAACGCTCTTGGCGTAAATAAGCATGTCTATTTGTGTTTCTTTTAAGGGTTTAAGCTTTGATTTTTCAGATTTTAAAGTTTTGACGTATTGGAGGGAGTTATTTGATGTTGGAATCAGTGATTGTGTTTGGGCAAACCACCAAATTTTAGTCACATGTAGAAGCTTATCTCATTGCTTTGAGGGAAAAATGGTTTGGTGGATGCTAAATCTATAAGGGGAAATGTTTTCATAATCCAATTCTCAACTATTGAAGTGAGGGGTTAGGTGCTTGAACATGGACATTGGCATATCAAAACAAGCCTGTTATCATTCGGAGATGGGAGCCAGATATGCAATCTCTGAAATTTGATTTGAAGAAACTTCCTGTTTGGATCCATCTTAGTCATGTGTTGCTCGAATTGTATACTACAATTGGTCTAAGTTACATAGCTAGTGCATTAGGGATTCCTCTATACATGGATAGCATTACAGCTGGGCAACAAAGACTTTCTTATGTGAAAGTATATGTTAAGATGGCCGCAAACTTAGTTTTACCTAGTTCAATTGATGTTGAGTTAAGGGATAACTTTATTGCAACTACTTCTATTGGTTTTCCTTAGATTCCACAATGATGTTCCAAATGTTGCATATTTGGGCACGAGGATAAGGGATGTATAAAACAGGTTGTAGAACCAATTAAGAAGTGGGTTCTAAATGTGAGTAATAACGATGGATAAAATAAATTGATTGAAGAATCAGTAAGAAGAACTGACGTTAGCTCTATTGTGGCATGTGGAAAAGAAGTTGTACTTGAAGCTAATAGGTTTAAGGACTATGCGAGTTTAAAGACTAAAAAGAGCAGTAGTAAGGGGAAGCAAGTCTTGACTGGTTCTTCTAATAGATTTGCGATTCTTGAAACTGTAAATTTAGTGGAAGATCAAATTATTGATAGAGTCGAAATAGAGAGATTTGAACATACTGAGATTGGGAAAATTGGCCATAGGGAATGAGAGTCTATAAATATTGTTGATATGGGTGTTTCTCCTAAGAAACCTAGAGCTGCAGTTGTTGGGGTAGTTGACTCAATAAAAAGCTTAAAGAGTAAAAGAAATATGCAAATTTCAAAGGGGGAAAAAAGGAAATAAGGTAGTAGCTGCCTATGGAAGTTTACCATCTAACTCTACATCATGAGTTGTCTTAACCCAAATTGACCAATTGTGCCATTGGGGGCCCTAACGTATGGTTGAGTGATGTAAGGACATGTTGGAAGACGAAATCGAGTAAAAACAACATCAAAGAAGAGGGTATTGCGACATCCAAACATTGAAATCGTGATACCTCCAATGGACCCGAGATTAGAGACTAATCTTCAGTGGTATCGCGATATGCACTTTAGGTATCGTAATATCCATCTGCCAAGAAGCATCTTAAGATCAAGAGTGTCTAAGTTATCGCAATACCGATATCGTGTGGGGACAAAAATTAATGAAAAGGGTAATCTTTGTCCCCCAAAGCACCACTCATTAAATGCTCGTTCAAGGGTATTTTGGGCATAAGAATTGGGTCAGAATAACTGCTATATCAACCAAAATTTGACTGAGAGAAAAAAAGAGGCCACATTAGCTTAGTTCAGGTTTAGATTTTTCTAAGTTCTCTCTTAGCTTTTCATTCTCTTCTTTTAGGGTTTCTTATTTTCATTTCCTTAGTTGTAGATTTAAAATTTCTTTGCAAATTTTCTTCTTGTTTTAGTTGTTCTTAATGTTAGTTAAGTTAGTTATCACTGTAGTTTAGGGTTATTTGTATTTTTAGTCCTTCTACTTTGGTTGTAAGACATTTTCAGCTTTAGCTTAATGTATTTCAGTTTCTTTTACTTTGCACCTATTATAGTTTATTCCTTTTATATTTATTACTTTAGATTTTCTTATTGAATGCTTTTCTTTACATGCCATTTTAAGTTTTCTTGCAAAAAAATTCTCAACTTCTAACTTTTTTTAAAGTTTTTCTTTAATGGCTTCCTTGCTTTTCATTTTCATGCTTATTAATTTTATTTTTAGCATGAGTAACTAAACCTTTAAGGGGGTTGGTGGATGAAGATGTGGTGAGATAATTTTTTGGATAAATGACCAAATCGTAATAAATTAGACTAATTTGAATGAACCTAAAAACCTAGTAATTTTAGTTTTTAATCAATTATTCAATTTATTTAGTTAAATAATAGAAAGACAATAATTATTAGTACTTTTAGTATTTGTGAGAACGATATCTTTGATTACTGTAGCTATACTATTAATTGATAGGTGCACTTGTCTTAATCAAATTTTTAGTTGGTTTACAATGCATCAAGTTTTTGGGGTCATTGCTGGGGATTAAAATATGAAGAAAACTTTATTTCTATTAATTTAGCCAATTTTTATTTTTATTTTAATATTTTTTTAATTTAATTTTATACATTTTAAAATTTATTTTGTTTGATTCTTATAGGTTCTTTTAGTTTATAACTAGAGGCAACTTGTTAGAACCAATAGTTTTTACAGTGAGATTGAAAGAACTGCTTGCAGAAATCATAGAGAGGTTAGAGAAGCAAGGCGTCAACAAGTTTTAATAAACGATCAAGAGGAAAAGGATATTACTGTGAAGATGGATGATAATCAAAATAATCAACAACCTCTTACACCTCCTGTTCCTCGTACTATGTATGACTATGCTAAGCCCACTCTAGTTGGGCCGAATCGAGTATTGTCAGACCGATAGTTGTTACAAATAATTTTGAGAGGTAGTTGTGAAACTTCAATATAAATAGTAAGTGGAGAGTCCATAAGGGATGTAGTTGAAGTTGAATTTTATACCGAGGCTTAAGATTGAAAGTTATGACTATTTCGATTTTAGGGACTAAATTGAATAAAATGTAAAACTTTAGGGGTATCGAAAAATGAAATTTCATAGGGTCATTCATGTCATTGCATAATGTATAAATGTTTAGTATTTATGGATTGAAAGGAATAATTGTATAGATCAAGAATTGAATTAAATCAGAGATAATCGAGGAAAAGCCAAAATTGTCGATTAGTCCCTAAAGATTCAACTTGTTTGTTGTTTTGATCAGGTAAGTTCATATGATATTTATAACTTATATTGCATGAATTTGAATTATATATATGTATACTTGATTGTAAATTAAATTGGTTGTGAATTGGTACAAAAGTTGAGAAATGGACTAAATTGAAAAATGATGATTATATTGTAATAGATGCCCTTGTGAAATTAGTAAAGGTTAGGATACGATTGACATGAAAATAAACGAGATTGATTACAGATGTTACCGATGTCCAGTATTTGTTGTAAATATTCAAATACATGTGACACAAGTTTAACTCAAACGAGTAACCTAATGTCGTTTTAAATGTTTAACTTGAATAGGTAACCTAACATGTATATATATATTCAACTTGGACAAACAATCAGATGTGTCGTTATAAAGGTTTATTTCGGACGAGTAACCTGACACAAATATATTGTAACAACCCGATTTTAGCTAAATCAGAATAGTAGTTTCGGAACCACAAATCTGAGGTCGTAAATTATTTTAATATTATTTTTGATGTTTGCAGCATGTGAATATATATGTGTGAAATAATTTTATCGTTTAATAGCTCAATTTGAGAAAAAAGACTAAATCGCATAAAATGCAAAAGTAGCATGCTATAAGTTAAAAGTGCCAAATGGTTATGGTTTTATAAATAGAGGTCCTTATGTTGTTATTATACCATTAATAGCTTGAGTGGACCATTATGGACATGTATTAGTTAATATTTATGCTTTATAATAAGGGTTAAAATTGGAAATTGATAATTAAAGCTTAAATAATTAAAACAAAAGCATTATCATCTTTATTTTCATCATTCATAACCGAAAATAAAGAAAAGAAAGAAAGCTTGAAGCTCATTTAGGGCTCGGCACTTGTGTGGCTTAATTGAGGTATGTTTCGAGCTCGATTTTTGATGATTTTTATGTTTTTGTGATCGTTACTTTGAGTACTAGCTAGCCTGTACCCTACTTTCTGAAATTGTTGAAGAATTTGTGAGTTACCATTGATGAGTGCTTGAGCTTTTGAATGTTTGATGATAGAAAATGAGTATTTGTTGATAGATTATCTTGTTTTATAAAGTGATTTTTAGTGAAATTTCATAAAATGGATTAAATTGTGAAAAGAGGAAAATATGTGTGAAATAAATGAAAATATGGGCTGATATGAAGCTATATGAAATTCGGCTAGCAAGAAATTAAAAAGAAAATTGTGTAATTTGTGATTTTGTGAAATAAAGACTAAATTATAATAAATGTGAAATAATAGGGGTTAATGTGTAAAATGCCAAAATTGTGTACTTTGGATGACATTGAATGAATTGAGGAATAAAAGAGTTAATTTTGAATTTATATAGATCCTGAAAGAAAGAAATCGGATTTAGATCGAGGGAAATTGAATCGGATTTAGATCGAGGGAAATTGAAAGTTATCGAGTAATCGACCCGATTCGTCTATTCTGGCTACTAGGTAAGTTCATATGCAAATATATGTCTTTAAATTGAATTATATGTGTATTCTTGTCATTGAATTGTTTTGAATGTCGAAAGAACAATTACGAGTATGAATTGACAAAGTTACAACATTCGAAAGTTCCGTACGAACCTCAGGAATAACATAGGATACGAATGTCATGACATTAGGTTATCGAGATGTGATTACATGTAAGACCATGTCTGGGACATTGGCATTGTATTGAGATTACGTGTAAGACCATGTCTGGGACATTGGTATCGTTAATCGATTTCGTGTAAGACCTTGTCTGGGACAGTGGCATCGATATGTGTTAACATGTAAGACCATATTTGGGATATGGCATTATACGAGCTTATGTGATTTTCGAGTATCCTTATTAATTCCGAACGGTTCAATGGGAAAATTCCAGTCGAGAAAGGATATGTGAATGAGCTAAATAATTCTGGTACGTATGAAATTTATACAAGCTTTGAGAAGAGAAGGTAATTGATGAATTGGTTTAAGATATTGAATATATGTTCAATGAGAAAGGTTTGTAAATTTGAAATGTGATTAGCTATGTTTAGCATGTTTGAATTGATATGCAAATGTTTATATGATATCTTTATTTGTATATGGCTTACTAAGCTTTTAAGGTTCACTTTGTGTGTGTTCTTTCTATGTTTTATAGATTATCGAAGCTAACTCGGACTTGGGGATTGTCAGGAATACGTCATCACACTATCGATCATCTTGTTGGTATTTTTGAATGCTTGTAAATATAGTATATGGCATGTATAGGCTATTGTGTTGATGATATGTTTTGAGATAGGGAATAACCATGAGATTTGGCTTGTAAATGCTGGTGTGTATAGCCATTTAAGTTGGCTTGAATTATGTACTTGTTAAGCGATATATATTTGTGATGTAAATAATGCTTATGTGATGGCTATTATGGGAGGTTAAAAGGGTAAGTCTTGTGGTTTGAAATAGGTGATAAGATGATGATGATGATGAAATGCATTTAGAAGTTATGCAAGTTTGATTGTTTTGGTATGATTGTAGTTGAGAATTTAAGTAGTGAAATGGTTGATTATGAAATGACATGAATTATATGTGATTTGGTATGTTTTGGCCGCCCATATATGTGATGAATTGATATTATTTTGATGATTAGGTGAACATGAAAAAGAGGGTGGCAAATTGGCTTTGCAAATGGCCTATTTTTGTCCACACGGGCGTGTGTCTCAGCCGTGTGCGACACACGGTCATGCTACACGGCCGTTTGTCCCCTGGGGTACCCTTCGAATTAAAGTCAGTATACCCTACAATTTTGACACGGCCTAAACACACGGGCGTGTCTACTAGCCGTGTGTAGCACACGGGCTGGCACATGGGCGTGTAGTCAGCTGTGTGACCCAAGTTAGTAACCCCTTTAGATTTCACACGGGCGTGTCCTTGGCCGTGTGGTACAAGTTAGTATGTATGCTTTGTTTTCACACGGCCTGTGACACGGGCATGTTTGGTGGCCGTGTGTGTAACAGCCTAATTTCAGTGGTGTCGGAACAATGATTCGAGATCACTAAATCCGACAAATGAGTAGGAAATATTATTAATTTAGTGAGTATAAGTTAAATGTTAAGTTAGGAAAAAATTTGAAATAATGAATAGTGTACAAAAATATATATATATATATATATTAAAATAATTAGAATCGAAAACGAGGTATCGAGACCTCGAAAATTTTAAATAAAGCCATAAATATTTTTATAAATATTTATGGAGTGTTAATAAGTTAGTATTAAAGTTTCGTCAAGAAATTTTAAAGTACTGATAGCTAATTAAATAAAAAGGACTAAATTGAAAAAGGTGTAAAAGTTGCTAAAATGATTAAATAGCTTAATTGTCAAATGAGGAAGGACCTAAAGTGAAAATAATCCCAAAGGAGATATTTTGGGCGGCAATAGCTGAGAAAAATCAGAAAATGGGTGAAATAAGGGCAAAATTGGAAAATTGCCAAAATTAACTAAATAAAAATGGGACTAAATTGGAATATCTAGAATTCTCTTCATTTCTCTTCATATTCATCAGCTGAAAAATAGTCATGGATGAGGGTTCAAGCTGATTTTCATACTCTAGCTTCATGTAAGTTTAATTCTTGCTTTCTCCTTGAAATTTTTATGTTTTTGGACTTTTACAATTGGGTCCAACTTACTATTTCATTAGTTTTTGATTCCATGGCTAATTTTTGAAGTTTTTATGGATGAGTACTGGAAGAATATGATGAATAAACATATAATTGAAGTTTTAATTTTGACATATGGTGATTTTATCAAGTAAAATTGATGAAAATTGGTTTAGGACCTAATTGTGAAAGAGTTTGGAATTAAGGTCTAGTGTTAAATTTCTGGTTTTCAAGGGTTATGAAGTAGTTTAAAATGATGGAATAAAGTATTAAATGAGAAAAATTATCTCAATTGAGGAGTTAATTGAACAAGGATTGAATTGTATGAACTATGAAATTTGGGGCTAAATGGAAATCAATATTTTTCACTAAAACTGTTTTGGGCAGCAGCAGTAGCCTAACTTTGAAAAATCACCAAAAATTTTAGAAATCGAATTATAGGATGAATAAAATATGAAATTAAAGCTTATTGAGTCTAGTTTCTTATAAAAGAAATTATGTAAGCAATGGAATTGTAAATCATAAGCTACAATAACTTTTGTGAGACAAGGTCAGAATGATTTCGGGTTCCCCTGTTCTGAATTTGGAAAATCATCAAAAATTGGATAAAAATAATTATGGGATTAAATTTATATGTTTAGAATACTTAATGAGTCTATTTTCAATATAAATAAGCAGGAACATCATCCAAATCTAAATACGATGAGATAATTAATTCTTAGTGAAGAAGGGTCGGAACTCATCAGAGACAAGCAGAACAAGGGTAACTTTAAAGAATAAACTGTACTTATTGGCTAAACCAAAAATTGTGAAAATTTTATGGTAATAAGATAGTTTCAGGAAAATTAGCGGATCTTAATTTGAGTTCTGTACCTTAAGATATAAATAATTTAGTAACTATGACGCAAATGGACAGTTTTGAATATACATATAAGTAAATAGTGAAATTATTGATAATGTTACTTGTTGCATGTTATATAAATAAAGGATGTGGAATGGAGAGGAGAAGGAGGAAAATATGTATGAATATTCAGCTAGCATGGCTAATTTGCATGTTTTAGGCTCATGGACTAAATTGAATAAAAGTAAAAATTTATGGGCAATTTTGTAAAAATGTCGAAATGACCAAATTGCATGAAATGAATTATTTTATTATTTAAAATTACAAAATTGAATGAAATTATTAATTTAGCTCAAGATCGGGAAAAACATGTTTTAAGGATTTTATTGAAAAGTGTTGAAATTATGGAAAATTTCGATATTTTATAGAATTCATGGGTCGTTATCAATTTATTTGAGAATAACGGCTGGAAATAAGGATTAAATTGCAATAATTTTATTTTATTTTAACCTAAGGATGAAATCGTCATTAATTAAAAGTTTAGGGGTAAAATGGTAATTTTGTTTAGAGTATTAGTTGAATGTATTACAACATGAAATAAATGAAAACGACGATCAAATTTCTTTATAAAGATCCGGATAACTCGAATACGAGACTTGAGCGTGGAAAAGAAAAGATATCGGATTAATGAAATTATAAACATGTACAAGTAACGAGGTAAGTTAGTATAACTTAAATTGTATTTTTAAATGCATGAAATATCGATATAATGAATTCCCTGATTTTATGTTTATGAAGAAATGGCAAGAGAATGATATTTATCATGACATGTAAATAGGTGATTATTTTTGATACGTTGATACAAGGAAATTAATTAAATTGAGACGAGTAATAAATTCAAGTAAAACATATCGAGAAAAATAAGTACGTTAAGGGACAATATGTTTGATTTTAATTGGTTCCAAATATGAACGTTAGATAAAATGAAATATCTGATAAATAAATCGGTAACTCCAGTAATGCTCCATAACTCTATTTCGGTGACGGATTCGGGTTAGGGGCGTTACAGTGTGCCTCACGGCCTGTTCACACGGACGTGTGACCTTGAAAGTAAAGAAAATTCTCTAAGTTTCCTAAAGTTTGCGAATGTTATCAGTTTAGTCTCGAACCTCTTCTAAGCATGTTTTAAGGCCTCGTAGGCCCTCTTAAGGGGCGATGTGGTTATGTATGATTGATCTTTATATGAAAATACTTAATGTATGTTGAATGTATGCTTTTGTGTTGTGATTGATCGGTAATACCTCGTAGCCCTATTCCGGCAGGGGTGTTATATATATTCAGCTCGGATGAGCAAATGATGTAATGTAGATACCTGTGTATCCGAATTCATTTACTCTGGTTCATCGGGCGTAACAACTAATGTGAAAATGAAAAATTGAAAAGGAATGATATGAGCTTGATGTTCAAATGGATAAATGTCGAATTGAGCATGGGCATGATATTGAAATATTGACTTTAACATGTATGTGGTTATATCATCCCTTGAATGAATAAGTTTTTTTAGATTTATTATCCAAAATAACATGAATTGGCATGTTACATAATTAAGGTATCATATGGTTTTGATTATAATTTGATACTCACCTTGTTTTTTTGAATTGCCATGTCTAGCTAAACTATGTCAACTTATGGTAGCATATTGTATTTAGATAAAGTTTAATGCATATGAACTTACTAAGCACCTTATATGCCTACCTAGTTTGTTTTCCTTTTCTTTGTAAATTGTCACCTTGCGGAACACGTCAAGCCGGATCGTCTAGAAGCTTCTAGTATCTTATTATCGAATTGGTAGTTATTTAATCATTTTGAGTCAAGGGTTGTGGCATGAATATATGTGTCTTGGTACATGCTTTAATGTATAAAAGTCTTGATGCGTTGGTATCTTGTGATAAATATGGTACATGGTAATGATTTTGAATGTTGGACATGGTATGTTTGATTTCCATGCTTGAGGTATGTGTTAATGAATGGTTATCTTAGTTCATGGCTAAAGTCATGAATTGATGTTGAATTGTGTATGCATGCAAATGTGAGTTAGACTAAACATGATTGACATAGTTGAATGGAAACTTGGGATCAAATATGTTTTAAATGATGAATGGTGAAGAAATATGGCCTAATTTGGATTTTTTTTGTTATGTTTGAGGCCTATAAGCCATAGATGTGCATAATGGTCCAAAATGTATGTAAATGAAATGAAATGGTATGGTATGTTTCAATATGGTAAGGCATAGATAAAGATCGATGTTTGAATGATTTGGTTGGTATGCCTTAATGATATGGAAGTGTTTAAGTTTAATTGATGTTTAAGTAATGAATGCCTTCCTAAAAAGTTGAATATGAGTATTGAGCTTGTTAGGCATGATTTTGGCATATTTTGAATAAGTCGAAGTTAATGTTTGATGCATATATTGATTGATTGCAATTGGAAACTATGAATTAAGTACCAAATTGTACATTCTTTTGGCCAAAAATAGGGTCCACGTCCTGACGACCAATTTACCTTGTCATAACGCCGACCAACAGTGAGTCACATCGCGACATCAAGTGGCCTGAGATTGTGGCGTGACATACTGGTTGACGACATAATGATGTGGAAGAGGTGACATCACGACATTGGTTCTAAACTTTTAAAACTTTACAATTTGGTCCTGATTCGCGCTCAAGTTGATAAAAGAGCTTTCGTAAACTCGAATAAGACTCGAAAATACTTTGTTATTGTAATTTGATCATGACTAATGTGTGAATTACATGTGTGAATGATTATTTTACTGTGAACTTGGCTGTGGTTGCTTTAACAACAAATGTAGCATTTTGTAGCTCAGACCCCATGGTCGGGTTAGGCGAGGGTGTTACAACATTTCTTTAAAGTTTCTTGGGATTTGGCAAGGAATGATGTTATTGTAGCAAGGTTGTATTTTTTTCAAATTGGGAACATGATTCCAACTTTCAATTCCACTGTGGTTGTTTTGGTCCCAAAGAAGCAAAATGCTAGCAACATTAAGAATTATAGACATATTTCGTGTTGCACTGTTTTTTATAAATGCATCACCTAGGTATTGGTTGAGAGACTTACCGAATTTCTTCATAGTATCATTATTAGAAACCAAAGTGCTTTTGTTCTTGGGAGAAGTATTAATGATAATATACGGTTGGCCGAAAAGCTTGTTAGGAGTTATCACAGATACACCTTATGCAATACCCCCTACTCGTACTCATTGCCGGAATAGGGTACGAGGCATTACCGGAGTTTACGAATATTTTTTTTTTTTGAAAAATTCAATATAATCCTTTATACAGATATCTAACTTTCCCTGTAATATTAAATCGAAACCAATCCACATCAACCAAATCAATTCAACATATTTTCAAGATAAATTCATGCATATTTATAAGATAACATCATCACATATCTAAAATCAGGTTTGTTAACCATACTAATGGCTAACTTTACATTCATTTCACGTTAACATTTACTTTGTTAGCTTATACATGCCATTGATTTCCAAACTAAAGTTTCTTTATATACCGAAATCCTGAGATTGATAATGTGATGTGTCTCCGAACAAATCCGACCTCCGAGCTCTTAACACTACAAAACAGGGGAAAAGGAAACAGGGTAAGCACTTTGTGCTTAGTAAGCTCATGTAACAAGAATTATACTTACCTAATATTTTCGGTACAATACAATAAACATTACCCTAACATGCACAAACTCAACATTCAAGTTAGTACAATAATTTCCATGTATCAATAATATATATCATGATTGATGAGCTCATCATTACTATGATTTCCATTCCCTTCTTATTTTTCCATATTTATCCAGTTGAATTACTCGGAATTTCGATGGATTTTTCAGAGGTACACTTTTAGTGTACAAATCCGGGTCCGTCAATTCATTTCATGTGCGCACATTTTCATTTCAGAGAGCACACTCCCGCGAACCTCAACCTTGCAGCGGGATTACGATCAAAGCTAAATCCTCGCAATATAAACTCATAGAGTATTGTCGGGATTACCAGTCAGCTAAATCCCCTACAATGACAATTACTCTAATCATCACTTGGATCGAATTACCACCCGGACTAAATTTGGACCTAATTCGGATTACCCGTCCGGGCTAAATCCATTTTTCACATATTCTTTGGGAGGGCTATATCAGGCTAGGATCACCCGTCCGGGCTAGATCCTTTTTACTGTCAATTCCTTTTCAGAGATCCATTGAATTTTCCTTTCATTCAACCGGGATTTCTTTCCCTTTTTAATCAAATATATCAATGTTTCATCAATTTTTATACAATGAACATTCAAATCATATTCACATCAATAACATACATTTCAAGTATTTAAGAATATAATTCAAGTTACATGAACTTACCTTGATACTTGTTTGTAAACAATAAAAATCTACTAATCCCGAAATTTTTTCTTTCCTCGATCTAGCTTCGTATTTGAATCTTCCGGATCTAAATAAATAAATTTAATTATCAATTTAATACATTTCATGTTCATATGCAACATTCTCTATAATTCAACTATTATTTATAGTTCATTCAAAGCTGTCTACTTGAGTCATAGTCACTAAATTATTTATAACTTGAGCTACAGAACTCCAAATTAAGATCTGTTAATTTTCCATGAAACTAGACTCATATATCTTCTTACCATAAAATTTTCAGAATTTTTAGTTTAGCCAATAAGTACATTTTATTCTTTAAAGTCACCCATGTTCTGCTGTCTGACAGTTCTGACTCTTCTTCACTAAAAATTAATTATCTCCTTGTACAGAATTCAAATGATGTTCTATTTTTTTCTATTAAAACTAGACTCATTCAGGATTCTATACATATAAATTTAAACCCATAATTATTTTTCTTAATTTTTTTATGATTTTTCAAAGTCAGAACAGGGGAACCCGAATTCATTCTGACCTTGTCTCACAAAATTCATTATATCTCAAAATTTACAAATCCATTGCCTGCACTATTTCTTCTATGAGAAACTAGACTCAATAAGCTTTAATTCCATAATTTTTTTCATCTTCTAATTCGATTTCTAAAATTTATGGTGATTTTTCAAAGTTAGTCTACTGCTGCTGTCCAAACTGTTTTAGTGCAAGCTGTTTATTACTATTTTTCCCCTAAACTTTTAATAAATGATAATTTCGTCCCTACTCAATTAGCCTCTCAATTGAGCTTATTTTTCCCAATTAACACTTTATTATATCACCTTAAACTAGTTTACAACCTTTAGGAATCAGAATTTTAGAAATATACTTTAATTCCAAACATTTTCACAATTAGGTCCTAAAAATCAATTTCCATTGAAGTTACCTAATAAAATCATATCATAAACAATTTAAAGCTTTAATTTCATTCTATTTCATCATAAACTTACATAAATCAACCATAGTGACTTTCAATTTCATCCATGAAATCAAAAACTAATGAATTTAATAGTAGGACCTAGTTGTAAAAGTCTTAGAAACACAAAAATTACAAGAAAAAGGCAAGGGTTAACTCACTTGGTGCAAAAATTATGGAATACCAGCTTAGAGAACCCTCCTATGGCGTTTTTAGCTGCTGGAATTGAAGAGAAATGAAGAGAAATCTAGATATTTCCTATTTAGTCCTAGCTTTATTTAGTTAATTTTGCAATATTCCAATTTTGCCCTTAATTCATCAATTTTTCTGCTGTTTTCATGCCCTTGCCGTCCAGCCCAAATAAATTTTGGGTCTAATTTCCTTTTAAATCCTTTCTCATTAGACACTTAAGCTATTTAATCATCCTACTCACTTTTGCACCTTTTACAATTTAGTCCTTTTCATTTAATTAACTATCCAAACATTAAAATTTCCTAACGAAATTTTAATACCACATTACTAACATTTCATAAATATTTATAAAATTATTTTTGACTTGGTTTTACAAGATAGATGTCTCGATAACTTATTTTTACCTAATTTCTTCAATAATTTCTTTTCCTAACTAACCACTAAATCGATAAAATTTTTCTATCAATATTTTCATACGATTTTTCTATCATATAAATATTCATGCAAAAATATTGAAATAAATTTCTCTTTAGATCGGATTTGTGGTTACGAAACCACTATTCCGATAACCTTGAATTTAGGCCATTACACCTTATCACCTAGATGTACTTTAAAAATTGATCTCCAAAAAGACATTAACTATTTTAATTTACAATTTAAACTTGTTGTTTTGGTTATTTTGGGATTCCCTAGTCAATTTATTAGTTTGATAGAGAGGTGCATCGCTAAACCTCAATTTCAATTTTTAATTTCAGTAAATGGGGTTTAGTTGGCTATTTTAGATGTGATATGGGAGTAAGACAAAGGGATCCACTTTCCCCTTACCTTTTTGTGATTGCCATGCATGTTTTGTCAAAATTACATAATGTTGCTACAATTTTGGGTTGTTTAGCTGCCATCTAAAATGCCATAAGCTTAGGTTGTTTCATTTTAGTTTTGTTGATGACTTATTAATTTTCTCTAAAGGAAATTTGGAGTCAATAGTGGGCATACAAGGTGTTTTGCAGCAAACTTATTTCTTCCCTGGCCTACAATTAAATTCTTCCAAAAGTGAGATTTTTTCTTTAGGAATCTTAGAAGTGGATATTCAACATATCTGTAGTCTTACTGGGTTTAAAAGAGGAATGCTTCCAATAAGGTGTTGAAGAGTTCCATTAATAACTAGAAAATAAACAGTGATCGATTGCTCTCAATTGATTGAGAAGATAAATGACATGATTAATGGATGAACAACTAGACATCCTTCTTATGCTAGAAGAATTCAACTCATTCGGTTTGTTTTATTCTCCCAAAAAGTGTTTATAAAGCTATTAATCAACTTTGCTTCAGATTTTTCTAGAAAGGGCAAAATATGGATGCTAAGGGTTCAAGAGAGAGGGTTAGGTTTGAAGGAGCTTGATAGTTGGAACCAAACTTGTATTATGTAAAATTTGTGGTTTATTTTGATTCAAGCAGGGTCTCTTTGGGTTGCTTAAATCCAAGCTTATGTTATCAGGGGTAGGGATTTGATGCAAGTTTCTCCTTCTTAGACTAGTAGTTGGAGGTGAAGGAAATTTCTTGAACGGGCAAACTCATTGTCCGAAGACATCTGTGGGTGAAATCTGACATGAACTTATAGGTCAAGCAGTTAAGGTAAATTGATGTAACCTGTTGTCGTCCTTATCATATTCCAAAGCATTCAATGATGGGTTGGATGGCAATACTTAATCAACTACCTACGAATGATAGGCTATTGGCTTAGGGATTGCAAGTTTATGGTTGTTGTTTTTGTTATAGTGAGATGGAGACTGTAACAGGCCCATTTTGCCCGGCCCGAGCCCAAACTGATAAAAACAGAAATATAAAATAAAATCCAAAAAAAGGAAAAAATTATTAGAGTCCAATTTTTAGCAGTTCATTTACAAAAGCCCTGATGGCCCAAATCCTACCCGTTTTACAAGTAGGTTCTTGACCCCAAAACCCGGATAGCCCGATAGGCCCAAAACCCAAGCTAATCCCGAAACCCTAGCTTCCCTAACGCCGTACCCTTCCCATGTGCTGCGCCGGCGAGACCAACGCCCGAGGTTCGGCTCCCCGTTGTCCCCTTGCACCAAAACGGCCATCTATGGCCCCGTTAACTTGTGTGCACCTGCAAACAGAGCAAAAACGAAAACAAGCCAGGAATAGGGCAAAAACGAGCAAAAAAAATAGCAGACATAGACGATAACACTAGAAAACCAATTGTATTTTTGGCTATAAAGCCTGAAATCCCAGATTATGTTTTTGACTCACTACGCAAATACACGGATATTGGAATACAAAAAAGAAAATCAAAAAATCAAAAGGTGTTTTTCCGAATGCTCTTATTTTTCTTCTTGAATCTGTTTTGCTTGTTTGTTTTTAGATTTTGCAATTTTTTTAGTATAGTAAAAATAATAAAAGAAATAATGAAAAAGAGACTTACCTCCATTATCGATTCCCCTCGAATACTCACCTACTTCGTCGTAATCGGAGCTTGGGGTGGGGATTCTAAGGCTTTGAACCGAACCTTAGGAGCACGGTTGGATGGGGCCGAATCCGGCCTTTTGCGTGATAACCGGTGACCAATATGAAGGTCAGACGACAGTCGGAGGGGGTTCCTGGGTTCGGCCGAAGGAAAGGGAGAAAGGGATGGCCTTTGATTCGGCTGAATGCCTTTCCAAATGGCCAAAGGTTAGATTAGGGTTTCTTAATCTTTGTTCATATGTGGTGTACGAAACGACACCGTTCCATGAGCTGTGATTCGATGACCCGGCCCGTGTCCGGATAGGATTCGCGAGTTTGGGTTCAGAGGGTTAATTGCGTAGTAAATCCTTCTCCTTTCGTGCGGCATTCGAATCAGCTTGTATTCGCATTTCTTTTTCTTTTAAATTTCCCCCATAATTCGCGTGCGTTTGCATTTTAGCCCGCACTTGTGCGCAGCGTTTTAGGGCCTGGATTAATTTCAGTTTGAGCCCCTACGTATTTGTGCGCTTCGCACTTTAGTCCACTTTTTGATTATTTTATTTATAAATCAGCTCATTCATTTTAATTGTATTTTAATTAGATCCTTTTATTTTAATGGTTCATTCCCTTTATAATTTGTCCCCCTCTTTTTAATTCTATTTTAATTGAGTCCTTTTTAATTATTCATCTTATGGTTCATTATAATTTTTTAAGGCATATTCAACACTTTGTCCTTATTTTTTATTTATAAGCTATTTTAATAATATTATTTCGTTTTAAAACCACTATTGTAACATTTTTTAATACGCTATTATACCTATACATATATACTTTATAGTAAAATTATTTTATTTTATGCATATTATTAATCTTATATTATTTTACACATATAGTTTCTTTTAAATTTATTCACATCTTTTATTATATAATCTTACATAACATATCTTTTAAATTATTATATATATTTTTATTGAGACCTATGTTTAATCTATATATATATATTATTAAATTTATGTATTTTATACACATAGTTTTCTTTACATATATATATAAACACGTTCTTAAAACTATTATATAATTTATTATAAAATTAACTTAATCCCATATGTATTCCTATGTTTTTCTTACGAATGATTATTTTCAAAGTTATATATATATATATATTTTATAAATCTATTTTGTGTATCATACCTCATCACGTGTTTTATTATCCTTTCATATTATATATTATTTAAGTTATCATGTGCTTTGTCAATCTTCAAATGAATTCGTTTTTAAAAAAAATTTGCATATGACTTGATCTAAAATTTTATTCTATAATATCTATTTCGATAATCATATATTCTTAGTTTCTACGGGAGTTTGTCAACTTATACATTATATGTTTTAAAAATATTCATTCTACAATATATATTTTAATGATGCATGTGTATATTAAGCTTGTCTTTACAAATGTTTTTTATCAATCCATCAATTCATATAGTGTGTATCGCGTACTTATCATCGTTTTAAAATAGTTTTATACCATATTGCTTCTTCGATTTGCATTTTGTTTTGTGCATCTAGTAGTAACTATTTTATATTATGCCATGCATATTGTCATTGCATATTATTTATTCATTGTTTTATATTGTCATGTTAATTATTCTCCATGCATGATTGATATATATTTCCAAGTTAGTTATACTTAGTTGTTTAAGTGTTTGTTAGTTGATTAAATAAATTGTATTGTCTCCGCTCTTCCATTGTCGTATTTTATGCGTACATATATATATTACCCCATATCATCGTTTTCCACATGGTTTATGAAATGTGGTTTTATAAAATCCAAAATTTTATGATTAGTTTCGTCTTATTTCGAGTCGAATTAATGCGCTTTAAGATAGTTTTATAATCATTCATGTTTTCTAAAAATCCTTTAAAACGAAGGCGATGTTCGATATTTGACAATTTGCGGAATCGTGCCCTAACGTGCTGGGTTGCAATTTCTCGTTTGCTCAAAATAATCGAATGTCCCTTTGGAATTTCATACATGTTTTCTAAAAACTCTTTAAAACGAAGGCAATACTCGATTTTTTGGCAATTCGGGAATCGTGCCCTATCGTGCTGGGTTGCGATTTCCTATTGGTTCAAAATAATCAAATATCCCCTTTAGAATTTTACTTATGTTTCTTAAAAATTCTGAAAATAAGGCAAGGCTCGATGTTTAGAAATTCGAGGAATCGTGCCCTACTGTGCTGGGTTTCGATTTTACGTTGGACTAAATAATCGGGCATCCTTTTGTAATTTTCAACTCATAAACTTTTAGAGGTCAAAACTTATCGTGTTTCCGATGGTATAAAGGATCGTGTTCTATCATGCCAGTTATGATGCTATATTCCTTCGAAACGAGAAGACTTTTGTAATGGCCTAAATTCAAGGTTATCGGAATAGTGGTTTCGTAACCACAAATCCGATTTAAAGAGAAATTTATTTTAATATTTTTGCATGAAAATTTATATGATAGGAAAGTCGTATGAAAATATTGATAGAAAAATTTTATCGATTTAGTGGCTAGTTAAAAAAAATTATTGAAGAAATTAGGTAAAAATAAGTTATCGAGACCTCTATCTCGTAAAAACCGAGTCGAAAATAATTTTATAAATATTTATGAAATGTTATTAATGTGGTATTAAAATTTCGTTAGGAAATTTTAATGTTTGGGTAGTCAATTAAATGAAAAGGACTAAATTGTAATAGGTGTAAAAGTTGCTAGAGTGATTAAATAGCTTAAGAGTCTAATGAGAAAGGATTTAAAAGGCAATTAGACCCAAAAGTTATTTGGGCTGGACGGCAAGGGTATGAAATCAGCAGAAAAATTGATAAATTAAGGGTAAAATTGGAATATTGCAAAATTAACTAAATAAAACTAGGACTAAATAGGAAATATCTAGATTTCTCTTCATTTCTCTTCAATTCCAGCAGCTAAAAACGCCATAGGAGGGTTCTCTAAGCTGGTATTTCATAATTTTTGCACCAAGTGAGTTAATCCTTGCCTTTTTCTTGTAATTTTTGTGTTTCTAAGACTTTTACAACTAGGTCCTACTATTAAATTCATTAGTTTTTGATTTCATAAATGAAATTGAAAATCACCATGGCTGAGTGCTGTAATTTTATGATGAAATAGAATGAAATTAAAACTTTAATTTGTTTATGAGATGATTTTATTAGGCAATTTCAATAGAAATTGATTTTTAGGACCTAATTGTGAAAATGTTTGGAATTAAAGTCTATTGCTGAAATTCTGATTCCTAAAGGTTGTAAACTAGTTTAAGGTGATAGAATAAAATGTTAATTGAGAAAAATCAGCTCAATTGAGAGGCTAATTGAGTAGGGACGAAATTATCATTTATTAAAAGCTTAGGGGAAAAATGGTAATAAACAGCTTGCACTAAAACAGTTTGGACAGCAGCAGTAGACTAACTTTGAAAAATCACCAAAAATTGTAAGAATCGAATTAGAAGATGAACAAAATATGGAATTAAAGCTTATTGAGTCTAGTTTCTCATAGAAGAAATATTGTAAGCAATGGATTTGTAAATTTTGAGATATAATGAATTTTGTGAGACAAGGTCAGAATGAATTCGGGTTCCCCTGTTCTGACTTTGAAAAATCATAAAAAAATGAAGAAAAATAATTATGGGTTTAAATTTATATGTATAGAATCCTGAGTGAGTCTAGTTTTAATAGAAAAAACTAGAATATCATTTGAGTTCTGTACAAGGAGATAATTAATTTTTAGTGAAGAAGAGTCAGAACTGTCAGACAGCAAAATAGGGGTGACTTTAAAAAATAAACTGTACTTATTGGCTAAACCAAAAATTCTGAAAATTTTATGGTAAGAAGATATATGAGTCTAGTTTCAGGGAAAATTAACGGATCTTAATTTGGAGTTCCGTAGCTCAAGTTATAAATAATTTAGTGACTATAACTCAAGTAGACAGCTTTGAATGAACTATAAATAATAGTTGAATTATAGAGAATGTTGCATATGAACATGAAATGTATTAAATTGATAATTAAATTTATTTATTTAGATCCAAAAGATTCAAATACGAAGCTAGATCGAGGAAAGGAAAAAGTTCGGGATTAGTAGATTTTTATTGTTTACAAACAAGTATCAAGGTAAGTTCATGTAACTTGAATTATATTCTTAAATACTTGCAATGTATGTTATTGATGTGAATATGATTTGAATGTTCATTATATGAAAATTGATGAAACATTGGTATATTTGATATAAAGGGGAAGAAATCCCGGTTGAATAAAAGGAAAATTCGATGGATCTCTGAAAAGGAATTGACGGTAAAAGGATCTAGCCCGGACGGGTGATCCTACTACGATATAGCCCTCCCGAAGAATATGTGGAAAATGGATTTAGCCGGACGGGTAATCCGAATTAGGGTCTGAATTTAGCCTGACTGGTAATTCAGATCCAAGCTCATTAGAGTAATTGTCGTTGCGAGGGATTTAGCTTTGGATCGTAATCCCGACAATACTCTATGAGTTTATATTGTGTGATTTAGCTCGACCGTAATCCATTTGCAAGGTTGAGGTTCGTGAGTGTGTGCTCTCTGAAATGGAAATGTGCGCATATGAATATGAATTGACGGACCGGATTTGTACACTAAATGTGTACCTCTGAAAAATCCATCGAAATTCGAGTAATTCAACGGGATAAATATGGAAAAATAACAAGGGAATGGAAATCATATTATTGATGAGCTCATCAATCATGATATATATTATTGATATATAGAAATTATTGTACTAACTTGAATGTTGAGTTTGTGCATATTAGGTAATAATGCATTGAATGGATATATGTAATGTTTATTGTATTGTACTGAAAATATTAGGTAAGTGTAATTCTTGTTACATGAGCTTACTAAGCACAAAGTGCTTACCCATTTCCTTTTCTCTGTTTTGTAGTGTTAAGAGCTCGGAGGTCGGATTTGGTCTGAGACACATCACACTATCAACCTCGGGATTTCGGTAAATAAAGGAACTTTATTTTGGGAATCAATGGCATGTATAAGCTAACAAAGTAAATGTTAACGTGAAATGAATGTAAAGTTAGCCATTAGTATGGTTAACAAACCTGGTTATAGATATGTGATGACGTTATCTTATATAAATGTATGAATCTATCATGAAAATATGTTAAATTGATTTGATTGATGTGGATTGGTCTCGATTTAATATTACAGGGAAGTTTAGATATTTATAAAAGGGCTATATTGAATAAAAAAAAATTTAATTCGTAAACTCCAGTAATGCCTCGCACCCTATTCCGGCAATGAATACGGGTAGGGGTATTACATTTATTGGTATCAGAGCTACGGTTTAGTCGGTTCTAGGACCGATGTAGCAAACACGGGAATTAGCTATACATGCCATTTAAATTATTATTGATAGTGTGATATCTCCGACCATTTAAATGTTTTTTTTATAGTAAATGTCTACCGACCGAGCTCAACTGAGGAAGCCGGGAGTCATGCTCCGACTCGAGCAGGCGCAAAGGGAAGTCAAGTAACTAGTAGTACAAGGCCCATATCCGAGGCCAAGGAGGAGGCAAAGCGAGCCTTCTTTCAAGTGATGAATGAATGGTTTAGTCAATATTTAAGAACTAACCCTGTAGTGCAACAAGCTCAAGCTCCCCTTCCTGCTCCTCCACCGGTTCCCGAGATCCCACAGGCACAGTGCGGGCGAAAGAATTTCGAGCAGCAGTTGATGATGATTCCGAACGGGCTGAATTCTGGTTAGAAAACACTACTCGGGTTCTGGAGGAATTATCTTGTACACCAGAAGAATGTCTGAAATGTGCCGTCTCACTCTTTGAAAGACCTGACTTACCATTGGTGGAATACTAAAGCTTCAGCTTGTTCCAAAGAAGAAATTACATGGGAATTCTTTCGCACCGAGTTCGAAAAAAAAATATATCACCAGAGGTTCCTTGACCGTAAAAGAAAAGAATTTCTTGAGAAACAAAGAGGGCAATAGATCGAAGATTCGAATATGAAAGAGAATTTGTTCGATTGAGTAAATATGCTCGAGAATGGGTACAGTCAGAAGCTGAAATGTGCAAACGATTGAAGAAGGGTTGAATGAAGACATTAAGTTACTTGATCGGAATTCTTGAAATTCGAGAGTTTGCTACATTGGCAGAGAGAGCTTATAATGCAGAAGAATTGAGCAAAGAAAAGAAACAGGCTGAGAGGGAAGCTCGAATTTTTAGTAAAAGACCGACGGGAAAATCTCAGTTTTCTGCTTCAAAGAAATTGAAGAAATATCAGGATCGTTCTAATTCAGCTATTGGGTATTCGGGCAAAGAGCGAGGTTCTCAACGCACTAATCCAAGGCCTTCTACTCCATCAGTGACCAGTGTTGGCAGTGTCGGAACTCCTAAACCGAGATGCCGATCGTAATAAAGCTCATTTTGGTGAATGTCGATTTAAGAGTGGGGCTTGTTACCGATGTGGTTCTTTTGACCATTTCTCGAGATTGTCCGTAAAGGGTTGAAAAAGAAGTGAACAGATATTGAAGCCGAGTAATCCAGTTTTGAGGGGCAGACCACCTCGACCATCCGGTAATGTCAGCGATAGTCGAGGAGCTACAAAAGATACTGCAGGTAGGCCTGAGGTACGAGCACTGCTAGGACATATGCCATTCGTGCGGAGAAGATACCTCAAAGACCGATGTTATTACTCGGTACATTTTCTTTACTTGACACCGATATTAATGCATTGATTGATCCCGCTCTACGCATTCATATATATGTGTTAAACTTGCAATTGTTAAAAATTTATCTCGTTGAACCTCATCGAATTTGTGGTTAAAGTCTCGAACCCCTGGGCGATCCGTGTTAGTGGATAAAATTTGTAAAAATTGTCCACCGATGGTAAGAGGTTATTGTTTCTTGGGTGATTTGATGTTATTGCCATTTGATGAATTTGACGTGATATTGGGTATGGATTGGTTAACCAAACATGATGCAAAGAGTAAATTGTAGACATAAATATATTATGTTAAAATGTCGAATGGTGAGTTGCTTGAGTTAAACTCGATCGACAGAGGTTATATCGATGTGATTTCAAATGAATGGCAAAGACAGAGGTATGTTAAAAAGGGTATGATACTTACTTGGCTTATGTACTTGACACGAAAGTATCCGAGTCAAAAATACAAGCGATTCAGTGGTATGTGAATTTTCCGATGTGTTTCGGAGGAATTACCAGGATTGCCACGTAAAGAGAAGTGGAATTTTCTATAGATTTGATTAGGGAACTACTCCGATCTCCATAGCTCCGCATCGTATAGCTCCTACTGAATTAAAGGAGTTAAAGACACGATTACAAGAACTTGTTGTGGGGTTTTATCCGACCGAGTCATTCACCTTGGGGTGCTCGGTTACTGTTTGTGAAAAAGAAAGACGGGTCTTTGAGATTGTGTATCGACTCACCGACGACTTAATAAAGTAACTATAAAGAATAAGTACCCGTTACCCCGGATCGATGATTTATTTGATCAATTTGAAAGGTGCTCTCTGTATTTTCAAAAATTGATCTTCGATCGGGTTATTATCAACTACGAGTAAAGGAGTCGACGTGCCAAAAAGCGACTTTTAGAACTAGGTACGGGCATTATGAGTTTCTAGTTATGCCGTTTGGGCTAACTAATGCACTGCAGATATTCATGGATTTGATGAACCGGATATTGGTGCATTTAGACAGATTTGTAGTAGTATTCATTGATGATATTTTGGTTTATTCTCGGGATGAAGAAGAACATGCAGAACATTTGAGAAGCGTGTTACAAATTCTGCGAGAGAAGCAATTGTATGCTAAATTCAAGAAATGTGAATTTTGGCTTCGAGAAGTGGGTTTTCTAGGACATATTGTATCTCTTTGAAGGCATCAGGGTAGATCCGAGTAAAATCTCAACTATTGTCAATTGGAGTCCACCAAGAATGTATCCGAAGTTAGAAGTTTCTTGGGTTTATTTGGTTATTATCGGAGATTTGTATGAGGATTCTCTATGATAGCTTCTCCAATGACTCGATTATTGCAGAAAGATGTAAAGTTCGAGTGGGTGATGAATGTCAACAAAGTTTCAACCGATTGAAAGACCTATTAACGAAAAACACCTGTATTAGTGCGGCTGAACCAGGGTAAGGAATTTTTATTTACTGATGATGCCTCATTAAATGGTTTAGGTTGTGTCTTGATGCAAGAAGGTGAAGTAATAGCCTATGCTTCAAGACAACTTAAACCACATGAAAGAAATTACCCAAGACATGATCTTGAATTATTTGCTATTGTATTTGCTCAAGATATGGCGGCATTACTTGTATGGTGAGAAATGTCATATTTATACCGATCATAAAAGCTTGAAATATTTGATAACACAGAAAGATTTGAATTTGAGGCAATAGCGGTGGCTTGAAATCGATAAAGGATTATGATTTGATTATTGATTACCATCCGGGTAAGGCTAATGTTGTAGCCGATGCTTTGAGCGGAAATCTCTGCTTTGCTTTACGAGCTATGAATACCCGGTTATCATTAATCGATGATGGTTCAATCTAGCTGAATTGAGAGCTAAACCGACATTTTTACAGCAAATATGTGAAGCTCGGAAGAATGATGAGAAGTTACAAGTCAAACGGCAGCACGCAGTGTGAGTCAAGTAATGATTTCGAATTTCAGTTGGTTCGATGGTTGTTTATTATTCAAAGGTAGGGTATGTGTACCTCGTAATTGAGCTCATACTGTAAGATTCTACGCGAGGCTCACAAATGGTACTACTATGTCCTGTACATCCGGGAGTAATAAAATGTATAATGATTTGAAAAAGATATCTTTGGTGGTGGGAATGAAACGTGATATCTCCGAGTTTGTATCAAGGTGTTTAATATGTCGCAAGTTAAAGTCGAGCATCAGTACCTTCAGTGGTTACTTCAACCAATTACTATCCGGAATGGAAATGGGAAAGAATCACTATGGATTTTGTATCGGGGCTACCTTTGTCTCCGAGGAAAAAGATGCTATTTGGGTGATTGTTGATCGATTGACAAAGTCGCGCACTTTATTAGATGCGTATGGATTATTCTTTAGATAAACTAGTTGAATCGTATATATCCGAGATTGTCGGGTTACATGGAGTGCCTGTCTCTATTATATCGATAGAGATCCCGATTTACGCCTCGTTTCGGGACAAATTGCAAGAAGCCTTGGGTACTCGGTTGTATTTCAAAGATCGCATTTCATCCTTAGACGGATGGTCAATCTGAGCGTGTAATTCAAGTATTGGAAGATATGCTCCGATGTTGTATACTAGAATTTGAAGGTAATTGGGAGAGATATCTACCTTTGATTGAATTTGCTTACAATAATGATTATCATCCAAGATTAAAATGGCTTCGTATGAAGCTTTGTATGGGAGAAAATGTAGAACACCGTTATATTGGACATGAGCTCGAAAGTGAAAGGAAGATACATGGGGTTGATTTGATCCGGGAAACGAGAAGAAAAAGTAAAGGTTATTCGGGATAGTCTAAAAGTAGCTTCGATCGTCAAAAATCATATGCCGACCTTAAACGAAATGAGATTGAATTTCAAGTTGGTGACAAGGTATTCTCGAAAGTGTCTCCTTGGAAGAAAGTTCTCCGATTCGGTCGAAAAAAGGGTAAATTGAGTCCAAGATTTATCAGCCCTATAAAATCATAGAAAGAATTGGACCTGTCGCTTATCGATTGGCATTACCAACGGAACTTGATAGAATCCATAATGTTTTTCATGTATCTATGTTACGACGATATCGATCAGATCCTTCACATGTTATTTCTCCGATGTAGTGGAGATTCAACGAGATATGACTTACAGTGAAGAACCGGTCAAGATATTGGCACGGGAGACAAAAAGAGCTAAGAAAATATGCAGATAAATTTGGTGAAAGTATTGTGGCAAAAGCACGGGATTGAGGAAGCGACATGGGAACCAGAGGAGACAATGAGGAAACAATACCCAAACCTCTCTTTATCGTAAGATTTTCGAGGACGAAAATCCTTAAAAGGGGAGAGTTGTAATGGCCTAAATTCAAGGTTATCGGAATAGTGGTTTCGTAACCACAAATCCGATTTAAAGAGAAATTTATTTTAATATTTTTGCATGAAAATTTATATGATAGGAAAGTCGTATGAAAATATTGATGGAAAAATTTTATCGATTTAGTGGCTAGTTAAAAAAATTATTGAAGAAATTAGGTAAAAATAAGTTATCGAGACCTCTATCTCGTAAAAACCGAGTCGAAAATAATTTTATAAATATTTATGAAATGTTATTAATGTGGTATTAAAATTTCGTTAGGAAATTTTAATGTTTGGGTAGTCAATTAAATGAAAAGGACTAAATTGTAATAGGTGTAAAAGTTGCTAGAGTGATTAAATAGCTTAAGAGTCTAATGAGAAAGGATTTAAAAGGCAATTAGACCCAAAAGTTATTTGGGCTGGACGGCAAGGGTATGAAATCAGCAGAAAAATTGATAAATTAAGGGTAAAATTGGAATATTGCAAAATTAACTAAATAAAACTAGGACTAAATAGGAAATATCTAGATTTCTCTTCATTTCTCTTCAATTCCAGCAGCTAAAAACGCCATAGGAGGGTTCTCTAAGCTGGTATTTCATAATTTTTGCACCAAGTGAGTTAATCCTTGCCTTTTTCTTGTAATTTTTGTGTTTCTAAGACTTTTACAACTAGGTCCTACTATTAAATTCATTAGTTTTTGATTTCATAAATGAAATTGAAAATCACCATGGCTGAGTGCTGTAATTTTATGATGAAATAGAATGAAATTAAAACTTTAATTTGTTTATGAGATGATTTTATTAGGCAATTTCAATAGAAATTGATTTTTAGGACCTAATTGTGAAAATGTTTGGAATTAAAGTCTATTGCTGAAATTCTGATTCCTAAAGGTTGTAAACTAGTTTAAGGTGATAGAATAAAATGTTAATTGAGAAAAATCAGCTCAATTGAGAGGCTAATTGAGTAGGGACGAAATTATCATTTATTAAAAGCTTAGGGGAAAAATGGTAATAAACAGCTTGCACTAAAACAGTTTGGACAGCAGCAGTAGACTAACTTTGAAAAATCACCAAAAATTGTAAGAATCGAATTAGAAGATGAACAAAATATGGAATTAAAGCTTATTGAGTCTAGTTTCTCATAGAAGAAATATTGTAAGCAATGGATTTGTAAATTTTGAGATATAATGAATTTTGTGAGACAAGGTCAGAATGAATTCGGGTTCCCCTGTTCTGACTTTGAAAAATCATAAAAAAATGAAGAAAAATAATTATGGGTTTAAATTTATATGTATAGAATCCTGAGTGAGTCTAGTTTTAATAGAAAAAAACTAGAATATCATTTGAATTCTGTACAAGGAGATAATTAATTTTTAGTGAAGAAGAGTCAGAACTGTCAGACAGCAAAATAGGGGTGACTTTAAAAAATAAACTGTACTTATTGGCTAAACCAAAAATTCTGAAAATTTTATGGTAAGAAGATATATGAGTCTAGTTTCAGGGAAAATTAACGGATCTTAATTTGGAGTTCCGTAGCTCAAGTTATAAATAATTTAGTGACTATAACTCAAGTAGACAGCTTTGAATGAACTATAAATAATAGTTGAATTATAGAGAATGTTGCATATGAACATGAAATGTATTAAATTGATAATTAAATTTATTTATTTAGATCCAAAAGATTCAAATACGAAGCTAGATCGAGGAAAGGAAAAAGTTCGGGATTAGTAGATTTTTATTGTTTACAAACAAGTATCAAGGTAAGTTCATGTAACTTGAATTATATTCTTAAATACTTGAAATGTATGTTATTGATGTGAATATGATTTGAATGTTCATTATATGAAAATTGATGAAACATTGATATATTTGATATAAAGGAAGAAAATCCAGTTGAATAAAAGGAAAATTCGATGGATCTCGAAAAGGAATTGACGGTAAAAAGGATCTAGCCCGGACGGGTGATCCTACCCGATATAGCCCTCCGAAGAATATGTGGAAAATGGATTTAGCCGGACGGGTAATCCGAATTAGGGTCTCAATTTAGCTCGACTGTAATTGGATCCAAGCTCATTAGAGTAATTGTCGTTGCGGATTTAGCTTTGGATGGTAATCCCGACAATACTCTATGAGTTTATATTGCAGGATTTAGCTTCGGATGTAATCCATTTGCAAGGTTGAGGTTCGCGAGTGTGCTCTCTGAAATGGAAATGTGCGCACATGAATATGAATTGACGGACCCGGATTTGTACACTAAATGTGTACCTCTGAAAAATCCATCGAAATTCCGAGTAATTCAACGGGATAAATATGGAAAAATAACAAGGGAATGGAAATCATATTATTGATGAGCTCATCAATCATGATATATATTATTGATATATAGAAATTATTGTACTAACTTGAATGTTGAGTTTGTGCATATTAGGGTAATAATGCATTGAATGGATATATGTAATGTTTATTGTATTGTACTGAAAATATTAGGTAAGTGTAATTCTTGTTACATGAGCTTACTAAGCACAAAGTGCTTACCCTGTTTCCTTTTCTCCTGTTTTGTAGTGTTAAGAGCTCGGAGGTCGGATTTGGTCGGAGACACATCACACTATCAACCTCGGGATTTCGGTAAATAAAGGAACTTTATTTTGGGAATCAATGGCATGTATAAGCTAACAAAGTAAATGTTAACGTGAAATGAATGTAAAGTTAGCCATTAGTATGGTTAACAAACCTGGTTATAGATATGTGATGACGTTATCTTATATAAATGTATGAATCTATCATGAAAATATGTTAAATTGATTTGATTGATGTGGATTGGTCTCGATTTAATATTACAGGAAGTTTAGATATTTATAAAAGGGCTATATTGAATAAAAAAATTTAATTCGTAAACTCCGGTAATGCCTCGCACCCTATTCCGGCAATGAATACGGGTAGGGGTATTACAACTTTGACGACCAACTCGGGTTATTGAAACATTATTAAAAAGAACCACATTTCAAAATATTTTTAATTTTAGATATAAGGACAGTATTTAATCGATTTGGTACCAATTTTGGGAGTAGTGAGGGTGCTAATCCTTCCTCATGCGTAACCGACTCCCGAACCCTTTTTCTCAAAAGTTCGTAGACCAAAATCGTTGTTTTAGTGAACAAAAAATGTTTTATTAAAATAACCAAATTCTTAGATGATCCGATCACACCAAAACAAAAAAATCAGTGGCGACTCCATGTTTTATTTTTAAAAAATCGATTCCCTATTTTTTCATTAAAATCAAAACTTTGAAAAATGGTTTCGACAGAGACTAGAAACCATTTAGTTTTTGAATGCAACTAAGAAGTGTTAAGATTGTTTAGAGTATAAAGTGATTTTACTATATAACTTTTGTTTACATTGGAATTTCTTATATTTTTTATTGTTGGATAAATAATATTTACAAATTTATTTAAAAAATATTTGATTGAAGTGAAAAGGGGAAATGAATTAAAAGGAAGAGAATATTAAAAATATTGGAGGATCCTCTCTAGAGTCTAAAAGGTAAAAGCTATAGACATGAGTATTGGACACATAATAAAATTTCGACACGCGGTAAGATATTGGATGGCATCGGGAAGGGGCAGCTTATAGTATTCATCACATAACGCAAACTGTGGTCCTAAATATTGTTCCTAAGGACCATAGCCACTATTATTATTACTCACTACCATTAAATTTGGGGTATTAGCTTTGAATTTCCATCGACCAACAGTAGGTCCCAAATCCCTTGAAAGATCTGTTGTATATGGTCCAACTCTAACCCCCCAGCTTTAATGGAACTTTTTGAGCTGATACCTTTCTTTTGTATCCTTCTTTTATAGACAAAATTGGAGCGTTGAACCCACATTTCATCCTACGATGCTCATACTACTGTATAAGTTGGGTACATTTCCATAATCCAATTAACAAACAGCTAAAATCATTATTCCATTATACAAGGGTTAGTTATTATGGTTAAAGGAATGCTGTGGACTTTTTATACTTATTTCATCACATAATTACAACAATGTAGAAATTTCAATCGATCATTAATCAAATGTTTAAGGCTATAAAATCATTTTACTAGTAGTTTAAAAAATATATAAATTATGTTAAATTATAATAAAACAATGAATTTTTAATTTTTAATAATAATATAGAGATTAAAATCTTAAATAAATCATAATTGTTGAAATTGGATTAGACTGGTCAACACACCAATCTTAAATAAGAGAGAGAATTATGACAATAAAAAAAATTTAGTTGAGCTAAGAGTTTATAATTTTTATATCTTTTTATTTTTATGATTTTTAATAATTTATTTAATTGAAATCAGAGTGAGACTAGACTGATTGAACCAAATAACCAATTCGGCCACTAGTTCGATTCTAAAAATCATGAAATAAACCGGAAAATGAAGAGTATTCATAAAGCAGTCTCACTTTATTTTTTATAATGGTAAAAAGACATCTTTTGTTCCTCTCAATTTTGATATTGAGCAAATTAGCTCCTCTAAAAAAAATTGGAGCAATTCAACCTCTATCAATTTCAAAAGTGTGTAATTAAGAATAATTAATCACGATATTAATATTTTTCATGAATTGTACATAAATTTGATCGGTATATTAACCAATTTAGTCCTCAATGTTAATTTATTCTAAGTAAGTGTTAATAGAATATGTAAATGCTACCGACTAAATTTATTACTATACCAATAAAAAAATATAATTAGCAAAAAACATTAACGTTGAGATTAATTATCTTTGATTGTTTAAATTCAAAATTAATGAGAATTAAATTATTCTAATCTTTTTGAGACTCGAGAGGATTCAATTTGTTTAATATTAGAATTAGGATGGACAAAAAGGTCCTTTTACCTATCACAACACAATTAGTCAGCGTGGAATGATGATTTATTGGGGTAAATTAATGAGGCTCATGTAAGTAAGATGTCTCATCACAGAAATATAATAATTGAGCAGCAAATCTTTGAATAATTGTGGAAGTAAAAGGACATTGACATTGATAAGACTTATAATTATGAAAATAAAAGGCATTGATAAGACTTGTAGTCATCCTTTTTGCTTTCCCCATCCTTTTAACATTTTAAGCAAATTTGGTACTAGCGTAAAAATAATTGCAATGAGTTAAAAAGCCTTCTCTATTTTTTCAAAAATAAATAACAACATTACCAAATAGTAGAAAAACATAAAAGGAGATGTTTCATATAACTTAAGCCCTCCTCCTTGTTAAAAGTCAGCTTGGTGATACTATTAACTTATATGTTTTCCACTCTAAAAGTTAGGGTTGAGTAAAATTCGATTCAATTTAAAAAATTCGATAAAAATTTTAAATTTTAAATTAAATAGTTCGAGTTATTTGAGTTAATCAAGTTATTCGGATCGACTCGAATAAAAAATTAAATTTTTTAGTTTAACTCGAATATAAATTACACAACTCGAGTTATCCGAAAATTTGAATAAGAAAATGCAAAGCTACGTCATTTTGATAAATGTTTACTTTTTTTAAAGTTAAAAGACAAAACTATTAAGTTAAAAGGTAAAATTACGTTGTTTTAATAAATATTTACTCATTAAATTAAAAGGTAAAACAATTATATTGTTTATGTAGTTAAATAATCGTTCCATGTAAACGCAACATTGAGTATAAATAATATGATTTGTTAATTCAACTTGACTTAACTTAACTTAAATTTTTTCACTCGATTCGAAAAAAATTCAAATTGAGTTTGGTTGCTAAAATATGATTCGTTAACTTGACTAACTCGAATTTTTTTGACTTGATTCGACTCGACTCGATCCGATCGAATACTCACTCCTACTAGGAACATATTCAATTGATCAAACTTCCTCATTTTGCAAAAGTTGTAAAATACGCCTGATTAACGCATAATTTGATCCCTTCGAAAGGGATTCCTTGATAGATCCAATGACTTTCATATTGTTTGTCTGCATTAAAATTCTATCATGTTGTCTTCTTTGTGCCACTGTCAAATCTCCGAGTATGTCTCACAATTCAGCTTCAAAAACAAAACATTTCCCCAAATTGCGATTGTATCTAAGTATTCAATTTCCATTATGATTTCTCAATGCGCCACTCATCACAACGCAACCTGTGTTGGATTTAGCAACTCCGTCAGATCTTATTTAGATCCACCTTTCTGTTCCCACCGTCTCTGCTCTCGATGTAGATCTCACAGCAATGCCTCCCTTGCAAGCTTATGCAAAATTTTACAATCTCCTCTACACTTCACGATATCTCATCAAACATGTAAATATTCATGTTCTTCCATATCCGCCAAACAACTAAAGCCTTTTCTAGACCATTCTAAGCAGGAATGGAGCTACATTAATAATACTAGGGGTCTTGGGTCCCTCAAATTTTTTCTTAAAATTCTAAAATATTTATTAGACATTTGTTAAATTTAATCAGAATCTCAAGTTTTATTGTAAAAAGGACAAATAGCGTATGTTTCACTTTTTTTTACTTTAAAAAAAAGTTTGAGGCCATCTATAGTTCATTTAGAATTTATGATATTTATCAATTGCTCCATAAATTTTATCTTTTGGACTTTCTTGAATATAAAAATAATGTAATTAAGGTGTAATTTAAGCATTTCGATCATCTGCGATAATTTTTGAATTTTAGAAAATGCTTAATATAATATTTGATATTTAAACTTGACACTTTTTTCCTAATTTGGTATTTAAATTTGAAATTTTTTTCTTAATTTGGTACATAAACTTTTGGGAGGTCTAATATGGTACCAAAACTTGACTCTTTTTCCTAATTTGGTGTTGGACAAAACACGTTAGCGAACAACTATAAATATATAAATATTTATAATAAAAACAAGATCTGATCAAATAAACAAATATTTATATTTATGTAAAAAATGCCAAATCTAAACAAAAAATTAAAAAAAATTATTTATTTATTTAAAATATCAAATATGAAAAACATATAAATAAACAAGATCTTGAAAAACCAGAAATCGAATAAGAAAATCGAGTTTTACTAGATGTTGAGGCCTGTTTTCACAGTTTTCTTAATAAAAATTCAGCCGCTCTTATGGTACTTGGAGAAACATTGGTCGTTTGTCTCTCAAGATACAACAAAATGATCGCGGCAATAGTACCTCTGCAGTGATCAACGAACAAACATTGTCTTCTTTTATCATTTAAACGTTTAAAAATTTGGAAAGAAAAAGAAAAGAATTTTTTAGAGTGAAAAATTCGTTGTGTCTCTGAAGAAATTCTGCAGTATTCTTTAGGCTTTTATAGGCATTCAATATGGAGGAATTTTAGAAATTTTTCACGAATAAAGATACAAATATGTATTAAAAGAGCCTTTAAATCAATTTGAATAAAATCAAATCAAATTGAAAATGAATTTAATTCGGGGTTTTAAAAATATTTTTCTTATTTAATATTAATTCGTTAAGTATAGCTCAATATTTATTTTTTAACACGAATTTTCTCTTAACACTAGTAATATTTTTGTAGCATAACAAAAAAAAAAAAATAACACCATTAGTATTTTACATAATTTGTATAACATTTAATAAATTTAGATACCAAATTGAACCTAAAAAAAGCTTAAGTACTAAATTAAGAAAAAAAATACCAAGTTTAGATACCAAATTAAGCACCAAAAAATTTAAGTACCAAATTAAGAAAAAATATCATGTTGAAGCAAGAAACTTTAAAAAATTAATAATTATATCTGGATGATGGGTGAAAATAAGAAAATTGGAACTTGATGATTTTTTATATAAAAAAGAAATAATGTATATTCAGTTTTGTACATGAAATAGTAACGTGGTCTATTTTGATAAATTAAATGTATATGCAATAAATATTTTATTTGGAGAACGTCCTTGTTTGTGAATGTGATTTATAAGTGAAAGATTATAAAAATAGTCTTGAAATTCCCAAAAGTAAATGGACGAGAATCAAACACATTCAGTACATTAATATTAACTTTTTTGGGTCACATATAGGATTTCACATAGCTACAACCTATGTCATTTCCACCTATAGAAAGTAGAGTCAACATTTTTATAGCACCTGTTTGACTAAAAAGGAAATTTTATATTCGAATCATTGGCCTGCAGCACCACCAGTTTTTTTCTCAAAGAGGCCTAGCCTATAATCACCCAACCTTGATTTGTATGCAGAAGTCTTGTATTCCCACCATGTGAACTCCTCGTACAAGCTCTCTTCACCTTTCGCCATTAATGAAGCTAAAGGTGCTATCTTTTCACTTAAAGGTGGCCCTCCAAAATAGATCATTGATACCCTTGATCTCATTGATTCTGCCAGCACTCTGTGCCTCACACTTCTTAATCTCCCATTTGTCATTACCTAAAAGAATCGGATTTATTGAATATTAATTCCTAAAAATGATTACATGAATCAATAGAATAAAGTAGGAGACTAGAAAGTGGCAGTGACGCCACATATGAGGCTAAATTAAGGGTATTCTTTTCAAACATGGCATAAAAGGGAAGACAGAGAGAGCTCATTCAGAATAGTGATAGATATGGAAAGGTAAAATTTTCTCTACATAAATGTAAACATCATCCAAAATCCAAACCCAGTTTTGATATTTTCTCTTTCTTTACTAGAAAAAGGAGGTTAAATTTCATTTCAGGTCCTCCTACTATACTTAGATTTAACATTTAGTCCCTATACTTTAGTTAATAGGGTGTTAGTGATTTGGACTGAGAATGACACTATAAAAGTAGAGGGACCGAAATAATAATTAGATGAAAGAAGAATGTTGACATTATATAGTATATACCTGCAAGGCATCACCAACATTGATAAAAAAGGAGGTCTGATCAGGTGGGACTGAAACCCAAGTCTTATCTCTGAGACAGATTTGCAGGCCAGATGTGTTGTTTGATCTTAGGACAGATATTATCTGCGGGTCTGTATGCTCCCCGAACCCTATCAGGTTTCTACCACCCAATGCTTGTAGCTCCGGGCATGGTAGATAGTGGTTTAGCCTAAAACACGAGTCACTCCTCTCGTCTCTCAATAGCCTACTCAACGCATCCCTCGGCTCTATTTTCAGACCATCCGCCATTAATTCCACCACTTCAAATGTCATCCTCTTCACTGCTTGGATATAGTCGTTCACCGCAGAGCTGCTTCATTACAAAAAAAAAGAAAAAAAAAGGCAGAATCAGTCCATCTGCAATCTTCAAAAACAGTAAAAAGAGATTATATTACCGAAAAATTTCAGGGGTTTCTCGGAAAACAGTGAGGGATTTGAGGGAAGTGATTTGAGGATTGGTGTTAAGGAGGAGGTATTCAACCCATCCCACATCGCCATTAGAGCCAATTTTCTTGAAACCATAGCCAAAAGGATCAGGAGGGCCGGCTTTGTCTTTGTCAGACTGGGGGAGATTGAAGAACTTGAGAGCTTCAGCTTCTAATCTGGTGAAGAATTCCATTGGAACACCATGATTGACTAGCTTAAAGAAGCCATATTCCTCACAAGCCTTAACTATGAGGGTCTTTGCTTCTGGGTCCCTCAAGTCTACCACTGGGATTCCTTTGAAAACACTGGTGGTAGGCTTGCATGTTTTGATCAAAGAGCAATGGTCTAATGCTGCAGACTGTGAATGCACAACCATGGTTTCTTCTTTTCTTTTGAAAGGAGGAAAGAAAGCAGAGGAAAATAAGGGAAAACAGAGACAGATTGAAGAGAAGGGGTAATGAAGGGGGGGAAATTGGTGGTATTTAAATACGAAAAATGGGAAGAGGAGATAGCGAAGTGCATGACATACATAGCATAGAAAAGGAAATGGCAGGGGCGTTACTGACTATACAGGGGAGACATCTGGCCTTGTGTGTATCTTTGGGAATTTATGCTTTCGAGGGAAGCAAATGAGAATCAAAATTTTCTTTTCTCTTTCTTTTTCTTTTATAATATACAAAATCAAAACCATGACCTTTTCGGTAAAAGTATTGCTCGCATAGCTACCAATTTGCATTCTTTTTAGTATATTCAATAAATTTTCATTCTTGTTCAAAAAATTCTAATAGTTGCATTTAAGTTTTAACCCAATCTGATTTAATATTGTTTTTTTATGAAATTACCTTGAAATAAATGAAAAAGTTAAAAAAAAAATTTCCACTTTGTTGACGAACATATACGGGATTGTCACATAAATGACACACAAGCATTTTCATTCATTAGCAAAGTTAACTAAAATTAATTAAATGTTGATATATTAGCCATATGCATACCACATCAGTAAAGTTAATTAATATTAACTTTTTTCATCTATTTTTAAGTGATTTGACAAGAAATATAAATTTGATGGCTAAAAAATAAGAGAAATTAAATGAAAAACTAAAATAATTTCTTTTTATAAAATTGGAACGTCAAAAACTCATTATACCAAACTAATATCATAAAATTTAACTTGTTTTAGATAAATTGTCATAAAATTTATATTTATTTTTTAACTATCACAAAATCACCATTTTACTTTTTATTTTTAAATGTATGTACCTTTTCCTCAATTATTTTTAAAAAAAAAAGTTGGGACCAAAATACAAGATGCAATTGTACCACACTGCATAATATGGTACTTTCCTTGAATTTTACTTTTATAACTATATAAACAAGTCTTTGAATTTGTAGCTTGTCGGACAACGATTGGTCTATTTTTTTGGTTGCATTTGGTTTTTCAAAGGAGCATTACATGGGGCTGAAGAGTTTGTATATATATAATTTTAATATTTTAAAAAATGTTGCAAAAGGCTTAAAAAATTATATCTTATTTGATTTTAATTTACAATTTATTTCTAAAAATATAGAAACAATGTGTTCATTTTAGGACCAGGTTTCAAATGTCTTATGGACTAATTCGGATTTTGAACAAATTAAATTTTGTTTGGCCTGACAATAAATAACTTAATTTGAAAATATTTAAATTTAAATATCAATATATTATTTAAATATAATAAAATCAAATATTTAATATTTAACATCATTATTAATATTACGTTACACATTGTAATATTATTGTGTTTTAATTGAGAAAAATGGAAAATTTCTCATTTAAGCCCTTTAAAATTTTTAAAATTTTAAATTAGTAAAGATAAAATTGTACTTTAACCACTCATAAAAAAAATTTATTTAATTTTTTAAGATCATAAAGATATAAACTATTAAAATTATAATTTAATTTCGATTCCTAAAAAGTTTTTTTTTCGCTTCCCCCCTAAATGGGCTGCTAGATTTTTAAGGAGAGGTGAGAGAAAAGATGGAAGAAGGAATAAATAAAACAGAAAAGCAAATATAAAAGAAATACATATAAATAGAAAACATTTTGTTTACTTATATTTTTAATGCCATGTGTCAAGATATCATTGGTTTTTCTTAACGGGAGTAACCTTTGAACTTAAATGTGCAATAGAATAAAACTCTAGGTATCTATTTTGACAAAAAAAAAAACCTTTAATAGTTAAATAAGAAAATTTTCATAACTTGGGTACATATTTTTCATATAAGCTTAAAACTTGCATAAATTTATTTCATATACAAAAGAAAAATGTGCACTGAGAAACGCAAAATACAAAACTTGTATTAGATATTATAACTATTTACATTTTTATTTGTTTTTGAATAATTAATATAAAGGCAATACAAATAATTTATTTTAGTAAAATGAATGACATTTAAATTGATAGTTTTAGTAAATTTGTCATATCAAATTATTAAATCTACAAAATAAAATTAAAATACAAATTTAGAAGGGGCTGAAGCATAATTTTACCAAAATTTAAGTAATAATGTAAAGCTTATAAATGAAATTTTGAAGGAAGTAGGGGGGGGTTATTTGCCTCTTACCACTATATATTTGATAATTTTTAACATAATAAAAGAATAAGTTTCATTATAAATATGGCCAATAACGTTTATATGTTTTATTAAAATGGCTCTAATTATATTTTTGAGCTTTTTTTGGCCGTCAACCTTTATTCTTTTTTCAAACTGCTTTTTCTAACAGATTTGATGAAAGTACCGTTAAAAAAAAATAACAGGGATGATGTGGAATATTTTTAATGAAATTTAATTTGTTACTTATGTAACTACATGTAAAAAATAATAAAATAAATAAATCATACATGAAATTTAAAAAATAACTCTTAATTTAAAGAAAATAAAAGTAATTATTTTAAAAAAAGTTTCAAAATGAATGCATATGTTTGTTTACTGAGAGGTTTCAAAAAATAATTAATAAATCAAATCGAAAATATTAAACTTGTGCATTCTTTTTGAAACTTCATTTTCTTTAAATTAAGAGTTTTTTTTTTTTTTAACTTCATGAATTGTTTATTTACTTTATTATTTTCCATATCTAATTATTTTATTGGATTATCTAAGTAATAAATTACACCTCATTAAAAATATTCCACATAATCCCGTTAAATTTTTTAACGGTACTTTCATCAAATTTGTTAAAAAAAAGTAATTTGAAAAAAGAAAGAAAAACAAAGGTTGATTACCAAAAAATGCTCAAAAATACAATTAGGGCCATTTTAATAAAACATGTAAACGTTAGTGGTCAAATTTGTCATTAAGCCAAAAGAATATAATGTCAACATAACATATATAATTTATAAAGACCCTAACTCCTTCATACATGACACGTGTCAATTACTTTTTTTCGTTTTATCTTTATAAGATAAATGGTCAAATTTAAATTTTGATCCTTTTATTATGATCACACTTGAAATTTAATTAATATATATATCAATTTGATTTGATTTAATTATCTACTTATACAATAACATTGGTAAATCAAATAGTAATTATCCTTGACTAATTTGGTTAAAAGGTTAATAAGTTTTTCTTCAAAACACTTTTCTAACATACAAAATCTATCACGGCATGATAAGTTAGAAGGTGTGTTTCAAAGAAAAAATTGTCTCAACATTCTTACCGGAACATTTAAGGGTGTCAACTATTTAAACTAACTTGTGATACTATAAAATTAGATGAATTAAATTATGTCAAATTAAAGTGTAGATATTAAATCTTAAATTTAAACATAATAAATGGGTTGCAACTATAATTTAACTTAAAACAATCTATATCTAATACAACCATCTTTATTTTTTGAAAAATTTTAGTAAATTTAAATATTTTCAAGAATCTAATTACAAATTTTTTATTTTTAATTGTAGTTATAGAAAACTAAAATCTATACTTATTTTTTTATATTTTGTAACTTTTTTATCTCTCGAGTAAAAAGATATTGATAAAAAATCTTATTAACGAAAAATTTGAGTTAAAATTTTTTTTAAAGGTAAATTCATTAATTCATTCAATGAATGGAACCATACAATTCAAAAAGAAAAAAAAAATATAGCAAACACTCATCGTAAATAGTGAAGAACAAGCTCCATCAATACAATAAAAACTTTAGCCTCAACATTAATAAAACATCAAATTTTAATTTTATGATCTATCTTTGACATAAAAAAGGGTTGATGAGTTTTTTAAATAAGGTCTTAATTAATTTTTTAATTAGTAAAGAAATAGTTTAAGTCATTATAATTATTTTAATGAATAGTCAATAAAATTTTAATAAACATCTAAGGGATGAAAATGGAGTGAGGTGGGGGTGGATATTGCCAAACCCACCATTGATCTATATTTGGCATGCTTTAGTCCACCATCCATCCTGTCCCACTATGAATACATAATCTTGAAATCCATTATTATCTCCATAGATGTTGGATGCATCTATCTCCGCTCCACTCCACTTCAATTTAATTTTTATTACTTGTTTTTAATATTTTCAATATTTTTAAAGTCAAGTAAATATTTAAACGTAATTCTTCATAAAAATATTTGAACATAAAATATATGATTTTTTCTATAATAGATTATTACATTTTTACCATTTTAATAGTTATATATATACAAGGATAGAATGTTAATTTTATATAGTAGAACTAGGCGAGGTGGGTGGAGCAGGTTGATACCATAACTGCTCCATGCCCATTATCTAAAAAAAAAATTTACCTCACTTCGTCCCATATCTACTTTTCAAAAAAAAAAAAAATTCAAAATAGTTCGAATTTAGGTTTTATCATAATTAAAATAACAAATTATTTTAATAAACACATAAAAAATTTACACGTGTTTTTGGGTTGACCTACTTTTAAATTAAAGGATTTGTGATATGTTGAAATTTAATATCGAATCTGTGATGCCCAACCCAGGATAACAAAACAATAATTGCTGACCTACTTTTAAATTAAGGAAGGATTTGTGATATGTTGAAAATTAATATAAATCTAAGATGCCCAACCCAGGACAACAAAACAATAATTGCCTAAAGCAGTTCATATAAACTTTTCTTTCATACTTTTCGTGTTTATTTTACTGTTTATATTCGATGTTCGTGAATGTCTCTCTTAATAAAATTATTTTCAAAATTCGAATCCAAGAGAGAGAAAAAGACTTCCTTTAATAACATAGTTAAAAGGTTAAGGAAAGTGTAGTTTAAAAAAAAAAAAAAAGGTGTAATGAGGCAACTAAAAAGGAGATGACTTTTTTCCATTTACAAATGAATAGCATTCTACCATTAGTAAAAGCAAATGGCATTTGGCCATTTGAAGAAGAATGGCTTTTCGCCATTGTTAAGGAACTATCTTTCGGTCATTTGTGACGATAGAAAGAGACCCAACCATAAATGGAAAGGGAGAACCATTAATTCGATTATACATGATTTTTGCTTACGAAGCAATACTTAATCTTTCTATATTAAAAAAGAATTTAGGTGATGAAATCGTAAGTAATTTTCGTCACGTGAGTGAATCAAAATTAGTGTCGTTGAAGTAATGTACATTTACATGGCCTGAGCCTGAGAATTTGATTGACAGTCAGATTAATAATGACTTCTTTTAAGGTAACGTTTTGGGAGTTAAGATTTTAGAATTTAGATCTGGATTTCAAAATTAATATAAATTGAGTACTAAGCTATTAAAATGTAATATTTATGATAACTTTTCTAATCTGTGAATTTGTTAGATGCTTATTTTTGTAATGAATTTAAAAATTTTAAATTATTTTTGAATTTGACAAATACATATTTTATTCTTTTCTAGTATATATTATATTATATCGAGTCTCAACTAATTTACTCATAATATATGTATTCTATTTTTATCATTTACATAATAAATAAAATTTAAATTCAAATTTTGAAATCCATATTTTCAAACGAAGCATTACACAAATCATTGTTGATACAATCAACCCCACCTCCATACAAACTAGCACAATCAGCTTAACAAATAATATACAGAACATTGGGTAATAACTAATAAGTAATGCTAGGAATATAAATTATTGGATTCAATTAAGAATATATTCGAAATTTTGAAAATTGCAAGTAAAAAATTGTGAAGTATACTACCATTATGTGAGTTTAACTAGTACGAGAAAAAATTATATGAAATAGAGATATTATTGAAAAAGAGATACAAATAACGTGATGTCACTTGTTACTTACTTTAAACAAATGAATTCACACATGTAAAAATGACAATAATGTAATAAATATCATACAATAGGGTTGGTTTTTGTATCTAATTGGTGCTTAATAATTTTACATGTTAAATAATTTTATTAATATGCTGATGTGGCTTGGCTCAATACAATATTAACTATTTTTGAGTTTTGAGTCTTACTTTATATAATTTTTTCTATGTGTATTACAGTTATAATTAATTAATTAATTAAAATTATTGATATATTTTTAAAAAATAAAATAAATTACAAAATATACATGTTTATAGACAAATTGGCAGCATCAATTCTGTTCATGGAATTTGAAAAGTAAATTTACGGTTATAAATTTTTTCGACTAATGAAATTTGCTTATAATAGTCTGTCCATGCCAGTAATCTTGTCATCCGTTACAAGAATCTCAAATATTATTTGATTATTAATTTTAACGGAATTTAATTGTTGAGTTTTAAATTACGTTTCGTAATAAAATTATAGGAATGTAAGATTATAGGTGAAACGTGAGATTATTTTATTTGGTTCATTTAATTAGAATGTGAAATTTAAGCGATGAAATATAAGATTACCTAAAAATAAATTTTAGTATGTTATCTTTATTATAAAATATGAACCCATTAACCAAATAATTATGTTAACCACAAAGAGGATGATAAAGAGCAAGTTACTCCACCAAATTTCAATCATTTTATAATCCTAATGGATAGAAATTTTTTTTCGAAAATCTTGTAAATAAATATTTTCAAACTTACGAGAGAACAAGGGAAAAAAACTATTTTAATTTTTGTCTTAAAATATAATGAAAAGAATTATATTGATAAATATAATAAAAATATAGGGTAGTTTTGTCTTAAAATTTAGATTCTGCCCGTAATATTAAATTACTTAAGAAAGATATCATAATGAGATTACACCTTATATTACGAGATTATCATAATATTGAAATCTAAACACCATAATCTCATTTGAAAATATAATATTACGGATCGTGATAATCTCATTTGAAAATATAATATTACGGATCGTGATATTTATTCGGTCAACCAAACTTTTGCTAAATATTATTAATAAAATCTCATTATAATGCTCTTTAACAATCAGTACCAATGATCAAAGTTGGCATCCCTTCCATCTCCATTTTCATATGGCAGGATCTTAGGGTCAGTCCTAATTGGCAAACATCATTTATGTTTCTTCATGTACATCATACACACAACAAGCACTAAATTAAATAATTTAGTTTAGATATGGGTTCAAATTAACCCATATATAATTTTTATTTGATGGATGATACCCAAATTCTTGACCCATTCACGATCTTCATTGCCCCCCTATGCCTATTTGGCCTATAACCTGTTTTGGAAGTCAAAAGCATATTAACATCCTTTTTCGGTTTTTCCCTAATGAGACAAGCTTATAAATTCCTGTAATAGGAAAGCACCATTGGATTTTGATTTGATATTTCATTTCCACACTTCATAAAGGAACAATATTCAGGCCAAAAAAGAAGGAAAAATTAAAAGTCAAACCCTAAATTAGAAAAATACATATATATAAAAATTAAATTCTTTGGACATTGTTTCACTACCTTACTTGCCTGTTTTAAAGAGTAGACAAATTTTAAAAGAAAGACATTGGACTATTTGTTTTGAAGATATTTGGACGAGTTAAATCCCACAACATGAAGACTAATTGAATTAAAATTGAAGACATGAAGATTAGTTTCTTGCAGGTTAAGACTTGTTACTTGCGGAATAAGTAAAGTCACTTTCTATAGTTGAAGATTTTGGATTGCATCGAGACTCTTATGGAAGCATTATTTAATGTCGATTCTTGGCCTTACTTTATAGAAAAGTGGTTGGATTATAACTCTTATATAAACAAAACTTAAATAGTGTATAGTGTATTTAATGCTTAGGTTAAAGGTAACTAAGAGAGAAAAAGGCCTTGATAAAGCACAAATTTGTTCAACTTAGGAATGTGTATGTGTGCATTGCTTTTGCAAGCAATTAAGAGAGTCTCTTAAGTTGCAGAACTAAGCTTTTGAGGGGGAAGCTTAGAAGAAGAGTGATCTAGTCTTTGTATAACGATGAGGTTGCCAAATTGGTGAATGTTAGACCAATGTTAGGACTTAAATCATTGGTTGTATTGTGAGAAAGATAGCAAATCATTGCTTTGGACAAAACCTTATAAACGTAGATTGGAATTGAATGGCATAAACAATCTCGATATTTTTCTTTATGTTGTACAGTTTCAACTATTATTTTAGCCACAAATTTTGTTTTGCAAAACAAATACCTCTCAATTCTTCACTTACAATAAATCAAATGAACATGCCACAACTATATTATTAGCTAATGACATATCATTTAATGAAGTAGACTTGTAAAATTAATATTTTTCAATTGTTATAAAAATCTTTATTTTTTTAAATCGAAGGACTAAATTACGTGGCAAACCAATGTGAAAATGTGATAATGAGTTGAATTAAAATTAGTAAAATATAAGTCCGACGTATGAAGATGATTTAGATTTAGATTTAGATTTTTATTTTCAATATTCCAATCAACTTAGAAATAACATAAAATCAAACAAATAAGACAAGAATTCTCTTGGAATCATTAGTAAAGAAAAAGTTAAGATGGTGATCTTTAGCGACTACATTATAAGACTGACCTTCCTAAGAAACAAACTTCGAAAGAAATGCTACGCAAATTGCAACTTTAATAAAGACAAAATTTAATTTGTCAAAGTTATCAAAAATAAATAAATAAAACATACATCAATAAATTCTCTCGACAAAGATTTTTGACTTAGTCCACTCACAAAGTAAAACTAGGAAACATTTAGTTATTTATGTATAAAGTTATAAGTTGGGATCAACAAAATCAAGAAATTCGTGATATAAAAAAAATAATCATCACTCACAACAAATAAATTCCTATTAATCATCTTCAATTTTTTATTAAAAAATAGTTAAATAGATATATTAATCGTATTAACTGAATTATATGATCGTAAGGTATAGAGACAGATTTAGGATTTTACTCCAAAGGGGGTAAAATTTCTAAATCCGAATAACGTTTTTTTCTAATGTAAAAAAGTGTCAATTCTTCTCGGATAATTTTTTTTTATCAAATAAACCATGTAGCGACGTAAAAATTTAGCTCGGTCGCTAATTGTGTCGATTTATTAAATATTTGAAAACCATCTTTCGATTTTATGTAAAAAGGGAGTCGCCACCGATCTTTTTTCTAGGTGTGATCAGACACCTAATAAATCATTTTTTGAAAAGAAAATTTATTTTTGGATAACAAAAGGCCAAGTTTAGGTCTACGTCAAAATTCAGAGAAAAATTAGGGTTCGGGAGTCGGTTACACACGAGGAAGGTACTAGCACCCTCGTAATGCCCAAAATTGGTATCTTGCTAAACATGCGTTGTCTTAATTTTCAAAAATATGAGTTCAATGTAAGATTTAATCGTGACCCGATTGAAAAGACGAGAAATTTTAAATTTTGATTTGGTTTTTTTGAGTAGGACATACCGTTTTAATACGAGTCGATTGATGTTTACCCAACATAGCGATGAAATCGATGACTTAATGTTAAATTGGTACGTTGCCTTGTTTATTGAAATTAAAAGATCATGAGTAAAAATATTTAAAATAGTGAATGACAGAAAATGGGCAAGAGACAGGAGTTAGAAATATATCGAAGCACATATAAGTGTGACAATAATATTAAAAACAATAAAGATATATGCAATACTAGAATTAAACATGAAATGGAAGCAATGAATGTATATACATGATATTCAGAGTATGTACTGTTGCAGGCCAATTTCGGGCCCAATGTTTACAACCTTAACCCTCAACCCAATATAAGACCCATTAAACCCACTATCTAGTTACAAACCCATCAGACCTTTTTTTAACCTAAATCTAACCCAATACAATAAACCCAACACTCCTAGCCCACTCACAACCTAAGAAGCCCAAAACCTAAAACTCCTAAGTCAAACTAGGGTTTGAAAAATCGAAACCCTAGCCACTTCAATGCCATAATGACCAACTACCCCCCCCGCGCGCGCGCAATCATCACCATCGACACCACCGGCCACCACTCACGCCACCAACCACTCAAAGATCGGGTTCCATCGCCGCCCTAGCACCTACAAAACAAGGGGTTAGAAGCAATGACAAGCAATAGCAGAGCAAAAGCGAGAGAATAGTGTAAAAATAGTACAAGAATCGGGCTTTAAAAAGCCGAAAAGGGGGAAAAAAGGGGGACTCTTTTTTTTCGGTTGTTCTTTTGTTTTGAAAATCAATACAAAAGATAGAAAGAATTCAAACACGGATCTAAGCATAAAAGAGAAGAACATAATCAAAACAAAAGAAAAGTCGAAAAAACAGGATCAAAATCAGGAGCAAAAGGTGAATTTTTTTTTTTGTATTTTCGAAATCTTTTACACAAAGCATTTTCTTTCATTTTTATTTCTATTTATTTTGTGTACAAATACAAAATATAAGCATAAAATATAAAAAAAAAAAAGAAGAGAGTTTTACCTTTCCGCCATCGTGTACGTGCATGTGGTGCATGCGTGCACACGGACGGTGGCCGTTGAGGATCCGCGACTGGTCCTCACCGAAATCCTCTCCCTCTCTCCTCTCTCTCTCTTTCTTTTTTTTTTTTTCTCTGCTCTTGCTAATGAAAACAAAACAAAAAAATTTGATTTTATAAATTCATAAAACGGCGCCGTTTGAAGAACCCCCAAACGCGCCCAAAACGGCGTCGTTTTGGGGGTAACCCGACGACCCGACCCAGGGAGGCCTAGGATCCGCGTGTTTTTGGACCAAGGGTCTATTTGCGCCCTTGGTCCTTCCGCTTTTCTCGACTTTCGCGATCAAGTTCTAACAGATTTTGAAATTTGGCCCTATAATTTTCAATGGATTTCAATTTAATCCCTTGCCCTACACTGCGTTTCGGACAATAGGGAATATTGCGCTTTTAATCCCCCAGAGTTGTCCGCGTGTTCCAATAGGCCATTCCTCTTTATTTTCTTTTTAAATTCGCCCTGCAATTCTATTTTTACTCCAATTTTCGTCCTTTTCGTTTATTTTTCTTTTTTTCATATTATTAATATTATTATTATTATCATTTTGTTTTCGTTATTTATCTTATTATTATTATTATTATTGTTATTAGTACTTTTATTATTAATGCATGTATATTATATATGTATGTATATATGTTTATATATTCTATTATTGTTTTTAATATTATTATTCTTAGTTGTTATTTATCTCTAACATGTATATATATATATTAGGTAAATGTTTTGATATTGTATTATTATACATATATTATACATAAATTTTAACACTTTATTGTATATTTTTTATGTATTATTATACATATTTCAGTATATATATATATTTATACTTGTAAAATGTTATCAATGTTTTTATTTATTATTTATTAGTTTCGAAATGTATGTATTGTATTTATATTTTGGTACTACGTTATATATATTTTTGTATTATGTATATATATTTATTAAATGTCATATACTAAATGTTTCTAGTGATATTACCATATACGTATGTATTTTTTATCGCCTAAACATTTTTACTTATTACTTTTAATATATATATATATATATATGTTTTAAAGAAAATGGTATGATCTTTATATATCTTTACATTCATCATTATATTTATTATTTTATTCTAACGTTATTATGCACTTATTTTAAATATATGTATATGTTGGTGTAGTATTGTTAATATATACAATTTTTTTATTATTAGTATCTATAATATGTCTTGTATATATTCATTCTTATATATTACGTATATATATATATATATAAATATATGTCATGTATTCATATTTTTGTATCATGTATATGCTATTTATTCCTACAATTACGTATATATTTCAATAAGTATATACACATAACACTATTAATTTTTTTAATTTTATTTTTCGTCACTTTACACATTGTCATATAACATATATACATAATTCATTGTTTTACTTCATGTCTAGTGTTATTGTTATCATGCATAATATCAAATATATCATGAATATCTTTTGTTACTATTTCATCATTCGCTTCATATGTATCTCAGTAAATCGCATTTTCCTACAATGTTGTTCCAATATCCTTATTCATGATTTAAATCAATTTCAATAATCAAGGCAATATATCGAGTTAACATCAAGTCATTGAGTTCATCGCTATGTTGGATGAATGTCAATTGACTCGTGTTAAAGCGATATACCCTTATCAAAAACCGAAATAAAATTAAAATTTCTCGTCTTTTTTCGGATCACAACCAAATTTTAAATTAAACTCGTATTTTTGAAAACCAAGACAACATGTGTTTATAAGATACCAATTTTGGGCGTCGCGAGGGTGCTAATACCTTCCTCGCGCGTAACCGACTCCCGAACCCTAATTTTCCTCTGGTTTGTAACGTAAACCTAAACCTAGCCTTTTATTTTTGAAGAAAAATCTAATAGGTGCCCGATCACACCTAGAAAAGGGATCGGTGGCGACTCCCGGTTTATTTTTAAAACCAAATTTCAATTTCCAATTTTCTAATAAATCGCCACAATTTAGCGACCCGAAACCAAATATTTTTACGTCGTTACAGCTGGCGACTCCACTGGGGACAGGTTTTGAGAGTCGAATCAAATAAACACATTTTGTCAAAGTTTCCAAATTTCCTTGTTCATAGTAAATATTTGGTCGTGATCCGAAAATCTCGTTTTCAAAAATTCATGCAATTGCATCATGCTGTAAATATTTCTCCAAACTTGTTGGTTTTTTTTTAATTTTCAATTGTTATGGTTGTAATTTTGGTTTAGTTTCTTTAAAACGTAAAGGTTTACGAGTTTTTCCCCACGCACTGTGCACCTGCATTTTGCATAACATGAGCTCTATACCCGGGCTCCGTCCGTTTAAGTGAAAGTAAACGCTACGCCTTCGTGAGTTAACTCGTCCCTCCGCACAGGCTAGTTGATTCTTTTGGGTTTACATATGACTTATGCTTTCGTGAGTTAACTTGTCCCTCCGCATAGGCATAAGTAAATGTAATCCCTCGAATTGAACTCGTGAGCTTGTGATGAGCTACGACCGAGGCTTCGTGCTAGTCTTAGTAGACGATAGTACGAACGATTCGAGTACCTATCTAGAACCAAAACCGCATATAATGAACCATATGAGCCATCCAATTAGAGCCATACCGAACCTTTTTCCGCTTATAGCCACCAAAATAAGTACACGGGGATAATGCCTTTTTGCCTTTCATTTACATTGTTCATACAAAGAGATTTGGATGGGACAGTTTAATTTGTTTCTCAAATCATATGTGTTGTGTTTACTAACCAAGTTTGTTTGTTTTTATTTTCATCATGCATCATAGGCATCACATTAGGAAGGTGTTGATTAAAGGATAGTTGCCAAAGAACGGGTTTCTGATGGAGGAGTCAATTACACAAATAATCGAGAAGAATGCCGTGGTTCGAGACTGGTCTCTAAAAACTCAGAGAGAAAAGGGGACAGGCCTAGTGGAAGAGAGTGTTGCCAATTTGCCCGAACATACAACTGTGAATGTCCGCCAAAATAACCTTGAGGATTTGGTGCGAGTTTGGAACCAATGGGATTCGGACACTAGGCATTTTCACCGAGAGGTATGGAGATATAGCTCACTTGATCACCATTCGTGTAGACGAACAGTTGATTCAAGCCATGGTTCGATTCTCGGGACCCCACTTATCGTTGCTTTACATTCAATCAAGAGGATATGACTCCAACCATAGAAGAGTATGCTGCTTTACTCCGCATCGACAATGTGCAATTCGGCAAGATATACGTGAAGGAGCCTAAGCCATTGACCTTTAGAAAAAAATTAGTAAGACCGGATGCACATGACCGATGCATGGGTCGAAAAACAAATAAAAAGAAGAATGAAACAGTTTGCATTCCATGGTCTAGCCTACGAGAATCGGTTCTGAGTCATCCGGACATATTGAAGAGAGTTAATCTATTCGCCTTGGCCATTTACGGTTTGGTCATTTTCCCGAGAGTTCTCGGACATATTGAGGTCGCAGTATTTGATTTCTTCGAAAGGCTAAAACAAGGAGTCAACCCTGTCCCGACTATCTTAGCCGAGACATTCAGGTCTTTGAGTACCTGTCGAAGGGTTGGAAAGGGACGATTTATCGGATGTGCACAGCTGCTCAACGTTTGGATTTTGAGTCATTTTTGGAAAGTAGAGCGCACTCCATTCCACATGTTTTCAAAAACATTCGCCCCGCTAGAAGCTTACCTCAAGAAAGAGTGGCCGAAAGAAATCACCGAGCAACATTGGGTATCAGTGTTTCAGAATCTTCGCGCCGAGGATATAACGTGGAGAGCACCCTGGATCCGTCCTTCAGTTTTGCTATACAAATGTGGAAGCCAAGATTGGGTACCTTTACTCGGGTTATGGGGAGGAGTTGGATATGCTCCGCTATTAGTCCAAAGGCAATTTTCTTCGCGACAATTTATACCAGCAACCGGAGGGCTAGTGCAATTCGAGTTCGCTTTCGCGGGTGAGGGATATATGAAGAGAGTCCGAGACACTGCAAGGTCTTGGAATGAAATTCATTTCATGGAATTAGCCTTGTATGCTGATACTCTCACCCAAGACTATGACCTATGGAGAAAGCAGCGGGTAAGTAGTCAGCAAATCTCATCAACAAATTGCACTGCCCAGAACCCCTTTTTGGAGGAAATGCCGTCCGAGTTGGACATCGCTAGACAAGAATTCGAGCGAGAAAAAGCTAAGATGTCTAGGGACCTTAGTACCCTTCAAGAAGAAAACTATCAGTTGAAGATTGAAGCTCAAGTTGAAAGGTCCAGAACTGAAAAAGTACAAAGGGAGGCCGAGATCGTGAGAAACGATTTAAGGGACCTTCATTTGGAAAACAAGAAATTAAGAAGCACTATAAAGAATAGTGGATTGGGCAAGTCAACAGCTGAGTGGAAAGAAGAAATTAGCAACATCAAAGGAGGAATGGAGTTTTGGAAGGGAAAAGCAAAGAAAGAAGAGGAAAAGGCCGCGCGCGCTGCAATAGAGTTAAGAAGGAAGAATGCCGAGTATGAAAGGGTAATCATGAATTTACGAATAGTCATCTGAACATCGAGAATTAAAAGGAGAGTACGAGATTTAGAAAATATGCTACAATCTCGTCAACAACAATTAGATAACCTCACAGAAGGCTCTAGAAGAGAAGAATGATCGAAGACGATAGAGACATCCACGCGTCATTGAAGGAACTCTCCCAAGAAAAGAAATGCAACTCAACTTCTTGATCAATGAAATTCGCAAAGCGGCTATGCAAGTTGTTCAACTATCAGATGAAGCCGAAATTCTCAGTTGCCAATTCCCTCCGAGCCAAAGATCGAGTATATCAGAGTTTTTAGAGCAAGTGAAGAAACAAGGCAATGTGGCTAGGAAATTTGTGTAACTGTTGGAAAAAAATGAAAACTTTTTGTAACGTACTCTTCTGATAAATGAAATGCCTACATATGGGGCTATCTTGAAATCAACACCAAATCCTTGTATATTTATTCATAACTAACATTTATGCATCATTTATTCTTTGGACATTCATTCATTCATATACCCATTCATTCATTCATCGCATGTACATATCACCATCCACCGGAACTAAAAGAGCCATATAATCCGCAGTTGCAAGACTTCAAGACTGGAATCACGACATTCATACAGAACGCGTCGACAAACTAAGGCAATGGAAGTGAGTTCAACGAGAGAATCGAAAGGATGGAAAGGGCTCAAAAGAATTACAAGAGCAATCAAGCTAAATCGCAACAAGAGACGAGAGATCTAATGGTAAGATCTCGAGAGGATTCACTTGAGCAAAGAGATCAGATGGCCAAAATTATGGAGATGATGACAACTTTGGTCAAGGGAAAGGGACCCATGCAGAACCTCGATGTTATGGAACCTCAATCGAGAATTCACCACGATCAGGATCCACTCTATCCTCCGGATTCACTCCACCACCCGCATATACGACACGCAGAGGGTATGCTCAAGGAGAACCCACAAAGCTTGGAACATCGACCTATGCCACCGCTCCACCCACTAATTTGGGGCAAGGAATATTCGCGTCGAACCTGGGGCTACCCCTGCCGATCCCCTAGTTCCAGATCTAGACGACCCGCAGTAAGTAGCCAAATTGAAATTGGATAACCATGACGCGAAATATAAGAGTCCGGAGGAAAGACTCAAAGCAATAGAGGCACCGAGGTCTTCTCCGCGCTGGTGCCAAGGAACTCGCCCGTACAGATCTAATTTTGCCTCAGAAGTTCAAGGTGCCTCGATTTTGAGAAGTATGATGGGACTAGGTGCCCAAAAGCACATCTCATCATGTTCTGCCGAAAAATGATCAAGCACGTGAACGATGATAAGTTACTTATACATTGCTTCCAAGATAGTCTAACAGTGGTCACCCTCCGTTGGTACAACCAAATTTCAAAAGAGGAAAAGATTAGATCTCGGAAAGACTTGGCATCCGCATTCTCGCGAACAATACAAGCACACGATCGGACATGGTGCCGCACGGATGACCTTACAAATGATGGAGAAAAAGCCGTCAGAAACCTTTAGACAGTATGCGCAGAGATGGAGAGACGTCTCAGCCCAAGTGGAACCTCCACTAACAAAAACGGAGATAACCGTTCTCTTTATCAACACCTTAAAAGCGCTGCTTTATGACAAACTAGTGGGAAGTGCCACGAAGGAGTTTGAGATATTGTAATATCCGGGAGCTCATAGAGAACGCCGTTAAGAGCGGTAGAATGGAAGGTTCTGAAGGTTCGAAAAGGGCAGCGCCTATGAAAAAGAAGGAACCAGAAACCCACATGGTCGGGATGGGAAACCGCTATGCCTCTAACTCACATCCTAACCAACCCCGACCCCGAAATTTTCCACCTCCAAATTTCCATTATCCTCCTCAAACCCCTTACTACCAAATACCACCTCCTCCTACCCTATATACGCCATGAACAACCAAAGACCCGCCACCACTTTTTCACAAAACACTGCACTGCTCAAAACCAACCAGTAAATGAGCCAAGACCAGCAAGGCCTAATCTCGAGAGACCTCAATTCACTCCCATCCTCGTGTCATATGGGGAGCTATACCCAAAGCTCTTGGAAAAACAACTGATCTCTCCCCACTACATGGCACCCCTTAAACCTCCATATCCAAAATGGTACGATCCAAACGCTAGTTGTGCATACCATGCGGGGAACCAGGGGCATTCTACCGAGAACTGTCTGGCTTTCAAAAGGAGAGTTCAAGGGCTCATTGATGCGGGTATTTTGAGATTCGATGGTACTAGCAGTACGGCCGGAAATCCATTCCCAAATCACACCGAAGGGAATGTAAGCGCAGTAGAAGAAGAAGATAAACGACAAAGTAAAAGATGGGTTTCTGAAGTAAGAACACCTCTGCAGAGAATCTGGGAGGTGCTAGTTGAAAAAGGGTTGCTTTGTCCTTTAACGGAGTATTCGAAGGAAGGGATGCAAAGAGTCACAGTTTTTGCGAGTTCCATGGCGTCGAAGGACACGACATTCACCCGTGATGAATTCGTAAGATTGTTACAAAGTATGATGGATAACAAGGAGATAGGGATTTTTATAAAGTCAAGAGGCCGATAGTGGAGAAATATGTGCCTCGACAATCAATCATCAGTCCCCTTATAGTCTTTGATCGACCATTGGTGATTTACTATGACGCGAAGAGGAGCCGGTGAAACCAAAGATGATCATTGAAATACCATCTCCTTTTCCTTACAAAAATGACAAAGCGGTACCTTGGAAATACGATGTCAACATCGTAACACCCGAAAGTGAAAAACACAAGCCAGAATCGAAGCGTCGGGGAAGTGGGTCACTTCACCCGCAGTGGGAGATGCTATTCTAAAGAAATTGAACCGACAAAGAAAAGTAGCGATTTGAAGCAAAAAGGGAAAGCAGTGATGCACGAAGTTGAAGTCGAGCAAGAAATTCCACCGTGCAAGAAACCAAAAAAGCTCGTGAATGAGGAAGAAGCTCAAGAATTCTTAAAGTTTATCAAGCACAGTGAGTATAGTGTGGTGGAACAATTGAGTAAGCAGCCAGCGCGAATCTCAGTTTTATCTCTATTGTTAAATTCAGAGCCACACCGGAATGCTTTATTGAGGGTGTTAAATCAAGCTTATGTGGCTAATAACATATCCGTTGAAAAGCTTGATAGGTGGGTAAACAATTTGAATGCGGACAATTTCATCTCTTTTAGCGATGATGAGATACCGCCAAACGGTAGAGGATCGGTGAAAGCGCTGCATATCACGACTCGCTGCAAGGGCTACATAATACCGAACCGTACTCATCGATAATGGGTCGGCGTTAAATGTTATGCCATTGGCCACACTTTCCAGAATACCGATGGATTTGTCCTACTTAAGGCCCTGTCATTCCACACGTAAGGGCATTCGACGGGATGAGGCGTGAAGTTATGGGAAAGATTGAGATCCTCCGAAGTAGGCCCTTACATTTATGATGTCGAGTTCCAAGTCATGGACATTACACCCTCTTATAATCGCCTTTGGGGGAGACCCGGATCCATTCTCGCTGAGCGGTCCCCGTCATCCTCCACCAAAAATAAAATTTATCATGGACGGTACTGTCTCGGTCACGATCGAAGGAGAAGAAGATATTGTCGATCTCGTCTCTCGTTGATGCACCGTGTATTTGAAGTGAACAAAGACGCAGATGGAGTGTTCTTTCCGATCCCTTGAATTTGTGAATGCCACTTTTTGTTGCCGAGGGAAACAGAATTCCAAAGGTCAAACTATCGAGAAATACCGAATGGGTGTCAAGTTGACCGTAGGAAGAGGAGCTCGAGCAAGAAGAGGTTTAGGCGGACATCCGCAAGGAATAGTTAGGGCTTTAAAGCGAAGACACCACAAGGCTCGATACGGTTTGGGATTCCACTGACATGCGTCAAAGAAGAAGACGATGGAAGAAAGATCGTGAAAGGAGGATTGCAAGAACTTTGGGTCGAGAACCGAATGGGAACCAATAGAATACCCTCCTTTGTCAAAAACATTTAAATCTCATGGAATGATATACCTGGACAAGACGATCCACGAAACATGATGAGGATAATTGAAAGGGGTTTTGAATGTCGTGATAAATGTCATTGACAAAGGGGTGGTACAAGTAAAGATGTCTCGAGGATACGCCCTTGCCCTCCTGGTTTCATGTTGAACAATTGGACTTCCGAGGAGCTTCTTGTAGTTTATAAGACTTCAGAGTAATGCCAAACATTAACCTTCTATTGTGTCTTTAGATATAATAGAATTCTTTTGTAAGAGCGTGTATTCGCTCTTTATCATTTAAATGAATATCAATGAAGATGCATTTTGTCACGATTTTTTCGCATTATCGCTAATTTCATAATCATTTTCTCATTTCATAGCCCATATTCACATTTGCCACATTCCATGCCATAATATTCCTTTGTTGATTCCAATACTTGGATGCCCCTCTATAGTTTCTTTTTCCATTCAACTTTCAGGTGCTCAGATATCGATGACATGAACAAACCCGTTACGAGTCTTGAAATTGATTTTGAGAAGGCTATTTGTTTAGGGGAATTTGAAGCCGAAGAAAATGTTGAAGATTACGTCTCGTCTCCTGAATTGTTAAGAATGGTGGAACAAGAGGATAAACAGATTTTTCCTCATGAAGAATCTGTGGAAACAATAAACTTGGGCACTGAAGAAAGGAAACAAGAAGTGAAGATTGGGACTTCTATTTCAGAGAGCACCAGGCATAATTTGATCGCTCTACTTCGCGAGTACAAAGATGTTTTTGCATGGTCATACCAGGACATGCTAGGGCTAGATGAAGATTTAGTGGTCCACAAGCTCCCATTAAAGCCAGAATGCGAGCCCATCCAGCAAAAATTAAGACGGATGAGACCCGAAATGCTGCTGAAAATAAAAGAGGAAGTCAAGAAGCAATTTGACGCTGGTTTCCTACAAGCCTCCAAATATCCAGAATGGGTGGCTAACATAGTCCCGGTACCAAAGAAGGATGGCAAAGTACGAATGTGTGTAGATTATCATGACTGAATCGGGCAAGCCTAAAAGATAATTTTTCCTTGCCACACATTGATACGTTGGTGGACAACACAAAGCAAAACATTCGTTGTTTTCTTTCATGGGACGGATTCTCGGGGTATAATCGATCAAGATGGCCCCGAAGATATGGAGAAAACTACCTTCATAACAATGTGGGGACATTTCGCTACAAGGTGATGCCATTCGGGTTAAAGAATGCGGGGCAACGATCGTAGAGAGCTATGGTGACGTTATTCCATGACATGATGCATAAAGAAATAGAGGTCACGTCGATGATATGATTGCTAAATCCCGAGGGGAAGAAGAGCATATAGTGAATCTCAAGAAGTTGTTTGACAGTGAGAAAGTTCCGGTTAAAGCTCAATCCACCAAATGTACGTTGGGGCTACCTCGTGAAAGTTGCTAGGCTTCATTGTCGATGAAAGAGGTATCGAGGTTGATCCAGATAAAATAAAAGCCATCCAAGAGTTACCGCCCCACGCACGCAAAAAGGAAGTTAGAGGATTTTTAGGGAGATTAAACTATATCGCCCGATTTATCGCTCAACTTACCAACCAATGCGACCAATCTTTCGACTTCTTGAAAAACATAACCCCGAGAATGGAATGAGGAATGCCGGATGGCCTTTGATAAGATAAAGCAATACTTGTCTAGTCCTCCAAAGGTCTTTGTACCGCTTAACTCCGGAAGACCATTGATTCTCAGATTTGATCGTGTTCGAAAATTCAATGGGTTGTGTACTGGGGCAACACGATGAGACGGGAAAGAAAGAAAAGGCGATCTACTACCTCAGCAAAAAGTTCTACTGAACATGAGGCAAAGTATTCATCCATTGAAAAATTTTGTTGCGCTCTGGTTTGGGTAGCTCGGAGACTCGAGACAATACATGTTGTACCATACAACGTGGTTGATTTCAAAGTCGACCCGATAAAATACATGATGGAATCACCGGCACTATCAGGAAGAATGGCCCGATGGCAGATTCTCCTTTCGGAATACGACATTGCCTATGTGAGCCAAAAGTCGGTAAAAGGAAGCGCAATAGCCGACTTTCTAGCAACTCGAACGACGGAGGAATATGAGCCTTTAAGATTTGATTTCCGGACGAAGACTTACCTTGTGTGCATAATGTAAAGCAGTAACCGCAGTCATCAAAAGAGAAGCCATGGAGGATGTGCTTCGATGGTGCGTCGAATGCTTTGGGGCATGGAATTGGGGCAATCCTGGTATCACCAGATGGGAATCATTATCCGTTCACTGCAAGACTGAATTTCTTTTGTACCAATAATATCGCAGAATATGAGGCTTGTATCATGGGGCTTCGTGCAGCTATTGATCGAGACATCAAAATCCTAGAGGTATACGGAGACTCAGCCCTAGTGGTTTACCAGATCCGTGGAGAGTGGGAAGTGAGGGATCCAAAACTGATCAAGTACAGTGATTTAGTGGCCGAATTGATCAAGGAATTCATGGAAATAACTTTCCATTATTTTCCACGAGAAGAAAACCAACTGGCTGATGCCTTGGCCACTTTGGCTTCAATGTTCAAAGCAAGCAAAGAAGCAGAAATAATGCCCCTCAAAATGAGCATATACGAAACCCCGGCACACTGTTGTAGCATTGAGAAAGAGGCAGATGGACGTCCATGGTTCCATGATATATTAGAATATGTCAAGAATCAAAGGTATCCCGAATGTTTAACGAGAACGACAAAAGAACAATCAGAAGAATGGCAATGGATTTATTCTTGTGGGGACATCCTGTACAAAAAAGGAAAAGATCAGATGCTCTTGAGATGTGTGGATGATGTTGAAGCTAAAAAAATACTTGAAGAGGTCCATGAGGGAATCTGCGGAACACATGCCAATGGATTCAATATGGCCAGAAAGATCATGAGACTTGGTTATTATTGGCTGACAATGGAAAGTGACTGCATCAATTTTGCCAGAAAATGTCACAAATGCCAAATCTACGGCGATAAAATTCATGTGGCCCCTTCTCCTCTTCATGTCATGACCTCTCCGTGGCCTTTTGCTATGTGGGGCATGGACGTTATAGGGCCAATCTCTCCAAAGGCATCAAACGGACATCGATTCATCTTTGTAGTCATCGATTACTTCACAAAATGGATAGAAGCCGCTTCGTTTGCCAATGTGACAAGGACTGCAGTTTGCAGGTTTTTGAAAAAGGAGATCATTTGTCGGTACGGATTGCCTGAAAGAATCATTTCAGATAATGCCACGAATCTGAACAATAAGATGATGAAAGAAGTGTGCGAGCAGTTCCAAATAAAGCATCATAACTCTTCGCCCTATCGCCCAAAGATGAACAGAGTGCATTGAAGCAAACTAACAAGAATATTAAGAGGATCATTGGGAAAATGATCGAGACGTATAAAGATTGGCACGAGAAACTTCCATTTGCTTTGTTTGCATATCGCACATCTGTGTGCGAACATCTACTGAGGGCAACTCCTTTCTCTCTAGTCTATGGAATGGAAGCCATGCTACCTATCGAGGTTGAGATCCTCTCTCGCGAGTCTTAATGGAATCAAAGTTAGAAGAAGCGAGAATGGGTTCGAGCTCGATATGATCAGTTGAACCTCATCGAAGAAAAACGTCTAAGAGCAATTTGTCATGGGCAGATGTACCAAAAGAGAATGATCGCAGCACATGACAAGAAGGTACGACCAAGAGAATTCCGTGAAGAAGAACTTGTGTTGAGGAAAATTCTCCCGATACAAAAAGACCTGCGAGGAAAATGGGCACCAAACTGGGAAGGACCATACGTCGTAAAGAAGGCATTTTCAGGAGGAGCTTTGATCCTTACCGAGATGGATGGCAAGGAGCTACCAAATCCAGTGAACTCAGATGCAGTGAAGAAGTACTATGCTTGAAAGAAAAAGTCAAGATGAAAACCCGAAAAGGGCATCTAAAAAAAAAAAAAAAAAAAAGGGATCAGAGCGAAAACCCGAAAAGGGCGCTTTGATTAAACGCAAAAGATTAGGATGAAAACCCGAAAGGGCATTCTAATGAAGCAAGCATTTAAACTTACAAGGCAAGGTGTTTTAAACCGTACGACAAACAGTGAGACTACAGTATTTGAAGCATCTCTGAAAGCTCAAAATCTTCTACGCAAGGAGCCAGACTCGAAAAGATTCTTGATTGAGGAACGTGGAAGAGTTCATGTGTTGAATATCTAGAGCATTTGTATTCGTTGAATACGATCCTTTCTTTCTTTTTGATATTTTTACTCTCATTGGTTAACTTCCTTTGTGTGCCACACTTGAAATAAATGAATATGAGATATCATTTTTGTCCCTACTTGACCTTTTTTCATGCACCTCATTATGTGTTTATTTGCATGATAAATGGTGAAATGACATGCTCTAAACAAAATAAATGTTAAACATTACTCGGATGAAAATTTGATAAACACAAGAGCCTCAAAGCAAGAATAAAGTTCAACCAGGGGCTAAAGAGTGATATCTGAGAAACGTTGATTACTTGTAAAGCCTGAAGACGGGTACATGGCTTAAAGAGGAAGTCAAGAGCCAAAGTAATGAACGCGGATCTTCATAACAATTCGTGACAAAAAAAAAAAAAAAAAAAGAAAAGAAAAGGACAAGCGACAAACATGCTTGAGGAGCACTGCATAATCATGTAGACATAAAGGCATTTAAGACAAACATGTGCATATCATGATAACATCATGCATGACATATACAGGTACTCCAGCAGAGCAAGAAATGAATGAGAGTCGCAGATGAATCAATTTGAAAAGACACCTGAGTTCTACCAAAGGACAGGTTTTGGTATTTTGATGTTTTTAATTCATGCCTTTCAAGGAAAATCAACTCATATTGCGGGAAATGAGTTGAGCCTCAGGACACGCTGAGGTATTTTCAATGTCGGTTTTCAAGTGATGTTTCAAAAATCAACTCATATTGCGAGAAGTGAGTTGAGCCTCAAGAGACGTTGAGGTAATTCCAATTGATGTTTCAAAAATCAACCCATATTGCGAGAGGTGAGTTGAGCCTCAAGAGACGTTGAGGTAATTTAAATTCACGTTTTCAAAAAATCAACTCATATTGCGAGAGGTGAGTCGAGCTCCGGGGCACGCCCGAGGTACCTTCAATTTCTGCTTTTTTCGCAAATTCTGCTTTTCAATTCATGTTTTTCAAAAATCAACTCATATTATGAGAGATGAGTTGAGCCTCAAGACACGTTGAGGTAATTTCAATTTCTGTCTTTCAAAAATCAACTCATATTGCGAGAGGTGAGTTAAGCCTCAAGACACGTTGAGGTAACTTCAGTTTATGTTTTTCAAAGAATCAACTCATATTGCTAGAGGTGAGTTGAGCCTCAGGAAAGTCGAGGTATGTTAAATTTCTATTTTCAATTTATGTTTTTTTCAAAGATCAACTCATATGGCGAGAGGTGAGTTGAACCTTTAATTCTTGTTTTTCGAAATTTACTTTTCAAATTATCAACTCATATTGCGAGAGGTGAGTTGAGCCTTTTAATCTCTGCTTTTAATTTCTATGTTTCAAAAATCAACCCATATCGCGAGAAATGCGTTGAGCCTCAGTTCACATGCTGAGGTATTTTCAATTTTCATTTTTAATGTCTGTTCATATTACGAGAAATGAGTTGAGCTCAAGATCACAGGCTGAGTAAAGAATAAAGACTGGAATTGATTAAGGACACCAGATTTGGCCTCCCTGAAGTTGCAGTGAGGCAGGTCAAAGTTGCAAATCTCGTTCCCTGAAGTTGCAGTGGAGTTGATCGAAGATATCAAAGTTCGCCTTTCTAGAGTTACAGAAGAGAAGACCACAAATCCTAATCTCACTGAAGCGATAGAAGAGCAGATTGAAAATGTAGATCTTATCTTTCTGAAGTTACAAGTGAAGCAGATTGAAGCTACAAGGCATATATCAGAAGATACAGTGGATTGAACTAAAGTTACGAGATACGGTGGACCGGAAGAAGACTATATGAACAATAAGAGCACCAATGAAGTCAAGACTCGACAGGATAGGGCAAAATTGGCCTTCCATTTTTGTCTTTGCTCTATTCTCGTTACACGATAATGAGCAAAGAGGGGCAGCTGTTGCAGGCCAATTTCGGGCCCAATGTTTACAACCTTAACCCTCAACCCAATATAAGACCCATTAAACCCACTACCTAGTTACAAACCCATCAGACCTTTTTTTAACCTAAATCTAACCCAATACAATAAACCCAACACTCCTAGCCCACTCACAACCCAAGAAGCCCAAAACCTAAAACTCCTAAGTCAAACTAGGGTTTCAGAAAATCTGAAACCCTAGCCACTTTCAGCGCCGCAACAGCCAACTACCCCCCCACGCGCGCCGCAATCATCACCACTGACACCACCGGCCACCACTCTGCCACCAACCACTCAGCACTGGTTCCATCGCCGCCCTAGCACCTACAAAACAAGGGGTTAGAAGCAATGACAAGCAATAGCAGAGCAAAAGCGAGAGAATAGTGTAAAAATAGTACAAGAATCGGGCTTTAAAAAGCCGAAAAGGGGGAAAAAAGGGGGACTCTTTTTTTTCGGTTGTTCTTTTGTTTTCGAAAATCAATACAAAAAGATAGAAAGAATTCAAACACGGATCTAAGCATAAAAGAGAAGAACATAATCAAAACAAAGAAAAAGTCGAAAAAACAGGATCAAAATCAGGAGCAAAAGGTGAATTTTTTTTTTTGTATTTTCGAAATCTTTTACACAAAGCATTTTCTTTCATTTTTATTTCTATTTATTTTGTGTACAAATACAAAATATAAGCATAAAATAAAAAAAAAAAAAGAAGAGAGTTTTACCTTTTCCGCCAGTGTCACGTGTGGTGTGGCACATGCCATGACGGGACGGCGGCCGTTGAGGATCCGGCGACTGGTCCCTCACCGGAAATCCCTCTCCCCTTTCTCCCCTCTCTCTCTTTCCCTTTCTTTTTTTTCTCTGCTGCTGCTGCTAATGAAAACAAAACAAAAAAATTTGATTTTATAAATTCATAAAACGGCGCCGTTTGAAGAACCCCCAAACGCGCCCAAAACGGCGTCGTTTTGGGGGTAACCCGACGACCCGACCCAGGGAGGCCTAGGATCCGCGTGTTTTTGGACCAAGGGTCTATTTGCGCCCTTGGTCCTTCCGCTTTTCTGGACTTTCGCGATCAAGTTCTAACAGTTTTGAAATTTGGCCCTATAATTTTCAATGGATTTCAATTTAATCCCTTGCCCTACACTGCGTTTCGGACAATAGGGAATATTGCGCTTTTAATCCCCCAGAGTTGTCCGCGTGTTCCAATAGGCCATTCCTCTTTATTTTCTTTTTAAATTTCGCCTGCAATTCTATTTTTACTCCAATTTCGTCCTTTTTTCGTTTATTTTTCCTTTTTTCATATTATTAATATTATTATTATTATCATTTTGTTTCTGTTATTTATCTTATTATTATTATTATTATTGTTATTAGTACTTTTATTATTAATGCATGTATATTATATATGTATGTATATATGTTTATATATTCTATTATTGTTTTTAATATTATTATTCTTAGTTGTTATTTATCTCTAACATGTATATATATATATTAGGTAAATGTTTTGATATTGTATTATTATACATATATTATACATAAATTTTAACACTTTATTGTATATTTTTTATGTATTATTATACATATTTCAGTATATATATATATTTATACTTGTAAAATGTTATCAATGTTTTTATTTATTATTTATTAGTTTGAAATGTATGTATTGTATTTATATTTTGGTACTACGTTATATATATTTTTTGTATTATGTATATATATTTATTAAATGTCATATACTAAATGTTTCTAGTGATATTACCATATACGTATGTATTTTTATCGCCTAAACATTTTTACTTATTACTTTTAATATATATATATATATATGTTTTAAAGAAAATGGTATGATCTTTATATATCTTTACATTCATCATTATATTTATTATTTTATTCTAACGTTATTATGCACTTATTTTAAATATATGTATATGTTGGTGTAGTATTGTTAATATATACAATTTTTTTATTATTAGTATCTATAATATGTCTTGTATATATTCATTCTTATATATTACGTATATATATATATATATATATAAATATATGTCATGTATTCATATTTTTGTATCATGTATATGCTATTTATTCCTACAATTACGTATATATTTCAATAAGTATATACACATAACACTATTAATTTTTTTAATTTTATTTTTCGTCACTTTACACATTGTCATATAACATATATACATAATTCATTGTTTTACTTCATGTCTAGTGTTATTGTTATCATGCATAATATCAAATATATCATGAATATCTTTTGTTACTATTTCATCATTCGCTTCATATGTATCTGTAAATCGCATTTTCCTACAATGTTGTTCCAATATCCTTATTCATGATTTAAATCAATTTCAATAATCAAGGCAATATATCGAGTTAACATCAAGTCATTGAGTTCATCGCTATGTTGGATGAATGTCAATTGACTCGTGTTAAAGCGATATACCCTTATCAAAAACCGAAATAAAATTAAAATTTCTCGTCTTTTTTCGGATCACAACCAAATTTTAAATTAAACTCGTATTTTTGAAAACCAAGACAACATGTGTTTATAAGATACCAATTTTGGGCGTCGCGAGGGTGCTAATACCTTCCTCGCGCGTAACCGACTCCCGAACCCTAATTCTCCTCTGGTTTGTAACGTAAACCTAAACCTAGCCTTTTATTTTTGAAGAAAAATCTAATAGGTGCCCGATCACACCTAGAAAAAGGATCGGTGGCGACTCCCGGTTTATTTTTAAAACCAAATTTCAATTTCCAATTTTCTAATAAATCGCCACAATTTAGCGACCCGAAACCAAATATTTTTACGTCGCTACATGTACATAATATATATATATATATATATAGTAATAATATTAGAAATATACTATAATATTCACAATATATACATGATATATATAAAAATACAATATTAAAAAGGTATATATACATACATAATGGAAATAAAATATATATACGTAGTATTAAAAATATATACATAATATATACATACTAGAAATAATAATAATATTAAAAAAAACAAATATTACATAAATACACTCATATAACAAACATATACTAATACTAATAGCATTGATAATAATAATAATAATAATGAAAAAAGTATATATACCAAATAACACATAATAATATTACAATAAAATAATAAGTAACCATAGTGAAAATAATGAGTATAAAATATAATGATATATGAAAATGATACTATATATATGAAGTATACATACATATACGTATAATGAAATAGATGTACCAATATCAACAATAAAATATAATAGGGATAAAAAAAATATGGTAATAGTATATACATAATATGGGATTAAAAGAATATACACATGTATTAAAAATAATAATACTATTAAAAGAATAATTATTAATAATGTTACGTAAAATTATATATATGTGCATGTTAGAAATATTAATTGAAGCTAAAACTAATACTAAAGAACCTAATGATATAATATAATATAAAATAAAAATAAAGAAATAATAGTAATAATATGAAAATTAATAATAGTAATAGTGACCATAATGGTAATATATATATAAATGAACAGTACTAATAGTAATAATAATACTAAAATAATTAATTTTAATAATAAAGTAATTAAAAAGGATCTAATCGAATTAAAAATAAAAGGCTTGGGGCGAAGTTGAAATAAAAAGAAGGAAAGGGGACCTATTTCAACGCGCACAAATAGTGGACGGACTAAAAACGAAATAAATCCCTCCACCCAAAATGCGCAGCAGCATTGAGGACCGAATTGGAAAGCGCAACAAATTATAGGGCCAAATCAAAATACATAAAAACCTGATTGAAAATCATAGAAAAAGCGGAAGGACCACGCGCGCAATTAGCCCCTAAGAGCAAAAACACGCGGATCCTAAGTGGGTTGGGTCGGGTCAACCCGATCCAGGGCAAAACGACGTCGTTTTATGCCCTGGATCCCAAGGTCAAAACGGCGCCGTTTCAATAATAGTATAAAAGTCAAGTTTTTTTTTTTCTAATTTTCATTTCAGCTGTGTTTTGGAAAAAAAAAAGAGAGGAAAGGGGTTTAGAAGCTCTGGGCATGGACGATTTTCGGCGATCGGACTACCTACCGCCATATACGATGGCTGGAAGTGCAAAACTGACTCCTTTGTAAACCTTTTGTTTCCCCACCCCAGATCTGTAGTTAGAACACCCAAAAACCTCACGAATGCTGCTGGAAATCGAAAGAAACCTCTCGGTTCTAATATCTCCGATCACCTCCTCAAAAACGGTAAGAGTTCGTATTTTTTTATGTATTTATCTACGAATAATAGTGGTAAAAGGGAAAAGAAATACAGAAATCACCTTTCTCTTGTTCGATTGCCTCTCAATATTTGTTTGTGTTTGTATTATCTTGCTTTTTTTGAATATTCAGAAAAAAGAAAAAGAAAATCCCCCTTTTACAACCTTTCATTCGGGTTTTATAACCCTTTTTCATGTACTTGTTTATTGCTTGTTGTTTGCGTGTTCTTGCAGGAGTAGTTGGAGCAATGTGGTGGCAGAAGGCAGGTGACCGGTGCTGCAGAGTTGGTGGCCATGGCAGACGGCAGGAGGCTGAAGACTCTAGGTGCGGCGCACCTAGGGTTTGGTTGCTGATTTGATTGGGATGGGCAAGGGTTTGGTGGGATTTAGGCTGTTAGTTGATGGGTTTAGACTTCTGTTGGGCTCCGGGTTTGATTGTAAACGGGCCACAATTGGCCTACAGCAGTTGCCCCTCTTTGCTCATTGTCGTGTAACGAGAATAGAGCAAAGACATAAAGAAAGGCCAATCTTGCCAAGTATTGACTTCTTTAGTGCTCTTCTTGTTCAGGTAGTCTCCTTTCAGCCCACCGCATCTTGTAGCTTTGGTTCACTCCGCAGCATCTTCTGATATACGCCTTGTAGCTTCAATCTACTCCAATGTAACTTCAAGGATATGAAATTTGTGGCTTCGATCTGCTTCACTGTAACTTCAGAAAGGTGAGATCTACAACTTCAATCTGCTCTTCTATCGCTTTAGTGAGATAAGGTTTGTGGTCTTTTCTTCTGCGACTTCAGAAAGGCAAGATCTAATATCCTCGATCAGCTCCACTGCAACTTCAGGGAGACAAAATTTGGTGTCTTCCATCAGCTCCAATCTCTATTCTTTACTCGACATGTGATCCTGAGCTCAACTCATTTCTCGCAATATGAATTGACTCTTTAAAACTAGACATTAAAAACAGAAATTGAAAATAGCTTAGCACGTGAGCCAAGGCTCAACTCATTCTCGCAATATGAGTTGATTTTGAAAACAGAATTTGCAAAATAGATTTTGAAAATACCTCGGCATGTGACCCGAGGCTTAACTCACCTCTCGTAATATGAGTTGATTTTTGAAAAGCATAAATTGAAAAAACATAAATTGAAAATACCTCAGCATGTGAGCCGATGCTCAACTCACCTCTCGTAATATGAGTTGATTTTTTGAAAAGCAGAAATTGAAAAACAGAAATTGAAAATACCTCGGCGTGTGACCTGAGGCTCAACTCGCCTCTCGCAATACGAGTTGACTTTTTAAAAAAAAAACAGGAATTGAAAATACCTCAGCGTGTGACTTGAGGCTCAACTCACCTCTCGCAATATGAGTTGACTTTTGAAAAGCATAATTTGAAAAAACATAAATTGAAAATACCTCAGCATGTGAGCCGAGGCTCAACTCACCTCTCGCAATATGAGTTGATTTTTGACAAACATAAATTTAAAATACCTCAACGTGTCTTGAGGCTCAACTCACTTCTCGCAATATGAGTTGACTTTTGAAAAACGAAAAATGAAAATACCTCAGCGTGTCCTGAGGCTCAACTCACCTCTCGCAATATGAGCTAATTTTTGAAACATAAATTGAAAATACCTCAACGTGTCTTGAGGTTCAACTCATCTCTCGCAATATGAGTTGATTTTTGAAAACAGAAATAAAAATATCAAAATACCAAAACCTGTCATCTAGTGAAACTCAGGTGTCTTTTCCTTTGATTCAGTACAGCTATCATCACATCCTCTCGCTCTACTAGAGTACCTGAATGTGTCATGCATGATATGCAAATGTTTGTCTTAAATGCCTTTATGCCTACATGATTATGTTATGCGCCTTAGGCATGTTCGTCGTATGTCCTTCTTCGTCACGATTTTCGTGATGATCTACATTCATTACTTCGGCTCTTGACTTTCTTTTTAGGCCATGTACCCGTCCTCAAGCTTCACAAGTAATCAACGTTTCTCAGATATCACTCTTTTTGCCCCTAGTTGAACTTTGTTCTTGCTTTGAGACTCTTGTACTTATCAAATTCTCATCTAGGTAATGCTCAACTTTTTTTTTTGTCCAGAGTATGTCATTTCACTATTTATCATTTAAATAAACCACATAATGAGATGCATGAAAATGGTCAGGTAGGGACAAAAGGGATACCTCCCATTCATTTATTTCAAAGGTAACAAACAAAGAAAGTTAACCAAGAAAAGTAAAAGGTATCATAAAAAGGAAGTGGATCTCATTCAACGGATACAAATGCTCTAGATATTCAATACATGAACTCTTCCACGTTTCTCAATCAAGAATCTTTTCGAGCATGGCCTCTTGCGTAAAAGATTTCGAGCTTTTAGAGATGCTTCAAATACTGTAGTCTTGCTGTTCGACCTACTGTTCAAATCACCTTGCTTTTTTTTTTAAGCCGAGTGTTTGCTTCATTAGAACGCCCTCTCAGGTTTTCATCCTAATCTTTTGTGTTAATCAAGACGCCCTTTTCGAGTTTTCACCTTGATCCTCTCTTCTTTTTTTTTTTAGATACCCTTTTCGGGTTTTCATCTTGATTTTCTTTTTTCAAGCATTATATTTCTTCACAGCATCTGAGTTCACTGGATTCAGTAACTCCTTCCCATCCATCTCGGTGAGAATCAAAACTCCACCCGAGAATGCCTTCTTCACGACGTATGGTCCTTCCCAATTTGGTGCCCATTTTCCTCGCAGGTCTTTTTGTATTTGGAGAATCTTTCTCAGCACGAGTTCTCCTTCATGGAATTCTCTTGGCTGTATTTTCTTGTCATGCGCCGCGATCATTCTCTTCTGGTACATCTGTCCACGACGAATTTCCTTTAGACATTTTTCTTCGATGAGGTTTAACTGGTCATATCGAGCTCGAACCCATTCTGCTTCCTATAATTTTGGCTCCATTAAAACTCGTAGAGAAGGGATCTCAACTTCGATGAGTAACACAGCTTCCATTCCATAGACCAGAGAGAAAGGAGTTGCTCCTGTATATGTCCACACAGATGTGCGATGTGCATACAAAGCGAATGGTAACTTCTCGTACCAGTCTTTATAGGTTTCGGTCATTTTCCCAATGATCTTCTTAATATTTTTGTTGGCTGCTTCAACAACTCCGTTCATCTTTGGGCGATAGGGCGAGGAGTTATGATGCTTTATTTGAAATTGCTCACACACTTCTTTCATCATCTAGCTGTTCAGATTTAAGGCGTTATCTGAAATGATTCTTTCAGGCAAGCCATATCTACAAATGATTTCTTTTTTCAAAAACCTGTAAACTGCAGTTTTCGTCACATTGGCAAATGAAGTAGCTTCTATCCATTTTGGGAAGTAATCAATAACCACAAAAATGAATCGGTGTCCATTAGAAGCTTTTGGGAAAATTGACCCTATAACATCCATTCCCCACATAGAAAAAGGCCACGGAGAACTCATGACGTGAAGGGGCGAAGGGGCTACATGAATTTTATCACCATAAATTTGACATTTGTGGCATTTTCGTGCAAAACTAATGCAATCACTTTCCATCGTCAGCCAGTAATAACTGAGTCTCATAATCTTCCTGGCCATAGTGAAACCATTGGCATGCATCCCATAAATTCCTTCATGGACATCTTGAAGTATTTTTCTAGCTTTAACATCATCTATGCATCTCAAGAGCACTTGATCTTTTCCTCTTTTATACAAGATGTCTCCATTAAGAACAAATTCCACTAACATTCTTCTGATTGTTCTTTTGTCATTCTCATTTGCTTGTTCGGAATATTTTTGATTCTTGATATATTCTAAGATATCATGGAACCATGGCCGTCCGTCTGTCTTTTTCTCAATGCTACAACAGTGTGCAGGGACCTCGTATATGCTCATTTTGAGGGGCATTATTTCTGCTTTTCTACTTGCTTTGAACATTGAAGCCAAAGTGGCCAAGGCATCAGCCAATTGGTTTTCTTCTCGTGGGAAGTAATGAAAAGTTATTTTTTTGAATTCTTTGATCAATTCAGACACTAGATCACTGTACTTAATCAATTTCAGATCCCTCACTTCCCAATCTCCACGGATTTGGTAAACCACTAGGGCTGAGTCCCCGTACACCTCTAAGATTTCGATGTTTTGTTCAGTAGCTGCACGAAGTCCCATGACACAGGCCTCATATTCCGCTATGTTATTAGTACAGAAGAAGTTCAGTCTTGCAGTGACAGATAATGATTCCCGTCTGGTGATACTAGGATTGCTCCAATTCCATGCCCCAAGGCATTTGACACACCATCAAAACTCATCTTCCATGACTTCTCTTTTGATGACTCGGATTCCTTTTCTATGATGCATATTAAATCTTCATCTGGGAAATCGAATTTTAAGGGCTCATATTCCTCTGTCGTTCGAGTCGCTAAGAAATCAGCTATTGCGCTCCCTTTTATCGACTTCTGACTTACATAAGCAATGTTGTATTCTGATAGGAGGATCTGCCATCGTGCTATTCTTCCTGAGAGTGCAGGTGATTCCATCATGTACTTTATTGGGTCCAGCTTTGAAATTAACCATGTCGTATGATACAACATATATTGCCTGAGTCTCCGAGCTACCCAAACCAGAGCGCAACAGTATTTTTCAATGGACGAATACTTTGCCTCATATTCAGTGAACTTTTTGCTGAGGTAGTATATCGCCTTTTCTTTCTTTCCTGACTCGTCTTGTTGCCCCAATACACAACCCATTGAATTTTCGAACACAGTCAAATACAATATCAATGGTCTTCCCGGAGTTGGCGGTACTAGCACTGGAGGGCTAGACAAATATTGTTTTATCTTATCAAAGGCCATCTGGCATTCCTCATTCCATTCTTCGAGGTTATGTTTTCGAAGAAGCCGAAAGATTGGTCGCATTGATTGGTAAGTTGAGCGATGAATCGGGCGATATAATTTAACCTCCCTAAAAATCCTCTGACTTCCTTTTGCGTGCGCGGAGGTGGTAACTCTTGAATGGCTTTTATTTTATCTGGATCAACCTCGATACCTCTTTCACTGACAATGAAGCCTAGCAACTTTCCTGAGGTAGCCCCAAACGTACATATGGCTGGATTAAGCTTTAGCTGAAACTTTCTCAGCCTTCCCAACAACTTCTTGAGGTTCACTACATACTCTTCTTCCCCTTGAGATTTAGCAATCATATCATCGACGTAGACCTCTATTTCTTTATACATCATGTCGTGGAATAACATCACCATAGCCCTCTGATATGTTGCCCCAGCATTCTTTAACCCAAATGGCATCACCTTGTAGCAGAATGTTCCCTACATTGTTACGAATGTAGTTTTCTCCATATCCTCAGGGGCCATCTTGATCTGATTATACCCCGAGAATCCATCCATGAAAGAAAATAATGAATGTTTTGCTGTGTTATCCACCAACGTATCAATGTGTGGTAAGGGAAAATTATCTTTAGGACTTACTCGATTCAGGTCACGATAATCCACGTACATTCATACTTTGCCGTCTTTCTTTGGTACCGGGACTATGTTAGCCACCCATTCTGGATATTTGGAGGTTTGTAGAAAGCCAGCATCAAATTGCTTCTTGACTTCCTCTTTTATTTTCAACAACATCTCAGGTCTTATCCGTCTTAGCTTTTGTTGAATGTGTTTGCATTCTGGCTTTAATGGGAGCTTATGGACCACTACATCTTCATCCAATCCTGACATGTCCTGATATAACCATGCAAATGCATCTTTGTACTCGTGGAGCAAAGCAATCAAATTATGCCTAGTGCCACCTGAAATAGAGGTCCCAATCTTCACTTCTTTCTTCCTTTCTTCAGTTTCCAAATTTATTGTTTCAACAGATTCTTGATGAGGCAGAATATGTTTATCCTATCGTTCTACCATTCTTAGCAAGTCAGGAGAAGAGACATAGTCTTCAGCATTTTCTTCAGCTTTGAATTCTCCTAAACAAACAGCTTTTTCAAAATTGATTTCAGGACTCGTAACGGGTTTTTTCATGCTGTTGATATCTGAGCACCTGAAATTTGAATGGAAAAGGAAACTATAGAGGGGCATCCAAGTGTTGGAACCAACAAACGAAATGTTATGGCATGGTATGAGACAAATGTAAAGATAGGCTATGAAGTGAGAAAATGATTATGAAATTAGTGATAATGCGAAAGATCGTGACAAAAGGCATCTTCATTGATATTCATTTGAATGATAAAGAGCGAATGTAAGCTCTTACAAAAGAATTCTATTATATCTAAGGACACAATAGAGGGTTAACATTTGAGTATTACTCTGAAGACTTATAAACTACAAGAAGGTCCTCAGTAGTCCAATTGTTCAACATGAATCCCGGGGAACAAGGGCGTATCCTTGAGACATCTTTGCTTGCATTAGCCCCTTTGTCAATGACATTTATACTGACATTCTAAAGACCCCTTTCAATTAATAACAGCGTACTTCGTGGATTATCTTGCCCGGGGTATATCATTCCTGCAGATGTAAATATTTTTGACAAAAGAGGGTACATTATGGGCTCCTATTTTAATTCTCGGCCTAAAGCTCTTACAATCCTTCTCTCTTGATCCTTCTTCCACTGTTTTCTTCTTTGATGCGCATCTGGTTAGAATCCTAAACCGTATTGAGCTTTGTGATGTACTGGCTTTAAAGCCCTGACTATCTCTTGCTGATATTTCCCTAAACCTTTTATCGCTCAAGCTCTCCTTCCTACAGTCAGCTTGATTCCCATTCTGGTATTTTTTGATAGCTTAGGCATGGGAATTCTGTTTCCCTCGGGAACAAATATGGTGTTGACAAATTCGAGAGACTGGAAGGAATATTCCACTGCGTCTTTGCTTACTTTAAGGTACGGCGCATTAGCAGAGATTGATGCGACAATGTCTTCTTCGCCCTCGACTGTGACCAAACAACCATCCATGATAAATTTCATTTTTTGGTGGAGGGGTGACGGGACTGCTCCAGCAGAATGGATCCAAGGTCTTTCCAAGAGACAATTGTATGATAGTGTAATGTCCATGACTTGAAATTCATATCGTATATATAAGGACCCACTTCTAGAGGGATCTCTATCTTTCCCATGACTTCTCGTCTTGTCCCATCGAATGCCCTTACTGTGGAATGACAAGGCCTCAAATAGGACAGATCCATAGGAATCCTGAAAAGCGTGACCAAAGGCATGACATTGAGTGCCGACCCGTTGTCGATGAGCACGTTCGGTATTATGTAGCCCTTGCAGCGAGTCGTAATATGCAGTGCTTTCAGTGAGCCTCTATCGTTTGGCGGTATCTCATCATCACTAAAAGAGATGAAATTGTCCGCGTTCAGATTATTCACCCACCTATCAAGCTTCTCAACAGATATGTTGTTTGCTATGTAAGCTTGATTTAACACCTTCAGCAAAGCGTTCCGGTGTGGCTCTGAGTTTAACAGTAGGGATAAAACCAAGATTCGTGCTGGTTGCTTATTCAATTGTTCCACCACACTGTATTAGCTGTGTTTGATAAATTTCAAGAACTCCTGTGCTTCCTCCTCATCCACAGGCTTTTTAGTTTCTTGCACGGTTAGAGTTTCCTGCTCAACTTCAGTCTCGTACATTACTGCCTTTCCTTTTGTTTTAAGTTTCTATTTTTCTTTATCGGCTAGAATTTTTTAGAATAACACCTCCCATTGCGGGTGAAATGACCTACTTCTCCAACATTGCCGGTTGCGACTTCAGGTTTTTCACCTTTAGGTGTGACGATGTTGACATCGTACTTCTATGGTACTGTTTTATTGTCCTTATAAGGGAAAGGAGATGATACTTCGATGATCACTTTTGGTTTCACCGGCTCCTTCTTCGCGTCGTAATAAATTTTTAACGGTCGGTCAGCACTATACGGGAAACTTGACGATTGATTGTCAGAGGCACATATTTCTCCTCTATTGGCCTCTTCGCTTTTATAAAAATTCTCAATCTCCTTATTATCCATCATATTTTGCAGTAATCTCCTGAACTCCTTGCAGGACTGAATGTCGTGCCCTTCAATACCATGGAATTCGCAAAAACTTTGACCTTTAGCATTTCTTCCTTTGAATACTCCGTTAAGATGACAGAGCAACCCTTTTTCAACTAGTACCTCCCAGATTTTCTGCAGAGGTGTTCTTATTTCAGAAACCCATCTTCTACTTTGCCGTTTGTCCTCCTCTCCTACTGCGCTCACATTTCCTTCGGAGTGGTTTGAAAATAGATTCTCGGCCGTACCGTCAGTACCATCAAATCGCAAAATGCCCGCATCGATGAGTCCTTGAACTCTCCTTTTAAAGGCAAGACAGTTTTCCGTAGAGTGTCCCTGGTTTTCGGCATGGTATGCACAACTAGCGTTTGGATCGTACCATTTTGGGTATGGAGGCTTAAGGGGTGCCATGTAATGGGGAGATATTAATTGCTTCTCCAGGAGTTTTGGGTACAGTTTCACATACGACACAGGAATAGGAGTAAATTGCGATTTTTCAGGATTGGGTCTTGTTGGTCTTGGTTCGTTTTTGGGTTGGCTTTGAACGGGTACAACGTTTTGTGTGAATGTAGCAACGGGTCTTTGATTGTTCGTGGCGTATACGGGGTAAGAAGGAGGTGATCTTTGGTAGTAAGAGGTTTGAGGAGGGTAATAGAAATTCAGAGGTGGATAATTTTGAGGTCGGGGTTGGTTTGGATACGGATTAGGGGCATAACGGCTTCCCATTCCCACCATGTGGGCTTCTGGCTCTTTCTTCCTTACGGGTGCTGCCTTTCTTGAACTATCAGAGCCTTCCATCTTTCCACTCTTGATGGCACTCTCAATAAGTTCTCCGGATATTACGATATCTGAAAAATCCTTCGTAGCACTTCCTACCAGCTTGTCATAGAATGATATTCTCAGAGTATTGATAAAAAGAACCGTTATCTCAATCTTAGTCAGTGGAGGCTCTACTTGGGCTGAGATATCTCTCCACCTTTGAGCGTATTACCTAAATGTTTCTGCTGGTTTCTTTTCCATCATTTGTAGAGTCATTCGATCAGGCACCATATCCGACACATGCTTGTACTGCTCACAGAATGCTGACGCCAAGTCCTTCCAGGATCGGATCTTTTACCAGAGCTGACATCATTTCCAACATCTTGGCCATTTGATCTTTTTGTTCGAGCGATTTTTCTCGAGATCTCACCATTAAGTCTCTTGTTTCTTGCTGCGACTTGGCCAATTACTCTTATAATTCCCTTTGTATTCTTTCCATCCTTTCAATCCTTTCATTGAATTCAGCCTCCATTACTCTAGCTTGTCGGCGCATTTTATACGAATGGCGTGGTTCTAGATTTGAAGTATTGCAACTGCGAATTATATGATTCTAGCCTTAGCGAATGATTATGAGATATGCAATGAATGAATGAATGCATAAATGTCAAATGAATGTTAGTCATGAATAATATGCAAGAATTTAGTGTTGATTTCAAGACGGCCCCTATTTAGGCATTTCATTTATCAAAAGAGTTCATTACTAAACATTTTGCCATTTTCGATTCAGCCATTACACAAACTTCCTAGCTATATCACCATATTTCTTTACTCGTGCTAAGAACTCTGATATGTTTGATCTTCGACTTGGAGGGAATTGGCAAATGAGAATTTCAGCCTCTTCCGATAGTTGTACCACGTGCATGGCTACCCCATGAATTTCATTGATCAAATAGCTAAGTTGCATTTTTTTTTCTTAGAGGCTTTCTTCGTAACCTCGAATGTCTCTATCATACTGACTATTCTTTTCTTCCAAAGCCTCCCAGAGAGTATCTAGCTGTTGTTGACGATCTTGCAGCATGTCTTCTAAATTTCGTATCCTCTCTTTTAGTTCTTGACGCTTAAATCGACTAGTCATTACCTCGGCAGACACAGCTTCGTATTCGGCGTTCTTCTTCCTTAACTCCATCATAGCCCTCACAGCATTTTCTTCTTCTTTCTTCGCTTTCCCTTTCTAGAATTTCATCCCTCCTTTGATGTTGCTTAATTTTTCTTTCCATTCCGCTGATGAATTGCCCAACCCACTGTTCTTTATTGTGCCTCTTAACTTTTTATTTTCTAGATGGAGGTCCTTTAAGTCATTTCTTACGACTTCAACTTCTTTTTGCACTTTTCCAGTTCTAGATCTTTCAATCTGAACTTCGATCTTCAGTTGGTAGTTTTCCTCCTGAAGAGTACTAAGGTCTCGAGACATCCTAGCCTTTTCTCATTCAAATTCTTGCCTTGCCATTTCTAGCTCAGATGGCACTTCTTCCGAGAAAGGATTCTGGACGGTGTAATTTGTGGACGAGATGTGCTAACTATTCACTCGTTGCTTTCTCCATATGACATAATCTTGGGTGAGAGTGTCAGCGTACAGAGCTAATTCCATGAAATGAATCCTCTTCCAAGACTTTGTAGTGTCTCGGACCCTTCTCATATAACCTTCACCAGCGAAAGCAAACTCGGACTGTGCTAATCCTTCGGTGACGGGTATGAATTATCGTGAAGAAAATTACCTTTGGACCAGTAACGGAGCATAACCAATTCCTCCCCATAATCCAAGCAGTGGCACCCAATCTTGGCTTCCCACTTTGTATAACAGAACCGAAAGGCGTATCCACGGTGCTCTCCAGGTTATATCTTTAGCACGAAGATTCTGAAAAACCGAAACTCAATACTGTTTGGTGACCTCATTTGGCCATTCTTTTTCGAGATAAGCTTCTAACGGGGCAAATGTTTTAGAAAACATGTGGAACGGTGTGCGCTCTACTTTTCAGAAGTGGCTAAAAATCCAAACATTGAGTAACTGCGTACATCCAATGAAACGACCTTCCCCTTTTCTCCTACAGATGCTTGGTGATCTGAAGGTTTCGGCCAGGATAGTTGGGACAAGGTTGATTCCTTGTTTTAACTTTTCAAAGAAATCCAGTACTGCAACTTCTATATGCCCAAGAACTTTTGGGAAAACGATCAGACCGTAAATGGCCAAAGCGAACAGGTTTACCCTCTTTAACACGTCGGGGTAGTTCAGAACCAAATCTCGTAGGGAAAACCATGAAATACAGCTGGTTTCATTCTTCTTCTTTATCTGTTTCTCGGCCCATATGTCGGTCATGTCTGTCAATCTCATTAACTTTTTCTTGAAAGTCATTGGCTTGGGCTCTTTCACATATATTTTGTAGAATTGCACATTATCGATACGAAGCAAAGCAGCGTATTCTTCTATAGTCGGGGTCAGGTCTTCTTGATTGAAGGTGAAACAGTGGTAAGCTGGATCCCAGAATCTGACCATGGCTTGAATCAATCGTTCGTCAACGTTGATGGTAATCAGGTTGGCTATATCCCCGTATCTTTCAGTGAAGATTCCCCTAGTGTCCGAGTCCCACTGATTCCAGATTCGAACCAATTCTTCCAGATTATTCTGACGAACATTCACAGTTATGTGCTCGGGTAGATTAGAAACACATCCTTCCATTAAACTATCCCTTTTTTTCTTTTTGGGTTTTCAAAGACCAATCTCGGACCACGACATTTTTCTCGGTTGTTTGTATAATCAACTCTTTCATCAGAAACCCATTTTTTGGCAACCGATCTCTAGTCAACACTTTTTCTAATATGATGCCTATATTGCATGATGAAAAATAAAGCAAAGACGAGCAACCCTGGTTAGTAGTCAAATATAGGCAGAAAAATCATGGAAAATTCATTAAATTACACTACCCGATCTAGTTTTTTAAACCAACCTAATTCCCTTTGTATACAAAGTAAAAGTGCAAAAGGTAATAGGCGTTTCTCCTGTGTACTTATTTTGGTGACTACTAAACGAGCGGAGGTTCGGCATGGCTCTAGTTAGGGGGCTCGTACGGTTCACTATATGCGATTTTGGTTCTAGGTAGGTACTCGAACTGTTCGTACTATTGTCTACTAAGACTAGTACGAAGCCTCGGTCGTAGCCCATCACAGGCTCACGAGATCAATTCGAGGGGTTACATTTACTTATGCCTATACGGAGAGACAAGTTACTCACGAAAGCATAAGTCATATGTAACCTGAAAGTATTCACTAGCCTGTACGGAGGGACGAGTTAACTCACGAAGGTGTAGCGTTTACTTTCACTTAAACGGACAGAGCCCGGGTATAGAGCTCATGTTATGCAAAATGCAAGTGCACGGTGTGTGGGGAGAAACTCACAAACCTTTATGTTTTATTTACAAACAAAACTAAAAGACTAAAACCATAAAACTTAGAGCTGAAAAACAACAAGATAAAACAAGTTAGAAAAATATTTACAACATGATGCAAATGCATGACTTTTTTGAAAACAAAAATTTGAGGATCACGACTAAATGTTAATTTGAACAAAAAACTTTGAAAATTTTGACAACACGAGTTTAATTCCAGACACGACTCTCAAAAATGCGTCCCCAGTGGAGTCGCCAGCTGTAGCGACGTAAAAATTTAGCTCGGTCGCTAATTGTGTCGATTTATTAAATATTTGAAAACCGTCTTTGATTTTATGTAAATATGGAGTCGCCACCGATCTTTTTTCTAGGTGTGATCGGACACCTAATAAATTATTTTTTGAAAAGAAAATTTATTTTTGGATAACAAAAGGCCAAGTTTAGGTCTACGTCAAAATTCAGAGAAAAATTAGGGTTCGGGAGTCGGTTACACACGAGGAAGGTACTAGCACCCTCATAATGCCCAAAATTGGTATCTTGCTAAACATGTGTTGTCTTAATTTTCAAAAATACGAGTTCAATGTAAGATTTAATCGTGATTAGATTGAAAAGACGAGAAATTTTAAATTTTGATTTGGTTTTTTTGAGTAGGACATACCGTTTTAATACGAGTCGATTGATGTTCACCCAACATAGCGATGAAATCGATGACTTAATGTTAAATCTGTACTTTGCCTTGTTTATTGAAATTAAAAGATCATGAGTAAAAATCTTCAAAATAGTGAATGATAGAAAATGGGCAGGAGACAGGAGTTAGAAATATATTGAAGCACATATAAGTGTGACAATAATATTAAAAACAATAAAGATATATGCAATACTAGAATTAAACATGAAATGGAAGCAATGAATGTATATGCATGATATTCAGAGTATGTACGTAATATATATATATATATATATATATATATATAAATAGTAATAATATTAGAAATATACTATAATATTCGCAATATATACATGATATATATAAAAATACAATATTAAAAAGGTATATATACATACATAATGGAAATAAAATATATATACGTAGTATTAAAAATATATACATAATATATACATACTAGAAATAATAATAATATTAAAAAAACAAATATTGCATAAATACACTCATATAACAAACATATACTAATACTAATAGCATTGATAATAATAATAATAATAATGAAAAAAGTATATATACCAAATAACACATAATAATATTACAATAAAATAATAAGTAACCATAGTGAAAATAATGAGTATAAAATATAATGATATATGAAAATGATACTATATATATGAAGTATACATACATACATGTATAATGAAATATATGTACCAATATCAACAATAAAATATAATAGGGATAAAAAAAATATGGTAATAGTATATACATAATATGGGATTAAAAGAATATACACATGTATTAAAAATAATAATACTATTAAAAGAATAATTATTAATAATGTTACGTAAAATTATATATATGCGCATGTTAGAAATATTAATTGAAGCTAAAACTAATACTAAAGAACCTAATGATATAATATAATATAAAATAAAAATAAAGAAATAATAGTAATAATATGAAGATTAATAATAGTAATAGTGACCATAATGGTAATATATATATATATATGAACAGTACTAATAATAATAATAATACTAAAATAATTAATTTTAATAATAAAGTAATTAAAAAGGATCTAATCGAATTAAAAATAAAAGGCTTGGGGCGAAGTTGAAATAAAAAGAAGGAAAGGGGACCTATTTCAACGCGCACAAATAGTGGAGGGACTAAAAATGAAATAAATCCCTCCACCCAAAACGCGCAGCAGCATTGAGGACCGATTGGAAAGCGCAACAAATTATAGGGCCAAATCAAAATACATAAAAACCTGATTGAAAATCATAGAAAAAGCGGAAGGACCACGCGCGCAATTAGCCCCTAAGAGCAAAAACACGCGGATCCTAAGTGGGTTAGGTCGGGTCAACCCGATCCAGGGCAAAACGACGTCGTTTTATGCCCTGGATCCCAAGGTCAAAACGGCGCCGTTTGAATAATAGTATAAAAGTCAAGTTTTTTTTTTTTTCTAATTTTCATTTCAGCTGTGTTTTAGAAAAAAAAAAAGAGAGGAAAGGGGTTTAGGAGCTCTGGGCATGGACGATTTCCGGTGATCGGACCACCGTCCGTCCGTCACCGGCGACCAGAAGTGCAAAACCGACTCCTTTTTAAACCCTTTGTTTCCCCTAACCCAGATCTGTAGTTAGAACACCCAAAAACCTCACGAATGCCACTGGAAATCGAAAGAAACCTCTCGGTTCTAATATCTCCGATCACCTCCTCAAAAACGGTAAGAGTTCATTTTTTTTTTATGTATTTATCTACGAATAATAGTGGTAAAAGGGAAAAGAAATACAGAAATCACCTTTCTCTTGTTCGATTGCCTCTCAATATTTGTTTGTGTTTGTATTATCTTGCTTTTTTTGAATATTCGGAAAAAAGAAAAAGAAAATCCCCTTTTTACAACCTTTCATTCGGGTTTTATAACCCTTTTTCATGTACTTGTTTATTGCTTGTTGTTTGCGTGTTCTTGCAGGAGTAGTTGGAGCAATGCGGTGGCAGAGGGCAGGTGACCGGTGCTGCAGAGTTGGTGGCCATGGCAGACGGTAGGAGGCTGAAGACCCTAGGTGTGGCGCACCTAGGGTTTGGTTGCTGATTTGATTGGGATGGGCTAGGGTTTGGTGGGATTTGGGCTGTTAGTTGATGGGTTTGGACTTTTATTGGGCTCCGAGTTTGATTGTAAACGGGCCAAAATTGGCTTACAACAAATCAATTTAATGTTTTCTAAAAAACATGAACGATTTATTTGTAAAAAATTAAAAGAAAAAAAATCACACTATATAAAATTAAATATTTCTTTCTAATATGTAAAAAAGAATAATTAATACTATACTAAAATTTTCATAAATATCATTATAACTCCAAAAATTAAATTAAAAAAAAAACTTGGCCTTAGTCCTATTTCTCAATACTAGGCATCCCAAATTGCACCCTCGCTTTTTCATAAAATCGAACTCATAATTATAGAATCTATTGAAAAATACTTTGTTGATATAAAGTATAACCTTATGGTTTAAGAGAACGAATTATATGAAATAAATTTGACCAACAGGACTAAAACCTTCAAACTAAGTCCAAATATTCTTTGAGTAAGAGCCATTAGATAAAAAGAAAAAAAAATGTTTGTCCTTTGATCAAAATAAGCATAAACTAAACAAGAGTTTGAAAGAGTAATTTTTTTTTATTTATAAATAATATAACACTTTCTTTGATTTTTTTTTTTTTTTGAGTCTGGTCGTGAGGTTTGAATATTAAGTATGAATCATAGTTTAAATACTTTGTGATCCATTTTATATATTCCATGCTCCAGATACTAGAATGATTATCACGTATGTTATATAACGTGGATATCAAATCTAAAATACAGAATAATTTATATATAAAATTCAAAAATTTAAAAATTTTAAGGGGACGATGGCCCCGCACCCCATGGATCCATCTTGGACTAAAACATACATTTTGGAAACTCAAGTTTTAAGCTCAATTTTCTTCAAGTTGTGGATTTGTTTTACATCAATATTACATTTATTTACATGTGTATTGATTCTTAGATTAATTATTTGTTTATTTTAATCTGTTAACCATTATTATAAGTTATAATATTTTATTATAATTGTAATTTTATTTGTATTAATAGCTTCATCAAGAAATACAGATATATCCAAACTCTGGTCAACAACAAAAACCTACTGTCCTTAAAAGCTATTAAACATGAAAGCGACAACAAAAGGAAATAAAACAAGAAGCAAGGGAGAGATAATGTAAGCAACAAACTCTTTTTAAGGCGACAAAAGATGATACCTAGAATGATATAAAAATGAAAGTGCAAACACTACATGTGGAGGTAATGCCCCCATCCCTTGGGCATGGATCTATTAAAGTAATTTCAGAGTAGTGTGAGTAGATACCATCCGGTACTTTGGACCTTGGATCATTTTCCCTAACCAACCTCGCCATTGAAAAGGTCATTGCCTCTGCATCACCCTCCATTAAGGATTCCCCGTCCTTGTTTGTGGTCCCATTAGTTTCAAACCCTCATCATTCCTTAGATAACTAAGCTGATGCTTCATTAACTCAATTTCTTTCTAACAAGCCCATCGAATTTCCTCTTCTTTGCATTTTGTCTAGCAACCTTCTTAATATGTAGAGAGTCTTGACCCTTTTCCCTCTCCCTATTTCTTGGAATTCCACCTCTTCAATTTTTCTCTTGAAATTCTATTTCTTAGGTCAACATTTTTATTATTATTTATATGTTTTCACAGTTTTCTATTTAAAAATTTTAAACTTTTAAATTAATAAATAATAAAATTGCATTTTGATGCCCCAAAAAATTTATTCAATTATGGCTCTCGAAAGTAGTTTCTAGTTTCGCCTTAAGGGGGTGTTTGATATTATGAAAAGTGATTACTTTTATGAGAATTTAATTAATGGAAGTGTGATTCTCGCATTTGGTATACTAAAAAAATTCAGTTTTATAATGTAACTTTTATTTTGAAATCCGAAGAAATTCAATCTTAGTACGAATGCAAAATTGAAGAGGCTATTGTTTTGGAATAATGGCATAAAAATTGACGTCCCATATTTCGGAATTGCAAGTCATTTTCTGTAAATGTCGGAATTGCTTTACAAATGAATGATATCACTAGAAGCATGCATACAGCTATTTCTTTATCATGGTACAGTCCAGGAAAAAAAAGATTGCATTTGGTCAAAGATCCCGAGACCCCGCCAGCGAACAATGCCAATTTCTGCCTAAAACTCGGTTATTCAGCACCGTTCATAATTGAAAAACAAAATAGAAGGAACCCGAAATTGTTGAAATTTGTGCTCTTCATGCTGTTTTTTTGGACAAAGTTTTTCATTCGACGATGATGGTTAATATATATAAAGGTATAAATAATAAAATAGTACTTATGAAGTTGATATTTGATTTTTTTTATTATAAAAAATGGCATCAATATTATGTTTCATTATCTTAAGTGGTACATATTTCGTTACCCAAATCATCTCGGCCATTAAAAAATCTATTAACTAATTATTTTATAATACATAACACTTTTAAATTAAAAGAATTAATTTAAAGTATAAATATCAAAGTTAATTAAATTAAAACTTTTCAATTATCTTTTTTTTACACTTTCTCCCTCCCTACCACAATTCTTTCTTCTCTTTTAATGCCATTTTTTTAACTGTTAGATAACTTTTATTTTTGCAATACTCTTCCTTTTTTTCTTTAGCTCTTTCCCATTATACGAGTTTTATGTTTTATCTGGGTTTTTTTTTAATTGTAGAGATTCGTTCGGCATTAATTATTCTATGCAAAGTATATAGAAAAGAACAAAGAAAGTTATTTTTAAGAAAAATAATACATGAATTTTGAATTGGGGTGAGAAAGGAATTGAAATTTAAGGTTAAAAATGGAAAAGAAGCGTCAGAATCTGGGTTTTTTCATCGAAAACTAGATTTGGATGAATTTTCTGATGGGTTCTTAAAGTTTTCATCATCGAAGTTTTTCAGTGAAGCATAAAAGAGACGAATATGTTTATAAGGTTAAAAAAAAAAAGCTTAAGGAAATAATATTTAGGTTAAATTTTGCTATTAGACCCTATACTTTGTGTAAATTGCGGATTTAGTAGCTGTACTTTAGTTTGATCAATTTTAGCCCCTATACTTTTTAAAATTTGAAATTTTAGTCCTAACTCAATGGTAACAGTTAAATATGTTTGGTTAAAATATGTTATTAGTCATGTATTATGTGTAAAGTTATATATTTAATCCACGTTTACCAATTGGATCATTCTTAGTGGCTATATTTTTTGAATTTCAAAATTTTACTCTTAATACAAATGACCGTCGTTAAATCTATTAATTGATTTTTTGTGAGTAATATGTGAAAATAACAAACATACATAGCATTACGCATGTGATAATATGTTTGACACATCAAATTTTAAAAATAACAAAACTTAATGTATTTAATAGTTATCATTTGGTTAGGATTAAAATTTTCAAATTCTAGAAGTATAGGGATTGAAAATGACAAAATTAAAGTACAAGTACTAAATCCACAACTTACACAAAGTACAAGGTCTAATAGCAGAACTTGACCTAATATTTAACTTTTTTTCTTTGATTTTTATTAGTTTTAAAAGTTCCACATGTCACAAAATGATTGGTTAAGATTTTTTTAATGGTTAGAATAATTTGGGTAATAGAGTATAGTTTAGGTACAATCAGGGTAACAGAGTTAGTTTAGATAACAGTTGTGTCAAAAAAAAATTTAAGTACCAACTTGAGAAAAACTGTATAATTTAGATACTATTTTGTAATTTAAGCCTATAAAGAGATGAAGGGGTGAATGCAATCTCAAAATGACAAAATTGTTTTTGAAGGTTATTTTTTTTTGAAAATTATAAAATTAAAATTGAATATAATGATAAAATTACTTTTTAACTTTTCTAGAATCTATAATTTAATTTTGGTATCTTAAAATTTTAATAATTCTAATAATTATTTTAAAATTAGTTTTATGTAAAGTACAAAATTAAATTCTAATGAATTAAAGTAAAAAGCTTAACTTTTTTTTTTTATAAAATAGAAGAATGAAAATCATAATTAGACCAAAAAAAACTTATAAACTCTTCATTATTGATGAAAATTCAACAATTAAAATTAGCAAAAACAATGAAAATATTTTTCAGATAAACAAATATTATGCACACAAGATAATATCTCTTGATCTAAACCATCAATTAGTGGATGTATTTTAGGATTCTAATGAAGTTATTGATATCTAAGGATTGAACCACAACTCCTAGTATTAGAAGTGAAAATACACCACACATAATATTTTCTTATGTTTCTGTTAGAGGTTGTTCATTTTTAGCATTATTATGGTCATGTGCTTATCTTGTTCATAACAAACATTTATAAGAGAGATCCCGACTCTTCTTATTGAAATAGCACCACTTGTTATATTTATATAGGTAGAGTTCTTTTGATGTCTATATTATTTTAAACATTTAAACAATAATTAGTAAACTTAATTAAGAGTGTTCAAACTCATCCTCTATACGCAATGGGTTGCACTAGTCTCTACTAAATTTGTTTTAGAATGTGTTTTGCTAGTGCATCACAAACACATGGTGATAAATTATTTTATTCATTGAACTTTAAAATCAAAAGTTACTAATTAAAAGTTAAGTTCCTATTATCGATGTCAAATAATAGGGTTGAAATTCATTCTAATTGTAGTCTAATATGCCCAAACTTTCAATTTTAAAACATACTTTTAGATATCGTATCTAAGAAATAGTTTAGCATTGTTTGTGACAGCAACTCTTATTCTCATTAAAACAAATTATAACCATTCTATTTTCCTAACTTTTATCCAACTTGAATACAATTTCTAGTATAATTGGATAAAATAAATAAAGAAGCCCATCACTCTAATCCTTTAAATGGCCTTTTTAATAATATAACTAAAATTATTAGTTTGTATAATTTTGTTTGTAAAATTATTCTAAACTTTACTACACTATGGCGGTGCATATATGATTTCTTTAATTTATTCTAAATTTATAAAAAAAATTGACACACTTATCATGTGCAAAATATACCCTTTTTTAAGAATGTTTATATCGTATATATCAATATGCGCCTTCATTCATTTTTTCATGATTTGGTGGATTTTTAATATTATTGTCACATTATTAGGAGGACTCCAAATGTTTAATTATTTGATATTTTAAATTTACATTTTTATAGTTGATTGAGTTTTAGCTCAATTAGCATGTGTATCATTACCAATGCAGGAGGATGTGGATTTGAGTAAACTATAGCGCATTAAAAAAATATATCATTTTTAATGAGATTATTAAAAAAAATTACATTTCTAAAAATCTTTTACTACTCACATAATTACTTTCTTTATAGTTTATAGGCATGATAATAATATATCATTTGGAATTTATGATTCTTTTTTTTTAATTTTATGCCATGTGCTACTACTTATAGGTATTATACTTATAGTAGTGATGCAAATTTTTTTATTTAGCAATTTTCACATTACTTGTAACAATGATGACTGATACGTAAATGATCTATAAACAATAAATGCATAATTAAATAGCAAACTTACAAGATCATTTGATAAGAAATTAATCTTGATAGCTATCTACTTTTCATTGCCTGAAATCTTGGTAATGTAGAGAAATTCAAGTATTCCTTAGAGAAAATTTGTTCTCTCTTACTTAAAACCATATTCTTGATCAAAATCAGATTAATAACTCTTTTAATGCCCTAACCATGATATCTTTGACCAATTACCACGTATTTTGTCAATGAGCAAATGGCATTAATGGGCTAATGTCACCTATATATAAACGGTTAAATATTGCCATTTTTCTTTTGCCTCTAGTGCTGAAATACATTCTTGGTAATCCTCATTTTATACATATATTAATTGCATAGCCATCCATTGATTTTGCATTGAAAGAAAACTCATATAAACTAGCCATTGATTGTGCCTTTAAAAGAAAATTCATTTGGCCATTAAAAAAATTCATCCATTTCACTGCAACTCTCAGAATATATAAATTAGTAAATTGCAATCTAGATAACATAAAATAAGACTCATGCAATAGAATGAAAGAAATAGTAGGCTTACTTGTGTTAGTAATCGAAGACCAAACATCTTTTGTTATTTTTAACCACAAATTAATTATTGCTTCAAACTCTAACTTAAAAGGATGCATTATGGTGGCAACTTGCTATCATTCTCTTGTCCACCATTACAGCCTTAAAGTGAATTCCCATACGAAATCGTATTAAAGTCTTAAAGATTGTTAAATAAATAAATAAGAAAATTGAAACTAGAAAAATAAAAAAGGTTTTATTATGTCTTCAAGATACAATTAAAGTCCTCAATACTTAAATAATTAATACAAAAGTCCTTTATATAGATACAAAATAGATATATCTTTTAAGTAAGATACCCATTTGTAAGAATCTATTTTTTTTTTGCCTTGTTTGGTTACTAGTGTAATAACATAAGGAAAAAGTTTATTTATCACCTATGTATTGCAATAGTTAGACATAAAATAAAGAATAGTTAATACAAATTTAAACTTAAAACTAATAAGGTAAGTAAAAACTCATGTAAGAAATAAGATCTCTTCAAACTAAGCGAAAATTATATATTCTCTTTGTTAAAAATAAGTCATGTGAATGGTTAAATATTACCAATTGAATTAATTTAGTGTTAACTCTTATACTAGAACATGCGTAACAAATAATACTCCAACCAAATGGGCATTAATGAGATATCCTTTTACAAGGTTGTGTTAATTTATAAGTTAACTTTATATAAAATTATGTCTTTAAATGATAATTTAACGTATTAAAATTATATCTATATGACATAATTATTCATCAATAATTATAGCATGCTTAATCTTTTTAGATAATACAATATTATTACCTATCAACATTATAAACTACAAACACCGAAGTGCATATTTTAGCTTCTACAATATATTATAGATATTAGTTACGTTGTTTTTCAACTAATAGTTAGTTTGTTAATAATTGGTTAGTAGTTAGGTTGGCAGTTAGTTATCATGACTATAATATGTTAATGAAAATTTCAGAAAATTCTCACAAACTAAAAATATGTTATAAGTAGCGGCAAGTTCAAGAATTTTGCATTGGAGGCTAAGACATAATTTAAAAATTTTTACGTGCCAAAATGAAAAAAAAACATTTGTGTCAAATAGTATAAATTAAATTATTAATTTTTTTTTTGATACATCAAAAATATTTTTTTTCTCATTTAACCAAGATGCTATAAAGGACTAATTTGATTATTATTATGTTTGAAGAGGAGCTAAAAATGCAAAGCTTCTACTTGAGTTTTACTTTCATATTGCGTAAATCATATAAATTATCTCTAGATTTATTTTAACTTGAATTCCATCATGTGTGAGTCATCTTCAAAACTATTTTGTGTTTGACTACGTATATTAAATTAATTACACTTTGTAATGTTTAATTATGATTCTAATTGATTTAGATACGAATAGTTTTTAATTATAATTTCACTTATAAACTTCAAAAAAATAGTAATAATAACATTTAATTATGAACTATCATATATAAACTTGTTATAACAATTAAGTTATGCATGATTGAAGGGATGACTATGGTGATGGTTCACACTGTAAGTGATGTGGAAAACTACTAAAAAAATAGTGGTTCATAACGTATGTGGTGCAGAGAGCCACTATGGTAGTGGTTTGAGAGGTTGATAACTCTACAAAAAAGAGTTGTTTTGCTCTTATTTTAGGTCGAATTTAAGTATTTTCTTTTCTAATTTTAATTGTTTTAGTAATAAAAGTTGGTTTATTCCTATTTTTAGTTTAAGTTTAATTTTATCTTAAGTTTGTGTTTTTATGTTTATTTTCAAGCTAATCTTGCAAATGGTAGCTATTAGTATTGTGATGGAGCTTGGAGATATCTTTTGGAGCAAGTAAAGTGGAAGCAAAACATGAAGAAAAATCGTCCTTAATAGCCTACTCACCGCCTGGATGGCAATGCTTAGATGGCACGCCAAAGAAATGCCACTTGGGTAGCTTCTTTCCACCTAGAAAACCAAAATGTTAAATTTTGATTAATGATAGTTTTCACCTATTTTTAAACTTAAATTTGGTCCACTTAAATTGGAAATAAGGAAGAATTCGAGGAAGATTATCAAGGGGTGCCTCCATGGCCATTTGGGACAAGATTAAAGGATTTTAAAGGCAAATTTCAAGGGAGTACAAGGAGGAAGATTATTACTCTAGCATTTGATCTTCTTTTTCTTTTGTTTTGGAGCTCATATTGATTTTCAATTTTTGTTATTATTTTGAAATGCCCTTTGCGATGAGGAACTAAACTCTTTTCTTTCTAAGGAACTAATGAAGCCATATGTTTAATTTCAACTGAATTATTTCTTTATTCTTATTCTTATGCTAATAAAAGTTGTTTATATTGATTTGCGTTTAATGCTGTTCCTTGTTTAGCCAAATTTGAAATTGTTTTAGCGTAATTTAAGTGAAACTTGGAGAAGGAAGCTTAGATTAGATCCAATCAATATAATTTATGATTGACCTTTGAAATTGTCAATTTCTGGTTGATAGGAATATACCTAAACACCATAGGTAACTAGATTAAGGTTGATGCTTATTGCTTTCATTATATTGCAATTATCATAGAAATATAAAAAAATTGGTCTAATAATTAAATTCATTATTGGTTCGGGAGAACTTAGAGATTAATAAAAAATCCTAGGTAAACATCGAAAGTATAAGGTTAGGAGGATAGAAAGACTCGTTGAAGGAAGATATAATGGGGAAGTTAGACACCTAGACTTATAGATATTAATAAACTTCTGTTTTGATTTTTGCAATTGTTTTTTTTTTTAATTTCACAGCTTATATTTTTAATTCCCCTTTCATTATTTTAACTTGGATTGAATTACATTAGTGTACCAATTATTTAGCTCAATTTGATATTTGGGATATCAATATTTTTATATTACTTGTATGGTATGTGTGCTTGCAAGTGTTTGAAAATTCTGCAACAAGGGTACCTGAACAGAGTGTAAGTTATGTATCTTGATCTTGCGTCTCTTACTTGGTAGGTGTCCTATATCATGGTGTTGAAAGGGAATAATTATAGAGAGAGATTGTATAAGTGTGGTAGAGCAATAAATGTGAAACTAGATTATTATTAGAGTCGACTTGAGGGGATAGGATGGAACGTCCATCAAATTATTGATGTGATAAATTGATAGATATTGATAGAAATATTTCCTTAAATATGATATATTCTAAATTCGGTGATATCACGAATGTATAAGTAATTATTTTTTAATGCTTAAAGAAATAAAAAGCACTCCTATCAACCAATAATTTCCCGGACAAACGATCTCTTCTCCAATTACTCTAACAAAAGGATTTGCTATATATCTTATCACAATTATTGTCACAATCGATGGTACAGGGAATTGAATTTTCAATCCATCACAATTCAAGCCCTTTTCGTTTAATAGATAAATAAATTATAAATCTATAGCACACAGCCCACAAGAATGGACCCACCGCTTGATTTTGCTTTATTCATTTTCTTTTTCATTCCATACAATACTGATAATTAAAATATAATATAGTAAAACTTAAAAAGTACAAAAAAAATTACATACGCAGACTAATAAATAATTTCTTTGTCTGAAATCTCCATTATTTGATATTCATATTTGACTTTGGATTAAATTCGAAAATGAAATGAAAATAAACTTTAAATAAAATGGGATACATTACTTGAAGGAGAGGAAGAGAAAGGGGTGAAGAAATTAGACATGATTGAGTGGCGGTCAATAGAAAGAGTGGGAGAGAAGGTAGAGGGACTGTGACTGTGAAATAGACATAACTTTGTAAGTTTACAGGGACTTTGTTATCTGCTAGAAGAGAGTGGGGGGACTGTCCCCCACCACCTTTCCATGCTAACAGAAGCTATACTGCAATTTCCATATTATTGACTGTCAATTCTCAGAACAAAAAGCTACTACATACCTGACTTCCCTGCTGCTTCACTAATGTATTTATTAATCATTTTCTCAATCATCTACCAATGAATTTGAGATTTTACTGATTAAAATAAAATATAATTTGATAATTGATTAGAGTGATTGGTTTGATAAATTGATTTTATTAATTAATTATTTAAAAGTATTTGAAAAAATTTAGTTGATAGCTGAAAGTTGATATGTGTAAAATGACCGACAAGAACATAACACATTTTATTGTTAAATATTTATTTGTTTTTAATATTTTATTTTTATTAGATGAAATTACTAAAATAAAACACTATCACCAATGAATTAAAATACATTATGGAAATTAATTAGTGAGTATTTTTGAAATTTTAGATAAACAAATTTCTTAAGTCCTTATTTGCAAATATTAACCTTGTGGAAATTGATAAATATTAAAAGTGTGTTAATATAATTGTAAACTTATATTGTTAGTGACAATTATGTCATTTTCATAGTATGTAAATTAGTGATAATTAGATTTGAGAGTATATGATAAAAGGGAGTAATTTTTGAACAAGCATAGTCAGATATGTCATTTCGCATATTTCATTCCCAATTAGCTGTGAAAAAAGTTATTCATCCCAATGTTTTTAATTTTAAAAGTTTTAGTCCAACAATCTATTCACCAGAAATTACAATTAGATGATTTGACTGTCAATTTTTTATTTGTGCCTAAATCAGTTAAAAGGGCTCAAAATTTTGTTTATCAAACACCTCATTCTATTTTTAATATGCTAAACCTAAATTTTCTATACAATAATTATGTTTTATATTTTAATTTATTATTTTAAATATATTCTAAGTCATATTCGAGTTAGAAATTTAAAATTTGATTTATTGATGAATTAATTGAATGGCTTAATTCACACCATACGAATACTTTCTTAAAACATTTGAAATCTAGATCTTGGAAATCTGTAATGCAATTAAGCTGAAAGAGATTGAAAACTATTCCACTGGCGGCAATGAAGAGAAGGAAAATGAAACCTTATTCAATTAGTACTTAGAAAGGTCAATAATTAATTTAGAATGAAGAGGGAGAAAGGCTCCTTTCCAAGTCGTTTCTTTTAGTGGACCAATCGATAATTGACGGCGTTTATATGAAAGCAATGAGATACACAGTCCATAATTCAATGACATGACATTCCACTGCCCTTTTCTCAGTTCTTTTTTCTTTTTCCAATAATTGTAATAGAAAAAAAAAATCATGGAAAATCAATGTCGCTCACGTTGGCCACCCTGCATGCCTGTCAATTGCTCAGCTACCCCTCTCTTTTTATGATTCCATTTCCGGGCCCTTTAACATATGAAATTCTTTATTATTTAGTCTATCATATTTAACCTAACTAAATTTAGAATTGAGTTCGTATCATCTTAAAATAAGATAAAAATTATCTCGATTCTTATTTTTTTCTTTATAAACTTAACTTAAAAATATTAAACTCGATTATCATAAAATCTAATATATAAATCTAATATATAGGGGCGAATGATAATAACTCTCATAAAATTTTTTAAAAAAATTTAATCTCAAAATCCGCAACTAATAACAGTAGTATCTTTTTATAACCCAACATGAAACCGTTAAAATTTTCTACTATAACAAAGCCCACGTGCCATAATATTAAGCTCAGAATTCATTCCACCCCCAGTCGTGCGCTTGAGACGTGGACGGATAGGGAGAGTCCCTGTACTGATTACAAGTGGCAGCATTTCTTTCGCTAATCACATTATCGGTCATAGGACACGCAGCTATCTCTCTCGCTGGCTGGCCTGGTTTCCCGTTACCTTAGCTTACATATGATATTGGCATACAGGTTGGCCTCGCCCAGCTGCCAAAAATGTACTCCTCCTACACTCTTACTTGCCTTTTTAACGACGATGAGATGCTTTCCCTTTTGTCGTCGTCGCTAATTATTCTATTCCGTCACTATTTGAGGTCCCAACCCCATTCTATCACTCTCCCAATTATGTCCTTTAATCTTTCCCAATTCTATACATTAACCCCAACAAGATACTGTAACCTTAAATAGTTGAAATAAAAGTAAGAATTGAGAATAAACTATATATAGTAAGCTAGCTATATATATATATATAATATATATATATCTAGTTCATTAATTAGCTGGACTAGATTCCTTTCCTAGGCAAAATAGATGTAATATGGGGTAGCTGTAGCCTTGGCCTGGCTCTGGCTCTCCAATACTAATAAATCAATATAATCCATTTTGGACTTTTTATTTAGGGACTCTTCTCAAAAATAAAAATAAAAATTTTAGGTAAATTATATAATAAGTCACTAAATTATGGATAAGTTTTTGTTTTATTCATTTACTAAAAAGTTACAATTTTGACCACTGAACTATTTAAAAGTTTTTATTTACATAATGAAAATGTTAAAATCGATGCTATATGGCTTTCTCTGTTCGCATTACCTGTACTAATCAAAAAATCTCTCTTTCTCCTTCTCTTCTATAGTTCATTTTTCCCATGAAACGATTTTGAACATCACGAATTTGTGAACCAAAATTTAAATAATTTTTTTCTCCAATTTTCAGCACTAACCGTCAAATCAACTAGGATCTAAAGTATGTTTTTCTTCTCACTGATGGATATTGATCTACCATATCATTCGTTGAATCATCGCTTAGAACTCGCTGGCAAAAAATAAAAAAAAAAACTTAGTAGCCCAATAATTTAAATAAAAACTTTTGAATAGTTCAGTGACTAGAACAAAAACTTACCTATAATTTAGTAACTAAAGGTGTAGTTTATCCAAAAAATTTTAATTTTTTATAATTAATTTATCTTGAATCCTCACCATACAATTATTGACTTTCTCCCGTGAGCAGCAAGTAGCATTTGTGAAACATTAGTGGGGAGTAATAATAGAATCAAATGGGGAGTGGGGTTGACCATGAAACGTCGTCAGTATTTGATTCGTAAAAGTAAAAGAAAAGGTAGGAATGAATGAATGAATGGAGAAGAAACTATTGACATGTTACTTTCTTGATTTGCTTTAGTTAAAGTAGTTGTCGAAGTTGGATTAAAATGGTGGGATGCGAAAATTCATGTAAAAAGGGACCAGGGACGGAACGATCCACACGTGGTTTTCTCTTCGGAGGTGTTGGTGTTGACTGTCGACACGTAGGATACCCAAGGACACTGCGTGGTTCGTGTTTAGCAGCTGCACGGCGCTCTCTGCAAAAACAAAAGGGCCACACCCAGGAAAAAATATGAGAGTGGGAGATGGAGATAAGGTCTGGTCAGTTCATGCATTCATATGGTTTACAGTATAGTTGAAAGAAAATGGAAAACAAAATGGCCCCATATAAAAAACACCTAATCTTTTTCAAACCAGTCACAAATATCTTCATGGTCATTTATTCTCCCGACAATTCTTTTATGTTAGAATGGAGATCAAAATTATTACATTATAAATGTTGTAACCATTTTTTGGTAAAATAGAATCGATTTGGATTTTGAAAATGAAAACGAAAAAATGGGGAGTCGCCACTAATCCTTTTTGATGAGGTGTGATCGGATCACCTTAAATTAATCATTTTAATAAAACTTAGGGTTTACTAAAATAATAATTTTTGGTCTACGAAAATCAGAAAATGAGTTCGGGAGTCGGTTACGCACGAGGAAGGATTAACACCCTCGATACGCCCAAAATTGGTACCTAGTTGATTAATTAGTGTCTTAATGTCAAAATTTTGAAAACTTGAAAGAATTTAAAACACAATCCCTCGTTGCATTAATGCTAATCTAAAAATGATCGAATAAGTTAAAACGGATGTAAAGACCCCCTTATCTCGAAGTAATAAAACGTCATGCCCAGTAAGTTAGGACACGACATCTCGAACTTTGAGACTGAGCTTGCCTTTTATTAATGTATTTTAACTTCTTTTAAAAGGATACTCGGTCAATTTGGGTGAACGAGAAAAATCGAAACCCAGTAAGTTAGGGCACGTTTCCTCGAATTTTTGAACACCGAATATTGCCTTTATTTGAGAAAAATCTTATTTCGAGGTAACAAAATGTCATACCCGGTAAGTTAGGGCACCACACCTCGTATCTTCGAGAATAAGCATTTTTTTAAAAAACTCGTATCGTGATTTAAAAGAATACTCCGTTATTTAGGTAAAATGAGAAGAATCGAAACCCAGTAAGTTAGGGCACGATTTTCTCGAAATTCCGAACACAGAGCATTACTTTTTATGAGAAAAATTGTTTTCTTCGGGGCAAGGCTAATATAACATAGTTGCAATAAAATGAGGTAATAAAGAATGCATGAATAAATTCAAATTGACAGGCATAACAGAATAAATATGAATGTGAACAATAACGATAAGAGTGAAGATAAATGAATAAAACGAATAAAAAGAAAATAATGAATAAGACAGGAAATATTCGAAATTAAAAAGAACTCGTAATAAACAATCATTATGTAAAACTAAAGAATGATAGTATAGTAATAGTAATAATAATATTAATAGTAATAATACAAGTAATAATTTAGAAATGATGTATGAAAGTGTATATATGTACGTGTATATATAAATAAATAATATATGATGTGAGTGAGGGAAGAATAAAATAAGTGTATTTAAAAGGTAATAGGTGAAAATGTAGGAATAATAATGATATAAATAATAATATTTAAATAAAGTAATAAGCAAGTGAAAATATTAAGTACCATAATATATGATATATATAAAAAATAATAATACTATATAAAGAGTATATATATATATGTATAAAATAGATATAACAATAATATGATATTAAAAATATGTATATATTTTATATGATGGTAAAAGATGTATACATAATATATATATTAGGAATAATTATAATAGTAAAAATAATGCTACGTAGATTTAGCAATACATAATATAGTTATTAAAAATATATACGTAACATATAGAAAAACACAATATTAAGAGGATATATATACGATACACATATATTATAAATAATGTTAATAATAAAACTATTAAAGATATTACATAAGTATATATACATATATATAAAAAAAACAAATACATAATAATGTTTTAAGTATGTACATAATATATCTATATATATATATTAGAAAATATAATATATAAAAATATATATGCATATATAATATTTAGAAAAGAAGAAATATATATAATATAATTTGGATATACATATATAACATACAAGTACATTAAAAAAACAATAATATTAAGCTATTAATAATACTTTATAACGTATATATATATAAGTATTAAATAAAAATGATAATAATGAACTATTAATAAAAATACAACAATAATAAAATATAATATCATAAATAATATTAAAATTAAATTAAAATAATGAGGAAAAGTAAAAAAGGACAAAATCGAATTAAAAATGGAATTTTGAGGCGAATTTAAAATAAATGAAGGAGAAAGGGATTAATTTGAACACGCAAGCAACCAGGAGGGACCAAAGGGGAAAATGAAAATGAAATAAATTTTAGGGCCAGATTAAAATTAAATAAAACTTAATTGCGAAGTCATGAAAAAGCGGAGGGGCCAAAAGCACAAATAACCCCTCCGCTTCAAAACACGTGGATCCCATGGCCGGACGGGTCGGTCGGCCCGCTCCACCCCCAAAACGACGTCGTTTTATGCCTTGGGGGGGAGGGCCAAAACGGTACCGTTTGGTACCATTATAAAACTCAAATTTTTTTTCTAAATGCTTCATTTTCTGCTGTTTCAGAAAAAAAGAGAGGGAGAGTTCTCCCTTTCTCTCTGGGAAAACCCCAGATTCCAGCCAGGAGGGCCACCACGAGCCCCCACCGTCATCCGATCCGCTGTGCCACCGCCACACATGCACGCTTGGTGGCTGAAATTCCACAAGGTATATTTTTTTTTATTTTTCTATATATTTATAATATGTGTGTGTGCATGTGGGTAAATCGGTAAAAAAAGAAAAGAATGAAAATAATGGTGATAATCAAATAACAGTCACATTAGGCTATTGAATTTTTTTCTCTGTTTGGCCTATTTCTGCCTTTGATCTTGCTGTTCTCTATTCTCGCTTTGTATTTTTAAAATCTAATATTGTTTTTTATTTATCACCAAATGCCGACCTTACAAATGGTTTTTGATTTGGCTTTAAGTAGCCGTTCACATCCTTTTATTCTTGCTTTCTGTCTATTCTTATTAATGTTTGCAGGTGCAACTTGGGCGGTGGCACAGTGGCGGTGGACGTGACAGGCGGTGGCAGACCTAGCACGGAGCGGCAGCAGCTGATTAGGCTAGGGTTTTTTAGTTCTTTTTTTCTTTAATGTATTGGGCTACGTGGGTTTGGGTCAAAAGTTGTAAAATGGGTTTAGGTTTAGTGGGCTGGGTAAAATTAGGCTTGTACAATAAACATCTATATAATTTTGATGTTTTAAGAGAATTTTATAAGTAAAAGAATAGACCGGCCTTAGGAGTAGTTTGGGAGTGCGTCTTCTAAGGTTTAAGGTTGAAAGGGACTCAAAAATAAAAATTTCAGTTTTTAACGTGGAAAAATATCTTCAACCTTTTAATTTTTTTGATCATACTTCATTTCAGGCAGGAAAAAAACAAAGAAAGAAAAGGGCTACCAATTTTTTTATTTTTTTCTAATATATGTTTTTATTATATTGTGTTATATTTTATAATTTTATTTAAAAGGGGCTCTAATTTATTATTTTGCCTAAGGTTCTAAAAATATCAAGAACGGACCTGTCAGATAATCATAGATGTTGGTTAAGTTTTATTTATATATTGTGAATTCAACAGGGCTAAAATTAGAAAATTGCTTTAGAATTTAAGGATTAATCATAAAATTTTTGAAATGTGAAAATACAAATTTACTAATTACATTAATTTTTAAAATTTTAAATTTTGAAGGAGTTAAAAGGTAATTTTATCTTTATGGAGAGTTCAAGGTCACTCTCTGCCCTTCGTCTATCTCTAGTTGATATTATTGTTGTTATAATTATTAGGACAGAATTCACATTTACTTAAGCGTCATTCATCTTTTGATTTAAAGATTCGAGAGTTTTTGAATTGTTTAAAACTTTTATAGAGAATGATTTATTTATTTATCATTTTTAATGCATTTTCTTACATTAAACCATAGCAAAATTATATGGAAGTAAGTTGCAACTCAAGTATATGAAGTATAAACATTTAGCTTAGTTCGTTCTTGACTAAAGAAATTGTTATATTGGGTGATAAATAGCTATTAGGATCAATTAACTGACTAATGAACAATCTTTACGTAGTAAGCATATTAAAGTTTAATTTAGAAATGCTTCATAAAAGTATTTTTGGAGAAAAACTAAAATTTTCAGTTTATGAAAAAAAAATATTTTTGAGCCAATTTTTAATTTATAAGAGATATTTTCTCTTAAAAAAATAACTTATTTAAAAATATTTGTATTCCAAAAGAATTTTTAAGAAACATTCCTAAATTGACTCTAACCGAAATAGTTAACTAACTAATGATAGTTTCTAGGTCAATGTATATACCGAGATACAACTCCCTTTCTTATTCTCTACACTCTCGATTTTACTGTCAGTCTAAGTTTAAATATCTAGAAACACAAGTTCCAATACTCCCTAACTCACATTCAAAAACCTCGAGTCTCCAAACCAAATTTGGCTACTTCAAATATAAACCTATCCATCATTAGGACTACATCAACACTTACTGAGCTCTAAAAAGCTAATGTGTTACAATTTTTTGCTATAAATTACGTGTTATTATTGACCATTTATAACCATTGTTATTTTCTGGATTAAAACCCATTGAGAAATGATAAAAGTAATGTTTGTTTGGGAAAGGTAAAAACCCTAGATATCAAATTAATCAAAGATCCAAAGATCCGCACAATTAATATATAAAGTGTTGTCGGTTGAGTTTTAGTTTAATTAGTATTAACATTATTGTCAATGCAAGAGGATCTATGTTTGAGTGTGTTGCAACGCATTATCCTCCTATTTATGGGTTGGGAGAGGCTATAAGTAGTTTTAAGTATTGTGTAAAAAGAACAGATATTTCAATTGGCATTGACATTGTTATTAGTATAGGAAGACATGATTTTTGAAAAAGTAACAACTCTTATTCAACAATACATATCCATTATTTCTTATCAAGTGATGGTGAATAGATGCCTTTCAAAGCCTTTTTAGTAGGGGTGTTTAAATGGGTTTAATTTCCTTACCCAAATTCATTTTGTAGCCCAGATATTGATGTACCAAGAATTGCATCAATAAATATTGAATAAGCAATACTGCCATTCATTGGTATCAATTTGACTCTCTGTTTTCTCACAATTGTTGGAAGAGTGGGGGGTTTCAAGCATTTTCTCTTTAGTAGGTCTGGGAAAGTGAATTATACAATGAAACATAGTACTTGTTGCATTTTAGAAGATCAAACTTTGTTATATATTTATTGAGTGAGTTTGATTGGCATCAGTACTGTTACCAATGCAGGAAGACGTAAGTTCGAATACGTTGAAGCGCGTTATCCTCTTATAGTACTATAGATAGTTCTAATCATTATATAAAAAATAGTAGAGATGATAAGAATTTATAATGAAGTTAATATTAAAAAAAAAACAGTGTTATATATTCTATGCCCTCCTAACTTTGCACAATTCATAAAATAATTGAGAACTGATACCTAAACCTTAAACATATGAAAATTTTAAGAAAAATTGAATATATCTATGTTAGACATATTTACACTTTTAACACTCAAACACAAGTTCAAGAAGCATAGCATGAAACTGTGTTCCTAAGTAGATGTATTACTGGGTTGGGCCTGGCCTCTACATGGTCCACCCATATTATTTTAGTAAAATTTTGCTATTAATCCCTGTACTTTATAAAAGTTGTGAGTTCTAGTCTTTATATTTTATTTTTATCAATTTTAGCACCTATTCTTTTCGAATTGGTCAACTTTAGTCATTGTAATTTTTTAATTTTGAAATTTTAGCACTAACCTAAACAATAGTGGTTAAATATGTTTGATTAGATTCAATTAACTAATTGTGCACTATACATATAGTTATAGATTTAGTTTATATTTTTCAATCGGATTATTTTAAGTCAAGATTTTTTAAATTTCGAACTTGCCGCAAATGGAGGTCGTTAATATATTAACTGGATTTTTAGTGATTAATATGTGAAAATAATAAGCTGACATCGCATTATACATATGATAATATGTTTGGCACATCAGATCTTGGAAATAACAAAACTTAAATTAATAGATTTAATAGTTATCATTTGGTGAGGATTAGAATTTAAATTTTAAAAAGTATAAAGACTAAAAATAACCAAATTAAAGAACAAGGATTAAACCCAGAACTTTCATAAAGTATAGGGACTAATAGAAAATATAACTTTTTATTTTTTAAATATAATTATTTTATTTAATAAAAATCTTAAATTCAATTTGACTGTTGGTTTTATTGTTTTACTTAAATTTTGTTTTATTTCATTCATTTGTGATTTGTTTCAAAATGTACTAATTGATTCTTATTGTAATGATACGACTATATTATCATCATTTCAACTTAAAAGGTTATTCTATCAATTTTTACATAAGGAAATTTCGTGTATTGCACAGGTAAAAAAACTAGTATATATATATATATATTATATTATAAGATTCTTAAGTTTTTAATTTGTTCACATTATAAAATTTTAACATGTGACAACAAAAGAAAGTAAGCATTTTGGAGGAGAAAATTGCAACATAAACCCCTTCAACTTTTTTATATAATTTTTAATGGTGTTCTGCAAGTATTATTTTCATAATAAGTCCTTCCAATTTGTTTATATTCAATAATTCAACTTACAATTTTACATAATAAGCCACTATAAATTTTATAACCGTTTAAAAAAGTCTTTTTTGTTATGAATATCTTATTAAGTGGATGTCTATCATGATCAAGATAAAGTTTTGATTTGCTTTAAATTCTAATAGTTATTAGAATTAGATATCCACTTCTTTTATACTTCTTATGCCTATAAATAGAGACTCTGATGAAGCATTGCAAATCATCCATTTGATCAATAATGTACATTCTTTATTGCTTTCATATTTTCTTTGTTCTTTATTCTCTCCGTCTCTCTTTATTTTATAACACGTTATCAGCACGATCATTCTCTATTTTTTTTCAAAACCTTTTGAAATCGCTCCACAGATGAAATTCCTTTTCCCCTTCAAACAAATATTATTTCAATATTTGATAATACAAAATCAATTGAAAGCTCTAGAAGAGCTAATATATCACTATCTAAAAAGCACAAAATTTGAGATGATTAATACATTACTTTTAAAAGTTATTTGTAATGGATTTCATATTGAGATTGTGAATGAGGAAAATATTATATTCATATGAATAAAAAAGGGGATTGAGTTATTAATTTATATTTATTTTACAATATCTGTGATATTCTTTTGTCATCATCCCTATTAAAGGGTTAAAAACAAAATATTTGACTGTGAATAGAATATGATAATTCTATCTAAAGCTTATTATGGTTGGATGCACCTAAAGTTGCAAGTTTTTTTTAAAAACTGTGAGTATAACTCTACAGTATTCAGAATAAGTTTTCAATTAAAATTATGTGGTAAAATATTACTGATGAGAACTTGTAAGAGAGAAAACTTATGTACGAAAAGACATTGGTTATGTACCTGTTGTACATTTAGAAAATAAGATCCACTCTCAAATTTTGTTATTAATAGATTTTTGGGCATTTGAAGCCTTTGGCATATTCCCTTAAGCGAATACTGCATATAATTATTTTAAAATTATATTTATTGACTTGGTGGCATTACAGACTTCACATTAATTTAGACATTTTCAGTAGTAAATGTCACAATAGTACTTATATGTGGATACAAATTAAAATGAATGATAATAAAATTATCAATTTGTTACAATTTAGTACAATTGAAATACATGTTAAAGTAAACCAGAAGTTTACTAATACAAATGTGTTTACTACTTGGCGTGACCAGTTAGACCATCCTGGATCGTATATAATGTGAAAATTAATTGAGAATTCATATGGACATCCATTAAAGAACCAGAAGATTCTTTAATTTAAAGAATTCTCATTTGTTGCTTGTTCTCAATAAAATTTGGTTCTTAAAAACTCACTAGCTAAAGTTGAGATTTAATGTCTTACATTTCTGAAATGAATATGGGCCCATTCATCCACCATGTGGATGGTTTTGATATTATATGATTTTGGTAGATGCATCTACAAAATTCTACCAAAATAATCATATGCGTTATCAACTCACAACTTGTCGTTTGCGAGATTGCTTATTTAAATGATTAATTTCAGATTATGCAACTAAAACAATTCATCTTGCTAATGTTGGTGAGTTTACATCCCAAGTTTTCAATGATTATTGCATGTCAATTGGGATAAAAGTTGAACATCCTCTAGCTCATGTTCACACACAAAATGATTTAGTTGAATTGTTTATCAAATGCCTCCAACTAATAGCTAAATCATTACTTATGAGAAAAAAAAACTTTCTATTTCAGCATAAGATTGTATTGGTTTATATGTTGTGTGCATCAAGCTAATAAATTATAAATACTCCTCATTACAATTGATTTTTGGTCAAGAGCTAAATATTTCCTATCTTACAATTTTTAGATGTGCGGTATATGTTCCAATTACTCCACCACAATGCACAAAGATGGGTCATCATAAGAGATTGGGAATCTATATTTATATGAATCTCCTTATAATATTTTTGAGCTATTAATTCGATATTTAGTTATGACAAGAGTTGTCAGTTTTCCCAACATTAGGGGGAGAAAATAAAAAGCTAGATTAATAAAGTACTTGAAATGAATTATCAATGTCTAAGATCCTCATACAAAGCAATGTGAACTAGAAGTCCAACAGATAATTCATTTTATAAATCAACTGCCAGGTTCATTAAACCTCACATATTAGCTGAAAATGCTCCAATACGAATTGATGTCCGAATAGGACAAACTGTTAATGCAAAAGAAAATAATCTATGCATGAAGCTTGAAAGACCGGTCGGTTTCAAAGATAAAAATACTCGTAAAAAAAAGAGGGGAACAAACATTCAAGATGGTCAAATAGTGGAGGCGGGGGTTCTTGAAGAGACCCATGACATAACTAATTATAAAACTCAAGAAGAGATTCAGGTACCTACAAGTGAAAATAGAAATGATGAAAATAAAGAATACGAGAAAATGATTGAACAAAAACAAAATGTAGTTGTCGACAACAATTTTGCTTATAATGATACTATTGAAATAACAAAAGAAAACGAGGATCTTGAGCCTAAATCTACTAAGGAATGTAAAAACTAGAAAAGATTGGCCAAAATGGAAAGATGCAATTCAAGCAGAATTGAATTCATTTTCTAAGCGTGAAGTTTTTGGACCTGTAGCTCAAACACCTTAAGGTGTAAAGCCAGTAGGATATAAATGGGTTTTTGTGTGACAGCAAAATGAATTTGATGAAATCGTAAAATATAAAGCTCGCCATGTAGCACAAGGATTTTCGCAAAGGCCCAACATTGATTATGAAGAGACATATTCTCCTATGGTGGATGCAATCATGTTTAGATATCTTATTAGTCTGGCAGTACGTGAAAAACTTGACATGCATCTAATATATATTGTTACATCCTACTTATATGGTACACTTGATAGTGAAATTTATATGAAAATTCCTGAAGGATTTAAAATCCCGAAAAGATAGAAAGTTTCTTGAGAAAATTGCTCGATCAGATTAAAGAAAAGTTTATATGGAATAAAACAATCTAAACGTATGTGGTACAATCGTCTTAATGAATACTTGTTAAAAGAATGTTACAAAAACGATCCAATTTGTCCATATATCTTTATAAAAAGGTTTGGATCAGATTTTGTGATAATTATTGTTTATGTTGATGATTTAAATATTATTGGAACTCTTGAAGAGTTTCAAAATACAATAAATTGTTTAAAGAAAGAATTTGAGATGAAAGATCTTGGAAAAACAAAGTTTTATCTTGGATTACAAATAGAGCAATTAAAAGATGAAATTTATGTTCATTAATCAACTTATATGGAAAAGATATTAAAAAAAAATTACATGGATAAAACACACCCATTAAGTACTCTATGGTTGTACGATCGTTAGATGTGAATAAAGATCAATTTCGTCCTTGTAAGAATGATGAAGAGTTTATTGGTCCTGAAGTACCATATCTAAGTGCTATAGGGATATTGATGTATCTTGCAAACAACACAAGACCTGATATAGCTTTCGTTGTAAACTTGTTACCAAGATTTAGTTCTTCTCCAACATTTAGACATTGGAATGAAATTAAACATGTATTTAGATATTTTAGAGGGACCATTGATATGAGGTTATTTTATTCAAACGATTCAAAATCTCTATTAGTTGGCTATGCTGATGCTAGATACTTATTAAATCCACATAAAGGTCGCTCTCAAACATGATATTTATTTATATGTGGGGGTACAGCCATATCATGACGTTCAACAAAGGAAACATTACTTGCTGCTTCTTCAATCATGCAAAAATAATTGCAATGCATGATGTAAGTCGAGAGTGTATTTGGCTAAAGTTATTGACCCAACATATCCAGAAGATATGTAATTTGCCTTTACAGGAAAATATGTCAACTATTTTATATGAAGATAATGCAGCATGTATAGCTCAATGAAGGGTGGTTACATCAAATGTGATAGAATGAAACATATTTCACCAAGATTATTATTCAACCATGATCTTGAGAAAAGAGGTGATATAAATGTTCAACAAATTCGTTCTAGTGATAATTTAGCAGATCTTTTTACTAAGGCATTGCCAACTTCAACATTTGAAAGACTACTACACAAGATTGGAATGCATCGACTCAAAGATATAATGTAATGTTGCCATCAGGGGGAGTCTAAAAACAAGTTGTACTCTTTTCCTTTAACCAAGATTTTGTTCCATTGGGTTTTCCTGGTAAAAGTTTTTAATAAGGCAGCTTGTAATAGAAGATTGTGTACTCTTTTTCCTTCATTAGGTTTTTTTTTTTTATCTCACATAGTTTTTTCTAATAAGGTTTTAACGAGGCATATTATCTACCAATGGACATCTAAGGGGGAGTGTTATGATTATCTTATTAAGTGAATGTCAATCATGATCAAGATAAAGTTTTAATGTACTTTAAATTCTAATAGTTATTAGAATTAGATATCTACTTCTTTTATACTTCTTATGCCTATAAATAGAGACTCTGATGAAGTATTGCAAATCAGCTACCTGATCAGTAAAGTACATTCTTTATTGCTTTCATATTTTCTTTGTTCTTTATTCTTTCCATCTCTCTTTATTTTATAACATTTTTAAGTTTATTACTATTTTTAAAAATTAAATAAACTATTAAAATTGAAATAGATATTTAAATATATAAATAGTATTACAACAATATTTTTTTAGTGGTTATAATATTTAAATTTAATTAACAATCTTGATTCATTAATTAACAATTAAAATTAAGTTACAAGCTATAAAAAAAAAATTCACACGATCTTTTATTATAATATTTATATTTTAAAAATAATTGTAGAATATTGCTTATTTAAATTTAATCTAATATCAATTATTATATTTTTAAAATTAAACTTATATATTATTATGTTTTAATTTTATAACCATATTATTAGTGAGATATTACAAAATTTATGTCAAAAAATAAGAAATAATTAAATGTTTATTTAGTTAATATATACAACCAACATGTGTATCGCATGAGTAAAGAAAAGTAGTTATATAATATATGAAAGCACCGATATAAATGATATATAAAATTAAGAGATAAGTTATCAGGAAAGGTGATCACAATTATTAATTAATTTGCTTGCTTATTATTATTTGTTTAGTAGGAAGATAAATAATAAGTGTAATTTAATATAAATAAAAATTTTAATTTAAAATTATTATGAATTTATAAAAAAATATTTTCAATAAAAAATATTTTCAATGTCAATTTATATTATAATCAATAATATAGCCCACCATTATACTAATAACTTATCGATAGCAAAAAAAATTATCAACAAATTTAATGCCAATAATTAGTTAATTTATCTTATTATCAGAAAAGGTTGATTATCATATTAATTAAATTAAAATAATAAGTATAATTTGATATGAATACAAATATAATTCAATTTGTTTTGCTTTTATTTAAAAAAATATTTTTTTAATGTTGATTTGTTTTCATCACTTTTAAAATTTCTCCAAACTCAAGTTTAATATATTATGTATGTATATGTATGTAGAGGTGTTCATGGGCCAGGTTGGGTCAGATTCGGGTCGGACCTAAGGATGATATTAATACACTTTATGCTTATTCAAGCTCGACTTAGCTCAAAATACGGGCAAAAATTTTGCCCAAACTTGCCCATATTTGTAAAAGATTAACCCAAAGCCCATTTAGGCATGTCCATATTAATTTTTAATTTTTTTTAAATATTTATATTATATTATTTTAATATTTAATAATTTTATACTTTTTTTATTTATTGAAATTTTTTATATAGTCATCTTCATATTATTTTAATGTTTACATTAGAGTAGCATTATATATTTAGTATAAGTTTATTTTTTTAATGTGTTCTAAATTACAAAATATATAAAAATAACATAATATAAAGTATTATAAACTTAAAAACGGGTCAGGCAGAGTAGGGCTCGAGCCTTGAATGTTCAAGCCCAAGCCCAACCCATATTTTAAACGGGCTTAATTTTTTGCTCAACCCCATTTTTCGAGCATAATATTTTTACCCAAACCCTCCCAAATTTTGAACGAACCTTCAGGCTTAGAAAAGTAGTTCTGCCCATAAACCGGACCAATAATCGAATCGATTCATCAATTCGTCAATTCAACTACTCGATACTGATTTTTAAATTATCTAGTTCAATGTTCTTCTCCATATTCCATATTGATATTTCGATTTATGATAAAATTTAGTTAAAACTCTTTGATGGATGTATATGTATAACTGAATTCATACGGGATACCTCATTCACTTTATAAATAGCAAGTAAGGAGAATTTTTTAAGAAAATAGTTGAAAAAGCAAAAGAAGAAAGGAGAAATGAAAGATGAGGGATGATGACAACATCAATATGGGAAAACGTTATAGAAGGAAGGCTCACACACACACTAAATGAAAAAAAAATAATAGTGAAGCGCTTTTATGGGGAAGGTAACGGCCACGAGAACTCCTCTGTTCTTCCAATCAAAACTTCTCTGTATTTCTGTTTTGTACCTCTTCACCACTCTCTTCCTTGCTTTTTACCGCTCCGTCTCCCCCACCACTTGCCTCTTTCGTTCCTCCCCTTCCGATCCTATTCAATCCCCTCTCTTTTATTACACTTCTTCCTATGGAGAACACAAGTATGCCATCACCACTCATCGCCATTCTTGTTCCTCCCCTGTTTTTTTCTCTGGTATTTCCTTCGATTTCTTTTTTGTTTAATGCTTCGGTTTTCATGATTGTTTTAGTGATTTTGGGCTAAAGGGTATTTTGTTTCTTGATCAGATTATGGAATGGTGGTGGGGGAGATCCATAATTTATGTACGAATTTTTCAGCATTTTTGCCGGCTCTGAGGTATTTACATGGGAAAGCCGATACTTTTGGAGGAAATTTTGAAACCCAGAAGAGACTTTCTTATTTTAATTATTCCAATGATGAAATTAAAGTCCCTTGTGGATTGTTAAAGGAGTTTCCTGTTAGTGATTCTGGTTTGTTTCTTATTTTAATCTAAATTAATCTTGAAAATAATGCTATAATTATGATCTAACCATGTTCTGTTTATATCCATTGTTATGGTTGATTTCTCTTGTAACTTGTTCGTTTATGGTGTAAATTCAGATCGAATCGCCATGGAAAGCTGCAATGGAGTTGTTGTAGTGTCTGCAATCTTCAACGATCATGACAAAATCCGGCAACCAGTAGGCCTCGGATCCCAAACCCTAGTCGACACATGTTTCTTCATGTTCATAGATGATATAACCCTTCAAGGACTCTACGAACATAAATTAATCCCACAAAACTCGCCCGACTATAAAGTCGGTGTTTGGAGAATTGTTAAAGTTTTCTCCGAGAAACTCTACGAAAATCCGGCAATGAACGGCGTGATACCAAAGTACTTAGTTCATAGACTTTTCCCAAACTCGAAATTCAGCATTTGGATCGACGCGAAGCTTCAACTAATGGTCGATCCGTTGCTGCTGATACATTCTCTCGTTGTATCGAAGGACGCGGATATGGCGATATCGAAGCATCCATACTATGTTCATACGATGGAAGAAGCGATGGCCACGGCACGGTGGAAGAAATGGTCGGATATCGATGGCTTGACACAGCAAATGGAGACTTACTGTAAAAATGGATTGCAGCCATGGACTACTGATAAGCTACCTTACACCACGGGTAAATAAATTCGCTTTATCTTTCTTTCAAATTAAATTTAATTATTTCTTGATGATTTGCTTTACGAAGAGACAAAATTTTGCTAATTAGATTCTCATCCTCACACTAAACTTAATTGGTCAATCTAGCTTTTTATTATACAAGCTGAGCTGTATGAACAATGGAATAATTGTTTTATTAGGTTTAGTTTTAATAACCCACCAAATTCATTATTTTAATTTGTCCCAACCGAATGAAATGCATGAATTGTTATACAAGTGTGTTTTTTTTAATGTGCTTTAGGTCTCTGATCATTAGAAATGAACATTAATTAGCTCTATGGTTCATTTTGACAATTTGGCACCTTCAAGATGCAAATCATGACTCCTTTGCGTAGCTGTGACGTTCCTTGTAACTCAATTCATAATCTTACTGGCTTTAGCTGAGATAATACATGAATAACTTTATTATAACTTAAGAAAGATACATGTTATCATTAGCATTTCCCTTGAGCTTTTTCTTGGGGATTTTGGCTACAACTGAGGAAGGTGAATAACTATATATATATATATATATATATGTCATATCGTCGTATGTTTTACGCCTATGGATAGAATTAATAGAAAACAGTTGGCTTGAGGACTGAAGATACACATTTAAAAAATAGGACTAGAAATGATGAAATAGCAATAAATGGAGTTTTTATAGAATTTAACCAAAAAGAAACTTGGGAAGGGTAGTTTCAACAACATATAGTAACCTCTCTTTACATACTTATATGATTTTTAACCTAAGTTCTAACTTGGCGGCTAGCTACTGCATCACATACTTTCCGGCAGTCATATAGGAATATGATAGAAAGCCCCAACAGGGTGGTCACACAAAAGGAAAAGATACCCAACGGGGTGGTCACACAAAAAGAAAAGATACAAAAGAAACGTCTTAATCAATCAAAATAAACATGTTACATGCTTCCTTATCAAATACCATTTCAGATATGAGAGATTTTCAATAGTGTTAATGTGTGTGGCTTTTTACATGCACACGTCAAAACCCAGTCTTATTCATATATTATAACATAATATTTTTGTCTTAAATTTGATTGGTTTTGGGCTTGCAGATGTGCCAGATAGTGCATTAATATTGAGAAAACATGGATTGGGAAGCAACCTTTTCTCTTGCCTTTTGTTCAATGAGTTGGAAGGTTTTAACCCTAGGGACCAACTGGGTTTTGCATTTGTAAGGGACAAGATGAACCCAAAGCTGAAGTTGAACATGTTTGAAGTGGAAGTGTTCGAGAAGATTGTTGTGGAATATAGGCACAACCTTAAAAAGACTGGGAACGTTAAAGCTGTTTCGAGTGGGGGGGGCGAATCTAAGAAGACAAAAAGGGAAAGAAGCCATGGGCATTTGGTTTTGACTGACAGCAGTTGTCATAATTATCTTTTGAAAATGTGGGGTGAATCCCATAGTTGATTTGTCTTCTTTTTAAGTATCAACACCATGTAGTACAGAAAATGTCAATCAACAGTTATTACAGAAAAAGATATATATAATTATTGCATTAAAACATTGGTTTACCGAAAATAATTTAGTCTGTTCGAGAAAGACAAAAAGAAAAAGCTAACCAACAAAGGAACAGTTCACAGGGAAAAGCTGACAAAGAGTACAGGTTGGCAGGGTATCGATTATCTTTTAATGTATGATATTTCGGCTGGGGCAGTTGTTTCATTCATCCACCGAAGGCATTAAATTAAAGAGTAAATAATTTATGGTGCTTTCTCTTAGGTGGTTCTGCCTTTGGGGTTTATATTATAGTTTGATTTAGGTCAAAATTATTACTCTCAATTTAAATCCCATTCAAAACATTCGAATTACATATTTAAACTATTGAATTATTAAAATTATTAAATAATATATAAATAATTTTAAAAGTAAAAGATAAAATAAAACAAAAAAACAAAGAAAGTGGATGACAAAGTTTTTGTATAATTCTCAAAAATTTTAAAATCAAGATTTTTACATCATCCAATTTTACAATATTTATTTTTTACAACTTTTCATTTTAAATTATGCCACATAAGGTTTGACATATCATTTAATGATTATATTAATGATTTTCATAATAAAATAACATTATCAATATAACCTTCATAGGTTGGAGATATAATTAGAATGTTTTAAAGTTTGAGGACCAATTTAGAATGAAGGTTACAGTTTGGGGATGTAGGGTGCAATTAACTCAAATAATTTTTATACGTTTTTAATGGTTTAATTTTGCTATTAGTCCTTATACGTTGTGAAAGTAGTGGATTTAGTCCATGTACTTTAATTTGATCAATTTTAGTCCTTATACTTTTTGAATTGGTAAACTTTTGTCCCATGCTTTTCAAAAATTGAAATTTTAGTCCTAACCCATAGTAACAAATAAATAAATTTGTTTGGTTGAATTCAATTACTACTCTTGTACTATGCATATAGTTCTAGATTTAGTACATGTTATACAATTAGATCATTCTAAGTCCTTATACTTTTCGAAGTTTAAAGTTTCAACCTTGATGTAAAATGACGGGTACTAATCCATTAACTGGATTTTAAGTAAAATATGAAAAATCACAAGGTGACATGACATGATATTACACATATGATAGTATGTTTGTCGCATCAAATTTTGGAAATAACAAAAATTACCTGAATGAATTTAATAGTTATTATTTGGTGAGAATTGAAATTTTAAAATTTGAAAAGTATAGGAACTAAAAATGACCAAATTAAAGTATAGGGACTAAATCTATAACTTTCATAAAATATAAGGACTAATAACAAAATTTAACTTATTTAATTATTGTACATAAATATTTATTAAATTGAAGGATATTGTTAAACATCTTTTAAGTCCCATCTATCACATCCCCATTTCTTATGGACATCCTATACATCGTAGGGTATCATGGTGTGAGCCCACCGAAAGGTGCCCTATACCCTGTACATGCCTTTGAAGGGCCACAGAAATAGAGAATCTTCTTACACTTTTCTATCTTCTTCTCCCAGAGGAGAGCCTCTTAGGGATTTCATGAACACCAAGGAGGACTCATCTTATTGGATTCCACCATACTTCTAACACCATTTGGTTTTATGGCTCTCTTTTTTTTAAGGGTGAGTTGTCTCCAAACTCTTAACCTAAAACTTGTATCAACCATTGCTGCAATGAGTGTGGACTAACTTTTGATCTCCAAAATTAGTCAAAGTGGCTCCTCTCAATGGAAGCATCCCAAAATTGAGATCACTCGTGGATTCACGGTATTATATATTGTTGAGTATGACTTCTATTTCAGTCAAATTTGAGAAATAATCTTTCAGTGAAACTCTGCTTATTTGTTTCAATCAAACTCTGATTAGTTTAGATTATTATTTTTTATTTGACCTATGAATTTAACTTATAAATAGGCTTTTTTACAACCTTAGAAAATACACCCATTAGAATTAGAACTCATAACACATTTAGAGAATTTTGTGTTTACGTTTTGAGGGTTCTTTGTTTTCTGGGTTCCGGGGTTTAGTTTTTATCTCCATCTTTTGTACTCTTCGTTTTTTGCTATTATAGTAAATTTATCTTTTCCCGTGAATTTTTATCCTCTTTGGAGGAGTTTTTCTACGTTAAATTTGTGTGTTCAATTTTTCAATTTATTTCGCTATTTATTTTACTTCTTACTTAATCGAGTCGATCCCAATAAGTGGTATCAGAGCTAGTTCAATTTTTGTAGATCAACCCATTCAGAGATGACGGCAACAAGGTTTGAAATTGAGAAGTTCGATGGTGAGACAAATTTCAATCTGTGGCAATTTCGGATGATGGAAATTCTAGTTCAAACCGTCTTGAAAAAGGTTGTTACCGGGAAGAAGCCTGAGAATCTAAATCAAACAAAATGAGAAGAGCTTGATGAACAGGCCTTGTTTGCAATCCAGTTGTGCCTCACAAATACAGTATTGCAGGAGGTATTGATGGAGAAGACCTCATCCGCATTGTGGAAAAGGTTAGAAACTCTTTATACAACTAAGTCTCTGGCTAACCGTTTAGTATTGAAACAACGTCTATTTACATTTCACATGAACGAAAGTGAGCTTCTTAGAGATCACATCAGTCAATTCATTGCTCTTTTAAATGATTTAAAGAACGTTAAGGTTCATATTAACGATGAAGATCAAACTATGCTATTATTTTGCTCTTTACCCCCTTCATACAAGTCTTTCAGGGAGACATTGATTTATGACAGAGACAAACTCTTGTTCGAAGATGTAAAGGGTCATTTGTTGAGTAGAGACAAACTCGACAATGAGTTTGGTCTGGATAGCAAGGCAGATAGGCAAGCTTCTGTTTTGGTAGCATCATAGAAACGAGACAAAATGTGTTGCTATTGTAAAAAGTTAAGTCATGTCAAAGCAGATTGTTATAAACTGCGAAATAAAAAAGCTACTGAGAGTAACGAGGAAGATGTAGTTGGTGCTAATTTGGCCAATAAAAGCTGTGATGATTTCTTGTTAGTGTCAACGAGCAATAACTCTAAGCTCACGTCCGAGTGGATCCTAGATTCAGGATATTCTTTCCACATGTGTCCCAATAGAGAATGGTTCTCCACATACAGTTCTGAAGGTGGAGTTGTGCACATGAGAAACGATTCATCTAGTAAGGTAATTGGTATTTAGGATACACGATGGGACGATTAGGACACTCTTAGATGTCAGGTATGTACCTAATTTACGAAAGAATCTCATCTCCTTGAGTATTTTAGACTTGAAAGGATGCAGAATCAACACCGATTCGAGCAAAATTAAAGTATCTCGTGGAGCTCTTGTTTTGTTAAAAGGTAAAAGAACTGGCAGTCTTTATATTTTGGAAGATTCTACAGTGACAGGTGAAATTGGACGTCCCTCGTCCGTTACGTAGTCGAAGTCAACTCGTTTGGAGCGGAGGCAACTTGGTCATAGGAGGGAAAAATGTATGACCGTTTCGTTGAAGAGAGATTCTTTTTTGGATGCATGTTTTGAAAAGTTAGGGCACTATGTTCGTGAAAATCAGACTCGGGTTAGTTTTAATTTGGCAGTGTACAAGTCGAAGGCTAAAATCCTTCCAATTTCGAAGCACATATTTGACTCAATTAATTCCCTGCATAGTTCAAGATAGGCCCGTGGCGGGCTTTGACAAAGATGACATTGTGGAAATATGAGTCAATGTGGAGATTTGTTGAGTATGACTCCTATTTCAGTCAAATTTGAGAAATAATCTTTCAGTTAAACTCTGTTTATTTGTTTCAATCAAATTCTGGTTAGTCTAGATTATTTTTTTATTATTTGACCTATGAATTTAGCTTATAAATAGACTATTTTACAACCTTAGAAAATACACCCTTTAGAGATTAGAACTCATAAGACATTTAGAGAATTTTGTGTTTACGTTTTGAGGGTTCTTTATTTTCGGGTTTTTGGGGTTTAGTTTTTATCTCCATCTTTTGTACTCTTTATTCTTTTGCCATTATAGTAAAATTATCTTTACCCGTGATTTTTTATCCTATTTGGAGGGATTTTTTCACATTAAATTTGTGTGTTCAATTTCTCAATTTATTCGCTATTTTTTTTTACTTGTTGCTTAGTCGGGTCGATCCCAACATATATTGGAATTTTTGGCAAGACCATTTCTTTTACTTATTCATCTAAAATTGGCATCAAATACTTCATTCCAAGGTATTATATATTGGCATTTTTGGCAAGACCATTGGCCGTAGCTTCAATGGCCAACAATTCATCCCATAGGAAGCCTTTCATCAATTCCTCAATAGGGATGGCTAGCTCCATCTTGCGAGCTAAATATTAGCTACCAAAAAGGAAAAACCTCTCAAAAATGCCAGCTCTGACCTAAATATTAGCTCCCTCATGCGAGTTATTTATAAAAAAAAGTATCTCAAATATGAGAGCTCCAACTTGCGAACTCATGTTGTTATGATTAAGCTTTTGGAACTTAGTCGTTCTATACAAATTTAGAATTAAAATTAAAATAATAAATTTTGTAAACATTAAAGATTAAATTTGTTAAACATTTTAGATCGATGATTAAATAGATAAAATATGTAAATATTGAAGAGCTAAATTTGTTACTATAATTATAAAAAAGCCTAAATAGATAAGGACAACTAAGGGGAGAATCACTAAAATATTTAATTTTGAAAAGTTGAATGATTATAATATTTAATTTAGGTGACGATAATAAAATCAAGTGCATAGTTTAGTTAATATTCTTGTAGTTTATTTTTCGGGGTAAACTACCTATTGTAGTTGGTCACCCAACTTTTAGGGCGCTTTCATTTTTGATTCTCAAAATGAACTCTTTGTAATTTCGTCACTCAACTTTTAAGGCATTTTTATTTTAGCCATTCAATTGTTGTATTAAACTAAAATAATGCATCAAAAATTGTCAAATTATACTTGTTTATCACATTGCTGAAAATTTTAACTTTTTTCAATATTAAAAATTTAACTTTCAAAACATAAAAATCAATTAAATAAATTTTTGAAAATTTTTTATCCCTTGAGAATGTTTAATCGATTTATTACTGTAATATTGAAATTAATTAAATTAATCTCCTAAATTTTAAAATTTTATTTTATGTTTCCCTATTATTTTTAACGAAATCAACTCAATAACTCATATTTAATAATTTTCTGTAAAACTTAAATTTCTTTTGATTAATTAAATTAATTGCTTATTCTTTGTTTAGGTAAAGAAATGATGAAAAAATTTTGGATTTTGTTTGACATGGAAGATAAAATTAATTATAAGGATTTTTCTTTGCTTTTAGTTTAGCATGAAAGACTCAAGATCATATAATAAAAAGAAATTTGGGTTTTATGTACAATTATTAAAGATGATTTATTTGAGTTGATTTTAATTTGGAAACATAAAATAAAATTGTAATATTTAAAAGGAGACTAAATTAATTAATTTTAATATTATAGTAACAAATCGGTTGATACTATCATACAAAAATTTCAATAACTTATTTAATTGATTTTGAAGTTTTAAGATTTAAAATTTCAATATTGACAAAAAAAATAGAATTTTGCGTAATGAGGTAAACAAGTACAATTTGATAAATTTTAAAGCATTATTTTAGTTTCTACCCTTTTTTTTATTTTAATCTTTATTTTTTTTTACCCTGATCAATATTAAAAAAAAAAGATATTTTTTGGGTGACCAAAATGAAAGTGTGAACATGATGTGGCATGTACAAGTTTACTGGTTAGGTGGCTAAAATAAAAACACCTTAAAAATTAAGTGACGAAATTAAAAAATTTCAGGTTGAATAACCAAATTAAAAATGCCCCAAAAATTGGACCAACTAGAGAATTTGCCTTATTTATTTTAACAAGTAAAACTCTCAAATTTGACATTCCATTTAAATCAAATAATGATTCCTCAGTATAGCATTTGTTATTTGTAAATTCAAATTAAACCTCTTTACAGGAAAAAAAAAAAAAAAAAAAAGCGTATCTAATAATTTTGTCTCTCAAATCTTATCAAATGCTTCCTTTTCTCTAACTACGAATCCCTTGCTTTTTTCTTATTTTCCTTTTTTTTATTAGTATTTTACTCTCTTTTTTAATATCTAATTTAGGTAAAATTAGTGGAAAGCAATTGTTTAAACATTTGTAACATTTAAAATATTATTTTTGCCCTTCTAATAGTGTTTTTTGAAATTTGTATTCGACAAATTTTAATAGTAATCTATATAAATGGTAATTCAATTATACTCGTGTTTTTATTTTGGTCATCTAATTTTTATTTTTATTTTAATTTAGACACTAATATTTATATTCATTCCTGTTTTGATATGCCGACATTAAATTGATAATGAAAATAATGATGTAACCTTTTTTAATTGGTATAATAATACATTTAATCCTTAATTCCTACATATTTTATCAATTTGATCCTAATTCTAAATAATTCAATAAATTTAACTTTTCACATTAGGGATGAGCAAAACACGATTCGATTCGAAAAAATCAAAGAAAAATTCAAATTTCGAGTTATTCGAATTATTCGAGTAAACTCGAATAAGTAATTCGAGTTTCGAGTTCGAATCAAGTTGAATTTTATAATTCGAATAATTCGAATAACAGGTTGATGTAAATACCCTTTTGGTCCTTGTTAAGTTTGAATATGAACAAATTGGTCTCTCTCAACAAAAATTACAAAAAAAATAAAAATAATTTTTATAATTCAAAATATTTATAAAAATTCCAAATTTTATATTTTCTAAAAAATTATAAAAAAATCTAAAACATATATAAAGAAATTTAAATTTTTTTTAAAAAAATAGAATAATAATTTTGGGGACTTGAATAAGTTAATTAATGATTCAAGTTTATCATACTAAAGTTTTTTTTTTCTTTTGCTTTGAAAAAGTTTTCAAATATATATGGTTTCAAATTTATTTGCTCTAACATAAAATTAATTATACTGTAACAAGATTTTAATTTGGCATGTTTAATTTTTTAATTTAACTAGAACAGTTTCACTCGATTCAACTCGACTCGATTCAAAAAAATTTCAAATCGAGTTAGGATGATAAAATAGAACTAGTCAACTCGATTTCAATCGAACAATTACCCTACTACATATTACAAATTTTATCAATTTAATCTTCAAACACGATTCCAACATTTAATACTATTAATACCAACAGCATCACGGCAACCGCCGTGGATATTGTCTTGTAAACAAGGCTTTCATGATACCGTGGTGGATTCTACTTGGTGAAGATTTTCCATTAAAATAACAAAACCATAAATTATAAACAATATAGTATATTCTAGGAAAAGGTCATCCCTGTTTATATATACATATTTTCCCTGACGTTACCAAAAAAAATATGTAAGGCCTAAATTCTTCCCGACCCAAAACCAAATAATCCCAAACTAAACCCCAACTAAACCATCAGCCCAATACAACCCAATACCTAAAATCTAACCCAAACCCTAAGCCCAATTAACTGGCCCAGACCTAAACAAACTTTCAGCTAGGCAAAAACCCTAGCTCATCCTTGGCGCCGCGCCTCCCTACTCCCATGTCAGCCCCCGTCCCATCGCCCGTACCACCTACCCTCTGACATCTGCAAAACAAGAGAAGCACGCAACAGAGGACACAGAGAGCAGTAGCAAGAAACTAAAAAAATATTGTAGTTGAAATGGTTATAAAAAGCCAGATCCGAATACAAAAAAAGGGGTTTTTTTTCCTGAAATTTTGAGAATAAAAAACGAAATGATATAACTTTTAAGGTGATTTTTGTGTTATTGATTTACCTTTTTAATCTTTAGTTTATTTTGTTTATTTATCTATTCTTTTTCATATAAATACGAAAACAAAAAAGGGGAGGGTTCACCGGAGTTACCCCGCGACTGCGTCGTCGCGCCACGGCCTCTTCGTCGGAGGCTTCTCCTCCTTGGCCGGAATCGTACCAAACTGGGGTAAAAGGGGAGCCTTTCTCCTTTCGGTTTTGCGGGCTTTGAGGGTTCTGCCTTTGGACCCACTCAAAAGCGGACCGAAAAACCCCATCTTCGGGCTTCGTCGACCACCGGGTACGGTGGTGGTACGACGAGCAGTGGAGAGCCAAGGGACGGCCATGGAGAAAGGGAGAATGAAAGTATTTTAAGGGTTTTGAAAGAGGGAGAAAGCAGAAGAGAAAAGAAGAAGAAGGAATTTTACTGTTTTATAACGCATGAAACGGCGTCGTTTAGGGCCTGTTTTAGTGGCCCCAAAACGGCGTCGTATGAGCCATACCCGTGTGACCCGACCCGATACCCAGGGGATCAGCATGTTTTGGTCTTTGAGGGCTAATTGCGCCCTAGGTCCCTCCCCTTTGCGCGCACGATCAATCGCGTCTTGGTTGTTCATTTTATTTCCTTTTAAAATTCGCCCTGTAATTTGCGCGCGTTTGCACCTTAGTCCGTGTCTCTGCTCTGCATTTTAGAACTTGGGTTATTTCCAGTTTAGGTCCCTACGCGTTTGTGCGTTTTGCACTTTAGTCCTTTTTTTGATTATTTTATTTATAAATTAGCTCATTCATTTTAATTGTATTTTTAATTAGATCCTTTTTTATTTTAGTATTTCATGCCCTTTATAATGTCTCCTTTTTTAATTCTATTTTAATTAAGTCCCTTTTATTTTTATTTTTCATTTCATGATTCATTTTTATTTTAAAGGTACATTAGATATTTTATCCTTGTCTTATGTTTTATATTTTAGGTTATTTTAATGTTTTTATTTTGTTTCTCTCTTCTTAAATCACTATTGTATTGTTTGCCTTTTTATGCCATATTATTACAACATTTTGTATAATGCCTCGTAAATATCTTCGCATATACTACTATTGTGTATATATATGCTTTATAATGAAGTTCATTTTATTTTATGCACATTATTAATCTTATGTCATTTTTACACATAATTTCTTTTAGATTTATTCTTATATTTTATTATTTAACCCTATGATTATATTTTTAGCTATTATCATTGTATGTCTGTACATTTGTGGACACCCGTATTTAATTTATACATTACTAAACTCACGTATTTTATAACAAAGTTATTTTTATGCATATCATTAATATTATATTATTTTATCCACATATAATTTCCTTTAAACATATTCTTATATTATATTACACAATTTTTATAATATATCTTTTGAACCATCTTTATGCAAGTGTATATATTTATCGATGCTTAACTTTGATCTATATATTATTAATTCCGTGTACTTTAACATTTTTTTTTTTTTGCTATTCAAATATGCTTTGTATATATGCCTTACATAAAATTTAAGTTATTTTATATTCATTGGCATTAGTACATGTTTTTGATTTACATACATTATTAAACCTACCTTTTATATACATAGTCTTCTTTATATATATATAAGTATGTTTTTAAGTCCATCACAATTTATAATAAAAAATTATATACATATATAATTTATGTTAAAATCAATCCAATTTTTTTTTCTTTATATAATTCATATTCTAATTCCATGTTATTTTTGTATATAATTGCTTCAAAATTTACCCATATGTGTATATATATATATATAGCTACATGTTTTATACCCATTATCTTGTCACATCTTATGTGTTATATAGATTATTCTTATGGTAGGGATATTATCAATTTTAAATAAATGTTTTATGGCTAAATATTTAGTATTTTATTTGATCCAAATGTTTTTGTAACATTTATTAAAACTTTTTCATATATATATGCTCTTAACTTTTCTTTTATAAATTATTTTAAACTCTAGCAGATATTATTTGATCGTTAATCCATCATTTTTAGTCCATTATTCTTGTGTCGTATTGATTCTATATCGTTTGATATCTCATGTGCTAATTATCTTCACGATATTTCTTGTATATTTGTTATATCATGCTTGCTCCTTTTTATATGTCATCACATCAATTATTCTCCATGCATGATTGTAATCGGATTACGTTCCTTAGGTTAGTTATATTTTTTTAGGTTCATTAATCGATTATATCACACACATATTGCCCCATATCATCGTTTTCCACTTGGCTTACGAAATGTGGTTTTATAACGTCCAAATCTCTAAGATTAATTTCATTTTATTTCAAGTTGCATTAATATGTTTTCAGCTATTTTTATAATTATCCTTTTAAAAATTCTTTAAAATGAAGGCAATGCTCGATGTTTGGTAATTCGGGAATCGTGCCCTATCGTGCTGGGTTGCGATTTCTCGTTCATTCAAAACAATCGAATATTCCTTTGGAATTTCACCCATGCCTTTAAAAATTCTTTAAAACAAAGGTAATGTTCGATGTTTGACAACTCGGGGAATCGTGCCCTATCATGTTGGGTTGTGATTTCCTGTTTGTTCAAAATAATCGAATATTCCTTTAGAATTTCACTCGTGTTCTTTAAATTCTGAAATAAGGCAATGTTGCGTTTTGGAACATCGAAGAATTATGCCCTAACTTACAGGGTTTCGATTATCTCGTTGATTCTAAATAGCCAAATATCCTTTCGAGTTTTAAAACATACGGAAACCCGATTAAAATTAAAGACAAACTTACGCTCGGGAATTCATGGTATTGTGTCCTAACTTACGGGATGTAATGCTCCAATATCTCGAGATAAGGAAATCTTCAACAATCGTTTTGAGCTAATTAAAGAATTTTAAAATCAATGTTAATAAAAGGATCGTATTTCAAATCCATTCTCGATTTTCAACTTTCGACTCTAGGACAATAATTAATTAATTTGGTACCAATTTTGGGCGTGACGAGGGTGCTAATCCTTCCTCGCACGTAACTGATTTCCGAACCCTTTCTCTCGAGTTTCGAAGACCAAAAATACCGTTATCATAAACTAAACGTTTTATTAAAACAAAGGTGGTCCGATCACGCCTAACAAAGATTGGTGGTGGCTCCCCGTTTTAGTTTTCATTTTCAAACCAAAATCAATTCCCGTTTTCGAAAAAATGGTTTCGACAAAATAAATTAAAGAAAGGGTGAACCCTAGAAATGGAATTGAGAATTGGGAAATGGTGGAGTGAGTACCTTAAAAAACCTTTTAAAAAAGTAGTGTTTGAAACAATGAATGAAATAAGAAAGAAAGGAACACATGGGGGTTGTTTGGTTCTGTATAGATAATTATTTATTTTTTTAAACAATGAAAAGGACAGGATGCGAAGAGGAGGGAGAGCATCAAAAGCCGGTCCTGAGGTTGGGTGTCCATGGGAGTTTGAGTGTTTGATTATCTAATCTTTTGTAGTTATTTGGTTTCAAAATCTGTGTGCTCAATCTAAGAACAACCAGGAATTAGAAAAACTCATTTTTTTAATTGAAAGTTTTGGTTTGGATGTTTGAAAATCTAATTAATAGAATTTGTAAATACGAAGGGGTTAAATTTATTGAATTATTTAGAATTAAAATCAAATTGATAGAATATATAAATATTAAGGACTAAATGTATTATTATACCAGTTAGTGTATAAATTTAACGATGGGTGAACAAAATAATAACTAACACAAATGTTAGTGTATAAATTGAAAATTTTTAAAATCAAGTGACCAAAATAAGAACACAAACATAGTTGAGTGGCCATTTGAATAGTTTACTATCGATTTTAATAAGAATATTTTAATCTATTATGACTTTATTAAGTGTATTTGTTTTCTTTTACAATTTACAATTTAATTTTATCATATGTTGAACCCGAATCTTGGACTAGACATTGTTGGAAGGGTTTTACTTTAATATCACCCTAGTGCAAATATGATTATACTCAAATCATCAAAACAGATGAGGCCACCCGTGGTTTATAAAAAAAAAAAAAAAAAAACCAAAAAGTCATTCTCAAAAGGAGACACAGGTTCAAGCTTTGAAGACGATATTGTTTGGAGGGATAGTCATGAACCCCGAATATAGACAGTAAGAAATACATAAAAAATACAAAAAAAAAGGTCATTTTCCAAATCAAGGCTTAGGGTTTATTTGGAGGATGATGAGATTAGTTATGGTGAGGTTTAAAACAATGGTGGCAATAAGATAAATTATCGTAATAATAAAATTGATTATTGTAGCAATGAAATTAGTTAATGTGACGATAAAATTAAAATCAGTGATGAGATGGGTTTTGATTCAAACATAATAGTATGAGATAAAAAAATTACTTGAAAACAATGAAATATTTTATTTAAAATAATAAAATAAAAATTATTTTTAATTAGAAAATGAAAATATCAACTTGCACAATATAGATAAAGACAAAAAATCATTCCTTTGTGATAGTTTTATTTCCTGAGTGGACTAAAAAAGGATTAGTATTGAAGACTGGGATGAAACCAATGTAATTTATTGTAGCTACTCAAACACATAAAGTTGTGTGACTCGAATTTCATTTAATTCGGTTTAAAAAATTTGAGGTGCAACTCATCTATTAAAGAAAAATAAAAAGACAAAATTAAAGATTCGTGAGGTGAAGGTTCGAGACCTGAAAACTGCATATAGTCGTAAACTTATTATGTTGTTGGTTTTTTAATATTAGTGAATTTCTCTTCCTTTGTCTCCGTAATTTTTCCGATAAAAGTTTTTCACGTAAAATCTATGTATTCTTTTTTTTTTCTTATTACTGTATGATAATTCCTTTTTGTTGAGCATTGGCCTGCAATGCAACATGTGACCATCAACAGCTCATCAAGCAGACTAGCATTGGTGCTGAATCGAGTGCAGCAGCTAGTTTCATTCATTTTGTTTATTTTTGGTCCAATTGCAACTTGTTCAAGTTGACATGTAACTTGTAACTTGTTATCAAAGTTGGTAGGATTAGTTTTGATTTGAACTTGATGTAAAGGCTGATATGTCAGCTTACTTTTGTATGTAATTCAAAGATTGTATTTGTTATACATTAGTGGGAGCAGTTACATCATTAGGTAACTGTCCAATTTTATGTAACTTACTTATATTTTCAAATTATCAATGAAAAAGGGGTGTGGTTGTCCGGTTATAATCTCATTCAAACTTTTTCTATTGATTTTTTACTTCAATCTTTCTATTTTGCTTTTGTTTTTTGCTTGCTTGTTGTCTTTGTTCCAACAAATGGTAATCAGAGCCTGTCATCTTTGAGGGCCTCTGTTGTTGGATGTTTTATTGAAAAAGCAAAAGCTTAAGAAGAAAGAAATTGAAGCTGTTGAGTTTGTTTTCAGCAAAATGAGTTTTACTCCACCTCCACCTCCAGTGTTCACTGGAGAAAATTATCACATTTGGGTGGTAAAAATGAGGACATATCTCCAAGCACACGATTTGTGGGATGTAGTAGAGAATAATGCTGAACAACTCTATTGAGGGCTAATCTCACTATTGCTCAAATCAGGCAGCATAGTAAAGAGAGTACCAAGAAGCATAAAGTATTGGCTTGCTTATAGAATGGGGTGTCTGATGTGATCTTTACCAGGATAATGGCCTGTAACTCACCTAAGCAAGCATGAGAGAAGCTAAAGGAGGAGTTCATGGGTTCAGACAAAACAAGGCATCAACAATTGATTAATCTCAGGAGAGATTTCAAAATTTTAAAGATGAAAGAGTCTGAGACTATTAAGCAATACTCAGACAGGATAATGGCCACTGTCAACAATATAAGGCTCCTTGGAGAAGACTTCAGTGAGAGCAGAGTTGTTGAAAAAGTCATCACCACTCTTCTTGAAAAGTTTGAGTCAAAGATTTCATCACTTAAGGACTCGAGAAACTTGTCAGCCATCTCACTGTCTGAGCTGATAAACTCCTTGTATGCACTTGAGCAAAGGAGGGCCAATATACAGGAAGAGCACCTTGAAGGAGCCTTCCAAGCAAAGGCAAAAGAAGACTCAGATTCAAGCCAGAAATGGAAGAAACCTTAGCTCGATAAAAGGCAAAAATCAAGGAGAGATGCAGGGAAGAAGAGGTTTCCACCATGCATTCACTGCAAAAGGACCACACATTTGGAGAAATACTATTGGTACAGGCCAGACATTCAGTGTAGAGGCTGTAAACAGTTTGGCCATTTAGAGAAAGTGTGCAAGAATAAAGGGAAGGCACCAGCTCAACAGCAAATTCAAGCTCAGGCTGCTGAAGACCTTAAAGCTCAGGAGGAGCATGTTTTCATAGCCTCCTGTTTTGCATCCTCAACCAAAGTTAGATGTGATTGGCTAGTGGATAGTGGCTGCACACACCATATGGCACCTGATGAAAAGCTGTTCAAGGACCTCGATAGAATCTTTGCCTCTAAAATCAGAATTGGCAATGGGAGCATGATTGAAGCCAAAGGCAGAGGCAATGTGGTGATCAATACTTGTTCAGGTAACAAAGTGATTTCTGATGTGCTTTTTGTGCCTGACATAGATCAGAATTTACTTAGTGTTGGACAGCTAGTAGAAAAAAGGTATTCATCCGTTTTTAAGAATGGCACTTGTATTGTTGAAGGCACACATGGTCAGGAGTTGGTCACAGTAGCAATGACTGATAGGTGTTTTATGCTTGATGTGAATTAACTTGAGAAGAAGGCTTACACTAGCCTTGCTGATAATGCTGGTCTTTGGCATAGGAGACCAGGCCGTGTTAACTTTAAATCACTTGATCTGCTGCACAAGCTGAATTTAGTTGATGACATATCCAAAATTGAAGCCAAAGACACTGTTTGTGAGGTTTTCCAACTTGGTAAGCAAACCAAGCTACCTTTTCCAGCCAACATGGCATGGAGAGCTCGAGATAAACTTGAATTGGTCCATTCTGATGTCTGTGGGCTGATGAAGACTCCTTCCTTGAATGACAGTAGGTATTTTGTGATGTTTATAGGTGATCTGACCAGGTTTTGTTAGGTTTATTTCTTGAAGCATAAGTCTGAAGTGTTTGAAGCCTTTAGCAAATTTAAGGCACTAACTGAGAATCAGTCAGGTTGCAAGATCAAGGCTTTGAGAACTGATAATGGCACTGAATACCTGTCTGATAGGTTTCAGAAATTGTGTGAGCAATCTGGGATTCATCATCAGCTCATAATAGTCTATACTCCTCAGTAAAATGGAGTATGTGAGAGAAAGAACAGAACTGTGCTTAATATGGCCAGATGTCTATTATTTTAGAGCAAGCTGCCAAGCAAATTTTGGGCTGAGGTTGTTAGTACCTCAGTATACCTGCTCAATAAACTGCCAACACATGCTGTTAAGGACAAGACTCCTTTCGAAGCCTGGCATAGACTTAAACCAACTGTTTCACACCTGAAAGTATCTGGCTGTTTTTGCTATGCCCACATTCCCGTTGAAAATAAAACCAAACTTGAAAGAAGGGCAGTTCCAGGAATCTTTGTTGGCTACAGCAACACTAAGAAGGGTTACAGGGTGTTTGATCCTTCAACAAAGAAGATTTGTAATACCCCGAAAATTTTTACGAAAAGATATTATCCTTAATTTAGTAAAACAAAGAAATAAAGTGACAATAAGAGGAAAATTGAGTTATGTCACTGGGAAGTATATTATGACACATTGATTCAAGAAAGGACTAAATTGTAAAAGTGTGAAAAGTTTTGTGACCTAAGAGTAAATACTCAAAATTTTAGGGATTAAAGTGTAAATACGAAAGATTTGAAGGACTAATAGTGTAAATATTTTAAGGGTGAAATAATCTAGAAACCAAGGAAAATTGATGAATTAGGACCAAATTGAATAGGTGAAGAATTATGAGGGACTAAATTGCAATTTTACCAAATTAAGTGATGACTCAAGAATGAAATTTTCAAATATCACAAGGGCAAAATGGTCAATTGGAAGAGAGAGAAATCTAGAAAGTAATGATGATGTTGGTGATATTTTATAATTTTATAATTATTTAAATATTATTTTATTAATATTTTAATTAGATATTTTATTATTATTTTATTATTATTTATTTAGTATAAAAGGAAGGAAAGATGAAGAATTTTCATCATCTTTCCATGCATGCAAACGTTAGAAGAGAAGAAAAGAAAGAAAGTTTTCTTTTCTTTACAATATAGTCCTTCCACCAAAAATTCACCATTTTCACCCAAAAATCAAATGAATTTCCATAGCTACCAAGAGAGAAAAATGTTAAGGAGAGCATGGGGAGTTAGAATATCAAGTTGGATTCAAGAAATAGAAGCTGGAGGAGAGAGAAAATCAAGTTAAAGATTGGTATCAAGAGAATAAGGTAAGTACATCAAGATTTCAATATGTTTTTAAGTTTGTTATTGTTGATAAAGCATGGAAATAATGTTATAGTAGAGTTTTCTTACAAAAGGTCCTATGTTCTTGATATGTTAGTGAAGAGAAAATAAGAGAAAGTGATGAGAAATGGTGTAGAAAAAGAAAATAAGGGTGTTATAACATGGTAATTAATATATTGCACTAAAACAGTTATGGACAGCAGCAGTAGTCTAAGTTTGAAAAATCACCATAAATTGTATAAACTGAATTAGAAGATGAACAAAATATGGAATTAAATCTTATTGAGTCTAGTTTTTCATAGAAGAAACAGTGTAAGCAATGGATTTGTAAATTTTGAGATATAATGAATTTTGTGAGACAAGGTCAGAATGAATTCGGGTTCCCCTGTTCAGAATTTGAAAAATCATAAAAAAATGAATAAAAATAATTATAGGCTTAAATTTATATGTATAGAATCCTTAATGAGTCTAGTTTTAATAGAAACAAACTAGAACATCATTTGAATTATGTACAAGGAGATAATAAATTTTTAGTGAAGAAGGGTCAGAACTGTCAGATAGCAGAACAGGGGTGACTTTAATGAATAAACTGTACTAATTGGCTAAACCAAAAATTCTGAAAATTTTATGGTAAAAATATATGTGAGTCTAGTTTCAGATAAAATTTACATATTTTAATTTGTAGTTCTGTAGCTCAAGATATAAATAATTTAGTGAATATGACGCAAATGGACAGTTTTAAATGTACATATAAGTAAATAGTAAAATTATTGATAATGTTACTTGTTGCATGTTATATAAATTAAGGATGTGGAATGGAGAGGAGGAGGAGGAAAATATATATGAATATTCAGCAAGCATGGCTAATTTGCATGTTTTAGGCTTAAGGACTAAATTGAATAAAAAGTAAAACTTTATGGGTAATTTAGTAAAAATGTCAAAAATGACCAAATTGCATGAAATGGACTAATTTTATTATTTAAATTACAAAATTGAATGAAATTATTAATTTAGTTCAAGATAGGGGGAAAACATGTTTTAGGGATTAAATTGAAAAGTGTTGGAATTATGGAAAAATTCTGATATTTTATAGAATTCATGGATTTTTATCAATATGTATGAGAATAAATGCTGCAAATAAGGATTAAATTGCAAGAATTTTATTTTCCTAACCCTAAGGATGAAATCGTCATTAATTAAAAGTTTAGGGGCAAAATGGTAATTTTGCTTAGAGCATTAATTAAATGCATTAGAATATGAAATGAATGAAAATGATGATCAAATTTATTTATAAAGATCCGGATGACACAAATACGAGACTTGATCATGGAAAAGAAAATATATCAGAATAATAAAATCATAAACACGAACAATTAATAAGGTAAGTTCATGTAACTTGAATTATATTCTTAAATACTTGAAATGTATGTTATTGATGTGAATATGATTTGAATGTTTATTGTATGAAAATTGATGAAACATTGATATATTTGATATAAAGGGGAAGAAATCCCGGTTGAATGAAAGGAAAATTCGATGGATCTCTCAAAAGGAATTGACGGTAAAAAGGATCTAGCCGGACGGGTGATCCTATCTGATATAGCCCTCCCAGAAGAATATATGGAAAATGGATTTAGCCGGGACGGGTAATCCGAATTAGGTCCGAATTTAGCCTGGGTGGTAATTCGGATCCAAGCTCAATAGAGTAATTGTCGTCGTTGCAGGGATTTAGCCTGGACCGTAATCCCGACAATACTCTATGAGTTTATATTACTGAGGATTTAGCCTCGGGTGGTAATCCCACTGTAAGGATGAGGTTCATGGAGTGTGCTCTCGATATGAAATGTGTAAGACCATGGTTGAAAGATACCATGGCAACCTGAAATGAAATGTGTAAGACCATGGTTGAAAGATACCATGGCAACCTAATATGAAATGTGTAAGACCATGGTTGAAAGATACCATGGCAACCTAATATGAAATGTGTAAGACCATGGTTGAAAGATACCATGGCAACGTGACATGAAAAGGATAAGACCATGGTTGAAAGATACCATGGCAACGTGACATGAAAAGGATAAGACCATGGTTGAAAGATACCATGGCAACGTGACAGAAAATGAGTAAGACCATAGTTGAAAGACACTATGGCATCATGTCAAAGATAAATAAGACCGTGGATGGGAGACGCTATGATATCTATTGAACAATTGATATTCAGGTAATATGTATTAGATGATGAATGGTTACATAAAATGGTTGTGTGAAATGTTTACAAGAACTGGTCATATGGAAGTATATGTACAAAATAGTTGTATGAAATAATTATGAAGATAGATAAACAAAATAAGAATAAGTACATGGAATATAATTTATGTTAAGTTTGATATAAACTTTACCGGAATAAATATACTTAAAATATATGGAAATGATGAAGCGTGAAATATTAAAATAATGAAATGATTGATATATACTTATAAAGAAACGGTAGTAGAATAATATGTTTCATGACATGTACATATATGATTATCTTTGATATGTTGATACAAGGAAATTATGTAAGTAAAGACAATTATTAAACTCAAGTGTGACATGTCGACAAAATAAGTATATCAATGTTGAATTATATGAAATATATGCAAGTATACTAACAATGATGTGGCTTGACACTTAGACAAAGGACAAGCTATTGATTGAATGGTAACATGTTTAATTACAAGAAGCATTGAAATGGTAAGTACTTAGATAAAAATAAAATTTAAAATTTTACGAATTTTTTTTATGATCCCGATTTAATTTCGATTGGTTTTTAATGTATGTTTGGGACTTCGAAGGCCCAATAAAGAGACGTTATGATTATTTTTAAAATATGAATAATAAATGACTCAGAATTATCAGTAAACTCCGGTAATGCCTAGTACCTATTCCGACAATGGATACGGGTAGGGGTGTTACAAGATTGTAGTGAGTAGGGATATCAGATTTGATGAAGAAAAGGTTTGCAGCTGGAATGGTGCAGATGTAAGTCTGATTGAAGAAGATCAGTAAGACTGCAATTTTGAACCTGCTGAAGAAGGGTCAACCAATGAAGGCGTTGATGATGTTCCTGTGAGAGGCGCCAGAACTATTGCTGACATCTACCAAAGATGTGATGTTGCAATAGTTGAACCTTCAAATTTTGAGGAAGCTGCCAAGGACAAACATTGAAAAAATGCCATGGAAGCTGAATTAGAAATGATCCATAAGAATGACACTTGGGAATTGGTAGACAGACCAAATCATAAGAAAGTCATAGGTGTCAAGTGGGTGTTTAGAGCCAAGTATAATGCTGATGGCTCACTGAATAAGCACAAGGCAAGGCTTATGGTGAAAGGCTACAATCAGTAGTATGGCATCGATTTCATGGAAACTTTTGCACCAGTAGCAAGGCTTGACACAATTAAGCTACTGTTTGCCTTAGCTACTCAGAAACAATGGAGGGTTCACCGATTGGATGTTAAGTCAACATTTCTTAATGGTTTTCTCAAGGAGGAGGTTTTCATTGAGCAACCTAATGGATTTAAGGTCCTAGGAGAAGAGGACAAGGTCTATAGGCTAAAGAAGGCCTTGTATGGTCTGAAGCAGGCACCAAGAGCCTAGTATGACAGGGTTGACACATACCTGTCTAGGCTCAAATTTGAGAAAAGTGTTAGTGAAGCTACACTTTATGTAAAGAGGTCAGGAAGTGAAACCTTGCTGATTGTATCACTCTATGTGGATGATTTACTTGTGACTGGAAGCAAATATTTAGTGAATTCAAAGTACAAATGCAAGAAGTGTTTGAAATGACAAATTTGGGAGTCATGACATACTTCCTTGGTATGGAAGTGAACCAATCTGATCAAGTAATTTTCATTAGCCAACATGCCTTTGCCTTGAAGATTCTTAACAGATTTCGCATGACTAATTGTAAAACAGTCAGTACACCAGTGGCTCAAGGTGAGAAGCTTATCAGTAGTGGGAATCAAAAGAGAGTTGATGAAAGGAAATATCGAAGCGTAGTAGGTTGCTTACTTTATTTAATAGCAACTAGGTCTGATATTATGTTTGGAGTTAGTCTTCTTTCAAGATTTATGCACTGCTGTGATGTTATTCATTTTAAAGCTGCTAAAAGAATTCTCAGATATGTCGACTTTGAGCTATGGAGTCAAGTTTGAAAAAGGAAAGGAGCTCAAGCTAATAGGTTACTCTGACAGTGATTGGGCTGGCTCTGTCGATGACATGAAGAGCACCTCTGGTTACTTCTTTACCCTTGGCTCAGGAGTTTTCTGTTGGAGCTCAAAGAAGCAACAAACTGTTGCTCAGTCCACAGCTGAAGCAGAGTATATTGCAGCTGCTGCAGCTGTTAATCAAGCCATTTGGCTTAGGAAGCTTCTATGTGACTTGAATGAAGAACAGACTCAGCCAACTGAAATCAATGTTGATAATCAATCAGCAGTTTCCATAGCCAAAAATCCGGTTTTCCATGGCAAAACCAAACATTTTAAGATCAAGTTTCACTTTGTTCGTCAGGCCGAGCAATCAAAAGAAGTCAGTCTTGTTCATTGTAGTTCAAAAAACTAATTGGCTGATATTTTGACTAAGTCACTCGGAGCTACAAGGTTTGAAGTCTTAAAAGAAAAATTGGTGTATGTTGCATACAGTCCAAGGAGGAGTGTTGAGCATTGGCCTGCAATGCAACATGTGACCATCAACAGCTCATCAAGCAGACTAGCATTGGTGCTGAACCGAGTGCAGCAGCTAGTTTCATTCATTTTGTTTATTTTTGGTCCAATTGTAACTTGTTCAAGTTGACATGTAACTTGTAACTTGTTATCAAAGTTCGTAGAATTAGTTTTGATTTGAACTTGATGTAAAGGCTGATATGTCAGCTTACTTTTGTAAGTAATTCAAAGATTGTATTTGTTATGCATTAGTGAGAGCAGTTACATCATTAGGTAACTATCCAATTTTATGTAACTTACTTATATTTTCAAATTATCAATGAAAAAGGGGTGTGGTTGTCCGGTTATCATCTCATTCAAACTCTTTCTATTGATTTTTTACTTCAATCTTTCTGTTTTGCTTTTGTTTTTTGCTTGCTTGTTGTCTTTGTTCCAACACTACTACTATTATCGACGGAAATCTAAAAGGAATATTCGTGAAAACTCTTGCTAAACCCACATTATATTAATTTTGATTTATCTCGTTTTGATTGCCACCAACAGGTATTACATGTGTTTTTCCGAAGAAAATTGTTGTTATTCGCAAAACTCGTTTTGACTTGCAGCTCTTTGTTGGTGATTTCTTATAAAGCAAAATATTCTTTTGCACCAACAGGATAGTATGAATTATTTATTTAGTTTAGTGAAGCTTGAAGCCATTCTTGCAGCTAATTTACTCTTCCCTAGAAAGCCATTACCAGTCTTTGAGAGCCAGGATCATGAATAGGAGAGCCTGTATCGCCTTTCTACTGATCACAGTTTTGTTGATACTGATAGCTCTACTGATACTAGGAGTTATATATAATAATACGCCACTATTTGTAGCCGCTTTGATTGTTCTACCTCTTTTTGTGGCTTACCTTTTTATAAGACTTAAAAATGGGTTCAAAGATGTACCAAAAGAAAATGGGTTCCTAGAAGTTGAGGAAGTGTATCTGGAAAACATGTTGGGGATGCCAACAAGATTCTCTTATCAAGAGTTGAAAAACGTTACCAATAATTTTAGCAACAAACTTGGTGAAGGTGGATTTGGGTCTGTTTTTCATGGAACACTACCTTCGGGTTCTCAAGTTGCAGTGAAACATCTTGTTGGCTTTGGTCCAGTTAACAAGTCCTTCATAGCTGAAGTTCAGACGATTGGAAGCATCCACCATTTCAATTTGGTAAGTCTGATTGGATTTTGTGCTGAAAAATTCAATTATCTTTTAGTTTACGAGTACTTGGTTAATGGATCACTAGACCGATGGATCTTCAACCAAAACCAAAAACTTGCTCTTGGTTGGCAAATTAGAAAGAAAATCATTCTAGATATAGCCAAAGGACTAGCCTATCTTCATGAAGATTGCCACCAAAAGATAATTCATTTCGACATCAAACCAGAAAATATCCTTTTAGACGAGAATTTCAATGCCAAAGTTTCAGATTTTGGGTTATCTAAGCTAATTGGAAGAGATCAAAGTCAAGTCCTAACAACTATGAGGGGAACCCCTGGCTATATGGCTCCCGAATGGCTAACTTCAACCATAACTGAGAAAGTAGATGTCTATAGCTTTGGTATTGTGGTCCTAGAAATTCTGTGCGGGCGTCGAAACATCGATAGATCTCAACAAGAAGAAGATAGGCATTTATTGGAACTGTTTAGGAGAAAGCAAGAAGAAGGGCAACTCCTGGATTTAGTTGATAAGTGCAATAGTGATATGCAATCGAATGCAATTGAAGTTGTGGAGATGATGAAGGTCGTTGCATGGTGCTTACAAACTGAATATGTAAAGAGGCCTTCCATGTCCACTGTGGTGAAGCTTTTTGAGGGCTCAGCTGATGTTGTAAGTACTAACCTGAATGAAGATTTTTTAAATGGATTAATACTTAAAGCGACAGAGACCGACACCTCAACAATTTTACCTTCCATATTATCTGGACCGAGGTGACGATTACAGATATCTTCGTCAAGTATAATTCTTAAAGAGCCAAGTAATAGTTGACAATTCAATGTCAATTTTTCTTTTCTTATTAATGAAATGAGATTCATTTATCATTTATATATATATATATATATGTTTTGCTACATTAACAATTGCAAAACGCATTGAAGGGAATATAATGATGTTGGTGGTTCAAACTGTACTAATGTTAGCAAACAATTCACAAACACGAATAATTTGTAGAGTAAATTAACATAAGTTAATAGAAAAAAAATATTTCTTTTTCTGAAATTTAAGAATTTTTTATTTCTTAGAATTTTATGAATATTTTAAATTTTCAAGAATTTTCCATAAAATTATGATTTTATAATTTTTATAATTCCAAAAAGTAAACTATGAATTTTTAGTTTTTAAAGAATTTTTAATATTTTTTTAGAGTTTTTATTGAATTTTTTTTGGATTTACCATTGAAAAAAAAACATAAAAGTATCAAATTGATATTTTAATTATAGTTCATGGACCAAATTAATTATTAAACTTATGAGTTAATGTGCAATATTATTAGATTGTTATTGAGTTAATGACGAGTAACCAAAATGTTATAAATTGATAATGTTAGTTATTATTTTAATTAGGTGACTAAAATAAAACTTACTAATAATTAGCTGTCTAACAATGTAGTTGATGAGTAGTGATTTAATGGCCCTCATTGACGTTTGATAGCAAGATAACAAAGGGGGGCTTAAATGATCAATTTTAATTAGTTAAATGACTAAATTGTAATTTTTTAGAATAGAATGACGAAAGTCTAAAGTTACTAATAATTAAGTGACCATTAATATAGTTTACCCTTCTTTTAATTACTCATGAATTTTCAAATCTCAACTAATTAAATTGAAGAAATATATATATATATATATATATATATATATATATTGAAATCAAATTGAATAATATTATTAATATAAATTATTGAAGGATATTATCTGTCAACTTTCAAGTTAATGTAATAGCACCATAGACAAACACATTAAATCCAAAGAAAGTTGCTCAAATAAAGGTCTACCACTTATTCTTTTAGACGCTCAAACCTAAGTGGGATCTATGAGTGAACAAATATATATACTTATTAATAAAATTATTGATTGAGTTGGTGTCACGAGTCAACCGGGCACCAACTCAATTAGGAAAATTAAAAAAATGACATTTCGTATTTAAAATAAGTAATATTATTTGAGAGTACTTTGGTCTTTTTAATTTTAAAAAATAAAAATATGCATGTGTGTGATTTGAACCCATGCAAATTTGATTGGAAAAACTTTAAATTTACCACTCAACTAATGTTCTATTTTAATTTACTTATACATTTTAATTTGGCTAAAAGGTCAAAAAACCTTTAAAAAAATAAAAAAAAAATCAATTGAGCTCTTATGAAAGAAGTGCACCCAATCAATTGGTCATTTTCATTAACGGAAATTGTTAGTTGACTAGTTTGATAGTAAATCACGTTGACGTGATTGACGGAAGCCACAAAAAATGGTCATGTGGCAGTATATTGACATGAAATGCCACTTCAGCAAAGAATATTTTTTAAAATAATTAATTAAAATGTACGTATAGAATAAATTTGAATAACCAATTATCTAAATTCATTCTGAATGAATACAAAATTAAAGAATTAAAAAATATATAAATTTCAAAATTGTAAAAACTCGTGAAATATAATTTCAAATATGTAAAAGAAACAACATATATTTGTTCAAAAAAATATATATATATATATATAAAATTCAAATATTAAAAAAAAACCTATATTTTTTTTATTACCCTTTAGCCTTATATTTACTTGTATTCTTTTCTTGTTCTTATTTTCTAGTGCCGTGTTTTATCTATTACATTAATTATTTTTTTCATATTTTATCGTTTCATGTAACCATGTAAAAAGTTACGAAATTATAATTTACCTCAAAAAATTACTAAATTATTTTATTAAAAAAATTGTTATTGAAAATAATTATGAACTTATGATTAAGTTAATTTTTAATAATTAAACTATGGATAATATATTTAATTTCTCAATCAAATCTAAAAAATTATTATATATTTTTTTAGTTTTTACAAATTTGAAATTTTTATATGTATTTTAGAATTTTTAATTTTTTTTATAATTTTTAAAGTGTTTTTTTAGTTTTGCACTAATCCAAAATGAATCTAGACATATGGTTGTCCTAGTTGATTCTATATGCAAATTTTATTAATTTTTAAGAAAATATTTTATTTTTGTAAAAAATATTTTTTAATATTTTTTGCTAATGTGGTATGTCACGTCAACATAGTCATGTTAGCATATTGCCATGTGGCAACTTTTGGTGGCTTTCATCAGCCATGTCAACATGATCATCAATCAAACTAATTAACTAACGGTTTTTGTTAACAAAATGCGCTAATTGATTTTTTTGGGGTCATCGAGGGCTCAATTGTTTTGTTTAATTTTGTTATGTACGTTTCTTTTACCTCCGTCAATTGTATTATATGTAAAATGATAGACTAAGATGGTGTCACGAGTCAACTCGACATCAACTTAGTTATGAAATTACTAAAATACTCTTAATTTAAAGGATAATTAATTTAATTATAATGATATTTTAATCTTTTCATACTTTTAGATAATCTTCAAATAAAAATATTGAAAAACGTTATTTGATAATCGAATACATTACCAGCAAATTCATATGAAAATATCTCATGACTCCACCAATAAACAAATTACTGAAATAATTTTATAAAAGTATTTTTAATATAAAAATATTTTCATTCACCCACAGCGTGTGTGATAAAATCTAGTATATAATAATATGGCAAAATACACTAACACAAGTATCAATACTGCCACAAGTGGTGTATTTCTCTTTTTTGTATTTAATTTTTATAATTTTTATTTTTTTAAAGAGAATAAAATAAATAATTCATTTATACAAGTTAAATTCAATTGATAAATTAACTTTTTAACTTTTCATTTATTTAATTAAATGTTTATCTTAAACATAAAATTTTAAAATATTCACTTAACAAATTGTTATAGATAATATATAATTAAATAAATAAAAATTTATTTAAATGTATAAATTAATTTTTAATTTTTTTACATAATTAACTATTTATCTTAAATGTAAAACTTTTACCTAGACCGTCACCCTTCATTATATTAAATTCGCTTTTGGTATTTAAACTTTATATTTTTTCTTAATTTAATACTTTAAATGTTTTTGGTCAAATTTGGTACCGGGACACTTTTTTTAATTTGATATTTAATCATTTCTTTATCGAATTTTATACCTAAATTTGACTTTTTTTTTCCTAATTTGATACTTAAACTTGCCAAATGTTATACAAATTACTCTAATATATGCATTTGTTTGGTATACCAAAATGCATTCTCCATCTTCTATAAAGAATTTCGATAGTAATTTTTATAAAAATTGATATCCTTAATATGCTTCGCTCGGTGGTAAGTGGACTTTTTCTATTAGTGCAAAACTTAAACAGTAATTGGATTTCTTTCTTCAAGGTTTTAGATCTCTTTTTTATTATTATTATTTGATTTTCCTGATTTCTTATTTTTAAGGTGATGAATTGAATTTTGTTCATTTCAAGTTGAAATTGCTTTAGAGGATTTGCGGATCTTTATCTTGATGTAGTTTTAAAAATATTTTAGGAAGCGATCAGTGTGAAACCAAGAAATAGAAGAATATCAGTAAGGAAATTAGAGCACAGAAATCATAGAGATTCCAAATCACTGGGGAAATATCGGCTCTGATTCAAGTCCTGTTAAGTTCCATACTCTATATAGTTCCGCGAGCTCTAAGATTTAGCATTTTGGTTAGAGTAATATGGTAGGCCACATATTAAGTTCTACAATATCAGTTTTCACATCACTACTAATTGCTTGACATATGCTTGCTGCTTGGAACATACTAATAGTTACTCTTAGTAGGTGTTGACAATTGAGAGTCTATTGGCTGTGTCACTTAATTCAAAGGTGTTTGTGGTAGAAAAATGGCTAAAATTTTGCTGTCTTAGCTTATTTCTTTCACTGTTAAGTAGTCTGCATTTTTTAGAAGTCTTACTTTTTTTTTTTTAATGTTAAAATTTAGTAGGTGTTTGATTTGAGAATATTCTTTATTCTTCCATGTTCCATTCCAAGTGATCACAGGCCGACCTACTAGTACCATGAGGTGCATATGTACATGTTTTAGTACAATGACGTTTTCAGAGGGTCTTTGGCTTAGCAGATCTCATGTTGAATATGGCAAACGGGCAATATTAGGAGAAATGAAGAATATAATGATGTTATTGGTGTTGCATCAGGAACATGAAGCTTTGGAGAAGCGCACACCGGCTTCCTCCTTGATTATAGCCAGATGTAAAATTAGGGTAAGTTTACTAGTAAACTAAACAAGTATCAAATGCGAAACAACAAAACGAGGAGGAGGCTTTCACCATGCCTACTTGCTAGTACGTAATTTTTCTGTACATTAATATCTTGTTATGAAAGCATTCCATGTTATTTGCCAAGGATCCAGTTTAATGAGGTGGTGGCTTAACTTTACATGTGTTCAACGTCCGGTGATTTGGTCTGCATTTGGTCGACTACAAAAGAAAAGTTATGTTGCCATTTACGTGGTCCACCTAATCATGACAGGATTGTAACATGTATTTGTTCTGATAGACAATTTTTGAGGTTATGTGAGGATAGGGTTTTGCAAACCAAAATATGAGTGAAATTGACCGGATGTAATTGACTTCTCTGATTTAACAACACAATTGCAATTGTGAGTCCCAAATCAACTGATCCTGTTATGCTCTTTTATTATTGCATCATCATTGGCACCGTCGCAAGGTTACAGACTGTGCATCTATTAACGAGTGGACATTTATTATCATCAGGTCGCATTGAAACCTACATTTTCATCTTCATCTTGAAGGAGATACAGATGATCACCATCTCGAATAACATGTATATCATCTATTTCAGCATTCTCAGAATTAACAACTTTTGTAAATGTGTAGCATCCAAACTTTTCACCTGCAGTTTCACAAGGTTATGAAATGAGAAATGAATAAAGCAAAAGCAGGCAAATAAACAAAGGTGGTTTTCTGGTTCCTGTTCGTGGTTTGAAAAAATCCTATTAGTTATTTCTTTACTTTATCCTATTTGGATTCTAGTCACCTATGAATTTGATTTTTAATTGTTTTTTCCCATATGTTCAGGTTATTGCAAGTGCTCTTTTCTGTCAAACTTACCAGCCACTCTGAGCAACTCTTGTATTGAATCAGGTAGGAGTATCAACTTTCCAAGTTGTCTACTTGATGTACTGCTGCTCTGGAACTGCATGTGAATTGTAACTCTTTTCTTGGTCGGTATTGTTACCTCTCTATAATTGCGCGAGTTGAAGAAATTTTGGGCCCCACTTCTATGTTTGCTTTGATTATTCTTGGGGTCATCTACTATTTCTGGCTCTATAATCTCTATCATATGTTCATCTTTCTTTCTTTTGTTTTCATAACTAAGTAAGAGTTCATATATGCTCTTGTTTCCCTGTTGCTCTGCCAACACTTTTGGTGTCCTTCCTCTTGCATCTAGCTTATTTACACTTGCTCCTCCTTCGAGCAAAATCTTAACCATTTCAATGTGCCCCTTGCGAACAGCATCATGGAGAGCTGTTTGGCCATCCTCTGCTGTTGGAATTCCATTATCTGTAATTCTACTTGTTTGACTCTTCTCTATAGCCTCTGATCCCAAGAAATCTATGTCTGTTGCTTCTTTCTTTGATCCATATCTCTGTGGTTGATCTTCAAATCCAGTTTCTGAACAACTTCCTCTCATTGTTCCTTCCTCGGGCTGGTCAAAGCTGCTGCTCTCTAGCCCATTCAATTTCTGCGAGAACAAACCATCACTTCATACTGTTTATAACAATAATAATGTTTCATTACTCTAGAAGTTACATAAGCAATATTTACCATGTAAAGATTATGCATAATAACACGTCCATCTTCCATATTTACTTGTATGCTGTTCATCAGTGAAGTTCCACTCAGTCGTAGTATTTGACAAAGCTCTTTGGTCCTAACTGTGTATGGCTGTGGCCTATAACATAGAACTCCAACCTCTCCAAACATATCCCCAGCTGCTACCTTTCCCATAACCTGTAAATCACATTTCGACATGTTAAATTTTTCGTAGTGTTGTTGATTTACCATAAAAAAAATACTATAGATTACAGATGTTAAAGTAATATCTTACCTGATCATGCCCATCAGCATGGGAGATTAAGTTCTGCAATCAGGAATCAATCAGTCATCAAATTAATGTGAGAAATTGGCATTGTTTAGTTTCTATAGTCTGCATATCAGAATAAGCTTACTTACAGCTGCTCCCGAGACAAGTATATAAAGATCTGTAGGGGCTTCATACTGCAGAATGACATCTTCTTTGGGTGGGAAATACTCGGCATCCATTTCTGAAACCTTTCACAGAGTAATAAATTGCATTAGCATCTTGTGAAAATGAATAAAGTCAAAATGATCTATGTGTAGTGATCACTGCATCAAAATACTCCAGAACTTGTAGATCTTTCCATTATTCTGGTCTTTCTATTTAAAATACTATTTTAGCCTAAAAAGATTATGTTATAGACAAATATTGTTAGCCTGAGAATTATTACCAACTGAAACAGGAAGTCATGAGAAACTCCTTGGAAGACGTAGACTTTCTGCACAATGTGGAAGAAGAGATGCTGTGCAATGCTTGAGCGGATGGCTTTTGGCAAACTATTTAGGGTCTCTTGTTGTTTCAATCCTTCTGTTTTGAATCGTAAGCATATGTGTGACAACATTTGATCTTGTATGCGGGGGGGTAACTGATTGCGTGTCGCAAATTCCGAAGCAGCTCTAATTGTATCCCTCTGTAACACCACAAATGGCAAACATTTCTTGCATAAGCACTTCCAGGCTAGAGATTGCATCCTTCTCAAAAAGAAAATATGGTTGAACCTGAAGAAGGGACTCGAAGTTTGTAATGCTCAAATGAGCTAAAAAATACTAAGCATTCCTACTTGATTTTTATGTCATAAAATATCAAGGACTCTTGGCATTACCTTTAACTGGTTTTAAGCTTGAATTTTTTCATATAAAAATGCCTTACAAAAACTAACTTTTATCCGGTGCAGTTGTGCGAGTCTTGATTGTGACTGTAGAACTTATGTTATATGTAAAGTTCTCCTGGCAGGTTAATGATGAATTTGGAAGGTGTCAGGGAACTTACAAAATTACGGGTCCGGCTTGTCCAGTGAACTACGAGGTTTGTCATGTTCCCAATGAGGTAAGCTGTTAATCCCAAATTAAACAGCATGTAAAAGATATCAAATAGCATCTCTCTTGGATTCTCAGCATGCAAGTCCCCATAACCAGTGGTAGTAAGCGTTGTAATGGACCAGTAAATTGAAGTTATATATCTGTCCCAGAGACTCTGCTCTTTGAAATTCGGGTACACAGCACCAATCCAGGTTTTCGAAGGATCAGGGTATCTTTCTGCAATCAAATAGTTAAAACATCCCGCACAATGTACTGTAAACAGGGTCACCTGAAATCAACCCAAGAGGAAAACAACCCATATTTCAGATTACTGAGGCAATACTTCTGATAGTGGTTAGACAAAAAGGAAGTTTCAGTGCCTTACAGAAATGAGCTTGGTGCACCGAGTCCAGAAGTAATTGAAGCGTATGTCTTTCTCGAGTCTGAAGTAAAGCAAACCTGTAAGTAAATATTGTAGTTTTCCCATTGTAATAGTTTAAGAATTTTGAAAGGTATGGATAGAATCCGGTTATTACCTTGCAAAAAGGGAGCTGACTCGTCTCAGACGCCAGAGTCTGAGCATATTGAGTAGCCTAAGCCAGAGCTCACTACCATGGTTGGTGAACATGAGGCTGAGAGACTGAAATGGGGCAGTGGAACAGACATCGAAAGCAAACCAGGTAGATATGTACCTGGATGTTGGATGGATCATATAAACTCAGTTTTTGCTCGAATAGTCAACATGGTTTTCTTAGTTGAAAAGGGCTTTTTGAACAATGCTGCAAAATCTTATTTACCTGATTGCAATCTTCTTGGGATCATCAACAAGGAGGTAAGAGTGGCTATCAAGGTATGCAACAAAGAAGGTGAGAACGATGTCAACAGCAAAGAAGCCATTGACAATGTTGTCAAAAATGAAAAGTCCATCTTTCTCATAAGTCAGGAATGCAAACTCGAATGGACAGATCCAGGCAGAGTAAATGACTAGAACAACCAGCCACATCTCCCATGCCCTGAAATAATGAATAGGATGTAAGCAGCAGTTTTAATATATTGAAAGAATACACGAGTAAACCACGGCTACGATCATCACCTGTAGTAAGGGTTGAAAGGAGAAATGATGTATCTACGTAGCTTCGTCGTTTGGTTAATCCTGGCCCCAAGTGAAGGAAGGAGATCACTTGAGAAGAAATTGCCATGAATATCACTTCCCATTTGAAATTCATCATTACAAAACCGCTGGAAGAAGTTTTTGGTACAGGAAAATGACATTGAGTTGTTAGAATACTCAAGGCTACACATACAATTGGATGCTATTAAACTTCTGGCGGGGTTAAGCCTCAAAGGAATGGTTTATAAATAGCAAACATGTGAAGAGGGACACGGGTTTAGTTTTCCTTTTTAAAACCTTTACCTCGATTGTTTTCTGAAATATTTAAAAAAGAACATTCAAGCTCAAGCAACTAAGACATCACTAAGAAAGGAACCGAAAGTTGGACAAGGCTGAGACAAATTTTCCATCTTGTTTGGACAAAAATGATAAACAAGGAACAAGAAAAACTTGACGAGTGGAAGGAGAAAGACCACGAAAATGGAAAGCACTGGAAGTGGCAGACATGGGTGTGCAGCAATGCGGTTGCCAGTTGCAGCAATGAAATCTCAGAGAGAAAAAAAAAAGGATGGGAGAGAAAAAGAGGAAGGGGAGAGAGAAGGAGAAACAGAGAGAGGTTTCAATGGCAACAGTAATGGTGCTTGGGGTGGTGAAATGGTGTAGCTGGTGGATGTGAGAGTTCCAACATCAAAGCATGTGCAGGTATGTTTGATATATAGACAACCCTTGTTGCTAGGACGGGTTATAGTGAAAACCATTGTATTCGTGTTTTCATTTCAGAATCCAGCGGTGAACCAGACAGCCGTGGTAGAATGGGGGAGTATGTTTTGATTTATGGATGCCAGATGGTCCAATCAAATTGTTGGTTACAGGCATATGACATCTTTCTTTTGCTAAAATTCGTTTTCAATACAATCCCCTTGCCCTCTTCTCCTTCCTAATAACAGCTGAAGTTGTTTATTTTTGCCACGCAATTAGGATCATACTTGTGACCATGCATTCCCGCAATACAATTCAATCCCCCTCCCCCACCACCACCACCTGCTGCCACCTCCCAGATGCTTTGACCCTTTTTTCTGCATGTTCAGCCAACGCGTTATCAATATTATTATTTCTTTGCCGACTTCTTTGCTCTGTTTCTGATGATTTGATGATAATTTCATCTTGCTTATTCCATCTGTATTCTGATATGGACGGTCCTTAAAGATTGCGTTTATCGGCAGTTAGATAAAACTTAATTAGCTTTGTAAAAAAAGCAGAGCCGAAAAAGGGGAATGAAGGACTCGTAGAAGACAAATTCATTAAGGCTGTAACTGTATGCGATGCCAAAAAAGTAAAATAAAATATTAGTCGAAAAGTCTGTAGTAGAGTAATGATTGTAGCAATTTTATGTTATAAAACTTGAGATGTTAAGGAAGTTTGGGACCCCCAAAGTGTATATCCCTTGAAGATTCTGTGTATGTTTGATGAGCTGTCAGGTCCAACCATCAATTTGCAAAGACCTTGATAGGAACCTACCCGACCTCAGTTGCACCTTCCTCCTCCTTCGGTTTCCAAATATTAGTCCTGTTCTTAGGGTTTTACCTTCTTTTATAATTTATCAAAAAGCATTTTTGACATTTTTGCAATCTCTCTGTAATAGTGAATGTGATTCTGCCATCTCATTCTCTTCTGGGTCTTGACCTCAACCTTACTCAGTTTTGGCAAGTCAGTCCCTCTTTTCTTACCATCTCCTGCCTAAGTTTTTTCTTTTCTTCTTTGAAAATTCCAATATATTTGTAATCTCTCAAACAGCTAATTAATTATGTCCACTTAAAAAATGCATTACGTTTAATCCTAAAGTTAACAATAATATCACTCCCAGCCTAATATCAATGTCTATTTTAAACTGTCATTTTCAATAAATGTATGTTTGATTTTTTATTCATAATACATGGGAATTAATTCTTTTAAAAGAAAATAACATTTAGTCTTTAAATTTGACGTATTATTTTTCATATTAATCTTCGAATTTGAATTTTATCAAAAGTTTAATCATTTTTTAAATAAAATTAAAAGTTTATCATATTTCACTCTCAAAATATCAAAATATCACATCACTTGATTATTTTTAAATAATATAAAATCTAAAAAAAATACTAAAAATACACTAGAATAAATTTAGATAATTGACTTTTAAGTTCTTTTGAATTTGGACATTAACTTGCCCAGTGGTGAAGCTAAAAAATTATTTTAGGGACCGGAATTAAATTATATATTTTTATGATAATAAAAATATAATTTTACTATTTAAATAGTCTATATCTTTATTATTTTTAAAAGATTAAATCAAAATTTTATCATTTTTGAGGGGTTAAAATATAATTTTACTACTATAAATTTAAAATTTTATAAATCATAAATGCTCTAAATGAAAATTTTTATTTTAGAGGGTAAGGCCTATCAACCTCCTTGACTCCGCCGCTGCACTTACTAAATGTGGTTTTTAATCATTATTAACAGGATGAAGTTGGACGTGCATTTGTCCAGGTATATTTGAAAAAACACATTTGATGAAATCTAAATTAGAAATTAAAATGACGAAATTTAGGGATTAGATAATGTTTGATTGTAGTTGAACTTGAGCAAAGGATGACACGTGGCAGATAAGGTTTATTTTAATAAACATTAAATCCTATTATTAAAAGCAAAGGGATAAAGGCGAATATAGATAAAGTAAAGTAGATTTCATTTTGGCACTGTGCACGTGAGTTTGAAGCAGTTGGGTGTTTAATTGATATTTGTTAGTTACTCTTTTTCCTGCTTTGGAGCTCAGCCTTTGCTTTTGTTTCGGCTTATTTGCTACTCCAAATGAAATTTGGTAGGTCAACCTCACCATGACCCTCGTGACTAAATCCCACATTCTAGGAGACTTTGATGACGCCGATAATTTAGCAGCCACTTGGAAAAAGGGTTAGACTACTTGAGCCATGAAAACAACAACAATTTCTGGGTGCTCTCGAATAATCAAACTAAACTCTAAACTTCTTTAATCTTCACCACCTTTCAACACTTATAAAGAGCTTTGAGGGGAAAAAGGAACAGTGTAGCCAATTTCATATTATACCAATTTTCAAGAGAGTAAAAATAGTTCCATCATTAAAACAAAAAATTGAAATTAGAACCCATGTGTTAGCTTAATAGTTAGGGTATTCACCGCTTCAAATATGGTTTGGATTTGAATCACGTTAATCATGTTACTATTAAGACTTTGTACTTCTCTTATAATTCATCAAAACATGAAAGCTAACCGAGATTTGTGGTGGAGATCAAAGAATTACATAATATCAATTACTATACTTTTGTGCCTTTCCATTTGCAAATTAACCTTACTACCATTTCTTCCTGATTTACGGCTGTCATTTATAGGTCCAATCTCTAAGGTATCTATCTAACCCTACAAAGAGTCACGGATATTCTATTTTTTCTATTATAAATTTTACTTTTTTTATGAATAACATAGATAAATATATCATCATTTAGAGAAAAATTACTTGTATTTTTTTTAAAAAAAATAACATGAATCAGTTGAATTAAAGTGAATAAAAAAAAAAGCCATTCAAACGAGAATAAGATGATAAATAGACGGTAGTGTTCTGACCTTTTTTTTCCTCTAAGGTGGTTTGGCAGTTATGGCAAATTAATTAATCAACTACCAAGTTAGTTATTTACTTATTTCTAGAAAATCTCAAGTAGGAAAATATTAATGTCTCATGACATGATAGCCCTAATTAAGGGCGAGTAAAATTCGATTCATTTCGATAAAATTAAAAAAAAAATTGAATTTCAAGTTAATCAAGTCAACTCCAATAAGTAATTCGAGTTTCGAGTTTGAGTCGAATTGAATTTCACATTCGAATAACTCAAATAATTTGAATAATAGATTAGTGTAAATATCCTTTTGGTCCCTATCAATTTTAAGATGAGTAAATTGGTCTCTCTCTCAACAAAAATTATAAAAAAATTTAAAATAGTTTTTAAAATACAAAATATTTATAAAGTTTCCAAATTTTATATTTTTAAAAAATATATTATAAAATTTTCAAAAAATATTTAAAAATTATATAAAGAAAGTTAATTTTTTTTCTAAAATAATAATCTTTGAAACTAAATAAGTTAATTAATGATTAAGTTTATCATACTAAAGTATATTTTTTTATTTTGCTTTGGAAAAGTTTTCAAATTTATGTGCTCTGACATGGAATTAGTTATACTGTAACAATATTTTAATTTGACATGTTTAATTTTTTAATTTAACTTGAACAATTTTACTCGATTAAAATTGAATTTCATTTCATTCGAATCGATTTGAAAAAATTTAAAATCGATTTAGGACGATAAAATAGGACTCAGTAACTTGATTAATTCAAAAAATTTTCACTCAATTCGATCGAACGCTCACTCCTACCTCCAATAATTACTCCACGATAGGAAACATCAAAAACCTCACGTGACCATTAAAACTAACCTTGAAAACATTGGACAATGATATGCATTACAATATAAAAAAACATATCAAGATTTCAATACAATATAAATATATATAAATATGATACAAATGCACAAATAATCATATTCAACAGAAATACCAATTTAAACCTCTTGCAACAGTTTTCCTTGTATGTGCTAATGCTAATCAATAGTAACTTAGAAAACAATTTAAAACAGGAATATTATCGATTGAGTTTTAGCTCGATTCACACTGGTATTATTGTTAGTGCAGGAGGAGGTGAGTTGGGGAGGAACTATAAGTAGTTTTAAACATTTTATCAAAAAGAGAAAATATGATAAGAACATATAATGAGATTAACGTTCAGAAGAGAAAAAACTAGAATATTAAGTGAGTAAAAGAGAGCCAAGGAAAGAAAGAAAGTTTTGGTGATGAAAGGAAGGCCATGGGAAAAAGGAATATCAAATATATACGGCAGTGGTCCTATGGGAATAATGGTCCAAGTATTAAGTTAATACTTGTGCAACATGTGGTCATTCATTATTTTGTGATGATATTAGAAGAAGAAAAATATAAATATAAATTTTACTTGGGCAATGGTCACCACCAATAATAGGTCAATATATATTCCAATCATACTGTGGTCCTTTAACTGGATCATTGAAATTTAATTATTTCAACTAATTTTAGGTTTCAATGCAAATTGGAGTCCAAAAACGATGGATAGAAACTTGTAATGTGTCATTGGAATCTATGACCATAATCATTGTTGAATTCCTAGCATTATATATAAACAATGTTAAACTTAGTGATATATAGACCTTTGGAACCGAATCAAACTACTGCTAATGATTAATGGTGGTGATTATTGGTATTTGATTTTAGTTGTTATATAATAAGTATGATAAATAAATATATATATATATATATATATATTGATTAAAGGTTCCCGTCTGTGTAGCCGTCCTCCTTTAAAGGGGGCTTGAGTTAGATTTTGAGTGATCGGAGTAGGTCAAATTTTGAGTTGGGTTATAATATATTTTATTATAATTTTATAATAATTTTATCCAGACGATATATTTGATCTATTTTTTTTATTAATTTTTTTTCTTCTCTACTTCTTTTGATATCGTATATTAACAATATATATTATATTAATAATTTACTTAAATTTATGAAAAATACGATCAATAAATCAGTTATCAAACATTATATTTATAGAATATATCATTTAAAAAGAATAGGGTTGAATTTTAAAATTAATATGCTTTCTTGATTATGCTTTCACTATACGATGGTGATTGTCACCTCTTTTAATCATAACAACAATGAAAAAGATTTAGGATAATATTAAATTTTGAAGAATTATACGAAAAGAAAATATCGTAGTCCTCCAAAAGAAAATTTATGATTTGTACTTCGTCAAAGATTTGAAGTACAAAGATATTAGAAAATAAATTTTATATGTTCCAATGATTAAAGCTTTATAATAGTTAAATGTCAGATCTATTTTTGGATTTAAGTTTTATCATACGTCGATTTTTAATTTAGTTATGTTCCGGACATATTATAATTATATATTTTCAATGATGGGTTAGTGATAAAATAAAAAATTGACCATCTATAATTTCCATAGGATCAAAGATCTTTGAGGCTCTTATTACATCCGTTAACAATGGAAAGAAGAACATAAATTAGATTCTAGACTTGGAAATAAAGGTTTCGCTTGGAGATGTCCATCCTTAGCATATATTAAATCGAATTCAGGAATATATGGAAACAGACCCATCAAAGAATAAATATAACATATATAAAATATATGTATATATATTCGTTGGGTTTATCAAATTCTTTTAGCTTCACATATATCAGAATATAATTCCACTAATGCATGATTATCATGTAAAAAAATATGCCATTTAGAACAAATAATAATAATAAAATAAAGGTACTGGGATTTTGATGTAACATATCATCTTGGCCGGTGTTAATGTAAACGAGAAGCCAATTAATTAGATTTCTTTTCCACCTATTAATTTGTCAAATTTGAGTTCCTTTTTAGAGGATGTAAGAATATTGGACCCATCTATTTGTGACATTACCTATGTAGTTTTGTAGGACGTAATGTTGTATATTGAGGTCGATTGAGTCTTAATTCGATTGGTATAGATATTGTTGTTAATGTAAATGTAGGAGGGCACGGATTTGAGTGCACTGGAATGCATTATTTTCCTATTTATGAGTTGAGAATAAGCTATGAATAGTTCTAAACATTGTATCAAAAAGAGTAGAAATAAACATAAAAAAGAATCAAAAGAAAAAAAAAAGAATGTCTAAGTAGTTTGCTTGAAGTTAGCAATTGCAAATACCTATCCAGAATCAAGAGAGTAGCTTAATGCCTCAATGGAATTTTTTAGGATAACAAAATTGCATACTAAAGGTATGGCCAATTTTGTATAATAAGTAGAATCACAATTACAAATAATAAATTAAAATAATTATAATCAAAATTATTTATTACAAAGTATGATTAGAACAAGGCTCAAATTAAACATGGATTCCATCAAATATAATTATTATTTGAGAAAAATTCTTATTGAGAACAATTATTATTTAAAATAATATTTATTTAAAAAGTACTATTCTCACTTTTTAAAGAGAGAGACAATAGTACGTCCTTCCTTTTTTTTTTTTCTATTAATCTTAATTTTCTTTTAAAGAAAGAGAGAAGAGTGGAATACCATACTTTATGAAAGAGAAATTATATACTCTTGGCATTTTTTTCTAAAGAAAAAGAATGGCTTGTTATTCCTGATTTTTTAAAGGAAAAACAATGATGTTCTCAAATTTTATTTTTGGAGAAATAATGTCATGCTATTGTCATTTTTTTAAAAAAAAAGAAATATTATTTTTTTTTACTCTATTAAATATACATATAAGACATACACATGATTGTATGCATAAACAATTTTTTAATTTATTCATCAAAGAATTTTTCATATAAGGGACAACAAAATAAGAAATACACTCACATGTTTTACTTTGGTGAAACACTATTTAACATAGTTAGAAACACACCATGAATTCTTTTTCTCATGAGTTTATGATTGTTTTATCTTCTTTTTCTTTTTACTATGCTATATTATTTCTTATTTAGAAGCAAAATATAGATATTTTTTGAGAATTCTAGGTAAGATGTAAAATATTTATTGTTGAAACCAATCATTGTTTGGGAATAGTTGCGTTTGGGATAATTATTTTTTGAGAACAATTAATGCTCAAACAACTCTTGTTTAAAGTAATTGAATTGCGAGACCAACTATGTTTAAAAACAACCGTTATTCATAATAACTTGTCTTTAGAGTATTTTTTTTTCAAGAATAACAGTTGTTTAGACTAAATTCTTTTCAAGAAAAGCATCACAACACAACTCTTATTTGAAACATTGTCTACCAACGACAACTATTTTGAGAAAACTTAATATTTAGAACAGGTTAGAATAACTCTTGATCAGGAATAACTTTTGTTTAAGAAAAACTCACACCCAATAGATGTTCTGTAGAAGATATTTCATAGAGTACTACTTCACCAAAGAAGTAAAAGTGGAAATAACTTCAACACATGAAAGGATTCTTTGGTTATTTTCACCACTAGAATATTCTAAAGGGCTTAACTTAGTGAATTAGATATAGAGATAATTAAGAGATTTCTTCTTAACTTTTTCTTGTAATATTGAGTGTTTTCTCTTCTTTTAAAAACATAATAAACTATCGTTGAATATTCGTCATTACCAACAACTTAAACTCTTTATTACTAAAAAGAAAATCATTAAGGCTTTTGTCATCCTGCTAAATGTTTGGATTTGTAACTCGTATTCTTGAAATCTATGAATAGAAGCCCACCACCTTATTCTTAATCACATATAACTTATTTCACCAACTCTCCACCTTAACAATTACCACATGCTGTTGAGTTCAATATTACAGGACTGCTCTAGTCTTCCCCTCTGTCTTTCTTTCTATACATTTTGTTTTATTTGTCTGTAACACTTCCATTTTTCACGAAAAACTTTACTATTCTCCGCATGAAATTAAGGGTTTTGACTATTTTATGCCTTTTCATGATAATAATTTCTAGACCAAATAAAGAACAAAGAATACGAAATGTTGGGCAAGGAACGTAAGGATTGAACCTCCCAGAAAAAAGGCAATAGAGAACTTTTCGAGATCATTCATCTAATTTCCTTTGCCGAAATTGAAATCGAAATACATTTTGACCAATTATGTAAGTGGGTTCGCCGTACTACTCTCCCTTTCTCTGTGTTGGCAAAAAAAAAAAAAAATTCCTTTCCCTCCCTTGCCTGATTTAATGATATTGTATTAGTATTATATTTATATTATTTTCATCAAATTATAATTATATTTGAAATATTATATGTTATATATTTTGATACATTAATAATTTATATATTATAAAATTTAATTCATATATTTAGTTATTTTTATAATGAGAAGAGATTGTATGAAACTGTGATTTCATGTCATTTTTATTCTTTTCTGATAGGAGAATGAAAAATCAAATTTTTTCTCCTGATTTTCAGTTTTTTCCTCCTTAAAAAATTTAAATTCAACTAAAAATGTTAAAAATAAAGAGTAAAAATCAAATTTATCATTTTTTAATTGGAAAATGATAAGAATAATGTGAAATAACAGTTTCATAACATCATTTCTCTTTTATAGCATATTATAGGAAATTTTCTTTATAGGTATTCTTGCGAAAGTAGCAAAAATATTTGGCTTTCGCCTTCTCCGAAGAGTTATTGACTTTATTTGGTATTTTAATTGTTCTATATATGCACATATACACATATACAAATATCCTAAAATTGACCCATTTGGGTGAAGGAGCACATGGAAAAGAAAATCAAAAGTTCTCATCATTTCATTTCAATTTAAGATTTCACTCAAATTGTCTGTCGTACCAACTGAAAATTTGTAGGTCCATTTCCACCTACCTAACCACCAACACACCTTCTCCCATTATAACTTATTTAGTTTCTTCTTTTTGCAATCAAATTTTCTTTGAATGACAATCTTCATCTTGTTTCTCATTTATATTCAAAAGTCAACTCAATTCAATGAACAATTTAATTGATATATCCGTTCAATGTGTGACATAATATGAAATTTTTTTATTTATACAATTCTATTTATAAAATTTTTATTTTGATTCAATTATAAATTGAAAGAAAAAAATCAAGTAATTGAATGGATTAAACAATTATTTTTTCACTTTTATTGTATTTTTAAAATTTTAAAATTAAAATTTTCATTAAAAAGTTGAAATATTATTTTTTGATAGGGTTAGGGTTTAGGAGTCACACGATTTGAACTCATGTCAAATGGATGTCTAATAAGAACTTTAACCACCGCTCCATGCAAGTTAAGATAAAATTTGAAATATTATTACATCTTTAGGAAAGTGTTATTATTTAATGCTGATGTGGGTTGGCTCAATTGGTTGAGTATTCATTAATAATTTGAATTTGACTTTTTTTTTTTCAATTTTGGTCCATATAATGACGTACACTCTAATATTGTGCTACACCATCACTTTTGAAAAAGGCCTAGGAAACTTGCTCAATTGGAATATGGCGAGTCACAGTTAGCCACCATTGGTAGGCTTCTTCTTTCAGTAGAGATATAACGCATATAACTGGTTTAGCCGAGTACATTCCAATTGATCAAACACACGACCAACTAATTCCATCCAATACTCATCTATTTTAGGATTCGTGCTTTTCACGACTTTAAACTCAATGGCGTCGTACTTTCGTAACTCTTTAATTGGAGCTTTTCAGGCTTTTGCTGAGGAAACAGATTGGGGTGCAACACTGGGAACCCTCTGGAGTACATCTGCCATAATCTATGATAGCACCTCATCTCATTGGCCTTGATGTCGAGGTCTCGGGTTCCCAATCATATGTCTAGAACCATGTCGATTTTCATTTGGTGCATTATGTTCATATCTGTCTCCTCTATCTACTCGAGGAGCTTTCAACTTAAGCTCATTATCTCGTTTTCTAATTCATCAGACATCTTTTAACTATATCAAATCAAACATTAACAATTTTAGTGCCCAAACTCAACTTGGAATTGACACTATTTATGGCATGTACCTTTAGACTCAATCTCAAGGCCCAGTTTAGTCCGAGAATCGACTAAACACTAGCTCAAATACCACTAAATGTAACACCCAACATCCGACCCAATCGTCGGATTTGAATGTGTGATGTCACATTACCTTGCTGGAGCAACTCAGGCTAATTCAGTTACTTAAACATAAATTTTAAATCATAATTATCATTCAAACCTATTTAAATCATCAATCATTCTTACACATGCATTCATAGTATTTAGGATTCAATTCATCATGTTACAAGGTTATGCAGGGTTAAAGTTAAAGTTAAAGTTAAAGTTAGAACTCGTATTTAAACTCAACTATCAAGGTTCAATGTTGTGTCTCAAGACAGAAGATTTCTTGTCTTGAGACAAGCGTCATTTTATTTTAGGTATTTTTGTTTCGATGTCAACATGTCTCGAGACACTAGAGGTGGTGTCTCGAGGCAACGTTCTTTATGTATTGAGACTAGATCTTAAGATCAATCTCCCTGTTTCCTTAATTTAGCTTTGATGTTTGAATGTCTCAAGATAAGGGGTACTTGTCTCAAGACCTGGAACAAGACAAAACTAATTTAGCTTTGAATTTTACTTGTCTTGAGAGAAAGGCCACTTATCTCAAGACTTAAATAAAGTTGTCCCGTGATTAACTTTCCAAGTCTTGAAACACTAAGCATGTAGGTCGTAATATAAGGTAAATTTTATTCTTATGGTCTCGAGACATGATCACATTGCCTCAAGACTCAATGGTCAAATGGCCCTAAAATGCACATTTTCAATTGTTCAAACTATACCAAATGGCACCTTAAGTATACCTAAACTTTACATCAAAGTAATACCATCAATCTAACACTTATAAACGCAAACAAACATCATCATATCATAACCATCAATGCATCATCATTTAACCAACTGCTTCTCAAAATCAAACTTGTATAAACTAACATAATTATCTACTAATTAAAGGTTAAAGTTCATCTTGTAAAATCTTATCAATACCAAATATACCAAAATGACCATTTAAAAAACATGCCCCAAATAACCTAGGTACATGTCATTCCAACTCAAACACATATATACATACAAAAATGGTAGCAAAATGATTCGTGAACTAAGTTGTTGAGAATGGATGCTTTGACACTTTCAACCTACGAAAATCCTCATCCGAGACCTGCGCACAGAAATAATAAATCGTACGCTAAGTATTGAAAACTCAATGATGATAATATAATTCAAATACATTTCATTTTATTTTTAGAATAGATACTTGAAGCTATATATTGAGTAAGTCCACACCCTCTGAAAACTAGGACTATATTATTTTATCATTCCTGGTTGCCCGGCAACGATGACTTTTAGTATTCGTTTATTCTTCTATCTCAGGTTTCCTGGCAACAATGATTTTCAATATTTATCCGCACAATTTATTCAACCATCCCGGATTGCCCGGGAACGATGGCTAGCAAATCACTATATTAGTGACCCTATGGCATGCCAACAACACTCGGGCTACACCTAAGATCGTTTAATGGGCCGTTAACATCATAATCACCATTTTTAACATATATCTTTGTAATATCAATGTTCAAATATTCATATTCACATCCGAAACAATTTTAAACATTTATCACATAATTCAACTATTACCAATCGAATCCATTACTCAAAGTTTTTAGGGGAAAACTACCATTACCTCAAGGCATTGTCACATTAATTATAATGACTAATTAATCTACGAAAGTAAAATGAAATTGAATTATAGAAACAAAACTAGAAGCAATTATTTGTTAACGACTTTAGCTTTTTCTTTGTCCCGAGATAGACCTACGTCGTCTTTAGCTATAAAAGTTAAATCCAAATACAAAAATGCATTATTCATGCAATTCAAATAATTTACAATAATTTAAACACGAATACATTTATTATAGTTTAGTCCTTTGAACTCCTAACGTCTGGAACATTTGTATCATACGATTTACTTGACTGAATCTAAATATGACTTAATAATATAGTACAGGGACTTACTAATTTCATTATTTATTTATAAACCACAATTTTTTTTTACCTTTTACAAATAGGTCCTTAATAAAACATACTTTATTAATAATCTAAGCTTAATTTCAACTTGATTTACCGACACTAACCACATATCTATCATGTTCACACCTAATTTAAACTAACCTAATTCACGCATGAACTTAATCTCTTGACATCAAATTTTCTTAAGTTTCTAATGGTGAAAAACTACATTTAAACTTGCTAACTCTCTAAATTAATTAATGAGTCATTATTACCTATCATCAATTAACCAAAATTCAACTAAAAATTAAAGAAAGAACTCAGCTATTGTCCTAAGCAAGGTACGACAATGGGTTAAATATGTGAAGGAAATGTTTTCTTTCTTTTGGCTTTTGTTTGAACAATGGAAAAGAGAACAAAAAGTGTATTCTTTCTCCCACTAACTCCTAATATGTATATAATTTTAGTTTAACAAATTATTAACTTTAATTTACCTTTCTTTTTGAAACCATTATATATATTATAACTATTATAATTAACATTAATAATAAGTGAATTTAATCATTCCATTCCAATAATCTATTATGCAATTGGTTAAATTATCTTATAGCCCCTAACTTAATTTCTAACCAAGTCCCTTTTTCATTTTCTAAATAAAAATTCAATAGCGATTCTATTTTCACAATTTAACCCTTGTACTATAATTATTAATCAATTCATAGATGAAATGTAAATTTTTACTTTCCAAACTTAATCATCTCATTTTCATAATTCAACCCCAAAATCGGATTTTTTGACACCACTGGAAATCGGATCATTACAATGAGAATTGGAGAAATTGCATAAGTAATTACAAACAATTTACACTCAAATCCAATTATTTCATGGCTTTCCAAACACACCCGTACATAATTTACATTTAAGAATTTTTTTATATAATAACAATATTTTAATTTAAATAAATCATGGTATTTATTATTACTTATATTTACTTGGCAAAGATCACCCAATGGTGACAAGGAGTATATGTTTAATGTTAGAGGGAAAATAGCACAATAAATATGAAATGTTAGTTTAATCGAATAAAATTGCATAGGACATTTTTTTGTTAATTTTATTAAAAATTGTATTGTTGAATATTTTCTTGGACTAACATATTACATGAGATGATTTAATTTCAAGTTTTATTAATTGTTTAGAGAAGTTTTTTCTTAAGTATTATTAATAATTTTTTTAATAATAAATAATATTTTTTAGAATTTAAAATAATGTGGGTGTGTAATTACAATATAATTGTACTTTTTTGCCAAATACATCTAGAATATTAAAATTTTTGTAATTATTCTTTCATCTAGTCACTTTACAATATCTGAATGAACCCTTAATCTATATCAAACATTACCTAAAGTAATTTAAAGAAAAATAGGGAAAAATGTTTTGGAAATGCTATTGATAACTTTGTTAATACATTAATTCATATAATCACTTTTAAACTATGTCTAACTAATCTAAAATTAATCTCAAAATTCAAAGAAAATTTTATTTAAATGATATTGAAGCAATGGTTTTGGAGGAAACAAGCCCAATTTAAGTTGATGCATTATATTGTAAAGAAAACAGCCCAACCCTAAAAGAAAAAACATACATACATACATACATGCATGCATATTATACATTGTATATGGTATATGGAATCCCATTTTCCCTTAATAAAACTTCATCTTTAGCCTTTTAAAATTAAGGAGATAATAATGAGGAAAGGAATATAGTTAAAAAGTGTTAATTCTTTAAGCATATAAACTACTTTGATACGTTGTCTCTTGGGTTCTATTTCTTTTACCACAAGCTCGATCCGAGTAAATCCGAATCTTTTCAGTGTTGAATTCAAGGCAGAATGAAAGATACGCAAAGATATTCCAACAACAAATCAAGAGTTTGGACAGCAAAGACCAATAACTCAAATTGAAGGACACAAGAAGAGGGGGACCAATTAATCAAAAATTGATGAGTCCCAAAGGCCAATCGCATCTTTTCACCATTGTCCTGCAAAACCAAAAGCTGATGCATCTGTTACAATGCATGGTGGTGCCATTGCCATTGCAATTGCAATTGCAATTGGCATTGCAAAGAGACCATAGCTTTGCTGGCTTATAGCTTTGCATGTGTGTGTGCCATTTTAGTCTTCCTTTTCTTAGTCATCTCATGTGATGAGGAGCAATTTTTGATGGTCCACACTGTCTTTAGTGGTTGGCACTGCCATTTTATCTTTCCCTACTAAGGGACCAACCATTTGCCTTTATTTATTAGCCCATGTTATCATCTATTTCAGCATGTAAGCCCACTTTAACTGTCTAAACGCCCTATATTTCATGTCACTGCAAGTGCACCCTGCCGCCTAAATTATTGGCTTTTTCAACACCTTTTCGACCACCCATTCATGCACGTAAAAAGCAAGAATATTTCAAATCGAATCTATCATTATAAAGTAATTAATTCAATAATTAACTCAATTCAAATTAATTAACTAAAGCAAATTTAAAAAAGCTCGCATATTTACGTAAAGTGAGATATCAACTTGAGACTTTAAAATTTTCAAAATCGCATTGATTATGCATTTATAATTAATTAACAAGAGAAATGATATTTTAGGATAATAACAAGATTACACGTATTTATATATATAGTAAGATAATTAATTATTTGTCTACTTTTGACCTTAGGAAACATTAATGAAATTGAAAGAAAACAAATATTTTCATGCTAGAATGTGCATGTATTATTGATAAACGAAAAGTTTATATATGCCAAAAACCCTAGATAATCCATGTGAGTAAAATCTCTGCAAATCTTGAACAGATGGATTTTTTTTCCTCTTTCTTCGCATGAAAGATTTAGGAAAGTTGAGAAGTCTTTTTCCCAATGAAAACGCCAAACTCATATTGCTCCAAGGTGGTCCATTTAATCAGACAAATCATGCTCTAGGATTGGATCCGAAACATGAAAAACACACCGTATAAACTGTAGCGACGTAAAATCTTTGCTTTTGGTCGCTAATTGTGGCGATTTAGTGAAAATGTGAAATCCAAGTTTCGGTTTTGTTAAAAAGGGAGTCGCCGTCGATCTTTTTCTAGGTGTGATCGGACACCTAATAAATCTTTTTTTTAGAAAATTAAAATTATTTTTTGGGTAAAAAGAAGGCCGGGTTTAGGTCTACGTTAAAATTCAGAGAAAAAAAGGGTTCCGGAGTCGGTTACGCACGAGGAAGGTATTAGCACCCCCGTGACGCCCAAAATTGGTATCTTTATTAAACACGTGTTGTCTTGATTTTCAAAAGTACGAATTCAATTTGACATTTAATCGTGATCCGATTGAAAAATGAGAATTTTTAGTTTTCGATTTTTTTAGAAGGGTGTCCCGTTTTTAACACGAGTCGACGGATTTCACCCAACATAGCGATGAAATCGATGACTTAATGTTAAATTGGTACATTGCCTTATTTATTGAAATTTAGAAAAATGAATAAAAAGAAAACTAATATCAATGTTGAAATAAGGTGTGAACTAATATGCTAAATTCAGAACAGATAAATAATGAAAAGTTAAGAATATACGAAGCAAATAATATATACAACATTAACAATGTATATGCGATAATAAACGTAATAGTAGTATTAAACACAAAATAAAAAAAATAATGAATATATAGAGACATATAATAATAATTAGTAATAGTATTACAAAGTATATACATAGTGTAAAAAATATATACATAGTATAATGTTAAAAATACCTACATAATATAGAGTTATAAAAAATATATATATATGAGATAATATGCAAAAATGTAATATAGCATGAGAAACATATACACGACATATATAAAGATATAATATTACAAAGGATATATATACGTAATATATATAATAAAAAATGTATATATATAATACAGTATTAATAACATAAAAAATATGTACATAGTATATATATATATAATATATTTATTAAAAAAAATACAATATATATAGTATTAAGAATATATATAATAGTTATTAAAAATATATGTATGAGATAATATCTAAAATATATACATAAGATGATATATAAATAATCTAAATAATGTAATATTGAAAAATATACATATACATAATACAAAATATACTTAACATAATATTAAAATATGTATACATAATATATATTAGGAATAAAAGTAACATAAGAAAAAAACTATAAACATATATGAAAAATGTATACACAATAATATTAAAATAAAATAACAAGTGATAATAATGAAAATAATAGGTATAATAAATAAGATTATGATATATGAAAATAATATTATATAATACTATTATATACATGTATAATAAAATATGTACTAACATTAATAATATAATAGGAATAAAAATAACTAAAATAATAATAAAAACAAATATTAACACACTGTATAAGTACGTACATGCATAGGTATGTATTAATAATGTTAATAATAAATATAATAATAAAATTACATATGCATATAATAATAAAAAAACGAAACTTAAAAAAAGCTAAATATAATATAATAATAATAATATAAAAAAAATAGTGATAACAGTACTATATATAACATGAATAATATTTAAAGTTGAATGAAACAGCAAAAATAATATAAAATTCAGGATAAATACGAAAAATAAATTAAAAAAGGACTAAAATTGGATTAAAATCAAAGTTTTGGGGCGAATTTAAAATAAAAGATAAACAAAAGGATCCATTTGAACGCGTGTGCAACTGCAGGGGCTAAATAAGCAATTTACTCGAACCCTTAAAACAACATCGTTGAAGGGAGGACCAAATTGCAAAGTACGATAAATTTTAGGGCCGAATTAAAAGCAAAAATAACCTAATTGTAGATGCATGAAAATGCGGAAGGGCTAAATGCGCAAATAGCCCTTCTGTTTAAAAAACACGCGGATCCTAATTGGAGCAGGTCGGGTCGATCCGACCCAAGGCCAAAACGGCGTCGTTGTCTTTTAAATGGGGGGAACCAAAACGCACCGTTTTGGTCCCTATAAAAGACAAAAAAAATTTAAAAAATTCATTTGAATGAGGAGAAGAAAAAAAAATAAGAGAAAAGGGAGAGGGGAAGGGAAGAGATCTCCGGCCATGGGCCGGTCACCAGTCCAATCGCCGGACCGTCACCGGCGTCGGTGTCGGCCACCGTGCACGGTGGCTGAAAAAAAGTAATTTTTTATTATTTTTTTATAGTTTTTATATGTTTTAATATATATAGGTGAGAAAATAGGCTTAAAAACGAAATTAAAATAGAGAAAAAAAAAAGAAATCACCTTAGGTTTTTTAAGCTTTCGATTTTCGATCTCTGATATGGGGTTTGACTTGGTACTATTCTTGTATTTTCTCTTATATTTTCCTTGATTCACTATTTGTGTGTATTGAAATTATTTCTTTGTATTGATTCAAAGATCCGAACCCCCTCTTTTTCATTTGTACATTCGGCTTTTATAGCCTGTTTACAAGTTGTTTACACTGTTTTTGCTGTCTTTTCCTATTTATTGTTTGCAGGTACCACTTGAGGCACAAGGGCGGTGGGGCGGTGCTGAGCAGTCGGCGGTTGACAGTGGCGGCACAAGTGGGGTGATTAGGGTTTTAGCTTTTTTGAAACCCTAAATTTGCTAGTTGGGTCTAATAGTTTGGGCTCACGTGTGGGTTTGGGCCTATTTGGGGTTTGAGTAGTTTTAGGTTTAGTTTGGGTTTAATTTAAGTGGGTTATTTGGGTTATTGGGCCACTCAGGTTTTGATTGTAAACGGGCCAAAATTGTCCTACAACATAAACTATAAGCTATTACTATTATACACAAAAATTTTAGTTGAAACAACTTAATTATTGCTTTCTTCACGAGCCCACTAGTGCATGGAGTATTGTGGGCATAACTCTCCATGAGTTCTCAGTTTATAATAACGAACATGGCATAATTGAATAACGAAGCCACGAGCTTTTTCTTCTTCAAAACCCTACATGGACAAATGATGTTGGTCGCAAGGACAATACAAGGAAAAAAAATAAGGGAAAAAGAATGAAAATTGTGGAGAAGAGAAACTGATCTTCTGTGCTTCAATAGCAAAAGTTCCATAACAGCTCCTAATGAAACTATAGAACTACCCAAACTAACTTTGACTTTGTTACAACTGATTTCATCTTACGTGAGCTAACTCAAATTCATTCAAGGCAAGTGTTTGAAGTAGCTACTATGTGCCAATACTTCCATTACCACTACGACAAAGTGTTACCTGCCATATTTGAAGTTTTGTAATTTATCAAAATAAATCTTTGAGCTTTGTTCAATGTTGATATTGTGGAATTATCCAAGCCCATCAATGAAGATCAATTCATTTGGAGGAACATACCTTAAGGATCATGTAACACCCCAAAACCTGGCCTAAGAGTTTAGACCGAATCCTAGAGGTTACATTGGCCACCAAAAGTGGCGGAAACAAAAACTCTAATTCAAAACAAGAGAACTTTTTTGTTTGCTTCATTTTTAGGAAATTAAATAATACTTAGCTATGTTTTGAAACAATATTTAATTGCCGTCAAAAACATTCAGAAGTAAATCAAATTGGAGTGTTTTAAAAACATCACAGTCACAAAAATTCATATTAGTTTCATTTTCGTAAAAACTACGCATGAACTTTGTAAATTTAGATTCAGTATAAAATCCATAGTTTCTAAAGTTCAGTCCAAATAACACTTTACGAAAGTCCAAAATAAAATTTATACCACAGTTCATATAAATACTTACAGTCCAAAACAGATCACTAATTTAAGAATTGAAAAAACACTTTATTTGATTAATTCAAAGCTTATCGATCTGAGACATCCAATTGCAGAGCCCAGCTTCAAAACACAAAATTTACCTGAAAGGAAAAAACTAAAAGGGATGAGCTATACGAGCTCAGTGTGAGTCTGAAACATAAACATATGGTAAAAGACAATGTAACACAATAATATTTCAGAAAAGTGTATGTGCACAAATCATAAATGGAAAACTCAACAGGTAATCTAATCAACAAGGTGCTTCCAAAGCATGCCAAAACACATATTAATTAAAACACATCATTTTATAGTTACCATATCACCAACATCTCAATGCTCACATACTCAGACATTTATTCAGATGCGTAGCGAATGTAACGAGTCAAAAATCCCACCCCACCAACCAAACACCACTTCGTCCACCCTGCACACCACATAAGGACTATAGTAGGCTCGTCCACCCTGCACACCACATAGAACCATGATAGGCTTATCCGCCCTTTACGCCACAATGTGGAACTAAGCCACTCGAGTAAATGTATACAGCTGAGCTGGTATACATATAGTATAGTGTAGTAAACTGCTATACAGAAGTATTGCAGTTAAAACTACCAAATCAGTCTTCCTTCTCTCCATAACCAAATCCCAAAATTTTCATGCTAATGTAGTAATGCACACATTACGCAAACAAACATACAGAAACAAACATACACGTTTCCAGTTGAACAGATTCAGTTTTGATTGTACTTGCATTCCAATACTAAGTTATGATAGCAACAATAATACAAATTTATTTACCATAACATGTTATTACATAACTGAACATTTAAGTTAAAGCCCACAAATGCAGATACCTATACGAACCCAAACTAGATTGAGTCTCAAACACACTTACCAAGGCTTAACCGAGGGTCAGATTACACAGAAACATAAAACAAGACAGTTTATGACTCAAAATAAAATCTGCGAAACAGGGCCACACAGCCGTGTGTCCTAGCCTTGTGGAAGGGTCTAAGCTTTTAAAGAACAACAAGGTCGTGCGAAAGAGGTACACGCCCATATAGAAGAAGCACACTGCCGTGTGAAGGAGATACATGCCCGTGTGTCCAAATTACATGGCCGTAACTTATTGTCCAAGAGTGCTAAATTAAGGAGCAGAGTAGATATGGCCACGCGGCCATATGGTTAAGGGATACGGTCATGTGTCCAAGGCACACGCCCGTGTGAAATTCGACAAAAATCCCTAAATAGTAGCCACATAGTCGTATGGCTAGGCCGTGTGGCACTGAAAAAGTCCAAGATCCCTAATTCTCAATGTCACACGGTCATGTGGACCACCCGTGTGTAGCACACGCCGGTGTGGCCACCCATGTAGTCATACCGAAACAGGTCAAAATCGCAGTTTTGCAATAGAAACGTAATCCCTAATCGCTAATGGTTCAGAAATACACCTTAAAGCAGAACCCTGAGCACCAGAACTGATTGATTTGCCTCTAATCCACCAATTCTGAAGTCTCATAAGTCGATATGCTAATTTATAAGCAGCAACCAAGACAGTACAACAAATTGGCTAAGAATTAACCTAAAACTCATAAAGAAGCAATTAACCAACACAACACTTACCTGATTCACATCCAATTACACGAAACACATGAGGACGATCACCCCTGACAGACGACCAATAACAAAAATGTCGAACCAAAACAAAGAAGAAGAGAAAGATTGAGAATCGGTCGGTATTCGAATACAAGACCATAGACAAACAGTAACACACTCTACCACTATACCAACAGGCACATTCTAACATTAAAACGTAAAAATAAACCCAACTGTTTGACCTACTCACTGACCCTCACTACAAACCTCAAAACTTTTAACCTTAAATTTTGGGATGTTACAAATCAAATAGAACTGGATTAATCATGTAACACTCTTAACCCGTATCTATTTCTAGAACAAGGTTATAAAGCATTACCAAAACTTTTCAGAACATTTTCAAATAAATCATGTAAGTCACTATTCATTACCCAAAATTATTCATAATGTCCTTTAAATGGACTCTCGAGACCCAATACGAGCATTAGAATTGAGTCAAGACTTAATCAGAAACTCTAAGAATTTTTCGTGACATTTCAAAAAAAATTCCAAGGTACAGGACTCACACGCCCGTGTGGTTCAAGAGACACGCTCGTGTCTCAGGCTGTGTCCAATTTAGGTTGCTCTCTGACTTGCGCCACACGGTCATGCCACACGTCCGTGTGGATTAACCGTGTGGTTCACACAGCCAAGTGATACAAGTCACACAGCCGTGTCTATAGCTCGTGTAACTCTCTGACTTACAAGTATTAAGGTGCAGTTTTCACACGGCCAAGTCACATGCCCATGTGCTAGGCCGTGTGATCGATTTATTTTTCAAAAATTAAGTGCAAATTTCACACGGCCATGACAAATCATACCAAACCTCTTGGATCAAGGATGTTAGATCGGGACAAAACTTGAAAACTTATCTTCCAACAATCTACCTTACTTTGGTTGTTGTTATTATATTGTATTTAACTATTTTAGTTGTTGTTTAGAGGGGATTGTAATTCACCTTTAGTATGTTAGCAAGTCTTGAAAACTTCTATATAATTTGATAAACTTGTATAGGTTTATGGGTTGATTACCGAGAGCACTTACCAATTCTATAAGGAACATTACTGTGAAGAGTGCATTTGAAAAAGTAAAACCTTTTGTTTGTGATTTTAATAAATTCTTAAGGGGAGAATTTAAGGGTGAAAGATCTAATATGAGTACAAGAGAGGACCCTATATTGGGGAGTGATAGAACTAGGATCGTTGTTTGTATTGAGATTAAAGGTAGTGAATTTATCTCACTAAGGTAGGCTTGGCGGACTTAAGGAAACCGAACTACGCAAACAATTTCTTGTCCCTTTGTTTTTATATTTTTTATACCAAAAGAAAATGGATAAGAAAATTGGAGCAGATCCAATAATGTTAAGCATAATGACAAGTGATGATTGGTAAGGTGGAGAAAGAGAAATGTGGTTGACGATAAGACTAAATAAAGAAACAAGTTGAAAATTTTTTAGAGAGAATTTTGAGAGTCAAAGTGTCAAAAGTCCCTTCACTAGTTGTGAAAGGCTCCTATTTATAGTTTCTCAAGAATAAGAGTTACAAAGCTAAATAATTAATGAGTAATGAAATTAATTTTCAAGTACAATGAATAATGGTTAAAAGGGGGTGGTGAAAGGTTTTGTTGGTGATAGTGAATAGTAAAAAAGAGTTTACTATGTTTCTGAAAGAAGGGAGAAGCACTCAATGTTACAGAAGAAGGTTAAGAGGAAACCTCCTAACTACCTCCATATCCGATCTATCAAGCCAAACTCTCTAGAACATCATAAGAGTCCTAAGAACCTTGTCATATTCTCGGATTACTTCCACTTCTTCTACTTTAGTGAAGTAGCACCATGTGAAACATCTTCCATAGAACATCTCTTGAAATGCAAGATAAAGGTTTCTCCTGAAAGAGGATCATTCTAACCTTGTCATATTCACTGGTTACTTCCACTTCTTCTACTTTAGTGAAGTAGCACCATGCGAAACATCTTCCATAGAACATCTCTTGAAATGCAAGATAAGGGTTTCTCCTGAAAGAGGATCATTCTAACTTTGTGGATTGTTCTCAACGTAGAAATTGTTCCAAACAAGAGTTGTGCTGTGGTAACGTTTTTCTTAAAAGAGCTTATTCTAAATAATAGCTTTTCTTAAGAACACTTTTATTTTAAATAGAAGTTGCTCCAAACAATGGTTGTTTTGAACATAGTTATTCGTATAATGCAATATTCTAAACAAAAGTTAGTTCCAAACTTTAGTTGTTCTCTACAAGAGCTGTTCTTAATGAAAACTACAATAGGATAATAATTGTTATAAATCGAAACCTTGTTTTAAACATAATTATTCTAAACAATAGTTGCATTTCTGAAAGAGATATCAAGTGAATTTATGATTCTACTTGTTCCATCCTTAGTAGGATAATTTCCTGAGAAATATAATATTATTAAATTAATTATAATTCTAAAGTAAATAAATATTAGAGTTTATTTTTTTTCAAAACTCTACATTATACATAAATTTGAAATTTTAACCCTTGATATAATTTAATTTGTATAATTAATACAAGATCTCCGGAGGGAATTCTTAAAAGTTTTCTACTTTTAAGAGTTTCATGCTGACTTGGATAATTTAAAAGTGAAATTTTTTTCGAAGTCCTTAGTTGTTAAACGTGTATAGTAATAATTAAAAGGTAGGTGTTGTGAAAGGGTTTTTCTTTCTTCTTCTTTTTGTGTTTTGTGTGTTGGGAATTGTTGAAAACATGATCATGTCGTCGTTGAATGTAAAATCAATTAATCAGCGTGGAAATTAGGTGTTTGCAACTGAGAATAATGGAAAATTGAGGCTACCATAATTTGATTAATATTGGGGAAGAGATTTGGAGAAGATTTTTTATTTTTAGTAAGATTTAAAAACTTTCAAAAATAAAGTTATTTATTTGGATAAATACAATAAAAATTTTTAAATGAGGTTTTGAGCCTATCCAAATTAAAGAGTTTTTCAAAATTTTGTCGATTGAGTTTTAATTCAATTGACATGAGCATTGTTGCCAGTATAAGAAGATGTGAATTCGAATACGCTTAAGCGCATTATCCTTCTATTTAAGAGTTGAGGAGAGGCTACGAGTAGTTCTAGGCATTATGTTAAAAAGAGTATATATAATCAAAACCTATAATAAAATTATTCAAAATATATATACATGGACCTGTAGTAAAATTTAAAAAAAAAACATTAACTTTAAAATATAGTTTTATTTAATACCATTTTATATTTTTACAAATTTAATTATATTTAGCTATTATACAAAGCATGGTTATGTTGAGAATTCAATCTAAATCATAATTTACTCACATTAAAATTTTCATAACTTTTTCTTTTATTTTTCAAGATATAAAACGAAACGAGCTCACTAATTAATTTTTCACATTCTATAAGTCCATTAAAGGAATATATATTGACCACAAATATAAAATTGCTCCATACCTAAAACGAGGATCGAACCCATTTTAAAACTTTTAACTATTTTAGCTAGACATAATTTCACTTAAATAAATCAAATCACCTGTTTTCTTTTTACTTAAAAAATACCAATATTTTTACTCAAAAATGTAGTGATTGATTAGTGGTTGAGCCACTTAACAGAGGAAAGTGGGGACAAACAAGATTTCCAAAAACCATGGGAGTTGCTGTTGAAAATATTATTAAAAAAATCTAAGCTCTAAAGCACTGCTCCAAATATATTTATACAGTGCATGGCATAAAAATAAAAGAATTGAGAGTAAGGTGGGGCAACTTCGTACAAATTGAGAGGGAAAACTCAAGGTGACTGCACTTACTTTGTTGGTCATGCAAATATGATTGAGCCAAGCAATCTGGATTTAGTGTTCCCCTTTGCCTCATCTCCATTTCTTTATTTTCATCATTCTCTCCTTTCCACTTCAATTTTTAATCACCACAATTCAGATTTAAGATCTCACATTTTATTCGTGTTTATTATTGAGGTTAAAATATTATTTTTCTTTCAAATTAAATCAATTTGAAAAGTTGATTTTTAAGCCAAATCCAAAAATAAAAAATAATAACTTTTTTTACTTAATAACATTATGCTCAATTTTGTTGGAACCGGACTAGATCTATTAGGTCAAGAATTAATTGATATATCAATTTGAACAAAAGCATTGAACTAACCTTTGAGTGAACAGTTCAAAATCGATAAAAAATTGAAAATCAAGACAAAAAATTTTTAATTGTTTTTTTAATTATTGTTAAATTAACAATCGAATTGGTTAAATCAAAAACAAATGATCTGATATCTATCCAATTTTTAAAATTTTAATTATGTCTAAAATTTTAAACTTTTTATCACTTGTAATGGTGACAAAATATAATTTTACCTTTATTAATTTAAAATTTTAAAAATTTTAAAAAAAATCTATTTTAAACGAATCTAATTTATTTTGCTCAAATTCATTTCTCGTATCTAATATTTTATCGCTACTCTTTCAAATATTGAATAAATCCTTACACTTAAATGAATGATACAACTTTTAAACAGATAAACCTTCAACATAAATAAAATTAAATAGTCCCACCATCGATGTGGTGAGGTGGAGAGATTAAATAGACCATACAAAATCTTTGTCACCTTCCAAATTATTGCTAGATTAATTTTCAATCTTTGTCACCAATAATAAGGTAGAGAATTCAAGTAATTTAGCTACATTAATTTTCAATCATTTTCTATTTTCAGAAAATTACTAGTAATCTATTTCAATCAAGATGCTGACGTCTATTTTTTAAAAGAATATTATTCGAATCAAAAATTTTATTTTATCATAATGATTTCGGATATGTGCTTATAAAAAAAAGTTTTAAATAATATTTCAACGTTATTTTTATTGTTACATAACTACTAAATGGATTCATTTTTAATTTTAAAATGTCACACCATAGAAATTAATAGAAAATTTAAAAAATAAAAAGATTATATTTCTGAAAATAAAAATAAAAGACTAAATTCTAAATGAAATTAAAACATATTTTAAAAATTTAACAATCATCCCAACACAAAGCATAAACCGAAAACCATACTAGTTCCAATAATTGGCATTAGCCATCTTTATGTATATCCACCCAAACCAACATTGGTTACAGCAAGGCTTGTATTTAACCACAAATCTTATCTAAGAAAATTATGGATAGAGCTTTTGTTTAGAGTACTGCACGAGTTAAAATTCAACTACTTTTGATGCCTTGTTTTTCTTTTTAGTGCTCTAAACACTATATTATTAATTGAGAGAACAGTGATAGGTTTCTCAGTGCTCCTTGGCTAATTACATCATGTTCTAAAGGAAAATTTATTTTATGAACCCTCTTTATTATATTATTTATAGTTTCTATCAATTAAAAATAAATACATTACTTTTTTTTTCATATTATTTATGATCTCTTCTTATTAACTATACGTATAATGTGAAAAAAAAGATATATATTTATTTTTAATTTTTAGTGACCATAAATGATATGATAAGAAAGATCCATAAAATAAAATTTTCCTTTTGTGAGTCCCTCTTGTTCAATCCACCGACTTACCTATTCATCCACTTAGATTTTTGGTTGTACCATTAATGTTTGTTTTTCTAACATGAAATAAGTGTCCATCCATTCAATTTAAAAAAAAAAATTCTCGTTTCTTGGAGGTATCCCTTAGTGTACGATAATGTAAAGCAAAAGAAAGAAAATATGCAATTTTTTTGTTTGCAAACCGGTACTAATAGACATATTTATAGAAGAAAGAAAATATTGAAATTCGAACCTCAAATAATGTTAAAAAATTTTCGTTAAATTATATCAATCAACTTAAATTACATATTCATAGACGTAGCATAGATGTAGAAAATCAATACCACAAAAGAAAAAAAGTGAAAATATCTTCTTCTATTTAAGGAAATTCCCTTTAAAACTTGATGAAACTTTCTTCTATATGGACGAGAGGGGCATTATGGTGGCCCTGAGTGGACAGGACAATGCCCTTGAAAAATATTGTGTCTAGACAAAAATATAATGGTGGTTTGTGATCTGCATTCAATTGCCTTGTAGAATAGGAAATTGGGTCATAGAAATATCCTGGATCACTTAAGATAAGTGGCTATTATCCCCAACCATGGGAGGCTAATGTCAAAGAACTTAGCCGAATATCATATTCATAGCTGAACCTTAATTTACATATATGGTTTGGATCCAATGCTCACAATTTTCATTTCTTTTTAGGTACTGGAAATTGGAAAAACCTATTTGGCCAATGCTTGTCAATGGTGGCTTAAAAGATGACATTAGGATGTTTAAATGAAATATTAGACGGCAACCCACCGATTAATAATTACGTCAATCGTCGAGGCCTCGACCGCCATTTTCGACTGCTGTTGATTTGGACATGGAGTGGGGTTGTGTTTTAATTTTTTTGTATGGGAAAACACCAAATGAAACCACATGGATTCGGAACATGCCCACATGTTAGATTCGGGACCAAATGAAAATCCATCTCATCTAAACTTTTTGTATGCCCTATCAACGTTTTACGGGCATGTAAAATGCAAAGTGGCATTTTATCAAATATGTGGAATGCCTGGAAATAATACGTTCGTTGCCTTCACCAAAGTGTATAGCGACATCACATTCGAAAAATTATTGTTGGTTGCCGTCACTAATTTTAGCTCATCAAATAGGATGAGAATTCCTGTATAAATAAAGAATTTACAGATCAAATATTAAATTTATTACCGTTTATAGATATGGGTATGTTTGGTTCTTTTTTATTTTGCTAATCACTTCACCGGCTCAATGATAAACTTGTACGGATTTTAAGTTGATTCACATGAAGTTTAAAACTCGATCCCCATGTTTGTAAAATTCTATCCTCATCTTAATTGTTCATTTGTATAAAAAATAATAATATTTCAAACATTTCAGGAAAAATACAAAAGCTAATAAAGGCTTAATTTATTTAAAATAAAAATGGGCTCGGTACTTCATAAGGCCCATCAATTCCTGCTGGATTTTAGTCCCTTTGTGCTATAAACAATTTCAGATTTTGACAGTCTTTATCTTCAATTGTTAAATCAAAAGAGCAGTAAGACTGAATTCCTTAAATTAAAAATATACAGAGAGTACAAGTAACAGGAGCATAATGCATAAACCATAAAAGCTTCAAAAGCCATCAAACTACATATTTAAGTAGCAATCAATCATCAGTCTCACCGAAAAGGGCAGTCCAAAATAGAAAAAGGCTGTGAGGAAATGTCCTGGTTTGAATAGCTTACCGTTCTGTCATACCATTAACTATCATGGTTAAAGAAGCTAGAACACAAGGTAGCTACAAAACCCTGTTTCAATAACACCAAATTCAAGTTCCGGCTAAGATAAACGACCATGGAATGCAACATTAAATAACATTCCACTTGAAGAAGTGCTAAGCCTTGGCTTTTCCAGCTTGAAGAGATTGAATCCTCTGCTGCACCTTCAATATCTAAAGGATGCAAAACCAAATTATCAGCTTCAATCGTCACTTTGGCAGATAAATCTAGGTATAATCTATTATCCACACCGAGGTGCCTGGATCCTAGACTCTAGAGTTCAATATTAAGAGGACACAAACATTTTCCGGTGGTCTTACAATATAATTCAACAAAATTTGATTTCATATCTAGAGGACATTAATAGAAACTCATACTGATGGTTGTTATTCCAGTTTAAGAGATACAAACTTCCATAAAACCCAAAAATCATATGGATTCATGTAAAAAAGCGTATGGTAAATGCTAATGGTATTAAAAGAAAAAACTTAGTATAATCTCATACATTAGCACTCAAGTATAACTCAGAGATGCAAAAGATAAACCAACAAACTTGGCAAACAACAGAGATGTTAAAAATAAAAAATATATATAGCCATTAAGGCTCGAAAAAAAATATAACCATGATTCATGATCAAACAAAGCAAATGTTCTAAAAGCTTGGAACCTGGCTTAACTATTATGTGCAGCTTTAGTAGCAGGTTGAACCATACTAATAAACAATCTCAATCATAACTCTTCCATGTGTCACAAATAGGCATTCTTTCTAATGATTGTCTAAACTATTCAATTGTTTAACAAGGAACAATAGTATTAATTTGCAAAAAGCAGAACAGAAACATGCTGCACTACTGTTGTTTAACGTCATATAGAAATGTCTTATATAGCATAAAAGAGAACAATTAAGGCACATAAAAAAGAAGAAGAACACCAACCGCTTCTCTCTTGCTGTGTTGTTTCTCTTCCAAATCTTGAAGAGATGAATCAAGCCGCTTCCTGAGTACAAAGAAACAAAGTTCTAAAGTTATACGTATGATAGTTACAATGTTGCATAAGACATTGTAGAGTAAAACACAACAGATAAAAGGTTATTGCCCAAACATGTGAAAAAGGGGTAACATAGCCAGTGCATTTGATTAGAACTTTGTAAAGATCGGGGCGAGAAGCACCCTCTACTTCTTCTTTCAACTAAAAAAGAAAATGACCTTCAATATTGTGGAGTGACTAACATCGCAATAGATGGGAAGTTTACACATGAAACAAGATATTTAGTCAAGAAACCAGTGAGAAGGACAATGACATGTAAGTTAACATATTTGGCAGGTTGGATTGCAAAACTCAGGCTGACAAAACCATAATTGAACACCACTCTTTACATTGAAAACACATAATCCAAACACCACCCAAATCACAACGTCAAACTTAGAGACTACTAATGATTCTTAGACTAGATCAACAGAAACTGATACAAAACAAATCATCCATAATATTGTTTTTTAGCAACAAAAAAGGAAAGGTAAAAATGTAAAAGGAAGCGTACAATTCAGCAGAGATGTACTCAATTCTCTTGCGAACATTCGCATTGGCCTCCGCTAAATCTTGTTTCACAAGCACTGGACCAATCAACTTGTACACATTCGCATCCTCTTTTAATAAATCCAACTCCTATATATTACAAAAAACGAAAGCAATCAACAGAGAGTCATTTTAAACGGCTAATTAAATAACCAATCATTTTATATCTGAAAAATAACGAAAACCCATTGACACCTTGAGGACTAACTCGTTTTCTCCTAACTGAATAGTGTACTTCTTCCGGACTTGATGGTTCTTAGCTATATCTGGTGGGAAAAAGTAACAAAATTGTTTTTCAATCGAAACTTTTGAAAGCAAATAGTGAATAAATAAGACAAGGGTTCGATTTGGCTTGCCTTTTTGAAGCTTGCTAAGATCATTGGCTTTGTTCTCAAGGTCGCGCTGTAGGTCTCGAAGAGCTGTGGAGGAGGAACTCATTGTGTTTTCTTCTTGCCGCTGCTTTTGTTCTTCGAGTCTCTAGTTTGATCGAGAGATGCTCGGCAAAATACTTGAATGACTTGTTTCTATTCTTTTGGGCCGGACAATGCCCTGCGCTGAAAGCCTGAGTAGATTTAAACAGTGAAGTCCAGACACTATGCGCCAGGCCACCCGTCAAGATTTCAGTTTTAACCTTATTTGGGACATGAATTGGGTTTGGACATTAATTATTAACAATGCTTCCTTACAACCACCACCCTACTGAATCAAAACTAAGAAAACTTAGACAGGAGGCTTCAAAACCTTTTTAGGGGAAGGAATTAAATTTTATATTTTTATAATAGTAAAAATATAATTTATATTTTTATAATTTTTGACAAAGTAAATTAAAATATTATTTTTTAGAAAGTTAAAGTGTAATTTTATTATTATTAATTTAAAATTTTATAAATTATAAAAATATATAAATAAATAATTTTCTATTTTAGAAAGGAGCGAGCTCCTTGTAGCCCCTAGCTTCACCATAGAGAGAAATCCTGATAAAAGGAATCTAGGTGGTTGACAAGCCCATCAGACGATAAATTATTATTTCATGAACCCTTTTCACCACCTCACACATGGTTCTATTCAATTATTTTGTGCTACATCAATAACTTTTTTCAACTCAAATTAATAGAATTAAAACAATTTCCACATCAAATTTAATTTTGTTCAATTTCTTCAATTTCTTCTTCTTCTTCTTCTTCTTCTTCTTCTTCTTCTTTTTCTTCTTCTTGACATGAATTTTTTCCTTCCTCTCACCGCCTTTCGCTATAAGAAGAAAAAGATTTAGAGTTTTAGTGATTTTATTGATTTTTTTCCATTCTTCATCATCTCTTCATTGTAATCCCTTCATTTTTTAAATTTGACATGGAAATTATTTTAATTAGTTGGAAAAAGTTGTTGATGTGGCACAAAATAATTAAATAGAACCATATGTGAGGTGGTGGGAAGGATCTATGTAATAATTTTTTTCATAAGACAATTTAAATTCAGTTACAACTAAACTCGATGATATAAAAAAGATTTATTAAAATTTGTTTTATGATAAGTAGTAAAAATTGAATGGAACTTAACAGCTACAGGTGTTGAGCTCCCTTTTAACACGTTTATTAAAGTTAAATTTAGGAAATAGTAAAAAATTGATTGAATTTTTAACTCGATTGGCATGGGTATTATTGCCAATACAAGAAGACGTGAGTTCGAGTGCGTTAAAACGAATTTTTCTCCTATTTATAGGTTGAGAATGGACTATGAATAATTTTAAGTCTTATAATTTTACTAATTCTTAATATCATATGTGTAGCACGTATGTGATATTTTTTAAATTTATTAATTACATGTTAAGTAAAATTATTCTAATTGTTTAACGTAATTAAAATATAAAAGCATTTTGATAATTAAAATATTACAATAATACTGAAAATAATACCGAAATTCTAACATATTTAGAGCTTTTTAGCATGCATTGGTAAGTCTCATTTTATATTATTTAATTTAAAAGTAAATATATTTTTTATATAATCACATATGTTTGTATTTATTTATGTTTTAAGTATAATTTTGTTTAAATTTGAGCAATATTTAAATAAAACTCTTCTAATAATTATGACTCTGTGATTCAAATTAAGTTCCAACCCTTAGAAAATAATTTTTTTCAAATTCAAATATGAAGGTTTTGATTTCAAAATTCAAAATGAGAGATTTTGTGGAAAATTTCATCTTTTTAAAATACTAAACTTTCTTCTGTTATTACTTGGAGAAGTTGTCGATCCTAACCCATAAATAGGCAGCTTTGATGCTCATTGATGGTATTAGGCTAGTGTTTTGTGTTTGAGCTATCTTTACTGTTTTCATCTTGTATAAGCTCTATATTCACTATATTCGAGTTTTTAGGTATTATTTAAAGAGTAAATTTATTGTAAGTGAAGTTATTTGGAGTGAGTGATTATAATATTAAAAGTAAAATTTTATTATAGTTTATTTATACTTTTTATATTTATAAATATAGATTTTGGTAAAGCAATGTAGAATTATTTTTCTTATTATTTATTTTTATTTATTTATTTTAAAATATATTATTAAAATTTACGCCAACATTAGATGGGCTAAAACTGAAAGCCAATGAAATGAAGTCCAAAACTTGTGCAAGCGGATACAATATTACTACTGTTGTGGATATTTATCAAATTGTCCCCCCGATGGCGATTGGTTTGAACACTGTCAATATACGGCCATACGACAGTGGACCGACCCGCCGAAAGACCACGCTTCTCAAAACACGGAATTAATCTCTACTATTTAATATTAGTGGCAAAAAAACACACATTATTATTATTAGTGGTGGGAAAGTGGGAGCACACAAAGGTAAGACTCAGCAAGAAAAATCTAATTGAATCCAAAGTATTTAAACGTTTTTTTTTTATTGGATTACAAAAAAGAAACGTTTTTTTAGAATATAAGATTTTTTTTAAAAAAAGCACGATTTTTCAAATTGAAAATATTTTATTTATAATTAATTTTAATTTTATAAAATAAAATAATTTTTTATATTTAAATAATAAAATAATATGAAAATTAAATTCATTTCAAATAAACATATAAAAGTTAAGAAAAATATTGTATAAAACAGAGACACTATATCATCTTACCTTCCTTACCAATTATTTAATATTATTTTTATATTTTTATTCATGTCATTCACACATATTTTTGTAACTTTTTAAACTTGAATCCTAAACAATAAAATTTGAACTTGAACCTTAGATCCTAAATTATAAACTCAAAATTTAATAATTATTATTTAAGATTTTAAGTTTAGGGTTTAAAGTTTAAAGTTTAAAGTTTAAAATGTTGGATTTAAGGTCTAATATTTAGATTAAAAAATTATTAAAATAATATATTAATGACATAGGAAAAATGCTGAAACGTGATTAAAGATATACAATTCATTGGAAATAATTATTTTAGATATATTTGTGAAAAAAAGTTAAAAATTTACATGAGAAACTATGACTAATTTTATCCCAAAAAAAAGGTAAAAATAAAAGCAACTGAATTAGTATTAACAGCTAAAAAAATCTTATAAAAATCAAACCCTAAAACAACGTGCATCTTTGTCTTTTATTCTCCGAATAAAAAAGGTTGGAAAAAATGAAATACTTTTTTTTTTTTTTTTCTGTCAAATTAATCGTGCCCAAAAGTAAATAAAATACAACTCTGCTTATCTCGATAAGCTAAATTGTAAAAGACCATATAGCACTTCAATTTTTGGATAAAAGGACCACTGCCCTCATCGTCACCATTACAGAGAGCGTGAGTGAGCGAGAGAGACTGTAAGCCTTTACTTTACCAAACACCATGGATGCTGCTGAGAGCTGGTCGAGAACCAAATGGGTCTTCCATTTTATGCTTATATTCGCTCATTTCTCTCATCTATCACTAGCTGAAGATGGTATGTACTATCTCTTCCCCTTATTCTTTTTAAAATATCCCTTTGGAGTTCTAATTGCATTGCTGGGGTTTTATTTTCCCCTTATGTTCGAGATCTGTTAATGCTTTACTACAGTTGCTCTTGTAAATCTGTTGAAATGGGTTTAAGCTGTTAAATTATTTGCCATTTCTTTAAAGAACAAATAATAAACTCAGGGATTTTTAATGCCCCCATATATTTCAGTGACTACGCCTTTCCATTCAGTATTTCCTGCAATTCCCAGACTTTTTTCTTTAACATTAAACTCGATAACCCCATTGGTTTTCTTTCACAAAACACACCGCCATTTTTGCTTGAATTTGTTTACCACGGAGCTTTGGTTATATGCTTAAATACAGTCAGTACTGAGATTTTTCGGTGCTTCGAAAGTCTTAGCAGTGGGGGCGTAAATATGGGACGTAAATCCTTTTTGTTTCTTTTATCTTTTCTAAAATCAAAGAGTTTAATCATACAGTTTAATGACTGTTCATAATTTGAAAATAGGCTTTAAATAGAGTCATCCATTCTTTGGATTGCCTGTCCCACCATAATTGAGTGTTTCTTGCAGATCCGTTCTCACTTTTTAAGTATGCAAAGCTACAAGCCCTGTTATTTGCTCTAAATATTTCGTTGAATAGTTAGTATACGCAATAATTCGATGCAGTAGTTGAATTCTTTTTTGGGTCATTGTCACCTACATTATTTGAGCTTTATTTTATAATTGGAATTTTGATGTAAAAATTTTTAAATTATTCGATTTTAATCGATTAAATTTGTTTATCATTCACAATTTAGCCCTAATTATCCACAAGTATGTTTGATTACACCAAGGTGTAACTATAAAATTAAATGCTTTAAACTTTGGAGTGTGAAATGTTGACAAACTCGGTGAAGTGCCATAAAAAAAAAAAAAAAATGAAAATGAAAAACACACCAATGAAAGTTGGGTTTTTTGGATGAAAAAATAATATTAAAAGTTCACTCTTTGTTTATACTGGATTAGACTCCATAGTCAATTCTATAATTAGGGCATAATTAGGGTTTAATTTGATTATAGAACACAAAAACATAGTAAGGGAGGTAGAATAATAATATATATTTTTTGATAAATGTCTATTATTATTTATAGCTTCTCCTCAACCTTTAAGTAGTAAAATAATGCGTTTCAACACACTTAAATTCACGTTAATAATATTGATGCCAATTGAGCTAAAATAATAATATTTTTAAGTTGTGTTTTAAATTTAATTTTTATAATTATAAAAAATAAATTTAGAGATCGGTCTGGCTCGAACTTATGTTTAATTAAATCTTAATGGGAATTATGCAAATAGGGAAAAAGATATTGAAAAAGAAAGGTATAAAATGGAAGTAGAATAATAAGAAATTTTGAGAAATGGGTCCTTCATGTTTTTCCTTTTTCCCTCATTCTAAGGTGAGTGAAATGACGAGAGAGGGACATATTCCCGCCAAATAACTCCACCTCTCTCACCTTAATTTTAACAAACGACAAGGGCTATTTTCGCGAATTCATGTCTTTTTAGGACATCATCCCCAATTACTAGCTCAGTTTTGTCCCATAAAAGTTTCACACGCTTAGTAATAAGCACCAAAAATAATGAAAAAAATAAACAAAAGCACACATTTCAATTCTACCCCCCTTTTCTTTTGTTTAGTCAAATTAGGGAGTAGAAAAAAAGAAGGGGGTGGAGTAGGACCCACACGGTTTTAACAACGTTCAAGTTGGGTGGGACCAGTCTCACTGCCTTAGGGTGTGCTCTCACATCAAACACCGTAACTTATTTGTCCCTATGTGATTTAATAAGTTGCAAGCGACAGGAATTTAGGATTTGATTATCCTCTGTTCATTCGTTTTGGGATGAAGTTTCCTAATTGGATCTATTAGGGCATGAAGCCTCGTTCACATTGAGGCTAGTAACTTAGATAAGGTCATCCACAAGTAATTGTTTTCTTCCTTGTAGCTTTTGGTTGCTATCAAATTTATGTAAATATAATTATGTGGGCATAATTTTCAATCTTTTTTCAGTTTGCTATCAGATAATGGCAATACTAGATATGGGAAATTTTCTTGACAGTGAAACATATCTCTGCTCATGTGCTGTACTTGTCTTTCACAAATTATCTTGATGTTAACCGTATGCGCACGTGTACGGATAGACAAGCTTCCTTTTGGGATATTTCATTTTCTGTGTATTAAATGCGAATTTACGGAACATTAATTGAAAAAATGATGTTAAATGGTAATTTACTGTTGTAGGTCTGGTGGCCAATGGTGATTTCGAGACTCCACCGTCCGGCGGCTTCCCAAGCGAGGCAATATCCGATGGACCCACTGAGATCCCCAGCTGGAGCACGAACGGTACGGTGGAGCTTGTGTCCGCCGGTGAGAAAGTGAGCGGCGGGATGCTACTCATCGTACCCCGAGGCAAGCACGCCGTCAGATTGGGCAACGACGCGGAGATCAGTCAGGAAGTGACGGTTGAGAAAGGATCGGCGTACGCGGTTACGTTCAGTGCGGCACGCACTTGCGCGCAGATGGAGTCACTGAACGTGTCCGTACCACCTGCATCGCAAACGGTGGACCTGCAGACATTGTACAACGTGCAAGGGTGGGACCCTTACACGATTTCTTTTGAGGCGGAGGAGGATAAAGCCCGGTTGATTTTTAGGAATCCGGGCATGGAAGATGACCCGGAATGTGGGCCCATCATCGATGACATAGCCATCAAGAAACTCATCACCCCTGATAAACCCAAAGGTAAGAATTTATTTTTTAATTTATATATTTTTATTAATTTATTTAAATAAATCAAATAAGTCGATGGAATCGATTGAACTGAAGTTGGAATGTTTTTACAGACAATGCAGTAGTTAACAGTGGCTTCGAGTTCGGTCCATGGATGTTCCAAAACGTATCTCTTGGTGTCCTCCTCCCAACCAACCTCGACGAAGAGACATCGCCATTACCTGGATGGATGGTCGAATCGAACCGAGCGGTTCGATACATTGATTCCAATCACTATGCAGTACCAGAAGGCAAACGTGCCGTGGAGTTAGTCTCGGGCAAGGAAGGCATCATTTCACAAATGGTCGAAACAACACCAAACAAGCTATACAGCTTGACCTTTTCATTGGGGCACGCTAGGGACAAATGCAAGGAACCACTAGCTGTCATGGCCTTTGCTGGAGACCAAGCACAAAATTTTCACTACACTCCGGACTCCAACTCTACCTTCCAAGTCGCTAGTGTCAACTTCACGGCCAAGGCCGAGAGAACACGAATCGCATTCTACAGCGTGTATTACAATACCCGAACCGACGACATGAGTTCATTATGCGGTCCGGTGGTGGATGATGTTCGTGTTTGGTTTTCGGGGGCCGGTAGAACTAAGGTTCAAACATTGTTAGGGCTTGGACTAGCCTTTTCGGCTTACCTTTTGGTTTTGGTTTAGAGTTTGATAACTTAGATAAAAAGGGTAAAGTTATGCATTTTGGCTTAAATTTGAAGGCATTGTATTGTATTGTAATTGCCAGCAAAGGCAAAGTATGTATCCCCAAGTTTCCAATGTATCCTACCTTGTTTTTGGAGCTTTGCTTTGAGCAAAGGAAATGGCCTAAGTTGAATATTTCATATTTTCTTAGCATTAAAGTAAAGATAGCCCAAGATTTTTCCTAGATTCCGATGCTGTTCCGCAAGAAACATAAAAAGTAGTAGCACTAGTTCATGATCCTCCTAAGAGATAAAGCGTTGATATTTAGGGTAATTTCCATTATTGGCCACTAAACTAAGAGTAAGTTTTATTTTGGTCACTTAAATAAAAAAAGTTATAATTTGGATACTAAACTATTTAAAATTTTTCATTTAAGTCACTGATTGTTAAAATCTATGCTATATGATTTTTTTAAGCTTTTTTCCCCCTTCTCTATAGTTCAATTTTTTTCATGAAACGTTGCAAATTTACGAACTAAAATTCAAACAATTTTTTCTTTGATCTTTAACACTGATTGCCAGATTGAATTGGATCTAAGGTGTAACGCCCCTAACCTGAATCCGTCATCGGAATAGAGTTGCGGAGCATTACCGGAATTACCAATTTATTTATTAAACATTTTATTTCATCTGGCATTTAAAAAAAATACAATTCAAGATATATTAACTTACCTCGTTGCTTGTTCATGTTTATAATTTCATTAATCCGATATATTTTCTTTTCCAAGTTCAAGTCTCGTATTTGAGTCATTCGGATCTTTATAAATAAATTTGATCATTGTTTTCATTTATTTCATGTTCTAATACATTCAATTAATGCTCTAAACAAAATTATCATTTTGCCCCTAAACTTTTAATTAATGACGATTTCATCCATAGGCTCAGAAAATAAAATTCTTGCAGTTTTAAATAATAAAATAATTCATTTCATGCAAATTGGTCATTTTCAACATTTTTATAAAATTACTCATAAAGTTTTACTTTTATTCAATTTAGTCACTGAGCTTAAAACGTACAAATTAGCCATGCTAGTTGAATATCCATACATATTTTCCTCCTCCTCCTCTCCATTCCACATCCTTAATTTATATAACATGCTATAAATAACATTATCAATAATTTCACTATTTACTTATATGTATATTCAAAATTGTCTATTTGAGTCATAGTCACTAAATTATTTATATCTTAAGCTACAGAACTCGAAATTAAGATCATTTAATTTTTCCTGAAACTAGACTTACATATATTCTTACCATAAAATTTTCAGAATTTTTGGTTTAGCCAATAAGTACAGTTTATTCTTTAAATTCACCTCTGTTTTGTTGTCTAACAGTTCTAACCATTCTTCACTAAAAATTAATTATCTCCTCGTACAGGATTTGAATGATGTTCCCATTTGTTTTTTCTTGAAAATAGACTCATTTAGGATTCTAAAAATATAAATTTAAACCTATAATTATTTTTCTCAAATTTTTGATGATTTTATAAAATTAGAATAGGGGAACCAGAAATCATTCTGACCTTGTCTCATAAAATTTATTATATCTCACAATTTACAATTCCATTGCTTACACCATTTCTTCTATGTAGTACTAGACTCAGTAACCTTTAATTTCATATTTTATTCAACCTTTAATTCAATTTCCACAATTTTTAGTGATTTTCTAAAGTTTGACTACTGCTGCTGTTTAAAACTATTTTAGTGCAACATATGGATTACCAAGTTTATAACACCTTTATTTCCATTCTCCACCATATTTCCCATCATTTTCTCTTATTTCCCTTCACTAATATATCAAGAACATAGAACCTTATATAAGAAAACTCTACCTTAACATCATTTTCATGCTTTTGATATTACCTTAAATGAGAAACTCTATTTAAAATATATTGAAATCTTAAAGTTCTTATCTTGTGGCTTGAGAAGTGGGTTTTCTAGGACATATTGTATCCTTGAAGGCATCGCTCCAGGGTAGAGATAAGTAAAATCTAGAAGGCTATTGTCAATTGGAGTCCACCGAGAAGAATGTATCACGAAGTTAGAAGTTTCTTGGGTTTAATTGGTTATTATCGGAGATTTGTCTGAGGATTCTCTATGATAGCTTCTCCAATGACTCGATTATTGCGAAAAGATGTAAAGTTCGAGTGGGTCAATGAATGTCAAACAAAGTTTCAACCGATTGAAAGATTATGAAAGCACTGTATTAGTGCGGCTTTGAACCGGGTAAGGAATTTGTTATTTCTGAGTGATGCCTCATTAAATGGTTTAGGTTGTGTCTTGATGCAAGAAAGGTAAAGTAATAGGCCTATCTTCAAGACAACTTAAATCACATAGAAAAGAAATTACCCGATTACATGATCTTGAATTAAATTTGCTATTGTATTTCTTGAAGATATGGCAGCATTACTTGTCACGGTGAGAAATGTCATATTTACTCTACTGATCATAAAAGCTTGAAATATTTGATGACACGCAGAAAGATTTGAATTTGAGAGGCAGTGGGTGGCTTGAGGCCCGATAAAGGATTATGATTTGATTATTGATTACCATCAAGGTAAGGCTAATGTTGTGCTGATGCTTTGAGCGGAAATCTCTGTTTGCTTTACGAGCTATGAATACCGGTTATCATTGGTGATGATGGTTCAATCCTATTTGAATTGAGAGCTAAGCAGAGCATTTTTACAAACAAATATGTGAAGCTGGAAGAATGATGAGAAGTTACAAGTTAAGCGGGCATAGTGTGAGTCAAGTAATGATCCACGAATTTCAGGTTGGATTCGATGGTTGTTTATTATTCAAAGGTAAGGTATGTGTACCTCGGAGTGAGAGCTCATAGAGAAGATTCTACACTTGAGTACTCATGGCAGTACTATATCCTGTACATCCAGGGAGTAATAAAATGTATAATGATTTGAAAAAGATGCTCTTGGGGTGGTGGAATGAGCGTGATATCTCTACGAGTTTGTATCAAGGTGTTTAATATGTCAACAAGTTAGTGAGCATCAGTGTACCTTCGAGTTACTTCAACCAATTACTTTTAAAGAGAAATTTATTTTAATATTTTTGCATGAAAATTTATATGATAGGAAAGTCGTATGAAAATATTGATAGAAAAAATTGTATCGATTTAGTGGCTAGTTAAAAAAAAAAAATTATTGAAGAAATTAGGTAAAAAAGTTATCGAGACCTCTATCTATTTAAAACCTGGAATCGAAAATAATTTTATAAATATTTATGAAATGTTATTAATGTGGTATTAAAATTTCGTTAGGAAATTTTAATGTTTGAGTAATCAATTAAATGAAAAGGACTAAATTGTAATAGGTGTAAAAGTTGCTAGAGAGTGATTAAATAGCTTAAGAGTCTAATGAGAAAGGATTTAAAAGCAATTAGACCCAAAAGTTATTTGGAAATTGGATGGCAAGGGTATGAAATCGCAGAAAAATTGATGAATTAAAGGGTAAAATTGGAATATTGCAAAATTAACTAAATAAAACTAGGACTAAATAGGAAATATCTAGATTTCTCTTCATTTCTCTTCAATTCCAACAGCTAAAAACGCCATAGGAGGGTTCTCTAAGCTGGTTCTTCATAATTTTTGCACCAAAATTCAAATAAGAAGTTAGATCGAGGAAAGGAAAAAAGTTGGGATTAGTAGATTTTTCTTTGTTTACAAACAAGTATCAAGGTAAGTTCATGTAACTTGAATTATATTCTTAAATACTTGAAATGTATGTTATTGATGTGAATATGATTTGAATGTTCATTATATGAAAATTGATGAAACATTGATATATTTGATATAAAGGGAAGAAATCCCGTTGAATGAAATGAAAATTCGATGGATCTCTCGAAAAGGAATTGACTAGAAAAGGATCTAGCCGGACGGGTGATCCTATCCCTGATATAGCCCTCATGCTTTTGATATTACCTTAAATGAGAAACTCTATTTAAAAATATATTGAAATCTTAAAGTTCTTATCTTGTCCTATTGATTTCAATCTTTAACTTGATTTTTCTCTCTCCTCCAGCTTTGTTTATTGAATCCAACCTGATATACTAACTCCCCTTAGTCTCCTTAACATTTTTCTCTCTTTGTAGCTATGGAAATTCTTTTGATTTCTAGGTGAAAATGGTGTATTTTTGGTGGAAAGACTAGATTGTAAAGAAAGGAAAGTTTTATCTTCTCTTTTCCTTCTAACGTGGGATGCATGGAAATGGATGGTGTTGTTCCCTCTTTTTTTTTTTTTTTTCTTTCCACACACACATATATATATATACTAAATAAAATAATAAAATAATAATAAATATCTTATTAAATATTAATAAAATAATATTTTTCTAATTAAATAATTATAAAATATCATCAACATCATCATTACTTTCTAGATTTCTCTCTCTTCCAATTGATCATTTTGTCGTTCGTGATCTTTTAAAATTCCATCATTGAGTCATCATTTAATTTGGTAAAATTGCTATTTAGTCCCTCATAATTCTTCACCTATTCAATTTGGTCCTAATTCATCTATTTTTCTTAGTTTCTAGATCACTCCACCCATAAAATATTTGCACTATTGGTCTTTCAAAATTTTCATATTTACACTTCAACCCCTTAAATTTTGAGTATTTACTCTTGGGCAACAAAACTTTTCTCACTTTTACAATTTAGTCCTTTCTTGAATTAATATGTTATAATATACTTCCCAATGACATAACTCAAATTTACTCTTCTTGTCACTTTATTTCCTTATTTTACTATATCAAGAATAATATTTTACTGTAGAAATTTTCAGGGTGTTACATGCATATTCTTCTACTCATTGATGAGTACTGATTCACCATACCAATCGTTGGTGGAACTTTTTTTATAAAAACGAAAAAAATTAATCCAGTGATTTAAACAAAAACATTTGAATAATTCATTAACTTAAATGAAAACTTTCAAATAGTTCAATGACTAAGTTGTAACTTTTTTCACATAATTTTACAAAATAGATTTGGTTGAGATTTGAGAATCTTCTTTGTGCTTGAAAGCTAGTGAGGGATTTTGACATCTCAATTTTCTTAACGATTCCATGTCCATCAAGTGAATGTCACAACACACAAGTGCCGGATCTTATCTTTGATATCGGAAGACAAATTTTAAGCATAAAATATTATTTTGCTTTTAAATTATCCCCACGCTTTTCTAAAAAAAATTTAATTTATAATGATTAATGAAGCTAAAAATTTATGTTTGAGGGTCAAAATTAAATTATAAAATTATAAAAAAAAGTTAAAATATAATTTTATTTTTATTATTTTAAAACTTTAAAGATATTAAACTGAATTTTTTCATTATTGAAAGATTTAAATATATTTTTACTATTAAATTAATTTATAATTTAAAAAATTTTAAAAGACTAAAATAAATATTTACCATTTTAGAGAGATATGGTAATATCTGTATTTATAAAGGTATTTAAAATACATTCGATTAATCAATTTAATCCAATAATATTAAATGTAAAGTTGACATGGGCAATTTATTAAATGTGTGACATGACATTTACAAATAATTAAAACATGACATTTCGCTGCATGTGTTTTGAATTAAATACATTTATATAAATTCTCTAAAATTCTAAAAGAAAATCAAAATAAATATTCATTAGAAATTTTAAATATAGGATATGGTGTTAGTTAAAGATTTGATTTCGAGGTAAGTCCTTTATCAATCCACTGCTGGCTTAGTTAAAACTCATAAAAAATTTTAAGTTAGTACAAATGATAAAAATAATATATAAGAGTGACACAAATGAATATTTTAAATTTTGTACTATTAAAGTTTGGATTGTTTTAGGTTAAAATATATTATGGGTCCCTCTACTGTTTACAAATTTGGAATTTAATTTTTATAATTTAATTTTTAAAAATTTAGTCTATTTATCTTTTAAATTTTATAATTTAGGTCTAATTATTAATACTATTAACAATTGAACCTAGATTTAAAAATATGAAAAATAGAGAGACAAAATTCCTAAAAATAAAAATATAGACTAAATTCTATATTTGTGAATAGTACAAACCCTACGGCACATTTTAACTAGTTTTTTATTTGTCAAAAAAAAATTATGGCATAATGACTTTACAAGAAAAAGTCATTTTAGCTCTCTCTTTAAAATTTTGGATTGTTTGTCAAATCATCTTCGAAACTAATGTCACGTAGATTGTCACGTGAATGCCACGTTAACAATTTATTAGTTATTTTTAAATATAAAAAATATGTAAAAATATAAAAATATTTTTCAATACTTTTAAATTTTTTTAAAAAATTAATTAAATGCTAAATGACATACACAAAAACTTTCATGCGAATGACAAGTTAACAAAGTTAACAAAAATTAATTTTTTTATTAATTTTGAGTGATTTGAAAAATATTACAAAATTAAAGATTAAAAAAATAAAAAATTAAATAAATGAATAAAATGACATTTTTATAAAATTTGATAGTCAAATAAATATTTTACCAAAAATTATTATTCAATAGTTATGATCCAATGTTCATCCGAAATGACAAAAGCAGAATAGCACAAAGTTCATCCGAAATGACAAAAAAAACCCTTGTTGGCTTGAATGGAAAGTTCGGTTTCACTATAAATGGGTCCCGCAGAGATCAAACAAAGATTTTCCAGAGAGTGGAGGAGAAAGGAAATAAAGAGAAAGGGCGGGGGGTTTTTGAATTAGTTGCCTCCGTTTAATAATTAACTTTTTCCTTGCCTCCCTACTCTCTCCAAGATGGACAGCCACGTGGAGCCTACCATCGCCACCGCTGGTCCTACCGCGCTCTCTCCGCCGCGCGATTCTCTTGATCTCATTCCCGTCGGATCCGTCGAGGCAGAGGAGGAGATTGAGACTTTATCTCCTCCGTTCGAGGAGGATCACGACCACGCTAACGGTCAAAATCGGGATCAAAAGCAGAATCAGGAGAACTCGTCTGCGACTGCTGTCCTTACTGATGATCTCAAAAATAAGATCATTAAGCAGGCAAGGGCACGAATTCCTCCTCACTTGCGTTCTTGAAATGATGATCCTACAATTTGTCATTCCGGTTTAATCTTTTATGTTTTCATTTGTGGTGTTGTTTACATGAAGTCTTTAATTCTCTATTCATATATCTGCATTTGTCCGTATTTCGTAGGTGGAATATTATTTCAGCGATGAAAATTTGCCGACCGATAAGTACATGATGAGTCTGATTAAGAAGAACAAAGAAGGTTTTGGTAAGTGACTAATATTCGCTGCCAAGCATTAAGAATACAGCGTGATTATACCATATGCACAATGCGTTGAAGGCTGATTTCAATGATATTATGTTTCGGCTTGTAGCCATGATTTGTTTTGCTGTGTGGAAATGACCAATGATCGCTCTGATCACCAACAAGTTAACGTGCAATATCGTAAAAGGCATTAAGCAGATTCCCAATATGCATGGATTTCAATTTTTGGATGCCTTCACCGTATGGGAAGTTTAAGAATGTGGGGTTGAATTTGGTTTTGAAGTAACTTATGGATAATGTTGTATAAAAATTTGTTTGTGATGATGAAATTGAGAAATAGCAAGTACGTATGTCAAACCCATGAATTTTGCGGTTTTGAGTGAAACCATGAGAAAGTTATCTTTTGAATTTTCCTTAAGCAGTGAAAAGAGTAGTTGATCATAGAATTCCCCTACAAGTGAGATGGAAAGGGCTTGGTAACTGTGTCCAAACTTCTCTCCTCAATAAATGAATGGGCAACGTACTGCTTATATATTATGTATCCTTATAAGCATCTTCGACAGTTAACGGTTGCCAAGATTGATCACATAAACCTACTAATTTGAGCTTATATATTTTCTATTCCTCCTGTGTTTTTAGTTCTGGTAATCACGTTAGCAACACTTTAATTCGTCAATTTTGAACAAAATGGATATACACGTGCCCCTTTCTTGCATGCCTTCATGTCACTTTACCTGGAAAGTGACAGATGCATCCACTTTCAATTCTACTCTCTGTGCATATTCATCTATGTTTGTTTCGTGGACAATTCCAGTGATCAGTTGAAAACCGTTGAAGGAGGAGATAGAGTAGCCTCTTCAGTTTTCTAGCATTGTTGTATGACTAAGTTATTATTTACTTTATTGTTGTTGCAAGGTGAAGTCTTCCTTTTGTCATATTGAAATACCTATTCTTACTATCATGGTATCTTGTTATTTACATGCATATGTTTTATTTTTCTGTTCATTGCAGTTTCTATATCATTAATTGCGTCTTTTAGGAGAATGAAAAGACTCAGCAGAAGTTATCCATCAATAGTCGCTGCGCTTAAAGAGTCTTCCCTACTTGTATGTTTCTAGACTCTCACTCCTCATAAAGATAGCCATTTTTCTTATGCAATAACTGCAATATGGCCCTGACTTGCTGATGTAATACGGATTCAAAGGCGACAATTTCAATTCAAGAAGACTTAGAATTCTCTCAGCCATTAATTTTTAATTTCATTGAAATGTCCTAGGTTGTTAGTTCTGATGGGAAGATGGTGAAGCGTCGGAATTCTCTTCCATCTATTGAGGTCAGGGACCCTAAGGTATTTCTTTTATGGAACTTAATGGTTTCATTCTCATATTTGTATCTTTAATTGACATCTAATTTGTGGACCCTAGTTATTCACTGTTTTGGTAGAAAATCTTCCAGAGGATCATTCAGTGGAGAACATTAGGAGGATATTTGGTGAAGTCGGAAAGTACGTTTTTTCCCTTATAAAGTAAATGTGGTCATTCCTTCTTGCCGTTAAGTATGATGTTTGTGCTTCCTTGTTTAAATGATTGTAGATTTCCTTTTGAATTTTCAGCATCAAGAATATATCCCTCCGCGATCCCCATGCTGTGGAAGAGACAAAGAAAAGTGTTAGGGTAGATATTTTGGTCAGCAGCAAGGTATGGAATTGGTTTCTAACTAGTCGGATTATTTTTTGTGTAACTAGTCAATCTTTTGTCCTTTACCCTTCTTTTTCTCTTCTCAATCCTTGTTCGAATAACCTAACCAGTTGTTGCATTTAGATCAGACATGCTTTCTTGAAAATATCATACAAAGCTTTGAACTGAATAATTACTGAAGAGCATTTTTGTGTTATTTGTGGTTTGTAATGAATTGGTTGGCATATTAGCATGCATTGTTATTGTGGTATTTAATTGAGTTTGTACGTAAAATTTATGATGTTTGGTGTCTGTGACCATCTTTGAGTTTGGCATAGATTTGTAAGCATGACAGGCTTTCTTTATAAGAGCTATCTAGAACAGGTTTCTTCCTATATTGTCGTTTAGTTTGAAAACCCCTCGGTTTTGTAACATCCAGTGTCAATACAATTATGACCCTTTTTTAAATGGATTAGAGAGAAAGATTCCTGATTCTAGTTACAGTTCGTTCTGAAATAGATCCAGTGTTGTTTTGCTAGTTTTCCAAACTTTCAGGTTGGCTATTTCACTTGCTCACTGTTTGTAGCTATACTTTCTTTACATGTATATAGCCTTGTTTATGATCTGCTTAATTTCCTGGTTTTGGGTGTAGTTACATGCCCTAGTGGAGTATGAGACAGTGGAGGCTGCTGAAAAAGCTGTAAGTGTCAACAAAGTATTTAATCAACTGTATTTTTCCTTTTGGGATATTATAATCATGATTAATTGATTGTGAGCTCCTCTGGTTATGGGACCAGGTGGCTACCTTGAATGATGAACGTGACTGGAGAAATGGCATGCATGTTAAGCTTCTTAAGCGAATAATGGTAATATTCCTGTTTCTTTTACGTCTCAAACTTTGAGAATAAATTGGTATTAATGTTGTTCACCTTGTTATAGGGCAAACATGCTCAGCGAAGGCCAGCTTGGAGAGGACCTGACCCTGCTGAAAAGAACAGCAATGCCCGAGCATCTGATCAAACGGGAGATGATGAGAATAACGCCTCAAATCAGCATCATGAAGGTTTACCAGATGATGAGGTCGGCTTTAAAGTCCACTAAAAAATGGCAATACTTCCTCTATAAGTGCAAGAATATGTGGTGAATTAGAAGTGCAGGCATACAACACTATTTATTTTATTTTGGAAGAAACGGACGAAATAAATGGATGTTGAATGGCTTGTTTCTTTTTATTTTTCTTGAATTTGGCATAGTGGAGTTTCCATATTTTACTCTGCAGATTGAGTTAGAACTAGGCATGCATTGGGAACCATTCTCTTAGATAAGTAAAAGATTGTCTGGGTTTTTAAATATTTATTTGCTTTCTAATCTTAGGATGGCGAGAATTTGTCCAAGGAGAAAAACGGGCATCGACCTAGAAACAGAGGACGAGCAAGGAAACCGAGAACTCGTGGTACCAATGGACTTGGTATCTGAATATCCCACAGCTCTAAGCTCTTTGTTTTCCCTTCATTCCCATATGATAATAATTTGTTTGATAATATATTATGTTATACAGGCCATGGAACGACATCCTCATCTCATGCCACTGAACCATCAAAGCCACCCCCGGGCCCTAGAATGCCTGATGGAACGAGGGGATTCACAACGGGACGCGGACGACCACTGGTTTCTAGGCAAAGCTAGTGAGCTGTGCTTTTGCGTCTGGTATAATCTTGCCTAACGTGTTGGTTATTGTGATTGTGGAATTGTACAGATGTGGAAAGCTGGAAGCGGGTTTTCTATTATATGGTTTTGAAACCCAAATATGGATTATTTACTTAGTGATGCTGTTAGCTTATATTTAAGAACTGGCATCGTGATAAAAGTACCACCTACATGGTTCTTGTTTTTGGATTATGTTCATATCAATTAAATTTTTAGCGAAAATAATTTGGCTCTTTATCATTGGATGCACAATATAATTGATTGTTCACTTCCAAGCAGTTGCTTGTTCGTTTGGTTGGTTTTGAGGATCAATTTTCTTGTTCATATATTAATAAAATATTAAAAATATATTTTATATAAATATTTATACATTTTTATAACTCAATTTGTATTTAAAGGTATCTTATATTATTTAAATCAAACTTGGTTTGAGTCCGACTGTTTGTGATGAAAAATTTCATGCCCAAATTCGGCTTACCAATGACAGGTTTATTTTCATCCAGAAGTTGTGGGAACTAGGAATGGGTTTTACAGATCTTTAGTCCTGGCATGCCATGTATGCCTTGATTTTGAGAAATGTTTTATCATAGCGAAGGATGATATATATATATATATATATATATGATTGAGATGGTGTTATAAATTAATTAGGTTTTAATTTAATTGGAGAATGATAAATTTTTTATAAGGTAATAAATAGGGATAAATATTAAAATTATACATGAATTTTGTTTTAGTGTGCAATTTGATACATGAATTTTGATTTGATATAATTATACACATAAAGTTAACTAAATAGATTTGTCTAGTTATGGTTTAATTTCTATCTATTTTTACTTTGATTTTATGCTTGTGATTATACTCTATTTATAATTGTAAACTTTCTAGAAAAAAATTATATAAATTTTAATTAGATCTTATCATGAGTCGGGTCATCTGTTTAGGTCTGAATAACCGTTCGAAAAATTGAAGGATTTGGGCAAAAATATAAATCTAAAAAATAGGCTTGGTTAAAAAAAAAGGACTTATTTTCTAAACAGCTTTAGGTAGAATTTTTTACTCCAACTCGGCCCGAACCACATGCGTATATATTTTTTTGTATTTTTAATTTATTAAAAAGTATTTGTTTTAATATTTTTAGTATATTTAATTTCTTATATTTTTAAATTTATTTTTAAATATAAAATAATCTAAAAAATATATACTTATTAGACTCGAGTTTAATATTTTTAATGTGAATTAAGCTTTAGTAAAATTTTAAAAGTCCGACCTTAAAAATGAAAATAAAATTCTGTATCCATCAGGACCAACAAACGTAAGCAACCCATGGATAATTAAATGTACAAAGATTCAAATGTCCCCACGCGAAGGGCGCGTCACGCTTTGAAACCCACAGTCTCCACGTTACCGGTGTTTACGAGGTATTTTTCCTTTTTAAACATGATCAGTTATTTTCTGTTTGTTTTTTTTTTTTTTTTTTTGCATCCACCATTTTCAGTTAATTCTGTCGAATGGCCTCTAATCTCTCCTTCAAATGAAAACTTCAGTCATGCGATCTCATTCATCATCTCTAACTCTACACCATTTCTCTTATTCGGGACTCACTCCATCCCCAAAACGACGCACCACCCTCCCCGTTTCATCTCCTCGGTTCTGCGTTCCCGTTACGTCGAGTTTCTACTCTCCTCCCAAGTTACAGATCAAGCGATCCAAAAATGTACAGGACCGAAGGCGGCGATCCGGAAACGATGTCGTTAGAGTCAACGCCACCGATGATGTAAGTAATGACACTTTTTTCAATGTGGTTTCTGAAATGATTTTTATTATTATTTAGGTTATTGTTTTAGGACTCGGTGGGAATTTCTTCGTTTGATGACTGGACCATTGAAGAGGATTCGGTGGTAGCTTATGTGCATTCGTCAGATAGCGATGGGGATTTGGTATTAAATTCTTTGTCTGATGAGGATTTGCCACTCGAAGAAGCTCTAGCCAAGGCTTCCCGTCGGATTGCTTTGCGTGGAAAAGGCCTAAAAAGACACAAGCAAGCTCTTTTTTTATGAGTTTTCTGATACATAAACGGTCTAATTTTTCCCCCAGTTCCCTGTATTCTTCTGACTTTTGAATTTTAGTCCTACTGCTTTTAATTTCATGAATTTACTCCTTCTACTTGTCTGGTTTAAAAATTAAAGTCTTATTGAATTGATTATGTGTTAATAGTGTTATGATTGGACTTTAATTTTTAAACAGGACTAAATTTCAAAAGTTGGAAGACTGCAGGGACTGAAATCATAATTAAACTTACATGAATTTATACACTTTTCAAGGCTTTTGTTGACGGATTGCTAAATTAATTGCAGGATATACCCTGGGATGATAATGAACTTGGCTCTTATAATCTTCCTGACAATGGTTCTTTTACTTGTGGATTGGTGTGGATGGAAAATTGTTAGGCTACCTTTAGCGCCATTCTACTTGACTTCCCCGTTTTTGATATCTTTGATCTTAGCTTTGTGTGCTGGTTATGTTGGTATCCCATTGCTTAGAATTTTTAAGTTTTACCAAATAGTTAAGAAAATAGGGCCAGGAAAATATTTGACAAAGAAGAGGACCCCAACGATGGGTGGACTTTTTTTTATACCAGTTGGTATAGCTGTTGCGAGATTTGCAACTGGTTTTTCTTCTGCTGAAGTTGGTGCTACTGCAGCAGCAACCTTGGCATTTGCTACAATTGGACTACTTGATGACGCCTTAGGTTCCACCAAGCAAAAGAGCAATCGTATAGATCCATGGTTAAGGTTACTTTTGGAGGTAGCTACATTTTTCGTTTGCCTCTTTCTTTAATCATATAAGTTCCATCCTTGTCAATTTAGGCGTTGGTTTTAACCTTTTTTGGCTCTGATCTTGAACTGTTTGTCATTACAGGCAGCTGTTGGGATTTGGTTTTCATTTTGGTTGGATTCTACACGTTTATCGTCACCCTATGGCATGTATATCTTCTTGTAACCAATTTGAATCACATTTATCTGAGGGTAACTCACATATCTAATCTTGTGCCAGAAAATTTATGACAAAATAACAAGTTTCCTTAACTTTTCTTTTGAGAAAAAAGAAAGAAAATAATTTGGTTAAACTTAGTGAAGGAGAGTTATCATACAAGAGCTGTTAGGGGGAATTGTAGCACTTATATGAATATCAGAAAAGAGGTCTTTAATGGATGATTGCTCGAGTAAATAAACTACCATTTGGTCTTTCACATTTCTTCTCCCATTGCTTTAGTTTATGTGTTAGACTGTTGGTTGAAGACTATATTTCATGTTGTGTTTTATGCTCAAATGATGCATTTGGTTTTCTCTTAAACCATTTTTAACTTTTATTGCAGGAAAATGCTGGTTCCTCTACCTGCACCGTTGGGCCTGCTGTGCTTGGGAAAATTTTACCTATTGTTGACTCCACTTTGTTTTGTTTCCATGGGAAAGGGGGTTAACATAACAGATGGTCTTGATGGTCTTGTTGCAGGGACTGCTTCATTAGCTTTTATTGGAATGTCAATTGCGGTGCTTCCAATATGCCCAGGTTAGTATAGATTCGTTTGAACAAGCAAATATCATTAGTTTGAGATGTCGCATGCATTTATCGTCTGTTCACAGCTTATTCATTGGCTATTGCTGCAATAACATTTTTAAAGACACATGATTCCACTTTTGAGTTGCATCATCTAGATGACGTGCAAAACAATATTTTAAAGCCTACTCCTTGATTTGTTGAAGTTTTCTGACTTCTTCCATTGTTTTCATCTTATCATATTTATTTATATTTTATAATTGCATCCATCTTAGTGAAACACTAAAATATGATTATAATGTTAAAAACTTGTAAATTTTAAGCTTCTCTTATGCTCTTTACAAGTATTTACCTTCTTCAAAACTAAATGTTATTTCTCTATCCCCATCAGAACTTAGTGTATTTGGGACAGCCATGGCTGGGGCCTGCATTGGTTTTCTTTTCCACAACCAGTACAAAGCAGGTGTAATTATGGGTGATACTGGATCCTCGGCCCTCGGTGGCGCATTAGCTGCAATGGCTGCTTGTACTGGAATGTTCTTTCCCTTATTCATTGCATCTGGTTTATTTGTTTTGGAAGCATCATCAGTTGTTATGCAGGTGTGCTATTCAAGTTAAATGTCTCAATCTTGTGCTATTCTCCATTGCCTCTAATTATTAGTGCGTGAATCAGTATTTGTTCTAAACATGTATTATGTAGTTGCTCAGAGTTACCCTCATTGATTGTGTTATCAGTTCAACTTTCCGACATTGCATAATACATCATTGCTGCAACTATGGATGAATGTCGATGATAATCGACTCTGTATCTTGTCAGGTGTTATACTTTAAAGCAACTAAACAGTATCATGGAAGTGGGCGTCGGATGTTTAAAATGGCACCGTTGCATCATCATCTAGAACTATGTGGACTCCAAGAGCCAATGATTGTTGCTGGTGCATATGCTGTTTCCTCTGTGTTGGCTTTATGTGCTGCTTACATAGGCCTTAAATCTGCATAATAGCTTTACATCATTTTCACCCCATCTTCAAATTTTGTTCCCCTTAGTTATATTAGTCATAAAAAGGTGTTCTTTTCTTCCTCTCAATATTTCTGAATCTTTTATTCAAAATTTCCAATTTTATGTTAACCCTAAATACAATAGGCTAAAAAACAGGACAATCTTTACTTGCCCTTTATTCTGTTTATTTTCCTTTTTTTCTTTAAATGCCAATCATAAGAAATATTGTCATTATATAAGTCATAAATTAACGAAAGTAAGATGTTATGTTTAACCCAGTACAACATTTTGCTTTACCATAACTGCCTTTTCTATAAAATAAACACTTTTTTTTTTAAATTTTCAATACTTAATAGTCATATTATATCTCAACTAAATCTGAAACCGAATAGAGTTGAATATTTAAATAGAGCTAAAATTCTCCCAATATTATTTTTTTAATCCATAATGTTAGAATCTCCTTTTTGATACAATATTTAAAACTATTCATAATCTAGTCCCAGCCCTAAAATATAAGAATAATACATTTCAATGCACTCAAACCCCTGTCTTCCTGCACTAGTAGTAATACTGATACCAATCGAATTAATACTCAATTAATAAAATAATATAATTTTAAATATCTCAATTTTACCATTTCAACCAAAACATATTTAATTATCATATTAATTTTTAAAGTTTTATTACATATATTTCTCTTAGTCACATTGTGTGAGTGTACGATAATCTAATTTTATTTAAGAGGTGACTCAAAATATTGTATTAATTTTGGGCCGAATAAGAATAATTCAAGATTCATATTGGGCTTATACTAATATAAGATCTTTAATTTATAACCATTTGGGTCGATGTTTAGAAATTTGTTAAACCCATTTAATAACAGGAACTCATCTAAAAACACTATGCCCAATCCAATTTCTCAAAGCTAAGTAGTATATAAACGTTTTTGATAATGACAAAACCCTAATTGAGAGAGGGCCGTGACTTCTTCAGAGATTATCTTTCCCTCAAAAATGGTTACTTTCAGGGTAAGTGGGCAACGCCTTCTCTTTTCTCAGATCAACGCCGCTACTCCCTTTATTTCCCTCTTTTAGCTTCACAAATTTGATAGCGATTTTATTATGTGATGATATGCTTGGTTTCGATCCGTTCGAAATTTTCTTTATTGCATTTTGGCTAGAAAGTTGTTAGTAAATATGGGATTAAAAACACTTGCTTTTTACTGGTTTAATGGGTTTTTCTCAGCCATTAAAGGGAGGAGTGTTGCTGTAAGCTGTATTTGAATTAATATGAGAAATAGGGGAAAAAGAGAAGAAAAGTTTGATATTGGTTTTGGTTTTGGTTGCAGTTTCACCAGTACCAAGTTGTTGGAAGGGCTCACCCAACAGAGAGCGATGAGCATCCCAAGATCTATAGGATGAAGCTCTGGGCCACCAATGAGGTTAGGGCCAAATCCAAGTTCTGGTTAGTGATTATTTTCATGGATTTTTTGGTTAACTTTATTTCCCATTTGCTTTTTGTTGACGGGTTTCTGATTTTTGTGTCTCCTTTGATGTTCATTAGGTACTTCTTGAGGAAGCTGAAGAAGGTTAAGAAGAGCAATGGTCAAGTCCTTGCCATCAATGAGGTATACTCTCAGTGTTATTCCTTTGATAATCCACTCTGTATCAAGTGATTTATTGTGGGATAATGTGTGGAAATTTGAATAAGAAACGCACCCTTTGCGTTCTTTTTTATAGCTAGCGTATGTTGATTAATGTCTGAAGCTACTTTGTGTAGGATTGCCAATGTTTAGCTCATTACTCTTCAATTTACACTGGAGATTGTGTTCTTAAGCTCTTTAAATTTGTTTTGAGAGCAGCAGGGAACATAGATAGCTAAGAAATATCTGATTTTAAGGCTTTCTTACCGACTTCGTTTTAGAAAATTGCACTTTGTAGCTTATTCATCTTTGATTTGCTGATTGTGATTGCATGAAATGATTTATTTGGTCACATAACTTTTTGGGGTTTCATATGTAAGACTGAATTCGAAAAGCGATTCCTGGAATTAAAATTGGATGATTTAGGTTTTCTTTTTTGATCCCTATCTCTTTTCTTTTCTCTCTGACCAGAATTCATTTACTGGCTATGTGATGGAATCCTTATCTAGGAAAAAAATGCTGTAGTTAGTGATTGCATATTGATCATCTGTGCACCCAAGACAACACAATTTCTGATGCATTCTTTGATATTCTTTTTAATGCCTGGTATCTAAATCAAATTTCTCTGCAGATATTTGAGAAGAACCCTACCAAGATCAAGAATTATGGTATATGGCTCCGCTACCAAAGCCGTACCGGTTATCATAACATGTACAAGGAATACCGTGACACTACTCTGAATGGAGCTGTTGAACAGATGTACACTGAGATGGCTTCTCGCCACAGAGTCCGGTTCCCATGTATCCAGATTATCAAGACTGCAACTATCCCAGCCAAGCTATGCAAGAGAGATAGCACCAAGCAGTTCCACAACTCCAAAATCAAGTTCCCATTGGTGTTCAATAAGGTAAGGCCGCCTACCAGGAAGCTGAAGACCACTTACAAGGCATCAAAGCCTAACTTGTTTATGTAAGTTCTCTCATTGCAATGAAAAGAGAGTTGATGTGGTTTATAGTTCTAAAATTTTTGGTAGTGAACATCTGTCAGTTTGTTGATTGGATATTGTTTTTCATTTGAGAAGCCTAGGCCACATCTGACTGGTTGAAGTTGAATTTTCTTTAAGTTACTATCACATTTTGTTTACACTTCGATGAGCTGGTTTGCAATGTTTGAACTTTATTGGCCAGGGATTTTGTTTCTCAAAGGCAACTAGGATGCTTTAGTAAAAGAAATTGCTGGCTATATTTTACAAGTTTTCTAATAAATTTGATGGTGAATCATTTTTGGGGACTTGAATTTGGTAACTATTACTACTACATTGGGGCTTGAATTTATTATTGGTCCACTAAAGGCCAGTTTTGCATTGCTTTTCAAAAGCACTTCTGGCTCTAAAAGCATTTTTATCAAAAGCACTTCTAGCTCTAAAAGTATTTTTAGAAGAAAAGCTGTGCAGAATAAGTTGCTTATGGCTGAAATTTTTAACTTTTCAGAACACTTCTGAAAAGGAGAAGTTAAAATTTTTCGTTTTTCTTCTCCTAAAAGTACTTTTAGTGTTTAATTATTTTTTCACCCTTCCAATAGCATAGTACTTCTTTTTTTTTCTTTTTTTTTTGTATTTAATTACAAATATATTAAAATCATTAATTAAAAATAAAAAATATTTTTTAAAATACTAATTACAAATATTTAATAGTTGTATTTAAATATTTAAAATATAATTTATATATTTTAATTAAATTTTATAAATAATTAATATTTATTGCTCAAAAATATTTAAAATTTATATTTTATATATTAAAATATTAATAAGAAGTTATAATAATTTTTTTATATTCTTACTAAAATATAATAATATTAATTAATTTAAATATTATTTAAATGTATATTTATTTTTTGATAATAACACTTTTAAAATAGATATTTTATTTTTCAAAAGTACTTTTTAACAGTAATATTAAAGATTTAAATTTTAAATTAAATTTTTTAAAAATATTTCTCAAAAGTATTTTTTCATAACACTTTTTAAAAGTATTGTTAAACTAGCCCAAAGTTAGGCAGTTGTCGCAATTATTTTTGTTTTAAGGCTTGAATTTTTGTTTTGTCGAAGTTAAATTCCAAAATATGGCATTGGTTCCTATATAAAGGTTTAACTTTTTTTAGAGTAAATGGTTTCTATTTAAGGGTTTTAAATTTTTTTGTCGTAATTTTTTTTTGGAGTAAATATAAGAACTTGGCAACTTGTACATGCATGATTTTAATTGGTAGTTGATTAGTTTTGTTAATTTTTTAAAATTTTAACCTATCATATTGTGCCATGTGTCTAAAAATTTAATTTTTTTTTTTATACTTGCGAAATAATTTTTCTTTCATCTTAACTTTTAGTTTTCTTTTCAATTAATTCATTTTATATTTTTAGGCTTCTAAGAGGCGGCTTGAATTTTTTTTCCTATTCATTTTTCTTTTTTCTCTCAATTCTCTGTTCTTTTCCTTCATTGACCGTTGTTGTGAGCCACTGTGCGTTGCTCCTCGCCGGTATCATTCTCGACAAAAAAGACCGCCAGCGGGCTCCTTTCCCTTTTCCCTTTCCAGTTTAGTGACTGACTACCCCTAAAATCACATGCAATCTTATAATATTAAATCCAAATTCTTTAAAGATTTCTTCTATATATAATTTCTTTATTATATGTTAATATGGATATTCTACATTATCAACATTAGTTTTTGGTTGAAATCTGGAGAAGATATAATAAAAAAGAACATTTATTTTTTACATACACGTGGCTTATTCTAATTGGTTGTTTTAGTAGATCTGATGAGATAATTTGTATCTAAAAGTTTTACCTAATTGGCTCACTTTAGCTTATCTAATGAATATATAAATTACATAAGCTATAATTAAATATTTGAAAATAATTATAAAATCTAATAAATGTAGAAATCACATAATTTAAAACAGTACTTCTTCTAAAAATGTTGTAATTGATTTTTTTTTTAAATTTATGTTAATATCAAATTTTCAAACAGAAAAAGTAATAAAACAAAGATTTAAGTTAAATCAAATGAATAAATTATCTAATTATTATTTTTATTTAGTTAAATCTTCATCAAAATTTTAAAAACTAAGATTATCTAATTAAATATTTAAGATAGTATAAATATATAATAATAACAATAATTATTTTAAATTATTTAAAAATAAAGAAAAATCTAATGAATAGATGAATTATGTAATTTAAAAATACTTCTTTTAAAATGTGTTTTGTAGTACCTGCAACATTTTGAAGGATCGAAAATATGAAAGCAAATTTGATTCAAGTCTGGTCAATCAATCTTTATGCTATATTCAAGGAATAACAGAGTTTTTTGAGTTTATAATAAACTAATTAAAAGGTTATGAATTCCTTTAATGTTGTAGTGAATGATGATGGAAGTGGTGAGGCCAGAAGAGTTAATGATATTCAAGTGTCACTGGCGGTGTATATTGAAGTGAATGATGATAGAATTTTAGGTATGGGCTCGGCCGAGTTTTGTCCGAATAAAAATTTTAAAATTTAATTTAAGTTCAATTTACTCATATTAATTTTTATATTATTATTTTTATATAAAAATAAATTTAAAAATATAGATCAAATATTAAAATAAATGTTTCTTAATAAATTAGAAATAAATTAAAAAAATATTTATACTTTTATTTTGAACACGAAAAAAATATTTATCTTTAATAATACACAATAGGTTCAACTTAGCAAACTAATACCTCTAAAATAATAAAGAAATTAACAATAAAATAATAATTATACAATATCTAAACATTAACAACAATACAGTAGCGAAATGACACCAAAACAATTACAAAACAGCAACCAAAAGCAATAAGTTTTTTTTTGGCAACATAGAGCTGGGCCGGGCCCAGAGAAAAAAACTTACTGGAGACCCAATCTGGTTAGAAAATTGGTCTCAACTTTTTACCAAAACTTATTTTTCATGCTTATATTTTTCCTAAACTCTTTTATTTTTCGGATGGACGTTCGGGCGAGACCAGGTGGCCACCTAACACTAAGAAAGCTGATGAAAAGCCAGATGCAGAGACTCGTGAAACTGGTGAAAAGGAAGATTGTATTCATTTCGGGCCGAAAAAATCAAGATTCATATTGGGTCAATACTAATAATATGGGACCTTTAGTTTATAATAATTTGGGTCGAGATTAAGAAATATGTTAAACCCAATCTAAATACAGTATACCCGACCCAATTTCGCAAAGCTAGTTGCATATATACGTTTTGATATGACAAAACCCTAATTGAGAGAGGGCCGCGACTCCTTCAGATTCTTACTATCTTTCCCTCAAAAATGGTTACTTTCAGGGTAAGTGGGCAACGCCGCTACTCCCTCTGTTTCCCTCATTTAGCTTCACAATTTTATGGTGATTTTATTATGTTAAGTTATGCTTGGTTTCGGTCCATTCGAAATTTTCTTTATTTCATTTTGGCTAGAAAGTTGTCAGTAAATATGCTGGTTTATGGATCTTTTAAGTAATTAAGGGGAGGAGTGTTGCTTTAAGCTGTATTTGAATTAATATGAGAAATGGGGGAGGGGAAGACAGAAAAGTTTGATTTTGGTTTTGGTAATGGTTGCAGTTTCATCAGTACCAAGTTGTTGGAAGGGCTCACCCAACAGAGAGCGATGAGCATCCTAAGATCTATAGGATGAAGCTCTGGGCCACCAATGAGGTTCGGGCAAAATCCAAGTTCTGGTTAGTTGTTTTTTTCATGCCCTTCTGTATCTTTTTTGGTTAACTTTAAATTCCCATTTGCTTGTTATTGATGGGTTATGATCTTTGATATTCGTTAGGTACTTCTTGAGGAAGCTGAAGAAGGTTAAGAAGAGCAATGGTCAAGTCCTTGCCATCAATGAGGTTTATACTCAGTGTTTTCCGTTTGATAATTCACTCTGTACGAAGTGATTTATTGTGGGCTGATGTGTGGAAATTTGAATAAGAAAAGCATCCTTTCCATTCAATTATTATAGCTAGGGTTATGTTGATTAATGTCTGAAACTATTGTGTTAATTGCCAATGTTTAGCTTGTGTCTGTCCAATATAGACTGGAACTCATGTTCATAAGCGAGCAGGGAACTTAGGTAGCTAAAAAATATCTGATTTTAGGCTTTCCAGCCAACTTTATTAACACTTTAAGAAGTTCATGCATCTTGATCATTTAGCTTATTCATTCTTTGCTTTGCTGATTGTGATTGCATTGAATGATTTGTTTGGTCAAATTACTTTTTGACCCTTCGTATGTAAGACGTTGAATTTGAAAAGTTTCTTGAAATTGAATGATTTAGGCTTTCTTTTATCCCCTAGCTCTTTCCTTCGCTTGTTGACCAGAATTCATTTACTCTCTATATTGTGGAATCTTTATCAGAAAAAGGAAAAGCTGTAGTTAGTGCGGTCTATCTTGGTTTCCAATACACCGAAGGGAACATGATTCGGGATACAACTTTGTTTTTCTTTTCAATGCCCTATATCTAACCGAAATCTCTCTGCAGATTTTTGAGAAGAACCCTACCAAGATTAAGAATTACGGTATCTGGCTCCGGTACCAAAGCCGAACTGGTTACCACAACATGTACAAGGAGTACCGTGACACTACTTTGAACGGAGCTGTTGAGCAGATGTACACCGAGATGGCTTCTCGCCACAGAGTCCGTTTCCCTTGCATCCAGATTATCAAAACTGCAACAATCCCAGCGAAGCTATGCAAGAGAGATAGCACCAAGCAGTTCCACAACTCCAAAATCAAGTTCCCATTGGTGTTCAAGAAGGTAAGGCCACCTACCAGGAAGCTGAAGACAACCTATAAGGCATCAAAGCCTAACTTGTTTATGTAAGTTCTCTCATTTGATGAAATGAAAGAGAGTTAAAGTGGTTGTAGTTCTACAATTTTTGTTAGTGAACATCTACAAGTTTGTTGATTGGATATTGTTTTCATTTGAGAAGCCTAGGCCACATCAGAGAGGTTGAAGTTGAATTTTCTTTATTTTAATATCTCATTTTGTTTACTTGGAACTGGTTTGTTATGTTATTGTCATTGTCTTTAATATGAAATATCATCTAATGTTTTGAACTCATTTGGCCGCGGTTTTTGTTTTTCAAAGCCAACTAGGATGCTTTAGTAAAAGAAATTACTGGCTTTAATTTCATAAGTTTTGTAGTAAATTTGAGGGTTAATCCTTTTTTGAGGCCTATCTTAGTTAATTCTTGAACTTAGCAATTTTTATTGTATTAAGGCTTGAACTAGGCAATTGATTCCTATTAGGACTTAATTTTTTTAACTTATTTTAAGGAAATATTTGAGACTAACTTGAATAGAAAGTGTTTTTGGTCCAACAGTTTTTCAAGGAAATGAGGGGTTATTGATTGAGGTGTTTATTAGTCGGATCGAATTTAAGCTTGATATTAATTTTTTTTTTTTTTTTTTTGCTCATGCTTAGTTAGCTTGGCTTGAAATAGATTTAAAATTTTGTTCAAATCTGTATATATTTGTAAATAGTTAATTTGTAATTTTTTAAAATTAAAATTAAAATTAAAAATATATTTATTTTTATTGAAATTTTGTATATAGGTTTTTTAACAAATTATTTTAGTATAAATCATTATAAACTTAAAAAAATGAATTGGGTTCGGGTCTTGAATATTCAAACTCGACCATGGCTTATATTTTAAATAGGTTTATTTTTTTTATTAAATTCAATTTTTGGGTTTGATATTTTTGTTCAGATTTTCTTGAAATTTTGTGGGCTTTTTTATTTTAGTAGATGGCCCAATTTATGAATAAGTTTACAATATAAAAAAATCAATAGTCAATTTGGGAACAATTGTCAAGTGTAAAAATAAATTCAGACAAAAAAAAGTTTGAACCAATTTAAAAATTAACTTGGACAAAAAATGTTGACTCTAACAAGAGAATAGAGATGGTCATGGTTCGGGTTTGGGCATAAATTGAAAAATGAGTCTAAAAATTTGTGCAAATTTAATTTGGATGAAAATATTAAAACTTAAACTCGGCTTAGTCTGCCTGTATTAAAATTTTTATATTATTATTTTTTATAAAAAAATAGAAAATATAATACATTAAATATAGTAATAAAATAACAGAAACAGTGAAAACAATAGTAAAAAGCAGTGAGAATTTTTTTTGTAAATTTAGATCGGGCTTGGATCAAAAAAAGCTTATCCGAGGTTCTGTTCATTTTCTAAACAAGTTTTAACTTTTATCTAAACTCATTTGTCGGATTTATATTTTTACTCAAATTTTTTTTTATTTTTCAACTAGATCTTCAAGCAGAATAGAGTGAACTAACCCATAATCAGTTACAGCCGCTTATGAAATTCAACTCTCAATGAATATATTAAGCAAAGAACGTTGGTTATGAGTCTTAGCCTTTATGGTTGTTCATGTATTAAATTCTAGAATTCGAATAGATGAATTGAAATATATATAATTTTTCCTTTTGAACCAAACCGATCAATTTGCAACTAATTTTAATTAATAGCTAATGACAATATTAATTCACAATGCATCACCGACAGAAAAAAAACATAATCATATAAGCCAACAACGGCCACTGAAACCTTTCCAAACGATAATCATAGTTTTTAAAAAAAATTTAATGGAAATTTAATACCACCCTTTCTCATAAAAATCCATTAACAAATAATGTTATTTCGTTGTGCACTGGTACGAGAAAAGCAGCTACCGGAAAATATGGGTTTCGGGTGAAAATCTACCATAGATGGAGCAAAGGATAATGAAGATGACGTGATGCTGATTGCCCAAACAAATATGTAATTATCTTTGGTCATTGAATGTAGTGCGATGGGTAATGATTACTATGACTTTGCAAAAGATTTAAATCTCATTATGTAGTCGAGGAATTGGCGAAAAGATGTTTTACTACATAGCTTTTCTCATACGACGACAGTCTCAAGCCTGCACTCATTTTTCTTAACAAAAAGATTGGTTTATATGTACAACTTACCTTGAAATTATATGAAAAAGATTAAAAATTCTGATTTTGGGTTATTCATGTTGATAATGTAAAATGAGTAATCCTATATTAATTAAGGAAAAGTTTTTAAAAGAGTTTAAATATAACATTGCTTTTTAATCTTATTGAGTAATTGGAGATTAAAAGCTTAACACAAATTTTGTTCCTTTTATCAGAATTATTTTTTTATTTTCAGAATATTTTTAAAATTAAAATTGAAATTTGGCAATAATTTTGTTGTATTTTTAATGTTCAACGACCAATTATTATGTTCAAAATGAAAGCAAACACTTATACCTGTTATAAAAAAAGTGGCTATAATTCTAGACATACACATTTCTGTATTAAAGAATATTAATCCATTAATTACACAACCACCATATCAAATGAATTATATAAATAATTGAGTAATGAATATCTAGTATTACATAAGCTTTGTTTATCAACTGTGTAATCCACTCACACACACACCGCCCTTCTCCATCTTCCCATATCCATTAAAATCTTGGCCATCATGTGGCCTTTGACCCCTCATTGTTATATATATATATATATGTATATAACAAGAATTTCCACATGCTTATCCGAATTCCATATCTTTTACCTCATACTGAATGGTAGGTTTGCACCACCCCTTGTTTTGTCTTTCAGTAGTAATCATGGCACATTAGCTTCTTTATACTAAAAGATTTATAAAGTTAAGCAGTTTCTTGAAGAGCTGACACATTCACGCTGTTTTTTCTCTCTTCTTCAGCCCTCTCTATAGCGCTTTAATGGCCACTCAAATTAACTCTAGTCAAATTTAGACCTTTTGAGAGGAAACAAAAAGGAAAGAAGGGTTGTCTTTTAACCACTTCTTCTTTTCTTTCCATTGCTTTGAATATACTGATAGAGATGCAAGTTTCTCACATGCTAAGCTCCTTCATCACCATTCTTGTACTACACTGTCTTCTTCTTTCAACATTTGTTTCCTGCTCATCCCATGGGGAGATTACTGCATCCACCAATCACAAAAACATTAAAGGAAATGCACATAAGGTATGCCAAAATTTCAGGTCCAAAGCCTTGTTTTAATTATTAAAAAAAAAATAATTTGTTGAATGTTAATATATCTGAATATGTTCATGCATTTGTGTATACCTATTGCAGCTTAGTTCTCAAATGATATCTTATGTGGCTGTTCACGGCCTTCTGCTTTGGGGTTCCATGGGATTCTTAATGCCTGTAGGCATACTTACTGTTAGAATGGCCAACAAAGAAGAAGCTGGGAGAAGGGTTAAAGTTTTGTTCTATCTCCATGCCATATTGCAGGTACTATTCTCTTCTTGTTTCCTTTTCTGCAAATTATTTATATCTATATATAATCTACATACATACATACATATATGAATATGTTCATGTGTATATTTATCTAGATCATGAACCTTTACTTGGGTGCTAAATGAGATCAGAAAGAGCTGGTTGTATGCTTTATTTTTCATAAAATATTATAATCCCACTTTCACTTTAATGATGCTGTCCACAGTTTTTAATTTCTTGAAACAGCCCCATTAACTGATCTAAACCAACTTAAATCATATTGATCATGAAGACTTCAATAACAAGAAAAGGGAGACCATGCACCATAATTTGTCCATATAATCATATCACCATGTGTCCTTTTTTATTATTATTACAATTTATGTTCCCAAACGGCAGATACTTGCAGTGCTTCTTGCAACAGTTGGAGCTGTCATGTCCATTAAAAACTTCGAGAATTCATTCAGTAACCATCACCAAAGATTAGGTTTAGCCCTTTATGCTGCCATTTGGATGCAAACCTTCATTGGGTTTTTCAGGCCTCCAAGGTTAATAATATTAATCATCATTAAACTCAAGATTCCACCATTTTTCCTTACATTAATTTAACTCCATCTTCTTTTTTTCACAGAGGAACTAAAAGAAGAAACACATGGTACTTAACACACTGGATTATTGGAACAGTAACATCAATGATGGGGATTATTAACATCTACACTGGTTTAAAAGCTTACCATAAGAAAACATCAAGAAATACTGGTATTTGGACTATACTTTTCACTGCTGAGATCATTTTCATTGCGTTTTTTTACCTCTTCCAAGACAAATGGGAATATATACAAAAGCAAGGGCTGATATTAGGCAATGATAATAATAATCCCCAGCAGCAGCCAGCTCCAGCTTCTGATCAAGACCAAGAGATCAATGTAAGCACCCAAAGGGATAACCAAAAGGCATGTACTGCCAAGCGTAATGCACTTAGGAATTTGTTTGACTAACTTTGGATTCTTTTTTTTTTTTTTATTGATTTGATTACTTGTTTGATATAATTTCATGATTTTTATTAAGTAGTGAAAAAGGTTTCATACTCTACTTTTTGATGCCTTTCATGCTGATATAGATAGAAATATCATAAAACTCCTTCAAGTATGCTAATTTTGATGGAGTATTAAAATTTGGAGTATGATCCATAACTTATCTCTTTTTTTTTTTTTGATAAAAATTTGGGTTTTTAGGTAATTGTTTTGAAGGATATTATTGAGATACTGGCATGTAAAGATTGTGATTATGTTTGAAGAAATGTAATAAAACCTTGTAAACTTGTTTTATAGTTTATATTGAAAAGTTGTTTTAGGAGACAAGATCATGCTCAGATTCATATTTTCGTCCTTCTACTATGTTAAACAATTTAAATTTTATTTAATCTCTATACTTTAATATGACATAATTCAATCTTTTAAAAAACATGCGTTAAAAATTTGGATTAACTAATAATATTATATATATAAAAAATTAAATCAATTTTCGAAAAAATCAGAATTTGATCCAAATTAATCAATAATCATATGTAAGAATTGCACTAGGTTGATCTTTTTGACCTAAACTAACAAAGATATCAGTAACACTTTTGATTAATTTGTGCAAAAAAAAAAAACGTTAACTCAGTCCAGCCCAGCCCAGCCCAATCTCTCTTTCCAGATCATAATCTCCATCTATCACCACAATTAAGATTGGTAAAACTTTAAGAAAGGTCCTTGTACTATTCACTTTTATCCTATTTAGTCCATCTACTATATTTTGTTTATTTTTAATCTTTCACTTTTCAAAATGTGTATTTTTAATGTTAAGGCACTTTTTTTTTTCCTCAATTCTGTAAAATAATTTTTTGAGACTTTTTTAAATATACGGTGTTGTGGCATATATATTTTAAAATGTATAAAAATTTGTCCAACAGTACAAAAATATCAAGTGTATATGTCACGTCATCACATACAACAACAAAAAAAGGCTGGTCATAAAACTAAAAATACACATTTCAAAAAATAAAAAATAAATACATGATTGGCAATGACCCAATTATAGTGCAAGGATTAAAACCAACAAAAACGTATAGGACAGGGACTTGATATAGAATTTGACCGTTGAGATTACTTCCTAATCCAATCCAACCACCATAGCCCGCACTCACTCTCCTCCAGTTCCCTTTGAACACAAACAACCCAAAGACTCTCTCCCACAGTAAAACCCTTTTCAGACAATAGTCAAATGGCTTCCAATGATCACCATGGCCATCACCATGACCATGACCATGACCATGACCATCACCACCACCACCCCCACCATCATGACGATGAGTAAGTGTATTCTCATTTAAGTTTTGCAGTTTGAATGGATTGTGACTTTTTGCTGATTTGGTTTTTTTAATTATATGTTTTTGGCATGCAACAGTAAATCAACAAAATCATCATGGGTAGGAGCTGATGGGAAGGTTTACCATAGCCATGATGGCCTAGCGCCTCACTCCCATGAACCCATTTACTCACCTGGATACTTCAGCAGAAGAGCCCCACCGCTTGTCAACAGGGATTTCAATGAGAGGGCTTTCACTGTTGGGATTGGTGGCCCTGTTGGTACTGGGTATTTCCTTTTTATTTTCCTTCCATTTTTTTTTTCCTCTCAGTATCAAGTATCAACAATTAACTTGGTTTTTCACTTGCTCTGCATAATACAGTCTGTTCTTTCTTTTCTTATAAAAGATTAAAAATGGTAAATTTTATAAGAATTTTCAACATAGATGATGCTTTATTGTACCTGAATTGGTGTAGTGTAGAATCCAGTAACCACATTACACTGATAATTGAGTAGTTTACTCTCCAAGCCCCTGGATTTTATTTTTATTTTTTTATTTTTTTTATTTCCTTTACAAGGTTTTGTGTTCTATCATTGTTTTTCCCTACTTTATTTGTATGACTAAAATGCAATTCTTGGTGATATCCTAAAACATCCTAAGAAATGGTATCTGATTTAATGTTGCTTTATGCCATACAGGAAAACAGCTTTAATGCTGGCACTGTGCACATTCCTGCGGGATAAGTACAGTCTTGCCGCTGTAAGTATCATGCATCTTCTATTCAAGCTATCAGCCTACCATTTGAGTGTTTACCTTAATACATTTATGAATGTTATGTAGACTGTGAGAATAATAGATTCAGCTGTCCCACCATGGTCAGTCTTTTGAAGTTGTGATTGATTGGCTAAACCAAACTCAAATGATGCATTTAGGTAACAAATGACATATTCACGAAGGAGGATGGTGAGTTCTTGGTGAAACACCAGGCACTTCCTGCAGAAAGGATACGTGCTGTAGAAACGGGAGGCTGCCCACATGCTGCCATTCGTGAAGACATCAGTATCAATCTCGGCCCTCTCGAGGAGCTTTCTAACTTGTACAAAACAGATATACTTCTTTGCGAATCCGGGGGAGGTATGTACAATGTTCTCTTGAACTGATTTGGCACAAGAACATTACTCACCGATTATTTATGTGAACTTCTATGGATGCAGATAATTTAGCTGCCAACTTCAGCAGAGAACTCGCTGATTACATTATCTATATAATAGATGTATCTGGCGGTGATAAGATCCCTAGGAAAGGTGGCCCTGGCATAACCCAAGCTGATCTCCTGGTATTTGATTTTTGTTTATTGTGCCGTTCCGTTGCTTTGAATGTACTTGATTTTTGTAACATCGGGAATTCTAACAGGTGATAAACAAGACAGACCTTGCACCTGCAGTTGGAGCTGACTTGGGAGTCATGGAACGCGATGCGCTTCGTATGCGTGATGGAGGGCCCTTCGTATTTGCTCAGGTTGGTTGAGTAGTTGACTGCATCCTTCACCATATACTGAAATAAAACCATTGGTATTATCCTCATTTGTTGCATCAATTAGTGCACATATCAACACTATTTTTATGATATTTAATATTTTGAAACTTGTATCATCGTTTCAAACCCTTCTTTGATTGTGTAAATTATACATTCACAGGTGAAGCACGGGCAAGGCGTGGAGGAAATAGTAAACCATGTATTACAAGCATGGGAAGCCGCGACCGGGAAGAAGCGGAAATGAACTTTTCATTTGAAGAACCTGTGGAATTCCTTCATAGATTGTATTTCAAGTTATATTCTATGGTTCTACTATCAATAAATTCCCTTTTGTTAATGCAAACTTTGCCAGTCCCTAGTCCTCTGAACTGAAAACACTGAAATAAGTATCTCTGAACTTTGAAGTAGTTAAACTCATATTATGCCTGTTGAAAACATATGTTAGAAATTCTGAGTTTTACCCTGTTGAGGACATATGTTTAGGCAAGGGTTAATATAACATTTGGTACCTGAGTTTGATTTCAATGTTCAATTTGGTACTTGAATTTTTTTTTGTCTCAATTTGATAATTCCATTCGATTTTACTGTTCAATTTAATAGTCAAACCAAATTTCATTGTGGCCCAAATGAATGTTTGACATGTGTGTCCTACAAAAAAAAAAAAAAAAACATATGACATGTGTCCTAGTAAAAGAAAAAGCGTAAGTATTTAACTGGAGAAAAAATAATTCAAGTACCAACTATATACCATAATTACCTTTGAGGCAGTCAACACGGTGCAAAAACTTAAATTAGAAGACACGACTCCGCTGGGAATCGAACCCAGAATCTCTGGTTCCGTAGACCAGCGCCTTATCCATTGGGCCACGGAGTCACTCTTTTATACCTTCTGATAAAAAGCCACAAATTACTGTCTACATTAATGCAACACATACATCCAACAAAAGGAAATTGAATATAGCGGAAGAAAACAATGACAGCTAATGCTACTAACAGCACTTATATGTAGAAGTGTAGTGTACAGCCCAAAAGGCAAGAAAATTACAATGAAAATGCTAACTAAACCCATAACCAACTTAACATATTTTAAACGTTTATTCTACTAACCACGTTACTTGTATGTTAATTAATTCCTTAAGGTTCCTATACAAATGTGTACTCATAATTGTAAAGAATCTTCAAGGTGATTCTCTAACATGATGTTCCATTTTTTATACTGAATTAAAGTTTTTTGACATTCATTAAGGGAGATTAATAGCTATTGGAAGACTACATAGATATAATATAATAGTCACAATATATCAAGATAAAGTTTCCATCAATTATTCCACCAAGACCCAATTATTTTATGTTGAAAATAACATATGATTGTAAGCAATGTATAATTAATCTAGCTTTATATTTTATATAGTCAGTCCAGGCTGGTGTAGAGTTTACAAGAGAGTGAGAGGCAAAAAAACAATTAGCAGACAACACACAAATGCCTTAAAATGATTTGGTTAGTGGTTAAAACCAACAAAAAGAAGCTGGCAAATACATGATTAGTAGCATAATCCTTCCCTTATAAAAACATTTGAAATCTCTACAATCCAAAGTCAAGCTCAAAAGCACACAACTTCAATAGCATCTCTCACTTTGATATCTTTTAAGGGTGCTTTACTCAGTTGAGTTGCTTAGAACAATGGAGGGTAGCAAAATGGCCATGATTTTGATTGCCTACATTACGGTTCTTACCGTTTTCACCAATGGAGCCTCAGCTTTGAGGGAAGATCAAGGGGCCGTCGCACCATCTCCGATGGAAAGTGCAGGAGCAGCTCTAGGTGTTCCGGCTGCAGTAGCTGCCTTAGCTTCTATGGCTGCATGGTTCTTTTGAAGTTCATTCCTTTGTATTTATCTTTTGATTCCTTGGTGAATATGGTCTAAACCCTTTTTAATTTCTCTTTCTCAAGATTTGTCCTGTTGGTTTATTTGAGTTTATTATTATTCCAAGCAACTGGTATTGTGGATGGAGACTGAAATTTTTATTCTTCTTTTCAAGTAATTATAATGTTAATAAAATCTTGATTTGTAGTGTATCTTTTGGTGTTTGCTTACCTTGTATAATACTACAAAAACAAGGAATTCAGGGTACAGATGCTTAGAATTAGATCCACAGTATATTAACCATTGAAAACATTAAGTCCAAAAAAACAAAACCTTACAAGTAAATAATTAAAGCATTAGTGAATTATCATGTCATCCAAATTTTTGCATCTTCACTTGCAGAGCAAGAGGGGATCCATCCCCAGTTCACCTTTCATCTACTACAGAGTACAGCCAACAGTCACTTTTTAAGACAATTTTAGGATAAATCATGGAGCTGTACAAACCAAGAATTCCATGCCAACAGATCCATCCCCAATCCCACAATGCTGTAAAGTGATTGCATGAAAGAAACCATCCAGGTCTTTCCTTACATCTCATACTATCATATGCACTGTGTCACCGGCTATCATCAATATATTATCATCTTGCAGTTTCTGGCAATTGTGAAAGTAGTGACTGTTAGTACATAGCATTCTTAAATTTAGCAAGTTGGAACTGAAAAATATGTAAGTTTGTCATGTTAACCGCAAGTGGATACGAGATTCAAAATGGAGGAAAAACAGGGACATTCATCTTTAAGAAAATGAAAACTTTATTCCCATCCAACAATCCATATACCAATATTACCTCTAATATGGTAACGATCTCTGCCCTTGAGTAATGGCCATCAGCTCCGGCATTGACAACATTCTCTACTTCAGAAATAGATATGGTATCCTTATGGTTCACACGCATATGCTGACCAAATATAGCTTTAAATGCTTCAATCCTGAAATTCATCAACAAATAGATTGAAAAAAGATTTTAAAGTGAACTTGTGCAACAATAGATTATAGCTATTGTTGAAAGAAAAAGCCATGTCTAAACTTGTAATTGAAGTGTTTGTTAGGACTCAGACCTTTCAAGAGAGCCAGTGGCAGTAGGCTGTTGGGCCGTTGGAGGATCATCTACTTCCATAGCAGTGGTCGTTGGCCTAGTTAAAGCAAAAGAGAAGGTCAAAAACATTAGAATAAATTTGATCATTCAGTAATTTTCTGATAAAGTTTATATAGAAAGATAAGCATCTATATTATAAAGATAAATCAATTGTTAATACGCAATATTTATTTTTAAATTATAAGCAATAGGCACTTAAAATCCGCAAGTTGTTTAAAGGCATATCCCATGCTCACCCTTGACGATCCGCTCTGTGTGTCCTTCCTTCTTCTCTTTGCCTTTCTTGTTCACGATCCTCCATCTCTGTCAATTCTTTATGATAAATAGCAAAATTTAGAACTTTCAGAGCAGCTTCAACATCAACTTTTGTAACCTGCCATGATAAATCATCATGCAAAAGAAGTATGAATAAAATGCATGAAAAAGGAAACATAATGCAGTTACAAGCAAGGACCAAACATGCAATTTTAAGACATAAACATGAAATCTCTGTAACAATTTTGGCCACAGTTGATCCCAAAGAATTAGATTATATTCAAAGAGTAATATAAGGTTTAGGGAAACAAATCTACTAGGAACATGTCAGGAATCCCAAATACCTTTCTGCTTAACTTCAACTTTGCATGAGCAGTTGATAGACGAATTATGGTTTCCAAGGTTCTAGCTGTGATTGGAAGGGTTCCGCCAGTCTACAAAACCAATGACAGTATTAGCATAACCGAGGTAAGTATATCAAGGTATTTCTTTGCTGATTACAAAAGCAAACCTTTGCATTTGAACTGGCATTTCTGAGCTCTGCGTAAGCTGTAGCAATGTGTTCTGAAGCCTGCAGATGAGATACTTTAGAGTAAGCCCTGGATAAGTTAGCTGATGATCGTTGGGGAGAAAAGTTAAAGAGGTCATCAAGGTTTCTTCTAGAGAAGATATTGCAGCATAACCATGCAGAAATTTTGAATTGATTAAAACAGAGTAAAGGGGAAGAAAAGCATCGATTTAAACAGTGGAAAATATTAATAGATTACTGGATAAATAAATATAAAAGAAAAGGAATGGTCACAACCTCATCGGTCAGCTCAGGCTGAATCCTGTGTTTTGCATAATGGATATACTTTTTGAGGAACTTTATCGTAAGAGTATCACGCTTCCGACCTCTTTCTGTTTTTCTCCCATGTAACATACGGTTATACTTGACAAAAACAGATGAGTCAGCATCAGCTTCATCTTCTCTTCCATATCTTGAACTTCCATCAAGAGCTGCCTCGCCTACATTATTAATTACCTTAATAGGTATATGTCCAACCAGTCTATAAGCACCATAAGGAAACACTTTGTCTTACCTCCATCAATAGGAGAGCGAAATCGGTGCATTCTCAAGACATGCTCAGAGATATGACGATCAATATCAGCATCCATTTGATCCAATACAATAAAGAGTAAATCAAAACGAGAAAGCAAAGAGTCTGGAAGTCCAATATTTTTTGTTGGAGTCAATGAACGATCATACTGCATTTTGACCAACAATTAGTATAAACTCAAAATTCACCACCTTGCTAGTGGAATGAATCTGCATCTTACTAACCAATTGAACTTACAGTTCCATATATGGGATTGGCAGCAGCCACTACACTGCACCGAGCGTTCAATGATGCATGGATACCAGCTTTGGCAATAGTTACAGTCTGCTGCTCCATGACTTCATGTATTGCAACACGATCTTGATCATTCATCTTGTCAAACTCATCAATGCAAACAACACCTCTATCACCAAGGACCATTGCACCCGCTTCCAGTCTTCTTTCTCCTGATCAAAGAGATATTTAATTTAGTCAAAATCAACAAAAACAAGACTTTAAACCGAAATGACAGAATCAATTGAAGTGCTTTACCTGTTTCTTGATCAGATGTGACAGCAGCAGTCAAACCAACACCAGAAGAACCTCGACCAGTGGTTGAAATGGCCAAGGGAGCAATGTTCATGATTGCTCTTAAAAGTTGGGATTTTGCAACAGATGGATCTCCAACCATCATCATGTTAATGTCCCTAAAAGATAGCAAGGATTTGGCTTATTTTAGGATCTAATTATAGCAAATCTAACAAAGGTTGTATATAACAACAGAGACGCAAACAGTTAGAGTAGAACTAACCCTCGTAAATGAGTGCCGTTCTTCAAATTCTTTTCCACACCACCAAGCATAAGTAAAACCACAGCTTTCTTTATCCACGAATGCCCATATATGGAAGGTGCAAGGGAATTACCAAGCAGGTCAAATGTGTCATCTCTTTCTGCTATCTTCTTAATATTCTTAAGGTCCTCGGGACTATAGATTGGTGCATTGGCCTCTTTGTTGAGCAGAGAGACATTATTAGCTATGAGGACAGTCCTACAACAGAAAATTATTCATGCAACTGTAGACAGAAAAAAGACACAAGAACAGAAGATTTAAAAAATGCACTGCATAAGAGATACCTGAATACACCATTCACACTGCCCTTGCTTTTTCCTGGAAGAGCTTTATATAGCCCTACGATAGCTACACGGTCTCCAGGCTTGCATGAATCAACCAGGTCATCCTCAACTATGACATCCACAGTTCGAGGAAGCTGACCAGGTGCAGCATTCTCCGGAACTTCTTGAATTGACAAGGTCTGGTGATCTTTGTATTGGCACAACCCATATTCAGTCACCAATAAGTTGCCATTTTCATCCTGAAAATAATATTACTCATGAGACAATGCTTAATCCAACAGCCATACTAATACTAGGAGACCCGATCAGTGGAAAATTACCCTAGTAGGATACACAGATCCAGTTGGCAAACCATTATTGGAGGTGATGTCTCGATATTCCCGAACGGTGAAGTTCTCAGTGGCAGGACAAAAATGAACACTTTTAACAACCTTTGGTCTTACCAGAGAACCTAAATGGAGGATAAGTTCGTGTTAGATACGTAAAGAGAAGACCACAACACAGAAAAAACACTGATAAACAATTTCTGCAGTAAGAACAAGTGCCCAAAAGCGTTAGGGATTTTTCAAAGCTCAAAGCAAGTACCCACTTTTTTTACAAAAACCCAAATTCAATTTTTACCACATTATATGAACAAACAGATACCCATTTATTATACTTCAAATTATAAACAAAAAAAAAGTATACTTCAATTTATAAACAAAAAAAAAAGAGGGGGAAACTTACATTTGGTGACAATACCCACGACGCATACCATGGAGCCAATGAATTCAGAGAGAAGATCTCTGGGAGTAACGCGACGAGAAACAAAAGGGCCTTCAAATCCCACATGAAGCGTTTCTCCTTCTTTCAAGTACTTTGGGTCGATACCTTTAGCAGCTTCCGTCACCGCATCGCAAAATGGTTGCATAAATTCACTCGGATTCTTCAGAATCCTAAAACCCAGAACAATAAACAGAAACCCAAATGAGTTTTAATTCAATCAACGCTCAAAAGAGAGGGAAAAAAGAAAAGAAATTAGAGAGAACCTAGGAGCCAAGTTGTTGAAAGAGTGGAGATCGGAAATGTTGACGATGAGGCGGCGGCGCTTGTGATTTATCATAGCCTTGATTTCATCTTGGTAAATCTGATCAATCAATTACAAAAAAAAAATTAAAATCATGGGTAAATTAACATTAACACATAGGAATATATATCATAGAATGGATGAATTAACAGTACATCCTGAGACAAGAATTGGCTGATATCTTTCTTCCTATCAGCATAATCTTGAGCTCCCAACTCCATTTTTCTTTTCTCCTTCAGCCAGAACTCTACACTGTAAGTTTTGGAAGAAAACACCAAACGCTATTGTAAATGAAGGCCTCTTTTTCGTCTTGTTTTAATTTTCTTCTATTCTACTAGAAAGTGAGAATGGTTTTGGCGGGAAAAGGAGAGAAGATGACTGCTTTGGCGGGAATTAAGCATGGATAGATAGTCCTTTTATATTGAGTCTATGGCCCAATTTGTAAGGCTCTGGTATACGGAAACTGATCCAGTTTCAGTCGGGCTTTTTTTTTTTTTAGCACAAATATCTATATTTTGGTCGAATAGATTTTGGTCCTTATACTATATTAATTTTTATGATTTAATCTATATACTTTAATTTAACAAATTTTAGGTCTCATAATTTTATAATTTTGATAATTAGTCCAATTTGTTACACTATTAATTATTATTAATTGTTGATGTGAAATCTTTAAAATAATTACATGTCAACCAAATTCTAATGGTATTTTTTTAGAAAAAAAAGTCAATCCAATAACTTAAACCAAGTCCTTGTAATATAGGTATTAGATTAAATTAGTCCTATTATTAAATGGGCCAAATTTATTATTGTACTATTAACAAGAATCAAATTAGTCCCTCTATTATTAAATGTTAAGGGGTGCTTTGTCCACTTATGTCATGTCGTCAACAAGCTGATGGTGAATGTGTGCTTGATACGGTGACAAGTTAGTTATACATTAATTATAGTTAAGTGTGATACTATCTCTAACATTCCCATTGTTGAAATAGTATGATGTTGTCATGCTCAATGGTCCCTCTTAGAGATAAGTGCATTAAAAGCGAGTAGTCTATCTTGATGGCGATTCACCCAATCACCAGCCAAACAATAAGAGGTGGAAAGCCATCCGTGAGTACTTCTCAAGTGGTTTCTCATGATGCTACTTGTTAACAAACACCTAATCTCCCAAGTTATACAAAGATTAATATTTTATAGATTCCTTTGTATCCATTCTAGTGTTTGAAAATGAATTCGAACACCTTCCTTAATTTTTCCAAGCAACCCAGATTCGTTTCTCCACTGACCTTAAAAAAAACCTGCTGTTTCTTTCATTCCAAACCCAATATAAACGGGCATTCCATGCCAAATTAATAGTGATCATAAAGAGAGTTTTACCTTTCAGCTTTGTAATTAGCCAACGCTGCTCCTGTTCCCAGATTTCAGGTTCCCTTTGAAGGCCACATAACTGTAGGACACCTTTCCAAACTCTCTTTGCATAAAAGCACCCCGCGAATAAATGATCTTCAGTTTCCTCCCCAATCTGGCACAGCACGCAGCCAGCATAGCAATTCAATCCCCAGGCTCATAATTTGTCTTTAGCACCCAATCGATCATTCGTATCCAACCAATTAATAAATAAATGTTTTAGGGTACAAACAGTGTAGTCGATAATTCTACTCCTTGGTTCCAAACGTTACTGACATAATATATTGTGCCTTGCCCCATCCGATTTGCTCATCGAAAGATATGAAGAGCCTCACTTCGTATTCCTACTAGCTTCTTCCAACTCCAACTACCATTGGCAGCTAGTTGATCCTGCAGAAAATATCGACCCTTTAAAATACAAGTGTTTATCTACGCTATCCACAGAGAACCAACTTGAAACAATACGGACCAAATTTGTTGTATGACACAAGCCTTGCTCCAACTTTGCATGTCCTTTAATTAATCCGAGACCCCCTTCGCTCTTTGGTTTACAAACCTACCTTAGCACCTTGAATTTTTTCAACATCGCCTTTCCACAGAAATTTCATACAAATTTGACTAACTCTTGCAATCACAACGTTTGGCAGAATAAAATGCCTAGCCTAATAATTTCGTCTGTGCAAGAGCATTGCTTGTACCAACTAGACTCAACCAGCATAAGAAAGCATTCTTGCAATTCGCCCATTCACTCTCCTACAATCTTTTCAATCATGCAGGCACAATCTCTAATAGATAATTTCCTTGCAATCAAAGACATCCCTAAGTATTTGATAGGTAATTTTCCCACGATAATCATGAATTTCTTGCAACTTAAATTGCAAGATGCATACTTGCAGATAAAATTTCACTTTTACCGCGTCAATACGAAAATAAATACTCAAGAAGCCAATTACTTACAGCCGTCTTAGCTCAGCCGGTAGAGCGCGTGGCTTTTAACCACGTGGTCGTGGGTTCGATTCCCACAGACGGCGACAAGGTAAGATTTTTCTTATATTCCCTTCCTTTCATTTTGAAAAGAAGACCAAAGCCATGGCAATGATGCCGTCTTCCCCATCCCACCCCCTCTTTTTCCTTCATATCTGCTAAGAGCGTGGTAATTGCGAGAACCAGGGAGGGGGAGGAAGATGACGGAAATTATATATCAACAAATAATTTAAATACGAGAACCCGACTGCATGACTCCATGGCCCAATGGATAAGGCGCTGGTCTACGGAACCAGAGATTCTGGGTTCGATCCCCAGTGGAGTCGATTTTTCATTTTTTTTTAATTAGCCGCTGCTAGGAAGAGCGCGGGAACCAGGGCTGGAGAGGAAGACGAGGAAAATTGCTTTGCAAGAAAATGATAAGATAAGAAATTTTGTGCATACGACTCCATGGCCCAATGGATAAGGCGCTGGTCTACGGAACCAGAGATTCTGGGTTCGATCCCCAGTGGAGTCGAACTTCAATTTTTCCATTTTTTAAGTTGTGGTGGTCGTGAACCCTGGGGATTCGTTACAAGTACAACTTGATTTATATGCTAACATATTTTATTTATGTACACTATTATTTAATTTTTTTATTGGATTGGATCATTAATTAATGAGTTGAATTGAAAATTTACTAAAACTTATTATTTATAGAAAATAACATTTAATTTTAATGCTTTTTTTGTCTTTTTATATTTTATATAAATTTTAGAAAATATATACTTATACAGAGATTTCAACCCCAACACATCATAATTTTACCTTTTTAAATATTACCATTTCAGTCAAATCTATTTTTAAAGTTATGGTATATTTGTTAATGATTTAAGCTCTGAATTATTGCACTTTTCAGTAACTCTCTAAGGAATTGAAAGGTTTACCTTTTATAACAATATTTTAGCTATAATTTTACTCTCTCTTTTTTTTTATATAATAATCACAAGTATTTTTATCCGTTTTATAGTTTAAGTATAGTTTTATTCATGTTGAGATGGTATTTAGATTCGAACTTGATCTAGATACTTGAAAAAAAATCTACTCTCACTTCTTCTAACCACTTATTTAATTAATTACATGATATAATTCTATCACAATTTACTTTCAATTTGCAATTGGAATACTCCATGAATTGATTGAATTGATATCCACTACCATATATAAAATTAATAGGGGCAAGAGTTTGATATAACTTAATAAAATCTAGAAACAACACTAAACATTATATTTTCAAGTGTAACTACATATAATGTATTTGTGTCCAACGTGTAATTACGCCAACAACCTCTTTGCCTAGTGACAAGAGCATTATATGTTGTAGACATGAGAGTTTAGATTCAATCTCAAACAACTTTATTCTTATTCCTCAATTATTAAGAAAACAAAATAAAAACTAGAGAAAAAACTTAGAAGCAAATGAGATGGAGAAAGGATTGTACATGTTGTACCTTGGCATACTATGTTATTCCAATTTTTCATTCTCTCAAAATATATGCCTCTTTTACATTCCAACATGAAAAACCCGTAGTGAACACATCCCTATATTCGACTCTTATCACCGAGATCGAGTCATGTTCAAGGAGATGGCTTTCTTAGAGTACATATTGTACAAGCTATACCATACCCTATGGCTCTGGAGTTATGGAAAAGACTTTTACAGTATTTAAATTTCAGTAAGTCTTTACTTTTAAAAGAAATAATGGCTAATAGGAATTGATTATAAAGTAATGTTCAATGTTCAATAATGTTCCTGATGAAAGCCAGTAACTATGGTACTTTGCATAGACAAAAAGAACAAAAGCAAATTCAGTGTTGTGTGTGATTATGGTAGCTAAGAGAGGGCTCTGTCCAGATCGACTGTTTTCATTGGTATTATGTAATTAGTTGGTTTATCAATTTAGATGAATTTATTTGATATTTGGAAATCATCGATTTTGTGTAAAACAGTGATTTTACTATCCGGATAACACCTAAAATTCACCCACTCGGTGACGATGCACGTGAAATAAAGAAACTCCCACATCGGTATAATAAATAGAACAACAAGTATTTAAAATGCAGGTTAAACTGTTGTCAGCTCGCCGAGTTGAGTGACGCCTACTTGTGACCCGCGTGGGGGCATCAAGGTGGTTGGACTTTGAGTCCACTCATTGAGTCGGATCTATTGTGGCTGTAATCTGGCTTGCCCGTTCCAAGCAAGGAGTTGGGCTACGAGTCTTGAGCGAAAGCTTTGGGTCTCGTTGCTCCTAGAGAGGAAGGCAAAGCGTGAGGCTGGTTTCACAGAGCAGCGAAAACTTCCCTCTCTTTGCAGTGGAAGGATAACGGGCCGGTGTCACTTGGATCCTTCATGGCTCCTTGGGGATTCTCTAAACGAACAACCGCTTTTTATTTTGTAAATTTAATTCTTAATTTCACGTTTTTTTTTTTTAATATTTTCATATTGGACAATTTTCATTTCCTGGTTTGTAAAGTCAAAAATTTTACTAGGATAATTTTCAATTTCTGATCTTACTTGTAAAATCTAAAAATTTCATTAATAATATGCTAAATATTTTCCTTAAAAAGTGATAGTTTTTATAATAAAAATAGTTTCTTAAAGGTTAATATTTGGTACATTGGCAATATACTTTTTTTGTTCTAGATGTAGTCTTAAAAAATTATTCTATTTTTTATATATTTTATTATACCCCATAGGTAGAGGTGTGCATGGGCCGGGCTACCCTACCCGGCCCGAAGGCCAGCCCGAAATGTGGGAGGGTTTGGGCAAAAATATAGGCCCAAAAAGTGGACTTGGACAAAAAAATAAGGCCCGTTTAAAAAATGGGCCGGGCCTCGGGTAAGATATTTTTAGCCCAAGCTCGGCCCGCCCCGGCCCGAACTCACTAAAGGACAAAAAAAATCTGCATATTTTTTTTATTATTGAATATTATTTTCTTGTTGATTTCTCCATATTTTGCTACCATTTTACTATTATGTTGCTATTATTTTGTTGTTATTGCTTGGATATTGTATAAAATTTATTTATTGTTAATTTTTTTTACTATTTTAGAAGCATTTACTTGTTAAGTTACATTTATCTTAGTGTTATTTAAGTTTACATATTTTTCAAAATTTATTTTCAATTTGTTGGGAAATATTTATTTTGATATTTTTAGTATTTTTGGCGTACTATATATATTTAAAAATAATATAAAAATAATATAAAAATTAATACGGGCGGGCCGGGCCGGGATCGGGTTTTAGTATTTTTATTCGAGTCGGGCTTGGGCAAAATTTTAGGCCTGACCCGGCCCGAGCCCAATAAATGGGCATGAGTTTTTAGTTGAGCCCGACCCGAACCCGGCCCGGCCCGGCCCATGAACACCTCTACCATAGGTCACTTGTTATACCATTAACATTACTTATGGAGTCTAAAATCTCTATTAGCAGTATATCAAATATTATTCTTATTTAAAAAACAAAAAGTGTTGTAGCATTATTTATTAATTTTTATCAATTTTGGAGTCTCCGCACTTTGTGACACCAAATTCAATCACAAATTTTTTATCTATGCTATTTATTAAGTCCCTGATTGAGTTAGTATAACCCTCAATCAAGTCACCAATTTAGTTAGAAATGTACGAATATGTATTTTCGTAATTAAAAAATATATTATTTGAAGATATTTTAATCTTTTCATTTTAATAAAAACCAATAAAAATATGTTATGGTGGGATGTGAACCTCCACTAATTAAATTATTGAAACATTATATTCATCACTCAACCAAAACTTCATTTTTAATGTATTTTATACATTTTTGTTTTAATCTACACAAATTATTATTTACATTAGTTGTATAATTAGTTTCAAACCATACGTTTCATTGTTTATTACTTTTAAACAAATGTTTTTATTTTAAACCTGTGGTTTCCAAACCACATGCATACATAAGTGGTAGAATTTTTAATATTAATAATATTGTTCATTAAGTTGGTATTACAAGTCAGCTCGACACTAACTCATAATTGATGACAAAATCATGTTAAATAACTATAACTTATTTAGTATTGTTTATATGATGTATTTATGTGTTTAAATTTTGTTTTACTCATAATTTAATCTAATTTTCTATTTCAATATCATACATATTTCATGTATTATTATGATCAATTAGATTCAAACTATATATTTCATTGTTTACTGTATATTACTTTTAAATAGGCATTTGTATTTTAAATCTATAAATTTTTATACGTATACGTATGTGATAAGATTTCTAGTATATATTAAAAAAACTCCATAAATGTATAAAGAAATAACTCGATAAAATTATATGTTTTATTACTATTGTCAATATTATAATTTAAGAAAATTGTGTTATTTTATTTCATAAAAACCCTTAAAATTTGAACTTAAAATGATTGTTTATTTTAATTATTATAATTATTATTTTAAATTTTAAAGTACATCAAATTTATATTTTTCTCAATAAATATTTATTTAATAATAAAATTAAATTTCATATATCAACACATTAAATTAAAAATTATATATAATTTTGAGATTTATGGTTGTCATGAGTTGGATCCTTGTATGAATTCTTCTTTTATCCTTTTTTTTTGTAGAATTTGAAGTAAGTAATGGGCTAATATAGTTATTGCATTGAGGTTGGGCTAGTCGTAGGGTTACGAAAAGCCCAAGTAATTACCACTACTACAAGCCTTAATCTCTGAGAGCAATACATTAGCAATTTGGCACTGACCCTCACCCGTGGAAGTCCAAATTCCAGCTCCTTCCCACCGGAAACAGTCGAGTTGTGGTGGCAACTGCTTCACTGGTGAGAGCCAGCCAACACTAAGCAAAGCACAAGCTCTGGGTATTTGTCTCCATCTCCTACCTGTCTTAGAAATAGAAAGGAGAAAAAAAATGGCGAAGAAAGCTTCAAAGTCGAAAGATGATCGTTCATCTTCAACCTCCGTTACTTCCGCTAAGAACCCATCAACAGCCTCCAATCAGTATTTCTCTCTTACCCCTTTGCTTTATAGTATTTTTTGCAGAATAAATTATGGCTTTCTTAGTTTGTTTTGCTTGTAAGGAATTTTTGGGGTTAACAATAGACACTTTTGCTTGAAAAAAAATTGTTAGTCAAATGGCGTTAAGGGTAAAATCAAGTGAGAAAATGAAGAAGACAGCTGAAGAGAGTGTTGTTAGCGAGAGAGAAAAGAGACCCAAGTCGAAGTCAAGACCCAAATCGAAGCTGAAGAAGAAAACAAAAATCGATGCTAAAATGCCTAAGAAACCCCCCACTGCTTTCTTTTACTTCTTGTGAGTATTGCTTATGAATCATTTTTTGTTCATAGTATTGGTTAACATTTTGTTGATTATAACATTTTGTCGTGTAAGAGCTAAAATCTATCTGCTTATTTCTTGACTGTTTTTTTTATGCAAAATTTTGAGTTGGTTTTTTAGGCTTGCAAATGTATTGTGTTTCCTTGCCTGTAATGGAGCAAATGTATATGCAATATATATACACATATATATGTGTGTGTGTCTGTGTGTTCTGGAAAGTGAGCTTTGGTTCTTATATCAAAGGATTTTGCCTGCTAGTTTTGTTGCAGAAAGTGAATGTCCTGTGAGAGACATTAAACTAACAGATTTTTTCATTTTCTTATACTCAAGGGAGGATTTTCGTAAGGAATTTCAAGAGCAGAATCCGGGTATCAAGTCAATGCGCGATGTATGTTATGGTTTAAAAACACAAAATCTTATTTTAGAAAATGCATCTCTGTGTATTTAACGTATATGTTAACGAATCCTCCCCGATGTTGTTTCAGATTGGGAAGGCATGTGGTGAGAAGTGGAAGACAATGACATATGAGGTTTGTGCCAATTCCGTGTTTCTTACAAATTCATATAATTAGCTTATGCTATTGTTATGATAACTTGATTAGATGCTTGTAAGATTTAGTTGGTCAAGACATGTTTATTTGAATCCGAGAGCCAAGGAATATCCATAATGATGTTTAGCCTCTTGTTAGCTAAAATCCTTGGCCGTGGTCATGGGTGACATTGGTTCATCAAGGCATACTTAAAGTTCTCTTTAAATACAAGGTGCATGTACATCGTATGTTCATGGATTTGCATAAGGATGAAGAAAATAGTTTTGATATCGAATATTATTATCGTTTGGTGATAAAATTGTTCCAATTCTTGTTATTGGCTTATTAACTATGGGTGCAGAAGTAAGTGGCATGTATAGAAATAATACGGCAATCAATATTAGTGCATGCCGAAGAAGCCGAATGTCTCAAGGGTTGATTCATCATATTCCCCCATTTGGACTTGAAGCCTATATATGATGCACATATAAATAGAAACTAAAGGACTTCATAAGTTGTCTGACATACTAATTTCAACTTGTCTTCAACAGGAGAAAGTTAAATATTACGATATTGCAACCGAGAAACGAGCAGAGTTTGACAGAGCCATGGCAGAATACATTAAAAGAAAGGTAAACTTGCTTTAAGTTTTTCTACTCAAATTGATCTCAAAAGGAAGTCTTCAATAGTGAAACAGCTGCAAATGCATTAAAAGTTTTTCGATTTTGCAGGAAAGTGGCGAAGATGAAGAAACCGAAGATGATTCGGAGTTTGATGAATAAATATATATAAACCTTAGGTGGTGTTGTACCAGGAAATGCATAGATTTAGTGGTTTAATTATGACTTATATGAGTAGCATATTAATGTAGGCAAATATGTTCACCCCTGTATCATTTTTGTGTAAATCACTGCTTGGAGATAGTTCTTACATATATATTATTGTCAAGCAGACTTGAATGTTAATCTGACTATTTATCAAGTAAATATTCATGAAATTTGATGCCTTTTTTTCCTTTTTTGTTTTCTTTATAGAATAAAAGTCAAAGTGGCTCTTTTTTTTTTTTAATTTTAATACAGAAGACAAATGGCAAATTGCTATTTGGAAATTGGAAGGTTGCTAGTAGGCCAATTAAAACAAACCCTAAGTTCAAATCATAGTATGGTGATTGATGGCTACTTCAGGGCTAAGGCAAAAAGGGTTGTAAAATATCCTTCTCTTTGCTGGCTTTTTTTAAAGATACTTTGTTATTTTGAAAAACTAAAAATAAATAAATATTGAAAATTTTATTATTTCATTTTTAGTATTGAATTTATATTATAAAAATGTTTATAGTATTTATCGAAACCATTTTTGAAAACAATGTGGATCGACTTTTTGGAAAGCAAAAATGGAGTCGCCATCGACTTTCTTTTCAGGTGTAATCGGATCACCTTGAAGTAAATCATTTTAATAAAACATTATATTTATTAAAATAATAATTTTAGGTCTACGAAAATTGAGAGAAAGGGCTCGGGAGTCGATTCACGCACGAAGAAGGGTTAGCACCCCATGCGCCCAAAATTGGTACCAAATCGATTAAATAAATGTCCTTGTGTCCAAGATTTAAAATGTTTTTTTTAAATGAGGTCCCTTTTTTATTTGAATAATCCGAATTGATTATCAAAATTTCTTATTTCCGAAGAATGTAACACCACATCCGGCACAGTAGGATGTGATCCTTTATATCCTCGAAAACACGATGTATTTTGACTTTCAAAAGTTTATAATTCATAAATTATGAAAGGATGTTCGACTATTTAGTCCAACGAGAAAAAAACCGAAAACCCAGCACGGTAGGGCACGATTCCTCGTATTTCTAAATATCCAGGACATTGCCTTGTTTTAGAAAAAAAGCGAGTAAAATTGAAAGGGATATTCGATTATTTTGGGCAAATGGGAGATTGCAACCCAACACGATAGGGTACCATTCCCAAATTGCTAATCATCGAATATTCCCTTGGTTTTGAAAAGTTTTTAGAAAACATGAATGAAATTCTAGAGAGGTATTCGATTATTTAGAGCAAACGAGAAATTGCAACCCAACACGGTAGGGCACGATTCCTTGAATTGCTAAAAATCGAACCTCGCCGTTTTAAGAAATTTCGACGAATAGTTATGAAAAGCGACTTATAATATACCAATTCGGTTTGAAATAAAATGGGATAGTTGTTTAAAAAGGGTTACAAATTGTAAACAATATTTTGAAAATCGGAAAAGAAAAAATAAAACACAGGATAATATGCTAAGATGGATTGAAAGGAGATTAACATGATCCGTTTAATAAATTAACAAGATAGCAACCAAATTATCAATTTCCTAATCATGGATGAAGAATAATTAATATAAAAATAATATACGCGACAATCAACAAAACACGAAGTACAATGATGTATAAAATTGTGTATGAAACAAAATGGTGAGTTAATGATTATATAATATACAAGTTGATAAATTTGCATAAAAACTTAAGATATACATTTATAAATTTAAAAGAAATTCAAATCAAATCATGCATAAAATATTTAAAGCACAAATTTATTCAAAAAATGATAACTCACAAGATAATTTAAATAAAATATTAAATATGAAGGTATACTGATTTACAAAGTCAATTTATGAAACCTTTATATACAAATAACATAGAGTATAATTATTGATAAAAGTAAAATTAATAAGGTATAAAGAGTGAAGTAAATATAAGTTATAAGTGACAAAATGGATATAAAAGAACATAAGGATAATATGGAATACAATAAATTATTAGATTTAAAAAAGGTTCTTTAAAAATATTATACATATAAATGATTTTAAATTAGGATATATATGTATGTTCATAAAAATATTTACATAAAATTATAATAACATATACTATGGTAAAAATAACTCAAAATATTCCATATACATACGAAAACGTTAGAAAGAATTATATGTCAAGATATTTTAATTAAAATATGATTTATAAGGTTAATTTAATTTTATTATAAATTAAACACAGAATAAAAAAATAATTAATCACAAGTTTGTTAAAATCTATGAAGATATCAAAGCTTTAATAACAGATGCAAATTAAATGCGAATACAAAATATATGTTTAATAATCGTTTAAATAATTCAAAATACGTGAGATTCTTTTTTGAAAAGAAAGATTTGGGAATAAGTCTAAAAGAAAATTATATGTATAAAAATATTAATGTCTAAAGATGTATTTAAATTATACGTGGATCAATTATTTTTCGTATTTGTATAACCAAAATCCAATTATATGTATAGAACATGTGATTTCAAAAAAAAACAAATACACATATATATTGTATGGACCAAAAAATAATTAAATATATGCATAATAATTTAATATTAATAATATTAAAGGAATAAAACTAATTATTATAATGTATGCACATGTATAGTAACACATAAAACATTACATAAAATAATACACAACAAGATAGAAATTCAAATACTCCAAATTACAACAAATAACTGGTCAGTAATACAAATAATATCATTAATAATAACATTGCAAATAATATAAACAATAGTAAGTACAAGTGAAAATAAAACAAGGATGAATATACACATTAATGAGAGACTGAAGGTATATAAGTGGATGAATCCAAATTTATAACATAAACCTAATAAAAGTACTTAACTAAAATTGAAGTGAAAGCAGAAAGAAAAGAAAGAAATAAGTAAAACTATTAAAGGGCCACACATATAACACATTTGAATTTACTGAGGATCAATATTGAAATAATCACGATCTTGAAACATTGTGTTGAAATATGGACTAAAATATAAAAGCATTTCAAATTTTAGGGATAATTTAAAAAGAAAATAAAGCAAATGAGGCGAGATGGGGCGATTGCAACGCGGTACAAGGAGGAGGAGGGGCTTGGGCGCAATTTACCCTTTTAAACAAAGCGCGTATGACCCAATGGTAGCTGGGCCGGGTTGCACCGTTGAAGCCCATACGGCACCGTTTTGGAGCCACTGAAATAGGCCCTAAACGGTGCCGTTTTATATGCATCATTAAAATAAAAAAAAAAACCTAAAACTAATACACTTAAACATTTACAACTCAAAAGCGAAACTAAACACCCCTTTTCCTTTTCCTTGTTGGTAGGAAGTGAAGAACACACCCCAACCTCTCCATGTTCCTTTGCTTTCAAAATCCGGCCATAGGGACCACCGGGCTCATCGACCACCAACGGCGGCGTAACCGTCCGTGATGATCTAAAAACGCCCCTTTTCGGGCCCATTTGGAGATAAAATCTCCGGCCTTCACGAGGAGAGGGAAGAAGGAGGAACAAGGGTGTTTCTTCAAAGCCAACAAGTCTTGAATCCTAAATCGAACACCACAAGGTTTTGGGCCATGGCGTCGGAAAGATAGACCGCGGAGGAAGGCGAAACACTTCGGTGAGTCTGTCCCTCCCCTCTATTATTCTTTGTTAATGAGTTTGGATTTTGTGTTTATCGGTTTAGAAGAAAGCGAAAAAAATCGAATAAAAATAAAGGGAAATCACCTTTTTCTCTCAATCTAATTTTCGATTCTGTTCTTTATTTAAATGTTTTTGTGTAATACCAGTTCCCCCTTTTATTCGGTCCCTTGACTTTCTATATAGTGATTTTTTTACCATATTTTTCCTTCACTTTGTTTTCGCATTAACTCTTCGTCTTTTCTTTGCAGTGCAGCGGTGGAGAGCGGTGAGGTTGTCGGGGCTAGGTGCGACCTTTGTGCGGCGGTGAACATAGGGCTAGGTTTTTATTTTGTTTGGGCTATGTTAGTTTGGTTTAAATTTGAAATTGGGTAGGGCAATTTGGGCCTTCTATAGTTGCCCCTCTTTACTCATTGTCGTGTGAGAATAGAGCAAAGATTAAAAAAAAAAGGCCAAATTTGCTAGGACCCACCAAGCCTCGACTTCTCTTGACGCTTCTTTTCCTCAAGTAGCCCACTGCATCCTCGAGAGAGATGAGATCTGTGATTTATAGCTTCAATCTATTCCACTTTGCAACCGTGGAAATAAGATTTGTTATCTTTGAGTCTGCTCCACTTTGCAACTTCGGGGAGATAAGACTTGTTTTGATCTCGCTTCTCTGCAGCAGGAGAGATGAGATTTGTGATTTATAGCTTCAATCTGTTTCCCTTTGCAACCTGGGAAATAAGATTTGCTACCTTTAGTCTACTCCACTGCGCTTGGGAGACAAGACTTGTAACTTCAACTGCTCACTTTGCAACCAGGGGAGATAAGGTGGTGGCCGATCTGCTCCACTGCAACTTGGGAGATAAAATTCGCCATCTTGAGTCTATTCCACTGCGACTTGAGGAGATAAGACTTGTTTTGATTTTCTTCATTTGAAACTTCAAAGAGATCATGCGTGGCTTCTAGCCGCTCCATCGCCATTTTAGGAGAAAGTTATTTGAAACTTCAAGGAGATCTGTTGTGGCTTCTAGCCGCTCAGCGCCATTTCGGGGAGAAAGTTCATTTGAAACTTCAAGGAGATCTGTTGTGGCTTCTAGCCGCTCCGAGCGCCATTTCGGGGAAAAAGTTATTTGAGACTTCAAGGAGATCTGTTGTAGCTTCTAGCCGCTCCCACGCCATTTCGGGGAAAGTGATTGGCAATTGACCTATTACCCTATCGCTAGAGAGGTTAAGGCTTGTGAATTTCTTGATTTCAGGATATGACCTGTGGAATCGAGTTTCATATATTTGTGCTTATGCCAAATAATTAGGACGCTATGATCGAAATGAATCGATTGTTCCTAACTAGCTACGCTATGAATGTTCTATAAATGCATGAATGCGCATGTTGTGAGCATGAATTTCCTTTTAAGGTTTAGGTTATCATTGCTCTTTGTTCATCGAGGTTCTTTCCTTTGAATCGGTACCCTATCTTCTTATTAAACTTAGATCTTTGAGCAGAAAACCCAAATTGGTGGCCCAAATTTAAACTCTTCCTTCTCAAGTGTTTCCAATCTTTAAGTTTGGATTAGTTCTAAATAATGGCCTGTTTGTGCTCTCTGTGCTATTTAGAAACTTTTGAGTAATATCTGAGAACTTCTTTTGTGAAAGTGTCATTAATCCACTAATCATCATTTCGATGCAAAATGCTTGAAAAGGATCACAGTAATGACAGAACCGAAATTTGTCAGAAACAAAATTTGAAGGGAATAAATTAATCATAGACAACTAGCGTTGTAAGAATATAAAATGAATAAAAAGAAAATAGGTGCCCCAGGATATCGCGGCGTGAGCTTCTCATACGAACTTCTTGAGGACTCCTTTTTGCCTAATATGTGCTTAGGGGATCTAGAGTACTCTTGTAAATGCCCCAAGGTGCAACATCCCTCCTCCTTGTTAATTTGGGTATCACATGCCCCACTTTTGATCAAAATTTGAATCGCCCTTTTGCGGGTTTTCAATTCAAAACCCCTTTGGTCTCAAGATACTCTTCATGAGTTTTCACCACAGCCTCTCCCTTTTTTTTTTTTTTTAGGCGAAGTATTTCTTGACCGAATCTGAGTTCACAGGATTAGGTAAAGTCTTGCCATCCATTTCGGTCAATATCAATGCTCCTCCAGAAAAGGCTTTCTTTACCACATAAGGTCCTTCCCAATTCGGCATCCATTTTCCCCGGAAATCCTTTTGTATGGCGGGAGGATCTTTTCAATACTCAGTCTCCCCCGTGGAATTCTCTGGGGCGAACTTTTTTGTTGTAAGCACGCATCATTCGTTTCTGGTACATTTGGCCATGACGTATAGCCTTCAACCTCTTTTCTTCAATTAAATTCAACTGATCGTATCGGGATTGGATCCATGCACGCCGTCCAACTTTACTTCCGACAAAACTCGAGGGAAGGAATCTCGACCTCGATGGGTAAAACTGCCTCCATTCCATAGACTAATGAGAAAGGTGTTGCCCCGGTAGAAGTCCAGACGGATGTTCGATAAGCATAGAGGGCAAATGGTAGCTTCTCATGCCAATCTTTATAAGTTTGGTCATCTTTCCTACAATCTTCTTGATGTTCTTCTTGTTGGTCGCTTGATTGCACTGTTCATTTTTGGGTGATATGGCGGCGAGTTGTGGTGTCGATCTTGGCGACCGCACGGACCTCGCTATTGTCTTTGTTGTTCAAATTCAATGCATTGTCAGATATGATTCTCTCTGGCATTCCATATCGACAAATGATTTCCTTTTTTAGGAACTTGCTAACTGCCGATTTAGTTACATTAGCATATGAAGCGGCTTCCACCCACTTGGTGAAATAGTCAATGGCCACAAAGATGAATCGATGCCCATTCGAAGCTTTTGGCGAGATCGGCCCAATCACATCCATGCCCCACATCGAAAAGGGCCAAGGTGAAGTCATAACGTGCAGAGGTGAAGGAGGCACGTTAATCTTGTCTCCATAGATTTGGCACTTATGGCATCTTTTGGCGTAGTTAATCTGATCTCCTTCCATGGTGGACCAATAATAACCAAACCTCATAATTTGCACGGCCATTGTAAAACCATTAGCGTGTGTCCCACAAACGCCTCATGAACTTCCTCCAAGATTTTCTTAGCCTCAATAAGCGTCTACACATCTTAGCGACACTTGGTCCTTTCTTCTTTTGTATAGGATTTCTCCGTCCAAGGCGTAGTCGCTAGCCAATCTTCTCAATGTTCTTTTGTCATTCTCGGTAGCTTGGTGGGTACTCACGATTCTTTACATGCATATCGCGGATATCGTGGTACCAAGGATGATCATCGTTTTCCGCTTCTTCTTCGAGGTTGCAACAATGAGCGGGAGCCTCGTAAATACTCATTTGGATCGGTTTCACATCCTCTTGTTTGCTCACCTTGACCATGGAAGCTAAAGTTGCTAGGGCGTCGACCATCGATTTTCTTCTCGAGGAGGAGTAGAACATGATGTCGTCAAATTCTTCAATCAATTCGAGGACCCGATTTACGTAATTGATCAATTTGGGATCCTCGTCTCCCATTCGCCTTTGAGTTGATAAATCACTGAGGCGAGAATCTCCATATACTTCTAATGTTTTAATCTCGCGTTCTATGGCGCACGGATACCCATGATACATGCTTCCGTATTCCGCCATATTATTCGTACAATCAAAATCAATTTCTTGGTGAAAGGATAATGATCTCAAATGCGAGGATACCAAGACTGCCCCGATTCCATTACCCACAGCGTTTGATGCTCCGTCGAAGTTTAGCTTCCAAGGATGACCTTCTCGAGGGTTTTCTTCAGCGGTTGCCACATACATCAAGTCTTCATTTGGGAAATCAAAGTTCAGAGGCTCATAGTCTTCTAGAGCTCACGGCTAGAAAGTGCGCTATTGCACTCCCTTTTCTGACTTTACGGTTCACGTATACGATATCAAACTCAGAGAGTAAGATTTGCCATCGGGCCATTCTTCCATTCAAAGCAGTCGACTCCATCAAATACTTCAGAAGATCCAATTTGGAAATTAGCCAAGTTGTGTGATACAACAGGTATTGTCTCAACCTTCGGGTTGTCCAAATTAAGGCACAACATAATTTTTCAATTGGCGAATATCTCATTTCACACTCAGTGAACTTCTTACTGAGGTAATATATCGCTCTTTCTTTTCTTCTTGACTCATCGTGTTGGCCAAGTACACATCCCATGGAATTTTCAAATCTTTGTTAAATCTGATATCGGTGGCTTATTTAGACTAGGTGGTGTCAGCACTGGAGCATTAGACAAATATTGCTTAACCTTGTCAAAGGTTTTCTGACATTCTTCGTCCCCAGCACCAGGGTTATGCTTCTTAAGGAGACGGAATATGGGATCACATTTCTCGGTCAGCTGTGAGATGAACCAAGCGATGTAATTTAATCTTCCTAAAAACCCGAACTTCTTTTTGAGTGCGCGGTAGAGATAGCTCTGTATGGCTTTGACTTTATCTGGTCAATCTCAATCGCTTTTTTGACTGACCTACGAAACCCAGACTTTCTGACTGGCCCGAAGGTGCATTTTCTTTGGATTGAGTTTCAGCTGGAATTTTCTCAATCTCAAAAATAATTTCTTCAAGACTGCACTGCTCTTCTTCCGTCAGGGACTTAGCGATCATGTCGTCAACATAGACTTCGATTTCTTTGTGCATCATGTCATGGAGCAGGGTTACCATAGCTCTTTGATATGTAGCTCCGCATTTTTCAATCCGAATGGCATTACCTTATAGCAAAAGGTTCCCAGGGGGTAACAAAAGTGGTCTTACTCATGTCTTGGGATGCATTTTGATCCGATTATACCGAGAAACCATCCATGAAGGAGAAGAGTGAGTAACCCGCCGTGTTGTCCACTAAGGTGTCAATGTGAGGCGATGGGAAATTATCCTTGGGTGGCTTTGTTCGAGATCCACGTGTAGTCACGCACATCCGTACCTTTCCGTCTTTTTTTGGGGACGGGGGCGATGTTGGCTACCCATTACGAGTATTTAACTACTTGTAAGAAACTAGCATCGAGCTGTTTCTTGACCTCCTCTTTTATTTTTAATAAAACATCCGGTCTCATCCGTCATGACACTGTTGAACTGGCTTACACATTCTTCCTTAATGGGAGAGTCTGTGTACCACAACGTCGATGATTTAGCCGAGCATATCTTGATATGACCATGCAAAACGTCTTTGAACTCTTGGAGTAGCTTAATGAGGTTTTGCTTTGTCTCAGGGATATGCAAGCTCAATCTTTACTTCTTTCTTTTCTAGTTCATCCCCAAGTTCACAACTTCTATTGACTCTTTGTGAGGTAGGATCTGTTTCTCCTCTTGTTCTACCATTCTTAACAAATCAGGGGACAAATTCTGATCTCTGTCATCTTCAAAGTCTGTGATCCCTCGGACACATATCTTGCTCAAAAGGAGGCTCTGAGTCGATAGTAGCGTTGCTCATGTCATTGATATCCGGAGACCTGTTATAGGTGTGAAGGAAGGTACAAAGAATCTAAGAATGATATGGATAGTATGGTTATGAATGAAAGAATAAAAGAATATTTGCACGAGATAAGACAAAAGGATGCATTTCATTAAAATAATGATTTTTGAACACAAGCCTATTTCACAAAATGGCACTTATTACTCCTAGGCTTAGAGTAATAGTGTGTTTTGGGCATTACTACGAATTAGTTCTAAAGACTACAGGGAATCTCCTCATGATCCGATTATTGAGAACACTTCCCGATTCAAAAGGGTGAATGCCTAATAAATTCTCTTCTCAGTTCCATCATCGTATGTGGCGTTAATGCTCAAGTTTCTCATCGATTCTTGAAGATTCTTTCCTTGTCACTCTTCGCCGGAGTAAATGGTTCCTCCTGACACAAATGTTTTGGAGATGTGAGGAAAGGTCATCGGCTCCCACTTAACTTCTCCCCCGCTTAAACGCGCTCTTCTCCTTTCTTGCTTCTTTTCTTGCTTTTTTCTCTTCTGTTTTGTGTCTGGCTTGAATCCTAAGCCAAAGCGATCTCGTTTGTCCATGAGCATAGGTGCGTCGACCCTCCCTTGTAGACTTCTTCCAAGCCCTTTCCCTGGCAAAGCTCCTTTCCCGATCGTCAGTTGTAGGCCCATTCTCGTGGTCTTAGAGATTCTGGGTGTAGGGACCTTATTTTCTTCAACAACAAGCGTCGCATTTACAAACTCTAATGGCCAAGAAAAGAACATTCTATGGCCTCTTCATCTGTCCCCACATATGGTGCATTCTTTGTAATGAGATGCAATGATATCCTCTTATGCGTTCACGGTCACTGGCGGCCTTCCGTTATAAACTTGAGCTTTTGATGTAATGATGGCAGATGCGCCCCTGCCGAGTGAATCCACGGCCTTTCCAATAGCGGTTGTAAGAGGGCTTGATGTCCATCACTAAGAAATCTATCTCATATGTGCTTGGGCCAATTAAGAGGGGAATTTCGATCTTCCCATTACTTTCCTTTCGGTGCCATCGAATGCCCTCACTATATTTTGCACGTCTTCATATGGGAATTATCCACGGGCAACTTTGTTCGGTGTGGATAGGGGTAGGACATTTAAGCGCTGACCCGTTATCAATTAATACTCCGGCAATGTGAACCCCTTACAGCGGGTGGTGATGTGTAGCGCTTTTGTTGACCCCATTCCTCCGACGGTATTTCATCATCATTGAAAAATATGAAATTATCGGCGCTTATATTATTGACAAAGCGATCTAATTTATTGTGAGAGATGTTATTCGCGACGTAGGTTTCGTTCAACACCTTCAATAATGCATTCCGATGTGTCTCGAGCTCATAAATAACGCTTAGCTTTGAGATACGAGAGCATTTGCTTGTATATTGTTCTACAACGCTATATTCATTTGCTTGAGAATTTTAAGAACTCTTTAGCCTCCTTTTTGATTCACGGGCTCATTGACAGGTGATTGAGTTTAGATGTCTCTTCTTTTCCTTGCTCAGCAACTATAGATTTTCCTTTAGCTGGTTCTGCTTTTGTGTTCGGAGTATAACGCCTTCCGCTTCGTGTGTAGAAACCTTCATCTTGATCTTCTTCTAAAGTGCCAGCTGGGTTCTCCTTTCCTCGTATGGTCACATTACAATCATAGTTCCAAGGCACGCTCTTGCTATCTTTGTAAGAAAGCAGCAGTCTACGGATTATGACCTTTGGCGTAATTGGTACTCCGCTTTATCATTTCTTGGTGTGAAATTATCACCACCGGATGATTCACTCTCTGAACCCTTTCTGTCCTTTCTTCTTCCGAGGCGTAAACCTCTCCTTCTTCTGTCTTTCCGATTTCTTCGTAAAATTCTATCTCTTTATTGTCCATCAGATTTTGCACCATGGACTTGAATTCGCCGCACTCTTGGATATCATGACTTTCATCTTTATGAAACTTGCAGTATCTTCTGGCTTCTCGAGGCTTTTCTTTTGAATGTTGTGCAACCAATCCTCTACCAACCATTTGTTCCCAAACCCAACTCAATAGGGTTTGCACCTCTGCCACGTCGGCCTTGATTCTTTTATTCCCATACTCGATTATCGCATTCACCCCTTTATGATCGGGCAACGGATTTCCTACTACATTGGGGCCAGGTGAGTCATCAAACTTTATGACACCCATTTCGATGAGTTTTTCCACTAGCTTTTTGAACGCGGTGCAGTTTTCAATCGAGTGCCCCGTTACCCCTGCGTGGTACTCACATTGGTATTTGGTATCGTACCATTTTGGGAATGGAGGCTGCAGAGGTTTCAGGTAGAAAGGTGATACCACATGGGCATAAAACAAGCTCTGATATAATTCCTTATAGGACATCGGGATAGGCGTAAACTGAAGTCTTTCTTTGTTGGGCCTTGGGTTAGAATCTTGTCTTGTAGAGCCACGATGGTGGTAGGCTGCTTGCCCCTGGTCGGTTCACGATGGCAGAAGGCTTAGAATACGAGCTCGTGTTGTTTACCTCATTTTCCTTCCTTCTCGGGGCTGATTTCTTGACGTTTTCTCCTACCTCGATCTTTCCGCATCTTATCGCGTTCTCTATCATCTCTCCAGACATTACTATGTCTGAGAAGCTCTTAGTGGCGCTCCCTAACATATGGTTGATGAATGGAGCCTTTCAAGTGTGTTGATAAAGAGCATGGTTGTTTCTTTCTCTAGAAGAGGTGGTTGGACTTGCGTTGCCATTTCTCTCCACCTTTGGCGTCTTATCTCAAGCTTTCACTTTGCTTTTTCTCCATATTTTGCAACGTAATCCTATCGGGGCCACATCCATCACATGGTATCATTTGCTTCATAAAGGCTTGAGCTAAGTCCTTTCACGAGTTAATCTTAGTGCGGCTCAATTGGTTGTACCATTTGGATGCCGCCCCAAGCAAACTATCTGGAAGCAATGAATCAGAGAGCTGATCGTTGTTGACATACCCAGTCATTCGTCGCAAAACATAGTAATATGAGCCTCGGGACGACTCATTCCATTGTATTTTTCAAATTCGGGCATTTTGAACTTAGGGGAAGGACTAGAGTGCGGGACTAAGCTCAAATCTTTAGCATCGACCCCACAGTGATAGTCAGCACTTTCCATTGCTTTGAACCTTTCCTCTAACCACTTGCATCGTTCTTCCAATTCTTTCGAGAGTGATGTCCTGACTCTCTCATTTTCTGCCATATTGTCCAAGTCAGGGATTGTAGGATTAACAGGGTTATCTCCTGGATTAGAGCCTGAGCCTGTTTGATAGTTGATTGGCATTGAGGTATCGGCCTGAAATTGCTGGGGCCTAATCGTTACAGACGGCCTTTGCGTATGTAGCTCGGGTTGTGTTTGAGCATTCATCGGGGTAAAGCCAGGAGGGTAGGGAGGATCTTCAGTAATAGATGGCCTCTGTGTATGTGTCTCGTGCTGTGTTTGAGCATTTGCAGGAGCAAAACCAGGGGGGTAAAGGGGATCTTCATTATTATTTCCAATGTCAACCATAGGGCCCTTTCCTTTGTCTGGCCGATTAGTAAATAATCGAGTCAGCTCTTCCATCATATTTCTTTATGATTCCAGCATTTGATCCCTCATTTCTTACTGGATTTTAGCTAACTGTTCTTGTACTTGTGCTTGCATCTGCTCTTGCATTTCTTTCTGCATTTGTTCCAATCTTTCTAGTTTTTTATCCATTGTCTTAGTTCTTGTGCCGTAAGGATGTGTACTCGAAAGATTCTCGTCGGTTTCCAGATTACTGAAACATTTTTTTTAATTAATTAGCACCTTTTTATGGTCTTTAATGCATATGATGTAATGTAATGTAAATGCATGAATGCAAAGGGAGGCATCAATTTGATTCAATTCCTTTTAGGAAACTTCACTAGAAAATAAAGATCTTTACATAAAACTGAGTTACAAATAAGACTTTGCCCTAATGCTTAGAGCTTTAATTTTCATGAACAAAGAAGCTAGCTCTGTCCCCGATCGACTCAACTCGTATTTTACGCTCAGTATATCCGCTTGTACCGCCAAGGTTTGTAAATGTCGGCTACCTCGCGAATCAGGTTATAGCTTCCCCCATAATATAGTCCCTTTTTCGACTTGGTCTTCTTGCATGATGATGAATTTGCTCCTTCCAGCGCTCCTCACACTGCTTGAAGAAGCTGAATCCTCATCTCACGTTTTGTAGTCTTTGCTTCTAACTCTTACATTCTTTCTTTCATTTCTTCTATTTTGCTCAAGCTTGCCCTCAACTCCATCATAGTATTACGGTTTTTGGTATTGATGAAGAGACTTTTCGAGTTACGCCACTCTAGCCCTTAGTTCACCCTGTTCATTTCTGCTTTCCGATAGACTCTTCTCTAGCTCTTCATTCCGTGTCTGAGTCTCTCGAAATTTTCTTTCCCATCGATCGGCCTTAGTCTTTTCCTCTCGGATTTCATGACGCCATTGTTGAAGTCTTACCTAAACCAGCCAGATTCTTATAGGCAGCGCAACTTCTTATAGTCGGTCTTGGTGTCTAAATCCTCTTCGGCCTTAGTTTTCCCTTTCTTCCACTTTTCAGCCTCTGACCTCTAGACATCAGCATCCAATCTCAGGTGCATCTTCTCTTCTTCCAATTGTTCAATCTTTTTCCCAAGCTCTAAACTCTTCCTCTCGAAGTCTTGTTTGATAATTTCCAACTCTGACGGCACGACTCGTAGCTGTTCTACCATAGGTTGCGTGTTCTCCAAGCTTGGCTTAGGAACGTTATCATTAACCCTTTTCTTGAACCATCCATCATACTCAGGCGTCACTATGGAACCAACAGCCAACCTCTTCATCCAACGAGTTTGCTTCCAAGTATCGAGATAACTCCGAATTTTCTTCTTATAGTGGGCATCCTTAAAAGAGAATTCACATTGAGCGATCCATAAGTTGCGGGTATGAAGCGCCTCGACTTATATTGTCTCAATGCTAGCAGTGGAGTGTACCCGGTAGCTCCCAAAATTCCTAATAAGGGCACCCAATCAAAGTTCCCACATCGATACAGGATCTCATCAGGAACCATCCAAAATGCTCTCCATTCTATATCTTCCTTCTTGAGGTTTTGAAGAATCTCCATCCATCTCTCTTCTGAGATATCTTCTCTCCTTTGTATGGTTGCTTCCTCTTTTAGCGGGGAATAAGTTTCAGAAAAGACTCGATAAGAAACTTTATCTACCTTCCAAAAGTGCCCGTGAAACCACACCATCAATAGCTGTGCACATCCAATAAACCGCCCATTACCTGACTTTCGACACATGCTCAAGGATCTGAACGTTTCAGCCAATATTGCGGGTACGGGCGTGATTCCTTTCTCAAGACGGTCAAATAAGTCGGTGACTGCCTCATCCACATGTCTCAAAGCTTTAGGAAAAATCACCAATCCATAAATGCTTAGGGCGAAGATATCGATCCTCTTGCGTTCATCCGGATGTGCTAAAACCAAATCTCTCAAATTTTCCCAAGGGATACATTTGCTGTCTCCCTTTTGTTGAATCCGAGCGGCGACCCAAGGTTCGCTCATCCCTGAAATATTCATTAATTTCTTTGTGAAGGTCTGGCCATTAAGTACTTTGGCATAAGCCTTTTTAACTTGCACCTTTGGACACCGGAGCAATGCAGTATATTCCTCTAAAGTAGGCACTAAATCCACTTCTCCAAAAGTGAAACACACTTATGTGACATTCCAAAATTGAACCATAGCTCGGAACAGGTGTTTGTCCACCTTAATATCTAGCAAGTAAGATATATCACCATAGCTTTGGTAGAATGACTGTTTGGCCTCTTCATCCCAACGAGCCCAAATATCTCTCAATTCTTGTAACTCATTCTGTGCTGCGTTGACGCGAGTGAATTCTTGTAACTCTGATACATATCCTTCTGTCAAGCTATCCCCTTTTTCTGATTGTAACTTTTCTGACCATGCACGGACGGCCGCATTGTCCTCAACTTTATTAAGAAATTCATTCTCCATGTGAAACTTTCTAATTTAGTAGTCGAATGCAAATCAACACCCCCTTTAGTATGCAATGTTATGTAAAAAACAATCAAAACAAGATAAGTCAGTATCAAATATTAACGATAGAACACAAGTGGAATAAAGATAATTAAGCATATATGTACGGGTGACCACTATATTTTGACCTAGCTCCACCTAAAAAGGGTTCTTAGGGTTCTCTATATGTGGTTTAGTTCTAGAGTAAGAGTACCTGAACTAGCGGATTCCTCGATCCTCACCCATTATAGGCTCATACGGATTGAGTTCAGTTCAGGGGAATACATTTCCCTATGACCATGCGGAGATGAAAATCTCACGAAACCATAGGTACGGATGTATTCCGGAAGCAATCCACTAGCCCATGCGGAGGTGAAAACCTCACGAAAGCATAGTTTCTTACTCCCACTTAGAAGGTGTGACCACAACGGTCATGCAATGCAATGCAAAATCATTGTACAAAATCCGAACCATAACAATCATACAATTGAATGCGAATGAGGAAACCATGATTTTCAAAATGAATTTTCAATTTATTGACAAAAGGACAGCAAATAATCAATTTTGTGGCTTGACTCTCTAAATGTCCCCAGTGGAGTCGCCAAGCTGTCGAAACCATTTTTGAAAACAATGTGGATCGACTTTTTGGAAAGCAAAAATGGAGTCGCCACCGACTTTCTTTTGAGGTGTAATCGGATCACCTTGAAGTAAATCATTTTAATAAAACATTATATTTATTAAAATAATAATTTTAGGTCTACGAAAATTGAGAGAAAGGGCTCGGGAGTCGATTCACACGCACGAGGAAGGGTTAACACCCAATAACGCCCAAAATTGGTACCAAATCGATTAAATAAATGTCCTTGTGTCCAAGATTTAAAATGTTTTTTTTTGAAATGAGGTCCCTTTTTTATTTGAATAACCCGAATTGATTATCAAAATTTCTTATTTCCGAAGAATGTAACACCACATCCGGCACAGTAGGATGTGATCCTTTATATCCTCGAAAACACGATGTATTTTGACTTTCAAAAGTTTATAATTCATAAATTATGAAAGGATGTTCGACTATTTAGTCCAACGAGAAAAAAAACCGAAAACCCAGCACGGTAGGGCACGATTTCTCGTATTTCTAAATATCCGGACATTGCCTTGTTTTAGAAAAAACGAGTAAAATTGAAAAGGGATATTCGATTATTTTGGGCAAATGGGAGATTGCAACCCAACACGATAGGGTACCATTCCCAAATTGCTAATCATCGAATATTCCCTTGGTTTTGAAAAGTTTTTAGAAAACATGAATGAAATTCTAGAGAGGTATTCGATTATTTAGAGCAAACGAGAAATTGCAACCCAACACGGTAGGGCACGATTCCTTGAATTGCTAAAAAATCGAACCTCGCTTCGTTTTAAGAAATTTCGACGAATAGTTATGAAAACGACTTATAATATACCAATTCGGTTTGAAATAAAATGGGATAGTTGTTTAAAAAGGGTTACAAATTGTAAACAATATTTTGAAAATCGGAAAAGAAAATAAAAACACGGGATAATATGCTAAGATGGATTGAAAGGAGATTAACATGATCCGTTTAATAAATTAACAAGATAGCAACCAAATTATCAATTTCCTAATCATGGATGAAGAATAATTAATATAAAAATAATATACGCTGACAATCAACAAAACACGAAGTACAATGATGTATAAAATTGTGTATGAAACAAAATGGTGAGTTAATGATTATATAATATACAAGTTGATAAATTTGCATAAAAACTTAAGATATACATTTATAAATTTAAAAGAAATTCAAATCAAATCATGCATAAAATATTTAAAGCACAAATTTATTCAAAAATGATAACTCACAAGATAATTTAAATAAAATATTAAATATGAAGGTATCTTGATTTACAAAGTCAATTTATGAAACCTTTATATACAAATAACATAGAGTATAATTATTGATAAAAGTAAAATTAATAAGGTATAAAGAGTGAAGTAAATATAAGTTATAAGTGACAAAATGGATATAAAAGAACATAAGGATAATATGGAATACAATAAATTATTAGATTTAAAAAGGTTCTTTAAAAATATTATACATATAAATGATTTTAAATTAGGATATATATGTATGTTCATAAAAATATTTACATAAAATTATAATAACATATACTATGGTAAAAATAACTCAAAATATTCCATATACATACGAAAACGTTAGAAAGAATTATATGTCAAGATATTTTAATTAAAATATGATTTATAAGGTTAATTTAATTTTATTATAAATTAAACACAGAATAAAAAAATAATTAATCACAAGTTTGTTAAAATCTATGAAGATATCAAAGCTTTAATAACAGATGCAAATTAAATGCGAATACAAAATATATGTTTAATAATCGTTTAAATAATTCAAAATACGTGAGATTCTTTTTTCGAAAAGAAAGATTTGGGAATAAGTCTAAAAAGAAAATTATATGTATAAAAATATTAATGTCTAAAGATGTATTTAAATTATACGTGGATCAATTATTTTCGTATTTGTATAACCAAAATCCAATTATATGTATAGAACATGTGATTTCAAAAAAAAACAAATACACATATATATTGTATGGACCAAAAAATAATTAAATATATGCATAATAATTTAATATTAATAATATTAAAGGAATAAAACTAATTATTATAATGTATGCACATGTATAGTAACACATAAAACATTACATAAAATAATACACAACAAGATAGAAATTCAAATACTCCAAATTACAACAAATAAGCTAAGTCGAGAATACAAATAATATCATTAATAATAACATTGCAAATAATATAAACAATAGTAAGTACAAGTGAAAATAAAACAAGGATGAATATACACATTAATGAGAGACTGAAGGTATATAAGTGGATGAATCCAAATTTATAACATAAACCTAATAAAAGTACTTAACTAAAATTGAAGTGAAACAGAAAGAAAAGAAAGAAATAAGTAAAACTATTAAAGGGGCCACACATATAACACATTTGAATTTACAGGGATCAATATTGAAATAATCCCTGATCTTGAAACATTGTGTTGAAATATGGACTAAAATATAAAAGCATTTCAAATTTTAGGGATAATTTAAAAAGAAAATAAAGCAAATGAGGCGCAGATGGGGGCAGATTGCAACGCGGTACAAGGAGGAGGGGCTTGGGGCGCAATTTACCCTTTTAAACAAAGCAGCGCAGACCCAATGGTAGCCTGGACGGGTTGCACCGTTGAAGCCCATACGGCACCGTTTTGGAGCCACTGAAATAGGCCCTAAACGGTGCCGTTTTATATGCATCATTAAAATAAAAAAAAAACCTAAAACTAATACACTTAAACATTTACAACTCAAAAGCAGAAACTAAACACCCCTTTTCCCTTTTCCTTGTTCGGCCGAAGTGAAGAACACAACCCCAGCCTCTCCATGTTCCTTTGCTTTCAAAATCCGGCCATAGGGACCACCGGGCTCATCGACCACCAACGGCGGCGTAACCGTCCGTGATGATCTAAAAACGCCCCTTTTCGGGCCCATTTGGAGATAAAATCTCCGGCCTTCACGAGGAGAGGGAAGAAGGAGGAACAAGGGTGTTTCTTCGAAAGCCAACAAGTCTTCGAATCCTAAATCGAACACCACAAGGTTTTGGGCCATGACGTCGGAAAGATAGACCGACGGAGGAAGACGAAACACTTCCAGTGAGTCTGTCCCTCCCCCCTCTATTATTCTTTGTTAATGAGTTTGGATTTTGTGTTTATCAGTTTAGAAGAAAACGAAAAAAATCGAATAAAAATAAAGGGAAATCACCTTTTTTCTCTCAATCTAATTTTCGATTCCTGTTCTTTATTTAAATGTTTTTGTGTAATACCAGTTCCCCCCTTTTATTCGGTCCCTTCAGCTTTCTATATAGCTGATTTTTTTACCATATTTTTTCCTTCACTGTTTTCGCATTAACTCTTCGTCTTTTCTTTGCAGGTCTGGCGGTGGAGCAGGTGAGGGTTGTCGGGGCTAGGTGCGGCACTGTGCGGCAGCTGAACATAGGGCTAGGTTTTTTTATTTTGTTTGGGCTATGTTAGTTTGGTTTAGGCTGAAATTGGGCCGGGCAATTTGGGCCTTCTACAGCTGCCCCTCTTTACTCATTGTCGTGTAACGAGAATAGAGCAAAGATTAAAAAAAAAAGGCCAAATTTGCTAGGACCCACCAAGCCTCGACTTCTCTTGACGCTTCTTTTCCTCAAGTAGCCCCACTGCATCCTCAGAGAGATGAGATCTGTGATTTATAGCTTCAATCTATTCCACTGCAACTTCAGGGAAATAAGATTTGTTATCTTTGGTCTGCTCCACTGCAACTTCAGGGAGATAAGACTTGTTTTGATCTGCTCTACTGCAACTTCAGAGAGATGAGATTTGTGATTTATAGCTTCAATCTGTTCCACTGCAACTTCAGGGAAATAAGATTTGCTACCTTTAGTCTACTCCACTGCGCTTCAGGGAGACAAGACTTGTAACTTCAACCTGCTCCACTGCAACTTCAGGGAGATAAGGCTGGTGGCTTCGATCTGCTCCACTGCAACTTCAGGGAGATAAAATTCGCCATCTTCAGTCTATTCCACTGCGACTTCAGGGAGATAAGACTTGTTTTGATTTTCTTCGCTGAAACTTCAAGGAGATCTGTCGTGGCTTCTAGCCGCTCCATCGCCATTTTAGGGAGAAAGTTCGCTGAAACTTCAAGGAGATCTGTTGTGGCTTCTAGCCGCTCCGACGCCATTTCAGGGAGAAAGTTCGCTGAAACTTCAAGGAGATCTGTTGTGGCTTCTAGCCGCTCCGACGCCATTTCAGGGAAAAAGTTCGCTGAGACTTCAAGGAGATCTGTTGTAGCTTCTAGCCGCTCCCACGCCATTTCAGGGAAAGTGATTGGCAATTCAGCCTATTACCCTATCGCCTAGAGGGTTAAGGCTTGTGAATTTACTGATTCTGGGATATGACCTGTGGAATCAGTTTCATATATTTGTGCTTATGCCAAATAATTAGGACGCTATGATCGAAATGAATCGATTGTTCCTAACTAGCTACGCTATGAATGTTCTATAAATGCATGAATGCAGCATGTTGTGAGCATGAATTTCCTTTTAAGGTTTAGGTTATCATTGCTCTTTGTTCATCGAGGTTCTTTCACTGAATCGGTACCCTATCTTCTTATTAAACTTAGATCTTTGAACAGAAAACCCAAATTGGTGGCCCAAATTTAAACTCTTCCTTCTCAAGTGTTTCCAATCTTTAAGTTTGGATTAGTTCTAAATAATGGCCCTGTTTCAGGCTCCTGTGCTATTTAGAAACTTTTCAGAGTAATATACAGAACTTCTTTTGTGAAAGTGTCATTAATCCACTAATCATCATTTCGATGCAAAATGCTTGAAAAGGATCACAGTAATGACAGAACCGAAATTTGTCAGAAACAAAATTTGAAGGGAATAAATTAATCATAGACAACTAGCGTTGTAAGAATATAAAATGAATAAAAAGAAAATAGGTGCCCCAGATATCGCAGCGTGAGCTTCTCTGTACGAACTTCTTGAGGACTCCCTTTTTGCCTAATATGTGCTTAGGGGATCTAGAGTACTCTTGTAAATGCCCCAAGGTGCAACATCCCTCCTCCTTGTTAATTTGGGTATCACATGCCCCACTTTTGATCAAAATTTGAATCGCCCTTTTGCGGGTTTTCAATTCAAAACCCCTTTGGTCTCAAGATACTCTTTGCGAGTTTTCACCCTGGCCTCTCCCTTTTTTTTATTTTTTTTTTAGGCGAAGTATTTCTTGACCGAATCTGAGTTCACAGGATTAGGTAAAGTCTTGCCATCCATTTCGGTCAATATCAATGCTCCTCCAGAAAAGGCTTTCTTTACCACATAAGGTCCTTCCCAATTCGGCATCCATTTTCCCCGGAAATCCTTTTGTATGGGCAGGATCTTTTTCAATACTCAGTCTCCCCCGTGGAATTCTCTGGGGCGAACTTTTTTGTTGTAAGCACGCATCATTCGTTTCTGGTACATTTGGCCATGACGTATAGCCTTCAACCTCTTTTCTTCAATTAAATTCAACTGATCGTATCGGGATTGGATCCATTCTGCTTCGTCCAACTTTACTTCTGACAAAACTCTGAGGGAAGGAATCTCGACCTCGATGGGTAAAACTGCCTCCATTCCATAGACTAATGAGAAAGGTGTTGCCCCGGTAGAAGTCCAGACGGATGTTCGATAAGCATAGAGGGCAAATGGTAGCTTCTCATGCCAATCTTTATAAGTTTCGGTCATCTTTCCTACAATCTTCTTGATGTTCTTGTTGGCTGCTTCGACTGCACCGTTCATTTTTGGGTGATATGGCGACGAGTTGTGGTGTCTGATCTTGAACTGACTGCAGACCTCTGCTATTGTACTGTTGTTCAAATTCAATGCATTGTCAGATATGATTCTCTCTGGCATTCCATATCGACAAATGATTTCCTTTTTTAGGAACTTGCTAACTGCCGATTTAGTTACATTAGCATATGAAGCGGCTTCCACCCACTTGGTGAAATAATCAATGACCACAAAGATGAATCGATGCCCATTCGAAGCTTTTGGCGAGATCGGCCCAATCACATCCATGCCCCACATCGAAAAGGGCCAAGGTGAAGTCATAACGTGCAGAGGTGAAAGAGGCACGTTAATCTTGTCTCCATAGATTTGGCACTTATGGCATCTTTTGGCGTAGTTAATACAGTCTCCTTCCATGGTGGACCAATAATAACCAAACCTCATAATTTGCCTGGCCATTGTAAAACCATTAGCGTGTGTCCCACAAACGCCCTCATGAACTTCCTCCAAGATTTTCTTAGCCTCAATAGCGTCTACACATCTTAGCAGCACTTGGTCCTTTCTTCTTTTGTTTAGGATTTCTCCGTCCAAGACGTAATCGCTAGCCAATCTTCTCAATGTTCTTTTGTCATTCTCAGTAGCTTGGTCGGGGTACTCACGATTCTTTACATATCGCAGGATATCGTGGTACCAAGGATGATCATCGTTTTCCGCTTCTTCTTCGAGGTTGCAACAATGAGCGGGAGCCTCGTAAATACTCATTTGGATCGGTTTCACATCCTCTTGTTTGCTCACCTTGACCATGGAAGCTAAAGTTGCTAGGGCGTCAGCCATCTGATTTTCTTCTCGAGGGAGGTAGTAGAACATGATGTCGTCAAATTCTTCAATCAATTCGAGGACCAGATTTCTGTAATTGATCAATTTGGGATCCCTCGTCTCCCATTCGCCTTTGAGTTGATAAATCACTAGGGCAGAATCTCCATATACTTCTAATGTTTTAATCTCGCGTTCTATGGCCGCACGGATACCCATGATACATGCTTCGTATTCCGCCATATTATTCGTACAATCAAAATCCAATTTACTGGTGAAAGGATAATGATCTCCGTCTGAGGATACCAAGACTGCCCCGATTCCATTACCCACAGCGTTTGATGCTCCGTCGAAGTTTAGCTTCCAAGGATGACCTTCTCGAGGGTTTTCTTCAGCGGTTGCCACATACATCAAGTCTTCATTTGGGAAATCAAAGTTCAGAGGCTCATAGTCTTCTAGAGCTCTACTGGCTAGAAAGTCTGCTATTGCACTCCCTTTTACAGCTTTCTGGTTCACGTATACGATATCAAACTCAGAGAGTAAGATTTGCCATCGGGCCATTCTTCCATTCAAAGCAGTCGACTCCATCAAATACTTCAGAAGATCCAATTTGGAAATTAGCCAAGTTGTGTGATACAACAGGTATTGTCTCAACCTTCGGGTTGTCCAAATTAAGGCACAACATAATTTTTCAATTGGCGAATATCTCATTTCACACTCAGTGAACTTCTTACTGAGGTAATATATCGCTCTTTCTTTTCTTCTTGACTCATCGTGTTGGCCAAGTACACATCCCATGGAATTTTCAAATACTGTTAAATACAGTATCAGTGGCTTATTTAGACTAGGTGGTGTCAGCACTGGAGCATTAGACAAATATTGCTTAACCTTGTCAAAGGTTTTCTGACATTCTTCGTCCCCAGCACCAGGGTTATGCTTCTTAAGGAGACGGAATATGGGATCACATTTCTCGGTCAGCTGTGAGATGAACCAAGCGATGTAATTTAATCTTCCTAAGAAACCCCGAACTTCTTTTTGAGTACGCGGTAGAGGTAGCTCCTGTATGGCTTTGACTTTATCTGGGTCAATCTCAATCCTTTCACGACTACTAAAACCAAGCAGACTTTTCCGACTGGCCCCGAAGGTGCATTTTTTGGATTGAGTTTCAACTGGAATTTTCTCAATCTCAAAATAATTTCTTCAAGACTCTGCACCGCTCTTCTTCCGTCAGGGACTTAGCGATCATGTCGTCAACATAGACTTCGATTTCTTTGTGCATCATGTCATGGAACAGGTTACCATAGCTCTTTGATATGTAGCTCCGCATTTTTCAATCCGAATGGCATTACCTTATAGCAAAAGGTTCCCCACAGGGTAACAAAAGTGGTCTTACTCATGTCTTCAGGATGCATTTTGATCTGATTATACCCCGAGAAACCATCCATGAAGGAGAAGAGTGAGTAACCCGCCGTGTTGTCCACTAAGGTGTCAATGTGAGGCAGTGGGAAATTATCCTTCGGGCTGGCTTTGTTCAGATCCCTGTAGTCTACGCACATCCGTACCTTTCCGTCTTTTTTTGGGACAGGGACGATGTTGGCTACCCATTCTGAGTATTTAACTACTTGTAAGAAACTAGCATCGAACTGTTTCTTGACCTCCTCTTTTATTTTTAATAAAACATCCGGTCTCATCCGTCGCAGCTTCTGTTGAACTGGCTTACATTCTTCCTTAATGGGGAGTCTGTGTACCACAACGTCGATGCCAGCCGTGCATATCTTGATATGACCATGCAAAGACGTCTTTGAACTCTTGGAGTAGCTTAATGAGGTTTTGCTTTGTCTCTAGGGATATGCAAGCTCCAATCTTTACTTCTTTCTTTTCTAGTTCATCCCCCAAGTTCACAACTTCTATTGACTCTTTGTGAGGTAGGATCTGTTTCTCCTCTTGTTCTACCATTCTTAACAAATCGGGGACAAGTTCTGACGCCTCTGTCATCTTCAAAGTCCTGTGATCCCTCCAGACACATATCTTGCTCAAAAGGAGGCTCTGAGTCAGTAGCAACGTTGCTCATGTCATTGATATCCGGAGACCTGTTATAGGTGTGAAGGAAGGTACAAAGAATCTAAGAATGATATGGATAGTATGGTTATGAATGAAAGAATAAAAGAATATTTGCACGAGATAAGACAAAAGGATGCATTTCATTAAAATAATGATTTTTGAACACAAGCCTATTTCACAAAATGGCACTTATTACTCCTAGGCTTAGAGTAATAGTGTGTTTTGGGCATTACTCTGAATTAGTTCTAAAGACTACAGGAATCTCCTCCGCAGTCCAGTTATTCAGAACACTTCCCAGTTCAAAAGGCTGAATGCCTAATAAATTCTCTTCTCCAGTTCCATCATCGTATGTGGCGTTAATGCTCAAGTTTCTCATCAGTTCTTCAGAAGATTCTTTCCTTGTCACTCTTCCTTCGGAGTAAATGGTTCCTCCTGACACAAATGTTTTGGAGATGTGAGGAAAGGTCATCGGCTCCCACTTAACTTCTCCCCCGCTTAAACGCGCTCTTCTCCTTTCTTGCTTCTTTTCTTGCTTTTTTCTCTTCTGTTTTGTGTCTGGCTTGAATCCTAAGCCAAAGCGATCTCGTTTGTCCATGAGCATAGGTGCGTCGACCCTCCCTTGTAGACTTCTTCCAAGCCCTTTCCCTGGCAAAGCTCCTTTCCCGATCGTCAGTTGTAGGCCCATTCTCGTGGTCTTAGAGATTCTGGGTGTAGGGACCTTATTTTCTTCAACAACAAACGTCGCATTTACAAACTCTAATGACCGAAAAGAACATTCTATGGCCTCTTCATCTGTCCCCACATATGGTGCATTGCTGGTAACAGATGCAATGATATCCTCTTATGCGTTCACGGTCACTAGGCGGCCTTCCGTTATAAACTTGAGCTTTTGATGTAATGATGACGGTACTGCCCCTGTCGAGTGAATCCACGGCCTTTCCAATAAGCAGTTGTAAGAGGGCTTGATGTCCATCACTAAGAAATCTATCTCATATGTGCTTGGGCCAATTAAGAGGGGAATTTCGATCTTCCCCATTACTTTCCTTTCAGTGCCATCGAATGCCCTCACTATATTTTGGCACGTCTTCATATGGGAATTATCCACGGGCAACCTGTTCAGTGTGGATAGGGGTAGGACATTTAGCGCTGACCCGTTATCAATTAATACTCCCGGCAATGTGAACCCCTTACAACGGGTGGTGATGTGTAGCGCTTTTGTTGACCCCATTCCTCCCGACGGTATTTCATCATCATTGAAAAATATGAAATTATCGGTGCTTATATTATTGACAAGGCGATCTAGTTTATTGACAGAGATGTTATTCGCGACGTAGGTTTCGTTCAACACCTTCAATAATGCATTCCGATGTGTCTCTGAGCTCATAAGTAACGCTAGCACTGAGATACGAGCCGGCTGCTTGTATAGTCATTTTTTTACAACGCTATATATTCACTGTGCTTCAGAATTTTAAGAACTCTTTAGCCTCCTTTTCGATTCACGGGCTCATTGACAGTGATTCGAGTTTAGATGTCTCTTCTTTTCCTTGCTCAAAGAACTATAGATTTTCCTTAGCATTTGGTTCTCGCTTTTGTGCTCGGAGTATAACGCCTTCCGCTTTCGTGTGTAGAAACCTTCATCTTGATCTTCTTCTAAAGTGCCACTGGTTCTCCTTTCCTCGTATGGTCACATTACAATCATAGTTCCAAGGCACGCTCTTGCTATCTTTGTAAGAGAAAGCAACAGGTCTCTGGATTATGACCTTTGGCGTAATTGGTACTCCCGCTTTATCATTTCTTGGTCGCGAAATTATCACCACCGGATGATTCACTCTCTGAACCCTTTCTGTCCTTTCTTCTTCCGAGGCGTAAACTCTCTCTCTTCTCTCTCTTTCCGATTTCTTCGTAAAATTCTATCTCTTTATTGTCCATCAGATTTTGCACCATGGACTTGAATTCGCCGCACTCTTGGATATCATGACTTTCATCTTTATGAAACTTGCAGTATCTTCTGGCTTCTCGAGGCTTTTCCTTTGAATGTTGTGCAACCAATCCTCTACCAACCATTTGCTCCCAAACCCAACTCAATAGGGTTTGCACCTCTGCCACGTCGGCCTTGATTCTTTTATTCCCATACTCGATTATCGCATTCACCCCTTTATGATCGGGCAACGGATTTCCTACTACATTGGGGCCAGGTGAGTCATCAAACTTTATGACACCCATTTCGATGAGTTTTTCCACTAGCTTTTTGAACGCGGTGCAGTTTTCAATCGAGTGCCCCGTTACCCCTGCGTGGTACTCACATTGGGCGCTGGTATCGTACCATTTTGGGAATGGAGGCTGCAGAGGTTTCAGGTAGAAAGGTGATACCACATGGGCATAAAACAAGCTCTGATATAATTCCTTATAGGACATCGGGATAGGCGTAAACTGAAGTCTTTCTTTGTTGGGCCTTGGGTTAGAATCTTGTCTTGTAGAGCCCTGATGGCTGGTAGCTGCTGCCCTTGGTCGGTTCACAGTAACCGGCTTAGAATACGAGCTCGTGTTGTTTACCTCATTTTCCTTCCTTCTCGGGGCTGATTTCTTGACGTTTTCTCCTACCTCGATCTTTCCGCATCTTATCGCGTTCTCTATCATCTCTCCAGACATTACTATGTCTGAGAAGCTCTTAGTGGCGCTCCCTAACATATGGTTGATGAATGGAGCCTTCAGCGTATTGATAAAGAGCATGGTTGTTTCTTTCTCTAGAAGAGGTGGTTGGACTTGCGTTGCCATTTCTCTCCACCTTTGGGCGTACTGTCTGAAGCTTTCACTTTGCTTTTTCTCCATATTTTGCAACGTAATCCTATCAGGGGCCACATCCATCACATGACTGTACTGCTTCATAAAGGCTTGAGCTAAGTCCTTTCACGAGTTAATCTTAGTACGGCTCAATTGGTTGTACCATTTGGATGCCGCCCCAAGCAAACTATCCTGGAAGCAATGAATCAAGAGCTGATCGTTGTTGACATACCCAGTCATTCGTCTGCAAAACATAGTAATATGAGCCTCAGGACAGCTCATTCCATTGTATTTTTCAAATTCAGGCATTTTGAACTTAGGGGGAAGGACTAGGTCTGGGACTAAGCTCAAATCTTTAGCATCGACCCCACAGTGATAGTCAGCACTTTCCATTGCTTTGAACCTTTCCTCTAACCACTTGCATCGTTCTTCCAATTCTTTCGAGAGTGATGTCCTGACTCTCTCATTTTCTGCCATATTGTCCAAGTCAGGGATTGTAGGATTAACAGGGTTATCTCCTGGATTAGAGCCTGAGCCTGTTTGATAGTTGATTGGCATTGAGGTATCTACTGAAATTGCTGGGGCCTAATCGTTCTGCACGGCCTTTGCGTATGTAGCTCGGGTTGTGTTTGAGCATTCATCGGGGTAAAGCCGGGGAGGGTAGGGAGGATCTTGATAATAGATGGCCTCTGTGTATGTGTCTCGTGGGTTGTGTTTGAGCATTTGCGGGGAGAAAAACCGGGGGTAAAGGGATCTTCATTATTATTTCCAATGTCAACCATAGGGCCCTTTCCTTTGTCTCGCCGATTAGTAAATAATTGAGTCAGCTCTTCCATCATATTTCTTTATGATTCCAGCATTTGATCCCTCATTTCTTACTGGATTTTAGCTAACTGTTCTTGTACTTGTGCTTGCATCCGCTCTTGCATTTTTTCTCGCATTTGTTCCAATCTTTCTAGTTTTTTATCCATTGTCTTTAGTTCTTGTGTCGTAAGGATGTGTACTCGAAAGATTCTCGCTTCGGTTTCAGACATCAAACATTTTTTTAATTAATTAGCACCTTTTTATGGTCTTTAATGCATATGATGTAATGTAATGTAAATGCATGAATGCAAAGGGAGGCATCAATTTGATTCAATTCCTTTTAGGAAACTTCACTAGAAAATAAAGATCTTTACATAAAACTGAGTTACAAATAAGACTTTGCCCTAATGCTTAGAGCTTTAATTTTCATGAACAAAGAAGCTAGCTCGCCCCCGATCTCGACTCCAACTCGTATTTTACGCTCGTATATCCGCTTGTACCGCCAAGGTTTGTGGGTGTCGGCTACCTCGCGAATCAAGTTATAGCTCCCCCATAATATAGTCCCGCTTTCGACTTGGTCTTGCGCATGATGAAGTCGCTGCCTTCCAGCGCTCTCACCGCTTCAAGAATGAATCCTCATCTCACAGTTTTGTAGTCGCTTCTAACTCTTCTGTTTCTTTCTTTCATTTCTTCTATTTTGCTCAAGCTTGCCCTCAACTCCATCATAGTATTACGGTTTGTATTGATGAAGAGACTTTTCGAGTTTCGCCACTCTAGCCCTTAGTTCACCCTGTTCATTTACGCTTCCGATAGACTCTTCTCTAGCTCTTCATTCCGTGTCCGAGTCTCTCGAAATTTTCTTTCCCATCGATCGGCCTTAGTCTTTTCCTCTCTGATTTCATGACGCCATTGTTCGTAAGTCTTACCTAAACCAAATAGTTCTTATAGACAAAGCAACTTCTTATAGTCGGTCTTCAGATGTCTAAATCCTCTTCGACCTTAGTTTTCCCTTTCTTCCACTTTTCATTCTCGACCTCCGGACATCAAAGCATCCAATCTCGTGTGCATCTTCTCTTCTTCCAATTGTTCAATCTTTTTCCCAAGCTCTAAACTCTTCCTCTCGAAGTCTTGTTTGATAATTTCCAACTCTGACGGCACGACTCGTAGCTGTTCTACCATAGGTTGCGTGTTCTCCAAGCTTGGCTTAGGAACGTTATCATTAACCCTTTTCTTGAACCATCCATCATACTCAGGCGTCACTATGGAACCAACAGCCAACCTCTTCATCCAACGAGTTTGCTTCCAAGTATCAGATAACTCCCGAATTTTCTTCTTATAGTGGGCATCCTTAAAAGAGAATTCACATTGAGCCAGTCCATAAGTTGCGGGTATGAACTGCCTCGACTTATATTGTCTCAATGTTAGCAGTGGAGTGTACCCGGTAGCTCCCAAAATTCCTAATAAGGGCACCCAATCAAAGTTCCCACATCGATACAGGATCTCATCAGGACCATCCAAAATGCTCTCCATTCTATATCTTCCTTCTTGAGGTTTTGAAGAATCTCCATCCATCTCTCTTCTGAGATATCTTCTCTCCTTTGTATGGTTGCTTCCTCTTTTAGCGGGGAATAAGTTTCAGAAAAGACTCGATAAGAAACTTTATCTACCTTCCAAAAGTGCCCGTGAAACCACACCATCAATAGCTGTGCACATCCAATAAACCGCCCATTACCTGACTTTCGACACATGCTCAAGGATCCGAACGTTTCACCAATATTGCGGTGCAGGCGTGATTCCTTTCTCAAGACGGTCAAATAAGTCGGTGATCGCCTCATCCACATGTCTCAAAGCTTTAGGAAAAATCACCAATCCATAAATGCTTAGGGTGAAGATATCGATCCTCTTGCGTTCATCCGGATGTGCTAAAACCAAATCTCTCAAATTTTCCCAAGGGATACATTTGCTGTCTCCCTTTGTTGAATCCAAATGGCGACCCAAGGTTCGCTCATCCCCAAATATTCATTAATTTCTTTGTGAAGGTCCGGCCATTAAGTACTTTGGCATAAGCCTTTTTAACTTGCACCTTTGGACACGGAGCAATGCAAAGATATTCCTCTAAAGTAGGCACTAAATCCACTTCTCCAAAAGTGAAACACTTGTGTGCAAAGACATTCCAAAATTGAACCATAGCTCGGAGCATGTGTGTTTGTCCACCTTAATATCTAGCAAGTAAGATATATCACCATAGCTTTGGTAGAACGATCGTTTGGCCTCTTCATCCCAACGAGCCCAAATATCTCTCAATTCTTGTAACTCATTCTCAGGTGCGTTGACGTGAGTGAATTCTTGTAACTCGATACATATCCTTACGTCAAGCTATCCCTTTTTCTCGATTGTAACTTTTTTCGACCATGCGGACTACGCATTGTCCTCAACTTTATTAAGAAATTCATTCTCCATGTGAAACTTTCTAATTTAGTAGTCGAATGCAAATCAACACCCCTTTAGTATGCAATGTTATGTAAAAACAATCAAAACAAGATAAGTCAGTATCAAATATTAACGATAGAACACAAGTGGAATAAAGATAATTAAGCATATATGTACGGGTGACCACTATATTTTGACCTAGCTCCACCTAAAAAGGGTTCTTAGGGTTCTCTATATGTGGTTTAGTTCTAGAGTAAGAGTACTGAACTAAGGATGATTCTCGATCCTCACCCATTATAGGCTCATACGGATTGAGTTCAGTTCAGGGGAATACATTTCCCTATGACCATGCGGAGATGAAAATCTCACGAAACCATAGGTACGGATGTATTCCGGAAGCAATCCACTAGCCCATGCGGAGGTGAAAACCTCACGAAAGCATAGTTTCTTACTCCCACTTAGAAGGTGTGACCACAACGGTCATGCAATGCAATGCAAAATCATTGTACAAAATCCGAACCATAACAATCATACAATTGAATGCGAATGAGGAAACCATGATTTTCAAAATGAATTTTCAATTTATTGACAAAAGGACAGCAAATAATCAATTTTGTGGCTTGACTCTCTAAATGTCCCCAGTGGAGTCGCCAAGCTGTCGAAACCATTTTTGAAAACAATGTGGATCGACTTTTTGGAAAGCAAAAATGGAGTCGCCACCGACTTTCTTTTGAGGTGTAATCGGATCACCTTGAAGTAAATCATTTTAATAAAACATTATATTTATTAAAATAATAATTTTAGGTCTACGAAAATTGAGAGAAAGGGCTCGGGAGTCGGTTACGCACGAGGAAGGGTTAGCACCCCCGTAACGCCCAAAATTGGTACCAAATCGATTAAATAAATGTCCTTGTGTCCAAGATTTAAAATGTTTTTTTTTTTGAAATGAGGTCCCTTTTTTATTTGAATAACCCGAATTGATTATCAAAATTTCTTATTTCCGAAGAATGTAACACCACATCCAAGCATGATGAGGATGTGATCCTTTATATCCTCGAAAACACGATGTATTTTGACTTTCAAAAGTTTATAATTCATAAATTATGAAAGGATGTTCGACTATTTAGTCCAACGAGAAAAAAAACCGAAAACCCAGCACGGTAGGGCACGATTCCTCGTATTTCTAAATATCCGGACATTGCCTTGTTTTAGAAAAAACGAGTAAAATTGAAAAGGGATATTCGATTATTTTGGGCAAATGGGAGATTGCAACCCAACACGATAGGGTACCATTCCCAAATTGCTAATCATCGAATATTCCCTTGGTTTTGAAAAGTTTTTAGAAAACATGAATGAAATTCTAGAGAGGTATTCGATTATTTAGAGCAAACGAGAAATTGCAACCCAACACGGTAGGGCACGATTCCTTGAATTGCTAAAAAATCGAACCTCGCTTCGTTTTAAGAAATTTCGACGAATAGTTATGAAAACGACTTATAATATACCAATTCGGTTTGAAATAAAATGGGATAGTTGTTTAAAAAGGGTTACAAATTGTAAACAATATTTTGAAAATCGGAAAAGAAAATAAAAACACGGGATAATATGCTAAGATGGATTGAAAGGAGATTAACATGATCCGTTTAATAAATTAACAAGATAGCAACCAAATTATCAATTTCCTAATCATGGATGAAGAATAATTAATATAAAAATAATATACGCGACAATCAACAAAACACGAAGTACAATGATGTATAAAATTGTGTATGAAACAAAATGGTGAGTTAATGATTATATAATATACAAGTTGATAAATTTGCATAAAAACTTAAGATATACATTTATAAATTTAAAAGAAATTCAAATCAAATCATGCATAAAATATTTAAAGCACAAATTTATTCAAAAAATGATAACTCACAAGATAATTTAAATAAAATATTAAATATGAAGGTATACTGATTTACAAAGTCAATTTATGAAACCTTTATATACAAATAACATAGAGTATAATTATTGATAAAAGTAAAATTAATAAGGTATAAAGAGTGAAGTAAATATAAGTTATAAGTGACAAAATGGATATAAAAGAACATAAGGATAATATGGAATACAATAAATTATTAGATTTAAAAAAGGTTCTTTAAAAATATTATACATATAAATGATTTTAAATTAGGATATATATGTATGTTCATAAAAATATTTACATAAAATTATAATAACATATACTATGGTAAAAATAACTCAAAATATTCCATATACATACGAAAACGTTAGAAAGAATTATATGTCAAGATATTTTAATTAAAATATGATTTATAAGGTTAATTTAATTTTATTATAAATTAAACACAGAATAAAAAAATAATTAATCACAAGTTTGTTAAAATCTATGAAGATATCAAAGCTTTAATAACAGATGCAAATTAAATGCGAATACAAAATATATGTTTAATAATCGTTTAAATAATTCAAAATACGTGAGATTCTTTTTTCGAAAAGAAAGATTTGGGAATAAGTCTAAAAAGAAAATTATATGTATAAAAATATTAATGTCTAAAGATGTATTTAAATTATACGTGGATCAATTATTTTCGTATTTGTATAACCAAAATCCAATTATATGTATAGAACATGTGATTTCAAAAAAAAACAAATACACATATATATTGTATGGACCAAAAAATAATTAAATATATGCATAATAATTTAATATTAATAATATTAAAGGAATAAAACTAATTATTATAATGTATGCACATGTATAGTAACACATAAAACATTACATAAAATAATACACAACAAGATAGAAATTCAAATACTCCAAATTACAACAAATAACTGGTCAGTAATACAAATAATATCATTAATAATAACATTGCAAATAATATAAACAATAGTAAGTACAAGTGAAAATAAAACAAGGATGAATATACACATTAATGAGAGACTGAAGGTATATAAGTGGATGAATCCAAATTTATAACATAAACCTAATAAAAGTACTTAACTAAAATTGAAGTGAAACAGAAAGAAAAGAAAGAAATAAGTAAAACTATTAAAGGGGCCACACATATAACACATTTGAATTTACAGGGATCAATATTGAAATAATCCCTGATCTTGAAACATTGTGTTGAAATATGGACTAAAATATAAAAGCATTTCAAATTTTAGGGATAATTTAAAAAGAAAATAAAGCAAATGAGGCGCAGATGGGGGCCGATTGCAACGCTGGTACAAGGAGGAGGGGCTTGGGCGCAATTTACCTTTTTAAACAAAGCAGCGCAGACCCAATGGTAGCCTGGACGGGTTGCACCGTTGAAGCCCATACGGCACCGTTTTGGAGCCACTGAAATAGGCCCTAAACGGTGCCGTTTTATATGCATCATTAAAATAAAAAAAAAACCTAAAACTAATACACTTAAACATTTACAACTCAAAAGCCGAAACTAAACACCCTTTGCCCTTTTCCTTGTTCTACTAAGTGAAGAACACAACCCAACCTCTCCATGTTCCTTTGCTTTCAAAATCCGGCCATAGGGACCACGGGCTCATCGACCACCAACGGCGGCGCGAACCGTCCGTGATGATCTAAAAAACGCACCGGGCCCATTTGGAGATAAAATCTCCGGCCTTCACGAGGAGAGGGAAGAAGGAGGAACAAGGGTGTTTCTTCGAAAGCCAACAAGTCTTCGAATCCTAAATCGAACACCACAAGGTTTTGGGCCATGACGTCGGAAAGATAGACCGACGGAGGAAGACGAAACACTTCCAGTGAGTCTGTCCCTCCCCCCTCCATTATTCTTTGTTAATGAGTTTGGATTTTGTGTTTATCGGTTTAGAAGAAAGCGAAAAAAATCGAATAAAAATAAAGGGAAATCACCTTTTTTCTCTCAATCGATTTTTGATTCTGCTTCTTTATTTCAATGTTTTTGTGTAATGCAGTCTTTTCCCCCTTTCATTCTAGGTCCTTGACTTTCTATATAGCTATGAGTTTGGTTTTTTTACCATTTTTTTCCTTCACTATTTTCGCATTAACTCTTCGTCTCTTTTTCTTTTGCAGTCAGCGGTGGATGAGCGGTGAGGGTTCTCGGGGCTAGGTGCGGCCTTTGTGTGCGATAAGACTTGTTTTGATCTGCTTTGAACATAGGGCTAGATTTTTTTTATTTTGTTTGGGCTATGTTAGTTTGGTTTAATTAGTGATTTAGTTTGAAATTGGGCCGGGCAATTTGGGCCTTCTACAGTATTAGTTTTTTTTTTTTAAAAGTAAATGTTTATAATATTAGTAAATCTTCGTTTTCATATTTTTTGATAAAAATTAAATATAATAAATTGAATAATTTATTTTTTAATAGAAATGAAGTGATAATTTATTTAGAATATTTAAATAATAATAATATTAACATTATCATTAATTGATAAGTTTTGTATGATGTAAAAATTATGAAGAGAAACATTTAAAAAATTAAATATTAAATTTATACTATATTTAAAATTTTTGATTAAATAATTTAAAACACATTTTTTTTACAAAGTAAATTTCTATATTATTATGTAAGTGTTTTCGGCTTCTCAATTTTATACAAAATCAATGTTGTAGCTCTAAATATGTTGTTAGTCTGTATATTTGTATAGATTTTAAGATTTAATCCCTTTACTTTAAATGTTAAAAATTATATCCTTTTACTTTATTGATTTAAAAATATAAATCCATCGTAAAAATTTGTCAAATTAGAATTTCAGTTAGGGCTACTATCATACGACGTAACAGGAAATAAACATGTTTAGTAGGCAAATTTTGATAGAAACTACTAACAACCACAATAATTAGAGTGGAATTTTTAAATTAGAAAAAAAAATTAAAAATTTTAACTTTTAAAATACAAACACTAACAACATATTTTAGCCTATAATTTTTACACCTTTTTTAACTTTAAAATTCCAACTAAAATTTTATTTGGATTTTATATAAAATTTTAATAAATATATACATTTAAAAAAAAATTCACCTATATGTGATAATCAGTTTGAATAAAACTTTTCAATGTTTTATAAAGACGAAACTCATCCTCATATTATGTTTATCTACAATTTTCATTTAAAAAAAGGAAGAAATAATGGTGTAAATACAAGGGAAAATTGTTTTAAAACATTAAAGAAAAAACTACAAAATGCAGTATAGCTTAAATTGTCAGTACAGTGGGAGAAATTATTCGCTAAATAAGTTAAATATGCCCAATAAATCGTTTCTTTCGATATTTTAAAAAAATAGATTAACTTTAAAGAAAGTATATAAAAAAGCGTTTATCTAAACGAGTTTTTTCTGACATGTCAGTAGTAAGTGTACTCAATTAACACGTTTTCTCACTTTCTTTCTAAAATCAACATGTTTAACTAATTAGAAAAATATAAACATATATTTAGCCGAAATTATTAGTAGACATTCACTCTATTTATCCATTGCAGATGAAAATTTCTTGGATCATTGAACCCAAAAAAAAAGAAAGAAAAAAAATCAAAGAAAATTTATTGTCTCTGTTGCCGTCTTTACATTACAGCTAAGTCTGACTTGTCGTATTAACTTGCTGAAACTGATTATATATATATATATATAGGGTAAATTGCATTAAAATTACTAAATTATTAGTAAATTTATGTTTTGAATACTAAATTCTAAAAAATTATAAAATAGTTATTAAATTATTCGAAAGTTTATGTTTAAGTTATTGGACTATTAAAATTGTTGTTGTATGCATTCTTTATTCATATTACCTACAATAATCGAAAGCTTACTTTCCTCTTCTCTTCTACAATTTATTTTTTTTATAAAATAACTTTAAATATCACGAATTTACGAATTAAAATAGTCATTGATGGGCATTGACCTATCGTACCAATCGTTAAATTGTCACTTAAAGCTCACTAATCAAACTTTTAAAAATCTCGTGACTTAAATAAAAAGTTTCAAATAATTTAATGACATAATGAAAACTTTATTTTATAATTTTTTGAAGTTAAATAATTAAAATGTAAACTTACTAATAATTTAATGACTTTTAAGTTAAATTTACCCATATATATTATCGTTTAGTAATTGAAAATAAAAAGAAAATATAATCACGACACACTAACTCCAAAAATCCAAGTCAATACACTTCCTTCATCATCTTCACACGTTACCTTGAAGTCCCCCAAATCTTTCCTGAAAAATATAAAAGCTGCGACTGATTGGCTTTTGCTTTGCTTTCAATCACTGACTATTGGTCTTTTAACACGTAAAGCCTTACCTGCTCATATCCCTCAAAAGCAGAACTAGCTGTTTTTGGCTATCATCATCAAGCTCAAAACAGTGGAACGAACAAAAACAAAAACAAAGGCCAGTGAATAGCAGCAGAGCAAAACAGTGTTCGTTAATGATGTCTGTCATGTCGTATATTCAGTGGAGAAAATATTACCATCTGTAAAAGTGTAAACCTTTGGGGCTGGCCTAAAAAGAGACTCAAAGCCACTTCATTGCACGTGCAAGAAGGCTTATTTATTTCCCGTTGCTGTTTCTATCTATATATCGAGCAAAAGTAGCTATATAGCTATACCAATTCCGTTCCTAGCCTTGCCTTTGCCTTTGTCCCATTTCTTTTAATTTGGTTGGTATTGCCATTGATAACAACTAAGGATCTTTTGCTCTAACACAGTCTGATATTTACTACATATATTTGAACTCCAGTCCTTTAACAAACTCAAGAAATTTTGTTTAAGAATGTCCTACTCGATTCAACAACGCACAATCATGTATGGATGCCAAAGAGGAGAACCAAACTCATCAAACTTTAAACAACAAAATGAAGGGGAAAACGTAAACAAGAGAACATATATGTTCAAATTAAAGCTAAATTCAATTTAACTACCAACTTTATACATCAAGAAACTAAAGTTTGCCCTGTTTCTTCCCTACATTTTTACCACCCTTCAACAAAGTCCTGGAATTCGAAGCTTTTTCTTTTCACCATGAAGAACACTTTCCCTTCTCAGAAACCCATGTTAGAACTCAGAATCCAGAATGCTTCTTACTACAACCCCAAAAGGAAAAATAAATAAATACATAGTACATACATAGATGTGGGATTTGTCAAAAATGACAGCCGCAACAAAGATAGAAGAAACAGAGAGTGGAGACCAAGAAAATAGCCTCTAAAACAGAGGCAATCTTGAAAAGCACATCATCAATGAAAGAAAGTTGAATGTTTAGCGATGGCATCTTCTTCCACTTGAAAGCAGACCCCAAAAACTTCCATCTCCATAACTCTTTCTTCACCAGCCTCTTGAATAACATCCATCTCTTGGTTCTCGTAGTACCCATCAATTTTGCTTCTTCTTTATAGGTATTTCTTTTGTTTTGGTTGGTCGGAGATGAAAGGGAGTAGAGAGGGAGTTATATATATATATATATAAATAAATGAAGAGGGGGGAGAAAGTGTAGTTGTTTAAACGGATAAAGGGAAACGAGGGGAGAGAGAGGGGATTCTAGCAGTTCGAGAGGGCTAACTTTGGCAATCTATTCACTGTTTGTGACCAACTTCCCCGTGTTTTCCTCACTAAAAGTGAGATTCATATACTCTATATTATAATACATTCACAAAATTACAAGTAATTGGGTTAAAATAAATTACATTAATAAACAAATGTGGATTTGTATAGAATGGTAAAGTTGAAAAGGACAATATGATATGGTTGATGGATTTAGAAATACAACTTAGGAGAGTAAATTTATATTAATATTGTTGGTTACATATTTTATTATTATTAATTTTCATGTATAATAATTCAATAATTAAAGTACACATATATATATATTTACGATTTGAAATATGAATAAAATTAAAGTTTAACATTTTAACTTTGATAATTGCATTGTGTTTTCAGTATCTAATAAGTAATACCAACATATCAAAATCTAAAAATTAGTATGATCTTCTACCATATGCAGATAAAAAACCAAAATTAAAATATAATTTTTACATATAGAAATCATATGATCTAAAATACAAAAAAATAAAATAAAATAGAGAAATCACTCACCTATGGGTAAGAGTTTTTTTCTTTATATATATATTAAATGATAATTTATTTATTTTATTGTAGCTTTCTTTTAATGTTTTAAAAATTTAAAACTCCTAAATAAGAGATATATTTATATATATATATATATATATATATATATTTTTTTTTTTTTAATTTTTAAAGGGTTTGGTGTTTTTTTGGGTTTGGGCTGATAAAATTTTAGGAAGTTTAATGTAATAAAATTCATCTTAAAAGGGTGCTATGTAAATTTTTAAAAAGTTAGGGGGCAATGGCCCCCTACCTCTCCCCCTCTTGTATCTGCCAATGACCATGACTAAATATTATTTTAGATTTTATATGAGATGACAAAAGTACTCTTAAAATAATATCTATTATTTTGTAAAAATAAGTGATTTTTGGTAATTTTACGAATAGGTTAATATTTGATTGATCAGTGATACCAATTTAATCTAACACATTATTAATGGTATAGAAATGATGTCTTGATTGAAATGGTTAATTTGAACCTTTTTTTTGTGAATAAAAAGTAATAATACAAAAAAAAAAAAAAACTAGAGGAGAATCTACATATAACTATAAACCTTCTTCTCTATCAAATGCCAATTTAGTAATTTGATTAGCTTCCATGTTATATTCTCTAGGGACGTAATCAATAGACCATTTTGCTTCCATTCTTAAGAGTTGAATAATACGCCTTATTAAAGCAAAATTTGGCCTTCAAAAATGATTTTTTAATATCCCCAATGACTTCCATATTAATGGTCTATGTCAAATTGAATGTTTGATATTCATAGTGTAATTGGTTCAAATCTTATAATATGTAAATTTTTATTGATTTATAAGAATATAAAAAAGATGAAAATATCTTCGTAAAAATATAACTTACTTTGTATAGATACGAGTTTTTGGTAATTTCTCAAAATTAAAACTCGATTAATGGGTGACACTAACTCAGTTAGAGACTTTATTATAATAAATAGATAGATAGATATACCAAGTGTGAGTTTTTTTTTTTAGGATTTACTTTCAATTTAAGTTTATTTTTTATAGAGTTTATATAAATAACATAAAGAAGACAATAGCATTTTTATAGTGAGATCAAAAGTACTTTTCAAGGAGTAATAGAGAAAACTTTACCTTTGAAGTCAAAAGAATTGTTAGGATTTAGATGATTAATATATCTTTAAAAGGTAATTAAAATTTTAAATTAATTATATTTAATACATCTTTTAACTTAAATTATTTAAATATGAATAAACTATGATAAAATGTGCTTAATTTTGATATTGGTTTTTATATACAATTAACATTATTATTGACATTCCGATTAAGTTTTAACTCGGTTGGTATCAACATTGTTGTCAGTGTAGGAGAACATGTATTCAAGCGCATTTATCTTCTTATTTATAACATTGCATCAAAAGACACATTATTATTGGCATGATATCATTTTTACATTCTTCTCAATATAAAGATAACTGAATTTATTTAATGAATTTAATATATATTTGATTGAATTTAAATCAAAATTTTATTCGTAGAATTAAATAAAAATAAAAATTTGTGTATAAACTTAAAACCAAATTAAAATAATCTTTAATATTATCATGTGCATTTGCAAGTGCATGTATTTCTTTTTATTTTCCGTTCGTTGTAATACTTGTATTCATCATGTCCGGTTTAGACATGTATTACTAGTCTACTTAATTACAAAAATTATATAAATGTTAATTTAAATCTTACTCTATTTATGTATTAGATTCAGTACCTCTTTGGATGGGCGGTGTGGTGCGTTTAACTTATTTTGTCTCACACTACAATATCGTTATAGTATCTAATCTCACCATCACCACTATTTTTACACTAACTATAAGTAAACACATCGACGCACTGCTTATCCAAACTCACACTTAGTTAATTAAAATTTAAAACCAAGTAACCTAATAAATTGACGTGATGGCACCGAAAGGGAAAAACAAAGGAACAAACTAGGGAGACATTAAAGAATCTATTCTTTTCATTTTTGCCTGTTTTGAGTTTCTTTTGATGAATCAAATTAATTTCTGGGAAGTTTCAAATTTTTCCCTTAGGGGGAAAAAGTAACACAATAATGAACATATTAAAAAGGAAAAAGTAAAAATTGAATATGCCAATTGACAAGCACAAATTGTGTTACACCTATAGGTTGAAAAAAGAGTGGAGCAAATATTAATTATGGAGATTGAGATCTTACCGAAAGGAAAAAGGCAACAATGAGATTCAAAACTTCTTATTATTCTATTCAATTTGGTGGCATTAATGTTCTGTTTCCAATTCAATGGGGACAGGTGTAGGATTTTGATGTCTGACGAGATTCGAACTTAAATCTTTAATTTTGTGATTGGGTCAAGATCTTATTAATAATTCAATAATTAAATTTTAATGAGTTTATGTCATGATTATATGATGCATGACCCATTTTTATTGGACATGAGTAATTTTTAAATAAAATGAAATGAAAAATAATAGTTTAGATGTTAAATTAAGACAAAAAATAAATACTAAAATAATAAAATAAATATAATTAAAATGTTGTTATTTAAATATATTCGGACTCAAATAATACCATCCGATCCAACTTAATTTGAGTAACTAATCGATTTGCTATTTTAAAAAATATATATATAAAACCGAATTGATTGAAGAATGGGCTACGTTGCAAGATTAGGATGGTGCATGCTTTTGCTGAAATTAGAGGTAAAAGAAGAGTTGTAAACTAAAGGAGTGCAACTTTGAATCGAATCCTCCTCTCTAGCTAAGATTCTTTATGTCCATTAGTTGATGTTAATTGGTAATTATTATGGTGTTTGCCGTTATCGACTCGTTACTCAATTAGGACCGATCCAATCTTTTTTGTTTCATCAGTGACAGTCTGTATATTTCACTTATACGAGTTCGCATGTGGTGGGTTTGCATAATCATACAAACGAACACACACTTAGAGGGCACGTGTTGACATGTATGAGGCTTATCTAATGCTTCGCATCCAAAAACTGTGTCATATAAATAGAAAAATTTTTCTCCATAAGAGATAGATTCACAAAAATACTCAACGTGTATTAATAAACTCAATTATCTCTTTAACAAAACTAATTAACTACTTAATGTTTTGTGATTGGACCATAAAGCATAATCTCATCTTCTTATATCCTTGTATAAAGGTTAATTATATCCTATTTTTATGCAATATAAGTTATTGGACGAGTAAATATAAATATTTAAACATCTCATATTAATATAAAATTTAAAAAAAAAAAAAAACAAATATATATTTCTGTGATGTACGAAATTCAATCTTAGCTTGCAGATTCGATGCTTGGTCGGTTTAAACATATATCAATCCTTTGAAAAGTGCAGTTTTGAAGATTAATTGGGAATAATCTTTTTGTTTGCTTTTTACTATAATCAGATCTTTTTCCTAAGACCCTCGGCTATTTGATTGTGATATTAATTCTCATTAAATTTAGGGTTAGTCGAATTAAAACTCTAAATGGGAGCAAAGTTTTTTCGGACATTTTTTTTTTCATAAAATTCATACCTAAAATCTTAAAAGAAATATTGAATTTCTTATAGTTCAATCTACTTTATATAATATTATATTTTAGAAAAATTATTTTATGGACATTTCTTATCATATCATTTATGGCCTCTTTCTAATTATTTAGTGACATGTCAATAATATTTTTCATGTCATTAACATGTAATTTTAGTAATTTTTTTACCTAAAATCTTGAATCTTAAATCTTAAACTTTAAACCTAAAGCTCAAACCCTAAACCTAAAATCTTGAGTTTAGATTTGGAATTCGACAATTCAGTGTTTGAGTTTGAGGTTCGTGATTCGAGATTCAGGGTTTGAAGTAAAAAAATGAAAAACTAAAATTATGTGTTAATGAAATAAAAAAAATTACTGAAATATCATTAAATTATTAAGAGGTACCATGGATGATATGGTAAGAAAGCCCATAAAATAGTTTCTTCATGTTTTGAGTACTTTTATTGAAAACTATATTTTTTATTGAAAAATTAAATAAAAAAAAACGAGCTAATTCAGGAATAATGTAGTTGGATTGAAGTATGAAAAGAATACATAAAAATGGACACCAAGCACTAAGTTTCAGTCATAGATTTACTGTATCTGGCAAAAGAAATTCAAAGACTTGGAGAAGTGCCCACAATTTTGTAAGAGTTGACATATGTTTCTTTTACATAAATAACTCAAAAAAATATCCCACGTATATGTTCGATTATATATAGTTAAAAGAGATTTTTATGGTTTGGTAAAATTTTAATTAAAATGTCTATAAAAATTATATAAATTAATGTGTAATATTAACACTCGAGAAATTAATATATAAAACAAATTAAATTACATTAACAATCGATATATAAATAAATATAAGATGTCTGGAAACTTTAAAACAAATGAAAGTTGTCACCAATAGTGATGGAGCCAGAAAATTTTATTGGGGGTTAGAATTAAATTATATATTTTTATGATAATAAAAATATAATTTCATCATTTTAATAATAAAAATAAAGTTTTTACTATTTTTGGGAGGATAAAGTGTAATTTTACCATTATTAATTTAAAATATTATAAATTATAAAGAGTTTAAATAGAAAAGTTTCCATTTTAAAGGGGTGGAGGCCCTGCCTCCCCTTGCTCCACCACTACCCACCAATATATTTTTTATTTAGGTGTGATTGATCACTTTGAAAATGTTTGTCATTTTAACGAAACTTTAAAATAAATTAAAAGAGGTTAAAATAACATTTTCTGGTTTATGAAATTAAAATTAAAATTTGGAACAACAGTTATCACGATGCTTGTTAGTAACAACAATACCTTTTTAATTAAGTGTTATTGTTGATTTGAAATAAGGGATAAATATCAAGTTTATATGTGAATTTTAGTGTAATGTGTAATTTGATACATGAATTTTGATTTGGTATAGTTATACACATGAAATTTGAGTTGTGGTTCATATGTATAGATGAAATTTTAATTTTGATTCAATTGTACACATTTAAATAAATGAATACATATATTTATTTTCATATCGAAACAATATAATTGCTTGTGTATGCAATTTATTAATATAAAATGATGCTAATTCAATAATGTTAGTAATTTGTGAAAATTAAATCAAATCGAAATTTTATGTATAAAAACGAAAAAATCTAAATTTATGTATGCCATTGTACATTGAACCAAAGTTCATGTATAGCTTTAATATTTATCCATTTGAAATAATAAATTAAAAGAATTTCTGTATAGAGTGATGCTATTTTGTTTACTAAAGGAGAATCTCAATGGAAATTTGATAGTAATTCTATAATCATAAAAAATGCATTATGATAAATTAAGTTTTTAACATTTATATTTTTTGTCAATTTGATATTTGTTTATTTTAATTAAATTTGGCCTTGAATCTTTTTTGTTTTTGCGATCAAGTGTATGTACAACCTTTTTTGCGGTCAAGTGACAAATGAAAGTATTCAACAAAAACTAACAATAATCACATTAACAACAACAATTAAAAAAATTAAAATTTTAATCAATATTCAAGAAATTTAAGAATATAAAAATAATATATTTTAATTTCGTTAAGAATTTGTATTAATCAATCTCTAACAATTATTATCAACCCGAATGTTAGCAATCTTATATAAAATTAACTTCTTAAAATCATTCAATCAAAAAAACTTAAAATCTTGCATAAAAATCTTATTCTATCATAAGCAAAGGCACGATATTAATTTTTTTTAGAAATTAATCAATAATGAATGTCAAATTCACCAAAACTAATATTATTACACTTAAATTTGTAAATAAATAGCAGTATGGGGAGTACGGTTGATCCCATAGAGACTGAGGTATCTAAAATTATCCTTTCGATTTAATCAAGTTGCGCATCTTGGCAGCTATTGTGCCAACGATATGTGACGGTTTGTGCAAAAAAAAAAGGGGAAATTTATATCTAATGAAAGTATAAGTAATTGAAATAAAAATAATAGTGAAAATAGGCATAAATGAAATTAAATTAAATCAAACAATATGACGGTTTGCTCTTGTTTCGAACCGATCCTTGATAACAAATTTTTTCCTTCAATCGATAAGTTAGTTATAGTGGTCGAGAATATCTCAAACCACCAATCCTTCCGTGTATAGATTAATTTCAGGAATGCCCAACTACTAACCCTTATCGAACGAACAATCACGAAACACACGTTCATAATTTATCTCTACAGTGGTCTTGTGAACTATAAGGGCTCCACTCGAACTAATGGTCTCAATCGCGTGAATTGTTTAGATCAGATTGCTATTTCCCTTGATGGATCCGACCAACTACTTAATTGGACACGCCAATGTGTTCTTTGGTAGACTGAATATGATAGATCGATGGTCGATTCGGTACTTCCAACTATATGTCTATCAACACCAAACCTACGAGTTCTTTTTACTTAGTGCCAATACAACTTTGTGAAACGATAATGTCTATCATCTAAAATGGAGAAATAACAAATATTATAATGAAAGTTTTTAAATGAGAGTTTGTCCGAATTATTTATCGACCTAAAATTAGATGGAAATTTAGCTACTAATGAAAATAAGCCTATTCAATGAAGATTTTAACAAATATTAATTAAAACTAAAAAAATAAAATAAAATAAAATTGAAAGGAAAATGAGCAATGTTGCTCAAGACAAAGAAAACCAAAAACAGAACGAAGAAATTGAATTCAAGGCACAGGGGCTCCCCCTTCTCCTTCTGCCCCCCCAGAGCGCGCGCGCGCGCGTGCACACGTATATATAATATAAAGGTTCTACTTAAACTCATTAATCTAAGAGGAGTTATTTAAGACTAAAATAAAATAAAAAATAAAATACTAGAAATTAAAAGTATTATCCTAAAATAAAATAATAGGAAATTAAAATATTATTTTAATAAAAAATAAAAATGTTATTTTTACAAATAAACCCCAAAAATAAATTATTGTTTATCAACTTTGTTTTTGGCCAAAAACTTTTACAATAGTTCACATCTTCGACTCTTTTTTAACTTTTTGAATTTTACTTTTGCACTCAATCAAAAATCAAATAATAAACCCAAAATTAATGACACATCGTTTAATAATTTATCAAAATTAAACACAATAAACACAGGAGTATTATCAATTAATAAAACTTTAAAAGAAAAGAAAAGAAAAGAAGAGATGCTATCAAGAAAAGCCTACATGAAAGATTAATCATCCATCTTAATTGCATTAAACATGTTTAAACTATCCTTCTTTACACAAGGTTAAAAAGGAATATTATATTAGCCTTTCAATTTTTTGGGATAAATGTGTTGTTGGTGGATATAAATTAACCAACAAAACCTTCATCCCCAAACATCCTAAAAGACTAATATACATTTATGGTTAATTGCATTAAATGTATTTAAACTATCCCTCTTTAAAATATTTTAATTAAGTTTGGTATGTATATTTTGTTAGTTTAGTAGTCAATTTAGTCGTTAAATATTAAATTGAATATGATGTCGAGTATATTTAAAACACGGGAATCAAATTCTAAACATGTGTGTACATATTTATCTCATAAACAATTTGAATTTGACATGTTAGAAAAACAAATAGTGAAAATAGAATTTAGAAGTGGCTATTCTTTTTTCTAAATAACTTAGATTCGAGTTGTTTATACAATACACATGTGTTTATAAATATGCTCAACTATAGATTTGAGCTAACATTTAATTTGACAACCAAACTAATGGTTAGGCTGACAGAAAAACCTGATTAACTCGATAATGATATTTTAAAAACTCACTTAAATTAAATAAATTAATCTCTAAAATTATGCTCCAAAACATTTATTAAAATATTATGCCTTGATTACCCTCCTAATTGAGCATATTTGCCTTGGTTATTTGTCACCAATAACACCCTATTCCATATTGAATCAGCAACCAAGGTTTTTAATTTATTTTAATCGAGTTTTCAAAATATAAGTAGTGCATCAATCTAATTTTTACATTAATTTAATTATTAATTTAAGTATTAAATGTTAATTTAAATACGAGGCATATCGAAACGGGTCAAGCTCCTCTCCATTTTTTTTATCCATTACTATTTAATACAAGTTTAATTATCATTCGTAAATATGACTTAAATATTTTATTTGTGAGCCCTACACACATGATTGGTGATGCTTAGTATATTGAAAAGTAATTGATAAAAAAATAACGGATTTTATTTCAACAATTTAAAACTCAACCTAGTATTTTTTCATCCAATAAATTTTTAATATACTAATCATCACCATTCAAATGTGAAGTATCCATTATTGAATTGTGAATGTTATACTGATTAATGGTGATTAAACTTATATTGCTTAATAGTGGACACAAAAATAATGAACAGGAGTCAAACTCGGATCTCAATCCATTTAAAACACAAGGATTAAATTGTAAACATGTATGTAGTTACCGTATGGACAACTTGAACTTGATGTGTTAAAAAAAGTGACAATTAGAATGATGATTTCTTTTAAACACCTTAGATTCAAGTTGTCAACCCAATAAGTACACATGTGTTTATAATTTGATTATGGTGTTTTAAATATTCTACACATCTGATTAGAGTTTGCATTTGACTTAACAATCAAGCTAATGGGCGGGTTGATGGAGTATATTTAAAACATGATGATCAATTTGTAAACATACATGTAGTTACAGCATGAACAACTTAAAATTGATGTGTTAAGAAAAAATAGTGACAATAAAATTGGGTTAAATCATTTTTTGGGGCTTGAGTTTAATAACTTTTCTTATATTTGAGTTTGAACTTTTTTTTAGTCTAAGTTATGCCCTGAACTTGGCAATTATCCCAACATTGGGACTTGTGCTTTTTTTATTATCCAAATTAATCTTTGAAAACTTTAAAGTTTAAGGCTTAATATGGGAACAATTGATAAGTTCAGGACCTAACTTGAACAAAAAAAATTCAAGCCATAGTATGAAAAAAGTTGTTAAGTTTAAGCTCCAAATAATAATTTAACCTTAATAAAATTTAGGAAGGCTTGTCTTTTCTAACTCGTTAAATCCAAGCTGTTGATTCAATAGTTATGCTCATATTTATAATTTGATTCAATAGTTATGTTTATATTTATGATTTGATTATCATATCTTGTATATACTCTACGTCATATTTGAGTGGTATTTACTTAACAACCATGCTAATAGCTAAGTTAACAAAAAAAAAAAAGAAAAAAGAAAAAAAATCTATTGATTTTATACTGATACTTTAATAACTAGTTAGAGCATCATGTTGGTCTCCTTTTATCTCTTTGCCACTGTTAGCTTAACTATGAAGCACAAATGCCTCATCAACACTACAAAATTCTCACTTTAGTATGTTTTAACGCGAAAAAAGATTTTAAAAAAAAACTTTATAATTAATGGTTAGTTTATTACCTGGTTTCATGGGGTTTATGCTTCATGGGGAGCTATTCTTGATCTTTACACCACTGCTGATTTTGTTGAAGCTGTATTTGTTGCATGTTCATTTGATGTAATGGCAAAATGGAACCCAACTTGGCTGCTGTAATTATTGCAGGTTTGGCGGTGCTCTTAAACCCTGGCAATGGCATCTTCTTATATATGGAACATTGGTGCATTGCATTTGCAGGGACAGGGAAGATTTGGTCCTATGATAATTGTGAAGTGTAGTTATCACCTTCCCATATAATTTGATTTCCTTCTAAATTCAGAATTTCGGAGATGACTGTACGTCCATTTATATCTAATATATATCAACAGATAGTCCATTAGAAACTTGGTACAAAAGATTATACCTTCATAAGATGCCTATTTCCATATATAGAAAACTCTCCTACTTTTGTTCTTTTGTTGACGGTTTAATTTTGAATTGGTTAAAATATGATGTAGGTACATGTATCCTTCTTATATTTAGAATTTAGTCCCCCTATTTTTTGGATTTAAAAAATCAAGTTTAACTGTTAATATTGTTCAAACCATTATGTTAAATTTAGGTTCATTACATCATTATTTTTATTGTTACATGGCTACCAAGTGAGTATTTGTTTAGTTCAAAATGTCAAACCTTTGAATTTAACCAAAAAAAAAAAATTAATGGTGATAACTATTTGACTTGAATTTTGACATCTAAATAGTAGATGGATTAAATTCCCGAAAATAAAATTAGAGGTTACGAAGAGTAGAAGGACTTGGAGTATATTTTAACCTTTTGAATTTTATCTCTTTATTTTGAGAAAATTGAAAAGTTAGTCCATCTACTTTAATTTAACCAAAATTTGGTCTTCATGCTTTACGAAAACTGAGAAGTTAGTCCAATAGTCCATAAATGCATGGAATTGATTTGTTACTTTGACTAATTTATTGTATATAAATTGTTGAATTGATTTTTTGGTTAATTATTTGCACATAATTCCTCAACGACTAATTTTTAGGTTTGCAATATAAGGACATTTTCTATTTTTGTAAAGTACGAAAACCAAATTATAACAATTTAAAGTAGAAAAATCGTAATAATTAGAGTTTGGAGAAGTTGACACAAGGTCTAGTTCCAAATTAAAACACATACATTTATCTACACCCTAAATTTATTGATTTTGCCTATTGGATATTCGTTTAGTAGCAAATAGATGAATTTACTATTGCTTACAAAATAGAGATGGACAATATAAAATTGTTTTCGCAATTTGGAAACTTTTTACGTTTCTAGAGTCATGTTTTAAGAGTAATCCGCTACAAATCAACAAGTACAAAAGATAATTTAAGTTTAAGCCACTCACCAAATTGCAACCTCACTCCTATATTTCAAAGTTCAAACTAGGTTACCCCCACAAAGTTTCATCCCCTAAAAGCTTAGTTGTAAACCGATGAAAAATCAAGTTAAACAAATTATGCACTAAATAGAGGTCCTTAATGAACAAATAGAAGTCTTCTCTTTCATGTACATAATAACCTAAATAAGCCAACCATAAATAAGTATAAAGTATATTGTTAAATTACAATCAATATGAATTTCTAATCTCACAAAGTAACCACCAAATAAGTCTTCAATAAAAAGTATATTAGCAGGATCTAATTTTGATTATATTGAAAGTCTTGATGCATTCCTTACTTCACTTGGTTCTTACTTGAATTATCTTCAGTAATGATCTACTAGAACCCCTCAAAGATCATCAATTAAAAGTTCAAACAATTCTCATTAAAACATGTCAATCAGATAAGGCAAGTTATAATAGCTTGCCAGATGTTCCTTAAGTTTCAACTGGCGTTGCATCTAATAGTTGTAACTGACACTAACAATCCCTCCCTTTGGCATTGTTGAACAAAAATATAGTAACACATCAAATAAGGTAAGTCAACTCGACACTTCTCCTTAACCCATCTATTCGACTATGAATTTTAACTATGAGATCAACTATTAATGTGAGACCAACAATACCATAACCGGCAAGCAATTATAATCCCTATCTCCCTCTTTTTGGCTAAAAAGTGCAAAGGATTCACGGTCATAAAACAAACAAATCTTGTAATGTTGAGCACGAGTCATTTGTCGTTAGAGAAGTTATAGTTGGAACTCATGATACTGAATATTCTCATCAAGGGAGAATATTTACGAATCCAAATTTTATATCAGTCTAGCTTGTGAAGTGCTCAAAATTCTAGCAGATGTTGAGCTAATTGCAACTAAAGCAACAACCGTGGCTCATCATCATCTTTAGTATCATTAGCAAGAACGTCCATTTCAGTATCAACTGCAACATGCTTTTCCTTCTTCCATTCCGAGGAGTATTTCAACTCAGGTAACATTGGCTCATAGACCTCAGACTTTTGCTTCATGAGGGATGAAAAAGGTAAAGCTACCATTGTATTCTTCATATCTGCATGCCCAGTTATTTGATTAAAAATCAATTGACCAAGATCAAAGGGAATGAATGATACAACCTTGTGTAGTAAAGTAAACATATTTTTTGTAACCACATTTTCTTCACGAAGGAGTTCATTGACATGACACTCCTTAGTTGAGTCTTACTCTTGCACTTGAAGGTGACCCACTCATCAATGGCGCCAACTATCATATCGATTGTCCTGTTGACATGCATTTTTTCTTGTTATTTTATCCCGTCTTTTCCGACATAATGGTCCTGTTTCATTTTGTCCCGTTGGTGAGCAGATTATCTCACAAATTGCTTAAGCTATCATCGTTTGACAACTTCTTCGATGGCATCCTTAAGATAAACACAAGCCTCCACATATGTCCTGTGTCACCATGAAATTGGTATATTTTTTAAGATTATAATACGTGGACTCAAGGATCCCTCTCTTGCAACCTGTCTACAGTTGTATGCATGCTCCTGAGTGTTCAAAGAGTGTAATTGTCAAACATGTTGTATGGTTCTCCCTCTCGCCTTTTCCGGTATACTACATTTGATCGAGCCCTGTTATTTTTATCCCTACGCTACTCGAGAGAATATGGAACTTTAATTTCATAGGCGATGTTAAAAATGCAATCACATGTACTTGAGTTGTATTTAGAAAATAAAAATAAATAAATAAACCACGATGAAATTAAAAAGAAATAATAATCCTATAGTCTCTCATGAATTAATACATGGTTAATTAGATATTTTTTCTATCAACAAATAGCCCATTAAAAAGTAGAAACACAAGATCATTTCCTTGCATAAGATGCTTATTTCCATATACATAAACTATGAACAAAATCAAGTTGTCTGAAAAGAGAAAACTCCAAACTTTTTTATTCATTAGCTGGTAACATTGACACATAGTAATTTTTGGTGAAGCTGGCATGAGGCTTTAGTTCCAAATAGAAACACATACAGGTTCTGTAAGAAGACAAAGCCTTTGTCTTAACTCTTAATTTGTAGAATACCAATATTAACAACTCGGTGCCTGCAATGCCTATGTAAGAAATAGTTAATCACAAATATACGATGCCAAATGTTTTTTTTATATATATGCATATAATCACAAAACATGTTTTTTTTTTTCTTTTTCCAATTACAGTATAGATGAGGGAATATCAATACCGAGAGTTAAATTTTGATTTTTGGACTGCCAACAAAATAGCCTTTAAAATATATATTAAAAAAGCTTATGAAATAACCCAAGAATAAACAAAGAGAAAGGGGATTAAGATAATATTTAAAAATTAAGTAAAATAAAATATCTTAATAAACAAAGAAATTAATAAATTGGACATCTATAACTTCTTTTGTAATTTTGAATTTAATTTTGTCAATTCATCATTTGTATTAAATGTAAGTTTTACTATTCAAATTTAAATCTGTACGGAATAAGTTATATTTTAGAAAATTCCCAATCCGCTTCAACTTTTGGAGATTAGTTTAGTGTAGCATTGCGATTATTAATTTTATTTTTTTATACAATGTTTAGAAGCATTTATAGTCTCTCTCTAACTCTTATAATGCGCTTCAGTGTACTCGAACCCACAATCTCTTGTAATAACAACAATATCAATACCGAATAAATTAATACTCAACTGATTAGTTTTTTTATTAATTAATTTTGCATCTGAATTGCATGTCTTACAGTGCAGAACATGGACATACTGTTTGTGATTTGTTCCTTAAGATAATGAAGTTTTTTTTTTTTTAATTCCAAAAATAGAACCATTCTAATTCTAGGTATATTCAATAAATAGTGGTCAATAATTTCACATTAATCCGTTTGCCACAGTTCGTGGCACACATACATTAATTAATTATTAGCATAAGAAAGAGAAACATATACTATATTTAATAAGTATAAAATTGTTGCATGAATAAAATAAATATATGTGGGTATGATTATTGAATAAATTTATACTAATATCATCTAAATTACATACAAAATCTGCTACCGAGTTAGCATTAAGAGTGAAATAACACCTAATCAATAAATTATGAAAGAATTTTTTAAAAATACCCACAAAACTCTAAAAGAAAAGATATATATTTCATAATCATAAACTGTTACAAGAATAAAATAAATATTTGTGTATTATAACTATTGAATAAATTTATATTAATATAATCTTAATAAAAAATAAATATCTTATACTTAGTTAGCATTAACAGTGAAATAACACCTACTCAATTTCTAAGAAAAAGAAAACACCTACTCAAGAAATATTAAAAGAATTAAGATCAAATTTTGTATAAGGTCCTTGTACAATGTATTTTTATCAATTTAGTCTATCTTCTATAATTTGATTACTTTTAGTTTCTTTACCAATGTTGTTGGAATTAGATCGAACTTATCGGTCGGACTAAGAATTGGTCGATATATCGTCCGAACAGAAATGTTAAACTAGCTTTCTGAGTAAATAACTCAGAATCGATAAGAAATCGAAAATCGAAATAAAGAAAACCAATGATTGAACTAGTTTATAATTTTTTTAATAATTCTTATGAATTTTTAATTGTTTATTTAATTATTATTGGACCGATGATTAAATTGATGGTTTCACCAATTTAATCAAACCATTGATCTAATTTTTAAAACATTACTCTTTAATTTTTAGGGTAAACTGTCAAAATAATCACTTTTGTTTGCCTCATATTACATTTTAGTCACTTATGTTTGAAATGTTACGTTTTAGTCACTTATGTTATCGTTTTGTTACGAAGTGGTCACTTTGCTATTAAATTTTGTTATCTCCCTAACGGGAATCCTACGTGGTAGTCCAAATGGGTTTTAAATACCAATTTGAACGGGAAAATTTTAAATTAATTACACATTGAACTGGAAAAAAAACCATTCATCTACTTTTTCTTTTAGTTTTATTTTTTATTTTGTTTGAAAAAAACTATTCTCATCCCATTTAGACATCCAAGTTGACATTTAAAACTCATTTGGACTGCCGCGTAGGATTACCGCTAGGGAGGCAACGGGGCTTAACGACAGAGTGACTACTTTGTAACAAAATGATAACATAAATGACTAAACTATAATATTTTAAATATAAGTGACTAAAATATAATCTGAGACAAACAAAAATGATTACTTTTGAAGTTTACCCAATTTTTTATAAAAGGTATCAATATGTATATATCACGCCTTTGCATATTTAAAAAAATCATTAATAAAACTAGTTAAAAATTTGATCTTAAAAGAATTAAAAAAATCAAAACTGTAATAAAACAATTAAATTAAATAATATTTCATATATTAATTTTTTTTGGAATCCCACAAAACTCTTTGTTATTTTAATATAAAATAAGGAAAAAAAAAAAAGAAGAAGAAGAAAGGGAAAGTAAATTAAAAATGTCATTTTAGGGGACTAAGAAAGGTCAAAGCTTTTTAGGTCAAAAAGGGGTCACTAACGCACTCTCGCATTCTAATTAGGGATTTGATTATTAGTATTTTCTCAACGCCTTGAAAGCCACCCGCGTGTTTGCTCTCGGACAAAACACCGTATCTTTTTTTCCACAATTTTCAATCCAAATTCTCCAATTTACCCTCCCACGATAATACATAATAATAAATACTAAAATTAATAAATTTTGTTGATTGGGTTTTTATTTTCCTGGAAAAAGAAGAAGAGAAAAACACCCACAAGAGATCTTACATGAAAGCTACTCTGAAAGATTGAGTCTTTCATGCCATATACTTTTTGGGTTCAAAAGGGTAGATTGTGTTTTAGGGTATTTTCAATCTTTCTCTTAGAAAAAAATAATAGAGAAAGAGAGAAAATAGAGTGAATAAATAATAAGATTAAAAAAAAAAAAGTTATAGAGAGGCGCAAATGTTTGAAGAAAAAGGGTGGTCTTGTAGTTTTCCAGAACAATTAGTTGGATTAAACTTGGTTTTTGCTTGCTTTGATGTGCTTATTGCTATTCTTGCTTTTACTCAGGTTTGTTCCCTTTTTGTTTAAAAATTTGATTTTTTTTCTTTTTTTATGTTTTTAGCGAGTTTTTAATTGATGGTGGATGGTTTTATAATATGGGGGAAATGTGGGTAACAATGTGTTCTTTTTTTTGGATTGTTTTGATCTGGGTTTTGCATTACAACTTAGTCTATTTTTTTTTTGTTCATTTGATTGTTATAGAAATTTGGTAACTTGATAGACGAGGGTAATGGTGTATTTAATTGTTAAATAACTTCCATTTTTAGCTAATATAATTGCGTTTAGTATTGGGAAAGTAATTCAAGGTGTTGAACTTGATTGTTGACATGACTGGTTGAACATTGTCTTTTTTCAAGTAACAGATTGAGTTTTTAATTTTATAATTTTAAAGACATGAATTAAGACCCTTTTTGTTACTTATTTTGTTGTCTAACTGGTATTGTGTTAGCTTTTTCCTTGAAACCAACACAGAACTACAAATTTGATGCAACAGTTTGCTTGTTTATCATTATACTGAAAATGAGAGGTGGATAGGGATAGCTTGCACATCGAGAAAGTTACATTTCTCTAGAATCAAAATGCACATGGTCTTAGGAATTCTTGAGTAATATGCCCTATGAATGGTTGATCCTTATCGAATAGGGAGGATCAACCTTAAAGTTTTCCTCGGGTTCAGTATGCTAAATTTGAATCTGAAAATTGCTGGTTGAGTGAGCTGTACTTAGATGACTCGGGTTCTTTTTATCATGAGCTGAGTTTGAAAGAACGATGTAAACTATGAAGAGATTGAATTGACCTCATTCTGAGGTTTTCAGTTTTCCCTAACTTTGTTGCCTGTCATCTATCTTGATGTTTTTTGCAACCTTATTTCTATTTCCATCGATATCTTAGCCGCAATTCTCCCTCTTTTTTTTTTTGGCTCCACCTTTTTGCTTGCAACTATATTTGTTTCAGAAGAACACTGCTGTTTTGAGCTGCCGTAATTTTGACATCCTTCAAGATTACATAGCATTCTAGTTTTACCCTTCCGACATGTTCTATCTGCTATTTTTGCTTTGAATCATATTCATGTAGCTTGTTATCTATATTTAGACTGTTTTGTTGCTATGAAAAACAAATAACCGTTCTGCACTTAGCTGTGTTGGATCACAATATTGATTTTATGTTGTTTCAAAGCAGTGAATTTGACATCCATAGACATCATGCATAGGTGTATTGGTGTCAATGTTGGACTGCGATATGAATATGTGCTGATAGATATGTCTTTTACATAGACAGTATCACAGAAGATAATATTGTACATCAGAATGTTGTTAGTCTGATATTATCAATTATTACGGGTATATTATTTCAATTCATTCTTTCTGGTTTGTTGTTTGTAACAACTGTTTACTCTCACCACTTCTTGGTCAGCTAGCACGGATCCGCTCAAGGAATAAACAGTTAGGATGGACTCGCCAAAAAGTAAGTGTTATGTTGCTTTCTATGACATTTTAGTTAAAATATCATTGTATTTGAATGCCAAGTAATTCATAGGCTAGCTAGTTTAACACGAATGTCATCAGACGAGCTAGTTGAGTGGGGACTAGCACCTTGATTTGATCTGTGAGTCACCTGACCTCTTAAGGCAGAGCTTGGTGAATTGTCCGAACAAAGGAATGTCGGTGACTCTTCTGACACTGCTTGAACTTGGAGAAACTGGTAGGTTAAAATTAAGTTGCAGTTGCAGCATGCATTAGCTCAAAAACTGGGGCCCTAGAGTTGACAGCATGCGTTGCATTAGAAACTTATTTGACCAACATTCCCTAGAATTAAACTTTTTCACAATTGTCTTGGTTGCTTTTGTAATTTCTACACTTTCTTCAAATACCAGAAGAATGGTTGTGTATGCCTCAATCACTGGCAGAAAACCCACGGTTGGACTCCTGTACTTCATTTTAATCTTGTATCTTTTTATCCTCCAAGGAATGTGTGATAAAACATTAAATAATTACTAATAATTTGCTGTAAGCTGTTTAGTGACCAAGTTTGAAAACTAGGAACCTAATTAAGTAAAAATGAAGTTAAATTGTTAATCTATTATCTGGCCCTTGTATGGGACAATCAGCAAATGTGCTGTACCATTTGGGAAATTTTGGAATGGAGAAAAGAAATAATCAAACTTACATATAGTCCAGTTGAGGCAGAAGATAAACTTGGGGTTGAGGTCCAGACGATGTTTATTAAGGTCCATGCTTTCGTGTGCATATATGTAAAGCAAAAGATATATATATGACTAATGTGTTAATTCTTTTCCCCCCTTTCCTCCTTTTCTTTCCTACTTGTTTTTCTTCTCTAATTCGTGTTACATAAAATTTACTATGTTGATTTCTTTTTCTATGTGTACTGGTTTCTTCTTGACCCAAATGAATGTCTATAACAGGTGTTTCATATACTGATTGGAACTACTAATACTGGTAAGAATTTATATTTTACACTCATGTTATCCTTTTGACCTTGCATGCATAGCATGATTTAAATCATTCAAACTGAACTGCCAAATGATCACCTACATGCAGGTTACTTCATTTATTTTGTCTTGAGTCTTGTTGCTGCATGCCGAGGGTGGCTATGCTGGTCTTACTCTTGTGGTTTTGTAGCCATGGGTATGTCTAGATGCTTGTAATAAGATCCCACACTTATTTCTTTCACTGGAGCTGATTAGTTTAAGCACTAACCGATGCAAATATTGTTGCAGCCTTCCCCAGAATTCTATTATTTGCAACATTTCTTCTACTTCTGTCATTCTGGTATGTCTTCTCTTTAACTAACTTATTTGCATTTCTTTGGATGAAATATGGGCATGTATCTTAGATAACTTTTTCAGATATAAGGAAAATGTGATCGCTAAAATCGGAGATATTTGCAAGAATCTAGATATGTTCTTTTGTTAATAGAAAAAAAGAAAAGGGAGATCGATTTTAATGGTTTCATGTCTTGACCAATTAATATAATGGACAGCTTTTTATTTTTATTTTTTACTTTTCCCTGGGTCATCAATTGCAGTGGTACTGAAGCTTAGTGTTTTCATAAGTCAGGATAATATCCTTTGATAGTTTTAGTTACTATCATATTTTCTTTCAGAGTGAAATTAGTGTTTCTTCATCAGCTATACCCCATGTCTCTCTGGCGGATTTTTTATAGGGTCGACCTCTGTCACCAGGCAGATGATGAAGAGGAAGAGGATGATGAACAGGGCTTTCTAGAAGCTTTAATACAAAATTCTTTAAATAGACCAAGGTCTTCGCCTGCAGATAGTCGCAGATCATGTTATCCTTTCCGTTTAATTCATGTTGGAAGCCGTCAAAAGATAGTGATTCTGGTATAGTGATATATTTTCTTCTTTTGTTTCTTGTCACAGTCTTCATGCGAAATTATTTTGAATGTTTCTATTATTCTTGCTGTTACCTAATGTTTTTGGTCTCATTAATTCTGTTTTTCTATGACCAGGTTACTGTTCTTGTATTTCTTCTTATGATGACATTTGCCGTGCTAATCTGGATTGGAATGGAAGAAAATCCTATTGATTCATCAACCGTGTCCCGGGTATGAACCTCTAAGAAGCTATTTTCTTTTGAGCTATTTTTGTTTTCTTAGAGTACCATCAATAAGTCTGATTGTCAGAGAGAAGGTTTTGGTGGAGAAAGTATTTGCAATTTTTTTTCCTTTTAGTTTATTGCTTAGAAAATTAAAAGAGACAATGAAAACTTGTATTTATGGAATTTCTTTCTGATCTTTATTTCTTTTATTACTATCTATCTCCTGCAGGTTTATGTAGATCTTTTTGCTACAGCAATACTATTGCTAGGTGGAGCATTAGCATGTTATGGTAAGCAATTAGCATTTATATATACTTTTCTTTTTCTTCATAATGTTCTAATTTTCTTTTTATATTATTTGAAATTTTTTCCCCTATCGGGATAACTTTGTGATTGCAAAAATGCCTAACATCAGGCTAACCAGACTTTATTGTTCCTCGTATTTGAACCAAATACTAGAAGTCATATGTGTCAGCTCCCCCATCCATAGTATCTAACTGCATTCTAGTTTGCTGATTAAGCTGTAGTGCAGTTGGTACCGTTGCCATTCTAGCAATTAGGAGGATGTGGGGTCAAGTATGCTTAAGCTCGTTTTTTCCTCGGATTTAAGGGTTGGAGAGGTATTATGGGTAGAAATAGGCATTGTATCAAAAACAGCATTCTAGTTTGATGGGTAATATGACTTATGGCTGGCCTAAATGTCTGAAAATTTTATTGGTTAGTCTTTGTAATCAATTGACTAGTTTGTACTTCTTAAATGTCACCAGAATAGGTGAGTCCTTTTATCTTACATATTTTCTTCTCTCTTAAATAGAGTCATGTTTTTATTCTTAGGGCTTCTATTATGTCGGAAAATGAGGAATGTTAGATCTGAAAGAGCTTCATCGGAGATCTGGAAGGTATTGTCATACTAACCTTCATGTTTTCAACTTTTTGTGCCATTTTCTTTGTTCTTCTCATTTTGTTCTCAAGTTAGAATATTTACCATTCCTTGGCCTTTATGTTTACCTTTGATGCATATATCCGGTGGCTTTATAGTTATCTTATTTCTTTGCCTTAAATATTTCATGTGGTTTTCGTAGGTTGCAGGTTTGGCCATTGTATCTGTTCTAAGTTTTACATCAAGTGCTTTAGTGGCTCTTTTTACTGATATTCCGGTACACAGCTCTCTACTGTTTGTTTTTACCATGTTTTATTTTCTAGCTTATTGAACTTAAATCGTGTTTTTGTGATTGCAGGTGCTGTATCACTGGCATGAACTGCACATAGATGGTGTTTATACTTCTCTTTTACTTATTTTATATTATTTTATAGGTATTTCCTTCAACTCTCCCTTAAGTTTCAAAGGTTGCTCCTAATTAAACTAACGGCTTCCAATTGTCGTTTATGGAAATCAGCATTTAGAGCACGGAATATCCTAAACATTTTATACTATTTGATCCATATCTAGCATCAAATCTTTATTAGAAATATTTTATGTGCATTTTCATGTTTCTGAATATTCCGCCTCATCTAGCAATAGCCATGATTATGCTTTCTTGACAACAGAATTTGAAACAGTGAAACATAAAAGCTCTACTGTCCTATCTTTTCATGCTTTTGGCTGCCTTATGGAAAAAAGTATGTCACGATGTTGAGTTTATAATGTGATCTTCATTTTGCTTTTATAGGTTCATCGGTGCCCTCAGCTTTTGTATTATGGGTCATGAGAGAATTACCGCCCATGTCAATAGCTAACACACAAGAAGAATCAACGACAGTAACTTTCATTACTGATAGTTCAGCTCAAATCCGCCGTCCTCAGAACTGGACTACCTCTGCAAGCTCACAGAATCAGGTTCATGTCTTCTTTGTTTATACATTAGGATTATGCAGAATTTGCTTAGTCATGCATATTTTTGTTCTCGATGTCAGCCTGATTGTTCAACTTTCACTTGTATTTAGATGAGAGATGCGATCTTGCTATTGCTACCTACCAGTACCAGGAATTTCTTAGCATAATATTATCTTTATATCAGATATACCTCATGGAGTGGTTCTGATATGATATGATCAGGGACTGGTTTGTACAAAATACTACCCAAATGCTAATCGAGTCAATGGTAGCTGAGAATTAAAACCGATAGCTTGTGCTGATGTATATTTAGAAAGGGATAAGGCAACATTTAGTCCATGAACTTAGCAACTTTTCCAACTTGGTCTCTGAACTTTTTTTTTGTCCACATTATTCTTGGAACTTGCAACTTTTTCCGATTTTGGTCCCTGTATGACGTATTCTGAGATTACGTCACGTCATCACCTAATTTTTTTATAAAAAATTATAAATTTTTATAAAAGTTGTTAGGTTCCAGTACCAATGTAGACCAAAAAAGGTTCAAGGACTAAGTTGGGAAAAGTTACCAAGTTCAGGACTAAATGTTGCTATACCCCATTTAGAAATGTAAAGATTGGATGATGTCAAGTTCTTTCAGTTTCGAGAAACAATAGCTACATATTCAATAGTCACCAAATCTTACATCAGTTAGTTATATTTTTGTTCAACTGTTGCTGAAGAATGATTCTTGTTTCTGTACAAGGCCAGTTTAAAACGATACATGGAGCGTTGCTCTTTCGCCTCTATGATGTGTTTCCATAGTGACTTGCATTGCATGCGGTTGATATTATTGCATGAACTGCAACATCTTTTATACTGCACCCCACTGCTAGGTGACTTGAACTTCTTCGTGAGTGCAGGTATCAAGAGGTAGTCCTATATAATTTATCTTTTCATACAAAAATACGTGCGGTTATCTTCTTAAGCGGGCAATGTGAGCTCGGAATCAGAACAACCGGATCAAATAAAGAGTTCAGATTGCCGAAATGAGCAGAGTGATCAAAAGGGTACAGTTGCTGACTTTACAAGGCAGTCGGAATACCATCCGAAAGGTTGCCATTGCCATGTTTTGACATTTTAGAGAATGTAAATAGCAACGGAATGCTAGATGATTTTCTTCCCATAGTTGGTCCAATTGTAAAAACAATTTGATTTGCCACTTTAGCATTCACCACACTCTGTAGGGTAACATTAGCAGCTTCCTTTTATTCATCCTCCTCTCATGTCTTGCCTCAACCCCATATATGTACACTTTTTTATATTTATGTTGGCATATATAATGATTATGGTGTTGATTCTAGGCGTCACTTGCTGCAAAAATAAGCCAGCCTGTTTCACTAAAAGTAGCCTCACAATCACCGAGAGTCAACTGTGTCCACCCTTGCATCGTTGGAACCCTATTGGCTGATCTGCGGCATGGGTCTTGTTGGTGGCCAATTTAATGGACATGCTTTTAGCACCTTTCGTGGGCCTCCTTTTTTATTTAGTAGCCATTACTTTTGGTCATATTCAAGTAAGAGGAAAGAGTTAGTTCCCTCCAGTTTCCACTTGTTTTATTCCACTAGTCTCCACCACTTCCCATATAACATAATATAAAGCTGAGGAAATCAATTGAATGTTGAAAACTAATTAGTTACAAATGATGAGTGATGCCAAAGGAAATCCAACTACACCATACAAGTTGATCCAACATGCTTATACACTCTGACAATTTACGTTTTACAATCCATGTGTAGGATTTTGCAATCTTTTTTCAATAATAAGTTTGAATTTATGTTTTCCCTTTAAAATCCCTTAAAAATGCAATGCATCTTCTACTACATCTAACACTTGTTGATTTATAACTACTACATCTAACACTTGCTGATTTATAATATGGAATAAAGCGTTCAATGAATAATTCAAATTTTTGTTCAATTCAATCATGTTAATTAATAAGTTTGTTTAAAAATTATTTATTGTTTGATTATTATATAATTAGTAATATTATTACATATGTGCTTATTTTACTTATACATAATATAATTATTAAAATTTATACTTAAATTATTTTTACATCTAAATATATATTTTTTGCCAAAATTTAAATTTAGATGTTTAAATATTATTTATTATTATTATTCATGAACATGTTTAATTATTTATTCATGTTTGCAAATATATATGTTTAATGTTTGTAAATATGTCCGTTTAATGTTCACAAACTCACGAACATGTGTACTTTTAAATAAACAACTACAAAAACAATTTTGAAATTCTTAACAATCATAAACCGAACACAGGCTAACTTAAAGAAAAACGAACATAAACAACAATTCGTTTATTTGGACTTGGTTCATTTATAAGTAACTCAATACATGCCAGGAACTAGAAAACAGGCAAAAAGGTAGGGCGGTGCGCCACTATAAACCATTACGTACCTACTACCGGTTACAAGGATTGTGGGGGAGAGAGAAAAAAGTAGTCTGCAATTGCATGCATCACAATGAACACTCATGTCCCCCAATAACATCTAATCACAAAGCAAAGACTGACAAACCGGATCATGCACTACATAAATATAATTGATTCTCTCATGAGGGATTTAACAAGAAGTAATCTTGTAACATTTATTCCTAACTGAGAATAAACATAAATTACATACAATACAGAAATAAGACAGTTGAAAGTAGAAACTACTAGTACAATAACATTCAAAGCAACTGCTTGTGCCATAATGATATTAAAGGCAGCTAGAAACTTGGTACTTGGTGCTACTCATATTACACAACCAGAGTTCATGCATACAACACAAATATTGATTCTAAATACCTGTCTTCATTATTTCTAGACTGCAAACCATCAGAGAGAGGCCAGTTATGGAGTGGTATACAAAGGTGAGAACTTCATCACCATGATTTGGGTTCAATCTTCATATTTGAAATTCCCAACTCCGAGCTTCTGTACTTCAACCTTGAGAGACTTGAGGTACCTAACAGCTCCATCGAGAACAGCAACAGTATCCATCTCATCAGCACCCGGAACGATTCCCCTTAAAACCTTCACCATTTTCTTCATTTTCAGTCGCTTAATTTCAGGGTCACAACAGCTGCTATTACCAGAAGACTTCAGAGTATAAGAGGAAGACTTGTTCTTTTTTGGTTTCGAGCCATGAGCAGAGCGAGAATCAGCAGTGTCAAATTCATAATTTCCAAAGGTCCGGGCTGTGCTAACCTCTTCCTCATCATACTCGACTTGTTCTTCCTCTTCCAAGCTAAGCAGTGCATCAATATCATCCGAATCCTCTTTCAGAAAAGAGGATGTTTCTTCTCCCACATCATAAACATCTTTCCTCTCATACTTGCCATCATTGTAATTTGCAAAAACATTTAATCCATTACCATGAAACTTGTTTGTGATAGCTGGGTTGAACAAGACTTGGTTCCTATTATCAGTCTGATTGAAAATAACAAAGTTCTTGGGACAAACCTCAGAGGGTTGAAACTCAATGCCATGGAGGGGCGGTAAGGGTTTTGCACATGGAGGAAAAACTGGTCCAAAAGCAGATGCAACTGGGATATGCATGTAATTATTGCCCACTTGATCTGCAAGTGTGGGCACTGCTTTTTGGGGGTAAAATTGTTGGTCACTCTGCATCTGATTTTCTACTTAACGAGAAGTTTAAACTTGGCTTTGAACTTACAAGTATTTATTTTTAAGTTGGAAGGAGGTTTATAGCTATAATTACGGAAAGACTACAGACTAAAACTAGTGGATTGCCATCAAAACAAGACAAGAGCTGCCTATCCCCAATTTCCCATCAACAATATCAGATATTTCATTCTTTGAAAGCCTATGTATAAAACAACCAAATGGAAGACTCCCCCAGATCCCAATTTCCAAGAGTTGCTAACTACTAGACTACGTAACTGGTTTTAGCAACTGACGGAAATACTCGGCCTGTGATGGCAAAATAAAAAATAATTAGAACTATAACAAAATGCACACAGAGATTATGTCCAGAGAACAACAAAAATATTCTTTTGTCCACAAATCTATATGGTATTACTTGATTAAATGAACAGATCATAGGAAGCTCGTTAAAATGGTTAAAAGTTCACAAGTTTTCTCCATGTCCAGATTCACTGTGCTCACAATTGCTCAGATTTACTAAAAAAGGTCAATGAAAAATGTCTTGCATTGCTCAGATTTACAAATAACTTATTTTTCTTCACTATGATACCTGAATATGTATGCTTAAGTGTTCACAAATGTGCTTGGTCCGTGCACCTTGTCATAGTGCATTAATTATATCTTGGGTGAATTAAGAAGACATACTTTCCTAATCAGTCAATTGAAAAACTAAAAACCAAGAGGCATATCAACTTAATAAAATCATGTGACCGCAAAATTAGTAATAAAACCACAGTTGACATGGCACACATGGATATATTTAAGACAGTTTTTTTATGCATTTCCAAGGACTCACTGCAACAGCGACACAGAAATCTGAAAAAGGTAAGAAAAACAAATTTACCTGACAAACTTGAACTAATTGATAGTATGCAATAACACCAACGCTCATTTTAATCTTCCCGACTTCCTTAACTGCACGATATCTCTTTATGGTTGCTGCAATGTACATTCTCAAACCTCTCCAACCAAAATTTTATCTATATCAATATCCAACGACGCTAGGTTGAATGAATTGAATCCCCTTCCAATTCCAAATTCAATTGAAATTCACCTACAACAATATAATAATTCCTTATTAAATATGACATACAAAAACAATGCACATTAGGATTTAAACTACATTTTTATTCAGCAAAATTATAACATAAGCAATTAATCGTCACCCCAACCGAATTATAACAAGTGGAATTAAAATTCATAGAAGTTCTAGATTCACAAAACTTACCCAAAATAAATTACAGTATGATAAGAAAGAAAACAACCATTCGAACACGATAAACCAAAGACCACGGCATTTTGTTTATCTTCAGTTCAACCCACAAGGTGATTAATAAATTCTAGCCTGCAACCAAAGAAAAAAAAGAATTAGCACTAATTTAAAAATATTGAAATAGCAGTTAAACCAAGGGATCTTCAATAAAAATAAATCAACTAAACAAAGGCTCAATAATAATTCAAGCTCAGTGGATCTAAGAATCATAAAGGAAAAAGGCAATGAATGAAGTTCTATTTAGTAGCTGATACAAATCTAAGAGAAATCAAAAAGAAAAATAAACATTAAAAATAGCTGAATTTAAAAAGAAAAAAGAAACTCACTTTCGATCAAAAGAAAACATTATTATTTTTTAAATAGTAAATTTCTCAGTAAAACTAAAAAATAAATTGCAAAGGAAATGAAAGAAAGAACACGGAAGAGAAGCATACATACTAGCCAAAAAAAAAAAAAAGCTATATTACTTAAGCCACAATATTATGGTAGCTCAAAATAAGGAAAAAAATCTGGCAAAAAAAAAAGATTAAAATCCTTACAAAATAAATCGAAGGATTGGAGTGGAAGCAGCCAAAAAAGAAGAAGGGATAGGGGAAAATGGTGCTATAAGAAAAAAAAAATCCCTAGATTTGCGCTGAATGAAGTTGCAGAGGTAATTAAGAGAGTGAAGTTGGGTGTGTGAGCAATTAATTTTTCCTCTTTTTTATTTGTATATATAAAAAAAATGGTTAGGATTTGTTATAGGGATAAGTGAAGTTAGGGGGAGTGAAAGGAGGAGAGTTATGAGCCGTTGGATTAAGGGCATTTCCGTATAATGCGGAAGGGAAAGTGACGGTTGGATGCACGCGTGATTGGGAAGAAGAAGCTGTGTGGGGCCGGCTTCACCTGGTTTTTGACGATTTTTGTGTATCGTGGAATCGACGCTTCTTCTTTTTTCTTTTTTTTTGGGTAGCTTTTGTATTGTCCTTTTTATTTTTTAGTTATTATATTATTATTTGCCTAATCAGGTTGAAATTTATCATAATTAATATTATTATTTTTTATATATTAACTTTGTTGATTTTTTTATAATGGATCTAAATTAATTGAGCTTGAAAATTTAAGATTTTTAAAAAATAAATGTGAGTTAAAAGGGGCCAGAATTTTTTATTCTTATAATTTTTGTTTTATGTAGTAAGTGTAAAAATAGTCATGACAGTAAAATTAGATATTCTAACGATATTATTTCGTGAAATAAAAAAAATTAAATAGACCCTAAATGGTAATTTCTTAATACATAATTTTTTTTAATTTTTTAAGTATGAATATTTAAAAAATTGTATACAAATACTTTATGAAAAATGAAAGAAATTTGAAAACAGAAAAATAAGGCCCGTGAAAAAGGGTTGAATTGGAAAATGGGCTAATTTACTTGGATCATTTGAGACCAAACTGGCCGGTGGCTCTCAAGTCATGGTTCGATTTCTTCCTTCGCGTGGCCTGGTAATAAAGGGTTCGCCATGGCTAGTTGGCTACGATGCATGGTTGATGACGACAGCAGTTAAGTGGAGTTAGACCTGATAAATGAGCCTTGTCTTGAAGATCTATCAAAAAGTAAGGAGATTGTAGAGCTCAAATTTTGCCTAGACCCAATAAGTAGAGTCCAAAACATCAACCATCCAATTAGCACCTTATTAAATCGACCATTAACTCCATTACTCCACTAAACCGACCACTAACTCCATTATCCTACTTGCCTGCAAAAAGAAAGAGGCAATCAGTTGTAAAATTTGGCTATAAAAGCCATTCAAAACTATTGTAAAAGGGGGAAGTTTTTGGAGAAAAGGAGAGGAGATACTGAATACGAATACAGATAACAGCGATTGAATAACGGTTTTTATTTTGAAGGATTTGCGCATCGTTTCAATTTGCTCCTCATTTAAATACTACCTTTTGTGAGTTGGAATATTTGTATTTTAAAGCCCTATTCATTTGGGCGCATTTCATTCTAGTCATTGTCTACACTTTAGGAATTCTATTTGTTTACAAATTATCCCCTTAATTTTGTTTTTATTTCCATTGAGTTCTTTTAAAATTCATGTTTTTATATTCTTTATAATTCATTCATTCTTTTTTTTTTTTCCCTTTTCATATTATTTTAACATTTTATTAATTGATTTCACATTATTTTAATTTTTCTTGTCGTTATTTTCTTTTGTATATTTTCATTCTGTTTTATTATATATTTTATTTATTTTTCTCTTCTATGAATATTCTTTAAATATTATATTATTATTTTTGTATATATTATTTATATTAAGCTATTTGTATGTAATACCCCTACCCGTATTCATTGCCGGAATAGGGTGCGAGGCATTACCGGAGTTTACGAATTAAAATTTTTTTTTATTCAATATAGCCCTTTTATAAATATCTAAACTTCCCTGTAATATTAAATCGAGACCAATCCATATCAATCAAATCAATTTAACATATTTTCATGATAGATTCATGCATTTATATAAGATAACGTCATCACATATCTATAATCAGGTTTGTTAATCATACTAATGGCTAACTTTACATTCATTTCACGTTAACATTTACTTTGTTAGCTTATACATGCCATTGGTTCCCAAAATAAAGTTCCTTTATTTACCGAAATCCCGAGGTTGATAGTGTGATGTGTCTCCGACCAAATCCGACCTCCGAGCTCTTAACACTTGATACTTGTTTGTAAACAATAAAAATCTACTAATCCCGAACTTTTTCCTTTCCTCGATCTAGCTTCGTATTTGAATCTTCTGGATTTGGTGCAAAAATTATGAAATACCAGCTTAGAGAACCCTCCTATGGCGTTTTTAGCTGCTGGAATTGAAGAGAAATGAAGAGAAATCTAGATATTTCCTATTTAGTCCTAGTTTTATTTTACCCTTAATTTATCAATTTTTCTGCTGATTTCATACCCTTGTCGTCCAGCCCAAATAACTTTTGGGTCTAATTGCCTTTTAAATCCTTTCTCATTAAACTCTTAAGCTATTTAATCACTCTAGCAACTTTTACATCTATTACAATTTAGTCCTTTTCATTTAATTGACTACCCAAACATTAAAATTTCCTAACGAAATTTTAATACCACATTAATAACATTTCATAAATATTTATAAAATTATTTTCGACTCGGTTTTTACGAGATAGAGGTCTCGATAACTTATTTTTACCTAATTTCTTTAATAATTTTTTTTTTAACTAGCCACTAAATCGATAAAATTTTTCTATCAATATTTTCATACGACTTTCCTATCATATAAATTTTCATGCAAAAATATTAAAATAAATTTCTCTTTAAATCGGATTTGTGGTTACGAAACCACTATTCCGATAACCTTGAATTTAGGCCATTACATTGTATTTTGTGTATATTATTTATTCGTATATATATATATATATATATTGTTTTGTATATCATTTATATTGTTTAATTACAAAATTATTTTTTTTACACTTATATATATATAAATGTTTCCTATATCATCAGCTTAGAATTGTTGTACATTATTTTTTTTTGTATATATATCGTTGATTTTATATTATTTTATGTATTTTCTTTTAAATCTATTTGTGATTATACATTTCCTTTTAAATCTATATATATAATTTATGTCTTTTAAAGTTATTTTGTGATGTATTTTTGTTTATTTCAAATGTTTTTATATTATTATTTCTATACATATATTTATAATAAGTTTTTCATTATATGTATATTATTAATTTAGATAGAACAATATTTTGTATTTTATGCATTAATTATTTTCATTTATTTTATAATCAATTTTAAAGTCTTACATGTATTGTTTGTCTGTATACATATAGTTTATTTTATGTATTGTTCGTTTGTTTATTATTTGTTTTTGTGTGTTTTAATTTAGATATCTGCACATTTGTAATATCGTTGATAAATGATGTAATATATTAACTACGCACATGTTCCATATTAGTTACTTTGCTTTTGGATTTTTATGTATTGATTTATGATCGAGCTTGCTTACTTTGTCATCTTAAATTGTTCATTTCATTTTTTTTTATATAAACCAAATAAATATACTTCACCGCTTTTATAATCATCCTCATTTAAAAAAAATCCCCTTTAACATAAGGAAATGTTCCGTGTTTGAAAGTTTGAGAGATCGTGCCCAATCGTGCTGGGTTTCGACTTTTTTCGTTCAACTAAAATACAGAACATCCTTTGAAAATTTCGTCCATGCTTTTTAAAAATTAAATGAGGCAATATTTCGTATTTGGGGGGTTTGAGGGATCGTGCCCAATCGTGTTAGGTTTCGATTTTTCATTCAACTACGATACAGGATATCCTTTTGACATTTCATCCATTTTTTTAAAATTAAAATAAGGCAATATTTCGTATTTAGAATTTTGATAAATCGTGCCCAATCGTGCTGGGTTGCGATTTACCATTTGGCCAAATAACTAAATATCCTTTTAAAATTTCAAATGCATGAGTTTTGGAAATTACGAAAGGATCTTGTATTGAGGGTTTGAAATATTGTATCTAATCGTGCTGGACATGATATTTTATTCCTTCTGAACGAGAGAATCTCGACTTCCAATTCAAGTTCTCCAAACGTTTTTGAAAGATTATATTTTAAAATCTTTTCAAGTTTTCAACATTAGGGCGTTAATTGATCAATACGGTACCAATTTTGGGCGTTGCGAGAGTGCTAATACTTCCTCGCGCGTAACGACTCCCGAATCCGTCTTCTAGTTTTTCGTAGACCAAAAACGTTGTTTTAATAAACCAAAATGCTTTATTAAAATGATCGACCATAGGGTGACCCGATCACACCTAAACAAAAAAGATTGGTGGTGACTCCATACCTCGTTTAAAAGTCGATCCCCGTTTTTCAAAAGAAAAATGGTTTCGACAAAGATTTTGATAAAAATATAGCCCAATAAATAAATTTAGACAAAAATTAACACATTTTTAAATAGGCTACGCTTTAAATAAGATTTTTTGACTTAGGCCCAGCCTGGCTCAAATTTACCTAGATATTTTTCTATTGTTGTTTTACTATCATTTTAATGTTTTGTTGTCATTTTGTTATTATATTGCTACTATTTTGTTGTTATTATTTAGATATTGTATAATTCTTATTTTATTATTAATTTTGCTATTATTTTAGAGGTATTTGCCTACTAAGTTACAACTATCTTATTATTATTTAAGTATAAATATTTTTTTAATATATTTTCAATTTTGTTGAGAAATATTTTTAGTGTATTTTATGTATTGTATTTTTTAAAATTATTTTTATATAAAAATAATATAAAAAAATAATACAAGCAGACTGAACCGAGTTTGAGTTTAATATTTTTTATCTGAATCGAACTTAAACAAAATTTTAGACATATTTTTCAGATTGAACCGAATCTAAACTTAAAATTTTGTATTAATTTGATTTAATCGGGCCCATGATCGGGTTTAGGTAGAATATCAACCCACCAAATATGAGTCCACCCTGCTGGTAGCAGATAAACTTGATGGTCTGTTGGCACCAGCGGATAGTTTGTATCCAGGCTTTTTCCACGCACCCATAATCATTAGATGCCAACTTTAATGATTTAAACACATTGTAGCCTAAACATGTCTATTTTGCTTTTACAGCTACTAGTTTTAATTTACCATTGCTACTTCACATCATCATGTTATCATAGAAGTGAAGGACTTTTGACCTACATCATACTTTATCGCCCCATCCCTATGCTATATGTAATGCCATTTTAGCATTTTAACTTGTTTTAGAAGGGTCATAAATAAATAAATAAAAGGGTTAAAAATATAATTTTATTATTATATTAACTTATAATTTTATAAAAATTAAAAAAATTAATAGAAATTTTTTTATTTTGGGCTAATATATATATAGAGAGAGAATTTGATGTTAGGGAGGCCAAAATAAAACTAAAAAACTTGGGGTACAAGCATAAATTTTATATTAAAACACTTAAATTAAATTATAATTCTTAAGAAGGATTAACATAGTAATTTAACCATTTAAACTAAGGGGTCCACTTTCCAAACCAATGCCAAGTAGTTTTAGTTATATTCTAATAAAAATTTTGTTGCATTTCAACTATTTCAATGTAATTCGATTCATTTTGATTAATATTGGTCTATATAGTTATATACAAACTCATACTTATTGTTACAAAACATTTTAAATCAAATTTTAATATTTATTATTTAAATTGTTTTTATTTTTTATAATTACATTTAAAAGTAAACGATAATCATTTAAATTAAATTATTGAATTTATTTAATAAATTTAAAATTTGTATTTGCATATAAATTTTATATGCATGTAATTGATGTATATTCACATTTATATATAATATATGGTATTAAGAAACTAAAAATTAGGCGACATTTATATAAATGAAAGGAGATACCAAAATACAAATTATGATACTATCAATACCAAAACAAAATTATTACATCTATATAAGTGTGATACTAATAGCCTTATTTAATTCTCTTAAATGTACTAATCGGATTGACCCGGACCGAACGACCCATAAACATGTTTAATATTAGAGCAAATTACACCAACAGTCACTCAATTTTGGGTAGCTGACAAAACAGTCACCTAGGTTTCATTTCAGTCATTCAACTTTAAAAAAATAACAAAACAGTCACTAACGTTATTAAAAAGTGACAAATCAGTCCCTCATTAGCGTTTTCCATCACAGGCTTAACGGAATAGCTAACGTGGCAGTTAATTAGCTGACGTGGCCAATTATCTTGCCACGTAGGATAAGTAGTCAAAGGGTAAAAAAAAAAAAAAAAAAAGATGATTAGGCATTCTTTGTGCATTTCTTCTTTTTTCTTCTCATCTTTCTCTGCATCTTCTTCTCCCTCAACCTCTTTCTCTTTATGCTTAATGAACTTCCATTAACGATTTTGTAGATGGTTCCATTAACCATTTTGCTTCATTAAGAAAGTGAAAAACAAATTTCAATGCTAATTCATACGTGAAAATAGATTGCATGATCTGAAAGGCTTTGAAAGTAAATCTGAAGCAAGCAGAATTCGATTTCTCATTTGCTACGAATATGTCAACATAAATTGAGGGGAAAAAAGGAGATTAAACCAAACTACCAAAGTGTCCAAGTCTCCCATCAAAACAATCAAAGGATTCAACTTTTGACCATAATAACAAAAACCCAGCTACTAAAACATCACAGGAATTCAATTTAAATCAAGAAAAAAAATAAAAGCACGCAAATTTCCAAACAAAACAATGTAAAGATTCTGAAACACCACAATAAAATTGAAAAAACAAAAAGAAACTTACAAAGCAGTCGTCGTCAATGGTGAAGATATACTTCTTCTTGGATACCATGTAACCAAAGCAACGACAAGCAGAGTCCTTGAAGGAAATGCAAGAAGCCTTAGGACCGAGGATCCTCTTAATATCGTTCCTGTTGTAAAGCTCATAGTCAAAGCCCTCAGGGACCTTGATGGTCTTTGAAGGATCACCATCTTGAACAATGATGAGATGGTAAGGCTGAAAGAATGGCCTCCACATCTCAAGAAAGTCCAAGTTCCTTATGGTTGGTATAACTATGTCGAGCTCATCTTTCAGCAGAGCCACTGCTGGTGCTGCTGCTTGTGTTGCTGTTGCAGGCTCTGCCATTTTCACCGCAAAAAGGATAAACGATAAAAGGAAAAGTGAAAAAAGCAGAGTTTTTTTCTTTCGCAGTTATTTTGAGGATTGATTGAGAGGAAAAGAGCTTGTATGCGAATATAAGGAGAGGGAGACTGAAGAGTCACGTGAGAAACGAGTGAGGCTGCACGATTGGAGGGAGATACAAAGGAGAGAGACAAGTTAATTGGTAACGTCAGCTAATTAACAGCCACGTGAGCTGTTCCGTTAAGCCTGTGACGGAAAACTTTAATGAGTGACTGATTTGTCACTTTTCAATAACGTTAGTGACTGTTTTGTTATTTTTTAAAGTTGAGTGACTGAAATGAAACTCAGGTGACTGTTTTGTCAGCTACCCTAAAGTTGAGTGACTGTTGGTGTGATTTACCCTTAATATTAACATGACGAGATGAAAATTGGTGTTTTAAAGAAAAATTTATATTAACATTTTAATGAAAATAGTTAATAATATTAATTATTTAAAATAATTAATATAATTGAGCTATTTTTATATAAAATTTCTAATATCACAATTTAAAACCAAAATTAACCCACAATCATTTTTTCACATAATTTTTTATATAATATTCGGTTATTACATGCCGATTAAGTTTTAGTTCAATTGATATGGACATTATTGCCAATATAAAAGGACGTGAGTTCGAATGTACTGAAGTGTATTATCTTTCTATATATGGATTAAGACCTATGGATTGTTTTTAACATTATATAAAAAAAACCGATTATTACATTCATAAAACATATATGGACAACAAACCAGAATAGATATTGATTAAACATTAAAACAAAATTTTATTGCAAGTTTTGGATTTGAATTTTTATTTCTAATATATTTTCTAATTTACCCTTAATTAGTGATGGCAACACAGCGGGGCGGGTCGGATTTTTGCCTGTTCGACCCTAACCTGATACTTTATTGTTATGCCCTGATTTCAACTTGATTTTAATCTTAAAAAATTTAATCCATTCTAAACCCAAAAATTAATTGTATACCGAAACACCATTTAATTTCACCCAAGCTTAAATTAAAATAAAATATTTAAAAAGAAATTGGCACAACTTCACATTGGAATCATTCTTTTAGTGGGGATTTGAATCAGTAAAAAATATACATTACATCACAAAAGAAGAAATAATGAATGAAAATGAAAGAGAAACTTGAGAAAATAAATTAAAAAGAGAGGAGGAGAATAACCGGTATGAAATGGGAGTAAATATGGTAAAATAATACTAGTAGTAATAAATTTTAAGAAAAATTTAACTTAATTAATATTAAATATATAGAAGAGTAATCTCGTAAATATTTTAAGTTGAGCGGGATAGTTTCACGCTAAACTTAACTTGACCTGCTCGGAATTTCAAAACAAAAAACTCGACCATATCAAGTTAGATCAACTCCAAACTCATCAATTTCAAATTTATTTTTACCATTTTTGTTCTAAACCTAAAATCTCTAATTAATTATACGCTTTTAAAGAAAATACCATATATATTTAAGTTAATGTTCCTTGACGCGGACTATAAACTCAATTCCTTTTCAAATTTGAAACTTTTAAATAAGTTCTAAGCTCTAAATCATTCGAGCATCTCTTTATCATTAAAACAATGCATAAATCAACTTTCTTTGGGGTCCTGTTGTGTTGGTTTTATGTTAAAAAGAAAAAAGAAAAAAACCTTATATATAATCTTGTCTCTTTGCCCTTTCCTTTCCACATAATTTAGATCTTGCTTGGAGGAACTTGCTTCGTCTTTTAACATGGGAGAAGCTAAGCCACTGCCACAGCCAATCACAGGTTGGTTAAATACACATACATAGCTACTATGTTACTCATTTGTATGAGTATTAGATATGGGTGTTTTAAATTTTTTAAAAGTAATTGTTATATATTTGAAGGATATTTGAAAAGTCATATCCTATATTTGTGTTTCAACATATATTAAATATAGGTTTTGTACATAAGCATTTAAAAGAAAAGTTGGAGTAGCATGTAGGCTAAGTACATCATTCGTTAAATTTACTTCATTTGAATTTGTGTCGGCAATTGCAATTCACAACTTCAATTTAACAGTGTTATTAATTAAAAATTTAAATTATAAAAGAGAATATATTTCTTGAATTAAAATTAAAAAGAGTTAAATTTTAAAAATTCAATCAATATAAAAATAGAAGAAAAATTAAACCTTTTTATAAAGTTAATCAAAAATACGATAAAGTTATAACGGAGGTCATTGTATTAGGAGTCAAATTACATTTTGTCCCCTCTACTTAAAAAGTGGACAAATTAATCTTCATAGCTATATCAAAGAGCAATTTGGTCTTTTCTGTAAAAAAATTCACTCATTTATACAGTTAAAAACTGATAAGGTTGATAGAATATCCAGACAATGCTACGAGGCTTGTCACGTATATCTCATGTTGATAGGGCTGAGCAAACAAAACCGACCAAACTGAGAAATCGAGTTAAATCAACAATTTGGTTTAATTCGGTTATGGTTAGATGATGTCATTAAACCACATCAATTTGATTCAGTTTTGATTTATTCCACTGGACATTTAAAAGTTAAAAAAAAAAACTGTTTAAAAATTCAAGTGTCAATATCTCATGAATTCATTGCTTATTTATTATTGTTGCTAAAACTTCAAAGAATTCAAGTGCTCATCTTTTTTTTACTTATTATGTATCATGTTCTTATTTTTTCTATCATTATTGTTGTTTTTTTACTGTTATTACACATTAAAAATTATAAGATACAAATAATTTAACATTTGATTATGTTTAGTAAAAATTGAGAGTGATTAAATCAAGGTTTAATTAGATTTTTAATAAACATTTATAATTATAGATTTTACAAATTATTTTTGAGATAAATATATTGATTGAGACTTTTTTGTATAATAAAAATAATTAAATTGTCAAATAGTGTCTAAGAAACATAAAACAAAGATAATTTTATTTAATTAAAATTGAAAAGTTCAAATCTAAAGACAATTTTGTCTTAATAAAGTCCAAAAGCTTAAAGCCCAAAAACATTATAGAAACCGAAATCCGAACTGATTTAGTACGGTTCGGTAATAATCAATTTCTTATATTAAAAATTGAATATGATGTTGACGTACCGGGACTAATTTTTAATAAAGAAAATGAATGAATTTTTTAACAGAACCAATTTACTCTTTGATATTATATACAATACTTTATTTACTCATTTTTTTAAAATATGAGCAAAATACAATTCACCTCCTAACATAGAAACCTCCACGATACTTTTACCTCAAAAAACAATCCGATGTAGGCATCATAAGTGAATTCCTTTGTGAGATTTTCTTACCAGTTCAGGAGAATGAATAACCGACTCGAAGGAACAAACTATGGTTTCAACAAACCCGTCATCAATAGCGCCCAAAAACTATAAACATTGGCTACGGATAGGTTTGTATGTACTCTTCGTGCTTTCTGGCCAGTCAATCGCTATGTTGTTGGGAAGACTGTACTATGAGAAAGGTGGAAAGAGCCAATGGCTAGCAACACTTATGCAACTCGCAGGCTTTCCCTATTCTCATTCTTTACTATTGCTTCTTGTCTCTCAAAAACTCCGACTGCAACCAATTCTGGCACAGTTCCCCCACCATCCGCCCTGGTTCTCGCATCGATTTATGTCTGCATTGGCCTACTTGTAGCAACATACTGCTTTTTTCACTCGATGGGGTTGTGATACCTTCCCGTGTCTAAATATTCACTCATCTATGCATAACAGTTAGCTTTCAATGCTTTCTTCTCTTATTTTCTCAATTCACAAAAGTTCACCCCTTCCGTAATCAATTCTCTAATCCTTCTCGTGTCTCATGAAGACTCGTCAACTCCAAATGGAGTTTCAAGAGGGAAGAGCGTGATCGGGTTCAATGCACCATTGTTGCATCAGCAGGAAACGGGTTGTACCTTTCTCTGACGCATTTCTGCTTTCAGAAGGTCATAAAAAGGGAATCGTTTTATCTGTCACTAGTCGCATCAAGTGCGATCATGGTGGGACTTTTTGTTACCGGAGAATGGAAAAGTCTAAAGGGAGAAATGGAAGAATATGAACTAGGAAAGACATCATATATCATGGTTTTAGTATGGATGTGCATACTATGGCAGGGTTTCACCATTGGAAGCACAGCACTGCCTTTTGAGCTGTCTTCTTTATTTTCGAACTCTGTAAGTGCTGTTGCATTGCCTGTTATTCCGATCCTAGCTGTTATCTTTCACATGTCTACCAGCATTATCTTGATGATCGAGAGTCTAAGAGTGAACACACCAACATAAATGTCAATAATGAAGCTTAAAAAGCTTCCTCTTCTTAAAGCAATGAGTGAAAATAATGATGCTAGAGTTTAATTACCGCTAATAAAGATGTACCAAAGAAAATAAATGGTCAAATCAATTCACTAATTGCATGAAGCTTATGAGTTTATCTGTTGTCATGAAGCAGTAAATATTGCAAACAATGACTGCATTTTTTTTCTTGTTATGACAATAAAATATTTAAAACTTAAAACTAGTTCAATACTGAATTCCAGTCAAGCAAAATCATATAATTTATCTTTCCATTATCATCCATCAAAACGAAACGTTTTAATTTGCATATCTTCAAAATAATATTAAGCAACCAGATTAGAACCTAAAACTATTTGCACTTTCTCAATTTTAATTGATCTTCACGGTTAAAAACTTTTTCTACCACCTCCAAATCCATCTCACAAGCAATCAAGGAAGAAAGCTCACCTCAGCATCTGAATAGCAAGAAACTGGTGAGCCCTTAACCCAGAAACTATAAGTGGATCTCATCATCATGTATGCAATTTCGGTGATCTTTGACCAGTCAGCATCCACACTCTTGAGATGACTATACTACGATAAAGGTGGGAAAAGCATATGGGTAACTACACTTGCGCAAATTGCAGGCTTCCTGATTCTCGTTCCTTGTTACTGCCTCTCACCACCTAGGCACCTAAAAGTTGCTTGCACTGTCAATGAGCAAGCAGCATAGCTTTGGTGTATTCTATTGGACTCTTACACCTTCCACTATCAACTTTTCCCTTCACAAAAGTTTACTCCTTTTATAATCAAATCACTAGTTCTACTAACTATGTCCTGATATTTCGGAACTGGTCCAGCAAGCCACACTGAAGTATCCAAAGAAATATGCATTCGGATTATGCACTGCTTGCAATGGCTTGATCAAAAAGCTTCTAAATGGAGAAACACATGCAGAGGTTTTTGAAATGTTGAACTAGAAACTTATGCCTCAGAAGTTATTTGCCAACAAATTTAAGGACTTAATATTCAGGCAGTGAAATGATACGCTAGAATTATTAAATAACATGCTTTTGTTAATGTGCAACTGTAGTAAATAGAGTCAAATTTTCAAAAGAATCGTGTCGCATTCTATCACTTTTTCTTTTTGGCCAAATATCATGGTCTACTTCAGACCATGTTGCTGAATACACTATTTAAGTAAAAAAAAAAAAACCTTAGAAGTTAAAGTAAGAGTACCCATCTGCAGCAGACTTAATTCACTACATCAGGCAACCAGCATAATGAGCTCGAGGGTATTTTCTCTGCAGTTGTGGCCATTGCACAAAGAACTGATCTGCAATCTGTAACTTGTAAAGCAACAGACCACTTAAAGAGAGCCTTTTTACTCTTGCAATGCTCTCAACATAAAATATGGATGACCATCTAATCCCAACAACCTGCAAGCAAAATTTACAAGAAAAATGGCTAACTCCAATTTTCCTAGATGTAGAAATGTTTAGGCATTTAACTTTCGGAAAAATTCCATCAGTAATATCAAAGAGAGAAAGGCAATACAAAATAATATGGCTTCCAGGGAAAACAGACAAACCTTGAAAATGAAAGCAATTACACATAGAGGAATACAAGTACCAGGGCCATTGCAAAGAACCTGCAATTAAAGTCAAGTTTAAAACAAGAAATTTGATTCTGGAATCTTTCTTTAATAAAATTAACAAGATTAGAAGGGGAAAAAAATGGTTGGACATAACAGAAACAGAAAAATACCACTTGAGGTCTGATTTTAATCATTAGCCACAATGCATGAGCCGTAGCAACTAAAGTTGTCCAGACAGAAGTTACATATGATTGACCAACTTCCCTGCTTCTATAGATTTGCATAAACTCTGCAGAGATTCCCTTGACACCCTATTGTTGAAATAAGTTTAAGAAGTAAACCTCTTATTTGACCAGCAAAACAGCAAAATGATTATGAAACATAGTTCTACTTCTTAACGATAAGCACAGCTATGGAACCATCCTCCATTCAATGTCAAAACTCATTTAAAACTTTAAAATTTACAAACTAATAGAAATGATTGCAAAAAGTAACCACCAACACACGAAATCAGGCAATGAAAAAAACTGTTAGTCTAGACTGTCCAGTGGATCATACTTGAGGGTCTGCAATTAGGATATCATTTAGAACGAATGATGCACATTCAATTGTGATGCCATCAAACATTCCAATAAAAAAGAGCTACATTTACCTTAAAAATAACATCGAAAATTAACAACATTGACACATAAAGGGGAAAAGTACTAAAAAGAATATCAAAATCATTAATTAATAATAATTCAAAGGATTTTCATTAAATAAAAATATTAAAACGTACACTCAAGAACAAAAATTCACATTAAACAAATTGAAATCCAATGAAAGAAAGTACTAAAAAGAATCCTAGTAGCAACTAATAACATAATTAAAATTTGAAGTAGCCAATTTTACCGAATCAGCCAAAGAATTCTCAAACACGCGAGCTTTCTGAAGACTCATATTATCAGTAGCGGCGGCGATATAAAACCTCGGCGTAAATCGATCCTTTTGTAAAACTAATAAGAGATTAATCATCTCCGCTGTGTGTCCTCCTATGCCGATAAATCAATATCCAAAGATCATAATTAAACATCGTGAAGTTTAAAGGCAAATAAGGAAACAGATAAACGAAATTTGAAGCGTACCTGAACCTAAAACAATGAGAGTGCTGAGAGTCTGCTGCGGAGTTCTTTTGTTTAGCGGCTTGCCGGTTCGGTAAATAACGTAAAGAAATCGAACCAATATGATGGTAATGAAGGCGACGAAACAAGTGATTACAAGATTTGGAGATGAATTGGAGAAAAAACAGCTTGTGTTTTTCTCCATTTCTTGATCTAAGTGATATATAAGAAGAAAAAAATCAGAGTAGAGGATTTGATTTAAAATATTGATTGTTGAAACAGATAATTAACAAGGATTAAGAGAGGAAATTTAAATTGTGTGATTCGAAATCCAGGGATCAATAAATTTGGAATTAAGAAGAAGATTTTTTTGAGGAAATTGAAAATATTAATGCATTAAGAAGAAGATTTTCTGATTTTGGCGGAAATAAAAATAAAAATATAAAAAAGTAAACGGGTTTTTCAAAGAATAAGATTTTTTAACTTTTTTTTTTTTTGCATTTCCTTCAAATCCACAGTTTGCGGGATAGGTTGAAGGCCTAAATAGAAAAGTAGCCCTTAAACCATGGTAATTTTTTCATTTAGGTAATTAAACATTTTTAAAGCGGATAATTTCACCTTTGGTACCTGTACTTTTATAAAATATCAAATGTGGTACATGCACTTTGTAGTATTTAAACTATCAATATGTGTTTTATTATGATATCTAGTGTTAACATTTTTAGTGAATTGCTAAATTGGCCAATAAAAACTTGACATGTAAATTTTTTTTTCTAAGTCATCAAGTTCACATGGATTATATAAAAAACTAAATAAAACAACAAAAATTAAATTAAATTAAAGAAGTAAATAATAAACTTACATAAGCAAAAACATCTTCTTTATTTATAATCTATAATTTAAATAAAAGCGAGTTTGGAGAAACTTTTAAAATTTTTTATTGTTAATTATATTATTAATATTATATTAAAATAATAATTTATTATTATGTGATAATAATAAAAGTAATATTAATTAATATGATAAAAATTAAATGTTGAAAAAATAAGTGTTAAAAAATTAAATATTGAAAATTTAACTAATGAATTCAATTTATAAAATTCAAATAATATCACTTTTATTATTATCACATAATGATAAATTATTATTTTAATATTAAATTAGTAATATAATTAATAATGAACGGTATTTTTGTTAATTCAAAAATTTCTTTAAACTTGTGTTTTATATAGATTATAGATGAGCCACTGCTTCGAGCGATGGAAACATTAATTTGGTCAAAAAAATATTATTATCAAATGTAAATTAATTAAAAATTTTAAAACATGTTTACATATTTTTACTTTTTAATATTAAAATTAAGGATTTTTAATGAGTAAACATGAGTTAAGAGTTTATTTAATCAAAAAATAGGATTTATTTAAACAAAATATATTAATTTAAAAGCTTTTTTAGTATATTGGACATTAAGTATTAATATCTAATATTTTATTGGTGTTATTGTATTTTTAAAACGGATTAAATCAATTTAAAATTTATCTTAAATTATCATCACAAATTTAATTATATAATAAAAATATAATTATATCAATTATATTTTAATTTTAAAAATATGATATTTTAAGTTTTTTAAAATTCTAAAAATTAATTCTAATATTACACCAAAGATAATCTAAAATATCCTTTCAAAATCCTCTACTGAAAAAAGAAAAATATTTAAATATATTATGTTGGATTTAGATAAGGTTGTAACAGAAAATAGTCATACCTTAACAATGAAACAAAGGAGTCATCAATCAAAAGGAGTTTCATTCCCTCCACTGAGATATTATCAGCATTTTAAGATATTTATTAATTAGTATCTTCATTTTTTTTTATACTAAGCTTTCCCTCTCAGGCAGGAAGCTATCGTTATGCCAAAGAAAGCGGTTATTCTTACCCTCCCATTTATCTTTTAAATTCGTCGGTATAGAAAAATGGAAAACAAGCTTTTCTCAGTTATTTGAAAGAAAAAAGAATCATCATAGTAAAGAAATGTCTGCAAAGTTATCGGCTTGCTTTTTCATTCATGGCTTTAGTTGTTTGAATAACAGTAGTTATAAAAACACTGTTGATAAGCATAAGAATGTATATATGAGGGTGCTGTTTTTGCCTTCGCGTCAATTCCTCCCAGCTTATTGCAAAATGCGGCAACGTAATCTCAGGTATTTTTTGAAAGATCGATTTTGTTTTTAACCTTGATCGAGTTTTGAGAAATTTTTTTACTGAATAGAACTTCGTTTGGCCTAGATATAGTAAAAGCTAGACATTATTTGCTAGAATTTTGATTTCTTAGTGCAGATTAATGGCAGGAATTAGTAACTAATGACATATGGTTCTATATTTGAATGCGAATTATACATAATGATTAGGGTAGTCAATGAGTTTGACTGATTATGATCAATCCAAATCATAGAATATATTAATCAACAACTTATAATCCACTTTTTTTTTTTATGTTCTTATTGATATTTATGTAGTTCAAATCATAAAAGGCAACGAATGAGTAAACCTCCTTCTGAGCGGATTCCAACGAGTGCAGAGTTGCTGCCGATTAGGGATGAGGAATCTGAACCTGAAAATTCTTTTCCAAATGGTGTAGATGTGGAGCCTTTTGTAAATCATGAAACTAGTGGAAAAGATGATGTTAACACTGTGATAGATGTAGAGAATATCGCCGAACAGAATTCGGGCACTCTATCTGCCTCTACTGTTGAGACTAACGGAGACGAGGAGCGTACCAGTGAACAGATTATAAACGGCCTCGTGCTGCCTTCTGTAACAAAAGCTTTGGTACTTTCATTTACAGAATAAGTCTGTAGTAAATCTAGACTAAGGTTGTGTTGCTTGGTGCTACATTTTTATTGTCTGTTTGGATATTTTAGTTTGATTTGTTTATCTTTTTTAACTTTTACAGAATGATGGTGAAGTGGAAGAATAATTGAACACCTTTACCATTGCTTAATTGTTGTGTCCAGCAATTATAATAATTATGAGTTCTTCCTAATAATTAAGATTTCCATTCAGCAGTGATCTGATTTTTTTCTTGATGCTTTATCTGGTAAAATTTACTGCAGAGTTTTGAAAAAAATGATTTCTTTTTAGGTTAGAGTCCCGAACTTATTAGGTCTCGGGAGAAACAGTTAGTTATGGAACTATAAGAGATACATAGTCATATACTTATTATGTTATGTTTTCTTAGGATGAACTATATAAATTAAAGGTTTAAACTTAAAATATTATAGCTATTTTCTTTTTTGCAGGCCATAAATGGAGAGCAGCTCTCAAGTATGCAACTAGAGGACCTGGTAGGCATGATAAAAAATGCAGAGAGAAGTAAGATAACTTGCTGTTAAGAAACTGTTGAATTTATATCTATGTAGATCTTATTTTTGTATGCAACTCGAGATATATACATATCATCACATTCATTTGTTTCTAAATATGTAGATATCCTTGTTCTCAATCAAGCACGGGTTCATGCGCTAGAAGATATTCATAAAGTTCTCGATGAGAAGGAGACTTTGCAAGGAGAAATTAACATTTTGGAAATGAGATTGGCAGAGGCTGATGCACGGATTAAAGTTGCTTCTCAAGGAAAGATACATGTCGAGTTCCTAGAAAGTCAATTACAGATGTTGCGAAATGAGTTAACTGACAGGAGTGAGCTTGAACTATATGAGAATCAAAAGAAATTTTCGAATGAGGAAGTGCTTTCAACACATGATGATCATTCTCTTAACAAGGATGTTGATTCATTAAGGACAGAGAATCTAGCCCTAAAAAATGATATCCAAGCACTTAAGTCTATGATTAGCAATGTCAAGAACACTGATGAACGCATGGCAACATTGGAAAATGAATGCTCTTTTCTAGGGTCCTCTGTGAAGGAGTTGGAGTCTAAACTATTGGTTTCTCAGCAAGACTCTTCAAAAATTTCTACTCTAAAGGTTGAACACCAGGAGCTATGGGAAAAGGTAGAAAATTTGCAACAGTTGTTCGATACGGCAACTAAACAGGCTGATCAAGCCACTTTAGTGTTACAGCAAAACCAGGATCTTCGAAAGAAGGTTGATAAATTGGAAAAATCTCTTGAAGAGGTTAATGTCCTTAAGGTGTCATCTGACAAAATGCAACAATATAATGAACTCATACAGAAAAAGATAAAACTACTAGAGGAGCGTCTTCAAAAGTCCGATCAAGAGATATATTCTTTTGTCCAATTATATCAAGAATCTCTGGAGGCATTTCAGGATACTCTTAATAGTTTGAAAGAAGAAAGCAAGAAAAGGACATCAGATGCACTAGTTGATGAAATGCCTCGGGAATTTTGGAGCCACTTATTGCTTACTATTGATGGTTGGGTGCTTGAGAAGAAAATATCAAACAGTGATGCAAAGCTTTTGAGAGAACTGGTGTGGAAGAAGGATCGATGCATTCATGATGCACATATTGCATGCAAAGAAAAGAATGAGCGTGAAGTTATATCTACATTTCTCCGGCTGGCATCCTCACAAGCTAGGTGCTTTACCTTTAACTAATCAAATTTACTGCATTACTGCTTTTTTTTAACTTGTCCATCTTTTTGTCTTTAGTCCAGGGTTGTACATCGTTCATATTGCCGCTGAGATGGCACCAGTTGCTAAGGTAAGACTTAGCCCCTCATATTTGTTGCTTTCTTGGCTAATCTTAATGAGCATACATTGTAAGAGGTCTTATCCTTTCTAGTCTTTTTTCACCTTCAAACCCTTAACCCATGTCCATATCTAATGTTTTATTCTCATAGATTTGCTGACTTCTTATTTGATTAACTGTGTCAAAATGAACAATGTATTTATTAGATTGTTAATTTCTTTCTAGGTGTTGCTGATATTTTCCTGGTTCCTATGCCTTGCATAGTTTGCATTTTTTATAATAAAAAGCTGTAAGATAGAGGAGCATCTTAACATATTGCGTTTTACTTTTTCTTTAACCTTGTGGCCTTTCTATACTTGCTTGCAACAGTTGTGGTTTTCCATGTTCACCAATGGATTCTCCTATGATTATACTACAACAGTTATGATTGTTTATGCATTCCCAGTTACACTTTGAGTTGTTTCTCAGTTCGTCATAATGGAAGACTGCATTGTTTTCACTAAATATTTCGTGTTTATTAGCTAATGCTGACAGATGTACAGAGTCTACTGTTCTTTCCTTCTGGAGTTCAATTACTAAGCAGTAGAGCGATGTCTAGGTTAATCTAAAGCTGTACTTTATGGCTTGGATTCTTTTGTTAAAGGTCGAAAACAAATTCTTCCTTTTAAAATTTCATTGAAGTAGACATCTTCATTTTACTTGTTAATCCACATGCTTTTTATATGAAGTACAAGTTTACAACTTTCCTTACCAATGGACAGACCTTTTAGCAGTTTTCTTGGATCTCCTTTGCCTATTGCTTACCTTGATCAAACAAGCTTAAAGTTTTCATTTATTTTCCATATTTTGCTGAGAAATTCATCCTCATCTATTTCAAAAACCCCTAGTGTAGCTTTCACTTTTTGCTCTTAAATTCCAAGGAACGAAGCTCCTTGGGAAGTCTTAACTGGAATTATGCATAAAGGCTATACATGGTTTCAATCTGCTTGAAAGAAGTTGATAGTGTATAATCAACAATGCCTGTGTACCTTTGTGCCGCTGGAAATCGCTGCCTGGGTGCTTGCAAGTGTATATTTGTGATCTTGTGTTTGAACCCGGATGGCTGGGTAGCTGGCTGTTTTATGTGACCAGATATGTCTCAATGGTGACATTATTTTGTTTCTGCATTCTCTTTTCTCTATTTGTTAGCAACTAGCCTACTACCCTTTGGATCTTTTAATAATTACTAAATATATCTCTACATGTCAAGTTCTTTGCTAGAACTGTTATTTTATCTGTTTATAAAATTGATCTCTGAATTCCTAATACTGAGAAATGAATGTTCAATAATTGTTTTCTGACTTTTGCTTCTAGGTAGCTTGTATAATATTTTTCCACTTGCATATTCTTACATACTAGTTTGGAGGATTTCTTTCTGTTGCTCTGTTCTCTTAATTCAATAATTTTTAATCAGGTTGGTGGTTTGGGAGATGTTGTGACTGGTCTTGGTAAAACACTGCAGAAGAAAGGACACCTTGTAGAGATTATTCTTCCAAAATATGATTGTATGCAATATGACGGCATTCATGAATTAAGGGTATGTTAGCATATTTGAGATGCACAAAGATCATAGGCCAATATATGCTTGTGATGATTTTATTTTATTTTTTTTGACAGGCCTTAGATGTGACTGTAGAGTCATATTTTGATGGCAAACTATTTCAAAATAAAATTTGGGTTGGTACTGTTGAAGGTGAGAATCTCTTCTTTCCTTTCTAGTTGCATGTTTTCTATTAGCTTTGCTTTCTGAATGTGCAATTAAATTCACAGGTCTTCCTGTTTATTTTATTGAGCCTCATCATCCCAACAAGTTCTTCTGGAGAGGTCAATATTATGGAGAGCATGATGATTTCAAGCGTTTTTCATTTTTCAGTCGCGCGGCACTCGAGTTTCTTCTTCAAGCTGGCAAGAAACCAGATATAATTCACTGCCATGATTGGCAGACAGCTTTTGTTGTATGACATTTTGGCCTCATGTTTCTTTTGGCATTTGATTTAATGTTCTGTTGACTGGTGTGTTTCTGACTACATTTTCAGGCACCACTTTACTGGGACTTGTATGCTCCAAAAGGTTTAAATTCAGCTCGAATATGTTTTACATGCCATAACTTTGAGTACCAAGGGACTGCATCTGCTTCAGAATTGGCATCATGTGGTCTGGATGCCCAGGAGTTAAATAGAGCTGATAGGATGCAGGATAACACAGCACAAGACAGTGTCAATCCTGTTAAGGTGCTGTAATCACTGGTTCGGCTATAAGCCTATAACAAATAGAGTTTCTTTCTGTTCTTTTTTCTAAGTTTCCTTCTTTTCAGGGTGCAATTGTGTTCTCTAACATAGTGACGACAGTATCACCCACTTATGCACAAGAAGTCCGAACTGCTGAGGTATGAATATTTTGTAGTTTTTCTTTCAAGAACATGGTCTTCCTTTTATAATTTTAAGGTTGAACTACAAAATCATGTCCCTAACTTTTACAGGGAGGAAAAGGCCTCCATTCAACACTGAATTCTCACTCAAGAAAGTTCATGGGAATCTTAAATGGGATCGATACTGATGCATGGAATCCTGCCACCGATAATTTTCTCAAAGTGCAGTATAGTGCTAATGATATGCAAGGGAAAGCAGAAAATAAAGCTGCAATGAGAAGGAATCTAGGGCTTTCATCTGCTGATGATCAACGGCCATTGGTAATTTTATTTCTGAAGTCTTTATTTGTTATATCAACATTGCTAAGATGTAATATATATTCTCTTTGAAAGCTTTTGAGTTACAATGTAAGTTTAAGGTCACCTTTAGGTTCCAATAACACAGCATTATAGGAGGTTCTTATAATTTCTTAGCTGAATACTGCCTAGATTCTTACTCGAAGTCTTTTACTATTGAATAGGTAGGCTGCATAACAAGATTGGTGCCACAGAAAGGTGTTCATCTGATTAAACATGCCATATATCGAACATTGGAGATGGGCGGTCAGTTTGTACTTCTTGGTTCAAGTCCAGTTCCCCAAATTCAGGTGAATCTCTACTGCTGTTTTCTCTGTGTGAACAACGGATTTCTTTCTGCTTGCATGAATGAAAGCTATAAAAACAATGAAAACTCCATTCAGGCATATCGGTCCATGCGGAGTTATTTGTTTTATTTTAAGTTGATCCTTTTCTTGTTCCATACTTAGTACACTGAGATTTTCCTTTACATTTTCTTTTTCTTTATTTGTTTTCAGAGGGAATTTGAGGGTATAGCAAACCAATTCCAAAACCACGAACACATTCGGCTAATACTAAAATATGACGAGTCTCTTTCTCATGCCATTTACGCAGCATCTGACATGTTCATCATCCCATCTATTTTTGAACCTTGTGGCCTTACACAGGTATGCTCCGAACTCCAAACTTTAGCTAGAGCAATCTTGTTGAATAATAAATAACTACTAGGTGTGTTTTCTTTTTTTCATCCAGATGATAGCAATGAGATATGGTTCAGTACCCATTGCAAGAAAAACTGGCGGTCTAAATGACAGGTAAACTACTTTACTCGAATTATATGCATGTAAGTAAATCCACTAATATGAAGTTACTTGACCGTAAAATCATAAATCTTCACTTTTTTCTAATCTTTCTTCTATAGCGTTTTCGATGTCAATGAGGAGACAATACCTCATCAAATTCGAAACGGATTTACATTTACAACTCCTGATGAACAGGTAACTCTAGGAATTCTTGAAACATGATTTGCCACCATTCCAACTTAATTGCTTTGGTTCTCTATCATGCTTAAACCTTGGATGATGTTAAAAACCTGACAGGGAATAAACGGTGCCTTGGAGCGTGCATTTAATTTCTACAAGAACAACAAAGAGAGTTGGAAACAACTCGTTCAAAAGAACATGAATATAGATTTCAGCTGGGATTCTTCAGCTTCACGATACGAAGAACTTTATGCCAAGTCTATTTCGAGAGCAAGGGCACAAGCGAGTAACAATTAAGTTCCATTTGGTTGAGTGGACAAGTACAAAAGAACAATCGAAAGCAGCCCTGATTTGTCGACATTGGTTTTAAGTGATCAGTAACGTTAAACCTGCATTGGTGAGTTCGGTATTCATTGCACCTTTATCCAGTTCATAGTTACATTTAGTCACACCATTCATATCATTGATAAAGCTTTATGTATATATATATACATTGCCTTCATTCTCCTCAGAGTAACTTCATATACTTATATGTAAGTGGTCACTGTAACATTGTCTAATTCTCAAAATACTAAATAGAAGGCTGAGAAGTTTATTCGGGAATTTATTTATATTTCATTTGTCGAAATTTACAGTTTTATTTTTCGTTTTGTCTATAGCATCATGTGCTTACCTGTTTTTACCATTTTCGTTTTTGAAACAAATGGACTTTGGAACAGTCAAAAAATTTGAGCACACAAAATTCACATTATGCTTTCATTGATTGTGCAACAAATTTACATTCACACCAACAAATAAAAACATAAACAAGACAAATCTCTTCTCACTCTCTAAGTTCACTTTCCGGGGACAAAGTTGGTGGCATAGGCCCAAGCATTGTTGTTGACTGGGTCAGCAAGGTGGTCAGCCAAGTTCTCCAATGGTCCCTTTCCGGTCACGATGGCCTGAACGAAGAACCCGAACATTGAGAACATAGCCAACCTACCGTTCTTGATCTCTTTCACCTTGAGCTCAGCGAATGCCTCTGGGTCATCAGCAAGACCCAATGGGTCAAAGCTACCACCTGGGTACAATGGGTCAGTCACTTCACCGAGTGGTCCACCGGCAATACGGTAGCCCTCGACGGCTCCCATCAAGATAACTTGGCAAGCCCAGATGGCCAAAATGCTTTGAGCATGGATCAAGCTTGGGTTACCCAAGTAGTCAAGTCCACCCTCACTGAAGATTTGAGACCCGGCCTTGAACCATACAGCTTCACCGAACTTGACACCGTTCCTAGCCAACAGCTCAGGGAAAACACACCCAAGAGCTCCCAACATAGCCCATCTGCAGTGAATGACTTCGAGCTCACGGTTCCTAGCAAAGGTCTCGGGATCAGCTGAGAGTCCAGCAGTGTCCCAACCATAGTCACCAGGGAACTCACCGGTCAAGTAAGATGGTGGCTCACCGGAAAGTGGACCCAAGTACAAAACTCGGTCAGGACCGTACCATGGGCTACCAGAAGGAACAGGCTTGGTGGTTTTCCTCATGGAAACACGGCCAGTTCCCTGGATTTCAGGGGTGGAAGGGGAGAACTTCACTGCCTTACCGGCGAATGATGGAGAAGAAAGAGCCATGGTTGTAGAGGCCATTGTGAAGCAATTGATTTTGTTGGTGATGGGTGAGTGATTGACTGAGGGGCAATCCGATGGGTTTATTATATAGGAAGGTGAGAGTAAGGTTCCTTATCTACGTAATATCTCTATCTTTCATTTCATTGGAGCTTCAAGATTTTGATGTTGGCCATGCATGTCCACTTGGCAATCTTTAATCCACAAAATTTCACTTAACAGGCTACCAATACTACACGTCTGAGATTTTTTAAGGATCATAGGCTTGGCCACCATAGTGACGGAAATTCGACGGTTGAAAATTTTCGAAACCTTTCTGTTTGTTTTGTTTAGAACAATGAAGCAATGCTACAACAGGTAAATGGATTATTTTGTATGAAAAAAATTCAAAAATAAAGTTTAAAAATTGTTGTCAATTATAAATTAATTATAAATTCTTCACTTTGTGATTCAATCAATATTTTTTGTGATTATAATTAATAGCCACAAATATTACTTGATAAATTAAACAACTCCCTTGATGTTGATTTTCTCTCTCCCTCCCTTTTCATTTTCATGGAAAAATAGATGGAGTTTTCATAGAAAGAATTTTCTTTGAGCCATATGAAATAGATTTTCCTCTCTTTTGGTGAAGTTTATTGATGCTGAAATCATGGCAGCATAAAAATACAAATTACAGGATTTGAGTGGTTGATAATACATAAATGTAAAATATCCTGCGAAGAAAAATCTAGCTTAATTAGTTTTGCAGCACTATCAAAATACTTTAAATTGATGTCAACTAGTCAGTGGTGTTGGCCTTGTTTATACCAAGTCTCGTCCTTTTAACCCATATAAAAAAACTTGAAATTTATTTTTAAAAACCCAAAATTTTAATTATGTAATTGACTTAATAGTTTCTAAAAAGACCCACGAGTAGTCTAATTATCAGTGTCGAAAACTACATGATTCATTAGGCTTCATCAAGAAACAAGATGAAACATACACATAATCATTTCCATTAACATTATTTATTACACAGCTTTCTCTCGTAACAAGAATTTCAGACCCAGGCAATGAAATGCAAAGCCAAAGTGGTCCTGAATTTGAAACAGGTAGTTGTGACTGTTCCAAGTAGATATGATAGGGGTTATCCGATGTGATTCACGAGTGGCACAATCTCATTGGTTCAACAAAAAGCACTGGAGATTTTTTTGAATACAGAATTCACCGTTCAACCCCCAAAATTATCCAACACTGATACGTGGTGTTGCAGGTGCCAAGTAGCCGTTGGAAATCAAAGTTCCATAATGTTTTGAACCAATAGAAATTCAGATATAGATAGCCTCAGATAACTATAATGATTTCGAGGTTTGAATTGATGGAATGACCCCATCGAGTCATGGTAAGGGTCACAGGCAATTTCTGACCAGTCACAGTTATGGTTCGACACCCTCGAATCCTTAGTGCTCCCTTTTGACACCATTGCTATAGCCAATGCTACTCTACTATCCAACACCAACAGTTTGAAATTAATATATATTGGTTAAATGGGAATCAATCATAGTATTGATTTAGTGAATGATAGTCGACCAGTTGAATTATGAATTGATTCATCGACTAAAAAATTGATTAAAATGAGTATTTTATTTTTAATTTTTTATGAAATTATTTATTAAACTAATCAAACTAGTAAATTAGTGATCGGACAGATCTAACTATTGGTCTAATTCTAAAAATATTATCAATAAAAAAAAGTATTACTTAAAATAATTTAATAAAAAGAACTTTGATATGGATAATAAAAATAAAGGTCATTTTATATTTGAAATATATTTAATGTATTTTAATTATGTCGGAGTAATGGTGAACGTCGTTTGTTAACATCTCAATGACCATTAAAGATGTGCATCCGATTAGTTTAATTGATTCGATTTTTATATAATGAATAATCTACTAAACCAAATAAGTCACTAGAATTAAATAAACTGAAATGAAATGAATTTTAGTTTTTATATTTTTTTTAATTTTAAATTTTGTTCTGAATTAAACAATAGCAATGTTTTTTGAATTTTAAAATTTCAATTTTGACACAAATAATAATTATTAAATTTATCAGTTAATTTTTTGTGAGTAATATGTAAAAATAACAAACTGCTATAACATTTCACATGTGATAATATGCTTACACTTAATAAATCTAACAACTACTATTTGGTTAGGCCGGTATAAGGACTATAAAAATAACAAAATCAAAGTGCAAAGACGAAATCTACAACTTACACATAAAATAAAGATCGGTAGTAAAATTTAACCTAATTTAAAACCCATATTTTGGAGTAGATATGTTCAAGTATTGAACTATCCACCCAACTCCAACCTAGAAATTTTGGGAGAGTTTGTATAAAAAAATTAGGTTTGTTTATAATAAGAGCCAAGATCGGGTTTCAATATTCAAAACCCAAACTAGCCATTTTCAAATTTAGAATATGTTTTTCCTTTATATATTACGTAATTTAAATCATATGAGATTAAATATAAATATTTAAAAATATTTTAAGTAATTTATGTCAAAATTTTTAATAAAAGACAATATTTAATGGTAATAAAAAGTAAATAATTACTATATATCAAATAAAAATAATTATATTTTAAAAGAATAAAAAATAAAAATATGAGAAACCCTAAATAAACTTAGGATTTACTATTTACAAATATGAATAGCCTTAATCAAAATTTTCAAATCAAAACAACCATACATCCAACTCAACCAAGTTTATGAAATTTCTCTATTTTTTTTTTGAATAATCTTATTATAGGTTCTGATCATATCTGTTATTTTTTGCACAATACCTATAACTATCAATAGCTCCTCTCTAACTCATAAATAGAAAGATAATGAACTTCAAATCACCCAAACTCACGTCCTCCTACATTAATAACAATGTCTGTATTAATTAAACTAAGACTCAATCTTCAAAATTCCTCGAGAAGGAAGCATTGAGCTTCATTTATTGGTGCAGAAAGAAACATGAAGTTTTCAAGTGGAAATACAAGGCAGGACATAGTTTTGTTGGTGGTCGGTGGTATTTTATGCCACCAATAATAGTTGATGTCTTGTTCAGAACAGCTTGCTTCAATAAAGAAGATGGAATATGGTATACTTAAAGCAATGTTAAAATTTACTTGTGATGGTATAGTTGCAAGGTGTATATCTCAACAGAACCTGTCTATATCAATGTATCCCATCTGCTTTTATCTCAACTGGGATGTTATCCCTCACTTTAAACTTTCTTATTGTGTACAGTGGAGATGAATAGTTGTATAGGGTTTTTTTGGGCTTTAATGGAATTTCAAAATAACTGTTTTTTTTATCTATATATAAAATATATATTCTAAAATCATAGACACATTAATATATTATATATTTATATTACATATATGCAAGAAATGAAACAAAGTTGGACCAAACAATCTTTACCTCGTCTCGTTCTATTGTAATTCCTATTTATTAACGTGACTTAACATTTTGTAAATCCTTAATTCATGTTTCCATTATTTATATGTGACGAGTAGGATTTGGGCATCCCGTGCACCATTATATTTCGTGTATATTTACATTCTTGTTTTTGCTTTCACGAGTACCAATTGAATTAAATTATTAAAGAAGTCTATAATGTTTATATAAGATATCACCGTGCAACTTATTCAAGGGCTAAACTATTCATTCAAGTCTGAAAGTCTGCCAGAAATATGAGAGGTTTGGACAAAAATACGAGATCTCAAAAAAGGGATTGGACTAAAAATTATGCACGTCTAAGATATGAGTCAAGTTTCTAACAAGATTCAGCCTAAACCCGAATCAATTTGTACTTTTGAAATATATTGTTTTATTTTTACAAATTATGTAGATAATATTATATATTATTATAATAAAAACATTAAAAATATATTAAATAATTAACTATTAAATTAAAAATAATATAATTTATTTTTAAAAAATATAAGTAAATTTAAAATAGATTTCATTTAAGAATATTGATAAACATAAATAAAATTCATATTTTAAATTAATCCAAACGAAAACAAATACGTTAATATCATATATATATATATATATATATATATATATAAATTTTATAACTCCGTTCTTGTACTTCCTTAATCATCAAGCAAGAAATTAAATGGAAAATATACAAAATATGATCAAAAAAACCTTTTCCTTAACCATTAATAGAAAAATAAAAATAAATAAAAAAATAAAGCAAAGTCCTGTCTGGCAGTTATAGCATAATCAAACAAAAATAGCTTTTCCTAAAAAGAGTTTCCAAAACTAGAATATTTCAACTTAACCATGATCATATTGTTGATTTAAAGACAACCTGGTATAAGTGAAAAACATTAACATGTCACAGTTTTTGTTCCTCCAAAAAACTAATCTAGTCTTTAGTATTAAAACACTAATCCAAAAATTTTACTTAATTCTGATTTTGTTCTAAATTTTTAACATGTTGAATTAGATGGAATATGGCAGAGCCAATATTTGATTCAGACATTTTACTCCCTTATCATTTCACCATGTCCTAAACCTGCTCAGCTCTTCGGTTTTTATGTTACTGGATTAAAGATGATTAATATATCATAACTCTGAAATTAATTTTGGGGTTTGAAACTTACATTTTATGATTAATGTATCATTAATTTTGGGGTTTGAAACTTGCATTTTCAATAATCATTACTTAAAAACAACCTTTTTATGACAAATTCACAAAGTCATTGTTTACTAAAAAACCCTATGCTGTTTCATCTTTTGGCCTTACAACTTCTCTGTTAAACTGTCCCATTTAAGACATTTACAAACCTTTGCTAGTGCTAGGAATGTTTTAGTCTTTCATATCGTGGAAGCAGCAAATTATAGTCTGGAATTAGCATTATCCGCCCTTATATATTTGAACATTCATCTTCGTTTCTTTTTGTCCAAGTTATCTTTTTAATCTATTTTTACTTCCAACACAAACAGCAATGGCTAACTCACCTGTCTCACTTCCCCTTCTCTATTTTCTCCTCCTTTTGTCATTTAACTCTGGTATGTATCTTTTTCCCCATTTTCTCACTGTTTCTAATGGCTTCCCCATTAATCATAATTTACAACCATTTTCATGCAGGGATCTTGCTGAAGTTGGCCAATGGACAGGTAAATTAATCAATTCCTTTTTCATTAAAAAAAAAATACACAGTTTTTGTAATGAAATTGTTATGTAACAGGTCAAAAAATGGTGTGTTGCAAAGCCTTCCACTGATGATAAAGCACTGGTTTCCAACATAAACTATGCCTGTGAACAACTTGGAATCCTTGGATTCAACTGCAGCCAGATACAACCAGGTGGAGCATGCTATGATCCCAACACTTACATCAACCATGCATCGTCTGTCATGAATTCTTATTACCAGGCCAATGGTCGTCAAGAACATAACTGTAATTTCCAGGGTTCTGGTCTCATCACTATATCCGATCCAAGTAAAAAACTTTTCTCGAACCTAATTTTATTTTGATACTCCATTTATCATTTGACATTGTTTGTAATTGTTTTTTCTTTTTTCTTTTACAGGCTATGGAAACTGCCAGTATCCATGAAGGGTCTGAAATGGAAGAGATGTTCTGCATGTGTGAAGGTTTCTGGGTTTAGTGTGTAATAAATGTGTCAACATTTTATTTACATTTAGGAGATTGATTTCTGTAGTAGGTGCTTTGTGTGCTTATATATGATGAATACAGTTATGTTTTTATCATATATGAGATTTATATGATAGAATAAAATATAATTTTTACTAATTTTTGCTTTATAGTTCTTGTTTGTGGATTGAGAAAAATTTTTATTTAAATCATAACAAACTGAAACATGTTTTATCTAGTTTGGTGTTTTGATGCAACCATGTTGTCAAATTATATACAAAATTATTAAAATAGTGTACAATATTATTAAAATTTATTAAGAAAAATTGTCAAAATTTCCATTAAGAGATAAAATTACCAATGAAAGTTTTGATCAAGATGATAAAGTTGAGGTATTAGAAAAAGAAGTATAATTCACATTTTCACACGCACAAGTTATATTCACGAATTTATCTTACGTTTAGAGAATGAACACCTTTAACCAATAGGCTTGATGCTAAGATTCGAGGTCTTGAAACTTTAAGCATATATGTTCAAGTCCTGCCTAAGTAAATTATGTATGAGCAATTTAATTAGTTTAAGTTGAATTAATTATTCTGTTAAATACTTACAATAATTCATCATTTAATTATAAATTGTAATTTAAAAAAAATACAAAATTATATATACTACGTGAAACTTATTACAAACAACATTAACAATTATTTTAAAAGTTATCAGAACTAGTAAATATCATTAAAATCATCTCAAAATGTATTAAAATGTATCAAAATTTATGACAATCATGTATAAGATTACTTGTATCAAATAGATAAAAAAAAAGAAAAAGAAAGCTTACCAACATGTGAGGTTGAAATTTACATGATGTGTTTCTGGAAAAATGAGGAAGTTTAGAAGAGAAAAAGAAGGTTTGGAATAGTATCGGTGTATAAAATAGGGTCTTGGAGTATTCTTAGTGATATAAGTGGAAGTTTATATAGATGAGATGTGAGGCTCCGCCTACTACATTACTGGCCTCCACCGTTAACTATGCCTGTGATCGCGTTAGAACCTTGGGATTCAACTGCAACCATCTATTATATGGAGCATGATACTCTCATCAACCATGAATCATATGTCATTATTATGCTCTCATCTGTCCCTTCCTTGGGAGCAATCCTTCCATATTTATAAGGCACGATTTCCTGATGTAACGTGTTAGACGACAACTAGGTGTCATGCATAACAACATGTTACCGCCTTAAGTTCGATATGTATCTTTAGAGTTATTCCTGCTGTGATCCTGCAAGCTAGCAGAGGTGGTGAGCTAGCGTGTGGCGAGCTAGCATTCCGGATTTCGGGTTTGTGAAGTATTTTTGCGGTTCAGCTCGTTAAATTTTTGCTGTGCAGCTCGCCTAATTTTTCAATATACATTTCACCATATTTTCACATAAGCCCTCAATTACACTATTAAGATTTGTAAATCTATATCCGAAGAGTCACTTTATAACTTTTTTTTTTTAATAAATTAGGGAACAAATTGTTATATAATACTTCAAAAACTTGAAATCCAGAACATTAGCTGTCCACTTTGTTAGTTCGCGAGGTTTCGATAGTGATAACTCTAAGAATATGTGTCGAATCTAACACTTAGTTATTTCTTATCACGTCACATCAAAAAACATGCCTTATAAATATGGAAGGATTGCTCCTAAGGAGTAGAGAAGAGAAGATCAACAGTCATGAATTCGTACTACCAGTTCTATGATCGTCATGTCGACCCTGACTTCTACTTTAGTGGCTCTGGTATTATAATTCTAACCCATCCACGTAAAAACTATGTTAATCCTAATCTTCGTTTTAAACGTGTTATTTGATTCTCCATTCACCATTTCATATTGTTCATATTACAGGCTATGAATTTCCTCTGCTGCAGTAGCTACGCTTTACTTTTCCTTAATGTTTATCAACCTTTGTATCCTCCTCCTTTATGTCACTAAAACTAGATACTACCCAAAATTTATTGTGATGATTATAGAATATATTTGATATATTCTACTATTGATTTTTAAGTAGCTAATAATTGTTTTAAAAGAATATTCTTTAAAACATTAATATCATTGTTGTACAAAATTTGTCAATAAAACTAAAGGAAACTATTCCCGCATTCTTCATTAATGATAACATCAAGGATGATGATATGAATAAACAAACATAAATGTAACTAATATGATCCATTAATATTACAAGTCTTCGATCCTCTTTTCCTATCATAGAAGCATAGGAACATTTCCACTGAACACATGGAACCACCAGTTTCAAGTACAAAGGAAGAACTTTAATCCCACTCCCATATCTAGTCCTCGATGTTAGCCCTTTTCAAAACCAATAACTAAGGAATAATTCTTGGGCTCTAGATAAGTTAGATGAAAACGATAAAGATAAAAGCAGTTAAATATATATAAATATGTACACTCACAAGGAGTAAAAAAAGAAGCAGAAAGAATGGGATATTCATGGTTCATGTTTAAGGAACCTGGAAGGAACCATGTCTTGGAGTAGCCCATAGTCAGAAACCTGACGGTGGTGGTGGTGGTACTGGTGATGATAAGGACTAAAGTTTTCTCCAAACATCGAAGCTGCTGCTACACCATTACCTTGCTGGTTATTCATTTGATGAGGCGCCGCCATCTGCATAAACAATTCATGCGGGAAGCTCGGCCGCGCCGTCGCCGGAGCAAACATGGAAGGCGGGAACAGTGCTGCTGCGTTTCCTCTCAGTGTTGTGGGGAGTGGGTGGTTGTGTTGACCCTCATATGTTGTGATCACCGTTGATGGATCCTGGAATGATCTCTCAACCCTTTTCTTGACCGTACACTTCTGTGTAGTGCACCGATAGTAGCTCCTGCAAGTCACATATACAGGGAATTAATTCAATAATTCAAATCCATCAAGTTACTAATGACTTACAGCTAAAGTTTCATATATGTTGACTGCATCTTGGTATATAGTCAAAGAAGGGGGCGAAAAGATAATGCAATTACAGACCAAAGACTTCAAACAGGTTTCACTTTCAGACGTGATTTGCTAAGATTTGTTTCAATGTTTGTTTTTGGTTGTGAAATTAAAGAAAAGAGAAAGAAACCAAACCTTGGATATGGACTGTTCTTCACAGCTTTTTGTCCATATTTTCTCCATCTATACCCATCTTCTAGATGATCAACTTCACTTTTTGTCACGAAAGCAAATCGTGGTTCTTTTTGCTTTCTCTCGTCTTTCTTTTTAGCCCCTTTCATCCTTTCAGACATAACAAATAAACACAACATCAGTTAAACTCCATTGTTGCTGTCTGTAAATTTTAAAAATAAATGGAGAAAGGGTTAGTTAGTTACCCTTTCTTAGGGCTTTCTTTGCTTCCATCATCAGGCCCTTTTGGCTGCTTATCTTTGTTATTTTTCTCCGAATCTTCTTCACAATAAGCAGCCTCACTTGAGGAAGAAGAAATAGAAGAATTAGGGGTAATGGCCATAACTTCACTACTTTGTTGATTTGTTGTCTGATTCAAGCCTTCGATTGGAGAAGAAAACACTTCCGAAGATGACGGCGACAAACCGAAGGCTTTTTCGAGTGAACCGTACTCGTCAACCGAACTGTGTAAACAATCCGTTAAGCTCATATACGAAGAAGGATGATGATCAACCGACGCTGATGATGAAACCCTAAACATGTCGTCAACATGATCGTTGTGGAACATCGTACTTGCATGGTAATAAAAGTCTCTAAATTCATGTTCCGACATGGTGAAACAAAAATTTAAGGATCAAAGGAAAGTGAAAAACAAAGGGCCTCAAAGTGTTTGTTTTTTGTAATACTTTCAGGGTTTCATTACATATCTGATTTCATGTTCTTTGAGCTATATATACAGAAATATGTATATATATATATATAAATGATATATAAGAAGAGAGTGTTTAGCTTTGAATGGTACTTTGGTTTCATAGACACTTTATAAAGGAGGGTTGACAAAAAAAAAAAAAAAAAAAACCTTCCAATTGGAAGAGCAAAAAGTGGCTTCTAGTATGGAAACATTCACTACCCAATATAATAACAATTTTTTACTTTTTGTCTCTCTTTACATAAATATTAAGAATAAAAATTAATTTCTAAAAATATATTAGATATAATTCGTACTACTGTTATGTACGACCAAAAATTGACACATATTTATATATAGTCCGCAAAGAAAATTAATTAAAAGAAAAAAACTACAATAAATTATAAAACTAGTGGATTTTTTTAAAAAATTAAATTGAAGTTAATTAAAATATTTAAATTTTATTTGATTACGTTTGTGGTTTTGTTTAGATGTACTTAATACGATGTAGTTTGGATTTTTGTGTAAAAAATAAGTTTAGTATGTTTATTTAATTATGAAAAAATAAACTCTTGTTAATGACAATATTAAAGGGGACAAACGCGCTAGAAGGGAGCGTGTGGAAGCAGAAACAAGTAATATAGGAGGAGGATGAAGCAGATGAAAGAGGCCGTGAGATAAGACCAAAAAAACAAAAAGGTGGTCAAACATTCAAACTGGAAGAACAATTAATAGTGTTTGGAATATTAGGCATACATGTGGCATTATTGGTACCGGCATTTGACCGTAGCCGACACACTCCACGCGGCACGTGGGAGTGACCCTTTGCTGCTGCTGATGCCTTCCCCACGTTACCGACCTTTTCCCTCCTTTTTTCCCTTTGCTTTCCGTTTTAGACCCTCGTTCTCCTAACAAATATTCTACAAACAATGTACGTAAGTAAAAGTATTATAGAACTTTGTGTATTAAAAATTAAATTATATTTTTTATTTCAAAATAAATAAATGAGTTTTATAAGAAAGGTTAAAGACTAAATCGATAATTCTAATTAAAATTTTTTCCATTTTTAATGTTAAAAATTGATGCAATAACTGTCTAACTCATTCTGATATATAGAATCAATTTTTAACAGTAAATTAGATAAAAGTTTTAATAGAATAATCAGTTTGCTCTTTGATCTTTTGTACAATAATTAATTTGTCATTTTTTTAGTAGAGATGACAAAATGTAGTCTGATTCCTAGTATAAGGATTTCCAGAAAACTTTTACCCAACTAAACTCAAACTTGAAAACTCGATATCAATCTGTACTTAAAATTTTGGCTTGATTAATGTGAATTTATATATAATTTTAACTTGATTTGATTATGGAAAGTTAATAACTCGAACTCATCATATTTAAAATTAAATTGATCTGAATTTAAATTAACTCGAATTTGAAATGACTCAAATAAAATTTAACCCAGACTTGAAATGACTTAAATAAGTAACCTAAAATAAGCAGAACCTGAATAGGTAATGATTCGACTCTTAAAAATGGAGCCTCAAACTTGAACCGTTGAACCTGAAATAACCTCAGCTTGAAACTGATTTTATTCAAAATGACTAAGAAACTTTAAAACTCAAAATTGACCTTACCTGAAATTGATTTAATTTAAACAACCGAGAAACATTATATATATATTAAAATGCTCAATGAGAAAATACAAGTGCGATCCTCAGAGACAATATTGTTGAGAGGAAGAGCAGTTACGAACTCTAAACATATATAGACCATAAAACAGATATGAAGGATAAAATTAAATAAATTTAATTTAATTTTTCTAAAAGAAATTAAAAATTGACATAGTTAAATTGAAATAAAATATATTTTCTTTATAATTGTAATTTAAACTGCATTAAACCCCTATCCGAGATCAAACTAATATCAATTAAATAGTTTATTAAAATTTAGTCTCTAATAGTTAAAAAATAGAAAAATGTTGTAAGTAACAAAATATATATTATAAAATTGAAAGTTGGTTCGATTTTACGATTTTAGTCAACCACGTGAAAGATTCAAAATGAAATTGAATAATCCCAAAGCTTTGTTTTATTCCTCAGCAAAAGCTAATTAAATAAAATTAAATTCTATACATTTAGTCTTTAAAATTTAATTTGAGATTTCTACTTTTACCTTTTTTTTCATTATAATTAAAATAGTAAAATTTCAGTTTTCATATTTAATTTTTACATTTTAATTTCACATAATTTAATTTTCTATTTTTACAATGAGATTAGTTGATCTAAATAATTAATATTTTTAGTTATTCTTATTAATTTTTTTACGTCAATTTAAAAAAAAATATCTTATCAAAAAAAAATACTTTGGCGGCGTAATGAGTTGAAATAAGTATATTTATTGAAAAATAATTACGTCAGCTATACAAAATATTGAGGGTACTAATTACTTGGACTAACGAATAGCATCACTTTTTTTTTCAAAGTTATAAGATAATGGTAGAATTGCAATTCTGATCTCTCTGTTGTGATTACATTTGGGAGTTAGTTTTTATATTTTAATTTGACATAATTTATTCATTTACGTTTATAATGACATTAGTTAGTCCAAATAGCTAATTTTATAGATTAAAATGATTTCTTGAATTTCTCTTAAAAGTACCTTTCTAACACCATATATATATATATATATATATATATATATATGGATGAAGTTGGAATGGGTATTTTTTAAAAGAAAAAAATTGACCTCAACAATCGGATTAGAATAATTAATGATATAAACTATTTCGACAAACTAATGATATTATGTAGAGGAACCAAAACAAATCAAACTGAAGAATAGATACTTCTAAATTTAAACATAGTTGAAAGGCCATAAGTATAATTGGATCTAAAACAATCTATTTTCAATACAATCATTTGTCCTTTGATTTTTAAAGAAATAATTGTATGAAATTGTGATTTCACGTCATCCCTATCTGTTTCTAATAAAAGAATAACAAATTAGATTTTTTTCTCCTGATTTTTAGCATTTTTAGTTTGATTTGAATTTTTTCAAGAGAACAAAAGCTAAAAATCAAGAGGAAAAATCTGTTTTGTCATTTTCCTATTGGGAAGAGATATGGATGATATGGAATCACAGTTTTATACAATCTCTTCTATCGATTTAATAAAAAGTTAGATATTTATATAAAAAATATAGTCTTTAATTTAATTTAATTAGTATAAGTGATTATTCATATTTAATTATCGATATTAATTATTAAGAAAAAAAATTATAAAAAGGAATTCCCCGGGAGAAGGTGGGGAAATTATACTAGTTAAAATTGAGAAAAGGTTTGAAAAGGTAGGTTAGAACATTATTTATAGCATGTAAAATGTAAACGGCATGCCGTAATTTGTGGATAGTTGTCTTCTAATAGGTTGTTTTGGTTTAATTAATTAATTCAATTTCAGTCAAATCTTTTCTTTTTCTTATTTTATTTGTAAGTTTGTTGGTCGACATTCATAGGATAAATGTGCATTTATCGCTGCATTACATATATTTGTAATTTGTGGAATTGTCTTCTAATAGCATGTTCATCTGTCCAGGCACTTCAAAAGAAATAAATTATTAAAACAATATATTAAAAATTTGGTTCTATTACCAGTTTAATATTTTCGTATTAGTTTATAAATCAATTAATTTTATATCTCTCGTTGGATCGATATCTTGATCGATTATAGGTTCACTTAGTCTATTCGATCAATCTGGTTCAATTCAAACAACATTATTTTTAACAATTATGTTAAGACAGTAACGATCAACAATGAAAATTATTAGTTTAAGAGTTCTATTGATGCAATTTTTATGTTTGAAGGCTTATTACATGTGATTTTTTTATGAATAGACTTTTTTTTTTTTAAATCAAAGGTTAAATGGGAGTAGGGATTATAAGTTAGATATTAACTGAAAACTTTAGCACAAGTATTTTTATAAAGTTTATATATCTTTATGCATTGATGATGGTTTTGTTTAATGGTAAAAACGCAGCTTGCTAACTTTGATGTTTCATAGTTAATAATTTTATTATATATACAAAATTAATTTTTTTTAAACATTAATCTCAATGTAGGTTGTTATTATATTTTGTGGAGTGTGTCTCGTATTTTAGATAAAACAGAGTTAACATCATGACGAGGAAGAGCCAATTTCTCGACAACACGACCCACGATGTCTTGACGAGAGAAAATCGATGTCCTGATGACGCGACATGTGACGTTCCGATGAGTCGATAAATAACTTCACGATGTGGCGATATGTTCCCTACTAAACCGGGTTTCTTCTTTTAGTTAAGCTTTGATATTTTTTCCAATCAAACTCTAATAACTCTAGAGATATTTTAATAATATTAGCCCACGAATTTCAGCCTATGAATAGGGTTTTAGCAAACCTAGAGATTAAGATTTAACAACACAACAAAAAGTGAGTTTAAGGTAATTTTGTGTTTTAGCCAGAGAACTTTGTATTTTTTGAGATTTGAGGGTTTGTTTTAGATTTTTTTTCTCCATCTTATACTCTTATTCGGTTATTTGATGTTTTAGTGAATTTTTTTTTGCCCGTGGGTTTTTATTCTCTTTAGATGAAATTTTCCACGTAAATATTTGTGTCCAATTTTCTCTGTTCATTCTTGTTTGTTGTTGAATTTGGTTTTACCCCCAACATATCTACTCTTTTTGACATAATGCCTAAAACTACCCATAACCCCTCTCCAACCCTTAAATAAAAGGATAATGCGCTTCAATGCACTCGAATTCACATCCTTCGACACTAGCAACAATGCCAATGCCAATCAAGCTAAGACTCAATTGGCATATATACATATTATAGGTTCTTATTATATTTGTTCTTTTTTATATAATGCCTTGAACTATCCATAACCCCTCTCCAACCCTTAAATAGGAGGATAATACACTTCAATGCACTCGAACTCACAACCTTCTGTACTGACAATAATATTGATGCCAATCAAGTTATTTAAATATATCTGAAATTGCCAGCTTGAATATATAAATAGATACGTGTAGGAAGGAATGAGATGCGATTTGAAGAGAGAGCATGAGATCATTGAATTCCAAACAATAATTGGATCAAATTGTATGATGAATCTATGTATTAATGATAGACTTCTTAAAATATAACTATAATAAAATATTATTTTATATATTTTATATAGGTAAATGTTACTACAAAAGTTTTTTTTACTAGGAAGTGGATTGTATTTTATTCTTTTTACTTAAAAAAATAAATAAATTGATATTTGTACGTTAAATAAAATGTAAATTGGTCATTTTGTTAATAATCCTTTTTAATTGTTGAAAATTAGTTCATGTACATTATCATGAGGTACATATAGCATGTCACGTAAAATTGTCTGGTTATTTTGTCAGCCACACTAGTTTCTAACAAAAAAAATGAATGAATTTTGTAATAGAAATGATCAATTCGCTTTTTGATTTAATGTACAAGGGATAATTTATCCATTTTTTAAAGTAAAAGCAGTAAAATGCAATTTGATTCTTAGTACGGAGGCTTCTATGGTACTTTTACCATTTTATATAAGAATTTGGTGAATTTAATAAAAAAATAAGGACAAAGTAACAATTAGTTTTTAAATTTGGAAAAAAAATTAAATTTAGCCCTTGAACTTTTTGTCCATAGTATTTGATAATTTTTTCTCAAATTGATCATTGAACTTGGGTTCTATTCAAAGTATGATGATGTGGTACTCTAAAATTGTGACATATCATCACCTAGAAAATTTATATAAAATCTAAAATATAAGAAAAATTAATAAAACTAATATTTTTTAATAATTTTGAGGTAATAATAAGGCACAATTTCAAAATACCACATCATAGTATATTAACAAAATCCAAATTTAGGGATCAAATTGAAAAAATATATCAAATTTCAAGACTAATATAAACAAAAAAAATTCAAAACTTAAAAAAAAATTATCAAATTCAGAAACTAAATATTACTTTGTCCCAAAAAATAAACTTGTTATATATGTGTGTATATATATATATATATTAATATTAATAGGAGTTGTTAGTCATGATGCATTTTATCTTAAACCAAAATGAATGAACTTAAGCTCACTCAAAACACTGCTCCTAATTAACCATAAAAAAATCAGAAAAATAAAAACAAAAAGTCAACCTGTACCAATTACAACAATCCATCTACTCTCCACTAAGTTCCAAAGGGATCAAAATTTTATCTTTTATTTTTAAAAATTTTATCTTTTAAAATTATGAATTCAAATGAAAGTTGCAATTTTATTTTTTAATAAAACAAAAATAAATAAATAAAAATTACAAGAGCCTGACCAACCCACTAAAGCATCCCAAAGCTTAATTTACTTGAAAGCTTTTCTAATTCTAATGTGAAACCTCTTACCCATTGCTTGATTCTTTCAAGAAATCAAAAATATTTTTGACTGATTCTAAACTACTTAGGCTAAAGTGCCCAATTTATTTAAAACAATTCACCCTTTCTTTTAATTATTTTTTCAATAAGTCGATTTATTCTTAGTTCGATTGACATGAGTATTGTTGTCAATACAAAAGAACGTAAGTTCGAATACACTAAAGTGCATTACCCTCCTATTTATGAGTCAGATAGAGGCTATGAATAGTTCTGAACTGTGTGTCAAAAATAACAAATATGATCATAATTTATAATAAAGTTATTTAAAAAAATTATATTTTAATAAAAAGCAACAAATATTATTATAATATTGTATCACTATTTATTAGAAAAGTCATCAACTTTCATTACTTAATTTCTTAAAGTTGACTTGGCAATTGCTTGTGAACCATACTTCATTTATAATATATATATACAGATGAATAATTTAATTGTAAATTAATACAAATTCAAGGTCCAGGTCATACAGTCAAGATTACTGCTGAATGTTGTCCAGTTTTACTTCACTAACTCCAACTAAAAGATAGGGTTTGCTTTCATTCTCTAATATAAATAAAAGCTCTAATATTATTTAATTAATGGAAAAGATATTACAAACTTTAAACTAAACTTTATGAGTTAGGGTTCTGTTCATATGTGGCCTGCATCATAAAAGTTAAGCTCTTGTAATAAAAAAAGTTGGCTTTATGGAAGGCATGACATATTTGCTTTGGTGTTCAAACTTCAAAATGGTTTTTCAATTTTAAAATATTTTAATTGAGTCTTTAAAATGTCAGTATTATATCAGTTACGTCATTTCATTAACTTAACAATTAACTTAATCAATATCACTACTGTATTATTATTCTTTGTTGTTGGTGCTCTTGTTGTATTTTATTTCATCATCACTATATTATTATTATCACTATTATTATATTATTAAGGGTTTAAAATGCTAACTAAAATCTCACGTTGAGCATATTTAAAATATATGAATTAAATTATAAATATATGACATTTGCTCCAGGTGTCAAAGGTGCAAGTTAGAAAGGCATGCCAAAGTACTTAATAGCTTGAGACCTTCACAAAGAAATTAATGAATATTTGAGGATGAGCGAACCTTGGGTCGCCACTCGGATTCAACAAAAGGGAGACGAGCAAATGTATCCCGTGGGAGAATTTGAGAGATTTGGTTTTAGCACATCCGGATGAGCATAAGAGGATCGATATATCTTAGCCACTAAGCATCTATGGATTGGTGATTTTTCCCAAAGCTTTGAGACATGTGGATGAGGCGATCACCGACTTATTTGGCCGTCTTGAGAAAGGAATCACGCCTGTACCGCAATATTAATTTGAAATGTTCGGATCCTTGAACATGTGTCGAAAAGTCAGGTAATGGGCGGTTTATTGGATGTGCCTGACTATTGATGGTGTGGTTTCACGGGCACTTTTGGAAGGTAGATAAAGTTTCTTATCGAAACTTAAAGAAACTTACTACATGGATAATTCTCTTTTAAGGATGCCCACTATAAGAAGAAAGTTCCGGGAGTTATCGATGCTTGGAAGCAAACTCGTTGGATGAAGAGGTTGGTTTGTTGGTTCCATAGTGGCGCTGAGTATGATGGATGGTTCAAGAAAAGAGTTAATGATAACGTTCCTAGGCCAAGCTTGGAGAACACGCAGCCTATGGTAGAACACCTACAGTCGTTCCATCGAGTTGGAAATTATCAAGCAGGATTTGAGAGGAAAAGTTTAGAGTTGGGGAAAAGATTGAACAATTGGAGGAAGAGAAGATGCAGGAGATTGGATGCCGATGTCCAGTCGGAGGGTGAAAAGTGGAAGAAAAGGGAAAACTAAGGCCGAAGAGGATTTAGGCGATGCGAGAGACCGAGCTATAAGAAGTTGCGCTGTCTATAAGAAGCTATTTGGTTTAGGTAAAACTTAGAACAATGGCGTCATAAATCAGAGAGGAAAAGACTAAAGTAGATCGATGGGAAAGAAAATTTCGAGAGACTCGGACGGACGGAATGAAGAGCTAGAGAAGAGTCTATCGGCGAGAAATGAGCGAGGGTGAACTAAGGGCTAGAGTGGCGAGAACTCGAAAGTCTCTTCATCAATACCGAAACCGTAATACTATGATGGAGTTGAGGGCAAGCTTGAGCAAAATAGAAGAAATGAAAGAAAGAAACAGAAGAGTTAGAAGCAAAGACTGCAAAAGCTGTGAGATGAGGATCCAGTTCTTGGAGCGGTGAGGCGTTGGAAGGAAGCGGCTTCATCATGCGCAAGACCAAGTGAAAGCAGAGGGACTATATTATGGGAAGCTATTGCTTGATTCGCGAGGTAGTAGTGATTACTTACAAACCTTGGCGGTACAAGCGGACATCGAGAAGCGTAAAATACGAGTTGGAGTCGGATCGGGGGCGAGAGCTAACTTCTTTGTTCATGAAAATTAAAGCTCAAGCATTAGGGCAAAGTCTTATTTGTAACTTCAGTTTTATGTAAAGATCTTTGTTTTCTAGTGAAGTTTCTAAAAGGAATTGAATCAAATTGATGCCTCCATTGCATTCATGCATTTACATTACATTACATCATATGCATTAAAAACCATAAAAAGACTCTAATTAATTAAAAAAATGTTTGATGTCTGAAACCGGGCGAGAATCTTTCGAGTGCAGCATCCTTACGCACAAGAACTAAAGCAATGGATAAAAACTAGAAAGATTAGAGCAAATGCGAGAAAGAGATGCAGAAACAGGATGCAAGCACAAGTACAAGACGATTAGCTAAAATCCAAAGCAAGAAATGAGGATCAAATCTTTGAGTCGCAGAGAAATATGATGGAAGAGCGGCCGTTATTATTGACTAATCGACGACAAAGGAAAAGGCCCATGGTTGACTTTGGAGATAATAATGAAGATCCCCTTTATCCCACCGGTTTTGCTCCACGCAAGCGCTCAAACCATGACATGAGACACATCTGCGCAGAGGCCATCTATTCAATGAAGATCCTCCCTACCTCCCGGCTTAACCCCTGATGAATGCTCAAATACAACCCGAGCTGCCACGCAAAGTAGTCCGTCGTGGCGATTAGGCCCCAGCAATTTGGCCGATGCACTCAATGCCAATCAACTATCAAAGCGAGCTCAGGGCTCTAATCCGGGAGATAACCACAGTTAATCCTACAATCCACGACTTGGACAATATGGCGAGAAAATGAGAAGTCGGGACATCGCTCTCGAAAGAATTGGAAGAAGCGGTGCAAGTGGTTAGAGGAAAGGTTGAGCAATGGAAAATGCTTGACTATCATTTGTGTAAATTCGATGCTAAAGATTTGAGCCCAGACCTAGGAAGTTCAAAATGAGAATTTGAACAATGGAATGAGCGAGGCTCATATTACTAGCGAATGGACTGGGTATGTCAACAACGATCAACTCTTGATTCACCGGATAGTTTGGTTGGGGCGGCATCCAAATGGTACAACCAATTGAGCCGTACTAAGATTAACTCATGGAAGGACTTAGCTCGAGGCCTTTATGAAACAAGACCATGTGATGGATATTCGTTGCAAAAATCAAAGGCAAAGGTGGAGAGAAAGAAACCACCTCTCACGGAAAAGAAACAACCATGCTCTTTATCAATACGTTAAAGGCTCCATTCATCAACCATATGTTAGGGGCGCTATAGACATAGTGATGTGCGGAGAGATGATCGAGCGATAAGATGCGGAAAGTTTGATGCCCTAAGAAGTGCCCACAGAAGGAAGGAAAATGTGAACAACACGAGCTCATATTCTACACTGTGAACCAAAGGCGGCCTACACGACCATGCAGGGCTACAAGACAAGATTCTAATCAAAGGCCTAACAAAGAAAGACTCGATTTACGCCTATCCGATGTCTATGAGAATTATATCGAGCTTGTTTGATGCCCATGTGGTGTCACCTTTCTACGAAACCTCTGCGGCCCCCGTTCCCAAAATGAGTACGATACGGCGCCCAATGTGAGTACCACGCAGGGGGTAGGGACTTCGATTGAAAGCGCACGCGTTCAAAAGCTAGTGGAAAAACTCATCGAAATGGGTGTTATCAAGTTCGATGACTCACCGCCCCAATGTAGCGGGAAATCCATTACCCGATCATAAAGGGGTGAATGCGATAATCGAATATGGGAATAAAAGAATCCAAGGTGACGTGGCGGAGAGGTGAAAACCCCATTGAGTTGGGTTTGGGAACAAATGGTTGGATTGGTTGCACAACATTCAAAGGAAAAGCCTCGAGAAGCAAGAAAATCTGCGAGTTTCATGAAGATGAAAGTCATGATATCCGGAGTGCGATGAATTCAAGTCCATTGTGCAAAATCGATGGACAATAAAGAGATAGAATTTTACTGAAGAAATCGAAAGAACGAGAAGAAGAAGGAGAGGTTTACGCCTCGAAGAAGGAAAAGCGAGAGGGGTTCGGAGAGTGAATCATCCGGTGGTGATAATTTCACGACCAAGAAATGATAAAGCGGGAGTACCAATTACGCCAAAGGTCATAATCTGAGAGACACTGTTGCTTTCTCTTACAAAGATAGCAAGAGCGTGCCTTGGAACTATGATTGTGATGTAACCATACGAGGAAAGGAGAACCCAATTTGCACTTTAGAAGAAGGTCAAGATGAAGGTTTCTACACACGAAGCGGAAAGCGTTATACTCAGAACACAAGAGCGAGAACCAACTAAAGGAAAATCTATAGTTCTTGAACAAAGGAAAGAAGAGACATCTAAACTGAATCACACATCAATGAGCCCGTGGCGAAAAGGAGGCTAAAGAGTTCTTAAAATTCTGAAAGCACGAATATAGCGTTAGAAACTGACTATACAAGCGGTAAGCTCGTATCTCGAGTGCTAGCCTTACTTATGAGCTCGAGAGACACATCGAATGCATTATTGAGGGTGCCGAACGAAACCTACGTCGCGAATGACATCTCTGTCAATAAACTAGATCGCCTTGTCAATAATAAAAGCGCGATAATTTCATATTTTCAATGATGATGAGATACCGTCGGGAGGAATGGGGTCAATAAAAGCGCTACACATCACCACCCGTTGTAAAGGGGTTCACATTCTTAGGGAGTATTAATTGATAGCGAATTCGGCACTAAATGTCCTACCCTATCTATCCACCGAATGAGCAGGTTGCCCGTGGATAATTCCCATATGAAGACATGCCAAAATATAGTGAGGGCATTGATGGCCTTGAAAGGAAAGTAATGGGGAAGATTGAAATACCCCTCTTAATCGCCCAAGACACATATGAGATAGATTTCTTAGTGATGGACATCAAGCCCTCCTACAATTGCTTATTGGGAAGGCCGTGGATTCACTCGGCGAGGCGTACCGTCATCATTACATCAAAAGCTCAAGTTTATAACGGAAGGCCGACTAGTGACCGTGAACGCGGAAGAGGATATCATTGCATCTGTTACAACAATGCACCATATGTAGGGACAGACGAAGAAGCCATAGAATGTTCTTTCCGGTCATTAGAGTTTGTAAATCGACCTTTGTTGTTGAAGGAAATAAGGTCCCTACACCGAGAATCTCTAAGACCACGAGAATGGGCCCTGGCCCGACAATCGGGAAAGGAGCGTTGCTGGGGAAAGGGCTTGGAAGAAGTCTACAAGGGAGGGTTGAGCGCACCTATGCTCATGGACAAACAAGATCGCTTTGGCTTGGGATTCAAGCGGATGCAAAACAAAAGAGAAAAGAGCAAGAAAAGAAGCAAGAAACGGAGAAGAGCGCGTTTAAGTGGGGAGAGGTTAAGTGGGAGCCGATGACTTTTCCTCACATCTCCAAAACATTTGTGTCGGGAGGAACCATTTACTCGAAAGAAGAGCGACAAGGAAAGAATCTTACGAAGAACTAATGGGAAACTTGAGCATTAACGCCACATACGAGGATGGGCTGGAGAAGAGAATTTATTGGGCATTCGTCCTTTCAACTGGAAGTGTTCGAATAAGCTGGACTGCGGAGGAGATTCTGTAGTCTTTAGAACTAATTGAGTAATGCCCAAAACACACTATTACTCTAAGCCTAGGAGTAATATGTGCCCTTTTGTGAAATAGGCTTGTGTTCAAAAATCATTATTTCAATGAAATGCATTCTTTTGTCTTATCTCGTTCAAATATTCTTTTATTCTTTCATATATAACCATACTATCCACGTCATTCTTAGATTCTTTTGTTCTTTGTATCTTCCTTCATACCTATAACAGTCCCCGGGTATCAATGATATGAGCAACGTTGCCACTAACTCGAGTCTCCTTCGAGCAAGATGTGTGTGTCAGAGGATCACGGGACTTTGAAGATGACAGAGACCAGTAACTTGTCCCCTGATTTGTTAAGAATGGTAGAACAAGAGGAGAAACAGATCCTACCACACGAAGAGTCAATAGAAGTTGTGAATTTGGGGAATGAACTAGAAAAGAAAGAAGTAAAGATTGGAGCTTGCATATCCATAGAGACAAAGCAGAACCTTATTAAGCTACTCCAAGAGTTCAGGGCGTCTTTGCATGGTCATATCAAGATATGCACAGGCTGAAAATCACGTGGCGTTGTGGTACTGAGACTCCCCATTAAGGAGGAATGTAGGCGATTCAACGAAGCTGCGACGGATGAGACCGGATGTTTTATTGAAAATAAAGAGGAGGTCAAGAAAGCGGTTCGATCTTTGGTTTCTTACAAGTAGTTGAATACTCGAGAATGGGTAGCCAACATCGTCCCCTCCCCAAAAAAAGATGGAAAGGTACGGATGTGCGTAGACTACAGAGATCTGAACAAAGCCAGCCCGAAGGATAATTTCCCATTGCCTCACATTGACACCTTAGCGGACAACACGGCAGGTTACTCACTCTTCTCCTTCATGGATGGTTTCTCGGGGTACAATCAGATCAAAATGCATCCTGAAGACATGAGTAAGACCACTTTTGTGACCCTGTGGGGAACCTTTTGCTATAAGGTAATGCCATTCGGATTGAAAAATGCGGGAGCTACATATCAGAGAGCTATGGTAACCCTATTCCATGACATGATGCACAAAGAAATCGAAGTCTATGTTGACGACATAATCGCTAAGTCCCGGACAGAAGAAGAGCATGTGCAGGTCTTGAAGAAATTATTTTTGAGACTGAGAAAATTCCAGTTGAAACTCAATCCAGCAAAATGTACCTTCGGGGCCAGGTCAGGAAATCTGCTAGGATTCGTAGTCAGCGAAAAAGGGATTGAGATTGACCCAGATAAAGTCAAGGCCATACAAGAATTACCTCTCCACGCGCACTCAAAAGGAAGTTCGGGGATTCTTAGGGAGACTAAATTACATCGCTCGGTTTATTTCACAACTGACCGAGAAATGTGACCCCATATTCCGTCTTCTTAAGAAACATAACCCTGGTGTTTGGGACGAGGAGTGCCAAAAGACCTTCGACAAGGTTAAGCAATATTTGTCTAATGCCCCAGTGCTGACACCACCTAGTCCAAATAAGCCACTGATACTGTATTTGACAGTATTTGAAAATTCTATGGGATGTGTGCTCGGCCAACACGATGAGTCAGGAAAGAAGGAAAGAGCGATATATTACCTCAGTAAGAAGTTCACTGAGTGTGAGATGAGATACTCGCCAATTGAAAAATTATGTTGTGCCTTAATTTGGACAACCCGAAGGTTGAGACAATACTTGTTGTATCACACAACTTGGCTGATTTCCAAATTGGATCCTCTGAAGTACTTGATGGAGTCGATCGCTTTGAATGGAAGAATGGCCCGATGGCAAATCTTACTCTCGAGTTTGATATCGTATACATGAACGAGTAAAGTCTGAAAAGGGAGTGCAATAGCGGACTTTCTAGATGAGAGCTCTCTGAAGACTATGAGCCTCTGAACTTTGATTTCCCAAATGAAGATCGATGTACGTGGCAACCGTGAAGAAAGCCCTCATGAAGGTCATCCTTGGAAGCTAAACTTCGACGGAGCATCAAACGCTGTGGGTAATGGAATCGGGGCAGTCTTGGTATCCCCAGACGGAGATCATTATCCCTTCACCAGTAAATTGGATTTTGATTGTACGAATAATATGGCGGAATACGAAGCATGCATTATGGGTATCCGATGCGGCCATAGAACGCAAGATCAAAACACTAGAAGTGTATGGGGATTACGCCTAGTGATTTATCAACTCAAAGGCGAATGGGAGGCGAGAGATCCCAAATTGATCAATTACAGAAATCTGGTCCTCGAACTGATTGAAGAATTTGACGACATCATGTTCTACTACCTCCCTCGAGAAGAAAATCAGATGGCTGACGCCCTAGCAACTTTAGCTTCTATGATCAAGGTGAGCAAACAAGAGGATGTGAAACCGATCCAAATGAGTATTTACGAGGCTCCCGCTCATTGTTGCAACCTCGAAGAAGAAGCAGAAAATGATGATCATCCTTGGTACCACGATATCTCGCGATATGTGAAGAATCGTGAGTACCAGACCAAGCTCACGAGAATGATAAAAGAACATTGAGAAGATTGGCTAGCGACTACGTCTTGGACGGAGAAATCCTATACAAAAAGAAAGGACCAAGTCTTTTGCTAAGATGCGTGACGCTATTGAGGCTAAGAAAATCTTGGAGGAAGTTCATGAGGGCATTTGCGGGACACACGCTAATGGTTTTACAATGGCTGAGCAAATTATGAGGTTTGGCTATTATTGGTCCACAATGGAAGGAGGCGTATTAACTCACGCTAAAAGATGTCATAAGTGCCAAATCTATGGAGACAAGATTAACGTACCTCCTTCACCCCTGCATGTTATGACTTCACCTTGGCCCTTTTCGATGTGGGGCATGGATGTGATCGGACCAATATCACCAAAAGCTTCAAATGGGCATCGATTTATCTTTGTGGTCATTGACTATTTCACCAAGTGGGTGGAAGCGCTTCATATGCCAATGTGACTAAATCGGCGATTAGCAAGTTCCTAAAAAGGGAAATCATTTGTTGATATGGAATGCCGAAAGAATCATATCGACAATGCATTGAATTTGAACAATGATACAATAGCGGAGGTGCGATCGATTCAAAATCGAGACACCACAACTCGTCGCCATATCGCGAAAATGAAGCAGCGCGATCGAAGCGACCAACAAGAACATCAAGAAGATCGTGGGAAAGATGACTGAAACTTATAAAGATTGGCATGAGAAGCTACCATTCGCCCTCTATGCTTATCGAACATCCGTCGGACTTCTACCGGCAACACCTTTCTCATTGGTCTATGGAATGGAGGCGATTTTACCCATCGAGGTCGAGATTCCTTCCTCGGAGTTTTGCGTAAGTAAAGTTGGACGGCGAGAATGGATCCGATCCGATACGACCAATTGAATTTAATTGAAGAAAAGAGGTTAAGGGCTATTCGCCATGGTCAAATGTATCAAAAACGAATGATGCGTGCTTACAACAAAAAGGTTCGTCCCAGAGAATTCCACGAGGGAGACCTAGTATTGAAAAAGATCCTGCCCATACAAAAGGATTCCAGAGGAAAATGGATGCCGAATTGGGAAGGACCTTATGTGGTAAAGAAAGCCTTTTCGGGTGGAGCATTGATATTGGCGAAATGGATGGCAAGACTTTACCTAATCCTGTGAACTCAGTTCGGTAAAGAAATACTTTGCCTAAAAAAAAAAAAAAAAAAAAAAAAAAAAAGGGAGAGGCCAAGGTGAAAACTCGCATAAAAGAGCATCTTGAGACCAAAGGGATTTTGAATTGAAAACCCGCAAAAAGAGGCGATTCAAATTTTGATCAAAAGTGGGGCATGTGATACCCAAATTAACAAGGAAGAGGATGTTGCACCTTGGGAATCTACAAGAGTACTCTAGATCCCCGAGCACATATTAGGCAAAAGGGAGTCCTCAAGAAGTTCGTGATGCAGAGAAGCTCACGCTGCGATATCCTGGGGCACCTATTTTTTTCATTCATTTTGTATTCTTACAACGCTAGTTGACTGTGATTAATTTATTCCCTTCAAATTTTGTTTTTGACAAATTTGAGTTCTGTCATTATTGTGATCTCTTTTAAGCATTTTGCATTGAAATGATGATTGATGGATTAATGACACTTTTACAAAAGAAGTTCTGAATATTACTCTGGAAAGTTCCTAAATAGTACAGGAGCCTGAAACAGGACCATTATTTAGAACTAACCCAAACTTAAAGATTGGAAATACTTGAGAAGAAAGAGTCTAAATTTGGGCCACCGATTTGGGTTTCTGTTCAAAAACCTAAGTTTAATAAGAAGACAGGGTACCGATTCAGTGAAAGAACCTTGACGAACAAAGAGCAATGATAACCTAAACCTTAAAAGGAAATTCATGCTCACAACATGCTGCATTCATGCATTTATAGAACATTCATAGCGTAGCTAGTTAGGAACAATCGATTCATTTCGATCGTAGCATCCTAATTCTTTGGCATAAGCACAAATACATGGAACTGATTCCACAGGTCATATCCTAGAATTAGTAAATTCACAAGCCTTAACCCCCTGGGCGGTAGGGTAATAGGCTGAGTTACCAATCACTTTCCCTGAAATGGCGTTGGAGCGGCTAGAAGCCACAACAGATCTCCTTGAAGTTTCAAGTGGATCTTTCTCTCGAAATGGCGTTGGAGCGGCTAAAAGCCACAATGAGATCTCCTTGAAGTTTCAAAGTGGATCTTTTCTCTCCGAAATGGCGTTGGAGCGGCTAAAAGCCACAACAGATCTCCTTGAAGTTTCAACGAACCTTTTTCCCTGAAATGGCGTTGGAGCGGCTAGAAGCCACAACAGATCTCCTTGAAGTTTCAGCGAACCTTTTCCCTGAAATGGCGTTGGAGGCGGCTAGAAAGCCAACAGATCTCCTTGAAGTTTCAGTGAACTTTTTCCCCGAAAGCGGCGTTGGAGCGGCTAGAAGCCACTGCAGATCTCCTTGAAGTTTCAGCGAACTTTTTCCTGAAAACGGCGTTGGAGCGGCTGGAAGCCACGACAGATCTCCTTGAAGTTTCAGCGAACTTTCTCCCTGAAATGGCGATGGAGCGGCTACAAGCCACAACAGATCTCCTTGAAGTTTCAGCGAAGAAAATCAAAACAAGTCTTATCTCCTGAAGTCGCGATGGAATAGACTGAAGATGGCGAATCTTATCTCCCTGAAGTTGCAGTGGAGCAGATCGAAGCCACTAGCCTTATCTCCCTGAAGTTGCAGTGGAGCAGGTTGAGGTTACAAGTCTTGTCTCCCTGAAGCGCAGTGGAGTAGATTAAAGATAGCAAATCTTATTTCCCTGAAGTTGCAGTGGAACAGATTGAAGCTATAAATCACAAATCTCATCTCTCCGAAGTTGCGTGAAGCAGATCAAAACAAGTCTTATCTCCCGAAGTTGCGATGGGAGCAGACCAAAGATGACAAATCTTATTTCCCTGAAGTTGCAGTGGAACAGATTGAAGCTACAAAATCACAGATCTTATCTCTCTGAAGTTGCAGTAGAGCAGATCAAAACAAACCTTATTTTCTTGAAGTTACTGTGAACCGATGGAGCAGAGTAAAGCAACGAGATTGAAACGAGACTACTTGAAAGAAGAAGCGCCAAGAGAAATCAAGACTTGACAGGTCCCGGTAAATTTGGCTCTGTATATAGTCTTTGCTCTATTATCGTTGCACGATAACGAACAAAGAGGGGCAGCTGTGAACACCCAAATTTACCCGGGCCCATTTCACATCCGGCCCATTAGCCCGAAATAGCCCACTAACCCTAAACCCAATAGCAAATGAACCTAATCTAAGCCTATCCCCAATACTTTCAGAAATAAAGAAAAAAACCCTAGCCCCTATTGCTTCAATCGGCGCCGCACCTAACCTCTGTTGCTGTTGCTGAGCCACCTGCTCCATCTACACATTAATGGAGAAAAGACATCAAGATAAGAAAAAATGAAAATGTTATGTAATTTCTTTTTATTTTCGGCTATTTATAGCCAGAGAGAAAAAACGTGTAGGGGATCTTCTTTCTCTACAAAAAAAACAGAGAAGAACGAGATATACAACAAAGATATCAAAAATAACAAAAAAAAAAGAGAAAACAGAAACCATAAACCGAATAGGTGACTTTTTTAATCTAGCATTTCATTTTTCTTTTTGCTTTTATTTTCCATGACTGATGTTCATAAAAGAGAAAAAAAGTGATTACCTTCATGATTTTGAGGCTTTAGATTAACACCTTGGATTCATGGTCGGACGGAGCCGAATCGGCTTTCGAGGGATGACCGTCGGCTAAGCATGGAGGCCAAACGGCAGTCTAAAACCCCCCTCTATTTCGGCCGAATGAGAAAGGGGAGAAGAAGCAGCAAAAGCTGCTGTGTTGAAACCCTATTGTTTGGGGTTTTCTGCGTTTGTGGCCCTAAATGGCAAAATGCCATCTTTTTCTTTTTTTTTAGCCTTAAACGCATGAAACGGTGCCGTCCTGGGGGGGAGTCCGCGTGTTGACCCGTTCCAGGCCCCAAGACCCGCGCCTTCTGCTTCGGATGGGATATTTGCGGCGTGAATCCTTCCTTTTTCACGCCGTGTTCAAGCCAGGATGCCCATTCTTTTAATTTTGCCCTATGATTTGCGCACGCTTGCAAATAGGTCCAGGCCCTAACGTGGCGCTTTGAGAACTGGATTATTTCCAGACCTGGTCCCTGTGCATTTACCCATTTCATGCGCTGGGCTTTCCTTCTCACAAATTATCCCCCCTTTTTTTTAATTGGATCTCAATTAGGTCATTTAATTTCATTTTTTTTATTTATTTTTCCATTTGAGTTTAGTTATTAATATTAATCGTATTACTTGCATTATTTCGATTGTCCATATACTGTAATCTAACTTCAAATTCATCTTATATATACGATCCTCTATATTTTATGCGTTATTATTCATATTATTATTTGTATTAATGTCATCCTTTAGTTCATTATTATTGTTCACCCTTTTCATTGTCAATATCACTACTGTATTATTATTGCTGTTGTTGGTGCTCTTATTGTATTTTATTTCATCATCACTATATTATTATTATCACTATTATTATATTATTAAGATAATTAAATTTTATAATCATTCTGTTATGTTAATTATGTATTCTTCCTTTGTATTACTCCTTTATTGCTTATATTTATTTACATTATTATTATTAATCTTCATAATTATTTTCATTATATCATATATTTTATTATCAATTTAAAACATTTTATTCATGCTATTTATATTAATTTTATTCCATATTTATTATTAATCTTATACCGTTTCTAATATAAAATATATTTTTGTTTTATAGATTATGTATATTTGTCGATCAAAAGTGAATCATGTTTTTCGCATATTGTTTCAATCATAACTATCGGTATATGAAAGCCTCGGTACATATATGTTGGATATATAATTTCCTATGTTTTGTATTTGTGATTTTCTTTACGTGTATAAGCATATATTTAAGACTATTATATAACTTATGATAAAAATAATTTTGCATGCATGTTCCTTTTATTTTAAATTTATATAAATATATATATCTCTACGATTTGCAAATTTAATACGTTCTAAAAAATTATTATTATACGTTTGTATTATTTTCAAATACTCTCTTTATTGTCTTTTACATAAGTTATCAATTTTGAACTAATATTCTTCAACTTTTCGTATAATATTTGATTTAAAATATTCATTTTATAAAATATATGATCACATACGCACTCTTATTTTAATTTTGCAAAAATTTTAGGTTTAATAATTCATATAATTTATGGTATGCACTCGTCCTTCAAAATTCATTTCGTACACATATATATATTCTTCTTTAATTTCCATTTTGTTGTATTCTTTGCATTTGAATATGGTATTAGGTTATATATATTATGGTGGTATATTACTTTCATTTTATATTGTTATCATATTAATTATTCTTCATCCATAACTAGGAATGTTCTTAAAATTTGGTTGCTATCTTGTTAACTTATTAAACGAATCATGTTAATCTCCTTTCAATCCATCGTAGCATCTTATACATTCATATTATCCCGTGTTTTTATTTCTTTTCCGATTTTCAAAATATTGTTTATAACTTATAACCCTTTAAAAACAATTATCCCATTTTATTTCAAACCGAATTGGTATATTAAGTCGCTTTCATAGCTATTTGTTAAAATTCTTTAAAATGAAGGTGAGGTTCGATTTTTTAGCAATCCGAGGAATCGTGCCCTACCGTGCTGGGTTGCAATTTCTCGTTTGCTCTAAATAATCGAATACCTCTCTAGAATTTCATTCAGGTTTTCTAAAAAAAAAAAAAAAAAAAAAAAAAAAAAAAAACTTTTCAAAACCAAGGAAATATTCGATGATTAGCAATTCGGGAATAGTACCCTATCGTGTTGGGTTGCGATGTCCCATTTGTCCCAAATAATCGAATTTCCCTTTTCAATTTTACTCGTGTTTTCTAAAATAAGGCAATGTTCGAATGTTTAGAAATACGGGGAATCGGGCCCTACTGTGCTGGGTTTCAATTTCTCATTGGACTAAATAGTTGAGCATCCTTTTGAGATTTCTAAATTTTTTTTTCGAAGTCGAAATTTATCGTGTTTTCGAGGATATAAAGGATCGCATCCTATCGTGCTGGATGTGGTGCTATATTCTTCTGAAAACAAGAAGATTTTGATGACCAATTCGGATTATTCAAATATAATAAAAAAGGGACCTCATTTAAAAAAAAGCATTTTAAATCTTAGACACAAGGACATTTATTTAATCGATTTGGTACCAATTTTGGGCGTTACGGGGGTGCTAACCCTTCCTCGTGCGTAACCGACTCCCGAGCCCTTTCTCTCAATTTTCGTAGACCTAAAATTGTTATAATGTTTTATTAAAATGATTCACTTCAAGGTGATCCGATTACACCTCAAAAGAAAGTCGGTGGCGACTCCATGTTTTGCTTTCCAAAAAGTCGATCCCCATCGTTTTTAAAAAAAAAATGGTTTCGACATTTATAATTTTTAAGGGATTAAATCATTTTTTTCTTAGTTTTGGGGGTAAAGTGCAATTTTACCATAACTACATTTAAATTTTTATAAATTATGAAGGTGTTAAAAAAGAAAATTTTTAGTTTAGGAGGGTCGGGCCCCCTGCTAGCTCCCATGGCTCTGCCTCGGACAACTTAGATTTGATATGAATTTTTTTAAATATATCAAACCAAAACTATCCATGTTGTAAATGCACAAATTTTACAATTTAATCCACATCGTTTAAATATGGTCATTAGATCCAAACTAGCATTTTAACACTTACATTGACAAATAGGATTACCAAAAGATTCGGTTAATACAATACTAATATTTTCAATATTCTATATAAATATTTTAAATTTTGGTTGATAATTTGAAAATATTTGTTGCAATTAACCTATATATAATTATATATATACACATGGTCTAAAGGCTACTTTTATATTTTCTAGAAAATGAAAAGGAAAAAGAAAGGGTTGATTTATCCACTGAATTTTTTCCCTCCTGGTAGATCACAAAAAGATTGCATCAATTTCTTTTCATCTTGAGATGATGATAATGATGTGCACACACACACACACACCCTTTTAGAGAGAAAATAATAACTTGACTTCAATGTAAAGTTTCATAATTTTGGTGGGTTTTACTTTTTAAAACATTAATTTTAATATAGATTTTTATTATATCTGTTCCTTTTGATATAATGTCTACAATTAACAATATTTTTTCCTTAACTCTTAAATAAGAAGATAATACGTTTTAACGTACTCGAACCCACAACCTCTTGCACTGACAACAATATCATTATCAATCAAGATAATACTCAATCGATTGTTTTTTTTTTTAAATTTATATTGGTGGGCTAATTTATGATTATTTTCTCTTTAAAAAGAAGTGCATAGTTTGGTCAACAGTCTTAATATTAGTTATGAACACAAAACGATGCTTAGCTTTATCAATTTATGACTCTGTCAACCAAACAACTTATACATTACTGCCAAAAGAATCCAAGATTTGGAGCATAATTGTACCCATTAAAGTCGTTCATCTAATGATAAAAGAGTGTGACTCAAGTTAAATCAGTTTTCATGGAAAGATAGAGGTAAGTTCAGCGGATAATATTTGGTATAATTTAAGTCTTTCATCTAATTAATTATAATCGATTGTTTTAATTAAAATAAATCATCGTAAATAGCTAATTAATTAATTTACACATAATTTTTACACGACAAGACTCAAATTTAGACACTTCATTCCTAATATTCCACTTTTACTGATTCCTCAATTTTTACGTATTTTAAGTAATAGATTGATATATAAAACCTTCTGTATATAATAGTTGGTGTATTACTATGTTAGTTGAGCATTTCATCTTAAATCATTGATCTAAAAATTAGCAACCCAACAATTTATATGAAAAGAATATTTGCAAGAAATTAGCAAAAATCAGTTGTTCAACTTCACGTAGACTAATCGAAAAATAATATTATACTAGACTAATCGAGGCCAAGCCACTCTAGCACAATTGTCGCATAGCTTTTGAAAGATTTTATTCGGGGGTTGTAGGTAAATACATCTGCCCTAAGATTTTGAAAACACCATTGCTACCATACCATCGGCGACTTGGTTACCTTCTCTGAAGACGTGTAACCCGAACCATTCAAGAACGTTGAAAGAGATCTTTAATTGCGCGTAACATAGCTGAACAGCGAAACTCCCCTAACACTGATTGGATCAAATGGACAACTGCCATGCTATCCATCTCAAGCACAACCTATTGAAGACTTAGACTTCAAGCTATTTGGAGCCCCTCCAAAGCTCCCCAAAACTCGGCATAGAGTGCAAAACAACAACCAATATATTTAGAGAACCCAGAAATCCACTTGCCATACTTGTCCCAGATTACTCCTCCAACTGAAACATTCCCAGACATTGTACACACAACACCATCAATATTTATCTGATGTCATCCATCTTCAAGTAAAGAAATCCTAAACTAAAAATAATAAATGAATCAAATAAAATATTCAACTATTTGAATTCCAAGTATCCCATAACAAAGTGTTTGTTTTTTTTTTTTTTTTTACTTGTTTACATTTATAAATCTAAGAATTCAATTCAAATTCCCTAGCCCCTCTCTCTCTCTATATATATGGTTTGTAGTCTATATACGAAGACTCCATGTAAAATCTTTCACAATCAAATGTAGGAAGAAATGATTTCAAGAGTGCTCTGTAAATATTTTTGTAGGTTTCTTTGTTCTCTGTTAATTTATTAAAAAATTTATAAATTATAAAGGGTTTAAATGGAAATTTTTTTTATCTTAGGAAGGCTGAAACCCTTGCTAGTTTCTCGAGATCCACCCTTATATATAATTATATTTAAACTCAAGACATCGTGATTATTTTTATATTGTTTCTTTTTATAAATTTATTTCGTAATTTTTATTATTTATATTATACATGTATCATAATGTAATAATATATGAATGAGTGGGGAAGACAGCGATCTAAGAAAACTAAAAGTAAGAAAAATATCTGTTCTTTTTTTTTTGGTGAATGGTTGTAGGGGATGCAAGTTGCAACTACATTGTTGAAGTCAAATTACTACACCTACAAACACATGAATGCTGCTTTGTTTTCTTTTTTTTTTTTTTTCACCTTCCCAGTTCCCACATCTTTAATTCTTCAATAAAAAAAAAAAAAAAAAAAAACAGATATTAGATTTGTTTTATTTTTTTATTATTAAAATATTAAAAGAGAAAAGTCAGATAAAATTTGGATTTTGATTCCTTTTACCAATAATATAACAAGTTGGTCACTCTTGTACTTATGGAAAAAAGTTAATTTTAGAGAAAAAAAATGTTTATACTCAAACATTACATCTATATATGAAAACAAAAATCCCAACATAAAATTAGACCAAAACCATGCAAAGAGGTATATTTATTTTTATTCGAAAAAAAAACATGATATTTAATTGGAAAGTATAAATGGACGAAGGTTTTTGGGGGGGGGGGGGGGTGGTTTGTGTTGTTTGCAATTGACTTTTACATGAGGAAGGAAAACATAGGCATTTATTGGGCAGGCTGAGGTAGACAAAACATGACATGTTGTGTTGACATTGAGAGATAAAAAGTTAAAAAGGCATACAAAAGTCAAAGGTGATTCGAAATTAAACCAATGAGTCAGCTGTACGATGGAATGGGCAACATGGATTAGGTATGTTTTCAACATCATTGCTTCTACATTACACTTCGACTCGATTGGTATTTAAATTTATGTTCCGTTGTTTAAAGTGGTACATTTCTACTAATATCATTAGTTTATATTGATATAGTATTAATAGTCAATTTAATGGTGACATGTAATAATCTTTTGGTATATCACGTGACAAACATAAATAAATGAAAAACTTTAAAAATATATAAATTAATAAAAAATATACACTTTTTATATCAAGAATAAATTTAGATAAATGGCTTTCTAGGTATATCTGAATCTAGAGACCCATTTGGTTAGATTTATTCATGACGTGTTTTTAAGTAATTTTCTTATTAGTTTATATATTTTTAAATATTTTACTTTTTATTTATGTTTTCCATGTGGCATACTTGAGAGGTTATACCATATGTCATCACTAGATTGGTTATCAATACTACATCAGCATAAACTAACAATATTAGTATAGATGTATAACTTGTGTGACGGAATACAAATTCAAATGTCAACTAAGTCGAAAAAAAATTAGGTATCAACTAAGTATTTTTTAAATAAAATTTTGGGGTAGGGGATGGGGTAATATAATTTGAACTTATGCCTAACAAGAACTTCAACCACTGCTCTATACTAAGTACTTTAAAACAAATTTAAGAGACAAACTACATATTAACCCTTTTCATTCATGATCCTAATATGTAAAGGGAACCCAAAATTTAAAAAATTTTTATAGTATTATTAAAAAATTTAAATTAATAACCCCATTAACTATTAGCTAAATTCTTTAAAAAAATCTCATAAAATAATTTAAAAATCAATTAAGCTCACACATTGTAATCTTAATAAGAAAATAGCAATCCATTAAGCTTGTAAAATTAACTTTTTAATCAAAATTCCTAACAATGCGACAAATAAGCATGGTTTTTAATTATTTTAATCCAAAAAAATTATTAAAAAAACTCTAAAAATTTTAGAAGGAATCTTTAAAAAAAAATCTGAAAAGTCTATAATAAATAATATGAAAAATAAAAGGCTTTAAAAATTAAAATTGAAAATGAAAACTTTAAAAAAAATTAAAAATAAATAAATTTAATAAAAAATTGTTGCCCAAGTAAATTATTTGCCTAATTGATTTGTATATCTGTAAATGTTGTATATATGTTAGCTTGTGCACTAAACTAACCTAAATTATTTCTTTAAATTCACAATCAAATAAATCAATAGAGAGAGGCATCTTAATATTACTGTTACAAAAACATTTTTATTTTATTTTTATTTTAGTTGCATTCTTTAATGAAAATTAGGATTTTTTATACACTAGTTGAAAGACTAATTTATTCTGTACAAAAATTTAAGAAAATGTAAGTTTAAAATGTGCTAATTTATTTTGATTAAATTTATTGGTTGAATTGTCAATTTTAAAAGTTTCAAAATTTTTTATAATCTCTTAGATTTTTTTTGGCTTTCTTAAAATATTATTGGAAATTTCATAATATTTATAATATTTTTAAAAAAGTTATTACCTAGCTTGATTTTTTATAATTATTTTGAAGTCTTTCAAAATTTTTAAGTGGCTTGAATACCAAAAAGCCATCATAAATAATTTAAAAATCAATTAAACTTCTAGTCGAATGTCACTCTACATCATCAATTATGTCATCACCTAATAAATCATAAAAAATTTTCGATGGAAAAATTGTCTTTAAGAGTTCAATGAATTGTTAAATTTTCATTTAACACCCTAATTGAATGTGAATTTAAATTAAAAATTTATTTGATTTTTAAAATTAATTTAAGAGGATTCTTTTCATTTAATCCTTAACCAAGACAATTCATATATATATATATATATATATATGAATATTTAAACTCTATTGGTCCAATCAACTTTTTAATAAAAAAAATTTGACAATAATTTAACAAGTGACTTTCACCAAAATTTTCCCAAAATAGATTTTTTTTTTTAAAAACGTTAAAAGTTTTATCACCATGCGAAAATTTCATCTATCATTTTTCAGTTAAAATTTCATGGATAAAGCTTTTAATAGAAATTGCCCGGTTTACATGGGATAATTTGTCTATTTTTTAAGTAAAAGGAGCACATGCAAAAACGTCTCGAGTTCTCGGTTTTAGAGAGGAGAAAGAAGAAGAAAACAAGTTTTCATATGAAGCATCACTTAGCAAACCTCTACAATATTTTAACTTACAGAGCTTTTTCACACTACTCTTTAAAACTCTAAGCCAGCACCCGCCAGCTTTATTGCTCAATATACCATAACAGCATTGCAGAGGAAATACAAAGTCTTAAAATATATCAAGAATCCATTAAAAGCTGGTTCATTAATTGCATGAATATGTAGATATACCCCACAAATCAGGCAGAGGTTTTCACATTTTCGAGTTTGATCTAATCATCATCATCGAGAACACTCCGACGCCTCTGGATCTGTAAAATCGGATAAATAATGGAAGCAAATCAAAATAGTTTCTAACTATGGGCCGAGTACGTTAAAGACAGGGCAAGTCGGCAATGTGTAAATAACTTACTGTGACTTTGGTCTGTTTAGTTGTTTGGGTGTTTATCTGTTCCAACAGCGATATAAGCCTCTCCTCTGAAACCTTTACAAGGGGTCAACCATACACATTTCAGTTCTTTATCAAAGCTTGGCTGCAAAGTAATACTAAATAATTGCACACCCTTAACATTAGGCAAGCAAGAAAAAGTAGTTGGACCAGAAAATTTTCACCATACCTTCTCAACTATCTGGCCTGTCTGAGCAGCTCTTAGTAGAACATCCTCCACACCCCTAGCCTTCTCAGGTTTCACCAAGGCAATTCGAGCAACTGCACAAAGTTATATAACAGCAAAGAACATAAATGAAAGGAATTATATGTTGGTAAAAAATACAGCAAAAAGAGCATATGTCATATATGCCTGTCATTAGGAAGTTGTACTATTTTTCCTTCATGATCATGTCTTCTTCTCGTTTTTAACTCCGTTGTAATTTCAAAGAGGTATAGGGGCGGCAATAGTATAGGGGATATACAAGTGAAAGTTTTTATAATGGCATAAGGGATGTATCTTCAAACGATTTTATGCACTGCTTGTACTTGGTAGGAGTTTTCTAAAAACTGCATCATACTATATGATTCATACTTACCATTTTATAACTCAACTCAGATTTTCAAGACCTTTATATTCATATATCTCACACTACATAATTCAAGTCTAAGATAAGTCTTCACCATCAAAGAGAACAGATCAAATTCAGTCTTTGAGAAACAATATATTGCCACCAGGCCTATTACAGCATTTTTCATTGTAGGACTTCTAATCAAGTCTTCCAGAATTTTTTGAACTCACACTCGAATTAGGTCTTCACTCTTTCTAATATAAATAAATACTTATAAGCACACTTCTCCATGCTTCCTGAAGCACGAGTTCACTATTCAAAATTTTTTTTTTTTTTTAAATGATAAAGTATTCAAAAAAGTTTATACGAAAGCTAACTCGTGAACTGGTTTAAGATCCAAAATCTTATACACAAACTAATATAAATAAATACTTTTTTTATAACAATATAAATAAATACTAATAAGCCCTTAGAAAGCACAAACATTTTCTGACAAGACAAGTATATTAAATTCAAAGATTTAACAGTCCATTGATTACCATGAATACAGAATCCAACATTAATAACTAATAGTTAAATAAAACAACTTAGAATAGCCTGCAATTCAATGATAGAATGCACGTACTAATAAGCATATAAGCAATTAACAGTAGGCTTCTTGAATCAACTCAAATGGTGAACTGGGATAGAAGCTTACGTCTTTCGCGTGCTTCACTGGACAAAATCTGACTAAGCATCATTTGCCTCCGTTCATCTGCCTCCCTAAATTAATGGCTTTTACTAGTCAAATCAATGAACTAATTTGATCCCAAAATAAATCCTAAAATATTTAATGATTTAGAAACAAAATGCATCTATATAAGAAACTGACCTCTTGGCATCTTCCTGAGCTTTCTGTTGTTCAGGGTTCTGTTGATTCCCCTGTTTATCAACAAACTACAATTAGTAACATTAAATTAAAAGCACAAGCAGGCCAATCTAGAATTCCTAGATATTAAAACGAAAAAGAGATAGATTACCGCCCCCTGTCGAGCCATTAACTCTTGCATCCTTCTTTGTCTAATTGCTTCTAGTTCAGGATCAGCCTACAAAAATTACAAAATTTATTATAATCCCCTGTTTCCAAAAATAAAAATAAAAAATCACTATCACAGTGTACTCTATACTCCAAAAAAACCTAAATTTATTCCTCTTTTTTTCTTATTAAACTAAACGTCATCAACTACTATTACTCCCAAAAACAAATATAACAGTTGAGAATTAATAATTACGTACAAATAAAAAAGAAAAAGAAAGGTTCAAACAAAGACAGTGGAATGAAACCCTAATTAGATGTTTGGTTGCCGAGAAACTTAGTACGAATCAAAAGGAAAATTGAAAAGAATACCATTGATTAGAGAGTCAGTGGATCTCCTCCACCAAAGACTGTAGGTTCAAAGGCTTCTTCACCGGAGAGAGATTTCTGCAGGCTTTTAGCTTCAGCTGGACGCGATTTATGTTCGATTTTACCTTAAAATCACGTCTCTTTTCCATTTAAATTATTAACCAAAAAGAAAGGATCATTGGGTTGGGCTCTGATTGACTCAACTTGGGTCTTACTCAAATCCAATGTTTTGGACAAATAATCTAACTTCACTTCGACCCATTACATCGCCTTGTATCTAGGTATACGCATTGAATTTTTTTGGTTCAGTTTTCAAGGCTTGATGATTGATTTTTCAAGTTGAACCATTATAATCTCTTATCAATTTGAATGTAAATCTTTTGGAGTTACTCAGTCGAATTTTTTTTGTTTAAATTATTTTAAATTTAATTCAATTTAAGTTATATCAATTAAAATTCCTAGTTCAATAACATTTTAGGACTAACCAAATTTCTTTCAAATTGATTGGTTTGAATTTAGATATTTCCTCAATAAAATGGAAAGGTATCAGTGTCCCTTTCAAAATGTTGAAGAGGATGACAGGCCGACAGCTTCCCCAACAATATTTTATAGTATATATATATATATATATATATAATTAAAATCTGCAAGAAATTGCTTTAATAAATCCAAGTAGATCCTAATATCACGTGACACCGGTTCTTTTTCCCCCTCTTTTATAATATTCGTTCATAAATTCATCAATCGTGAATAATACACCATCTCATTTATACGAGCAGCGGAGTCTCAATTTTTTTTTCAACACAATCGAAATTAAATTATATACTTTTACAATAATAAAAAATAATTTTATTATTTTAATAATTTATATTCTTATAATTTTTAAAAAATTAAATTAAATTTTTATTATTTTTTAGATAAAATAAAATTTTATCATTATTAACTTAAAATTTTATAAATTATGAAAGACATAAATTAAAATTTTACTATTTTAAGAAAGTCATTACCTATGATATTTATTACGCTCTGCCACTATCTATAAATATATAAGTTAATATAAAATATAAATATATATAAATATATTCAGTTTTTATATTTTTTAAAATAATATTTATATGATTGCTTTAGAAACATATTTAAAAAATCTAGTAACATAGATAAAAATAGACAATTATTTTTAGCCAGGGATATATGCAAATTACAATAAGCATCCTTTTGCTTTCGAGTTCATTCTATCCAAAACTGCATTGATTGACCCCACCTGACTATAACTGAACGGTTCAGATTCAATCTCCCAAATCAAATCTAAAAATTCCCCACTTTAACAGTACTATGTAATATAATTGAAAACCCAGACAATACTAAAAGTCAAATTTGTAAGAAAATTTCATGTCACTCGTGAGTGAAGTGATTAAATATTGAGTTAATATATTATATGGTATCTGTATTTAACTTCAATATTCAATTTATACTTGGATCAAACGATAATATATTACTCTAATGAATTGTTGACATGTGTGTTTTAAGGAAAAAACTTAATTACTAAATTAAACATTGACTTATTTGAAAAAAAAAAGGTTATGCTAGTAAAGTAGAGCTAAATTCAGGTGCTTAATTAGAAAAAAAATTTAAGTATCAAAGTGACAATGTTTAGAACTAGGCATAATCCCTCCCTAATCTATAAATAGGAGATTATACATTTTAGTACACTCGAACTTATATCCTTTTATATTGATAATAATATTTACACCAATTGTATTAAGACTTCATCGATAACTTTAAGAAAAAAATTGAAATATAAATTAAACATTAAAATTAAAAATAGGCACAGAATATTATATTAATCTAATTTTAAAATTAATCAAATTATTAAATAAAAACATGTGAGAGACAGTGACACTGAGAAGTGAGGATTGAAGTTGAAAACGAGTTAAAACCTCCAAAATTATAACACCAAAAAAAATAAGTAAGAATCAGACAAAAACCTGTGAAGTTAAGAATCACCAAGATCGAGAATAACAAAAACCCAAGAATCGAAGCATCTCAGAAGGGAAAAAAGTAGCGTAGCCGTAGAGAAAGGACCAGAAATTCAATGGGTTTCACCATGGGTTTGAACTTCGTTCTCCTCTTAGTCATGGTAGCTACCAATATCCTTTCCCTTTATCATCTCTCTTCCACCGTCCAAACTCCCAACCCTCCTCCCCCTGTTCCCGTCCCTGACCACCTTCTCCGACAGCTTAACACCATACGCGCCACCATTAACCACCTCACGCGCCATAACCCTTCTTCTTCATCCACCACTGCTGAACCCAGTTCTGCTGTACCTCGAGATCTTATCCTCCACTCTCAGATCGGTCCCATTGCTTCTTCTTGTCACAACCATCCTGATCTTCTTCATAGGTATATGAATTACACTCCTTTTTCGACTTGCCCTTACGATCCTGACCTCCAAGAGACCCTTATTCTTAACGGCTGTCACCCACTTCCACGGCGGCGTTGTTTTTCTAGAACCCCATCGAAACCGCCTTCTTCACTTCCGTTAACTCCTTTCCCGACTTCACTCCCCGATTCCGGCGTTATATGGAACAAATACTCGTGTAAATCTTTCGCTTGTTTGTCTCAAAACAACCCCACTGGGTTCGATCTCAACGCTCAACGCTCTTCCCTTCTAAAATACACTTCGGAACTCGATCTTCCCTTGACTCAGTTCATGCAATTGGCCAAATCGGCTAACTCACCGATCCGTCTCGGTATTGACATAGGCGGTGGAACCGGAACTTTCGCTGCATTAATGAAGAAATCCTACAACGTCACGATGTTGACCACCACCATGAACGTCAATGCGCCTTACAATGAAGCCGTGGCATTAAGGGGGTTAGTGCCATTGCACGTGCCTTTACAACAAAGGTTCCCAGTTTTCGACGGCACAATGGATCTGGTCCGGTGTGGGAGAGCGGTGAACCGGTGGATACCATTGTCGGTGATGGAATTCATGTTCTACGATGTGGATAGAGTGTTGAGAGGTGGTGGGTATTTGTGGGTGGATCGATTCTTTAGCAAAGCAGTGGATCTTGAGAAAATTTATGGGCCATTGATTGGTAAGCTTGGATACAAGAAAGTGAAATGGGCAGTGGCTAACAAGACAGATCCTAGTGGTTTGAAACATGGTGAAGTTTATTTGTCTGCTTTGTTGCAAAAGCCTGTTTCAAAATCATGATGGGGAAAAATTGAAGATTCATTCAATATTTAGGGTAAGTTTTTTTAAACACAGACATGATAAATAAATAAAGAAAAAGAACACTTTGCATGTTACAGCATTTTTAGGGTTTGGTGGTGGTTTGATGAATTTAAGGTTCTAGTAGTTGAAGTCAATTTGTTGTTGTTTAATGTTCAATGTAATAATGCTAGCAGTTGATATAGTTTTTCTATTTATAAGTTTACATATTTCAATGCTAGCATTTGATATAACAGTGTCTTAATTTGTGAATATCTTCTGATATGGTCTATGCATATGGAATCTGATATTGCTTTTTTTCACACTGTTGAAGCTTTGCATTTTGCTTGTTTGGTCTTAAGACTTGGTGCAGGATTGTTGGAATTGGGTTTGGCTCTGTTCCGATTATCGAAAATCGAACACACATGACCTCGTTGCTGTAGGATTTGGATCATTTCTTTATGAGAATGGTGTTTTATTAAATCTGTTAAGGATTACTTGCATATGAAGTTATGAACAGAATAAAAGCAGATCCTATTGACTTAATAGGAAATGAGCATTTCATGTTCGGTCAAAGTTTCCTCTACGTTGTTTAACGAACCATTGCGGCTTGGCTTGTCCTGTTGAATGTTGTACCTAGTTTGCTAACCAAATATCGTCCGTCATCTATCCATGGAGAATTGTGATTAGAATAGATATTGCATCAGACTTATTACATTTTATCAGTTCGTATTCCGATTATAACCAGTGAATTTTCCGATGTTTTCTTTTTCCAGATATGTGATATCTGATCACGCGGAAAGCATGCCCACTGACTGTCGGTTTGCTCTCAACAAAAACTGGAATGAATTTTATTTATTGGATTAGGATTTTATAGAGTGTATTAAGTGTCCAAAAAAAGTTTATAAAAGGACCCAAGGGTATTGTAAAATCACAGAGGTTGCTGTCTGGTAAAAAAGGGTCAAAAGTAGATGGCTGATAGCATATTTTTTCCAAGTTATTGTTATAACATTTTGTTGCTGTCTACAACTGATAATCTGTAGAACAATCCGAAATAAATGGATTAATACCATGCTTTTTTTCCTTTATCCTTTTGTTGGTTTTGGGTTGGCAAGTAGAGTCTCCAAATGTTGGCGTTATGATGAAGAAACTGTTTCAACTAGACTCTTTGAGAAGCAGAGACAGGGTCTTGGTTTTGGTTTTTTCACTATGCTCAAATTCCATATTTAATTTATGTAATGGATCTTTTATTATTGGTTAGGTCAAATAGTTAACTACTTGATCAAAGCAAGCAGTCACGAAAGCAGAAATATTAAAATTTAAATTTGAGAATAGTTAGAGAGGTTTTGATCACAATTAGACCTAGAAAAAGTGAGTTTGAACTTAGAATTGAAATTTTGAGTGAAGTGGGTGACAACTTGGCTGAAACATCTCACACCTGTCTATTTATTGCGCCACAAGTGGATACTGCTTAACTACTCCAACTCACTTAAAATCTTTATGAACTCAAAACAGTACAGGGCATGAAAAATTAAAAAAGAAACAACATTGCATTTGATTCCAAATAAACGACCAAAGTGACCATTTTTGTAGCAATTAAAAAAATATTAATTTTATGACAAATTTAATTCAATAATGTGACATTAATAGTTAAATCTCCTTCCATTCACTTACAAGTAAAAATCGCAGAGTGTGAACACTTGTTTGAATTAAAACCCTAGATATTACCATCTTAATTATAATCAGTAAAGATGACCCTCTAATGAAAGCACAAACAACAAATTTTCAAAACATCCCAAAATATAACAATAAACAATAGCATAGGGTACGAAAGCCTTAGGTGTGAACTCAGAACTGTGCTATGGGTGGGTTTTAATCAAGCAAAGCCTCTATTTTATCAAAGAAATTAAAGGCCATTCCATGGAATTCTTCTATTTGATGTGTGAATTGTTTAAATTGATTTTGTGTATATACACAGTGTCGTACAAAACAAAATTATTGCAACAATAATAGCTAATGGGAGTTATGGATCCCAGCAGCCATGATATGTAGAAGTGTAGCATAAGATAACAGGCTAAAATGGTAGTATTAATTAATTATAAATGATTGAAGCAAATACCTCATGCTACAGTACAGTAAGAGTAAGAAACATGAGATGAGATATGAAATCTGAAAAAGGAGGCAAATTTTTTACTATAAGAGAAATAGAGGGGCAAAGAAGGAAACAATCAAGGAAGAAAGAGTGAAAAGGGTAAAGTAAGTCCACTACCCCAAATTAGCACACTGTGTTCCTAAGTTAAACATAACAGAACAGAACAGAACAATAAATTAAAAGTAGAATACAACCTCATGGCACAGGGCAGTAGCCAGCCAAAGTCTCTTCAGACCCATCATTGTTGATGATCTGCACGTATAGTTATTCTCAGTCGCTAGAAGGCCCTTTGATTGGCCACTTTCAAACTCACTATAAGACCCTGAAAAACCAGGAGGAGACGAGATTAGTAATTGTTTTGCCATAACTGCTGGGTCTGCTTTGATGGTGGCTGGCCTTGAGACCCACTCAGGGACCCATCCCTAGGGTTTTGCTGCTGAGGGTCCAGCGATACTCCCGTTTGCGAATGGTAGAAATTTGGGTATCCAAGTGACCCAAAATGCTGTGAAGGTGGTTGCTGCCCTTGTCGAAACCCACCAGCCTGCTGGTTCTGCCCCTGGAAGCTGTAATATGTGCTTGCAGGAACAGCGGACATCGTTCGTGAGCCGGGGCCATGAATCCACATGCCTGAATTCTCATTCTAAACACAAAAACATAGAAAAGAAAGGGCACGCTTCAGATTCAAAGAAGCAGAAAAGAATAAGAACTCGTGTATAACTGTAGAACTACATGAAATCATGGACCTTTGAGAGTAGAGGGAGAAAATGGAAGGACAATTTTTTCATCAGTACTTTCAATAAGAATGAATGTAAATTATTCATGCACCATAAATCCATAGTAATGAATGTAAACAATTAAATCTAAATGAGATTTCTCAATGCTCTGTACAGCAATTACCTGCTGGAGTGACACTAAATGATTGTTGTCCTTGTACTGAGAACTAAGAACATCCTCGTAGCCAATAGTTGTCCCCGCAGGTGCAGTAGGAGGATTCAGAGGAAGTCCTCCAGGGATGTTGGTAGAGCTCCCAAACCCATAGCCAGATGGAATTGCAGCAGATTGAGGCAAGCTGCTTACAGAAACACTATTCTTGTATTGGGGGAGCATTGCTGCCAGGGACTGAGGATAGTTACTATTACCAGTAAATGTTTGCTGGAAAGCTGATGGCATATAGGTGTAACTCTGAGGTAAGAAAGGATAACTAATCATGTTGGCAAAGTGTCCCAATGGAAGTGTAGGTTGGGAAAAAGGGTGCATGGCTAGATGTTGCGGAAGTGCAGGTCCTGTAGCAACACTCGCACCAGGCAATGACTGTTGTGTGGGCTGCGCGGCAGAAATACTAGTTGCTCTTAGAGCCTGCACACGTACAAGAAGTTAATCAAGAAAGGAACAATTAAGTCCAACCAATTACAAAAAGTTTTTAGTTAGGTAGGTGTCCAAATTGGCCTTTCCCATTTTACCACCCCCACCCCTAACTCTTGTTTTTGGGTGTTTTTGCTCCTCCTTATACTCCAACACAAGCATTTAAAAAAAAAGAAAAGAGAAACAAACCAAATCTACTAGTGAACTCTCTCCAAGGATCATGAAAGTTCCACAAGAAATATTATTGTTCTTGCTTTGACTCATATTCCCCAAAAAGTGGATCCCGCAATAATAATAAATGCATATCAGGTAGAGACAGACGCATAATTCGGGACAACAAAGTGATGGGCAGAAGTAGTCAAAGGTCACTGTTCCATATCAAGAAACAAGAGTTTGAGGACAGTTCCATGTCACCATAGAACATGAGTTTTCACAACCAATAATCTATCTAGTCAAACATATAAACATGACAGGAGACACATAATGACACTAAACAACATAAAGTTCCAGCCAAAATGACGCATAGCTCCAATATCAGACAAGATGAAGTTTCATCTTCAGAAGAATCTTGAAATAAGACCACCATAAGTGTTAGCAAGAAAAAAAGAAGGAATAATATTTTTTTCCCTTCTTGGCCACTTGAACCATTAAAAACAGTCCCAACAATTAGAACTGCAAAAAGTGTAAAAGCGCCAAGAAATCAATAATATAAAGCAAAGGGTACCTCTGGCATAGAAATGGTTGGACCACTAATGGAAGAGGTGGCATTGCTGTATCTTGTTGGCATCGACTGAGTCACAGGGAAGGGTGAATATGGAAGATCTGGTTCCCTTGCAGTCTGAACAGTTGATGTCAACAAAGTGCTCGGCAACGAGTTTGTATATGCTTGCTGTAAGGAAAACCATTATGTTGAGAAAAGACAGACATTCAAGAAAACTAACAATGTATTCCAAAAATATAGTAGGTTTAATCCATAATTTCAAGCAGCACAACAGGAGTTTTCTTAAAATCGAGTCAACAAGATGCTGCTATCAAGTATCAACCAGAACTTTATACATTAAAGAAAATTTCTAATCCAACTCTATGACATATGGTTGAATCATCAGCTTGGAATGATAGCGTTTATGCATTAAAAACAAATTTGTAAAGTTGCATTACCATTACACTTGAGAAAGGATTGAGATTTTGCATTTGAGAGCTTGTCTGCATATGAGCAAAAGAAGGATTTAATTGTTCAGAGTTTTCATAGTTATAACCAGACGCAGATGGAGGAAATGAATATTGGCTCCCTTGGGCAGCTTCAGAAACATCCTGTTTCAAAACCTCTGGTTGAGAATCTTCAGGAACCTCATAGTTTGCAGTACTAACATTACTTCTATTTATTATATTTCCTTCCGTGTCACTTCTGAGATGTTCATCACCATAGTACTCAGGATTCCTGAAAGCAAAAGTTTTTACACAATTGTAACAAACAGATAAGTGAAGCAAGGCACTAAGCATTTTAAGAAGGGCATACCTATTATCTGAGTGCCCAATAGATGATGCATCTGTTACTTCAGGAACATCATCCAAATTATTCTTTGAGGTCATTGATGCAAATTGTCCAGAAAAGCCAGAACCAATTCCAGGTCCAAAACTACCAAAACTCAAATGCGAACAGTCCGGGGTGTGGACTTGTAGATGATTTGGAATTATTACAGAAGGATTATCCTCTTCAGTTGGGGGCTCCCTATCATCATTATGCAAATTAAGTTGCTGCAAATCCACAGCTACTGATGAACCATCTTCAGCTGAAAAAGAACGAAAGAAAGGACATAAAATGTGTTAAGTTCAAAAAACATTCATAGCAGATAAAAATGAGCAAAGGATACATTAAAAGATTAAAAATTCCATACCAACGTATGAACTAAACCTACTCAGATAGATTCATAGTGCATCAATAATTTGGAACTACACCATCCCCCCCCCCCCCCCCCGGGTTCTCAATTGTTTTCCTACACTCCAATTTTATTCTGTTCGGCCTCACATATCCACATATATAAAGGGGAAGAAAATGATAATAAAAAAATCAGAAGCTGCCAACATATGATATTGTCATTGGGAGGGAGAACATAAGCAATTCAGTAACCCTAAAATATACATATCCATATTGCATGAAGATCAGAAATGGGTTGCCAAAGAAATTGCATTCAGTGTATACAAGCCTTCATCAGTACTGTATCCTTCATACTGAGTGAAACATTCATCAAAGCAGTATACTACCTTCATCAGAAAACGCACAAAATTGAGTGATTTAAAGCACTACACTAACCTTCTTCGTTCTCAAAGGCAGGTCTTTGAGGCTGATAGGAATTCACGTCCTTATATAAGTCGTTATCATAAAGAGATGAACCTCTGGAGTTATCCTCTTGTATATTTCTACTTGAAATAGAAGGGGACGTAACAAGGTTATTATTGACAGTTTCAAGAGGACCATCATCCACTGCCTGAGCTTCCTCCAACTGGGATTTCAAATGTTGATTACTTCTACCCAAGGGCAAGTTAGATGCATTAGCATAGAGTCCAGATTCTGCAGGGGCCTCTAAGACAGAGGTCACACTAGCAGCAGATGGATTCTCAATGGGAGGCCATTCATCTCTTGGAGAAGCCTGCTGATTTTTGGTGCCATCAGGCTCATAAGAAATATCTGCCACCTTGGAAGCCTGGTCCTGTAAGTTGGACTGTAATGCTGCTGGAGGAGGAACCACATGATGCCGATTATTAGTGCTTTGCTGAGATGGGTTTGGCACCACAGAAGTCTTGTTTTGTGGCCTGCCCATCTTCACAATATCAGCCATTGATACTTGACCTGGAACCCCCAACCAAGCAGATTGGTATCCAGTAGGCTGTGATGAAGAAGAAACCCCATCACCTAAACCTACTGTGGAAATTTTATGTTCTGAAACTGCAACTTCACTGGAAAACCAGCAAAACTCACATGAGAAGAAAGTGGGCAACACAAGAAAACCATATGAGAATTGCAACATTTATGGAACAGAAGTTTAAATACCATCCAAAGATAGGGAAAAAGAAAACCAAATTCAGCCAAAAGAAGTTGCTGACAAATGTTTGGGTGCCTCAGGTCCAAACTCCAGTTAACATGGTTTGGCAAGCATTTGGAACAATTAGGGTCCCATCTGTCCTTGCCAAACTAGCCACCTTTGATAATAACTATTTCAAATGCTTACCCAGGGAGGCTTAATGGTGGAAGCAACTAATTCCGTGAAAGAATGGTTTGGTACAAATAGTTATCATTTAAGCAAGACAAAGAATCCAATGACATGCACGAAAAAGAAAGGTCATTAGAACTCAGAACTTATAGCAGCTTTCTGTTCCTCAGTGCCCTAAACATAAAGGAACTAATCACTTCTGAGACTCTAACAGGTATTACCTGTGGGATTGAGGTCGACGATTCATGTTATTTCCTTGCATACCAGATGCAGAAGATGAAGACCCTGCAACAGGATGACCTCCATTTTCTCTCTTTTGTGCAGGTTTACCATGTGAAGGGCCAGACTCTAGCCAGAAAAAAGAGTACTCAATTGGTAAGGAATAATCTAAAAGAGTTCCAAAGCAATTTTTTAACGGAATGCAAGCAACACTTCTCCAAAGTGGCATTAGAGCATGTTCACAGTCATACCATTTGAATTGTAATGGGATGAACCACCACGCCCAGTATATCGGTCTGAACCACTCCTACCACCACGACTCCCAAGGTTATTGGCACCACGAGACCTCCCATCAACTGAGTCCTTGCTCTAGAACAAATAGGGGAGGAAAAAAAATCAAAAAAGATAATAAGATCCAACAAATCCATCACAAATGGTTAGAATATATTTTAAGAAGCTTTCAAAGAGAAAGCACATGCCGTCAAAAGTGAATCAGATTAAACACTCATTCGTAATCCCGAAAGCAAGTGAGAGTCTCACATGATGCATGATCCATATGACCGACAAGTAAGACCTATATTGCTCGAACGGTGTAACAGCAACACTAAGAAGAAATAAATATGGGATGGTTATGAATGCAAAGTCAAACCATTTAGCGTAATTTCCAGTGGCACACACCTCTTTTTTCTTGTCTCGTTTGCTCTTCACCTCGTGAAAAGGATCTACACATATCGCAAATAAGATATCAGCAATGAAATACAGCAACCATTAGAAACCCAAAACTTGAGCTGCCCCATTGTTATGAAACAAATAAACATATTTTCGAGAATTACAAAAGCGATGTTCTTATTAAGATGAAGGCTTAATAAATTATTAGCAAATGCTAATATATTATAAAAAAATGTTATTGCTGGAAATACACTCTAAACTAAAGCACTCGGAGCAAACCAAGAAACCTAGCAATTAAGCAGATTATATCCTTAGTAAAGCACCGAAACCCAACAGTTAACCTTTCGTATAACCAAAAAAATTAAATATTTCTATAACGAAAAAAAAACCCAGCAAGGGTAAAAGGAGCACTAAAAGAAATTTAAAAAAAGGAATAAAGAAAAAAAAGGGCGGGGGAACCTTGAGAGAGGAGGCGATTGACAGCCTCGTTAGGGTCCATATTACAGTCTTTAAGCATAGCATAGATCTCAGGTTCAGGGCAGTTAACAATCTCCTTCAAGCTCTGGACCATCTTGCGAGACCCTGGCGGAATACCTGAAAGTCCACTATTATTACCCTTCCCTATCCCATTATTTCCACCTCCGCCTCCTTTCCCGCTCATCCTCACTCTTTCTCACCGGGATAACCCCCCCTCTTCTCTTCTCTTTTATCTCTCTGTGTGTGTCAGATCTGAGAAGGAAACGACGTCGTTCACAATTTTAGGTTTTTTCCTTTTGTCGTCTTCTCTATCTCTCTCACAGCAACGAAGGAGCAGGCGGAGCAGCTTAAAAGAGGCAAAAAAAATTGAAAAGAGGGATTATATCCTTTTTGAAACGACGCTTTAAAAGAAAAACAAAGGCTTCTTTTCAGCGAAAACCCTCTGCTGCTTGTGGCCGCGTGTGTGTGTGTGTGTGTGTGTGTGTGTTTCTCTCCTTTATGTGATTTTTTTTTCCTATAATGAAAAAATAAAATAAATTTTGTGTGTGTTTTAAAGACTTTATGTTTTTTGTTTTATATTTATTATTTAGTATTAAAAGGTATTAATTATTCCTTAAAAATATTCTTGATTAATTATAATTTTTTAGGTTGGCAAAGTTGAGATTCTAGAATTTCAAATTCTCAAACTCATATGATTTAATTAATTAATTTAAGCTTAATTAATTTTTTATTTCAATATTTTTAATAATTAATTTAAACTAAAGCAACCATATTTTTTTTTTATTCTACATCTCATAGAATTGCTATTAATCATAAGATTGTTTTTATTTTATATTTTTATATAAAATCGATAAAATCTCACATAAAGTTTGAATTTATTTAATAAATATGTTTTCTATTATATCATGAATATACCATAGTTTAATTTTCGTGACATATTAATAAATAAATATTTTAAATAAAAACATATTCAACAAAATTTTAATTGAATGTATGAAATTAAAAAGAAAACCATTTAAGCAGTAAAATAATAACTAACTTTTAAAAATAACAATAACAATAATTTATCGTAAAGTTGATAAAGTCGAGGCATTAAAAAACTCTGATAGCTCAAGTTTAAGTCTCATCACATTAAATATTATATATGGATTTTTCTTAAATTATTTTAAATTTAAGTTGGATGAATTTTCTTAAAATATATTATAATTGATTAAACGTAGATTTGTACTTAAAGGTAAACTCATATAAAACAAAACTCTTTTTATATAGAATAAAAAAAATAGTACTGATTAATGTATCGATTAAAAAAAAAAAGTCAGTGGAGGGAACGCGCTAGGAAAGCGAGTCCAGTGATATTCCATTGGTAAGAAAATGATTAAACGATTTGTGCTTATCCAGTACATGATATATTAAATTTCAAACTCACTGGCCCACCGCAGGGCGCGTGTCATCGCGTGGGCTGGCTCTATTAGATGACCTAAACGACCGCTCTTTGCTCACTTACAAAGTTAATGGGCTGAGAGCCCCATCATTTCCAATTAATCGCTCTTTGTTTGTAGCCCGTCGGAGCCGGGACTTACGGGATTTTGACATTTACCTCCTCCATTAAACCTAGAAAGTACGTTTTCATAAAAGAAATTAAACCCCTTCTAAGAGATGAGTCAAATTTAAACTCCAATATTCATAGCCTAATCTAACTTATTTTTCAAATTTTTATTTTATATTATATTCATTTATATCATTTGAAATTTAAATCTATTATAATAGTAATAAAAAATATGTTACGTTTGTATATGTTTAGATTTTGATAAAAATGTATTAATTACTAAATATTAAATAAAAATTATTTTTAATTAAAAAATAAAAATTTAAATTAACAAATGAACTTAATAAAATTTGAGACTTATATTACAGATTTTGCCATATAATTGGTGCTAATAGGTTATATAGGCACGATGCAGTCTTTAGACACCTCTAATTTAAAATAGATTTTATATTTACACTACCATTTAGGCTTGGATCAAAAAATTTATTAAATAAACAAAAATCATATATTTGACAAAAATTCCTAAAACATTATCCAAAATAGAAACATAATGACAAAAACAACCAAACTAAGAAACAGTTTGAACTTCCTTGATTCAGACAAACTATTGCATAACCAAGTCTTTTCAGTTTTGATAATATCCAATCCATCCAGTGAAGGTAAAGTACCCAAGGAGAATCCCATTTGGACCAAACATGGTTAAGTATATATATGTAAGAAAGACCATCCCAGATTTGGCTAGTGCATTAATAGATTTATTCATAGAAAAGTTCATACTTTCTCAAATAAATCAACCCCACACAAAACTTTTATCACTGTTTCAATGCATCTTTTATCCTTTTTGCTGTCATCGCTTCTTCAATGGTTTATATACTCGAAATTTGGTTCATTCATCAGTAATAATTGGATTTCATGTAGATTAAACAAATGAAGACACCTCAATCAATGCAATAACTAGTGGTACTGTTGAAGAAATTACAAATACAGTAATATCAAATGGAATTTGGGTCCATAATAAAATTCAATTAGAAAGTTGTGTGGAAGTTTTACAGGGATGAAAGCATACCAAATAACTGTACCAACCTATGAAGCAGAATTAAATTGGAGGAACAAAACATGACACAGTATAAACGAAATATTATCTTTTATCATCTCAAAATTACAATCATCACTCAATTTTGTTCTTATCGTCACTTCGAAAATCCAAAAGGAAAAAGGAAAAAAGATGTCAGCATGGTGAGTAGCTATATTAAGAAAATTCATAAGAGAAGTTAAAAGTAGCAACAGAATTCTGCATACCTATTATTTGCCATTTGCAGATAATCTTATATAGATTTAGTTCATCAAACGACCTGCAGGTCAGGCATGCAAAGTTGTAAAACTGTAAAGATGATCCAAGGATTCAACAGATGTTATGACAAACAGTGTAGCTAACTTGTATAAGCCCCACACCCATCATCTTTTTTCTCTTGGATTCTCCAATTTTGCACAAGGCTAGATGATTTTCATTCCCAAATCTTCCTATAATCTAAGCAAAGCTGAAGGGAGGTAGCTCCTGTTGAACAAGATATTGCACCATAAAACCACATATTATCTCATTGTTGCCAGCTCTATATCTGTTCCTATCTTACATCTTTGTATCTAGATTCTTGTACACAACTCGGTTTGACCTCTAATTTATGGCACAGGTCCAAGTGTTGTAAATGAGCAAATCACCTAATCGTATACTATATATCTACTAATCCTCTCGAAGCTCAAGTATCACAAAATCTAAATCTTCCTAGAAACAAAATAATTTACTCAAGGCTTGGCAGTAGATACTTTGATAATGAATGAGGTTCCAAGTGCTTGATCTAAGCCTGCCTATGAGTTAGACGAGGATATCTGACAGGGAAAAACAAAGCCCTAATCGGAAGTAACCAACTTTCTAAGAGCAAGGAAACATTTTTAACAGCTTATATGATGCGTTATCACTACGCCTCCTCTCCAACAGGAAGGAGTCACTATTACTATCGTCTTTCCATAACTCTATTTCAAGCATAGCAGTCTTAACAGTGTCAAGCTCCTAATCTCATCTTCCAATTCTCAAAGCATGTAAGTATGCCCAAGCAGCTGACATACTATACTCGTTTAACCATATGAGAAGACAGCTCTTGGTCCACCAAATAGAACAGGAAACACTTCTGTTCATGAACTAATGCACATAAGTGATGAATCAAAGCAGATGATTCAACTTTCTGTTCAACACTCAAGATGTCAGCCTCAAATATTTATTTTTTCCTTTCTAAATACTTGATTTTCTCAGGGTATTGTGTTAATAAGCTAAACCAGAAGTGTTTTAACTCATTGGGAACTCAACTTTTATTTAGCACAACCAGAGCCATTAAGGGCTACTAAATTACTTTAATCCTTCTTCACCTCTTAACCTTAATCCCTAATGTTTAATCTCCTGTTTGCATAGCATTTCTTTATTGATTTCATACAAAGAATAACATCAACTAAAACATACAACTAATTTCAACTTCCTACAATCCTATAAAGGTTCCTCAGTAGAAAATAATAGTAGGATCTTATTATTGTTGGTATAACCTTTTATTTCAGACAAATTCAATTACGATTGCCTCAAATACCTATAGGCTTACAATGTCTCTCGACATATTTAAAGTTTTTGAGTCAACATAGTTGTTCTTCCACAATATGGTTCACATCTGGATTGCCTCAAATACCTATATGCTCACGATGTTTCCTGAATTTCCTTAAATACCTATATGCTCACCAGTTTTCTTGACATACTTAAAGAGGTTTTCAGTCAACTAACGTAAGTATAATTAGGAAAAGTTAAAGACTATGGAACTTAAAGAAATAATTATCCAAAATTTCAAACTATGACCTTACAGGGTCTCAAGTCTACTATGTTCTTGACCAGAAATAATGTAGTGATTGCAGCATCAACAAACATTGGAAAAAAGGAGGAGCTACTAAGAAGGAAGGATTGTTGTTTCTAGAAGATTCCTTTCAATGAATTTATATGAAAAGATGGAAAAGAGAAATTTTAAACACGAGATAATTAACTAAGCAGCAGAAAAAGATAGCAAACAGGAATCTGCAAGATTATATTTCACAAATAATTCATATACAATAAGATTGAAACTTGAACTGTACAACAAAATAAACAGAGACATTTTCTACCATTACCTTTGATAAACAAAAATTAGATAAGAGAACTCCACAGGGCGTCAAATAAGGGGAGAAAGAAAAGGAAACAAGCAACAAAAGGCAGACACGACAAGAAGACAACTGATAGCTTATTTTATGGTTAATTTTAAAGAGAAAATGAGAACTGGGTATCTAATTAGAGGCTAAATTTTAAAAGCAAATAGAAAGACAAGGAACTATATTGAAAGCTAGCTAGAGAAATAAAGGTGCTCTTATTCCTTGTTACCAAATTTCTTGGCAATGACAGGGCGGACATCATCAATGTCAACCAGAGTCTCTAAGAAGGGAAGTAATGAAACTAATGCACAATCGGATGGATCATCAAACCAACTCTTAATAGGAATCCCATTATTCACTTGTAACCTGTAAACCTGAAACGAGCAAAGAAGATTCTTAAGAGACAATGCATTTTGATTTTGCTACTACACAAATAGCCTTTACCCAATTTAAGTGATATTAAGGACAGCAAAAGGTCCCCAAAACTTCCTCAGACTGTTAATATAGGTTTTGGATAATGTGCTTGTTATTTTTGCTAGAGAAAAGATTCTCAAATGAACATTATACATCATTTCTAACTGTAAGAAGAAATGCCTTAAAATCTGAATCATTTTAATGACATAACCTTAGCCTCAGCAAAATTAAATCTCACAAACACATTACGCATAATCTAAAGGAAATAATCGCTTTAAAAAGAAAACTTTGACTGCCAGGATGACAATTATAAGACTTGACTGAATCTAAAGGCAAGAATGATTAAGTTCATCAAGAGCAAACGTTAAGAGAAGTAGGCAGGTAAACTACCTGTGGTGAATTATCAATTATAGCAACTTTTGCAAGATCAACACCTAATACTGTTAAATCTTTAGTGTAACTTCCATCTGAAAAAATGCAAGATTCACGATAAACCCGCCGGGATATGAGCTTTCTATCTGGGTCCAGTATGTCCAGTAGTTGTTCTGCATAAATGCTTTGACTTGCAGTGAAGATAACAACTTCAAACATTTCTGCAACTTTCTGCAAAAATTTATGGAGGTGAGGCCTCTGCTTTACATACACAGTGTGCTCTTTCATGTTGAAAAAGACTGTAAAGGTGAAGTCAGCATCATCACAAGGTTCAAGTGTAGAGTGGACAAGAGTTTCTGCATGTATCAAAGCAAAGGAGATTAAACATTATACTAATATTTGTTATTAAATTTTTTAAGTCGCCAAGTTAAAAAGATGAAAAAGAAGCAAAACTCAAATAATTCATGTATGTAGGAAGTTATTAATACCATCCAATACTTAAAAGTTTTGCAAAAATAAAAGGATTACCATTGCCAATTTATAACATCTTAAACCCCTGAAACTACTTGAAAAATTACTAGAAAAACTTCAAAATTAACCTCACTAACTGAATAATACATCATGTGTGGTGACTATGACATGCACAGAAAGTATGCCAGAAAACAGTGGTTTACCCTAGACTGATTTCTAAAATTGGGACAACAAATTCCCAAAAGGTTCTGCCAGAAAACAGCGGTTTACTCCAAGAGGCCTTATGGCTTTACACAAGAAGTGAAAGTGTGAAACAGCATGTTCAAACTCCAATTAAGAGAGCACAAAATTAGTCATTTGAAAGAAATGTACAGGCAGCAGTACCGGCAAGTGCTAAATGAATAATTGATTATTCCCAAAAACAAAAAACACATGTAGATAGCATACAAACCATGTATGTCTTACCATCCAAATCAAGCACAAGAGTTATGGGCTTCCTTCTCCGAGCTTCCATGGCAGTTGCAGCAGGCCGGAAACTTGACATTACATCAGATAGTTCTGGTAAACTTTTTATAAACGATTGTGGGTCAAAGTCATCTGCTTTATCAGAGTCAGAGTTAACATCAGAGTCCTCTACGCACGATCTCATCTGACCAATTGCTAGATGTATACCAGTATTATCTTGAGCCATCACGGCTTCCTCATGCAAGTTAACATAATTTATTTCATTGGCTTTGACAGTGTCCTCGAGGAAAGGTAATATCATGTATTGCTCAGCCACGTCAAACAACATGCTTGGCTCAGAACACTTGAAATCAGGAAATTCATCGGTTCCAGAGATGTTATCATCAACAGCATTTCCATCGAAAGGTATGCTTGCAATTATCATGTCAGATATAAAGAAATCCGATACATTACATGTCTCACTGCCAAATGAGCTTTTGTTATCATCACTATCATCAGTGCCTGGTGCTGACACTTCAGGGCCGTCACTATTCCCTACCACAATTGAAAAAGAGATAACTGCATCAAATAACTATCTTAACCGAACATTGCAACTTCCGCAACATGAAAATGTACCAACAACTCAGCCATTTGAATCCCACAAACCTCCATCCAACATGTGAAAGACTAGCATTAGAAAGACAATCATATAAGTAAACATAAGAACACTAAGGTGCCAGCCTTGGCCAAGAAGGCAAGGCAGTTTATCAAATACACAAAACTTCTAAACAACAAAGTTCATATAAGTATATAGCCCGATGAAGTGGAGAACGGGAAATGAATTCCTGCACTATATAGCATTTTATTAGCTGAAACAAAAAATCACCTGCATTATTGTCAATATTAGGTTGATTGTTTATTTGGATTGACTCCAGAAAAGGAGAGAATATTGTCTCTAAGTTTGAGGCACAGCCGTGGGCAGTTTCCTGCAAATTAATAAACCATCATTAAAGCGAATGCAAAGTAAGTCGGAAGCCAGTCACCTGCTTCATATCTTCAAAATGCAGAGCAAAAAGGAAATTAACAACTAAATTCACAAAGTAAGGTCCTAAAAGAAACAAAAACTTGCCATTCTCCCCACTGTTGCAGAATCGACAAAAACTGAGAGCTGTTTTTGAAGCTCGGAATTTTCTTCATCCAAAATTAGTTGCTGAACATCAGCCCCATCAGTTTCAAATCCTTGAGGGCCAACGTCTACATTTGATGAATCTATCAACAGTCAGCAAGCACATTAAAAGCCAAAATATCAAACATAATTTATCTTCCTTTTCTAAAGAAAAGAACAAGTTAAAGAAAGCCTATCATGCATGCATGCATGCATATAAGTAAACAAATGAATTGAGTGAAGAACCAATAGATTCTTATGCTAGGAAGCACCACGTAGAGAATGAACTAATAGGTTTAAAGGCAGGGAATACATGCAAAGGCATACATACAAGAAAGTATATTCTAATTTCCTATTATCTAGTTGATGTGTGCACTTAGTAAACTAGATAATAAGACACTTCAATGCGTATATGTAACAGTAACAATTAACATAGAGTATTAGACAAATATCAATCTTGTTCAAAGTAGCTTATTACCATCATGAGAGTTTTGAATGCATGAACTGAATTCAGCTCCTGGTTGGGAAACTCTGACATGACAGCATGGTCTTTTACAAATCACGCTAGACTTCTGACACACACGGAGACCATTTTTTTCTCTTAAAGAACCCGTGCTTGACTTGGCCTTCATTCTTAGAGATGGCATTTGATCTGCAAATGTTATATATTCCACAATCTCGATTCCGGAACATCAGTGGGAGCCCCTCTATACAAACAAAACCAGCGTTACATGAATCATCAAGGTAAGAAGAAAAGATATTAAAACAAATAATTTTCAGGCAAAACAATTGTGAACAGTAACATATGTATAGCACAAAAAAGGGGGATTAGAAATCAAAGTCCATGACCTTTTTTTCTAAGACTAAACTACTAGAGAATATTAAGCTAATGAACTCGGTTTAACAATAAATATCACAATTTTAAACCTAGATCTTGATCTCTGTTAGATAAATATAGGGTTCATTGTGGTCTAGCTTGAGAAACAATCTTTCATACAAATAAATTTAAAAAGAAAAATAGCAACATAGCAAAACTATTCATTAAGAGATAAGAAAATAAGTACCCCTATCAAACAAAAAACAACATCTTCAAGTAAAACCCACCAAATTTGAAGTCAACCCAAGTCTTCTAATTCCCATAAAAGCACAATAAATCTCATCAAAATAGCTTTAATTAAACAGCAAAACATTTAAAAAAACCCCAAAAGGATCAAAACCCTTTTCATATTAAACCCTAACAAAAAAAGACCCAGCTGAAATGACAGTTATACAGTTTAAACTATCATTTGAACAGTCATAAATTAAAAAATAACCATAACTAAAGATCAAAAAAACAGTACAATAAAACAACAAAAAATCAGCTGAAAGAAAATTTATTTTTAAAAAATGGATTTTTTTTTTTTCTAGAGCATGAGAATAGAAGTACCTGTTTAGAAACTAAAAGGGAAAAAAAAGTGTTTTTCTTTTTTTCTGTCTTTGAAAGACTTATGTTTCTTGTTTTCTCTCTCTCTTTAACTTCCACGAACGGTCAAGACAAAGGTGAGAAGGGGCAAATGTCGGCTTCCATTGGATGATTTGGACGGCTGTGATGAAATCCTTAAAGCAACTTGGACCCTTAGGATTTTGGGGCGTGGGATTAGGACCAGCTCAGCCTGACGCGTTGACACGTGCAGTTTCATGGAAAGAGAGGGAAACTTTTGACGGGAAAATTGTGGAGGGAACGGTGTTTGATGTTTTCCCTAGTCGCATTTTGTGATACGTGTTGTGCACGTTTCTTTCTGTGCAATTTAACTGGCAATTTTTTTGGTGAATGTCCCTCATAAGTCCCTCTATTATAGGGACCTGATCAAATTAATCTTTATACAATTAAATTGATTAATTTAGTTCCTATATTATTAAAAAGAATCAAATAAAGTCAAATTTGAATAGATTTAACTTTTGTTATTTAGAAAAATCAGTTACGGTTTAACATAGTTAACATTTTTAAAGTTTCTATAGTTTTGTATATGAAATATTTTATTTGGAATTGGACAACAATTGAAAAAATAATAATTTTTAATATATTTTTTATATAGTAAACGTTAAATCTATTACAATTTGAACTTATTTTATCCTTTTTTAATAGTATAGGGACTAAATTGATCGGTTTAATAATAGAAGAACTAATTTGATCTAATCCTTATAACACAATAACTTCCAATGTATTTTAACCTATCTTTTTTAAAATGATACCGATGATCAAACCAATCAAATTATTGATGTTTGAATTGATTGGTCTGATCAATTAAATTGGCTTAATTAAATAATTGTTAAAAATTTAAATTCTAATTTCAAAAACTTTTAAAGTATTAATATTGTATAAATTAAAATTTTTATCAACCTAACCATCAATTTAAATATTAAAAGTCAATTAAATCTATCATTAAATATATTTAAAACACGAGATCAATTTGTAAATATGTTTTATAATTTAATCTATATGTTGTAAATATGCTAATAGTTCAAGCTAGAAAAAAACTTAATTAATACTTGAAATTAAAGGATGAAGTTAGAAATAAAAAATAATCTAAAGACATAAAAGTAAAACTAACTGTCCTTAATTTACTTTTTTCTATATAATCCCTTTTAAATTCGTAAATAGAAGAATTAGAGCACTAAAACCTACATTCTCTTACATTGATAATAATATTCATATTAATCAAACTAAATCTCAATCTACACCCTTCTTAATTCACTTGTGTTTGTTCGAAAATTGTTTGCTAACATTAGTTGTCCCAATACATTTAACAAAACAAGGGACTTGTAAAGAAAGGGGGGCAGTTTTGGTATTTTACAGCATACAAAAGCTCGTGGCTCGCATTTAATATATAAATATTCTTTTTATATAAAAATTGCCTTTTTTGAGGTTGTCCATTGACACTATCACCAAACCATTTGGTGTCTTATCCACTCTTATCATATTTTTTGTCAAAATTGTTGTCGGCATTTATTCATAATGTCTTTGCTTTTTCTATTTTCATCATATAAAAATTTGAAGTCTAATTTAATTAGCAAATAAACTTGATTGTTTTTTTTAAAATTCAAACATTTTTAATTTTTTTATACATTTATAATTCATGCTGTAGACCATTTTCTTTGTCATATTTACTAAAGCAGTCCTTACAAATTTCTACTTATATCCAATTTATGAGGCTATTATGTGATTAGGGATCACAATAAAAATTTAATATTATAAAGGTATATATTTATAATAGATTCATTAACAGAATTTCTGTATATATAAAATATCAGTATACATATAACATTAATATATACATATATTCGTATCTATGATTTTAATATATATATATAAGGATTAATATTTGATATACCGATACTCTTTATTTTATAAATAATTTTAAAATTTTATCATATATTTTTTTGATATTTTATTATATCTTTATAAAATATTTGTCAATCTTTACATTACTTATTGAATTTAAAAATTCTACTGTATCAGATATTATTCTATTATATAAAAGATAAAATAATAATTTTAAAAATTAAATAAAATAGAGTAAAACGAACATATAAGGGTTTAATTTGTCCCTGTATCTATTTATAAAAATTTTCTTCATTTAGAACCAATCGATTTAAAATTTGAAAAATAAGTTTAAAACTATTGTGATGTGATTTAAGAATATGATTACTGAGTTTTAGTGAAAATAAAGGAAAACAAAAAGTGATCCTTATTCCAAAACAAAGGACAATGAGATAAAAGAAAGGGTCTTTATTAATTGACAAAAGTTGACGTGAATTGAGAGTGATAGTGTACTGGTACTGTAATAACAGCAAAGATGTGTCTAAGACATGTTTAAACAAGATAAACCTTGATTAAGGTAATGAAAAGAACACGTACTAACAGCTCAGTTATTCATGTTTTAAAGGCGAGAGATTAAAAAAAAGGGGGAGAAAAGAGTGTGAAAGGGTTATTAATCAATCATCCAACAAAAAAACACTGAGTGTGGCAAAAGCAAAGGCATGGTGACGATAAAGTTTCAGCTACTTCTTACACAACGGCCATGCTTTTGTTTGTACTAAACAATCTCACAGATTCCTACAATAAATGGAAGTTGAGAGTGGAGAAAGAGGAAAACAACCCAAAAGAGAAAGACCCGTTGCTGCTTTGTCATCATCAGCTGCGAGTAATATGAAATCTATGGATAAAGGGAAACTCATTGCTCAATACAATGCGGATGCTGGGCTTATGGCTGAGTTTGAGCAGTCTGGTGTGTCGGGTAAGTCCTTTAACTATTCAAAATCGGTTCTTTATGCTCCACATAGTGTGCCTGAAGAACAAATAACTGCTTATCTGTCGAGAATCCAAAGGGGTGGTTTGGTTCAACCTTTTGGTTGTATGATTGCTGTTGAAGAACCCAGTTTTAGGATCATTGGTTATAGTGAGAATTGTTTTGGGTTGTTGGGTTTGGATTTGGATAGTGAGGGTGAGATTAAAGGGGTGAAGGGTTTGATTGGGATTGATGTGAAAAGCCTTTTCACGCCTGCATCAGGTGCTTCTTTGGCAAAAGCTGCCGCATCTAGAGAGATTTCATTGTTAAACCCGATTTGGGTTTATTCAAGGAGCACTCAAAAGCCATTTTATGCTATTTTGCATAGAATTGATGTGGGGATTGTGATTGATTTAGAGCCTGCTCGGTTAGGTGATCCGGCATTGTCGCTTGCTGGTGCCGTGCACTCGCAGAAACTCGCTGTTCGGGCGATTGCTAGGTTGCAGTCACTTCCTGGTGGTGATATCGGAGTATTGTGTGATACGGTCGTGGAGGATGTTCAGAAGCTTACTGGCTATGACAGGGTTATGGTGTATAAGTTCCATGATGATGGTCATGGTGAAGTTGTGTCAGAAATCAGGAGGTCTGATTTAGAGCCTTACTTGGGTTTGCATTACCCTGCTACAGATATTCCTCAAGCCGCTCGTTTCTTGTTCAAGCAGAATCGCGTTAGGATGGTCTGTGACTGCCATGCAAACCCGGTTAAGGTCATTCAAAGTGATGAGCTGAAACAGCATCTTTGCTTGGTCAATTCAACCCTTAGGTCACCCCATGGTTGTCACACACAGTACATGGCAAATATGGGCTCAATTGCCTCGTTAGTGATGGCAGTCGTTATAAATGGTAATGATTCAACAAAGCTTTGGGGACTGGTTGTCTGTCATCATACTTCGCCGCGCTATGTGCCATTCCCCCTTCGTTATGCCTGTGAATTTCTCATGCAGGCATTTGGACTGCAGCTATACATGGAACTTCAATTAGCATCACAACTAACTGAGAAGAAGATTCTAAGGACTCAAACCTTACTTTGTGATATGCTTCTCCGTGATGCCCCATTGGGTATTGTGACACAATCCCCTAATATCATGGACCTTGTAAAATGTGATGGGGCTGCACTTTACTACAGAGGGAAATGTTGGTTGCTGGGTGTTACTCCAACTGAGTCGCAGGTAAAAGATATAGCTCAGTGGCTGCTCACCACTCATGAGGATTCTACTGGACTGAGCACTGATAGTTTGGCCGATGCTGGCTATCCTGGTTCTGCTTTACTGGGTGATGCAGTTTGCGGTATGGCTACTGCCCGAATCACTTCAAAGGATTTCTTGTTCTGGTTCAGGTCTCATACTGCAAAGGAAGTGAAATGGGGAGGAGCCAAGCATCACCCGGAGGACAAGGATGATAGTGGAAGAATGCATCCAAGATCATCCTTTAATGCTTTTCTTGAAGTGGTGAAAAGTAGAAGTTTGCCTTGGGAGATTCCAGAAATTAATGCTATTCACTCTTTACAGCTGATAATGAGAGATACATTTCGAGACATGGAAGAGAGTGGCTCCAAGGAGTTAGCTTGTGGCCAGCAAAATGATACTGAGACGGAGGGAATCAATGAAATCAGCTCAGTGGCATATGAAATGGTTAGATTGATTGAGACTGGAACAGCTCCAGTCTTTGGAGTTGATACAGCTGGTATCATAAACGGTTGGAATGCAAAAGTTGCAGAATTGACAGGTTTACAAGCCGATCATGCAATCGGGAAATCCCTAGCTGATGAAGTTGTTCATGAAGATTCTCGAGAAGTGTACAAAAATCTCATAGGAAGAGCTTTGCAAGGTAATCTCATCCTTGTTCAATGGTCGAGGACATTCAATACGAAATGAATTTTTTTGTTTTTGATTCAAAATCATAGTTCCGCACTTGTTTTTTCATTCATATTTGATTCAATGCTTAGTTTGTGCATTTGGTGTCCTTGCTATTTCAAACATATATTTAAACACAGTAATTTACATTTTTCAAATGATATGGTAACTCATGTTTACCTAAAAAAATCCAGGTGAGGAAGACAAGAATGTTGAGTTAAAACTCAGAAATTTCAAGCCTCATCGGAAAAATGCAGTAGTTTATATCATGGTCAATGCCTGCACAAGCAGGGATTACGCAAATGATATCATTGGTGTATGTTTTGTGGGTCAAGATATCACATCTGAGAAAGTTGTGCTGGATAAGTTCATCCGTTTGCAAGGAGATTATAGGGCTATCATACAAAGTCTTAGCCCTTTGATCCCTCCGATATTTGCTTCTGATGAGAATACTTGCTGTTCTGAATGGAATGCAGCCATGGAAAAACTGACTGGCTACAGCAGAAATGAGGTCATAGGTAAAATGCTAGCTGGAGAAATCTTTGGAGGTTTATGTCAGCTCAAAGGCCAGGACTCGATGACTCGATTTATGATCATGTTGTATCAAGGAATTAGTGGTCGGGATGCTGAGAAGTTTCCCTTCAGCTTTTTCGATAGGAAAGGGAAATTTGTGGAGGTTTACATAGTGGCAAACAAGCGGACTGCTGCTGATGGGAACATAATTGGTTGCTTCTGCTTCTTACAGGTTTTTGTGCCTGACATGCAGCAAGCTAGTGAAGAACACAAGCAAGAAGACAAAGAGTTGTTTACGAAACTTAAGCACTTAGTTTACATGCGACAAGAGATGAAAAATCCTTTGAATGGTATTAGATTTACCCACAAACTTTTAAAAACTACAGCCATTTCTGAGAATCAGAAGCAATTCCTTGAGACTAGTGATGCTTGTGAAAGACAGATCTCGGCAATAATTGAGGATATGGACTTTCGAAACGATGATGAAGGGTAAGTCCCGATTCAGTTCCATCATCTGCATAATATGACCCTTGTGGTCTCAACATTACTTCAGTTTGTTCGTTTTGCTCATCATATGCAGCCATCATGGTTTGATATGTATCACAATACGTACTAATGTCTAAATCATTTCAGCAGCATGGAGCTGAGCATGGAAGAATTTGTTCTAGGGAACGTTCTCGATGCTGTCGTCAGTCAAGTCATGATTTTGCTTAAAGAAAGGAACTTACAACTCTTTCACGAAACTCCGAAGGAAATCAAGGCACTATCTTTATACGGTGATCGAATTAGGCTCCAGCTAGTCCTATCGGATTTCTTGCTTAACATGGTGCATCATGCTCCTTCTCCAGATGGATGGGTAGAAATCAAGATTTTACCTGGTCTAAAGCTACTACGAGATGGTAACGAGTTTCTTCGATTTCAATTCAGGTAACTGCAATTATGTCACTGTTTGCCTTAGTTTTTGCTATGCTATGTTCCACGGTTTGTCCCATCAGAAGGTACTCTCGAGTAACAATGTTGCTTTTTCCATGTCCCTGTAGGATGACTCACCCAGGTAAAGGCCTTCCTTCCACTCTTATTCAAGAAATGCTCGAGAGCGGAAATAGTTGGACGACGCAGGAAGGACTAGGGCTAAACATGTCGCGGAAGCTTCTAAACAGAATGAATGGACATGTTCAGTATGTCAGGGAACATAACAAATGTTACTTCCTCATTGATCTCGAAATGAAAACGAAAGGAAGACAAAAAGCATCACTAGTAGAACAACACTAATAATCTCTTCAAAGAAACCCTCTCTGCTCTAAGAATGCATCAATGGGGTCACATAGATTTTGATCTTGCACCAAATCCCTGTTTGTCCATCAATGCTGGTACGAGAATTGAGAATAATCGTGTGAGTACATACATACATATTCTATATCTATATATATTACATATGTATATATGCTTTTCTTTGTTTCAGCATAAAGCGAAATGGAGAGAAGATGCTGGGGTTTGCTAGCTGAAAATAACAAGTTGAAATGTAAGAAACCCCGTGATATTTGTGTAATAATGGTGGCAATGTAGAAGTGAGCCTGCTCATATCAGAAAAATTAACTTCAAATATTTGCTCTCTCCATAAATCTTGGATCCATCCCTATTCAAGAATATTTTCGAATGACTTATCATTTATAAAATATGCATTGAACTATTTAGAGGACAAATAATTGAAAAGTGAAGTAAAAATTTGTTAGTTCTACAATTACATACTTTTAGTGTCTACCACCGATAATCACGTCGACTGTAATAATATTCATTTTATACCAACAATAAACTGAAAGCAAATCACAATTTAGGACATGTATCACTTCCCTGAGATGAAAAAAAATGCTGTCACTAGGCCTGCAGCATGCATAGAGCATAAACAACCATTGTCAATTGCATCCATTTCATAGAGAACCAAATTATGTGATAAACAAAAACAGTTTGTATTCTCAACTATACAATTTTCTGTTAATGGCACTAATGTTACATCCCTAGCCATCAAAATCTCAACTCTCACAACCCTTATGTCCATTTCGAAACCCCGAAAAAGAAGCCAAAATAGAGAGGCCAAGGCAGAGACAGAATAATGATGCAGAAACCCCACCATAACATCCTCTCAAATACAAGACAAAAAGATATTGATGCGTGCACAAACCACAATGAACCTACAGTTTCCATATTCGAATGCTCAGCTAGCTTAGACTACACAAAATCTGCATCCTGTCAATAGCGGGTTCACCTCTTCCTATGTTCTTACGGTCGACTATGTACGAAATATGTTAGCCTTCACTGCCCCATGAATTTGGTATAAGGGCAAAATCTCCTGATATTAAGCTGCTAGAAGGTTTCAAGCTCCTCGCCAGCATCTTTCTTTTTGGGGCTACCTGAAGAATCACCCGAGGGTAACCCATTTGGCTGGCGGATGATATTCAAACTAGAGTGTAAATGCTCTGGGATGGTCTACAAAAAAGGGGGAAAATAAGACCATTGTTATTATCATGTTTAAGAAAGCCAACTCTTGAATAAAAAGATTCTGATACTTAAACGAGTAAAAAATGGCCAAATTCAGTCAGTTATTGAAAGCCCTTAGGAGTAAGTGTATAGTTGTAGGTTATAATATAAAAGTAAGAATACCATATTATAATGCTACCTGATCGCCACCATCTGGACCTTCAGAGTGAAAGAGAATTGGGCGGCAGCGCTTATCTTCATTCATCAAGCTTGAATTCTGGAAGTGGGCAACAAGAGCTGCCTTTCCCTGGATTCGAGCATATGCCAAAGAAGCAACTTTCTCGCTATTAAACTTCTCCCACTTCTTTCCATTAAATGCCTGCATGTAGTATAATATAAATCAATCCAAAGGAAACATTCCAAGGCTTCAATGACAAGCTTGCGTTCCCTTTAATAACAAGCAGAAATTTTCTTCCAAAAAAAGGTTAAATCCAATTATCCTAAATTCACCTAAATGCCTAAGACGCAAAAGTCGAAAATATATTAAAAAAAAAAAAAAAAAAAAAAGCAACCTCATAAAACGGTATAATGTGTGAAGGAGACAGCATATTGATAAAGGCATAGCCCACATTGCACTTATTCTGCATCACAAATGAGAATATCCATCAGCTGTAATTGAACTTAGAAGTCTAAACTGCAAATGATATCCCAAAGTCATTACCTTAAAATCTATTGGCAAATAGAGAAAATCGTAAGTTCCCTGATGATTTTCATCAATGGCAGCCAGCAACATCTTTGAGGTATACCTGAATATCATAATGAAATAGAAATAGTCAAGGCTTCAGCACTTCAAACATATTGACATGTAGTCAATATTCATAAACCAGCAGATTATAGAGGATGAACCGACTTATTTGGAATATTTTTTATCATCAGAGTTGTTCGAGTATCTTCACCGCTAATAATTTTATCCAAGTCCAGCTGAAACTGCTTTTTGTTCTCCGGCTGGTTCCGATTATTTTCAACCCGTCTGCTCCGGCCACGCTCAGCCAACCCCTCCATACTGTTTGGTAGTAGTCCTGGGTATAGGCCATTGCCTAAAAATACAGGACTCAACCTAGGTGAAGACATCAGTCTCATACTTGAACCGTTCTCAGATACATTCCGTGGAATGCCAATACCTGAACTCAAAGGAGCACGAGAACCCATGTTAACCATAAAACCTTCATTGTGGCCTACACTCATGCCTCCAAATGTAGCAGGACTAATGAATGAATTTTCTGATGATTCTGGGAAGAAACCAAAGTGCCTTTCCAGAGGAACACCAGATGGAGCAGATCCCATGTGATGGTGATGGTGGGATGAGCCTGAGAAAGAACCTTGCCGACCTGTGTATGGAAAGCCGTGGCCATTTCCATTGGATGAAAATGGATGTTCCATAGATGATGTTGGCCAGACTGAAGAGTTTGTGCGATCTGTATATGAATTTGGATTCCCCCAAAGAAATTGTGGCCCAGACAATGTTTCCATCCTGGAACCATTTGACGGACCAAAAGTAGGTATGGTTCCATGGTATTGGCTCAACTTTGGCTCTGGAAGAGAATGGGAAAGTTGAAACCCAGCTCCATGGGTTGAATTTGTATTGGTTAATGCATGCTCTACATGACCACCCCTTGCTTGGTCCTTGCCAATCGGTGCAACTTTCACAGAGCTCGACACTTGAGGATGCAGAATAGAAGCCAGACCAGATAATTGATTGCTGGTAGTTGGGCTCATGGTCCCAAAAACAGGGGACTTGCTAAAAGAATGCATTGGACTATGCTCTATAGGACTGTTAAACTGTGCCCAGCTACCTGTCAGGAATATTGCAACATCCTCAATTTACAAAATAAATCCCAGACAATCAAACCATATGCACACAAATGATAGAATGTAGCTCAAAGCCCTACCTGGAGGAGAATTGGTAATCGGAGAACCAACTTGATGTCTAAAACCCCGAGATTCATCTTGTTCAAGATCTTGATTAAGTTGCAACATCAAACTACAAGTTGAAAAAGATTAACAATCAAATATTTTCATCATTGCTATACTTCCAATAACAACAAAGCAAGAAATCAAACAAACAAATAGTAAACGATGGTAAACACAGAATAAAGAGAGTTTTCTAAATAAAGAAAAAGAGAATGTCGATAAAGTCCAGCACGCAGCAGCCAAGATAAATGATCCATATAATTACACTTGAACAAGGCCACAACTGCAGTAGTTCTCATAGTTTCTATTTCCTTGCAGAGTTTTTAATTTACAATCTACCTATTCCAATTAATAGCTTTTGTGCCTTGGTACCAGTTGAAGAGCAAATAGCAAAACACTATCAGGTCACATAGAAAAAAGGCACAGCCCAATGCTATCACAGTGTCAAATACTATGAGGAAAGACTTATTTAAGAGGGATGACAAGATTCATCAAGTAAAAGAAATTACAGTTTTATACATTAGTACCAATAGAAGAACAAGGTATAAGATATACGCACTTGCGACGAGCTCCTCCAGGGCGACTAGGTTCAAGCTTAATACGTTTACCAGCTATATCACTTCTATTCAGTGACTTAAGAGCTTGTTCTGCAGCTCTAACATCATAAAACTCAATGAACTTATGGTGTCGCTTGTATGGTGTTTCCCTTATCTGTTTTTTAAGTGATGAAAAAACTTGTTTCAGAAACACTAAACATGCAATCTTATGTTTGAAGCAAGGAAACATTTTCAGAAAAGAGAGAAAAAAAAAAAAAAGCATCACCTCTTTAACCTCACCATAAACCCCAAATATTTGACGAAGATCTTCATTTGAAACAGATGGATCCAAATTAAATACTACTAAAGTTCCTTGATTAACATCCTTCTCTGATGGATTATCCTGATGCAGTATAGGTTACAAGAAAAGTAAAAGGAAAAGGTGTTAACAAAAACAAAACCATGGCAGAAGAAATTATTAGGGAATAAAAATGCTCTAAACCTTAGGAATTGAGAAGTGAATGTCAAGTTTTCTCCGTCTTAGTGGCTTGTTCTGTAATGCACGCATAGCTGTTCGAGCAGCACGAATGTCATAATAGGATATCATCACAAAGCCCCGATGTTTACATGCTGTGTACAGAGTTCTAATATCACCATATTGCTGCAAAAAGGAGAAAAATAAATGTAGCAGTTGAATCAGAAAAGATTGGAAGTGACTTGTAGTTCTCGAGCATCAAAGAGCAGAGAAACAACAGGTTTGGATCGATAATCGTATAATCTAACAATTCAAAATTTAATTCTAGAATTAAGGGAACATATAGTTACAATTTCAAATTGCCCCAACTAATTTTAACTTGAAAAACTGGAAAGTTTCTAAATCAGATGACTTAGTCGATTCCAGCATCTAAAACCCGCATTTCTGGTTCTAAGGGCAATGTATTACAATTTCAAGCAATGCATATATGAAAAACGGACAAAATAATGGGAGTATTTCCAAAAGCAGAATGCCTTTTACACAGCAGCCCTGAAAATGCAGTGTCAAGGAATGTCATCGGAAATAATTTGAAGAATTAATTACCTCAAAAAGAGCTCTTAATTCAGAATCCTCAACATTACTATTTATATTACGAACAAATAATGTCCTCGAAGGATGTTCTCCATACGGATGCTCCCCAGCTATAGTTCCAACACCATTTGGAAGGCCATAATGGGGCATGCCATTCCCAACAACAGCATCAGAGAGACTCACTTTTGACATGCCGATGGTCAGGCTCTCCTGTGGATCAGTTTCTAATTCCATACCTCCACCGCTACCAAAAAGATCATAATCCTCTAGATCTTCCAGTGAATTAGGCAATCCACTTAAATCAAAATCATCCATTATGCCTGCTAAAAGCTCATTCTCATCATCAGGAAGCAAGTTTCCAAGTGCATGAGCTTCAATATCCCCGAGTGGATCATTGCCTTCCACATCTTGACGTAGGTTATTTAGATCAGATGTAATACCGTCAATAGATTGATAATTATTGTCCGTATCAATTAAGTTCACTGCATATAGTCAAAATAAGGTAAGTCTTTCCTTAATACAGTAGATAGTCTTTAAACGAGTGCTAACACTTACATTTTTCATGTGGAAGAACAGGCAACGAGCTAGAAAAGAGGGTAGCATCAGTTGAGGCATGGTATGCATCAGAACCAGATAAAATCCCCCATGCACTTTCCATTTTCTTAGATGCATTTGCTGTTGGAATCTTAGTAGGATCTAGACCACACACAATTAACAAGACCAATTAAATAAATAAATAAAACACACATTGCGCATTGGCAGTATAACATGAACAATCGTAAAATTACCTGAAACCGAATGGTCAACAGACTGCTTCATTGCATTGCCTTTTTCTGCCAAGAACAAGGGAACAAAATATATATCAACCTTATGAAACGTAGATCATTGCATGCTTGACAACCAAATTGCTACTAAGAATAGAAAGAAACATAATCTCAAAAGTGTTCTGAAGGGAACATGGAAAAGTTAAATACAAAGTCAAACCAACAACCTACATAATTAACTTTGAAAGATCCTCACACCATGCAACATGATAAAATAATATCACAAAAAATCCAGACCTTTTAAGCCTAAATAAGTTGAAGACTTCAAAATGGAATTGAAGTTCAAGTAAAATTCAGAAGTCTTATCGTTTTTTTTTATCTATTTACTAACCTAAGTTCTGATTCTCCAAATTCATCACTGTATAAAAGTGAGACCAATACCAAATCCAAAGTCCACAGGAAAAAAAAAAGAAAAACCTTCAGCAAAATTAAGATTATAAAAAGGTCCAAAAGGTACATGGTATGTTTATATATTTGTTAGGTATAGCAGCTGAAAAATCAGTGTTTTGAGCAATACTCCTACAATAGCAATCAAACTATTCTTTAATATCCAATATCAAAAAACAATAACGGCAAACTCAAAGACAAACAAAACCCAGAAAGATGCTAACTTTAATATCAAGGCTCAAACTTTTTTGCTCAAAAACAAAAACCTAATTCACATTACACCCAAAAAAACATAATTTTTTTCAATATTCAAATAAAAATCATAAAAGAAACCCACCAAAACAGTAAATTGGACATAAAAGGAAAAAGAAAAAGAAAACAAGATTACCTGAATGAGGTTCAAAGAGTGTGAAAAATTAAAGGGTAAATAATTTAACTGATTTTCAATAGAAAGACTCTCTGCCACGATCACACGCAAACAAACAGAGAGAGCCGTGAAGAGAGAGAGAATTTGAAGTAAAAAGTACTTTGCTTTCTCTTTCCCTCTTTATAAGACTTTAATGGTTTTTTTTTCAATTTTTTTCTTTAAAGAAAATAATTTTCTTTGTGAAATAATGATGATTGGACGAGTGGAGTTAAAAGAACAGAGAATGATTGAAATGGAGAAAGAGAGAGAAATATAAAAGGTCTAATTGTTCACGCAGTCACTGTAGTCTTCTAACTATTGAAATTTAGTTCTTTTATTTTTAATTCTAGTAATTTAAGTCCTTATACTTGTCTGCTTTAAAAATTAATGTGCAATTAATGAATTTTTTAACTTATTTATATTAAATTTCGATATTCATTACCAATTTTTATTTAATTTTTAAATTAAATCTTTAAATATTAAAATGTCATATTTTAACGAGCTAGAGTCTAGGCCTTCAACGAGTTGTCCTTGAGATGGATAGTATGACTGCAATCCGGTTAATTCAAGATGAGTCAATTGAGTTCCACCATTCAGCTTTATTACGAGCTATTAAAGAAATCATTCAACATCCTTAGATGATTAGGGTGACACATATACTCAGAGAAGGTAACCGAGTAGTTGATGGACTGGCAATAATGACATTTTCAAGGTATCTGAGCATGTATAACTGTATGCAACCCCCGAATAAAATTCTTCAAAAGCTACATGATGATTGCTCTGGAATAACTTAGTCCTGCTTAATCTAGTTATAGCTTTATCCTTCTGTATGTACCAAAAAAAATCATATTTTTAAATTTAAAAAAATGTATTGATAGTGCTGGTATTTTGAATTGGATTTTAATTTTAAATTTTCACAAGAAGAAACATCAAGTTTTTTAATTAAAAAAACAGAGGAGCTAGACTGTCAAATAACATAGGAACAAAATTTTTAAAGTTAAAATAGTATAGGGACTAGAAGTACAAATAAACCAATAAAAGAATTGTGTTGTGAATGTGGGGAATTTAACTGTATTTAAATATATTTTTGGGGTCCGAAAAACACGTTCGATAAAATATAAAAAACAAATATAAAATATTTTTACTTTGTGGATAGAGTTGAATTCAAACTTGACCCGGCGCTGAGGTAAAATTGCAAAATTGCCATTAAGTTGAGATTGGTGGAAATTGTGGGAATGAGGACGCGGATACGATAATCCTTGGACTTTTTTGGTATAAAAAATTAAAAGTTAAAAGGAAATGTTCAAAATAAGAGAATTTAATAAAGAATAGGAAAATTAAAAGATAAAAAAATTTGTTACTAAAAATATCAAATTTTATTTACTTTGGTACGAAAATTAAAATGGATAATGTGTTGATAAAAAGCATAAGGATGACGTGGCAGGATTAAATCCGTAGATAAGCACCTTTTTTGTTCACACTCTAGGCAGGTTTACAAGTCAATAATGTTTATCTTTGTGTGATCCGATTTATTATTTAAAAATTCATTAATTAGAATATTTTATAAATATTACTTAATTTGTATTAAAAGTTATTTGATCCTTTCTAAAAACAAAAAGCTTTTATACAATATTTATAATTTAAAAGATTTGTTAAATCCAATAATCATATTTTAATAGTTTTTTTATTAATGAGTGAGTCTTAGAAAACAGGGGAAATTATTTTATGCACTTTCTCACTAATCATTTATTCTTTTTTTAATTATTTAATGATATTTTAGAAAAAATTTCATATATTTGACATATAATTTTGATTTTTTTACCCTAAATCTGGAATTAAAAAGCTCGAATCTAACCTCAAGCTCAAAATCTTAAACTTTGACCTTGAATTTTAAATCCTAAACTCAGAACTCAAACAGTGAATCCTAAATTTAGAATCTCGAGGGTTTGAGGTTCAAGATATAAGGTTCAAGTTCAATGCTCAATTTTAGGGTTTAAGATTCGAGATTTGAGATTCAGAGTTTGGATTCGGGTTCAAAATTTAACTTTTAGGGTAAAAAAGTTACCAAAATTATGTGTCAATAATATGAAAAATTTATTGAAATACCATTAAATAATTAAAAAAGATACCATAAATGCATAAAACAATTTCTCGTCTTTTAGATTGAGGAAAGATTTATAAAAAAGAATATATATATTTATATCTTAAATATTGAAAATAAGGAAATTTAATTTAGTTTACTAAAAATAAAGGGCACCAAAAGGTGATAAATAAATTATCATGATGATATATAATCATAAAATAATTAGTGGGTCACAATCAAAAGCATATTACAAGACAATAATTTTGTCATGTATGAGATTATATAAAGATTTGATTCGTTGTTATTGTTATATTTAAATATTATAATTAAAATTAAAACATGACATATATTTTATAATATAGTAAAAATAATAATAAAATAAATATATAAAGATTTTTAATAAATTAATACACTAAAAATTAACCTTATATATTATACAAAATTAATAATATCATCGATAATACATAAAATAATATAAATCCTATTATATATATCACCAAAATGTTTTAATCACAAATGGTGTGTAAAAGTTGGTATAAAGTAACATCTGATAATATAAATTCAGTCTTTGAGTTCTATCATTGAGACAACCCTTTTTTCTCTAAGAATATGCTGTCGGAATATTCTCTTTTTTTTCTTTAAGTGATGGTTAAAATATGAAAAATAAAAACTAAAGATTTTCCATACTGTATCATATCGAATAAGTTATTAATATTTGATTAAGTGTTGTATATGTGTATTTTTTTATTATTTGTTTTGAAAGCATATATATATATATAAATTTTTAGGAATAAATCATAAAATTATATATGAATTATAGTTTAATGTGTAACAGTATATATGAATATTGATTTTGTGAAATTTTATACATGAAATTTTAATTTAATCAAATTCTGGTAAATTATTAACACAATTATTAACATCGTTTTTTGTTTATATATTGAATACATAAACAATTATATTTGTTGAATATAAAAATAAATCGATGTATTATTTCTTTAAATGTGTATGATTAAATCAAAATTAAAGTTTCAAGTATACAGTTGAATCACAATTAGAGTTTATGTATATAATTGCACATGAAATCAAAGTTCATGATGTTAAGACAACACATTAATTGGTCCAAAAGTTTTCTTTATTAAATTGTCAAACCAAAAAAAGGAAAGTATTTACACCACTTCAGTGGCAATATATCGTTGGCATTGCCAAGTGCCACTCAACAACTCTCAACTTATATTGTCTCAACAAAAAAATAATAAAAGAAAAAGCAAAAACGAAAGAGGGAAAGACGAGTAAAACAAAGGAAAAGAATAATAATAAAAGAAAAAGTTAAAAAATTAAAAAATAAGTTTTAAATTATGAGATGATGAAACGAAAGCCACGTCAACATTTAACGGGCCACATTAGATTTTCATAACACTATTAATGTCAGGTTAGACACAGTGACCAAATCGTTACAAATTGATAATGTTAGTGATCAAGATATAACAAATTAAAGTTCAGTGACTATAATGTAATCTAAACCATACATAAATAATTATTTTTGTAGTTTACCTGACTCTTTTTTTTAAATAACCAATATTATTATAAATTTGTTTTTAATGTAATTTTTATTAAAAATTTTAAAAAGAAAATCAAACCCAGAATACATTTGCAAGTAGTGAAACTTAAATTTAGGACACCTAAATCCTCCAAGCCTCAATTTTATTATTTTAATCAAAGTTTCATTTATTATTTACATTAATTTTTTTCATATCATACTTAAAATAATATGACTATTATAGTCTTAGGTATCAAATCTTGAAGCTCATATTCTAATATCTTTATATTGGAATATGATCCTTCCTCATTTGTGTTTTGATACCATTGAATGCTCATAAAATAAATTTTATTATTGAGTACTAGAACCATGTCTGATATATAAACCATATGTATAAACACTTAGGATCAAGGGGTTGATATTCTTGAAATCAGTTCATGTGTTCCGATAAATTGAGGTTTCGTCAACACTTGAAAATAATTTTGGGAGCTTTTAGCGCTTATAAAATTTTTTAAATATTTAAACAATTGAGAGTATTTTCATTTATAAAAAAGATATTGTTTTTTAATAACAAAAGTAATTTTTTTACAAAAATAAATTTATATTATTATAATAGTATTTTTTATTTTTATATTTTATAAAGAAAACATTAATAATTTAAACCCTTGTTCTCACCAGTTTTTTTTAAATATTTTTCAATCACATAAGTGTGGAAAACATCGTTTGATATTTTACTCAAAACAAAATATCCAGTGAAACGATATGAGATGAAACCATATGTTCTTCCTTCCTCATTAGTCGATGACTGAAAGTTTAAACAGTTAAACTGAAACTTAAAAAAGGAAAAAGTGAGCAGAAACCAAAGATGCAAAAAGCTTCACTTCTTTGTTCTTCGAATCCAATATCTTCACCGCCAGCCTATCTTCACACATGTTGTCCACTCACAGCTCCCATCAGAACCCGTTTCTCTCCTTCTCTCTTTGCTTTCTCTTCTCTCCGCTTCTCATTGAATCGTCTCCACGGTCAGCGCCATGGCTTTTCTCCTTTGCACAGCACTGGTAACTCTTTGCTTTACTTTTAATTTTTAGCAGTTTTTGGCTCAATTGGTGGGTTATTCATAATGGGTTTTTTTTTTTTCTTACTTGTTGGGGTTTTGATCTTTCATTTATTTTCAATTGTTGTGTATATTAACATCAACTTGGCTACTTCAGCTATTGAAGAAATGATTGAAGCTAGCAAGAACGTTTCTAGTTTTGTTGAAATTGGGTACATATCCAGTGTTCATGGGCTACAAGGAGAAATTTGTATAAAACCCAACACTGATTTTCCTGAACTGCGGTTTTGCAAGGTAGGACATGTTCTAGAAACCTATTCTTCTTCTTCCATTAGCTTAATGTCTTTAAAAAATTGTTGTTTTTTTTTATCTTATGAAAAATTGATTCATTTTCAGGCTGGGAGAAGATGGTTAAAGCAACAAGTTTCAGGTAAAGAAACAATTAAAGAAGTAGAGCTTGTTGAAGGAAGGGAACATCATGGAAAGAAGAGTTGGATACTCAGCTTCAGTGGGATTGAAACAGTGGATCAAGTGAGATGATTAGACAAAGTTTGTTCTTTACATTTGTTTACATCATACTAATGATTGCCTCTTTCCTTTAGATGTCTCCTTTGATTTTTCTATGCTTGCTTTCACTTTCTCCTAATTAAACACTTAAAGTTCTTATTTTTCAGGCCAGGCAACTTGTAGGTTCAACTTTATTGGCAGAGGAAGAAGATAGACCACATTTGGAAGAAGGTGAATTTTATACTCGTGATCTTGTTGGAATGAGAGTCATTCTGAAGGTAATGTACTTATTTGCTCATCAGCCCTTAATATTCCATATACAGGTGTAACTGAGTCGAGCTGAGCCTGAATACTAGCAAGCTTGACTCGAAATTCGAAGCTCAATACTTAGCTTGAGCTTGATTAAGCTAGTTTATCAATTTTCGTATTCAAGGTCTAACTCGAGCTTGATTATACTCTTGTGTATTTGAGTTTGAGCTTGAGTGCGGTTCGATAAGTAAGCTTAGGGTTAATAATATATAGTAAAGGCAATAACCTGATTTAAGAGTATAAAAATATTTAAAATATATATTGAAATTAAAAAGCTTGATAAGGCTCGCAAGCCGTTTGAGTTGCTTGAGCTTGAGCTGGGTTCGATAATTACTGAATCAAGTTCGAGTTTTTTTGAGTTGAACTCGAGTAGCTTGTGAGTATCAATGTCTCATTTACACCCCTAATTCCATATACCACTCTGACAAGTTCTGTAAAAGCATAATCTTTTTGTTATTTATATATTTATTTTTCTTTTACTTCTTTCATTTACATATGAACAGTTCTTTCAGTCCTATGTTTAGGGCCAGACATTAAGTTTTCATGGGAAAATCTAGAAACCACCTTTCGACATTAACTGTTGAATTTGGCTTTTAGATCTTTTTATCATAACAATTAATTTGCTGTGATAAGTGTATTAATTTATCTGTGCTCTTCATTCAACTTTATCTCTTTCTTTCTCATATTTTAGATGATTGTTTATTTATTTGTTAATTTTTGTTATGATTAATGACGCTAATTTTTAAGACTTGTATATAATGCCTTCCTTCAGGAAACTGGTGAAGTTGTGGGGACAGTTGTTAATGTTTTCAATAGTGGAGCTAATGATCTCTTACATGTCATGCTCAAATCAGCTGAACCTATGCCTAATGGAAGTGAGGAGTTATCTAGTTTGGCTGAAGCTGGTGATTCTGGTCCCTTGGTTTGGGTACCATTTGTCAAGGAAATTGTTCCTAATGTTGATATGAATAGAAGAGAAATGCTGATTACTCCTCCAAAGGGACTCCTTGAGCTAAACGTACGCTCTGATGAGAGGTCCAAGAAAGAAAGGCGCCAACTTGTAAGCCATATTTTTTTGTATCTACTCAATTCGTTGTTCATTTCTTGCCAAGATTTCTCCTAAACCGTGTTCTGCTTACTCCTGAAATCCATTATATTTTCATGTAAAACTTTTTCATATAGAGTACTTAAATTTTGAGGCATATTTCAGGAATGGAAAGAAAGGAAAAGGTTCCAAAAGCGGTTAATAGCTGCAAAAAAGAAATTGAGTGAAATGGAGCAGCAACATGTATTTCATGGGTTCAGATTTGGAGAGAAATCCCAAGCGAGCTTACTTGCCGATCAGATTGTCAGTGTTAATTCCAAATTGCTTCAGCAGGCATTGGAGAATGTTGAGATAGCTTCAAAGAGGTGAAGCTTTTATATATGTATGTATAATGTAGGAACACACTCATATATTAGATAGCCATCAAGGATACATGCCTTAATTCTGGTTCAGACTGGATGGTATTTTTGTTCTATACATGTCTAGTTCTTGTCTTAGGCCATAAGCAGTTGATATTTTTACTTGTCTTGGCCTGTTTCACGTACCATTAACCTTTCAATACCTTAGTTCATTCTTTTCCTCGCTTTGCACTCATCAAAACTTTTTAATTGTTGAAAAAATTGATCATAAAGAAATCATTACTTTTCATCTTAAACTCCATAAGGATTAGAAGGCATTCTCTATATAGTGTAATAAGTGGTGATGGTGTTTTACAGTGGTGGCTAAATTATTAATTCTTGCTTTTGGTGTTGCTTCTTCAACCAGATGGACTATAACTGAATCACTCACCGGAACTAAGCTGGTGAGAAATAGATTGAGGATATCAGAAAAATGCTTTACTCCATCGACAAGTGAAGAGAGGCTGGGAACAAATTTCACTTTGCAAGAAAAGGCACTTCAGCTGATTTCTAAGGGCAAAGTTGCAGTTGTTTTAGATATGAGTGACCATAAGAACCGGGGAAAAGAATATGACCTCAGTCTCTCTTCCTCAACAAGCAGGGAAAATTCTGAAACATCCTCCCTTCAGATGTTGCTTTGTGACGACGAGAGGTTTGTGAAGGTGATGCTGAGATAAGAACTTTCATTTGGGAAACTTTTCTTAGTTTGTTAGTGTCGCCGGTTCATGCAAATGAAAATTTTTTATTTATAAGCTACTGCTGTTAGAATAATATTATTTTCTGCAACATCATGTTTTTAAAAATTTGATTCATACTGAAGTTCAAATTTATGAATGTAAATTTTTTTTGCTCGATGCTCGCAGGCTGAATATAGATCATCTATGCCACTGGTTTTGATTAGCCCAGCCGATGAAATCATTTCTATGAAGAAGCTATTCTCAAGTAACAATTATTTTGGTTTTGACCCTGAAAAGGTCAGTGTTATAGTCATGGAATTATCTTGTTATTTTCGTTTCCGCTTTTGGGTAGCGATCTTTGAATGACCTACAAGGCTAAAACACAAGCCATTGAGTAAAGATATGTGTAACCTTAATTACAGGCTGAAGGTTTTGTTATCATATTTCAGTGTGGATAGCTTTGGTTTTGAAATGTTATTTTTTGTTATTTTCTACATCCTGAGTGTAAATTAGAATTATGTCTGCCTGTAATGAAAGTTTTGCTAGCTATACCTTCTTCTTCAGGAATAGAGGTCTGATATAAATCAAATCTCCTAAGGCACCCAATGTTAACATTTAGCAATACCAGTTGAGTAATCACAAACTTTTGGTTTTGGTCTAATGTTTTAACATTTAGTAATACTGGTTGAGTATTCACAAACTTTTGGTTCTGGTTGAATACCAATGTCAAGTATGAACTTATCCTTAAGATCATGTTTGTAATTTAATGTTATTTCTTAGTTGAAAATTTTGGATGTGGACTGCTTTTATTCAGGGTGTTAGACAAATACATACATACTAGCACCTTTATTTACCAACCAAATTACAGGTTTGGTTCTTGGAAGAAGAGAGGCTGCCAGTTGTTAGCAGTTTGTTGGAACAAAACAGGCATAAGATTTTGATGAAATCACCTTGGGAGATTTTGCAATCACCGGTTGGATCCGGAGGAGTCATTAGCTTGCTTTCATCAGACCATATCATGGAGAATCTTGCACAGAATGGTGTTAAGTATATTCAGGTTGGAAGCCTTGTTATTGTTTAAAGTTCAAAAAATTTCAGTCTGTTTTCCATGAAAAAGAACAGTCTAAGACTTTAAAATCTTTTATTTATTTATTTTTCTGAACTTTTAAGACATTTATATTTGTTGTCAATACTCCAAAAGAATAATAAGAGCCTCGTGAATCAAGTCCGAAAGTAGGCTTTGCTTCCATGAAGTCATAGGCGCAATGTTGCCAATTTTCTCAACTGAAATCTATTACCATTCACTGATTTAGTGAATTTGGTATCTAACTGGATTGTGATATGCCAGAAGAAAAACTAGAAAAGCATTTTAATATACTTCCAATCCGAAAGTACCATGACGGTTGTGTTTTGATTGTGTGTAGGGAAAAGCCAACTATGATATTATTTGGAGGAGTAAACTACATACAAACTATTCCTGGGCATTGTCATGCTTTGTTACAGTTCTTTTGTATGCATGCCTATGTAATGCTTTGTTACAGTTCTTTTGTATGCATGCCTATGTCATGCTTTGTTACAGTTCTTTTGTATGCATGCCTATGTGTTTATAACAGACTCGAGAAGCAAGTCGAATGTCTTTCCACAGAATCACTTAAACTGGTGGATTCATCCATTCAACCGAGTTCTTGCATTTGCATTCATATAATACAATATACATGCATTTATATAGTACAATGCTCATCTTGCAGGTATGCAATGGTGAAAGATATATCAGCAGGAGCTCACCGCTGCTCCTCGGATTAGTTAACGAAAAGGAATCGGAGATTGGCATTCAAATTTTCGAACATTCGGAGGATGTTGAGGAAGGCTTCGGCATGGTATTCTCAATAGATACAATGAAGAAGCTGTCAAGGCAGATACATAAACTTCAATTCTACGCCATAGCAAAGCCAAATTCACATGTGGAGCTAGTTGAGAAAAAATGGGTTCATGTTGAACCTTCATCTCCTAACTCCTACGAGTTTTATTCTACAATTTTCAGTTGCTTAAATGCATGTTCTTTGGATAAGCTTTGTGTTATGGAAATCACAGAATAGAATGAAAAGCTTTGCTTTTTAATTTCATTAAAAAATTCTATTTGTTTGGCTTTTTTTTTTTTTTTTTTTAAGAGCATTCATAGGAAAGGAGGAAATGATTTTTTAGAAATGCTTCAGAGAAAAAGGAAAAAAAATCCAATCCTACCCTCACCAGTCACCACTTGTGTATATTTATGAAATTATGGATGTAAAACATGTTTTCAATTGATGAAAATATATATTATTTTTAAATTTATTTTTAATTTAACTATGAATTTTCGTCTCTACTTTACAAAAAAAAAGAAAAGAAAATAAAAGTCAGTTTCTGTATTTTAATTTATCATAATCTGATTATTGCATTTTATGAAAATTAAAAAGTTCTATTAAGTAATATTGTTAAATTTTATCAGTTAAATTGATTATATGGAAATTAGTTGTTAACAATTTATATGCAAATAATTAATAAAAATCAGCAGTTAAATTAACAATTAGGATAATTTTTTAATTTTTGTAACTTTTCATAAAATAGGGGATGAATTTCACAATAAAATCTTAATTTTTAAATTATCATTGTAAATATTAAATATTAAGCTGATAAATCCGATGGTTACCATCCATGACTCAAAATACATCGATAAAAAAAAGTTTTAAAAAGGGTTAATGGTTCAAATTTTGAATCGTAGACATTTTAAAATATTTTAATTAAGTCTCAAAAAATATCAATACTATATCAATTAGATTCCTCTTTCAATCACACTATTAACTTAAATATTAAATATTAGTTCAATTTGAGCATGTAACATATTTAAAATGTGTGAATTAAATCGTAAGCACATTTATACTTATTTTATGAATAATTTGGACATTACATATTAATAGAAGAAACAATTTTTTTTTCTATTTTAAAGGCATTGCCTTTTTAAAGAATAAATTATTTGAGCTATCTATACGATTGTATAGATATATTTATGATTTGATTTGTTTTACAAATGCTTATTTGAATTGATATATATATATATTTTTTGTGTGAAATTAGACACAACAGTTGAATTACATTATATTAAATTTAGTAAAAATACCACTTGCTTTATCAGAGTAAAGGATTGCTAGCATCTCCCTAGGAGGATCATCGAACACCTGCAGGCTCTCTTTCTCGTTTGAGACCATTTTAGCTATACGGTCAGTAGCTTGGTTATCTTCCCTTGAGACGTGTCATAAAGGCCAGTGCTTGACATGCATCAAAAGTTTTTAGATACACCTGATCAAAGCAGAACTCATGTTGCCGATGGAGTGTCTTGGATAACCTAGACCACCTCCAAGCAATCACTTTGAATTGTCACCCATTGGTACCTGCGGCCTTGAAGAAGAACCAAACCATCTAGAATACTCCATAAATCAGTATTAAAGACTAAACACTACCCCAAAATCCAATCTCCATTTTTGTCACATCAAACTCCCCCAGCTGATACAGTTACTAAGTCTGTCCTAATGGCACCATTAGTGCTTAAATGGACACAATTACTTGGCAAAGAATTTTCAAATTTAGTTTCATGCCGCATTAACGAGTCTTCATTGTAAGTGTAATACCCCTACCCGTATTCATTGCCGGAATAGGGTGCGAGGCATTACCGGAGTTTACGAATTAATTTTTTTTTTCTTTTTATTCAATATAGCCCTTTTATAAATATCTAAACTTCCCTGTAATATTAAATCGAGACCAATCCACATCAATCAAATCAATTTAACATATTTTCATGATAGATTCATGCATTTATATAAGATAACGTCATCACATATCTATAACCAGGTTTGTTAACCATACTAATGGCTAACTTTACATTCATTTCACGTTAACATTTACTTTGTTAGCTTATACATGCCATTGGTTCCCAAAATAAAGTTCCTTTATATACCGAAATCCCGAGGTTGATAGTGTGATGTGTCTCCGACCAAATCCGACCTCCGAACTCTTAACACTACAAAACAAGAGAAAAGGAAACAGGGTAAGCACTTTGTGCTTAGTAAGCTCATGTAACAAGAATTACACTTACCTAATATTTTCAGTACAATACAATAAACATTACATATATCCATTCAATGCATTATTACCCTAACATGCACAAACTCAACATTCAAGTTAGTACAATAATTTCTATATATCAATAATATATATCATGATTGATGAGCTCATCAATACTATGATTTCCATTCCCTTGTTGTTTTTCCATATTTATCCCGTTGAATTACTCGAAATTTCGATGGATTTTTCAGAGGTACACATTTAGTGTACAAACCGGTCCATCAATTCATATTCATGTGCGCACATTTCCATTTTGAGAGCACACTCGCGAACCTCAACCTTGCGGCAATGGATTACACACCGGTCGAGCTAAAATCGCAATATAAACTCATAGAGTATTGTCGGGATTACAGTCCAGACTAAATCCCCGCAACGACAATTACTCTATCGAGCTTGGATCCGAATACACAGTCAAAGCTAAATTCAGACCTAATTCGGATTACCCGTCCGGGCTAAATCCATTTTCCACATATTCTTCGGGAGGGCTATATCAGGATAGGATCACCCGTCAGGGCTAGATCCTTTTACCGTCAATTCCTTTTTGAGAGATCCATCGAATTTTCCTTTCATTCAATCGGGATTTCTTCCCTTTATATCAAATATATCAATGTTTCATCAATTTTCATATAATGAACATTCAAATCATATTCACATCAATAACATACATTTCAAGTATTTAAGAATATAATTCAAGTTACATGAACTTACCTTGATACTTGTTTGTAAACAAACAAAAATCTACTAATCCCGAACTTTTTCCTTTCCTCGATCTAGCTTCAGTATTTGAATCTTTCGGATCTAAATAAATAAATTTAATTATCAATTTAATACATTTCATGTTCATATGCAACATTCTCTATAATTCAACTATTATTTATAGTTCATTCAAAGCTGTCTACTTGAGTCATAGTCACTAAATTATTTATAACTTGAGCTACGGAACTCCAAATTAAGATCCGTTAATTTTCCCTGAAACTAGACTCATATATCTTCTTAGTTCTTACCATAAAATTTTCAGAATTTTTGGCCTAGTCAATCAGTACAGTTTATTCTTTAAAATCACCCCTGCTTTTCTTTATCATGCTTTCGACTCTTCTTCACTAAAAATTAATTATCTCCTTGTACAGAATTCAAATGATATTCTAGTTTTTTTCTATTAAAACTAGACTCACTCAGGATTCTATACATATTTAAACCCCTAATTATTTTTCTTCATTTTTTTATGATTTTTCAAAGTCAGAACAGGGGAACCCGAATTCATTCTGACCTTGTCTCACAAAATTCATTATATCTCAAAATTTACAAATCCATTGCTTACAATATTTCTTTTATGAGAAACTAGACTCAATAAGCTTTAATTCCATATTTTTTTCATCTTCTAATTCGATTCCTACAATTTTTGGTGATTTTTCAAAGTTAGTCTACTGCTGCTGTCCAAACTGTTTTAGTGCAAGCTGTTTATTACCATTTTTCCCCTAAGCTTTTAATAAATGATAATTTCGTCCCTACTCAATTAGCCTCTCAATTGAGCTGATTTTTCTCAATTAACATTTTATTCTATCACCTTAAACTAGTTTACAACCTTTAGGAATCAGAATTTCAGCAATAGACTTTAATTCCAAACATTTTCACAATTAGGTCCTAAAAATCAATTTCTATTGAAATTGCCTAATAAAATCATCTCATAAACAAATTAAAGCTTTAATTTCATTCTATTTCATCATAAAATTACAGCACTCAACGATGGTGATTTTCAATTTCATTTATGAAATCAAAAACTAATGAATTTAATAGTAGGACCTAGTTGTAAAAGTCTTAGAAACACAAAAATTACATGAAAAAGGCAAGGATTAACTCACTTGGTGCAAAAAATATGAAATACCAACTTAGAGAACCCTCCTATGGCGTTTTTAGCTGCTGGAATTGAAGAGAAATGAAGAGAAATCTAGATATTTCCTATTTAGTCCTAGTTTTATTTAGTTAATTTTGCAATATTCCAATTTTACCCTTAATTTATCAATTTTTCTGCTGATTTCATACCCTTGCCGTCCAGCCCAAATAACTTTTGGGTCTAATTGCCTTTTAAATCCTTTCTCATTAGACTCTTAAGCTATTTAATCACTCTAGCAACTTTTACACCTATTACAATTTAGACTTTTTCATTTAATTGACTACCCAAACTTTAAAATTTCCTAACGAAATTTTAATACCACATTAATAACATTTTATAAATATTTATAAAATTATTTTTGACTCGGTTTTTACGAGATAGAGGTCTCGATAACTTATTTTTACCTAATTTCTTCAATAATTTTTTTTTAACCAGCCACTAAATCGATAAAATTTTTCTATCAATATTTTCGTACGACTTTCCTATCATATAAATTTTCATGCAAAAATATTAAAATAAATTTCTCTTTAAATCGGATTTGTGGTTACGAAACCACTATTCCGATAACCTTGAATTTAGGCCATTACAGTAAGTTGAGTCATTAGGTTTAACCCAACCATAAGAGACTAACAATCTTGAAGGGACTCCAAGTTATGCACTGTAAAGTGAAAATATTTCTATTCTTTTATGTACGCCAAGCAAACAAACCAATTAAGCAAGACCAGTTTACCTCTCTCATGGTCTGCCTTGAAGGGTTTTTAATATTTGAATTTAATCACTCATGGATCACCCGAGAAGAAATTACTATAATTAAAATAGTTAGGCTTGAAGAAATATTTGAATTTTGAAATAAAAAAGTACATAGACTAACTCCGAATTAAGATGATAAAGTCAACAAAACCCTAAAAATAAAATGGTAAACTATACAATTGGTCACCAAAATTTCACAAGTTTTTGTTTTGAGCATTGAAAAATAAAATTCTTAATTTTATGCATTGCGGTCAAAAACTATTTTCATTTTAAGCACTACCGTTAAAAATTATTCTTATTTTGATTACCCAGCAATAATTCAATGTTATCGTATACTCATTTTAGTCACCTAATTTTAACAATTTTTCATTCTGATAGCTCATTTCATTTTTAAATTAATTTTATTTTTTTAAAAAAAGAAAAAAGAAAAAACTAAGTTTATTAGTGAATTGAGTTGTTCAACTACGGGGTAATAAAACTTAAGTTTTTCCTTATAACTCAATTCATTATAAATGTTTAGGTTTTTTCTTTTTAAAACACAAGTAGTTCACCGGAAAACCCAAGTTTTCTCTTATTATCAAGAAAAAAATAAAATTAATTTAAAAAGAGAAAAAAGGAAAATAAAATAAATGTTTTTCCCTATAAAAAATTGCATAACTCCTTATAAAACCCCAACTTTTTATTGGGAGAAAATTTAAAATTAGTTTTAGAAAATGATTTTTTTAAAAAAGATAAAAAGATTTTTCTTGAAATGACCCAAAATTTTCCTATAAAACTCAATTAATTATCTGTGAAACCCCATATTTTACCATTTTATTGAACAAAAAACTAAAACCAATCCTAAAAAAGAAAATAAAAAGATAAAAACAATTTTTTTAATGTAAAAACCTAACATTTTCTTATACACCCAAGTTTTTCCCTTTTATTAAAAAAATAAAATTAGTTTTGAAAAAAATTAAAAAGAATTTAAAAAGATAAAAAAGGTAATCAAAATAAAAATTTACTCAAGTTGATTGACTAAAATAAAAATTTACTAAAGTTGAGTGACTAAAATGAATGTAAAAAACCATTGAATTAAATGTTGGCGACCAAAATGAAAACAATTTTAACGGTAGTGTCTAAAATGAAATGTTTTACTTTTTGGTGCACAAAATAAAAACTTTTGAAACTTGAGCGACCAACTGTGTATTTTGCCCAAAATAGAATATAACCCTAAAAGATCTTCTCACCAAACACCATTATATAAGCTGCCACAACTGCATAGAAGCGAAACCGGGCGGCCAACCCAAAACCCTAATTACCCAGTAAATATACATCTCTTCCTTTTGCTTTGCTTCTTTAGATTTTTTCCATCAACATTGTTCCGGCAGCTTTAATAACATTCTGTTTGTTCTTTAATAATGGTATAGGAGGTAAGAAGAATAAATGGCTGTTCCTCTTTTAAGTAAGAAAATCGTGAAGAAGAGAGTCAAGAAGTTCAAGAGACCCCAGAGCGATCGCAAAATCTCTGTCAAGGTATATTAAAAGATATTCCATTATCTTTCAAGCTTTGATTTTTTTCTTCAGTCTTTTTATTTTGAGCTTTGTTTTTTTGAGAAAAAAAGGGAAAATGATGATAGTTATTGTCGCCCCAGTCTTACTTTGCATATATTAATGTCTTCGTATGCAAAATTGGTGATTGACATTTTTATCTGATTTCCACTTGTAATTATTGTCTGCAGCTTCACTTGGTTGCAAAACTTTGTTTAAAAATCTTATTTTTTTTTTTTTAAAATTTGATTGAATGTGGATATGAAGATAGATATTTGACACCCAGTCTGAGTTGCAATATGCTGAGACATTAGCGATCGACTATCTGATCCATTTACCATTACTCCAATGAGGGGTGTAAGCTGTAAAAATATTCACTTTTATTGACTATATTTTATTCTTTAATTTGCAAAAAAAATCAATAAGCTCTAGTTTTTTTTATTGCTTAATAAGATTTGATCTTTTCAAAAGATATGCAAGGAGGTGTGATGAAACTTATCCATCATTTCTGCATTTGAATGATGAATACAAACATGCACTACCATCTGATCTCTTTTGCATATTTTCTTTACTTTTTTGGGGATTGGGGGTCAAATTTTAATTGATTTAATTGTTTTTTGCCCCGTTTTTCCGTCAGTTGCTGCAATCTATGATGAAAATGAACAATCAAACCTGATTTATATTATGATGATTATATAAATATTCACCATCTTTCGGCTGAGATTGCTGATCTTTATTCAAACATTTTATTGTAGCTCAGTCCTGAAATTAATGATATAGGTCAAATGTTTTTGTTTGAGATATGTTTTTCAAAGGAAAAAAGGGAACATGATGGTAGTTATTGTCGCCCCAGTCTTACTTTGCATATATTAATGTCTTCATATGCAAAATTGGTGATTGACATTTTTATCTGATTTCCACTTGTAATTATTGTCTGCAGCTTCACTTGTTTGCAAAATTTTGTCTAAAAATCTTATTTTTTTTTAAAATTTGATTTAATGTGGATATGAAGATAGATATTTGACACCCAGTCTGAGTTGCAATATGCTGAGACATTAGCGATCGACTATCTGATCCATTTACCATTACTCCAATGGGGCGTAAACTGTAAAATATTCTCTTCTTATGATTATTTTCAATTTTTTAATTTGCCTAACAGAAATTGCAATAAGTTAATAGTTCTATTTTTTATGCTTCAGAGGATTTGATTTTTTTAAGATATGCAAGTAGGTGTGATGATACTTATCCATCATTTCTGCATTTTAATGATGAATACAAACATGCACTACCATCTGATCTCTTTTGCATATTTTGTTTAATTTTCTGGGAATTTGGGTCAAATTTTAATTGATTTAACTGTTTTTTTCCTCCTTTTTTTGTCAGTTGCTGCAATCTATGATGAAAATGAATCATCAAACCTGATGTGTCTTATGATGATTATATAAATATTCACCATCTTTCGGCTGAGATTGCTGATCTTTATTAAAAACTTATACTGTAGCTTGGTCTTGAAGTTACTGATATAGGTAAAAAGTTCAACATTAAACTTTCCTTGCTTAGTTTCAATTTGCTCCTGCCTCTTGGAAAATTTCATGAGAAGGGTTCTCACCCATGGTATCTAATGTCTAGTTTTTATGTATTTGTAACTAGACATTTCGTTTTAAGGGTGGATAAAATGTTAACAGGTCTTGCGACACAGTTAGCTTCTTTCTATCACAAGCTTTCTGTTACTAAGTCCCTGGTCACATTTATATGCTGCTTTTCCATGCTCATATAACTTGATTATGTTAATATTGAACATTTGAAACTAGTCTTACCGTGGATATTCTGTTGGTTGACAACAGAAAAATTGGCGGAGGCCAAAGGTTATTGATTCTTGTGTAAGAAGAAAGTTCAAAGGATGCACTTTGATGCCCAATATTGGTTATGGTTCTGACAAGAAGACTTGTCACTATCTTCCGAATGGCTTTAAGAAATTTGTTGTGCACAATGTTGGAGAGCTTGAACTGTTGATGATGCACAATAGGTACTGTTGTTAACCCACTGAATAATCATTTTCAATGTATATCGTTTATGTTTGTGTTCTCAATGTTTTACTTCATTGCTTCTCAGGACATACTCTGCTGGGCTTGCCCATGATGTTTCCACAAAGAAGAGAAAAGAGATCGTGGAACGAGCAGCACTGCTTGATATTGTTGTCACTAACAAACTTGCTCGGTTGCGAAGCCGGGAGGATGAATGAAAGCTTAAACTTGTATGTGTTATGTTTATCGGATGGCATTGCTTGTTCACTTTTCCTAAATTTTGGATAATTTGTTGTTTTAGTTGTCAAATCAATTCTTAACAGTGATTTTGTTTGATTTGGTTAATTGAACATTAGAAGCATATTTTGCAAGTTCTAGTACTATTGCCTTCAGATCTGCTAATTTGTGCAATTAGCCAACCCTCTGGTTTGTGTCGGTTTGCATTGTACTTGTGTTACCTGGATTTTCTTTCACTGCATTAATATGAGAATTTGGTTGATAGAAATTATATTTGAACGATCATATTCAAATGTAATGGATGAAAAATTCCTGTAACATAACATGATACAATGATCTTTGTTTTACAGCTTTCTGATACCTAGTTTTGATTTTTTTGCAGTAAAATGCACTTGCCGGAGTATACATCACCTTCACTCGGTAGAAATGATCTTTGATATCCCATATTCTTCATGCAATTGCAAGAAAATTCGTTCACATTATTGTTGAAAAATCGAGGAAAAAAGATGCCGCTGGTCTTGAGATAGAAAATTTTAAGTTTTAGTTTCAAAAGAGAATGGAGGTCATAAACCAATTGCGGCAATTCCTCCTAAGCACTTGGCAAGCCTAAAGTCACCGAAATGTGCCACCATATCTTAAACAAGCAAGACATTTTCAGGCAGAACACAGTGGTGTTTGATGCTCATGGTGAAGATATTTCAGAGCCGATGCGACAGACGGTCATTATTTCCAGACTTTGTAAAATATTCAAAGCGGAAGTTGTGAAAATACAACTACTTTCTAAGGACATGAATTTGAATTCCTAAACTTTGAAATCCTTGTTAAATGATTTAATCAAGATTGCAATGGCTAATAGATTGAATTATTTCACACATTGAATCAAAACTCCGAAATGCTGCATGCAGGCTGATAACTTTTAGCGCAACTCTTATGGTATCCGAAAGCGCGCCTTCATAATTTTCAGCACTGATCAAGCAACTTTCACTGAATCCATTTGTTGCAACCTGAACCTCATGGTAGGAATTTCTTTTCCGTGTTGCCAGAGGCAATTGAGTTTCTCGATTGACTTACGGTGTCTGACGAAGATGGTAATATGGGTCACTAACAATATTGCAGATGTTGTAGCTGGTAAGATGTATTTTAGCACAAGAACATTAGCTGGGTCACGAAGATGATAATCTGGAAGATGTATTCTAGCTCATGGTGGCACTTGCAATCGAGGCACACCACAAAGAGCTTTGTGCCACTCAAATTTCTCTATGCATGCTAGCAATGACCCATACAAGCAGATTACAGTGTAGTGATACAGTATTATACATCATCTTCAACTCGCAAAGGGCATTTGCGATCGATCGCTGCAGTTTATTTCCTTACAGAAATAAACCATCAGGCCGCCGTAAACTTCCAGGTGCTGGAATTCTATCAAATGGCTGAAATTTCTTATTCCCATGGGTATAATTGGGAACTTTCTGTATAAAAGTGACGTTGAGAGACTCCATATTGAAGCTGGAAGGATGCCACCATATGTTGTAGATCCAATTGCAGCGCTTAGATGTCACAAAAATATGCAGTTGGTCAGAAAAGAGAGAACTGTGTTCTGGACCGGAATGTTGAAGTGAAAAATTCTTATATTGGAGGCTGTGCCACTCGAGAAGCCTTAGATTATTACCAAAGGAGCCTGGAAGAAAGCTGGAGAACGAGTTGTGGCCGAGTTCTAAGGCTTTGAGCGTTGTAGCATGCTTTAATTTGTAACTGAAAGAACCCCACAAGAAGGGCATATATTCGATTAATACCGAAACCCTGACACACTTTTGTGAAATTGAATCGGAATTTTATTTTTTTCGAAACTGTAGCCCTCTTTCTTGAAATGGAATCGATTTTTTGCTGGACGAAATAATCGAATCAAATTTTCAAAACAAAACTCTAGTGTATTTTGGTATTTTTTTGTAAGGTTTCCACTGAACCAGAAAAGGGAAACAAAAGGTTCAAAGAGCATTATCTGAACCACTTCCCACTGTTGCAAATAATTCAAAGAAAAGAAAAAATCCCTTTTGGGATTGGTTTGAGTTGCACATACATTCCAATTTGTTGTTTTGGTAAAGGCTCTATTGTAATAAGTTATGTTATGAAAATGAAATTTATGCTCATCTTATCTGTTACTACAAATTATGTTATGGAAATGAAATTTATGTTCATTTTATCACTTCCGTTGTTATAGAATAATATCTTTTTAAACATAAACTACAAACGTAACAAGCAGTCCTTCACCAAGCGAACATTACATGAACACTAACAGAATTACATCAAGAACACTATCATTGACGTGCATATTATCCAAGCCACGATCATTCCAGTATAATACATCCTGTTGAAGACAATGACTTATGTCCTGTGGCAGGTAACACTTGTTTTTGTTGATATTTAGTATATGAAACTTATCTTACTTGTCGTGCTTACTCGGGTGATGACAGACGAACTGGCGTACGTAGACTAAAGGGTACTGATTATCGTGTAAGAAGAAAGTTCAAAGGAAGCATTCTGGTTCCCAACACTGGTTACGGTTCAGACAGGAAGACTCGTCAATATCTTTCGAATGGCCTTAAGAGATTCACAGTGCACAATGTTGGAGAGCTAGGTCTGTTGAATGAGTGATTAATTATTGCATAGTTGGTCCTTAGGTCTGTTAACTTGTGCGTTTCACCACCCTATAATTCGGTTATTTTACATTGAAATCATGTTACCTGGATTTTCATAGACAGTCAGAGAATATGTTTGATAGAGTATATTTGAAGGATCATGTTCGAATGTGATGGATGAAAAAGTTGGAGTAACATAACGTGCAACAACGATCTTTATTTAACAGCTTTTAGATACTTTGTTCAAGCAGGGGCTACTCATAACTCATCTACCGTGTTCGGGCATCTTTTAGATACCTTGTTTTGATCTTTTTGAGTTCGGCCACGACATCCACCATGTTTTTCCTTCCGCTTGGTGACTCTGCTGAACAATCTAAGGCCAATTCTATCACAGACGAAATGCAATTGATTTTAGCAGTATAATGTACCTCCCCTTCCTGGAGTATAGCCGCATCGATTACTTTCGTTACTGAATGAAACAATGACTCCTTCAAGAAATCCTTCAAGCTCATTTCGCTTGTAAACATTTCATCCGTAGGCTTCTTTCGTGTCAACATCTCCATAAGTAGTATGCCGAAACTGTAGACATCACCTTCAGTAGAAACGATCCCTGATGTCCCATATTCTGTATGAAATCACACCAAAACTCATTCAAAATGATGTTGGAAAATGTATGAAAAGATACCAATGTTCATTTTTAGTTTCAAAAGAAAAGGATCACCTGGTGCCATGTAACCAATGGTTGCCATTGTCATGGTTTGTTTCATGGTTTCTCCTTCTCCTAAGAGCTTGGCAATCCCGAAGTCACTCACATGAGCCACCATGTCTTCATCAAGTAAGACATTTTCAGGCTTCAAATCACAGTGGATCACTGGTGTTTGAAGTCCATGGTGAAGATGTTCCAGAGCCGATGCAACATCGATCATTATGTCCAGTCTTTGTAGAATATTTAAAGTGGAAGTATGAGAATACAACCACTTTTCAAGGCTCCCATTTGGCATGAACTCGAGTACCAAAGCTTTGAAATCCTCGTTAGAACAACTGCTAATGATTTTAACGAGATTTCGATGGCGAATAGACCGCATTACTTCACACTCTGAATCAAAACTCCGAAATGCTCCATCTATATGCGGGTTGAAAACTTTTACTGCAACTGTTATGGCATCTGAAAGTGTGGCTTTATAAACTGAGCCAAAATTACCAGCACCAATCAAGGAACTTTCACTGAATCCATCAGTTGCAACTCGGAGCTGATGGTAAGAAATTCTTCTCCATGTTGCCAGAGGCAATGTAGTTTCCCGATTCTGTTTATTTCCTTTCCACTTATGGCGTCTCACAAGGATAATAACAAGTGTCACTAACAATATTGCTGCAATAGCTGGAAAGATGTATTTTAGCACAAGAACTGACACCTTTGGTCCATGGTGGGAGCTATCTTTGCATGGTGGCACCTGCAATTGAGGCACACCACAAAGAGCTTTGTTCCACTCAAATGATTCGGCTGATAAGTTTCGAAATGGTCCTCCTGTTGGGATTTGGCCCTCGAGCCTGTTGAAAGAAATGTTCAAGTATTTGAGATGGGAGAGTGCCTCCATGGACTTCGGAATCACTCCGGAAATGTTGTTCCTGGAGAGATCCAAGAATTCCAAGCTCGTTAACTGACCGAACGATTCTGGAATATGGCCTTGTAATGCATTTTCCGCGAATGATAGATAAGTCAGACCATTGAGATCCCCATTGATGGTGCTTGGCAGGTTACCTGACAGCCGATTCCTAGAAATATCCATGCTGATCACAACCTTTAAATTCCCAACATCTAATGGGAGAGGGCCACTGAAAAAATTTGATGACAAATCAACTTGCAACATATTTGAAAGTCTCCACAAGGTTGAGGGAATGTTGGAACTTAGTTTGTTGGAACCTAGGCTCAAATATCTTAAAGAAGTCAAATTATCGAAGCATGCTGGCAATGACCCATCAAGCAGGTTACTATGTAGTGATAGGTTGTACAGCATCTTTAGCTCACAAAGGTCATTTGGGATCGATCCCTGGAGTTTATTTCCATATAGACTCAAACCTTCAAGCTGCTGTAATCTTCCAAGTGATGGAATAGGTCCAACCAAATCATTATTCGCAAGGAATAATGCTATCAAACGGCTCAAGTTTCCGATTTCCATTGGAATGTTACCCTTTAGTTGGGAACTTTCTGCATAAAAGTATTGAAGTGACGCTGAGAGATTACCTATTGAAGCTGGAAGGACACCACCATATGTAGTAGATTCAATGCTTAGATGCCACAAATTTCTGCAGTTCATCAAAGAAGAGAGAAAACTGTGTTCTGGACCAGAATATTCAAGGGAAAGATTGTTATATTGGAGGCTGAGCCACTCAAGAAGCCTTAGATTATTACCAAAGGAGCTCGGAAGAAAGCCGGAGAATGAGTTGTGGCCGATTTCTAAGGCGTTGAGTGTTGAAGCATTGGTGATGCAGCTTGGGAGTTTGCCACTGAGTCTATTCTGAGCCAGAGATATCACTGTAAGTTTTGGAAGCTTATACTCGGAGCTTGAAGGGAGATGTCCTGAAAGCTTATTTAACTGTAATGCAATTAACTCTAAGGTTGACATATTGAATATCTTTGATGGAATTGAACCGGTCAAGTTGTTTCCCCCCATAGATAAGGTAATAAGATGTTGTAAATTGCCAATCTCCTCTGGTAGTTCCCCTGTTATCACCATGAAAACACATACAAATCTTGTTAGCATGTTTTAATTTGTGGTTGAATAAGCCCCAAAACTTAAATGGTATATATGGGGAGGATATAGTTACCAGAGAGATGGTTTTTGCCGAGACCTAGCAATTGGAGAAAAGTGCAGTTACCAATACTTTTTGGAACACTTCCTGTGAGTTCATTTCTATAAAAATCAATCCTCTCAAGTGATGTAAGATGAAGGCATATGTCCCACGGGAGGCTACCAGATAGACTATTGTTTGGAAGATTAATAGTCTTCAAAGTTGAAATGTTGAAGAGAACCGGTGGAACGAGACCAGTGAGCCCCATTTCTCCGATGTCCAGCACCTCCAAATTCAGAATATTGCCTACCTCCCATGGGATTCCACCTGCAAGGGATTAGATGAAGTCAACTGTGAAAGAACAAGATAACAATTGTAATGTAAAAAAAACGACAATATGATAAAATAAGTTACCTTTCAATTCATTATCTCCTAAGTATAGTTCCTTGAGACCGGTTAAGTTTCCGATGCTACGTGGGATCTGTCCCGAGAATCTGTTTATGGAGAAATCTAGATTCTGAAGCTTGCGGCATCCACCTAAGCCCGAAGGAATGTCACCATTTAACTGGTTCTGGGCCAAGTAAAGAGCTTCAAGTCTTGACTGATTACTACATATGTCAATTGGTAGAGTACCGGAAAGGTTATTTCTTCCAAGGAGAATATATCTCAACGAAGATATGTCGAAGATGCTAGCAGGAATACGGCCTGTGAGGCTTGCATTTCCACCATCAAATATCTGCAGATTGCGAAGACTATCGATTTCCCTTGGTATTTCACCTGCAAAACAGGCATTCATTCGATAAAATTGAAACACCGAAAACATGCTTCATCCTGTTTTCATTTATAAATGTGTTATGGCCTTAGCAGTAGTATCTAGTAACAGGTTTAGATCGACGAGAAAATAAGTAAAACTAAAACTCTTAATAAAATTTAATATAATAAATAAAACTAAAATTAGTACTGCAATAAACCTCCAATCAATATTTGCCTCCTCTTCTTTTATTTGGTTAAACCACAATTGTGCCTCTCCTAAAAGATTGAATGATGCTAAACTTACTTTGTCTTCTTCGTTTGGATCTCCAACACCATTATAAGTGGTAAATTTCATCTTAGACTATCGTAGCACTATGCACCCACCGTGTTGCAAGTCTAAATTCCTTTTCTTGCCTCGGCTGTTACCCTGTTCTTCATTATTCTTCTCAGAATCTCTTTTCGTTATCTTTTGGACCGAAAGAAATAATATCGCCACCTACTCCACCCATCAAAGCCTCCATCTTGGTTGTCAAAGTCTTTTCGTCACCCAGGACAGTTGTTCAAATACCAAGTTGTTATGCGTCTTAGCGTAGGATCCAGTCACAGGTCTAGATGAGAAATAATTCTTGCTTCGACCTATGGTTAGTCAAAAGATAAATTCGTTCTTGACTGAACCCTCTCTCAAAATAAAGTTTCTTTTTGATAGATTAATTGCTTGCTTTTCTATTTAATATTGGCAGCCTTTTATAGACTGTTAATAACAAAAGAAAGAATCTTAATTGACATAAAATAGAATTTCTAACTTAGACTTTATGAAGAAAAGAAAAATCTAATATAATAGAGAAAATAAGTAAAACTAAAACTCTTAATAAAACCTGATATAATAAATAAAACTAAAATTTCTATTGCAATAAAAGCGTGGTTATCAAAATGATGAAAGCTTCAATATACCTCCAATATCTGTTTGTGCAACATATATTTCTCTGAGCTTAGTCAAGTTCCCAATATTTCTTGATACACTTCCTGAGAAGTTATTAAACATGAAATCTGCAACTTCCAAGGAGGACACATTGTAGATGGCTGCTGGAATGGGATTCGAGAGCTTGTTGTATCGCAGACGGAGAATCTTCAACTTTGGAAGGTTACCAATCTCATGGGGTAAGCTTCCTTGAAGAAAATTATGGCTGAAATCCATTGTTTCCAAGTTTATCATGTTGAAAAGATACGGGGAGATACTACCTGTAAAGTTGTTGCCATAGAGACTTAGATGCTGAAGCTTGGTTAAGTTGCCAAACCATGGAGGGATTCCACCACTAAGCTCATTGTGGCTCAAGTCCATGAGCTCCAAACGTTGCAAGTTGGCCAACTCAGATGGCAAATGGCCGTGGAAACTGTTCCCGCTCATGTTGAGAGCCAACAACAACGAGAGCTTACCCAAGGATGGAAGGATAGTGCCGTACAGGTTCATGTTGGGAAGATTCAAGGCTGTGACTCGGCCATTAATGCCGCAAGAAATGCCGGTCCAGTGGCAAACGGAGGTTGCGGAGGACCAGTTGTATGGCCAGACATTTAGAGGATTAGAAGTAATATGGGCTTTGAATTGGAGAAGAACAGATTGATCTACGTTAAAGCATGTTACAGTCATACATAATAAGGCTGTCAACAAGATCAAAACAGAAAATGAGAGTGTATTGGCCATTATCGCTGGGCGAATCATGTGAAAATGAATGCGAAAACGAGATGTTTGATTTAGACCATTGGTATATATACAAAAAAATGGAAGAAAATATAAGAACTCGTAAGGTCAAATTTACGGTAGCAGTCGGCTCCTTCACATTGAAAGAGAAGGTTGAAACTTTGACACTCCATTCATTTTTTAATTCATGCTTTAACAGCTCAGTTGGGTTTACAGTTGAACATGAGACATTTTTAATTTAATTATATATTCATAAAAAATATTTTATTCATGGTTTTTTAATCGTTGAGTTTATTTAGTTGAATGGACATGACACATTTTTGAATTTTTTAATAAATTAAATACAAGCAAACTCAAAAATTAATTAATCGATCTAATAGCCCGAGCTTTGAAGCAGTCTTAGTATCACAACTGTGGCCTATACCCTAGAACGTTATTGTAGAGTTTTAGAGGTGAATTGGCTTCCTTAATTAAGCTTGGAGTTCGTGTTTTATGAATAATAAATAAATAAATAAATAAAAACTTTACAGCTTTAAGATTTTTGATTTAGTTTGATTTTAAATTTATTTATTTTAAAAACCAGCTAATGATTGGTCTATTATGAAGGGTGGTGCCGCCAATGGTAACGGCAACATCAAGGTTCACTATTCAAAACATGCCAGGGTCATTTTCATAAATAATTAATTTATTTGGATTATTTTTGAAAAAAAAGTTGAGTATTAGACTTTGTAAAAAAATTCTGTTAATTTTGTCTAAGGTAAACTACATCTAAGATCACTAAACTATTAGTAAGTTTACGTTTTAGTCACTCAACTTCAAAAAGTTACAAAATAATTACTAAACTATTCAAAAGTTCTCATTCTAAGTCACAAAACTATTCAAAATTTTTTATTTAAGTCATTAAATTGTTTATATTCTTTTTTTAAAGTTCAGCTAGCGAGCTACAAGTAAATATTTGATAACCTGGATGGTAGATCAACACCCATCGACGAGTAAAAGAACATGTTTTAGATCTAAATCAATCTGATGGTTAGTGTTGCAGGTCCAAGTGTAAAAGTTCTAAGCAATCCAATAAAACTTATTTTATAAAATAATGATTTTTTTAGTCATTTTTCAACTAAATTGATATTCAGTTAACTTATTATACTAACTCAATCAGAAGTTTAAATAATAGGATTGTTAGATGTTGAGGTTTGGTTGACGGCTAAGTTAGTCAATTCACCCTATATCCGAGGATATGAGTGGGCAGATTATGGTGAAAAAGCTTGATGCTACTCTAGTGAGATGGGTTTTCCCGCAAAAAAAGATAAGAGAAAGAAGGAGAAGAATAACTAGAGAGAGCCTTTAGTAGTGTATATAAAGAGGTCTTCGTGAAACTAGTGTAATGATATTTATAATGGTGTAAGGTGGCTATAAAATAGTGTTGATGTGATACGATTCAGGTTTACATTACATATAATAAGTATTGATGTCCACCAAATTAATTAATAATTTGATTAAGGCAAATGCACCTATCAATTAATAGTATAATTATGGTGAACACAAATATTATTCTTTCGAGGACTACAATTACTAATAATTATCATATTTCTATTATTTAACCTAACAATTCAAATCACTCAATCAATTGAAAATAAACTATCGAAATTAACAACCAAAGAATAAAACACGAAAATAATCAAATATCAATCAAGTGACTAAACAATACTTAAGTAAAAATCCACCTAGACTTTATCTATAATTTTCAATCTAATTTATGCAATTTATTTCTGTAACGACCTAAAGTTTACGAGTATCGGAAAAGTGTACTTTCGGATTACTATTTCCGTAAAATGAATTCATAAATATTTATTAGAAATATTTATGAAGTTAGTAGTGTGATTAATTAGATTTTGGCTAAGTAAATTAACTTGAATTAAGGTTAATTTGGTGAAAGGAAATATAGGGTAAAACTTGAATTGTGGAATAGAGAAAAGCCAAAGGACTAAATTAGTAAATAAACCAAATAAGGATGTGTGGTATAAAATTAATACATTTGTAATAATTGTATTTATACAAATGTAATATGTATATATATTTACTTATACTTTAAGTATAAGATATTTTGTAATTAAAATATATTATTATATTAATTATTAATTAATTAAAACATAAAAGAAATAAAATAAAGAAACAAAAGAAAAAAAGAACAGAGAAGTGGAACGAAAATTTGGAAAGAAAGAAATGAAATAAAAGAAAAGGAAAAATTAGGGTTTTGAAGTTTGAAGCTTATTTGGTAAGTCAATTTAGTCCATTTTCTTATAATTTTGATGTTTATAGAATCCTAGAGACAAGTATTACTTGATTTAAGTTGATATTTTGAAAATTCATAGGTTTTAGACATGATCCATGTTGTACAAATTGTTGAATTAGGGATTTAATTGAATGAATTTCAATTTAGAATTGATTAAGGGATTAAATTGTAAAAGAAGCTATAAGTTTTATGTTTGAGGGACTAAATTGAAAGAAATTTAAGATTAGGGTTTTACCATGAACATTTTATGATTAAGGTGAATTGTGATAGGAAAATTGAATAGATATGAAGTGTGAATTGAGTGGTAAAAATAAATGAATTCATTTGGATCAAATTGAAATTAAGGTTTGAATTGAATAGAAATTCAATTATTTATTGTAAATTGTTATTGTATTAATAGTATAAATTGTTTAATTTCCGTAGCTAACGTAGTACCGGAAACGTCGACAAAGAAAGGAAAAGAGAAAGTGGACGAAGAGTAACTCAAGAATTACAGTTTGCATTTCTATAAACCGAACTTAATAGTTATTTATTGAATTTATTATTTAATTTGCATGGAAAATGAAGATGAGGTAAGTATTGTTAATTTTCCTGTACTGATTTGAAATATGAATATTTAAATTGAAAAGTTATTGAAAAACCCTATTAATAGTGTCGGGCTAGTCGGATATAATTGGCATACCATAGGATTGGAAGTGTTCAGAGATATTCGACCTTGAGTCGATAATGCACCTCGTGTGCCATCATCATTCTATTATTATCGTTTGGATTAATTCGATAAGGTACTGCACTGCATCTTTATCGCATTCTTCGTTTATTCCGGCTTCGGTCGATGAAGCACTATGTGCTTTACTGGTGTGTGGGTTGGATCCATGTATCCGTCTAGGTCCGAGTTGTGTTAATAGGGGTAACTTACTGCACCAAAGATTAAATGATACTGACTGAATTGAGTATCTTACTGATTACGATTTTATTGAAAAATGTTGTTATGAAATCAAGACAATTGAATGAATATTCGTATGACACTTGTTATTGAAATCTATGGTTTATGTTTAATTGCGTAATACAAGTATTGGTTTATAGAAATACCACTGAGTGTATACTCAGTGTACGGTTTATTTCCGTGCGCAGGTTAAGTATGAAAGCGACTAACAACTCAGCATCCAAGCCAACTTCCGAACTCAAATACTTGGTGATGTATCTTATTTTGAGGAATGGCATGTACCTAGGTTGTCTTTAATGTTATTTTGAGTATAAGTGTTGTTAGTGTAAGAATTGTTTATGGTTAACTCACATATGTAAAGTTTATGTCTATAATATAGCCTTTTTATATATTTTATTTTGAATCAAATTGGATGGTACTTAAGTATAATGTTTGGAATTTCTATGTTAAATAATTACTGAAAAACATGAATTAAATTGATATATTGGTGGATTTAATGTGTATTAGATGTATTTAATCATGTTTTGGACTAGTTGAAAGATTAGATTTTAAATTGCTTGTTATTAAAGGTTTGCAGGGTTGGTGAACTTGAACTATAAGGTTCATTTCGAGTCCACACAGCCTGTCACACGGGCGTGTGATTAGACCGTGTGAGACACACGGCTTGCACACGGGCATGTTGTTAGGCCGTGTGTCCCCTGCACCTAAAATGCTACAAAATAGAATGCTCAGGTATGGCCACATGGGCAGAGACACGTGCGTGTGTCATAACCGTGTGAAGTACACGGCTATAGCACACGGGCATGTGCTTGACCGTTAAAAACTGCACTAGATTTGAATTGAAAATAAATCCACACGGGTTAAGCACACGGTCGTGTGACTTGGCCGTGTAAAATTAGCTTGTTCATGAGAAATAAGTCAGAGGAGTACACAGGTAAAGGACACGGGCGTGTCCAAGCTGTGTGAGTCACACGGGGTGACAACACGGACGTGTCATGGAGACACACGGGCGTATCCCCAAACCACACGGGCGTGTCCAAGCCGTGTGAGTCACACGGGATGACAACACGGGCGTGTTATGGAGACATACGGGCATATCCCCAAACCACAAGGGCGTGTGGTACTGTTCCTTAAATGAAAATTTTTAAAATTTTACGAGAAATCATATGAGTTTCCGAATGGGTTCCAAATTGATTGTATATTCTATTTTCGGCCACAATAGTCCATATAAGGGAGAATATGCTATTTATGAACTGTTTAGAATTAATATTTCTGTATTATTTGTATATTGAACTGAAATGACCGATAATACTCTGTAATCCTGTTCCGATGCCGGAAAAGGATTAGAGGATGTTACAATTTCTTTAGTTTTCTTGGTCCGTAGAAACCACTCATTTATGCTAATATCTCTCTCCAACCTTCCAACTTTGGAAGCTTACCAATCTCATGGGTAAGCTTCCTTGAAGAAAATTATGGCTGAAATCCATTGTTTCCAAGTTTATCATGTTGAAAAGATACGGGAAGATACTACCTGTAAAGTTGTTGCCGTAGAGACTACTGAAGCTTGGTTAAGTTGCCAAACCATGGAGGTATTCCACCACTAAGCTCATTGTGGCTCAAGTCCATGAGCTCCAAACGTTGCAAGTTGGCCAACTCAGATGGCAAATGGCCATGGAAACTGTTCCCACTCATGTTGAGAACCGACAACAACGAGAGCTTACCCAAGGATGGAAGGATAGTGCCGTACAGGTTCATGTTGGAAAGATTCAAGGCCGTGACTCGGCCATTAATGCCGCAAGAAATGCCGGTCCAGTGGCAAACGGAGGTTGCGGAGGACCAGTTGTATGGCCAAACATTTATAGGATTAGAAGTAATATGGGCTTTGAATTGGAGAAGAACAGATTGATCTTTGTTAAAGCATGTTACAGTCATACACAATAAGGCTGTCAACCAGATCGGAACAGAAAATAACAGTGTGTTGGCCATTATCGCTGGGTGAATCATGTTTGATTTATCCCATTGTTATACAAAAAATGGAAGAAAATATAAGAACTCGTAAGGTCAAATTTACAGTAGCTGTCGGCTCCATTACTTTGAAAGTTGGATCCATTTCTTCAAACTTATTCATTTATAGCCTCTCTAATAGGCCAAGCTATCACATTAAAATAGAATAGAAGCAGTCTAGTCCTTAGTCATCACGACTGTGTGGGTTCCCCTTAGAACGTTATTGTAGAATTTTGGAGGCGAATTGAATTCGATTTGGAGTTTTTTTTAATTAAAATTTTGAGTTAGAGTTTTATGAATTAAAAATAAATTAAAAAATGTAATTTAATTTTGATTTTAGTGGAAATATTACACATTAAAATCTTTGTTAAAAAAAAAAAAACTCTATTGATTTTGTTTAGGGTAAACTACATCTAAAGTTATTAAACTATTAGTCAGTTTATGTTTTGATATTTTAACTTTAAAAAACTACAAAATAATTACTAAATTATTTGAAAGTTTTCATTCCAAGTCACAAAACTATTCAAAAATTTTTATTTAAGTCACTGGACTATTATTTTTTTTTTTAAAAATTTAGCTAGTGAGTTTCAAATAATGATTCGACGATCTGTATGGTAGATCAGTACTCATTAGCGAGAATAAGAATATATGTTAAATCCAAGTTGATCTGATAGTTAGTGTTGAAGATCTAAATGTAAAAGTTCTTAGCAATCCAATAAAACTTATTTTTATAAAATAATAATTTTTAGTCATTTTTCAACTGAGTTGATCCAGTTAACTCATTATACTAACTTAATCAAAATTTTAAATATGTTGGGGTTTGGTACTGAGTTGGTCTATCCACCCAATATAGGACAGGATGAAGAGTCGAGGATATGGCTGGTCAAATTATGGTGAGTAAGCTTGGTGCTTCTCTAGCGAGATATGTTTTTCTGCGAAAAAAAGGGAAGAAATAAAAGATAAAAGAGAATTATCTAGAGAGAATTTTTAAAGGTGTATATAAAGATGTCTTAGTGAGACCAATGTAATGATACATATGATGGTGTACGGTGACTATAAAATAGTGTTGATGTGATAAGATTGAAGTTTACATATAACGGGCATATATTTATATATACATGTATTTATGCATGTAATAGATGGTGTCCTAACGTAAGTTAAGATTGAAGTGTTGCAAGTGTGAAGTAACATTAATATTTTTTATGTTGAATTTTGAATTATTTGTTAAAGTGATTTGTATTATAAAATAATATCACATTAACAATGAAATATACGTGAACTATTACGTGAATTGTCACATTAATATTATTAAAAATTTTAATAATTTAATTAGCGATAAAAAAACAACTATTAGACTTAAAATGAAAGGATGAGTTAAATAAGATGAAAAAGACAAAAGCATTTCCAACCTTCACATTAATTTTGTTTAGGGTAAAAAGATTTTGTTTAGGGTAAACTACTTTTAAAGTCACTAGACTATTAGTAAATTTATGTTTTGATTACTAATTTAAAAAAGTTACAAAATGGTTACTAAACTATTTAAAAAAATTGTTTAAGCCACTGAGTTATTAAGTTTTTTTTCCAAGTTACGATTCGATGATTGGTACGGTGGATCAATACCTGTTGACAATTAAAAAAATACTTTAGATCTAAGTCCATTTGTTGATTAGTGTCGGAAATCGGAAAATAAAATTATTTGGATTTTGGTTCTCAAATTTGTGACGTCTAAAATTATTTCATGAAAAAATTAAAATGTAGAAGAAAAAAAAAATGAGAGCTTTCAATTGGTGAAAGCGGTGCAAATAATAATTTTAACAGTCCAATAACTTAAATAAAAATTTTAAATAACTTAATGATATTTTATAAGTTTTTTGAAGTTAATTAGCTTATTTTAGTAACCAAAGTTATTAGCTTATTTTAGTTAGTACTTTGCCTGCTTCAAAACTTAATTCTCTAGTTTTACGCTGCGAAATGCATGATAAACAAATAAGGATGAACCCTAAAAGAAATTCTGGATTGCAAATAAATTTGGAATGAAATGGATTAAAATTTAGCTCCTATTTACAAACGAATAAATTCAATATTTAGAACCCTAATGCGCTCCTAAACATACTATGAAAGAAGCTCTAAATATTTTGGCGCTTGTTCCTCTTCTCTGATTTAACCACCACCCTTCCTCCCATGAAAAACACAGCGGCCGTAGCAACGGCGGCTGCTCCCACTGCTGAAATTACTGAACCCCAATTGATCTTACTTGTATTACTGTCTTCATCATCATCATCATCATCATCATCTTCTTGTTGTACTTTTTCTTGTTCCTCACGTTTCACTTCCTTATCTTCTTCCTTTTTAACCCTACCCATCAATTCCTTGCTCTTCTTGCCTTTTAACTCAACAATGGCGTTCTTCAGTTCCCATAACTCGGTCTCCAACTCAGTCATCTTCACCTCTATCTCACTCACCATCTTCTCCGACCCTTTCATGGCTTTAACCTCTTCCATCATCATCTGCAAATCCGTTAACCCATAACTGCCTCTCTCTAACATTGCTTCCAATAGCTCAATTTCTTTACTCAATTTCTTCTCCTCTTTATCACCATCATCGTTCACATTTACAGCCTCACCAACTACATTCCCTTTCTCCTGGGCAATTTCTTTCTTATTTGGAATTAGTTTACTTGGATTCATTTTCTGTCTAGCGGGATCAGTCTTTAACACCTTTCCTTTTCCACATTTCTCGTGTTCTTCAGTTCCAATCCCTAAATCTTTCAATTTATCATTCAATTTCATCGCTTTCAATACTTCAACCCCTTTTCCTTCCCCAGATTTATCCAACTTATCTCCTTTTAACCCTTTCGCAAGCATTAACATCACGACTTTCCGTTCCAGTTCTTCGATTTCGAGATTCAATTGATTTTCACCTTTGTTAAGTTCTTCAATCCCACGGTTCAAAGACATTAACATCTTGTCGTTCTCTACATTGTCAAGGATCAATCGAGGTACCTCGTGCCCTAATCTCCGCCGCAGACGATTCCTATCCGCAAGTCTAGCCTCCACCTCCCTACCAAGTCGATCCTCACGGTCGTTCTCCACAGTCCGATGGGCACCCGAAGACGAAGAAGAAGAAGATGGCGGCGATGGGACGTTGATCACCACGGAGCTTCCCATTAAAGTAGAAGAGATACCCATTGCTTTAAATTCAAATTCCTTTTGTTTCAAAGATGGATTTTTTGTTTTCTTGATCGATTGAACTGCTTTGTTATACTGAAAATGAACAAAAACCGAATGAAATTGGCTTTAATTTAACGAAGCGAACGAAAGATTTATCCCAGTTGGACGGTTGCGAAAAAGGTGAGAGATTTTGGTTAGGGTATGCGTTGGAAAAAAGAGGGAAAATATTTTCGCGCCTTAATTACGGGGTCAATTTGAATACGTGTCTAAACCTAATTGGATTAAAGTTGTTCATCTTATTATCTTTCGTTGTTTTTCCAGTGTATTAACTACAAATATAGTAGTGATTAAGTTAAAAAAGATAAATATCTTAAGCTTAGGTTAGCTTAGACAATTAATGAAAAAAAGAGGCTGATAATTTTAGTCATACAATAACACGAATATGACATAAATATACAAATATGACATGGAATTTGTTAGAATATCCGAATTCCATTGATTTTCCCTATGATCACCCATACTCTACAAGCAAATATTCAATGAAGAGGGATGAAGCAGCTGATAAAGAAGAAGATAAAAACAAGAACAATGGCAGTAACAAGAAAAAGAAGACATCTTCTGACGATCAAAAACTGCCATTTTACAAGCTCTTTCCATTTGCAGATAGATTGTATATGTTCTTGGTAACAGTAGGAACCATCGCCGCTATTGCTAATGGCTTTACTCAGCCCTTCATGACGCTCATATTCGGTCAAATGATCAATTCTTTCTCCGGTGCAGATCAATCCGGTGTCGTTGAAGCAGTCTCAAAGGTTGAAAACACAACCTTCTTTCTTTTGGAGTTATTTTCGTCAAAATGGCTCTTGCTATAGCTATTCGTTTCTTTTGCCCACCTGAAAGTTGAGTTCCATGCTCCCCCACCATGGTGTCAAGCTCCTGTTAGCCATACAGCAATCCTTAGCATAGCCGCTCGAAAATTTTCGATCGGAAAACAAAATCATGTTATGTTACCTTGGGCAATTGTCAATGAACTTAGCGGCATTAGCCATCTCAATTGCTGCTCTAATCTCTTAATTAGTGGCATTATCCATTCCATATGCAATGTTTTCCCTGATAATTGTTGCAAAAAATATAGGTTCTTGGCTGACAAGCCCGATTTTCCCCGTATCCATTGAAGCTGCAACTCTCTCAAATTGATGCCATCGATGAAAACATTGGTTTTTAACCTTCAGGTGGGCAAAAGCAACGAATGGCTATAGCAAGAGTCATTTTGACGAAAATAACCGCAAAAGAAAGAAACAAAGAAAGAAAGAAAGTAGTGTTTTTAACCTTTGAGACTGCTCTAACGACACCGGATTGAACTGCACCGGAGAAAGAATTGATCATTTGACCGAAAATGAGCATCATGAAGGGCTGAGTTAAGCCATTAGCAATAGCGGCAATGGTTCCTACTGTTACCAAGAACATATACAATCTATCTGCAAATGAAAAAAGCTTGAAAAATGGCACTTTTTGATCGTCAGCAGATGTCTTCTTCTTCTTCTTGTTACTGCCAATGTTCTTGTTTTTATCTTCTTCTTTATCAGCTGCTTCATCCCTCTTCATTGATGATCCATCACCAGTATCTAACCTCCATTTTTTGCTTCTTCAATGATCCCGTCGTACGTATAAATATACCAGTTTCCTTTCGATCAAAAAGAAAAGAAAAGAGAAAACCAACCCAAATACTTTCTTGGGTTAATTAATTAGTTTTAAATTGTTAGAACATTTATAAGAAAATTCAAGAAAATAACCATTAAAGAAAGATCACAAGCCAACTAGAAAAAGAGATAGAAAGAGCAAGAGAGACGTAGCGATGCAGTAAGCAAGTTTAATAAAAGGAAGGAATTTATGGTGGGTACTACGTGAATAAATTTAATTATTCCTTTACAAACTCAATCAGTATTTTTTTTCGTAAAATATTGGATCAAACTCTAAAAATATTTATCAACTAAATAGATATTTTTTATTTTAATGTGTGAAAAATATAATCCTTTTAAATTTTATTAATATTATATTTTTTAATATGTTATCCATACATTTTCACAATTTCATTTATGTATTTTAAATTTACATAATAATAAATTTAGTCATTAAAATTTTAAACATAATAACCCATAGTATTTTTATCATGAAGCGCATCTAGATTGCCGCACAGTTTTTACTCCAACTCCGCTAAAATTAATATTTTAACCAGCATTTTCATTAAAATAGTGACCGACTCTTTTTAAAAGGTTAATAATTAAGTTTAACTTAAAAAAGATAATGATCAAATTAACAATAAATATAAATATTGAAAACTAAATTTTTTTTTTGATTTTGATTTTGGTGTTTGTTACATCCGATTTCCCCCCTATTTTTGTTAATTACTAGAAACTTGTTAATGACTCTATGGTTCCATCGTGTGCTGACACGTTAGCTCCACTTTGGATTTTTTTTTTTTTTTTTTTTTTACATTTAATTTGTGATTTTATTCCATTTCTTTTGATTTTTCATTTTAAATTTGCATTTAAATAAATATTTTTCACTTATAAAATTTAATCAGAATTTAAAATTTTAGTATAAACCGACTTTTATTTGTAAAATAGTTTATTTTTGATATAAATAAAATAGTTTTTATTTAAATTTTTTAATCTCATAAATGAGATTAAAAAACTATCATATATATATATATTCTTAATTAATACTATACAATAATCTATCAAAAAATATTTTACAACAAAATAAAATAATTCAAGAATTTTTTATGGTTAAGCTATGTACATTTCGGATCTACTTGTTTACCTATAAAAGGTTTTACAAAAAAGATTTTCATTATTTTCCCATATTTGTTTGGTATCGATGTACTTGAATCTAGGAACGGCTAGCTACAAAAGGTGCTACCACTACCCATTATTCTTTTAAGGAAAAACATTGAGCCTTGAAATAAAATAAGACCTCTAAAATCAAATCTTTTGTAGCTTTGATGCAATATTTTTTCATAACATTAAACTAGCTTTCTATGTATAGCTATAGATTATTGTTGTGTTCTTGTTACATTGATATATATCATGTTGTTCCCTTCACATCTTTCTACTAAATCTTTTATATCCATATTAAGGCTTTTAATATTTTCCCTGGCAATTCAAACCAGATACCTAGTGATGATGAATTTGAAATTGCAATAAATAAGCCTAATTTTGTGCTTTTTTAATCTTTTTAGCAATCATCACCAATTAAGTTAGTTGAGATAGTGATAGTTTTAGTGAGTGGTGGTGTCATTTTCTGGAGTTAAGCCTGAGTTTCATCTTTTTCTATTTTGAGAAACCATTAAAAATTGAGCTCTGCTGCTAAATATGACATAAAATCACTCAAAGTCAAGAACCATTTGGCACTTTAAAAATATCATGATTCAGTGCATAATTAAATGATTCCTCAAGACATATGCTGAGCCTGGATTGAATTTACTACATGAATATATAATTATCTTTTAATTTTTACAAATTTAATCCATGTTTCCTACATAAATTCCTTCCATTTAAGATCACTATTCCCTTAAGTAAAACTATAGACCTTTGTTACATCAAAATCATAGAAGAGTATCATCTTCTCAATTTTTTTATTAAATAAATTCACTTTTTAGAATGTTAATTTTGAATTACCAACATGACATATGATACTCACATGAACCCTAATTAACAACACATAACTCTGAATACTAAGGCCTTATAAGTAATCGGATGATGGAAAATGAGAATAAGTGACGTCACTCTTTTGTACAAGCTACCAAACGTAATTATTGGCTTTTACACATTTTTAAGTACCTAACGATATAATTGATATTAGAATACTAATTAATCAAAGGCCAGCTGTATATTTACATTAGTCTACAATCCATACAATTTTTTAATCATTGTTGAAACTTTCGCAGGCAAAACAAAAATGAAATGAAAACCTAAAGTAATAATTATGAAATTCTACTATTTAAGATCAATAAGGTTGACCACCTGAGCAACTTATCCGCCTCCGTTTCATCGGAAACACTTGCCGGAAACCACCATTCGATGCCGCTACACGCCACTCATCTAACACAATCCCTTCCAACTCAAACTGTTGTACCAGCCCACTAGACCCATCATCATACAAACACCCTTCCGAGAACCCACCAAGATCACGACCCGGTGGCTTAATTTTCCGACGACCAGCCCCAACCGGAACGTTCCTAAGTGCCCCACCTGCCGTCCAATACCTCTGACAACCTTTACAGAAATGTCTGGGCTGGTTAACGTTGTAGTTATTGAAGTAACAAAATTTAGTCTCCATGCTCTTGCATCTAGGACATGGTATAATCTTATCTGGCCTCTTGGAAACCGTTGGATGATGATGATGATGATCTTCTTTGTTTTGCTCTTCTTTTACTACTTGTCTTCCATGCAACGTAATTGTTTTCCCAAATAGCTTGATTCCTTGACCCTCAGCTTCTTGGCCAGCCATAACCATTTAGAAAAGGAGAGTAGTTTCTTGGGGTTGGGGTGAAAGGGTGTTTTCCAGAGTGGTTTATATAAATATATGACGAGGAAAAAGTGGGAAAAGTGCTAGGAATTGAAAAGGAAAAAGAAAGCACCATGTGAAGAAGTAGCCGTCAAGGACAAGAACAAAGTAGGTGGCGTGGAAAAGATGATGATCAGCTTTTTGTCCACATCATTACTCCACGTAATCAAATATTCAAGATAATAAATAAAAAATGGGGGGATAAAGAAATTGTTCAAAATATGGGTCCTAGTCCTTGGTAGGTTTGCTAACAAAAATGTCAAAAGTGATGGAGAATTAGAGCATAAAGAGATAAAGTTTTGGTTCAAAGGAAATGTACATATAAAATATAGATATGATAAAAAAGCTTAAACTTTCTGACTTGGGGTTTGAAAATCTAGAATTTTACTTTCCTTTGTTTTCTTTTGTAAGATTATAATAAATCTAAGAAAAAGAGATTTCTTTTTTCCAAAAGGTAAAAGAAAAGAGTGAATTCCACTACTAGATGCATGAAATGATGGGTACATGCTGATCAATGGTTTCTTTTTCTTATAAAAGAAATCAATAAAGCATAAGCACTTGGTTCTTCTCAAGAAATATCCTTCTTCTTTTCTCACTAGGAGCTACTATGAGGTTTGGTAAGGGTGTATTTTTATTATTTGTTACGAGACTTGAACTTGAACTCTTAAGATCTTAGAACTGTCATTTTTACTAACAACATCGAAACATTATTAATAATCTATAGAGTTGGATATAGATAATCATGTATTCAATTGCAAAACTTTTTTTTTTTTTACTTAAACATGCATCGCATGCTGCATCTTTTTCAGGTTGCAATGAACGTTGGTGATTAATTTGTTGCAAATATTTTCTTTTTCCAAGGGAAAAGTAGTTTTGATATGGGCTTAACCTATTCCTTTTATTTATTAATAAAGGAATCTTATTAAATTAATGCAAAAGTTGCCTCATAATTTCCACGCCTTTTCCAGTTATATGATGTAGACAAATAAGCATTTTCGTTTATTTTAGTTGGAAAAAAAAAAAAGATGTACTTCCTCTTTTCAATGCTTTGGAAGTCTCTCTTTTTATTAATTATTCAAAAAGATTTAAAGAAATATATATACATCTTTATAGGGACACCCATCTATTAAGCTCATTGTTTTTCTTTTCACTTCTTTTATCTTACTAAAGAAATTTCTAGGGGAAAACACCCAAAAAGTAGAAAGAATAACTTATGGCTTCTTCTATGTTTCTTTTGACATTTTTATGCAACAATAAATCATTTCCTAGTGACTTCCTTGTGACGGTAAAGAAAATTGTAGGGCTAAGATGAAAATTTGTGGATTTGAAACCATTTTATTCAAAAGATAAAGAGTGACCGACCTCCTTAATCAAGTTGTATAAGATATGTATATTTATGGAGATGAAATTAAAGACTTAGTACCATGTTGCTTGTTATTTTGGTTCTTGATTATATCAAGTTGCTTTAATAAAAGTGAATCAATTAAGAAAGTCTCTAGTCTACTCTTTACTTTATTGCTTTATTTAAAAGTAAATTCTTTTTATTTTTTTTCTTCCCTTTGCCAATCAGAGCTACTTCTAGGTAGTTTGAGAGCTTTTGTTTAGACAAAAGCAAAAACCATAGACTTAATATAATAAAACAAAGCTGATAAACCTGATCTAGATGGATGCATGTTGTTTTTCAATCTTTTGTTTGTGAGAAATTTATACAACATTTGTTAACACATGGTAACCAAAGCCAAACCTGGTTGAACCAATATCTCAACTTTGTCCACCCATGGCAATGGCTCGAACAAAAAGAGGGTTTAATTCAAAGACAGCTATGGAGAACTCCAAACCTGTTGCAGCAAAAACTATTTTAGCTTTTAACATAGGAAGGTTGGCCTCAATTTTCGTCAACTCTTTATTTATTTATATTTGATGCCGGTGGATCTTATCCCTTTATTCTCGGTAGAGAAAAGAAGAAAAAAAAGAATATTAAATGGCATATTAAAACATATATGAAGTACCATATGACAGATTAACCAAAAGCAAGAAGAAAACCCAATATTCTAATCATTTTCCTTTATCTTGAAAGATTCCAAGAGACTTTATTGGTCTAGTTTGTGAAGATTAAAAAAAAAAAAAAAGAACACTAAAGATTTTAGATTAAAAAAAGAAGACATTGAACATTTCAATGCCAAACACAAAGAAAGCAGTGATTCAAACCCAAGCAATTAGCAGGCACTGCTCTGTTTTTGCAGCCGTTGAAAACTGCCTTTTAAGATAACACTTTTAAGCAAGACAGACAGGCAAGTGCAATAATTATTTATTTGCTGCATAAACTGGCAAGATCCTTGTTCTAAAGACGATGATAGGCTCTGCCGTTTCCTTCTATTTGATAGCCAAAATTAGATGCTTTTCTTAGACATGTCAACCGAAGAACGTAACAATTGCAAGAAAAGTAATGGACAAAAAGATGTAAATGATAATGATGGGTGTAGTGAAACAAATGAAAAGTAATGCACAAAATATGTTATAGACTGGATACTAAAATCCTTAAATACCTGTTCGAAACATTAAACATTCAAAAAATGAATGCAAACGATTGCTACAAGGTACAAGATGAGTGCCACTAACTAATTACAAGAAGAAACAAGGATTATACACATGTCAAAAAGACTCACCCAATTGTGAAAAATACTCAATGGAGACTGGCAGGATTTACTTGCAATTATCTTATGCATCCATGTTCCAAAATAATTAATTGTCGCTCCAGTTATCCTCATCTTCACCGTCATCACTCCCAACAGCCTGAACAAGTTTCCTAATAGTTAATTTAATGCTTCAATTCATAATAAAACAAATGGAAAGAAATGGTGAAAGAGGAAAATTGGAAACCTGACGGATTGCATTTGCTTTCTGCAAAATCGTGATGACTGAGACATTGGTGGGGGCACCAGAAGTACCAGATGGTTTTGCAGTGACCGTGGGTCTTAGGTTAAAAGACTGAAATAACAAAGAATACAAAGCAAGTGAATGAATTGTACTCCAATTTTTCGCAACAGCCAGTATAATGCTTGATACATGACACTGCACATTTATATATGGATTACCCTAACTCAAAACAGTTAAACAAAATCCAACTGCTAACATGAAGATATCATAGCAGTATCAAGATATTCACAAACAAAGAAGAAACACAAAATATGTTCAAAACAACACCGATGGACTCTGGCAGTTTAGCTTGTTCCCATGCCAAAGGCACTTATTTTTCTTTTCTCCTTTCTATAGGAGAATGAGAGGAATAGTAGAGGGAAGCTCTTATATCTCAAAACAATCGCAATGGCAGATGAAATCATTATTTTAAATTTGATATCTTTTTATAATGTAAACCATGAAATTATGACAATATTTTAGAAGTATTTACATAGCTATTTTCTGCTTATATTTCTATTCCTTTCTGGAATTTGATCAAAGAAATTGTTTCTTCAAAGAACTAAAAGTTCTCATCTACAAAACTATATCCAAAGTCAAGGAATGACTACTTACTTTACTTCTGATCTGATGCAAGAATTCTTCCTTCTCATCCACCCCTTGGCCACTAATCTGCTGGTTTGCCTCTTTCTGCCTATTCAACTTCTCTTCGTCCACCTAATGCATGCACAATTTTTTGATGATTTATATACAAGGAGTTTTGACTTCACAATAATTTTCAATTTCCTTAAAAAAATTGACAACACTGATAAAATACCTTCTTTTCTGGTTTTAATGCAATTGCATCATCTATTTGTTGGTGATTAAACGAGGGTGATTTGGGCTTCTGAGAGACGGTAGATCCTAAAAGTTTCAGATCAAGGTCATGTCTGAGTGACTCTGATAATGCATGTTGTCTTTCTTCAGCCTCATCAAAGCAGGGTTTTGAAACCCGCCATTGTGCAGGAGGAGGAGGTGGAGGTACTGATGTGAGGTCCATCGTATTTTGCAATTCTAGATGTTTCTTTTGATTGGAATTGCTTTTGGTTTCATCCTGTAGTACAGGGTTAATAGTATCAAAACTTGGGAGATCAGGCAACACAAATAGAGATGGTTCTGCACCACTCCCATGAACTACACTTTTGCTTCCCCCATCAACATGGATACTATTGATGGCAGCTTCCCTAATTTGTAAAGAGCTTGAAATAGATTCCATTGATGACAATCTGCTTAATGCATCATACAGCTCAGGGTCCTTGCTTTCAGGGGTTTCTCCAGATTCCCATTGCTCAGAAATTGACTCAGAGCAATGACTAAGACAATCATCTGACATGTAAGGGGCTGATCTGCAGAAAGTGTCATCATCAGAGTCTGAAGCAACATCATGCACAGGAATGGCAGCCACTGGGACCAATTGGAAAGCAGGAAACATATCCCTAAAGCTTTCCTGATAATGATTCGCATCAGGAAATTGCAATCTGAGTTTAGAAGTCTCAAATCCATCTATGGGGTTGAAAGATATTTTCATATGTTCAAGTGGTGGAGAAGAAGTAAGCGAATTTACAGGAGATCCATTTCCATTCTGCTGACTGAAGGTTGTCCAAGGAATTTTCTGATTTGAGGTGCTCTGTTGCCCATTCCTCTGCTCAGACACCCCAGTTTTAGTAGAAGTGGCTGGTTCAGATTCAACGTCATGGTTAATCGACACTTTTCTGTGAAAACCATTTACAAGAAACTTATGACCAAGTCCAAACATACTAGATGGGTTGTCATCATTCTCCTCATCAGATTCGATAGATGCAGCTCTAACATTAGGATTGACTGGGTGCTTGTTTCCGTGTGAGAATGAAGAGTTTAAGCTCAAGCCAACACCATTAAAATTATCAAGACTACTATTACGATGAGAAGTATCAGGTTTTTCAAGGTTAACATCTAAATCAGCAATCGGAAGGGAAGTTTTCTCACTACATGAACCAGGAACCTTCTCAGTACTTTCTGCATTCTCAACAGCTTTTCTTGAATTTCCTTTGGGCTCATCATGCAAAGCCACAACAGTTAGATTTTGAGGACCAAATGCCTCACTAGTTTTGGCTGCAGAGCCCTGCCCTGTAATTGATACAGTAAAATCAGGAGGTTTTGATGGCTGAAGTCCCAAAAGACTACCATTTGTCCAGAACCCTACTGAATTCACACTACAAAATTCTCTATGGGAGTTTTGAGAGTCCCTCACACTGTTTATGATTCTATCACTAGCTGGATCAGAAACTGAAGAGCCAGAGGATGATGATGGATGACTGATGACAGATTCCACTTGTGAAATTTTATGAATTTCATCACTTGTGCATAAATCTGTACATGGTAAATTGTCAGGATCAGAAGATTTCCCTGGGTTTTGCAACATATGTTCACTGGCAAAATTCTGTGAGGAAACTGGATCAGGTAAACTCATGGAGATCCCATTGCTTGAGATGATATTGGATGAGGCAGAGGATTCAAACGGATCACTTATGACAGATTCCACTTGTGAATTTTTATGAATTTCACCACTCATGCATAAATCAGTATAGGGTAAATTGTCAGGATCAGAAGATTTCCCTGGGTTTTGCAACATATGTTCACTGGCAAAATTCTGTGAGGAAACTGGATCAGGTAAACTCATGGAGATCCCATTGCTTGAGATGATATTGGATGAGGCAGAGGATTCAAACGGATCACTAATGACAGATTCCACTTGTGAATTTTTATGAATTTCACCACTCATGCATAAATCAGTATAGGGTAAATTGTCAGGATCAGAAGATTTCCCAGAGATTTGCAACATCTGCTCACTGGCAAAATTCTGTGAGGAAATTGGATCAGGTAAACTTGTGGAGATCCCATTGCTTGCAATGATATTGGATGAGGCACAGGATTCAAATGGATCATTGATGACAGATTCCACTTGTGAATTTTTTTGAATTTCATCACTCAGGTATAAATCAGAACAGGGTAAATTGTCAGTATCAGAAGATTTCCCTGAGATTTGCAACATATGTTCACTGGCAAAATTCTGCGAGGAAACTGGATTAGGTAAACTCGTGGAGATCTCATCGCTTAAAATGATATTGGATGAGGCAGAGGATTCAAATGGATTACTGACGACAGATTCCACTTGTGAATTTTTATGAATTTCATCACTCATGTATAAACCAGAATGGGATAAATTGTCAGGATCAGAAGATTTCCCTAAGATTTGCAACATCTGCTCACTGGCAAAATTCGCTGAGGGAACTGGATCAGGTAAACTCATGGAGATCTCATTGCTTGAAATGATATTGGATGAGGCAGAGGATTCAATTATAGATAGATGACGGTCTGCATTATCATCTGTAACCGCCAGTATCCCATCTTCTCTGTTCTTATTGTTAACATGGTTAGCACCATCATTCTGCTCCACTTCGCATTTTGTTTGGCATTCAACATCTTTTTCAGACCACTGTTCCACTTCTCGTTTTGTATGGCACTGGCACCCTATATCATTTTCAGATTCTGATTCTATTGTGTTCAGTGCATCCATGTAATATTCTGGTTCACTTTCAATTTCATAATTTTGGTTCTCAATAGAACTTGATCGGACAGAATCCATGTGATTGGACGGGATATCCATTTGGTCACCATCTCCAATATTGGCAACTCCAGTTTCCTGCACATCTACGTCGAAGTTCATCTCTGGAACTTCACCTCTGTCCCAATTTCCTGCTTTGGACTCCACTATTTCTGCTTTTTCATCCCACGTTAAATAAGATGGACTTGGAGAAATCTGGTCTTGTGATGAACTAACTGAAAAGTGATCATCTATAACCCGAGTTTGTTGAACAGGAAAATCTGAACCAAGGGTATCAGTTTCATGCATCAACCTTGAAGAAAGTTCCTTGGGTTCATGTTCCTCAGGAAGCATGGACGAACCCAGTTCAGAAACAGATTCATTATATCCAGAGCCAGTTCTTGAATCAAATGAACTGGAATGCTCTCCCACTTCAGATTTCAGTGCCATGTCAACTGTAGATGCAGTTTGAGAGGAAGAAATTCGCCCATTATCAACCGGAGAAGTAAACTGCATTCTGCATTGTCAGATTTCATGTAATCTTCAATTATATAGAGCTTTTTTCAATGCAATAAGTCACATGCAAATGCACATACATTTGTGCTGATATGCTTGTCTGTGAGACTGAGAGTGCACATATGCATTTGTACAGATATACATGTAAAATACCTGCCACTATGATTCAATAATGATGCACCACGTGATAGTTTGCTACTCCTGTGAGATGATCTTCTTTTCTGTTCAAGATTCACAATTTTAATTCAGAAATAATTCCAAATTGAAGAACACCTAGACTATTCAGTTGGAACATGAGCCTGAAAAGGTTATGTATGCATGAAGTGTACCTCCACATATAGGAGCCCCATAAACAAATACACTCCTAGTAATTGTGGAGTGAAGAATTTAATTTGACAAAAGAGTAAACTAATTAATTACTTGATTAAAATGAATTGAGAGTCAATACATTTGAAAATTGATTGAAAGGTAGATAAATGCTTCCCAAGATATCAAGATTCTATGCCTGGACGGGTAATAATACCTTGCTTTTACGAGTCTTCCTATTCCTCGGGTCTTTCTCAGCATCTTCTTCTATGGAGATACCTGATGCTTTCTTGAAGTAAGTTGAATCTGAATATCTCTTCAAACAAGATCCAGGGCCACCAGCATCAAATCTGATTGCAAAGCAGAAGTAAGAATTCAAAACAACACACAAACACACCGAACACACATAGACACGCACATGCATGTGCGCATGCACACACACACACACACAACAAACCCATTGCTTGAACATGTTTTTAATTGCAAAAAAGGGGGAGTGGATGTATACTTATCAAGCAAGTGCAGAGGTGGAGGGTCACGACAAACTTCATAGGAATCCATAATAAAACGTGGCAAGTCATTGGAGATGAAATGATTTTTCTCATTGAGCATGCGAGGATGCCACTGGGAACCTGTACAGCAAGGGCAACTGCTTTCGATAAAGATTTCAATAGAAAGATAAAAGTTTCCAATAGCTAATATGAAAGATCCAAACTTGAAACTAGTTTGTGTGTATTTAAGAAAGAAACAATGTTGTTCTCCATGTTTCGTGATTCCTAAACATAAGGTGTATTATACACAATGTTCTGCAAAAGAAAATAACAGATATTTATATACAACTACAAAAAAAAAAAAAAAAAAAAACACACGAAAGAAAGATAAAATTGATAGAGCAAACATTTTGAAACATTTCAAGGTCCATTATTATGGAATCAATGTAAACCTTCCAAGGACTTGAATGAATAAGCATTTTTCCTATCGATTATGTTTCCAATGTCATAGATCTACTTCCAATATAGTGGTCTTGGTACCTGAAAACTGCTACAAGTGTCAGCAGCAACTGACAAGTGATGCTACCTGATTGACTACAACTGAGGCCCTTGAAATCAAGTTCGTATTGACTATTTGAAATTCAATAAATAAGATGTCTTTCAGCAATAATCTCATCTATACTAGTGAAATTAGAGACTATGTCTCTCGAACCATACTCAGGTAACAAATAAAATGCCAGAAGACAAAAGCATAAAAGCATACTACATCACTAAAACAGACAAGATGACAAAAAGTATGTACAAAATTCAGGCATCTCTTTAACAGTAAAAAAAATGTAAAAGAAACAATATATACCGAGAAACATCAGAGGCTTTCCGAGCAAAAGACATGTACAGAGGCCATACCAGCTGTGTAAGCAAAGTGTATATGACTTGTTTGGGAAAGAACAGCCTTCTCAAGGGGCGGAAGCGCGGCTTCAATCCGCTGCACACGAACTGTCAATTTATGACTTCTAGAAGCTGTGCTCATTACTTGCTCTTGTAATCCATGAAAAACCTCAGCTGCAAATCTACAGCATAACAACCGAATCACACCAGTTAATTACGGCCGTTCAAACAAATAATTCAAATTCAAAAACCTAAGCAGTTAGAGAAGCAATACGAATATCCTATAAACATAACGAGCCACTAATACAAGCCTTTGCCTTTCAATTCGTACTAATTCTTAGCATGCAAGCAAACAAAGAAACAATTTCAAATTGAAAAATCCAATAAACCGAATAAAAAAAGTATAAACATACTCAGCTAGGTCGCCTAATTGCCGTAAGATCCCGACTAGACCGGCAACGACGACGCCATCGAGAACAGCTTTAGGATCTTCCCTAATAGCTTCCTTGTAAAGCTCCGGCTTACCAAGCCGATACTCGTTCCTTACTTCAGCTCTAACCAGAGGCATTTTCGAAATTTCTCTCAAGAAATTCAAAAGAAAAAAAATGAAAATAACAGTGTATTGATTGAATTAAAAAGAGAAAGAATGAGACTATAAAATGTTTCAATGTAATTTGTTGTGGTATTGCTAAATAGAGGAAAAAATAGTAGGTGGAGAGAATGGAGCTATCTTAACTAACTTCTGAAAGAGAGAAAGAAAGGGAAGATGAAGAAGATGAAGACGACATTGCCCACACTGCAAGGCATTCTCTCCAAGTCATTTTGTTACTACAGTCTACAGGCGAAAGGCCAGATTTTGTTTGGTCGAAAGTACGGGATTGGCCTTCTATTTTCAAAGAAATGACGTGCGTGTCCCTGGGGTGAAATCTCGTATCCATATAATAAGGTTAAATTCTGCTATTAGTCTATCTGTTATGCATAAGTTATTAATTTAGTCCCTATACTCTAATTGATCAATTTCAACCTTTTACTTTTCGAATTCTGAAATTTCACTCCTGAGCATTGTGGCTGTAGTCAAATGGTAATTATTAGATCATTAATTAAAAATAATGTGGCCTTTTTACAAGCATCATGTGGAAAATAAAGAGCTGATATGATATTATATATGTGATAATATATTTGTCGCATAAGATTTTAAAAATAACAAAATTTAACTTAATGAATTTAGTGGATATTATTTTATGTCAATATTGAAATTTTGAAATTTGAAAAGAACAGGATTAAAAATATCAAATTAGAGTATAGAGACTAAATATGCAACTTATGTATAATACAAGCACTAATTATGAAATTTGACTAATTATTTAGGGAATGTCAACATGATAAATAAGTTAAATGAATAATTCCTTTTTCACGCTCATAAAAAGTTTTAAAAGAAAAACAAGTTGATGGATAATTATGTAAATTTATATATAAAATAATTATATGGATTTTTATATTATCTTTGTATTTTTGGATCTAAAGTTATTAACTACACCTGCACATTTTTTTTAAAAAAACTGTATGCTGTCAGTGAGTAAATTTAAATTATGGAAAGAGAAATTGTTGCATGTTAATTATAAAGCCAAACATATCAAACGGAAAGGGGATGTGAGGACTTTTGTATTGGTAATTCTTGTCCTGTTCTCTTTTGGCCATGCTTTTGAATGATTTAAACCCCACATCAAAGCCAAAAGGAAAAGAAAATTATGTGTCAGGTTCGAAGTAGCTGCCTCGTCGGCCTACAGCTTAGTTAACCTAATTTCAGTATTTCAGTTTCACTCTATCCAAATCATATTTATATTAAAATAAATTTACTAATTTTACCTTAATTAATTCTATTTCATTATCCTACAACTCATTCATCTTAAAACCGTTTGACAAAATTTATATGTAATTACTACTATAATTTCTATTTTACCTTTTATAAACGATTTTGCTTTACAACTAATTTAGTAAATTTGTAATTAAAAAATAAATCAATAGACTAGATCATGGGTTTGGTCACTTACTCAAATTCGAAAACCTGTCTGAAAAGTAAGAAGGTTTAGGCAAAACTATAGACTTGAAAAATAAGTTTGAACAAAAAAATAGGACCCATTTTCTAAACAGGTCAAGCTTCGAATAAGATTTTTTTGGCCCAAATTTAGCTATTTTTTGTTGTTTTTTGTTTTGATGTCATTTTGCTATTATATTGCTACTATTTTTTTCGCCCCGACTCGAATTTTAATTAAATAATCTTTTGAATATTTTTATTTAAATTTATTTATAAAAATATATAAATAATAATATGAAATTATATATGTTATTATTACGATATTATGAATTATTAAAAAAGAAATAGAGGTACAGCCAATTTTGTTATTACCAAATATGACACCGTTATTTTCTTTTTAGTTAAAATGAGGTAAAATAATATATTTATTTGTGTTAATAAACCAAATGTAAATTAAAATAATATTTACTTTGTTATATTTTTTAATTAATATAATTTATTTTTTAATTTAAATTAAAAAAATGGGGCTACTTTAAAAATAACTAAAAAAAGGAAATATTTTAGAAATTAAATAACTATCATAGAACTTAATGTTTTAATATATACTTTCGTTTTTCTTTTATATTATATATATGATGATATATATGATATGTGTATGTATGCTATTATATATATAATAAACCAAAAAAAATCAATTTAAATTAAATTATTATGTGATGTGATTAATAGTGTATATAATATGGTAATTAAATTAAATTAATTATTATATAATATGATTAAATTAAATTAAAATGTTATATAATATAATTAAATTAAGTTAATAGTGGGTCCATAATTATAGACTAAAAGTTTCTTAAAAAGTTAAATCAAGGTTTTATTTATAAATGCAATTTTAATATAATCATTATTTATAATTATTAGAAATTGTATTTTTTTATATTCTTTAAATGTTTACATAAATTATGATATGATATATATATTTAAATAATTCACATCATATATTTACTATATTTAAAAAGAATTAAATATAAAATAGAAATATTATTATTAATGGTAAAAAAATCATATTTAAAATTCAATTTAGAAAACGAGACCTATATCTAAGAAAGCATTAGCCTTAACTAAATAATCCGGTCGGTCATCATGAGATTCGGCGGTTTATATTTGGAAGAGGCTGTGATAAAGCTAGATGGACCCTTAAATTTAAATAAGTTTAGAGAATATTGACTACTAAAGACTTAAGTAAAACCCTTAAAATAGTCCTCAACTTTCTCCTTTTTACACTTTCCACCCTCACAATATCACAATCACATCGTTGGCATCCTCAATTTCTGCTAAACTGTCCATATGTAATCATCATTAAGCAAACTGCACATTATCAATAAAAAAACACGGACTAAAAAGATTGGTGTCATTCATATTATTATTTTCACTGGTGGGGATGGGATGAGTGAGATCCAACTATGGCGATTTCACAAGGAATGGTCGGATAAAACCATGGCAAAACACCCACCCTTGAAACCCACAATATATGTGTCTTATTAGAAGGACGCTACCTCCATAATGCAGCCTTTGTCCTATATTATTATTCTCTTATCCTCAAAACTGTGCCATTGTTGTCCTTTGGTCATACGAGAGCCAATTAGCTACAAATCTATCTGCACCATTTTTAATGTAAACCAGCTGGAATTTTTTTTCATCACTAAATTTGTATTATAATTATTTCGCATTAAATTCAGATAACAAATAAAATGGAAATCATTTGCTCAAACTTTACGACATAGTTTCAGTTAAATGGAAATTATTATATCACTTGTCCAAATAACAGCATTGTAAAGGAAAATTCCTGTGGGAAAAAGCAAGAATCTACTTAATGTAGAGGTGAGTCAAAGTCATAATACCACCATTTGGTGATTCAGAACGTGTGTACTCGAATTCACAAAATGGTGATTGTTGATAACCCATCGAAAGAGAACGGCACACCAGTTTTGGGCTCATAGAAATGAATCAAGGCTTCACTATAAATTCACTATTAACGTCATCCCTCATCCACAAAGCAAAAAAAACCCTTAAACGCCATTGCAACAAACATGCCTTGCTCTTTGCCTGAATTTTCAGTTCCCTTAATCACTATTTTCTTTTTAGTCTTTGGTGCTTCGAATGTATCCAATGCCATTGTTCCAACCTCTAGTACTTTCAAGTATGTAAACGAAGGTGAGTTTGGAGAATACAGTGTTGAGTAGTTGGCAGACTATCGTCCTCTACTCACTTACTTATTCCCATTCCAATTATGTTTCTATAACACCACTCCTAATGCTTTCACCTTAGCACTAAGAATGGGCAGTCCCCGATCCGAGTCTATAATGAGGTGGGTTTGGGAAGCCAACCGAGGAAGGCCTGTTCGTGAAAACGCCACACTAACTTTCGGATCTGATGGAAACCTAGTGCTAGCCGATGCTGATGGCACTGTAGCATGGCAAAACGGCCACTGCCAACAAGGGTGTTGTGGGATTGAATATACTCCCAAATGGTAACTTGGTTTTGTATGATAAGAAAGGCAAATTTATTTGGCAGAGTTTTGACCACCCGACAGACGCGTTTTGGTGGGCCAAACCCTGAGATCCAATGGTCCAAAAAAGCTTGTTAGCCGCATGTCTATTGCCGATGGCTTCGAAGGACCTTACAGCTTTGTTATGGAGCAAAGGTTTTTAAAGAAGTACTACAAAACCAAGAATTCAGCATCGCCTTTCCTCTATCATAGGTCCGATGAGTTTGGAAATGGGCAAGGTTCTTTAGCAAACCTTATATTTTACTGCAAACCTGGGACCGAGCAAGCTTATACTTACAAGCTGGGGTTCACATCAGATATGAAAGGCTCTACTAGTTCAGGAACCTACATTTTTTCAAGGCCTAAATACAATAGCACATATTCTTTGCTTCGAGTGGAATCGGATGGTAACCTTACGATCTACACATTCAATGAAAATGTTGATTGGGGAGCTTGGTAGACCACGTTTAAACTCTTTGATGGTGATGATCATGAAAGCCGGTGCAACCTACCAAAGAAGTCCGGTTCACTAGGAATTTGTGATGATAATCAATGCGTGGCATGTCCAAAGCCAAAAGGTTTGACAGGGTGGAGCCAAAGCTGTGCCCCACCGGCATTATCGCCATGTAAAAGTGCTGCTAACGTGGGTTATTATAAAGTCGTAGGTGTTGAGCATTTCACTAGCAAATATACAGAAGGAGATGGCCCCATGAAGTTGAATGATTGTAGAGTTAAATGCAGTAATGATTGTGGGTGCTTAGGGTTCTTCTACAGGGAGGAATCCTCCAAATGTTTGCTGGTTCCTGAGCTTGGTCCTTGGTTAAGGTAACCAATCTTGCTCGTGTTGCCTACATCAAGATGCCAAAGTAGATTTCTCTGTTTGGAAGCAGGAAGCTTGAACACACACAGAGTCAAATATTTATTTGTAAAATTAAACAACCAAATCTTGGTTGATTTTCTTGTCCAATAAGGCAATAACAAAGTATGTAAGCCATCTGTCTGTCAAATATACCTGAGTTGCTCACCTTACCTATGCATACTTATTTAAGCTACTTAATTAATTCATTTCATCCTATCTAAAACATACACCAATAATCATATACATTCTACCTATCAACTTTAGCATTTCATCCTACAAATTTTTTTGTCAAGAATGCATGTAATACTTTAACCAATTACTAAGTGATCTTATACCAATTCACCTATTCACATTTCCATTCCAACCTTATATAATTATAGCAAATCATCTACCAACATTAAAACATATAATCAAATTATGTCAACTTCCATTTGCCAATTTTGCAACACATAATTATAAGCATTATTAGCTTCTAACTCAAACATCCCAAACTTAGCAAAACACAAGGGACTCCACCAAGTACATGCTCTGCTATATATTATCACTATTCATATTCAATTTCATATATTAATTAATTCAAACAACTTTTTATACTATTCAATTCATTCCTTGTCTCGATATTCACTTCCACGTTTAGCATTTTCAACTCAATATCTATTAGTAGTTTACCTTAACGTTATATAATGCAATATATCATGAATATGTTTTAACTAAAATTAATTTCGGATCATAGAAATACAAACTAAAAGTTTGCTTCACTCGTCGTCGACTCGTGTCTTTCCTTTCCCTTTCAATGATCCTGTATCGTCTTTAGCTACGAATAATAATTCAGTAATAGTATAATCAAGTTCTATCCAAATCACATTCAATTACAAAGTCATTCATATTTTGTAAATTATTTAATTTAGTCTTCTATCTTGCTAATCAATCAAATTCACACCAATATGATTCTATCAGTCATAATCATCTATTAATTCATTAAATATCTCAAATTACTATTCATCATATCTCACCTTTTGTACCTAGTTGCAAACAATTTAAATTATTATTAAACATATATAAATTCATAATTAAAGTATATAACAATTTGAATAAAAGCATATCATAAGAACTTATTTGGTTAAATCAGCAAACAAGTTGAATTGCAATGACTAATTGATAATTTTGCATTTACCTCGATTATTTTCGATTTGGTCCAATTTCTGGTCTATACAATTATTCAATTCAATTTATCAATTTCAAACATCTTATATCATCCTAATATATTCATATGTCAGTTCAATTATAAATCCTTAATCCTTGAACATTAGAAATGAGGTCTTGAACCCGTAATTTCCGGTACCACTAGAAACCGGGTCATTACAATTAAGGTTCCTCTTGGACTATATTTCTTGGAGAGTATCCCCTATCATAAGTATTAGGAATCTCCAAATGATATGGTTCGACCCTTGGAGCTAGTTCGAACAATGACATATGTAGCATCCTATCTTACAACTTATGAATATCCAACATAGTTGACTCTTGAATACAATACTTTATATAAAGCATTTAAATATTTGACATTGAGGAAATTTCTGACATTGAGGACCTTAAGTATAGTAAGTAGGATAAGTGTCAAGAATTTTTTATTTTTTTAAATTCTCTAGCATTGTAGAGCTCAAAGTATAGTAATCTTGAAAGGACTTGAATTGTCTAATAGTGATGGAATGTTTGGTCGATATGTATATATTGTGATAACCAATGCGCTTGCGTGATTCGAAACCCTGTATCCAATATTAAACATATTTTCAACCTCCACCGACAACTCTATAGCAACATCACTGTTTCTTGGTGTCCAAACACTATCGCTTCAATATCATAATTTTCATTGAGATCCACCGCAATATATATATATATATACCCCCTTCTAATAGATCTCAAAAATTTATACTTCATGATGGAGATGCACTTAGTACTACTAGCCTAGATTTTTCTTAGGATCCTCCTTTTCGTGTTGTTCAAGCAAGCATAACTCTTAAAAGTCGTGTTGAACATCGTGTTGGGCTGGAATATGACTCTATCATCAATTGGATTCATGTCTCTATTCAAATGAATTTGTTCCAAGAATCGATATGCTATCTTAAGGCTGCTAAATAATATAGTCCAAATATTACCAAAAACAAAAACTCTATCATTTTGAACGATTCTTAACAATAATGATTCCAACAACCTCATCGCTAATTTACAACATAACTTTCTTATACCATACATAGAACATATTCAATAGATGTAACACCAATAATAACAAAGCAATTCTAACAATTTCAACATTTTTTAGTAATAATGATTCAAATAACTTTAATACTAACTTACTACATTGACAATCATACACAAAAGCACAACTTACTATACCATATGTAAAATATATTCAACAACTAGAAAACATTAATAAGATGACATTATCTCCCAACAAACTTAGAAATTTACTTTCAATGTTTCATAGACACAATAATAATGCAAGATTGTCTACAAAAACTAATTACATCTACAATACTACTAATTTATCTATTATGGAAAATGAACACTTAATTGATTATTTGAGTTATGAAACCTTTACACGTATTATAATTTTTGCAATAGGATTACGAATGTGAAAATTTTGAGAATGATTTGAATTTTGTATGATTTTTTACATTTCCTTTACTATAAAACTTTAGAATTTATAAGATAGAGTAAGGGCATCGCCTAGCTTAAAGTCAACACTCATAGTTGTGATCTTTTTTGTTAAAAAATAATAATAATGAGCTCAACACCAATAAGATGTTAAGTTCTTGTTCCGTCACACGACCCATCTTTTCGTACTTGCGAGGTACAAGATTTAGAAGGAATCATGAAAAGTATTTGTCAGGACCTCGGCAAACACTGGTTATCAAGTTCATGGTATTATCTTTGGGATAAATATCAAATTTGTACATGAATTTTAGTTCAATGAACAATTTGATACATGATGTTTAATTTGGTGTAATTATACACATGAAACTTAAATTGTGGTTCATATGTATACATAAAACTTTGATTATGATTCAACTGTACACATTTAAAGAGATGAATACGTATTTAAAGAAATGAATATATAATTTATTTTTATATTGGATTAATATAATTGTTTTTGTATGCAATATATCAATCTAAAATGGTGATAATTCGATAATATTATTTGTGATTTGTGAAAATTGAATCAAATCAAAATTCTATGTATGAAATCGCAAAAAATCAAAGTTTGTGTATATCATTGCACAGTGAATCAAAGTTCATGTATAGTTTCTATATTTATCACATTATCTTTTCATCATTACCAAAGATTAGACAATAGATTTTGCACATGTCATTCAACAAAAATAAAGGAATTTGACCCAAAGCAAAACTAGGGGTGGTAGGGAGAATAGATTGTATGAAACTGTAATTCCACGTCATCTCTATTCCTTTCTAATAGGAGAATGACAAATCAGATTTTTTCTAAAAATGTTAAAAGTCAAGAGAAAAAATCTGATTTTTCATTCACCTATTGAAAAGGGATAGGGATGATATGGAATTGCAGTTTCATACAATCACTATAAAAATAATAAAACTACAAATTGATCTATAATAAAATTATATCTTGGCCCCCAAATATGAAAAAAAAAATATTTAATCCCTTCAAAAATAATAAAATTATAAATTAATACATAATAAAACTACATTTTAATTTTTCAAAAGTTTTATAATTTAATTTTCTCCTTTCCTAAAATAGTTTCTACGTTTTGCCCTTGACCACCATAAGTGTCGAAATAGATAATCATAAAAAAAAAAAAAAAAAACCCTTTTCCTTACCCACAATTCAATAAAATATAATAAGTCTAATACCAAAGTCAAAAACCGATTCCACTATATCTCAAAACAATAAACTCGGTCTTCTAAATATGGAAAGACCCAAAAATAATACAACATAATCCCATGCAGTACTTTGTTATTTCCCAAATACGTAAAAGTTGAAATGCTGCATACGAATTGGAATCCAACAAATGGATTTACCAGTAATAGAAACTTATAAGTCAAAGTAGAAAATTAAAAATATTAGATCATAAATAAACGTGAATTGGAAAAGAAAATTCCTGTTGGCAAAGAACAAGGAGCTAATTAATGGAAGTAATATGGAAAAGATCAAATGAGAGGTGGGTCAAAGATGGTGTACACGTAATGATGATTGTTGAGCAGCCATCAAAAGGGAACTGCACTGCACATCAGTTTTAAGCTCATAGAATTAAATCAAGACTTACACTATAAATTCACCATCATTTTTCCAAAAACGTTATCCACAAATCAACAAAATGCCTTGCTCTTTACCTAATTCTTCACTTTCGTTAATCACTATTTTTCTTTTTACTCTTCTGTTCTTCGAATGTTGCCAATGCCACTGTTCCACCCTCAAGGACTTTCAAGTACATAAACGAGGGTGAAACAGGAGAATTGAGTGTTGAGTATTTTGCAGACTATCGTGCCCTACCCATTTTCTTATTGCCATTCCAATTATGCTTCTATAACACCACTCCTAATGCTTTCACTTTAGGACTAAGAATGGGCAGTCGCCGGTCCGAGTCCTTAATGCGGTGGGTCTGGGATGCCAACCGAGGAAGGCCTGTTCGTGAAAACGCCACTTTAACTTTTGGGTCTAATGGAAATCTAGTGCTAGCCGACGCCGATGGTACTGTGGCATGGCAAACGGGCACAGCCAACAAGGGTGTGGTGGGATTGAATATACAACAAAACGGTAACTTGGTTTTGTACGAAAAGAAAGGCAAATTTATTTGGCAGAGTTTTGACCACCCAACAGATACACTTTTAGTAGGCCAAACCCTGAGATCCAATGGTCCAAACAAGCTGGTTAGCCGCACGTCTATTGCCGATGGCTCCGAAGGACCTTACAGCTTTGTTATGGAGCAAAGGTTTTTAAAGATGTACTACAAAACCAAGAATTCACCATTGCCTTTGCTCTATTACAGGTCCTATGAGTTTGGGAATGGGCAAGGTTCCTTAGCAAATCTCAAATTTTACTGCTCACCAGAGACCGAACAAGCTTATGCTTACGAGCTGGGGTTCACATTTGATATGAAAGGCTCTACTAGTTCAGGAACCTACATTTTGTCAAGGCCTAAATACAATAGCACACATTCCATGCTTCGAGTGGAGCCGGATGGTAAGCTTAAAATCTACACATTCAATGAAAATGTTGAATGGGGAACTTGGGAGAACACGTTTAAACTCTTTGACGGTGATGATTATGAAAGCCTATGCAACCTACCAAGGAAGTGCGGTTCACTAGGAATTTGTGAGGACAATCAATGCGTGGCATGTCCAAAGCCAAAGGGTTTGATGGGGTGGAGCAAAAGCTGTGCTCCGCCGGTATTGTCGCCATGTAAAGGTGGTGGTGATAACGTGGGTTATTACAAAGTCGTGGGTGTTGAGCATTTCACTAACGGATATACAGAAGGCGATGGCCCCATGAAATTGAATGATTGTAGGGTCAAATGCAGCAATGATTGTGGGTGCTTAGGGTTCTTCTACAAGGAGGAATCCTCCAAATGTTTGCTGGTTCCTGAGCTTGGTACTCTGGTCAAGGTGACCAATCTTGCTCATGTTGCTTACATCAAGATGCCTAAGTAGATTTCACTGTTCTAAAATAGGAAGCAAATGAATTTATAATAATAAACAATCAAATCTTGGTTGATTATCTTTATCCGATAACAATGTAAGCCACGAATTTGAAATTTTTGAGTTAAATTATGCTTGGAAAATGATATATACAAACCCAAGGAAGCCCACCATCGGTTTAACATGGGATCTTAAATTTCCTTCCCTAATTCACTTTGGGCTGAAATTTGAATATGATTTGCTTTCAACCAAAGCTTAAAATTTAAAATTAGATAGGAAAACGAGCCCTTGAATCATGGACGAAGACCGGAGCTGGTAGTGGCTTTGGTCTTTTAAAAATAACAAATTATTTTTATAATTTTTTAATTTTTATAAAATCATTAGTATAAAATTAAAAATAATTTGGTAACCTTTAAGATAAATATGGTGTATTCAAATATGATATTTTAATATGTTATAAAATATTATTATTTTTATTCGCATTAATAAGCCCATATATTTATTTATAATTAATATAAAAATTAAATTAAATATTATAATAATACTATAACATAAAATAAAATAAAAAACCAAACACAATCGTGCTTGATATAAATCTCCATCCAAAATTACTGTTTCGGAATAGTTATATTGATGGGTCGTCGATCATCTTCAAGATTCACTCGAAGACAATTGTAGAAGAGAAGGGCCCCAATTCACGTGAAATTGTTGGTATTTGGGGTTAAATAATTAAAGCAATATTCTAACAATAATAAATAGTAAATAATAATATTGATAGCTGAAGTGCAGCATATCATCTTCTTCTATTCTTTATAGTAGGAAGCTTTTTCTTTTGAATGACTAAACACTGCAAATTCCCTCAATCATGTCCCTCTGTCACCATTCTTGTTTCGGGAATTCCATTTCCTATATTTCCAGACACCAATACCATTCAACGTATCAGAAAATAAATATATAAAATGCTAGTGGATTCAAATTTAATATATTTAAACTATGTTAATAATTGATATACCGACAGTGTATTTTTTTATTCGATAAATTATTTTAAAATTTTATTATGTATTTTTTAAAATATTTATTTTTTAATATTTTGCTATATTTTTATTAGATATTTGTCAACTCCTAACATTACTCGTAGAGTTTAAAAATTTTATTAACAGTGTATCAAATACTTTTTCATTTAAATTTAAGTCAAAATTTGCTAACTCGATATATTAATTAGACTGCTTTCATATGACGTTATATATGATTGACAAATATATATATATATCAGACAAATTTTGACATAAATTATAAACAATGATAACAATTGGATTAAACGATATAAACTAATAATAGATAGGTGAATAAATAAAATGCAAATAAATCAATAAATTCGTAAAATGTGAAAAATATTTAAATTGTTACAATAACGTTTTTGAGATTTTTCGTCTATATCCAATGTTTCCAATAACGTATACATCAATTTAATTAGAAAAAATATTAAAAATATAAATTTTATAATAATATAATATATAATATATTATTGAATGATTTTTGTTTTTTTATATAAAATTAATAAAATATAATATAATTTAAGAAGATATAGAACTTCAACTTAATATTCAAACTTTCTAAATCTTTCTACTTTATTATTTTAACTAAAGTATTATTATTTTATATAATTTTTTTATTAATCTTCACTTACAATGTGAGTGTACTATCATCTACTTATAATTAAATTAAGAGTAAATTATTTATTTAGTCACTTGAGTTTATTTATGTTTCTATTTTGGTCACATTTAAAAATTATTATTTTAGTTACTCGTGTTAGATAAGTTTTCAATTTTAGTTACTCCTATTAGATAAGTTATCAAGTTACTCTATTATTAAATGCCTTTGGTCGCTCTATTATTGTAAAAATTACAATTTAATTTCGACCTCTAAAAAAATTTTCTAACTTCGCTCTTAAATTGTATATAATGCCTTAAAACTGGAAAAAAAAAACTCGAAAAACTTTAAAATCAACTAGATTCGAAATATTTTAACGTTCAAATCAAGTCGAATTATATATCTCTGACCTGACCTAACCTGACCATTCATGCATGCCCACTTATAAAAGAATCCCAAGCTAAGATATACCCCCACCCCCACACATTTTGGCCTTGCCTACACCTTTTCTTTTGGGGGTAGGCAAAAAAAACTGTTCACAGATATCAATTGTATCATTGAATGCAAGTGTAATTTGCAAAAGCCACCTAATTATATTATTTAATTTATGTAAATTATTTTCAAATGTAAAATCTTTCGTAAATTCAATTTTAAATCTCAAATATTTACATGGTAAGAACAAAATTTCAATTGTGTATAGCTATGAAATTAGCTAGCCCGACAAAAGGTACCTTCATTTTCAGCACAAATCAATTGCTGAGAGCAACTTTTTTTACTTCAGAATCACTCTTAATCATGTTATTCTCACTGTTAATTGATTCCCCCTTTTCCTTCAGAATGGATGTTGATTCTTGTTTACAAAGTATATGTATAGATAAAATAGAAATCTCTGAACTAGAAATTAGATTACATTTTACTTTTTCTTTTAAAAATAGGTAAATTAGTTTCTATATGTTATATTAAAGAGTAAATTAGTCCTTCTGTTAAAAATTCATTTTATTTTTACTATTAAAATTTAATTTTTGTATATCAACATGAGGTACACACGGCATCTCATGTGTCACCGCCTAATTATTCCATCAGCATGTCAGATTTTAATAGTATAAATTGATGAGTTTTTTAATAAAAGGAATCAATTTAATCTTTAATCTAATGTATGATAATTAATTTATTCATTTTCTGAGTAAAAACAATATAATACAATTTAATTCCTAATAAAAGAATAAATGCTTGCAATTTCATTGTTATTAATTAACAACTAATAATGACAAAAAGATGTAACATATATTATATATTTTTTTAGAATTTGAATGCCTTTTGCATAGTGTTTTTCCTTAAACCATAAGCATATAAAGTATTTAAAAGGCACCAATAACAATAATTTTATATGCACCCTTGGAATCAAATCATAAACACTATTCCAAAAGCAAATTTGGCATTGATAATTGTAGCTAAAATTCCTAGCGGTGTATTTATATTATAATATTTAATTTTACTGTTATTACTGTTTTATACTAACCGTAAATAAACATATTACCTATAAAAAAAAACCCTAAATCTGCACATCTCAACCAAATAATACAGCTTTGGCTTTTGGGTGTTCAACGATAAGAGTGATCAGATAGATAGATCACATTTTATATTTGCTTTTAAATTTTTTTGCCATTTCAATGGTATGCAAAAAAGGGGGAATTGAACGAATGAGACTAAATTCAATACCAAAATTATAAATGCGGTACAATGTTATAAAAGGTATTGTCCCAAAGTCCCAACACCATGATGATACATCACCATTTACTGAGGGTTTTGGACCCCATCTCCCATACATGTCTCTCATTTTTGCATCAAACATATCAACCATAATTTCTTTTTTTTCTGCTTTCTCATCCTTTCTTATTTCTCTATTAATTAACAAATCGTTTAGCAGGTTAAGAGGTCTTAATTCAAGTTTCAGTCCTCGGATTTATTTTATTTAATTGATTAGAAACTAAAATGATTTGAACTTATAACTACTTGATTCAAAAAACCCTAATCACAAATTTAAATAATTTTGAATCTAAACTCAAAACAACCTAAAATAATTGGAATCATTCAAATTAACTCTACCTAAAACTAGCCCTCCCCCCATCTAATCGCTTTCAAATTCCATAATATGGTATTTCTTCCCCTAAGGGGATCCTAATGATAGGATAGGTATTAAGTAAAGAGTTATACAAATCTAAATGACCTGCCCCCTAAAATTGAACATATACTTTGTATATGACAAGTGTCAACAAATCAAATCAACTAAATTAAAACCATTAAATGGTGATAGGGTCGTAGGCCTATACCAATGTCACAAGTTTATGGTAACCACAGTATTGTTTATAAAAGAAAAATGGAAGCCTTTGGACCCCTTCTGCTTGGAAAAAAGAAAATTGGAAGACCATAAACACCCTTTTAATTCAAATCCGAAACCAAACTTGGTTTCCAATTTCAACTCCCAATTGCAGATGTTTAATTCCTTAGCTCTTTTAGTCAATCAAAAAAATGGACCCGTAACTCCTCCATATGCATCATACTTAAATATAAATCCTTAATTCCATGCTTGTTTATTCTATAATAATAATAATAATTGACATAAAAGTCGATGAATTTTAAGTACTATTAGCAAAAAGTTAAAATTCCAAGGTTTAAGTTCGAGTTTTATCATTTGTAACTGTAATGTATAGGTCTTTTTTTATCCTGTGCATATGTCTTGTATAAGTTTTATCGGGTTGTTTCTAAATTAGTCTGACTTTTGTTTGATTCTTTATTTATTGTGCATTATATTAGATGGATTTTTCATTATAATTGATCGGATATATATTTTTACTTGTCTTACACTTATAATTGTATTGTCTTTATTCATATCTTCAAATCCTTAAATCGAAAAACAATACTCACATAAACTTATATAAACTAAATTATATAAGTAAATAGCACTAAAATATACAAATCCAGTATTATATATCAGTCATTATTACTTCATTTATATAGTGGTTATAGTCCAGATGGGTATATATATCATAGTTGTAATAATTTTCTTGCGGAAAACAATGTTTTGCTTCTTCTAGACTCTCCAATTTGATCCAATTTCTTTTCTTACTGAGTCAAACACCACCCACTTTTTCTTTCTTTGAAAAGAAAATTTTAACCCACTAAAAATGGGTTTAGTTATACGGTGGTTAACCCTAGTTTTACTTTCAATTTTCTTACTTTGAACCAAGCAACAAGTCATCAAAAAGTAGTAGTGAAAACGTGTGATGATGATGATGATGATGATGATAATGATTGTAGAGATGATGGCAATGGCAATGGCAGTGGCATTGGCATTGGCATTGGCATTGGCATACAATAATTGTAATTATGCATTGCATTAAAAAACTATTTATTAGTGCAAATAGGGTGAATCAGAAAAAGAAAAAGATAACAAAAGCACCTTCATAGATGGCCCATAATATGTCCCCTCATTTAGACCCCCCAAAGATGTGATTTTCATCTTTCTCTCCACTGCACTATCCCATTTTTTTCACTTTCTTTTTTTGTTTTTTGTTTTTTAAAATTAAAATACCCCAAGTGTTCAGACAAAGAACCAAAAAATCATGTCAGATGGTGTAGCAAAAGATTCTGCTGAAGGGTCTTCACGATCCTCCGGTAACCACCAGCAGCAGCCACAACCGGCACCGTTGAGTCGATATGAGTCGCAGAAACGGCGAGACTGGAACACTTTCGGTCAATATTTAAAGAACCAGAGACCACCGGTTCCACTATCACAGTGTAACTGTAACCATGTGCTTGATTTCTTAAGGTATCTTGATCAGTTCGGGAAAACTAAAGTTCACCTACATGGTTGTGTCTTCTTTGGACAACCTGACCCGCCTGCTCCTTGTACTTGTCCTTTAAGACAAGCTTGGGGAAGCCTCGATGCACTGATCGGACGGTTAAGAGCTGCTTATGAAGAGCACGGTGGATCACCGGAGACTAACCCTTTTGGAAATGGAGCAATTCGGGTTTATTTGCGTGAAGTAAGGGAGTGTCAAGCTAAAGCTAGAGGGATTCCATATAAGAAGAAGAAGAAAAGGAAGCATCAAATTAAACCCAATAACGTCGATGAAGAGGCTAAATCATCATCCAAGAAATTGCCTTCTTAGCTCCATAGCTTTGCCCATCTTCAAAACAAATTATGGTAATATTTTTTTTTTCCTATTTTTGTCTGCAAATCTAAGTTAATTTCATTAAAATATAAAATAAAGAGAAAATTTAGATTGATTGAATGATTATATGAAAAATATGTAGTTGGAAATTAACAACATTAAATATTGTATCTTAGAACCAAAAGAACATAAGATAAAAACCCTAAAGTACTCTTTACTGCAGAGTGCAAAACCCTAGTTCCAAACTCATGAGTTTATACATAGAAATTTCTACAATAAGCTTATTCTTTTATTCCAATAAAATTTAAGATTTAATCATAAAAAATTAAATTTATTTATTTATTAATTTCATCGTTAACCCTTTTAGTATTTTTCATCAAAAATTACAATCACTTAATACATTTGATGAAATTATACAAATTCCGAAAATAAATCATTATACACTATTATAATTTTACTTGTAAACTTTTGAGCCATACTCTTACTATTACATGCCATAATTGAAAGGAGAAAGATCACACCCTCTCTTTGTTTTTCTTGCTTTCTCTCTCTTCATATCATGCAAAATAATAATAATAATAATAAAATTTTGTTTTTTTGTGGTTTTCTAATTAAATATTTCTCACTTCTTTACTTTTCCCCCCTTTCTTTTCTTTTGGCTCCTTTCTGATTCTGTTTGATTTTATGCTCCCCATGAATGCCCATGTTCATACTATAATCATACCTCTCACTAAAATTTGATTATACGAACATATTATACCAATTTATACACTATTTTTTTTCTCTCTAATTGTAGGTTAGAAATTAAAACTAATTTGTTCTTTGATTGCTTATTTATAGATTAATTAATGAAAGGCACATGGAAGGATATTGGGGTAGCAAGCAATGCATTACGTATAAATTTTTAATTCAATGATGGATGAATCTGGCTTATACTTTGACAAGGTGGTAGTGAGATTGTGTTTGATAGGTGAAATTTCATTTTCATTAAGTCAAATGATTTTGTCTACCTAAAATTTATGTTATCAGGTTTAAAGTATGATATAAGTTTCTATTATACTAATTAATGTTATATACATTTTGTTGGTGTTAAGTGAGTGGGAGAGACACCAATAAGGGGAGAGATGGAATTTGGTAGAGAATGAAAGGTTCATACAAGGAGGTGTTTTTATATATACATATTCTTAGATAAGTGTTGTATTTTATAATTATTGAGATGAGTTATGTGATTTTACTTACATGTGAATCACTTCATCAAGCTTTTATAGTTTGCATGATGTCAAGTTGGTGAGTCTTATAAGTGGTAAACGAGACATTTGAGTCCTTTTTATCATTGAAATAGACACTTGACGAGATCCTTAGTAGAGCAAAATGAAGCGGGGTGAGACATATAACAATTTTCCATCCTACCCAGGTCCATTGTCTTACCAATGACAAAGACCCCGCCATGCCTCATTCTCTACTTGTAAGGCTCATTGACGAGGCAGAAAGACCACATGACTCATCTTAATAACTTCCAATTAGGATACACCTATTTGATAATATGTAGATATAGGCTCCAACTCACCAAGAGAGAAAGGACTCATGAATGTACCATTAGGCTCTCTGCACTTTCTAGTGTGGACCTTCCCTTCTCTACTAGGCTGAATCTCTCCCATTCAGTTAACATCAACAAATTTTGATACAAATATTTATGTTATGTCCAAACTCTATTTCATATTAGAGTTAATTTCAGCAACATCCATAAACCATGCTCCTCATTTCAAATTGGTTTTCAAATTTCAGAATACTCTACATCCCTAAACTATTAAGGTTATACCAATTAAGTCTTTTGGCTACTAAAACATTTTACTTTTCTTTTAATTTTTCATTTTTAATGTTTTATTTTTCTTTGAAATTTTCATTTTAAATTATGCCACAAAAGACTTGATGTATTTATTTAACAAAAAATTAAATAATGAACGGACTCGATTGATATAACCTCAAAATTTTAAAAATATAATTAGTGTGTTTAAAGTTTAGAAACCAATTAAAACGGGAGTCATAATTTTAGAACAGTCGGTGTAATTTTGTGTCCAATTAACTATATTTAATATAAATTTAGCCGTGTCCAAAATTATTATTCTATCGAAAAAATTATTTATAAACTACATTTTTCATAGCTATCTAGTGGGAGATATCATCCATTCATAATCATATTATCAAGGTTAATTTCTCAAATAGACTCAAGAGAGACTATGCCATGTCTCACTTCTTTCTTTGTTAAGTTTTTTCAATTCCGTATGTGCAAGTGAATAAATTTTTAGGTATAATGATAAATTTAGTTTTTAGTGTTTATATCTTTGGTCAATTAGATTATTTTTTAATTAATTTTAACTATTAACCTTTTTTAAAAAGTCTAATTATTTTTTTAATAGAAATATTGACTAAAACATTAATTTTTTAATAATACTGAAGGTCAAATTTAGCTCCAAAAAGAAAGAACTAAATTAACAAAAGATGTAAACATTAAGAGCTTAATTTCTTATTATGCCTTATTTTTAAAATTTTGAATGATGTGTTATTATCTAATTTGCTGACCGAAAATACATCAAAGATAAACACACAACAAAGTTACTACAATTTATCATCCCTTTCATTTTACTCTAGATGAAAATACTGGATTTTATGAATACAAAAATCCACCAGTTTTCTTTATGCTTCCTATATGTATTTCCTTTTTTTGCAAAATCAGAGTATAATTTCCTTTTACCCTTTATTGGATTATAGTTTTAGTTAGCAGTTAACAATAGCTGGTATAATAAGAATGCTAAATAATGCATGTGAATATTGTATTTCTTTTTCTTTCTTTTTTTCCCTTCCTCTGATTTTGTTATTCTAAGTTTGTCGATTGGATCGTTATGCTGGCTTCATGCTGTGTGTCTGTATGACAAGAATTAACGTTAGGCAATTGTGATTTAATGTGAAGATTGTGTATACACGTATTATTGATGCAGGATGACAAGGCAAAAGCAGAGAGGGGAGGGAGGAAAGGTACAGAAAAAGGCAAAAAAGGTTGAAAGTTTGAAGCAAGGGTTGCATTGAGGCATGGCACTTAACAAGGTTATTTTACCTATTTAATGTTGGTTGTCATTAGCAAACCTTGGTAGTTCGTCATGCTACAAATCTATTTTACATATATCATCACCTTGTAATGTAATCTATTTTACAAATCTATACTTAGCAGCATAATGTATATTAAATTAGACCTTAGACGTATAAAATAAGGATATATCAACATTAATAACGTTTACTTATGTCTTACTTCTTTACATGTCTTCTGTTTCTCTTCCAACAAAATAATATAATTTACAGTGAGCTATTTATACTGAATGTGCCTTTATTGAAAGGGCACTAATGTTAATTCTTTGATTTATTTTTTTGAACGAATTACAAGTTGATTTCATATCATTGAAGATAAACAAAGGTCCAAGCATGGACATATGAACGCCCAATTTGGGCAGTGAACAAAAAGAAACAGAAAAAAGAACACCCTCGTACCAAGCTCATTAACCCTTCTAAACAACAAAAATTGTGGGGGTATGGTCACCATGCAACAATGTTTTAGCCATTTACGCAGAGGAGTTGAGTAAATGTGCATCACCCCTTTTACCCTCAGGTTCACCATTTCAATTGGTTAATGAGGCTTGAAAGCAGAAACAAGGGATTGGAAGATAAAAACTGGACAAGAATCAACAAATGCTCGCATCAACAATCGAACTGCCATCCCTGAACACTAACAAGGAGGCCGAATAAAAAGCAGCTTTGGGAGGCAATGGCACCACCCCCTCCATCCACCAACCATAGCCGCAAAACCCATTCTCTTCTTGTAGCAGGCGGCACAGAACAGGAGCTAACCCTCCTCAGCAGAATCCCACACCTGAAGAGAAAAAGAACAAGCCAAAACAACTCGGCAAGGCCCCACGGCACAAAATCACTCAAGATTACCCACACCGGAAGATCTACTACTGCTACCATCAGATCTATTCTACAGAGTCACCAAGACCATCAAAACATCGTGAGGATTTATTAAACCATAGAAGAGGGAATCAAATGAAGCAAGAGAGGGAGAAGGAGATGACCAACCACCGGCTGCTAGTGGTTGGTCGTCTCCATAGGGGGAAATAAAGGTTGGACTCTAGGGCCAAAGAAAGCTTAGACTCTAACCCCATAAATGTGTATGATCCCGTTAACTCTTGACTAAGCATATATATATTATGTGTATATATACATTGACACATGAATATAGATATGGAATAACGTTGGGGATTTTAGCCGAGTTCAAAAGAGAGCAATATTGAACACAAAAGAGTTTCAGAATACAACCTAATCTTTTACATTGCAACCAACAAACACCAACTTACAAAAAAAAAAAAGCTAATTAGTTTAAAGGAGACTCAACAACTAAAACAAAGGACATTGGACCAAATTAAATTACAACTTTCAGTTTTTTTTTTTTTTTTTGTGGTCCCCAAATGAAGGGCGAAAGGCAAAATAAAGGAACTTCAAAAACCTCAGGCAATATTTATCTGCCAACTGCCGGTTATCTTGTGAGTTCTGAGTCCAGTATCTGCTACAATAAGTATAACTATATACTTTCAAGGGATGAGTATTAAAAGTCAAATATTTATGTTCTTCATCTTTTTCCCACTGTCAAAACTCTTCCCCACTCGGCTAGCTATAAATATCTGCAACAATAGAAAATGGGGCCTTTTAGTTATCCACTCTACATCAAATTTCATGTTTAGTAGTGCACAAACTGTCAGAGGGATGATGCATACAATATATAAATCGAAAGTAGTTCACATACACAAATGCCCCTCATTTTCTTGTACACAAAATCTGGGGATGGATACATCAAACAAAATTACAACATTCTGAGTATTTTTGTCACAGAAATATCACACAACAAAACCTTAGCAAGATGCATAGAACAACCATTATGCTAAAAACAGAGGTTAGAATGTGACTTGGGAAGATTTTTCATAGATAAGTATGTACCAGAGAGGACTCACACACAGATCATTTTGTTCAATAACTCAAGGACTCCACCACACAGACCATAATTATAAGGCAAGCTTAAAAGGATCCTTCTTCTGATTGAGGAAGTGCTAACATTTTTAACTATAAGGAAAAATGATAGACAAATCATTTAGGTTGCGCTATGTGCACACACAGATATGCAAGCATTTTAAATGCTAAAAAGCATATTTAGCTCTTCAATCTTTGATGAGCATCAATATGATTCTAGACACATGGTATTGTTGGTAAAGAGAGCCAACCTCTGTTAGCTAAACCAGCAGTGGAGAAACATCCATTTTCTGCTAACAGGCCAAGAAAATAAATTAGACAGATAAAAAGTTTTAGCAGTACACAAAGCCTGAACCTGACCAGCCTGAAAGAAAAAGTTACCCACCTTAAGGCACACCACAACCTTACTTTATACATCTATATATAAGTTTAATGTGAAAGAGTTCCACATACCTCTCAACTAAACAATAACCTGCACACTCCAGGACATTCGAATACACATACCTTCAGATACTAAAGCCATTATAAGCACACATTTAACACAATGGAAAACCCAATAAACCAACAGAACAAGCAACATTCCGAATTGACTAAAGGTGGCTTAGAGGGGCATGGAGTGGCAAATTATCAAACAGAGCCAACCTCCTATCTAACCAGTCCAGGATCGAAAAGATAGGCAGAAATAAGAGGCAAGTTTCCTTGCATCCTTTTTCCCAATCAATGACAAGATAAGCAAGTTTTGTCACTTATGTCAAGTAAGTCATTTCTCGCATCAAAAGGAACACCCAAACCTCAATGCCCTGGTACATTATCTTCAAGCTGAAATCAAATACCAACCATTGCAAGTAGGCAACTTTCAAGTAATGCACTTTGTGTAGAATATATGAAGGGAGACCAGATATTCATGCAAGGTTCTACATAACACACACAAAATAGTAGTATAACTATGAATCAGCCAAAATATACAGCCATTTATGCTCAAAAGAAAGCTTGCAAGAGATTCCAATGCAGCACTTCCATAATAAGCATTAAAAAAAAAGGACATCAAGGTCACACCATTTGGAGAAGAACAGCATCATTGAGGAATCAACTGTCATTGTTTATTCCAAAATTATACCACAAACTAATGCATAACACTCCATGAATAAACATTACCCCTTTCTATTACCAATTCCAATACTGATTTTAACACCCACCGACCAGCTCCCTTTAAGTTCATGTATCAAACAAAGCAAACATAACACACAACACACTGAGAAAATGATCATTACCGATATTAAACACTACAGCTTTGAACATCTTTAAGTTCTCATGCTAGAGTATAAACTCTCCAAACATAATGTGGGTAAATCCCATAAGAATCAACATTAACAGAACTCAACAAATTAAAACCTTTACAATTGCATTCCATCTAGTGGCCAAAAACACAATAAAACAACTAATCAAGAAAAAGGCTGCTTTCAAAAGCCGTGAACAGCTATAAGGCATAGCATAAATGAAGCCATTACATGAAAATATGTACATTCTAATCATCAATCAAAACACAAATGCGACTATATTTAAAACTAAAGATGGTTCTGTTTTTTTATGAGGAAGAAGAAGCCTCACCACTGGAACCCGAGGATCGTTTGCCACGCTTGATCTTTTCGAGCTGCACCTGTGTATCCATAAACATCCTCATCCTCTGCACTTCCAAATCTTTAGCAAATTGCATTCTTTGTTTCTCCAATTCAACCATCTGCCTCAGCTTCTCCCCTTCCACCCTTTCATACACTTGACCAAACCTTTCTAAAGCTCTTGCCAATCTCTTCATCCCTTCCCTCTCCTCTCCCTCTCCTTCACTTTCCTCTCCCTCGCTTTCCTCACCCTCCTCCTCATCACTTTCCGCAGCAGCAGCAGCCGCAGCAGCAGCAACAGCAGAATAGTTCCTCTTGAAATACCCATCGTCCACAGCTGGCCTCTTCTGGGGAAGAGCAACAATAGCAGTGGGCGCCGGAGGAGTCCTCCTGTACGGAAGCAAAAGCGGAAGAGCCACAGGAGGAGATCCCGGGATCCTGGGTGACAACCTCGGCGACGGCTTCGGTGATATCTTAGGCGACGTCGAAAGCTTCTTAGCAGCAAAATTAGATCCAATAAGAGAATCCAACCGTTCAAAGAAAGGCCAAGACGATGTTAGGGTTCCATTAGAAGAACTCACCCTAGTTTTCTCGATCTTATACTTTTTCTTAATGGTATCAATCCGGTTCTTACACTGCACATCGGTACGATGGGTTTTCTTAGTATGACCATGAAGAGCATTAACAGCATCAGCCACATCTTGCCAATCCTTCTGACGGAGATTCCCACGATTAAGCTCAACATAACGACGACCCCAAGCATCAACAAGGGTAGACGTAGCTTCCTCAGACCAACAATCCTCGCGTACAGGTAACGTACGGGTGTTAGGTGTGGTTGAAGGAGGGGTGATTACAGCTGACGGCATAACGGAATCGGTAAGATCGGCCATTGAAAAAGGGAGATTGAAAAAACAAAGGTAGGGGTGGCGTTTGATTTAGGTTAAATGATAGGGAGAAAGACAAAAAAGAAAAAGGTGGGTTGGGGGGTTATAGAAAAAAAGAGGTAAGGGTTGGGTGGGTTCGGCGATGACTCGGCCGACACATGAGAGGAGCGTGAGAGTAGGGAAAGGGAATAATAGGGTCGCCGGGGATATGTGAGAGAGAGAGCGCGTGAGGTGGGCTGGCTGGTGGCTTGGGTCATCATCGGTTTAGGCTCGGCTACTAGTCCAGTTGGCAATTTTTTGACGTTTCCCCTTTTTCGATGCTTCCCTGGCCTGCTAACGTACCGAAAAACTGCCTGACTGACTTTGATCCTTTCCCGGATTTCATTTTCCCTTTTCTTTTTTTAATTTCATTAATTTTCTAAATACCCTTCTTCTACCAGCTTTTACTTATCGCCCCATTAACTTTCCTTTTTCTATTTTTTCTGTTCTATCAACTAAAATTGAAAAAAATTTGTAAGGGCATTTAGGTGGACGGTGTCGTTTATTGGTGGGGTTAAACGGAGATTAACATATTTGGCATTAGGTTAAAGGAGACTAATAAAGTAAGCTGTACTTAGTTGAAGCGTTAAAAGTATATGAAAATTTTTATAGTAAGAGTTAAATTTTATTTTGTCTTTTTTACTTAAAAATAGGTAAGTTAATTTAAAAAGTATATTAATTTTTTCTGTTAAAAAATTTATTTATTTGCACTGTTAAAATATAATATAACTGATGAAATAATCAGATAGTAACATGTATTATATCATGTGTACAGCATGCTTATATACAAAAATAATTTTTTAACTGTAGAAATTAATAATTTTTTTAACAAAGATATCAATTGACTCTTTAGTAGGTCAAATTTTCTTAGCTAAATATTAAAAAATAATATATAATTGTAAAATTTATTACAAAATTACTTGTAATTTATGAATTTACAAGTGTTGGTATATTAGTTTTTTTTTCAACGTCGTCTATTAGTATGGAGGGTAAAAAAAACAAAATTCAAATAAAAGGAACTAGGTTTGTTTCTTGTCCAAATCGCATTGAATAGGCAAGAAAGGGGCAAAAAAGAGAAAGGGTAGTGAGTCTACGGAAGTGGGTTTGCGTCGATGTTTGGGAATGAATTCTTGATGAACGGCAGTGATGCGCCGGCTGCCGACTGATGCGTTACGTGAGCCGTACGGACTCTTCTTAACTTTGGTCTTGGCTTGGCTTCGCTCTATCGGCGCCGTTAGCTTGCATCCTTTCTTACGCCCCCTCCTTGTTTCTAATTACTGTTTTTCTATTTTTATTTCATCTTTAAAATGTTTTATTTTCTTTTTCCACTTTATTTAATATGACCGGAAACGGAACGGGGGAGTAGTATGACGCCATTATTTATTAAAAACTTCAAAATAAAAAAAAAAAAGTTCAATTTCACGATTCCACGTTTTGGGTTTTTGCCTTTGCCCGATATCGCTGGGAAAAACCGGTTCAGACCCCTGTTGGGCCTCTTTGACAGGCCTTTAAGCTCTTCTCTTTTTTTTTTTATATCTGATAATTTTTTTGAGTTAATATATTATTTGATATGTGAGTTTCATTTTAATATTTAATTTGGTATTTAAATTTTTGGCATTTAATTTTTTTCAATTTGATACTCAAAGTTTGTTTATTTATCTATAACAAGTTTTACAGAAACCATTTTTATTATTTTCCCATATTTATTTGGTGGAAAATGAATTCTCATAATAAATTATTCTCTAAAACAGAAAAATTAGAGGTTTTTTTGGAAAAATGCCTTACCCTTCTCTTCACATTCCAACAAACTTCCTCTTCTCTCTTCTCCTTCCCCCTTCCTTGTCACCTCGAAATTTACACTACACTAGTGATTGTGACACTTATCTCTCTCTCTCAAAGGTAAGAACAAAAAAAAAAAAAAAAAAGAAATATCCGTAAGATATTTTACACAATTTTATCTTATTACCTTTTTAATATTCAATTTGACACTTAAACTTTTTAAGTTCAATTATATACTTACATTTTCTTTTACTAAAACATACATGTCAAACATTCGCTAATCATATAATATCGTTTGATTTGAGAATACTAAATGATATATTAAGCATGTAGTTCTTAACCCGTGCCCCTAAATATCCAAACTCCTATCGTCACTGTGTTGCCGTCGGCATTGCACCGTCACATGGGGAATTGCAAGTTATGTGATGCAAAACTGTAGCTGATAAAAGTGACCGATTACAAGAAGATATTGCCATCGTTGTATAATTGTTTTATAAAATTGAGATAAAAATTGCCTTCTCATTGAGATAAAATTGAGTCCCTACAGAAATTTAATTCACCTGAGATGGCGTCAGCATAATTATCTATAAATAATAGATATAGAGATATATATCGGCCACCTGCTTGTGATAATCATCAATATATAATGTTGTCTTTAAAGGAATACTCAACGTGAAAAAAAAGGTTGCATTGCATGCATCATTTGTGTGACATTGATTCAAGAAGCCGTACACACAAAACCTACAATAATTGTGTCAATTTCAGCAAACAATCATGTTGACTCTTAGAAACAGCAAGTCTTCCGTGGCAGATTTAAAAAAACGATTTAAAGAGAGTAAAAGCGAAGTTAAAATTTTTTTGGGAGTTCGGTATTAAATTATAAATTTTTATGATAGTAAAAATATGATTTTATTATTTTAATAGTTTTTATTTTTATAATTTTTAAGGAATTAAATTTTTATCTTTTAAGAATTAAAATATAATTTTACTATTATTAATTTAAAATTTTATAAATTATAAAAAGTTTAATTTAAAAAAAAAATTCAATTTTAAGCGGTCTAGGTCCTATCAACCCTAGATGCCTTGAAGTCATGCATATTATTAAAGCAATAAATCAACTCTCCTATATATACCCATTTTTTCTTATTAAAAACATCAATAAACATGGATTAAAAGTCAAGCATAAGAATCTAATCTCTATGAAAGTTGGCTGTGTTTGTCAAAAATATGGGAGAAAGGGGAAGAGATTTCCAAAGAAATTGAGTTGGTTTAGGAACAAAACTAAAATATGCTATTAGTCCCTCTACTTTTACAGAATTTGATCTTTAGTTTATTTACTTTTAAAGTTATAAGAAAATTGAATCCTGTTATGCTTTTTTACTTTAAAAATTTTAGTTCAATTATTATTGTCATTAGTAGTTTCTATTAGAATTCATCAACTTAATATGTTTATTTTTCGTCAATCATATGACCAAGGGCGAAGTCAGAAAATTTTTTTAGGGGGGTTGAAATTAAATTGTAATTATTATGATAGTAAAAGTGCAATTTCGCCATTTCAATAGCCTTTATCTTTATAATTTTTAAATGATTAAATCAAAATTTTATCATTTTAGGGGGGCTAAAGTACAATTTTACTTCTACTAATTTAAAATTTTAAAAATTTTAAAGGGTCTAAATGAAAATTTTTCTATTTTAGGGGGAGTCAGAGCCCCTGCCAAACCCTCTGATTTCGCCACTACATATGACACGTCACATGAATACAACTTAATCAATATGCTAAATTGACAAAAATTGACAAAAAATATTTACAATTGTAACGATTAAAATTGAAAATTTTAAATCAAAACAATTAAAGTACTTAATTTTTAACTTTTTAAGTACATGAACTATTATCAATACAAGGACTAACAATATATATATATATATATATATATATATATAAAATTAAATGTCAAAGGTGGGTTCGTCAAACTCTGCCCAATCTCTTTGCTTCTCATTTCCCAACTGCTTCCCTGGAAAGTTGCATACCTTGATATTTCTGGTGAGGTAAATTAATTATTATCTTTTTTTAATATATTTTCCTTCAATTTCAAATTCTAGAAAAGTGAAGAATTTTTTTTCCTTTTTAATTTAGGGTATTTTCAAGTCACATTAATTATTGTCATAACTAAGGTATCAATCGTCAGTAGAAAATATTAATCCTCTCGTCGACATAAGTGTTCTTTAGAGACGTAAATGGTTGGCCATGAAATGTGCTCAATTCTTTTGAGCGAGGATTAAACCCCTCGACCACATAGTTAAGGGATGAGGCGAGTAATTATCACACAATATCTCATAATTGAGATAAAGCCTTTATAACAAATGTGTTTATTAAAATTCAAACATGTGTCTTATGCTTGGACTTTAACAATAGATAGTTGGTAATAAAAATTGAATGGTAATAGATGGTTGGACTTTAACAATAGATTATGTAATTTTAGTTGGAAATAACTTATATTAGTATGATCTTAAAATATATAGTTTTTAGATACTAATAAAATGATGTCACATCATCAAATTTTAAAGACATACAAATATTATTTTACACTCAATCACATACGATATCATCTCTATTTTAATTTAACTTTAATTAAAATTTTAGGGAAAAATGTTAAAACTATATGCCAGAAAAAAAACATAACCATTTTTAAAATGTTTAAATCAATAATTAAAAAAAACTAATAAAAATATTGAGTAAATTAATTAAAGTTAAATTAAGTTAGAGAAGATATTAAATATGGATGAATGTATAATAAAACTTCTACATTTTTAAAAGTTGATAATGTGGCATTTTATTATTGGTGCCTAAAATTATATATTTTAAGATTATCCTGATATACTTTATTCCTATTTTATTTTATGTCTTCTTTACTTTAAAACGTATATAAACGAAATTAAAAATATATTTTAAGTTTATTAAGATTTTTCATTGCACTTTTAAACTAAAGATAAATTTACCTCTCTAGTTCAATTTTAAATTGAATTTTGCCGCTTTGCTTTTGTATAATTAAATTATGAAATTATAGTTTTATTTTTTTATTAAATTTTAGTATTTAAAATAAGTTAAATTTAATTTAAAAATAATTAATTTACAGAATATTAAATATTAATATAAACTGTTATTTATAAAAGAAAATTTGAAACTAAAATTAAAAAATTTAATATTATATATAAATATAAATAAAACTCTCATTAAAACAATAACATATGTAATAAAAAATCAATATCATATTACAAAAGAACAAAAATATGAAAAAGTATATATTGAAATTTATTGATTTTCGTTGGAATGGTTTGTTTTATTTGAAATAACTAAATTGAAAATATTTTTTGTATATAAAAAATTGATATAAAACTTTATTTTCTTTTACAAAAATCATCAAATATTTAAATTTCTTTAATTTTAATAATAAAAATACACATGTGATGTTTTAAAAAAAAAGGCAATAGATGCAAGAAATTGATATTATTTGGGGAGATGAGATTATGTATACAATTCCTAAAATTACTTATAGTCTCTCTGGACCCTTAAACGAGAGAACAATGCATTTCAATGCACTCAAGCCTACGATCTCTTACACTGACAATAATATCAATATCAGTCAAACTAAGACTTAATTAATAATATCTTAATTAATTTCGAGCGAATTTTATATATTATATAAAATTTAAAACCCCACATACTTTTCCCTTGATAGAAATGGGCATGTTAAAAAGTTCAATTTATTAATCATTGAAAGAACATGGCCATAATCATTATCTCCTTTCCGAAAAGATGAAAAGACACTAAGAATTACCCTATCTTCATACCAAATCAAATTATGTGCAAAATGTTATAACACGACTGGTCCAAACTATCAAATATTCCAAAGCTACCATTATTTACCAATCTCATTAAAATCAAAATTTTATTTATTATTTTAAAGCTTTAAACTTCAAAAGAATGGAATTGATATACATAATTAGAGGTGAAATTAAAGACGTTGGCTTTCAATAAATTTGACATTTGCGACTAATATAAGAAAGCAATAATTAAGCTTTGATATTCTTACATTGTATTTGTAAGAATCATCGTGGATTTAGAGCTCAAGTAGTTTAGTTCTTACAAATTGCATAGCTATACACAAAACTAATAAAAGGACCCAAAAAAATTAAAAAAAAAAACCAAACAGGAAGCTGTTCCTGGAACCCTAATGGATGGATGTACTTAACGTTTTTTTTTTCCATGAATCATATCAAAATATGAAGAAAATTGTAAGTCCCATTTTCCTTATTTATGCTACTAGCAATAATATATCACAGCTTACTTGACGACGATGATGATAAACAACAAACAACCATCAAATTGGCGTCTCGGAGATACTCTCTAAGTGTGGCCTCCACACCCCAACTCGTCCTCTTCTTCGATCCCTTTGTGTCGACACTTTATCCGAAAGTATCTCACTTAAATACTGATCCGATTCCAAAAGATCCGCCATTGAAATCGCGTTGGTGTTGCTCATGCTTTGGCTGCTGTTGCCGATGCTGCTGTCACTAGTACGATGATCCCTTCTTTTCTTCTTGGTCGTCGTCCGGGTTTTCACCGGTGTCGAAGGGACCGGCATGAGGAAATAAATCTTCCCACGTCGGAGCTCGGCTTCAGGTGGGACGATGACGATTTTCGGAGCCATCCCATCATGGGAAGGAGAGGAAGGTTTCTTGAGGACATGTTTAGGGTAAGCCTTCATGATGTCACCGGCTTTGATATTAGAGCCACTGATTTCTTCAACACGGCCATTGGTGTGTACTATGCGAATCACATCGAGTGCTCCGCATGGAAGAATACAAGAGATGCAGCACCTAATGGTGTTCTTCATGCCCTCTTCTCTAAACTCTCTCTCATAGAGAGATTAAGAAAAAAAAAACTTGAAAAAAATTTAATGGTGGGTTTATTATATAGTCATACCTTTTTCATTTTTATGGGTTTTTTTTTTGGCAAATTGCTTAGGATGAAATCTATGGCATATGAATAATTGCAACTGACTCTGTACTTTTTTGCCTTTTAGATCCCATGATTTAGGGTCCCCATCTTCATTCACTTCACTTAAAGAACAGTAATATTTTTGGGGTTTTTTGGTAAGGGTTGCTTATGGGTGACAGATGTTAGTGCATTATTGGGAACTTCCAATTAAGCCACAACAATTGAACAAGACCTTCATGTCAAGACATTGTCTATAGACATGGTTCAATCAATTTATGACAAGCGTAGTTTTCAAGCCCTAAAATTTTCCACTTATCTCATCTGTCATATGAGGAGGCTAAGCCTAATTGGCTCCATACCCAATTGTGTAAAGGGAGGAATCTTATGGTATCTATATAGAGACATCATTTTTCAATAACCCAAGTAAGATCATAGTGGAAAGTTAAAAACAATAGTGTCTTTGTACAGGGCAACCATGAATTTTCTAAAGCTATATCATGACATACCAAGAAAATAATTTAAAAAAAAATAACATCCAACAAATCCCTTAAACGAGGATATTAAATGGTTTGATTTGATGTAAATAATTTCACTTTCATTTTGGTGGGGCCATAATAATCAAATGAGTGTGTGACCACATTGAGAATTTAGCATAACAAAACAAGGTCGACAATGATGATATATTCATTGTTTTTTTCCTTTAAGGTTTAAAATATATACAGAGAGATAGATACATTGAGAATTTGGCATAAGAAAACAAGGTTAACAACGATGATATATATATACATACAAGGTTAATGGCATATGTATCATTTGATTTATATCTAAGAATCTTGGCAAAACCCTTTTATTAATATAAACTAATCAATAGGGATGCTTGTAGCAGCATTTAGCTTAGCTTGAGTGAGGCCATCATCACCACCTTTAATATGGGGGTATAGCAGTTGAGAGGGATGGAGGGACAGCAGGCACCAGCAACTGGACTGGTCCAGGGTGTGTTTATATATGTCTGGTGGATTTCAAACTAGAAGGAGCAAATGGTTCATTCAGTCATTCTCCGATCCCATTTGTTGTCCATCTCCATTGTTCCCCCACAAAATTTAAAGCAAAGTGGAAGGGGCCCTAACTCCTAAGACAGCTACCTATACAAATTCTTTATATAGAACTGCCCCTACTAACATTAAATTCATGTACCTAAAAATCCATTAATTCCTTCACACCATAACACGTTTACTATAAACAATGCACGATAAGTTTCATTATTTCATGCCGGAAGAATTTCTTTTACTTAGGCAAAGCCAATGGAATGCAAGTGCACTAGAAAATTCAAGGCAAAACCTTCATACTAACTAGAGATATTTTTGAAACAAAAAGTGTTATCATGTGGCCAATTTAAAATTTTGCATGAAATGACCATGTAATTAAAAAAAACAAATACCGACTGTCATCTCGCTTCAGCATACCTTTGACAAGTCATCAATTGAATTTCAACTACAAATCGAGAGACTAAATTCTTGAATTAAATTTTAAATATGCAAAGAGTACAAACTGAGAGCAGAATTATACCTAACATGAATAATAAACATAAAACGATGAATCTCAAAACTGCATATGAACTTTGATTTAGTGTACAATGTTATACTTGAATTTTGATTTTATTCAATTTTATACGTAACAATGACATTTTGATTTTATTCAATTTTCATAAACAACTAACATCATTATCAATATGACATCATTTTATGTTTACATATTATATACACAAATAATTATATCTATCTAATATAAAAATAAATTGATATACTTGTTTATTAAAATGTATAAAATTGAACCAAAATCAAAGTTTTATGTATACATTTGAGCCAAAATTAAACTGCATGTACCAAACTGCACATTAGATTAAAGTTCATGTATAGTTATGATATTTATCTCTAAACACAAATGAGTAAAACCCAAAATGGCGGAAAGTTTTGGCCCAAACTAAGCCTAACCCGACCCACCAAATTGATACCTAGATATCCGAAGGTTTGCCTCAGTGGATCCGGCCCATTTTCTGAATCATCTCTACTTGCGAATCGAAAATTGGAGCTGCAGTTCTGCAACGTCACTCACCTCATCCAAATCCTTGAAAACCCCAATTCCTTTCATTTGATCGTCGATCAACGATGCCCGTTTTCAAAACTCCGTTCAACGGCTACTCCGTTAGGTTCTCCCCCTTTTACGAGTCCCGTTTAGCCGTAGCCACCGCCCAGAATTTCGGCATATTAGGGAACGGTCGTGTCCACGTCATCGACCTCTCTCCGAACGCCCCTGTCATCAACGAACTCATCGCCTACGACACCGCCGATGGTGTCTACGATGTAGCCTGGTCTGAATCGCATGATTCCGTCCTCGTCGCTGCCGTCGCCGACGGATCTATCAAAGTCTACGACACTGCCCTCCCTCCTCACTCCAACCCTCTACGCTCCCTCAAAGAACACGCCCGTGAAGTCCACGGTCTCGATTACAACCCAACGCGGCGCGACTCGTTCCTCTCCGCTTCCTGGGACGATTCCGTCAAGCTCTGGACCCTCGACCGCCCTGCTTCCCTTCGCACTTTCCGTGAACACGCGTATTGCGTGTATTCCGTCGCGTGGAACCCTAAACATGCCGACGTTTTCGCCTCGGCGTCCGGTGACTGTACGGTAAGAATCTGGGACGTTAGGGAACCCGGTTCAACGATGATAATCCCGGGTCACGAACACGAAATATTGTCGTGTGATTGGAATAAATATGATGAATGCCTGATTGCTAGTGCAAGTGTAGATAAGAGTATTAAAATTTGGGATGTAAGAAACTATAGGGTCCCGGTTTCGGTCCTTAATGGCCATGGCTATGCTGTTAGGAAAATTAAGTTTTCACCGCATAGGAGGAATTTGATTGTGTCTTGTTCGTATGATATGACCGTTTGTTTGTGGGATTTTATGATAGAAGATGCACTTGTTGGAAGGTATGATCATCATACCGAGTTTGCTGTTGGGGTCGATCTCAGTGTTCTTGTTGATGGGCTTATGGCCAGTACTGGATGGGATGAGCTTGTTTACGTTTGGCAGCAGGGGATGGACCCCAGAGCAGCTTAAAAGGGAAGTTTTTATACCTTCTTTCTATTGTTTCTCTTTGCCTTCTGTGTAATTCATTGTCATATTTCAGATGAGTACTGGAATGGTTTTGGCTTTCCGATAGGTGAATGATGGGATTGGTAATGGGGGACATGATGCTGTAGTTGTAGTTAATTGTAATTTGGTTTGGCCATGACCTGACTTTGCTCAATTGCATTGTGTTCTTGACGAATAAATAACCCTAATTATTTCAGATATCGGTCCACCATATATCAATTCTAATAAAAGTAAAGGAGTTTCGATTTTGCTTTTCATTTTTATTCTTTTTCCAGATTCAAAACTCTATGCTTGACATATAATCCATGCATTTTAAGGGCTTGCAAGTTTTTATCATTTCTACCTTCTGTCTGACTGTGTATATTTTTGCTTATGGTGATAGAAAGCAAGTGCTTCATATCATGGCTGCAGATAGAGAGTCCTTTGTACAAACTCTACAACCTTGACTTAACTCTTGCATACGAGTCTTTAATAAGCTAGGTAGCAGACTGTATGAGGCTTACAGAGTGCTGATAGTAACTTCTAATGCCTCTATATTCTTGAAGCAATTCATAACCTTTTTTCCTACACTTTAAGTAAATTATATACACAATAATCAAAAGTAGACATTGAATGTCTGCATTTAAGCTTTATTAAATGTATAGAAAGGAGGTGTGAAGCTTGGAGACTGTTTGTTCCCTACGTTAAACTGGTTGCTGCTCAATCCCGGCACCCTCTTCTAGAGGTAGTGGCAGAGCTGTGCGGGACCGTTTCTGACTTGGGTTGAATAAGGTTTTTAAGAAGCCTTCCGCCCTTATTTGTTGCTCTTGGGAGTATCAGTATAGGACGCATTATACAGTTAGCTATTGTACACTGAAATCAAGTCATAGCTCACCCTTAGATCATTCAAGTTATTGCTGATCAATGACTTGACTGTACTTTGAAGGGCTTCCAAGAAGAGCCTCAGATAACAGTTAGAAGTTTTAAGTTTTAGGATATATTCTTGTAGATATCATTTTCTTTTTGTTCATTGTTCTTGTAGTTTCTTTTTGTTCATTGTTCTTGTAGATATTAGTCAAGGCATTACAGGCCATTATGTTGAATCTTAATTTTGTTTATTGTAATGAAATTTAACATTTGACATGGCTTATAACCCCCAAAAGGCTAATTCCTTTGTTGCTTCAACGGTAGAAGATGCATGAAATCTGTTTTTATTTGTGGTTAATGAGTTGCATAGCAGGTTGAAAATCTGGGATGTTAATATGACAAATAGTGGCAAGCATGACCCCAATTTCCCAAGTGTTAAAAAGATCATGACTCTTATTGATATTGCATGGTTTCCTCCTAAATGCTGTTGTTATTTTGCTGAAATGAGATCAATTAATGGAACATGGAACATTCTTCTACACAACTGCAAGATGGGTAAAATCATTAAACTTGGAACATTTACATTCTTGATGGACTTCTTGTGAAATTATGTTTGTTAATTTTGTTGACGTGTTAACGTGACATACACGTGAATTATCATATGTATGGTATGTTAGTAATTAACTAATTTTTTAAAAGTTAATATTTTTTATATTATAAAAATGACTAAATTTTATATAGTTACACATGTTTATAGATGATGTTGAATTTGTGGGAAGTTTGATCTCATCCTTTTGGTTTACTATTTATAAATATTACCCACGCCTTCTTTGAGCTTTAATAGTGGATTTGATAGCAAATAGACATCGTAGGCAATGTGGAGGTGCGGCCATTGTCTATTCAATTATTTTAAACGTCAACATAATTAACCCATAATATGTCATATTTTTATATTAAAATTATTTAACACACTTGATTTCATATAATAAATTAATTTTTGTAATTTCTTATGTTAACAAGTAAAGATAACAAATATTATTTTTAATGAAAATATAATTAAAAATTTATTTAATATATAATAAGCTAATAATTTATATTGACATCAATGTTTTTGGAAATTGAACTAATAGTCAAATTGGCAATATTAATAATACTTGAAATCTACTCTCTAAAAGTTGAGAGGCTGAGGGTCAATTTTATTTTCGAAAATCACCATTTGCTTGCTTTACTAGACTGGACCAAAAATATTATTTCATTGGTTTAGAACTAGACCGGGAATTGGTTAGGGTATTAGTTCAAAGATGGAGTTGAATTGATTAGCCCATAAACTGATACAAATGGATTGAACTAAGCTAAAAAAAATAATTGAATTGATTTTTCTCTATTTTTAAATATTTTATTTTTATGAATACAAACTGATCAATTCGCGGATTGGTGGCTTGATTGATTCAACCACTAGTCTAGTTTTGAAGCATGTCAATTTATAATTGTTTTTTTAAATAGACTTAAATCGGTTAACAATCAATTGAACTAATAGAGGTACTAACTTTAAAAAAAAATAGTTTCGGTATCACTTGTGACAAAAAATTGTTTAAGTACCAAAATAGGGGAAAAAAGGCATAGTTTAGGTATCAATTTTAGGGTTAATCCTCTTTTAAAGCATGCTAAACAATTTGACTAACAAAAGTATCAACTTAGAAAAAAAAGTTTTAAGTATCAAGATGTGAAAACAATATAATTTAATTACCAATTTGTGGTTTAAACCTATAATAAAAATACAACCTTAAAAAACGAACTTTATTGGCTGCCAAGGGGTTAATCTCCTTAAAAGACCATTAACATGTGATAGGTTATTTCAATTGTCAAGTTTTACAATGGATGGTTCAGATTTAGGATCTGTTGGATTATTGTAATTACGATTATAAAGAATTGTAATTCTTCAGACATGTTTGGCTGACAGAGTATAATTACATCGTAATTTTCTATTTCATATTTGGTAGTACAAATTATAATTACACAGTAACATAATTTATATTCTTAAAAAATATTAATTACAATAAAAAGATATTAGCATAATAAAAGTAATTTCTAAGCAAGTAACAAAATAAAACCAAATAATTATATATATTATATTAGTTTAAAAAACTAGTTGATAATATGATTACAAATAAAAATAACAAAAAAAGTAAACATCATATGCAATTTTATCTAATTGTTCTAGTGCATATTTGTTATGTTATCCCCTTTTTAATATTTAACATATGCTCCTTCTCATCATCTATTGGTCTTTGAACGAGTTCATCATTATATGAATTTGAATATTCATCATTAAGATTATCAAGATCTCATTCTTCCACGTACACTACGAAGTATGGATTATCTCAATTCTACCTATGATTGAAATTATAAAATATGTAACATTCTAGTACGATCCAACTTTTTTTTATGCTATACTAAGGTGATGTTAATATGAGAAATATTTTATTAGAATAATAAATGTCTTCTCAACCAAATTTCAAACCCTTGAATGTCTCAAATTAAAAAAAAACTCTCAAGTTGTCTATGGTGCTTGTATTTGGTATAATTGTCTCAAATGGAATAATATCTCACGATATGATGTAACAAAACTTTTTCTATTTGCATAATTAACATCGACCTTATAATAGTTGGGCACATAGTCTAAATAGTTTGTAGCTTTAATTATAAAAATTTATATAAACTTAATTTGGAGAAAGATTTATCTTAGTTTATATCATTTTTATAATACGTAAGTTAAATAAAAATACTATAAAATTGATAATATATAACCTTTATAAAAAAATTATAAATTGTCCAAAACTTTCAAAACACTTCTTATAAATAATATAATTCTTTTTCGTAACTTTAATAAGTTATGATAAAAAAAATTTAACATTTTTTATGAATAAGTATATTGTTTTTATAATATATAACATGGACACATAATTAAGTTATGTCTATACTTGACCATAATTTTTTATAAATAAATATATTATAAAATTTTTATAAAACGTAATTTGGCCATAAATTCAGAATTTTTTAGGATTTAAATAATATAATTTTTGTAATAACTTTATAAAATACACAAATTATTTTTTTAATATAGTTTTGTAGGATTTACAATATAAGAAATTTTTTGTCATAATCATCTCAAACACTCATACGTGTTCATGCTTATAATATAAATTTTATAAGTTGTATAAAAATGATGTTTTAAAATTAGATTTGGGCGCAATTACTTGCTTAAATTACTCCAATTCTCATCCTCTCCCTAAGAATTAGAAAATATGATGTCCACGAAACCAACTAAAAATTCGAAAAAGACAAGTGCACTTATCAATTAATAGTATCGCTACGGTGAGCAAAGATATCGTTCCCACGAAGACTAAAAATACTAGTAATTTTCGTCTTTCTATTATTTAACCAATAAATTTGAGTAATTGATTAAAGCTAAAATTAATTAAATTATTTAACTAAAGAACACGACAAAGAAAGAATCAGGAAAACAAATGATTAACGACCAAGAAGTGAAACAATACCCAGAAAAGAATTCACCTAGATTTCATTTGTCATTATCAATCTAAATTAAACAATCTCTTCACTTAGTATCTTGATTTGTAGAAATCTCTATATTATGCTAATATCTCTTTCAAGACTAAAAGTAACTGACTCTAGGTTGATCAATTGAAATTTCTTTCTAATTAAAACCCTACTGTCGCATTAACTCGATCTATAGATCTCCCTATTAGATTTGACTCTAATCCGGTAAATTTATATCGTCTTACTTCCAGGATTATATGCAACTCGACTCAACTATGCTAGATCTACTCTTAAACAGAGACTTTTCCTCCTCTATTCAAGTACATCAAACATGGATTAATAATCTGGAAATATTAAACCAAGAATTAAGCACACAAAATTTAGAACAATATCCAAGTATTTATTGCGTAAAATAGAAATCAAAAGACATAATTCATTATAGGGTTTATCTTCCTTAGGTATTTAGAAAATTAGTTCATAATCACAAATAAAAACATCTCAACGACAGTATAACCACAAGAAACAAGAAAACTCATAATAAACTTCAAAGAAATCAAAAGACGATCTTCAATCTTGGTGGAAATTTGCTTCAGATTCGGCTTCAATGGTGTTTTCTGAGTTGTTTTCTTCAATATTCTGCAACAGCTTTCTCTCATTTTCTTATATTTGGTATGTATAGGTCTTAGAATATCTGAAAAACCTAAAAACTGTGTTTTTCCGCATGTCTGGAATGCAATTCATGAAAGAACCTTGTAAATGGTGATTCAAATTTGATGAACTTGGAACATTTGTCTAGGTTCATTCCCCATGTGTAAAAAACCATACATATATTTTTATAATTTCTATCTTTAAATTTTCTTTTTTATTTTTGTCATGTGTCAAAATGTAAGGCTACCACATGTTACTATGTTATTGGTCATCAAGGCTACGTTAGCATATTTTAATGGTATTAATCAAATATCTAAAAGTATCAAATTAACTTAAAAATTTCAAATTTAAGTACCAATTAAATCTAGAAAAATATGAAGTATCAAATAGATACAAGTTATCAAATTTAAGTACTTGAATATATATTAAATTAACATATTTCAATATCATGCTTGAGCCTACGCAACTTGACCATCAGTGGCGTATCTAGAAGGTTGGCAGGGCCCGGCCCCCCTAAAATGAAAAATTGTTCATTTAGTTTCTTTAGAAATTTAATCAAAAAATCCCCAAAACTACCCTTTCAAGTCCCTTTTTCGCGTAGAACAGGGATCTGGGGTCAAAATCCCCGAAAAAACAACCCAAAGTTCAAAAAAATGATGAAACCTTTCGGTTTCTTGGTGTTTTTATTAAAAAAAAGAAAAAAAAAAAGAAGACCCTTGCACATATTCTACAAAACGCCGCAGGTAAAAATCGAGCCTTTTTTTATTTTCAAATTTTTCCTTTTTTTTTGAAAATAATTAAAAACCAAAATAGATAGACTACCTTTGTTTTTAGAAATTTCATTGTTTTCTTTTTTGTATTTGATTTTTCCCCCTCTGAAAATTACAAAAGTTTGGCTTTTATAGCCATTTTAACTACAATATTTCTTTTTTCTTTTTTGATTCTATTCTATTTTCTGCTTCCGTTCTGTCCTCTGTTCTACTTTATGTTTCTGCTTTTGTTTTTTCCTTTTTTGCAGGTGTTCGGGGTAGTCAACGGTGCTGGAGAGCCACACCTTTGCCATTTCGGTGAAATGAGGTAGACGACGTGTCAGACCTTGGGCGACGCGTGCTTGCTGACGTAGCAAGGGGAGCAGCGGCTGGTGGTTCAAGGGGGAAGCTAGGGTTACTGTTTAGGTTATGATAGTGGGCCATTGGGCTTTAGGTTTTTTTTGTATTTGGGCTTGTATTTTGTAAGTGGACTTTTATTAATTTTTCTGGTTTACTTGTTTTTTTTGTTTTTAGTTTGGTTTGGGCCAGGCAAAGTTGGGCCATTATAGCCCTTATTGACCATCAACGCGTGTAGTGGAATATGTCGCCTAGGTCCATCAATCAAAGTCATAGGTTTTAGGAACTTTATTCTTACATTGTTGGGTTTTGTTGATATTTCACTGTATGATTCTCACCTTCTCTTTTGGAGGGATTTCTTTGTTTTTACTTTTTAGTTGGTTCATTCTCTCCTACTGTAGTTATAGCATGTTTAGTACATATGAAGCAACATACATTTTTCTCTGTGTTTTGCATTTTTTTGAGAAAAGAAACATAATATTACACGGCAAATAAAAATGGACAAGTAAATATTATTTATTTAGTTTCTTTAGAAATTTTAAAATTTTAAATTAGTAAAGGTAAAATTGCAGTTTATCCCCCTTAAAAATGATAACATTTTAATTTAATCTTTTAAAAATTATAAAGATTTAGACTATTAAAAATTATAATATAATCCCGAATCCCTAAATTTTTTTTCTAATTTCGCCCCTATTGACCATCAACACGTGTAGTGGAATGTGTTGCATAGGCCCATCAATCAAAGCCATAGGTTTTAGGGACTTTATTCTTACATTGTTGGATTTTGTTAATATTTTACTGAATGATTCTAACCTTCTCTTTTGGAAGGATTTCTTTGTTTTTACTTTTTAGTTGGTTCATTCTTTCCTACTGTAGCTATAATAGGTTTAGTAGATATGAAAGCAGCATACCTTTTTCTCTGTGTTTTGCATTTTTTTTTAGAAAAGAAACATAATATTTCAGGGCAAAAAAATGGACAAGTAAAAATTGTTCATTTAGTTTCTTTAGAAATTTTAAAAATTTAAATTAGTAAAAGTAAAATTGCACTTTACTCTCCTTAAAAATGATAAAATTTTAATCTAATCTTTTAAAAATTATAAAGATTTAGACTATTAAAAATTATAATATAATTTCTGTTATAGAAAATTAATAAAACAATAAATAAAAGTGGATGAAAATACAAGAGAATTTTTTATTGTCTTATTTTCACTTACAAGGTGCTATTTATAAGGTCTTTTACATTAAATTAATAAATGTATTACATTTAATGAACTAAGTTTTCTTAATTACTTCATTTAATGATCTCCTAATTGTAAATGAAGTAAAAAGTTTTATCTCATTACTTTAATATGCTTAAGGGGGTTATAGACATCAATTTAATTTACAACACTCCCCCTTGGATGTCTTTTAAATAAGAGTGTGCCTCATTAAAACCTTTATTAAGAAAAACCCCATGGGATAAAGACCTAATGAAGGAAAAATAGTACACAATCTCCTATTACAAGTTACCTCGTTAAAAATCTTTACCAGGAAAAACTAGTGGGACAAAACATTGGTTAAAAAAAAGAGTACAACGTGTTTCAGACTCCCCCTAATGGCAGATCACATTATATCTTTGAGTCGACGCATTCCAATCTTGTTTCGTAGTCTTTCAAATGTTGGAGTTGGCAATGCTTTGGTAAAAAGATCTGCTAAATTATCAGTAGAACAAATTTGTTGAACTTCTATGTCACATTTCTTCTTAAGATCATGAGTGAAAAATAATTTTGGTGAAATATGTTTCATTTTGTCACCTTTGATATAACCACCCTTTAATTGAGCTATATATGCTGCATTATCTTCGTATAAGATAGTTGGCATATTTTCCTATAAAGGTAAATTAGATATCTTCTGGATATGTTGGGTTAATAACCTTAGCCAAACATACTCTCGGCTTGCCTCATGCATTGCAATTATTTCAGCATGATTTGAAGAGGCAGCAGCTAATGTTTGCTTTGTCGAATGCCATGATATGGTCATACATCTACATGTAAATAAATATCCCATTTGAAATCGACCTTTATGTGGATCCGACAAATATCGAGCATCAGCATAACCAACTAATAAGGATTTTGAATCATTTGATTAAAATAACCCCATATCAATGGTCCCTTTGAGATATGTAAATAAATGTTTAATTCCATTATAATGTCTATGTGTAATGAACCAAAAGTACCGGTATCAGAAATCGAGTCTAGAGTATTGTTTTCATGAATTTTAATTCATGAATATTTATTAGAAATATTTATGAATTATAGTTGAATGGTTATTTAGTGTTTAATTAAGTGAAGTAGCTTGAATTTAGTTTAATGGATTAAATTGCATAAGGAATAAAAGTTTAATTAAAGATTAAAGAAGTAAAAGGGACTAATCTAGCAATTAGACCCTAAGTGCCATGTGTGTGAATGTATGATATTACATGTGTAATAGTTGGTATAATGCATTAATGGTGTTAAAGGCTTTTATTTTTTTTAGTGTTTAAATAATTTTTATTAAATTAGTATAATATTAAATAATGAGTAAAATTGATAAAATAGAAAAAGAAGATAGAAAGACTAACAGAGAGCAAACGTGAAAAGAAAGAAGAAAGAAAGAAAGAAAAAGAAAAAGGGAAATTTGAGGTTTAAGGACTTGAAGCTTGATTGGTAAGTTATTTTAGCTCATTTTCTTGTGAATTTTATGTTTATGGATGCCTAATTCAAAGTTCTACATGTATGAGGTTAAAATGAAGAAAAATAGAGAATTTTCTAGATATTGATTTAGTTGAATAAATTGAGGTTTTATGGGTTAAATTGATAGGAATTGAAGTTAGAAGTGAAAAATGAGTGATTTATTAAAAGAATTCTAAGTTAGGTTTAAATAGGGACTAAGTTGAATAGAACTCAAAATTTATGTTTTATAATGAATTCTATGAGTTAGAAATTGTTAATGAGTTGATTAAATGAAAATATGAAGCTTAAGTTAAAGAAAAAGTTTAGTAATGGAAAAAGGACGAAATTGGAATTTTTGTAAAAGTTTGATAGAAAGTGAAAATGTGTTTTATGAATTAGTATATTGATGATTTTTAATTGTATGATTGTCCGTAGCTAACGTAGTAATGGATACGTCATCAAAGAAAGGAAAAGAGAAAGTGAGCGAAGATATCGATTAAATTCGATAAATAGTGGTTTGTATTTCTATAAACCGAGCTTAATCGTTATTACTATATTTGATATTTATATTGTATGAAAATGTGAATGAGGTAAGTATTCTTACTATATTGAAATGAATATGATTTTGAATACCCTATTATTGATGTCGGGCTAGTCGGATATAGTTGACATGTCATAGGAATTGGAAGTATTGGGATATTCCACCTTGAGTCGATGAGACACTATGTGTTGACTCATTAAAGTTCCGGATTTGTTCCGATGAAGTACTTTGTGTACTATAATGTTAAAGTTCGGATTTGTTCGATGAAGTACTTTGTGTACTATAGTGTTAAAGTTCGGATTTGTTCGATGAAGCACTATGTGCTTATCCCGGAGTGTGGGTTGGATCCGTGTATCCGTCGATTGTCCGAGTTATGTTAATAAGGGTAAATAAAGTAAAGATTATTAAAAAATCGATTGATTGATTGTTGTTGAAATAATGATTGATATTGAATAATAGCAATAATGTGTTTGAATTACCATGTTTTAAAGTTGATTAAGCTATTTTTTATAGAAATACCATTGAGAGTATTCTCACAGACGGTTTGTTTCGTGCATGCAGCTAGGTCTGAAAGTATAAGGACTCAAAGATACAAGCCGATCCCGAACTCAAATTGGTGAAGTTTCTATCTTTTTGGAAAATGGCATTGTACCTAGGATGTCTTTTGGTCATTTTGAAAGTACCTAAGTTGTTAAGTGATATTTTGGTATGTTTTGTAAATGTTACCAAAACCTTAAGTATGGTATGTTTTTGATATGTTAGTGAAGAGTAATAAAGAGGAAGTGATGGTAAATTTTGTAAAGAGAAGAAATGAAGATGTTATAAACTTAGTTATCAACATTTTATACTAAAACAGATTTGGACAGTAGCAGTAGTCCAACTTTAAAAATACACCAAAAATAGTATAAAGTGAATTATATGACGAATAAAATATGTAGTTGAAGCTTAATGAGTCTATTTTTATATGGAAGAAACAAAATAGGTAAAAGAGTTGTATTTTATGAGATATTTACGTTTTGGTGAAACAGGGTTAGAGAAATTTTTGAATTCCCTGTTATGAATTTAGAAATTCACCATAAATTGTGTATAAATAATTAGGACTCGCACTTTATATGTATGGATTCCTTATTGAGTCTATTTTTAATTGAAACAAACGGCATAGTCATTGTATTTCTGTAAAGGAAGAAATTTGATTCGTAGTGCACAGGGGTCAAGGTAGCCAAACCCTGAAACAGGGGAGACTTTTACTAATAAACTGTCCTAATTGGCCTGACCAAAAATTCTAGAAAAAAATTAGTAAGTAGATATATGAGTCTAGTTTCAGGGAAAATTTACGGAATTGGATTTTGAGTTTTGTAACCCGAGATATGATTTTTTTAGCGATCATGACGCAGATGGATAGTTTACTACGAGAATTGTTTAAGTGCTAAAATAAGTCTAGTAATGTCTCCTGCTCGACTCCGGCGACGGTCTCGGGTAAGGGGGTGTTACACTATGTGTTTAAGAAGAACTAAATCTTGCTAACAAGTTTACAGCAAAAGCTATATCAGGTCTTGTGTTGTTTGTAAGGTACATCAATGCTCCTATAGCACTTAGATATGGTACTTCAAGACTAAGAATCTCTTCATCATTCTTGTAAGGACGAAATTGATCTTTATTCACATCTAACTATCGTACAACCATCGGGGTACTTAATAGATGTGCTTTATCCATATAAAGTTTCTTTAAGATCTTTTTCGTACAAGTTGACTGATGGACATGAATTCCATCTTTTAAATGCTCGATCTGTAGGCCAAGGCAAAACTTTGTTTTTTCAAGATCTTTCATCTCAAATTCTTTCTTTAAGTAATTCACTGCATTTTGAAGCTCTTCAGGAGTTCCAATAATATTTAGATCATTAACATAAATAACAATTATCACAAAGTTTGATTCAGACCTTTTTATAAAAACACATGGGTGGATTGGATTGGTTTTATAACCTTCCTTTAACAAATATTCACTAAGACGATTGTACCACATAAGTCCAAATTGTTTTAATCCATATAAACTTTTCTTTAATCTGATTGAGCAATTTTTCCGGGAAACTCTATATCCTTCAGGGATTTTAAATCCTTTTGGGATTTTTATATAAATTTTATTATCAAGTGTAACATACAAATAGACTGTAACAACATCCATTAGAGGCATGTCAAGTTTTTCACGTACTGCTAGACTAATAAGGTATCTAAATGTGATTGCACCCACCACAGGAGAATATGTCTCTTCATAATCAATGCCGGGCATTTGTGAAAATCCTTGTGCTACAAGTCGTCTTTATATGTTATGACTTCATTTTTCTCATTTCGTTTACGCACAAATATCCATTTATATCTTACCAGCTTTACATATTTAGATGTTTGGAATATAGGTCTAAAAACCTCATGTTTAGAAAGTGAATTTAATTCTGCTTGAATTGCGTCTTTCCATTTTGGCCAATCTTTTCTATTTCTACATTCCTCAATAGATTTAGGCTCAGGATCCTCATTTTCTTTTGCTATTTCAATAGCAACATTATAAGCAAAATTGTTGTCAACAACTTTATTTTTTTGGTTCCATCTTTTTCCTGAAGTAACATAACTTATTGAGATTTCTTCGTTATCACCATTTTCAAGCACTTGAACCTCTTCTGGGGTTTTTTGATTAGTTATATCTTTGGCCTTTTCTTGGACACTTGCCTCCACAATATTATCATTTTGAATAATTTCTCCTTTCCTTTTACGAGTATTTTTATCTTTGGAACCGATTGGCCTTCCACGCTTCAGGCGTGGATTACTTTCTTTTGCACTAACAATTTGCCTTATTGGGATATCAATTCATATTAGAGCATTTTCAACTGGTATGTGAGATTTTCTAATTCTTTTTAAGTCAGTAAATGAATCTGGCAGTTGATTGGCGATGTTTTGTAAATGTATGATCCTTTGAACTTCTTGTTCACATTGACTTATGTGAGGATATAATTGAGATAATGATGATCCATTCTATGTAATTTCTTTTACCAGTTGTATTTTCTCTCCCCCTAATGTTGGGAATGTTGATTCATCAAAATGACAATCAATAAATCATGCAGTAAATAAATCTCTAGTTAATGGTTCAATATATTTAATTATACAAGGAGATTCATAACCAATATATATTCCCAACCTCCTTTGAGGACCCATCTTTGTGCGTTGTAGTGGAGCAATTAGAACATATACTGCACATCCAAAAATTCTAAGATGGGAAATATTTGGCTCATGACCAAAAGCCAATTGTAATGGGGAGTACTTATTATAACTTGTTGGCCTTAAGCGTACAAGTATTGTTGCATGCAAAATAGCATATCCCCAAGTTGTAACAGAGAGTTTTGTTCTCGTAAGCAATGGTCGAGCTATTAGTTAGAGGCGTTTAATAAACGATTCAGCTAAACCATTTTGTGTGTGAACATGAGCTACAGGATGTTCAACTTTTATCCCAACTGACATACAATAATCATTAAAAGCTTGGGATGTAATGTAACGCCCCAAAATTTTATTTTTTCTGCTTTTGTAAATTTTGACACAACTGTGTATCTACTTCAGTGGTTAAGTGTTCTGAGTGTGTGTGTGAGGTCTCAAGTTCAAGCCTTTCATTTAGCAAATTTTGGTAGTTTTCTGAATTAAGCCCCATCTTTATTCAATGGGATTATATTAAATTAATGGTAAGAACATATTAGAATAGGACTGCTGGTCTGGTGGTTAAGTGGAAGGTTAATCTGTTGAAGGTCCTGTGTTTGAATCCTTGCGTGAGCGTGGGAAATTATTTTTTTCGTTTCTGAGAGAGAGTTTTGAATGAGTTAGAACTCTGAGTAGTGGGATAAGTGGGAGATAATTAAGGGATTTAGAAGGGGTTATCAAATCTGATTTTTATTTTATTCTTTTGTTTTCTTTTTCAAATTTTTCCCTAAAATTCTGCCGTCCATTTTCCTTGCTTTTTCTATCGATTTTTTCTTTTGCTAAACTCCCCCTCTTCCTTGTCTTTTTTCTCCCCTCACTATTGCCAACGAATCTTTCTTTCTTTTTCTTCTGTGCTTCTCCTTCGTATATTGTTTGGTGGACGTTCTCATATTGGTAAGCGTGGTGTCAATTGGTGAGTGTTAACTTACGGTTGAATTCTGATTGTTGTTTCGGTAGTTGTTGGTATAGGCGGAAGCTACGAATAGTAGATTCGCTTTGATTGATTGGACGAAGGCTTTGGACGACGGTAAGTTGAGGTTCTGTTGAATTGTCACTATCAAATCGTTACTAAATCCTCTAAATCAGTGTTGGTTGATATGGTTTTTTAGGTTCTAGTGGTCTCGGAAGTGTTGGTACAACGAATTGATAACAAGTGTGCACCTAAAATGCAGAAAATAAGATTCGACGAAAAGCTAAAAAAGCTTACTGTCGATGCCATACGGGCGTGTGGTCGCTCGTGTGGTAGGCCGTGTGATGGAACAGGGGCGTGTGATTGATGAGGCCAGGCCGTGCGTACCAGACACAGCTGTGTGATGGCCGAGTAGGCCGTATACGACACATAGGCTCAACCGATTTGGGCCGTGTGGGCCACACGGGCGTGTGAGATTCTAGGCCAGGCTGTGTGAGCCCACACGGGCAAGCCACATGGGCGTGTGAGCCCATTTAACTGAAATGTGTTCTAAGGTTGCATGGGTCGCTCAAGTCGACTGTAAACCTACTGTAGGGTCGGTAAGCATTACTTAGACCTCTAATTGACTAAAATGACTGTATGACTGATATATATATTTTTACATGTTATTGAGCATGAGGATATTTAATGAATTGACATTGTATGCATTGTTGCCATAATATAATATGTCATTACTGTATGTTGTATTGCATTAGGATGTGGGTTGGTATTGTTCGGTGGAAGTGTACTGAAAGGCCTCGGGCCTAATTTACTGGCAATTCAACTGCAAACCACTGTTTAGTACCGCATTCGGTACTTTTTGGAGTGTATGGATGGGTGGGTTGATTATATCCCCACATGGAGTGTAGGGTTGGACGGAGATAGTGTGTAGAGGTTGGTTGGGTAGGATTTTGTTACTGAATATTGCATGACTGCTTTTAATACTGTGATAGGCTTAGGCCCTACTATTTATTGAATACTGTACTAAGATGGGCTAAGGCCCAAACTTTTACTGATATTGAAAAGGGCTTAGGCCCAAGACTATTTTAACTGTGCATCATGATTTGCTATTGTTGGTTTTTTGTGGGATTGCACACTGAGTTTACGTAAACTCACCCATTTGTTTAATGTGCACAGGTAATCCTCAGATTTTACGGATCGGTGCAGCGGAGGACTTGACGGTGGCCACACGTATTTAAACTATTTTGACTTCAATTTTGGGTATTTAATTCTTAATTATTTTATAGGTCAACTTTTGATGTAAATTGGACTTTTGGACTGTTTAATTTTATGTTGGATTTTAAAGTGTTTATGGTTTTTCTTTTAAACTATAAAACTCAACGAACAAACGATTTTCTCTAAAACAAAAGGGTTCTCTTTAAAATGGACGGATTCACCTAATTATCTCGGTTTTCCATAAACTAAATGATTTCGTAAAGTTTCAGCTACGAATTGTGTTTTAAAACGATTGACTAAATAAGTAACGATTTTAGGGTCAATAAGAGTTAACAAATGAAAATTATTTCATCATAACAACTTAGTTTCAAACGCTTTCATGTGACATCGCCAGATTCGGCCATAACGTCTAGGCTGGGTTTGGGGTGTTACATGTAAACTCAATAGCATTATCAAGACGAATAGTTTTGATTGCATAATCTAGAAATTGTGCTCTTAATCGAATTATTTGAGCAAGTAGTCTCGCAAATGCCAGGTTGCGAGTCGATAATAAAGTCACATGTGACCACCTACTAGATGCATCTATTAATACCATAAAATATCTGAATGGTCCACATGGTGGATGAATGGGCCCACCTATATCACCATGAATACATTCTAGAAATACGGGAGATTCCATCCCAACTTTAGTTGGTGATGGTCTAATAATCAATTTTCCTTGAGAACAAGCAACACAAGATAAATCCTTGAATTCAAGAATCTTTTGGTTTTTTAATGGGTGTCCAATTGAATTCTTGATGATTCTTCACATCATAATAGATCTGGGATGGCCTAATCGGTCATGCCAAATAGTAAAAGTATGTGGTTCTACAAACTTCTGGTTTGTAGTAACACGTGACTCAATTGCACTAATATGTGTATAATATAAACCTGATGAAAAAGCAAGTAGCCTTTCCAAAACATATTTCTTTTCACGTTCAACATTTGTAATATATAGATATTCAATATTTTTCTCATTCAATATGATATCTATTAAAACGAATATCTTTAAAACTCAATAAATTTCTTTGAGACTTAATGGAATATAAAACATCATCAATGACAATTTTTGTACGTTTAGGTAATAATATAATAGCTATTCCAAAGCCTTCAATAAGTCTTGAACTACCCAATATTGTATTAACATGGGCATTACTCATTGTCAAATGAGAATAATATTTTTTATCTTTGAGTATTGTATGTGTTGTATCACTATCTGCAAGACATGTCTCCATTGATTTTGGATCCATCGAAATTTTGTTGAATATTCCTATTCTTTAGAAAAACAAACAAAATATAATATGAGAAACATTGCAAATGTTTATTAAATATATAAATTATTTTTTGTGCAAGAAAATAAAACATATTTAAAACAACATAAAAATGTCAAAATAACATCAATTTTTCTAATGATTCTCAAAGAAATCTGCCGCATCTAGGTGAGTTATATTATTAAGGTCATTAAATTTATCACCCTCGTAGGCATAGTTAGTTTTAGTATTATAGTTAATATATTCATCTTTTGCCTCAATTTCATCATTTTGGGATATAAAATTTTTTCTCTATATGCTTTCCCTTCTTTTTAATGGATGCTTAATAAAGTTTCACTAAATGCTTAGACGTACGACAGGTACGTGACCAATGTCCCTTCATACCACATCGGTAGCATATATTCTCAACAATCTTTGAAGGATTATTTTGACCACTTCTTTCTTGTCTTTCATTGTTATTCTTTTTTTGGTGGTTAGAAGTATCAGTGTTATGACCACCATGATAATTACTAATACGTCCTCGACCACTTCCCCAACTACGTCCACAACCACGACCACGGTCGCGACCTCTATATTTTCTATTTTCATAATTATTGTGTACTGCTACATTTACTTCAGGGAATGTTGCGGAACCAGTGGGATGAATTCCATGATTTTTCATCAACAGCTCATTATTTTATTTAGCCACCAAAGGCATGAAATCAATTCATAATACTTTTTAAAACCTTTTTCACGATATTGGTACTGCAGGAGCATATTAGTAGCATGAAAGGTTGAAAATATTTTCTCTAACAAGTCCTCATCAGTTATGTTTTCTCCACATAATTTTAGTTGAAAACTAATCTTGAAAAGTTCTAAATTGTATTCACTTACAGTTTTAAAATCTTGCAACCGTAAGTGCATCCAATCATAACGAGCTTTAGGGAGTATCACAATTTTCTGATGGTCAAATCGTTCTTTCAAATTTTTTCACAACTCAATAGGGTCTTTTAGAATGTGATATTCCACTTTTAACCCTTCATGTAGATTATGACGGATGAAAATCATTGCTTTTGCATTGTCTTGATTAGATGCTTCTTTATCTGTTAATATAGTATTTCCTAGACCTTTAGCATCTAGGTGAATTTCAACATTTAACACCCATGACAAATAATTCTTGCCTAAGATATCTAATGTCGCAAATTCAAGTTTGGCAAGATTTGACATTATAATCACTTGAATCAAAATAAAAAAAATATTAGTAAAATAATAAGTATTCTCAATCGTAAAATAATTCAATTATATATACCAAATTTGTTAAATAATAATATGTATGTCAAATATTGGCATAGAGAGGAATAGTCATAATAATAACTTAACACAAATTACATTAATTGAAATTCTTTTAATAAAAAAAAGGTATATATAATAATCATTATTAGATTTTAGTTGAAAAAATAAATGTGCAAATGTTACTCAAAGCAAACATTTCATCTAGGAAATAAAATAAAAGAATTATAAAAATACGTATACCGTATATAGTTTAACGGGAGTTATATGGGAAAATTATATAAAGTGAAAATGACGTAAACTTCACTATGAACTCGTAGAAGCTCATGCTGGTAACGTGTTATAGAAAATTAATAAAACAATAAATAAAAGTGGATGAAACTACGAGAGAATTTTTCATTGTCTTATTTTTACTTACAATGTGCTATTTATAAGCTCCTTTACATTCAATTAATAAATGTATTACATTTAATGAACTAAGTTTTTTTAATTACTCCATTTAATGATCTCCTGATTATAAATGAAATAAAGAATTTTATCTCATTACTTTAATATGCTTAAGGGGATTATAGACATCGATTTAATTTACAACTACTCCCTAAATTTTTTTTTCTAATTTCATCCCTATGGACCATCAACACGTGTAGTGGAATGTGTTGCATAGGTCCATCAATCAAAGTCGTAGGTTTTAGGGAATTTATTCTTACATTGTTGGATTTTGTTAATATTTCATTGAATGATTCTCACCTTCTCTTTTGGAAGGATTTCTTTCTTTTTACTTTTTAGTTGATTCATTCTTTCCTACTGTAGCTATAACAGGTTTAGTAGATATGAAAGCAACATACTTTTTTCTCTGTGTTTTGTATTTTTTTTTTAGAAAAGAAACATAATATTCCATAGCAAAAAAATGGACAAGTGTACTTAATTAATTTTAAAATTAAAAAATTTATATAAATGAAATATATGACCAACTTTTATAAAAAAATTGACAGTTTGTCTATTAAATAAATTTTTTATAAATAATATTAAAATATTTTCACATGTTTTTATTTTGTGTATTAAATAATATTCTCCAATGTAATGTCAACGCCAATTTGCAAAGAAAAAGGGGTGTCTGGGTGGAAATATTTTCACATCTTTATTCCCATTTCCTATCAATTATTTTATTCCAATTCTATTTTTTTCCTTTTAGAAATTTATTGGTTTACAAGTTCTTATTCCAATTCTAACCATCACTTACATATAGAATCAAAGATATTTTACTGAAAATCTTTTAGAAAAATGATAGTTGTTAACCTCTGAGGTGAATAAGGGGATCACTTACATACAGAATCAAAGATATTTTACTGAAAATCTTTTAGAAAAATGATAACTGTTAACCTATGAGGTGAATAAGGGAAAAAAGATAGTGGTTCAATGAAAGAGAAGGGAATGAGGATCGGGAAAAAAAAAACTTCATTTTTTGGGAAAGGCAAGAAGTTCTATTTGAGTCTATGAACTGTTTGCATGATTCTTTTATAGTGAGGTGCAAACTTAACTACGCGTATTAAGGACTTTAATGTGGAAGTCTGATTTGATATCCTTGACAGTAATGGTGACGTGATGTCCTAATATGAGACATATTAGCATGACTACCAATTAATTACTCTGAGCTTTCACGTAATCCTCATATAGCCTTAGTGTTAGCAAATGTGCATAGTTCACCAGATTGAGCTTCGTGGGCTAACCATGGATTCGTGGTATCATTGATCCATCGAAAGACATGTGTCAAACTCTCTGTAAATAGTCTATAAAATTCACAGGTTATTTTGTAAGGCGATTCGGAATATAACAAAAATAAATTCCACTTACGTCTTAATCCAATACCAATTTTTGCTTATAAACACTTTATATTCCATTCTATTTCTTTATCTCAATTTTAAGACTTCCTTTGGATTAAATTTTATCTACGTTTCACAATTTTTTTTATAAATTTTTCCCAACAAATACCATTTAACTCAGTGGCCATTGGAGCTTTCAGTGAAAAATTAGAGTTCAATGGCATTTTACAAATTTTGCCTTATCTTTTCTCCCTTAGTTGTTGTACATAAAATGACATGATTAGAGGCGAATCGAGGGGATGGCATGGGCCCCGCCCCCCTAAAATGGAAAATTATTATTTAAATTCTTTAAATTTTTTTGATTTTAAATTAGTAAAGGTAAAATTACACTTTGACCCCTCCTAAAATTAAAAAAAATTAATTTAATCCTTTAAAAATTATAAAGATATAAACTATAAAAAATTAAAATTTCATTCGGCCCCCTAAAAAATTGTTCTGGTTTCGCCCCTAGACATGATATATTCCTTTTGGCTTGTACTACTACTATAAATATATTCCTTTTATCTACAGGCAAAAGTTTCCCTACTTAAAATAATTTTAGGTAAAAAACTTTTGTAGTATTTTTCAATTTCAATATTAAGTAAATTGAGCTATCTCAAGAAAATCGAGGTGATTTAATCTTTATCAATTTTAAAAGTGAGTAACTAAAAACAATTAATTACCACGTTAATATTTTTTGTCAAGTGTATATGATTTTGATTGATATAATATCAAATTTAACCCTCAATGTTTATATCTTTTGTAAAAACGTTGACAGGATGTGCGGGTTAAATTTATTAAAATTAATAAGATATGTAAACTTTAAGGACTAAATTTGATATTAGAACAAAAAAATATGTACATTTGACCAAAAAAAACATTAACGTTGTGATTAATTTTTCTTATTTGCTCATTTTTGAAATTGACGGGAATTGACTGCTTCGGTTTTTTTTTTTATAAAGAGACCAATTTGCTCAATATCTATATTGAGAGGGACTAAAGAATTCTTTTTATCAATATTTTCACGAATTTATAGACTTAGAAATGTTATACGTTTATATAAAACAATTAATTAAAAAAATATTTATATGAGTTTATAAAATTCATATAAATAATTACATCAATAATAAAAAAATTATTATGATACATATTATTATTTTATTAATAAAATTATAATTTCACATAATTTTTCTAATTTCATTAAAATGAAATAATTTAGAACTTTTATATGTGCAATTTTATGTGTAATGTTTTTTATAGTCATTTTTTATTTGGTTCTTATCATTTGATTTTTTACCTCTTTACAATAATCTCATTATAGGTTCCTATCATACCTGCTATTTTTGATACAAAGCCTAAAATTACCTATAGTTCCTCTCAACCAGTAATTAAGAGGATAATGTGGTTCAACACACTTGAACTTACGTCTTCTTGCACTGACAACAATATCGATATTAACCGAACTAAGATTTAATCTACAACTTAATTATAAAGTTGAAGTTTTACCATGAACAAATTGGATCCATTGGGCAAATATATGTTCGATCATGATTTGTTTATCCAGAGTCCCAAAAGCAAGCATGACATCATTGTGAATATAAAGTCCCAAAATATAGAATCTCAGAAAGAGACTGGCCCTACTTAAATGGGATATGATAGCTTCTTTATGATCTAACATTCTTGCCAAATCTACAACTTAATTATAAAGTTAAAGATGTATGATTTTTGAAAATTTAAATTCTGAGTTTAATTATCTATACAATATTAAAATTTCACCAGGAAATGTATTAACTGAGTTGCTGTACTTGTCAAGTTCTCTCTTTATATATAGATAGATATTTAGCTTCGTCCAGATCACACAACACTGATCTTCCTCAACAAGCTGACCTCCTTTGAATCTTCGTTTATCTTAGCTTATGGCACTTGTCTTTGAAAACCCATTGTTCGCATACGCAAAATAATTCAAGTTATATTCCAGAAAGCGAAAAAAAAAAAAAATGGCGGCTGGAACTTCAAGCAACGTTCATCTCCATGATATACCTGATGTGATACTCTCCAACATATTCTCTTTAGAGACTGAAACTCGCACACGCAACGCCATGTCTCTCGTGTGTCTCAAATGGCTCTTGCTCGAGCGCTCCACTCGCAAATCCCTCACCCTTCGTGGTAACGTCCGCAATCTCTTCCTCCTTCCTACTTGCTTTCGTGCTCTTACCCATCTTGACCTTTCTTTCCTCTCCCCATGGGGATACCCTCTTCTCGATTCGTTTTCAAACCCACTTGTACTTGCTAAGTTCCTTCGACATGCATTTCCTTCAGTTGTTTCTCTCATCGTTTATATCCGAAACCCTCTAACTCTCCATCTTTTAGCTTCCCAATGGCCTAACTTACAACATGTTAAGCTCGTACGTTGGCATCAACGTTGGCCTGCTGCACCTATTGGTTCTGATTTAGTTCCACTTTTCGACCATTGCCCGATGCTTTCATCACTTGATGTTTCACATTTTTATTGTTGGACTGAAGATCTTCCACCGGTAATCCAAGCATACCCTTCTATTGCAACTTCTCTTTCCCATCTCAATATCTTAAAACATGATTCAAGTACTGATGGATTCAAGTCCCATGAGCTTTTGTCTATTACTGCTTGTTGTCCTAACCTACGTAAATTGTTGGCAACATGTATATTTAACCCTCGATTCATTGGTTTCATAAGCGACCAAGCCTTGCTTACTCTTGCTTTAAATTGTCCTCTCCTTTCTCTTCTTCACCTTGCTGATTCAACTTCAATGTCCAACGTTAGACCCAACCTTATTGAAGATGCAAGTATCAGCTTTGCTACACTTGGGGACGTATTTTCTAAATTGCCGCTGCTTGAAGAGCTGGTTCTCGATGTTTGTCACAACGTTAAACACACATGGCCAGCATTGGAGTTGCTTAATACCAAATGCCCCATGCTTAAATCTTTAAAGCTGGGACAGTTCCAAGGAATCTGTAGAGGTATTGCCTCTCCACCAGATGGGGTCGCTTTATGCCAAGGCTTGGAATCTTTGTCCATCAAGAACTGTACTGACTTAACTGATAAAGCTCTGATAGCCATCTCTCATGGCTGCCATAGACTTTCTAAGTTCGAGGTTCTAGGATGCAAGCAACTCACCAGAAAAGGGATGTGGGAATTCACTCATAATCTTCGTAAAACGTTGGTTGACGTGAAAATCTCTTACTGTAAAAACCTCAACGCAGTTTCATCATTGCAAGCATTGGAACCAATCCGAGACCGCATAGTAAAACTCCATATAGATTGCGTGTGGGCAAGCATCATCGGAGAAGAAAAAAGCTTGAAAAATTGGAGTAAGCTACAATATCTTTCCCTATGGATTGCTGTAGGTGAGTCGCTGAATCCACTATCATTATCAGGTCTAAACGATTGCCCATCACTAGAAGAGATACAAATCAAAGTCCAAGGCGATTGCAGGGATCAACCAAAGCCATTCATGGATGCATTTGGGTTAAGTTCCTTAACCTGTTATCCAAATCTTACAAGGATGATCTTAGACTGCAGTGGGGTAACAGGTTATGCTCTTACAGCACCTGTAGGACACACAGATTTAAGCTTGTGGGAGAGATTTTTTCTCAGTGGAATACAAGATTCGACACTCAATGAACTCAACTATTGGACTGCACAAGACGTGGACGTGAATCAACGGTGCCTTTTTCTCCCGGCAGCAGGATTGTTGGCACAGTGTGGGAGTTTAAGGAAACTTTTCATACATGGAACAGCCAATGAACACTTGATGATGTTCCTGTTGGGAAATCCGACACTGAGGGATGTTCAACTTAGAGAAGATTATTACCCTGCACCAGACAATGATACAATCACAGAGATGAGGGTAGGATCTTGTTGTCGATTTGAAGATGCTCTTAATAGTAGTAGCCGCCATGTTCCTGATTAAGAATTTGTTGGAATTTTTATCAAAGGCAGATTCACAACACTTTTAAAATTAGGTTAAACTACACTTGTAGCTACCCAACTAGTAATAAATTTCTCTTTTGGTCTCCCAATTATGAATAGTTACAAAATAGTCGTCTAATTATTCAGTTTTATCCTTTTTTGTCACCAACGGGTTAATAGTATCAACTTTTAAAATTAACATAATAACAAATTTATCCCTTAACATTTATAAATTATGTCAATTTAGTCTTCATTCTAAAAAAAATTAACCCTCAACATTTACGCATTGGTTTGGTCATTTTTTTTTTCAGTTTTATTTTCTTTATGACATTGAGGGTTAATTTTAAAATAATGACAAAAATGAAATTTATTGTCTTGGATTTTTTATGTTTCTATTTTTTTTTTGTATTTTTTTCAATCAAATTTAGTTGATAAATTTGTTTTTTTAGCTTTTTAGATGAAAGGGTAAAAAAGAATGGCAAAATTACAAAAAAGACTAAAGACTAAATTACACAATACGCAAATGTTGAGTGTTAAGGTTGCTATTATGCCAATTTTAAAAGCTACCACTATTAGCCAATTAGTAAACAAAAAAGACAAAATTGAATAGTTGGGTGACTATTTTATAACTTTTCATAATTGAGTGGCTAAAAAAGAAATTTGCAAATAGTTAGGTGACCTTTTTGAGACTTGTCACAGTTTTATTACCAAAAAATAAACCTAATAGATGGATGACTACTAGTGTAATTTACCCTTAAATTAGGCTAAATGCTTAAATTGAGACCTAACCTTTTAAGGGTTGCTCACATAAGAATTAAACCTTTCAAAATGCTCATATAAGGTCTTAACTTTTACAAAAGTACTTAAATGAAAGTCAAACCTTTCAAAGTGCTCAAATAAAGGACAAAACTTTTTGAAAGTGCTCAAATAAAGCTTCTCAAATATCGTATATTAGGTCTCAAATTATGTTTCTATTATTTTCTTTTCTTTTCAACAATATTTGATTCAATTGTCAAGTATTTTATTCTAAATACGTTAGAATTCACCTATTTTTGTACTTAAATTAAGCTAAAATGCGTGAAAAATCCTTATTTCAAATTTTTTTATAAAAATTAAGTCCTTATATGAGCATTTTAAAAATTTTGACTCTTATATAAATAACCCTTAAAAGATTCAACCCTAATTTCTTGCCTTAAAATTGCGATGTGTAGGACAAAAACCCAAACCATGTTGTCATTTCCAAATCTTTTTCTCTCTTTTATTCCAACAACGGACCATTTCTAGTGGTTCTTGGCCATTCCAAGGCAACAAGTACATAGAACAAAACGAACCAAAATTAAAGAAACTTGAATATACGAGCATTGATCTACAAAAAGAATAAAGAGGAAATAGGAGAAAAAAACAAAAACACCATGACCCACTAATTTTAGATCCATTTTCTTTAAAAGAGATAATTACATTTTTTTGTTAAATTGATATATATTTTTAGTTAAATTTTGGCTGTTAATTTAAAAAAAAAAGTTAAATTATTTTTTAATAGTAATACTGACTAAAATTTCAATTTTTTAATGATGTTAGTGTGGCAGTGTGGCAACCCACGTGACAGTTTACCTATGCTTCATGTTGATATGGCACTATTTGTCCTATATGTTATATCAACAAATAATTTAAAACTTATAAATATATTTTAAAAAATCTATATATAAAGTTTATAAAAAATAACATGAAGTGCACGTGAACTGTCATGCGAGCTGTCATGTTTAAAATTTAATGTTTTAGTTAATATTTTTATTAAAAAATAACAAATCTACTCTTTTTAAAAGGTTGATTGTCAAATTCGATCCTTTTTTTCAAAAAGATTGAGGCCGAATTTAACTAAAAGAAAATAAAAATTAAATTAACAAATAATATAAACATCATGAATTAAATTTATCATTATGTTTTTTTTAAAATCAAACCTTTGTTGATACTAAACCATGAATGAAAGAAACTTTTGTTCATACTTTGTTTCTTTTTGGGTTGATACTCCAAGATATTTATTTATTTAATTTGACTTCTTTTAAAAAGGGAAAAAATTAAAAGAAATATTCTTACGACATTTTATTCTTTGAAAACTTTATTTATTAAATGAATTTTAAGTAAAATAAAAAATATTTTAATTTTTAAAAAAAATATTTATTTTTTTAATTTCAAGTTTAGATTTATATTAATTATTTTTCTTTCTTATGTCTAATTATTTTAATGCATATATATTAAATAAGCATATTGCTCATATTATTACATTGATAGCCAAACATAATTTAATTTTATTTATATTGTTATGTAAAAAATGCAAATTAAAAAAAATTAAAAATTTATTCGGATCTAATAGAAATATAAAATTTTATTTACAATAAAGATAAAGTTTTTTTTTTTTTGAAAAATAAAATATAGTACTACATCACGAGAGTAATGAAATTTTTGAATTTGTTGTGGATAAAAGATCACGAGCATCATGCATCTCTATTTTTTCATGGTAATTTCGCACCGACCACAACCATTAAGAAAAACAGAAGATAAGACAGCTATAGAAAAAATAAAATTGAAAGGGTAAAATATATTTAAAATATATATTATAAGTTAGTAAGGGTTAAATTGAAGTTTGGAGTTTTAAAAAATTATAAATATATTAATTAATACAATTGTGAAACTGTATTTTAACTCTTATCATTAGAATTTATAATTTAATTCCAATTTTCTCAACAAAATTTACTTCACCCTTGATTTTATTGAAAGATAAAACTAACTCGATAGGGGTGTAGTTAGGAGGGCTGGCCCCTAAAATGAAAATTAATCCATTTAAATTATTTAAAATTTTAAATTAATAATGATAAAATTATATTTATAACCCTTGAAAATAATAAAAATTTAATTTAATTCTTCAAAAATTATAAAAATATAAACTAATATAATTTAATTTCAACTCCTCTAAAACGAGTTTTTGACTTCCTCCATGCAACTCGATAAATCTTTTAACATATAATATTTATTGTTTTGAACCTGAAAAATATAAAGAAAATTTTTGATAAATTTTTTGACTAAACTAAAAGACTTGATTGGTGGGAAAGTTCACTTCTTTTAAAAGGGGTAGAAGAGCACATGGGTAACGACCGCTAAAGCCCACTCTGATTATACGCAATTGGCAGAAATGCAAATTGCGCATTCACATGGCTCATTGTTTGCAGTTTGCAGTGTAACCAACGTTACGTATATTTAGTAACCGCCTTCAACTTGCAACCAAACACCTTTAAAAAGCTGATAGATCCAAACTCAGACACAATCAATCAATCAATCAATCCCATTGCCTGCATGTGTGTTTTTTTCTTACATTTTCTACTCTTTATTTACATAAAGAAAAAAGAATATCTATTTCCCAGTTTTCGAAGTTATCAATGTTCTTATCTTTTACATCATCTCATGATCTGATCTTCCAGTTGCATGCTTTCGTATAAACCACCGCCTAATATATCTATATATTAATGGTAATATACATACAGGACTTGGGGTTAGGGTATAGTTTAGTCAATGGCAGATACAATAATGAAAAAAACCCAATATCACACTCTTGGTTTATCACCGAACCAATGCGGTTCAAGCTTGGTTCAATCCATAGACGCACCGCTTCCTCTAGTATGGTCCATACTCCGCCGCTTCGACAACCCACAAGCTTACAAACAGTTCGTCAAGAGCTGTACGTTGAGTGTCGGTGATGGTGGAATAGGGAGTGTACGTGAAGTGATGGTCGTGTCGGGGATGCCGGCAGCCACGAGCATGGAGAGGTTGGATCGATTAGATGATGACTTGCATGTTATGATGGTTAGCATTATTGGTGGTGACCATAAGCTTGTGAATTACCGTTCCACTACTAGTTTGCATGAAATTGGAAGTGAAGAAGAAGGGAATGGCGGGAGAACGGTGGTGGTAGAGTCGTATGTGGTGGATGTCCCAGCGGGGAATAGTAAAGAAGATACATGTTCGTTTGCTGATATGATAATTGGATGTAATCTTAGGTCTTTAGCTAGGGTAACAGAAGGATTGGCGAATTCAAACAATTTATGACCTTTACTTTTGTTCTTTTTCTTGAATAAAGCTTTTCGTGTCACTTTTTTTCTCCCTTATTTATAGGAGATGAGCTACAAAATAATAATTTTCTTCCCAATTCTTGAAACCCTTTCATGGGTTTTTTTTGGGGAGGGCGATACTATGTATGGAGGTGCTATAATTTGATATTTATGCTATAATAAATTGGTCAAATTGTGCCTTTTTTTTTTTTTTTTTTTTTGGTATAAGAGGTGGATTTAGTAGTTGTAGTTTAATTTGATACATTTTAATTTATGCACTTTTTGAATTATTTAATTTTAATTTTTGTATTTTTTTTAATTTTTGAAAATTTAGTCTTGATCAAACGGTAATAGATAAATCTTTTTATTTAAATGCCACTATTAGTCATGTATTATGAATAAAGTTTTAGCTTTAGTCCATGTTTTCCATCTAGATAATTTTTAATCGCTATATTTTTCAAAATTTTAATCTTGATGCAAACAATAGTTGTTGAATATATTAATTGGTTTTTTTGTGAATAACATATGAAAATAACAAGTTAACATGATATTACACATTTAATAATATATTTGCCACATCAATTTTTGAAAATAGCATAACTTAACTAATGAATATAATAGCTACCATTTGGTAAAGGCTAAAATTTTAAAATTCTAAAAGTACAGGGATTGAAAATCAACAAATTAAAGTACATGGACTAAATCCACAAATTTAAGCTAATAAATTTTAGTAGGTTAAATTGATTTATTTCCCCCTTCTACTTGGTTGCTTTTTTTTTTTTTATGATGAATGCATTTTTCATATTTATTTTAAGGTCCATAAAAAATTATATTTTTCAAAGTTTATTACTGTTTCTTTTAACAATATCGTCTCTAAAGTGTGAACTTGAACTCTCTAAAATTACAATATATCTTACCACTGTATCCAACATCGATTTTTTAGGAAGCTATCAATTTGTTGATTTGATCAATTCGATTAAAAAATATAAAAAATTCAAAAAAATTAAAAACCGGTTCAATTAAATTTTTAACTGACTCAATTGATCCGTATCAACTTTTACTTCAATTAATTCAATACCATTCTCCAAATCGATATGTTAATTGATTTCTAGTGTCACCAGCTGGTCCAGTCCAATTGAAACTTCAAACATCATTGATTTATTAATTGTTGCCCGGAGTTTATAGACAAACACAACTTGGTGTTTGGGCTTGTCTCAATCTAGGCCCTTGAGCTTGAGGGTTTCTTTTTAGTTTTGGGCTTTACCTTACTCTTCCCTTGATGGGGTTCGCTACAAGGCAATGACAAATAATATAGAAGGGGGGAGACAAGGTAAAGTGGGGATGAGCAGTCCCAAAAACATCCCCAGTCCCCACCATGTGCAGTCGGCGGTGATGGATGAGATGGGCTCTACATTCCTCGGCGTGTCACTTGGGGCATTGGAATGACCTCTGGTTACGTACAATTTCTCAGCTTTTTACCCACACCAAATTCCTTTTGCTTTAGGTAAAAGCACTCACTCCGCCATGGCCCATCCTATATTCACATTCAAAATTGGAATTGATTACACTCTTTCTTTTTTGTACATGTTACAATCTATTTTCTATACTTATTTGGGCAAAAATAACAGTAAATTAAATAAAATTGTTAAAAGTTAAAACCCTCTTAAAACCATTAGCCACTTTAGTTTATACTGTTGATGAAAATGGGACATGAAACTCACAAATTCTTTTGAGCGCCATGGAAGCAAACGAACAAAGAAACTTGAAAAAAATGGCCCGTCCCATGTGTAAGAAGCAAACATTTCCACTCTGTTTCTCTCAGCACCTGATCCCGGCCATGGAATATGGTTTGTGGTCATAGGCAAGATAAATGGCTAACACATGTGTATTTGATCCGCTGATTTAGGCAAATTATAAAGCCACTTTACCCTAATTTTCTTATTACTTAATCATCTCTGTTTAATTTGAAGACAAAAGAGCTTTGGGGGTATTGCGTGTTTAATTAAACCAGGGATTCTGGTCTGCCTACTTTATTTGATATCTAATCTACTTTATTTTTTATCAATCAATATATAATAAAAAGGTGATTATATCATGCAACTAAATTAATTTAAACCAAATATTAAATTCTACAACATTAAAAATATATAATTAAGCTGTTAAAATAGTTACTTTATAATTTTTTCTATTCACATCATTTATACTAATCAAAAGTTAAAAAATTTTCTTTTTAAACTTTTAATACTGATCATAAGAATGACTCGAATATATATTTTTTTATTTAAATTTTTAAAACATAAATTTATTAATAATTTATTCACTTTAAATATCATTTACTCATCTATTTTTTATCAATCAATATAATAAAAAAAGTTGATAATATCATGCAACCAAATTAAATTAAAATCAAAATATTAAATTGTATCACGTAAAATTAGATTTAAAAGGTTCTTGTTTTGTGTTATAGTCAATGTCGTCGTATCAATTTATCAACCAACCATAATAAAGAAAAAAGATAAAATTGATAGCGGAGTAAGCAGTCACGTTTGAAAGGAAAAAAAGAAGAGAAAAGTAAACTGATTATGATAGGAAAAACACGTCACGTATAAATAATTAATTTTTAATTTATTATTAATATAAGAAGACGTGAATTTAAATATATAATTTTTTCTATTAGGAGAAAAAAATCTGACTGTTTAATTTTAAAGACTACTTATTTTCTTACAAATTCAATTATGGACAATGATTGATTATAGCTACGTCGACACACTAGTCAATTTCAGATACATTGCCGGTTTAATATTAATAATATTTAAATTAAAAAAAATATTCTTTTTATGTCATATTAAATAACTCAAATTGGATTATTAGTCTAGTACATGCATAGGAAAATGTGGGATCTTGGCTCCTACCCAAACTCTCCATTTAAGTTTTTAAATTATTCATATAATAATTTTATTATAAGTTGTGATTATATTTATTTTTTTATATAATATTTAAGATTATATATAATTTTTTTAACTCGTAAATAAAAAGATAATATGTTCTGGTATATTAAAATTCACATCTTTTTTTATTAATAATAATACTCATACTAATTAGATTAAGACTTAATCGACTAAATTTTTAACTAAACGTGAAATTTATATTTTTATCCTCATAAATTTTAACCATTTTTGACTATTAAAAAGGACGGTTGGCTTATCAACCATTACAATTGATACCCTCCTCAACTGTATGCTCGTGACCACACCTTGCCGTCTTTAACTCTTCAATAATGACTAAAATCCAACCAACATGTTTTCATCTTTGCCCTAAAATCTAAGAAACAGCCATTTCTAAAAATATCATGGCTTTAACTCCATTTTTGTTTCTATTGTTTAATGTAATTTTTCATGCATTTTTCAAAAGTTTTTAGCTTTGACTTGTTCTTAATACTGCAAAAAAGGAAAAAAAGAAGAAGAAGAAGAGAGAGATACTTTTTTCAAGCCATGAAATTTCATCAATGGGTTATGGATTGTATTTTTAATATAAAAATAGTAAAAATACAACCTATATATAAACCACAAAACGAATATAAAATAAAAAATAAAAATAAATTTAAGAAAGGAAATGAAAAGTCTGTTAAAGTAGAAATTGAATCTACAGTCTCTTAGAATTCTCAAATGCAAAATGCATATACATAGAAAAGAAAGCTCAAGAAAAAAGAAAGCTCAGTACTGTCCAATTTCTCCCTTTCTCTCTCTCTCTTAATTTTCTTTACTTTTCTTTATCCTCACTCATTCCCTTAACTCTTGCCACCATCTTAGGACAATCCCCAACGCTCAAAAAACCTCAAAGCATCAATCAGCTCATTCATCTCTCCCTTACTGTCACAGGTATGTATGTTTTTTTTTTTTTTTTCACGTTCAACATATGTTTATGTTGTTCAAAGTTTGAAACTTGAAACCAACACTGGGTTTTTTTTTTTTTTTTTTGTTAAAGATAAAGGTTCTTTTTTCTTTAGTTAATCTAGCGATGTTGTTATACATGAAGTTTTATTTTTTCTTGTTGAAAAAGGTTGAAATATTTATGACAGTCTTTTAAGGTTTCTTTTACTGGGATTTAATTTCCTTGGTGATTCCAATAATGGACATGGCAGAGTAGATAAAATTCAGATCATGTAATCAATGCGTTTTCATTTGATTTTTTTTCATCGCCTGAAATTTAATGTCGGTGTCTACCGATATCTTATAAATTTACAATCTTTTTTTTTTTTTTTTTCCTAAAATGGACTTCAAGTCAAATCTTTGTCTGGTTGTTGGGGATGTAATACATTGAATTCTGTAATTAATTCTACTTTTGATTCAATATAGGGTGGTAGATTATGGAGATATAAAGTATACTGGGTGTTCATTGCAATTAGTCTAGGTTCTTAAAATAATTAGTTTTAGCATATTTACAGGTATTTCGCCATGGTGTTATACTTATGATCCAACATGTATCATCTGCTATGCCATGTTTTGAGTTTTTGAGCTATATTTGGAAGGAAAACTGTTGAATTTCTTGAAATGGAGGAAAGGAAATTGAATTTTAATGCTCCGCTTTTATCGGTGAGGCGATTTTCGGGGACATCTTCATTTCAAGATAGAAATAAGCAGAAGATCATTGAGAATCCTGCCCCTGCTATACGAGATGCTCTCCCCTGGTATAGCTCGGATGCGAGTTTGGATCAAGTAACCGAACCTGTTGCGGTTCCTTTTGTATGGGAACAGATCCCTGGGAAAGCAAAAGGTGGCGTCGAGCACGTGTTCGAGATAGATAAGGAAGCTTCTGGTACTCCGAGGCTTCCGCCAGGACGGGTTTTGCAAGTCGTGAAGCCTCCTGTGGAGAATGACTGTGTGAAGCTGAATATGGCTAGGTCCCAAGCTGAAACATATTCCGTGAATGATAATGCGACTAAATTAGACTGCTTGAATGACGGAACGAATGAGAAATGTGTCTTGGAATCTGAAAACGATGATGATGATGATGTTTATTCTGATGCACTTGATACTTTGTCCCCGACAGATTCATTCTCCATGAATTGTAGTATAAGTGGTTTAAGTGGACTAGATGGCCTGGTTGCAAAACCATCAGGAACATTCTCTACCGATCCACAAACTCAGGATTTCATGTTGCGTCGGTTTTTGCCTGCTGCCAAGGCAATGGCCCTGGAGACACCTCAGTATGCTTTAAGGAAACAATCTACGGCACCCGAACAACCTAGAGAGGTTAAGAAATTGGTTGTTGCGGATAGGAAACCTCTTGTTAATCAATATGAGACAGCTATCGTTCCGTATCATAACCAGGATGTAGATGAAGAAGAAACAGATGATGAATCCATTGACTATCAGGATTCTGGCAACTTATCGAGAAAAGCTTGTGGCTTGTTGCCTCGGTTATGCTTCAAGAACTCTCTGTGCCTCTTAAATCCTGTTCCTGGATTAAAAGTTAGGACCCACTCTTCAATGTCTTCTACTCGCGATGTCGCAAAACCGTGCAAAGCTACATACTTGAAGTCTCACAGCCAAATTGCTGAGAAGGTTAGTATGATTCTTTTCTGTATTTTTGATATTCGGGTACACACTGCTTGTGTGTTGAAAGTATTTAGTATCTCTGCAGAATGCTCGGGATGTTGTTCATAAGGACAAATCAGCTAGGGGAGTTCTATCCCCTCGGCTCCCCATGAACAAATCTGATGGTGCATTTGAACCACCTAGGCTCTCCAAGGACAAATCCGATACTGCATTTCAATCGCCAAGGCTCTCCAAGGACAAACCAGATACTGCATTTCAACCACCAAGGCTCTCGAGGGACAAACCGAATTCTGACGTTCAATCCCCTAGGCTCCCTGAGATAGGGAAAGAGCTGATATGCGTATCAAATCAGCTTAGCAGCTCAAATGACCAGCAGATAGTGAATAAGTCACCTCCCAAAAAGCTTCCAGGTAGTGCTCGCATTTCTCCGTATCGTAGGGAGAGACCTCAATCACCGTTCCGTGGAGGGGGCTTTCTTGGCATGCCTAAAGAAGCTGAGAAATACAAAGCTAATATGATGGTTAAGTATACCAGAAGCAATAACAACTCGCAGGAATTAGTACCGTATCAGAGCAGCAGACAAGGCTTAAGCAGCAGACAAGGCTCAGGTCCTCTAAGCCCTGCAGTTGAGAAAACTTTGTATGTAGATACTGTGAATGAAATGGCAAGTTCAAATTCCAATTCCTCGGATACGAAAATCCAAATGGATTCCATTGGAAAACATTCAAATACCTTAGAAGTGAACAAAGTGTTGGAAGAACCTGCTACCATGGAATCTCCCCTTCAAGATACAAAAGGCCTTAGTCTCTTGGATGGAAAAGGCATATTGGAATATGAAACCGCGGGGTCAGTCAAATCCAGTCGATCTTCTTTCTCCGACAAATCTGATCTCAGAGGTCAAGCAGAAATGATAGATTACTTCAAACAGAATGGAGGACTTGATCAAGAATTTAAGTCCTTGCAACGTATAAAAGTCAGAGCTGATGGAAATCTGACCCCTACCGATATTGATGATTCGAAAGCAGCTGATGAAACTAAGGCTGGTTCCGATCACTCTCCTCTTCCACCTCCTTTGCCAAAAACACCATCCGAGTCTTGGCTTTGGCGTGCTCTGCCTTCAATGACATCTAGAAAATCATCTTTGCAGCCTTACACCGGTACTCGTTTTAAACCTAAGAAACAAGAACCCAAGGCACCTTCTACTGATACCAAGTGGGAAACAATTGTCAAAACTTCCTACTTGCATCATGATCATGTCCGCTATTCTGAGGTAACCTTTTTCATTCTTTAACAACGATATCCTATTCTCTAATGAGATCTTTTATCTATATGAAATTCTAACATTTGTGTCCATTGCAGGAACTAGTAACCCCTTTTTCTCAGCAATCCAAAACTTGAAAAAACACTGAGAGTATCACTGCATTCCTTGCACTCACTGCCTTTGTTTCGCAGTTTCGGTTCCAACGTGGTCAGAGCTGGTTAAGATTTTGCAGCAGCCTACCATTTTCTTCTTTCTTCCAAGAGCTTCTCCTTCCACTCTCCTATGGGCAACTGGATTTGTTAGCTCTTGTTATTGTACAAGCTTGTAAGTTGTTCATTTCTTTTTCCCTATACATCACCCATAAGTGCAGGCCGAGGCCGCTGTTATGTCAAAGTCCGATTCGAATCTTGTAATGACCACAAAGATCTTTCTTTTTCCTTTTTTACCTTTTGTACTTGGTTATGGTGCTTGTCTTGCACTCGGGTCTCAACAGATTGTTGTGAAAAATATATTGGACTATAAGCAAAACTTGGAGTGAAAATTGTTCAAAAATAGTAATCAAACTATTGTATATTTTCTATTCTTTGTTCTTTTGGGCTTTTTAAGATCTTTCACCCCCCATAATTTCTTTTGCTTTTTTTTTCCCCTTTATTAAGCCTTAACCCCATAGGTTTAGATGATCATCATTCCATCATTATTAGTTTCACCATGCATGCATGAACTTGACATCTAATCTTCAAAGCCAAAATCATGAATGTTATTGATGAAAATATACACCCCACAGTACACAACAAATTGTCAATTACAGCTCACAAACTTTCATATTCATCAAGTATAGGCCAAAAGCACCTGAAACCTTAGCAACATGATTAAGAAAGTGAAAGCTGAGTGCTAATTTCATGTGTTCCTTTACAATGGTTATTCTTCTCTTCATCAAATTTTCCATTTCTTTGGCTTAGTCTTAACTGCAAATCAGGCAACCGTTCCCTGTCCTTGAGCACTTTATCTTGGTTCCACTGCATTTCAAATAAAGAACACATTAATCTATGCTCATTATATATGTAAACAAGTTTAGCAACCATAACTATCACCTCAAACTCTGTTCTACAGCTACTGAATTTGGTCAAGGGTTCATGCTTGTCTTCATCTGAGCTTGGTCTTTGCCAAAAACAATGTGATTGAGACTGCATGTCCTTGTACATATTTCCATTAACCTTCCATCTGTTACTAATCCTTTCAAAAGGATGCCATCTCTTCTCTTCAAGAACCGTGCTTGCCATTGCTCTAATGGGTCCAGTTCCATGAATTTGGTTTTGAATATAGAAGCCATTTTCTTGTCCAAAGGCTTTGCTTATGAAAGAATTTGGGAATTGGTGGTGCCTATGCATACAAAGAGAGGGATCATTAAGTATACAAAAATGGTATAGCATTAAATCAAACTCGGGAAATAATTAGTTTCTGGGTTTCATCATCACCTTGGGAAGTTAGCTTTGAAAGTAGTGTCGCTACCATCAAGAGATTCACTGGCTAAAACAATTCCACCATTTTCCATTCTGAAATGTTGTTGTTGATGATGATGATGGGGACTGAAGGTAGTAATGGCCTGACACAACAAGCTCCCAAATTCACCCTTTCCTTGTATTGCTCTTTTACTTTGGCTTAAAACTGCATGACAATGCAAATACTATTAAGCTTTAATCCAACTCCTTCCATGTAATAATAAATTAAATATGATATGGTTCACTGTTACTCATGAATTTTGATTCCTTTGGGCATACACTACATATTTGGATCCTATCTAATACTTCATAACCTAGTTACTTTTGTTTTACAATTCAGTATTTTAGAATAAAAATTGGTGTAATTTTAATTGATATTTATTTTAAGTTGTATTTAATGAAATAAAATAAAATATAAATAAAGGAATTAAAAGAATTCCAGCTTAGGTCTAACAAATAATAATTTATTATTTAAAAAGGAAAATCTGATTTTAATATAGGTTAAATTCTAAGGATAGTTCTTATACTTATCGATTTGTGCAGATTTAGTCTCTCTACTTTTATTTGCTCAAAATTGGTCTCTCTACTTTTCGATTGCTCATTTTTAGTCTATCTGAAAGTTAGGTTTTTGCAAGCACTGCACTTACAGGAAGCAGACACGAGTAAGTTTTGATTCAACAGTGCACAGAACACGAGTAGATTTTCTAAAAATAACAGTAAATAAAAGTTATAAAGGTTGAGGGGCTAAATTTATAATTGTACAAAATTTTTAATAGAGTTGACTAAAAAAGTTAATGAAGGGATTGAAAACGAGAAAATAAAAAAGTTGAGAAGTTAATTTTGAGCAAATAAAAGTAGAGGAATTAAATCCACACAAATTGATAAGTACACGAATTATCCTTAAAATTTAATCTTTAAAATATGAATTCATACATTTTTTAGAATAGAATTTGAAGCCCTAAAATTGCAACTATCATACTTTCACTTTTACTACCACTGTACGGTAAAAATACCATTGAGGCCTCTAGATTAGGAGTCAAATTACATTTTTCCCTCTTTATTACAAATGGGCAAATTAGCCTTTGTACTAAGTTAAAGAGCAAAATGGTCAATTCTGTTAAAAAATGTATCCATTTGTATTGTTAAAAATTGTCGTAACTGATAAAAAAAACCAGACCATAACATGTAATGTGTACCACATCTAACTACTTGAACCAATTTTAAACAGCAAAAATGGATGAAATTTTTAACAAAAGTATCAGTTCGCCCTTTAACCTAATGTACAGGAATTAATTTGTCTATTTCTTAAATAGAAGGGACAAAATGTACTCCGTAATTCTACCACTGCCATACTTTCACGTTTACTTTATAAAATGACATGAAATGAAAGTAGTAAATAATAACAAGGAAAAAAGAACTTCACCTTGTCCAGCCTCATCAAGCTTCTTACTTCTATACATCTGAAAACAAGAATATCATCAATGGATTGAAAACTTGAAACTATTGCAAGCAAATATCACATCAAAATGGTTCTTTTTTTCTTTTTCTTTTACCTGTAAATGACTTTTTACATGGGCAATGCTGAGTCCCCTTACATTCATCAATTGCAGAACTAACTTTGGAGTTGCTCCTGCGACAATTTAAAATCATTTGCAAAAATTTATGATTTTAGAAAAGTTTTCAGAAGTAAAAGAAATGATGCTTAATATTTGATGAACTTACTCTCTTGACCACCAAGCCTTTCAACAGCACGCACGAATGAGTGATGCAGATCAGGAGTCCATCTAAGCCGAGGCAATTTCGACCGTACGTATTGCCTTACTCTTCTTCTATAGTTGCCATTGCCATTGTTATTATTGCTTGAACTCCCTTCAGTTATGTTCTCAATCTCCTCCTCTTCCACACTGGTTTCACCGATACAATCCCTTTCACTCCCAGCTTCGTCATTCAAGTCGAAGGACGAACACTTACGGGACCGGGACGGCATTGCACACACATCCTCACCTTGTTCTTCATCATGCATCTCTATCATTGCTTGATGAGAACTGGAAAAATGGAGAAAAGGATATTAAAAGGCAAGTGAAACAAATAGCATCATATACCATTGCAATGGCACACAAATTCCTCTATGATCATCATGCAAGAAAATAAAAGAAACAGTCTTGGTTTGTGTTTATTAATTATAGCCTTAACTGTCAAATCTGTTTACTTAATGCAACATTCATTTGCATAATGGCTAATAAAAAACTTCTTCAAATTTGCAGCTGAATCCACTCCTACTATTTTGTTACATTTAAACCATCTTTTATGAATAATAAAAGACATTACTTGCATGCAACCTACCAATTCCAACCTTACTTAATAAACTTGGACCCTTGAATTAAACATGCAATGAATCAATAAAATAAAATCTAAGAGATACGGGGATAAAGGTTTCGAGTTTTGAATCCAAGACTTAATGTTAATTTTTTTTAATACAATTGTGATTTGAACACAAATTATTTTTAAAAAACGTGAGATCCGATTAATAAATCACAATTTAGAGTCCATATCAATGCATGGTCAGTTAACAAGACAATAAACCTAAATACCAAACTCAATCACTTAGGAGCTTTTAAATAATTTAGATGAAGATATAGTTAAGGTGTTGTAATATGCAATAATTAGCAACAATTTCCAACATTTGCTGAGTTTTAAAACCTCTCAACTGCACCCCATATAGGTGATCTAAATAGATGTAATGACATTTTTTTAAGTGATAGGTTTACCTGCACATACTTATTGCAGTGTGCAAAGGGTTTTTAATCATTACAACATTAAAGGGACATCAAAATGTGGAACATATATGCCTTCCCTATGAGAAACAACTCTTTCTAGAGCTTGATGAAAAAAAAATTTATTCGAGAAGATCTTATTTAGATTTCAATATACATATTGTGTACGATTTATTAGGTAAATTCATTATTATTGCTGAAGGTACTAATGCAGGAGAGAAGAAAATGAGGGTCATATGTCACAGTCACACTTACATATTGATCTAAATCTTAGCTTGAGTGACACTATGAAGCCAACCTTACAGATTTGTGTAATATCTCAGTTTCTGCAAAAATAAAAACAGCTATCTTATGTTAATCTGACAACACAAATGGTATGTTGTGCAAGAAAAAATTTTAGTAGATATTTTCAACTTTGAACGATATGATTATATTATGAACCCCCCCCCAAAAAAAAAAGAAAAAGAATATGTAAATTTATGTGGAAAATGATAAAAAGAAATTATTTCAGAAATGAAGAAGTGGAAAGCAGCTCATCATTACCTGGTAAACATCATCTTTCATTCATTCATTCATTCATTCAAGAACACACTTTCATATTACTTATCCATACCCTAATTTTAAAATTTAAAGGGAACTGAATAAATCCAATCCCCAGACACAGACAAAGAACAACACAATTAACTTACCCTAAAAAGATTTTAATTCTAAAAAAGTTGAATCAGTTGCACAACAAAGAAACCATGTCTTCTCTTTTTCCCTCAAAGATACAAATAATTACCATACAGAAGATAAAGATTCCTGAAGCCTATATTCCTCTCAACTTGTTGATCATCAGATTATTCTTCTACTTGAGACTTGGTTTAAGCATATGATATTTCATATATACATAGAGAGAGAGAGAGAGAGAGAGAGAGAGAGAGAGAGAGAGAGAGAGAGAGAGAGAGAGGGAGAGATTGGCTTCAAACAAATGGTGAAGAGAGAGAAGGAAAAAGAATCTGGGTAAGGTTTTTCAACTTGGTCTGGGTTTCATTGAACCCTGGTCTTTTAAGTCATCAATGTATATATTGTAAGACCTTCATCTATATTTATGGTTTAAAACAAAATAAAAATTAACCATGTTTAGACACCATCCACTTGATCTCTTTATAATGCAAAATAATCAGTCTTTCCAATTATAGATATACATGCCACTGTTGCTTATTCATGCCTTTCCTTACTCCGATAGTTTGTCACTATTAGTGTGTGTTTTGGTGTATTTTCTATATTTTATTATCAATAAAATTATATTTTAAAAATTATCAATTATGTTTAATAACTCAATTAAATGATTATATTATATTTTAAATATAATGGTAAAAATAAAAAATATATATTAAAACTTCATTTCAATCGATATGAGCTGATACACATTAAAAACTAGATATATTGTTCCAGTTTATGTTCCGAACTTCCTAAATTAACACAATATTAATGTTTTAAAAAAATAAAAATAAAAATTTAGTATCAAAACTAAAAAGTTTGTTTTCTCCAAGTTTTCACTTTCTTTGGGGATTAAACTAATTGTTTGACCACTCCTTGTTTCTTTTTTTATTTAACAAAATGGGACAAAAATAAAATTACCATTTTTTTGGTAAGAAAATTATATGGGTCATTTCTTCATTAACCCGTCAATTTATTCCTACCTAAACAAAGACTTTTTATTTCTCAAATTTATAGATTCCTGTTAAATCAGAGCAGCACTCTTGTCTTGTCCCCATGTTCTTATTACTTTAGAGTCCACCACTTTAATTTATATGTTGCTATGACTTTGATGATTTTGGGCAAAAAAAAGGGTCGTCCTTGTAATAAAATTAGAATTATTTTATGGGGTCATGAAACATTTTGGTCAATTTTGGTGGGTCTACTTTCTTTTTTTTCAAACAAGTTGCCTCAATCGTTTTCCTTATAATTTTTGTTTCTTTTTCAATTTTCAAACAGCAGAAAAAATGAGCAAAGAAGAATATTGATATACACACATATATATAGAAGAATTTGAGAAAATTTTATTTTGTTTAATTTTTAAGTCACCCTTACATCAAACCATAGGTTAAAACTAGAACTAATACAGTATGATTTTTGGTCCAATAATAAAATCCAACATGTTATGAGATTAGTTTAGTATTTTTTGCTAACATCAAAAGGGTTTACTTTCCCATGCTGAGAAAATAGAAATTTGGACTGTTTTGTCTTCTTCTAATCTTTCATATATATATATAAATAAATAGAAAAGGAATAAGTTGAAGGATTAGGTTTGGGTAAATGACATCCAAAGGTAGCTCGTTATGAGTGACATATAAATGAATATTTATGTTCCAAGAACAGAGATGATAGATCGATTTTTTAAGGATTTAAAAGTAAGAAATTTTTTATTTATTAACAGAGACAAAACAACTTGGAACAACACTTGTTTGTTGTCTTCTCCTTTGCATGGGGGTTGACATTATTAAACTTTGAGAATCTTTCGAAGAATTATTTTAATAAAAAAATGGTGATAAATCCATAAATCAACTTTTTATTACCAATAATCTATTGTTATTATTCTGTTTGTTTCTTTATGATTGTTTAGTCTTCCTGTTTGGTCCCTTATCACGCAAGAACCGGCCGGCTCACCATATTGCTTCATCTGCTTTTCCCACTACGACACGACAGTCTCAATTTGATAGACGTGAAAAATAATAAAACATAACCAATACAAAATATAAGATTTGAAAAAAAATATTAATTTTCATATGAGTAGTTTCTTATATTTATTTACCACTATTGATGTACAGTATCAATAGTAGGGTTCAAAAATGAGGAGAGAAGACTCTTTTTTATCCAGCCTTCTCCAGGTCATGAAAATGAGCTCTTTTTAGTACTTAGATCATAGGTATATTGGGTCGGATTATTTTTATTATAATTATATATAACAATTGTATCAAGTTAAAGTTTATACAATAAATTATATATGTGAACTTGTTTTAGAATAATCACTTTATAATTCTCCTTCGACAAAATGAGGGATAAATTGTTATATATAATTATAATAAAAATAATCCGACCTAAAATTCAACCCGAGATCCGATCTGATATACCTATGATCCAAGTACTAAAAAGAAACCCATCTTCATGACCGAAGACGGCTCGAAAAAAAAAAAAGACTTTTTCCCCCTCATTCTTGAACCCTGCCGTTGATACATGCTTTTTTTTTTCTTTTCTCTCTTATAAAATCTCAATGAAATCATATATATGAGGATTAATGTCACATTGAACCCCTAAACATTTACCAAACGTGAAATGTGATACCCAAACCCTTAATATCGTTAATTTTACCTACAGACTTGGCAACAACCAATAAAAATGTTTTAAGTGTACATGTGGACTGACCTGTATTATAATTTGATTGGTATATGTACATTTGTTCCTTCTGTTTTTACAGGCTAATTGAATGAATGTAACCTTTTTTTTTAGTTATTAAATAAAAATTATAGTGTCGACATAAATATTTGTCTACATCAATATTCCATGAAATTCAAATGCTTGTACCTAAATTGAACTTTAATTTTTCACCAAATATCAATCCGATCCAGGGCTTAGGGATTTACTTTTTTTTTTTATTCATTTTTCTCAATAGAAAAAGACATGCCTGGTTAAAAAAAGTTGCTCAATGAAAACAACAGCTCTTATTCCCCTAGATGCTTAGTTTCACCTACTTACCTCCCCTTTCCCAATAGCAATCCATTTAATTTTTCCATTGCTTTTCCTGGTTCACCATCATCTCTTTCTACTATTTATAGGGCATTTTTCAAGTGATTTCATTCTTTTGCTTTGTTGGTCCATTGCAAAATAAGCTTTCCAAGGACCAAATTCATTATATGCAACCGAAGGCTTGCACATGGAGGGGCTAGTTAAAGAGAGATTAATATAGATAGGAATGTAAGAATACATACATACATACATACACCCTGATTTTGATTTTAAATAAGTAAATTAATAGCTATATTTTGTCTTAAAGAGGGTTGGGCAATCTGAAGACTTTGGTTACAAGTCTTCCAAGAGAAGTAAAGAAAAGAGACAAAAAGTGTCAATGTACCCAAGGAAAAAGTGTTACTTGTTTGTTTCTCCTAACATAGACATAAATAACAAAAAAATAATGTTCTTCATGCACAAGAATCCCGTTATTTATTAAAGAAATAAATACAGTGTTAAAATAAGAGAATTTGTGGGGGCGAGAGGCTGAGGGCCGTATACAAGTATAGAGTTTTTGTGACCATACCGCACAAGTTGAGCCCGCTAGTGATTTTTTTTCCGAAAGGATTTACACGTAAAATCTGTATTCTAATTTTTTTCTTATTGCTTTGCGATCATTCTACCGTCATTATTGATGTTTGTTATAATAAACATCAACATAAATAAGATAAAATTATTGTAGTGAAAAATAAAAACCGAATGGCATGATGGCTCTAGTAAAAGGAATATTCTTTTAAGATTCCAACATACAGGAAAAAAAAATGTGTGATCCAAAAGTGATAATACTCAACTGCCGAGAGTAAAATCCCCATATTGAACGTTAATAACATTTAATTGGAGTTCACACCACATAGCAACAACAATTTAAAAGCATATCATGTGTTCCAAATCATGTTCATGCGTCTGTGATATTCCCCTTTGTAGGAAAAACCAACCAGCAATCATTTCCAAGCATGGTTTAAACTTCAGCACCATCTAAATTTCATATAGATATAGCCCTGTGTAATAAGATTTACAAGCTTCTAGGGTTTTTGCACCCACAAGAATGCTCGATTATGCGATCAACCAACCAACATAATCAGCAGACATAGCCAATTTCCTACCTATCAATTGTTTCCATAACCATGAGGGAGAAGCAAAATGGCCAATGGCCTCCTCAACAAAAAATTGGAATTTTGGGGCAGCTGAGGTGGTTGTAATGATCTTAAGATAAACACTTTTTTCACTCACTAAATTGGGTAAACTATGTCCATGTCACTTACCTATTAATAAGTTTCTACTTTGGTCGTTCAAGTTTAAAAAATTATGAGTTGGTCGTTGAATTATTCGAATGTTTTTGCGTAAGTCAGTGTCTCGTTAACTTGGTAATGAACATTTAATGTGGTCGTTAACTCACTATTCTTCATGGTGTAAATTGCACCCAATGTCACACAACTATTATTAACTTTGCACATTAGTCACTCAATTTTAAAAAGTTACAAGTTGGTCATTGAACTATTCAGAAGTTTACAAGTTTAGACTTTGGATGCACAATCTTTGCACATCACTCTCCAACTAATAATCCAATCAGTATCAACAATGACTCAAGCCCCAAATCTTAGCAAAGTCACTCTCAACCCCATGTCTCATATTTGACCTAACCAACTTATCAACCATTAATTCTTAACACCAAAATGATAACTTAAGAAAATCCACAATCAAGTTATCGACACGCCCTTACCCCAAACCAACAATTGATAGGAAGTTGAGACCTACAAAAATAAACCTACTCAAATAAATGAAACTTTACGGTTAATGGTGAGTAGGGTCGAATCTACAGATCAAATCGGTAGTAATTGTATTCCTTCAACTAAAACAAATAAAATGTGTTGTTATTAAAGAGCACTAAATTGAAAACTAGCAAGAAAACAATAATTAAAATTGAATAAAATTAATAAGATAAAACTCTAGTCAAGCAAAATCTCCATTTGATTCAAGGGTTTGACCATTGATGCAAAGATGATTTCAATACTCTTTAATAAATTGGTTATAGTTTTTGATATTCGCCTAACAACCTAATCTCTTATTACCATCTCGATAACCAATATAATCGCCATTAATTACTTCTCTTCTTGGCAAACAACCCTATAATGATTGCTTAAAATTTAATCTATCAATGACATTAAGAATGAAAGAGACCCAATTCTAACCAACAAATACACAATCAGGGTTTATTTAAGTTAAATTGCATGCCCACGCTACACAAATAATCATGTAGTCATCACAAATATTAGAAATCAATCAATTGACTAAATCCCTAATTGACAAGGCGATCATTCTGAGCTATCAAATACTAGCCACATATTTAACAAACCTAAACAATAAACCAAAAAACGTGTAAATACCAAAGAACAAAGAAAATATCAAGAACAATTCGATCTCACAAACTTTATAAAATCAAAATTTGAATATTACTTTGACTAGAAAAGAAGTTTAGAAACTCATAAAGAAAATAATACATGAAATCAAAATAAAACTAATTAAGAGTAGCTATCTCCGTATCGAACCTAATAATGTTTATTTATTGGGAAAAAAATAATATAATGGAGAAAATATAAAAGTTTCCTTAAATACATAAAACAAAATTTTTCTAGGTTTTTTGAAAAAATTCCTGTCAAACTTTCAAGTCGTTTTTGGGTGCCTTCCTGACATTTTTGGGCATGTATCTTGAAATAACTTTAGCTAGATCTTTCAATTCCCTTAGAATAGGTATATTATGAGCCCGAAACAGAGGTTTGTATCTCAAGTTATAGGCAAAATACTAAAATTGCACGTGTTGAAAGTCTAAACTGCAAAAACTTGTCAAAAACAAAATTTAAGCACATTTTCTCCCATTATTTTGTAAATCAATAATAAATAAAATATAAGTATAAATAATATAATTAAGAACACAAATAGCATAATTCAAGATAAGAAATATCACAAATAATTTAAATTTTACACACTTATCAATAACCACAATCACAATCAAAGCAAACAAAAAATACTAAAAAAAAGGAAGAAAACCTCAAGTTTTAGTGAGCCCCAAATATGACTTACATAAGCAAACGGAAAAAACAAAATCAAAGATAAGATAATCAATATATATGAGGTGACTCTCAAACATACCAGATTTAGTCAAAAGTTAGCTGGAGGATTCAACCGACGTAGACTTAATCCAAATGGTCAAGAAGAAAGTCTCGCTGAGAAGAGAATTATATTAAAGTCAAGCGGCCATCCAACAACAATGGATGGAATTTGGTGAGCTTCTCTATTAGGGCTTCTATATCAATAGAGTTTCAGGCCATTTCAAGGAAAACTAAACCATAAAGTTAAAAGAGGAGGGAAAAAGCTTTGGTTTAGTGTGTTTCTTCGCCAAAGGAGGAGGTTGAATGGTGGCAATATTATTGGAATGCAACTATGAAGGAGTCCTTAAAACCCTAAAACTTCCAGATAGATCAATGACCAATTTGTAACTTTTGAAATTGAGTGACCAAATTGTAAAATTACTAATAGTTGAATAGCTTTGGATGTAATTTACCCTATGATGAATAGTGACTTAATGACCACATCAAACTTTCGTTACCAAGTTAACAAGCCAATGACTTAAAATGATAACATTTGAATAATTCAATGTCTTAAACTATAATATTCTTATCAATTCTTATATGTAGTTTAACCCACTAAAATTTTACGTCCTTATCAATTCTTCCCTTCTAATAAAAAGCCAACTCGTCATCAAGTTAAGTTTATCTCTTTCAAGGTAGTCAATACTATACTGATGAATGTATCATTTTTATCTCAGTACCCGTATGTATAGATACGAGTGTTTTGATGCATCATTTTGAATTTTTTTATGTTTTTAATTTTTTTATATACACTTATAGCTTAATTTTAGTAATAATTATTATACATACATTCATATAAATATATTTAGATGCAAATATAAATTTTAACTTTATTAATTAGGATAAATAATTTAGTTTAAAATCATATTTTAATTTTAAATATAATTTGAGAAAAATTAAAATAATTAAGATTTAAAGAATTAAAAGTTGTTTAAAATACCAAAATTTGTACAAATCAGTTTTGACCATACTAATATGCACAAATATAAGTTATTATTGGTCTAAGCACAAACATACCAAAATTTTAATTAAAACATAACTTAAATTATTAGTATCGATTTAAAACCGAAATAATACGTACCAACCGATATACATTAATACCAATATTGACTATCAAGCTTTGAATTTTTTTTCAATAAACCCTGACCTTTTATTGTTAAATTTTCATTCTCCTTTTTGAACTCGTCCTATAATGCAATAGGTTTGATAAGCTTAATTTCTCCATTGATATATGCATCTTTTTGTTGTTATATAAAGTACTTTGAAATAAGATATATACCATTAAAGTTTTGTGTTATTTATAATATATATACATGTACATATATAATATGTATATATAATGACAGGGGAAATTTTATAATATAAAATTGAATAGATATTTTATTATGATACTAATTATTATCAATCTAGTGACTCGCTAGTCCGTCGGGTCATGACTCGCATTCTGTAGGAGTTTGTATATTCGTAGTATGGGCGAGCCCAATATGAGGACACGTAATATAATATATGGGTTTGTCTACATATGATATAAACCCTGTGTACGCGAACCCACTTCAAGTATACGTGTGTTAACTGTAAGATAGGGTACGTGTTATCATGCATAAAAACCTACTTAGCATGTCACATCTATAAACAGTGACCGTGTCATATAATATACAAAATTAATCCATATGAGAAGATATAAAAAAAACACTCAACATATTTATATTTAAATTGAGATAATTATTTATAAACCTTTTTTAAAAAATAGAAAAAATAGTCTTAAAGTAACACACCTCTTGATATTATATATAAATCAGGATTAAGTTCAATTCTTTAAATTCCAACAATGCTCTTCTGAGTTAGATCGTATACCGACTGCATTATCAAGTTATAAATATTACCATCAAAATAACATTGACACCTCATTGCCGGAAGGGATTGATTTGGAAAAGCTTTTAACAAAGAAATCTACTCTGCTCATTCATACTATTCCTATATTTGGCTAAGGTGAGCTATATGCTAAATGGGTGTGGGTTGAATTACCTTAGCCATAGTACAGAAGCTTATGTCTTTTTGCATGCATTGGAATAGCTTTTTGGATTATCTGATGTTTTCATGTCGTCTTTGTTAGAATTTTAAATAGTATCTAATATAAAATTAGAACCGTAAACCAGGATCTGTCATGTCAAATCATCAAGAATAAATCAAGAACAAAACTAGATGCGGAAGCGTACCTGAATCCATGGATTCCTTAAAACTTTTTTTTTTGGAACTTTGGGATTTGATCTTCCAAATTAGCACACAAGAAATTTAAAGAATATTTGCTCTCTCTTTCCTAATGATGGAATATTAGAAAAGATATCTTGTGTATAATTTGGGGATCATAACCCTAATATTTATAACATTGGCATATTAGTTCTAATCAAATTCTAACTAGCCCATCATTAATTAGAATTTGATTAGAAGAGTATCTACACATATTTGACCCATACTTTATTTAATAATTAAAAGCCCAATAAAATTCTAACCAAATTAGATCACTTTTAATTTGGGCTAACATATCATGATAGTAAATAATATGTAATTATCCTTATTATATATGTGATGTCCAAATTTTTCAACAATCTTCCACTTGGACCACATATATATACTGATTACTTTATAATTACATGTCATTATATAACCGTATGAGCTCAAAATTTTACTATCATATCCAAAAAGTATTCCGAACAATCTCGTCCATTAATTATGTTAACATAGAACCAATGTGACTTTCGTTACATATATCGTAACTAAATCCATCCATGATCACGTATATTAACACAACCAAATGACATAAATCAAGTATGGATGTGTAGCATTAAAATTACATGCAATATGATCTAAACATGTCTATTTCCAACTGGTCCTCTTTAGTGAGATCAAACCTTACCAAAATCAGAGTGTGAATAAACCAAATAAACTTTATTTCTGCAGAAAATAAACTTAATATCTTTAAACTGAAAATGTGTCTATAACATAAAAGCATTTAAAAAAAATACAAACTCCCACTAAAACCAAATATCCTTTAAATGACATTATACCCATATGAGCAATGTGCTCTTATAAAACCTTAGGGGTAGTTCCTTAGTAAACGGATCCACAATCATGGAGTTTTTCCTCATATGTTTTATAGACACCTAACAACTCTGAAGTTTTACTTTAACAACCAGGAACTTAAAGTCTATGTGTTTTGATTTTGATGTGCTCTTGTTGTTATTGGAATAAAAGACTGCAATTTGTTTTCACAATTTGCACCTTAGTGACAAAATCTTGTATCCACATTCCATCAAAATCAGAGTCTATATACCTGATGATCTCTAACTGATTAGACCTCCGATATGTGAGCACGTAATCTTTTGTTCTCTAAAAATACCTTATAACCCTTTTGGATGCTATCCAATGGTCCAAACCAGGGTTGCTTAAAATATCTGCCTAACATCCCAATAATATACACAATATTCCAATGTATACAAACCTGAATGTACATTAGATTTTTCATTGCTAAAATGTAAAAAAAAAAAAAAAATCTAATGTATTTTTGTAATCTCAAAATCATCCTGAGGGCATTGATTGAGACTATACTTATTATTGACAAGCAGTATGTCATTAACATATAAAACCAAATATAGAACCTTACTCCTACTAAACTTATGGTATATACGATTATCAATAAAATTCATCTCTAAACCGAATGAGATAATCATTTGGTAAAATTTGTAATATTATTGACGAGAAGTTTGCTTAAGCCCATAGATGAAATTCTTTGCAAATCATTAACTTTGCATCATTAGACACAAAGCTTTCTAATTGCACCATATAAATGTATGATCAATATTACCATTGAGAAACCATTAACTTAATATTCATCTGATGTAGTTTAATGTCAAAATATTCCATTAAAGCCATTATAACCCTTTCTCTATTGGACCTTTTTAATGACATTCATTCTTGAGGTTGTTGAGTTTGTTCTTCTAGAATAATTACCTCATCTTGAATAGGGAGTTGTTCAACATTGTCTTATTAAGGTTCTATATTCACTTCTTAATCAATGATAGGTATGAGAACCTAAACATCATCAAAAGTAATAGTAGGAACTGAGTTAGAATTCAATTCCTCCTTAAAAGCAATGTCTCTAACCTTATTTCTCCCTCCAAACTCAACATCCTAAAAGAATCTTGCAATTCTCATCTAAAAAATATTCCTAATTGTGGGATCATAAAACTCATAGCCCTTAAATCGCTTAGTATTTTCTTAACCCTTATACTTTATAGACATCAAAGAAGTCAGAAGTGATGTCATTTCAATATTATCGTTTTTAGCAAAACGTTTCTCAATTTCGTTAAGGAAACTTTGGCCTAAGTAATCTTTTTAGATTCTTTGCCCCTAAAGGCTTCTGAAATGTTGTACTTCATAATCATTAGACTTATGCAATTTGAACGATCCCACCTCTCAAAATCCCTTTTAACATAAGGGGTGTTTTCCGTAATGAGAGGTGCTGGCTGTTCTTCCCTTAGTGCAATGTTTATGTTCATACAACCAAACACTACAAGTAAGTGCCTTTTCCATTCATTGAAATTAGTCTCATTAAGCATGGATATAGAATTTATGTTAGCAGATATTGTGGTAGTAGAAGATGAATTAGCTGAATATAGAACAAAAAATAAGCTCACATCAATGTTCATAAGTAAACAATAAATTCAAGATACTGGCTAATCCCATCTCAAGATACCAAATACAATATTAATATCAAGTCTTTGGATAGTAATATTAACAGTAATCTGTAATCTTGTTGTAGCAATCAAACATTGACAATAAATTATGTCAAATAATGAATTAATCATTGGACTAACTTATTGCTCACATAAAATACCTTATAATTGTCACACGTTTATCATCACAGATGTTATTGAAATTCTGCCAAATATTAACTTACCTTTGGGTCAATTAATAAACGCATGAATCACAAAAACATATAATCATCTTAATATTTCAAATAAATTAATCTACACAAAATTAGATCACTTTTAATTTGGGCTAACATATCATGATAGTAAATAATAACATGTAATTATCTTTATTATATATGTGATGTCTAAATTTTCCAGCAGTTTTAGCCTAAAATGCCATGAATTTTGCTTCACCGGTTCTTATATTCGATGTAATCTAGATATCTTTTTTTTCTACTTTAACCAATTTTGAGGTTATATCAGTTTCAGAGTTGTTGGCAAATTGACATGCAGCTCTAAAAAGGAACACTTCAATCTCTAACAACGTGTCAATAGATGCAACACATACATATATATGTATATTTGTTGTTCAAGTTTTATGCAAATTGAAATATGCGAAAAAGGAGGAGCAAAATTTAAAGCTGTGAGACTGACAAACCAGACAGACTCTAAAGAAAAAAAAAACCAACATTTCAACCTCGATGTAACGAGTAAAATCACCTACATCTGGTTACATGTGAACCTATATTAACACTGCTAGTACGGCGCATGCATTTAGCTCTGCCTACTTTGTCTGCCGCCGGCCATGCTCGATGTTGGAGCCTTAAAAAATGACATTGTTGTGTAGTTCTCCTAAAATTATCGGATTCGAACCCTTTTGGTTATCCCTGTTTTGGCCCCATTTCCTGATCTGAATCTGAAGCATGCAGGTCCCAGCCAAGAAATCCAGTGACTGTGATGGATTCAATACATCCAAAACACCTTTCAAGGCCTTGAGTCTCACACAATCGGCCGCTTTCATCACCCTTTCTAGCCCTGCAAGTACACCCTTCAGCGCCACTTCAACTAAACCCTCCACCTGATGATTCCCCACCACCACCAGCAGCTCCTCATTCCTTATCCGCCTCGCCGTACGAACCAACTCAACCACTTTCCGATCAGCCATTGCCACTTGTTGCCTCTCCATTTCCCTTTCCACTTTCTCTTCTTCCAACTTTATCTTCACCCTCAACTGTTCTATCTTTCTCACTTGCTCCTCCGTCAACTCAGCCACACTCTTCCTCCTCATTGACTCAACTACACCGAATATCATAGACGGTTTCCAACCGGTTAACCATGAATAAGCATTCTCTAACTTACTTAACCAAACCGGACAATAAAACACAAGCACATCTTCATGTGCAGCTGCCCATTTAACAGTGTAATATTCTTTATAATGAGCAGTCAGTTTCGAAACCAAAGTTTGCTGCTCACTTTCACTTAAACCTTCCCTAGACACCCTTACTAACTGCTGTAAATACCCATCAAGTTGACATATCCACTTATCAAAAAACTCCGAGAACCGCTCACCGACCGGACTCTTCATTTCTAATAGAGATGATAATAGTATAATACAAACTCAAAGTGACAGTAAAAAAACACAGATGGCTAATAGTATAAGAAGGGGGATGACATGGGTGGACTGTGTGTCAATTTACACTGAGCTTTTTAAAAAAACTAATAATGGGGGTGGGATTCAATTCAAGCTTTGACTAAGGTAGCTTGAAGGGGGGTTGAAGAGTCATGCATGCGTATCACCAGCTGGTGCTGATGTTGTTGTGTGGATAAACGTGTCGACATGGGAAACAATCTTGGTTCAACGTGGAACTCATTCACGCTTGTTTTCACCCTCCCCCTTCACATTTTTGCATACGGGCTTTTTTTTTCTTTCTTTTTTTTGGTGCTTAGATGAGAAAAATCTTGTTTATCACCAGCTAGCTTTGTTTGTTTGTTTGTTTTTCCTTTTTTGGTGCTTACATGCTTGGTTTCTGGAAACGAGGAAATCATTTCTCCATGCCAAAACACGTTCATCTACCAATTGCTTCCCCATTTTTTTCAAGCATTTTTATTTTTATCATAAGAAAAATGGTGTTAATTAATGGGTGAGTTTACTGTGATTATATTGATTGTTTCCTGTAATTTTAAAGGACATACAAAATAAAATAATTTATATTTTTTTAATTTTAAAAGACATATAAAATAAAATAATTTATATTTGTATAATTTTATATCATCATTTATTCATTGATATAGACCAAATATTGAAAAAAATATATCAGTTTTTTTTATCTTCCTTTTTAAATTGCATGTTTAGTCTTGTAAACCGTACGACTTTAGATAATTTTTTTGTTTTAAATACGCTTGAGATAATTTATCTTTCGCAAAATGAGAATTCTCGTAGAATTTCTCTAAGGCATTGAAATATAACGGAAACAAACTTGAAAAAAAAACAACGAAGAATAGAAAAGTCAAAAGAAAGATAACACACACCAACTGTTTGGATAAACAACTATGAATGGAATGAATGAAGTGATTACAAATGAAGCAAGAGGCCTCTATTTATAATTGAGCTCCCCTAGAACTAACGGTACAGATTGAGTTACATCCATAGTCGGGATTAGAGCTTATCTACAATTGAGAGTCGCAAGTGATTTAAACCGTATACAATTTTAGGATTTACATTATTTATCCTGATAGCTCTAGTTTTACTGGAGTATTTCACCGAACCACCAAAGTTTTAAGTAGATAGGCTTTTTCATTGGTTCCACGAATCGAATCAGTTCATGTGGGTCACATTAACCTCATTTAATAAATTAACTTCTATGAAACGTTCTGTGCACAATAACCACGAGCTTTAATCTGCTAACATTAAAACTCAATACTAGAAAGACGACAAGGGAGCCATAAACATTTGTTTCCATTTGAGGCATGCTTGGCATGAAAAATATTTTAGGCTTTTTTTTATTTGAATATAGCAAATAAAATATTTATTAAACCATATAACTCTAAAATTATTTTTTAAAATATATATCTCAATACTCAGAATTATTTGTTAAATATCAGGAGAAAACTATTTATGTACATTACGAAGAGCTCAATCCTTGTGTAATCTTCATAAAATCCATGTGATGTTATTATTTATTAGCTCAAACAACTTATTAATAAAATGATTTCGACACTCGTAGATATCGAGATCCTCTTTTATAAATACCACATTCAACTTCTTTTTATTTTCACGAAAAGAATCCTCTTCACAAAACCTTTCAAACTCTCTCATTTTACGAAAGGAAAAAAAATCTAGATTTTATATTTATTTTGCTTTAATGTTTCAAGAATAAATATATATATGTTTCACGATGTTCTAGACAAGCCTCCGGACTATGAGTTTACTATTTTCCCCCAAAAAACCCCTTATGTTCAATATCAAATGTTTCGCTATTCTAGCAAGCAATATCATCTTTTCAATAAATTGTATGGTCACGATGCTTAGACCACCTATTAAAATATCAAATGTTAATAATAATATCAAACATTTAGAATGAATCTAATTTTACCTTTAGCAAAAGGGAAACTGAGATTCTCAAAGATGATAGGTGTTATTCATGAAAATCGATACCACACTCACGAGTGTAAAATAAAAAAAAGTAACTATTTACTTCCTTAGCGTTCAATATAAGCAATTTTGCATACCTCAACTATATGTTCAGTTGTCTTGAAATTAAATAAAAATTAGAGATACATGAAATGAACTAAGTTGTCAAACTTTTCTAGTCTCAACACACTTCCGATCAATTGAAGAATGTAAACTTTAGCGTGATATTAAATATTGTCAGGAGGTGGATTTTTTTAGAGATACTCGAAATAGTTGTTCAACCATATTAACCTAATTCAAATCCCACCAAAGCTAAACTTATAGTTGACCTATTTCAAATGCTGCAACAAACACCTCTGATAGATTGCACTCAAAAATTCTCATTAATGGATGCTCATTAACTGAAAGATTTGTCAATAACGCTACATCATTCAACATATGGGAGATAAAACTTATGGGTCTCTTTGATAATGAATGATCAACTGGTGACGCTATGTTATTTCCATAGCCATTAGAGAATACTTCAATGTTGTTGCATTCTGAGCAGCATGTCCTTTCGATCTCAACAAACGGACAACTTTATTGGAATGCTTCAAATTTTGGATTTAGAAAAGAATATATTAGGTAGGTAGGATAGTATAGAAGGAAGATTAAGGTTTTCTATGAAAAAATAAACAAGTAACATATTATATTTATAAATTTTAAAATTAGGGTTCCATTAATGTTTTTAATAGGAATCTTGACATTCATAAAGATAAAAGTCAATTTAAATTGTCATGATCTTTTCGTTTTCACGTATCATTATAATTTATGTTTTTATTTTTAATTTTACAAACGACCTCGATAGCGATGGATATCAAAATCTCATTAAATATTATTCATAGCCATTACAAAATACATACACGATTACTATTTAAAATTTAAAAATTTTACGAGAAGTTTCACTAATCATACTATAATCATCGGTCTTATTCCAACGAGGCTAAAAAAAATTAATGGTTCAATACATATAACAAAACTCGACACTCATAAAAAAATATATTTTGAGAATTAACTCAAATTTTCATGAGCACCAAGGGGGCCTTTCCCTCTCCCAAATTTTGAAAAATTGTTGTTAGGCCCTTCAAAATTTATAAAAAAAATTAATTAGGTCCCTAAAATTTTATAAATTATCATTAAATCTCTTAAAAAAATTTAAATTTTAACTATCCTTTCAAAAAATTTAAAATTCTTATTAAACCCTTCAATTTTTAAAAAGAAATAAATTAAATCTCTTAAAATTTTTAAAAATTCTTATTAAGTCATCCAAAAGTTTTAAAATTTTAATTAAACCTTTAAAAATTTTAATTATATCCCAAAAGTTAACATCAAGATCCGTCACTACTTGTAAACTTACCTATTTTGATATATTTTTTTTATGTTAGATTTAAAAAAAACTTTATGGTAAAAGCAAAATACAATTAGTGTAAAGATAGACGTGGCACTTGGCAAAGACTGGCATTTGATTTTAACCATGTTTGCATGGGCTCGGGCACGTGGGGTGTGTGAGTTGTTCTTGTGGGTGAGTCATAGTGTTATTTTCCACGTGTCTATGCATATTTAATAATAATATATTTATAAAAAAAAAAAAAAAACACCCACACACATGCACATACACACAATACATGAATTACAAATGTTTACCATCTAATAACCTTTACTAATGTTTGATATCAGAGGTTGGTCCAATTTCATTGATTTTGAAAGTTCAAATTAATCAAACTTCAACGAAAAACAACCCATGTGATGTGATATTCAAATAAACATGTACCATATAAAAGGTTTGAAAATTTCCAATCACATGTAATATCTTATCTATTATGCTACCTCAACATTACTACACGTACAAAATGATATAATTTGACCCACAAAATTGATCCGCCTAAATCTTTAAAAAAAATCCAAATACAAAAGTGAGTATAAGTCTTTGTATTTTTTACAAATTTAAATTTAATCTTTATATTTTTATTTTTAAAAATTTAATCTTTTTATTGTAATAAACTTGAATTTAACAATATTAAATTTTAAAATTCGAAAAATAGATAAGCAAAATTCCTAAAAATAAAAGTACATGACTAAATTTTAAATTTATAAGAAATCCCAGAAGTTATGACATATTTTAACTAGTATAAAATTTATCCATCTAATTCACTCAAACTATTTTTCAAGTATTAAGAAATTTAATACTTCTTAAATAAAATTTTAAGTTCGAATTTATGGATAAAGGAAATAGCATTAAGAGATCTTTATTCTAATCAGGGCATTCTAATCAGGGCCAATTTGGTATTACTTCTAGGAACTACTTTTGGGACAAAAACATTCCTAAACAAGCTGCTATTTGAGAGAAAACAATAATTTCCCCAAATCAAAAATTGATTCAAAAGCACATTTTTCAAAAGTTAAAAATTTTAACTTATCTGAAAAAATGTTTTTTCCCAAAAAGTAGTTATAAAAAAACAACTTACAATATTCAACCTAATTCCAACTTGGATTATTAACTGCCCAATATAATTAGCAAACACAAATGTAAGAAAAGGTAAAAATATTCGAAAAGAACCGGAAAGTTAAAATGTTATAATACTACAAGTAAGCACAATCTATATCTATAACGAATCTTGGGCTCCTCTCCAAGTGAGTATTCATTGATACTGGGAATCACTTTGGTTGTCATATAACGGAAGCCATTAGCCATTTCCATAATTGGTAACCACATTGGCAAATATTGCTTTAAAACAAGAAATTCAGAAACAGAACAAAACCCCCAACATGTGCAAACTATTTTGCTTTGCTCTTTATAAGGTTTTCTACAGTTTGACCAGTCATCAGTCAGAAATTTTGCAAGGCAAAGGACCACATAAAAAAAGGGGTTTATTTCAATCTCAGGGTTTGTATTTTGTAATAATGACAACACAGGACCGCAATCGTTAATGTCACAACAATGTGTTGTATAATTGTCTAATCCCAGCAAAATCCAGTGGCTAATCCGAACAGAGTCGTCATCAACGAACCATGAATTAGATGTTCTAAAAAGTATATTTGTTTCAGTCAATATCTATGAGTTCTCCTTTCAATCATCTTCGGCTTGTATAATAACAACACGCCATTAGACAACCATTTGGAACTTTACAATTGATGTTTGCGTGATTTGGCAAGAAATGCAGTGTCTGATAATTGTATAAAGATGTTTACTAGTGCCTTTCATTTTCATCAAATGTTTATACAGATGAGATACATAACTTGCAAGTGACCATAATCATTCATGTCTTGATTGATAACTTAGTGTATTAATATAAGAAAAAGCTTAATTATTACATAACTATTAACATGATTTGTTGTAAATAAAAAACCATTGGTATAAAATTACACTTGGAATTAGAAAGTCGAGTAAAACTGTAAAAATATAAATAATAATAATACAACCTTCAAAATGCTCAAAGCAAATCATACGCAAGTGGCTAAAAATTAGCTGGTGAAAATAGTTTATTTCTAACTCATATACTATACTCGTACCAAATAAGATTTAGATTTTGGTTAGCATTTGTCTCCATGCCAACAAGATTAAAATATAGTCCCCTACTTTAAATCGAGACTTTTAAATTCTTAGAAATAAAAATAGAAAGATTAAATTCCAAGGAATTGCAGCATATTTTAACCTACTAACAAATATAGGTTACCTTCCTTGCACACAAATTTTCATCGTACTTTTACATCATCCAAGACTTTGAAAAACTTAGAAGGTCAGAATAAGTTCATATCTCAAATTAGACCATCAGAAGGTAAAAACTGGAAAGTGTGAACTCATTTATATCAGCAGCAAATACTAAACTCAGCTGGTTACAATTTGAGATTAAGGCTTTTTGAACATCCTTGCCATAATTGCAAATGATACTGCTTCAAAATCAAACAGAAAATTGCATAGAAATTTTCATGCTTTATGCTAATGCAAGCTTCAAAGACCATAAAAGTAAAAATATATCAATATATCATAGAGATTCATTTCACAATAAAGTTGATGGGAATGTACAAGCCAGAAACCAAATTGCCAATATTAGTAGAAATCTGTATTCAATTTCTCCGTATTCTACTATGTCCATCTCGATACAACAACAAATCATATATATATATTAAGTCATCTAAGTAGCACAACAAAAACGAGAACATATACGAAAGATGAACAAAAAAGCAACTCTTTATGATACACAAGAAGAAAAAAGAGAAAAAAAGCGTACCCTTTATATTTCCCTTCTTCCCCTTTCTCTTCTATTCAGTATCCGAAGGTAAATATGATGATGAAGTAGCAGGTGAAGCTGCTGCAGAAGATTGTGATTCCTCCACCATTAATTTCTTTAACCCGGGTTTCAATTCCCTGTTACAAAAATCCTCATACTCTCCTCGTTCCCCTCCTTTCTTCTTCACTTCCACAACGACTAATGAAGGGGTTAATTCGAATATCTCAGCGGCAATCGATAATGGACCTTTAGCTCCTTCTCTAGAACCCTCCAAGCTCACTCTACAATCCTTTTTCCTCACTGTAAAGCTAACAACCTTGGCTATCTCCTCCAATTTCGATATGATTGTCGAAACCGGTGCCCCTGAAACGAACCGGGAACCTTCTTCTCCTTCCTCGAACAACCCGGATAGGTTGAAACCTGGGGAGAAAGAAATAAGGTCGAACGCGTTTAAACTAGCTGGCCTTGGCAATGTGCCAACTCGTTTCCTCGTTTCCAACTCTGTTTCTGACTCAGACATTGATGATTGGTCTGAACATGACCCAACATCATTATCATCGTCTTCGACACTGCATAACTTATCATCTTCGATGTAGAACTTAATATGTTTAAACCCCTTTTTGAACCAGCGTTTCTCCATGATTTCTGGAATCGTAATTCTTGTCTCCGGGTTGGTGTCTAGGAGTTTGGTGAGTAGCCGAATTAACTCGGGTGAAAACCATCTCGGACACCTAAACTCACCCTTGTAAATCTTCTTGTACATAGCCATAATGTTCTGATCTTGAAATGGTAAATACCCTGCCATTAGAACAAATAAAATCACTCCACAAGACCAGATATCTACTTTCGCCGCATCGTATCCTTTCCTCGCCAAAACTTCCGGCGCAACATAAGCTGGGGTTCCACAAAACGTGTGAAACAAACCGTCTTGCCGGATCTGATCCGATACAGCACTCAACCCGAAATCAGAGACTTTCAAGTCCCCATTTTCATCGAGAAGTAGATTTTCAGGTTTCAGGTCACGGTGGTAAACGCCACGCGCGTGGCAAAAATGAACGGCCGATATTAATTGCTGGAAATACTTCCTAGCAACATCTTCTTTTAATCGCCCTTTAGCCACTTTATTGAACAGTTCACCACCACGAACGTATTCCATAACGAAGTAGATCTTGGACTTAGTAGCCATGACTTCGAATAATTGCACGATGTTCGGGTGGCGAACGCGGCGGAGAATAGAGATTTCGCGCTTGATGTGAGCGATTAAACCACTCTTGAGAATCTTTTCCTTGTCGATCACTTTGATGGCTACGCTATCACCGGATTTGACGTTACGGGCGTGGTAGACTTTAGCGAAAGTGCCATGGCCGAGGAGCTTGCCGACCTCGTAGCGTCCTAAGAGAAGAGTTTGGCCATTGTTGGCGTCTTTCTTTGATGAGGTTGCGGCGTTGGACTTGGAGGTGGAATCCATTGTCGTAGATGATTAGGGTTTTTGCTTATTTGAGAGAAAAATGGGAAATTTGATTGATTATTGATTGGCCATTAGAAGGCCTGAAGGGACTTTTTGTTGTTGTTTTTGTTGTGTGTATAGGTGTGCTTTGTTGAGAGGCTAAGTGAGTAGCTTAAAGACATTGAATTTGTTACCTGGTTAGGGAAAGCAGATGCTTTTATTTTGGAAGGGAATATACTGTCTGCATTTATATTTATATATATATATATAATCTTTTATTAGTTTTATTCATAAAGTTAAAAAAAATCACATTTTCCATAAAAAAATCATATATTAATTTAGAGATCACAACGGCCGAATATCTATAATTGTTTTAATTATTGGAATTTTAATAGATATCTTTTTTGAAAATTTAAATTTATTTATGTATACTATTTAAAAGCATTTTATTGGGTTATCACTCTCAATCGGATAATTTAGCTAGAAAATTACAATAATACCCATCTATAATTAAAATAAATTAAAATATGCATATAGTAAGATTTTATCTTGTAATAAATGATGTCTTTTATAAATTTTCTTTTGAAAATCTTTTATATATTTCTATTTTAATATGCACCAACTTATTATCTCCATTAATTATATATATTAATAATATTGTTAATTTAGTTAATGTCATAAGTCAACTCGATACTAACTCATCATTGTTGACAAAACCATGATAACTAATTGTAGTGCATTTAGTATTATTTATCTGATGTATTTATGTATTTGAATTTTATTTTACACACAATTTATTTTTTAATTTTAATATCGTACATCTTTTATGTGTTATTATGATTAATTATTCAATTTCTTTATCTAAATTAAATTAAATATTATTATTTGTGTTAAATTTATCTAAAATTTGAATTCGTTTATTATCTACAAATTATCTAAGTATTACTATCTAAATTCAAATTCGAATGAGATTCTATTATCTATTGAATTTTTAAATTCGTAAAAAAAATCAATTTAAAAAAATATCTAAATTGGCAAAATTTTAAATTTGAATCCGCTAAAATTATTTTTTATATAATCAAAATTATAAGTATTTTTTAACAAGCTAATTAGATATCTATATTGAAATATTGTTGACAATATAACCAAATTCTGATTTAAAGATCATGAATATCGCATATATATCTGAAAATTCCTTTGAAACAAAATAGGAGAAAAAACAAGATAGTTATTATGATAAACTTGATTTGATAATTTACTTATTTAAGGCGTAAGATTTATTGTCTTGGTATTTTTTTAAATATATATAATTAAAATTTTCATATATATTTTAAGACTTTTAATTTTTTTGTTAAATTTTGAGAAGGACCAACGTATACAATTTCAAAACTACCAATGATCAAAAGAATATTTACATCAATTTATTTTTCGAGTTTTAAATTATTCGATTTATAAAATTCAATTTCACTCTAACTCGAAATACTTAATTACATATTAAAATTAATTTGAAAAATCAAATAAAAATAACTCAAATTAAATCGAGTTAAAATCATCCATCTAAATCTACATTTGTTATCCCAATAAACAATACCTTAAAATTTAAATAATAAGTATTTAAAATATTTATCTACATTAATTCTAGATTTATAACATATAATAATTTTAAAATTCGAATCTAAATATTTATCCCCATTCATTTTGTAAACAAATATAAATTTTTTTAATTTAAAATTTATTTATTTATTTATTTATTTCACTGCCACCACTTGAATTATTTAAATCACTAATCATTCATTTGTGGAAAAGTCTTCAAATTTATTATCCACTGCCTTTTATGTTGGAAATTAATAAAAATATTTAAAGGTTTTATTTTAACATTATATTCTCCAGGTAGCTAGGGGCTAAAAGGGTCCCACCCCATAGAAAATTTTCTATTTAAATATTTTAAAATTCTAAATTAATAAAAACAAAATTATATTTTAACTTTTAAAAATAATAAATATTTAATTTAATTTTTAAAAATTATTAAGATATAAATCATTAAAATTATAAAATTATATTTTTACCATTATAAAAATTATAATTTAATTTTGACTATTTAAAAAAATTTTCTAACTTCAACAATGATATTTTCTAGCATAAACTCTAAAAAGACAACATGGAATACAAAGTCAATACAAAGTGCCAACAAAATATGCTCTACATTCCTTTTTCTTTTTTCTTTTTTACTGTCTTTTAGCCCTTTTTTTTGTACGAATACGTAAAGAAATTGAATGAATTGTGTTAGGGTGCAATGATATTTTTATAGAAAACATTCTTTTCAAAAAAGCAAAGCAAGATTTAGAGCCGAAATCTCAATTTTTTGTTAGAAGAGTCGGAATTTAATTGTTTATTTTTTATGATGGTTAAAATATAATTTTATCATTTTAGTAATTTATATTTTTGTAATTTTTTTGAATGATTAAATCAAAATTTTTATTATAAGAGTTAAGGTGTTATTTTATCATATATTAATTTAAAATTCTAGAAATTTTAAAAGGCTAAAAAAATCCCATTTTGAGAGGGCTGGAGCCCTCGGGTAGATTCGAGTAGAAAAAATATTTTTTTATTATTTCTTTGGTAATTGAATTGAATTATTAGAGTTATTTGATTTTTCAAATCAATTTAAATAAGTAATTCAATTTAGTTTTTTTAGTTCGACTGGAATTGAATTTATATAACTCTTCAAAACAAATAAATTGCTGTAAATACCTTTTAGATCCCTGTTATTTTAAAAATTGTTCAAATTAATCCTTCTCAAAAATTGTGAAAAAAATTCTTAAAAAATCTTTAAAAAACTTTAAATTATAAAAATATTTTACTATTTACCAAATCAAGTTTTATCCTATTAAAGTATATTGTTTTTTTCCTCTTATTTGGCTTTGAAAGAGTTTTCAAATACATATAATATCAAATTTACGTGTTCTAGCTTGAAATTTAGTCATATTGTTAACAAGAATTTAATTTAGTATGTTTAAAAAAGTTTAATTAACTTGAATAAATTTATTCAACTGAAGTCAAATCAAATTTAATTTTATACAACTCACTTCAAAACAATTTCAATTTGACTTAATATAATAAAATATGACCCATCAACTCAACTGCTTCAATTTTTTTTAACCCTATCTCTATAACATAAATTATGTTTTTGAAAAGAGATGTGAAAACCGAAAACCTTACCTAAGATCAAAATATTTGAGAGGAGAATGGGTCACAAGATTCTCTCAACAATGGTTAAATGTGTCCCTTTTTCATTACATAATGACCTTCGGTATAGAAGATGCGATAATTCGAGAGAGGATGTTTTGCATTGCCTTTTCTCTAACAAGGTATTGATGATAATTTACTTAATGCCTCTTTTTCCCAGGCCATTGATTGGATGAAATTCGCAATACAAAAGCTTGACAAGGAGGCTTTCACAAGGCTTTTGGTGGTCCTTTGGCAGCTTTGGAATGCTCAGAACATGGAGCTCTATCAAGGAAATGTCATGGTTCCACAAGATGCTCTTTTCTAAGCTTGGACACTCCAGAAAAACTTCAGAATTCATAATCGTATTCAAGCACCCCTTTTGCCTAGAAGACCAAAGGTGGTGAAATAGGAAGCACCTATTGGTGAGCAGCTCAAGCTTTACGTTGATGCGACATAGTGAACATATTAGCAACTATGGGAGCAATCATGTGGGATGAGGATGCCATGTTCGTATGGGTTGCACGCGTCAACTTGAGGGATCTTTTGATAGGCTGAGATCGTGGCCATTGCTACTTTGGGAGCTCTTTGTCTAGCTAAGGAGCATGGCTTCCACCGTATCATTTTTTAGTCCGATTGTTTTCTTAACAATCGCTCTTTAGATTTGTCATTGTTGAAACCCATAGATTGTGTGCTAGCTTTCATTCCATTATTTTCCGGTATGTTCATAAGTCCGACCATTGGGATTATACATAAGTTAGCCCGATTGGCTTTTGATGAAAACATGGATTTTTATTTTAATTTGGACTATTCTTGATTTATATTAGGGGACAGTTTATTACTTAATGATATTTTACTCTTGTTTAAGTACTTTATATATATTTTACGTACATGTTTAAAATTTGTAACTGTCCTTCTCAATAATATCATTTTCAAAACTCAAATTTGCATTCTCCCTTTAATAATATTTTACCCTAATTTCCTTAATAAGCTTCTTTTTTTTTTTCTCTTTAGAAGTTTCTTTTTATGATAAAACACAATTTTTTTATAATTTTATTTAAATTATCAATGTGAAACGTATTATGTATGTTAATAATATGGTTTTTTTTTTTAATTATTGTTGCGATCGGATAAGGAAAAAAAAAAAAAAGAGAAATGGAAAGAGAGAGTAGAATGGGAGGAATCTACGTGGGAAAATTAAAGAAAGAGGCGGGTGAGATATAAACCGGTGACAGCTCAACAACAATTCGAGTCGACAGAACAGACACAGCGATTTCAAGGTTGAAGAGTGCTGCAAGTGGGGAGAGCGTGTTATATGATTGTTGTCTATCTCACTTTATGTTGCACATTGCATTCCAACACCCATCTCTTTTCAAACCTAATCTTCTTCCTTACCAACCTGCTGAAACAGGAATGCTCACCATTTTCCTTAATTATGCTTACGTGGATACGTGCACTACACGCTGCCATGCCATTTCCCCCCTTCTTAATGAATTCAACAGGTTTTATTTTAAACTTCAAATAAATCTTTTTTATTAAATTTAATATTCAAATAATTTTAAATTGAATCAAGGTGTAGCTATGGGCTGGCAGGCCCCTAAAATGAAAAAATTATCATTTAGACTTTTGAAAATTTTTAAAATTTTAAATTAGCAAAGATAAAATTACACTTTAGTCCCCTAAAGATGATAAAAATTTAATTTAATCCTTTAAAAATTATAAATATATAGACTATTAAAATGATGAAATTATATTTTTATTGTTGTAAAAATTAAAATTTAATTTTGACCCATTAAAAAAATAAAAAAACTCTGAATCCAACCTTTGATCAAATTTTTAGCCATTAAAAATTGAAGTTTAAAAATTTGATGGAATAGAAAAATTCATGTTGGCTAATACTAAGTTTCAGCCTGAAGTTTTAGGAATTATGGAATAAATACTTCAAATATAAAGACTTTAATAAATGCTATTATATATAAAACTGGTTAAAACTATAAACTGGAATCAAGAATTAAACTATTACGGCACAAGCTATGAGTTAATTAATTAAGGATTTAGAGATCAACACATTTTAATTGGTGAATATACTTAGGAGGTCCCTCTAGTAATTTAGTCTTTGTATTATTAAAAATATCAAATAATGTGAAGTTGGAATAAAGTTAACAATTTAAAAAACATCATTTATTGTTTATTAAAGTTAAAAAATTTTAAAAATTTTATGGTACCATAACTGAAAATTTTTGTTTAAAATTAAACTGCAATTGAAAAAAATAATTTTCAAGACATTTTTTATACATTAAATGCCAATTCTATTACTTGGGACTCATTTTATTATTTTTTGTAGTATAAGAAATAAATTGACTCATTTAATAATAGATAAATAAATTTGATCCAATCCCTATAATATATGGACCTAGTCTTAAGTGCTTTAACCCATTCTAATTGCGCATGATTGATCTCCATCCTACGACCTTCGCCATTACCAATTAAAAGCTTTATTGACTGTATAAAATTAAGGCTTAATGATAAATTTGGCCACTAACATTTGCATGTTTTGTCAAAATTGCCCTAATTGTATTCTTAAGCCCTTTTTTTTTTTTGTCATCAACTTTTGTTCTCTTTTTCAAATTGCTTTTTTTAACAGATTTGATGAAAGTACCGTTAAAAAAGTTAACGGGATGATATGGAATTTCATACGTGGAATAATTTTAATGAGAGATAATTTATTACTTAGATAACCCAATAAAATAATTACATGTGGAAAATAATAAAATAAAAAAATAATTCAGGATGTAACACCTCTTACCCGTATTCAACGCCAGAATAGGGTATGATGCATTACCGGACTTACACCACAAACAATCATACAAATCGAGCCATAAATTTGCGTCCAAATTAAAACCATTCACATTCAATCATAAAGTTCCTAGTACGAGCCTACGAGACCGAAAACATACTTTGGAAGTGGTTCGGGACTAAATCGACAACTCGAGAAAATTTTACAAAACTTGGAAAAATTTTCCACTAAACAAGGGTCACGCGCCCGTGTGGATATGAGGCACGCCCATGTGGGCAGGTCGTGTGGCTATACATGCCCACGTAACTCTCTTTTTTGCAATGCATAAACAAATTAATGTCACACAACCAAGTCACAAGCCCATGTTCGAGGTCGTGTCGTCCACATGGCTGAGACACATGCCCGTGTCTATACCCGTGTGCTTAATTCTGAGCATTCTGTTTCTCAAAAATTAAGGTGCAAGGGACACATGGCCAGGACACATGCCCATGGGGCAGACCGTGTGTCACACACAGCCTAGACACACGCCCATGTTTCTACCCGTGTGGACAAAATAAAGGCTATTTACCAAGCCATTTGCCACCCTTATTAGCAAAAACCCTTTCACAACTTTGATGTCATATAACATAGCACATTCGAATAATCAAACATCCACAATTATGACCAACACATACTAATACAATAGCAACATCTATCATACTCACAACATTTATTATGCCCTAAATCAATCATGCAAATTTAACATTCATTAAGCCACAATTTACTACTTTCAAGACACATAATTGTGTACAAATTTATCATCTCATCAATATATCACATCTCTAAACATTTCACATTCATGCTATGAATCACATTCCATCATTCACTAAGCATACCATGACCATATCACCAAAGACATTGGCACATTTATGAATATACTTAGGCTTACAACCATGTTAGTCAAAATAAGCCAATTTACATGGCCAAATATCAAATCAAGCCAATACATTGAATAAAATCATAATGCCACATATAACAAAATGACCAAGTCCCTATACGTGCCATACTTCTAAAATACTAAGATCATCAATACCCAAAAATGAGAGTTTGATAGTGTGATTCGAATATCCGACGATCTCCGATCCGAGTTAGCTTGACGACACTATAAAACATGGAAAATAAACGGAGTAAGCTATATAGCTTAGTAAGCTCGTATGCAAGAAATAAGCAACCTTACCATGCATATAACATTCAAATAATATAACATAATTAAATGTAAATTTACCATAGTATCATAATTCATTCCATCACAAAACTTACCTCATTTTCATCATTTCAAGCATTTAATAAACATAAGCTTTACGTACATACCTGAACCGTCTCGAAATGAACTTACACATATTCTTATCTTTGACATACTCGTGAACCACTCGGAATAATAATGTCGGATACTCGGGATTTTTGCACACTAAGTGCCATATACGTAGCCAATGCTACCTAAATCTCATATCACATAATCGCTTGCTCTCGAGCTATAGACGGGCTTGCTCACACAAGCTGTCAGTCGAGACGTAGCTACGCGGTGCTGCTCACTCAAGTTGTCAAGTATCCGCAACATATGCTGGTATACTCAGCCACCGGTAGGACGTACAAGACCAGCACCCGGATCATATAATCACATAACACATAATGACCCTAGTGACATGTCACTTGTATCCTAATCTATTCCTAAGGTTCAACGGGACTTCTCACTTGCCGAATCATCGTCGAACTCGTTCGTAGAATTATACTCATTCACATAATCAAACATACAATTCATGCAATATTAAAGCATTTGAGTACAATTATTCTAAAGCGTATTTTTAACATACGAACTTACCTCGGTATAAAATGGCTAATAGTTCGTTTTAGTCCACAATCTTATTCTTTCCCTGGTCTAGGTCAGAACTTCTTCTTTCTTGATCTATAATATCAAATTTAACTCATTCAATCATCACACTATTCAATTTAATCCCAAAAACACCTTATGACAAAAATTACATTTTTGCCCTTAACTTTTTAACTTTTTTACATTTTAGTCCCTAGGCTCGTAAAATGATTTTCATTCAATTTCATCACACCCAAGCCTAGCCGAACCTATTCCTTGCTCATAACAGCCCACATTTTTCATTTATTCACATTTTACACACATTTTACAACTTTTACAATTAGTTCCATATTTGACATTTTCATAAAAAATCACTTAGTAAATGTTGTTTATCTGACATCAAACATGCATTTTCTACCATTAAACATCAAAATACACAAATATTTAACATGAGTAAAATTTTAGACTTTGATTTTCTTTCAAATTAGTCCTTGAAATAGCTAAATCAAGTTACAACATTCACAAAAACATAAAAATCATTAAAAATGGGACAAAAACGGACTTACAATCGAGCTTGGAAGCTTGGAGAAAACCCTAGATATGGAGACTCTTCAATTTTTGGCTAAGGGGACTAAATTGATGAAGATGACATCTTTTATTTGTTAATTTTTGTCTTTATTTACCAAATGACTAAAATGTCCTTCACCTAAAACTTTGAAATTTTATCTAACCATGTCCATTTTTGTCCATATTGAAATATAATGGTCTAATTACTATTTAAGGGCCTCCAATTTAAAATTTCATTACAATTAGGCACCTTTAACATAGAGAACTCAAGTTTTGCACCTATTGCAATTTAATCCTTCTGGTCAAATTGGACACTTAATCGATAAAATTTCTTAATGAAATTTTCACACAATCATTCCATCATACTGTAGACCTTAAAGAAATAATAAAAATAAATATTTCTACTTCGAATTTGTGGTCCTAAAACCACTGTTCTGATTTGACCCTAAAACGGGCTGTCACACAGGAAATTTTAAAAAATTCTTAATTGAAAGGAAATAAATGTAATTATATAAAAAAAAGTTCCAAAATGAATGCATGCATTTAGTATTTTTGATTTGATTTATTAATTATCTTTATGAAACCTTTTAGTAAACAAACATATGCATTTATTTTTTAAACTTTTTTTAGATAATTATATTTATTTTATTTAAATTAAGAGTTTTTTAATTTCATATATGATTTATTTATTTTATTATTTTTCACATGTAATTATCTTATTGGGTTACCTAAGTAATAAATTACATCTCATTAAAAATCTTCTACATCATCCACATTAGTTTTTTTAACGGTACTTTCATAAAATCTGTTAGAAATATCAGTTTGAAAATAAAAACAAACAACAAAGGTTGATGACCCAAAAAGACTCAAAAATACAATCGGACCATTTTGACAAAATATGTAAATATTAGTGGCCAAATTTAATCTCATATTTTTCTGTAACCGATTATTATTTAAATAAGCGTGACATGTGCTGAGATTTCAAAATGAAGCTGCAGATTGTTTGGCCAAAATAGCCATTCATCTTGCTAGTTTATAATTATTTGTTGCTCCTTTAAATGCAATGAAGAACATTTTGTTAGAGAATCGTAATAAAGCTTTGATTTTATAATGAAATCAGTGATTATAATCGCATAAATTACAATTTATTTTCTATCAAAAAATAGGCGTGACCAGTAAGATATCATTGACTTTTTCTTATACAAAATAATTATAATTAATTAAAAGTCGGAGAGGAACTTGTGAAGAAACAAATAAATAAGAGAAATGTCATTAGGGATACAGTGAAATTAATTAAGATATTAATTTATTTAAGTTGAATAAAATCACTCAAAATAAAAGTAAATATTAAAGGATAAGTGGACCACATGAATAAATATAGCTGGTATTGTATTTTTTATGGTTGCACTTAATCATATGGCGAGGTACATGAATAAGTACACCTAGCCCATCTGGCATTGGGGGGCGATAAATATAAAAGAGGATTTTTTTTTTCCGATTGAATGTTAATTTGATTAATATGAGTATTGTTGTCAATATAAGAGGGCGCGGGTTAAATTACATTGAAGCATATTATCCTCTTATTTAAGGGTTGATGAGGGGTTATGAGTAATTTTAGGCATTGTATCAAAAATGGTGGATATAATAAGAACCTATAATGAGATTAGAGATGCCCATGAATTGGGTTAGGCCCACTTGCTAGGCCCAAAAAATGGGCCTAAAATTTTGCCAAAACCCAACCCGTATGTATTAAATTTTTTATATAATTTTTAAAAAAATTAATACATCAAAAATACCAAAAACATTAAAATAAATGCTTCTCAACAAATTGAAAATAAATTAAAATATATATATACTTAAATAACACTAAGATAAGTGCAACTTAACAAGCAAATATCTCTAAAATAGTAACAAAATTAATAATAAAATAAGAGTTATACAATATATAAACAATAACAACAAAATAATAGTAACACAATAGTGAAACGATAACAAAATAGTAATAAAACAACAAGAAAATAATAGCAAAACAGTAAAAAAAAAAGAAAAGAAAATAGTATTTTTTTTTATAAATTCGGGTTAGGCCAGGTTCGAAGAGCAAAAAAAGCCTTACTTAATGTCAGGTTCATTTAATTTCTAAACGAATCTTATTTTTTATTCAAATTTATTTTTTAAAATTATATTTTTATCCAAATTATTTCACTTTTCAAACAGCTACACGTGATTTATTTACGTCTAAATCAACTTAATGTTGAAAAGAAACTTGAGCTTTTTTGTTTTGATTTTAATTTAATGTTGAAATTTAATTGTCTGGTTTCTATCACGTCTTTTTGGTCAATTTGTCCTTTTTTTGTTTTCTTTTGCAAGAATTTGGTAGTAATTAAGGTTATTGTTGAACACTTGTGACTTCATCAAACCAAATCTACCAAAGATTTTAAAATCACTATCGTCTTTTTTTTTTAATCAATAAAAACTTATCCGCAAGTAGAAAATGTTAAAATAACTCATCATTTAGAAAATATGTGAAAATATATTTAAATATATAAATTTTTACTAGTAAAATTAAGTCAACTAAGTTTAGAATTTCCATATTATTATGAAATGTCATACATGTGAGTAAAGAGGGTTGGAATATATTTTAAACAAGTGAGAATCGTTCGATTTTATTTTGTCTTATCTACTTAAAATTTGAATAAATTGGTTCTTAAAAGTTAGATCAAAGAGTAAATTTTCTTTTCTGTTATAAAATTCATCCATTTGTATTGTTAGAAATTAGCATCGCTAACGAAATAACCATATAGTAACATGCAACGTGCCATGTACCTCATATTGATGTGCAAGGACCAGATTTTAACAATAGAATTGATGAAATTTTTAATAAAAGGACTAATTTGCTTCTTGATCTAATGTAGAAGAACTAGTCTGGCCATTTCTTCAATAGAGGGGCAAAATACAATCTGACTCCTATTAGAGAGGCATTTATAATACTTTTAAATTTTTAAGCACATGGTGAAAGTTGATAATATGGACTACGGAGAAAAGAAAATAGGGTCTTAAGTGAATATTTATACTGAATTTTTAAGTAGCTTTTCAAGCTATTTAAAAATTATTCATTGGTTGACCTCTGATTATGTTAGCCTTAGTTTGCAGAGTGAGTTGGCCTTTAAATCATAATTGTTTAGAGCTCTTTTTATACAAAGAAAAAACTCATCTTTTCACGTGACTTGTCTTATGATCAACGATGAGTTTTACTAAATGTTCGAGGCTTTTGTGAGCTCAAACTTTATGTAAAACTATGTCATGCTTTTGCATTAGACTTGTTACACATACCTTGCCAAACCTTCATACCTATTCAAAGAGAATACATTATCCGCATTGTACCTCACCTAGACTAAGACTACACGAAGCTCATCCATCTTGATAAGATTGCTTTCGATGGCCATATTAACTCACGTAACCAATTTAAGAAAATATTTACAACAAATGACAACCCACAAATTACAAGAGGACCTGTGTCGTATAAGTATATGTAACAGCCTAGTTTTAGCTAAATCAGAACAGTGGTTTCGGAACCACAAACCTGAGGTTGTAAAATTATTTTAATATTATTTTTTGTTTTTATAGCATGTGAATATATATGTGTGAAAATTTCGTAAGCTAATTTTATCGTTTAATAGCTCAATTTGAGAAAAACGACTTAATCGCGTAAAATGCAAAAGTAGGATGCTATAAGTTAAAAGTGTTTAATTGCTATGGCTTATTAAATGAAAGGTCCTTATGTTGTAATTAGACCATTGATAGTGGAGATGGGCATTAATGGCCTTATATTTGATGTTTTAAATGTTTAATAATCAAGGGTAAAATGGTAAAATATGTATTAAGTTATAATAAATAAAAGAAAAACAATTTTAAGCCTAAATTATCATCATCCTTAGCCGAATATTAGAGAAAAAAAAGAGGGTTTTGAGCTTTCATCCATTCGGCCATGGTTAAGCTTGATTAAGGTACGGTTTTAACTCGGTTTTTGATGATTTCTATGTTTTTGTGATCGTTGCTTTGAGTACTAACTAGCCCAAGCCTCATTTTTTGAAAGTGTTGATGATTTTGAAAGTTTCCATTGATGAATTCATGTGTTTTTGAATGTTTGATGATGAAATATGAAAACTTGGTGTTTGACATACATGTCTTGTAAAGTGATTTTGAGTAAAAATGTCGATTAGGGATTAAATTGAGAAAATGTGAAATGTTGTGGTTAAAAGTGTGAAATAAATGAAAATATGGGTTGTTATGAAGCTGTAGAGAATTCAGCTAAGCATGGACTATATTGAATTTTGTGAATTTTGTGTATTTATAAAATAGGGACTAAATTGTAAATATGTGAAACTTTAGGGGCTAAAGTGAAAAAATGCCCAAACATGTGTTTTTGGACTAGATTGAATGCTTTGATGAATAAAAGAGTTAATTTTGAATGTATATAGATCAAGAACGAAAGAAATCAGATTTAGATCGAGAGAAATCCAAAGTTATCGAATAGTCAATCCAATTACTCTATACCGACTACGAGGTAAGTTCATATACAAATAAATGTCCTTAAATTGAATTATATGTGTTTATTTGTCATTGAATTGTTATAAATGTTGAATAGGCAATTACAAACAAGAATCGACAAAGTTACGACATCCGAAAGTCCCGTATGAACCTTAGGAATAGTATAAGATACGAATGTCATGACATTAGGTTATCGAGATGTGATTACATGTAAGACCATGTCTGGGACATTGGCGTTGTATTGTGATTACGTGTAAGACCATGTCTGGGACATTGGCATCGTTAATCGATTACGTGTAAAACCCTGTCTGGGACAGTGGCATCGATATGTGATAACATGTAAGACCATATCTGGGATATGGCATTGTACAAGCTATATGTGATTGCCGAGTATCCTTAATGATTCCGAACTATTCAACGGGCAAGTTCAAGTTAAGATTGAATATGTGAATGAGTTAAGTGATCCAGGTATGTACGAGATTTCATATGAGTATTGAAAAGGGAAGTAATTGATGAACTTGATTAAGACATTGAATATGTGTTCAAAGAGAATGGTTTGTGAACTTGTATGTGATTAGCTATGTTAAGTATATTTGAATTGTAATACAAATGTTCATGGGATGGCTTTATTTGTATATGGCTTACTAAGTTTTTAAAGCTTACTTTTTGTGTTTTTTCCATATTTTATAGATTATCGAAGCTATCTCGGACATTGGAGATCATCGGGAACCATCATCACACTATCGATCATCTTGTTAATACTTTTGGAACTTTTTATATATGGTATATGACATGTATAGGCTAGTGTCATATAGGTATGTTTTGAGTTATGATTTTAGCCATGAAAGTTGGCTTGTAAATGTTGGTGTGTATGGCCATTTAAGTTGGCTTGAATTATGTGTTTGATAAGTAATATATGTGATGTATATAATGTTTTACAAGTTGGCTTGTTTTGGTATGTTTGCCATAGTTGTTGATTTAGCTAAATGGATATTCATTTGGTTAGTTATTAGTTGATATATTGATGCTTGGAAGTTGGCATATTATGGTTTGATTTTGAGATGATGAAATGGTATGTTTTGAGGCATGAAATAGATAATAAAATGTTGAAAAAATGCATTTAGAAGTTAAGTAAGTTTGATGACTTTGGCATATTGATTTGGTATGTTTTGGTTATGGATTTGAGTAGTTCAGTGGATGGTTTAAAAATGGTATATCAATTTGGCATGTTTTGGCTGCCTATATATGTTTTAAAATGATACTATTTTGATGACTAGGTGAGCATGAGAAAAGGGTGGCAAATTGGCTTTGCAAATGGCCTATTTTTGTCCACATAGGCAGAGACACGGGCGTGTGTCTCAGCCGTGTGCGACACACGATTATGTTACACGGCTGTGTTCCCCTAGGGTAACCCTACGAATTAAGTCAGTATACCCTACAGGTTTGGCACGGCCAAGACACACGAGCGTGTTTACTGGCCATGTGTGTGACACGGACTTACACATGGGCGTGCGATTGACTGTGTGACATAAGTCAGTATACCCCCTAAATGGTACATGGCCTAGCACACGTGCGTGTGTGGCCATTTCGAAGGGTACATGGGCTAGACACACGGGCATGCGGTTGGCCGTGTGACTCAAATCAGTAACCCCTCTAGATTTCCCACAGCCAAGGCATACAGGCGTGTCTCCGTCCATGTGGTGCAAGCCAATATGTATGCCCTGTTTTCACACGGTTTGTGACATGGGCGTGTCTGGTAGCCGTGTGAGGCACACAGCCAGTTCACAAGGGCGTGTGACCTCTAAATGCAAGATAATTTTCTATGTTTTGAAAATTTTTGTATGTGATCAGTTTAGTCCCGAACCTCTTCTAAGCATGTTTTAAGGCATTGTAAAGCCTTATAAGGGACAATGTGAATGTGTTAGATTGATAATTATGTGAATTTGAATTATGTATGAGAAATGTATATTATATGTTGTGCTTTGTTCGGTAATATCTCGTAACCTTATTTCGGTGACGGATACGGGTTAAGGGTGTTACAATGTACCCTTAAATATCTCTCCAAACCTTACAATAGGTTATGAACATTAGAAAATCAAATCTCCCACTACTCCATTCTAATTGTTAGTTTGGTATTGTTTTTAAGAAGCACTTTTGAGACAAAAAATTGTTAAACAAACTACGTTTTGAGAGAAAAAAAAATGCTTCTCCCAAATAAAAAATTTACCCAAAAATACTTTTGTCAGAACCTAAAAATTTTAACTTTTTTCCAAAAGCACTTTTAAGAGGCATTCTTAAACTAGGCTTTAACACTCTTGACTCCCTATAATATCTCTTCATTACTGTATGCGACTCTCCACCGTTCAAGTGAACAACTTTGACTCGTCAACAAGACTATAACTTTGATAATTGGTATAAATAATTTCAAAATGAATACTCTTATTTTGCGATAATAATTTACAACTCCCAAATAACATTGTAAATGAATCTGCCTTTTGAGCTCTAAATTATTGGGAATGAGCAATACCAATAAGAAATGGGTTGGGCCTTAATTTGAAAGATCAAAATGTTTGTTGGGCTTGAACCGTGACCCGACTTTCGGATCCAGCTCTTTCACCTATCAAAATCAAAATCAAAATCAGCCTTGACAACACTCTCCTCCAACCCCACCAAGAAAATTTTCGAAAATTACTGCTTCCCCTATCAACTGGTTCTGAAATCCAAACCCTAATTTTCCTAATCCGAAACCCTAATCGAACTAATTTTCAAATCAGTTTAGAATTTCCCGCCGAATCAGGAACCCTAGATTCCATGGCGTCGAGGAAAAAGGAATCCGAAGGGATTGCCTTGCTATCCATGTACAACGATGAAGATGACGAAGAAATGGGAGACATCGAAGAAGGTGACCACCGGCAAAACCAACAAACTGGGGAAGAAGAAGAAGAACAACAAGAAGGGCAACCGCTAGAAGAAGAAAACGAGTACAGAGAATCTAATAATAATATGGAAGAAGATTCGAGAACCAACGATAATACGCCTCCTTTTCCTCACCAAAACACCAATCTTTCACAACAACAGCAGGAGCCTTCTGTTTCTTCGCCGCAGCAACCTCAACCTTTGGTTTCGTCGAAGAGAAGTGGAGGAGGAAGGCTGACCATTGTTGATTATGGCCACGATGAAGCTGCCATGTCACCGGAGCCCGAGGTAATCCCCTCTCCGCCTTGCCAAAGACTTTTTTTTTTTTAAATTCCTTTATTGTTTAATGATACGTGGTTAAATTACTTTTTCCATGTTTAAGTGCAGGAAGGGGAATTAGGAAGCAGTGATGACCTCATGATTGGCATAGAGCAACAGAATGCCAATGGTACTAATTTATTTCCCTTTTTCCCTTTCATTCGATTAATTTAACTACAGATGTTACTTTTAAAAGCGATAGCTTCCTAATTTGTCATTTGTTTGCTGGTGATTTTCAAGGAAAAACTCCTCCGGCTGCTGTTCAGCTGACTCCGCAATCATCGGATTTAGAACCATTACAGCCTGAGACCTTGACCAATGCTGTTAATGAATCAGATGGTGTAGAAGTTGAGGAAGCCGTTTCTGTAGACAATGTTGATCCCTTGGATAAGTTTCTTCCACCTCCACCAAAGGTCAAGTGCTCGGAGGAGCTACAAGTAAGTGTCTTTTGTATGCTATTAGTTATTAATTATATTTCTTTGGACCTAATGTAAAAAGCTTGAAGTTATCCTTATGTAACCCCACCCAAATGTTAACAGTTGAGATGGACTATGTTGTGCTGGAACTTCTGTGTTTCTATGAGAGATTAAGGTAGCTAGGTGTAGTTAAGGTTTTCTTATTTTCCATCTGAAGGCATGCTGATCCATGGCACTCAATAAGTTGTAAATGTCGATTTCTGTTTCCACAGGCCTGATTTGTAATTTTTAGCTCACTCACTCCTGAATTTCATTTGGTTTATTTAACTACAATGTCAGTTGTTGCTGACTTGCCACCCTTTGCTGCTGAATGAAAGATTGGTAGTTCATGATACCTAATCCTTATGTATTAGTGGTTGTCTTGCTCTTTTTTCATTTTTATACCAATGAGCATATCCCTTGTTGATAATCTAGAATGATCCAAGTTATATTGCGTTTTCCTTTGGTTTTATATATTGATGACCTTCATTTCTTTCTGTTTGTTACTACAGAGGAAAATAGATAAATTTCTCAACTTGAAGAGAGCTGGAAAAAGCTTCAATGCTGAAGTTCGGAATAGGAAGGATTATAGGAACCCTGACTTTTTGCTGCATGCTGTGAGGTATCAAGATATCGATCAGATAGGGTCTTGCTTCAGTAAAGATGTGTTCGATCCTCATGGATATGACAAAAGCGACTTCTATGATGAAATAGGTTATAACATTAGCTTCTATAATTCTCTCTTTTATATATTGAATCAGTGTTGTCAAGGGCAAAAGTCATACTCTAGGCGCTAGAACCCTTGTATTTTCTCAGGCACAAGGAGGAAAAAAAAAGCACTAGCCTTAGTGAAGTAAAGCACAATATGTATGTGTGCAAGTTTTTGTATGCATAAGAAACTCTAAAGTGTGATCTACTTTATTTTTATCTACAGAACATGTGATTTTTTTGGTAAATATGCATGATTTCCTTATGATCAATGTCTAAGTTGAATACTCGAATATTGAGCAGTACAAAGTTGGATACTATCCCTTTCTTACTAGTAAATGTATATCTAATGAAAGAAATTAAAGAGATCTTCAATCAGATGGTCGTTTCTTATGTTTATCACCTTACAATAAAGCATGCCTAGGTGCACTACGTGTGCACTTGATCAAATGGGTCTCTCCTGAAAGGGTTTGAGGCGCTTTTGTTGTCTAATGCTAAGGTGTAGGTGCACCTTGTTGCACTCTATGCTCAATTGGCATTGGATGCATCTAAGCATTAACTGTTGAGTGTTGCTTTCTCTTATTTGTTTTCGTCAAAGCTTTTGCTATTAGTCCCAATATATTTTCACACATTTTGCTGTTCTTAAACCTGTTTGCTTAAATGCAGAGGCTGATATGAAGTGTGAAAGGGAGAGGAAGGAACAAGAAAGCAAGAAGAACCAAAAGGTCGAATTTGTACCTGGTGGAAATCAACCTGGAGCGGTTCTTCCTGCTTCAAAAGTTAGCATGCCTACTGCAGGTGTTTTTCCTTTTCTTTTTTTTTTTTTTTTTTTCTGATGAAATCTTCTTATGAGTGTATGTATTTTGAGATCTAGCGATGTTGTTCTTATATTGATTGATTGAGGTTTTTCAGTTGCGGCTGGGAGTGGTTTGCCTTCAGGTCCGACTGCAGTGGATAACAACATTGTGCGGGATGGTAGACAAAACAAGAAATCAAAATGGGATAAGGTACTAACTTGTCTTAGCATCTCTATCACAAATACGTCATCTGTGATATCACGAACCCTAAGTTTCTCATTGTTTCATGTAACTTCCAGGTGGATAGTGATAGAAGGAATCATCTTCCTGCTGGAGCACAGCATTCTCTATCTGCTGCTGGAGCACATACAGTTATATTATCAGCTGCTAATGCTGGAACCGGGTACACAGCTTTTGCGTAAGTCCTATAACTTGTTGAAAAATTGTTCAGATCTTCCCCCTCGATTTCATGCATTTTAATCTGGATAAGAATCTTCTTTTTTTTTTTTTTTTTTTTTTTTTTTTTTTTTTTTGCGGCTGCATGATTAATTTATTGAAACAAACAATTTAGAGCTAGTGCTTACCGCGTAGTAATCAGTACTGATTTCATTTTTATTCTTAAATCGCAGACAGCAGAAACGGCGAGAAACAGAAGAGAAAAAATCCAGTGAAAAGAGGTTGGATAGAAGATCTTAAATTGATCATTTTTAGTTCTTGACAGTGTTCCAGAAAACTGTTTGTGAGGCTGTGAACCAGTCCTTTGCGTTTTTGCACCTTTGTAATGTTTGTATTGTACCTTGTAGATCACTTACGTAATTATAGCCCCATACTGATGCTGTAGTGATGCAATAATGCTTTGCCTAGCTGTGTACCATCGAGGTCTAACTTTTGGTCTTCAGCTTTAACGCAGTAAAGCAAGCGTAGCACGAGAAAGATTGGTCAAAATCTCACATTCCTTGTATTAACCGAGAGGGATGCAAATAGTTCGAAGAGCCAAGCAAGCCATGGTCTTATCATCTTCATCTTGAAAGCATTTATCATTCTTTTGAGCTTAAAAAGACATGGCTATCTCTTGGATGTTTATGTTACCAATTTCTATCATAATATTTGTTGAGGCAAGCAGGTGGGGGTGATTTGAAATATGCGTGAACTTTGCTGCCAAAATTCGAGGCAAAAATGACAATATATATATTAGATGGGGTCATGGTCATGGGGGTTGGAGATGGAGAAAGGGGCTCAAAGATCAATGGTGCCTGTCTTTGTGTCTTTGGCATCAAATGAGAGACGTTGGAGATTCGTACACTGTTCCCTGCATACATTTGAGGCTCAGACTCAGATCTTTATTTAAAGCAATTGTTTCTGGTTGAATTACACCCAAGGCCATTAAACTATTATCTAGTTTACCATTTGGTCACTCAACTTTAAAAAATTATAAAATTGTCATTAAATTGTTTAAAGGTTTTGATTTTAGTTATTGGGTTAATTTTTTTTAAAAAAAGGTCCTATTAGTGAGTTTCAAGCGACAATTGGTATGGTAGATCAGTACTTATCTATAAGTAAAATATATTTTAGGTTCAAGTTAATTTGATGGTTAATATTGGAGATTAGAATAAAATTGTTTAGATTTTAGTTTGTAGGGTAGTTTTATAAGAACAAAGAAGTTGAATTGTAAATGAAAAAGTGAATGCAAATTGGTGTAGGTAGAAAGTTATATAGGAACGGTTTTAACAATTTAGTAACTTCAATAAATTTTTTTAAATAATTTAATGATCGTTTTTAACTTTGTTGAAGTATAGTTTAGTGACATTGGATATATAATTTATCTTTCTTTTAATGTATATCATTTTTAAAGTTTGTTTTAAGAGTAGAGTATGTTTTAGCATTGTAAATAATCTTTTGCTAAAACTACTTATAATGCTGAAAATAAACTTGGTAAAAGAGGTTCGTTTAAAGCATTAAGAATGGCAAAAAATGTTGGACAAAAAGAGAAAAAAGAATGGTAAAGTGAGTGAACTTATCTTTAATAGCTATGATCAAATCACTGCCATGGTGAAGCAACAAACAACGGTTATGATGGAATTTGAAAGATTTTTTTTTTTTTTTATATTTCGATAATAATATTGAGTTTTACTTAAATTAAAATTTAAGTCTAATGGAATAGAGATAAAATTCTCTAATTAAAATAAATTTAAGAGAAAATTTATACACGTAATTTACATGATAAAATTTAATCTAGAACCCTCTCCATTCTCATTGGCTAGTTTCATTGCATACAATAAATGCAAAAGGGAAAAACATTCTCTAATTATTGATAAACAAAACCAAATCTAGTTTCAATGAGATATCTATATCTATATATATATACAGAGAAGGGATTGTATGAAACTGTGATTTTATGTAATTTTTATCATTTTTTAATAGGAAAATAACAAATCAGATTTTTCTTTCTAACTAGTAAGTTTAAAAATCTAATTTATGATTCTCCTATTAAAAAAAAAGATAAAAATAAAGTAGAATCATAATTTCATGATTCCCACATATATATTGTATTGGTTTGGTTGGGTGAATAATAAATATGTGAAAAGTAATTAAAAGAAACAATGAGCTGTAAAAATTTAATAATGAGAAGACCAACGGTAACATTTGCGTTTTGGCTGGTTGCTTAAGGGGTAATTTCGGAATACCGGATAAAGTTAACGGAACCTTATTCTGCATATAAAATCAAAAGCTGTGTAAAAATTAAAAAGAAAAAAAAACTGAAAAACAGAACTCAAACTCTCTCTGCTCTGTAAGTTAAAGTAGAGAGAGTGAAAAAATCCTTCAGTACTGAGCGGCAAAGTACTTATTTTTACTTCTTTTTTTGTGTTTCATAGCATAAGTTTATATTCAATCTTAAAGTTTCGAACTTTCAGCTGTTTTACTCTGGTTTGAGCTTAAAAATCGATTCTTTGATTCATTTTGTGAATACCCCATTTTTTAGAGGGAAAAAGTACGAATTTTTTCTTAAAGCTATGGCAGAACCAAAACCTGAAGAAATAAGTCACCCACCAATGGACCAGCTTCAAGGCCTAGAGTACTGCATTGACTCAAATCCTTCGTGGGGTGTGCATTTTTTTCTCATTTTAGATCAAATCTTTTCAACTGTATTTTTTTTTTTGTAACGCTCTGTTTTGGTGGTGGAAGCAGGAGAAGCTATAGCTTTGGGGTTTCAGCATTACATTTTGGCCTTAGGAACTGCTGTGATGATCCCTTCTTTTCTTGTTCCTTTAATGGGAGGAACTGATGTAAGCAGTGAAATTTACAATGTCCTTCATTGATTCCCTTTCTTTTTTACTGTATTCAACATGAAATTCTTTTAATGATGGTTTTTAGGATGATAAAGTTAGAGTGGTGCAGACACTGTTATTTGTTGAAGGGATTAATACACTTTTACAAACACTATTTGGAACTCGATTACCTACTGTTATTGGAGGGTCTTATGCCTTCATGGTTCCCATTATATCAATAATCCATGATACTACTTTGCTAAGCATTGAAGATAACCATATGGTTAGTACAATTCTATGAACTTTGTGTAAAGGCATAATTTTTCCTTTAGGACATGAGATGATGTCCTTTTTTTATGTGTATGCAGAGATTTCTATATACTATGAGAGCTGTCCAAGGTGCACTAATAGTAGCATCAAGCATACAAATTATCTTGGGGTATAGTCAGATGTGGGCCATTTGCACCAGGTTCAACTTTGATCTTAAATGAAGTTTCTATATCAAAATCCTAGAGAAACACAAGTTGAGAATGGTTTTTGCCCCATTTTTAGGTTCTTTAGCCCCCTTGGAATGATTCCGGTTATTGCAGTAGTCGGCTTTGGTTTGTTTGACAAAGGCTTCCCTGTGGTATAATATAGAAACTTTTGAGCTATTTTGAATTCTTATATGAAAAGTTTTCGTCTTAGCTTGTTATCAACTCACTATCAGGTCGGTCGCTGCGTCGAAATTGGGATCCCAATGCTTATTCTATTTATTGCCTTCTCTCAGGTACTACTATTTCTCCCAGTTACAAGTTCCATTTGCTATATGAAACCATATGTATGATTCTATCTTTTCTGTCAAAAACAGTACTTGAAGAATTTCCACACAAAGCAACTGCCGATACTGGAGCGGTTTGCCCTCATTATATCGATCACAGTAATTTGGGCATATGCACATCTCTTGACAGCGAGTGGTGCATACAAACATCGTCCCGAGTTAACACAATTAAATTGCAGAACTGACAAGGCCAACCTCATTTCTTCTGCCCCATGGTACTAAAGCTATTCCCCCACTAGATTTGCTGATTGAATCAATGGAATTCTGACCGAAAATTTTTCATACAGGATAAAGATTCCTTATCCTCTTCAATGGGGTGCTCCTACATTTGATGCTGGTCATGCTTTTGGAATGATGGCCGCTGTTGTAGTCTCATTGATTGAGGTACTCATATGAAAACTCATATATATATTTTTTTGTTTAAAGAAAAAAAGAAGAGAAGAGCGCAGATACACGGGTATCACACTTTGAGTCTCTAAACCATTTCTGACTCATAAATTGAATAGACATATATTACTTAGTGATTCAAAGCTAAAAATGTTTGCTTTGGCAGTCAACAGGTTCTTACAAGGCTGCTGCACGCCTAGCGAGTGCAACACCACCTCCAGCTCATATTCTTAGCCGTGGTATTGGTTGGCAAGGCATCGGAATCCTTTTGGATGGATTATTTGGAACACTGACTGGTTCAACTGTCTCTGTGTAAGTATTGTTGCTTATTGTTCTGAAAATGATCCTTTTTTTTTTTTTTGCCACTATACTATACTAATTCCTGGTAAAACAACAGGGAAAATGTGGGGCTTCTTGGAAGCACTCGTGTTGGAAGCCGCAGGGTCATTCAAATCTCAGCTGGCTTTATGATATTCTTTTCGGTATTAGGTGAGTGACAATATATTAAAGAGACTAGTCTTTCAGTATTTATGCCTTAAGAGTTGATTTCTTTACTTTTCTGCAGGAAAATTCGGAGCGTTGTTCGCATCAATACCGTTCACCATATTTGCTGCTGTGTATTGTGTTTTGTTTGGTATTGTTGGTGAGTAAAATTCTTGTATGTCCCCATTGCTATATGTTACTTTGCTTCTAACCATAGCTCTACTTGCTTTCAGCTTCTGTGGGGCTGTCATTCATGCAATTTACAAACATGAACTCCGTGAGAAACCTATTCATCATAGGTGTTGCAATGTTCTTAGGCTTGTCGGTTCCCGAGTACTATAGAGAATACACTGCCAAGGCACTTCATGGTCCTGCTCATACCAGGGCTGTATGGGTGAGTTAAATGTCCCCCATGCCAACTTTTCATATTCAACTTTTCTGCTAATCAAACATAGCATTGACATGTACTATTTTTTTTGACATGCAGTTCAATGACTTCCTTAATACCATCTTCTTTTCATCTCCAACTGTTGCATTGATTGTTGCCGTACTCCTAGACAACACACTTGACTACAAAGATAGTGCTCGAGATAGAGGAATGCCATGGTGGGCTAATTTCCGCACGTTCAAAGGAGATAGCCGGAGTGAAGAGTTTTATTCACTCCCTTTCAATCTCAATCGTTTCTTCCCTCCGTCATAGGTCATTGTCAACAACAACGAGATGCCTCGGTCATATGTATATTTGACTTGGGTTCAATCTGATATCGATTCGTTTGTGCTCCGCTCTAGTTATTAATTTTTTATTATTTTTGGTGTGTAATGTAGGCTTGCTTGCTGCTCTAACAATGTTTGCAAAAGTGACTTTGCAAGAACCCTGTGAATAAAATGTAATGCACTTTTTGGTTTCTCTCATCTATGTGCATTTTTTGTAGCAAATTACATTGATGAATAATGAACATATCAAAAAGAACAGAAAATGGGATGAGAACTGATTACGATACAGTTTCAGGGCTATGATCTGCACATACATTCAGGGCACCTTGGTTGTCGATAAATACTTCGACCAGAACCCCTCACCCGCACTCTTTGGCCTTCCTCAATCATCTTTCTTACTCTATCTTCAAATGTAGTCCATCCTATGGAGCTATTCTCTGAAAAAATCGCAGCTAATCTCTTCTTGTTAGGCCGCAAGGTTGGAGCATGTCCATCACCATAGTAAGTTCGGAATCCAGATACCAGTGATGATAGTTGGCTTCCAGAGTCTGTCATGGCGAAGACATCTGAAGTTGCACAAGCAATGAAGTCCAATGCTGCGAGCTGCACCCAAAGCAAATTCATTTTCTATGCCCAAAAAAGTTCGTAAAACGATTGTTCAAATCCGAAAATACCTGAGAAGAGAAATTTCTAAACGGAGCAAGTTCATTGTATGTGAGCAGTGTTTCCTTGGTGACCAAATTTGGGTACAAATTGGTAAAGGGATGCATCCTTGAACTTCCTCCGTATATACGAGACCCTGCAAGGTAAATGTAAGTTCCACGCTTGAAGCCAAGAGCTGCAAGAACGAGCACTGCTTCTTCGGGTGTCAATGGACATTTTCCCAACTTCCGCAACTCTGACGGAGAAACAGGCCTACAAGCATCAATGGTAGAAAAGAACATATCAATCAGGTGCGTGCATGGAAGCAACATCAGGTTAAATAACAATGCCAGAAGGGCTGGTAGGGCCGTACTTCGAGTTCTTTAAGCGCTCAATGAGCAGAGGAAAATGGACCTCTCTGTAGGCTTCGAGTTCCTTTTTCTCGTGTTCTCCACCTCCGAAATCACATTGGGAGTATGCCACCATATCCTCTTCAAATCTCAAGTGTAAGGCAAGGTATCTAGATGAGCCTCTTTCAACATAATCCTCTTTGGAGGAAATGCTAGGAGTGAAATCTCCGAGCAGTTGTTTGTCTAACTGACGTTCGGCAGCATGGTATTTGAATTTCCTTATCCTTTTGATTAATAATGAACCAACTTCTTGGATTTTTGGCACAAACTTTAGTGCATGGAAGTTACATTTACATCTCAACCTCTGCAATGGAGCAAAGCATATCCAGGTTTGGGGTGAGTTTCGAATGCAAATACGTGTTCAACATGTGTAGGCTCAAACGTGCAAGGGATGTTACACACCTGGAGTTCAGGAGGTAATGGGTCAAAGCCAAGCCGGTTACCAAATCCAAGGAAGTGAACAACTTTGTTCTTCATAAGGAGGGGAAGTACAGTGCGAATATAATCAATCGGCTTTGCTTCCTTCACGATATCTGCATCAGTGATCTGTATTGAGGTAAGATTCGAGGTGTTATAGTGTCACGAGAAATGAAAGCCGAAGTTCAATGCAAATGTAGAAACTTAGAAGATAAACTTACAAGGCTGCCAATGGCTTCAATATCCAAGGACTTCAAATGAAGAGGAAGTTCCTGCACTATATGTACATCATCTTTCAACATTCTCATAAAATAGTCTTCTTGGTAGATGTCACCGAACTGGCTGCATTTCGAACCCAAAATCCGCTATTAAGTGTATCGTTTCGTTATCCATTGCATGAATATAAGTTTCAAATCAAAGGTTACATGGTTACCTAGGATCCTTCCATACATTGCTGTAAAGAAACTTCGGAAGAACCAACGTCGCATTGAGTAACGATGCCACGGCAACTGCATTGCATATCTGTGGACAAACCCCATTTTAACCGAAACCAACATCGAACTTTCCTAATGAAAAATGGATAGAAGGTCAAAAAAGGGAATTAAACCGGATACTTACAGCTACGCGTTGTTGATTCAGACCACCATTCGCGCTAACCATTATGTAGCCATTACTTTCACCAGGCTTCCCTGTCTCAACCAAAGACAAGTTAAAAAACTATTTTGTTACATGTTGGATAAGGTTCCGAAGCAAGGTACTTACCTAGGCTTGTTGGATATCTTTTATCTGCACAAGGTGTCCATTTGGATGCTTCTTGATATGGTTCCTCCCAGAAATTCAAACTTTCTTGCTTAAACTCTTTCTGCAAATCAATGAATCTATTCACATTTTTAAGGAAAAAATTTAACTTTTTTGCTTTAAAATTCATAGAAATCTAAGAAGCCTACCTCAGCAAGTGCACTTGAAGCTAAATTTAGAAGCCTACCATACATCTCAACTGTTGGCCTTTCCTTATGGGCAACACTATCCTTCTTACCATATACATGTAATGTAAAGGCATATCAACAACTAGTTGGTGTCAGTTCCATCATTTTTAAACAATGCATATATTCATATTCAATAATTCATCGAAACAATAACCGTACCTCGCGGCCATCGGAGTTTCTCGTACTCGAACTTCCATGAAAGTTGATCGAACCGAAAACCGACACCATCACAGAATCGAGCAAGAACATGAAAGCCGTTAACACGAACATAAACGCAACCGATTTCACATTCCGGCGGAACCATGTGTGTTTATTCCCACCCTTACAAGGGTTGAACTTGCCTGAATCATCTTTCAAACTATGAAGCAATACTACTTTGGACAAAGAATCTGAGCTTCTAACACGATAATCTTTCAACCTTAAAACTGACTTATTGTTGTTGTTGTTATTCTTCGACATGGTTATGAAAATCCCCAAAACCTGAACTTTGGCATTGGTTAATTTTTAGATAACAATAACATGGAACTCTTACAACATCTGTTACTATCTTTTCCATTGCCTTAACAAAGACATGCCAACCAATATGAACATATGTCATTAGTTGATTATGTTTCAATTGTTGGTGAAGATGAACTAACATTTTCGTAATAAAAAAAAATGGGATTGATGGTGTATAGTTGATAAAATAAGAACGTCAAAGAAGATGGGAAAAATTCAAAGAGACGTTAAGTTGAAGGTGTAGGTGACAGTGAGTTGAAAACGTATGAAAAGAGTGGAAAGCAAGGCAACTCAGCTAAAGTCGAGTTGGCTCAGAGCCTCAACTCAACTGCATTTTCTTTTAAAAACATTAAACTTGTAATATAAGAATCATATAATCCGTTAATAGCTACTTCCCACCAAACATAAATTAAGACAAGTCTGGGTTTTTCTTTTTTTAGCTTCCATTGTTTTTCATTTATTTGAAGATGAACCGAAAATTAAAAAATTGAGTCAAAAAGGAAACGAGAGAATGGAAAGAAAAAAAAAAAACATTGGCTTTATGCCTCTATCAAAGACTTTTGAGTATTATATTCATTCTTAATAATCAATTAAATATGGTATTTTTTTCCATAAAAAGATTGAGAATTTATTTGTTGCAATGTGTTAAATAAAAAAAATTTAATCAGGGTTAATTTATTCAATATATGTTCTGTTATATGACAGTCACAGGTATTATTTATTTAATTATAGGGAAAAATTAATATTTAGTCCCTAAATTTGGTAACTTTTTAAAATTGATTCTTGAATTTCTTTTGACATTAGTCATGGAATTTAATATTTTTAGAGAGTGTCATGTCACAATTTAATCATTCAACTTGGATTCCTTTAAAGTGTGACGTGACACTCTCTAAAAATGTTAAGTCATTACTTAAAATTTTAAAATAAATGTATAAGATCTAAAAAAAATACAAAAAAAGTATAAATTATAAATTTAAAATTTCGGATGATGACGCGATATAAAATTAAAGTACTACTTCATCACACTTTAACAAAATTTCAAGTTGGCATTTAAAATCTATTTGAATTGCTATGTAAGACTGCCGTTAAGGAGGTAACAGAGTTTAACGGTAGAGTGGCTACCTCGTAACAAAACGATAATATAAGTGACTAAAACGTAACATTTAAAATAGTGCACCTCTTCCGTTGAAATTACCACGTTATAATTCAACACGAAACTATCAAAATTAATTATTACAAGTATTGAACTAAATAATTCACTGGATAAATTAATTCAACTCAAACTAATTCGTCTATATAATATTACATGAATAAGACTAAAAGGCTATTTGACCCAACAAAGAGCAAGTCAGTTCAGTAAACAACTAAGGCTAAAATGCCATTTGACCCAAATAAATTGAGATAAGGCTCAAAGCCTCATACGACCTCTGGGCCTTGTAAGCTCAATGAGCTTATAAATACTGAAGACACAAAATTTACCAAGGTCTGACCTTAAATTACTTTTCATTTTCCATCCCTTTAAGGCATTTACTAATTTAGACATTGGAGGATGTCGTGAAGTATCAACTCCAATGCCCTGCTTTGCAACTCACTCACAAGTAGACCACGACAAGTATAGAAACAAGGACTGAAAAGTCAAAAGCAAATACCTAGTAAGAAGGTTATCCATTGTATTTGCTTTCAGCCAGAACATACGATTGTCATTTGGCTAGGGACCAATGTCCAGCATGATGCTGAAATTTTACAAGCATTGACCCCAGTCTGGGCCTTGAGGATTTAATGCAGATATAAAAGATAAATAGGTAAAATGTGTCAATTCATTTAGTGGACATAGATTCAAGTACGCTTAAGTATGTATTATCTTCATAAAACTTTCACGATAAAAAGATTATTCATTACTGTTAATGACAAATACCCTAACTTTCACAAAATAACAAGCAGTTCTTAGGTCCTGTCTTCAGTCTGACCAATAACAGGGCCAGGGTTACATGGAAACATGAGTTTAATACAAATTCAACACAAATATTTGATAAAAATAGAGAATATATATATGTAGCAGATCATGATTGTTACTGTTTGTACCAAGTAATGCCACTACTGGTATTTTGTTTATTGGCTCCAAGAAATCAAACCCCCCGTCTCAGTTCTATTTCAACAGCCTCAGCAAAACCATATTGCAAAGCTAAAGTTCATCCTCTCATGGATGAACATTGGCCATTGCTGTAAATCAGCCAAAGGTAATATATATATATATATATATGGGCAAAAGGTAGGAACAAACATATGTCAACATGAAAGTTAATGTCTAGTGCCTGTGCTATTTGGTGTTTTGTCCGGGATGGAAAGTTAATGTCCAGATTGTAATGATATTTTAGATGATAAAAGTATTATAAAAGTTATTGTATATTTTATCTGTTTTATTTAAAAATTTTACTAAATTGATAATTATTTTTGTTAAAATTTTTGTCGTAAATAGAATAACTTGTTATATGTATCTCATTATGAGCGTATGTGGATTAATTTTTAACAATAAAATTTCATCAAACTTTTATCGAGAAAAATCAATTTACTTAAACTATAATTCAAACATTTACCTATTTAAGATGCATGCATAATTGTAGTGGGTTTTTTTTTGTCAAAAAGTAGATGCCCTTTAAGTCTTATCCTTAGCCCTAAGGTCCTACCCATGCTTAATAATTAGGGTTTTCTTTTTTGGTCGTCAAAAAGACAATTAGCTGAGCTGGTTCCCTGTTTCAATGTTCCCCTTTCTGTTCTTTCAACGTTCTTTGTTCTCCATTTTCTCTCTTTCACATCTATTTTTCAAATCTCCCTCTGAATATAACTTATTAAACATTCAAAATTTTTAAATTTTGTTTAATGATTTTACCTCATTAAATTTTGATCCGTTAATTTCATAACAGATCAAACGAAATATCTTACTTTTGTTTTCATTGTTTTTCTGAAACGGCGCCGTTTGGAGGAGAGAATCGTTGTATTCCTATTGTAAAAAAATTCAAAAAAATTAAATCAATATTTCGAACTTAAATTAGGTAACAACTTTTATATCGGGGTTTAAATTTTGTTTTGGTTAAATTAATCCTTAAACTTTGTAATTGTTTGTATATTAAAACTTAAATTTTTTTTTTAAGCTAATATCTAAACTTAACAATTGTTATCATATTTAAACATGAACTTGACAATTATTCCAGTCGAGGTTTAAATTTTAGAGTTTTTAATAAAAAATTAAATATTAATTTAAACAAAAAAAATTCAAACCTTAATACAAAAATAAATATTAAAATCAATAACTCACTTAAACAAAAAAGGAAAAAGCTAAACTCAAATATAAAAACAATTATTAAGTTTAGAAATCGACTTAAATAAAAATAACTTAAACTCCGCTGTGAAAATTGTAACATACGACCAATCACTTATGAACCGTTCGTTTCCAATCAATCATCAAAGCAAACGATCTCAACGGTCCAAAACTAACTCAAATTCAGACAAAATCCAAACATCGTAAATCGTAACAATACCAAAAAAATACCACCTTTAAATCATGAAAAGCGACCATCTCTGTCATTTCACACATCTCGAGGACTTGCCCATGTTCAAAGGACCATTCTCCTGGCCTCGCCACTTGCAAAAACACCCCCAAAAAAATATAGCCTTTCCTCACCATTTTTATACTCGAAAATATTAATCTTTTCAGCCAAGAGTCCAAGCAGAGCTGCAAACAAATATATAATTCAATAAAAAAAATCCAAACTTTAGCTGAATTCAGATTGCATTTTTTGTTTTCTGTCAGTAGATTTTGGCCTTACTTTCATTCCCTAAAGTCAAAAGCCTAAGTGAAAAAAAGAATCAAAAGCTTTCCAGCTTTCCTTTGCAACTTTAGCTTCTTCTTTTTGTCATTGCTTTTGTTAAACATTCAATGGAGCAGCACATTATGTGGGTGTTTTGGTTCTTTTTACATTGGTTTTGTTCGGTCCATTCAGTTTCAGATGGTGATAGTCTCCTTTCTCCGAAAGGAGTTAACTATGAAGGTCCATTTTGGGTTCTTAATTTCTTTTTTTTTTAGTATTTTTTTTCTTTTTTTTTGATTTTGGGTGGTATTGTAATAACAGTGGCTGCTTTGATGTCGGTGAAGAGAGAGCTGAGAGATGATAAGCAGGTTATGGATGGCTGGGATATCAACTCGGTTGATCCTTGTACATGGAACATGGTGGCTTGTTCTGCTGAAGGTTTCGTTATCTCACTGTGAGGAACTATGCTCCTTTTCTATTTATTTATCAATTGTGAATAATTTGATTAAAAAAAAAGTAAAAATGAGAGCTTGATTTTGTAAAATTGTTGTTGATAGAGAAATGGCCAGCACAGGGTTATCAGGTATGCTTTCACCCAGCATTGGGAATTTGAGTCACCTAAGGACAATGTGAGTCCACCGTCTTATATCTTTTCTTGTAATCCAACTGCTAATTCTTACAGTATTGGAACCAATGTGAAATTGATGTTTTACTAGTGATTAGGATTGCCAAGACATTACTTTATGGGGTATTCTTTTAGAAGTTGATTTGCTTGTGAAAGAATGTGCATTACAGTGCACTTGGGTACATGTTCTTGTTGGAAGAAATGCTAGTGTTGGTTCTCAGAACTTAGTTTTAGTCTTATTTTCTTAAATTCAGAGGTTATTTTATCGAATAAACCTTCTTTGTCATTGTTTTTGTAGGTTGTTGCAAAACAATCAGTTATCAGGTCCCATCCCGGATGAGATAGGGAAACTCTCGGAGCTTCAAACTCTGGATCTTTCCGGTAACCACTTTGTCGGAGCAATTCCAAGTACTTTGGGCTCTCTAACTCATCTAAGTTATCTGTGAGTGCGGCCCTGACATTTCTTCAATGCATTTTTATAACATTTGTTGTTATGTCCACGCGCAAGTTTTCTTAATGTTTGCCTCCTAAAATCTTTGCTCTGGATTTTTCAGGAGGCTTAGCAAGAACAATTTATCTGGGCCTATTCCTAGACACGTTGCGAATCTCACCGGTCTTTTGTTCTTGTACATTCCTGTCACGTTACCTTAATTCTAATCCAGACTGCTACACGATGATGATTTCAATTAACTTAAATGATATTGTGCAGGGACTTATCATATAATAATCTCAGTGGTCCTACTCCGAAAATACTAGCAAAAGGTTATAGGTGAGCTTCCTTGCAGAAAAGAGATTTCATTTCACATCAATAAGCCTAAGCTTTAAATATTCGTTTTTCCTGTTCAGAACAATCTTGCTGATAAATAGCTTTCATTTACTTCATGCTCAATGTTCCTTTTTCGTTGTGTAGTATTACGGGAAACAACTTTCTTTGTGCTTCTTCTGAACATATATGCACAGATGTTTCGTATCCATTAAATGGTATGTTGTTGAAATCTATTAAAGTGCTTTTGCTGTATGCTCTTTAATTATGACAATCTAACATGCCCGATTGTTTAGTGGCAGGCTCAGTTTCGTCTTCTCGAGTCAGTGGAAACCATCATTGGCTGCTTTCTGTTGCCATAGGAATTGGTTTCGCATTTGTGGTTTCCGTGATGCTGCTTGCTTGTTGGGTGCATTGGTACAGATCTCGGATTATGCTACCCTCATACGGTACTCCCAAATTCACAAGATACACTTTTCAAACACTGAATTTGTGTAATTTTTGGTATTTGAGAATTTTGTGTTACTTTGAATTGCAGTGCAGCAAGATTATGATTTTGAAATCGGTCATCTAAAGAGGTTCTCCTATCGTGAACTGCAAATCGCCACCGGCAATTTTAACCCCAAAAACATTCTAGGACAAGGAGGATATGGAGTTGTCTATAAAGGGTGTCTTCCTAATAGGTCAGTGGTTGCGGTTAAAAGGCTTAAAGATCCTAATTTCACAGGAGAAGTGCAATTTCAAACCGAAGTAGAGATGATTGGTTTAGCTCTTCACCGTAACCTCTTACGTTTGTACGGCTTCTGTATGACACCTGATGAGAGATTGCTTGTGTATCCTTATATGCCAAATGGTAGTGTTGCCGATCGTTTAAGAGGTTTGTTTTCCTTTTGTGGCTTAAACGCATAGTCATAACTATTCATCTATTTTATGATTCCCTTGCAGCTTTTTATATTTTGCCCCTCGTGGCCTCACCATTTCCTTATAATGTGATTATGTTTACCAGATGCTTGTCATGGAAAGCCTGCTTTGAACTGGAGTAGACGAATGCATATTGCCCTTGGAGCTGCTCGTGGACTTCTATATTTACACGAGCAATGTAATCCCAAAATAATTCACCGGGATGTAAAAGCTGCAAACATTTTGCTTGACGAAAGCTTTGAAGCTGTGGTAGGGGATTTTGGTCTTGCTAAGCTCTTAGATAAACGGGATTCCCATGTTACTACCGCTGTGCGAGGGACTGTAGGACACATAGCCCCGGAGTATCTTTCAACCGGACAGTCTTCTGAGAAAACAGATGTCTTTGGATTTGGGATACTACTGTTGGAACTCATCACTGGACAAAAGACATTAGATGCTGGTAATGGACAGGTTCAAAAGGGAATGATTCTTGACTGGGTAAGAAATGATCGATGACTTTACTAACGTGGATCTTTGTCATTCTGAGTGCACACTGTTTACCTAGAGAAAGTTATGCATGCCTGCAAAATCCAGATCACTCAACATAATGGATGTTTGCTTTGTTATGACAACATCCAGCATAAACTAAAAATTTGTCGTACTTTTTGTTCTGTGCTATTAATCCATATTTAATCTGAAGATACTTCATGGGTGATACAGGTTAGGACATTGCACGAGGAGAGGAGACTTGAAGTGCTAGTGGACAGGGATTTACAAGGATGCTTCGACACAATCGAGTTGGAAACATTAACAGAGTTGGCGCTGCAGTGTACTCGACCACAACCACACCTTCGCCCCAAGATGTCTGAAGTTTTGAAGGTCCTTGAAGGTCTTGTGCAGTCGGGAACAGAAGAACCACAAGGTGGAACAAACCATTGCGAGACCAGCGCATATAGCTTCTCTAGGAATTACAGTGACGTTCATGAAGAGTCATCCTTCATCATTGAAGCAATGGAACTTTCCGGACCTCGGTAAATAGAAAGCATAAAATTTGCCCTTCCCCATCAATTTGTATATGATTTTTGCACCTGGGAATCGAATGGAAGTCATGAACCAGTAAGAGTTAGATTGAGGAACTCTCCTATAAGTTAGTGAAAATGTCCCAAAATTGACTCAGGATGTTGAGAGTAACCGTGTTAACCATTTTTATGTTTTTATAGCTTTTCGAATGTAATTACAAGGAATGCCTTAGCTTTTGTAGTCTATGAAAATACTTTCCCCAATTTTGAGGTGACTATTAACAACCAAAACTTGTGACAACTAAATAAAGCAAATCCAATATTCAGATGCTGTTGATACACGGTGGAGAGAAGGTTGGCTAAGGACAGTTCACCCGGTGGGCGGAGAGCAGTAAGGGAGTTTATAGGAGCTGGGAGCTGAGAGAAGGTTTGGAGTTAGGAGTGAAAAAGTATCATGGATGTTCTGCTGATTCCTGGGTCTTGGGAGCCTTATAAAGGATGTTGTTGGTCCCTTGGCGAGGCTTTACATGTCTTTCTACTTTTGGTTTTGTATTATTTGGGTTTAGTCGATCTATTGATGTTCTTCCTACGTAGGTGTGGGTTGTCTTTGTTAGGGGTGTGATCTCTTGACGTGTGCTCGTCTTTCTGTGCGCCTGCAAGGTGCCTCTAGATAGTGGTCAGCAGGATTTTGTCTTCGTTATCGATCTTAGCTCGCATGGACCTCGACGAGGTCGTAGTGTCACACGACAAGCTCACCAGATGTCAATGATGGACTTATGAGGTGTAGGTATAACAAAAACAAAGAAAAATTATAATTCTAATATGAAGAAGACCGTTTGGAATTTAGTTTGAACTGGATCGGGAATCAGTCGTGATACCGGTATGATGAAAGTCACTAAATCAATTGATTCGGGAATTAGTACATCATGTTTAATCCGAATTTTTTTAATTTTTTATTAATTTATTTATTCGAATTTATTTCATTAAATCAAAATAAACGAGTTCAATTATTAAATGATTTTTTAGAATTTTAGAATTTACAAATAGGAGTGAATGACACTCAAAAGAAGAAAAGAAAAATGATGGTCTTTGGAATATGCCGAAATAGCCGGCTGATGATTGCTGGACTTTCAGAATTAAAATTCAAACTTTGATAACATTAATTACGAAAATGAAATGATTAGAATTTGGACAAATTTAAGGGAAGAATGGTAAAAGACAAATTTCCATACCGACATGTTTGATTGTGGTTCGCCAAGTTTGTCTTCAGAGAAGGATTGCCAATCAAGTCAAACGTGTATTATTTCTTCATTGAATTTAGTTTCAGAGTAGACCCATCCTTTTTATTTGCCTTATAAATATTTTTGGGTAAACTATACCCAAGGTTATTAAATTATTAGTAATTTATGTTTTAGTCACTTAACTTCAAAAAGTTACAAAATAGTCATTGAACTATTCAGAATTTTTTATTGAACTATTTGAAAGTTTTTATTTAAGTTACTAGATTACTAAGTTTTTTTTAAAGTCCGGCTAATGAGCTCCAAGCAACGAATGAGATTGGTACAGTGGATTTGTATCCATCGACAAGTAGAAGAATGTACTTTAAGTCCAAGTCAATCTGACGTTAATGTTGGAGATCGGAGAAGAAAGTAATTTAGATTTTCGTTTGCAAATTTGTGGCGTTCAAAATTATTTTATGAAAAAAATTGAATTGTAAAAAAGAAGGGGAAATAAAGCTTTTGATTGATGTGAACAGAGAAGGCTATATAATAGCGGTTTTAATAGCTTAACGACTTTAATGGAAACTTTTAAATAATTCAGTAACCGTTTTGTAACTTTTAAAGTTTAGTGATCAAAACATAAAGTTAATAATAGTTTAGTAATTTTGGGTGTAATTTTTTCTTTTTAATTATCTTATAAATAACTTTTTTAGTCTACGATGTTTGATATTTCATAGTTATATTAGGTTCAATTTAACTCAAAATTAAAGTAGGATCAAACTTCTCTCTCAAAACTGGAATTAAACTTCTTTCGACTTGACACAAATGTTGATATAGTAAGAAAAACAAATTTAAGGGTAGGCATGTGCTTCGATCCCAAAATGAAAAAAAAATGCATGTTTAGTTCTTTCCAAAATATTAAAATTATAAAGGATTAGTATGCAAATTTGTCATTATATTATAAGTGAAAATTAAAATTTGTCGCCATACTCTACTTTGATTGATATTTATCATTGTCCTCATAAAGTAAAAATAAATTTACCACTATTTTGTTACTTTACTTTTATTTGATTGAATTTTGTCACTAACAGTAAAATTTTTTTAATCAAATTTTACTATTCAATTTTAATTTAAAATAATTTGAAGACAAAATTTAATAAAAAATAATTTTTATATTTTACTTTAATATTTAAATATAAATAAATAATTAATATATTGTTAAAATTAAATCAATACTATTATTTTATAAAAATAAACTTATTTTTTTCTTTTATGGTATATGTATTTTTATTTTTAAATATTTTATAAATTAAATAAAATTTCTAATTTAAATTTATTAATTTTTAATATTTATAAGTTAAGTTATTGTTAACTATTAAAATAAATATTTGAAAGATTTTTTTCATTAAAATAGGTTTTCAAATAATCAAAATTAATATTGATTGGTAAAATTCAATTAAAAACTAAAATTGGTGGTAAAATTTAATAAAAGTCAATCACATAAGAGTTGAATGGTAAATTTACTCATATTTTTTAAAATATAATAACAAATATCAATGAAAACAAAGTACAGTGACAAATTTCAATATTCACCTATCATATAACGACAAATTTATACTTTAACCCAATTATAAATTAATATATAGTAAAATTATACTTTAATTTTTAAAAAAAAAAAATCTTTTTAGTCCCTTAAAAATGAAAGAAATTATAGATTAATAAATGATAAAAATGTGTTTTGATATCTCAAAAATTTATTTATAGTTGTTGGGTTTTCCGTAATATCGCTAACGGTTTGCAATTTGCAATATGATTTATGCTTTTAATTGCATGGTTTAATTTCACTTTCAGTCCCTATACTCTTCACACATTTAAAATTTAATCTCTACTTCTATTTTCAAGAATTTAATCTATTTACACTTTTAATTTAATAACTGCAGTTCAATTAATAACATTGTTAAATGGTTTCCATTATATTAGATTATGTATCATTTTTTTACACAATGCCTAAAACTATCCATAACTCCTCCAACTCATAAATAAGAGGATAATGCACTTCAGCATACTCAAACCTATGTCCTCCTGTATTGGCAACAATACTCATGTCGATTGAGCTAAAACTCAATTATAATTGACCGTGGATTGGCAAAAAAAAATGAATAAGTCGTGTCAAGCACTATTTATGTCCGAGTATTACGAACAGATTGGTAAAATAGAATTTTGGGTAACCTACCTTCAATGTTATTAAATTATTAGTAAATTTATGTTTTATTCATTAATTTTAAAAAGTTATAAAATTATCGTTGAATTATTCGAAAGCTTTCATTTAAGTAATCAAACTATTTAAAAGTTTTTTTTTATTTAAGTCATTAGGCTGTTAAGATTTTTTAAAAGTCTGACTAGTGAGCTCTAAGCGATAATTCAACGACCGGTACAGTAGATTAGTATCCATTAACAAATAGAAGAACACACATTCGATCCAAGTCGATCTGACAGTCAATATTAGAAATTGGAGAAGAAAGATGTTTGACTTTGGTTTACAGATTCGTGATGTTCAAAGTTGTTTCATGAAAAAAGAATTGAACTGTAAAAAAAAAAGGAATGAGAGTTTTCGATTTGTACAGGTAGTACGAACAATGAAAGCCATATAGCAATAATTTTAACAGTTCAATAATTTAAATGAAAACTCTTGAATAATTCAATGACTATTTTGTAATTTTTTGAAATTAAGTGACTAAAACATAAACTTACTAATAGTTTAATGACTTTAAGTGTAATTTACCCCTATTTTTCATCCATTCATAGTATCTACATATTATTTTGATAAATATGTTTGACACGAGTTCAAACACGTCTACTTTCAATATTGTATAAATATATATATATATATTTTTTTTTTTTTTTTCTTCTATTCTTCTCTCCCTTAGCCCCCTTAAGTTATCTCCTTGGTGGATGAGTGATAGTCGATCGTTGCACCCTCCGTACCAGTTTTCCACCCATTTCTCTCTTCCACCTATGCTATTTCTACTTTCTTCCCTCTCACCAAAATCCTTTTTCCTCTCATTCCATCTCCTCCCTTGTCCCTTCTTCTCTCCCTGTTTTCCATTGATGTCTATCTCTGTAGCTTTTTTCTAGACCTCTTGCTTGAAGAATTTGTTCTCAGATTAATAATTTCTTTAGACATGATGTTAGCTGTTGTCTCTCCACTGGGGGATTTGACTGAAGCATTTTTTTCTTATGTTTCAGGGTGTCATAGTTCGATAGTCAATGTCGTAAGAACTAGTCTAGCGGTTTATTGGGTCAAAATAATTAAATAAAAAATCATAAATTTATTAAAAATTTCATTACCAGTTTAATCTGTTGAATCATCGGTTCTTTATCTCGTTTTTTATTTTTTATCGACTCATTACTGTTCGCTCTATTTCCAATCATATACCATCACTCAAACTAGTCAAACTACAAGTTTCTGATTTAACCAACTGGCTTGGTCTGGTTATGACAACACTTTGATGGGTTATGCATGATCTGTTGGGGAACCCAATGTTCCATTTGGCGGTTGACACCACTCTATGTTGGTTATGATATGCTGAAGACTTTTGTTGCTGATGATTCACCTCTTTCTATGTATTTTTTAAATTACTGCAGAGGTTTATTTTATGGAGAGATTACATATTTACAAACAAGTGAATCAAATATATCAAGAGAAAGATAAGAAAAAGATTGGAGTAAAGCAAAAACAAGTGGTGGTTGGTAAGATGAAGAAAAAGTAAATGCAGCTAAAAGAATTTTGTGAAAAGTTCAAATGCCAAATTTTCCTTAGTAGGGTGGAAAAAAATTGGAAAGGTGAAAAATTGAAAAATGGAAATATAGAAAGATTTTTTTTTCTTTTCTTAGGTGTGCTTGATAGAATTTAAGAAAGATGGAAAAATGGAAAGAAAATATTTTTTCTTTCCCCTTGTTTGATAAAGTTGAAAAGTGAAATGACAAAAAATAGAACAATTTAAAAATGCATAATTTGAACTAGCATACACTTTTATTTTCTCTTATCTTGTTATTCCAATTTGAAATGATCGGGTTTTATGCATTAGGATGAAAATATAACACTTCTCCTATTTTCTTTCCTTTTACTTTTTTTTTTCAACAAAGCATATTAAAATTTATTTTTGTTGATGAGTGGGATCAATAGGGATGAGACACGAAGGAGGAAGTGTTGGTGTAGACAAAGATGAATTCACCTTATCTGGGCGGAGAGCTGAAGAGTAGAGAGAGTGAAGATGGTGGAGGTGAAGGTTGAGAGTAAAGTGGCAGAGTGTAAGCTAGAATGTTGAAGAGTTGATCATTTCTTCATTGTCTTGGGGACTATTTATAGGCGAGGGCCCTTTGTTTGGTGGCATTAACATGTTGGATTGGTCATTAGACCATCATTTTAGGACACATGGGGTGGGATGTCCACGATAGGATATAAATTGCCATTTCTTCTAATTTATGGTACGGAGTGGTTAATCTCATATGAGGTTTGGTGGCTAAAAGGATCATGTTCTTCACAAAAGACCAAGTGCTTGGGGAACTTTAGTGATAGCATCCTTTCGAGGAGCAAGTGGCTTGACTAAAGGTGGTACTTCTAATAACCACTTGGTTTATGGCATATATGAGGTGTTTCTTAAGTGACCTATCATCCTGCCGCACGTCCCATGTGGGTGGGGGATATAACAAATTTCTTTCCACTTTTTCACCGTCTTCTTTCATCCTTCCATTTTCCCACCAAATCAAGCGCACTCTTAATGTTAATGAAAATGTTAAGATGAAACTTTTTAATTATCTCCATAATTCAGTAAGCCAAGTTCTTTGAAATATTTTAAAAGTGAAAGACAACCCAGAAACTCAATTGGCATACTCCAAGGTTTTTTTTTTTTTTTTTTTTTCTAATTTGGTGAAGAATTATTCTTAAATAAAGGTTATTTTGACTTATTCCAAACATTAATTTGTTATCAACATAATAGTTCTTAGTAAATGTTGTTTCAAACAAGAAATGTTTTAGGGTGATGCTTATTTTGAGTAACAACTCTTCTCAAAAAGACCATTTTTTTAAACAGAAATTCTGAAAAAAAATTGCTTTGAACATAGTTGTTCTTAAAACACAATTAATCTAAACAAGGTTATTCCAAACATTAATAGTTCTCAAATAATAATTGTTCTAAACTAAAACCTTATTCTAAACATAATTGTTTCGAATGTAACTATTATAAAAAAAATTATCTTAAACAATCATTCTAAGGTGGAGTTTGGATGAACTGTTGGGTGTGATACGCTTAATTTATTTATTATCTTATGTTACAGTACCGTTGTCTTTACACTAATCGTAAGTAAACACACGGTCCACTCAAGCCCATCTTAAATAAGTGTTGAAATAAGACTATCACTTTTTCGAAATTAACTTTATTATTATTTTTGGAAGTGGAATTTTTGGAAATATAATATTAAAAGATTGAGTATATGAAGTTACCACTTTTGCCAATGCGCTATCTTGAATCTTCCACGTCATTTATCTTATTTTATAATCATATACATTTTCTATTTCTAAAACAAAATAAAGAAAAAAAAAAACTTCGTCCATTCAACACAATTCCTTAAAAAGTTAAAATTCATAAAATGAAGTCAATGATCACATTGAGAGGAGAAAATCATAGTGTTTTTCTAATAAAGAAAACTTTTTCAAGAACCCAAAATTTTGCCTAAACCCTTTTGAACCAAAAAAGATATAAAATTTGCCTAACCCATCAAGATAAGCATTACTTATGTAACGCCGTGAATCCGAAAATGAAATCCTTCCAAAAAAAGATTCCTTTTTTCCTCCATTTAATTAATGTAATAATTCTATTATTATAATCCCTATTTTTCTGCTGATTCTAGTCAATATTTAGGTAATCTTCACTCAACCCATTTTCATTCTTATACCATTTGTTTTCAAGTTCCTTTCTTCACCTAACCTCTTTCACCCTCTTTAAGCCCATATATATTTGTATAGATTCTCTCAATTTATTTGTATTTTAATGGTGAAAGTGTTTGATTCTCTTATACCAATTGAACCCATTTTATTATGATCTTTTCTCCATTTGGATTCTTGGGTTTTGACATTTCAATGTTAATAAAACCCTTCTTATTTTTGGGGTGGAGGTAAGATTTTTGTTTGTTTGTCTATTTTGCTTGGAGTTGAAGTGATACAAAAGTAGGTAAGGATCTGATTCTGGGTTGTTTTGGAAGTTAAACAAAGATTCGATTTTATTGCTTTTGAGGGAGTTCATAAGCTCTTTCTATGATTATGTTGATTCTTTTGTGATTATAGCTTTTTTGGATTCTTGTGGGGGGGTGTAATGAGCAGGAAAAATGGTTTGATCACAGTGTACATGGTCTGGGTTTGGTTTTAAAATGGAGAAAACGTTAGCTCTTTTCCATTATCTGTCTCATATGTATGCTTATTGCCTTGGTTTTTTTATTATTTTAGAGGAGGAAGAGGTGTAGTTAGCTAAGATTAATGGATCAAGAGAATAGGGGTGATTGCATAGGGACTAGTATGAACTTGAGTCAAGTTGGGGAATGCGTCGGTGGAAATTCAAAGAATTCGGTTAATGGGGTTGTGTCTGGAACCGCCATTTTGGAAAATTCCGAAGAAAAATTGTGTTCTAATGGAGAAAATTCGGATTTGAGATTGCAAAATGATGGCTTTGAATCGTGTAAGAATCAGGAGATGGATTCTGGGAGAGGAATTGGTCAGAATGATCTGGGAACTAACGGGAATTCAAGTAGTTTAATTGATGCAAATGTAGTGGTATCATCAAGTGAGGGGTTGGTTGAAGAAAGGAATGAATTGATTTACGAGGAGATGAATGAAATTAGAGGAGTTGCCGAAACACTAGGTCAAGTTGATCAAGGAAGTAGCGAGAGTTTCCCTAATTCAGTTAGTGGATCTGTAATTCAGACCATTATTGTGATTAACACCCAAGAGGCAGCATCTCTGGAAGGAATTAGCGGAGAGTTCGAAGTGAAAGACTATGGTCTCGGTTCAAGTAAAGTATCAGTCGAAGGGCCAAAGACAAAAGCTGCTGAAGCAGAGGACGCATGTGTGATTGATGTAAAGGGAAGCGGTGGTGGCCGAAGACAGTTTAAGGAGAGTTGGGACGAGGAAACAGTTTGTAGAATTTGTCATTTGAATTCTGAGCAATCCCTTGAATCTACTGATAGTACATTGGCTACTGCAGCTGATGTGGATCTAATTCAACTCGGTTGTGAGTGCAAAGATGAGCTAGGAATCGCACATAGTCATTGCGCAGAGGCATGGTTTAAGCTGAAAGGAAACAGGTAATGTTCTTTCTCTAGTAGTGAAGTTTTAGGATCTAAACTAGGTCTCTTCGGGGAAAATACGCATTGCCTTGTTGTTAATGCTTTGCTGTTACTACCATGTCATTATGTGTTAGGTATTGTTGATATAGGGTTTGGCTTCTTAACTCTGGAATTTTAATTGTTCTTTGCTCTAGTTGTTAGCTTTAGGACCAACTATAAGTTTTTTAGGTCTCATTGAAACATTTTCATTTATGGATATCAAAATTACCATCCACCTTTCGTATGGAGGCACAAAACTATATACGATAAGTGGAACAGAAGAGTTAATGATGTGAAATATTTCAATGGTCATTGAAACATGACTTTTTTCTCCATTGCCATTGTTTTTTTGCAATGAAATATCTAATTGGACTCTAAGAACATACATAAGTGAGAAATATTCACTTTGATCAATATTGAATATGAAGCTATAGACCCTTTGTGTTTTCCTATCTTCTTGTTTTTTCAACTGTTTGAGTGAATTGAATTGTCATCATACAAGTAGATGGTGTAAGAGTTCATTGAATTATTATCAAATGGCAACTGTTTTTATGTATCGCAAATAGCTTGTATCTCAAACCAACATTCGATATCTCAGGAAGTACTTGGAAGCAGAACATGTTGGCAAATCTCCTATATATACCTTCTTATGTTTTTTTTTTTTTTCTGCAGAATGTGCGAAATTTGTGGTCAAACAGCAAAAAACATCAGTGGTGTTAGAGATAACAGATTTATCGAAGATTGGCATGGCCAAGGGTCTACAAGTGGCGGTGCTAGCTTCTCAGATCAACGTTCAGGATGTTGGCGTGGACAGCCTTTCTGTAACTTCCTCATGGCATGCCTGGTAATGGCCTTTGTACTGCCATGGTTCTTCCGTGTGAATATGTTTTAACAAAGGTGTGAACCGGACATAACGTTCGTCCTCTGCACCACCTTTTCTTGCCTTCCTGTCGGGTCAGCTTCTCCTGTTGAATTTGAATGGATATGAAATAACTCGTCGGTGAAGCTACATTACGGGTTGTTTCCGGTTTTCAATACCCATATAGACAAACCATAAAGATTGAGTTTTCAAATTTCAGAAGTAGCCATCCATGCCCCAATTCTTTTACTGTGACAAAATTGTATTTGCTGCTTGCAATATTAACTTGTTTGGTATTTGTGCCTTTCAGTTTAAAGTCAAAGCTTAGGCAAAGGATGGCTTAGGCTGTATTACAGTGAGAAGTTTTTTTTTCTTCTTATTTATTAAAGATCTAGACTTGGCATGCATTTATGTCGAATTCATTAGGGGAATTCCCATTATATATACATGAATGTAACACAAATTTGATCGACATAGAGTTGATGTTTATGATGAATGGTTTTTCAATAACAAATTTGTCGAGTGAGTGATAAGAACTTTGATATATTTCAAGTATGATTCTGAGTTAAACTTTTGTGGATGGAAAAAATAACAATGGGATTAAATTTAGTCGGAGTTGAAGTGATTAAAGTATTAGTAAATTTACATTTTGATCACTCTGACTTTAAATAGTTATAGAACGGTCATAAAATTATTCGAAAATTTTCATGTAAGGCTGCTAAAATCATTATCATGGCCTTCTCTTTCTTTTCTACAGTTTTGTTCTTTTTTCATGAAATATTTTGAATATCATCAATCTATGAATTAAAGTCCAAATAGCTTTCTTTTTCGATCTTCGTTATTAATCATCAGATTAACTTGAATCTAAGGTATGTTCTTTTACTCTTTGATGGGTATTGATCTATTGTATTGATTGTCAAAACATTTATTGAAACTCACTAGCTAGACTAAATGAAAATTTTTGAATAATTCAGTGATTGTTTAATAATTTTTTAAAGTTAAATAATCAAGATATAAATTTCTTAATAATTTAATGACCGAGAAAAAAAAGCAACTTTGGGTTACCCTAGATTTTCAAAGGAAATGGACCTTTATCATGAGAAAGATCCAATTTTTTCATTCCTTCATCTTCTTCTCTCTTGTTCTTTTAGCCCAAAAACCCATAGACGAAAAGCCCAAAACTCAAGGAGACTTTGGCACTCATACATGAACAAGGCAGCGACTTTTAACACTCATACATGCAGCCTGAAAACCCTAGAGTGAGGAATTAGACCCAGCTGCCTCTTTGTCACTTGTCAGTACAACGCTGCTCTCAACCTCCATTTCCCATCATGGTAGCTTTCTCTTTATCTCGACCTTTTCTGTTTTGTTAATACATGTATCATGAACATTTTTTTTAATGGTTGTTTTTACTTTGTATAACTACGAAAGGCATCGGAGAAGAAGCTGTCGAACCCAATGAGGGAGATTAAAGTTCAAAAACTTGTCCTCAACATCTCCGTCGGTGAAAGCGGCGATCGTCTCACCCGTGCCGCCAAGGTAACCGCCGTTATTCACACAGACAAAAACCCATTCATGTTCTCCCCCAAATTTTGCCCTTAAATATTAGCTTATTCCTGTATACTCGTTTTAGGTCTTGGAACAACTCAGTGGTCAAACCCCCGTCTTCTCCAAAGGTAAAAAAATTATGATACCAATTCTGTCCTTTTTTTTGGATTGCGTTGTTTATGGAAATAAAAATGTGGGGTTGATGTGAGCAGCTAGGTACACTGTGAGATCTTTCGGAATTCGGCGTAATGAGAAGATTGCTTGCTACGTGACTGTGAGGGGAGAGAAAGCTATGCAGCTTCTTGAGAGTGGGTTGAAGGTTAAGGAGTATGAACTTTTGAGGAGGAACTTCAGTGATACCGGCTGCTTCGGATTCGGTATCCAGGAACACATTGATCTTGGCATCAAGTAAGTCTTTTTCTGTATGTCCCTTTTGTTTTAATTGATATATGTTGATAATGCATTCTGGATACTTGTTTTTCAATTTAAATTTGATGAGAATTAGCAATATTTGATAGGTTCAAGTCTTCGATTTTCATTGAAATGGCAATGCACTTGTTTGTATCCTGCAATGCTTTTATTTAACTTTAGGGTCGGGATCGCTATTAGGATTTAAGAATGGTGCTGCTTTGCCAATTATACCTTTCTAGGTTTTCAATGTATTTAGCTGATTGTTGGTTTTGTCCTCGTATCCATGTATCGGATGCATGTACTTCAAATAAAAGGAAGAGTCCGAGCAACATAGAATTACCAGGAGATAGCAATGCAACTTTTAACCAGGCTTAGTCGTTCAAAGGTTTGCCTTTCCGGTTAAAGTTAGTTTGTGGCTTGAAACTAGGTACCCCTTTAAAAGTTAGCATTTCCTGATGCAATCATCTAGTGGTTAACACTGGTTATGGGGAAGGCTCAATTTTATTAGTAGTGACAGTTGATATGGACGAACTCCTTGAAGGCATAAATTACCAACTCTTGTTGTCTTCTCTAGGTACGATCCTTCAACTGGTATCTACGGCATGGACTTCTATGTTGTTCTGGAACGAGCTGGTTATCGCGTTGGCCGCCGTCGCCGGTGCAAGTCACGTGTTGGTATTCAGCACAGAGTTACTAAGGAAGATGCCATGAAGTGGTTCCAGGTCAAATATGAAGGTGTCATCCTTAACAAGTCCCAAAATATTGGAGCTTAAGAAACAGCAGTAACGAGCTCAGCTTGAGTTGTTTTCGGTTTTGGCTACTTGATTTTGACTAGTTTGTGTATCATTTTCTCTTTTTCCTGAATAGATTTTTGCTCGAGACTTTCCTGTTGGTTTTATATTTATTCTTCAATTTTTAGTAACCCTTGTTTCCTCTGGCATTTGCTTGTTCTTTCAACCCTGCAATTTTAAATTCGGTAAAAAATGGAAAAACCAATTTAATCAATCAATCTTAAACCAGAATCGGACTGACCAGTTATTGGCTGATTTATTGACTCGTAAATTGCAAACTGGTTGAAATTATTTATTTATCAGAAAATGAAACTAAGGTTTGTAATCGATTTAATCATTTTGATCATTACACAATCAAATTAATTATCATAACTGATTTAATTGAATATTATCAATCGATTTGAACTGAATTTGCAATGCGCTGTTAAACTGAGATCCTTTTTAGATTAAGATATTTTCTGATTATTTATTTTAATAATATTATATCGGAAATTCATATAATGGTTGAAAAAGGCAGACCTTTATAAACCGTTAGCTCTCATAAAGCTTTCGCATATTGGAAAGAGAGATTCCCTGGCTTTCCATGGCTAAAGCGGCACCTAACTTATGTTTCTCTCCTCTAACTCTAAACCAAAACCGTAAAGAAAACTTTTTCTCATCTCAAAATGGTTGCTTTATCCATAAACCTTCTTTAAAGACTAAAATTTTCTCTCCAATTTTCAGCTCTTGCATCCCTATCCGAATCTCAGCTACACCCACAAGAACCATTGATCATCAAGTTACAGATTATAATGCAAAAATCCTTCATTTCTGCCAATTGGGTGATCTTGAAAAAGCCATGGAATTGGTTTGCATGTATAAAAAATCTGAACTTGAAACTAAAACGTACAGCTCGGTTTTACAGCTTTGTGCTGGTTTAAAATCATTTACGGATGGAAAAAAAGTTCATTCAATCATTAAGTCTAATAGTGTTGGAGTCGATGAAGCCTTGGGCTTGAAGCTTGTATCTTTTTACGCAACTTGTGGAGATTTAAAAGAAGGGAGGAGAGTTTTTGATACGATGGAGAAAAAGAATGTTTATTTGTGGAATTTCATGGTCAGTGAGTATGCAAAAATTGGCGATTTTAAGGAGAGTATTTGTTTATTCAAGATAATGGTGGAAAAGGGAATTGAAGTGAACTCTTACACCTTTTCTTGTGTTTTGAAGTGTTTTGCTGCTCTGGGTAGTTTAAAAGCAGGCGAATGTGTTCATGGGTATTTGTTAAAATTGGGTTTTGGTAGCTGTAACAGTGTGGTGAACTCCCTCATTGCATTTTACTTCAAGGGCAAAAGACCTAAAAGTGCCTCTGAACTGTTTGATAAATTGTGTGACCGAGATGTTATATCATGGAACTCTATGATAAGTGGCTATGTATCAAATGGTCTTACAGAGAGAGGGCTGGGGATCTATAAACAGATGATGTATTTGGGTATTGATGTGGATTTGGCTACTATTATTAGTGTTCTTGTCGGTTGTGCAAATTCTGGTACTCTTTCACTAGGGAAGGCTGTTCATTCTTTGGCAATAAAATCTAGTTTTGAGAGGAGAATCAACTTTAGTAATACTTTACTGGACATGTATTCAAAATGTGGTGATCTAGATGGTGCCTTGAGGGTTTTTGAGAAGATGGGTGAAAGAAATGTCGTGTCATGGACTTCCATGATAGCAGGTTACACCCGAGATGGCCGGTCCGATGGAGCCATCAAATTGCTTCAACAAATGGAGAAGGAAGGTGTTAAACTAGATGTGGCTGCTATTACAAGCATTCTACATGCTTGTGCTAGAAGTGGTTCATTGGATAATGGCAAGGATGTACATGATTACGTCAAGGCAAATAACATGGAATCCAATTTGTTTGTGTGTAATGCATTGATGGATATGTACGCTAAATGTGGAAGCATGGAAGCTGCAAACTCTGTTTTTTCGACTATGGTTGTTAAGGACATTATTTCTTGGAATACCATGATCGGAGGTTACTCGAAGAATTCTCTTCCCAATGAAGCACTTAAAACGTTTGCTGCAATGCTCAAAGAACTGAAACCTGACAGTAGAACTATGGCATGTGTTCTTCCTGCATGTGCCAGCCTATCTGCTCTAGAAAGAGGCAAAGAGATCCATGGTTACATATTGAGAAACGGGTATTCTTCAGATCGACATGTGGCCAATGCACTTGTCGACCTATATGTCAAATGTGGAGTTCTAGGTCTTGCACGTTTACTTTTTGATGTGATTCCTTCAAAAGATTTAGTCTCATGGACAGTAATGATCGCTGGTTATGGTATGCATGGGTATGGAAATGAAGCTATCGCTACCTTCAACGAGATGAGAGACGCGGGAATCGAACCAGATGAAGTCTCCTTCATATCTATACTGTATGCCTGCAGCCATTCCGGACTACTCGAGCAAGGTTGGAGATTCTTCTACATAATGAAAAATGATTTCAACATCGAACCCAAATTGGAACACTATGCCTGCATGGTAGATCTTCTTTCTCGATCTGGTAACCTTTCAAAGGCATACGAATTCATCGAAACATTGCCTATTGCACCAGATGCCACAATCTGGGGAGCTTTGCTTTGCGGTTGCAGGATTTACCATGATATTGAATTAGCCGAGAAAGTTGCAGAACGTGTCTTCGAGCTAGAGCCAGAAAACACAGGCTACTATGTACTGTTAGCAAATATCTATGCAGAAGCAGAAAAATGGGAGGAAGTGAAAAGAATGAGAGAGAAGATAGGGAAGCAAGGCCTAAGAAAGAACCCAGGTTGCAGTTGGATAGAGATAAAGGGAAAAGTTAATCTCTTTGTGAGTGGAAATAATAGCTCACACCCACATTCCAAGAACATTGAATCTTTGCTAAAGAAGATGAGAAGGAAGATGAAGGAAGAAGGCTATTTTCCTAAAACTAAGTATGCTTTGATTAATGCAGATGAGATGCAAAAAGAAATGGCTCTTTGTGGTCACAGCGAGAAATTAGCCATGGCTTTTGGGTTATTAACCTTACCACCTCGAAAAACAATACGGGTTACCAAGAATCTCCGAGTATGCGGTGATTGTCATGAAATGGCCAAGTTCATGTCCAAGGAAACCAGAAGAGAAATCGTGCTGAGAGATTCGAATCGGTTTCACCATTTTAAGGATGGATATTGTTCTTGCAGAGGCTTCTGGTGACTAGGCTGTAGATTAACAAGTTTTTTTTTAATCCCGAATTCTATGTCAACGAAGATTTAAGCATCGTAAATAATTAGCCAGTACGATGTTAAGCTTACTAGTAAAGTAAGGTCACAGCAACCTGGCCATGTATGACGGCTCTGGGGCCATACATCCACGTGGTGTGGTCCTTTTTTGAGTAAGTAAGAACCACGAAACTAGTATCCAGGACACACAGCTGAACAGCAACTGGGATCCAACTATCAAAACCATTGCAGGAACCATAACAGTTGGATCTGTCATAATGTTTCATCATTTTTATCACAATAAATTAACATCCACAAATTCATCCACCAACACCAACAACTTGGCTTTTAATCATTATCTCCAAGTTTATAGTAACAAAGAAGATCGTCCAACAGGTATATGCCACAACATACAATTTTGAGCCTGAATTCGCAAAAGATTAACAGTAATATGTGGTTAATTGATATTTCAAGAACTGTAACAGCTTTAAATGAGAGACAAAATCTAGAACAGTAGCCGCAGAAGACGATACTTTGGTCGTTCTTACAGGGGAAAGCTCACAGTTCAACTTTTCTCTTGGCATTGATATTAATACTTCGAAACCTTTTAGATTAATGTTAGACAACACAGTTGGATAACAAATCGATTAAAGTAAAGCACAGTGAATTATCAGAAATGATAAAATCATAAAAATGGTGTCAAAAGGCAAATGCTTGAGGTTGAAGAATACATATTTTAAAAGACTAACATTGACACATTTCATTAGCAACTCCTTGTACACCTTTCATTGACCACAACCTCGTAAAAAAATGGAAACCACTGCTAATGGCCAAAAATATCAGCAAAAAAGAATACCATACCAGTTCAATGATTCCTCTGCCTCCTATAGCTACTTTTCCCCCCTCATTTATCACAAATCAAGTGTATCAATATCAGTAATAAACAAATGGCAAACTATGGAAAATCTAACCAATGATCGAAACTACTGTTTTGTTCAACCACACCATTTTGAGAGAAGAACTAAGAAAACAATAAGGAAAACTATGGAAGAAAGTCCAATTGCAACACCAAGAACAACCTTATTTGGTCCGTGATGATGCTCCTTGTTTTCACTTGTATCGTCTGCACTATCATCTTCATAATCTGACGAGTCACTATCACCAGAAGACTCCTTAGAAGGAGGAGGTGACATAGGCAATCCATGCTTATCACAACGAGCAATCCCAAGCTTCATTTTTGATGACAAAACAGAATGGTTGTAACACAAATTGCTATTCCCACCAACCTTGAAAACAGCCAATTTCTTTATGAAACTAGCATTGAATGGTAAAACCCCATGAAGTTCATTGTTCTCGAGGTTCAAGACTTTCAAGCCTTTCAACTGTGAGAAAAACCTTGGGACAGTGCCATTTAACTGGTTATTACTCAGATCAACATGAACCAAGCCTGGAATAGCAGAAATCGAATCTGGGATTGAACCAGAAAATGAATTGGAAGCTAAAGATAGGTTTTTTAAAGATATCAAGTCACCAAACTCAGTGGGAATCTCCCCATTTAACCCATTTGATGAAAGATTCAAGTATTCAAGATCTTCAAGAAGTGTAAGGGAAGTTGGTATGTTTCCTTTGAGCTTGTTATCAGATAAATCAACATGGGTCAGGTTCAGATGCAAGTGCCGTGGAAGAGAACCGGTGAGATTAGCATGAGAAATGGTTACTGTTTTCAGCTTATGCATGTTTCCAAGGATTACATAAAGACCGCTAGTGTTAACCGGAGTGAAGGAAATTGTGAGATCGGTTAAGTTAACGAAACGTGAGAGCCAGACTCCGGTGAGGCGGCGGAGGGAGCGAATGCAGGTGAAGGAAGTGAGGGAAAGGGAAAGATCATAAGGGAAGCGAATAGGGGATGTGTGGCAGTTCGTGAAGGAAAGAGAATGGACGGAAGAGAGGGACTTGAGAGCTGTGAAAGAGAGGGAAAGGTCGGCGGAGCAGTTGGAAAGGTGGAGGGAAACGAGGTGGCGAAAGGGCTTAGAGCTGTCACAAACGGTGGCGTTGTGAGGGGAAGGTTGGATGCAAGGGTCTCTTGCTGTGGGAATGTTGAGGGATTCAAGTGCTTCAATTTGTTTAGGGTCTAGAGTAGAAGAGGAGGAAGAAGAAGAAGAGGGAGTTTCAGTGGTGGGGGAAGGAGCAGGGGAAAGTTTAGAGGTGGCATTTGTGGTGGAGGTAGCGGCGGAGATGACGGCGGAGAGGAGGAGGAAGATGAAGAGGAAGAGTGGTAGTGAGTTGAGGGATGGTGGTGGTGGTTTCATGGCAGAGACTAGAGAGCAAGGAATAAGCTTTAGTGACGTTGGAACTTGGGAAGTGAAGTGAGAGAGGAAAAGACAGAACACAACACAACACAACAAATAAGTGGGGAGGGATTAGATTATGTTTATTAACATCCGATACGAGATTTTTATGTTAGGCTTAATTATGGTTTTAGTCCTTATATTATACTAAAAATAAATATTTAATCCTTAAATTTTAATTTTACATAATTTAATCGTTTTACTTTTAGGTTTAAGTCACAATTAAGCCCCTAAACTATCATTTTGTTTTCATTTTACCCAAAAATATTATTGACATCCAATACAAAAGTGCTTTGTGTCATATTCTTATTGACAACAAAAGTTATAGTTCGATACCAAATTGAAATAAAAAATTTTAAGTATCAATGTGAGAAAATATGTATAATTCAGGAGCTAAATCATGAGACTTTTATAGTGTCATTAATAGATCCAATTAATAACATTGTTAATTGTTACTATTAAGTGATAAAATATTTTTTAAAAAAATATTAAACATTTAATTGACACGTAATCTTAACTATACAATCGAATAATAACAAAAAAAGTAACTTCATCATTTTAATAGCGTAAGCTAGTGATGTTATCAACTTATACCTACCAAAGTCATTATGGAAATAAGGACCAAATTATGTTTGTAGTATAATAGATGTACTAAAACCAGAATTAACCCTTTATGTTATTTACGGGTGTAGAAAACAAATACAATGCATGGGTCAAAGTTAGAATCTTTAAACTTTTTATGCAAGGTATTTCAGAAAGTATTTTTAAAAAAACAAAATTAAATGCAGATGTCGGTTAAAAGGTATATATAATATACTTTTCTTATAAGCTGTATTTTCGTGGAGTCCAGCTTCCAGCTATTTTCTGCCCTTTTCATCCCCACTACCCTACAAAAGTGGTAATTTCCCTTGGGTCCATCCTTGTCTAAATTACAAGAAAAGAAAAAATAAAAAGAAGGTTCCACCCTTGGTTAACTTGTAAGGACTTAAACCCTTTTTTACACATACTTGAAATTTTCTATAAATAAATTTTATTTTACAAATATTAGAAAAAAAAATTCAAGAATTAGAATGAATTTTCTTGTACAAAGAATAGGGTTTCATTTTAATGATAAAGTATAAATGTAAGCATATAATATAAAACCAGTATTAATTTTGCTTAGTTTAGAGATTTGGGTGTTATCATTGCACAAGGGATTCTTTTCTTTATAATTTACACTAGAATTTGATGTAACTTGCAATCCATTCTTAATCAAAGTGTTATCATTACAGAAGGCTTTTTTTGATGACGTGTCATTATTTCATACATAATCAGCATCAAATGTATTTAGGTACAATATTATATATCATAAACATTAGAACAGGTAAAATCTGCAGACTGATGTAGTTTCATTTAATGTAAATTTCAATGAAATATGTATAATTCATAGCATTGTTTAGGAAAATTACACACTGCTAAGAATAAAATGGGTACAAACCGTTCAAAACTTAGTCAATAGACATGTTTCAGTCCACTTGCAATGATTTCAATTCTAAGAAACACATAATATCATCAACAATCAATGGAAATGCAGCTCTGTGACACGGTGGTGCTATCGGCGGTGCTGACAAACGGGTTGATCCGAACCCAAACAAGAGAGAAGACAGAAGCCAACAACACTGACCAAAGGACAACAATGGTTGGTGTCCTGTTTTGGCGTCCCATAAGACCTTTGAGGAATGGATAAAGATGGAGGATGACCCAGAAGGAAAAGAACACTTTGCCAAAGAGTGGTCCCCAAGCTTCGTACCCTTTGTTGAGGGCATCTGAGAATCCGGCAACGACACCAACCATGTTGACGATGAGGAGTGTTGTTGGAGGGATTAAAAGTGTAGTCCATTTCACAATGTAGAGCTCACCAAAATCTGCATCATCAGCTGCTTTGGCAGTGACAGTAAAGTTGGTGTCAATGCCTGCAAGCATCTTAAGGAAACCTTGGAAGACGGCAAAGAGATGCGCTGAAACGCCACCGATGACCCAAAACTGCTCGTTACGCCATAAGTCCTCGATGCTGACACCACTCCATCGGAGCTCGAGAACAGCGGTCACGATAATGGAAAGGAAAAGGCCAAGAAAGAGAACACTTGCCAGGTTTGAGAGCTGATCATCAAATTAGAAAATGTGAAGCAGTGTAAGCATATATATGATATTGAAAACTAAAAAAAGAATACATGGATTACTAGCATTCATTACCGTTGGTATGATAAATTTTCCTGTGAGAAGACAGATTGCTGGGAGTGAACAATAGGCAATGAGTGGAAGGGATGTGAAAGGATAGACAATGGTGTTTATATATGCTAGCCTTTGAAGCCATTTAAGACGACCACCTCCAAAGCCATACCATAGAGGGCAATGCCTGCTTAGGAAAATTTCAACAGATCCAAGAGCCCATCGAAGAACCTGGTGCAACCGATCAGACAGATTGATGGGTGCAGATCCTTTGAATGCTGGCCTTAAGGGCATGCAGTAAATCGATCTCCATCCTCGGCAGTGCATTTTGAAGCCGGTTAAGATATCCTCAGTGACTGAACCATATATCCATCCAATCTGAGCAAAAATATAGAAAGTTTTAATGTAGTTCAAGGCCTCTATGCAGGGAAGAAAGGTCAATAAAGATATCAATTTTGGCAATATGACAGATAAGAATAAAAGTTCCAACCTCTTTCCCCCATGCAGTCTTCTCTTCATAGCCACAGCTGATGACATGAATTGCTTCCTTGATTAGTGTGGAAGGGTTGGCAGATTCAGCCACTCCTCCATTCTCCATTAGTGTAGATTCAATGAAGACCGAAGATAAGCCAAAAGTTTTCTCAAAGCTTGTTTGAGAGATCAACATTGATCTTTCATACTCATCATAATCTGCATAAACAAAACCAGAGATATGTCAACAAGTCATGAGCTAAGTATTAGTCTAACTATAATTTTCTGAAAGATTTTGGACTTACTGTCAATTTCCCTAAGGTTAAAGATGGCAGCATCAAGTTCTTCCCGTTTTGCATCCCTATAAAGCTCTGATGGATCTTTAGGTTCCTTCTTGCCGGGGCAGCAACACGAGCAAGATGAGGAGGATGACTTGGGAAAACTTGGCATTGAAGGTGGACCATAGCCATAAAGTGCTTGCCTATTGAAAACACAACCTGTTCCCACATAAACTGGCCCTTGGATCCCATCAAGACCTTTCATGTTAACCTGAAGTTGAAATTTGGATGAATTGTCAGAACTCAAGAGGTTTAAAACTGCAACAAGCACTTAAGCAGAAAATTGGCTTTATCTTTGATCTTACATCAAAGAAAACTGTGTTCCGATTGGCATATCGATCACTCCTATCTATGCCATCAAATCTTTGAGGAAACTGCACATAGCATACATCTCGACCGACTTGTGGGTCCATCAAGAAGCACATTGCCTCCCTAACTGCCTTGCTATTGTTAACATAGTGGTCACAATCAAGATTGAGGATGAAGGGAGCATTTGTAAGAACTGCAGACACCCTAACCTGTAACAAGCTATTCATGTCAGTTGCAACTCAGAAAATATTTAATCTATCTTTATGAATGTCTGGTATTGTATCATGTATAACCCACCAAAGCATTTTCAGCACCAGCCTTTTTGTGGTGTTGGTAGCCAGGTCTCTTCTCTCTAGAGACGTAAACCAGTCGGGGAAGTTCATTTCCTTCGATGTCACGAGCACCGCTATATCCAAGGAAAACCTGAATCATGCCAGGGTGATCACGCGGGTTATTTCCCGGCCAAGGAGTTCCATCTTGCATTGTCCATCCTTCTTCAGGTGTTTTCTGAGCCTTTGCAACTAAAGCATTGATTCGAATTTTGTACTCTTCATAATCTCTCTGTAACCAAATTTGAAAGGAAATTCTTACAACATCAAAGTGCTATGGATATTCAAGAAATGTTGCTAAAGAAGCTCGAGGAACTTACTTTCATAGCTCTACGTTCTTTTACAAAAGAGGGCTGCACTTTATCTTTCAAGTAATCAATCTTCTGTGAGAAGTAAAACTCAGGTGCCCGTGGTTCAATGGAAAATTTTTTGCAGAATGGAACCCACTTTCTTGCAAAGTCAGCTGTTTCTACTAGAGATTCAAATGTCAGCATGGCCGCACCATCATCAGATATATAACAAGAGACCTTCTCCACAGGGTAGTCCAAGGCAAGGATGGAAAGCACAGTATTGGCAGTAATCAATGGAGGCTCTTTCAATGGATCCACTGTACTCACGAAGAAGTCAACTGCAGCAAGTTCATTAGGTTCACCTTCTCTTTCATATCTGCCATGGTATCCAACAAGCTTAGTAACAATCCATATGTTACATAATTATGTTACTAAATCAGCTGAAATAAGATAACTTATGTTATTAGCATCATTAATGGTATTGGTTACCTTGCAGATAGTCTGTCAATGTATGTTTCCCTGTTAACAGGATACCACTTAGGGAACTGATCCAACACCCAGGAAAAAGCAAACCAGATTTCACAAATGACTGAAGTGAGCCACAGTCCAAAAGCACTGTCAACGGGGTTTGTTACTCGATAATGGAAGAAAAGACCGAGAATGATCAATCGCATAATGATCACGGTTCGGTATGGTGCAAGTCTGCTTTTCGGGATTGGAATTATAGTCGAGAGGGGCTGGGAAGCATCCGGTGCCCTGCAGGTGCAAATATTACATATCAGTAACACATAACATAAACAAAAATCATTTCACTAAATAGGCTCTTATCATTAATCTGCTTTGTATACTTCAAAATCAAGCAAGGCTTTTCTAATTAAATACTTACGGTTTATCTTCCATTTGTTGCTCAGGTGGGATTTCAGCCTCTCTTTCAACCTTGGTTGTTGCAGGCTTCTTCTTCTTGTTCTTCTTTTCTTTCCAACTTTCCACCCTGTTCTTCCAAATCGGATTCCCATTGTCTTCAGTCATTTCTACGATATTTTACGAGACGATTCGAGCTTTCAGAATTGAAGGAAGATTGAAAGAAAGAAACCAATAGTATGGAAAGAAATTTATATTACATACCACTATCCAATGTAGACACACTGCTGATATGTCTTGCATGAATTCCAACATCCTGTATAAACCAACATGAATAACACAAAGCTCTCAATATCCCTCTGGCTTTGACTGAACCTTTCAAAGGCAGCAAGAAAACAATACCTGAGACTTGCTCAAATGTGCAGCCATTGTCGATTGATCGCCGGTGGCCTTCTCGACATCGTCCAACAGGTTTTCTGAGGAGTTCACAATAATCAGTCGTGCAATCAGTTTACAACTTCTCTATCTTTATCTTTTTCATGGGAAATCAAACAAGCACTTGGCAAACACAAGATTTATAACAAAGATTTATCAAGAACCAAATGGAAACAAGTAAAAAACTAGTATCAAGAGTTAAAATGAAATGTACCATCATATGGACTACCACAACGCAAGCAAGCTTTTCGTCCTTCCTTAAGATCATACTCAAAACAACTCTTACAAATAGGGAAATTACATTCATGGCAAGCCACAAAGGGTTCACCATTAACATTCAACCCAACATGTTCACCACAAGTGTGGCAAACAGGAACCCCAGATTCCATCATTCTCAAAAACAGTACTTATGTCTCCTTCTTCTTCCTTGAGAAAAACCCAATGCTACAAACAATATGCTAACCAAAGGGTCTTTCCCTCTACTTATCTCTCAATACCTTTGTGTCTTGTTGTGTGTTTTTATATGAAAAAGAAAAACAACCAAACACAAGATATAAGTTCATGTTGGGCTAAGGGTGGAGATAGGCATGTTGTAATGGTGAAGAAAGGTTGAACGGGAAGGCCGGTTGGTAGTGTAATGGAGGGTGGGTTGTTGGTGTCAATGTATTTGCAGAGAAATCTCTGACAAGCAAAGCTTACATTTTTTTTCTTTTTTCTAAGGGAAAAAGAAATTTAAAAAATTGCGGGAAGTTTAAGGAAGCTTTCGGTTGGGCAAGGTACATCTTTAACTAACTGGCATTTGCCTAGGGTGAAATTATGCTATTAATCCTTGTACTATAAGTAAGTTGTGAATTTAACCCATGCATTCTAATTTGATCAATTTTAGTCCTTATACTTTTCGGATTTTAAATTTCGGTCTTAAACCAAATTGTAGCAGTTAAATTTGTTAACTCAAAATTCTTTTATTGGTCTAGTAAATTGTTGATTTTATTAATGTTCTTCAATTTAATCATTTTTAGTTTTTATGCTTTTTTAAATTTTTAGATGTCATTCCTAAATCAAAGAGATTTTGAATTTTTCTATTATACATTTTTTGAAAATTTTAATTAGCCCACTCAAAAATTTTGAAATTCTCATTAAAACCTTCAAAAATTTTAAAAATTTTAGTCAATCACCCCCCAAAGAAAACTCAATATCAAGATCCATCCCTACGTATTTATAACACATGTGATAACATAATTTAACTTAACAAATTTAACCGTCGCCATTTTGTCAAGAACAAAATTTCAAATTTTGAAAAATAAATACATTAAAAATGATCAAATTAATGTCTATAGACTAAATCTGCAATTTACACATAGTATAGTAACTAATAAATAATTTCACCCTTGTCTAAATATATGTCACTCTTGAACCATAAATAATACGCCTCGCATTAATTTACTGTCTCATACATTTGGAGATTTCAAAAAATAGAAGAAAAATATCATATATAGTAAGTTGAAAAGCAAAGATCATAAATTGGAAAAAGAAGCAAATAAACATTATTCAACTGGGTTTATAATCAACAAATTAAGATTATTATGATTTAAAAAATGAAAAAGAAAAGGTTAAGATTATGAGTCAGGAATGGAAGAGGAGTGACACCAAACCAAACATGTACCAAAATTTGGCCAGACCAGATTGTCCCTACCACATAGCTGTTGTCATGGACCTCTGTTTTCTGACATTGATTTTGCTGCCCAAAATTGCATATTCTATTCAGCCTTATTGAAGACTTATATTTTTTAGTCAAATCCCGATCTTAATTTTTGTTCTATGCGTAATCTTTATACCTTATTTATTTATATTTTTAAAATTTTAAAATTTCAATCTTAATTAAATAATAATTTTAAATTTATCAAATTAAATTCTATAATCAATCTTAATTAAATAATAATTTTAAATTTATTAAATTAAATTCTATTATTTTTAAGGGCGAAGCCAAGAATTTAGTATTGGAGGTCAAAAATAAAATTATAAAAGTTCGGGGAAGTGAAGCTAAAAATTTTGTTTTAAAAAGGGTTGAATTAAACTATTTTTAATTGTAATTGAGAGGGACTAAAATTGTTATTATTCCATTTAAATAAGGGCCGAGTAGGGAGAGGGACCAGGCAGTGACTTGTCCCAAAAATGAAAAATTCTTTATACAATCCCTGTAATTTTTATGAAATCACAAATTAATATAATAATAAAATTACACTAACCTCTAATTAATATTGGCTCTCTAAATAATTTCTTGGCTTGGCAATTGGGGGCAAGACCCCGCCTACCTCCTAGTTACACCCCTAGCTATTTTCAAAATCTTGTACTGCAAACATCTGTTATGTGAGATTATTATTTTCATATAATATTCATAGAAAAACTACACTATTTTAATTAATAAGTTTAACGGTTATCATCTAAGTTAACACTGAAAAATTCGAAAAGCATCAGAACTAATAATGATTAAATTGGAGAATAAAAACTAAATTTCAAATTTTGAAAAGTATAAGAGTAAAATTGCCTAAGTTTTCTCGTGAGAGTCATGTTCAAATAATATTAAATAAATAAAAGACCCTTTAAGCAAAACAAATAAATGATTATATTTGTGTGGGTCACATAACCTTTGTTTATCATGCCACATTACTTATTTTTGCTTTCTAGTCCAATGCTAAGTATAATGAAGTGAAAAGAGTAAGCTTACTTGTTCACAAGGGATGAAAGGTAAAAGGAATGAACTACACCAAAATTTGCAGTATCAACTTTACATCAACACGGTAACAGCTATGGGGTTATATTTGTTTCCTTTGTATTTTCTTCAACAAAGATAATACTCACCATAACCAACTATTTCAAGCTTACATAATTTCCTAGTGCTCCCGATGCCATGTCAATCTTTGGCAACAACATACTCCAGAAACAGTAATAAATGACAAACCTCACGTGATGATTCCTCAGCTTTGGTTTAGGAAACAGTGTAGACCTTCACAAGTTTAGTTGTGTCACAGACAACGAGGTTGTCCGATTCAGCTGGAGTTGTACAGAGCCAATTAACCTGGCAACAGAAGTGGTTAAAAACGAGAAGCTTTGAAGAGAAATTGAACATATACAGTACATGAAGCAATGAGATTCACCTTTTTGGTTAAATTGATATTCAAATGTAGCAGCTCGTTGGTATCTCCTGTCTGCCATGAATCGAGACACCTAGAGCAATCCCAGACTTTGACTAACTTATCGTTTCCACCCGATACAAGGAACTTCCCCTTCTCTCCAAACAACGAAAATGTCACGCAAGACACGGCAGCAGTATGACCACCTAAAGAGTAATCTAAATGCAACCATTTTCTTCCATTTTCATCGGGAACTCCACCGTCACTTCCTTTGGACTGAGTTCCTTTTCGGGATTTCGTGGAACTTTTAGGTTTTGTGGCTGTAAGTTCTGATTCCATATTAATCACATCAATAACACCATCACCCCTTGCCACAACACATATCTTGCCTATTTTGTCCAATATATCAACATCTGGAACTTTTACTGAGTGAACAAAAGCTGGATTTAAACATTGTCCAGCATTACTACCACTACGCATGTTGGGCAGGCCTGCAGTGAAGGGGCAAAAATATGAGAATTGAACATGCACTAGCCTTGTGTTTGTCTAGAATAATCACAATGAGCAAAGATGCACCAGATTAAGTTCATTGTCAATGATATTATAAAAATGCTGTAGATATGACACATTTAATATTTGAAGAACCTCCATAAAACCACGAAACAAAGAATTTTTAAGACATATATACCAAAATCCACAATTTTGGATGGGCGCCCTTTTGAGAAGTCCCATATGATAAACTTCGAATCAAGACCTCCGGTAACGACTGCCACATTAAAATAGAGTAAAAATATTATGAATCTGTCATTCAAATAGAATAACTGTAATGGACAGCTAAGAGAAAACGAAGTTAGAGATTTTAAAGAGTACTATAAAACCTTAAAGACCTACTTTCCCAAGGTCTCCAAGGAATGAACTGAACACTGCTGCAAATCTGTGATGTGTTAAGGCGAGAAAGATATGAAAGAAGGATAAAGATTCAAGCTAACTCCAACCAGAAATGAATAGATAACCACCTTCTAATCCCCCCATTTCGGATCATCATAATAACAAGTCAATAAAAGTCTCATTGTAAAAACGAGGGCTCGAAAGGAAACTTTCCAGAAATGAAATATAGAGCCAGGAAATATCAGTTCATAAATCACAGGACATTAAATTATCATACACAATAGGAACAGGCAAATGGCTTAAAGAGTAAGGATACACTTGTATGTCCGGCTCTCAATGTCTTGAAAATACGTTTCTGACGAATGTCAATGATCTGCAACATATATGACCATACGAGGTTAAAATATTAAAATTCAAACAATATCTATCTAGAAAACAAAACTACAAACCTTCACGTATGACATTAGATATATTATTCATTGATAGTTTTAACATTATCAGTTAAATAAACCAACAAATAAATTCTTCATGGCAATAATAATTTATATTACTAGCATAAGACAGACCATTAAACTAATGAAAATTGAATTACCTTAATCTCACCGCCATCATCCGCAGATGCAAGGAAAGATGATCTGGAATTACAAGTAACCTACATAAACATAAAAAAATATAATATGCCAACACATACTAAACTTTACAAATTCATAAACTAAAGCATCGTTAAATTTCTTTCCCAAAGAATCTCAAATTTCTACCTGATTTATCTCCTCTTTATTATAGTTATAGCTCTCCAAAAGCTTCCATGAGTTATCTGCTAACTATAAACGAACAGTTTATAAGCAAATTTCAAATGTAATCAAAACAAAAGCAGTCATAGGAATATAAAATTACCATATGCACATCAAAGCACTTGACCTCATTTCCAGTGGAAACATAGATGATATTCTCATTTCCTGCTTTTGATGCCAAGAATAAATAATAATAAGTAATTAAAAGAAAAATCAATTAGAAATGCATTAAGAATTATTTTTTTTAAATGATAGAAAATGACCTGAGTTGAAGCAAAGGGATGAAATTGGTTCATTGCTAACATCCATAACAAATTTCACATCTTTGCATCGCATATCAAACCAACAAATGCAACCATCCTAATTTGAAAATTAATTTTTGTAATATTATTAAAACAGACAAGCTTCAGTGAAAATTGAAACTCGAAGAAGGAGATTAAGAAGAAGAGTGTAGGGGTTACTTCGCCGGAAGTGGCGACGAGGCCGGGCTTGTCACTTGAGGCGATACAGCAAGTGGCGGTAGCCTTGTGACCTCTCAATCGTCTTGGTTCCGTCATCTGCGGCGCTTCTCCGCCTTCGACTTTGTCTCGCCGGTTTCCTTTCTCTATTGTTTTGCGTTTCTAATTAACTGTGGCTTTGCGGTTTGATTTTCTGGGAAGTCAGTTCAGCAGTGAACAATAGTGGCTTAACGGTCCACTCTTAAGCTAGGCTGGGCTTGAGCATGAGCCCACATTAAGCCCAGTTTCTTATTCTTAAAGAAAAGGGTTAATTTCACTTTACACCCCCAAACTATGACCAATATTCTAAATCGCTCTAGAATTCAAAATATTCTAATCGAGTCCTCTAAATATTAATTTCATATCAATCAAGTCCTTTTAGCCTAGCATTAGCATAGGTGTGAAATGCTAGTTTTTTATCTGACATGTCAAATTTTAAACATATATATAAACCTATTACATGGATAGCTTTAGATTCAACATGTTAAAAACAAAAATTACCACTAAAATTAGAAGAATTATTTATTCTTTTAAATAGAATTTATTTAATTTTTGGACAAATTTTAATTTATCTTTTATTAAACAAATATATCATAAAGCAGCGGATTGGTTTTTCAAAAAGAAATTAATTAAATTTATTGATAATTGATAATAATAATAATAATAATAATATTTTATTTTAAAATTGTAAAAATGATGATATAAAAAATTAGAATTAATCTATACATCCTCAAACTATAACTTTCATTCTAAATTAATTTTCAAACTTTAAAACGTTCTAATTGCATCCTTAAACATTCTTACTGAAATTTTCATTTTAAATTATGCTACATAAGACTTGATATGTTATTTAATGGTTAAATTAATGGTTTTAATAACAGAAAGACATGATTAATGTAGCATCGATAGTTTGAAGTTTGGGGATCAATTTAGAATGGAGATCATATTTCGAGGATGTCTGGTGCAAATGTGCAATTAACTCAAAAAAATATCTATAATATATATAAAAGCACGAATTGAAAAGACTTTTGAACTGAGGAGAATATCTTTCATTTTCTATCATATTACTAAATTAGATTTAAAAATAATTATAATTTAATTTAGAATTATTAGTTAAAAAATTTACGCTAATTTTAAAAATAAAATTATTAGTTGAATAGAACTTTAAACATAAAATATAAGAAAATTTGTAATAATTGTAATTAGTTAAAATTTTTGACATAAAAAAGTTGTGTTAATATTAGTGTTTTTAAAAATAGAAAATTGTGCTAATTTTGTTGATGTAAAATAGAGTTATTACTTGAATAGGATCTAAGAATAAAAAAATAAAAATTTTTGTGATAAATATAATTATAATTAAATTTACAACTATTAGTTAAAAAATTTAGCATAAAAAAGTTGTGTTAATTTTTTTTTTAAATTACACTAAATTTATTGATGTAAAATAAAGTTATTACTTGTATACAACTGTAAGGATCTTAATTATCACTTAATTAATATTACAGTTATATATTAATTAAAATTTAAGTTTAGCTTTATAAATAGTGTTAGACATATTCAGTCAAGGAAGATCTAAAAAAATTACTGATAAAAAAATGGAGGTTGTTAGTATCAATAAGTTAGAATTATATAAAAAAGGATGAAGCATTAAAGCAATGGTTGTTCGAAGAAACAATCACCCTTAAAATTGTTTCTTTTATCTATGTATTATTTGTTTGGTGTAGTTGAAAAATATTTTCCGGATTTGTTTAAAAAAAAAAGTCAAATATTAACCATTACTTTTCGAGCACTATTATTAATTGTGTTTATTAATTTAGGATAAATATATTTTCTATTTATCATGAACTATTATAATTTATGCATGTTATTTTACTTGATTTTTTTAATTTTTTTTAAATTAACACTATAGCTTACTTTCTTATATAGTTCAAAATTTATATATTAATTAAAAATTTTAAAAAATTTCAATTTTGATGATTGGTAACAATAATTAAAATATATGTTATTTAAAAATTAATTAAAAATTAAATGCATAAAATCACATGCGAATAATGTGACATTAAAAACTAATTCATTTAAAAAAAATTACCAAGAAGATTTACTTTATTTTACAAAAAAAGTAGTTTTTCACTCATATTTGTCGGATGACATTTTTTTTATTGAAAGTTCAATTCATTACATAAAAAAAAGTACAAGCATATCAAGAACAAAAATTTCATAAAGACAAAAGTTCACAAAAGTTACAAACTCGATCACAATGAACAAAAAAAGTAGTTGAGAGCCTTAGTTCTGTACCAAACTAAAGACAAACAACCTAAACTTCATGACGAAAGAAAAGAGCTTTCATTGCTTGAATTTTCTTCACTTAAATTGAAAACAAATAAAAAAAAAAAAAGACCTCGAAACGTTAGTATGACCTTCTCAATCAACAGTACTTTTGATCTTCAATCATAATGCGGTAAAACTCTAAACAATTTTTTATTGCCGTGGTAGAAGAAACATCTCTAACTTAAAAAACTTTCGAACAAATCAAAATTCCATAAACATTCAATAAACCAAAAATCACTAAAAATAATCAACTAGTTAACCTTTCCCATATAGAACTTGACTTTATAATGAAAAATAATTCAATACTAATTTGTATTACAATAAACCAATTGATTAAATAAAGTAGTAGCTATGGATTAGGCAAGACATGCCTAGTTTCATTGCTTTTGACTTAATCACCACCCACTTCTCTATTTATTTATTTGAATCGTAACTATATAGCAAATAACATATTATTATGAATAAATTAAATATTTAGATTTTGGGCATCATTCCCTTGTTTCCTCGCAATAAAACCGAGAATGATCTTTGCATGTGACCCCAAATTTGGCCCTACCATAAACTTGTCACTACTCTATAAAAAGTTTTTATTTTTGCTAATGTCGTTTCTTTTTTTGAATGATTCCACCAATGCCCTCTCCTCTGTTACCCCCAACCAGCAGCTTGATGTAGATAGGCCTTTGCAGTTTCTAACATGGCAGCAATAAAGTTTATCACATAACATCTCTGCTTGAATCAAACAAAAAGTTGACCAAACATGTCAGAAGAAAAAAAAAAAAAAAAACTCCTCATGTTTTTGTTCATACCAAAAGACAAAAACCCAATTTCGATTCATTTAATGGGTGGTACGTAAGTTCTATGGTTAGTTCTAACATGTGATATGCCTTTCTTCTCCTAAACCTCTGGCGAAGTAAAAAAATTGTTCTGGGGAGTTAGAAATGATGAACAAATCTTTTGGGTGTGGATTTAGAGAGAGGTGTGGGTCAAAATGTGAAATGAGTTGAACGTGAAGAAAAAAAAAGGGAAAAAGGAATTAACAGTGAAAACACTGTTTTCTTCCAACAGGTAGTATAATTACTATATAGAAAAATAATTAAAAATAAATGAGAAGTTTCTTGGATGCTTTCAGAAAACCGGATGTGGTTGGGTGCTTTTTTTTTTTTTTTTATGTTAAGATTTTCAGTAAAATATGATTTTTGGATTATATTATTTTTAAGAAAGCAATTGTTATGCAGATAAAATTATATTTGGTATATATGAAATTTCGAGAAATTTACATTAATATGATTGATTAGTTAAACAATTTATTAGGAATGTTTTTAAATTGTTCCATTAAATAAAATATAAATTTTATGAATTTTAATATTTGAGCGATACTAATTGGGCATAAATATTAAATTTATTCACTAATTTTATTTTAATGTGTAATTTGACACATGAAACTTTCTTTTTTTTTAGCAATAAATAAAATAAAATTACATCAAATTAAATGCTTAAAAGCGCCACATGCTTTGTCTTGTTGAAGAACCTCTAATACATCATCAAGAGGCACATCGGAAATATGTAAACTTGATTGCCATGCTAAACTGAGATTAGCCAGTCGATTCGCAATTAAGTTGCAATCTATAGATACATATTTGTTCTTCTACTGTCCTTCAGAATTCATAATCCACTGAACCCTTTTAAGGAAGGTAATACTTGAATATTCCGACCTCTTAACAGTCAAGGCTTGAACTGAATTATGATCCGTTTGTAGCCTTTATTTAACAAAATGAGAAGCCCATCCAAAATGACTCATAGTTATGTCTCAAAAGTTGTATATCTGCCCATATAACTATTATATCCCAAAATCCAGTCACATCACCAACAAAAGCACTCCCGGTGTCTCTAGCCACTGCAGCACCAAAGAGCAAATGAACTCTCGTTCTTTCAAAGTGCATTTGATCAACCGAATTTAGGGATAGTTAAATTGTTGTGCCCAACTAAGAGAAGTTTTGACAATTTTAAAAATTAACTAAGTAGCGTTTTGGAAGATTAAGAGATTTATATTCTTCCAAATTCGCCAGGTGATTAGGCCGACCAAGTAACTCCCCATTTCTGCAACCTCATGACAACAAACTAAACCTGAAAAGAACCATAAAAGAAGATGTGTTGCTGTTCAACTGGAACCATAAAATGAATCGTAATTGAGGGGTAGTAATTATATTATCAGAAAATTTAATATATTTTTCATCGTACCAAAGTAGATTCTATACGTCCACATATCTTTCTCCTTCACGTGAAAGTTTCTTGGTCTTTACTCTAACAATCATGCCTCATGATTTTTCTTTTGATCTTATATGTTACTACAAAATACTAAATGTTGGGGCAAAATGTGGAGGAGCCTTGGAATTGGAAGTTTCCCCATTGCAAGGATAAAAAATGAAAACGTACGATTTTTTTTTTTTTTTTTGCCATTGAAGTTAATTTAATTCAAAGCAATATTTTTGAAACACTACAATTTCTTGAGATAACCCCATCAAGCTTGAATTTGAATTCTAAAAAAGTTTATCATATCCATAATTAAAACAAAACAACTAAATTAAGTAATTAACCTTGGTTATTAAGAACATACTAATTAGTAATTACATGCTACATAAGAACATACTAATTAGTAATTACATGCTGCAAAAAAGAAAAAAAAGAAAAAATACAACGTCAATAGTCATGGAGACAAGTTTATAATTAGTAGCAGTAACAAATACTGATAATTATCTGACAGTGCAAGCGACAGCATAAGCCCATGATTTAAGATGTTCTTTCATGGCGAAACCATCGTTTGAAGGAGGCATTTTCATGATATAATGTCGGCTATCAAAGCTTTTATACCCATATGTTCCTTCAGAAAACGAAGACTCGGAATCCAAGTTACCATAGAACCCCAAATCAAGTTCTCCCAGCACTTTTCTCTTGCTTCGTTTCCTCCGCCGCCGCCGCCTCTTCCTCCTCTCCGCGGGCTTCTCCGTTGCCTTCGCCAATGGCTGAACCACTCGCAGCTGGTCGGTGACGACGGCGATTTCGCCGCAGTTGGGACACCTCGGAACAGGAATCTCAGAGCCAGGGACAGATGCTGCTGCCTCGTGAAGAAGAATGTCGGGTTTGGGTGGTTTTTGTTCGTCAGCGGTATCGACGTCGACGGAAGGTGCGGTGGGTGGAGGGTTGAGCTGGTGGTGGAGTGGTGTTAAAGTGAGCACATTGTTGAAAAACCATAGATAGTCAAAGCTCTCCATGACTTTCTTTGAACCATCCATGAGAAAAGGGACCAGAAGATGTAAAAAACAAGACTTTATTATAAACACGGATAAAACAGAGGGGGAGTACTAGAAGCTACTGCACTTTTATTTTTAGGTTTAATCCTTCCCTCGGTCCTTATACTCTTGTGAATTTTAATATTTGATCCCTCTACTTTTAATCCTAGGAATTTAGTCTCTCTTTGCAAAAATTTAAATTTAATTGATAACATTATTAACTAAATTATTTTAAATTTGAATATTTTTTTTATCAATTGTACTTTAATTTTTTAAATTAAAAATTTGAATATTAAAATATCAAATATACAAATCTAATGAAAATTCACTAGCAGTCTTATTAATTGGATTTTAATTTTCAAATTAGACAAGTAGATCAATCAAATTATTAGAAACTAAAGTAAAAGAGATTAAAATTTTAAAGTCTAAAGAATAAAAGACTGAATGCATAATTAAACCTTTATGTTATTTTTTTTCTAATATTTTTAAAATTTATTTTACGATTTATATTTGGGTTTGTAATTACAAAATTGGTATCTTGATATGACAAAGATTTAACCATTTCCATTTGTTGCGAGATTTATGTATATTCATATTATATTTATTTACTATAATTATAATTAAAATATTATCGTTATTATAAAATTTAGTAGGTTAATAAATATTAATATATGAATTAGAAATCATTTGGATTACGAGATTTGCGGGGGAAAACAATGAAGGGTAGTTTTGGTAACGTGAGGAAGAGACTGACCGCTTAAGTCAGTGGGGGGCTATTTGGGGATTTGAAAAAAGGAGAGTATATGGTATATTCATGGAAGAAGGAAATAAATTAGGCAACGGTCGAAACCAATGTGAACGAATATAATTATTCAATTTTTCAATCATTTTTTCTATTTATTATTCAAACCTTTTTCACTTTTACTTCTTTTTTCTAAAAAGAAAAAAAGGGAAGGGTTTTAGGGGAAAAGTTGAAAAATGATTACAATAATTTTAAAGCCAAAATTTCATTTTCTCGAACCAAAAAATTAAAGTCTTTTCGTAAGTTAGAAAGTAAGTTTTGCTTCCTCTTAAATTTAAAAGGTAATTACTAAAAAGTAATTTCATATTTGAATATTTTAAGTTTATTATTTTGATAATTTAAAAATTAAGTTATTTTCAGTTTCGAATTATTTGAGATTTAAATTAATTTGAGTTCGAATTAGTCAAAATTTAAGTTTAGATGAATATTATCAAAATTTTGAATAAGGGTTCAACAGGTAAACTTTCAAAATTCCGTAGAATTGCAATAAAAGAATGACATGCTTACGTGTGAATTGCAATTAATAACTGCATTAAACACTACTAGCATTTTTGTTTTCCTGTCTGCGTAATTCGAAGCATAAAAAAGAACATGCTGTAAAAGTAATTTAAACAAACTATTTACTAATATCTCGAATCTAGATACATCAAACTTAAACAAGCGTAGATGATGATGGTGGTGGTATAGCTTCCCTAAACGTGTTGCATGGCTGAATTGCGGGGCAAATCTCCCTTGGCAGTGAGCTAGGCATCGCATCGCATGTCGCCCACCACATGGCATGCCAACATGCAATGTAACCGAGTTTTAGTTGCCTTCCAAAGGAGATTCACCCAGTAATGCACCCATGCATTTTTCCATCTTTAGCTTTGAAACCAAATACATCCATGCATTTCACTTTGCGGATGCACTGTTTAAACCCTCGTGGCCTATATATATTGTTGGTGAAGAGCTAGCATGACTTGAAAATGAGTACGGTCTCGTATTTTTTCCAGTATAAAACAGTATATTCGAGGCACATCCAATTTGTTTCTAAACGAAAGTGGTCCTCTCCTCTCTCCCTTTTGATTCCATTGGCAATGGCATCATCCTTTATGGGTTTCACAAAAGTTAACTTCCCTCTCTAACCCCAATTTTCACTCATCAAATGTTCAATATGTGCCCAACTTCAGCCTCAAATTTCAGAGTGTAGATACCTATTTTTGGTTATTAATATTTTTGTTAATAGTATTGTTAGTGGTTGATGCTCCCTACAAGATGATCCCTTGAAAACTACACTCCATGCTGAGAAGGCTGTGGAGTTAAAGATTAAGAAGTGTAAGTGTTTTACTCTCCTCTTTTTTTTTTTATTAATTCCTGCAAATTAAATTTAAAATTGTAAGAAGTATTCTTTTTGATAAAATAAGTGCAACTTTCACGAAACTACCATTATACACATTATTTTTATAACTTCTCTTCCAGAGGTGGATCTTCATGAGGGCCTAGGCCCCTCTAAAGTTTTTGAAAATTTTAGTTATACTCTTAAAATTTTTTGAAAATTTAATTAAGCCTCTTCAAATTTTTTGAAAATTATTATTAAACCTTTGAACATTTTTAAAAATTTCAATTAGACTCTTCATTTTTTATAAATTTTCATAAAACCTCAAAAAAAATTTGAAAATTTTAACTAGACCTACCAAAATTTTTGAAAATTCTCACTAAAACCCACAAAGTTTTTAAAAATTTTAGTTAGCCCCCCCCTAAAACTTAATTGCAATATCCACCACTATTCTCTTCTATTATTTGCTACTAGCAACGTGAACGTGATTTCCTTCAATCTTATTACCTATTATTCTTATTGTGTTCTTATGAATTAACTTGCATCTCTCCCACATTCTATAAAATATGTCACTTATTTTATAACCATCCTTTTGATAAATGTCTTGCAATAGATATAAATAGTGGTCGACCAAAGATTTCATTTAGAGACTTATTAGTCTTTTGTGAAACTTAAGCATATAACGAATTCTCTCCACACATTTCTCTAAACAATTATAACAACTATCGTAGTTTTCACCTTTCTTAACCACTTATTGCTTCCATCACCAGAGTCCGCTCCAATTTTTTCTCCGTTATCTTTCTTCAACACTTTATTTTCTTAAATTATAATGTCTCCTCACCTTATAACAAAATAACTCTTTGCACATACTAGAGTACCACATTTATGAATAGCACTAGATTATAATCAAATTGGTTGATCTTGTTTTAACTATTTTGTTGTCACTTTGTCTTCATATCTACGTATTCTTGCCTTTAAAGAAAAAGGAAGGCAAATCAAAATTTGGTGTAGTGCTTTGAACTTGCCTTGGAGATTGATGAATGGGACGAGAATACCGAAAACTATGTTTGGTAGCTGAGAAAACAAATGAAATAGAGAAGGAAAAGAGTAATGAGAAAGTGAAGGGAAAGAGAAGAAGTATAATTGAGGAAGCAAAAGTAGTACCTATATCGTTACAAGACACATTATTTATACAAAGTTATGTAGCTGATAAAATTTGTAAACTGGACCTGTTGCACTAATTAACTAACAGAAGTTATAAGCAACTGCTTAACAGTCTAACTAACCAGCTAACAGCTAACAACCACTGATAGTCTAATAGAGTGGTCCAGAATTCAAACAGATGCATGCAATAGGTAGTGGAATTCCAAATGTAGCTGAAATGAAAGCTTTAGATTTTCCGAACACTAAAGTCTACCAAAAGATATCTATCAATAAAAAAAATGAAAAAGAAAGTTTAATAAAGCACATTCCAAGGGATCCCAGTACAGTTAATCTCGCTCTCCGTTTGCCATGAAAGCACATTCCAAAAAGATTTAACACTATGCTCTTTCCTTGCCATATCCTTGTCTTGTTCTTATCTTGGTCACTTGTGGTTCATTTGCCTTTCGCCGCTCCTTTTTTTGTTCTTTTGTTTAGCAATAAAGGTTTTTGTATAAATTTGCGCTATGCTCATCTTTGGTTAAAAAAAAAAAAAGCATGTAGCTAGCTACCTTGCTGATCTTGTATTATTAGGTCCAATATCACGAAAAGGTTTTGGTCTAGACAGTTCTGACATTCATCAACTAACAAATGTTAACACAGCCACCGGATCATAATCTAGTAGGTTCACCTTTTGATTTAGGGTTTTAGAGCTGAAATGTTTGCAGAGTCGCTGCATTTTTATTTAATAGTTATTGATTTATTCAAATCTGGTTCGAAAAAAAAATCCTTATCAATAAATAAAGGTTAAACTATAAAAATAGTAATTTTTATTTACTTTAGATTACATTTTAATCACTTATGTTTAAAATGTTACGTTTTAATTTCACTTACGTTATCGTTTTATTACGAAATTGTCACTCTACTGTTAAACTCTGTTACTTCTCTAATGGCAGTCCTACATGACAATCCAAATGAGTTTTAAATGCCAACTTGGATATCGTGACATTCCAAATTTATTTAATTAAAAATCTATTTTCATTCCAATAATTAGACACTTTAGTTGGCATTTAAAATTTTTTTGGACTGCCTAATTCGCTTTATCTCAACAATTAAATTAAAATTTTATTGTATCTTAAATGCATTAAATAAAATAAAAAAACTTTAAAGAAAGTATATCAAGTCTCAAATTCTATTTTTCAATACATATTTTTATAAAAATTTCATCATTAGCCTTATCACTCCCAGACTCTAATGCTTCTTAGTTTGTTTTGGGGCAAATAACTATGCATCAAATCAATTTTAGTTTTTTTTTTGTCATCGAATCTTCATTATTTTAAATTCATGCATTACACAACTATATAAGTTAAATCCGTACTTGAATTAATCTTACATTTTAAGAATGTGGTAAACACTTTTGGCCAATGGCCCAATGTTAAGGTTCATGATTCATTTCAAGTTCATGGTTCGAGTTTAGATTTAAGGTATTTCATTTTAAGCCAACGACGAAGTTAGCGTGGCTGATAGGGACCTTGGTTCCCTAAAATGAATTTTTTTTTATTTAGACCTCTTTATAATTTATAAAAATTTAAATTAGTAATGATAAAATTACACTTTAACTCCCCAAAAATGATAAAAATTTAATTTAATTATTTAAAAATTATAAAAATATAAGCTATTAAAATAGTGAAATTACATTTTTTACGGTCGTAAAAATATACAGTATAATTCCACCCAACAAAATTTCTTGATTCGCCCCAGTTTTAAGCCCCCTTCACTCCTCTAAGGGTCACACGGCTCACAAGAATTTGCAGGAGACCGAATTTACCATAAAGAGAAGCATCGAATATTTGTTTCCCGTTTGTCTCAATTATGATTATTAGGCACCCTTTCAGAAGAAGAAAAAAGTAGGAGAAAAGGAAAAGTTAATGGTCACAGGGCATAGACAAGGAAGATCCAGTGGCATGTTCCATTACCTATATCTATGATACGATTTTGTGTTCTTTATGGGAGGGATGAAGGAACAATTTCTGTTGGTGCTAGCTACATGTGTTTACGTGCATGCATGTTATGCATATGTCAACATTTTTTCTCCATAAGTAATATGATCATTTGTGTAAGTATTGCAACATAAATAAGGAGAAATGGCATCGCTTTTGTAAAGAAAAGAAAAATAAAAGATACATAAGCAAATTAGGACCACGATCCCATGACAGGGAAATGTCATCACTTGGCATATGCCACTTTTTTCATTGGCATATACTAAATTAGAAACTAAATCATATGATATGTTTAGCACTCTATAAATAGAACTGCTCTTGAATCTCTGTAACCTGGTCAAGGAAATCAAAACATATCCGTATGTGGAGTTGAGGAATTACAGAGCATGTCTCCTTTAGCAGAAATGTTTATGCTCTTGCATATGAATTCGATTTTGCCAAAGGAGATTTGCCCTGCCATTCACTCACACAATCATCTCATTCTCCTAATCAATAGCTCTTTTGCAGTAAATGCAGGCTTCACCTTCATATAGCAGCTAGCTTCCGCTAAACCAATGACACGGAAGGCTTTGTTTTCAGGCATTGCTCAACTCCTTTAGTCAAAATGCCTGCAGCTGATCAATGTGGGAGATAAGTGTTCTAAGTTTTCAGCTGGTGAGTAATCATTGGGAGACTGTTACATAGCCATTAATATGCACAACAAGATTGATAATGTATAATTATGTAATGGCTTTGTAAGACATGTACGAGCAAGCCGAGTATATCATGGAAAATATTACATAGATTTGGTGCAACAATATGTGGCTCTTGCTTTTATAAGTCTATATATATTTCAGTGATAGAAGAGGTAAAAATGTAAAGCCATCCTTTAAATTGGAAGCTAGACAGCTGTTTAGCCTTCTGAACAGAGGAGACAGAGGAAGATAACAGTAAGGGTCTGAAATGCATATACCTCTAATGTTAAGAGAAAACAATACAGTGTTCTATATTTGCTGTCAAGGGTTGCCTCAGACAGTTTCCTAGTATGTTTTCAACATTGTCTTCAATGAAGTTTTAAAGGGGGAGGAATTATCCTCAACAGAGGGATGCAATCAAGCATATTTAACTTTTTTCGGGCTTTATTTAAAAATTTTAATATTTAAAGGATTTAATGAAAATTTTCAAAAATTTTGATAAATTTGATTAAAACTTTTTAATGAGAATTTATAAATCCAATAAGATTAACCCGTTCATCAAATTGTAATCTCATTTCTATATATAGCTTAGATCAGCGTTTCACTAAGACTTTCTCCTTTAAATGTTTAGTTGTAAAGTAATCGACAATAATAATTTACTTACAAATTTTGCACTCAAATAACATTTCCTTTAAGAACAAATAAAGTGCTCTTGCAATCTCTCCTTCAAAAAGTCAAAAATATAAATCTTTAAATGGCGTCATTTTTAAAAGAGTAAGCGTGATAACTATTATAAAAATTTCTTGCAGTATATGATTGCAAATACGAATATGAAAAAAAAGTCAAATCAAGAAGTCAAATGTAAATAAATCCACATAAGATGAATAATGAAAATGTTAAAATTGTTAATAGTTCCAACTAATTCCTTATGCCAATAATAATAAGGGATCGAAAATAAATAAGTAAAGGGATTAAATATCAAATTTGATGATATTACAATAATTAAAATCATAATTTGACACCTTAAATTTGTGAATATCAAATTTGTGAATGTTACTATTTAGGCTAGCGACAGGGTGTCATCCGGCTCACCCCCCATTATACATATACATACATCCATGTAGTGCTCCTTTTCCCGGCTGGTAGACACTGGACAACAATAATGCTGCAGAACCGGAATTACCGGACAAATCTCCATTGGCGGAGAACACACTGCAATTTTCCATACAGCTGATGCCTGATGAATAGAGCCATATACAATGGCTGCCTGCCACTGAAGATTTTGCCCTGTAATATCTCAACTGCAGCTGAAATTTGCAGATATTGATGAATCCCATCAGGCTCCTTATTTATACCCTTTCCATATCCATATATATTCTGATATTCATATTCGTGTATTTGTAGTGCTTCATGTACGAATATCCTAGGCACAAACGCATTTCAATGTTTTCCACCAACTTTATTCCTTACCCCCCAAATGTCTGAAATTTGATCTCATGATAGCAAAAAAAAAGTACTACATCGCATGTAAATACATGGTTAGGTTTAAAAATTGTTATGAGTTTTTTAATAAAACACATGTTAATTATGTTTCAAATTTATATGCGTTTATTGGAGTGGTTGATGAGTTCGAAATATTTATAAATATTTATGAAAAGTGAAATTCATTGCATTAACCTGTGAAATATATCGACCAAGAACACCATTAGTGTGTCATGTAATACGTTGGTAAAGTTGCTAGAGCTTAATTTCAGGATATATAGTTTATATGTGTGGCTAGAATTGTACAAGAAGTGGTTATGCATATAATACACCATTAGGCATGGGTTGTGCAACCACATCGAGAGGAAGATAGGTTGGCATCTAGCCACTAAACCGGATCAATCATGGGAATTGATAGACAATGAAGCGTAACAAGGATATGACTCCAAATCTGTGATAGTGACATGGAAATCTGTCACGGGAAGAATTTGAAAAGAAAAATTATAGAAGAAGAAAAGAAGAGATCGAGAGAAAAGAGAGAAGAACAAAGAGAGAATACTGGAAATTTGTGTTAAACTTTTCATAACCGTTTTGTGTTCCTTCTGTCGAGTATAAAAGGAATTCAAATAACAACTCACACTAACAGTACAATAGACTAAAACACATCGTTTAACTAATAGGAAAAACGCACCGTATCACTAGAACAGAAACGAGATAAAACGCAGCGTACAACACAAGAGAATTAACAGAATTAACGAAAATAGAAAAACCATTCCATAACAAATACTCCCTTCCTGAAAAGGATCCTTGTCCTAAAGGATCAAACTCAGGAAAACGACTCTGAAGAGCTTGCAGATTTTCCCAAGTAGAATCCTCAGGGAAGGTGTCCGCCCATTCAACGAAAACATCCACAGCAGCATGGTTCCCCTGTTTAACCATTCACCTGTCCAGTATTCAGATTGGAGTCTTGAGAAGAGCACCATCAGACCCCACAGGTGGCAAGGTAGAAGCACGTACTGCTGAACCAATATGCTTCTTTAACTGAGAGACATGGAACGTAGAGTGGATACAAGCATCAGGTGGTAACAACAGTTTGTAGGCGACCTGTCCCACACGAGCTTCCATAGGAAAAGGTCCAAAATACCGAGGTGACAACTTCTGGTTCTTGAACTTGTGCAGAGAATGTTGGTGATATGGTTGGAGCTTTAAATACTCCAAGTCGCCCACCTGGAATTCCCGCTCCGAACGATGCTTGTTTGCCATTTGTTTCATTCGGTCCTGAGCTCTAGTAAGATGAAACTTTAACACTTGGTGCATAGCCTCCCGATGTTGCAATGTACGATCAACAGTAGCCACTAAAGAAGCTCCAGCCAAGTAAGGCAAGTGAATAGGTGGGTCTTGTCCATAGAGTGCCGCGTAGGGAGTTGTTTGAATGGCTGAATGATAGGTGGTATTGTACCACCACTCCGCCAAAGGTAGCCAAGACGCCCAAGATGAAGGTTTTTCCACTGCTATACACCTCAAATAACTCTCTAAGCATTTGTTGAGAATTTCTGTCTGACCATCGATTTGAGGGTGGTAGGCAGTAGACAACTTTAATTTGGCCCCCAAACGACGAAACAATTCCTGCCAGAAATTACTCAAGAAAATTCGATCGCGATCAGATAAAATCGACTCAGGTATGCCATGTAACTTGTAAATGTGATGAAGATATACTTGAGCGACGGTGAAAGCAGTGAAAGGGTAAACCAAGGTAACGAAATGACCATTCTTGGTTAAACGGTCAATCACCACAAAAATGGCAGAATTACCCTGGGATAAGGGCAGACCTTCAATGAAATCCATACTAATGACCGACCAAGCAAGATCTGGTATAGGCAACGGTTGCAAAAGCCTAGGATAAGTAGAATTGTAAGCTTTGCGGCGTTGACAGACAATACATTCACGAACCCACTACATCTTGAGAAAGACCCTTCCAATAAAACAAGGCTGAAATCCGGTGGCAAGTAGCATGGACGATAGAATGACCCCCCAAAGCACTATCGTGGAAAAGACCAAAAATGTGTCGTCGAAGCTGAAAATCATTGCCCACCACAACTTTACTCCGCCTGCGTAGAAAGGTGCCAGTCCAAGAATACTTAGGATGCAACTGAGGCTGCTGTTGAACATCCTTACACAGCTGGAAAAGTTTCTTGTCAGTCTCATAGAAAGCCATAATACGACTCCATACGTCAGACCAAGAAGAGTACAAAGAACATTCTCATTGGAGTAGTTGAGGAATGTGATCATGTGGCCGTCTAGATAATGCATCAGCCACAGCATTTTGGGCACCTTGGCGATAAGAAATCGAATAATCATACCCGAGCATTTTCACAACCCACTTCTGCTGGTAAAGGGTGATTACCTGCTGTTCAGATAAGAACTTTAAGTTTTGGTGGTCAGTTTTGATAAAAAAAAATGCCTACCAATTAAATAGGAGTGCTATTTTTTAACTGCTAGTAACACTGCAAGCATTTCTTTATCATAAATAGACAATGCTTAATGCTTGACCCCCAAGGCCTTAGTAAAATATGTCATCGATTTTCCACCTTGTTGCAACACAGCTCTCACACCTTGACCGCTGGCATCCGTCTCCACATAAAAGGGTTCTTGAAAATTAGGTAGAACAAAAACTGGCGCTTGACAAACAGCAGCTTTAATTTGGTCAAAAGCATTCTGCTCTAACAACGTCCACTGCCAAGGAACGTCTTTTTTTAACAAAGCCGTGAGAGGCTTAACGAGTAAACTATAGCCTTAAATAAATCATCGGTAATATCCAAACAACCCAAGAAACCCTCGCAATTCCTTGACTAACGTGGGAGGAGACTAGTCTAAGACACTCGCCACCTTAGTTCGATCCATACTAACAACCCCTTGAGATATAATATGTCTCAAATATTCAACTTAAGTAGCCCCAAAAATACATTTGGACTTCTTAGCATAAAGTTGATTGGACCTCAAGACTTGGAACACTTCTCGTAGATATAGCAAATGATCAGTCCACTGTTAAGAATACACAAGTATGTCATCAAAGAAAACAAGAACTGATCTCCTCAGAAAGGGTCGAAATACTAAATTTATCAGGGACTGGAAGCTGGATGGCGCATTGGTCAAGCCAAATGGCATGACCAAGAATTCATAATGGCCAGCATGAGTTTTAAAAGCTGTTTTAAAAACATCCGGTCCCCATATTCGAATCTGATGGTAGCCTGAAAGCAAATCCAATTTGGAAAAGAAATTGGCTTACCCCAATCCATCTAATAATTCTTTAATAACTGGGATCGAAAATCGATCTTTAATGGTCAGCTGGTTAAGTTGCCTGTAGTCAACACAGAGCCTCCAACTACCATCCTTCTTTTTGATCATCACCACAGGAGAGGCAAATGGACTATTACTGTCCCTAATAATTCCTGCTTGCAGCATTTTTTGTATCAGCTTCTCTATTTCTATTTTCTGAACTGCCGGATATCGATAAGGTTGTACTTTAACAACTTTAGACTAATCTAATAGGGGAATCCTGTGATCTTGCAATCTAGGAGGAGGTAGACCCATTGGAACCTGAAATATATCAGTGAATTCATCTAACAGACCTTGTAATTCATGTGACAGTTGAGCTGGCTACATTATAAGGGCAGTCTGATCAGAAGAAGCTAATAGCATAGGACTTGGTCCATTACCCACCAAACTCAAACACTTGGAAAGTTGACTGCTAGAAACAAGTTGAAGTGAACCTGGTAATGTACCCTGTAGATTGCAGTCCAGTCCCATGTAAGTGAACTTCATGGTCAAATTGGAAAAATTCCATATAATCGGTCCAAGAGATAGCAGCCAATGAATTCCAAGAACCAAGTCGAATCCCTTTACTAATAAAATCAACAAATCAGTAGTGAAATTGTTCCCTTGTGCTTCCCATGAAACTGCTCGACATATACCCTGAGTAGATAATCGAACCCCATTTGCTACCATCACTCGTAATGTACTTCCTGATTCTACGACCAAGTTCAACCTTTTAGCCACCTTAAGATCGATAAAATTATGTGTACTACCCGAGTCAACCAATGCAACCATTTCAGTATTACCAATAACTGCTGGGAACCTCATAGTGTTATGGCCTTGCAAGCCCTGAAAAGCATGTAAAGACAACACAGGGCTCTCTGGAACAGGATCAACTAAGTCCAATTGATCGAAAAAATTTAGAAATTCTTCAAAGGAGGAACTCTTCATATCAGAAACTTGTTCCCACATTGGCTCAATAATAAGTTGGTACAATTGGGACTTAGAACATTTATGACCAGGTGAATACTTCGAGCCACACCAAAAACAAAGGCCCTTCTTCCTTCTGTCCTCCAACTCCGCTTGTGGCAAGGACTTAGATGGAATTCTTTGTCCTGAACTGCTATGCACTGTCCCTCCTGCTGTAATAACGTTCCCCCTTCCTTGTTGCCCTCTCAAAATAGAGAAAAGAGGCCACGACGAACTACTTGCACTACCAACAGTGAACCATTTCTTCACTGGTCCCAACACAATATTCTCAACCTGTCGAGCTAAATTATACCCCTCCACCAATGTTTGCAGCTTAAAGAGTCTAAGATACTGCCCTATTTTAGTCTTCAAATTGCTGATAAATATGCTTAAAGCATATGATTCAGGTAAGTTCAATTGATTTAACAAACTTAAAAATCCATCATGGAACTGGTCAACAAATCCATGTTGTTTAAGAGTTACCTTTTCGGTCATTGGATCAAGGAAGGAATCAGTTCCAAAACATTCCCTAATTCCTCTAGCATATATCTCCCACATTAACAGATGCAACCCTCCATATCTATGCACAAAGAAATGATGCCAGTCTAACGCCTTTCCTTCCAAATGTAATATGACTACTCTAACTCTAGCATGTTCACCTATCCCCTCCACCTTGAAATATTGTTCCAGCTTGGACTACCAACCTAAAAAATTACTACTGTCAAAACGTGGGCAATCCACTTGAAAAGAAGTATTTCTAACTTTCACGCCTCTTCCTCGCGAGGTCATACTTGAATGGTCGAGATCTTGTATCGGTGACACCACAAGGTGTTCCTTTGCTAAAAAAACAGGAGGAGCCCTTACCAGTCATCATACCAGTAGCCATAGCAGGAGGATTTTGTCCAAAGTACTGTTCAAATAAAGAATAAAGTTCAGATCGAAGTTCAGATCTTACTTCCGAATGCATATCTGACTTAATTCCTTCTTGAAAATCCTTCAAACGAGCGCCAATCCGTGTATCTAGCTGAGAAAATTCAACCTACAACTGAGTAAGTTCTCATTGCATCATACCAAACTCCTTTTGCATTCTTGTAGTCACTCCCTCCACAGCCATGAGAATCGACAAAGCTCTGATACCTTTGTCACTAGAAGAATTTGAACAGAAAAATTATAGAAGAAGAAAAGAAGAGATCGAAAGAAAAGAGAGAAGAACAAAGAGAGAATACTGAAAATTTGTGTTAAACTTTTCATAACCATTTTGTGTTCCTTCTGTCGAGTATAAAAGGAATTCAAATAACAACTCACACTAACAGTACAATAGACTAAAACACATCGTTTAACTAATAGGATGTAACGCCCCGTACCTGAGACTGTTAGCGGAGTTAAACACAAGGTATTAACGGGCTTCATTCTTTTCTTTACACAGTTCATAAAAAAAATTTCCAGACACGCTGGCTAACTGCGTCACAATTACCTCAAAAATCATATCTCGAGTTTGGAAACTCAAAACTGATTCCGTAAATTTCTCCTAAAACTAGACTCATATATATATCTACAAATTATTTTCTAGAATTTTTGGTCAGGCCAATTAGTACAGTTTATTATCTAAAGTCTCCCCTGTTTCAGGGTTTGACTACACTGACCTTTATGCATTACGACCTATATATCTTCCTGTACAGGGCTCCAATATGTATGCTGTTTGTTTTTAATGAAACTAGACTCATAAAGGATTCTACACATATAAGGCATGATTTCTAATTATCTTTGGTTAATTTATGGTAAATTTTCAAAGTCAGAATAGGGGATCCAGTAATCGTTCTGGCCCAGTCTCACGAAAACTTAAAAATCTCATAAAATACGGCTCATATGGTCGTTTCGCCTCTTCCATATGAAAATAGACTCATCAATATTCAATTATATATTTTATTCATTAATTAGTTACATTTCTACAATTTTTAGTGGTTTTTCAAACTCACCCCACTGCTGTTATCAACATCTATTTTAAGGCCAATTCCATCTATTTCCTAGTTTTCCATAATACAACTAGCTATTTGACATACATAGCATCAATTAAGATCGGGATTAACCATTGCCAACATTTCCACACCTCTCTATATAAGCATGTATAAACAAAATGATTATAACACTATGCTCAAAATATATAAGCCATTTTCGCATGGCCTACCGAATATATATATACATTACCCAAAAGGGACTTAATTAACAACAAAGTTAATCCTATACATGCCGTTTTCAAAATAGAACCAAGAGAGTACCAAAAAGTGGCTTAGATAGTGTGAGTGACTTCGACCTTGACCCTCCCAAATTCGATAGCTGACGAACAAAATCTATAAAACAGAGAATCAAAGTAACAAAGTAAGCATTTAAATGCTTAGTAAGTTCAAGTAATAAAACTTATTTACGATTATAGTATAGCATTCATATAACTAAATGAATATTTGCATATACGATCATTCCCGAAATCATGCTTACCTCACACACCAACCAGTATAATCATACATATGGGATTAAACCTAGCTAAAGGCCGAAAGTTGTTAATCAATCAAGTAAGTACTATCAAAAAGGAATTTACCTTCTTGATACATATTCAAACATACCTTATCATTGGATTTGTATGAACGTATAAGTTACAAATTTTACAGCAAGATTGATCATTTCCAAATTCAAGTACCTTCGGGATTTAGCCGGATGTAGCAACTCGCATAAAAGCCTTCGGGTCTTAGCCCGGATGTAGCAACTCGCATATAAGCCTTCGGGTCTTAGCCCGGATGTAATCACTAGCACAAATGCCATCGAGCCTTAGCCCGGATAAAATCACTATCACAATTGCCTTCGGGTCTAGGCTTGGTTATCATTCGATTAATCGTACACATATATCATTTAATTGTGATACATCCACATTTAATTGTTCATTACTAAAACTCAAACACAAAACATTTATCAAACCTTACTAATTCGGTTAAATAGTCACATACAAGACCATGATTTTATTTGACTTTATAACATGGTTTCTATACACATTTGGATACCCGTCATAGGTATAAACTAATCTCCTCATTAAATAATTCAAAAAGAATCATTATGTCACTATTTATTTAGTATGCTTATATGTTATAACTTAATCAAGTCATAAACTAAGTTTCATTGCTCAAAAACTTACCTTATACTTTTCTGAACAATCTCGGTTTAGCTATTCCGCGACTTTAGCTTTTCCTCTATTCGATGTTGTCCCTTTATGCTCTTGAGCTATGTTAAATAAGTTTAGTCATATTAGACCTTATCAATATTTATTTAAGCATCATATAACAAACTCCTTGATTATTAAACACTCATTCGGCAAGAACATAGGTAGCTCATGCTACAGAAATTTTAATTCATTAGCCGAATACTCAAGTATCTAATAAGCTCATATGACATCTTCTTCAAGACACATTCGGCTATGGCCTAATTTCTTCTTAAAACCCTTAATCAAACTACCATCATATGTATCATTACAAAGTTCCACACTTAGCATGCTAATGACATTAAAACAATTCAGCTTAACCGAAACTTAACTCATACACAACCTATATTCTAACCATAAAATGAGTAGAATTTTGATCAATCATCCAAGCACATTCATACTTAAACATCATTCCAACCTACTCTCATTTTACATCTATAAAACTACAAGCCGAATATGCCTATACTTACAACATGTAACATCACCCTAAATTCCTTTGACAAAACACACTTCCGAAAATGATAAGGCAATATAACAACCCTTAAACAAACTTATAATTCATACATATCATATTCCAAGTATTGACCCTATTCTATCATTTAATATACAAACCTTACTCAATAACTTTATAGCTCAAATTCGGCATTTACACCAATTTACTAGATGCATTATTATTATTATTATTTATTGATTCAAACTACATACAAATAATAACCACTTGCAACTTAGTTATTAACATGAAAACAACTATTTATCTCATCCATTTTCTACTATAGCCGAAGGTTCAAGACATCACCCCATTCCAATTTGGTCATGGGTTAAGCAAGAAAACTAAATGACAACTCAAAAATGTTAAAAATCCATGAATTATCAATGAACTTACCCCAATCTAGAGAACCACCATAGCCGAATTTCTCCAAGTTCTTTCTCTTCTAGCTACGGCAATGAGAATCAATGATGGAGAAACTTTGGTTTCTCCTCCCACTAATTCAATATTCTATTATTATCCATCCTTTATTTTATTATTATTATTTTAACACTAACATATAAATCACAAATAATTATTATGTGTTTTAATCCATGACATGGCCGGCCACTATCCATAATTTGGCTAATTTGACATGCAAATACACTTTTTTGACATTATGCACTATTAGGTCCTTATACATTAACCTATCGCATTTCAAAAGTGTCACACCTAAGTCCTATTGAATAAATTCACATGCAAATGACCAAATCAAAGCTTGGAAACTTTCACACTTGTATTTAATCACTTCATAAACATGAAATATAACTTATAATTATTTTTATAGCTCGGTTCTGTGGTCCCGAAACCACTTCCCGACTAGGGTCAAATTAGGGCCGTCACAACTCTCCCCCACTTAAGAAATTTTCGTCCCCGAAAATCTTACCGGTAAATAGGTTTGGGTAACATTCTTTCATAGAGTTTCGGTTTCCCACGTAGCTTCTTCGATCCCGTGTTTGAGCCATAACACCTTTACTAACGAAACCCTTTTGTTTCGCAGCAACTCTTTCACTTCACGAGCTAGGATACGAATTGGTTCTTCTTCATAACTCATATCGGCTTGAATTTCAACTTCGGAGGATTTATTATGTGTGAAGGAGGATCGGATCGTAACGTCGAAGCATTGAAACATGAAAACGTTGTGAATCTTCTCGAGATCGGGGTAAAATCAATCTATATGCCCGCTGGACCAACTCGTTCGGATATTTCATACGGCCCTATAAACCTCGGACTCGGTTTGCCTTACGGCCAAATCGAGTATCTTTTCAAGGTGAAACTTTAAGAAATACTTTGTCTCCCCACGATACTCAATATCTCTTCGTTTTAAATCCGCATACGACTTACGACGATCCGAGGTCGCCTTGGGCTCTCACGAATTATTTTTACTTTCTGTTCAGCATCTTTAATCAAATCAACTCCGAAAATTTTACTTTCACCAAGCTCGGTCCAAAACAATGGTGTACGGTATTTACGACCGTACAAAGCCTCGTATGGTGCCATCTTGATACTTGATTGAAAACTATTATTGTAAGCGAATTCAATCAAAGACAAATACCGTTCCCATGAACCGCTAAACTCAAGGATACAACATCTCAACATATCTTCGAGTATCTGAATTATCCGCTCGGATTGACCATCAGTCTGTGGATGAAAAGCGGTGCTAAAATGCAACTTAGTACCCAAAGCTTCTTGCAGTTTCTTCCAAAATCGCGAGGTGAATCTCGGATCTCTATCCGACACAATAGAAATAGGTACCCCATGCAATCTTACAATCTGAGAAACATACAATTCAGCTAATTTATCTAGTGAATAATCCGTACGTACGGGAATAAAATGAGCCGATTTAGTCAGTCTATCAACAACAACCCAAATCGCATCTTTCTTACTTGCCGACAATGGCAACCCTGATACAAAATCCATCGTAACTCGATCCCATTTCCATTCAGGTATCATGATCGGCTGGAGTAAACCTGTAGGCACTTGATGTTCCGCTTTCACTTGTTGACATATTAAACACTTCGAAACAAAATCAGAAATGTCTCGTTTCATGCCATGCCACCAAAACTGACGTCTCAGGTCGTTGTACATTTTCGTACTTCCGGGGTGAATTGACATTCGGCTACAATGAGCTTCGTTTAGAATCGTCGAAATAAGTTCTGAATTTCTTGGAACACACAATCGACTTCTAAACCTCAAACAATCGTCATCATCAACTTGAAACTCTGATTCCCTACTCGAAACACATTCAGCCCGTTTTGCAACCAATTCTTCATCGACTTCCTGAGCTTCACGAATTTGATGAATCAACAATGGTTTGGCCTTTAATTCTGCTACCAACACATTGTTGGATAGAATAGACAAGTGTACATTCATCGCTCGTAAAGCAAACAGTGATTTACGACTTAAAGCATCCGCAACCACATTAGCCTTTCCCGGGTGATAGTCAATGACAAGCTCATAGTCTTTTAACAACTCAAGCCAACGTCTTTGTCTCAGATTCAAATCTCTTTGAGTCATCAAATATTTGAGACTTTTGTGATCCGAATATATATGGCATTTCTCACCAAACAAATAGTGACGCCATATTTTTAAAGCAAAAACAATGGCAGCTAGCTCGAGATCATGAGTCGGATAGTTTTTCTCATGCGGCTTCAATTGTCTTGATGCATAAGCTACCACTCGACCTTCTTGCATCAATACACAACTTGACCAAGCAAGGATGCATCATTTGTAAATGACAAATTCTTTCTTTAGGACACGGGTTGTACTAACACTGGGGCTTTAGTCAAATAAGTTTTCAATTGATCAAAACTTTTTTGACATTTCTCTGACCAATCGAACTTAACATCTTTCCGAAGTAATCTCGTCATTGGTGTGGCTATCATCGAGAAACCTTTTACAAAGCGCAGAGTAATGTAAGCAAGCAAGCCCCAAAAACTCCGGACTTCAGTAATATTCCTTGGGGGCTTCCAATCTAGTATGGCTGAAATTTTGCTCGGATCAACTCTAATACCCGATGCAGATACCACGTGTCCCAGAAAGCTAACTTCTCTTAAGCAGAATTCACATTTACTGAACTTAGCATACAACTGTTTATCCCGCAAAATCTGTAACACTAATCTCAAGTGCTCGGCATGTTCAATTTCATCGCGTGAATAAATCAAGATGTCGTCTATAAACACAACCACAAACTGGTCCAAATATTGTCTGAAAATTCGATTCATCAAATCCATAAATACCGCAGAGGCATTTGTAAGCCCAAACGGCATCACTAAGAACTCGTAGTGACCGTATCTCGTTCTGAAAGCAGTTTTGGGTATATCTGAGTCTCGAACTCGCAACTGATAATAACCCGATCTCAAATCTATCTTTGAAAACACTGAGGCTCCCTTCAACTGATCAAACAAATCGTCAATACGTGGCAACGGGTATTTATTCTTTATGGTCACTTTATTCAATTGGCGATAGTTGATACACATTCTCAAGGTTCCGTCCTTCTTTTTCACAAACAAAACTGGTGCACCCCAAGGTGAAAAACTCGGTCGAGCAAAACCTCTATCCGTCAACTCCTTCAGCTGAGTTTTCAATTCTTTCAATTCCGTTGGCGCCATACGATACGGAGCCATTGAAATTGGTGTGGTACCAGGTACCAGTTCAATGCCGAATTCAACTTCTCGAACAGGTGGTAATCCTGGTAACTCCACAGGGAAAACATCTGAATACTCACAAACTACTGGCACCGATTCAAGCTTCTTTTCTAATTCCTTACTATCAAGTACATACGCAAGATATGCCTCACACCCCTTTTAACATATTTTGGGCCAAAGATCGAAGATATAATTGGTGGCAACCCGTTCTTATCGATGAGACTCAACTCGGATTATCTCGTTGTTTTGCGCATCTCAAATCAATAGTCTTTCTTTTGCAATTCACAACTGCATCATGGACGGTCAACCAATCTATACCGAGGGTAACATCAAATTTATCAAATGGTAAAAGCATCAAATCACCGAGAAAATAGGAACCTCGGGTTGCTAGGGGACATTTCTAACACACCTTATTAACAAATACATAATGACCCAAAGGATTTGAAACTCGGATTACGAACTCGATGAGACTCAATAGGTAGAGTCTTCTTTGGATGCTAAAGTCTCACATACATATGAATGAGTAGAACCGTGGTCTATCAAAGCAATCACATCGAGTATCAAAGAGAGTAAAAGTACCGTAATAACATCGGCGAAGAAGCATCCTCGCGTGCGCGTATAGCATAAGCTCTAGCAGAGAGCACGAGCCTCGGATCTGGTTGTAGCATCTCTAGATCCTCTCGACCACGACTAGCATCCCCGCATTTCTAGATGGTCTACCTCGAGCAGTAGTAGCACCCGGTTTCCCACTCTACTTTACATTACTGTTCGCACGCGGGCAATCCTTAATAAAGTGGTCGGCTAATCCACACTTATAGCGAGAGCGATCATCGAATCTACAACTCCCGAATGCCATTTACCACAATCATCGACACTCTATCCCGTCCCGACGATCATTCCCACACTGCGGCAATCGAAGTGACTCGCGTACTCAAAGGGGTCGTCGTTCGCGATCTCGCTGGAAAAACCCGAAGTGTCTTTGGATCGGCAGAATCATCTCTAAACCTCTTCGATGATGTTGAAAGGGCTTCCCGAATATCTCTTACGAAACTCCTTGGCTCCCATCTCAGCTTTTCTTTTCTCCTTCTTTGAGCTCTTGACTTTTGCAAGCTCGCTTCGACAAGTACTACGAACTCTCGATTTCTAGAACACCAACATACAACTTTATATCTTCGTTCAAACCATCTTCAAAACGTTTACACATTACGACTTCGAAGAAACACATTCTCGAGCGTCTGCGGCTAAGCCTCACAAACTTTCGTTCATAATCAGTAACCGTCATAGAACCTTGTTTAAGTTCAAGAAATTCCTTTCGTTTTTGATCAATAAATCTCTGGCTGATATACTTTTTCCGAAACTCGGTTTGGAAAAACTCCCAAGTTACCCGCTCTCTGGGCACAACAGAAATCAACGTATTCCACCAATAGTAGGCAGAATCACGTAGCAGAGAGATAGTACACTTTAGGCATTCCTCGGGTGTACAAGATAGTTCATCAAGTACCCGGATAGTATTATCCAACCAAAATTCAGCTTGCTCGGCATCGTCGCTATCTGTAGCCTTAAATTCAGTAGCCCCGTGCTTTCGGATTCTGTCAACTGGAGGCTTGTTTAACCTCATCTGATCGGTTACCGGAGGTACTACGGGTGCCGGGGATGTATTAGCAGGGATTGGGGGTTGTGGAACAGCCATATTAGTTCGGATGTACTGGTTAAACCAATCATTCATCACATTATAAAAGGCTTGTCTAGCCTCATCGTTTTGATTGCTTGCAACAGGCTGAGAGTCCATTAGAGCTGTCCCGTGCGCGGGAGCAGGCGCTACACTCTCCACATCATCAGCTACCGCTCGATTGGGATCGGGATCCATTACTAACAAAAACACATTTTTAACTGTCAGAAATCATCACACTATCGTAATAACACTTAACGGCATGTATAGCTAAACTCACACATACTACGTTAGTCCGAGAATCGACTAAACCGTGCTCTGATACCAATAAAATTGTAACGCCCCGTACCTGAGACTGTTACCGGAGTCAAACACAAGGTATTAACGGGCTTCATTCTTTTCTTTACACAGTTCATAAAAAAAATTTCCAGACACGCTGGCTAACAGTGTCACAGTTACCTCAAAAATCATATCTCGAGTTTGGAAACTCGAAAACTGATTCCGTAAATTTCTCCTAAAACTAGACTCATATATCTATCTACAAATTATTCTCTAGAATTTTTGGTCAGGCCAATTAGTACAGTTTATTATCTAAATTCTCCCCTGTTTCAGGGTTCGACTACACTGACCTTTATGCATTACGACCTATATATCTTCCTGTACAGGGCTCCAATATGTATGCTGTTTGTTTCTAATGAAACTAGACTCATAAAGGATTCTACACATATAAGGCATGATTTCTAATTATCTTTGGTTAATTTATGGTAAATTTTCAAAGTCAGAACAGGGGATCTAGTAATCGTTCTGGCCCAGTCTCACGAAAACTTAAAAATCTCATAAAATACGGCTCATATGGTCGTTTCGCTTCTTCCATATGAAAATAGACTCATCAAGATTCAATTATATATTTTATTCATTAATTAGTTACATTTCTACAATTTTTAGTGGTTTTCAAACTCACCCCACTGCTGTTATCAACATCTATTTTAAGGCCAATTCCATCTATTTCCTAGTTTTCCATAATACAACTAGCTATTTGACATACATAGCATCAATTAAGATCGGGATTAACCATTGCCAACATTTCCACACCTCTCTATATAAGCATGTATAAACAAAATGATTATAACACTATGCTCAAAATATATAAGCCATTTTCGCATGGCCTACCGAATATATATATACATTACCCAAAAGGGACTTAATTAACAACAAAGTTAATCCTATACATGCCGTTTTCAAAATAGAACCAAGAGAGTACCAAAAAGTGGCTTAGATAGTGTGAGTGACTTCGACCTTGACCCTCCCAAATTCGATAGCTGACGAACAAAATCTATAAAACAGAGAATCAAAGTAACAAAGTAAGCATTTAAATGCTTAGTAAGTTCAAGTAATAAAACTTATTTACGATTATAGTATAGCATTCATATAACTAAATGAATATTTGCATATACGATCATTCCCGAAATCATGATTACCTCACACACCAACCAGTATAATCATACATATGGGATTAAACCTAGCTAAAGGCCGGAAGTTGTTAATCAATCAAGTAAGTACTATCAAAAAGGAATTTACCTTCTTGATACATATTCAAACATACCTTATCATTGGATTTGTATGAACGTATAAGTTACAAATTTTACAGCAAGATTGATCATTTCCAAATTCAAGTACCTTCGGGATTTAGCCGGATGTAGCAACTCGCATAAAAGCCTTCGGGTCTTAGCCCGGATGTAGCAACTCGCATATAAGCCTTCGGGTCTTAGCCCGGATGTAATCACTAGCACAAATGCCATCGAGCCTTAGCCCGGATAAAATCACTATCACAATTGCCTTCGGGTCTTAGCCCGGTTATCATTCGATTAATCGTACACATATATCATTTAATTGTGATACATCCACATTTAATTGTTCATTACTAAAACTCAAACACAAAACATTTATCAAACCTTACTAATTCGGTTAAATAGTCACATACAAGACCATGATTTTATTTGACTTTATAACATGGTTTCTATACACATTTGGATACCCGTCATAGGTATAAACTAATCTCCTCATTAAATAATTCAAAAAGAATCATTATGTCACTATTTATTTAGTATGCTTATATGTTATAACTTAATCAAGTCATAAACTAAGTTTCATTGCTCAAAAACTTACCTTATACCTTTCTGAACAATCTCGGTTTAGCTATTCCGCGACTTTAGCTTTTCCTCTATTCGATGTTGTCCCTTTATGCTCTTGAGCTATGTTAAATAAGTTTAGTCATATTAGACCTTATCAATATTTATTTAAGCATCATATAACAAACTCCTTGATTATTAAACACTCATTCGGCAAGAACATAGATAGCTCATGCTACAGAAATTTTAATTCATTAGCCGAATACTCAAGTATCTAATAAGCTCATATGACATCTTCTTCAAAACACATTCGGCTGTGGCCTAATTTCTTCTTAAAACCCTTAATCAAACTACCATCATATGTATCATTACAAAGTTCCACACTTAGCATGCTAATGACATTAAAACAATTCAGCTTAACCGAAACTTAACTCATACACAACCTATATTCTAACCATAAAATGAGTAGAATTTTGATCAATCATCCAAGCACATTCATACTTAAACATCATTCCAACCTACTCTCATTTTACATCTATAAAACTACAAGCCGAATATGCCTATACTTACAACATGTAACATCACCCTAAATTCCTTTGACAAAGCACACTTCCGAAAATGATAAGGCAATATAACAACCCTTAAACAAACTTATAATTCATACATATCACATTCCAAGTATTGACCCTATTCTATCATTTAATATACAAACCTTACTCAATAACTTTATAGCTCAAATTCGGCATTTACACCAATTTACTAGATGCATTATTATTATTATTATTTATTGATTCAAACTACATACAAATAATAACCACTTGCAACTTAGTTATTAACATGAAAACAACTATTTATCTCATCCATTTTCTACTATAGCCGAAGGTTCAAGACATCACCCCATTCCAATTTGGTCATGGGTTAAGCAAGAAAACTAAATGACAACTCAAAAATGTTAAAAATCCATGAATTATCAATGAACTTACCCCAATCTAGAGAACCACCATAGCCGAATTTCTCCAAGTTCTTTCTCTTCTAGCTACGGCAATGAGAATCAATGATGGAGAAACTTTGGTTTCTCCTCCCACTAATTCAATATTCTATTATTATCCATCTTTTATTTTATTATTATTATTTTAACACTAACATATAAATCACAAATAATTATTATGTGTTTTAATCCATGACATGGTGGCCACTATCCATAATTTGGCTAATTTGACATGCAAATACACTTTTTGACATTATGCACTATTAGGTCCTTATACATTAACCTATCGCATTTCAAAAGTGTCACACCTAAGTCCTATTGAATAAATTCACATGCAAATGACCAAATCAAAGCTTGGAAACTTTCACACTTGTATTTAATCACTTCATAAACATGAAATATAACTTATAATTATTTTTATAGCTCAGTTCTGTTGTCCCGAAACCACTTCCCGACTAGGGTCAAATTAGGGCCGTCACATAGGAAAAACGCACCGTATCACTAGAACAGAAACGAGATAAAATGCAGCGTACAACACAAGAGAATTAACAGAATTAACAAAAATAGAAAAACCATTCCATAACAAAATCCCAGAACAAACGTTGAATACTCTCCCCTAGATTAGAGCATAATGGGCACTGATCAAGTACAGCTACGCCTCTTCGGCTCAAAACCTGATTCATGAGAGAGATTTCAACACATATTTCCACAGAAAGACTTTCAATTTAGAAGGAAGTTTGGTTTTCCATACAGTCGTCCAGAGCTCCTTACCGTTGTTGGAATTTATAAGGGGAGAGTCGAGGGCAAGGGAGCAGTGGATAAAGAGAAAATGCCCAATTTAAAGGGACCCTGTAACACCACAAACCCGGCCCAGACGTTATGGCCGAATCTGACGAGTCACATTGAATTTTTAAAAACCCATGCCTCTATTTACACCCTTCTTAGTGTTTTTAAAAGATTGTCTTTACTAAGTTAACAAAGTGAATGGAAGCTGTGCACCAGGTAGGTATCCGAACCAGAGGAGGTAAACCATGAAGGCTGCTTAAGTACCAAGCTCTCAATTGGAACCAATCCTAGACATGCCCACAACTATTGCCACACTTTGGTAAACGAGTTTAAAGTTCATTCAAGTAGATATTTTTGATAAACCGATTAATTGCATCGTTGTGTTATTTTGAAAATGAATATCATTTTGAAAACGTGCTCTAACCCATTTTGAATTATTATCAGAAAAGTATAGAATTATTAAAAATAAAATAATCCCAGAAAAATAGTTAAAATGGCCTTATGACAACCCAAAAGCAAATAATTATTTTAATTAAAATAAACTTGATAAAAAACGGTTACTTATAGCAAGTTCAAAAACAAACACCATGGCCACTTTGAATCTCCTCCGACTCCAAGTCTCCACATCAAGGCTCACCTGCAAAGATAAGGAAAGGGGGGTGAGTTTGGAAACTCAGTGTGTAACAAGCCCCTTTCAGAGTCCAAACTAAAATCAACATACTAGGCCTAAGCCCAAATTCAGTCTCGACATATACTGAGCTGAAGCCTTTCGTTTAACGGTTACTGGGCCGAAGCCTTTTCATAAATCATATCACTGGGCCGAAGCCTTTACTGTAAACGGTATGGCCCATAGGCCCATTTCAATATCACATGTAATATCAATAGATGTATGCAACCCTATTTGGGGAGACTACTCAACCCACCATCCACTACTCTCCACCCGTACCAACCAAGCTCTCCATGTGGGGAATAGCTCAACCCACCCAAAAAAACTCTCCACTGGCAGCATAGCTGCTTTATCATATAACTGGAGGCCTAGCCTTATTTAAATAACTATGGCAAAGCCCTTTCGGTAAACTGAGGCAAAGCCCTTTTTGCACTTCCTCCATTTATATCAACCCAACCCATGCATTTAATGAGTGGATCATGTGCATCTCATAACATATCATATGCATATCATGTCATATCATGTATATCAAAATCTCATGCATCATATTCATAATTCAACCCTAGGGGTATAATGGTCATTTTTACCTAGGGCAAAACAGTCATTTTTCATACTTTTAAGGATAATTTAATGAATTTATCAAATATTACGGGTTTTCCACATTCATTAACAATTATCAATATTCCAAGTGTTTCAACAATGATTTAAACGTACTTTATCAAGTTCGGGCTTTTAGGCCCAAAACCCCTAATGGGCCCTACGAATGCCGATTTAGCCCTTTAAGCCCACTTAACCCAATTTTTACAACAGTTCTAACCATGTTAACGTACAATTTATCCAAGTTCCATTTTCTATCAATTTTACCCAAATGGGCCCAGAAGCCCATTGGGCTCAATTCCAGCCCATCGAGGCCCAACTTATCACAAATTTGCGCTCTTACCTGTACCATCGATCCAACACCGATCATTTCATATTTATCACATCTAAAACCATATGCAAAATCTCAAGTTCCCCAAAATGTCAGATTTTAGGCATTTCGGCTTTTCAGCGAATATTAGTCTAAGATCTTACGGGGGTTATTACACACCTGTTTTACGAAGTTCGCTAACAAAATCTCCTACGAAAACCTACAATTAAGCATCACCAATCTTAATGTACAAGTCATGCTTATCAAACCCAAAATCTACCTTACCACATTCGGCCAGAGATCCCTTATTGGCCATAGATCCCTTACCTTCACAGGTCCGATGCTTTGATCCAAGTTTATCCAAATCGATACCCCAAGCCTTGCTGCTCCTCCAAAGTTTATCTATTTCACTACACAAGCCACAAAAATCAAATGAAAAAAACCCAATAAGGCCATATCTCAAATCGACTACCTCCCCAAACTATAGGGGGTTTCGACTTTTCTTAATAGTTATACTACTGAATCATTTTGGAGTACGAATACTTACCACAGTCTTCCTTTTTGTACTATTTAGAGTTTAGAAGATGAATGAATCGGCCACAATAAGTGAAAAGAAAAGAAGGTTGCTGGTCTAAAAGAAATCGGCACAACCAATCTTCCCAAGTTTCGGCTTTTGTGGCTTTTCGGCAAAAGTGAAGGCTAGAAAAGGAGTAGTAGATGAAAAGAAAGGGAACAATAAACTAGTTTTGGAGAAGAAAAGAAAGAAAGATGAATGGGAAGAGTGATACTTTCGACTAGAGAAGAAAAAGGAAGAAAAGAATAATCCTATGGTGTTTAATCAGAAGAAAACAAAAAGAAGTCCAAAAATTCCCGGGGGGTTGCATAGAGAAGCAAGAAAGGCCTTATGCAACCCGACCATCTCTCACCTGCTCAAAGGTCCAAGTGCTTTCCAAAGCTCTCAGGGGCCCTTGGACAAAACTTCTCAAGGTCCAAGCCCAGACCAGTTATCATTCCAGAAGTTAACAATCGTGCCATCTCGTACCACCTATCTCATACCAGCTTCCAGCAGAAGACTAACCTTTCTACGCGAGCTCCAGGTAAAGGACGTATTAGTCAAGCGAAGGGGGTTACGAGGGGTACTTGGCGACAAGCATTTTCGCCCAGAAATTATCCTTCTCGTGGATGAATTGCCACCCCAACTTAACAAGAAGGGCTTGGTTTTTTGGTTTAACAGGAGTGTCAATTCCCCATTCAGCCTTGGGAAATGTAACAGTTTCCCACCTAACCAAATGCATTTTCTTTGAATGCTCACTGCCACCTCATAAAAAATTTCTATTAGTAAGATCCAGTTTGCTGAGTATGCCTATGCGAAGCATGCGACATTACATAAAGTAATTAGGGATGGTAGCAACTGTGGACTGAATAAATACAAGTCTGCTAGCGGGGAACTCTATAGATATAAACACATTAGATATATATCAAAATAATCCTAACTATAGATATAGCCAAAGGAAATTTTTTTAATTGTACACTCGTAATGTTGCTCAGCAAAACCCTGCCAAGATGTTTACCTAGCCAAAGAACCTCATCAAGCAAGCAAGCCCCAACAAGAGAACAAATATCGGCCTTCATCTATACACCACATAAGTCAGTTGTCATGCAGACTAGAAGGCCCTGAGAAGACAACATGTAACTCGTTAATGATGTCCAAATACAAACACAAAAGCCCACAATGACTTAACTTGTAAACTTCCATACACAAACACTTGACATTGAGTATATGTAAAGAGTACTAGGAGAACATACCCCAAAGAACCCAAGATTTTTTGTAATCTCTAAATGAGTTTTCGCACAACCACTATGTGAACTGTCGCAATCCTGTCGTATTGTATCAACAAATTTCAAGAATGAGCACCAAATAAAAGATTAAGTAAAGGTTTTAGGCTTCTTAGCCCCTTGTTTTGGCTAAACAACGGTTGTTAATCAGCTCACGTGACTCGTTATTCAACAAGATAAGAGGGAAAAACATCTTCAACATCTAGACCAAAAAAGGCAAATTGTTAGGAATATGCACAAACAAAAACAAGTGGAAAGATAGGGTTTCAAAATAATAATAATAATAAAATTGTATATTCATATTATTATCCATTTTTAATACATTAATGAACAAACAAAAAAACTAATAAAGAGTGATTTAAGGAGTGGGATGCAAGTGAACTGCAAAGCTATGGAGCTGCTAAAATCCAAGGGTGAATTCCGTTGTCACCTTTCATCTGTAAATGGCTGCTTTCTTTTTCTGCGTGCTTGTGAATGAAATGATTAAACAAATTGGGAAGCAGACAAAAGCGTTGTTGCCATTGATAAAAGGCAAATGTACAATGTCATAAATCTGGTCTCTTTTTATTTTTTCTTGGTACATAGCTCTACTACCGCTCACTGTTTTCATATCCAAATTCCGACGGTTTTATTTTGCTATGATATTATCAAAAAATTCTTGGCCCCTTTTCACAATCTTTTATATTTGTTAAATTGAAATGAAAATATCTATCAATGTGGGAAACCAGGTGTAAGCCAAAATAGCTTATTATTATCTTTGCCCTTGATTAGTGGATATGCTTTTTTATCTAGTACTTTTCTTATTAATTAAACTCAAAAAAGTGAGCAAGAATTTGCAGAGATCTAGGCTATGGATAATCCACTAGTTGGTGTATCGCTGTGTAGAATCTGTATATGACATTGCTTTGTACCTTTTTCTTTTAAGTCATTTTATATAAAACATTTTTAGTGTTGTTGGTGAAAATAATTGAAACCCAGAAAAGCTTTAGACAGCATGATCTTTTAGAGGGTGATATGATCAACTCTTCACTGCCATTAATATACCTATTTCGTATTTAAATTTGTTTTCAATGTTTAATTTAGTATTGAGTTTTTATTATTTTAATTTGGTGCATTAGTATGACTTCAGCTTTTATTTTAGTACTTGAAATTTCCTTCATCTTAGTAAAGTATTTGAGTTTGGCTTATCTTCAAATCTGGTGCCGGAGCTTTTTTCCCATCAAATACTTATTTTTTTATGGTTAATATATCATTTGAGACTTGAGTTTAATTTTAATGTTTAATTTAGTAATGAAGTTTTTTTGTCCCATTTTGATACTTAAGTTTTGTTTTGATGTTCAGTTCATTACTCAAATCAAATAGTATTATGTGACCCAATGAATATTAGACAAGTGTGCTCTAGTAAAGAAAAAATAGGTATTTAATTTGAATAAAAAAAACTCAAATATCAAATTTAAAAAACTTATGTACCAAAGTAAATATTGAAGCTAGACTCAGGTACCAAATTAGGACAAAAAAACTTAAATACCAAATTGAACATTAAAGGCAAACCCAAGTATCAAATAGCATATTAAGTTATTAACTTTTTTTTTAGAACACACGTATCAATCATTTGTATCATTTATTGAGCTACCTGATACCATTTGCTCTAGGTATCAAAGTGAACATTGAAGTTTAACTCAGGTGCTAAATTAAAATAGAAAAATGAAATATCAAATTAAACATCGAAAACAAATATAGGTACCAAATAGTATATTAACCCTTCTTTTTATTAAAGCCATTCATTTACATGATACCATTTGCTGTAAATACCAAATTTAACGCTCAGGCCAAACTCAATTATAAAAAATTAACATTAAAACCAAATGATATATTAACGCAATAAAATATAAAGAACAAAAACAGAAGTGGAGTGTCAGAGAGCATGTGACCTACCTACAAAGCCACAACTGGGCTAACCAAGCAATGGCAAAGCCGAAGTGTATAGGTTGCATGCTCGGAACTAGCAAAGAAATAAGCCAATGAGAAAAGACCCTTGAAGACTGTGAAAAAACATGGCGCAACCAACATGGCCATGGCATAGATATATACAAACATTGACTGACTCAGTGCCCCCTATGCGTTTGATTGATTGCCTCAAAAAAATCATCTGCGACTGAAATTCCCACATCTCTTCCCATGCAAATAATGCTAAGAACAAAGAATATGACAACCTAATAATCCATTTTATCCATCATTTTAGTATTTGTTGTTAGCCACCCCACAAGTGGCCCTGGCCCACTGTTTCTCACATTGTCCATACTTCATTGTCACTGAATACTTATTACTGTTAATTAATGAAAACCTTTTTTTTTTTTTTTTGTCCCTTATAAATGTCTTAAAAATTTTGCCCTTAACCACTTCCAACCAATCTATCTTATCACATGTTCATATCTAAATTTAAAGTATAGCAGACAATCATTCCATCAAACCATCAAAATTAGCAACCAAAATATTGGATTCCAAGACATACCCTTTTTTCCTGTCTCTTCCTATAAAAAGCTAAGCCATTGCATTCAAATCTTTCTACATTTTTACATTGCAAAAAGATGGCTACTAAGCTGCAAAGAAGAACAGCATCTCTTAGAAAGCTTCACCTTCTGCAAACTCTCAACAAACCCAAATCTGTAATTACTGAAAATAATTTTCTTTCTTTCTTTCTTTTTTGGTTTCAATAAACTTAACAGCTTCACTTAATACCCTAGTTGTTTTGTTTTTTTTTTTTTTTTTTTTGGAAAGGTTAAAAGGAGTTGCAGTATCATAAATGTTCTTCTCCATTTTTACAAGCTCAAAGTCAAGTTGGAAGAGGTACAAAGAGAATACCAAAACCTATTGAAGAACATACGAATCCCACAGGTAATAATAATATGCTTAGTTTTATATATTTTTCATCTTTACATTTTTTGGTAAAAGTGCCATGGAAGCCCCTACACTAAGAGTCAGATTGTATTTTGCCCCCTTCATAAAAAAGTGCGCAAATTAATCTTCTGTTAAAAATTTCATCTATTTCTACTGTTAAAAATTGGTGTGGCTACCTCATTTTGACGTATTAGGACCAGTTTTCAACAGTAGAAATGGATGAAATTTTTAATAGAATGATCAATTTGCTCTTTAATATAATGTACAGGGATTAATTTGCCTACTTTTTGAATAAATAGAACAAAATACAGTTCGAATTTTAGTATAAGAGCCTCAATAGTACTTTTACCAAATATTTTTGGTATTTAAGTACAAAACTTTCAATATATATTCATGGGAAAGCTTAAACAGGAGGTGAAGGTGGAGAAGATTAATGGAGAACAATTTGTGGTTAAAGTGGCTTGCAACAAAGGAGGGGACAAGTTGGTGTCAATATTAGAGGTATTTGATGAACTGGGTCTTAATGTTGTTCAAGCTAGAGTGTCTTGCAGACATTTCTTTTCCATGGAAGCCATTATTGGTGTAGGTCAAGACCAGAAAACAAGTGATATGAAAGATATTACTGATGCTGTTCTTAAGGCCATTGATGAAAAGCAAAGTGGGGAGCAGGAGATGCTTGTAACATAGGACTTATTTGATTAATATTGTAATGTGTTAGAAATGTTTTTTTATTTTATTTTATTGTATCTAATTAGCTTTTGCTAGTTTCACAATAGTTTCATTTTAATGCTGTAAAAGGTTCTGAATATGAGAAGATATTTAAGAAATCAAGTGTGATGCTCGTTTTTGTATTAAAAATATATATATAGGAAAAGTGAAAATTCTATTAAAATTTAATAAAATGAGAAGATATCTAAGGAATCAAGTGCAATTTTCGTTTTTTTTATTAAAAATTAGTAAATTTCACCATAAATCCCTAAACTATGACTCTTGTTTTAAATTGGTTCTTAAATTTTAAAAAGTTTTAATTACATCTTTAAACTATTAAGATTACAGCAATCAAATCCTTCCATTACTGAAATTGTTAACTTTACCGTTAAGTAATATATCATATCTTATGTGGCATAACAGCATAAGATATAATGTGTTACTTAACGGATTAAATTAATAGTTTTAGTAATGGAAGAACTTATCAATATAACCTTGATAGTTTGAGAGTATGATTAAAATGTTTTAAAGTTTAGAGATCAATTTAAAATATGAGTCATAGTTTGAGGATATTTGGTGCAATTTGCTATAGAAAAACTGAAAAAGGGAAGAGAAAAATTATAAATTCCATTACAGGGAATTGAACCCGGGTCTCATGGTGAAAGCCAAGTATCCTAACCACTGAATGTATCGATTTCTTTTAACTATTCTTTATCCTACTATGAGATCCTTTTCAAGCCTGCACTATCTAAAGACCAAGCTACCTCCCTAAGCTTGAAACCTCACATAAACTTTGGTGGGATTTGAACAAAATTATTATACCTAAAAATGAATTTAACAAAAAAAAAAAAAAAAAGCTCACTTAATAATATGTTGAGTTTGAACTCAAACAACCAAATTTATTCTTAATAATGTAATATGTTATTTTATTTTTATATTTTCACATCATATAAAAATTAAATTAATAATATAAAACACTACAATGTAAACATTAAAATATATGTTACATTATCTATATTTAAATAAAAAGTATATATTAAATTATAACATACTAAATTAATTAAAATAACATAAATTTTTGTAATTATTTTAAATACTATGGATGGCTGAGTTTGTTATTTATTAATATGAACAGTGTTTTGGCTGAAACAAAAAATAGAGAGGTTTAGACAAAATTTGAAGGTTTAAATATGCTAAAGGTTCTTATATTTTTCTTAATTTTAAAATTTAGTCCTTAAAATTTTAATTTGGAGACATTTTAAATTTCAGACATTGAGTTTTTATACTTTTTTTATTAAAAAATCTTAGTCCTTTTGTCAAATTTGCCGTTAGAATTGGTGATGTGGTTGTTATAAATAAAATAAAATAACTCTTTTAACCCTCAACATTTACAGTTTTGGCAAATTGGTCCTTACTATTTAAAACTATATAAACAATTTCAAATATATATATATTAAAAATCAAAAGTTTTTTTTTTATTTTCAATAAAAATATGTAAAACGTGAAAATTTAAAAACTCTTTAAAATTTTAAAAAATAAAAATGATTTGTAGCAATTCATTTTAAATATTTTAATAAAATATGAAAAATATAATTTTTTTCAAAAATGTGTTATTTACTCCACAAATGATAATAAAGTCTCTCTAAACTGTAAATGTTGAGGGTTAAAGGAGTTATTTTATACAATATTTTTTTATTTTAAGTTAGATTAATCATATATAAAAAATATTTTTATATAAATTTAATTATAAAGTATATAAAATGTTAGTATAAAATAATTTTAAAATAAAGAACAAACTCTGAATCGATTCAAACTAAAATAATTTGAAGATAGGGATGGAGATCAGGTTTAACAAATAGCTCAAGATGTTATTAATGGAGTAAATAACATATTTTTAAAATACTCGAAATTTTTCATATTTTTTAAAATTATTTTTATTTTTTTAATTTTAAAGAGTTATAAAATTTTCACAATTGTTATTCTTTTTATTGAAAATACGAAAAAACTTTAAAATTTTAAAATATGTTTTTGTAATTGTTTATGTACTTTTAAAGAGTAAAAACTAAATTGACAAAAAAAATGTAAATGTTGAGGGCAAAAAGAGTTATTTTACCTTTTTTATAATAGTCACATTATCAATTTTAACAGCAAAATTGACAAAGAGACTAAAATTTTTAAATAAAAATAAAGTATAAAAACTCAGTGTCTTAAAATTAAAATATAAATACTAAATTTTAAATTAAAACAAATACAAAAACTTTTAACATATTTAAATCAAAATTTGTTCAAAATTTTTAGTCTAAACTAAAATAGAGAACTAATATCATATATAAACATACATCTGACCTAAGTTTGGTCTAACTTATGTACACATTTAATTATAATATGGTATGATGGTTGGTCCAAAAATTAAAATTGGTTATGGTCAGCCTATACATAATACAAAATCCACTAGACATCAATAAATTTAGGTAAAGTTCAATATTTCCCTTATATGGAACATAATTTCAACTTGGTAGGTAGTGAACCTCTGACCATTCCTTCTATATAAAAAAAATTCCCAATTTAAATTAGGATAAAAAATTGTCATAACAAAATATCAAAGAACCAAATTAGATGAGAGCTCAAAACCCCATTCATATAAACAAATCAACTGTTCAATTCCATGGAAATATATATATATATATATATATATATATGAATTATATATGACAAAATGTCAACTAAGTTTAGGAAAAAATCACCAATTTTTTTAGATGGCTTGAAGTGAATTACTATCTTTTTAAAAGGACCAAAAGTGATTTTTGTTAGAATAGTAAATATAAAATCTAATATAAATTTAAAAATGTAAATTAGGATATGTCATGTCAAATTATTAAGAATAAATTAAGAACAAAACTAGATGCGGAAGCGTACTTAAATCCACTGATATCTTGAATTCTTCAAGTCTTATGGTTTTGATCTTCCAAATTAACATGCAAGTAATTTAGAAAATGTGACTCTCTCTTTTCTAAAGATGAGATATTAGAAAAGTTAAGTTATGTGTAATTTGGGGGTCATAACTCTAATATATAACTTTCGCACATTAACCCTAATTTCTAATTAGCCCATCATAAATTAGAAATTAGTTACTAGAATATCTACACATATCTGACTCACATTTTATTTAATAACTAAAACCCAAAAAATTTTAACCAAATTAGATCACTTTTAATTTAGACTAAAATTTTATGATACTAAATAATAACATGTAATATTTTCCAACAATTTTTTTATTTAATTAAATATTAAAAAAAAGCTTAAATTGATAGTTTCAATTTTAGGAAGGGCTTACAAAGAATTTTCTAATTTAATTAAAAGGTCAATATCCCTACCTACCCTTGATTCAACTTGTGATGTAATGACAAAAAAAAAAATTTAAATTAAATTGAATATTAAATCACTTTAAGTCTTAATTTAGAAAAGGAAAAAGAAAAATCATAATTTTATGTGAATTAATTTATAACACAAAAATATATATGTTACAAGCTCTAGGCAAAATTAAGTTAAGTGAAAAGTCTAGGTTAGCAGGTGTAAGCATCTAGAAGATGAATTATGATATTTAATTGATGTGATTTAATATGACATGGGAACATAGAGTATGGTAAAGAGTTTGGTGCATTTCTTAAATGGTAATGGTGGGGGGTCCATGTTATTTATATGTCAACCTTTTGGACAATTTGTTAGTTGAAGTTGTCAGTATTTAAACTTACTCTTATGGATAAAAAAACTAAAATAAAATAAAAATAGTTCTACAACAATCACAAATTTTGGAAAAAATAACTATAAATAAAGGCGAGTATTCGGTCGGGTCGAATCGAGTTAAAAAATTTCGAATCTAGTTAACGAATCCTATTATTTATACTCAATGTTGTATTTACATGGACTGCTTATTTAACTAGTAGACGAAGTATAAGATTATTTAACTACATAAGTAAGGTTGATGGATAAACATTTACCAAAACGACGTAGTTTTGTCTTTTCTTATTCGTATTTTCGGATAACTCAAATTGTGTAATTCATATTCAAGTTAAACCAAAAATTTTGATTTTTTTTTAATTCGAGTTGATTTGAATAACTCAAACTATTTAATTTAAAATTTGATTTTTTTATCTAATTTTTCGAAAATTATAAACTATGAACAAATATTAAGAAATAAAAAATATATTACACTACGGAAAAATAACAAGTACATTTTATATAGTAGTATTATTATATTAAATTTATCAACAAGTATCCAATGTAGTCGAAAATCTTTTGTATTGTTATTTTTTAACATTAGTGAATTTATCCTTCTCTACCCATAGTTTTTTATGATAAAGGTTTTCCTTGTAAATCTGCGTGTTCTTATTTTTATTTTTTATTACTTTGCAATCATTCCTATTGCCATTATGAACATATAATATAACAGTCTTAAGGCACATTGTATTATTAAGAAGAGAATTTAAACTCGAACATTGAAAATAACATTATCAATAATGAGAACTATAAATATTTTTCATGGTTCGTAAAATTGACATTGATTCATTATTAAAAAAAAATTCTTATAAAATACATTTATTTCATGGATCCATCCATGCCTAGATATGGTGTTGATTTTGTTTTCCCACATTACATGGATCTAGATATATATATATATATATATAAAAGCATGTGCATTACATTCCATTGGATGCTCTAATCAAATCATCCCTATATAAATTTTACCGCTGAGGGACTTGTAAGTTTTTTCAATAATTTATTTGGTTAAATTATTTACTTTAAAAATGCAAAAGATTCAGGGATTGAAAAATAATTAGACCCTTTTTTTTTCTCTCCTTTCACTCTCACCCAAACGAAGAAAACCTATTTTAATTTAAAAAAAGAAAAGAAAGAGAGAAAACCTATTCATGAAAAAAATAAAACATTATAATATATATATATATATATTTGAATAATCTCATTTTAAATTTTGATCATATTTACTCTTTTTTTATACAATATCTAGAACTATTTAATATTTATGACCCCTCCTCAACCCACAAATAAGAGGATAATGCGTTTTAACATATTTGAACCTACTTACTCCTATATTAATAACAATACCCATATCAATAGAATTAAAACTCAATCGACGCTTATATATAGTTATAGATTATAGATATATAACATGGGTTGTTAAATTTTACAATAATCTTGTTTGATTAATAGAATAACATTATAATATGTGCATACCTCGAACGAGTTCTAATAACATATTATATGTATAATCGTACATGTCGTGTTTAACAAGTATAGAAGAGATAAATCTAAACATTAGGAAGACGTGAGGAAGTTTCTGTTCCTTAAATTAAATATAAATCCATTTTGTATAGTTTTTCCAACGTTAAAATATTGTATAAGTTCCTATACTTTTTGAAATTTAAAATTTAAATTTTTTTATTTTATTTTTAGGAATTTAGTCTTTTCACTTTTCATATTTTAAAATTCAAGTCTAATTTTAACAAAATTAAAATTATTTTGTTAAATTCAAGTTCATTACGACGTCATTTTTTAATTATATGGCTATCAAGTGAGTTTTCTTCTTCTTTTTTTTAATTTCAAAATGCCACATCAGCAAATTTAACAATAAAAAAGAATTTGACAGTGTTAACAGTTGGACTTGAATTTTAAAATCTGAAAAAAAAGAGGAATTTAAATCATGAAAATAAAAATTTAAGAACTAAATTTTAAATCTCTAAAGAGTACAAGGACTTGTGGTATATTTTAACTTTTTTTGCCGTTGGTGCAGGAAGTCAGAATGGGAACAATTGAATATAAAAATGCGGCGGCTAAGTACTAATCTATAAGTGTCATTAAATGCTTATATAATATTAAATAAATTTATTATTTTGAAGAAGAAAAAAATAGTCATTTTTCTATGAAGATGATGATGTTTATTTGATTATTAACTTTTTTTTCTAAAAAAAGTCATAGTTTCTTTGTAGGGTTGAAGATAGGAAAGTTTTTAAGAGAATAAAATTAAATTTTAATTTTTATAATAGTAAAAATATAATTTTACTATTTGAATAGTCTATATCTTTACAATTTTTAAAAAATTAAATCAAAATTTTATTATTTTTAGAGAGGTCAAAGTACAATTTTATCTTTACTAATTTAAAATTTTAAAAAATTTAAAAGACTTAAATAAAAAATTTCTATTTTAAGGGACCGTAACCCCTGTAGACACGGAAATCCAAACTGAATAAGTTAACCTATCAAAAAGGTCTTAAATTATTACATTTTGTTTAAATAAGTCATTTTTAATCGAATAAATATTTATCATTGTAATATTGAAGAAGAGGATGACAACATTTAAATTAATGTTATCTACGAATTAAAAAAAATACTTTTTTTTAAAAATTAATTAGCTTTTCATGGTAAATTACTATTGCAGCATATTTTTTTTTTGTTAATTTCTATAATACAATAAACATTTGTCTTCCTGTCTATTATAGTTAATTGACAAATGTCATAATTTTATTGGTTACAAAGGATTTAATGGCATTGTTTATCTTTCGTCCCAAAAAAGTTTAATTATTAGGATATTTATATATTTAGGGGCTGTTTTGGAAAAGCACAGCAAATTGTATGTTTTAGTGGCGTCTTAGCCATCTGATTGCCGCTAAATATATGAAACTCTGACGATTATTCTTTTGATAAAAACCAACGGTTTTATCCAAAACACAACGAATTGGTGGCAGTATTTTTTTTTTTTTTATGATTCCAATGTTAATATTAAAATATTTTTATAAACATTTATAATGAATATGTAACGATTTGGTTTTCAGTGGTATCGAGAATTGCGGTTTTGAAATCTTATTTCCGTAAATTGAGTCTGTAAATATTAAATAAAGATATTTACGGAATTATTATATAGATGAATTTAAATTTGGATAGTTAATTTAGCCGAGATTATGATTAATTAGGGCCCATGGACTAAATTGTAAAATCTAATCGCTATAGATTTTTAATTGGTAAAATTTTGGAGACTTAAAATTTTAATTAATCAAAGGTTAAAAACAACAATTAGACCATGTTTAAGTGTGTGTTAGTGGGCGGTAAGATGAAATGGCCATTAACTTAAACAAATTAGAATTTATTTAATTAAATTAAGGTTAATTAACTTAATTAACAAATTAATCCCACTATATAAGTGAAATTTCGATGGAAAGAGAGATAAACTCATATTCTCCAACCGAATAGAAGAAAAGAGGAAGAAGAAAACAACGCCATTAACGATTTTCGAGCTTTTGACTTCAATTTCAAGTAAGTCCCTAGCCATTTTCCTTTAATTTTTATAGATTTTTTGTTTATCTTGGAAGCTTGATGAAGCTAACCCAAGAATCAGTTTGATCAATTAATGGATTTTTTTATGAGATGCCATTGTTGAGAATTGAATATTTTAAGTGTTAAATTGATAGAAATTAAGCTTAGCTTAAGAAAATGACTAAATTGGAAAATTTAATTGTTAGGTTCATACATTAGGGACCAAACTGAATAAAATATAAATTTGACATGAAATTCTTGTAGAAATAAGAAGTAGAAGGTCCCTAATGAGTAATTGTGAAATCGTATTTCAATCCGAAGCTTTGGATTGAAAGTTATGTTTGTTAGGGGTGTTCAAACGGTCGGAATAACCAAACCGAATTACTATTAACCAAATTACCCAAAATGTAAAAATCTTTAATCGTTAACCGAACCAAAAATTTATCGAATACATTAACCAAACTAAAATATTTCGGTTAATTCGATCGGTTAACCGACTTAATCAAAATTTTTATATTTTTGTCTTTTGGTTAAAATAAGTATAAAACATATAAAAATATATATTGCTAATGTTCACTTTTTTAATAGTTCAAAAATATATATTATATATAATATATTATTTATTTCGATTAATTCAGTTAATTACCCGATTTCAAACAGATTTAATCAACCTTCGATCGAACTAAATTCGACCACCAACTAATTAACCGAATTAGATCGGTTCGGCCGGTTAATTTGGTTTTAGCCGAACTAAGAACACCCCTAGTCTCGAGTTTAGGGACTAAATTGTAAAATATGTTTGATATTGTGATTGGTTCTGATTTGAATGGAATTTAATAATATTATATATTTTATGATTTTCTTTAGCTAGCGTTGACATGGAACTGTCGAGATGGAAAGGAAAATCGAAAGTAGTCGATGAATAGCTCGAAAATTTGGTTTGTATTTCTATGATTTGGGAACCATTATATGGAGTTTGAGGTGAGTTATTGATGATTACTTGAGCTGAATTGATGTGATTAAGATTGATTATCGAGACAAAGACTAAATTGAATAGAATATAATTTTCATGATTTAATCAATATTTGATAATTGACATGAAATTGAGATGAAATGTGTTGCATTATATGATAAATTGATGAATAATTAGAGATGGTAAAGTATGATTTGAACTGTTTATAATGAATCAGAAATTTGGTTACCTTATTAGTTGTTCGGACCGAGTCGAACATGGCAATTCGGGGTGATAATATGTACTTGTACAGCGTCATCATTGTCTAGCAACCTAAGGTGATGAATACGTGCATTCATTCCGAGTTTGTGTTTGGTTAATAGGGTTATAAACATGAGAATGGATAAATGATAAGTAAATTGATAAATGACATTGAATTGTAATATGTGACAACATGCGAAATGAACTAAAATGAGCCTTGGTGGCTGATCGAGTAATAATGAGCCAGTAAGCTCGGAAATAATTGAAATATGGTATAAAATGTGACATATTGTATTTATGCTAAGAATGATAAATGAATGAGTATGTATGAACTGGAGATGATAATTGAAATGAACTAAATGGTATTTGAAATTGTAGATAATTGGTAAGTTTGTGTATATGATCAAATGAATTGGTGTAAGTTTAGTATTCTATATATTTATCATGGTGAAAATGATTGTATTGTGAAATAATTGAAATATGGTATAAAATGTGACATATTGTATTTATGCTAAGAATGATAAATGAATGAGTATGTATGAACTGGAGATGATAATTGAAATGAACTAAATGGTATTTGAAATTGTAGATAATTGGTAAGTTTGTGTATGATCAAATGAATTGGTGTAAGTTTAGTATTCTATATATTTATCATGGTGAAAATGATTGTATTGTGGAATGAATAGGCAAAAAGATTAGGTTACCAATTGAATTTGATAGGGATGTATGCATATATTTAATTTGTTTATATTGACTTGAATCATGGAAATACCATTAAGTATAATTGCTCAACGTATGATTTGTTTTCTCCGCATGCAGGTATAACAAATTCCCGGTAGTTCGAATGGTTGATCCAGCATCCCAGAAGCAATCCCCAACTCAACAAAGTTTGTTTAAGTTTTGTTTTGGTGTCAAGTATGGCATGTACCAAGGTAAGTTCAATTCGGTACAAAACTATGTTATATACACTTTTGGTTTAAAAAGGTTGATGCGTGAACTTGATTAGTTGAATATAACATGTAAAAAGATTCAATATGGTTTGGAATGGTACGAAATGTTGCAATTGTCAAAAGTTTGATGAATAGATAAGCATGTTTAAGTTTTAAATGATATATGAATGTTTGATTTAAATCATAGATGAAATGGTATGTTGCATTGTTGTAGATGATGTTGTAATCCTTGAATTGAGGCTTAAAGACTTCATTTGTGACTTGAATTTGTGAATGATTGTGAATTGTGATTGTTTGAAAAATGCAGGCAAAAGTTCCTTTTGGCATTTTGCAGAAACAAAATGTAACATCGCGACGTCGAGCATGGGTTGTTGAGACGAGACGTCAACTTGCACTTTTGAAAATCTTACAGTTTAGCCCTAATTTGATCTTGGGTTAGCATTAAAGCTTTCGTAAACTCGTATAAGACCCGAAAATAAATACGAATTGTTTTTATATACTTGTTTTATTAAGATTTGAATGTTTAAGTTTGTAAATCAAATTGTAATTTGATTGTAATTGCTTCGACAACGAATGTGACACCTTATAGACTGGATCTTGGCGATCGGGTCGGGTATAGGATGTTACAGAACAATAATAGAAATTGTGCTTTAATAAGAACGAAGAGAGATGACATTTAAATTTAAATAAAAGTTCAATATTCATTATATCAGTTCATTAATCAAAATATACTAAAATTTAGAGTAAACAAATATCGGAGTACCTAAGACAATAGATGTTGAGACTGTTGTTACCGCATAAAAGCTAATACATTTTGAAGTTGTGTCTTTAGTTATTGATTCTATGACTAAAGTTCATCATATCTTGTTATATCTACCCGTTTGACTTCAAATCTTCTTTTCATCTCTTTCAAGTGGCCTTTCAACTTATCAACTTTTTATTTAAGTAGTGAGAAAGTAGGTTTGAAAAAAATGTGATTAAAAATTACTTTTGAAAAGTTTATTTTAAAAAATAATGTGAAAAAAACGGTTTCTTTATTTTAAGAGTTTAATATTATTGTAAAATAAAAAGTATATGAAAATTAAAAAAAGTAAATTAATTCAAATGTTCAAATTTATTAATATTATGATATATTTTTAAAATTTTATAGACTTTTCTCAACTGTTTCCCTAAAAAAAACGAGAGCGCATCGTTAGGTGCCTAATAAGGCAAACAATAGACAACTGATGAAGCTCTCCCACTTTGTGAACTTGCTTCTTTAAGCACTCGATCTCTTAGTAGAGTCAAGAGACAAAATCCCCACCAAAGACAATACCAACTCACTGAGGGGTTCACCAACTCTTGACAAATGATATTTCACACAATCAAATACCAAAATCTTGTCAAATAAATCTAATAGGATAATGTAATATATCGAATAATATGCCAAGCAATCTTTACATTGCGAAAATTTCATTACCGAGCAAGGGTAAATTTTTTTTTATCCAAATATGTGAAATTTCATTTTGGAATGTAAAATGAAGACTTTTTTAATATATTAAGCAATTAAATACTATTGCTTTGGACTAAAATTAATTATCACAACGATAAAAAATAACAACATCGCTTCAAGTCATGATTTCATTTATTTATGTATAATATTCCCCAATTACACATGCTAGACTTGTTCCCCTAATTTATATTTTATTTAATTTGCAGTGCTAAAAGCTGGGAAGAGAGGAATCTCAATTATATAAATGGTGACATTATTTTATTTTATTTTTGAAATTAATATAACCAACAATTGATATAAATTATTTGAAGTGAGACTGACTAAGTTTTAGTTCGATCGATATAGATATTATTGTTAATGTAAGAGGACGTAGGTTCGAGTATGCTGAAGTGCATTGTCCTCCTACTTATGTTAGAGAGGGACTATAGATAATTCTAAGTATTGTATCAAAAAGATCAGATATGATAATAACTTATAATGAGATAATATTAAAAAAAATATTTAAAGTGAAAAATTATAGGAAAACAGACCCCATGACGGTAGTACTCAATTCTAATTAAAGTAATAAATGTTGCCCACAACCTTTCTAACTAACCATAAAAATGCATCGCCTATATATATATTTTAGATGAAGGGTTAGGCCATTGGGTGGCAAAGTATTGAAATTAAATTACAGTTTTTTATTATATATTAATTTATGATTTAATATTTTTTTAAAAACTAGGAGACAAAGTGTAATTCTATTATATATTAATTTTTAATTTCGTCATCTATATGGGATTAAAAAGTAATTTTTAAAATTTTTATAATTAAGGTCACATCACATGTCTCTTAAATTCGTCTATGGCGACATTCAAATAGTTGTGAGGTCTAATGTGTTTAAACACAAAGTATCGAAGGGTTAAAAATAATTTAGGAATGGAATATTAAAGAAAATAAAAGATATATATTGTAATATCAATGCAATTAATAAATATGCTTCTTATTAAGAAATAAAAATAATTACCTCGATTTTATGTTATCATATATAATTAATAATATATTATCTGGTGTTAAATAATTATAATTATTTGTATATGACAAGTAAATTAAAATTTATATATATTATATTATATTATATATTAAATCAAAATTAATAACTCATTATTTTTAAATGAGATGATATCATGTCATATAATAATTAAATAATATAATAATTAAATATTAGAAAATATCTTTTAAGGATAATTGTAAAAAAAGAGAGAGAGAGAGAGAGGGAAAAAGACCATAGTTAAAAACTGGGTCATTTTCATATTACACATGAACAAAAGCTTAGTTTAGGATTTTATATCACATTTGTTTGCACGTCCTTGATAAACAAATACAAAAGAAAAAAAAAGGTCTAAAACCACCATTCGATCTGTCAACAACAACATGCCGCCCCTTCATTTTTAAAAGGACCACCCTTTTTTGTTTCTTCTTCTTCTTCCTCGACCTAACCCCCTCCCTTCCTTTCTCTTTCTTCTTTGCTTTTAATCAATCAACATCATCATAAAAAACTCCGCTTCATCATCATCGACCATGGACGGCGGTGGTAGTAGCAGCAGCAGTTTCAGGAAAGTGAGGAACCCTTTTGTCACTGACCAAGAATTAGAAGAAAGTGACAACGTTTCGTCAGTAACTGGAGCTGAATCTCCTCCTCCTTCTACTACTAAAAAAGGGTAAATTGATTTTTTCCGTAACTCGTACTTCTGTTATGTTCGTTGTTTAATTTCCTTTTTTGTATTGACGTAATGGGGTTTTTTTGGGGGGGTTACAGTAAAAGATCCATGCAGAAAAGAGTGGTGTCAGTACCAATCAAGGACGTTGAAGGTTCCCGCCTTAAAGGTGAGGGTGCTCCACCGTCTGATTCTTGGGCATGGAGGAAGTACGGCCAAAAACCTATCAAAGGGTCACCTTACCCGAGGTAATCATTATCGAGGAGTAAATTTTTGTTTTAGGATTAGTTTATATAATTATCGAACGTTGATTGAGGTTAACTTTTTTGATGATATCGCCGGCAGGGGTTATTACCGGTGTAGTAGCTCAAAGGGATGTCCGGCGAGGAAACAAGTCGAGAGGAGCCGTGTAAACCCTACAATGTTAGTGATAACTTACTCTTGCGAACACAATCACGCTTGGCCTGCTTCTAGACACAACAACACATCCGCTAAACAAGCGGCGGCGGCGGCTGGGGAAGCTTCCGAGTCACCGACTAAATCCACCACAGCTGTAAAGCACGAGCCGTCCACGTCGCAACCGGATACGGAACCGGATTCAGGGATGGAAGATGGCTTCGCTTGTCTGACGGAGGATTCGATTCTTACGACGGGGGATGAATTCGCTTGGTTCGGGGAGATGGAAACCACGTCGTCGACGGTATTGGAGAGCCCGTTGTTTTCGGAAAGGGATAACAGTGAGGCGGATGACACGGCGGTGATTTTCCCGATGAGGGAAGAAGACGAATCGTTATTCGCTGATCTCGGCGAGTTGCCGGAGTGCTCGTTTGTGTTTCGGCACCAACGGAATGTGGGACCACAGGTTGGGATCTGCTGACGCGTGGCGGTACTGTAGGAGTAGTTGGCTCCGACGTCGTCCGGAAAATCCCCAAACGGTGGGACAACCAAAAAATTTGAAAAAAAGAAAGTGAAAACGAAAATTTTATTTTTATTTTTAAGGAATCTCTTACATTTTGGAATTTCCTCTGAATTATTATTATTTTTACAGTATTTAAGTTGCCTTTGATTTCGGGTGTAGTAAATGAATAAAAAAGAACTCCGAATTCCTAACTCCGTCGTTATCTTATCGTGCTCACCAACATTTGGCGTCTGATTTAGGGACCTAATTGAAAAACAGGAAAATTTAACGCATCTCAATGACAATTCTCCAATCTATGCTTTAGCTTAAAATGTAAACGGTGGTAGAACCCGTTTTTAGACTCTATGTTGTTTATTCCCTTTTCTTCTTTAGCATAATTCGTCAAATAAGTAAAGGTCAAATTCTGATTTTCGTCCTCCTATTATACTTAAATTTATAATTTAAGTTTTATACTTTCTAGAGTTCAACATTGATTTTTTTTTAATTGTATAAGAAGTGTTTTTAAGAAAATATATATAATCATTTTAATTAAATAATTTAATTATTTAGACAAACTAATGATATTATTGAAGTTCATGATAAAATTATGCGGTTATGAGTTTTACTAGGCATTATTGACAACAACATGTGTATAAATAAAGTCTTGCTTCATTCGAAAGAGGTGATTGTGATAGTAGACCTCTTTGCTTTTTTCTAAAAATGGTAGTAATGTTGGTAATTGTAGTTTTTTAATGTTTTTCTTAGTTGTTTCTTTTAATTTTGTTTTCAGGAAGTTTTAAAGTAGGTTAGACTAACCTAATATCTATTGATTTAGCCTAGGGACTAATTTCTGCATCACCAATACTGAAGAGTCATCTTGCATTGTTATTAATCAGAGCTCATTGTCAACGCGGTCTAATAGTGGCAAGGCTAGGATGTTATTATCAGCAGTTGATAATAGTGTTGCATATCTGGTACATACTATCAATTTAGTGATCCTTGTCGTGTATAGGATGTTATTACTAACAGTTGATAATAGTGTTGCATCTCTGGTACATACTATCAATTTAGTGATCCTTGTCGTGTATGTCTCTCTTACATTAACCTTTTATACTGAATAGTCACATCATGTTTGTACTTCACTATTGTTACTTAGTGAGTTGTGTAATCATTCTTTAACTCACTTTTGAATTAATAAAATTACCATTTCCCTCAAATAAAAAAGTTTTAAACGAGTACAAATTACGATACAAAAACTAAATTTTACATTTGAATATAATAAAAGGACCAAAAACAGAATTTGACCAAAAAAGTAAATGTGGATATGACTTTACGTTACGCTTCCTATATTTCGTCGTGAATGACCTCATAAAATGAATAAATTCAATGTACCATTACGCAAGACTTATGTTAATGTCAATCTTAATCTTAGGTACTTATATATTGATTATGATTTTTTTATACAATAATAAAACTTTAAAAAATTATCACATTTTTTTTATACAATAATAAATTATAAAAGATCATAAGCTTTAATATTTTTGATTGGACAGCCGGCCATTGAATTTTCAAACCAACTGAAAATTTTTTTTACAGAAAAATACAACCCATTTTTTTTTAAAAAATTTTAATATATTTTTAATACTTTCATTATATATTGTAAACACCTATATTTATCCTTACTAAATTCGCTGCTCCATTAAAAAAATATATAAATAATAATACAAGGAGTAGTTGAGGGATCGAGGGACCCAAGTTGATATAAATCAAAGGGATTAAATATATAATAATTGGTTAATAATTAGTATTAAATAAAAATACGAATAAAATAAATTAAAAAAAAATCTGTCAGCTGCACTCAGCAGTGGTTGTTAATTTATGATTATTTTAAAATTGAAAAGTCTTTACACGTTTATAGGAAAGGTCAGGGTAACGTCACCAATTATTGAATGCATTTTAAAAAAAAATTATAAAATAATTAAATAACCTTCTTATCCATTATTGCATTGGGATGCATAAATTATGAGAAATGCCAGCTTATATAATCAGGGTTAGCCGTTAATGTAGCAAATTTAACTATTATCTCACCATTTAAAATTTTGAGATTTGTTTGAATTGTGTGTGAGTTTTTAATTAAGAATTATTTTAATTTAAAATTTATAATGTGTGATTTGATTTTTAATTTAACTACATTTTATATGATTGGTTTTGATTATATTTATTTGAATGTATGGTATGTAATTATATACTTACGGTTGTATTTGAGAATAAAAATAAATTTAATTTTTAATGTTTATATATTTTGTTAATTTAGTATTTATTCTTTTTAAGTTAAATTTGACCATCAATCTTTTAATATGAGTTGATTTATTGTTTTTTAAATTAAAATACTAACTAAAACACTAAAATTTTAAATATAGTAAACTGCATGATAATCTACGTATACTTTATATATATTATTTTAAAATGAGCTTTATATATATTTTGATTTTGATTTTTTAAGAATATTGTTATAATTTTTAAATTATTTTTCGACATATCATATACGACAAATAGTGTCATGACAGTGACATCATGAAGTACATATGATCTGTCATGTACGTTGTTACTCCAACATCGTTTAAAAATTAACGTTTTAGTCAATATTTTTGTTTAAAAAGTGACTTGACACTTTTCAAAAATTTAATGATTACTTAAAAAAAATAAAAGTAAAATTAATAAAATATATAAACTTTATGACCTAAATTTAATCATTATGCATGGTATTTTTTTAGTTTCTACCTTAAAAGGAGTCAAGTACATGCCAACAAAAGCCATGAAAAAGAAAATAAATTTACTAATTCAAAGGTGTCAAAATTAAGTTTAGTTGATATTGTTATTGTTACGATAAATTAAAAGTTATGTAACTTAAAAGTATGATATTTTATCTTAGTACAGTAAAACATCAATAAATTAATATTCAATAAATTGATAATCTCGGTTAAATAATAATTTTTTTTGATCCCAACTTGGATTAAGGGGATAAAATAATAACTTCGCTAAATGCATAAGATAATAATTTTTAGAAAAATCCTTAAGGGCCCAATGAAAATATAAAATAATAATTCATTAAATATATTGAAAATTTTATATACAATACATAATGTAAGGCCCAAATTTTACCCGGGCTTACATAAAAACTAAAAAAACAAATCAAAATATAAAAAAAAATAAAGTCCAATGTCCATTTCTTACATAGCCTAACAACCAAAAATAACAGGCTCAAATTAAAAACCTAGACCCAACAAAATACATGGCCCAAAAAAAAAAAAAAAAAACCCCAGCCTGCTGCCTAGTGCTGCAACAGACACCAGCAGCTTCCTCAGAGCCCCCAACCACCAGTGGCTTCACATTCCACGCGCGCCATTGCTTCACGCTCTGTGTCGACACGTCACCACGAACGGCTTCTCCACGCCGTGCATACCTGCAAAACAGATAGCGGCAGATGACAACCATACAACAAAAAAAATAAAGATTTTTTATTTATTTTTCCTGAATATTCTTGATGTATTTCGGCTATAAAAAGCCATTGTAAACACTGATTTGAGGGGACTTACGCATACAAATCGGTACCAAAAGTTTGAATAAGAAAGAGAGTTTTCAAGAGGTGATTTTAGAGTTTATTTTTTTTCTTTCGATTTTGGTTTCTATTTTTTCTTTGATTTTCATTCTTGTGTGTAAAATACAAAATAAATAAGGGCGTAAGTACTTATCTGATGGAAGGAGCCTTCGAATCCTTGTTTACTTCGTTGAAATCGAAGCTCTGATGGGGATTCAGGGGGGTCCGATTTGATCACATGGAGGCAAAGAGTGAAGAACCTTTTGGTTCATTCGACTGAAGGGGAGAAGAGGTTGAAAAATTTTGAGAGAAAAAGGTTTTGAAAGCTGTTTTGAGAAGAATAATCGGTCTGAGGTTATTAGGGCCTTGCCTTTTCACCCTGAAAGGTCAATTTTCGCGACGAGTCCCTCATATCCTGCATTGATCTGTTTAAGCCTCAATCATGTTTGATTTGTTTTTACATTTTCCCTGAGATTTACACATTGTTACGATTTAGTCTTTACTTGAACACTGCGTTTTAAGATTCGGTATATTTTCGTTCCAAGTCCTTTCTCATTTGTGCCCATTTTATTTGGATCCTCAGTTTTGTTTTAATGATTTGTTTCATTTGTAGATTATCCTCCCGATTTTGTTTTTATTTCAATTAAGTTTAATTTAGGTTTTATTTTTTTTAAGATTTATTTATTTTGTTCGACCTATTATTCTAATATACTATTTCAAACTGTTTTATTAATTTCATTTTGTTTTAGTTTTTTTTATATTGTTGAATTGTTTTATTTTATAATTTATAATTTTAAAATTTTCTCCATGTAATTCTATGATTTAAATTTTTTTTATATAATATTCATTCTCATACATTGATATTTATATATACATATACATATTTTATATCAAATTACTTATTTAAATCCCCTATCGAACATGTTCATATACATTTCTTTTAATTTTATTTATATATTATTCATTTCTTTTAAATCCAATTTTGATATTATATATTTTATTTGGAGGCATAAAATTAATTTGATCCTACATATATATTAATTCCGTGTTATTTTTACATGTAATTGCTTCTAAATTTATCTATCTATATATGTATGTTTTGTAAATCTATTATGTGTATAGTTTAGTTCCTAAGATTATATTTCATTATATATTTTTACTATCTTCTTATATTTTGTACATAATTTAAATTCTCCTTTATTTTATATGTAAATTATCAACTTTAAACCAATATTCTTTAACACTTTGTATATTATTTGATTTAAAAAATATTCATCTTATAACACATATTTTAATAATTACGTATATATCTCTAATTTGTTTTTACAAATAATTTTAAATTCATCAATTCATATATTATATATAATGTATTCATCAGCTCATCATTATTTGAAATTTGTCTTATACCATATTGTTTTTTATTTTCATCTTGTTTTATATATTTTGTATCAATTGTAATATATTATGCTATATATCATTGTTGTACACTATTTTTTTCGTTTTATATGTTCTCCATCCATGCTTAAAATTTTGGTTACATTTTTCTCAGGTTAGTTGTATTTGATTGTTTGCTTTAATTCACCAAGTATTACACTTATGTGTGCACATTATTTATGCAAATGTTGCTTTGTAATGTCTTCTTTTTAAATAATTAATTATTTCATCTAAATTTAAAACAAATAAATGTGTTTTGAGCTAATTTCCAATTTTCCCTATTACTCAAATATTTTAAAATAAGGCAATATCCGATATTTAGGAATTCGGGAAATCGCGCTTACCGTGCTGGGTATGATTTTTCGTTGGACTACATATTTGGATATCCTTTTATATTTTTTGGTGTATGAGTTCTTGAAAGTCAAAAATCAATCGTATTTTTTTGAAGGTATAAAGGATCGTGTCTAATCGTACTGGATATGATGCTGCATGCTTTCAAAACGAGCGAATTTTGATGACCAGTTTGAATCACTCCAATGTTTTTAAAAAAATCATATTTCAATTTTTTTTTTTAAATTTTAGACATAAGGACAACATTTAATCAATCTGGTACCAATCTTTAGGCGTAGTGAGGATGCTAACCCTTCCTCTTACGTGACCGGCTCCCGAACCCAATTTTGAATTTACGTGGACCAAAATTGTTTTAAATGAAATAAAATGATTTATTAAGTAATCTAATCACACCTAAGCAAAAAGATTGGTGGCGACTCCATATTTAATTTTAAAAAGTCGATCCCCGTTTTTAAAAAAAATGGTTTCGACACATAAAACTAGAGTGCTTTGTAGACAACTCTTATTTTTTTCAATTTTATTCTTTGCTAAAATATGCATATATAGTTAACTGCTTCTTTTTTGCATGTGAATAAAATACAATTTCATCTTTAAATTTTAGAATGGCATAAACCAAATCTAGTATATTCTTCTCGTGTTGTATTAAACAATTAGTCAAGGTATCCACAACTAGAAAAGCCTATTTTGGATAAACATGTAGTAAAACACTACTGTCATCTGAATCTTACTTGTCATCAACTGGCACATACATAACTCCTTGAATAATTTCTTTATTCGTAAGTGATTCCATCAAAGATTCATTTTCACTTGGATAATTCAAAATCTGCTCAACATCCATGATATTTCTATAGTGTAAATCAGAAATTAGTTCTTTTAATTTATGAATGCCTTCAACATCACCAATTTCTTATTCGAGAGGCATATCTTCCTTGGATCGAATTTTGCAATGTCGAAAATAATTTGCAATAGTTGTAGGCTTCGCATCAATGTTCCAAGCAGCATTAATAAAATGGATTGCATCCAATACATTAATCTTTTCAGGATTTATTTATCCTTTCTCGTAACCTTTCAAGATGCTAGAATAAAAGCGACGCCGATAATAAATCTTAATTGCTCTAATAATTCTAGCATCACATGGTTGAATTTTTTATGTTGAATTTGGAGGCAAAAAGAATAATTCAACGTTTCTTAAGCCTGCAATAACCTTAGGATGAGCTGGGCAATTGTCTACTATAAGCAACACCTTTCTACCCGTCATTCTAGCATCAAACCAGTGAACAAAATCTTGAAAAAGTAATCCAGTCATTCATTCTTTTTTGTTGGCTCGATAATGACAGTTAAGATTGTCAATATTCACATGTTTAAAGCATCTAGGATTAGCAAACTTACCCATAACCCAAAGAGGCACTTTATCTGAACCATCCCCATTGCAACAAATCATACAATAAGTATTTTCTTGTCCTTTTTTTGTCCTTCTAATTACTTGGTAACCAGTGAATAATCTGTTTGAAAACGATAAAATAAGTATGTTTCATCTAGGTAAGGCATCTTCAATATTCTCCATAACAACTGAACCACTTTCACCAAATATTCTATAAGACTTACTCCCATGTCTTGCCTTGAACTATTCTAGCCAACCAATTGAGAAGTTAAATTCGGAATTTGCATCACCATATATTTTCTATAAAAACTGGCTTGCTTTAGTTTGAATCATTTCTCCAGTCATGTTTACTTTCTCTTGATATTAGAGAAACTCCTCATACAATACCTTCTCTAATTCGAGATAATTGGTTGATTTGTGTATTTTAACATTGCTATTCTTTATCTCTTTTGACAAATATTCAGATGACCTTTTAAGAGTATTTGATATTATTGATTGACTAACAGAGAAATCAAATGTTTGTTGAACCCACTGTTGCAAGTCATTCTGACTTGAAGAGGGATGCTTATTTTTGTACTCACATAATGCTTTTCTCATCTCATATATCAATGTAGAATTTTTTACACCTTTCAAATGGGAAACCATAGAGGGAAAAAATTATATGAATTACAATATTTTGAAATATTCTCTAAATTAAAAAAAAATCATTTATCGATAAACTAATAAGCTCGATAAAATAATAAATTTTTTGGATTCCAAGGGCATTATTTTATAGATATTTTACTGTATATTTTTTAAAAAAAGAATACTTTTTTTTTATCTTAGTTTATTTTATAAAAAAAATATAATTGAGAAAAATATTATATTGAATCATTTTCTTCCTGTTTAACCGAACAAGATTGTGAAAATTCTTTTATGTATTTTTTTCTTATTAATTTTAACCACCCTTACAATTGACCAAAAAGATGAAAGAAAAGCTACAAAAACAAATATTTTTCTTCATTTAAGGTGTTTTTTTTCCTCAAAAAGTAATACCTTTAAAACCATTCATTCATTTTAGATCTGCCTTAAAATGGAAAAGGATAGAAAATAGTATTTTCCAACAAGTAACTCAATCTCCATTATCTGCTAATCCCCTACTTTAGCACTTTAGCTTATGGATGTAACACCCCACTCCTATATCAAGAAATTCCAAGCATCTACCACGATATTATATGTAGAGACTTAAACTCGGACCTATGTTAAAAAGCGGACGATACCCCACAAGTCAAGTTCGGCCCTCCACAATGCATACTTTTTGCGTAAATGTGACGAAACAATGGTTTACAAAGAAATCAATGCAGCTGAACAAACCCCAGACTTTAAGATCCATATCAGCTTGAACAGCAACCCCCTTTCTTCATTGCCGAGACATCTTTACCGACATCGATTTTCTCTCCCTTGGAGGGCACGGCTGAAGCAGCCCCATCATCGCTTGTCTCCATAGCTTTCTTGCTAACGACGTTGTATATCTGTGTAAGAACTTCAGCAAATGCAATTTCCACGTTAGTAGCTTCCAGAGCAGAAGTTTCCATGAAGTAAAGGGATTCTCTCTCAGCAAAGGATTTCCCGTCCTCAGTTGAGACAGCCACAAGGTGACGAAGATCTGATTTATTTCCGACAAGCATGACTACGATGTTGGGATCTGTGTGATCCCTCAACTCTCTTAGCCACCTCTCTACGTTTTCGAATGTGGAATGGCGTGTAACGTCGTACACAAGGAGTGCTCCCACAGCTCCTCGGTAATAGGCACTTGTTATTGCACGGTACCTATCAGTGTAAGAAGACAAGTTCAGAAACAATATGAAAGATAAGTTGACAACCTCATCAACACTAGCTGCAACCAATATCCATTGTCCCTGAAATATCAAGGGTTAAAAAAAACTCATGCAGCTACTTGTTCATAATGTAAAAACCAATTCCATTGATCCCTATCTCAATCCAAACTGTGTAACACAACTCAGCTAAAAGATTTGCCAAACGGGATGTTTTCATTGTTCTTGTGGGTCAATTCCTCTTTCTTTATGCCATTAGAAGAAAGAAGATGAAGCCTTACATTCTATTTTTCAAATCAAAGAATCACCTTAGATAAAACATATGATAAATTAGTAGGCTTTACATATGCCTACTGAAACAGGGTAATCAAACGATAACCAGGCCATGACACTAGCAGCCCGTAGCAGTAACAGCAACAGTATAAGCATAACACACATGAAACATCCTATAATGACAATTTTGATTCAATGCCTCATCAAACAATCTTGGAATAAGATCATACAATGAACATCCTACTATCTCAAATCACACGGTTTGAAAACATTACATTCGACCTGTAATATATACAAGCATGCCTCAAAAGAATCATGTCACTTGTCAGCCAAGATTATGCGGTCTTCGAGGTGAAGCAAGCTATAATGGCAACAGAAGAATTGCCTAGCAATTCTGGGGACGGTTAAAATTTTAGGACATAGATAATGGTGGCAAGCAGCATTTGCAATAATGATTCTCACATCGGCAGGTGTATGGTAAAGACTATCCAGCAGGATAAAGTAAGGCAGCGCTCGGCTAGAATCAATCAGAAAGCTAAAACGATCCTATACTATTCTAACAAGCTGTTTCTTTCATTAACAATTTATCATTTGTAGTGTCCATGCAACAACCCTAAAATATCAAACCAGATTAATGCGATAGACACTAGATTTGCAAGTACGATACACAAACGGAAGCTCAAAGATACAGGTATAGAATCATCACCATTCTGTGAACATGACAAAACTAGAAAGCAAGCAAGGGTTCCAGTGGCATTATCATGCAGGCATTATCAAGTAAAGGTTCAAATCTAAATAAAAACATTTGCCAAAAAAAAAAAAAAAAGAAACGATGTCGTTTAAGCACAGCTCACAGATCTAGCTCTTCCATGATCAAAGTTGCTTTCTTTCCTCAAGTTCAATAAGAACAAAACCAAATTCCTTGCAAAATCAGAAGAGAACTAAAGATACCCAGATCAAAAATAAAGGAAAGCAAGGCAAGGGAATAGTAAAAGTGATACCTTTCTTGACCGGCAGTGTCCCAAATCTGAGCTTTAATGACCTTGCCATCCACATTCAAACTACGAGTAGCGAACTCAACGCCGATAGTAGACTTGGACTCGAGGCTGAACTCGTTCCTGGTGAACCGGGAGAGTAAATTAGACTTCCCCACACCTGAATCACCGATCAAAACTACCTTGAAAAGGTAGTCATAGTCATCCTCTGCTCTGTAACCAGCCATATTTCACCCTTCCTTTTTTCCTCTCAAAACCACTGATGTTGATACTATATTACTTTCCCTTTTGCTTTGTGTGGAGTAAAAATTTGAGAAAGAGAGTGTGAAACAGGGGATAGTTTCAAGTTTATCATGCTTTTTCTATTTCCCCCTTTTAAACCTTTTATTTTGGTGGGTTGTGAACGTAAAAGATTATTGGACACCAGGGTGGCAACATGTTGATAATTTATTTTAATTACAAGGACTAATTTGACAATCTCTTGATAGGGGCAGAATGCAATTTATGTTTTAGTATAAGGACCCCATGATATTTTGCCACATTATCATAATTAGAAAACAAAACCAAAAAACATTAAAATGCGTTTGCCGGGAGTCGAACCCGGGTCTATTGCTTGGAAGGCAATTATCCTAACCGTTGGACTACAAACGCTAATTGCTTGGGTTTTAAATAAATAAAAATAGTAATAATTGAAATAATTGAAATTCCCTTTTATATAGACTTTCCAGGAAACTTCAGAAAAAAAGACAGTGATGAAATGAACTCACAGTACTCCCCCAAGCACTGAAACATTATAACAGTGAGACAGAATATTATAAACTAACAAGTATAAGATTTGAATATTGCAATGGAAACAAAAACTTATGGTAAAAAAAAAATGTATATATGTATATATAGTTTCAACATGATACTTGAGGAGTTGCATCATCATCATGTATGTGTATATATTTATATATCATCGATGACCAACTCCATCATGCCTGGTGGTGTAAATAGGTATAGTATTGCCCCTATGGCTCGGACCCGAAGGCGTAATTCGACCTTTCTTGAGAACACCAATAACAATTCCATGTGATCCATGGGGTGGTACTGCAACATTATGATGATCAGCTGCGAGCATGTTCCGATTCACGGCTGCGGCGTCCCCTGATTGCTTCGACGGTGTTAGCTCGTGGTGGATTCGAATCGTAGAAACGGTTCTCGACATGAAAATTGGAAATAATATGATCAAACTGGTAAAGAAAAGTATATAATTGAAGGCAGCCATTGAAGTTTTTTTGCCAAGGTTGTTGGTAGGGGGATGAGCTAGCTAGCTATTTAGCTTTTGAGTTATAAAGGACAAGTTTGAAGAAAATGAAAAGGAGAGATTTATAGCATCTAAAGAGTAATTACTAAGAACCATATTTAAGAAGAAAATATAAAGAGATTAAAAGGTTGGTGGGCTATGGTTTATAGATAATGGGAAATGAGAAGTTCATTCATAGTGTTGCTTTAGATTATGATGATACCTACCCATTTTTACATTATACACGAGGAAATCTATAAAATATTATCTATTTTTTTTATAAATTTTTAAATATATCAAAACATATTTTTATCATTATATTAATTTAAAATTTTATAATTTTTAAAAATGATAATTAAAAAAAAGAGGCCCCTACCACATTTACAGTTTTAATACAATATAGTCTATTCATAAAGTAAATTAATTTGATGATACAATTAATCTGATATAATGCCATTTTTTCTTTTCCTTTATAATGAAGAAAAAAAGGTAATAGTGATGACTGGATTCAATTTGACCTTTGCATGGATATTCAGTGACTTGTGTAAGAGGTCATGATTATTCCTTTTATATCATACAGGCGCTGGAATAGGAAAAAGGAATGGCTGCTGGCACGTTGCCGACGTGCAAGATTTGGTTAAATTTAGGGTAAATTATATTTAAGACGGCTAAGTAGATTTATATTTTTATTATTTAATTTTAAAAAGTTATAAAATTGTTTAATTTAAAAATTTTTATTTAAGTTATTATGCTGTTAAAATCGTTGTTATATAGCTTTCTTTATTCGCATCATTTGTACCAATAGAGAGTTTTCTGATTCCTAGGGGTGTTCAGTCGGTTAACCGACTCGAAATAACATTAATCGAATTAACCGACCGTTCAAAATTTTTAACTGTTAATCGAATCGAAATTTTTTCAAAAAAATTAATAGAACCGAATTTTTTTCGGTTAATTCGGTCGGTTAACTGAATTAACCGAAAATTATATTTTTTTAATTTTTGGTTAAAATAAGTATAAAATTAATCGAATTAACTGAATTAACCGTTAACCGAAAACTCAAAAAATTATTAACTAACCCCCAACCAAATTAATTCGGTTAACCGACGGATTAACCGAATTCGGTCAGTTAACCAAATTTTTTCAGTTTTACCCGAATTTTGCACACCACTACTAATTCCCCTTTCTCTTCTACAATTTTAAATTTTTTTTCATAAAACAGTTTTATTTTGCACACCACTACTAATTCCCCTTTCTCTTCTACAATTTTAAATTTTTTTTCATAAAATAGTTTTAATCGTCACTAATTTACAAATATTTTTTTATCCATCTATTAATATTGATACACAGTACGAATCATCAAATCATTACTTAAAACTTGTTAGATAGCTGAATTTTTTTTTAATAAAAAAAACTTTCGTATTTGAAGTTATATATACAGTTTATTTTAAGTTAGAGCACCCTAATTTTTTGTTCATTTATTTGAAAAGGCTTTTCTCATTTTTCTATCATCATCTTCCTCCTGCCATCGTCCTCTTATCTCTCGGCTCTGCAAGTCAGTTTTTTTTCTCATCTCAGTTTTCACCCACCGCTGTGTCCGCTGGTTTTTGCCGGATCTGACCCATATCCTGTGTCGGAATCCGTGTCGACACGGGCACTGCACCCCAAATTGCAGAATCCAGGTAACGAAGGTTATGGATAATAGTAAGAATGGTATAAAATGGAATTTGGTCCCTAGCTCTTTTAAAATCTATTTGAGTTGCGTTTGCTCAAAGTCATACAGTTTGCATTTCTATTGTGAGGTTAAATGTATTTTCAATAGTCAAATCCTATTGTCTTTCAAGTGTTTGATGTTTTTCCCCACTGAATTCTGCCTAGATTTGTCTTTTATCTTATAGACAGTTTCATCTGACAAGTATAAATCAATTATGGTATTCGTCTAAAATGGTTTAATATTATTTGCAGTTATATTGCGAAATCCCCAAACCAAACCTGAGGGTAATATTATTGTTCAACTTCAATGCCTGTGAGGAAGCCTCCATTCCCTAGAATCCTTCTCAACGACGTGTCTTGCATGAGAAATGCACAACAAATCTTGCGGCATGTGAATGTGTCGGTTCATGATGGTGGAGCACTTGTGTTGACAGGGAGCAACGGCTCTGGCAAGACCACATTCCTGCGTATGTTAGCGGGATTCTCTCGACCTTCTGCTGGTCAGATACTTTGGAACGGCCATGACATTAGTCAGTCAGGAATCTTCCACCAATACAAGCTTCAACTAAATTGGCTTTCCCTCAAGGATGCAGTGAAAGAAAAGTTCACGGTCCTTGACAATGTTCAATGGTTTGAGGTTCTTGAAGGTAAGCATGGTAAGTCCTTGCCAGCCCTGGAGCTCATGGGCCTAGGAAGACTGGCAAAAGATAAGGCAAGAATGCTTTCAATGGGACAACGAAAGAGGCTTCAGCTCGCGAGGTTGCTTGCCATCGATAGGCCGATTTGGTTGTTAGACGAGCCTTCTGTTGCATTAGATAACGAAGGGGTGAGGTTGTTAGAATATATTATTGCAGAGCATAGAAAGAAGGGTGGGATTGTAATCGTTGCAACGCATCTCCCAATTCAGATTGAAGATGCCATGAATCTGAGGTTGCCACCTAGGTTCCCCAGAAGGATGACTTTGGTAGACATGCTCGATCGTGCTGACATTGCATAAACCAGACCGCCGCCCATAAGTTGGACCACAACTCTTCTCCTTCTTACTCATATTTGCCTAGCCTTGATATCATTTTAGAAACTTTTACCCCTAATGTCCATTTATGCCACTGGTTACATGTCTTGGCGCTCCTTGCAGATTTACATGGTGGATCATTTGATAGTTTTGAGTTGTGATGATTTGGATCAAATATCTAATCTTAATAAATGAAATGATTGAATTACAAATTTAAAAGTTTGTATCCAGCTCGCCACATTAAACTAAAAGAAGAAACATATAACCCAAAATTGAGTGGCTGAATGCTCAGAGAAGTGAAAATAGAACTTAGATAAACAGTTGGCCTATTAGCTTAGTTGGTTAGAGTATCGTGCTAATAATGTGAAGGTCGTAGGCTTGAGACCTGCATGGGCTAAATAAGTAAATCTCTTTTTATCTTTTTTACCTCTTCAGGGCACTGCATAGGCTGTTGTATGTATGGAAGCAGAGAACATCATATAAGCAATCCCACAGCAAAGAATTACTGTCATGATCCACCCACTTATAATTTTGCATACCAATTTCCGGTTAACATTCTGAAGAACAAAAATCTTAAATTAGTTAAAATATCTTGAGCACTGAGGGTGTAAAAACACTGAAATTGAATAAGAAATGGTTGAGCAAAACTTGCCCAGCGATCGTCCACTACTCCGACTCCTACTATAGAACCGACGAATGCTTGGACACTTGAAACTGGTTTTCTCCTTAGCACTATGATCATTGCTGCCACTGTTGCTAACTGGGATGCCCATCCTCTAGAGTTGCTCATGTATGTCAGCTTCCCACCAAGGCATTGAGTCAGCCTCCACCCACATAAAAGGAATCCAATTGCAGCAACAAGTCCTCCAATGCCACCGTACCACCACTTTACTTGTAAATGTCCCTGATAATATTGTCTTATGAATGGTTATATTGTATTTCGATTTAACCATGAAAATGAATTGTTCGAAAATGTTTACAGTAACTCACCACGTCATCACTGGAATATTTTGATCTATGCTCGAACACGTCGAGGATAGCTACATATGGATTCATAATGGAAGCTATCTCAGTAGTTGATTGAATAAGCCTGCATAGCAACTTATCATAGTTTAAGATTGAAATTGTGTGATTTTGGTTTAGTGTAATGAGTTTAGGTAACCTACGCAACGATGCAGGATGCTAGAAGTTGAGGAAAACCGAAGCAGTCTTCGATATCATCAAAATTTTCAGCCAACGCATGTCGAACAAGAGTTCTTCTGTCATACTCAAGGACCTAATCCATTATAAATTTTCTGTCAATAAAAGAAAAAACCAGTGCAGTTTATAAGACCGAGTCGGAGTATGACCCTGAGTACATACTGGGGAAAAAGTGGACTTCGCCATATCTCCGAAATACTTGATGACATTTTCGATTGTTGTTGTTTTTTCAATCCTCTGAAAGTTCAGTGTTTGCACCAACCTATTTGGCGTAGGCTTAAGCAGCTGTTTAAACGGAGTGGATTGTTCCGTACTTGTATTATCACCGGGTTGAACCTGCTCAGGCTCTTGGATCACATCAAGTGAACCGCAACTTCTTTCTTCCTCCTCATAGACTGTTTCAAGCACTCTCATCTGCATAAAATCTTCCAATACATCATCATCGACTTTTGCACCATTAGAACAACCTTGATTTCCTCGACTTTCCACAGATTCTTGCTTCATGGATGTTTTGTTCTCCATTGAGTTTCTATGGTTTTTAGTGGTAGCAAGTTTTTTAATTGCCAAGGGAACCATTACAATCTGTGTGCAAAAACCAATTGGATGATAACATAATTTTACAATAGCAATATGAAAGTATACTATGAATGTACTAGTTACCAAAGATAATACAGCTCCAATCAAAGCAGACCCTGCAACAGCAATCATAACAGTCAATCTATTAACATCCACATAGTTCCCTATGACCTGCCACCCAAAACATGAAACTGTGACAATAATTAAGTAGGAAATAATGGCAGTCAAGATAAGCTATAATTACTTGAGATTAAGCATAACATGAGAAACCTGAGATACGATAACGAAGCATAGTAATCCTGCAGATATCCCATAGTCGATAGGGAGGAAAACAAGAATCCTTTTCTTTGCATTTTCGCGGCGAAGTATAGAACTCTTCAAAGCAACGAAGAGGAACCATGCACATAGACAGGCAATTGATGGGGCAAGAGTCCATTCAAGGAAGATCCAGAGCAGTCCTCCACTGTTAAAATCATGATTCTCGTTCTGCAGTAAGCTACTGATTAGTACAAGGACCGAAACATTCCATGAGCAAATCAATTAAGTCCTTTTACCTTGTTCCATAGTGGTAAATAGTCAAAACCTTGTGTAACCAGCATGGTTCCTAACATAGCAGCATGTATCGATTGCTGGGATGATACCGGTAACTCTAGGTATGTTGCAAGTGTAAGCCACATTGCTGTCCATGTCAAAAACACAATACCATGATGAACTAATATTACTTCAATGTCAAGCCAAAGAAAATACAAAATCAATGAGACCAAGTATTATAAAAAGTACTTGTTGTCAGCAGAACAAACTACCATACTCCACATCAAGAAACCTTCAGTGGGTTGACTTTCTTTGAGGTACTGCATCAAACAAGACATGATCATGTTCTTTTACCAATAAATAGACTTGCTTGTCCGTGTAAGGAAATCCACAATCTTTTAGCTTACATCAGAAAATAAAGCATCTACTGTTCTACTGTTGGTTGCAGAGGCTGCTCCGGGAATATATATGGCGCAAGCCATGATTGAGGCTTTCAGAAGGGTTAAAGCCCCTGAACCTATTGATGTTGAGAACTGTCATCAAAAGAAACAATTTTTATGTCAAAAACATGTGTTTGTTTAAAGTTTATGCCTTGCCTTGCAAAGTAATCTACGAACCGTACAACTGAGCTAAAAAACGGGGGCGAAATTGAGAGACAAACCGGTGCTGGGAGATTGTTGGCACGAACTGAAAACGCCATTGCAATGGTGGCAAAAGCTCCGAATGTTGGTATCCATTGATAAGTGTCGTTCCATTTCCCAACAACCTTGGTGGCCAATTCAACAGCAATTTTGTCATTCTTTGAAGGCATGTTTGCTAGCAGCCGTGTGGCCTCAAATCACAATTTTTTTTGTTGAAATTAAGGGGAAAAAAAAGCATTAATGCAACATTGGAGACATCTTCTCCAAACCCAAGGCCTAGATTGGTGTTTGTCTTTTCCTTCTTTTTTTTTTTTTTTCTTCTTCTTGTTTGTCTTCAATGCTGTACTGATCATATTTTTCCATTATGGATGTTTACAAAGTAGAGAACTTTTACGCATTGTTCTAGCTTTTTCTTGTTTGATTGGAAAAATACAATGCCTTCAAAAGCCTCGATGACAACATATTAAGATATCTCAAATACTTTGCTTAAACATATTGAAAAAGAAAAAAGGCATAATAACTTTTTTAACCCTCCAATTTTACAAAAAAAAATATTTTAACCCTTCATTTAAATTTTCATGTCTTTTAACCCTTGAACTTGTAGTTTTTATCAAATCATCCCAACATTGATGGAAAAGTTAATGCTACGTGGATTTCCACATGTCAAGATTTAATTAATTTTAAAATTCTTAAAAATATTTTTTTTGTAATTTTATATTTTTTACATATTTTTAATTTTTAAATATATCTTTTATATATTCTTTGAATTTTAAAAAAAATTAAATTAATTAAATACAGATCTGTCATCTACCTAACAATTCACACATATGTTACATAGTAAAATTAAAAAAAGTTACTTTTTCATCTATTTTAAGGTGATTTGAAAAAAAAAAAACTCAAGTTTAAGAGTTAAATAAAAAAGACAAAAAATTAAATGAAATTTTAAAATAATTTTTTATATAAAATTAAAGGGTCAAATAAGTTATTATGCCACGAAAAAAAAAAAAAAAAAAGCAATCATGCGAAATGCGACAAAAAAAGTATATTTTTTAAGCTAAACTTCACCCAATATTATTAAACTATTAGTAAGTTTATGTTTTGGTAAATTAATTTCGAAAAGTTAAAAAATAGTCATGAAATTATTCAAAAGTTTTATTTAAGTAATTGGATTGTTAAAATCATTGTTATATGGCCTTCTATGTTTTCACCGCCTGTACTAGTCGAAAGCTCTCGTTTCTCTTCCATTTTACAATTCAGTTATTTTTAATGAAACAATTTTGAATATTATGAATTTGCGAACCAAATTCTAAACAACTTTCTTCTCTGATATTTGACACTGATCGTTAGATCGACTTGTATCTAGGGTATATTCTTCTACTCATTGATGGATATTAATCCACCATATCAATTATTGAATCATCACTTGGAGCTCACTAACTGGACTTTAAAAAAAAAAAATCTTAACAACTCAATGACTTAAATAAAAACTTCCGAATAATTCAGTAACTTAAATGAAAACTTTTGAATAGTTCAACGATCATTTGTAAATTTTAAAGTTGAATGACCAAAATGTAAATTTGCTAATTATTTAGTGACCTTGAGTGTAGTTTACCCTGATTTTTATTTCGAGTGTGTTTGAATTGTTTTAGTAACCAAACTGGTTAGACTATTAGTTTCGATTTAACTAGTTCAGTCATTGGTCTAATAATAACTAATTAAATAGTCATAAAATTAAAAAAAATACTAGAAAGTATTAAAAATTTATAAAACTAGTTGAACTAATTCAATTATTTTTTTTTTTGTTTCGGTTTTTGTTTTTTTATCAATTCTGAGCAATTCACTTAAACGTCAGTTCAAACCAATATTCAAACTAATATACCAGCCAATCCCGCTCCAACGGATTCAACTTGTTGATTTAGCCCAATTCAAATAACATTGATTTGTACATTATAAAATAACTGTAAATGTAATTAAAAAGATAGCAACTACAAGTTTTGTAATTATAAAAAATAGTTAGTATTTGGTACACTGAGAGTTTTTTTTTATTCCACAAAAAAAGCTTTAAAAAAACTGTCATGTGTTTATTTTTTTAATAATTTACTATACTCGTATAGGACACTTGTCAACCTTAACCTTACTTATAGAGTGTAAATATATATATATAAAAATCAATTTTACAAACTTATCATTTGGCATGGTGTAATTACATAAATAAAAAATTTAAAAAAAATTCTCTTAATTAAGGATTAAATTTAAATTTTTCAAAAAGTATAATAATTTAAGGTATATTTTAGTCCACATTTTAATTATATAGATATTTTATATTTTCTCACAAAATATTGAACCGGTAAATTTTTTTACATAAAACAAATAGTTAGAAATATAAAAATTTACATCAAATTTAATATGCATTATATATATGAATACTCTTGTATTATTATAATATTAATAATATAAAAATATACAGAAAATTATAAAATTAATTTATTTTTACATCGATACAAGTGAATCTCTTCTAACTTTTTCATCAATAAAAAATTATCAAACTTCTTTTCTAATTTTTTAAATTTTAAAAATTAAGTTATATTTAAATATTTTGTTCCCACCCAACAACAAATTTCAGCTTTTTTTTAATGGAAAAAATTGAAATTTATTTATGGTTGTGGATATTGAAAAGTGTGAATGCAAGGTAAGCAAAAGGTGGCGATCCTGTCTAAAAGACTTCTTTCTTCCTCATTCTCTTTCTTGTTTAGGTTTTGACCATATTTTGCATGTTTTCCCAATTTCTACCCTTCATTATATATTACCCTTTATATTTTTCCTTATTTGGTAATGAAAATGAAAGTGGAATCTTCATTTTTCAATTTTCTCTCTCATCTCCTTATTTAATTTCCATTTTTTTTTTGTTTTTCTAAAGAATTTCCTATATCATTATTTGTTAAATAATTGTTATTTTTTCTTCTTCTTTTCTCAAACATCACTAAAGAAAATTAGGTAAAAGACATGGTGTGAGTAAAAAAAATGGGCTTATTCTAATCTTAAATTAAAAGTGTCGATAGATTAGGTCAAATTAAATTATAATAGTAATATAATTTATTTTTTTAAAAATATGATATTATCCAAAATATGGACTAGATTAGATTTAATTTCAATGTGCTATAAATTATATAATATATATAACTAGCTTAATATAATCAATTACAAATTAAAAAATATACAGTGTGGATAGGTTTTAAATGTTTGAGCTCGAGCTTAACTCATATTTTAAACAGATTTTTATTTTTTGCTAAAACTTATTTTTCGAGCATTATATTTCTATTTCAAATCTTTCCAAATTTCGAACGGACCTTCGAACTTAGATGATTAACTCAACTCTTGAACTGATCTACTCTAAATCTGCTTATTATTTTCCTTTGAATCCTGATATATAAAAATCACCGAGTTTAGGTTAAATCTAAAAATCAAACTCCTTAGGACTCAATCCTAAACAATATCTCTACAATTTTGCTTAAATTGTACCAATTAAATCGAAAACAGAATATTCATTCGAAGAGAGGGTTAGCTCAATTGAATTGAACTAAAAAATCAGTTAAATTTTTTAATTTTTTTAATATTTTTCACTAACTTATTTAATTAAATCGAATAAATCAATAGGAACAAAAATCAATATTATGACTGGTCCAACCAATGGTCGGGTTTTGAAAAATTGCTTCTCTAAAGTCTGGCCACACCTACATTAAATTTTATAACCCCACATTTTTTTTCTTTTTCATAATTTCAATTCAGACCTTATATTTTCTTTTTAATTCTAAATTCCATTCCTACGGCCACACTACGTGACAATGCTCACAAGGGTGAAAACGACATTTTATGTCCAAAATAAAAGGAACAAAAAAGCTTGTTTCCGCCCACCTCACCTTACCACAAGGTCTTAATCAAGAAAACATAAAGCCAAACGCAGCGTTAAATCGAGAAATAGCTCCTCCAATCATCTCTTGCCACCTAATCATTATGACTTCACTGGTGACGTCATTCACTTCCATGTCATCACGTATTCCGCAAAACACATTTGTCCGTATTACGTGGAGATGTCGTGAACAGGGTAAGTGCAAAAACGAGGTTATGTTCAAATACGCCGTCGGACCACAGATAGTTCAAGTTTCTTTCAAATGGTTCAGTGACACGTAAGATAAGGCTCTTGTCGTTCACTACGCGTAAATACAATAGTGGTTACGACAGGGTTTTAGGGCAATACGAAGAACATGTGATTCGTTCTTCTCCACTTTTTAATGAAGACGACGCGTGGGGCCATCGGATTGCATTAAATAATACACGTGGCGAAAGTCCTGTTAGCCACGTAAGCAACCGCCTCGGGGAAAGAGAGAAAGAGCGCGTGATGTGAAAAACACAACAGCGCCAGCTGGCATCACTGGGTTATCCAACTGGCCGACCTTATCCTCTTGCTTTTTTATATTCTTTTTTCAAAATATGAATTTTATTTTATTTTTCATTCCAAAGACGAAAAAAAAAAAAAAGAGGGGAATTGTAGTAAATGTGGCTCTTTGAAATAAAAAGGACCAAAACAATCCCAAAACAACCCTAATTTTTTTTCCCTTCACAAAAAAGAAAAGAAAATTCATATTTGGATCCAAAGGGTTCCCATTAATCACACAAAACTTTGTGCTTCGAAGGGTAAGTTTAGTTTCAAAGTTTCATTTTTTTTATTTGTTTAAATTTACTCCCATTATTTTGAATTCATCTAGTTGAAAAAAAGTTTCCTTTTGATTGAATTCTGTTATGATATTTGATTTGGGGTATGCTTTATTTTTTTTTCTATTTATGGATCTTATTTATTCATGGGTTTATTTTGTTTTATGTGATTCTTGTTACTTTTTTTTTTCATGTAAAGATGATATCTTTGTTGAAACCCAATGCAGGTGATGCCAAATTAAAAAAGTACTTTTGGAAGAGAAGCAAAAACAACTATAGTTTTAGGGTTTTTGTGATTGATTCTTGTTGAGGTTAATAAGCAAAATAAAAGAGGTTAAAGATGATGTCAAGATCGTATACCAATCTTTTAGATCTAGCGTCTGGTAATTTCCCGGCAATGGGTCAACCTCGAGAAAAGAAGCGGTTGCCGCGGGTTATGACCGTTCCCGGGGTTATTTCGGAGCTTGATGATGATCAAGCTAATAGTGTGACCTCCGATGCACCGTCGTCGGCTATTCAGGATAGAATTATTATTGTAGCTAATCAACTCCCGGTTAAAGCTAAGCGTAGACCAGATAACAAAGGGTGGAGTTTTAGTTGGGATGACGATTCATTGTTATTACAGTTAAAAGATGGTTTGCCTGAAGAAATGGAGGTTCTGTATGTTGGTTCGTTGAAGGTCGATGTTGATCCAATAGAACAGGATGATGTTTCACAGCTTTTGTTGGATAAATTTAAGTGTGTACCAGCATTTCTTCCATCCGACATTTTGACAAAGTTCTATCATGGGTTCTGCAAGCAGCATTTGTGGCCGCTTTTCCATTATATGCTTCCGTTCTCAGCTAGTCATGGAGGAAGGTTCGATAGGTCTTTATGGGAGGCATATGTTGCTGCGAATAAGATTTTCTCTCAAAGGGTTATCGAGGTTATAAACCCAGAAGACGATTATGTTTGGATACATGATTATCATTTGATGGTGCTGCCAACTTTCTTGAGAAGAAGGTTCAATAGATTGAGAATGGGGTTTTTTCTACATAGTCCATTTCCTTCGTCCGAGATATATAGGACCTTACCTGTTAGGGAAGAGATCATGAAGGCACTATTGAATTCCGATCTCATTGGTTTTCATACTTATGATTATGCACGTCATTTCCTGTCTTGTTGTAGTCGAATGTTAGGGTTAGAGTATCAGTCAAAGAGGGGTTATATTGGAGTGGAGTACTATGGGAGGACGATTGGGATAAAGATCATGCCTGTCGGGATTCACATGGGGCAGATTAAGTCTGTATTGAGTCTTGCGGATAAAGAATGGAGAGTAGCAGAGCTTAAACAACAGTTTGAAGGAAAGACTGTATTGCTTGGAGTTGATGACATGGATGTCTTTAAGGGTATCGATTTGAAGCTGTTGGCAATGGAGCAGATGCTGAAACAGCACCCAAAGTGGCAGGGAAGAGCAGTTCTGGTACAGATCGCAAACCCTAGTAGGGGAAGAGGGAAAGATCTTGAGGACATACAGGCTGAAATACAGGCAAGTTGCAAGAGAATTAATGAGACTTTTGGTCAGCCTGGTTATGAACCGATTGTCTTAATTGATAGGCCGGTATCCCTTTGTGAAAGGTTTGCGTATTACACTATAGCTGAGTGCGTTGTAGTCACAGCTGTGAGGGATGGAATGAATCTTACTCCTTATGAGTACATTGTGGGCCGGCAGGGAGTGTCTGAATCAGAGTCTTCCTCAGAATCAAGTGGACCAAAGAAGAGCATGCTAGTTGTGTCGGAGTTCATTGGTTGTTCCCCTTCATTGAGTGGTGCAATTCGTGTAAATCCTTGGAATACCGAATCAACTGCAGAGGCAATGAATGAGGCAATCTCTATGTCTGATGCTGAGAAGCAGTTGCGCCACGAGAAGCATTATAGGTACGTTAGCTCACATGATGTGGCATTCTGGTCTCGAAGCTTCTTCCAGGATTTGGAAAGGACATGTAAAGATCATTTCAGAAGACGATGTTGGGGAATTGGTTTGAGCTTTGGCTTCAGAGTGGTAGCTCTTGATCCTAACTTCAGGAAGTTGTCTATCGATCACATTGTATCTGTGTATCTAAGGTCCAAAAACAGGGCCATACTATTGGACTACGATGGAACGGTTATGCCTCAAACATCACATAACAAGACACCAAGTGCGGAGGTTATTTCGATCATAAACGCACTCTCTGGTGATACGAAGAATACCGTCTTTGTTGTAAGTGGAAGAGGAAGAGAAAGTTTAGGCAAGTGGTTTTCCCCATGTAAAAAACTGGGAATTGCAGCTGAACACGGTTTTTTCATGAGGTAAGTTATTTTCTTTTCTTTGTTTCGGTTTTTACCCTTTCATTTCTGTGTAGTGATTCTTCAATAAGTAGACTTACTTTGAAATTGTTGATATTTTCAGGTGGTCTGCTAATGATGAGTGGGAACTTTGTGGGCAGAATAGTGAGTTTGGGTGGAAACAAATAGCAGAGCCTGTTATGAAGTTGTACACAGAGTCCACTGATGGCTCCTCTATTGAAACCAAGGAGAGTGCTTTGGTCTGGCACCATCGAGATGCAGACCCGGGTTTTGGATCTAGCCAAGCGAAGGAGATGTTAGACCATCTCGAGAGTGTATTAGCAAATGAACCTGTGGCTGTGAAGAGTGGCCAGTTTATCGTTGAAGTGAAACCACAGGTATTTTTACCTTGATTTTCTAGCTTTATGAATACAATATATTGGCTTTCGTATCTTTTTAATCGTTTTCGTGTAGTTAATGTACTGAAACTTGTATACAATTTCATTAGTTTTTTAATAAACTTTTTCACTGTTGCTTTTAGGGAGTAAGTAAAGGTATGGTTGCCGAAAAGATCTTCACAACCATGTCTGAGAAGGGAAAGCAAGCCGATTTCGTTCTCTGCATTGGTGATGACAGATCTGATGAGGAAATGTTCGAGATCATCAGCAATGCAATTTCTAGTGGTATTCTATCCTCAAGTACATCTGTTTTTGCCTGCACTGTCGGCCAAAAACCTAGCAAAGCCAGGTATTATTTAGACGACCCGGCAGAGGTCTTAAACATGCTCGAAGCTCTTGCAGAAGCTTCAGACCCCGAATCCTTCACAGATACTGAATCAGAAGGCTCCCTTTGAAACACCCTCCATCACTTAATATCGAATTTCTTCGAGCCTATTATTGTATTTGTCCACTTGGGAGAAAAGAATGCCATATGCCTGACCTATGGTGAAGGGTATAGATTTCGGTTTCTGCTCGGTCTCGAAGTTCACTATTGAAAAGGACATTCATGAAGGGTTGAGGAGAACATATTTTTACATGAACTTTGAAAAGGGGAGGGATTCATGGGGACAAACATGGGATCGAATGCTATATGTTACTAAGGTTTGTGCAGTCATTGACAAGGGTTTAACATAGATTGTTTGTATTGAAATGCAGTACAGTCAGAGAAGTATATCAATTAATATCACCAAATGATGACAGTTTCACTTCTGCTGGTGGTGGTAACATGAGAAGGTTTCTCAGCTGGGTTGAAAAATCATCCTGTTGAAATGAACATATTCAAATGTCATTTTATAAATTTTTTTTTTTTGGAGTGTTTTTTATCTGTTGGGATCCATTCCTTCTGTGCTTTGTTGAATCTGTAAAAATTCTATACAAATATTTGTGACTGTTTTGTCTTTCTATGCTTAGATTCATGTGGAAACTGATTGTTTGATGCAGAGAGGGTTTTTGCAATGGCTGAAACAACTATGAACTTCTTGGTAAAATTATGTATTTACCAAAAAAAAATTTTCAAGGAACTTTTGCATATCCTGGATCGGTTTGTTCCTTTTAAACAAATCTTCTACTTCAATTATAAAAGGTTAATATATGCTATTAGTCCCTTCACTTTTTTTTTATCAAATTAGTCCCTTATCCAAATGTTTTATTTCTTCAATCATGAAAAAGTAAATTAGTTTAATAAGTTTATGTTTTAGTCACTCGATTTTAAAAAATTATAAAATGGTCATTGAACTATTCAAAAGTTTTTATTGAAGTCATTGAATTATCCACTAGTTTTTATTCAAGTCATTGGATTGTTGAGATTTTTTTAAAAAAAGGTTTGGCTAAGCAATGATTTGACAATTGGTACAACGAATTGGTAGTTGTCGACGAGTTGAAGAATATATTTTAGATCCAAATTAATTTAATGGTCAATGTTGAAGATCAGAGAAAAAAGTTTGAATTTCATTTCGCAAATTTGTGACATTAAAAGTTGTTTTATGAAAAAAATTTGAACTATAGAAGGAGAAGGAGAGCTCTCAATTGATGCAAGTGGTGCAAACAAAGAAAGTCATACAACAGTGAATTTATCAACATGATGACTTGAATAAAAATTTTCTAATAGTTTAATGACCATTTTATAACTTTTTGAAGTTGAGTGATCAAAATTTAAATTTAGTAATAGTTTAGTGATCTTGGTTGTAATTTACCCAAAAGGTTAAAATATGTTATTAGTCCCTGTACTTAGTTAGAATTTGAGATTCAGTTCATTTCTTTAAAAAGTAAAAAAATTCAATTTCATCCTATTTACCCAAATTCATCAATTCCCTTCCCACGCATCAGTCTCCATTGCCGGCCCCCGCCCAAAAAGAAAAAAAGAATTTCCTTCTTCTTCCCTAAATCTGTCGAATGAAACCTAAAGAAACCTTTGATGGAGAACTTTTTATTGTAAAAAATGTGTTGAAGCATTGTATATGACCTCTGCTACAAAGCTTAGTGTGTCCATTTTTTACGCCACCACTACTACTACCACTGCCAGGGGTTTTACTACTTTCATTTTCACCACTTCAATTCAAAGAAAGACCCTTTTTTTCAACACCCAAAAACCCAAATTTTCCATCGCAAGTAGCACCACCGGCAACAACAATTCCATTGGCTCCCCTGGTTTCAAATGGTTCAAACCTCAAACTTCGATTGCTTTGTTCCATCAAAGAGGATGGGATCTGAAACCCCATTTGAGAATTTTTGGTATCTCTCCCTATTTGATGAGAAAAAAAATCGAAGGGAGTGGCAAAAAGTTCCTCTCTTGAACTTCACCACCATTGTAGCAGTTAAGATCATTGTTATAGAAAAAACGAGGGTAAACCCAGAAAACAAAAACCAAAAAACATACTTTTGTTTTTATTTAATTTTTCTTTTTAAAATAAAAATTAATGGAAATACACATTTAAATGACGTGGCGCAATATCATTGGTTGGAAAATTAATTGATGCAGTTGAGCAAAGGCAATATTTAAGCTTTAAAAATATTTATATAAATGCAAATTGCAGTAGTTGAATTTGATATTTTTGGGGGGACAAGTTAACATTACAAGAGTCGCATCCCACTACCACTACTACAATAATATAAACTATATGAACAGTAAAGGTTTTTTTATATATATAAAATATAAAAATAAGACTAATTTTTAGCTTGAAAGAAAAAATAAAAAACCCACCTCCCCTGTTTCCCTGTAACGCCAAAACCTAGCTGCTCCTCCATTTTCTCCTTGGGTCCCACATGGGTGTGGATCAAATCTCACGCGCCACCCCACGGTCCGCTTTGTCTTCACGATAACATGGGAGATAACTGCACTTCTCAAGTGGAAAACTAAAGTTAAACCCCACTTGAAAATAGCACTTAGCTCCCCTTACCAGAGCAGCGCGTGTACCAGTTCGAGCGTGAATAACATCATCTCAACGTGTTTCCATCTAATAATGAAGTACTATTCGGATTAATCACCGGAGACAAGTAAACTTGGCTTTGTATCACAGTTTTACCGATCTTGAACCCGGGAACCACCGTGAAACCGACTCTAAAATCAACATCGGCACCGTCGACGATTTCATCGATGAAAAGTGATTCTTCGCTAACGTTTTCCATGTAAACCTCGGAGAATCTGTAACCTTTCATTACCTGAAAGACTGAAACTTGGTCACTCATCGACAACCCCAAGCAATGTAAGAGCCAAAATCGCCGACCCATCTCTGTAAAAGCCATGAAAAAAGCCGTATCGGAAAACCCACCGGAGATAACCATTTTACGTTGGTTCAAGTTCCCAAAAAATGAACATTCCATTTTGGGATGGACAAGTTTAAGGTACTTGTCTCTGATGAACTTAGCAAAACCAGATTTCGGGTTTTGAACTAAAAACGATTTCGGGTTAGCAGATTTCAGGGTTTTGAATGCATTGAAATACTGCTCACGGTGGAGACTTTTTAAGCCACTAAAATCATGAGAATCGAAGCCCTGTAACATTGTTTTACACACAAAAGATTCAAACAGAAAGCAGGCATGGCTTTGTCTAGCAAGCATGGCTGAAGGTTCAATGGCTTTAGTAGCTGCAACAATATCCCATTTTGCTAACTCCATTTCCTTCATCATCAACCTCACGAAACTACGGACAGATTTCAAAGCACAGTGTAAACCTTGAATGAAGTGACTTGGATTCAACGTTGTGAACTGGATATTATCAAACATAAACAATGGCCCGGTCTCGTTTAGCTTCTTCTCCATGGATTTGTTGAAAGCAATGCAATGTTCGAGCTGTTTATGGTGTAAATCAATGGCTGAATCTTTTTCTTCGATATCAGATTCTAGATTCTTGATTGTGATATCGTAAGTTCGCATCATGCTTTGTTGTTCTTGGATCTCAGCAAGCATTAAAGTAACTTGAGGTGAAAGATCAAGGTCTTGTTTTAAGAACTTGTGTTTCAACTCTGACAGAACCTTGAGTTGTTCCACGACAGCTTGGTCGGCAACTTGGATAGCTTCGCCGTCGTAAGGATGTTGAGCCATTTGCAGCTCGGCGTAAGCAGCTTTGATGGAAGTAACACTAGCGAAAACCATGGCTATTAGAGCTTTTAAACCAGCTTTTCGCTTAACGTCGTCGCCGTCGTCGCCATGGGAATAAGTTCCGATTCCTACCCCATTGGTTGAAGCGATTTTCGAAGCGGTTCTTAAGTTGATGACCCTTTGGAATGTTCTTGCTAGTTTGTTCTTATTACGGGTGCCATTGTTGAGAGCCGATCTGGGTTTCATTGTTTCCAGTGAACTAATGTCACTGTGAGCATTAAAAAAAAAAAAAAGATTACACGTTTGAAAAGGAACAAACAGAACAAATTTGACTAGCAGATTGAAGCCAGAGACGGTGGTGGGTTGAAAAAGAACATGAGAAAAATAGGATTTAAAAAGCGGGCAATAAAGAAAGAAAAAATATGCACACTATCAGGCAAAAGAGCCATGGGGGAATTGCATTAACATAAATTATGTTACTCTTAGGCCCTCTGTATGGTATTGTGTTGTTAGATTATTTAATCTCATATTATACTATTCATATCCGCAAATAAACGTATCGTTCATATCTAAATTAAATGAATATTTAATTGTAATTCTAAGCTGTCGAAAAAACTTTTATTTAATATTTACCCAATTAAACATTGTTTCTCTTTCAAATAAAGTAATAAAACTTTGATTTGATCCCTAAATGTCTAAATTTGTTTTCAATCCCTATAATATTTTGATAATTAAAATATAATATTTTAACTTTTAAATCTATCAAAATTTTACCATTATTGAGAAAATTCTATTAAATTAAATTTTGTAGCATTTTTAAATGAAAAAAAAATTTGGTCACATCATTATATGCTTAAAATGTTAAAGAGTATAGGGTTGTATAGGACTAGTTTATCATTAAAATTAAAAATGTATTTTTAAAAAATTTGATAGTGTTTATTATAGCTGTTAAAAAGTATTTTTGGGGAAATAAAATGTTATGATATTATAAATTAAAATTTTAATAACGGGATAAAAAAGTAATTTAATAGAAAAGCACTTTCTCAAAAGTCGAAAATTAAAAATTTTAAAATTAAGGTTTGATTTTAAAATATGTTTGTTTATATTTTTTTTTCTTAAAATGAAGGTTTGGGTTTAAAAAAAAAAAAAGCCTTACCACTATTTCATAAAAATAGAGTGAAAGCCTATATTCTTTTTTTTGGTAAACTACATTATTAGTCACTAAATTATGGTAAGTTTTTATTTTTGCTATTTAGTTAAAAAAAATTACAATTTGACGACTAAACTATTCAAAAGTTTTAATTTAAGTTACAGGGCTATTATTTTTTTTTTTTTAAGTTTCACCAACGAGCTCCAATGGACGATTCAATGATCGGTACGGTAGATCAATATCCATCGACAAGTAGAATAATATACTTTAGATCTAAATCAATCTAATGGTCAGTATTGGAGATCAGAGAAAAAAGTTGCTTGAATGTTGGTTCGCAGACTTGTGATGTCCAAAACTATTTCATGAAAAAAAATTGTATAGAAGGATGGGAAATAGAACATTCGATTGGTTCAGGTAGTGCGAATAGAGAAAGTCATATAATATTTATTTTAACATCCTAATGACTAAATGAAAACATTTGAATAATCTAATAACTAAATCGTAACTGTTTTTAATTAAATGACCAAAATATAAAGATAAATACTTAGATCACCTTTAGATATTAAAAAATCAAAAAATGATATTAAAATATTTTAAAATTTAGTAGAATACAAATAAATTAGAAAAAAAGAAGAGATGGTGAGTGCATGTAGGACCAAGTTGTAAGAAAAATAAAAAAGGAGACATGGAGTCTAGAAGTTAAGAGACATTGGGCAGACATGGTTGACTGCACTACACGTTCACCATTTCTAGGAATTAGGTCACTGTTTTATTTTATTTTTAAATCATTCTAAATTAATCTCAATATTTTTTTTATATAAAATATATGTATCAAATTATATGAAAAGCTTGTTAAAAAATAACCTTAAGTTGTTTTTCCTTTTAGGTTTAATTACAAAATTGACTCTTAAATTATATTGATTTTCTCATTTAGGTACCTAAAGTTTTTTCTTGTCAAAAGTAGTATTTAAATCATCAATTTTGTCTTATTTTACCCAATAAGTATACAACGTTCAATAAGAACATGTCATGTGTCATATTTTTATTGATTAGTATCGTTTTTAAGTGTAAAATGAGATAAAGTCGAAACTTTAAATATCAGTTTTGATAAAGAAATCTACTTTTAAGTAAGAAATGGTATAATTATCTTTTTCACAACAATTATGGACCATTGTTCTTCACGCTTGTGATCTTCATTTAGAGTATTTTTTATCGGATGGTTGGGAATAGTAAAACCAAAACACTTACATCTAATTTGGTTTAACGTAAATAGTATTCGATTCTGTCTCAATTCTTTGCACTACAGTGATTCAATGGTTTGGTTCATTGAATGAGTGATCTAACGGAATAAGAATTCGTCTCTTATTATTTCCCTTCTTGTAGTAGCAATTCGCTAAACTTTAGCCCCTTTAGAAAAATAAAACATTCCATTCTAACTTTTTAAATCTTTGGTTAATGAATAAAAATAGTTTAACATCTAAAAATTAAAATTATTAAGGAAAAAAAGAAATTCTTAAATTTTTATAATGGTTAAAATATGATGTTAGTCATTGTACTTTGACAAAATTTAAGATTTTACCTGTGTATTTAGAATTTCAAAAATTAAATCCTCGTAAATATTTTCCATCAAAATTTATCAATTTTGCATATTGATTAGGCTATGATAATGTAACATAGAATATGATGGACAAAAAATAAACATGCTAAGATAAATTTTAACAAAAACTACCAACAAGCGATATTGATTAGATTAGAATTTTTAAATTAAAAAATATTGCATTTTTAACTTTCAAAACATAGGGACTAGAACCTCAATCTTTCAATAAAAATACATGGACTAACAACGTATTTTAACCTTTTATTATTGTTGAGTAGTTTTTAGGATGTGTCCTTAAAAAGGGTTAGATTCTCTATTTATATAATACGGTTACTGTTTATGGATGGGACATCGTAGGTAGATCTTCATGCATGCCAACACGTATCCTAGAATAACACATGTTTTCTAAATGAGAGCTCGTCTTCGTAATGGTACGAACCCACATCGTGCAGTCTTATAAAAGGATGCAAACACCTTACGTGCGAACCTTGCAAACTACGAAACAAGACCCAATCAAATATCCGAATAACGGATCCATAATAGCAACTAACATAACAATTATTATTCTACCCAACCCTCCAAACAAAATTAGAGTCCAAACAGCCATTTGACTTATGAAGAGATACAATAAATGATCAAGACCAGGTTTCACATATAATGCTAAAGGACAGTTAAATTAAATGGAAGTGAGTAAAATTACAATGGAGTAGAAATCTGAAGCAAGTGGAAAGCATCTATTATTAAGTAAAGGTAATTAATGGAGACATGATTCAGAATTCAGACATTGAGACATAGCCAATTTGCAGAGGTACCCATGTGCTATTTCTTTTTTTATGTTCATCAAATCTGCTGCTTCTGTGTGTGTCTTCTTTATAGCTATGGAAGCTTACATTTTCATAATTTTTTTATTAATAGAAAAAGTGACCAGATTCACAGAAAAAAATATCAAAGCAGTACTAGTCCTAGAAGGGAGCAAGTGAAGCAGCAGCTTGCAGGGGCAAAACATGGGAGGGAGCAGGGGACAATATTACTGTCTATCTCCTGTATTTTTGTTTTATTTTTTAAAAACAAGTTTAAAAGTTAGGTTGCTGATGTTCGTTGAGGAGTTAAAAAAAATTGATTTTTACTTAAAAATGGATAAAATAATCAGATTATATATTAGATTAATAAGTAAATTAATTTTTTTTGTTAAAAATTTCGTTTATTTTTGCTGTTGAAAACTGACGTCAATTTTTAACATTAAAGATAATGAAATTTTTAATAGAATAATCAATTTATTTTTTTATTTAGCGAATAAGAATTAATTTATTCATTTTATCATTAAAAAATATAATATAAATTTAGATATGATGCGAATTTTTTAAGTGATTTGAAATGTTTATCAATTCATTTTTATCTTTAAATTGAAATTCGTTAAAATTTGATGTTATTTTATGAATTCTTCCCACCACATCATTCGCGATTCCTTTTCAATTATTTAATGATATTTCAACAATTTTTTCATGTCAGTGACACATAATATTGGTAATTTTTTTATCCTGAACTATGAACCTCGAATCCTGAACTCTAAACCCGAGTTTCAAGGTTCGAGTTTGAATTTAGAGTTCATAGCTAGGATTTAGAGTTTAGGCTTCAGGATTCTAAATTCAGGGTTTAAGATTCAAAGTAAAAGAAAATACCAAAATTATGTGTCAATAATATGAAAAAAAATTACGAAAATATCATTAAATAATTAGAAAGAGATCATAAATAATATACTACGAAGGGTTCATAAAATAATTTCTCGTATTTCAAATTGTATCACATTTATAATTTTTAAATCTAGAAATCTATATAGATTCAATTACTAAATTTAAGCACTAAAATATATAATTATAAAAATTAAGGTAGAAAATTTACATTATTGAATTCGAGATGTAAAAGATTTAGTTGAATTTTAAAAATACAAAAAAATAAAATAAAATAAAATAAAATACGGTACAAAATGTTGAAAGTGACAATTCATTATCTTTGATTTGAGTAAGGAGGAGAGCTGCCTTCCTTCATCCTCGATTACTGTCTGCCATTATCCAGCTTTTCAGCCTTGACTTGGCGTTGGCTGTCAACTTTTATTTCTTTATTTTTTTTTATTTAATTTACAGCTAAACTTATATTTCATCACACGTTTTAATATCTCCCTATTAATATTAATTTGGATCGATATAACATTGATAATTAATTATACAATGATACGTAATAATCTTTTATTATGATATGTGACAAATATAAATAAAATATATATATTCTTACTTCAAGGTTTGATTAACTGATCAATAGTGTATATCTTTATATTCACATCATGAGCTTGAGTCGCATGAATTGTTCGATAATAATGTGTGTGGTAATTTTTCTGTACTTTGTACGTTTGTTTTATAATTTATGTTTGAAGTTCGTAGATGTAATTTTTCGAGAATATCATTTTCAAAGTTTGAATATGTAATTTATCTCTAAAAGTATCATTACACTCAACTACTTGTTGATTTATAATAAACAATTTTTATTAATGGTGTTTAAAAAAAAAGTTAAATTAGTATATGTTTTGTATTCAAATGGCGGGCCAACCTTGGAGAAATTTAAAAATCTTTGTATTATTATATGCAGTACCAGGCAAACTTTTTTCAAAATTAAAATATATAATTATTTTTAAATAATAGTATATTACTACTAGGATATTAGGATAGGATATGATCGGAATAGATGATAAAATATTACTAAGTATCTTTCCATTAAAAAAATGTGTATAGAATAGGGTGTAATCTTGTCTGGACCTACTTAAATAGTGTTTGATTCACCCCACAAAATAAATTAAATTATTTTAAATCCATTCTATTCGATTTATTTATTAATAAAATAAAGTTATTATATTTAGGGTAAATAATAAAAAATAATCATCAAACTTTTAGTTTTATGAAATTAAATACTTCAATTACTCTCTTATTTATTTACGCATTCTATTTATTTAATATTTATTTTAAAATATTCTATAAATTTAATCCTTAGTATGTAAATACAAATTTAGTCTAAAAACTTTACCATGACTAAAATAATTTTGCCACGATATTGTATTTGCCTGAATAGGATTTGTTGTTGGACATGGGCCTATCTTTTAAACTACCTTCTGGGCTCTCATATTCCTTTATCAACAGCTAGAATTATATCGTCGTTCATATATTGCCCGTCAATTATAATTTCAGCTAGCCAGCTTGATTCATAGGGATGACAGAACAATTTGTAGTATATATAACAGACTAAAATGATCATCTTCTTACTATATGTAAATTAACCGTCTTTCATAATTTTAACCAACCTATCTGACTTAACATTAGTGGCTCAATCAGTTAAAGTCAATTAACCAATTTATATTTTAAATAATTAACGAATACTATATATTAAGTCAGTCGACTCAACCCGCTCGATTATAAATTTCAATCACCTATAACTATCTTAAAAACCATTCTAACTGAAACCTTAACCTGTTTAACCACAAAAACTGAATTAACCAAAAACGACTTAACAGAATGGATGGACCAATTAAATCAATTTTAACTGACTTGTGCTCACATGAAGATGAAGAAGAAGGAACACTACACCTCCCCTCCCAAGTCCCAACCAGACTGCTGGTTTGCCTCCATTCATTTTTCACCTTCCCCCATTGCAATCATTATAGTATCTTTACAAACTCAAAACTCACTCATTACAATTAATAACGGGGATAGGCAAGGCTGACGAAATACAACAACTATCTCCTACTAATTTTGTTCACAACTATATCTACCTATCTGTATATCTACACATATATATAATGAATTCTCCTCTTCCTCTTCCTCTTCAAAATTCAAAAAAACAATTGCGACGGATGCTGTTCCAACACTACCTTTGCTCAATAACTTCGATTTCTATGAAGTGAAAAAGAACTTCTCTCGGCTCAAGCTGGTAGCTGCAGTTTAGCATTGTTTTTCCAACTGCCAAGCAAAAGATACAATTTTCACACATACCAGAGACGTTGTAAGAGAGTTCAAAATCAATATATATATATATATATATATATAAAGGATAGTCATTACCTGATGAAATAATAGTAGAAGAAATCTGCATAGAGGGCTGTTTGGACAATACCAGAGACACATGCTAAAACCCAACAAAAATGTTCACAAGTCAAGAATCAATATCAACATTCGGAGATAAATAAACACATCGGGTAATATTGCTCTTAGGCTCTCACCTATCCATCGAGTAAAATGCTGCTCCGTAAAATACCGATAAATCCAATTAAGAATGTAGAATGCACGATAAGCCCTGCAAATACAAATTTTGTTTCATACATACATCACTTATATGTAATATACATTGCCTCTACAAGAGCACAATCGAGGTTGAACTAGGGCAAACTAGAGCACATCCAACCATATTTGGATACCAATCAAATTAAAATATGTTTAGCAACTAAAAACCCAATGCTAACTACTTCAGTTTATTTTACACCTCCAATCTGGGTATTCCATGGCTAAGCCAAAAGGTTGGATTAGCAACAAATAAGGAAGGCAATCACTGTCAATTTATTATCAATACAATTGATGCAGAAGGCATTGGAAAGGGCTAAAGTAAAATGAAACAGGATAAAACTATATAATTTTCATGCAAAGAACATATTCTATATTATCGATGCCAAGTTTGAAAACCTTTTGAGTCACAAACCGAAGTTGTCTACTACTAATAGTCAACGAATGAAAACTAGGCATACCCTAAAAACAGGACATATTGCCCAGTTAAATTATCCACATTTCCACTCCGTTGTAGCAAAACTAATTGGGGAAGAATAGCAAGAGCCTCCAAGTATATTGAAACTGCCCAGAATATCTGCAATAAATGAAATAGTTTAATAGCCAACTTGTCGCAGTTAAGAATTCATGAAGAACAGGGACATTGCATGAGAAGATAAAATAATAGATTGAACTACCCCACAAAAAAGGGGAAATCCTATAAAGTTCATTGGTTTAGATTAACTTACAGGCCAGCAACTTGAGATAAACAAACTAAGACAAAGAAATCATCATTTACAAGCACAATAAGAGAGGATTATTTGCAAAAGAGAACAAATATACAGCTTCTGAAGAACAATTAAGAAAACTTGGAGAAAAAAAGATTATGCAACCACGAGATAAAGCAAAACAAAAGCACCAAAATGCTGCTTAAAGTGTAAACAGTATACTGCATAAGTGAAAATAGTGAATCAAAAGCACCCAAAAGAAACACTTACAGTTCATTGAGAAAAGAAAACGGGTGATGGCAGAGCAATAGGAATAAATAATTTAACACGTGCAGGAAAAGGAGGAAGAGCAAAGATGCTGTTTTCATGATTCTACTTAGGCCATTGCTTTGTTTTCAGAAGGTATAATTAGCACTTCAGGAGTTTCAGAATTTATCAAGATTCAAGAATCCTAGATCAGGAACTAGCTCTCTACGGTAGCATTACGGAATAATAGTAGAAAAAACAATACCAAATTCTCAATATCCACATTCATATAATCGAACTTTCAAAAGCATTAAAACTTGGATAAAATCGCCACCTCCTGAAACGTAAACTTTTCATGGACCAAAAGCGCCAAGAGGAAGCTTGTCAAGATGAGAAAAAGATGACGAAACGTGTCGAGGTCCTTGTCGTAAGAACGCCTCACGACTCGGTCCACTCTCATACACCAAACAATGGCGACAGAGCTGACGATGAAGACTACCTTCATGACGGTGTTGTACACAGATACAAAATCCGTGAAGAGATCCAAGTAGCGAGCCAAAAACACCAGCGCATACAGCTCCTGTGTCTTCAGCGAAATACCTAAAATAAAAATAAAAAGCAAATTCAACTAGTAGAAAAAAAAAGACAGTAATGCTATGCTTACTGGAAATGCGAGGAAAAAAAAAAGAAAGAACAGCAGTTTCTAAGCAACCAAACAGCAAAATTTTCCCGTTGACACATTAAGAAACGCTGGAAATACTTCAACACTTGACCGAGGTGAAATTTTAGCGATTTCTCGGGAAACAAACGGAAAATTGGAGTAGCGGAAAGATTTACCTGAGCAAGACTTGGTAGCGTAGATTTTGAGGAGTAGCACTAAGATGCTAATTAAATGAGTCACGTCACCGGCAAATCTGAATATATTCATCTTTGCAATTACGATTCCTGTATTTTCACAACGAATTTTAGGGAAAAGAAATTGGAGATGGAGGGAACTGAGATTGATCCCCTAAAATCAAAGAAAAAGATGTTTTGAAATAATAAAAAAGTTGGCCGTTTTTGAGTGTATGGTTTTCGTGGAGTGTAGAGAAGGAGATGACGTGGCGTTACGAAATTGAAACTTTTTTGCTTTCGCTTTCCCAGTCTCGCCACGGCGGGGACGGTGATAAAAGCGGGTTTTGTTTGCGTGGAACGCGTGTTTATACATGTAACTACATTAGCACCTCGTTGGCTTAAATTAATGCCATTAAAATAAGAAAAACAACTAACGATATTACCAATCTCAGCCTATTAATTGTATAAAACTATAACTTCATATTATCTTTTATTCATTTTCAATAGCAAAAAGATAAATTAGATTTTTCCTCTTAAATTCTAGTATTTTTAGTTAAATTTAAATTTTGTAATGAGAAAAAAGCTTAAAATTAAGAGAAAAAAATCTGATTTGTTATTCTCTTATTAAAAAGAGATAAGAATGACATGAAATTACAGTTTCGTACAATCTCTTCTCTAAAAGGTATCAAATTGATGATGTCATTTTTTTCGCCCTTTAACCGTTGCATCACCTTTTTTCTTTTGTGAAATGAATAAAGTTGAATTCGAATTAAGGTAGTCATTATCGTACTCATGAATGTATCATTTTTTTTATTGGTATTGGTATTAATTTGTTTCGACATATCATTTCAGAATTATTACTATTTTTGAAAACATTTGATAATGCATATAAAAATATTTATAAATATCAAATAATGAGATTAAATAAGTCTCAAATATGAAATATTCATCAATTATATAAAATTATTATTTAATAAGCTTCACAATTACAATACATCATTAACAAACTCAATATAAATAAATAAAAAGAAATATTTTCTAAATTAAACAATAAGGTAATCTGAAATTGTGCATGTAAAAATTCATAATTCAATAAATCTAAAATAAATAATAAAAATTAAAAATATTTGTTAAAATTATTTTTTGGAACCGATCAATATACCATATTCTAGCTAATACGAGCAAAACCAAAAAGTGCATATAATGACATTGACTTCGAAATGATTCAATTACTTTATAGTCCTTTCAAAAATTATGACTTATTTTTTGTTTCGCTCGTTCTTACATTGATTCTTATTTTTAAGTGTAAAAAGTACAAATGTAAGTTCGAGTAATCACAAATATCAAATTAAGAATTAATACAATCTAAACCAAAATCAAATAAACCGATTGGATTAACCGGATTAAATCCACCATTAATAACCGCACATAAAAAACTCGAAAACTTATAAAATTCTGCATGGTAGGTGACACTGGTTGTCGTTTTGAGCATCCCTTGATCAAGCGTAGTTTGCCACCTTGTTTCACCGTCCAATGAGAAAAGATGGAGATTCGGTGTCAGTGCATTAGATTTGTGTTTTTGGCGACTAAAGCCATGCATGATGGTTTAGCTCTTGCCTCTATTTTTACATTCGTTTTGGCCTGGTCTATGGTTGGTGGTGCTTGTTTTGGGGGACTTGTAGCAGTATTACCTCTCTGGTTGAAGAGCTACATCAATAGACATAGTTTACTCCTTTTTTTTATTAAAAATATATTTTCTCGGGGTGATAATGTGATATAAGGATTTGTATGTTATTTTAGTTTATTTGAAAACTCCATAAAAATGGTTAAAATAATAAAAGATAGTTTAATTATATGTTATAATTTTATGTTAATTTAATTATATATTTATTCTGAATTTTAATGATATTTTAATCTTAAAATCATCTCTAAATAAATTTTTAAAGCTGAATTTTAAAGGTCGTACTTAAATTTGGCTTCAACACTCATTTGATATTTGAATTTTTGTCTTTATTTCAGTTAAATACTTGTGTTTTTTTTTCCTTACGACACGCATTAAACATTCATTAGACTATATGATACAATTTGGTCTTAGTTAAAATTAAAAAAAAATCTTAAATATCAAATTAAACTTTAAAACTAAACTAATATACTAAATATCAAATTTAGGGTAGGTTTGAATAGATGATTGAATGTGGTGTGGTGTGGTGTGTTTAGTTTATTTTTTATCTCACGCTACAATATCTAATCTCACTGTTACCGTTATTTTTACACTAATAATAAATAAATACACTGTTCATCCAAACTCACCCTCAGTCTCATTTTTGCAAATGATCTTAACCTAATTCTTTCCATTTAAGCATTCCCTTTTACATTTGAAAAAGGAACGAAATCTTTCTCAACCAACAAACCTACAAAACTATACCTAAACCACTAAACATCGGCCACTAGCACCTATTTGGAATTGCAGCAAAAATCAAATTTGGCACATTCAAAGTAAAATAACTCGACAAAGTTTATCTTCTTAAAATGATATTTATTTTAATTTTGGTGGTCATTATTTGCTTGAAAGCTCTCTAAATACAATTAAATTACAGTACAATCACGTAAAAATTTATCCGTAAAATAAATTATATAAAACACAAATGAGGCTTTAATTGAAATGACGAAGTTAAATTTAACATTGATAGTTTAGAAATATAATTAGAACATTTTAAAATTTAAAGATCAATTTAAAATCATAGTCATAGTTTAAGGATATATAATACAATTAACTCTATTTAAATTGATATCCTTTTCTTATGACTTAGTCGTGCATTGACTTAGATATTTTACCTCAAAATACTCTTGGCAATTTCCATATTTATTATTATTTGGGTTGAATCAATTTCCTTATTTAAATAAAAAGTACTAAATAAATGCAAAACTAACCTACTGAATACCATATTAAAGTCTTATTAGGTTGACTTTCAATCTAATTTTTTTTTAATATTTAAATTTAAGTATTTTAAAATTTTGATGCAATCTCAAAGGACAATTAACACATCATGATAGGCTACATTTTTATTAAACATTCCATTTACGTATTGCAATTACCATATTCAATGAACGGTTTAGCTATCATGGAAAAACAATTGAAAAGTGATTGAATTGCTTTTTTAACTTAGGGTAAAACTACACCCAAAGTCAATAAATTATCAGTAAGTTTACGTTTTTGTTATTTAACTTTAAAAAGTTACAAAATGATCATTGAACTGTTCGAAAGTTTTCATTTAAATTTCTAGGCTATTAAATTTGTTGTTGTATGCGCTTCTTTGTTTGGACTACCTACATCAATCGAAATATCTCATTCTCCTTCTCTCCTATAGCTCACTTTTTTTTTAAAAAATCATGAAACAGCTTTGAAAGTCACGAATTTGAGAATAAAAATCCAAACAACTTTCTTCTTTGATACCCAACACTGACTGTTAGACCGACTTAGATCTACGATATGTTCATCTACTCGTCGATAGGTACTTATCTACCACACTAATCGTCGGATCGTTGCTTGAAGCTCGCTATTAAATTTCTAGGCTATTAAATTTGTTGTTGTATGCGCTTCTTTGTTTGCACTACCTACATCAATCGAAAGATCTCATTCTCCTTCTCTCCTATAGCTCACTTTTTAAAAAAAATCATGAAACAGCTTTGAAAGTCACAAATTTGAAAATAAAAATCCAAACAACTTTCTTCTTTGATAACCAACGCTGACTGTTAGACCGACTTAGATCTAAGATATGTTCATCTACTCGTCGATAGGTACTTATCTACCACATTAATCGTCGGATCATTGCTTGAAGCTCGCTAGCTTAACTTTAAAAAAAAAAAAAAAAACTCAATAGCTTAGTAACTTAAACAAAAACTTTCCAATAGTTCAATGAATTAAATGAATACTTTCAAATAGTTCAGTGACTATTTTATAACATTTTGAAGTTGAATGACAATTTTAAAATTTCAGTCTTTACCAAATGACAACTACTAAGTTCACTAAGTTTTGTTATTTCCAAAATCTGATGTAGCAAATATATTATCATGTGTGTAATATCATGTCAGCTTGTTATTTTCATATATTACTCATTAATAACCCAGATAATGGATTATCAACTATCATTTGCATTAAGATCAGAATCTCAAAATTAAGAAATAACAGGGATTACAATTGATCAAATTAAAATAAAGAGACTAAATCTACAACTTTTGAAAAGTACAGGGACTAATAACAGAATTTAAGCAAAAAATTTGATAAAATCACCAATTTAATTTTTTTTATAATTGAATGATCAAAACAAAACTTGTTAACAACTGAGGGACGCTACTCGAATTTACCCAAAACAAATAATACGAGAATCGAGAAACGAAGTTCTAGTAAATTAGAAGATTTAACTTCGTTAGGAAACTATAATATAAAAAAGAAGAAGTTTTGAAAAAAGAAAAACAATTGTTGATCCAAACACTGTATATAAACCCGACTATTGAAAAGGAAGTTTCTTTGAAAATAAAAAAGAAGAAGCAAAAAAGAAAAAGAAAAGAAACAAGAAGAAGAGTGAAGAGGGAGCAACTCTTTTTCTTCTTCATTTTTTTTTCATTAGCTGTCGCTTTAAAGGTCGCTGCTTGGTGCTTTGCGAAGAAGAAAAAAAAAAAAAAGGTCCTAAACTACAGCCGCAGCAACAGCAAAAACAACAACGCCAGCTGCTGCTGTTTGCATCAATTTATAATATTTTCGATTCCTTAAAAGAAAACCCATTTTTTTTTTATTGCTGCCTTTTTAGCCGTGATGGGTTGTACAGGATCCAAGAGAACCAGGGGTGACGGTAAAATGAATTAATTTATTTTTCTTTGTTTTGGATGGTTTAATTCGACTTTTTTTTTTTTTTTTTTTGGTAATGGTTGTTTTTCTTCTTTGATTGCATTACTTTGAATTTTTGGATTTGGTTATGGAATTTGACTAATTTTGACCAGGTTTTGATAATTTCTTTTTTGTTATTTAAAAGATAGGGTTTAGATTTAATCATCATAAGACTTACGGTAAATCCATTTGATAATTTGATTTTTTTTTTACTTGACTGATATCTTATGATGATTGATCCATGTTTGTATGGTAAGATTGAAAGCTAAAATTGTGTTTTTTTTTTAATTAGTTGAGGAGTTTATTGGTGATTTCAAATATGTTTTTTTGCAGAAAATGTGAAGAAAATCAGGAAACCAAAACCTTGGAAACATTCCGAACCGATTACGAGGACACAACTTAAGCAGATGCGTGATGAATTTTGGGATACAGCTCCTCACTACGGTGGCCAGAGAGGTATTTTTTTCCCCTTTGTATAATTATTTAGAAAGATCGATAATATCGTAGTGATTATTTGTTCGATGCAATATGGTCTATGTCGGTTGTTTGTGCAATGTTTTCTTCAGTTTCCGTCACACATTTATAGGTTTTACTAGGAAATGCCGCCTGGAAATGAGAGTCGGAGTAATGATTTATGTGAGGATAGAATCTCCATTTGGAAGTTAAGTCAGGGCTGCCATCAGGTTATCAACCTGCCCGCATCGGACGTAATTTTCTAAATGTAATGCGATTAAGAATCTGTTCAATTAAAACGGTTGTTTAGACAATTCGATTACTTACTATGGTTAACATCATAAATTTTAAGATCATTAATTCTTATTGCTTTGAGCAACAAAAAGTTGTATTTATGGTTGCTTGCGAGATGTGAGAACTTGACCCTGTATGTGAAAGCTTGCCTTCTTTTGCTCTCGAAAGTAAAAGGTCCGGGAGTTGGACTACCATTAAATGTCATATTGAATATATACATCTTTCTTCAATTCAAAATTTTCCTATTCACTTGCGAGCACCGTTTGCCAACCTATGAAGGTTTAGGTTAACAAGGGTAAACTTTTTATATCTTGTCATTGAATTGGGTCGTTTATCCTCTCCAATTTATGCTAGATACTCTCTTTATTGAACCAATAGCCCTATAGGTATCAACTAGGAATGTCTGCAGTGAGCGGTGTTTCAATATTGGAGATTCTTTTGTCTCTTTACTCTTTGACGAGATATTGTTTATGTGATGGGAACCTTATTATATAATTTGTGCCGTGCTATTCTTCATATCGGTTTTGTTACCAGAGATATGGGATGCTCTTCGAGTTGCGGCAGAATCTGAGCTAACCCACGCTCAAGCAATTATCAATAGTGCAGGGGTGATTGTCCAGAACGATGATCTAACAATTTGTTACGACGAAAGAGGTGCCAAATCACTAACAAACTAGTTATTTCTATTCTTTCAATGAATTCCCCCCTCCCCCTATACTTTATGTTTTGCCTGTAAATTCATGATTGCAGGTGCCAAGTATGAACTACCAAAGTATGTATTGAGCGAGCCGATCAATATGATTCACGAGAACTGACGGGAGAAACCGGAAAAAAAGGGTACAGAAATTCATTTAGACTGTAAATTAAGGTCATTATCCTCTGGTTAAAATCCACATTTGTGTACACATTATAGTTAGTGTCAGTAAAAGGTTTCAGCTATGTCTTGAACCTTGTGGGCTTCAAGTAAAAACAGTTTTTTTTATGCTAAAGGAGACAATAAGAGAATATAAGTACATTTTATGGTGTATTATGGATTCAAATATTTCATTTTAAAAGCTACAGATTTTTATTTTTATTTTTTTACTTTTTTTTATGCGTTAGCTAAGGAGTCTTGTTTCCTATCACCATTTTTAAGCCTTAGTGGAGTTTTTTTTTTTTTTTTTTTTTTTAAATATAAAAAAATTAAGTACATAAATGAGAAAATTTATATAATTTAGATACTTATTTTTAATACAAACTTTTATATTTATCAAACCAAAAAAAGCTTGATTCCACAATATCCTAAACCCAAAGAAATTTCAAATCCAAACAATTGTAATCACATCATTAATTCGAAAATTTAATTTGACCCAATTTAAGTTAATCATAAACAATAAATAATCGGAACTCATTTAATTCAAATTTAATTTTATTCTATTTGAATAAATAATCTAATATATAACCTCAAATGATATGAACTAATAATGATCTTACTTAGAAGAGTTAAATGTCTTTTGCGATCTGAAGGCCAATGGTATGTTAAGTATGTTTTTAGGGAGTGTAACTTAATTGCGGATCAATTGGCAAATGCTAGTTTCTCTTGATAGGCACCCCTTCAAGTTTTTGAAGTATCTCTAGATTTTGTAGCTTCAGTTATCTAAAAAGACAAAACTTTTAAAGCTTCTTAATTATTTTTAAATTGTAATTTTGTTTTTTCTCACCCAAAAATAATAATAATAATTACTTTGACCTCAAAAATCAACCCAATCCAAACTCAAAATTATCATAAACATCTATAATTTTAAACCTAAAATAAACCCAAACTAGTCCGAATAAAAAAAACTTAAAACGTTTTAAAGTTTTGATTTAAGTGAATCTAAGTTGATGTAACCCAAAATCAATTGGGCGGCTGAATTCATGGTCCAATCCTCTCTTATACCTAGAGGTGTGCATGGGCCGGGCCGGGTTCCGGCCGAGCCCATTAAAAAATTCCGGCCTGCTTTCAAGGCCCGGCCCAGCCCGGCCACATTAATTTTTTTTCTTTTTTTATTAAATAAAAAACTTTAAAATATAATAATTCAAATACGTTTAAAAACATAAAAACAAATATTAAAACAAAAAAATAAATAAATAATGAGACTAAAATAATTCTTAAAATAATATATAAATTAAAAATATAATAAAAAGTAATTATATTAAAATTGAAAATTTGAAACAAATTAGAACTAAATTAAAAACAAAATTATATTAACAACAAAAGTTTTACAATATCAAAATAACATTAAAAACAACAAAAAGAGTAAAGTAAAAATACTAAAGTTACTTAAAATTAAAAATAAAAAAATTTTAAAAATAATTTAATATTAAAATCAGGCCGGGCCGGGCCCGGGCCAAAAAAATCTTACCCGAGGCCCGGCCGGTTTTCTAAACGGGCCTCATTTTTTGTCCAAGCCTATTTTTCGGGCCTATATTTTTACCCAAACCCTCCCATATTTCGGGCGGGCCTTCGGGCCGGACCAGGCCGCCCAGCCCATGCACACCTCTACTTATACCGCTTTAAGTATTTTTAGGTAAAACCTAGTCTAAACAATTACAAAATAGCCGCAGTTTGATTGCTTAATAGCTGTAAGTAGGCAGTATTTTTATTATTATTTTTGGGTTGGAACAGGATTTTTATTAATAAAAAGAGGGGATTAGGGGTGGGTTATTATATTGCAAGCGTGCAAAGTGTAGAGTGTACCAAATGCGGCACTACCTTACCTTTCCCTAATTAACCATTTACACCATGGCTGGGGAATTTAGTTAATAGTTATTCTTTGATATTATTAAAAAAATAATTATTTCATGTAACCTTAAATAATAAAATAAAATTAATTTTTAAATTAGTCTTCTAAATTTTATACTCAGAAAATATAAAAATATAATATTTAAATATAATTTAAATAAAAATTAAAAAATAATTATATTAAGAATTTTATTAAATTATATATTTTTATTTTTATTAAATTATATTTAATAAAAATTCTATTAAACTTTAATAACAATAACAATAATTATCTACCTAAAAAAAATATATGCTAAGAATACTTTGATCATTTTAGTTTTTTTCCTTATGTTATTACAACATCATTACAGTTCTATTCCATTACAACTCTATTCTATTCCAGTAAAATAAACATGCCATTAATTTTAAACACCCTCTAGATCTACCATCTAGTGTGCTTCAATGGTCACTTAATCACCGCAAAAGGAAGCAACCCATTGCCGTGTGCTCAATCAACTAAACAAAGATATTGAATCGAGTGATAAAGAATTTGATATTTTGTAAATAAGTTTTTCAATTAGAATACTATTGATGAAAAAATTAATATCGATTCCAATTTTAAAATTATTTTAACACTGACGTAAGTTATAAACATTAAAAAGATTTAATTGTTAAAAAAGAATGATTAGCAGGAGAGATTGGAACAAATAGCAAGAATATTGTCTGTCGAGAACTAGACACGAAGAAGCTTTTTCCAATGACTAAAAATGATGCCATCCACTAAACTATCTTCCTTTTGTGTGTGTTAACATCAATACATAAAAGTGAGGAATCTTCATAGCCTACACCCCCATGATGATATAAAGGCAAATCTTAATCGTGAATTTCCTTTTTATTTATTATTACGAGGGGAGAGATGAGTTTAGTCGAGTTTAAACCCTTTTCATCGAGACTTGCAAGCAATAACTTCGTTATTATAATTATTCATTGAAAGTGAATTTATCGCCATCTCTAGATTAGTAAATATTCGATATTTTTATTTATTTTGCTTATCATTTTAGATCATATGATAAATGCTTATAATCATTCCAGATATTAATAGCGAATCCAGAAATTTTTTTAGCAATGGCTAGAATTTAATTATAATTTTACCATAGATAAAAATTTTAAGTTTATCATGTATTAATTTATAATTTCATATTTTTTAAGGGATTAAACATTTTTTCCCATTTTCAAGGGGTTAAAAGTGCAATTTCACTAAATTAGCTTATAGTTTCTCTATTTATAAAAAGATTGAAATGAAAATTTTTCATTTTTTTCAGATGTCATATATGTCATGCTCGAGTTATAAAAAAATTAATTATCAATATGTTGTAATATTTCATCAAAATCTATTATTATTATATTGATAGAATTTATCTTTTACCGTAAATTGCAAACCTTTTCTCTTAATTATATAATTGAATGAACTAATTTTTACTTTTGAAAAAGTAAATATAATAATTACAATAATAAGTATTTTAGAGAGTTCCTTCAGGACAATCATAAGCAAAGCCCTAACGAAAGAAAATTCCGGTCAAAGATTTCGACGCTATTATTAACTTTTATTATTTAATCTTCATTATTATTAAATTAACGTACAACCCTTTTAACTTTAATCTAACACATGCTTAATATTTAATTATAGAACCAATGGTTAAGATGTTTATCAACCTAGATGTAGTTCGGATTTAACTCACGTTAATCACGTTACTATTAGAATTTTACCATTCTATTGTAATTCATCAATATACATATATAATTATAGAAAAACAATGCTTAATATTGTTTTAGACGTGAGGGACTGCTCCTTTGAAGAAAAATCATATATTAAAATTAGAGAATATATTTGATTTATGGTGAAATTTTGCTAATAATCTATGTAGTATTTAGTTTTTGTAATTTTCGAATTTTAAAATTATAATCTTAAATTAATCGGTAACAATTAAAAAATTGGTAAATCAAACTATGCTATTATTTTTGTATTATACTAAGTTGTGGGTTTGGTTATTGTTCTCTAATTTGATCATTTTAAGTCTTTATATTTTTTGAATTTTGAATCTCATTCTCAGTTCAAATGGTACCCGTTAAATCCATTGAATAAGTAGAAATAATAATTTGGAATGACATTACATTACATATATGATAATATGTTTTTAACGTAAGTTGCAGAATTTAACTTAACGAAATGGGATAAGACAACATTTAGTCATTGAAATTGACAACTTTTCGTGGCTTAATTTCTGAACTTTATGTTTTTGTCTACATTAATCTTGAAACTTGACAATTTTCTTCACTTACTTTTTAAAAATTATATATATATAAATTTTAGGTGCTAAAATTGAGAAAATATGTCAACTTTATAGACTAAATGTTGTCTTACCCCTAATGAATTTAATTGCCGGTAATTTGATAAAAATTGAAATTTCAAAATTTGAAAAGAATATAAAAATTAAAAAGATCAAATTAAACTATATGGACTAAATCTAGAATTTACACATTATATATAGACTAATAACACAATTTCCCCCTTGTTAGCATATAAGAAAATTCCCTTTATCTAGATTCAGAATATTAATGCTATCTGAATATTATAAGTAAACTTTGTTGGGGTTCCTATTTTATAATGAACAGAATGAAGGAATCCTAGAGACTATGCCATGGAAGACACACCAGTCTGAGTTGGAGAGTGATAGGCGATATTCATTTTCCAATGGTGCACTAAGCAACAAAATTTATTCAAGTGGTCCATTCTTGACTTAGTGTATTTATTTATTTTTCATTTGGAGAATCCAAAGAAAAATCCACATGGAAACTGGATTGACCTGACATTATGCAAATATTTGTATACTATATCCACATACCACCCATTCCTTCCTCATGCTTGTTTATTGCTGGCACATGTGGTATTTCGCTTAAACAAGAAAAACCATAATATATGGTCATATGGGCACACTTGCAATGCATTAAATTATAATTTAATTTATTTCAATCTTGGTAATTTAATATCATCAACATTTTATAAATTTTAAATTTTTATAATAATTAAATATGTTAGACTAAATTTTACTATTAAGTCTGATTATTCGTTACATTTCGAGTTCCAAAAGTGCTTTTTCATCACCGTATAAGCAATGAAAAACCCCTGATTTTTTAGGTCAAAACCGCGGTGGAAAATGTTTTTCCGTCCAGACACAAAAATTGAGATTTAGGTGTTTTAAGCTTTTGACTTTTACATCTGAAAGTGAAAATTATCATAATATCATTATTTATATTAACTATTTAAAATGTATATAAAAAATTAGATTAATATATATTTAATGTATCATTTATATTAAACTATTTAAATATAATTTATGTATCATTAATTTTGCAATCAATTTATATTAATTACTTAAAAAGACATGTAAAATTTATACTTCATGTAATATTATATTAAATTATTTAAATATTATATAATTTAATTAATTCTTAATTTTTCACTATCATATAAAAAAAAGACATTTTAACCCTCACACTTTTTTCGCAGTATTTTTCTATCACACTTTTTTCAACTCCAATGGCAATAGAGAACCAACCCTTAATCTCTATGTGTAAGCTATAAATTTAATTTATGTTTTTCAATTTGATCATTTTAGCTATTATATTTTTTAAAAAATTAAAATTCTGATCATGTCTCGAACGGTAACAATTATTATTATTTTTGTAATTATTATATAAAAATAACAAATTAACATAATATTACATATGCACGAGATTTTACTAAAAATTATAAAATCAAAATATACAACTAAATACATGACTTCAATTAAGGATTATTATTTGATGTAGCCTTCAATACAAGAGAATAGACATCCACCTATAATTGTAAATACAATATGTGGTATGTGGGGGCTGCTTTTCTTATATGTGGTTCCAGTTTAATATTGAAAAAGGAAAAGGGTACTGATATGATGTGTAGCTGAAGAGGAATAAATTTAATACAAAATCTCACTTTTGGTGTCACCCTAACGGGCTAATCACCACTTGTGGGACCTTTTTTCAAAATTATTTTTATATAATAATAAAATTCTATATTTATGTGAGGTGATATTTAAATAAATTTTTTTATTTTTTATTTAAATAATATAAAATAAATATTTGAAAAAAAATTAATTATCAAAATAGGTATTTACTACAGCAAACTGTCAATGTTGTTTGACTAGCCGAAGACACCACCCTTATTTCCCCCAATTATTGCGGTATGATTAGTTTAAAATAAAGAATTTTTTTAGTGCTGTCACTATGTCAAGGGACACCGGTAATATTTTTAATATTTTTTAAGTTAGTAAATTAATAAAAACACAAACATTTAACTATCTGATCAAAAGAACTAATTTGTTAATTTACCAACTAAAAAAATATTAAAAATATTATTGGTACTGACTAACACAATCGCGGCACAAATTTCTTTTTAAAACTAATCACGCCACAATGATTGAGGGGAAGTGAAGGTGGTGCCGTCAGTTGGTCAGGCGTCACGGACGATTTACTGTAACAAATACTTATTTCAGTAATTAATTTTTTTAATCTTATTTCGATAACTATTTATTTATTTCTCATACAGTTTTATTTACTATTAAAACCAGCAAAAGTTAACTCGATAAAACTTCATTCGATAGGTATCGTTTATAATCCTTTTACTTAACTCGAGTTTTGGTTAAAATAAATAATAATTCATTACAATAAACTGAATAAATAATTATAACAAAAATAAATCTTTCGTGAGGTTTGCATATGAGATTTTAAATTTTCTAATAATTCAATATTGCCTATGATTGAAGAAAAAAAAGTTGTTTGAACTGGATCGGTTAGTCGAGTTGAAAATTAATAGAGATATCGATTTAAAGAAAAGTATTAAATCGATTGAATAGAACAGATAAATCGATTGAACTGAATTTTTATTTTTTTTATTTTATAACTTTTAAATATTTTATTTAATTGAACTGATGCCAATTAATAACTTACTGGTTCAATCATGAATCCGATTTCAGAAACATTATAAGAAAAAGAAAACTTGCTTTTCTACCAACTATGCAGAAAGTATACGCCTAGCTGGATGTGCTTTTCATACTCTTTTAAAAATCGACCTATGTCTCTAAATCTTAAAAAAATAACTTTTTTTGTCCGTTAAAAGAAAAATAACGACATATATTACTAATTTAACCAGAAAATGAAAACCAAAAAAGTAAGTAACATTCGAAATGAAATCGGATTTAGTAATATTATATATTAAATATTAACCCTAATATATAAATAAAAAAAAATCCTACATTGACTGATTGACAGCTTTCATTTATAATACCTTCTTGGCATGATTTATATACATTCAAAAATAAATGAAGAAAGAAGTTATTATTATGCATGCATGCATGCATGATGAATCTTGACTGATGAAACTTCTATGAAAAGATGATGGGAAATTTATTTCTTTATCATTCACATTGGTTCATAATTATGTAACATAAATAAAGTTACCAACTATATAAACATGTGTAAGTTAGGCAAAATCATGCTTTTATGATTAATTTCGGGTTAAATTTTTTTTTATGTCGATTAAATCTTAGTTCAATTGGTATGAGTATTGTTATCAATTCAGGAAGATGTGGGTTCAAGAGCGTTGAAACGCATTATCCTCCTATTTCTAGGTTTGGGAAGGGCTATAGATAGTTCTAAGCATGATAGGTTCTGAATAATCTCATTATAGATTATGATCATATCTACTCTTTAATTCAAAATTTTAAAAGGGATTATGAATAATTTAACTATATTAAGGTTAAAAAATGCTTTAGTTCATAATTTGAAATTTAATTATTATTTTTTTATTTTCTTTTTTTTTTAAATTCACGTGGAATTATCAGTTTTCGTTAATTTTCTGTTCTTATAACAAAAAAGTTACATTGCAGTCAACATAAAATTAATAGAAAAACTGTAATAAAATACTCTATTGCAGGATGGGCACGAAGAAACCAAATAAGAACTATTTTAATAGTTTTTTTATTTAAATTTAAATGTTTAATTATATCCTAGTCCCTATACTCTTTAAACTTTTAAATTTTAGTATTTTTTCTTTAATTTCTAAGAATTTAATATGATTTGAAAATTAAAATCCATTTAATAACACTTTAATGAGTTTTCGATAAATTTGATCATATAATATTTAAAAAAAAAAGTTTTGCTTTAAAAACTAAATCCTAAGGCCTAAAACATATTTTAATTAAGCAGAACTATCCATTATACTTTACTTTTCAAACTCATAAATTCTTGAAATTAAAAGCATAGAACTAAATTGAAAATATTTAAAGAGTACAGTGACTAAAAGAAAAGTTAACCCAAAATTAAATCTCAAACAAATGGACAAAACCGCCTTATTGGCACCATGTCCTGTTTCAGGACATGGCTCTCTATTACTATTTTTTTAACAGATCTAAGCTATAACGCTTTTCTCTCCCTAAAGATTATAGTTTTTTTCACCTCAAAAGAGCACTCTTTTTTTTTTTTCTTTAGATTCTTTCATTTCAAGTACTCTCTTATCACTTTCTCTTTGTCTTGAGGAAAAGAAGAAAAAAAAAACTCTGATTCTATCTCTGGGCTTTTTTTTTTTCTCTTTTTGTGGGACTTGACTATCGTTTTCTATAGACCCAGGGACCAATTTGTGAACCAACATGTGAAAGTGGGGGGTGGCAAAACAGTGATAGAGATTCAAAAAAAAAAAAAAGGATAGAAAAAAAAAAGTTGAGAGAGATCTATGGGAGGTTCTTAATGATGGCAACGGTTCATTTTTGCTTTTTGGGATTTAACAGGTGAATGCAGTTGAAAACACCCTCTCTTTTTTCCTTTTCTTTCTTCTTCTTCATCCTCTTTGCCCATTTTTCTCTTTTTTTAGGACGTTGAAAATCATGGATTTTTAGTTTCCACCTCTCCCTTTTTTTTTTTTCTTTTCGAAAAAGCTTTAACTTTGAGAAATCTAAAGCCATGAATTTTGAACTTGTGGGTTTCTTTGCCTTTTTTATTTTGCATGTTTCAAAAGTTTGTTTGTGTGCCTTTAATCTCATGCGTTGAAGTTGAAAACTTTTGGTCCAAAGAGCTCTTCTTGCTTCTCATGGAGTTAAGCTTGCTTGGTTTTTTTAAGGTATTTTCTTTGCTTACTTTTAGCTTAATACTTGTGTAGGTTTATGTCTCTGAGTACATGATGACGGCTAGCTTAAAGGGCTTGTTGTGGTTGACTGGAAAATTTCAAGTCATGGGGCTCTGGTCCTTGAAAATGAATGCTTTGTTTTTGAGGAAATGACTGTGAGAGCTTCAAGTTACAGTGGGATGTGAGAAATTTGAGATTTGGAGAGTGGGAGATTTAATGAAAATGCTATATATTTTGGTATGTTTGTTTAAGTCAAAAGAGATTCCACAGTGGTACACATTGATGCTTTGATCATGACCAGGGGTGTTAGTGATAGGATACTCAAGGATGCAAATGGTAACATTAGTGATCATCTACGGAACCACATTCATTTGACTAATTGTATCCACTTGAAGAACCATATGCATAAGCACAGCCCGATGTTGGCGGATAGGTCGCTTATGAGGGACCTTATAGTCCTTCAAAGATCGCGGTCCCTTAGGGACCCGTCTGCCAGTCCTCCTTCTTGGCATTCACCTTCTGTTGTTGATTTGCTTTACAAGAAGGGTGATAAGGGTGCTGTTCGAGAAGGGAGAAGGTCTTTGGGTGCCGAGGTGCAAACGGATGGGAGGAGGGTTTCGGTAAGCTCACCACCTTTAGCTGCAATGGGTGAAGCTAGTGGGGCCAATGAAGCATTATCAGTGACTAGTGATCGTAGTACTAAGAGTGGAGCTAGAGATAGTAGAAGAGTTAGGAGAGAAGAATCTGGTAGGAGAAGTAATAGGACTGACCTTATAGGTGAAAACCAGGAGCCTGCAATGGAGCAAGATAGTAATGATTTGGCTCCTGATGCAATCTCGGGTAATTCTGAACTGAAGAATAGGAAGAGTAAAAAGGTAAAAGGGAAGCAAACACAAGTGGTTCAAATCAAGACTCTATCCGAGCAATTGAATGATGTCCCCCCAGATAACGATGATGTAGCATCTTCAAATGTTTGTGGTAGGCATGCTAGACCAGAAAAAACACCTGAAGTCGCTGTCGTCCGTGGTCATTCAAGTGGATTAAACAGGGTGAAAAGGCGTAAGTTTCGAGGGACAAGAAGAGCTCGGGCTGCTCCTTCCTCTAGAGAGGTTGGAGGTCAAAATGAGTTGTCAGTGGCTTCTAACTCATTCGCTCAGGGTTCTTTGCATCCAAAGTATGGTATGGAAGAGGAAGAGGAAGAAAATGAATATGATGATCGGAATGTCACTAGGGCCCCTAGAAATGGGTGTGGGATCCCTTTTAATTGGTCAAGAATTCACGATAGGGGTAAAACTTTCCTTGACATAGCAGGGAGGAGCTTTTCTTGTGGTTTATCGAATTCTAGATTACGGAAAGGTCGGTCAGGTTCCCATGGAAGAAATGCTCCTGAAATGCCTGTTGAATCTGATCCATCAAGCTCATCAGCAAAATCTAATGCGGAGGCACTGCCTCTTCTAATCGAAGCATCTGGATCTCTAGACAGCACCGAGAATGCTCGTTGGGTGAATGACTATTCAGGTGAGCTAGGTATATTTGCTGATAATTTGTTGAAGCACAATGTTGATTCTGGCCTTGCTTCTGAAGCTAGATTCGGTGACCAACGCAAGCTAGGCAGGAACCTCCGTAGCAGGCACCAAAATATAACACAAAAATACATGTCAAGAACCTTTAGAGACCTTGTTGGACAAAACTTGGTCTCACAAGCCCTTTCTAATGCCGTTATGAAAAGGAAAGTCGGGTTACTTTACGTGTTTTATGGACCTCATGGAACAGGAAAAACTTCCTGTGCTCGGATATTTGCCCGAGCTTTGAATTGTCAGTCAGTTGAACAGCCTAAACCTTGTGGTTTTTGCAATTCTTGTATTTCACATGATATGGGAAAGAGTCGAAATATTCGAGAAGTTGGTCCTATAAGTAACTTCGACTTCGAGAGCATTATGGATTTACTGGATAATATGATCATCTCTCAACTGCCTTCGCAGTACAGGGTTTTTATATTCGACGACTGCGATACTTTGTCCTCTGATTATTGGAGTGCCATATCAAAGGTCATTGATCGAGTGCCCCGGCGTGTGGTTTTTATTCTTGTGAGTTCAAGTCTTGATATTCTGCCTCATATAATCGTGTCCAGGTGTCAAAAATTTTTCTTCCCCAAGCTGAAGGATGCAGATATCATTTATACTTTGCAGTGGATCGCATCCAGAGAGGACATCGAAATCGAGAAAGATGCGGTTAAACTGATCGCATCACGATCAGATGGATCGCTGAGGGATGCCGAGATGACACTCGAGCAGCTCAGTTTGCTTGGGCAGAAAATCTCTGTTCTTCTGGTTCAAGAACTGGTCGGGCTTATCTCTGATGAAAAGCTGGTGGATCTTCTCGATCTCGCATTATCTGCAGACACGGTAAACACCGTGAAGAGCTTGAGGGTGATAATGGAAACCGGTGTGGAGCCTTTAGCTTTGATGTCACAGCTTGCTACGGTGATAACTGATATTCTTGCTGGCAGTTATGATTTCACTAAAGAAAGGCATAGACGAAAGTTTTTCCGCCGACAACCATGTGAGTCTTAAAAGAGAAATTTTAATTTTTCTGTTTAATAATGTTAATTAGTTCGACTGTTTGTTTCGATATTCATCTTCCAAAACTAATAGAATGCCTTTATGCAATCCAGTGTCCAAAGAAGATATGGAGAAGCTACGCCAAGCTTTGAAAACATTATCCGAGGCAGAAAAACAACTGAGGATGTCGAATGACAAACTAACATGGCTAACCGCTGCTTTGCTTCAGCTTGCTCCAGATCAGCAGTATATGTTGCCTATATCTTCCGTTGGCACTAGTTCTCATCACAGCCCCTTGCTTCTAAGCGATGTAGACGGAAGACATGATGTCCGTAAGAGTTCTAGAGGCTTATCGAAAAATGCTCGGCCTGAAAATCTCCATGCTGGAAGTTTAGGGAATTTTGAAACTGGTATGGTTAACGGTATACATTTCGATAGGAAGAGGCATGCTGCGTCTGGGATGGCTCCTCAACAAACATCAATAGTCTTTACTGAGAGGCAGAATTTAGTCAAAAACCACAACAGGATTGAAGAAATTTGGTTGCAGGTGCTGGAGAAGATTCAAGTTAGTGGTCTAAAAGAGTTTTTATATTCAGAAGGAAAGCTGATCTCTGTCAGTTTAGGCGCAGGTATATCCTACTGTGCATCATGCTCGTCTTTGTCTGCCTTGATCATATGGTTTTAACATACTTGTACATGAGAAATTTTAGCAAGCTTCAATCCATAATGCATGCTTTCTGTACTCGAGGATAATGGGATTTGAACCTTAGTTATAGTTGTTTCCTTCTCCGTTTTAATCAAGTGTTTTTTTGCAGCACCAACTGTACAGTTGATGTTCAGTTCACCTATGACCAAATCTAAGGCGGAGAAATTTAGGGGGCATATTTTACAAGCATTTGAGACTGTTCTTGGTTCGTCCGTGACAGTTGAAATTAGATGTGAAGAAAAGAAAGATGCCCGAGCTGGGGTCGGTCCATCTCAGATGGTCATGGATCCAGAGTCTAATTCTAGAAATAGGATGCATGCCGGGGTCGGCTCCCAAGCTCAGCAATCAGGGAATGAAATTGTTGAAATACCAGCTTCTCCGAGAGAAGCCAAGGATAACGAACATGCTGATAACTTTGAATTTAACAGAAGAGGTTTAACACTGGCCGACGCAACTTATAGGAAACCGACATTGGCAGGAAGACGGAAACTCGGGGAACTAAGTAAGAGTCGAAGCATCGTTAGAAGTAAAGTGTCCCTCGCACACGTAATTCAGCAGGCAGAAGGATGCACGCAACGAAACGGATGGTCAAAGCGCAAAGCAGTTTCCATTGCTGAAAAGCTCGAACAAGAGAACCTGTATGTGTATATATCCAGTGCCAGTATAGATCCTCCATTTATGTCAAGCTTTTTTTATCTTCAACTAAGAATCAAATTCATGTCTGAAAATTTCAGGAGATTGGAACCTCGGTCGAAAAGCTTGCTTTGCTGGAAAGCAACTAGAGTAACACACCGAAAGGTAAATTATCTACCATTTTAACATAAATTAGCATTATCCTGATGAAAATGTTCGATTATTGATTTACGTATGTTCCGCAGCTCTCACGCTTGAAGATTAGGACACGAAGACCGTACTCGTTATTGAAGTTAGTCTCCTGCGGAAAATGTCTCTCTTCTAAATCTCCTAGGTAGGATAAATAACAAGAAAATTTTTGGATGGCTTTGAAGGGTTGGTGCCTAACTTGACCGGATTCATATTTACATTTGTAATTACCCATTGTCTTGCTGGTTTAAGACGTAAGTTCGATCTGTTAAATTTTTTTTCCTTTGAGTAAATTACAAGCCTTTTTCCACTTCCCTCCCGGAATTAATTTCAGCCTATATTGAGTGGCTGCGGATTCGATTTTCTGCCATCCATGGTGGTGGTAACTGAAGAAATGACCCAATGCAGGTATATAGGGAGGGGCCTGAAACCACCATAGCCATAGTGAAATCTTGGTATGCCTAGTTCATAACTTTGTTTAGCGAATGATTTTAAAATTAAAATATTTGAGCAAGTGTTACTGTAATGTAATGTAATTCGAATGAATTTTGTTCATATTACCTTTTGATACTGCTTGTGTTCTTGGAATCCTGTGGCTGATTTTGATATTCAGAAACTTTCTTGTATTATTTGTACATTTTTACTTTTACGATTTTAAAATATAAGTCTAATTGTCAATACCGTTAAAATTTTTCGATAAATTTAACATCTACCATAGTCATGGCTTTGAAACTTATACTAACAGATTGTATTCAAACTATTATAACACTTAAGGGATTAGAATCGTAATATGCAAAACATATTAAATTTTAGGCTAAGAAAATTAAGGGGAACATGCCGGGGTTCGAGTTATTTAAAGAAATAGGTTGATTTTGATTGGACCTAACACGTGAAAGAAAGCGTATCTAGTAGGTAGCGTCTTCTGCTTATATGGTGTCTTATAAGGTAAGCTTTTGCCCTATGGGATGCCACATTAGCATTTTTTTACTGTTTAGGGATTTAAAATAGGGTGATCAAAATATGAAAAACAAGAGAAAATTGGTAATTTTTATTCCAAAAAATCAGAAAATAACTTTCATTAAAACGCCTCTAATTAAAAGCCATTCCAGCAAAACCGATTTATTTCTTTAAATAACTCAAAAATTGACTTTTTTTTAAGCAAAATCAACATCTATGTTTAATTTTACCTAAATTTTAATTTTTTTAATGGCACATATTTTCTTGGCTTAATGACAAATTTGGCTACCAACGTTTACATATTTTGTCAAAACTAGAGGTGTGCATGGGCCGGGCCCAGATAAAATTTGAGGCCCATTTTTTAGGCCCGGCCTTGGCCCGAACCGAAATATGGGCCTAAAATTTTATCCAAGCCCGGCTCGAAATAAAATTATTATGCCCGAGCCCGGCCCATATTAATTTTTTAAACTTATTTCATTAAATAAAATTTTTTAAAATATAATAAATCATCAAATACATTTAAAACAAATATTAAAATAAGAAACAAATAAAAAATGATATTAAAACAATTCTTAAAACAATACACAAATTGAAAATATAATAAAAAGTCATTATATTAAAAATAAAAATAAAATGTAAATATGATTAAAAATAAAATATATATATTTAGTATATAATTCGGGCCATGCAGGGCTGGACTCAGGCCAAAAAAGTTTTGCCCGAGCCCAGCCCGTTTTCTAACCCTTGTTTTTTTGCCAAACCCATATTTCGGGCCTATATTATTACCCAAACCCTCTCATTTTTCGGGCAGGCCTTCGGGCCGGGCTGGGTAGCCCAGCCCATGCACACCTCTAGTCAAAATGGCTTTAATTGTATTTTTTGATTTTTTTTTTCAATATGCTTTTTCTAACAGATTTAATAAAAATACCCTTAAAAAAGTTAACAGGAATGATGTGGAATTTTATATGTAGAATATTTTTAATGAGATAACTCAATAAGATAATCACATGTGAAAAATAATAAAATAAATAAATAATACATTAAATTAAAAAAATAACTCTTAATTTAAAGAAAATAAGCGTAATTATCTAAAAAAATAAACTCAGTAGAAAAACTTCTCAGTAAACAAACGTATAAAAAATTGAAACCTTTTGAAAGAAAACAAATATTGAAACATTGAATTTATTCATTAAAGCTGTTAGAAAAAACAGATTGAAAAAAAGAACAAAGATTAATGACAAAAAAAGACTCAAAAATACAATTAAGATCATTTTGACAGAATAAACAAACATTAGTAGCCAAAATTTTCATTAAACCTATTTTCTTAATTCCCTACCTTTTATTTTTCTGGTCGTTAGCTTCATATAGCAAAGTCTAAAATCAGTTACATTGAAACGAATTTTCCAACATTCAAAAGTTCACACACCAAATTTATAAAATAAATAAATAAATATTTTTTCATTTTTTTTTCAACTGTACCAAAGTCAGCATTTATAAATTAAATTTTAATTTAGTATATAAAAAAATGGTTTGATTCAAATAACTTAATAGAAAAATGTCTCTTTATGTATTATTTAAAAAAATTAGACAATAATTAATAACGGCATTTTCTGACCACATTGGATTCAGAATGTCCCATTTACTTTTCAATTCATAATATAGCCGTAGGGAGTACGTGGGCCTTGTGTCCATCCCATTACGAGTAAATTACATTTAAAGTCACTAAATTATTAGTAAAATTATTTTTAAGTCTCTTAATTTTAAAAAGTTACAAAATAATTTTTAAATTATTCGAAAGATTTCATTTAAGTTATTAGGATGTTAAAATTGATGTTGTATGGCCTTCTCTATTCGTACCAATTGAATCAATCGAAAGTTTTATTTTCTCTTCTTTTCTACAATTCAGTTTTTTATTTTCATAAAATAACTTTGAGCATCACGAATTTATGAACCAAAATTCAAACAATTTTTAGGTATGTTCTACTCATCAATGCGTACTGATCATTGTTGCTTGGAGCTTGCTAACCAAATTCTTAAAAAAACTTAATAACTTAATGACTTAAATAAAAACTTTCGAATAATTTAATGACCATTTTATAACTTTTTGAAGTTAAGTGACTAAAACATAACGTTACTAATAGTTTAATGACTCTATGATATTAAATGAATGATTATTTTTTTTTACAACTTAATTCAAAATAAAGTATTTCATTTACAAAATTATAAAAAAAAATAATGTTAAATAATAAATGACACTGAAAAAAGTAAATGTTGATTTTGTGAAAATTTGACTTTAATTATTATTTTTAATAATACAAAGATTAAATTGTTTTAATTAAAAGGGACTGATTTGATAATGTACTTAAAATAGATGGACTTGCTAGGTACTTTCACCAAATTTCAATACTAATTGTTTTGATGTATGGTTGGAGATGTATGATATTGACTACTTCCTACCTGTCAATTTAATTTAATAATATTAAATGGTTCAATATTACATTAAATTATCATCATCTTTAACTGCAGTGAAATTTTAGATTTAATCCATTTTTCTAATTCGATATAATTTGGTGAATTTATTTTTATATTATTATTAAAATATTTAAATTGATAAAAATTAATTTAAAGTGGCTAATTTTTTTTAAAAATTAATTTCGGTTGTGATAGAAATGTACATGTTATATACATATAACAACATTTGAGATCCGAACCATATTTATTTTTTATTTTCAATTTAAAAAGAAAACATAATATAATAATATTAGTTAATGTTATTTAGACCATATATTTAAAAAAAAATCAAATGTAATTTCATTTATTCTCATTTAAAATTTAAATGATTTATTAAAAAAATATTTTAACTAAATTTATGAATTTTATTTCAAATTGGAATAAAATTAATTTCACTAATTTTTAAAACAAAATGTTATTATAGAAAACTAATTTGGTCAAAGAATATACTTTATACTTTAAGTTTATTTATATTATAAGTGAAAAACGGTTATAAATAGTAAAAATAAAGCATAAAAAATCGATTTTATAATAAAATTGACTATTATAATAATGTGTTGTTATAAAAATCGATAATTATAATTAAAAAAATAAAATTAAACTTTTAAGTGATATAAAAATTTATTATTTATCCAACGTTTTTTAATTAATTTGTAGTTCACTCTTCATTCTTTTAAATTATGTTAAATCTGTGGATATTAAATTTTAAATTTTTATATGAAAATAGTTAATTGAGTCTTAGCTCGATCAATATGAAAATTGTTATCAATGCAAGAAAATGTGAGTTTGAGTATGCTGTTGCGCATTATCTTTTAATTTATGAATTGATAAAATATTTTATGTAAAAAAATAGATATGATCATAACTTATAATAATATTATTTAAAAAAATTATTTATTTTAAATTTAAATGAGGATCTAATAAAAATAAATTCCAAATCCAGAAAATTAAATCTAACTTTTTTTGAAATTTGAAAAATGTAATAAATTATTTGGAAAAAAAATTCAACATAATGAATGATTTGAATTAAGCTTGAATTTTGTGGCTATGAGGAAACTGTGTTTTATTATGGTCCAAACATTTCGTTGACTTTTTAATTTTTTTCAATTTTTTTAAAGGGACTGACCAAATTCTATGTACGTGGCGTAATCATAGCCGACAATTTATCGGGGGATTTGACGGAAAGCAAATGCAACACGTGGAGGCCAAGGGTGAGGAGAGTACATGTGGAGATGTGTGGTTCAACGGACGTGAGATGATCCAGCTGTATCCTGGATAAACACGTAGCACATGAGTTCCTTGAACTCTCCAAATAAGCTTTTGTCTATTTTAAGACATTTCGGTTTCTTTTTGTTGTCGTTGTCGGTTTGTTTCGAGCGTTGGATATATCTTGTCTAAAAACTAAAAAGTCAACTTATTAACGTTATTTGTCAAAATAGTTTTTTGGCTAATGTAACTTTTGGCCCCTTAAGTTTTGCAACTAAGTCTATTTTGGTATTTCAACCTTTCTATCATATTAATCCTAACACTTTGATTACTTTAACAATTTGGATCTTAAATTTAGATTTTGTTAAAAGATGATAACATGATGTCATCACTTAAAACTTTAAATTTTTCAATAAAATTTTAAAAAATATTATACACAAAATCTAAAAAAACATAAAAAATTGTATAATATATTAACTTTAAGGTAATGACATGGTATATTATCAAAATACCGTAACATCACATTTTAACAGAATCTAAGTTAAGGATCAAATTGAAAAAAATGGCCATAGTTGCGTTCCATAAACTCATGAACAAGCATTGGTTTTTCTACGAGAAAAAAGAAGGAAAAAGATAAACAGATAAAAATAAGTCCATAAATAGAATTCATCAAAAATTGCATTTTAAAATTTCATATAATTTTTTAAGTTTAAATTATTTTTATATATTATTTTTAGATTTTTTAAAATTCTAGTATTTATTTATTTTATATGCCTTTTTAGAATCAAGATCAATTTGATAAAATGTGTAAATATTGAGGGTTAAATTAGTTTATTTTGTTAGAATTAGGACTAAATTAACAAAGTATGTAAATATTAAGGGCCAAATTTGTTATTATACCAATCAATATATTGTATAATGGATGGAAAATACTAGCTCAATTATTAATTATCCTTAATTGCTCATGTTTGAAATTGTTTAGAGAGACTAATTTACTCAAAATCGAAATTGAGAGAGACTAAAAAAGACTTTTTATCTAAATCTTATAACCAATTTTGCTTTATTTTAAAGTTTTATAGTGAAAAACAAATATAATCATACTCCTACGCCACAGATTGCGTATATGTCACGGGGCTAAATCTTATGCGGTCTGTAACATTAATGTGGTAATAGATCGGGATTGGGCTAAATCATGAAAAAGAATCGTTTTCTTTTTTTTTTTCACGTTACTAAATTATATAAAATTTTAATGAAGTTAGTTTAAAAATAATTTGTATATAATAACATTTTCATTTAATGTACTAATAATTATTAAAAAAAAAGTAAAATACTAAATTTAACTCACAACATTTATTCATTTTGTCACTTTGATATTAATTCATTTTTTTATCACTTCGATAGTCAACATTTCATGTTTAGTTTAAAATTTTATCTTGTGAGTGAAAGTTGCTTGAATTATTAAAATTTTTACGATGCAAATGTATCAAGTCAGATGATAGTCCATATGTGCTTCATTGCAGACATGATAAATTTTTTGAACTTTTATGGAGTATAAGTAAATTTCCACGTAAGCTTCTAAGCAATTGACTTTAAAATTTTAATTATCTAACTTATTTTTTTATTAAAAAACAGTCATTTAATTAAAATTTGTAAGTACGAGAACCAAAATGACTAAAAAAGAAATAGGATTAAAGTGATAAATAAATAAACTTTCTTTTAGGTGGAACTAAAGTATTTTTCGTAAATGTTTTATAGTCCATTAAAATTAATTTTTTTCAAAATTCATAATAACCTCTTTTAATAATATTATCTTTCAAGTTCGAATTTAAAATTTTCATTAAAAATGTAATATTTGTAGATGATATCAATAGTTGGAATGAGGAATAAACCAAGGCAGTATATTATTTTCAAAGTGGAATACTCCTAGAAAAATTATTTTCTTTCTTAAATTAAAAAAATTACAATTATCTCAAAAAAATTTAGAATTTAGAATTTAGAATTTAACTTTTATATTTTTTATTTTTAAATTCAGGTCCATTATTATTTTATTTTTTAGTTACATTACTAAATATATATATTTTTAAATGTTAAACTCAGAGGCGAAATCAGAAAAATTGTTTAGGGGGTCAAATGAAATTTTAATTTTTTATAGTCTATATTTTTATAATTTTTAAAAAATTAAATCAAAATTTTATAATTTTAGAGGAGTCAAAGTACAATTTTACCTTTTATTAATTTAAAATTTTAAAAAAATTTAAAAAACCTAAATAGTAATTTTTCATTTTAAAAGGGGCCAAGACCATGCGAATCCCTAGAATCGAATCTGGTTAAACTAATAAAATTAATAAAAAATTTTAATAAAATTAATAATTGGAGTTCAAATTTAAAATTTTGAAAAAAAGATCTAAAAATAAAAGTATATATACTAAAATTAAAAATTTAAAAATAGTTTATAAAAACTTACAATTATTTCTTTGAGAAATTGGCAAATGCCAACAAACGACAAAACTTAGGAAGAGACAGCAAAGCCCCCCAAAGCCATCTAAAAATAAATTGTAACCAGACAAAGTGACATCATCACTCAACCCCCCAAGCCCTAAAAAAAGGGGCCGACCTTTATAGTTTAACAAAATATAGTTTTTTTACAAACAAACCAGTAAAAAGGGTAAACACAAAAAAAAAAGCTGTACGCATTTAAGGAACCCCATTGCTTTCTGGGTGAACAATTAATGGACTAAAATATGATTATTTTCAGTCAAAGCCATACGCCGTTTATTTTTTCATAGCAAACTGCATTGAATTTTCTGACAGGAAAAAACGAAACACGAGCAAGGAAGAAGAAAAAGAACAAAGCATGAAAGAAGCTTAAGAGAAAGGGACAAAACACAGTGTCTTTTTTCTTTTTCCTAAACGCGGATTAGGTTCATGTTCTTATACAAAATCCCCTTCTCATTTTGTATATAAAAATGCTTTTTTTTAGGGGGGGTTGTGTTAAGAAAAAAAAAACAAATCTTTGATGTATTGTTTATGAACATCCTTTGAAGATTTAAATAACAACCCAAGGACTAGAATAAAGCTGAGAATCTTGGGTATTCATTAGATTTTAAAATTTTTCATTTGTTTTGTTGCAGATTCTTGAGTTTATCAACAATGGCATCAGCAGCTATATTCTCTTCTGTAAGGAGGAGAAGGTCGCCGTCTCTAGAGGCGTTCTTGGTTCCTGTTGACTTAACACAAGTGGCTCTTATCCAAACCTTGGCCGCCTTGTCGTCCGATCTTGTTTCTTGTTTTTCCGACCATGTTCTCTTCTTTCAACGGAGGAATTCTCGGTCTTTGGTCCGAAAGGTGGAAATTTTCCTTGTGGTTTTGATGTATTTGAGGGATTCAAGGTCTGGTTCCTCGTCGAACTTGTCTCCAACAGCCGTATTGTGCTTCAAGGAACTCTATTTATTGCTGTATAGGTCCAAGATACTACTTGATTATTGCTCTCAATCCGGTAAGTTATGGCTTTTGCTTCAAAGCCATTCAATTTCAGGCCATTTCCATGATTTGAGTCAAGAAATTTCTACCCTTTTGGATGTTTTCCCTATAAAAGATTTGAATTTGAGTGATGATATTGAGGAACAAGTTGAGCTTTTGCAGAAACAAGGTAGACAATGCAAATTGTATGTTGATAAAAATGATGAGGTTTTAAGGCTTAAATTCTTTTCATTTCTCGATGAATTTGAGAATGGGAGGATACCAAATCATGTGGAATTGAGGTTGTTTTTTGTGGAGAGACTGGGGATTAAAGATGTTGAAAGTTGTAGGTCTGAAATTGAGTTTTTGGAAGAACAGATTGTTAATCATGAAGGAGATATCGAACCTACAGCTTCTGTGCTTAATGGATTCATTGCGATTACTAGATATTGTCAGTTTTTGCTATTCGGTTTCGAGGAAGATGAGTTGCGGTTGTGTTTCGAGAATCCGAAGAAACCATGGAAAGGGTTGATTAGTCAGGAGATGGCGCATACGTTTTTGACTATCCCTAAGGACTTTTGTTGTCCTATATCGTTGGATTTGATGAAAGATCCCGTGATAGTTTCAACAGGGCAGACATATGATCGGAGTTCGATAGCTCGGTGGATGGAGGAAGGGCATTGTACTTGTCCAAAGACGGGGCAAATGCTTGATGATACTCGCATTGTTCCTAATCGAGCTTTGAGGAATTTGATCGTGCAGTGGTGTATTGCTCATGGTGTTCCGTATGATCCTACTGAGACCGGTGATTCATCTGCAGTGTCTTTTGCTGCGGCTTTGCCGATCAAAGCAGCGATTGAAGCCAATAGAGCAACAGCAGTGCTTCTTATTCAACAACTAGCAAATGGATCTGAAGGAGCTCAGACTGTAGCTGCTCGTGAAATTCGTTTGCTGGCTAAAACGGGGAAAGAAAACCGTGCTTTTATTGCAGAGGCTGGGGCGATACCGTACTTACAGAAGTTGCTGTCATCCTCGAACCCCATTGCTCAAGAGAATGCTGTTACTGCAATGCTGAATTTATCTATTTATGCTAAGAACAAAAGTCGAATTATGGACGAGGATGGTTGTCTAGGATCGATTGTTGAAGTCTTGAGACTCGGGCTCACGGTGGAGGCTAGGCAAAATGCTGCAGCAACATTGTTTAGCCTTTCCGCGGTTCACGAGTATAAGAAGAGGATAGCTGATCAGGGAGGAGCTGTTAAAGCCTTGGCAGAGTTGTTGAGAGTAGGGACACCTAGAGGGAAGAAGGATGCCGTGACCGCTTTGTTTAACCTAGCAACTCACGCAGACACTTGTTCGAGAATGATAGAGGCCGGAGCTGTTACAGCCCTCGTAGGAGCTTTAGGAAACGAAGGGGTGGCGGAGGAAGCAGCAGGTGCATTAGCCTTAATTGTCAGGCAGCCAATTGGGGCTGAAGCTGTAGGAAAGGAAGAAAAGGCGGTCTCAGGACTAATAGCAATGATGCGATGCGGAACACCAAGAGGGAAAGAGAATGCCGTCGCAGCATTACTCGAGTTTTGCCGCACCGGTGGAGCTGCTGCAACCAGAAGAGTGCTCAAGGCCCCTGCAATGGCTAGTTTACTCCAGACACTATTGTTTACCGGTACAAAACGAGCAAGAAGAAAGGCCGCATCACTTGCTAGAGTGTTTCAGAAGTGCGAGAACGCCACTTCACGTTTCGGAGGATCGGGTGTTGGATATCCATTCGCAAGCAACTCAACTATGAACGACGTGTCGGTGGTACCCATGTCCATTTCAGTGTTGTAATGGCATTGCCTCCTTTTTTGTTGGCAAATATAAAATTACAAATTCTTTCATTGAAAAAAAAAAAAAAGTTTATACAACTACTGTTCATTCAGCTTGATTTTCATATATGTAATTCCAATAAATTAGAATCACAATGTTACAATAATACTGAAAAAAGAAAGAATACTGTTTACAAGTTCATCACTTTAAGCCACCTGCAATTTACAATATTTTTCTTGTTCTAATGGTAATTATGATATAAAGGTGGGCAGCCATGGCCTTGCTCCATTACATTCTTATTGCTTATACATGTCATCACACATCATTACACAGTTTTGCCATTTGATTTGCTAATGGGTCATTAAGTAGGATTTAGCAACTTGCCAACTTACTTAGAACACCATTGGTGTATCTCCTTAAAAAAAAAAATTTATGGCATTGTATCTGCACCTGGATTTAACCCGACCCATGGACTCAAATATTCTAAGTTGGAATTAATTGCTGGCTATGAACTACTCATTATACACATTAGAAGAAAGCTTTGAAAAGCAAACATAAACCACAAACCACAATCCACACTTATCTTCTTCCTAATAATAATTGCATTAAGATGGGGGGGGGGTATGGGACATATACTTATTGATGAATGTAGGGACTTTTCTTTTCACCACATCGAAAAGAAATATATTTGGGTTTTTGTTAATAAAAACTTCTAGATGACAGGAGCAATGCATTAAATTTATGAACCATAAATATGATATGTTTATTGGTTCATATAATTATCAGTTATTGTGAATTTTTATCAGTATATGACCGCAATATGGCAGCCAGTAATAAAGGACAAAGTTTGAATGTTCGTGTTCCTTCCAATGTCTGAGCATTTGCATGCTACAGGATGGGAATGGAAATTGTCTGTTTTTAATAGAAAAAGAAAGGTTAAATTTTACTATTAGGTCCCTGTACTTCATAAAAGTTGTGGATTTATGTCTTTATTCTTTAATTCGATCAATTTTAGTTCCTATATTTGTTGAAATTCGAAACTTTAGTCCTTATCCAGTTAGTAGCAGTTAAATCCGTTTGGTTAATTCAATTAAAATTTACAAGTCTTGTACTATGCATATAGTTGTAGATTTAGTCCATATTCTCCAATTAGACTATTCAAAATCTTATCCTTTTTGAATTTTGAACTTTCAATATTGACACAAATGACAGTTATCAATCTGTTAACTTGATTAACAATTTGCCGCATCATATTTTAGAAATAGCGGAACCTAACATAATGGGCCTAATAAATTATTATTCGGTGAAGATTGAAAATTTAAAATTTGAAGAGTATATAGCTTAAAAATGACCAAATTAAAGTAGAGAGACTAAATCCACACTTTTGTAAAGTACAGGGACTGATAGTAAATTTAACCAAAAGGAAAAGTGCTTTGAAGACTACTTTTTTCTTCTATTGAGTGACGTAAAGAGCCCACAGATTGCAATCGATCTCAGGCTGATATGGTATGAAAACGGGGACCAAATTGGTCATTGCAAGTCATTGTGTTATTTTATTAGATGATCAAGTAAATATTTTATTATTATCTAATCAAGTCATCCATTGTCGTCCAGTGGTTAGGATATCTGGCTTTCACCCAGGAGACCCGGGTTCAATTCCCGGCAATGGAAATATATTTTTTTATATTATTTTGCCCTATTTTTTATTTTTTATCATCCATGGGCCACAGCCCGATACCAAAAAGAATTTCAAAAATTGGCCCGTTTTGAGTTATTTTTATAATTAAAATTAACTTTTAAATATTTTTAACTATTTAAATCAAATTCAAGTCGGACCGAGACAAAAAAGTTCTTATCCAAGCCTAGTTCAAGTTGGGTTGAGCCATGACTGCTCTAGTGACATCCTTCGGCTCAGGTGAGCCTCTTCGCAAGAGGTAGACAAAGTAAGTCGTCCCTACAGGAGCCCGGCACTGCCAAGAAAGATGGAAGAGGAGAGGGTGACAGCTGATTGCCAGCGGCCAAGCAAAGAAGATCCAGGGTACATTCAGAGAGTTTCTTTTTAGTTGCTTTCATATATTTAATCTTTACCTAGAAGTTACTTGAGTTGCAAGCATAAAAATACAAGAAAATCGAACTTTTTACTTAAGACACCTAAGTCCATACCATCATAAGCTACATCCTTCAAGACATTTTTTCCTAAACCCTCAGCCATACACCCTTCTACTGCAACACAGCACTTAATTCTACTTTTCCAGCAAAATGGATTGATTTTTTCAGTAATTTCACAACTACGTAACAACACCGTCTACTTCAATCAGGTACATCTGCATTTCCCAACTCGACATAAACACAGCATGTTGTTAATCACCTGTCGGAATACATTTTCAAGACGTTAATGAAGCATGCCTATTGCAACCTTTAGCAGACTCTCACATGATGCAGGCAACAATATAATCATCAAATATGCCATGAAAGACAGTAACATGACAACTTTGCAGATACATTAAAATCAGTTATTCTAAAAAAATATGTGAATCTGAACTATATTGAAGCAGTAAAAAAAACAGCCATGTATACAGCACCTAAAAATAAAATGAACAAGTGAATATTAATGACATGCTTTAGTTATCAAACCAATCATACCTAAACTTAAATACATCTGAAATACTGAGGCACCAAAAGGTGTAAAAAGAATAGTCAACCGATATCACGTTCTCTCTGCAGGAGTAAGATGCCCCATCTGTTCTGCAAGGTTATTTACATTCTTCGTGTTCCACCAAAATTTGCCATGATCACCGGGTTTGCTTTCGTTCTTACTAGCATCGGAATCTTTTCTTTCTGACTGAACTTCCTGTGTATCGGTTGAACCGGGATTTTCAGTCAAAAATTGTTCCCAAAATATATCATTAACCCCAGTTGTTGCAGGTGCAGTAGTTCCTGCAGCTTGTTCCTTTGCTGTAATAGGCTCAGAAACAACAACGAGAGCAGGCTCAGAGTTCATGTCAATCCCAGGGGATTTAAGTCGAGCATCGATATTAAGCTGTATGCAAGATATTGCTGGGGTTTCTGCACAGCTTGTTGATTCATCCAATTCAAGGTTTGACTCATGTTGAATGTTGGTTTGACCAAAATCGTGTACCGCATTCTCCCAAAACACCATGGATGACTCTAATTGTTCAAATGGCTCCACATTAGACAATGATGTACTATCTACATTTTCTCTAGCAATTAGGGAATTGCCTGTCTGACTATCTTCAATCCCGGCTTCATCATATAAGTAAGCAATTCTAGTCAACCTTCTCTTTCTGTCGTTAGTCTCCAATTGTGGTGTCAGATTTATGGCAACTCCTGGTTTCTGCAAGACACGAGCCACAGAAGACATCATAATTTGTTGCCGCCGTTCCATATTTTGTAAACGCTCCCTCAAAAGCCGCATTTGCAACTGAAATCCTTGACGCTCCTGTTCATGCCTCTTTAACTCTAAAGCAAGCAACTCTTTTTCATTCTTAAGTCTCTCGATCTCATCTCTTAAATTCTGTCTCTCCGATTCCGTTAATGAAGATGCTCCTTGACCTAAGTGACTCTGCATGGAATGACTATGAACCGGTTTGCGTCTATGTATGTTTTTCAGAAGATGAGGCTGACCTCTTATAAAATCATCATTCGCAAATTCCCACTGCTCTGGATCAATTTTCCTGAAACCCTGCAAATTATGGAAATAATTTAATTCAAGCTATAAAAAATAAAAAAATAAAAAAAATGTGATCAAGCGATAAATGTCGGAAGGAGACAAAGGAACAAGTGGCTCACATATGTATTAAGCTGTCTGATAAAGCTAGAAAAGTTATTGTGCTTGAAGAATCTCGGAAGTAAATCTCTTGCAAACTCAGGCGGATTCCATACAACGAAACTCTTATCACTTGCACTCCAGGACACGATAGAATCTGTGGAAGGATCATCCACCATCTCATACGTCTTCGCAAGGAAAGGAGGGAGCGAATTTGAGCTGCCCTGAGCATCATCCATACCCAAATTCCACTGTATCTAACCTCAAACACCCTATGTTTGGTTCCCCAACAGTCAAATGTCAACCAACTTCAACAATTTCCTCATAAATCTCAGAACTTAGAAACTAACATCCTCACTCCAACCATCAATCTCGCCCTTATACCGTATGCGGCCGACCGGAGTTTGTCATCCCTTATTAATCAGGATCCATAATTAGTCAAAAGGCTCTAATTCATGATTTGAATCAAAGATCAAACCCTTAATAGCAGTAGCATCAAACACTGAATGTATAAAATAAGCAACAGCTTTGTTGACCACTTAATACCCCAAAATCACAAACCCAGATCAATAAAAGAAAACCGTTTAATCCTGTACAAAACCCAGTCAAATATCTAAGCTGTTTCAATGTAATCAGCTAAAAATTTAAATAAAAAAAACCCTAATCCAAACCCCTAAATTCTCCAAAATTCAATCAAATAAAACAACTTTGTCCTTCAATCACAAAACTACATATCATTCAAGTTCAGCTTCAAATTTGAAAACAAAACAGAGGTTTCTGTATTCAATAAAAGCAAAATCAAAATGAAAAAACTCATCAGAAAAGAAACTCTCTGATTCTATTATTAGCTGGAAAACCATCGAATATTCAACAAGCCGTTAAACAATCCTACTAGAGCCACAATCACAACTTTTTTTTCTCATTTTTCTTACAAAAGATGAAAAGAAAAGAAAAAAATTACAATAGAAACAACTTGAAGCAAAAGCAACAAGAAAGAATTAATAATTAGGTTTTGATGAATGAGTCACGAGCGTTAGTTGAGTTTGTTGTTACCTGAGACAGACTATAGGCCAAAAAAAAAAAAAAAAAAAAAAAAAAAGCGAAGTTGCAGTGAAGATGATGATGATGACCCAGAATTCGAAAACCACAAACAAACAATTCCAAAAAAAAAAAAAAAACGAATCGTTTTAGAAATCTGAGGGTTTTTTTTTCTTTTCCCGAGAATATTTGGAGATTCTCGTTTTCTCGTTCCTTGAACCTAGCTATGCTAATTTGTAAGAAAATTTTATTAAATATTAATAATATTAGCTCAAATAGTAAAATTGTCGTTGAAATTTTAAAAAAATGGGCATTATTGCTTTAGAACTTGACGTGAACTAGTGAAATTCGCTTTATATATATATATTTTTTTATTTTTTATTTTTTTTTGAGAATAAACAAATATGAAGAAAAAAAAAATTTACGCTGGAAAAATATAAATAAAATAATAGGGTTGATATGGAAATCTCTAAAAATATATTAGAAAATTGAGGGATTTGATTCTTGAATTAGAGTGTTTGGATTTTAAGCAATTTTATTCTCCATTTACCTTAGGATAGTAATAATTGGGAGGGCTTGTCTTCTTGCTTAGTACTTTTCATTTATTAATTCATTTTCATAAAGAGAATATTTTATTTTCTATCAACATGAAAAATGTTATAAATATTTTATTAATCTATTGAAGATAAAAAGTTTGATATATTTTACGATTTTAATATCCATTAAGAAAAACATAAAATTTATTGTCAGCGGACTGATTTGAAGTTGCGTCTCGTGTTTTCATTGATGACTTGCTCGACTACTCTAAATTTTACCATCTGCAAACAATGCAAAACTTTATCTGTTCAGATGAATCGTTTCCTTTCCTGATCACACCATACCCGATATGTCTCTAAATATGAATATCTATCTTATTTGATTTTGAAAAGGTTAAAACATCGTAAGTCTGTACAGATAAAATTAAATTTTTAAGTCTCTTGAGAAAATTTGGAGTAATTTAATCCATTAATTTCAAAAGAACAATTAACCATGACGAAATTACTCTCTTTTTAAGAAAAATTAATATACTTAATATCGAAATTGAGAGAAAGAATAAAGCATGATAATATTCCCATTGCTCCGTGATTGGTTGTTGAAACGCGAGGAGTGGGCCACGTAACATTTGGTTGACTTTAGGCAAGAGAGTTGGCCCACTAAATCATTTGGAAAGTGGGCCCTACTTTTAGGAAACTATAAATGGGCACTACAAAGTCAACGCTGAGTAAATGGCCCATATGAATCTTTCTTGGGTTCGTCGCTGAATTCATTTCATTGGCCCAAACTATGGCTTAAGTTTAATGCTTCATTAGTTTTATAATTTGAGTCAAATATTAGAGTGCAATTATTTTGTAAGTCAAGTTTATGGTTTTTATTTTAAATTTTGGATAATTTTAAAAATATTAAAATCTTATAATTTATCAATTTAAAATATCAATCATCGTAATTATATTGTTTGGATAAATAATTATTAGAATTTCATAAGTTAAAAAATAATTATCAAAGATATTAATAATAAAAAATATAAAAATATGCAAGATATATATTTTGTTTGTAAAAAACTATAAATAGTTTTAATAATTTAAGATCTTAAATTATATATTAAATTTTGAGTAAATATATATATATATATTAAAATCAAATAAATTTGACTTTTTTATATTTAATTTTTTTATTCTATAGTAGGAACATGTACATTAAATAATTGGGTAAATTACTAAAATGGTCACTTTTTTTTATCTCATGTTACGTTAACATTTTAGTCACTAAATCATTAATTTCCATTAACAGCAATTAACGATGTAACAGTAAACTGATGTGGCACATTAAATCATCATTTTAAACAAAAATTTTAAATTAAATTATACAATTGGTTCACATATTTTTTTGTTTTGAGTAATTCAATTTTTTTTCCTTTTATGTTTTTTAACTTTCGTTTTTCTTTTTTTCATTTTCTTTTACTTCTCCCTCTGTTTTTCTCCTTTCTCCAACTCTTTTAACGTAGTTTGTTTATGTTTCCTGTTTGTTAAAACTAAAAGGGAAGAAAATAAAAAATAAAAAAATAAACTGTTCAAAAAAAAGTATAGGGACTAGTTTTAACAAATGGAAAACATAGAAAAACTACATTAAAAGATATTGAGAAGAGAGGAAAAAAAAGGAGCAGCAGGAGAGAATAAAAAGAAAAAGAAAAAAAAGTTAAAAGAACATAAAAGAAAAAAATTAAATTGCTCAAAACGAAAAAATACGAGGACCAATTGTATATAATTTAAACTAAAATTTTTGTTTGAAATGATAATTTAACGTGCCACATCAGCTTATCGTTATACCGTTAACTAATGACTTAGTGACTAAAATGTTACAATATGTTAATATAAACGAATAAAACATAACATTTTAAACATAAATGATTAAAAAAGAAAATGAAATAAATAAAAGAGACTATTTTAATAGTTAACTTTAAAACAAAATTATGATAAATTTTAGAAAACCATGAATTTAAAAGGAAAAAGATTTTTTACAACTAAAATCAAGTGATTTGGGATAAACCCATGATGTAAATTTGAGATGAATGGAAATTAAATTCTTAAAAGTAAAAATATAAATATAAAAAAAATATAAAGAGGACATTTATCTAAATCGAATCAATTAAATCAGGATATTAATTTAAATAAAGACTTTAAACCGATTAAACCATAAACATTTTTAATTTTTAAATAATTTTTAATAATATATTTATTCGAACTATGGCATGATCGGTGGTTGTTCTGAAAAGCTTGATAAAGATTTGAAACAAATTGTAAGCAAAAGAAAAACAGGGATGCCAAGTGGGTGGCGGGCATATCGGGCATCACCTGACCCCACCATTGTAACGGATAATATGATTGAGATGGACCCCACCACATTTCAACCACCACCGTGAGAACCCAAAAAAAGAAAAATGTACACTCTCTTATCTCATTCTCTCCCGTAATGGGTGCCTTGCGAAACGGAAAATTAATCATAAAAAATTGCTCCAAAAGGGAAAGTGGGGGTGGCGGACTCAACGGTACTACTTTCAACTCCATTTATATACCCTCTTTGGAATCCGCCCCAACATACATTTTATTTTTAAAAATTGTTATTGGATTTGTATTTTAAATACAGTTTTATCTTTAAATTTGCTTTTTAAGATGGTATTTGTTGAGGGTTATTTTATGGTGAGAAATTTATGAAGTGTTATTTATTAAAAATTAATATATTCCTTTAACAGGTTTGATATTAAATTTAAAATGTTAATGTTTGATATTATTTTTGAATTTTATCTTTTGATTTTATTAAGAGTCACGGGATTCATAAAGTGAAAATAATTTAATTTACTCCTGATATAATTTTGGATTATTTTCTGAACCAATAAGTTTACTCCCATTTGTCTCTCAATACTACTACTATTAGCCGAAATAGAAGAACAATCCAAAGCAAAAAAATGCCAAAATAAACGAGGGAAGATTGTCCCACATTTTATTATCTGTATAAGATAAAAAGGACTCGAGTTAATTTAATTTTTAGTTTAAGTTAATAGTCAGTATAAATATATTCAACATAAATAAATTAAACAATTACTATTCCGGGAAAGAATTATTATCTTAGAAGTAAATTCGTCTTGATCGGTGTAACTGTGCAGTGAATGTTACCTTCAATGTTAACACACAATTTCAATATTTATACACCAAAAAAAAAAGTGGAACACAATTGGTATTACTCTTCTCAAAAGTATAAAAAAAGTAGACTGAAAACTTGGTTGAAAATTTAACCAGAAATTTTTTTTGAACAGAAAACAGACGAGTTAAAAAAGACAAAGAAAAATTGTTATTCGCTTATTGTTGTGAAAAAATGAGAAGAATGACTTGTTAGTTATCATGTTTTCTAAATGGGTAAAATGGTAAAATAGCAATATCAATTTTTGAAAATTGAGGATTTTCTTTAACCGAAAATATTTTGTAATAACCACAAGATTTTCTACAACTAAAAATATATATTGAAAAACAAACAAAAATATTTTTGAAATAGAACACGAACCAAGCCAAGAGGCAACGACATATGTGTTGAGCCTTTTAACCCAATTTTACTCCATAAAAATAAGAGGCAACACTATATTTAAATCTCGTTAAAAACGTTTTCTCAATTATCTACATTACATTACCAACAAAATCAAATTAAGTTGTAATATGAATCATTATACTCCTACTTGTATTATAATTATTTCTTTTGCTCTACAAGCATTTAGATTTTAGACCACTTCCATTAAACAACCTTGTACATCGTTAACAAAAATTCTATATTAAAAAAATAATAACATTTATCCATTCAAATGCTCGAAAAAATCCGTTGAAATATATTTAAAATAAAAAAAATTATAAATGTAATCTCTTTGCTTATAAAAAATATAGTTAAACAGTAACAAAGAAACTATCTCGCTACATAATATTAAGAAGCATAAGAGGGACAGAGAATCAACATACACAAACACGTACTACCAAATGTTTGCATGAAATCCGACTTAATGAATGGTGAAAGTGTTCCCCACCTTAAGTGTGACTTAGATTTGAATTGCGCTAATTATTTTTGTCATTTAGATTTTACTTTGTTATTATAATTTACAAAAAAAATAATTTAATAATTATGAGAAATTTAATAACATAATGCATCAATAATCGATGTAATTTAATCATAATAGTTCAAACAAAAAATATAAATTGAGATTTTTTTTTTTTACTTAAAAACCCTCTTTAAAGTAAATGATAAAAACAATGTGATTTTGAAAATCTATTAAAAAAATTTACTATAATCAAAGTTTTTCTACAAAATCATAACTAAATCAGTATACAATTCAGACATCACTATTATCAAATAATCTCAAATAAATTTTAAGAGAAAAATTAAAAATATTGTCAAAAAAGACTGACTTTAAAAACCAAAAACCTGAAACGACAGTATTCCAAACTAAAATGGGACTATACACACTAGAGATTTTTTAGTCTACTAGCTACTGTAATCAGCTCCAACGGATATCAAACGGAGCTCGGATGGAAGAAAATACCAAGACTCATCTATGTAAATAAACTGTGTTCTCCTTTTTATTCTTTAGTTTGCAGCACACAAGCTCCTCTTTTTCACCACCCCACAACTATATATATGTAGGGTACACATAGAAGTGGGCTCCACGTAGTGGGACCACCCACTGCCCAACACTGACAAATGTGACGGTCAGTCAACTCAGCCAGTCCTTCGCATGCTACAGGGCCCCACCGCATATAGTCCCTAATGCCCAACCGATGCATTAGCTACTAGACGATCCCAATTATTCACTTTCTTTTCTTCTTTTTCTGAAAGGATTTTTCACTTTCTTTTAATAATAAGAAAATTGAAGACACTAATTTTTTTTGTCCAAAATTAATTTAATGGATAAAATCGTACAATTGAGAGAAAAAATATTAATAAATACTTATAGATTATGAATGATAAGTTTTACCAACACAATAAAGGCTTTAGCCTCAACATCAATAGAACATTATAACACATTAATATTTGGCTTTTTCACAATTCAAACATGATATATCTAAAGTGATTGCAATTATTTAATACAATAAAAAAATTAGCCCTAAATGGTCCAAAGCGATAAGCCAAAATGGACAAAAGAGCCAAGCATTCACCACATTAGAGAGAACGACAACAAACTGTCACTACAATCACTTGTAAAACTAAGGTTACATGTATAAGCAAGACTAAAAAATATGTTACAAAAGCAGATAAAAACTTCAAAAACTGAAAATTTATTAAACAATGGAAAAACAAACAAAAAACATATAAAATTTAAGACAACATGAGTTCAAATTGACTAGTGAAATCATTTATTATTATGAAATACTATCAAAATAGAAACAAATTAAGAAACTGACGAAGAGCCACCCACTTTCTAAGAAAAATTACTAGTGGTCGGTGGAGTTTTAGTGAACGACAAACTTTGTCATTTGTCCCTCACAACTTTTGAAGACAACAAAAATACCCACAAAATAGATTTGTAAACTAAAAAGAGATAAAACATGTGGAGTGAATGAGAAGAAGAAAGAAATAAATGGTTGGCGAGAGGGAGAAAAAAGCGAGTGATGCTAGCCCGAAGGCTAGCATCGCTGTTAGGCAAAACAAAATATAAGCAAATGGCTTGGGGAAAAAAGAGTTAATATCTATATTTTTAAAACCAAATTGATGGTCGAATTGATCAAATTATCAATTTTTAATTTAACCAATTTATCTAATTTAATTAAACAAAATAATTTAAAATAAAAGTATTAAAAAAAACAAATTCAATCGATTTAAAATTAATGGATTCAACATTATATAACTTGATTTTGAAAACAATGATTACAATACACTTACATGTTGGTGAATAAATTTATGTATAAAACGTATTTATAAAAAAATGATATATTTATATATATATATATAAAGCTTTCAGTTAAAATAGTAAATTTGGGTTATTAAAAAAATAGTAAATTTGATACATCGAAACTTATACTATTTTAAGTTCAAAATTTATATTGTGTATTCTTAACAAATTTATATAAAAAGATAAAAAAAAAGCATAAATATTATCATTATAATTGTAATCTATTTTTTGTATAGAGGTTGCTCACCTCGTCACTTAATTATGAGTTGGGGATTTGAACCCTACTCATAACAATGAAGCATATTTCATGGTCAGTCGTTTATCTCTTTAGAGAGTATCTACGACGTAGGAATCAGTCACTATTACCAACAGTGGACATCCTAATTTCGACCATCATTGTAATATCTTATTTTGTAGAAATAATAGCTTTTTGATAATTTGATGATCAAGTTAGAACTCAATTGATTGGTGATACAATTTCAATCAAACACATAAATAATAAGTAAATATTCATTAAAATTTCCTTTTTTATACTATATTTATTTTGAATCATAATATTTACATTTCAATTTGTTACAATTTGATTTGTTTATTATTGTTAATTTTTAATTAAGGTATTTATTTCTAAATTGGTATAGCTCGTACTTGTTAAAATTCTATGTTTTGGTAGTAAATTGAAATAATATAATGTTTAGAAGTACTTATAATTCCTTCTCAACTCATAAATAGGAGGATAATGTGCTTCGGCGCACTCAAATCTACATTCTCTTGCATTGACAATAATACACATGCTAATTAAACTAAAACTCAATCGGTAAAGACATTAATTTTAAATATAAAATACCAACACAGTTAGAAATTTTAGTTAGTTAGTAAATGGTGGATGATAAATAACTTTCGTTAATTTTAAAATGTTTTCCTTAGTAAAGATTTATATTTTATGTACTTATATAATAAATAAAATTAAATTGACACTCTAGAAATAAATTTTATATATTTACTTGTAACTTAAATGTATATTAATAAGGTATAATGATTGATTTAGTTTTCTAATTTAAAATATATATTTTTTAGTTTTTTATTTAATTTTTTTATCTATTTAGTCTTTATGCTTGTATTGTTTGTTTAATCACTCCAAAATGGATGAAAAAAATTTTAAGTTTAAAATAAATCAGTTAATTGCTTACATGGCATACACATAGATGCCACGTCTGCAAAGTTGATAGATGTTAATCTTTTCATTCATATTAGGGTGATTTGATAAAAATGTAAGTTTAATGATTAAAAGAGGCGAAAAATTAAATGGTTAGCTTTTTTTTGTTGTTGTTGTAAAGTTAGAGGGATCCACTTACATCGGAGTAAAACTTAAGTTTGACGTTCATGGAGATCATGCATGTTAAGTTTGGTATAAATTAAAATTTGGTAACTATTCATTTTATGTAAAAAAATGCAATACTTAAATATATATTAGTATAGACAATATTTTAAATCGATATGATAGAGATATTAGATTGCTTAAAAAATTTACATGCACAATTAGTACAAATATATTGATAAATTGAATGATTGAATTATAGAAATATTAATTGTATAAAAAATTACAAATGAATGTAAACCCAGTTAAATTTTACACCGATGTACCTTCACTAACAATATAATTTACCAAATAAAAAAACACATTACTATTACTTTTATTTGTGAGTAGATAAAACTTATTATTTTATAATTTTTTTATGTGATGGGCAAGTTTTTAGGGCTTCAACATGAGATTAAATGTTAATTGACATCTTATCACTAGTTGGTTGGCATAGTACTTATATATTTTTAATTTGTGCTGAACTTATTAATTTAATGAATTAATTAGACATCGGTTTAATTAAAGAAGATAAAAAATATTATGATAATATTTATATTTCAATAATTTTATTATTTATATTAAATAACTTGAAATACAACTTTTAAATAGATATTAAGATGAATGAGTGGTTAAGAGATTGATTTAAAACTCAATCATTAGTGTCGATTATATATAATTTTAGGGGTGAAGTTATGATATTTTTTGGAAGTTGAGGGTTAACTTGTATATGTTTTTATAGTTTTTAAAAGGATTAAATTAAAATTGTATCATTTTTTAGAGGGTCAAACTATAATTTTGCTATGTATTTGTAATACCCCTAACCCGTATCTATTACCGAAACGAGGTTACGAGGCATTACTGAACTTATACACTAGCATTCGTATAAAACCAAATAAAAAAATTTGCATTCTAGATTAAAACTTTTCAAATTTTATGATAAAGTCCCTAATATGGGCCTACGGGGCCTAATACATGCTTTGGAAATTATTCAGGACTAAACTGGCAACTTTAGAAATTTTACCTTGAAAATAGGGGCACATACCCGTGTGGCTTGGGACATGGCCGTATGGCCAGCCCGTGGGGATCCCATGGCCGTGTGGCCAGCCCGTGTAGAATTCTGACTTGCAATTTCTTAAGTATCAAAGGGGCACATGGCCTAGGCACACGCCCATGTGGTTAGGCCGTGTGGTAAACTAATATTTCACCATTTTTAAGCCATTTTCACACGATTTTGACACACGACCATGCTTGAAACCCGTGTCCCTCACACGACCAAGACACACGGCCGTGTCTTTTGCCTGTGTACTATCTTGACTCTATATTTAAGGATGCAGGGGACACACAGTCATTTCACACGCCGGTGGACTCTCCGTGTGTCACATACGGCCTAGACACACGCCCGTGTGTCTAACCATGTGGACGAAAATAGGCCATTTTAGGCCACTTTTCTCACCCCAAATTTAACCATTTTCCTGCATAAAAACTTACATACATATACCAGCCAATTTAACCAATTTCCATCGTTCAATCTAACATTTCCAACTCTTAACCATACCTTGAAGCTTACCTTTACATTGGTTTGTAAATCATGTTTTAAGGAAGGTGATTTGTATCTTGTTGAACATGAACATACCACGTTACTTCAAAATACATATTACTAGCCATTCCAATGGCTAGGTTGTAAACAAATATGTTATTTCATCATTTGGCCTCATTAGCCTGTACATGCCATTATATCAAAATGAGTTTATCGTTTATATCAAAATTAAAGAGTTGATAGTGTGATGATAGCTCCTGTAATGGCCTAAATTCAAGGTTATCGGAACAGTGGTTTCGTAACCACAAATCTGATCTAAAGAGAAATTTATTTCAATATTTTTGCATGAATATTTATATGATAGAAAAATCGTATGAAAATATTGATAAAAAAATTTTATCGATTTAGTGGTTAGTTAGAAAAAGAAATTATTGAAGAAATTAGGTAAAAATAAGTTATCGAGACATCTATCTTGTAAAACCGAGTCAAAAATAATTTTATAAATATTTATGAAATGTTAGTAATGTGGGATTAAAATTTCGTTAGGAAATTTTAATGTTTGGATAGTTAATTAAATGAAAAGGACTAAATTGTAAAAGGTGTAAAAGTGGGTAGGATGATTAAATAGCTTAAGTGTCTAATGAGAGAGGAGTTAAAAGGGAAATATACCCAAAATTTATTTGGGCTGGACGGCAAGGGCATGGAAACAGCAGAAAAATTGATGAATTAAGGGCAAAATTAGAATATTGCAAAATTAACTAAATAAAGCTAGGACTAAATAGGAAATATCTAGATTTCTCTTCATTTCTCTTCAATTCCAGCAGCTAAAAACACCATAGGAGGGTTCTATAAGCTGGTATTCCATAATTTTTGCACCAAGTGAGTTAACCCTTGCCTTTTTCTTGTAATTTTTGTGTTTCTAAGACTTTTACAACTAGGTCCTACTATTAAATTCATTAGTTTTTGATTTCATGGATGAAATTGAAAGTCACTATGGTTGAGTTATGTAAGTTTATGATGAAATAGAATGAAATTAAAGCTTTAAATTGTTTATGAGATGATTTTATTAGGTAATTTCAATGGAAATTGATTTTTAGGACCTAATTGTGAAAATTTTTGGAATTAAAGTATATTTCTGAAATTCTGATTTCTAAAAGTTGTAAACTAGTTTAAGGTGATATAATAAAGTGTTAATTAGGAAAAATAAGCTCAATTGAGAGGCTAATTGCGTAGGGACGAAATTATCATTTATTAAAAGTATAGGGGAAAAATAGTAATAAACAGCTTGCACTAAAACAGTTTGGACAGTAGCAGTAGACTAACTTTGAAAAATCACCATAAATTGTAGAAATCGAATTAGAAGATGAAAAAAAAATGGAATTAAAGCTTATTGAGTCTAGTTTCTCATAGAAGAAATAGTGCAAGCAATGGATTTGTAAATTTTGAGATATAATGAATTTTGTGAGACAAGGTCAGAATGAATTCGGGTTCCCCTGTTCTGACTTTGAAAAATCATAAAAAAATGAAGAAAAATAATTATGGGTTTAAATTTATATGTATAGAATCCTGAATGAGTCTAGTTTTAATAAAAAAAAACTAGAACATCACTGGAATTCTGTACAATGAGATAATTAATTTTTAGTAAAGAAGAGTCAGAACTGTCAGACAGCAGAACAGGGGTGACTTTAAAGAATAAACTGTACTTATTGGCTAAACCAAAAATTCTGAAAATTTTAGATATATGAGTCTAGTTTCAGGGAAAATTAACGGATCTTAATTTGGAGTTCCGTAGCTCAAGTTATAAATAATTTAGTGACTATGACTCAAGTAGACAGCTTTGAATGAACTATAAATAATAGTTGAATTATAGAGAATGTTGCATATGAACATGAAATGTATTAAATTGATAATTAAATTTATTTATTTAGATCCGGAAGATTCAAATACGAAGCTAGATCGACGAAAGGAAAAAGTTCGGGATTAGTAGATTTTTATTGTTTACAAACAAGTATCAAGGTAAGTTCATGTAACTTGAATTATATTCTTAAATACTTGAAATGTATGTTATTGATGTGAATATGATTTGAATGTTCATTGTATGAAAATTGATGAAACATTGATATATTTGATAAAAGGAAAGAAATCCGGTTGAATGGAAGGAAAATTCAATGGATCTCTCGAAAAGGAATTGACGGTAAAAAGGATCTAGCCCGGACGAGTGATCCTATCCTGATATAGCCCTCCCGAAGAATATGTGGAAAATGGATTTAGACCGGACGGGTAATCCGAATTAGGGTCTGAATTTAGCCTGGACGGGTAATTCAGATCCAAGCTCATTAGAGTAATTGTCGTTGTAGGGGATTTAGCCTCGGGTGGTAATCCCGACAATACTCTATGAGTTTATATTGCGTGTGATTTAGCTCGGTGGTAATCCCATTGCAAGGTTGAGGGTCATGAGTGTGCTCTCTGAAATGAAAATGTGCGCACATGAAATGAATTGACGGACCCGGATTTGTACACTAAAAGTGTACCTCTGAAAAATCCATCGAAATTCTGAGTAATTCAACTGGATAAATATGGAAAAATAACAAGGGGATGGAAATCATAGTAATAATGAGCTCATCAATCATGATATATATTATTGATACATGGAAATTATTGTACTAACTTGAATGTTGAGTTTGTGCATGTTAGGGTAATGATGCATTGAATGGATATATGTAATGTTTATTGTATTGTACCGAAAATATTAGGTAAGTATAATTCTTGTTACATGAGCTTACTAAGCACAAAGTGCTTACCCTGTTTCCTTTTCCCCTATTTTGTAGTGTTAAGAGCTCGGAGGTCGGATTTGGTCGGAGACACATCACATTATCAATCTCAGGATTTCGGTATATAAAGAAACTTTATTTTGGAAATCAATGGCATGTATAAGCTAACAAAGTAAATGTTAACGTGAAATGAATGTAAAGTTAGCCATTAGTATGTTTAACAAACCTGATTTTAGATATGTGATGACGTTATCTTATAAATATGCATTAATTTATCTTGAAAATATGTTGAATTGATTTGGTTGATGTGGATTGGTTTCGATTTAATATTATAGGGAAGGTTAGATATCTGTATAAAGGATTATATTAAATTTTTCAAAAAAAAAAAAATCGTAAACTCTGGTAATGCCTCGTACCCTATTCCGGCAATGAGTACGGGTAGGGGGTATTACAGCTCCGACCCAATCCAACCTTCACGAGCTTCAAGTACTATAAAACAGGGAAAAATAAACCTAGTAAGCATTATATGCTTAGTAAGTTCATATAACAAACTACACTTACCATTCATATATAACAAGTAAATCATACTTAAGGCAATTTATCCATCAATTTAGCAGACTAGCAAATATGGCCTATACACAATCATTCAATCGAATTGGTTAGTACAAAATCATTATTATGCATAGATGAGCTCATCATATCATTTCTTCTTTTTTCACTTGTTAATACATTTCCATTGAATCTTTGAATTTCCGATGGGCCTTTCATTTTCTAGTTGTACACCCGGGGTGCATATTCCCTTTTCAAGTGGTATACACGAAGTGTACATACCCTTTTCAATTTGTACACACAAAGTGCACATAACCTTTTCAAGTGTACATATATAGTGTACCTTTCCTTTTCAAGTGGTATACACAAAGTATACCTTTCCTTTTCATATGGTATACACAAAGTATACCTAACCTTTCCAAATGTACACACAAAGTGTACATAACCTTTTCAAGTTGTACCATTTGGGTACACAAATCCTTCTCAAGTATTACCCTTTCGGTTTACACTCATTTTCATAATGAGATCAAAAGATTATCCTTTCGGAACAATCTTTACTGCAACATATGCAAGATCTCATATACATGGTAATCACCAATTACAAATCCTTGACAATTGATCGTATCTACTAATCCGAAACTTTTTATTTCCTTCGATATTTTTCTTTGTTCGGCACTTCCGAATCAATTCAAGCTTGAGAAATTTCCTTTCTCTCTCCTAGGGTTTCCATGTATTTTATGAAGAAGAAGATAGTATAAAATGAGTTTTAATTCTATTTTATCATTTATCATATATTAATTAATTCAATTTCTGATTTAGCCCTTAACTTTTTTCAATTTTTCCATGGATGACTCATTAAAAATGTCTATATGTTTTTTCTTCAATGGTCTAATTGCCATATAAGGACCTCACATTTTGAATTCTCTAGCCATATAATCCCTATAGCTATTAGTATGCAACTTTAACATTTTATTCAATTCAGTCCTTTTTGCAATTAGACACATAATTGATAAATTTTTTCTATAAAAATTTTCATGCAATATTCATATCATAATACCTATCATTTTATGAAATTTAAATAATTTCATTTTTCGGACTCGGATTTGTGATCCCAAAACCACTATTCCGATTTCACTGAAATTGGGCTGTTGCAGTATTATTTTAAAATTTTATAGATTTTGAAGGGGTTAAAACATAATTGTTCCATTTTTGGGGGAGCTAGGGTATTGCTTTCCATATAGACTTGTCTAAGGGTTGGGCAGCCTGTTAGGTCTGACCCAACTTGCATCAAGTTTGGATAATATTTTTATATTCTGAGTCGATCCGACCTAGCTCGAATTTAATTTAAATAATAAAAATGTTTAATAATGTTAAATTATGTCAAATTAAAGTGTATTAAACTAATAGAGATTAAAATCGAAATTTAACATGTTATACTCCAAACATGCTTCAGTTTTTTAAAATGGATAAATACTAAAATTATACATAAAGTTTGATACAAATCGTAATATTGTATATCAACTTTAATTTGGCGCATTTACATATATCAAGCTTTATTTTTTGTTAAATTTTCACGTTTCACTAACCTCATTATTTATATGGCACAAATTTCTGTTAAATCATGTGCAAATTTTGATATGATATTTTGTATTTTAACCTAGATTAAAAAAAATGGATTTGGAAATAAAAAACCATTTTTTGAAGTGTGTTAATTTTTTGAATTTAAGCGAAAAAATTTAAATTTATTTGTTTGTTTTTTAACCTAATAAAACATTATGTCAGTAATCTACATATGATTTAATGAAAAATTGTGTCCCATAGACAATGAAATTAGTAAAATATGAAAATTAAACTAAATTAAATTTTGATATATGCAAATACACTAAATTAAAATTAATGTGTAATATTATAAAATTAATTAAAATTTATATATAATTTTGATATTTATTTTTTTAAAGGGTATATTGAGTTTTTTTTTTTAATTATTGGGATAATTATCCAAACTGTCGACAATTTGAAATTTATTGATATTAGAATAAAAGAAGGAAAATATATTATAATTATTTATTTAATATTTAACTATAATTAATTTTTAGTACAACTTATACTTCTGTTTTTATGGAAAGTACAACTACATATTTCCTACTAGAATTAAAATGAAAATAAAACATAACATAAACCGCCAATTTGACTGAAAAATATCTAAAGTTGAAAATACAAAAAAAAAACACGTGTTGCCCACGTGATCCTGGGTAAATCTTTTCTATTGCATATAATAAGTGGCTCTCTCGTAATTTTAACTAACATTCATGCCCAATTACACTCCTCCCTTATAGCTCACACCTTTCCTCCATTTAATAGCACTTCCATCTCCAAAAAAACCAAAACGAGAAAAAAACACTGGAAAAAATAATATTAAAAAGACCGCCAAATCCTTTTGTTTTTGTTTTTTTTTCATCTCTTCGTTTGTTTCTCGAGAAAATATACACTCCCGGATTCCGTGAAGTTAATCGAGTTGCCGGCGCTGCTTTGAGGAAGGTATCGAAGCATGACGTCAGGGACGAGAATGCCGACGTGGAAGGAGAGGGAGAACAACAAGCGGAGAGAAAGGAGGAGGAGGGCGATCGCGGCGAAGATCTTCGCGGGGTTGCGAATGTACGGAAACTACAAGCTACCGAAGCACTGCGACAACAACGAGGTCTTGAAAGCACTCTGCAACGAAGCCGGTTGGACCGTCGAAGAAGACGGCACCACTTACAGAAAGGTAAACAAATCAAATTCCAGAAACCATTCAACTTTTTTTTTTTTACATGCGATTATGCGTATGTTAGTATAAAGGTAGCGAATAGTGATAGAATACGCCGTGGTGTAGCAAGTTGTCTGTTAAAACTGTGATGGTGTCGGTTAAGAAAAAGTGAAAGCACAAAGCACGAAGGTTTATCAAAGATTCGTTTTTTTTTTTCTGTTGATGTTACTGTTTCGGCTTCGGTAAGACAAAAGGACGAAGAAGATTTGTCCAGGCAGCTTTAACCAGAACTTGTTTGTTAGTAAGACGATAATGCCCTTCGTCGATCATCAAAAGAATTGCCGGTGTTTTATTCTTTTGCTTTCTACTGTAGCATTTCAGGCAAGGGTAATTTTGACATTTAGAGGACACTATGCATCTCCTAGATTGAAGCTTTGCAGCTTGCTTTAATGCAGCTAATAATGATAAAAAAAATGCTTTTCTATTTCTCTTTTTCTTCTCAAAGGTAAGGTCACTTTGGTCATTCTCTTTCACGTTTATTATATGCATTCCCGGGATTATTGGCTTTGCGTGCTGCAATGCTTTTTAATGAGTTTTATGGGAAAATGAAGGAGAAAAAAAAGGTGATCCTTGGATTCCTCTTTTTGTGACGAGATTTCAAAAGCGTGTAGGGGTAGGGTTTTAATTTATTAAGCTTGTAATAAAACATGTTAGAAGAGTTAGCGTGTTAGCATGGTGCATTATGCTTGTGTTGTGTTAGCATATCCTATCCAAGTAAGTCTAACGCCATTGTCTTTGACAATAGTTTTCTCTTTAAATCAAAGTTTTTGTCGGGTTGTAATGACCATGTTGTCCCATCATGCTTTTTTTTGTCATCAGAAATGGTCTAGAGACAAAGATGTCGCATGTGATGTTTGGCAAAATGAAGACTGGTAGTTAGATTCTATTTATAAAAATGATTTATGTTCATAATCAATCATTGCTTGTTCTTTTCTAGTCGTTGTTATTAGAGCCAAGTGGTTGAGACAAAGTTAGTCATTGTAGATGGTGTGAACTTAGGGACTTGAAAATTAGCATGAGCAACGATTTGGGGTGTTTTACTTATCCAAAAAACAATTTGGTTTTTTTTTTCGGTAATATGACTTCACGTTGTCATGGTGGCTTGTGTGTTAGCTACTATGTGTATGAAATGAATTTGCTCATACTTAAAGATAGCGGATACCAATGGTGAGGTCCATATTCTATGCAATGAGCTTCTTGCAAGAACTGTGTTCATGGATCCATGAAAATTTTCACCCATGATCATTGGGGATGAGAAAGTAGGGAAAATTTTCATCCATATTCTATCACCCATGAAAATTTTCACCCATTTTCACCCATATTTTATTATTGTTGCTCCAACCTGTAGAGCTGTTTCAGTGATTTTGTGTTGGTTTTCCATTTCTGCAGGGATGTAAACCAGTGGATCGTATGGACATAATGGGAGGTTCTGCATCAGCTAGTCCATGCTCATCATATCACCCAAGCCCTGGTTCATCTTCCTTCCCAAGTCCAGCCTCATCCCATTACACGGCCAATGCCAATGGCAATGCTGATGCCAATTCCCTAATTCCTTGGCTCAAAAACCTTTCTTCTGGTTCATCTTCAGCTTCATCCAAGCTCGCTCACCATCTCTTCATCGCAGGTGGTTCCATAAGTGCTCCTGTCACTCCACCACTTAGCTCTCCAACTTCCAGAACTCCTCGAACCAGAAGTGATTGGGATGAAATGAACGCTGGCCCAACTTGCACGGGGAAGCGCTTTTCTTACCTGCCTGCATCCACTCCACCAAGTCCAAGCCGTCAGGTTTTTCCTGATCCAGGTTGGCTTTCCAGACTTGAAATACCCCAAAGTGGGCCAACGTCTCCTACGTTTAGCCTTGTCTCCCAAAACCCGTTTGGATTTAAAGACGAGGCCTTATCAGGAGGAGGTTCACGAATGTGGACTCCAGGGCAGAGTGGCACATGCTCTCCCGCCTTTCCTGCAGGCGTTGATCAAACATCAGATGTTCCCATGTCTGATGCTATTGCTGCCGAGTTTGCCTTTGGCAGTAACATGACAGGGTTAGTGAAGCCTTGGGAAGGAGAAAAGATCCACGAGGAATGTGTAGCTGATGATCTCGAACTTACACTTGGAAATTCAAAAACCAGGTAATTCGGGATCAATCCATGCATTTTTCATAATCCTTCATAGGCTTCTTCAGTTGTCTAATAAACTCGTTTTCATGAACAGATAGAGCTTCATAAAGAGAATGAGCATCACATCAAGCAAACACTGTCAGAAAGAGGGCGAGAATATAATTATCCGCGGGACTTCATTAAAGCTTCGTCATGTAGATCGGAAGTTAAAAATTTTCAAATCAAAATCTAAGATTTCTATGTTTCGGTCGGGCAACAATTTTTCGAGTTAGTACGATGACTAGAAGAAGCACCTATTCCAATCTCCAACCCCATTAATCTCTTTTCAAGCAAAAGAGAATAGCTCTAATTCCTATGAATTTGCCTCTTTTAAGTGCATGCACTTCATTCCTCTATTTTTCATATTCCGTCTTCTCCAAGTTAGCAAACAGCATCAACAATGGTACTGGCTGATTTGTATGATTGTGGCTTTCTGATTGAAAAAAGTGGTTTTTGAATGTCTGAATTCTTACATATTTGCTTATGAAATGACCTTTTTCCTTTTTATTCCCATGGAGTTTGAATATAGAGTATATATAATGAACAATGATGATAGCAAGCAATGCAATCATTTCCCATATCCGTTTGATAGGGTAAAAGAAAAGTGGAAAACAGTAGCATACATGGGAATGAATGATTACCAGTTCAAATACTTGCATGTTTACAACACTAAGGACGATATAATTTAACAGTATGGGGGCAATCAAAGCCAAGATCAATTGATCATATGATGATGTTTTGAGAAAAACAAAAAATGGTGTCATGGTCCATGGGGAGCAGCACTCCATCATTTCCTTTATGTTTCTGCCCCTTTTTACGCACTGCATTTAAGTTGATCAAATCAAAATAAAACTTTATCTATATTTTGGGCACTTTTATCTATAGTTTGACCAAAGAAGATTTTTTCTTTTTATGAATCAAAATTTAAGATTATTTTCTTTTTATAATATTTTAGATACTAAATAAATATTAAAATCATAGATATTTGAATATTTTATATATATTTTATAAATATATGAAAATCACACAGTAGTATGGAATTGTGTGGAACAATTATTGAATTGATATAACTAATATTCATATACGTCAATATTTTTAACTTTGCATGATATAAATTTTGGCCATATCTTTTTTTTTTTTTTTTACATTGTCACTTGAACTTGATAACTAGATCCATTTTGATCTTTGAACTTAAAAAATATAAAAGTTTGATGATGTGGCACTTTAAAATTGTACCATATCATCACTCGAAAATTTAAAAATTTATATAAATATCCAAGTGATTATGTGGTACAATCTTAGATGTCGCATTCCATGTTTTAATAATTGGACTGGTGATTGAACAGGTTAAACTATTGATTCTTGATTTAATCAGTTTTTGATTTTTACCAATTTCAAGCAATTTTCGAGTCAATCGATTCAACCTTATTAATTCTCGGACGGCTGATTTGGTCTTGTTCTAATAACATTGATCACATCATCAAATCTTGACATGATCCAAGTTCATGGATCAAAATGGATAAAAAAAAGTACAGGTACTAAAGCAGATCTAGTTGCTAAGGGACCAAAAATTATATTATCCCTTTTTAACTTCACTACAAACCCGAGATAGAGATGGATAAAAGGATCCCGGTTCCTTCCACTCCATTACCTTCCCTATTACCCTCATGTTGCATTCCAACTTATTTGGCTGCTGAGAAATCAGGATTCAGACTTGGAGTTGAATGGTAATTAGGAAAAAGTAAACTAGAAAAGAAAAAGGGTTTGGTAGTGGTAATGCAATTATGGTGCTGCCTTGTCAATTATTGCTCTGCAGCCGCACAATATAATCACGCTCTCCTTTTACCTTTTTTGCGAACGCCAAAATGGACCGGTGTTTTCTTTTTAAGTCGTTTGTAGATTTTACAGTATGCATGTCGTAGATTCTTGTATTTTAATTTAGTTTTCGAATTTTCAAATTTTAATTCCAAAAAAATGTATAGGCCGTGGATGGACGGAAAACATCCACTGTGAAGTCTCGGTGCATCATCGACATCGTATCGGAAAATGATATATCAGCCAACAACATAATTTAAACAAATATATTTGTTCTTTCTTTTTTTTTTATGATTTGAACGCTGGTCAACAATATGTACCTGCATCTTACACAGGTAAAGAATGATGGTATGGAAGATGACATAAATATATATGATTTACACAATGTACATAATGATTCATGTTGAATTGGATCCTTCTTCATACTGAGTCTTCAAGCTAATCAGTTCGGTACCTGACTTCCGGCATTCAACTTAGTGTGCTGTATAGATCAGAAAGTGCATGGTAGAGAATGGCAGCAGCGGGTGCTTGAGGCATTGACCCTAGAAGTATATCTGATGCCGTTATTGTTTGGCTGCCAAAGAATCGGGAATTCTCTCGTCTGCGAGTTGTGACGATACTTCCTTCGAGAGAACATCCAAAAAAAGCACCTACATATTTAAACATAGACATAGAATATCAGGTATAATGGCAAGCAGCAGGGACCTTCTGGGAGTAGACGACAGACACTATGTTAATGGTCAACATGATACAATGGCAATCCCACTAAGACAAATACGCAACTAAAATGGATCCATTTACCTTTACTGCAGCTATATGTATAACAAGCGGCACAACCACTATCACCGACTCGTAAATTAGCTTCTGCAGCCCTTCCTACACTACCAACAGCAGCACTCAAACCAGCTCCGAAAGAAAGATGTGCATTGCTACTAAAAGTCTTGACTGCATCATTTGTTCTCAAGATTATAATAAAATCGGTCAGCTCACCCCCAGCCTGCAAAATGTAACCCTTAATAGTTGGGAAACAAAATGGGAAATAGCCTAATTTTACAAGATTGGTCCATTGCATCTGATTGTCGGCAAATCCCAATTGAATTCCCCGTGTTCTGTGCTGTTTAATAATAAAGTTGAAGCAATGTTTGCATGTGAATTGTTCAACAGTACGTAACAGAGATGCTCCAACATGCAACAAACAACCACAACATACAGCCATTTTCGACTTTCTTGGATGCGAATTTCGAATAGGAAACGCCTATTGTATGTGTTGTTAAAGAACAAAGATTTAAGTATTCACCTGAGCTCCCCACCCTACACCGAGTGAAGAAATGGCAGACGGTGGTGACCAGGAGCCATCCTCTCTACGAGCAATCACGACTCCCGTACCAATATTATATATAACCATGACACCAACTTTCACAACAGATATTATTGCGAGGCCTTTTGCTTCTCGGAGAATGGCATCTGGAATTGATTTCTCGGGTTTCAAAGAAGCAACCTAGCCAATGAAAAGGAAAAAGGTGAGAATTTATAGTTTCTTTTCATTATACTCAGCACTCCGACATTGAAAATAGGGAGTCATGACATGATAGTCCGGAGAAACTACCAACAAGAAGAATAACAGGCTCTTCACATTAAGCTCACTTCTTACCTTAGTAATATAACCTCGAATTGTATTTGTTGCCTTATAGATTTCGTGTTCCATGGCCTGCCCCCAGGGGAAATTAACCCAAGATCTCAAAGTACTCAAGTCGGTTAGGTCATGAGTTGGCAGCTGAGCAGCATTACTAACTCGGTCCATCAAGTATGGTTGGACAGACTCGAGTCGCACGCAGCATACATCGCAGACACGTTGTGGATCAGCAACACGAAACTTTCCTGGCATTAAACTCCTTCCTCTAGAACACTCGCCACAATGGTGTCTAGAACACATGATCGGGTGAAACCTCGCACCACACAGCATACAAGCAGAAGCAGCACTGTCAGCCAACCACTTCGGCGGTTCTACTTCAAGAATTTCCTTCATGTTCCCCAAATTTGATTCGGTTAGTGTCTGAGCCATCTCTTGCCAAGCCTGCTCAAGTAAATGACTCGATAAAAGCCATGAGATACCACGTCTTTGAAGATCACCGGAAGTTAAAGTGCGTACTTTCCCACGGGCAGCCAGAACCATTTCCGCTATCACATCCCACATTGTCAACTCCTTGTCTTCTTCCCCAAGAAACTGGTCCCATCCCATGTCACCTTCTGGGAAATAACCACCATTGGAATGAAAACCTCTACTCCACTCTTTGTGATCACTTTCTAGCATAGGCGGAACCGAGACCGGTATCCATACGCCGGTGTCCTCAACAAGTGGGGAGTCGTAAAAGAAGTATTTTCCCGGCTTCCGAGGGCCGGTCACCGATTCTTTTTCCTCATCATTCAACTCTTCCATACTTTTAGTTGGCACTGATAACCCATTATCATAGTTTTCAAGTCCCATCTTATCATCCTATTATTAACATAGAAAATATACAACCATCAAGTAAAAAGGAAAAACACCCAAATCAGAAATATCCCCCAAAAGTTCGAATTCTAAGGGAAAAAATAAATCAGTAATTAAAAACATTCAAAAGGAAGAAGGAAAACAAAATCAAAGTCAAAGTCAAAATCCCAAATCTCATTAATTCAAAGATTCTAAGACTAATTCAATGAATGAAAACAATTCGAAAGACTTACCGGGAGAGAATTAGGGTTCTTATAGCCAGTATCCTCGTTTGGGGTCGAGTAGAAAACCCTAGAATCCAAAACCTGGCTTTCTGAGTCTCTGGAATCGGGATAAAACCCAGCATTTTGATTGGAGCCATCCATGAAGTGATCGAAATTCAATTAATTTCTTTAGCTAAATAAGGGCATAATGGAATTTTTTCAAAAACAGAGGCCGGAAAGAGGAAAACAGATTGCTTTTCTTTTCCTTGTGCAATTAATTTTAAAGAAATTTTTTTATAGATGGACTATTTGAGTTGCCTTGGAAACTTGGAAGTCCTTTTGTTGTTTACGTTTTGTTTACGGTTTTCTCTCCTAATCTTTCTAAAGCTTAATTAATTAGGTTTTCTTGTAGTACTAATAATCATATTAAGGGAAAAAAAAACAGGTCTTTCATTTTTTCTAACAAAAAAAGAGACCATGGAACAGCAAACTCTAAGCTATTCACCCTCTCTTTCCAATTCTCTTCTTTTCGTTATCAATTGTAAGCTTTATCATAATCAACTGATAGCAAAACCTATCACTCAACAATTGCCACGTGCTTTATTATTATTGAATTGTTCTAAGAGATTTTTTTTCCATGAACCAGAGGGTAAGCTGTTGTTGATGATGATGACACTGGGTTTCTTTTTAAGAGGCTAAAACATAAACTTGAATTAAAAATTAAAGATTTGAGCAATAGCCTTTTACCACTGGAAAGGGTCCTACTTTTCAAACTTCATTAGAACTTGATGCCATTAAAAATCTGTGCTTTGAAAGTTTGAAACTAGTTATAGATCTTTAATTCTTACATGAAAAATCTGGAAAAGAAAAAAGAAAGAGAAGAGAACATAACAATGAAGACGTGGAATTCGATCTAATCATAATGCAGGCTTTTTTTTTTTTTTTTTTTTTTGTTTTTCTAACATGAACAAAATCTATTGTTCAAAAACGAAAACAAGAAAGAAAAAAAAAGAATTGAACCACCCTTATGAGCAGAGCAAGACTGCAAGAGTCATAGCTTCAACTGCACAAAGCCATAATCATCAGCAGCGCCGCCACCGTTGAAATACTGCTTGACCGCTACTCTCATGTCCTCGAACCGTTCACACCACTGAAAGAATTGCACCAATTTCTCCAGCTCCCTATCGTGACTATCCTCCACAAATGGCGGTATAGGGACGGCGTTCTCTGGTTGCAGAGAGTAAGCGTTTGGGTTATCGTCGACGATGACAATTCTCCCTAAATCCCTCCCCATTTCAGACAAGTCTTTAACGAACTTCCCGTTCAGTTCCTTGCATGAATCCCGATAAAGCCGGTGGGATATTAAGCCCTTCGGGTCGAGCTTATCCAAGACCTGGGAAGCATATTGCTTGAGCCCCGCCGTGAAAACCACCACTTCGTGTTTCTTGCTTATTTCTTCCAGGAAAAAATCGACACCGGGCCGTTTCAACACGTAGAAGTTCATGACCTGGCCTTCAATGCTCGGCCGTACGACGAAATCGTACGTTTCGGGAGGTGGGTCGGGGCTAGAATGCACCAGGGTCTCGTCTAAGTCAAGAAAGATCGTCTTTTTCGTCTTGGAAATCAACGGCGGAAGCAAGCACCGCTCGAACACTAAAGCACGAGGAACGATGAAATTGCTTTCGAACCCACAGAACTCTTCTTGCTCTTCGTTTTCTTCTTGCTTGAGGAGTTGGAAGCCATTGCGGTAGCGTTTGGCGGCGGTGGAAGGGGTTGCTATATGGGCTAACCTCGAGAAAAGCCTCACGATGCGACGACGGCAAGTCTTGATGGACTTGTTGAGGGAGGCAATGACGGAGAACGAACCATTCTTCTTCACCGGAGAAGTCTTTCTCCGGTGGTGGTGGCGGTGGCGCTTGATGGATCGTGGCGGAGTTCGTTTCTTGATAATCTTGGAAACCATTTCAGGGCTGTGGATTATGAAAGGGCGATGGAGTTTAATCATTAGCCGCTTATAGGATAAGTTAGTAGATTTAAAAAAACATAAAGCCAAAGCGGAGGTTTCCCTTTGGTTCGGGTAATAACGGGAAGCTCTGAGGCTCCGTTATGTTTCAAATTTTGGTTCGGTGTAACGGTCATGAAGATAGAGCTTCGGAGTGCAAGCTTGAGTCGTTGGGTATAATTGATTAGCAAAGCGACAGGGTGGAATTGTTTGGTCAAATTTTATAAAGCTCCCCGTATTATGACATTTTACCTGATTTAATCCTTCTACTGAAATTTGATATTTTAAATTTATTTTTAAAAATAAGTATTTTTTTAAACATGGTTTGATGTGACATTGTACAACTTGATTTTTTTTTATTTTACATTTTTTTAATTTTCTTAAAAATGGTTTCATTGTAAAATAAAATGTCAAGATGTATATATTAGTTCATCATTTTTTAAAAAAAATAAGCCACATTGAGTTATTTGGTGGAATTAAAGAAAAGGGTTGGGTTCGAGATTGAAAATACATATTTTGAAAAGTGGAAGACTAAGAATATTATCAAAGTATAGTAGAAAGACTAAATTTAACAAAATTGCATATTATAGGTACCTTAATAGAATTTGACCTTTTTTTGGATTAAAATTCTGTAGGCCCTAAAGCCCGTTACTCATTATTGATTATTTTTGGAATTTATTATCGAGTGTCGATAGTTTAAAACGGAATTGTAGTAGTTTTGGTGAAAGAAAAGTGTAAAAATTTAAAATTATGAGAAACAAATAAATGAAAAAAAGTTGTCACATTACTGTGGGTGACTGTCTTCATAATTATCCTATGGTGTATTAGAATGATGAATAAAATTATTAAATTAATGCATTAATACAAATCTTAATAACTATCTCACAATATTTGGTAACAAAACCATTTTAATTAATTTTACATATATAAGTTTTTTTTTTAAACTTTTATCATTATAAATATATTACAATATTAAAATAAATACAAGTCCATGCAATTGCAACATAGAAATCAAAATAATATAAATACAACGAATGAAGAATCGAACAAAGCACATTTATGACATATGCACATGTTGGAACTGGAGACCGATTTAATTCTATTTTAAGAACACGGGTCATTTCATCAAATCTTGATGAAATCCAAGTTCAAGGACCAAAATGGATTTAGTTGTCAAATTCAAGTACTAAAGTGAAAAAAAATATAGTACAGGTACCAAAGTGGACCTAATTACGAAATTTAGGGACAAAAAATTATATTATCCCTTATTTAAAGAAAAAAATATTGGTAAAATGTTAGTTTTGATCCTTTTACTATACTCAAGTTTGAGGCTTAATTCTTACACTTCGATTTGACATAATTAAATTTTTCTATTTTTCTGTATAATTAAGATATTTTTTATGTTCGTTTTATGATCTGTAAAAGACTATTTTGAGATTCATGGTTGCTCTTTCCACCAAAGTCATTTACAAGACTCGAACCAGAGTTCTTTTATTGAGAGTACAATGTAACTTACCATTACCTTAAACACTTATTGGCTAAATTTCTCTACTTTTATAAGACGTTAGTTAATCTAAATAATTAATACATTAACTATTTTGGTTAATGTCGAGGCAAAATGAGCTGATAGTTGATGAGTGGCACTCGACAATGCCCACTACATCCTACCATTGAGGCAAAGGTTGTATTATAAATATTATTGAAAGTCTTTACTACCCAAGTTCTCAAGAGGAGGATTTGGAGGTGAAAGTTCTAGTCTTTAGGCACAAGCGTGAGGTCTCTATACTTAGAAAGTGATAAAATATGAGTCACTTGTTGTATTGTTGACCAAGGTAGTGAAATTTCTCACTAAGCTAAGCTTCGCATATATAGAGAAATCGAATTGCGTAAACAAATCTTTAATATTATTTGTTATTTTGTTTGCATAGTTTCACAGTGCCAAACCGTAATAGCCATTGCAATCTAACAATTCCATTTACATTTTTTATGTAGCAACAATTAAAATATTAACATAATTTTTTCTTAAAAATATCCCTTTTTAACATGTTCAAAAAGATCTAAATACAAGTTTTTATCACAACACCAAATGATCATTATGAATTAAATTTTCTTTCATCCATATCGTGTGTGTGAGATAATTTAATAATGTTATCTACTTGAAATAGGGTTAAATCACTTTTTGAAGCATGAACTTGGTAACTTTTTCTAAATTGGGGCTTGAACATTTTGTTTTGTCCAAATTAGACCCTAAACTTGACAATTGTTCTCACATTTGGGCTTGAACTTTCTTTTGTCCAAGTTAATCTTCGAAACTCAAAAGTTCAAGCCACAATGTGAAAACGATTGTCAAGTTCAAAGGACTAACTTAGATAAAAAAAGTTGAAGCCTCGATGTGAGAACAGTTGTCTAACTCAAACTCAAATGTAAGAACAATGATCAAATTTAGAGTTTAATTTAACAAAAAAAATTCAAACTCAAAAAAAAAAAAAAAAAACCTATTTAAGCACAAATAGTGATTCAACTCTTTCACTTTAATTTAAACCTTTTATTTTTTGGTCTTATCATTCAAAAAGAAACTTATTTTTCTTGGTTCATAATTTAAAAGTAAACGCATTTAATCTACAAATGAACCAGCAATTGGTTTGAATTAATAGCGGCCTTTGAATCCACTTATTAAGTCTCGACGAAAATTAATCTCCTGTGTTTACACAAAAATACATTTAATCTACAACTATATATATAATTTTTCATATGTGGTGATATTTTATAACTGATGAAAGATCCCTAGTACTACGATGACGAGACGACGCTGATGTCCGAGCCGGTTTGGTGGTGTTGTTGGCACCACCTAAATACTGTTTCACCGCCTCTCGCATATCCTCAAATCCATCACAATACCTCTCGAAAAACCCTAACAGCTTCTCCAATTCCTTGTCTTCAACATCATCGACAAATCGCTTTATGGGGATTGCATTTGCAGGTTGCAAAGCATACGACCTCGGGTTATCATCGACGATCACGACGTTCTCAAGGTCCCTCCCTATCGTTGACAAGTCCTTGGCAAACCTTCGTTTCACCAATGGCTTGCACGAGTCTCTGTATAAACGATGCGATATCAGCCCTTTGGGGTCTAGAACGTCGAGCAACAATGAAGCGTATTGCTCCAACCCGGCGGTGAACACCACCACTTCATACTTTTTGCTTATGGCTTCCAAGAATTCATCGACCCCAGGACGTTTCAAAACGTAGAAGTTCATGGTTACACCCTCGATGGTCGGTGTGATCATGAAGTCATAGTTTGGTGGTGGTGTGCCGGTTGTGGAATGGACTAAGGTCTCGTCCAAGTCGAGGACGACGGTCCTTTTTTCACTTGAAAGTAATGGAGGAAGCAAATGTTGATGTTTTTCAACTTGGACTTCGGCTTGGCGCTCCTCCTCCTTCAACACGGTAGCGAGAGGGACAACCGTTGAGAAACTGGTGCTGAATTTGAGTTTAATCCTCGGCCCGACGTTGGGTTCCGAGCTGATCGGTTCTTCTTCCCGTTTGAGGATCACGAAGCATTGGTGTCGTCTCGGGCCGGCAGCCAACTTAGAAAAGAATTGGAGGATGCGGCACTGGCATTTGTGAATGGACTTGCTTATGGAAGAAATGAAGGAGAATGATTTGGTTTTCAGCAACGATGATCGTCTCTGAGGGTGGTGGACACGGTGGAGTTGTTGGCAACGGAAGAGGCGGTGGTAGCGCATGGTGGACTTGAGCTGAACCCTTTTGTTTACCTTGAATGACATAATTTTTGGCTCTGGGTATTGATTAAACAATACCCAGTTAGAATTGTTATGCAGAGAAATACGAAGACGAAGAACATTTACAGAAATCTATGCAAATTCGGTGATTAAAAGGATGTCTTTACTTTTCTGTTTTGATAAACAATGGGTTGTTTTTGTTTTTGTTTTAATGCTTAGTGCTAGTTATTAACAGCTAAATTAGGCAAAAACAAATGTAATTTTCTTTCTAAACCTAAACTAAGTTGTTAACTACAACTATTAAGGGGTTTCAACTTGCAATAGTTCATGTATTGTTAATTACTAAGTTTTAGTTCATTTAAACTAGGTTAAATTTTTGCTATTAATCCCTGTATTTTGTGAAAGTTGTGGATTTAGTTTTTATACTTTAATTTGGTATTTTTAGTCCTTATACTTTTTAAAATTTAAAACCCTCATCAAATGATAACTGTTAAATTCATTAAGTTAAGTTTTGTTATTTCCAAAACATGATGCGCCAAACATATTATCATATATTAATGTCACGTCTGCTTGTTTTTTCAATATATTACTGATTAAAAATTCAACTAATAGATTAACGATTGTCATTTACATCAAGACCAAATTTTGAAAATTCGGTACTTAGAATGATCTAATTTAAAAATATGGACTAAATCTAACTTGTACGTAATGACTAGTATTTAAATTTAAACAAATAGCTTTAACAACTACTATTTGAGTTAAGACTAAAATTTTAAAATTCAAAAAGTACAGGTATAATATTGAGCAATTAAAAAAGTTCAGAAACTAAATTCGATCAAATTAAAATAGAAAGATTAAATCTATAATTTGTACAAAGTACAACAACTAATAACAAAATTTTAACCTTGTAAACTTTAAAAAATATAATTAATTTAAATTCCAAATAGTGAGTAAATAAATAAAATAAGATTCCGTATAGATATAACATATAATAACTAATTATTAAGAGTTAAATTAGGTAAAACAAATGTAATTTCCTTTCTAAAACTAAACAATGTTAATTAACTAAACTGAATTGTTGTCAATTAGAAGTTTTAGTTTATTAAATACGGGATTTCAAGTGGATTATTAGAAACGTTGTTGCGGGGAGGATGTTCTTTCCCGTGGACAACCCTTTCCAAAGCTTGGCCGCTTATTCAGAAAAAATTGTCTTGGTCAATAGGTGATGGTACTATTATTAGATGTTGGCAGGATCCATGGATCCAGAAAGTGGGACCACTTGCTAACATGGTTCCCGGATGTTCCACTCTAGATATGGATGGCCTTTTGTGTGATATGGTTACAGAGGATGGAAATGGAATTTAGATCTCTCCCGTCTTTGGCTTTTAGAGGAGATAATTCAGAAGATTGTTGGGATACCTCCACCTCATCCGGTAGCCATGGTTGACAAGATTATTTGGGGAGGTATTTCGACCGGTTGTTTCTCCCTTAAAAATGCCTATAAGAAGCTTTGGGAAGGATCGTGGAATCCGAAAGAATGGATGTGGCACATCTCATGGAAACTCCAAGGACCCAATGGGTTAGATTCTTTATTTGGCTTGCTTTCAATCAACGCCTGCTTACCAAGTTAGAAATAACATGCCGAGGACTTGGACATGATTCAGCTTGTGAGGTCTGTGGTCATAGTCCTGAAAATGTGCTACATACTATTATGGATTGTCCTGCAGTGAGGAATATTTGGGGCTAGTTAATCCCAGTCGAATGGTACTCTAGATTCTATGCGGAAATTTACATGAGTGGCTAGTTTTAAACTTGGAAAATCAACATGGCTAGTGCTTGGGAGACGTGGACTGGCAATATCTTTTTGGGATTATTGCTTGACATATTTGGAAGAATCACAATCTTTTCATCTTCCAGGATGCTTCATGGAGTGTTAGTGAAACTATTAATAGTTGGGCAAAGCAGTATGTCTCTACTACTAGGGGCAAGTTCACTGAACCATGAGGTAAGTTTTCGTTTTTTGAATTAGTTAACAATTGGGTATGTTTGAGTACAGATGGATTTGTCCAAAAAGAAGTTGGTGACGTGACAGCAGGGGGAATAGTCCGTGATTGAGATGGAGCATAGATTCTTGGTTTTAATAGATATTTGGAAAATTATTTTGTTTTTTTATGTGGAATCGTGGGGCATTTTGGACGGACCGAGTCTTCTTATTGAACGGGGATATGACAAAGTGCTTATTTAGTCTGATTGCATTGAGGCAGTTATAGCTATTCAGGAGAATTCTTCAGAAGGGTCCAATTCTGCCTTGATCAGGAGGATCCATAAAGTGTTATCTCGATTTAAACAGTAGAGCATTTGACACATTTCTAGAGAGGATAATCAAGAAGCTGATCGTTTGGTCAAATTAGTCCAACATATATAAAACAAATAATTTACTTTTGTTTGAGATCTCCCCGTTGAAGGGGATATGGTCTAGTTTATATAATTAGATTATGTATTCTATTTTTTCATAAAAAAAAAGAGAGAATAAATTTTAGTTATTTAAAATAAAAGAAAAATTGCAATCTTCCTAAATGAAAATTTTCAAATTTTCTATAAATAGATTTTTTTTTGAATTTAGTGTAAATATATGATAAAATATTTGTATAGAACTACTTATAGCCCTTCCCAACCTATAATTATATTTGCTCTTCCTGATATGATGTTGAAAACTACCCATCCCAACTCATAAATAAGAGCAAAATGCACTTTAACGGATTTAAACCCACATCCTCTTACCAATTGAGTTAACACTCGATTGACTTATCTTTTATCTTTTAGTTTTGCACATGTCATGGTTTTATAAATTACAAATTTAATCTAAATCTTTTAAATACCTAAATGAATGGGATTAAAACTCTTTTTTAATATACTAAAAAATTTAAAAAAAAAAGAAAAAGAAAAAAGAAATAGCATTGACATTTCCATATCTCCCCAATCTTATAAATTAAGATTTAACCTTCACAAATTTTGGGAAATTAATTAACCAAATAAATAACAAAGAAAATTTTGTATCTCCTTGCTCTTCAATTCTCTTTACGAAAGCATTCTTCTACATTATGAAAGTTTAAGATCATCGGGCATATAAAAAATCACAACAACTCAAAATAATCAAATAAAAGAATGATCGAATTCATTAAAAAATATAACAAGGGGAGATGAATATAAACAACTAAAGGTTGGAAAGTTACTAGGAGAGACTTCCTATCACCCTAAAAATCTTTTGTTCTTGAACTATTCAGTAACTGTATAATCATAGGTGAAAAACATCATTTTTAATTCATAGAGCGTCGAAGAAGAGGATGACACCCATGTCGAAAGCTCTAAAGCACTGCTTCACCAAACAAATGTGGAGCTCGTGTTAATCTTTAGCACCTCCAAGATAATGGTTCACAGCGTCTCTCATGTCTTGAAAAACATCGCATCTCTCGAAAAAACCGGCCAACTTCATCAATTCCCTGTCCCAAAGCTCATCGCCGTAGAACGGCTTGATCGGTATCCCGTTTTCCGGTTGCGACGAATACGACTTTGGGTTATCGTCGACGATGACAGTCTTCCTCAAGTCCCTCCCTATCTCCGACAAGTCCTTGATGAATTTCCCCCGCACTTGCTTGCATGAATCCCTATAAAACCTATGCGATATCAATCCTGTAGGGTCGAGCGTGTCGATCACCTTGGACGCGTACGCTTTGTGCCCCGCCGTGAAAACGACGACCTCATATTTCTTGCTGATGATCTCCAAGAACTCGTCGACCCCAGGCCGTTTAAACACGTAGAAATAAATCGTCACTCCGTCCATCACCCTCGAAACCGCGAAATCGTACCGCGGCGGAGGCGGGCCGAGTCTCGAATGCACCAACGTCTCATCCAAGTCAAGCACGATGGTCCCTTTTTTATCCGGTCCCAACGGTGGAAGCAAGTTCCGCTGTAAAACAAGAAAAGGTGTCGGTAGAGGCAAGACGTGAAAACTACATGGCTCGAATTGGAGTTGAAGTGCGGGACGGACGGCTTTAACATCGACGTAATCGAACTGGGGTTTGTCTTTCTTTTCGATAACCTCGAATCCCTTAATGCGACACGATGGGGTTACTTTACGGGCAAGCACCGATAAAACCTTGGTGAGCTGATGGGTACATTTAACAAAGGACTTGTTTATCGATGCGAAGATGGTGATGGAATTGGCGTTGTTGTTCTTTTTACCTGAAAAACACCTTCGTATATGGAAAATGCGGTGCAGTTGTTGGCGCTTGCTGATGGGCTCTTTTGGCTTCTCGGATAACATCATGATCGGTTCTGACTTCTGAGTCGTGTTTGGATGCCGAGAAAAGTAAACTCATTTGTTTTACAGAAAATTGAAGCGACATTAAAAGGAAGGAAAAACAATATGGTAAAGATCTTTTTAAATTTTGCTTCGATGTTAACAGACTATAACTGGATTTTGGTTAGAGAGTCGAAGCTGGAATCCATATTTAGAAATCAAATCTGTTTTTTACAGATAAATTACTCTGATTTTTTTTCCGATTCTCTTTTTATTCATATCCATTTAATTGAGTAAATTTGGGTTGGTATTACAATATAATCGGAACTTAATTGTCAATAAATTTAAAGATAATTCCGTATTTTTATGAAAAATTTAAATTACTTTTTACTATTTTTTTATATTTCTTTATATTTATTTTACTGTTTATGTTTAAAATTTTTGACTCATTCTTTCAATAATTTTGCGTAAATTATTGTTAAAGTTATTGACCCAAATGACATTTGACTTAGACAGTGAAATAAAATAACTAAAAAATTCTAAAATTAATCTTTTAAAAAATTATAAACATTTCCCTCAAAATTAATAAAATATTTTAATGCAAGATATTATTATAAGTTTGATAATGGTGTTTTAATTTTGATAAAAATATGGTAAAACATGAGAAAAAGTAATTAGGATGCATTTAATATTATTTATCAAATATATTTATTTATCTTAATTTTTTATTTAAAATTTAAATATCTTTATTTTATTGGAATTTCATACATATGTACATATCATATTATTATAAGTTTTAAATCACATATTAAAGTCAATACAATAAGATTGTGGGTTCGATTTTATCGGCCTATTTATAGATTGGGAATGAGTTATGGATACTTCTAGGCATTGTGTCAAAAAGAGCAGATCCGAATTATTAAAAAAATTATTATTTGAGTTTTATTTTTTTATGGTAATATATTATATAAACTCTAATGCTAATTTGATTAAATAGTATGCGCTGGGCCTTTTACAAAGGCATACAAATAAAAGAAGGCCCAAAGGTTTTCAAAGTTGCAACGCTTAATAGTTAATAGTTCCTGATAAATACTAATCTAACATTTTTTGTAACTACACCAAACATTTTCTTTTAATAGGAGAAAATAAAATAACATATAATTTGTTATAAGTAGAGTTGTTCATGGGTCGGGTCGGGCTCTAACAAAATTTTAGGTCCAATTGTTAGGCCCGGGTTCGAAAAATGGGTCTAAGTTTTTGCATAAGCCCGATCCGGATAAAAATACAAAAACTCAGCTCGGCCCAACCCGTATTAATTTTTTAATTTTATTTTTTATATAAAAAATTTAACAAATATAATACATCAAATACGCTAAAAATATTAAAATAAATGCTTTCTAACAAATTAAAAATAAATTTTAAAAAGTCTTTTTTTTAATTGAAAATTCGGGTTGGGCCGGACCAAAAAAACTTACCCAAGACTTGATCCCTTTATTTTGTCCAAGCCCATTTTTCAGGTTTATATTTTTTTCCAAACCCTCTTATTTTTCAAGCAACAACTCTAGTTATAAGTATCTCTCTTAAGTAGATTTTATCGGCCTTATCTTGTTACAGCACAATTTTGCAAGTCGGCACCTCGCTAGGAGTAACGCCTCACAGAATCTGAACTTTACAAACATGCATGCGTAGTATGTGAAATTCCTGTAGTCCACATTGCCAAGGACAGATGTTGAAACCTTTCATACATAGTTTACATATGAAATCTCACCAATCATCTCTATTCCGTCACTGCCTACCTAAAGAATTAGATTGCTCCCTAAATGGCCAACCAAGATAGAACTTACATCATACATGTGTCAGTTAAGAGAGGTCATCCTTACTTATAAATACTTACCCCTAGTATTGAGAAAAACTTTATGTCTCTCCTTCATACTTTCTCTCTTCACGTCCCCTATCAACAACCGCATTCTTCTCCCACATCATAATCACGGTAGATGGAATTTAAGTATAATTAATTTTGGATAATGGATATAGTTAGTCAAATTTAAAGTCAAACCAAATAATGTTGTCGTTATCCTCCCACATCTTAAACCATTCTAATCGACAGCCAAATAATGGGGTGATCACAAGGAACATGAATGTTTCTTTATTTATTATTTCACAAGTGAAATTTTAAAATTTTTATATGTTGCATTTATAATTTTTTTAAAAAAAATTTATCATAACAATTTTATTTTATATATAATAATTCCTAAGAACTTTCTAAGTGAATGCGAAACCAATGTGAAAAGGATGATTCAAGGGAACATAAGCTAATGGAAGTGGTAAATGCCCATAGAGAAAGAGTATGGTTTTGGTTTTAGTCCCTCTACTACTATGTTGAGATTTGGGATATAATTCTTTCTCTTTAATTTGATGCATCTTGATCCCTTTAATTTTATAACGTTATCAGTAGGTTTAAATTGATAATAGTTTTATTGATTTATTCTGTTAATTGATGATGTAAAATTTCATTTTAAGTATTATTTGGTCGCACAATGAAGGTCAGCTAAAAAACCCAATCAATCATATTCAATCGATACTAAATTTACACAACAACTGGATATTTAAAGTTACTTTTAAAAAATCACATCATTACTTTGAATACGATAACTAATGGTATTATCAATTTAAAATTACTAATAACATTGTAAAAATTGAAAGATTAAATTATATCAAATCAAAATAAATGGATTAACTTCTGGTTTCAACACAGTAGAGGGTTTGAAACCATAATTAAACAGAGAAAGAAGCTTATGATTATGAGTAGAAGAAAAGAAATCTAAGTGAGTATTTTACAATTAATGGTAGAGATTGGAAGTTTTGCATGCGCATTGAAACACACACACACACACAAAGTTCTGTTAATAAAAAAATAAATAAAATTCAAGAATTAAGAAAGAAAAAAACAGTATTTAAACTCTACTTCTGAAATTAAAATATTTCTTATATACCAGCCGATTGAGTCTTAGCTCGATTGGCATAGACATTATTGTCAATGTAAGATGATGTGGGTTCTAGTGTATTGAAGTGCATTATTCTCCTATTTATAGGTAAGGAAAGGGCTATGGATAGTTTTAAGTATTGTGTAAAAAAGCGTAGATATAATCAAAACTTATAATGAGAATTATTCAAAAATATATATAGATATATATTTCTAATATACCAAATAATAATACATATATTATTTTCATTGATTAGCACTTGAAATACTTAGTGGGCTTCTACTTAAATTCAATGCAAAATAATTCTACAATAGTTAATAATTAGAGCATGCATGTATAAAGGTATTTATATTCATTTTCAACTATATTTACCTTCACTTTTTTGACCATTGGTGTTGGTGTTTTTCTTCTTGAAGTGGAAATTTCATGCAAAAAAGAAGGATCAAAATGTAATGAAGTTGACTTAAGGAGAAAATCAAAAAAGTAGTGGCATTGAATATTGCATAGATAATGGTATAGTCAATGAATTGGTTATAAGTTCCATAAATATGGGCATGAAATGCTGATGAGTGGAGACCCACTCCCACTGTATCTTTTTGGTTGGATTTTCCCTTAGCTAAGTTGGACTGGCTGTGCTTTTAATTTCTATTTCTATGGTTTCTTTTTGGTATCCTCTTTATTATTATGAGAAAAATGCAAATCCCTTTCACACTTATCATCATTTTATAAAAAAGTTAATGAGATTAGCCAAGGGGCAAATATAGAAATTATTTTAGAAGTGATTGGAATTGAATTATAATATTTTAAGAGATTAAAATATAATTTTATCGTGTTTTAGTTTACAATTTCATCATTTTTTAAAATGATTAAAATAGAAATTTATTTTCATTTTGGAGGTTAAAGTGTAAATTTACGATATATAAATTTATGATTTAATAATTCTTAAAGAGGTTGAACTAAAATTCTCCATTTTAGTTACATTCACCCATGAGATTAGGTGATGGTTATTGTGTTGTACCTATAGATGTATTGTTTATTTTTGTTATTGATACGTGTTGATGTTAATATGTTTCAGTGTATCTTTTTAAATTTATTGGTATTCTTAAAATACCTTTTCATATATGTATTTATAATTTGCATGTAATTATGAAGAAATAAAAATAGTTAAGACAAAAAAAATGAAAATTGACTAAAATGTCAAAATCTTGTGCCAATTAGTACGAACCCATGATAATGGTATAGGCTAGTATTGGTCAAAGCAGAACGAAACACATTGAAATTTTAATTTGAACTAAACTTAAATTATGTGATACCGATTTAAGGTAAATAGGAGTGAAGTTAGAAAATTATTTTGTGGGCAAAATTGAATTATAAATTTTTTAGAGATCAAGTTGCAATTTTTTTTATTTCTCAAGGTATCTACTGAAGCGAGCCCAATAACGAATCTTCCGTATTTACCAACCTCTATTTGTCAAAATGGTACATATTAGCCAATATGACCGACATGGATATGATACTGACGACCATGGATTATTAGTTATACAAAATAAGAGATGAAATATAATATTATGTGTTTAAAAATTATTAGCATGATTTATAGGCACACTTTTATTAATATTTTATAGTGTTTAAGATTTTCACATACCTATTTTGTTTTTTTTTAATGCTTATTTGACTAATATAAAAACAAATACGGTAAATTACATCCAAGGTCACTAAATTATTAATAAATTTAAGTTTTGGTCACTCAACTTTAAAAAGTTACAAAATGGTCACTAAACTATTTGAAAATTTTCATTTGAGTCATTGGGTTGTTAAAATCGTTGTTGTATGTCCTTCTCTATTTGCACCGCTTGTACCAATCAAAATTAAAGCTCTCTTTTCCCTTCTCTTCTATAATTCAATTTTTTCATGAAACAAATTTAAACATCACGAGTCTGTGAACCAAAATCCAAACAACTTTCTTCTTCTATCTCCAACACTAACATCAGATTGGCTTGGATATAAGGTATGCATACTGATCCATTGTACTGATCATTTAATTGTCGCTTGGAGTTTGTTAGCTAGACTTTAAAAAAACTTAATAGCTCAGATACTTAAATAAAACTTTTGAATAGTTTAGTGACAATTTGTATCTTTTTAAAGTTGAGTGACCAAAACATAAACTTACTAATAGTTTAGTAACATTAGGTGTAGTTTACCCAAATAAACTGTTAGGGACTTTCCTGCGGTTTAACTAAGATTTGTAGAATATTAAAGAACAGAGAATAGAAAAGGAAGAGAAGAGAAAGAAGAAAAGAGAATAATGAATAACCAACTTGAATACCCGTTCTGTTACAACTATTTCTCTTTATATAATCCTAGTGGTTACTAATAAAAACGCACATAATCTCCTAATGTTTTTGTCTCTCTTCTTTCACGTGTTCCTGTGCAATTCTGAGCTGGTATATGTTGCTAAATGAGTTGCTCATTAGGCCCCAATTCTATTACATTGCCTTCCCTTGGAAAGGGAACCTTGTCCATAATGTTCCAAGTTGGAAAATTTTTCAAAAATTCCTCCTCATCCTTACATGTAGCTTGGCTATCATATGTACTATCCTATTGCACCAACACTTGCTTTACAACTTGATTTTCGTATAACTTGACCCTGCAATCTAATATTGCTATATGATTTTGCATTCTTACTTCAGTTCCTCGCAGTAGTGGTAAAGGAGTTAACTGTTGATTTGGATTGCCTTTACATGGTTTCTATAACACTTATTGCCCGACCCAATCGCCGAGTCTGAGCTACAGGATGTTACATTCATTGTTGGAGCAATTACATTTAATCACAACATAATTTCCATCAATTCAACAATTTAAATTCATTAGCATGATCATTATATCATAACATTATTTTGTACTCAGGTTTATACGAGTTTATGAAAGCTCTTTTGATAACCCGAGACCATTAGAGGACTAAAATGTAAAGTTTTAAAATATTTTGGATTGGCGTCGCGACATTGGGGGTGTGATGTCGCAACCTCCAAAACAATAGGCATGCATTACAACTTAGGGACTAAAATGTAAAGTTTCCCAAGTTTACCAAGTTGGCATCGTGACATCAGGGTTCAATGTCGCGACGATGATAGTTGGTGCCGCGACTTTACAAACAATCTACTATACGTTTCTAACCATTTTAAACTAGTGTTGCGACATCCGTGAGGTGGTGTCATGACTCTATAGGCATAATGCAACAATTTCAATCCCCTTTGAATTCAACTTATCATTTCGCATATTAAACAAATTTGGTGACCTATATTGACAACCATCACAATGCGATTTCATACCAAGTTCATCAAATCATCTTATTATGCCAATTGTGCAACTTAAGCATATGAAACCTTTGGAACCAATTGCCTAAATGGCACATAACTCATGAACAAGATTAATCATAGCTAGGCCACATATCAAGCCAAACACAAACATAACCATAGCCACACATTCAACCTTGACATTCACATTTAAGGAATGACCATTTACATAACTAAATCCTTATATACATGCCACAATTTTTAGGTTCCAAAATAAACACATTTCTACCATCTTGATGATAGGGTGTGATCTGCACTAATTTGACTTGGTGAGTTCCACAAAACGAGAATCTACATGTAGGAAAAACAACGATAGTAAGCATTTAATGTTTAGTAAGTTCAAATGGAAATTACAACGCTTACCTTGCTCATAGGTGAGCATGCTAACTACTAAAAGTTTTGGCATACATTTAGCTAGGACATGACACTTAGGGCCACAACAAGGTGAGCATATAAACATAAGTATTCATGTGCACCAATCATTATAAGCATAACTCAAAGCATCACCAAATTTGTATCAGATTCACATATACTCATTTCAATGTCATATTCTATCATCAATCCACAAATCTATACCATTTCAATTGAATCACATATCATATGAGTTTATCAAATCCAATTCGTTTAATTTTTTTCTCCAATTTCCAAGTTTGATTCAATATTTCACCCAATGAAACCCTAATAAAACTAATTCGGATACGCGAATGAACTACACCACATCTAGGTAGCTCGTAAGAGCATAAACTACACTACACCAAAGCACTAAAGTGCAAAAGCCCATAGGTATCACTGTATATACATATACAAATACATCCCTCCACCATACCGAAGTCTCTATAGAGACAAAGATTACTAGATGATCCACAAAAAATGTTGGATCCTAATATAGCCTATCATAATCTCCATATCGTTAAGTATCTCATACAAGTGCACATATGACCCTATTGGCATGTCAATTGTATCCTAACGTTTTACTCACATGGGCATCAATCATATATATTAACATATTCATACCTTGTATCATTCACATTTACATATCATACCTTGTAACTGGTCATATATGCATTTTCATACCTTGTAATCGGTCACAATTGTCTCCTTCTTTGCATCCACTAGAACTACTTCTTTGCTAGTCCATCCATCCGAAATGATACCATCATAACTCGATGGTGGTTTTCTATCTCGTAAAAATCAAAGAAGTCATGTGCTGATGCAATCCAATCCTTAGGATTCTTACCAGTGAATAGGGTAACTCCACATACGTAGGTTTGGGTGGAAAAGGAAATTCATCCTCTATTCTTCCTTTACTCGCACCTTTCCTCGATTTTTAGAGCCCCTACCTAACCCACCAGCATCGCCAATGATTTTAGACAATTGCACCATTTGAGAATTCAAAAGAGAAATCTGGGAAGCCACATCTTGCAAGGTTTCCTGTTGAGCGTCCATCATCTTTTTCTGAGCTACCACGTTGGATTGAAGGAGGACAACATCTGATCATGCTTTGAATGAGACTCTTGCAATTAACACATCATTTCTTGTGCTCGTGTCTCCATAACTCTCAACAAAAGCACCAATGTCAGGAACTTTCATGCAATTTAGCTCAAATTTGCATAATATTAAAGAACGGATAATAGAAAAGGAAAAGAAGAGATAGAAGGAAAGAAAATGTTGAATATCCAACCGGAATACTTATTATGTTACAACCATTTCCCTTTATATAATACTAGTGGTTACTACTAAAAATGCACAGTCTCTCGATGCTTTTAGCTCCCTTCTTTCACGTGTTACCTTTGTGATTCTGAGCTGGCACATATTATTAACTGGGTAAGTCACTAGGCCCCAAATCTGTTACAAAACAAACAAATAAAGAAAAGACAGTGAATTTTTTTTAAAAAAATAATGTTGATAATTTAGAGGATTACTAACCTAATTAGTATATTAACTACATATCCAAATGCCAATTAGATGAAAACAAAATTCATTTTTATAGTCTTTAATTAAGAAATAATTAAATAACAACAATAATAATGATTAGGTCATAACGTAAACATGATTTTTTGTCTTTGTTCAAATGTAAACATGATTATGATCATTCACGTAATCCATGATGGAATATGAGATCATTTTGGTGGGTAAACTATTTTTAGTTCTCTTTTTATTTCACAAATTTACAATTATTAGATATTATTTAATATTTGAAAATACAAGTCAAAAAAAGACTTCAATTATTTTCCACATTTTTTTAATTCAATATTTTTTAGGGTTTAATTCAACCCATCGAGAATTCCCTTTCACTTTCAATGCCTATCATAGAAAACCGCCATAATCAGAGGGTTAACTTTTTAAGCAAAAAAATTATTTTAAAATTTTCATATTTCATTAATTATTGGAAATTAATAGAATGAAAATAGTGATGATTAGAGCAGTGATTGGCCATGATGTTTTGGTGGGTCTTATAAGCGATCGGAAATTATGAATTCTATTATATTAAATATAATAATTAAATTAATATATGTTAGATATGTGATTTAAATTAATTAAGTATCAATTCACTTGAAAAAAATTAATATAATCTTTTAAATGATTAATAATAATATAAAGACGGTGTTATTATCTTTTCATTCATTCATATAATTTTTATATAAAATTATTAAAAACATATATTCAAGTATTGAATATGTGCGTAATAAGATTTATATACAAATTCTTGATTTGTCCATCTATAATCATTATTGAATAAAATTTAAAAAAAATATTAATACACGGTGGTACAACAAGAAAGGAGGACAAAAAAAGGGATCATAGTGGCACAGAGGAGGCTGGTTCATCTAAAGAGACCAAGAGTCGAAATAGGGACAAGAGGACAGGCTGATTGCTGGAGGAGGAAAAGGTTGCTCAAGGTAAGTCTAAGGCTCAAAAAGTCAATTCTTTCTTCATCATTGGAAAGGTTTTTATAGGTAGGAGTGTGCAAAATTCAGGTAAAACCGAAAAAATTCGGTTAACCGACCGAATTCGGTTAATCAGTCGGTTAACCGAATTAATCGGATCGGGGGTCGGTTAATAATTTTTGAGTTTTCGGTTAACAGTTAATTAGGTTCGAAACCGGTCGGTTAACCAAATTTTTTCGGTTTAACCGAAAAAATTAATAAATAAAATTATAATATATAAATAGCCCACTATTCACTTAAACCCAATCCAACATAAACCCAAATACCCAATCTAATATATATTAACCTAAGCACCCAACCCAACCCAATTACCCAACCCAATCATAAAAATTACAAATAATTTAATAAATAAATAAAAATCTAAAAATAAAAATAAAAATAAAAATAAAAAAATATAATTTTATACAAATAATTCGGTTAATTCGGTTAATTTGGGTAATTCGGTTAATTCAATTAATTTTATACTTATTTTAACCAAAAATTAAAAAACATATAATTCGGTTAACCGACCGAATTAACAGAAAAAATTTCGGTTCGGTTAATTTTTTTGAAAAAATTTCGGCTCGGTTAACGGTTAAAAATTTTGAAGGGTCGATTAATTCGGTTAATGTTATTTCGAGTCGGTTAACCGACTGAACACCCCTATTTATAGGAGAGGTCCTCTTGTCCTATAGTGTGGTGTGGTCAGATAAGCATTCAATCTTGCCAAATGCGTAAAGGATATTCACGAGCATATATCATGGGACCTTTTCAGTACGAGATTATTATACCTAAATGAACTCTTTATCATATTAAGAGTGTGTGTGTTCACACTTGGGGAATGTCTATACTTAAAAAGTTGGTAGATGCCTCCCTCTGAGAGGAATGGGTGGTCTTACCCAAAGGTATTGAGGGCGAATGGCCTGTTGAGGCATTACTTCAGATGCAGTCAACGATGCGTATAGCGTTGACACGTTCCTGTGTGGCGAAAGGGTATAACATAAAATATTTTCTTTCATTCATGTTGTGGTTGTGACATAATATAGTGATTATATAATGTACTTAATACCAATAAGTATTGGATGCAGTGGTAAACCCCATTACACTCCCAACGAGAGAACATGAGTTTGAAACTTAGAGACAACGTTATTAGGAGGAACTACAAATCCCAAACATAAACTGCAAAACAATCATGAAAATATGACCCAAAATCAAATTTTTTTATTTGTTTGTAACAAATATATGTATTTAAAAGCCTTTGATTATAAAAGTACATACATATGTTTTGGCTTACAATTAGAGGAGTTGATTATAAATTATTCTTAGTTAAATCATGACACATATTCTCCTTGTAAATTAAGTAACAATTATTTAAATAATTTATAAATTAAAATATTTAAGCAGTCAACAATGTATAACTAAAAAAAAGGCATACTTTCAACCATGTATAAATCATACATCACGAAACATAATTTCCTTAAGAACTTATCAATCAGCTTTTACGAAAGTATTGCGAATGATATAATTTTATTCGAAACCCTAATTTCATCGAAAATAAATACAATTTTTACAGATTTTATGAATGATAAAAACCCAATTTATCTGAATGTTTTAATCTAAGTGAACTTTTTCGACAAAAAAAAAAAAAGCAATAACAAAATTTGGCCCATCTTAAAGAAAACTTGACCCATTTTAGAGGATGGCATTCATGATTTTCTGTATAACCGGTGGGTGGTTGAACTTAGAACATGAATTAAAGCGGCCTTCAATGTCTTCTCTGTTCATAAAGTTCTATTAAAGTCACATTTTTCAACCTTATCCTCCTAAGTCCACAAGAAAAGATAAATATAAGACTTAAACAATATGAAACCCATGCATATAGTAAAATCTCTCTTATTTTTTTATATTAACACGAAACTCGTATTTAACAGATGACATCTATTTAAAGATTTCATTATAATAAGAATTTGTAAAAAAAAATTAAATTGAAATAAAAAAAAACAAATTTAAGTGATTTTAAATTTGGGGTCACCGATATAATTTCTATGTTTTAACCAAGATGTGACCTTAGACTAGAAAAATAAAAAATTTCTCTTTTTTTTTGTTTTTGACCTTTAAATTGGCTTTTGCTTTCATAGGTAGACAAATTTGATTGTTGAGGAACCAAAGCCTGGCAGAAGAAACAATCTTTCTCTGTCTTTTGTCCCCTTCCCCTGTTTTTCTTTTTGTTGTTGTCATGGCGGAGATTTCTGGGTGTAATGGAAACCATGAAGTAGTTTTGAATGTTAATGGTGAAACCAGTCATCCTCCTCCTCCTCCTCCTCCTTCATCAGCTCCAAAAAGAAAAGATTCTGACCTGGGTTTCTCTGTACCCTTCATTCAAAAGGTAACTCTACATACATACATACATAAATATCACGATGATGATGATGGTAAGATGGTTTTGTTTTATATCCGAATCTGCAGCTAATGGCAGAGGTGTTAGGCACGTACTTCTTAATATTTGCGGGTTGTGCAGCGGTGGTGGTGAATGTAAACAATGAGAAAGTGGTATCACTACCAGGGATTTCCATAGTATGGGGATTAGCTGTAATGGTCTTGGTTTACTCCTTAGGTCACATCTCTGGTGCTCATTTCAACCCTGCTGTCACCATTGCTTTTGCTACCTGCAAAAGATTTCCTCTTAAACAGGTAAAAAGAAATTTGGTATCCTAGCCAATGGTTCTGCAAGTCTCTTAATTTGATTGGTCTTTTTATTTTTAGGTCCCTGCTTATGTATTAGCTCAAGTTATTGGATCAACACTAGCAGCTGGTACACTTCGGTTGTTATTTAGCGGACCACATGATGTCTTCGCCGGCACATCGCCACAAGGGTCCGATTTGCAGGCTTTTGGGATCGAGTTCATCATTACTTTTTACCTAATGTTCATTATATCTGGTGTTGCCACTGATAACAGAGCTGTAAGTATGCTATCAATGTTTATTTATTTTATTTTTTGGTCTAACCAAGGCTAGAGGTTGAAGATGATGGGAATGGAATCGAATGATTCAAACAGTCAAATATTTATTATATAATTGATTAGTTTTTATTATATCATTGATTAATTTGCCTAATATATTCCAAAGTAAATGGAATAAAAAAGGGGTTAATAATGAAAGGGACTTCCCCAATTTCAAATCTTATCTGTCTTGGAAACGACATTAAACCTTTGTTTTAAGTTAACACAAATCATGTTCTGATTGGTTAAACACCCTTCTTTTTTTTCTTTTAATGGCAGATTGGAGAACTTGCTGGACTTGCCATTGGTGCCACTGTCCTGATTAATGTGATGTTTGCTGGGTATTTAAACATTTTCCCCTTAATTTACTCGTCTACTACTATTTAGAGTTGTGCATGAGACTCATATTTTAAGTTGGACATACTAATATATTTTATGTTTGCCGAAGCCTAACTTGACCCAAAATATGAGTCTAGAATTTTGTCTAAACTTGCCCATATTTGCAAAAGACTGACGTAAGCCTATTTTAGGCTGTCACATATTATTCTTTTAATCAACTTTAGTACCTGAACTTGACAATGAAGTCTGTTTTAATCCCAAAATTTGGATTCATCAAAATATTATGGCTTGATATTATGAGATTGTGTCATTTCATCACTTTTAAATATATATTTTTAATTTTCAAATGATGAAATGACACGATATTATAGTATCACATCATCAAAATTTTTACATTTGCTAAGTTAAGGGACCAAATTGAACATAGTTGCCAAGTTTAGATAAAAAAAAATGGACAAAAAAGTGAAAATATCAACATGGACCTAATGGCTAAGTCCAAGGACTAAAAGTTATATTAATCATTTTTAACACAACAACTCTGTGCTGATGATTTAAGATACTGTTTGGACAGGCCAATTACAGGAGCATCAATGAATCCAGCAAGGAGTTTGGGACCTGCAATTGTGTCGAATCATTACAAGGGGATGTGGATATATCTGATGTCACCAACACTTGGGGCAGTGTCAGGTGCATGGATTTATAACATGGTGAGGTACACAGACAAGCCATTAAGGGAGATAACCAAGAGTGCTTCTTTCCTCAAGAGTTCTCGTAATTCTGGTTAAATTGTACTATAGGGTAGGAACCAAAGGAGGTTTTACTTTTATTTGCTTTGTTTTGTGTAAATCAGAACTATATAATAGTGTTTGATAGAATTGGTTCATATTAACCTTTATTGATATTGCAAACCAAAGATAGGAATGTACTGATCATTGAGAATGAATGAATGAGACTGCCTCATTTCTGCTGTATTTTCATCAAATTTTACAAAAGATCTCTGAGGTATATGTTCCATTCTCAAACACATTTAAAAAAGGGTAAACTATACTTATAGTCACTCAATTATTAACTAATTTCTCTTTTAATCACTTAATTATGAAAAAAATACAAAATAATCACCGAACCATTCGATTTTTTCTTTTATGGTGGATATCGAAAAGATAAAATTTAACATAATAGAAATTTTAACCATTGACATTTATACACTGTTAATTTAGTATTGATTCTAAAAATTTTAACCCTCTATATATATATACACACTGTGTCAAAAAAAGAAAGTCAAATAGTTGGGTATAATTGAGTAACCAAAAAAAAAAAAAAATTTACTAATAATATTTATCCAACTATACAAAAAAAATGTCACTATTACATTAAATTATTTAATGAAATTAATTGAAAAAGTTGTCATCAAGACAAAAAATACATATATCTAAACATAAACAAAGTAGAAATAAATGATCAAATTATAAAAGAAAAACTAAATCAGCCAAAAACGTATACTACAAGGACCTTTTATAGAATTTGACCCAGTAGTTTTGCATTGATCCTTTGTTCTTTCCCCCTTAAATTCCAAGTCCTGAAAACAGTTGATTTAAATTCCCAGTACCATGATTTGCTTGAATTAATTTGGAAATTTCTTCCATGTAGACACTTGAAACTTATCTTCTCATCCAAACCATCAAAATGGTTATTTATTAAATCATCAAAATTATGTGAACTCAGAAAAGTAAGAATGCAAAGTAACTTTCTTATATCATGTGATGTGAAGAAAAGAAACCTTCAAGCCTTTTAAAGATTAAAAATTAAATTAAAAGGATTAGTTGAGATCACATGTATCATGCATGTTCCATATGCATATATTATGGTATGCATCCCCTTGGAAAGGTTGCTCAAATTGAGGAAGCCTCTCCTTCTTCAACAAGCACATGATTCCTGTATGGCATGAGGTTTTCGACATTTCAGTAACCTATTGATATCGAAAAAATCTAATTCCGAGTCATGTGCTCTATCCTAAACACAGAACATGGCAACTAAAAGAGTACAACGGGTCGTGTTCAGTAAGAGAGTGAGACAAAATGTTCATTATTTCCATCATCTATGCAACCACTAATCAACTCATCAACTACATAAAAAAACAGTTGAGTTTCATGTATTATTACCTTAAACTCCAGAACACTTCAAATCTGTGGTAGTCGACTATTTTGTGTAGACATGCTCCTGGTAGAACCATCTCTTATTCGTGTTCTTGGAATGAGTAAAGGTCTACAACAAACTAAAGTAAACAGTACCTCCGTGGTAAACAATGTCATACTGAGCCATATAAAAATAGTTCTCCTCCAATACCATATCATTCTTTTGAAAAAAGGTAGTTCTGAGTCAAGGATGAGGGATGCATCGTATAGTTCAGGAATACCAGCACCTGATCTGAACTCCGCTCGTTGTTCAAGTACTACCCTTAAGCAAGCAGTAGGCACGGTTCCTTCGTGCAAACCTCTAATCTTCAGATTCAAAATCTGGGTTTCTGAACTGTAGCCAGTGATTAGAGGAACAATCTTGAAGACTGTCAGTAGAAACCGGATAGGCTCACTTTTGAATTTTAACATGCAATGACGGCTTGAGCTGGCAAGAGTTTCACCATTAACAGACAAGAAATCTACCCTGACCTTCAAAAAGAACAAAGTTGCAGCACAGTTCATCAATGCAAATTTGTTTTCCCAAAGTTAAGAGTCAAATTACTGATTAAATTAAATGCCATTCACTACTCAGGAAGAAGCCACCCTCTATGAAATGGCCATCTTTCCTTGTTTCCAAAATTTCATAGCCTGTGTCTAGACTCGGTTTCATCCAAATTATCACCAACCGCAATTGCTATAGTACATAATTTAGTAGATATGTGATAGAAATGTTGTCGAGCAGAGGAAAGTGGCCTATGACTCTTAGTTCAAGTGACTTAGACGCAATGGATAAATCATTGGAAGATGACCCAACTTATTCTAGAACTCTCTTACGGTATCAGGCTGAGACTAACCTATTAGACATGCTAGTATAAGAAGCAGCAAACTCCAATATTCCCTGAATCATGACGTTAGCAATACTATCATTTCAGGCAAATATACTGGCTATACATTTTCCCCTGCTCAAGAGGTAAGTGGCTCGTGGAAATAATAACCTATTCACTTGATGATTAAGATCAACAGTCACTCCGAATGCCACGACAAGACAAATTAAACCATAAAATCGGTTTCTAGATATAAAACGTAAACATAAATGATCAGAAGTAAAATAACATGAAAATGATAGCAACCTCGGCATTCCATAAATCAAACAAATACCTGGAACATCCCAAGATATCTGTTGTACTCTGACTCCGGCAATGTCAAAGAAACAGTAACCTTCAATTTGTGATCCATCGGTATGACTCGAGAACCCACATTATTCCCAACATTTATCTTCTCCATACATTTTGCACCACAACCAATGGCAGCACAAGATACAATCGGAACATATGCAACCGGACTACTCTTACTATAATCAAAGTTCAACATTTCCTTTATCTCCAATGGTTCATCCACCAAATACCTCATCAAAATCCCACTAGTAGCAAGTGAAGTAAACAATAACCCACATAAAGCACAGCCTACATATGTAGCCCAGAACGTTCCCCACCCGAATCGGAACAAGAGGTTCCATATAGATTTATGGTAGTTCAAGCAATCATTCATCATAGGACTGAAATACCCACAAATCGAATTCCATAAATTTGACAACTTTGTGATTACATAAGTTCTACCATGACTCAAAGCTTGAAAAGGATCAATAATAAACATGTAGAAGCTACTTATACCTGACAGAGGTAATGTAATGGAGCTAATCAGCAAATTTAACTGAAACCCAATTGCCTTTATCACTAAACCAGCTATAAACAGTAGCAAACTCGAAGAGGAATGTAGCGACTCACTGAGTTCGGCACTCGAGTCTGCGGAGTAACGGGCTTGGTCAAGTGATTCATCATTTTCCGCGGTGGTGACAGTGGATTCAAAGCCGGCGTTCTCTTCTGAGACGCGGATCGGGTTAACTCCATCTCGAGGCGACTCGGTTACCACCAAAGTGCTGTCGCTTGGCTTCAAATCGCGGAAAAGATTGTACCTTGGCTCTCTAGAACTGGTTCTGGAGTGGTCTTCGAGAGTGGAAGTTTCTGGAAGGGACTCTCCTCCGGCTTCCTTGGAGGAGATTCCCCGGCGAGATAAGGCTCGCCGTCGGAGAGTAGACGGTAAGTGAGACGTGGAAGGATCTGATTGGTCAAAGGTAAGGCAATCGTAAAAGGGGAAGTCGTCAAATGCGTCGAAGAACTGATCCTCTTCGTCGGAGCTTTGGGATTCCATCGGAGAAAATGACCGACAATACGACGCTGTGATTTCTTTTTTTTCACAAATTTCTAATTTTTTTAAAAAAAAATCAAAATTTGGAAATTATCTATCAAAAAACTTTTGGAAATTACGGCTAGAAGAAGACAATAACAAGAATACGTGTACGATTAAGCAGTCTTTCCTTGTGACAATATAAAATGAATTTATATATATGCACGTATATTTGTTGGGTTAATAATTTAATTAATTTTTCATTAACTGAATTAATTAGATTTATAAAAGCATTAATAAATAATTAAATCCAAGTAATTGGTTTTTTACTTGAAAATTAGTTTAATTTTATATTATTTTCAAACTAACTCTATTAACATGTTCAAATATCAAATTATTCATTTAAATATAAAGGTTTACTTGAAATTTAAAAAAATTTAAACAAAAAATTTTAATGCTTAAAAAATGAATTTAGGTAAATATAAGTTGAGTTTAATTTCCCATCTCCCTTTTCAAATAAAAAACTTTTAATCGAATATTTTAATAGATTATTTTATACATCCAATCGAAATCCACAAACAAATCATATATTAATAATTATCAAATATGCAATAAAATTAATTGTCAAATATCAATTTCAAATTAATAGATGCATTTAAAATAGGGTAAATTATAAAAATATTTATTTTTATTTGTTTCAGATTACATTTTAGTCACTTATGTTTGAAATGTTACGTTTTAATCACTTACGTTATCGTTTTTATTACAAAATGATCACTCTGCCGTTAAGCTCCATTACCTCTCTAACGGCAGTCCTTCGTGACAGTCCAAATGAGTTTTAGATGTGCAGCTTGGAGGAGAATATATTTTAATTTTTTTATGAACATAGAATACAAAACTTTACCATAAAACTCAATTTTCTCCTATTTGAAAGAAAGCAATAGCTGGGTTTTGGGAAATTTTCTCCAATTTTCTACTTTGAAAATGAATTCCTCACCCCCAACTTGGGTTCAACGTCTTCTTCACTACTTTGGTCCTATATCTCTATGGTAATTTTGTAAAAACCCAGTTATTGCTTCTTTTTAAACAAGATAAAATTAAATTTTAGGGCCAAAATTTGTATTCTATTTTCATAAAAAAAGATTAAAAACTTTTTCTCATCTCAGCTGGACATCCAAGTTGACATTTAAAACACATTTGAACTGCCACGTAAGACAACTGTTAGAGAGGTAACGAAACTTAACAACAGAGTGACAACTTTGTAATAAAACGATAACGTAAATGACTAAAATGTAATCTGAGGTAAACAAAAGTGACTATTTTTATAGTTTATCCTTTAAAATAATATAAACTCTAACTACAAATGGCATCATTAAGAAGAGTAGTCATGAGCTCTGAAAAAATCAATCTTAATGAATTATAAGATTAATATGAAACGTAATCACTAACCGAAATAATATTAACCGAACTAAATTAACAATAAAGTATTTTTTAACTTTTATCTTTTTATGATTAATGGTGTCTAGAGATTTGCTCCTTAGCCAAGGCATTTCTCGTATATTACTTCTACTATCAATATTAAAAATAAAATAAAAAACCAAAATAGAGAATGTATTGATTGCGTTGAAGATAGTGTGTTGAGAATTGCAGCAACAAATCGTGAATCTATGAATGAAAAGAGGCATGATTTCTGGTCCACGACACCCACATGTCTTTAGAACTCAATATTTGCTGTCTGGCTAGATTAAAACATGTTGGATCGATTTGGTATGAAAAATAAAACCCTATCTTGTTGAGCTTTTGTGTTTATATAAATGATTAAATTCTGGTTGGTTCAGCTTAATGGGTCCCTAGCTTTATATCAGCCCAGCTCAGGTATTGTTGTAAACCCAAATTTACTCCAATTCGAAGAGAATGAAGCTTGTTAAAAATGATTTGGTTGATGTGTCTTGATATCAAAAAGACTGAGGAGGAGTGTTGGTTCATCCTATTTGTGCAGATTTCTCAAGAGAAAGGATCGTATGAAACAGAAACGCTGTATCATTTTGTAATCTTTTATTAATTATTTAATTTAATTTCAATATTTTTTTTTATGTTATTAACACATCATTTTCATAATCTTTTTAACATAAATTTTGGATCTTCAATCCTAAATTTTGGATCTTAAATCACTGGACCTAAAATCCTCAATCATAGAAGCTTTGGACCAAGGTCCAAGATTCAAGGTCCAAGGTAAAAAAAAATATCAGTATAATGTGTCGATGACATGAAAAAAGATGCTAAAATAACGTTAAATAATTGGTAAGGAATACATGATGATATAATGTCTCTATTTCATACAATTATTTCTCGATTTCTAAATAAAATAGAGATTGAGAGAGAGGACTAATAGGAGGATGAAGAAGATATTATAGGAATTTCAGAATCCTTTGAGGTTAAAAGGGATATATTGTCTTCTGATAAGAGAAGATATTGCAAAAATTTTAGAATCTTTTAGCATTGAGGCTAAGAAAGGTATTTATATCAACTAATCCTCTTTTAACACATGTCATCTCCTGTGCATTTTTATTTATTCACTTTTATATTTTACCATTTAATCAACGACTAATTTGATATTTATATCAACCTTTTATAAATATATTAATTGCACGATATTATTTTTTACTGCATTATCTAATCTAATCAATATAAAAATTAAGAAAATAATTAAACTAATAAAATCAACCATTTAAATTGAAAGTGTTACTAAATTTAATTACAAATTCTAAGAAATCAAAATAATTTTTTTGGATGAGTCAAGTATAATTTTACAACAATTTTTATAAAAATAAAATGAAATCGCCACCGCCACCGCCACTGCCACCGCCGCCCTTCAGATTTGCCATTGTTCCGAGTGATATAAAAATACAAATAGCACTTAAGATTTTACCATCTAAACTCATTTTCTATATGAATTATGACGAATTTATACGATCAAAACCTCTTTATAATAATTATTCATTATAATAATATTTTGCTATAATATTTAAAACTTTTAGTAAAATTGATTTTGGATGTTTTATTTTAATTTTGTATAACAGTTTTTAACTCATGACAACAATAATCATCGTTATTGAGTACATTATTTATTAATTAGTTATCTATAATAATATATTGTCTAAAATTTTAAATAAAATTGCAATTATTTCATGTAAACAGACATATTAGTTATAATTCATTAAATATAAATTATTTTAATTAAAATATTATTTCAATAAAACTTTTAAAATTTACATGAAAAAAAAAATCTATTAATCATATTTTACTAAATGAAAATAATCTTCGTCGAGTGGAATTAAAGATATTAATTCGATAAACTGTTATGTTCCCTAATTAAATTTTTAATTATGAATTTGGAACCTTATAAACTTATAAACTAATTACTTAAATTTAAACTCATGATAAATTAATTAATTTAATTTGATAACTCATACTAAATACTTGAACTTGTTAATTTTATGAATTTCATAATTAATCATGTGAAATAATGTAAAATAAAATACGCATAAAAGCAATGTTGCATTCGCCTGCTATACATATTTTAGTTTTGTTGATTTGATTCTCGATTTCTTTCTTTATTTTGAACTTAATTCTCACTTTCTTCGTTCGATGGAAATTCATGATATGAATTCTATGATAGTTTTATAATAATTATCTCTTTATAACAACATGTTTTTATAAGTATATAACAACCGTCTCTCTGTAATAAGTAAAATCTTGACAGGCAAATAAGACTGTTATAAAGAGAACTAATCGTACTCTCTTTATATTAGAGGTGTTTATAGATTAAATAAAATTTAATCAAATTATATCATCTGGATAAGTCAAAAGTTCAAAAAATAAAAAAATTATTTTTGTAATGAAATTTAATTAAAAATATTTTTAAACTATTAAACTAACTTAAAATTAAAAAAAATTATTGTCAAATCTGACTCAAAGCGTGCTGGGGCCAACGGAGCGGCCGTAACAAATAGGTTTAGTAGCATTGAAACTAACTGTCGTATTGCCTACATATATAAAATATGTACCTTTACTGGTTTTGAGTAATTACTATTAGTTATGACGGTCCACTGTATTTATTATGGATAATTATATCATCTAGGCAATTTGCCAAGTCAACCAAGTAATGCCACGTATATATTTACACATTTAATTTGCCAAGTCGACCTGGAGTTCACATGTTTATCTAAATTACGTTGACATTGAAACATAGATTGTTGCCATGTTGAAAGAAAAAAACCCTGCTAAAAAGGTCAATTAAATTGAGCCTTCACAGCTTGACCTGGATCCTTGATAAGAGCCAGCTTTTAAGCCACCCAACACAGTTGGAAAATCATTAAGACAGAATATAATATCAAAACTCCTCAAACAATGGTTCATATTTTAAATACAACCTCAATAATTAAATTATCAAATATAATATCAACTAAATTCTTCCCGTCAGTCTAATTATTAACTAGAATTGTTTATGGGTTGAGTTACCCGTCCAGGCCCGAAAGTCCATATTGGCAAAAGTATTAGGTTCAAAAAATGGGTTGGGGCAAAAGATTAGACTCGTTTAAAATATGGATTGAACTCGAGTTTGAATATTCAAGACCCGAGCCTAGCCCATTTTAAGTTTATAATAGTTTATATTATGTAATTTAGGACACATTAAAAAAATTAACTTATACTAAATATATAATGCTACTCTAATGTAAACATTAAAATAATGTTAAAATAATTATATAAAAAATTTCAATAAATAAAAAATTATAATATAATATAATATAAATATTTTAAAAAATAACATGGGCATGTCTAAATGGACTTGGTTAATCTTTTATAAATATGGACGAATTTAGATAAAATTTTAAGCCTAGATTTTAGGCCGGGCCAGGTTTGAGTAAGTATAAAGTATATTAATATTATGCTTAGACTCGGCCCATGAACACCTCTACTATTAACTTTGGCATTAAATGCCAATTCAAATATAAATATTTGTATATTTATTGTATGGATAGCTTAGATTCTATGTGTAAATCTTATTTGAATTGATCTTTTAATACTTGAGCTTGGCTGATACATAATCGATACTTTGAAAATTTAATTAAACTAATATATTTTAAAATTTAAGAACTGATTTAAATATACACGATGATTTAATGATGTTTAGTGAAATTAAATCCAATATTATCAACGAGAAAAAGAATGGTTCCATTAGGATTAGAAGCAAGTGTAGAAAAATTCTCCAATCTCGTACTTATCTTAATTGTTTATTTCATTGACATAAAAAGCCATGTTTAAAAGGTCAAAGGAAAACAACTTATTTCTGGAATATTCACCTAAACTTCAGTTGATTCCGTTACTTAGTCAAAAACGCCATCCGGTTTTCACAATATAACACTCTGGTTTTCAACAAAATACTTTAAAAACAGAAGTGTCCAAAAGCGTATTTATCCATTTATTTTTTCACAAAAGCATACATATATATCCATTAAGATTATATTTTAGTTTCTTAATCATAACAATCATATCCCCAACTTGCAACCTTAAGCAATGTTGACTTATTCTTCACTTTTTATATTTCATATATATAACTTTGATTGAAATCTTTAAATAAGAAACTAAAAAACTCGTTTAAAAATAGAATAATTTAATTTAAATTACAAATTTTCATGAGAGACTAAAATATATATATATTTTAATTTTAATCGAGGGGTTAAAACCATTATATGTCTTACTAAATCGACCTCGAAAATAAAGGAAAGCAATATAATAATTTATAATGTTATCCATTATTAAAATTTTATAAATTATTGATGTAAAATTTGAACTTAAGATATCATAAATTTTAATATTTTAAATTTAGTATTTCCTTTTATAGATATATTAGTTTTTTTCAAACTAAAAAAAATCATCCCTTACATCATTATCAACAAAAAAAAATAGATTCTTATAAATGAAGTAAATAAAATAACACATATTTTAAAAATATATTAAAAAGAAATATGCTTATCAAATTCATTTAATTTTTTCTAAAGGCGGCTGAAATGAAAACTTGAAGCAGACTCCAATTTCCTCAAATTGCCGACCACTTAGGATACAGATTTATCCAAAAATATTTTTTTCGTCACGTGGTACGCAAAATTAATTTACTAAAACGGCACCGTTTCGCATAGAATAAACCGCGTTTAATTATGCGGTCAAATTCAACTGATCAAAATGACAACCGTCGGATGTTTCATCAACGGTCCCGGTTGTTAACCCTTTCCACAAACATTCGGTGCGCAATTATCTCCGTGAAGTGTAAGTTAGTCACCTACTTCTTATCCTGCGCCGTATCGCAGCAACTTCCCTCACGCGTTTGCAGCGTGTGAACGACACACCCCATTGTGATAGAAAGGAAAAAAAATTGAAAAAAAAATAAAAAGTCCGCGACGTAACCGTCACTGAAACTTCAACAACTGCCGTCCCATTTTTTTTATTTTTAATTTTATTTTCCCTCTCTTTAAAACCACCCCTAAATCTTTCTCTCTCGGCTCTCATTTGATCCTAATTTTGTTTTTCAAAATCTCGTTTAATTAAAGGCTTCAATCAAATTCAAAATCATACTCATTACCGCAAAAAGTAGTAAATCATTTTATTGATTTTCCTAGTTATTGTTGTTTTTTTAAGCGATGGAAAACAAAGCGGCGGTGAGGTTTATGTTAGGGAAGCAATCGTCGATGGCGCTGGAGAGAGGTAAGGATGGATCTGATGGAAAAGATAAAGAGGAAGGAGAAGTTATAGATGACGGAGTTAGGCTGATGTATTTAGCCAACGAAGGTGACTTGGACGGCATTCGGGAGCTCTTAGACTCCGGGATCAACGTTAATTTCCGCGACATCGATGATCGGACGGCTCTCCATGTTGCTTCTTGTCAAGGACAGAACGACGTCGTCTCCTTGCTACTTCAACGTGGCGCAACCGTCGATTCTAAAGATCGCTGGGGAAGCACTGTAAGCAAAAAAGCAAAATCGCCTCCTATTTTTTTTGTTATTTTCTCTAATTTTTTTTCCCTTAATTTATGTTTATTTTTGGTGAAATAGCCTCTGTCGGATGCTATATATTATAAGAATCATGATGTGATTAAACTTTTGGAGAAACATGGAGCTAAGCCTTTGGTGAGTTTTGCATCTTTGATCTGGATTATTTTTTATTTGCTGATTTTTTAATGATACTGATCGTTGAATTTTGGTAACAGATGGCTCCAATGCACGTAAATCACGCGCGTGAAGTCCCGGAGTATGAAATCGATCCAAAAGAACTTGATTTCACTAACAGCGTCTACATTACTACGGTAATCTCTTTTTTTAATAATAAGTAACTGTTCATGATTTCATAACAACTGAAATCATAGTTATCTGTAGCATTAGTTTTATTGGTTAACTGAGGAAGTCTTGGCGACTAGCTAATATTCACCACATTGCATTGATAAAGAGGAAACAGTTGCATTGTAATGCTTATCGAAGTTTGTGAATAATGCTTGGAATGTTTGAAATAGTGGCCGGATTATTGCACTGTGAGTTCTTTTGTTTCTTCTAGTTGTGGTGGTAACTTTGAGCATACAATGGGGAGTCGCTAGACCATTAAAAAACTATTGTTTTGTTGCATAGAGCAAACAGTTTTGTTATCTATGCAATGTAGGTTTGAAGTTTGATAAGATACACATAAGAAGAATAGGCTGTTTTTGTGACTTAATGTTTCAGTTGCATGCATATGCAACAGTAACTTATCATCTGAAGAGTCTATGCTTTTGCATAGTTGCTGATGATTTAACACATCTCTGTGATTAAATTTCAGGGAACCTTCTGTAGAGCCTCATGGCGAGGAATACAAGTTGCTGTAAAAAAGCTCGAGGATGAACTTGTTACTGATTCGGATAAAGTGTAAGTTGCTCATAAAGTGAGGGATTTCTTCCTTCTTCATAGAAAAGAGAGGTTTTTTTTTTTTTTTTTTGGGGGGGGGGGGTTGGAGAGGCAGTGGCTTGTGGGCTTGGAAACACTGGACCAGGCTGGGTTCTTCCATTCCCATTAAATATGTTATTTGATTTCTTTTTCAGGAGCGCATTTAGGGATGAGCTTGCATTATTTCAGAAAATTCGACATCCAAATGTAGTCCAGTTTCTTGGTGCAGTAACTCAGAGTAGCCCGATGATGATTGTAACAGAATATTTACCCAAGGTTTTCCTCTAGCATCGATGGTTTCTGCATGCATTTACTTGTGTCTGATTTCCTGGCTTGCTGAGTTGATTTCAAAACTTGTTGTAAACTTGGTGTGTTACAAATTCTTTTTGTTGTGTATGAAATGCTGAATAATTCGTTTATATGAATTGCAAAGCCAAATCTATGTTCCCTCTTTTTTGGGTTATTTTAGGGATGATAAAATTGCAGATGAATGACAGGATTTTGTAAAATATGCTCTAAGCTTATGTGCTTCATTAGCAGTTAGCTTTTCAAATTTTAATTCACTGTCTATTTTGCAGGGAGATTTACGAGCTTTTTTGAAAGGAAAGGGAGCATTGAAACCAACGACAGCTCTGAGATTGGCACTTGACATTGCAAGGTCTGTTTCCATATTATTGCAGTGGACTTGATAAACTATTGCTTTAGTATGCCATATGGAGAGAGCTGTTTTCCTTGTCATAAATGGGCAGTTTAATTTGAGAGTTACAGCAAATTATGAATGAGTATATTTGCTGTTACATGGTCACTATCTTCGTGAAGAATATTGATAGGCAAATATAAAATCTGAAATCATGATAGCTTAGTTTGACCGAAAAAAAAAAAAAGAAATCATGATAGCCTAGTGTAAAGAGAAAACTAGTGGTGATACATGTGACTGCACATGTTGATCTTAGATGAATGAAATTGAGAATTTATATTTTTACTGAGTGCTAGATTGCAATAGCTGAACTTGGAAGATCTTTGACATTTTCCCTCTTTTTTTTGTAGGGGAATGAATTATTTGCATGAGAATAGACCACCAATAATTCATCGTGATCTTGAGCCTTCGTAAGTTTTTTGATATTTGTTTTTCGTTTCCTAACAAAATATGTATGTATGACCAAGATATAATTCCAGTTTTGTATAAAAGAATTGTTGTCTCCTTCTGAAAGTCTGCGCCTCTTACGTGCCTGAAATTGGAATGACAGAAACATTTTGCGGGATGACTCTGGACATCTGAAAGTCGCAGATTTTGGTGTTAGCAAGCTGCTCACAGTTAAAGAAGTTAAACCTCTAACATGTCCAGTGACATCTTGTGAGTTCTCTTTCTATTTAGTTCTACTTGTCCCCCTTCTTATTATGTAAGCAGCCCTTTTAAAAAAATTATCTGAATATGTTGGGCTTCATTTTGATATTTAACATCTTCTCTTCTCTGTAACCTGAAATATGTTGATTGTTGTTGTCACAGGTCGATATGTTGCCCCAGAGGTTTTCAAAAATTATGACTATGATACCAAAGCGGATGTGTTTTCATTTGCCTTGATTCTACAGGAGGTAAATTATCTGAGTCCATGGCCTGTCTCAATCGCCCTTTATCATGTATCATGTGTTGTTCTGTTCCCCCCCATTTTAAATTAGTAATAGTAAAATTGCATCCCCCCAAATAAAAAAATTTGAATTAATCCTTTAAAAATTATAAATATATAGATTATTAAAATGGTGAAAATAATATTTTTACTATCGTAAAAATATACAATTTAATTTTGACCCCCGAAAAATAAAATTTCTAGCTCTGCCGTTGGTCTTTTGGTTGTTTTTCTTTTTATTCCTTTTTATTCTTCGATAAAGTACATCGCAACAGGCTTGATAAATTGTTTAAATGTGGTATACTTCAGATGATTGAAGGTTGCACGCCATTTTTTACAAAGCAAGATAACGATGTTCCCAAGGCATATGCATCAAAGGAGCGTCCGCCTTTCAGAGCTCCATCTAAGTATTACGCTCATGGGCTCAAAGAGTGAGTACTAGACTTTGCCCTCTTCAATAATGAGGTGTAGCCATTTAGTTTGAAATTATCTCTTTCAAAGTTATCTGTATCTTTTGAAGAAATTTTAGTTCTGTGAATTAACTTTTAGCATATCAGTCATTGTATTTCTCTCTGACAAAACGATTAATCTACCTGGGGGCCTCATAATATATAAAAGATATACTAATGTTACACTCCCGCTTACAGGTTAATTGAGGATTGCTGGAATGAGAAGCCTGCTAAGCGACCAACATTTAGACAGATAATAAAAAGACTGGAATCAATCCATGACAGTTTCAGTCATAAAAAGCATTGGAAGGTATTCTTTCTTTCCTCAAAACTACCATTCCCTTGCACTCATCTTCTCTGAGTTTGCATGCATGCTTATACATTGTCGTATTGCCAGTGGAAACACTGATTGTCAAAGAAGAATGCAAACAATTATTCAGATATTGTTTGAGGGAATTAGTTGCTTCTTGATAAACAGACAAAAATAAAGTATGATCTATGATTGAAATTTGAGGAATACATCAACTTCCGTAATTTCCCATTTTTGGATGGCCAACAGAAGTTTGATTAGGCTACTCTTTACAAAATGAACATCTGTTACATTTGATTTACTGTTTTGGTCCCTTGCACAGTTAGCATTTTGTCCAATTTTGCAGGTGTGGTGCAATCTTTTTTAACCATTAGGCTGATAATTGTTCTCTACGGGTGCATTATGTTCAGGCTAGACCATTAAAATGGTTTCAGAATCTGGAGGCAATGCTGAAGAAAGATCATTCTAGTTCAAGCAGTTCATCTCATTCTACTGGAAGCATATGAGCGAAGTGACCGAAGCTTTATCTTCCAAAGCTTATATATAATTGTGCATAAATTTTCACACCATTGATTTTTTTTTCCCTTTTGATAATTTGTTTAGTCATTAAATATGATCTTCCAAATTTGTTCTCTCCCTTTGCATTGTGTTTGTGGGCTGAGAACTACATTTGTATTTGTATCTTTTTCATGTAAAAAAAAAAAAAAATAGTCATAATCCAAAATTTATGCAAGGCAGGCAGGTTCCCGAATGAGGTATAATCGAGCCAAGCCGAGTTGAGTTTGAACTTTACACTTGAAGCTATCAAAATTATCTAAAAAAGAAAAAGGGTATATTTATTTACTGGGATTTGATGCTATGATAAAACTTTGTGGGAAATTTGATGTGTTAATCATTTTGTTGAAAAGTACATAATATATATTTGATGATAGATAAAAAGAATGAAAGTTCAAACATCAAATTTAATTTTTTTCTTAAAATCAATGATAATAATACTAATAATAATAATGATGGTTGATGAAAGTAATGGCTCAAGAAATCAACTTCACTTGAAAGTTGAAAATGCACCCCATCGTTATCGAATCGATGTTTACAAAGATCTTTTGGATCACTCAAGTTTAAGCAATAAGGAATTTTGGTATTAATATCAATGTATACCTAACTTAACACATTATATGCCAACCCAATTCTTGAAAGAATATACTCTCTTTTTTTATTGGTACAATTTAATGAGTTTCACCAAGTTTCTTTTACATTTTGTGTCAAAAAATGTAAGATATTTTTTTATAAAATTATTTAACTAGAAAGGATAGAAAAAAAAAAAAGACTTTATAGAATATTTACCTTAAAAATATCATTGAGGCCTTTGAATCGGATCACATTCTGTCTTTTTTACTTTAAAAAATGGACAAAATAATACCTATATGTTAGATCAAAGAGCAAACTAGTTCAATTATTAAAAATTGCATTCATTTCTACTATTAAAAACTGGTTTCTATATGTCAACATGTTGTACACATGGCAGACCACGTGTAGTCTGTTTAGTTATTTCGTCAACTATGCTAGTTTTTAATAATAGAAATGGATGAAACTTTTAACAAAAATAAATGGTTTGGTTTTTGAATTAACATATAAAGATTGATTTACCTATTTTTTGAGTAAAATGAACAAAATACAATCCAACTCTTAAATAAAGACCTCCATAATGCTTTTGGCGAATATTTACTTAAATTCAACTAAGGAGATTTACGAGAATCCATTAAAGTGGGATATTCAATAGTTGGGAACCAATATCCAATCCCACCATCCCCGGTTTACTTTATGAGATTTCAGCCAGCAACTGATCCTGTGGGGGGCCTTCTTGAATGGTTGAATAAAGGATTTTTTTAAAGAAAAAAAAGAAGTTGAATTTGAACCCCATCCAGACATTGCTTATTCATTGACATTAAATTCTAATATTTATAATAAAGAAAAGAAGATAGTAAGCCTAACATACCTTTCATATTATTGAATACCTTCTGGGACTTATCCAAGACAATTTCAAAAAGCTTGTAAGCACAGTTTCTAGTTTGGGAACTGCCTTTAACATGCCTTTGGGTCCACAACTAGTTGATTAATGTAGGACCTCACTCCCCTTCCCCACCATTGTGGGATCTTTATGGTACAAATTGGTTATTGCCAATTGCCAATTCGCAATGCGATCACTGTCATGTATACATGTACTACTTTCCTAGCTTATAATGACATTTGTAATGTTCAGGTGTAGTGTGATGATCGCTTACCTAATTTTTTTAATTATGTGTTTAGAAGTTTGATCTTTGTTCATGAAAATGAAACATATTTTTAATTATTTCTCTCTTCAAAAAACACTTGTAATGAGAGGATTAATCACTACTGCTAGTGATGAATACCATAGTTATGAGGAAAAAAAATAATGTCATTTGTTAGTTCGAGTGGTAAGGGATTTGATACTCTTTAATTAATGTATGGGGTTTGAGTATTGCAAATAGAGAAAGCATAGCTATGAGCAATGGTAAGCAAAACTCAATTTGATTCGAAATTTTTGAATTTTGTTTGAATTTCAAGTTAATTGAATCTAGTTATTCAGGATTTTCAAATAAAATCGAATAAATGATTCATTTTTTCCCGGTTTGAATCAAGTTGAATTTTACAACTCAAATAAGAAATTGATATAAATATCCTTGAGTCCTTGATAGTTTAAAAGATGTGCAAAGTGTCCCTTTCAAAAAAATTCAAAATAATCTTCCAAATTTTAAAATATTTATTTTTCCAAAATTTTATAAATATATTTAAATTTAAAAAATGAAAAAACATTAAGAAATCTTAAAAAAATATAAAAAAATTCCAAATTATAAAACTGAGGCGTTAAACAAGTAAATTATCAAATCAAGTTCATCATACTACTATTTGTCTTATTTTTTATTTTATTTTAAAAGAGTTTTCAAATATATATAATATTTATGTTCCGTAATATGAAATTTAGTCATATTATCAACAAGATTTCAATATGACCGATTTAAAATTTTAATTTATCTTAAACAAATCCATTTGATTCGAATTTCATTTTACTTGATTTGAAAAAAATTCAATTCAACTTATGATGATACAATAAAACTTATCGACTCAAAATTATTTCACTCAATTTAATTCGATTCAATCGAAAATTCATCTCTAATTTTAAAAACTTATTTTACGTTAAAATATGCACCTCAAATCCACTCCAAATTTAATTTCAATTCTAGAGGAACTGTTAGACAATCAGAAAAATCTCATACCAAAACAAGAAATTGAGAGATTGATTGGATTTGCTTGTCCCTTTTAGCTACTTTGAGAAAGATAGGAATTTGGTATATTTATGAGATTGTGCTTTATTCTAATAAACATTATTTTGCAACCAAAGGTCCAATCATTTCAAATCAAATAAATTTCAAACATTGAAAAAATTATTAAAGAAAAATCATAATGCTAAACTCACCTTAAATAAAATACACATTTAAAAGATTGATACAAAGACTGATTAAGTTATAGCTCAATCAATATGAATATTATTATCAATATAGAAGGATGTGGGTTCGAGTATGCTAAAGCGGTTATCCTTATGAACTGAAGAGAGGTTATGAGTAGTTCTAAATATTGTGTAAAAGCATAAATATAATCAGAATCAATAATAAAATTGTTTTAAAAAAATATTGATGCAAGAAGTAGTAATAATAATAATAATAATAATGGAAACATGCTTCTAATAAAACAAATAAAAGAAGGTAACAGAAAAAAGAAGAAGGAGAATTGATGAAGATGTTGGATTAAATCTAGTAAAAAAATGATTAACCAACAGATCATGAATAAAGGTAGGGAGCATCATAATACAGTAGGTTTTTAAATATTATGGGATGTAACACCATCCACACAAATTTGACCTAATTAATTTAGGTTAAAAAAGTTATATAATTCTTTGAATTTTTCGAAAAAATTAATTAAATTTATCTGTAAAAAATATATATTTAATTAAGTCTTTAAAATCTTAAATTGTATTAATTAAGTGTTTTGACCAATGTTTTTTTTATTTTTGATTGGGATAAAACTGATACGGCTATTAACATTGCTAACATATTGTTAATGTGATAGTATCATGTTAGCAAAAAATAAAAAGTAAAAGGAATCTTTTTTATTTTTACTATATGAACCGGATAACTATTTGTCCAAATTTATTCATTTCAAAATTTATTTTTTAAAAAAGTATAAATTTATAAAAAAATCCAGAACAAATATCAACATATGATTGTCGAAACTCGATGTCAACTTTAATAATCAATGTAGAGATTCACTAAAAATGTTTTTTTTTTTAATTATATAAAATTTAAAATTATTTTTCTTTAAAAATAAGCTTAAATATACATTTGACCCCGAAATTGTTATTTTCTCCTAAGTTGTTAGTTATGGATTTCTTTGTCTAAAGTTGGTAAAGAATATTGTCGGAATTATATATATCCTTTAATTAAAAATTTCAAGTAAAATATATTTTTTTCGATATTACATTTTTTTAAAATTCAACTTATTTAAAAAAAATCAATAATACCATGACCGTCGCATTGCTGGTGGTGTCGAAGTACCTCAGCACTTGGCCTGGGTACTCCACGTCTTTGCCTGGGTTCCATTTCGATGGTATCGACAACTTGAATCCATCCCCATTCTATGGCATGAAATCTGTGTTTGTTTTTGGCTTTCCAAATACATTTCTAGCATCCAAATCAGCCTACTTATTATTATATGTTTTTTGATTTCCCAACTTAAAAATGTTCTTTTAATATTCTTTTAATTTTTTTTGCCGACGTGGTGATCGTTGACATGAAGTACCACATCAATGTTGTTAACAACCATATTAGTGCTGTAATGATCAAAGACGAAAAAACGTTGGTTAAAGAATTTAATTGATGCAATTTAAGAGTTTTAAGGGTTTAATTAAATATGTTTTCCGGTGAAAGGACTTAATTGATTTTTTTTACAAAAGTACAAGGATTTATATACTTTTTAGCCATTAATTTAATAATAATTAGAACAATTTATTAAAATAAACTTTATATATTGCAGCTAAATAAACCTTGCTCTTTAGAAATGAAATTATCGGGAGTAACAATCATGAATTCAAAAAAAAAAAAGAATTTTATGGAAAGTAAAATTAGAAGTATTTATGAAAATTTGGACTTCATTTGTCTATATTCCACATATGTTTTTTTAGTAATTTTATTAAAAATGATTACGCAAATATTGAAGTTAATAAAATCAAATACTACAAAACAAATATTTATTTAAATATGATGTAATAATATATAAGTAACAAAAAAAAAAGCTTTCTTAAATGTTTTAATTAAAATTAAGATACTAATTTATTTTTTTATTTTAAAATTAAAAAAAATTAAAAAATACATTCAAAATGAATCTGAATAAATAGACGTATGAATTAGACATTTATTTGTTGGGACTCTAAAATAAAAATAAAAAAGGAAGGTGAGATGGTGACTGCCCTAGAAACAGAATTGCATTAATGGGGATTAGGTATTTGCATTGAAAGAATTCACTTTCTCATGAAAAATCAAAATCATTCAATTCCAAGTTTAGCTTAATTTGTGGTCCCTTCTAATATTATTGCACACAGAATATTTAGTTTGAATTGGTAGCATTTTAATTTTCCACTTTCTTTCTCTCTTGTTATTTTTTCAATATATTTTACTTTTTTTTTTAACAAATGCATATATTGTCGTTATCAACATACGTACATAATCGAGACATAGAATAACTGATGGAAAATTCAAGTCAATTGTCTTTTCTTTTCGGTTTTTATAATAGCTGATTGAATGTTAATTCGATTGGTATCGACATTATTGCTAGTATAAGCGGATATAAGTTTGAGTACGCTGAAGCGCATTATCTTTCTATTTAAGGGTTGAAGAGGGTCTATGAATAATTCTAAACATAATATCAAAAGGAACAAATATGATAAAAATCTATAATGAAATTAATGTTAAAAAAATAAAAATAAATTATATAAAACTCATCAGCATTATAACATAAACTCTTCATTTTATTTTTTTTTTACCATTTCTTCCATTGGTAACTTTTTTTTATAAAAAAAAACAGATAAATTTTCTAAGTTGACTTCTAATAGTTCCTATTAAGACTTGCTTCAACACAATACATTAATTGGGTAAAAGTGTAATTATAAAAATAATCATTATAAGAGTATGTAATTATATTGTAATTCTTTATGTCATTGTATAAATTGTAATTATACAATTATATGTTTTAATTTTTTTAAATATTAATTATTATAAAAACTATCAATAATACTTAAGAAAACAATCTTTAAACAAGTAACAAAACTCAAAGTCAAATCATCATATACGTTAGTCAAATAAAGTATTTCATAATATGATTACTATTAACAAGAAAAAATAATCGATTGAGTTTATCTAATTGGCATGGGCATTGTTACCAATATAGGAGGACATTGATTCAAGTGCGCTGAAGTGTATTATCCTCCTATTCAAGGGTTGAGGAGAGGCTATGAGTAGTTCTAGGCATTATGTCAAAAAGAATAGATATGATCAGAATATTATTCAAAAACCCAACGCAATTTTATCCCACTACTCTAATATTCCATATTTGTGGAATTATTCATTATTTAACATTAAACACATAATCATTTCCATCGATTGGTCATTCACTGACCAAGTATAAATAATTAATATTATGTACTTTAATTAAAATTAGTATAATTAATTTATAGTAAATACTATTTAATTTAATTAATTATTTAGCAACGCAAAATGTATCTTCAATAAAAAAAAATTAATTTTTTAAATGAGATTAATAGATTAATATAGTTATATTTTAAAAAATAAAATATATGCCATAAAGTTAAAATGATAGTATTGCTGTAAAAAAAAAAAACCATTCTACATGCGTGTTTGGAAAGTTATAGTAATTAAAAACAATTACATCCATTTTTAATTACTAGGTAACTTTCCAAAACACATCATTAATATATTTCCGCCCTTGTTATTTTACCAAATTCCTTTATGGTTATTTTCGACATATAACGTTCCTACTTTTGATTGAAAACTCTAACGAGACTTATAACTAGAGGCGTTTATAGTTAGGCAGAGGTTTGATTTATTTAAAAGAAAAATTCAAGTCCAGGCCGACCCATCCCACCTCAAAAAACCATAATTAATGTTTGAAAATAATATAATATATTTTTATATAAATATTTATATGTTTTATGGTTAAATTAAAATAATATATATTTTTAAACAATCATTTTATTTACGCTCGAGCAAGATTGGACTATGGATAAAGCTTTGAATGGAAATGATCGGGTCAAATCAACCACTCCATCCATATACAACTCAACTTATAACCATGAATTTTTTTTTACACAATCTTTAGAACTATCTATAACTCCTCTTCAACCCTTAAATAAGAAGATAAATGCGCTTTAACGTACTCGAACCCACATACTCTTTTACTAGCAACAATGTCAATATCAATCGAATGTAGGTAAAAATCCAATTGAATAAATCATTGAAGGCTAACAAATGCTAAAAATGTTAAACCGGTTGTTTCAATTGTTCTCTTGGTCTACAAACTACTTTTGTGAAAACCTAAGATGGACCATTTAGTTTAATATTTATTATTAAAGCCATGCATGTCTGTATCCATATTTGATTTATTTATATAGATACGTTTTGGAAAATAGGAAAAAATAGCTTTCATTTTGCCCATTTTTCATCAAACATCAAGGACGGTACATTAATTAATTAATATTTTATATTTTCTCTTTGTAGAATTAGCAATGGGTGAATGAATTTTAAATTAGTTTTTACCTCATTTGGTTTTTCATTACCTTGTGGGAATTTTATAAAATAAAAGGGTTAGAAATGTAAAAAAGTATTTCATTTATTAAAATGTAAATGTTTGATAAAATTAAGGGATAAATCTTAAAATTATATATCAACTTTGATTTGATATGTAATTTCATACATGGACTCTAATTTGGTGCGACTATACACGTGAAACTCTGATTGTAATTTAAATCTATACTCAAAACTTTAATTTTGATTCAATTATACTTATTTAAAGAAAAAAATACATCAATTTATTTTTATATTTGATAAATATAATTATTTATATACACAATATATAAATATAAAATAATGTTATATCAATAATTGTGTTAATAATTTACGAGAATTGGATTGAATCAAAAATTTGACATATAAAATTGCATAAAATCAAAGTTCATATATACAATTGCACATTAAACCAAATTTTATGTATAGTTTTGAAATTTATCCCTAAAATCAATTATTACACATGCTATTTATTAGATCATCGATTTTCTATCTAACCAGTTACATCGTGAGTTTAGCAATAGCCAATATATATATATATATATATATATATATATATATATATAAAACTCAAATAAATTATAGTAGAGAAAAAATAATCATTTTATAAATCATAACAACAAATATATATATATACTATCTTCAGTCCGATTTTAAATTTTTTTATTAGATTGACCAATTCTATTTTCGATTCATCCATTTCAAAGTTGTAAGATCAAATCAATGGTCAAACCGATTAAATCATCAATTTTTTGTGAAACTAATTAATCGTGAGTTCAACCATGATAAAATAATAATAAAATGTTAGAAGATTAATAAGAAAAATAAAATAAAAATAAACACAAATAAATAATAATAAAAGCATAAACATTCATTTTATAAATTATAACAACAAATTTAAATATACTAGCTTCAACCCAATTCTAACGGTTTTTTAATTAGTGCAATCGGTTTTTTCAATTTATCTCTTTTCGATTATATGACATCGATTGAATCGTTAAATCTACTAATTTTCAATTCAATCAATCAGTCAAATCTTATTATAAAAACTGTGAATATTTATGATAACCAAAAATTAAAAAAAAAAATCAATGATCATGTAAGGTGGACAGCTAATATAAAATGATTAATATATAAAAAATTACAGTCCAATCCCAACAAATAATCAAATAAATGTGAGGAAAAATCGTATTTTGAAACCATTTTTGTTCACATTCTAATAATAATAGTGAGAAAAAGGGCAATGGTTGTGTTGTTGTGGTCCTTACTTTCTGAATTCTGAAGCGTGTAATTAGAGTTTCCCTGCGGTGACCCACAAGCAGATGACCGACCAATGAGAGCAGTGCTCTTTCTGTTTTAGAAATGAGAACCTTTAGACTCTAACCCATGAATGGAAACTGCACTCAAACTTGTGAAAAAGGTCCCTCACATGCCTAACTATACACCCAATTATATAATGCATGCATCCACCTTGGCATATATTATGACCTAAATTCAAAATCTAAATTCAAATTCAAAATAATTCAAAATTAAGTGTTATTTTAATAGCTTTAAACCAGTTTTGTAACTTATTGTCGTATGAATAAGATTCGGTTTAGCATTAGGTGTAATAAGTATTCGGTTTATCAATAAGTACTGTTGGAATAGATAGTCTCGAGTTTCGAAAATGATTAGTTTTTATGGATGATACCTTATTAAAAAAAATTAGCTTAGCAAAAAAAGAAAATAGGGTGATCAAAATCTGAAATCACCCGAACTTGTAATAATCCAACTAGAAAATCTTAAGCTTTAAATTTGAATAATTTAAACCCAAATTGATCCGAACTCAAAATTAGCACAAATAAAAATAACTCAAAAAATTTAAAACTCTAAACTGACCTATTCATATTGACCCAAAACTAAAATAAAGTCAACTATAAATTAAATGAGAAATGATTGTATAAAATTGTGATTCCAAGTCATATTTATCCATTTTCAATAGGAGAATGACAAAATAAATTTTTTTCTCTTGATTTTCAGTTTTTTTCTTCTAAAAAAAATTCAAATTCAACTAAAAAAGCTAAAAATAGTATTTTTTTGGTGAATTATAAGAGTAGGGTAAAACCCTATTAACAACACAACTTGAACTTAAGCTATACTTGGGACGATGAACACTGTATTCATCAAGCCAACACATCGAGTTGTTTAAAATGTAATATTTAATCCAGCTGATGTAACCTATTTCTCGCATTTCAGCCTCCATTGTGCGAAAAAGAAATTTTGTTTGTAGTATTTGTTTTTCACATTATAATCGTGTTAAAATTTAAGTGGTGGACCTTAATTAAGCTATCACTTAATTTTATTGGCAATTCAAGGAATTGAGTGGAGTGGCCTTGGTTCCTAAAAAATACAAAATTGTATTTAAATCTTTAAAAATTGTAAAATTATAATTTAATATAATAATAAAATTCTATTTGAACCCTTTCCAAAAGAATTATGATTCAATTTTGTCCTCCATAATATGATTTCGTAGCTTACTATGTTTGGGTTGTAGAAAAATATGTTAGACAGTGTGCTTCTAATGCTGAAGATATTGAGAATAACTTTGGGTCAAATTTTGAACGTCAATTGAAGCAGAATATTAATTAATAGCACACCATAATTGTTTTCTTTATTTATAGATAGGTGACAATTATCATAGTTTTGATCTTTGTTTATTTATAGTACATACACGTGGGCTGTAATCTGAATTCAAAAACTTCATTTAGGGCCTGTTTAGTAGTGCTTAAAAAAAATATTTCTGGCTCCAAAAGTAGTTTTGGAAGAAAAGCTATGCTAAACAAGCTGCTTTTGGCTGAAATTTTTGACTTTTCATAAGTGTTTTTCAAAAGTACTTCTGAAAAAGAGAACCTAAAATTTTTAGCTTTTCCTTTTCCAAAAACATTTTTAGTGCTTAATTACTTTTTCACCCCTCTAATAACATAGTACTTTCCCTTTTTTTTTGTACTTAATTATAAATGTGTTAAAATCATTAATTAAAAACAAAAAATATTTTTTAAAATACTAATTACAAATACTTAATAGTTATATTTAAATATTTAAAATATAGTTTATATATTCTAATTAAATTTTATAAATAATTAATATTTATTGCTTAAAAATATTTAAAATTTATATTTCATATATTAAAATATTAGCAACAAGTTATAATAATTTTTTTTATATTCTTACTAAAATATAATAATATTAACTAATTTAAATATTATTTAAATGTATGTTTGTTCCTTAATAATAACATGTCTAAAATTGACATTTTATTTCTCAAAAGTACTTTTTGATAGCAATGCTAAACACTAAAAATTTTAAAGCAAACTTTTCAAAAGCATTGCCAAACTAACCCCTAATCATCCAGAATTTAAACCTACCCAAATTCAATTTAACCATAAAATTCATAATTAAAAATTGTCCAAACTTGTAATAATTTTATTCAAAAAATCCAATCCGAAACCTGAAATTGGCCTCGATTAAGATACGATTAGAAAGTTCCGAAAACCAAATTAACTTGATCCAAAACTAATCCCATCTATTCAATTGGTAGATATACTTTTGCATGATCAAAAGAGAGAATGGAGTTAAAAGAAGAAGGCAAAAAGAAGAAATGAATGAAGAGATGGAGCTTAAAGTCAACAGTGTCTAAAAATGTCCAAATGTAGGTAACAAAACAAAGGGACATAAATTTGTGCCCCAAACTTTGAAGTGAAACACGGTTTGAAGTTCCATGGTAAATGCTTCTTGGTTTGTAATTTATAAAGGGTTAATATACTATTTGGTTGAGTTTCGCTTTTAGTATTTAATCTAGTAATTAAGTTTGGTTTTTAATGTTCAATTTGATACCTAGACCAAACAATCCGATGAATGACCTATTAAGCTATACTTAATTGGGATAGGAAATTAAACTCAGATACCAAATTGAATATTAAAGCTACCAAATAGTATAACCTATTAAGCTTAGCAACATGATTCCAATACTTAAAAGAGGGTCAATTACTCACTATAAGAATTTAATGTTTTAGCGGCGTTTGGAAGGAAAACGCTGTAAATATTATACATTAGTGGTGCTAATGGAAAAACGCCGCAATAGGTAGGACTAAATAGATTTAAATTTGTGTTTTGTAATGAAATAATAATAATTGAAATAAAATCAAACAAAAAGGGCGAAACATGGAAGAATGGTATAAAATGTTTTAGCAGCAATTACTTTTTTGACTTAAAATTAACATGTATTTTGTGGGTTGAAAAAGATGGGACTGTAATCCTCAAATGATGTATTTTCGTGTCCAAAAGGATTTAGATTTCCATAAAAGCAATTGACTAATTAGTTTGATCATTAATATGCTTTTCTAATGTCTAAGTAATTATAGTTAGACAACTAAGATTAGAAAATAAATCTCAATAATTTAAATTTATCACTTAATTTTTCATTACATATTTATTTAGCATTTAATTTTTCCAGTTTATCAAACGTATTGCTTAAATATACCGAAACCACAACAAACGGATATCTTCCTTACAATTTGACCAAACAAAAATTCAATGGTGTATTCAAAAAACCACTTAGTAATTAAATTTGAGAGTAATTTCTTGTAATTACATATGTATGAAATTTTTGGGTAAATGTTATAATTATTGGGTCTCAGTGAACCGAGTATAATTGATGCACTCAATTATATACTCCAATTCTTATGAAAAGTTGAAAAATAGAGAAATTACTTAGACAAAAAATTCACACACCTAGTAGAGACATAAACACATTCTACTGAGGTTAAGCAAAAAACTGACCAAACCAAAAATTGGCTGGAATAGATGTATTTGGATGATTTATGGAATGTAAGTTTAAAAATCGTGGTTACTCGAAATTGAAATGAAATATTTCTTTTATTTAATATATAATTAATTTAAAATTTTAATGAGATAAAAATAAATATTTTACATTTAAAAGTTCTTGAAAAATTATTATTTTTTAGAAATATTAATGAAAAGACTTTGGAATTTTGTCAAATAATATTCAAAAGTCATAAAATAAAGATAATTTTTTTTAGAATGAGTCTAAAAATCCAAAACAAAAAATTAATATGAAAAAACCGAGAATTGAACCGAATTATGATTGACAGTTCAAAAAATAAAAAAAAACCCAACCGAATTAAACCAAAATCACCCCTACACTCTAAGTCCAAAGGGAGGCACTCAAATAAAGTCTACCACTTGCTTCTCCGATTCTATGGATGAACATCTCTTAACTACGAGGCAAATCATAAATATTAAATTTCTGAAAATTACACCTCACAATTTCTATAATGTTGAAATTTAACCAATTTTATTTTATTGGAAAGTCCTGCCTCATGTAACCATGATGGAAAACTATTGTTTGAGGTAATAAAAATAATGTTTTTCTTGTCATCCAAACAACAAATCTATGTAACTATGATTTACTTTCAAAAGAAAAATTGTCTTATGGAAGAGAATTTGAAGTAAACAAACGTAGCCTTAGCCTAACGTCTCATCCACCACCATTAATAGTCCTTTTCAAAAGGGTCCCTTTCTCTTCTCTCTCTAATGCAATGCCATCCCTTCGTTCACATGAAAAAAAGAAAAAAGAAAAAAAAAGGGTTTAATGGTTAATGGTGTCTGAACCATTCAAGTGATGATTCCCAACTTTAACCTTTCTTTTTTGTTCCCTTTAACTTTAAAATATAATTCACCACTTATATTATTAAAATAATGAAAAAAAACCCAAATAGTACTAAAAATGGGATACATAATAGTATTTAAAAATGGAAGATTAAATTAACTGGTTATATAAAAATGATGATAAACACAACAGAAAAGGGTTTTCTGGTTTATTTACATTTATAAATAGAAACCTCTCAACCCTTCTTTGCTTCCATTTTCTGCATCTCTTCTGGTCAGAGATTTGCAGCTAAAAAGAAAAACAAAGAGAAGTAAATCAAAAATCTTTTCTTCTTTATTTTCTGCCTTTAATTATCATACTTGCCTTTTCTTTTCTTTTCTTTTCCTTTCAAGGTTAGTCAGCCATAAACTGAAAACAAAATTATTTTAATCACTTCTTCTTGCTTCACTTACTTTGGGTTTTTTTGTTTTTTGTTTTTACCTCTCCTTGATCATCAAATTCTATATATGTACTTTTCAAAGAATATAGTAAATGATATTATTGCCTTCATCATGGTTTTTCTTTTGGTTTTTTGGTTTGTTCCAGTTAGGAAGCATGGTGTACCCCAATGAATCCCTTGAAGACTCTCCCCAGAAGAAAATGGGGAGAGGAAAGATCGAGATCAAGCGGATCGAAAACACGACGAACCGCCAAGTTACCTTTTGTAAGAGGCGCAATGGTTTGCTCAAAAAGGCTTATGAGCTATCGGTTCTTTGTGATGCTGAGGTTGCTTTGATTGTCTTCTCCAGCCGTGGTCGACTCTATGAGTATGCTAACAATAGGTATGTCCTTTGATCTTAATTTTCTCAAAGTACAATGAAAATTTTGTCAATGGAACTATATATAGGAATGGATCTTTGATCAGTGGAAGTATTAATATTTATTATATAGTTTTTTTATATATATTTTGGTGAAAAGCTATAGATTGAGTTCACTAAAACTAAGATTCAGTTGTCTTTTTTTTCCCTTCTATTTTGTCTTTTTTTACTTGTATAAGCTTTAGGGCTTTATATATATATATTTCTGTTTATGATCTTTTTCTGAAGTTCCTAGTTTGGTGGATACATGGATCTGGTGCAATAGATGGAAATAGACAGCATTATGTTTTTGCGGAAGTAACAATTTAAAAGCATAGGTTTTGGGGATATGATATATATGTTGTGTGTGCGTGTGTGTGTGTATATATATGACTGTTGGACCTGTGAGAGATCAGCCTTCTGTGCTTTCTATATCCTCCATTGATGTTAAAATTTATCCTTGCTTTCCTTTCTTTCTTTTTTTTTCTTGGGGCTGAGCCTGTCTCAGCCATGGGGCTAAAGGGCCTATATACATGAATATCTGTCATGTTCCCATTAGCTCAAAAAATCATCCTTAATGGATGTCAGTTGAAAAAGATCAAGATAGTAAAAGGAGTTTGCCCAAAAGGAAACTAGAAAAAAAACACACATTTTGTCTAAATTAAGAACCCCCAATGCAAGCAAATCAAATTAGGGTTTCATTTTTTTAAAAATAAACATGGTGTTTATTTATTTTTTTAAATTTGCTAATGGGAACATGTTAAGACTCCTTTTTACAACCAATCACAACCAAATTCAATAAGATCTAAATTAGGGTTCTTCATACACGAAATTTCCCTAAATCCCCACTTTGGGCACCACGTGAATTCCCCTCCTTTCACAGTCAAATATAACCAAATTAGGGTTTGGTTTTCTTTTTTCTTTTTCGGTTATTAACCACATAAGGCTAACAACTCTCACCAAAACCCTTTTAATTGGTAACCCTTAAATCAAGCAAAGTAATCTCCCCGCAACAACTCACCAAAATTTTTTTACATAGTTTTAGGCATACTTTTTTTTCTCTTCCTTTCTATCACCAATTTGGGTCTTTTTTATGTACTTCTCAATCTATCTAGGGTTTATAGATTTGGGTTTTAAATTTTGGGTCTCGTATTCAAATTTTTTTATTTATTTTTAAATCTATCTAGGGTTTTGATGACTCCATGACTAAGATTAGGTGTGGTGTTTTGTCTTAGTTACCAGAATCTTTTGGTCACGTCACACACGATTTTCTCAGTTTCTTCACTACTTGACAAAATGGGTTTTCTTACATTATTCCAAAACCTCAGTTTCTTTGTCTTTTTTTTTTCATCATTGCAAACCCATTTAGCCAATGGAAATAAAGCTCAAAAACTGCTCAAAGGGTCATGATCATCATCATTTATAATGAATGAATTACTGTTGGCATTAGCTTCCCCGGTTTTCATTTGTGAAAAGATCTTTGCTTAGATATATTCGTGCAAGTTCAAATTAAGAGAGAGAAGCAACACTTAAAAAGTAAAAAAAGAAAAGAAAAAGTGAGTCAGCACACAGCAGTGTTGTCCGAGAGAGACAACGTACGGCAACTGCGAACCAATGGGAGTGTTCTGAGGTTTTGGCTTCTACTGTGAAACTTGTAACTATGGCTGCTGCTGCTCCTCACAGTTTTCAGACACTGACAGAAGCTGATAATATCACTGTTCTATATTTTTATATCAATTAAATTCTTCTCTCTCTTTTTTTGGCTTTTGCTTTATACTATTTGTTTATTAAATAAGGTGGGTTAATAACTAAAATAACGTACGAACTCTTTAAAGTATTATCCTCCGTGTAATGGGTTAATGACACCTGGCACAAATAAAAAACTCTGAGCCAATCATACTGCTAGAAACATTGCTAGAATTGGCAGGGACGGCCAATCAGAGGCTCGACGAAATTAAGGTATCAGAAAGGAAATTAAAGTTGATTTGGGGATGACTAACGAGGTGACTAAGGGGTCTCATCAATCAAATATGGTCCATATATATGTGAACAACACAGCTAGCCATTGGTCCTTTGTTATTGTAAACTTTGGGGGGTTCGAGGTTTCGTATTAGATTCAGTTAACTGACACAATTGGTTGATTTGACCATTTTGCTTAATAAAACAGCTACCTACTAGCATTACATATGATGATGATGATTAAGATGAAGATATAATGTTTCTAAACACCATTATGCTCTAACTAATTTTTAATTAATCATAATGACATTGCTAAAGGTTGGTAATATGGATCACATGCAAGCATTTCATGAATGATTTATGTGTACTTTTTAAATGAGTTGTATATGTATATGCATTTTTCAAATAATTAACTGTGTTATTTGCCTTGATTGTTGATATAATTTGTTTTATTTAATTAACACAATGTTTTTGCAGTGTTAAAGCAACAATTGAGAGGTATAAAAAGGCTTCTGATTCCTCCAATACTGGATCAGTTGCTGAAGTTAATGCTCAGGTATTAACTCAATCAATCTTCATTGTTTTAATTTGCATTCAATTAAGTCCTTAACCTTAACATTTCCCTGAAGAAGCTCTTAACCTTTACTATCTGGTTTTGTTGGTTTACTTAATAAAATTCCTTTGGTAATGCCATACGGATGTAAATCTCAGTTCTATCAGCAAGAAGCTGACAAACTCCGAAATCAAATCCGGAATTTGCAGAATGCAAACAGGTCATTTCCCCATGGTTTTATTTCACTTCCATCATATACAATTTTATTTCAAAACCCTTTTTGTTTAACAATGCTATGTGTATATATGTTTGCAGGCATATGCTGGGAGAGTCCATAGGGGGATTGCCTATGAAAGAGCTTAAGAGCTTGGAGAGTCGTTTAGAAAAAGGAATTAGCAGAATCCGTTCCAAAAAGGTATCTGATAATAATTTATGTAATTAAAAATAGTTCCTTTAAGATTATTAATTATTATTGCTACTGACAAATTTTCCCTTCTCCTTTAATTTATCCCCTTTAAACTCTACCAGAATGAGCTGTTGTTTGCTGAAATTGAGTATATGCAGAAAAGGGTAAGTACTTTTTCCTCTTCACATCACCATTTAATCCAAAACTGATTAATTGCTTGCCTGAGTGTGTTATATAAGGCAATTACTTTGGTCTTTGGCCATCAGTTAAAAGGGGGGTCTCAATGGTGTTTTATTTGATTCAACCATGTAGGGATCGATCCATAGTATGTTCTTAGTGTGTATGTTTATAATTTTGTCCTTTGCTGTAGGAAATTGACTTGCATAACAATAACCAACTTCTTCGAGCCAAGGTCTGATCTCTCTTTCTTTACTTTAGTTTAACATTGTTGTTGCGGTTGAAAAAACCTTTGATTGGCAAAAACCCTTTGTTTATCATTGCTTTTGCCGTTAAAAAGTGCTGTTGGACAGCCAAAAGCCATGCTTAACGCACCATTTGTGCCATTACTGTATGTTGCAGATAGCTGAGAACGAGAGGAAGCAGCAGAGCATGAATTTGATGCCCGGAGGTTCAAGTGCTAACTTCGAGGCCCTACATTCTCAGCCATATGACTCTCGGAACTACTTCCAAGTCGATGCTTTACAACCCGCCACCAATTATTATAACCCTCAGCAGCAGCAAGACCAGATAGCTCTTCAACTAGTGTAAGAATCTTTGCAGAAAAAAAAGTCTTTGTATTACCCAATATTTTTTCATCTTAGATGAAGCTATATAACATATTCCATGGTTTGTGTGCAGCTAATGTTGTGGGGGCGTGCATGGTTCATTGCTGCTGTTTCAGTTTTAGTGAAGAACATCTTAGCATTGTGTCAGATGAAAGCTACTATATAAGGCAGGAATATTATGTTAACTTTCCTTAAATGGAGGACCCTAGATCTGATCTTCTGCCATGTTTAAGATGCGTAGAGTGTGTAAGAATGATAAGTTTGATTTTCAGACAAGAATGTCCTCTTCCATATGCTTAGAACATGCATTAAGATTCTTCAAGATTATCCCCCATGAATCATGGCATTTCCACTTACTATGAAATATATAATATACATATATCTAGGAACTGATTATAAGCTTGTTAAGGTTGATGTAAAAGGAAAAGGGGCTAAATTTACTTATGATGTGGACTTGGAAAATTAAACTATTCATGTCTACTGCACCCCCTCTTTTTCTAGCTTTTAGATGATGAATTAATTAAGTTAATTTAGAATTATCAAAGTAGAGAATTATTATTTTTTAATAAATTAAGAACCGGTATGCCCTGTTGATGTAAAATTAAAATAATTCATATTTGAAGTATTTTATTTAAATATTAACTTGACTTGAATACAATTAATCTATGATGTAACACGAATCAAAAGAAAAAATAATTAATAAAATGATAAATTAAATATATCCCTCAAGTAAATAACAAGTTTAAGGATAAATAATAAATTAACAAAGACACTACTCTATCATTTCTCTCTTATAAACTAGTCCTCGAGTTAGCTTTATCCTCTAGACATGTCTTTTCTATAACCACTCTTCCACATTCTTCTTTAAAATTACATTTCCCTTTAGTTTCATTTGGTAATTTGATAGGTTTAACTTTGTAGGCATCTCTTGTAACATAATATCTTTGAATATCGAACATTTTGAAAAAGTGGTTTTTCCATTGATATATGCATCGTCTAAATGATGTTCTCCTTTCGACCATTATCAACTACCAAGTTGTAAATGTTACCAGATGGTGCAACTAGTTTGGAAATGTTGTTGGCCTTGGGTTGTATCTTCATCCTTCAATCTTAATATCTTTCGTATTGCCAAAATGTGTCCATCTACTGAATCTTTTCTATTGCTGTCACCATCATGTTTGCATATTATTTCATTTCCTTCCTCAAATTCTTCTTTGTAATCACCACGTTCTATAACGTTAATTTCCTTTCTTCTTGGACAATCATTAGCGCAATGTCCCGGTAGATTACACCGACAACATTTTTTAGGAATTGACTTAGTATAGGGTTCTTTGATGGTTGTGACTGTGTTTGTCTTAATCCCTTCCGCTAACTTCTTTCTCGTTGCTTTGTCATAATTGGATTTTTATGTTTGAATTTGCAAGTTTTCAGTTTATTATTATTCTCCAAAGTTGCTAGTGCAAACTGATAGCGATTCTTCTTAGTCCAAGCCACCTTCTTCCATTGTATCATTCTCTTCGCCTTTAACTCCATATTACGTGCTTCGGTGATGTTTTACAACATTTTCACACCAATCTTGTCCTAGATTAATGTAAGTCCTAATCCATTTAGGTATTTGGCTACCACTTGGCTATTGGAATCCACCAGTTGTTGCGTTCAGCAAGCGTCATGAACTTTGTGGCGTAGTCGTGCATTAATCTCTCTATAGGCAAAAATCGACCTAGAGAAATTGTTTCATTTTGTACCATGTTCGTATTTGGCCCTTTCCCTCACGCTGTATTGTATCTTGTAAACATTCCCACCAGGATGAGGCTCCTTCCTTTAATCTGTATACTACTAATCTTACCCTTCACTCCTTAGGATTCTCTGTATGGTTGAAAATTCTATCTACCTCTACAAGCCAATCCATAAAACCCTAAACATTCAAATTATCATCAAAGTGAGAAAGAACTATCTTTAGACAGAATTCATCATCTCGTGCATATTGTTAAGCAGGTTGGTGTTGTTATGTTAGGATATCATTATGGGATATTATCGTTTAGGAATATCTAAATATATTATATATCTTTCCTATTCCTACGTGACTATTTCAATATAACTATGATGTATGCTCTTCAGGTTTATCAATAAGATTGAAAGGGATTATCCTATTCTTGTCATAGTATCAACCTAGGTTTCTTTTTATTTATTTTTTTCTTCTCCAAGCAGTTTGCTTCTTATCTTTTGTTTTGCCTGACGGTGCAGTAGTGTCAACCTTCGGGCTAGTTATCGTCCGCCTTTTAACACAATTTTTTTCATTGTTCTCAATGGTTGGCAGCGGTTATACTTCTCCACCACCACCACAAGTCGATTGAGGGACATGGTGATGAATTTAAAAGAACGAGTGGTTAATCTCAAGGAGTCCATCAGGGACGTGAGAGAGATGCTCGAAGAGGTCGAAGGGCGCATCGATGAGTTTGATTCAATGAAGGATCAACTTAAGGACTTTTGTGTTGGAGTCTCACGATACCAATGTGGAAAAGATGCAAGGGGCACTCAATTTCACTAGAAATAAGCTAATAGAGAAGAATGATGCTTTCGAGGCCATAGCTAATCTGTGTTGCATATTGCAATTGAGGTGGATTGTCACTTTGTTTAGGATGCAATCCAAGACGGGTTTATTGCACCTTCTTATATTCCGACATCCGTTTAGTTGGTTGACATTTTTATAAAGGTGCTTGGTGAACCGCAATTTGATTGCCTCTCAGCAAGTTAGGCATTTATGATTTGCATATCCAACTTGAGGGGGGTGTTAGGTCCTTTGTTTAGGACAAATTAATTACTATTTGTTAGTAATTGACTTTTTCATTAAGGAAGATGTAATGGTTACTATTAGATAAAATATGATTATATTAAAAATCACTTATTAAGTTGCTTTTGTAATAGTATATAATAAAGGAGAGTTTAATCATGTTACATAGAAATGCAAGGCAACCAACAACCTAACGAAACTAGAAAAAATCGACGATTGAGAGAAAAGTCAGTATGTATGGTGACTGACGTAAGTGAGGTGGGTAGAATCGCCCAAAACATTGCATGGTGCGCGACAACTGCATTGGGTAGTTGTGAGGATGAGACATGTAGGTGGTCATGGCATTGCACCTAGCCAGTGCACAAGGGGCGACCTAAACCAGCGCATTGAGACTTGGTTGGTTGGTCACGCCAATGGCCATGGCATTGAGCCCCAACCTGATATGAATGAGCGAATGAAAGCGGAAGCAGATCATAAAGTCTGTTCAAGTTACGAATTTAACTTAGGGCTCTAGACGTTTAGAAAGAAATTTAGAACAATAAAGAAATAAAAAAATAAATAACTAAGATAAATAAATAGAAAAATAAATCAAAAATTGGAACAATAAAAAAGAAAATAAAAAAGACAGATGGAAAAGATAGAACGTGATATGTAGAAGTCCTAAGAAGCCTTGGAAACATTAAGAATCCACAACCCCTTTAAACGACTCTAATTTCTCCTCCAAGATAGAAAACTTGGCAAAAAAAATTTTGAAGATAATCTCCACAATCTGAAAAGATTGTTAAAACCCTTTTAAAAAAACTCAAAATAAAATCTTGACAAGAAAAACTTAAACAGAATTTATTAATTCAAAAGAAAAGTTGAATAATAATGAATTGATTCCTTTGTATACAAAGCAAAGGCCTATATATAGTTTAGCTAAATAAATCTAAATAAAACTCTTAAATATACTAAAATTCTAATTAATCTAAATAAGAAATAGTTTTAAACTAAACTTTCTTATTAACATAAAACTCCTAAATAACTTAAACTAATAAAATAATAAGAATTGATAAATATAATATTGGACTCATATATAATAAAAATTAAGCGAAAAACCTGAACTCAATATGATTTAAACTTGAATTAAAAGCTAAAAACTCGTAATTCCCGTCATAATCCTGTCCAAAAATTATGATCATGCAGTCTTCACTAAAACAGTCATAACTTGAGCTCCCAAACTCAAATTCCAGTGATTCAAAGTACGTTTTGAAGCTAAGAGATAGATCTTCGAACGATATAAGACATCTCAACCCAGAAATGTCTGGATCCCATCCAAAAAGTCATCGTAAGTCTATTGATTTTTCAAACTTGAAAATTGGCAGCTTTGGTGAATGAAATTTAATAAATTTCACCCCATCTGTGCATGTATCACAACTTGACAATAATAGTCGAGCAGAACTGGTAGTAGGCAAGGGGTGTCGTGCCCCAACTTGGTTGATTGGGCTACAGTAGTGTGCAAGGGGTCGCACAAACAAGCCACGACCGGTGTTGGTTGGAAACGGTTCAGATGACTCTTGGCAAACATCTACAACAAGCTGATTGATGACATTGCTAACACTGGCTAGTGGAAGTGGTGGTCAACGATGATAGTTATTTTAGTTTTTAGGTTCGTGTTTTTGGTTTCGAGTTTAGTTTTGGCGAGCAAGTTCTTTTTAGCAAAACCCAAGATATTCAGTTTTTACCTAGAAGACCTAAAGAATGCTTTGGAAATAATATTGTAATTTTAATTATTTTATTTTTCTTAGGATGAAACCATGGAAACTTTTGACTAGTCAGAGTTAGTTTAATTTTCAATTTTATGATATGTTAGTATTATATAAGAATGGAAGTGATTAAGTAAAAAACCACGTACATGCATATATGATATAAGCATGTCATATAGTTTAGAAAAAGAATGTCACTTTTACTTGTTATAAGCATGTTTAATCATTCATGACTGAAATTGGTTAAAACCTTGCATTTTTCTAAATATTAAGTGGGAGAAAGTCCATAAACAAGACCCACAACTTCCAACGATGGTTTCCATAGGATAGCATAATAATCTTTGAACCGCATCTTGCAATAAGTATTATTATGAGGGTTCATTAGGGAGACTTCCTGTAAAAATGACAACTAGTCATATATGTTACTCATTGAGATTGTCTCACGAGGACTCATAAAAGAGTATATATCTATAATGGTTGTTGAATTGATGATTAGGCATTCACGATTATTTCAGTTAAGTAACTTCCCACGAAGCTTTACTTAAATTAAATTAATAGCCAAATGTGAAACAATTATAAATATGTGTGAATAACTAATGAATCGAATTCACGTATTAATCGGATAAAAAATTCATATTCTTCCTAGTTATTTACTATTAGTGGACGATATTAGAAATTGAGTAATTTCTATGGGCGTACCGCTTGAATTTGATGATTTTGATTTGTTGCAATGTTATTGGATTGTAAGTTTACATGATGTCATTGTTTTTTATATTAGGATTGGGATTTGATGAAGTGTGGTGATTCATTTAAGCACGAGCATAACTTTTAAGGTGCTAGAAGATGGTTAAGACTTAAGTTATGATATATTATTTTTGACCCTTTTGAAAGGGTGTTTTTTTGGGAGCTTGTAAGCTGTTTAGAGATTTTTATTTGAAAAAAAAGCAATTCAATTCAATAGGTGAAAGAATCATCGTTGCAACAATTTACAAAACATGCCAAAATATCTAAAAATACGAATTTAAAAAATTTAGTATTTTGATAAAAATCTTAATAGATGCTTAGATAATATAATTTTGGTATACTAAAAATTCGAACGATGTTATATAAAAATTGTGATATATACTAAAATATCTAAAATTAGGCCTTTAAAGTGATAAAAGCTTAAGGCTTAGGTACCATGATTTTGATATTCTCTAAAAAAAATTTTGGTATTCACATATAAGGCATTAAATAAATTATGTAAAATTTTTTTTAGAGCTCAGGCTGCAACTACCGGTCTCAACCATAGAAGTGATGATTCCCAACTTTATCCTTTCTTTTTATTCTCTTCATCTTTAAAATATAATTCACAGATTAGGTTATTAAAATACTGATAAATTTTTTTTAAAAAAAAATACAGCCTTCAGAAAACCCAAATACTACTAAAAATAGGATACATGTATGTGAAAATGGAAGATTAAATTAACTGGTTATATAAAAATGATGATAAACACAGCAGAAAAAGGTTTTCTGGATTATTTACATTTATAAATAGAAACTCTCGACCCTTCTTTGCTTCCATCTTCTGCATCTCTTCTGGTCAGAGATTTGCAGCTAAAATGAAAAACAAAGAGAAGTAAATTAAAAAACCCTTCTCTTTCATTTTCTGCCTTTAATTATCATACTTGCCTTTTTCTTTTCTTTTCCTTTCAAGGTTAGTTAGCCATAAACTGAAAACATAATCCTTTTAATCACTTGTTCTTGCTTCACTTACTTCGGGTTTATTTTTTCATTGGCTATTTTAGCTCTCCTTTGGTCATCAGATTCTATATATGTGCTTTTCAAAGAAGATAGTAAATGGTACTATTGCTTTCATCATGGTTTATTTTTTTCAGTTAGGAAGCATGGTGTACCCCAATGAATCCCTTGAAGACTCTCCCCAGAAGAAAATGGGGAGAGGAAAGATCGAGATCAAGCGGATCGAAAACACGACGAACCGCCAAGTTACCTTTTGTAAGAGGCGCAATGGTTTGCTCAAAAAGGCTTATGAGCTATCGGTTCTTTGTGATGCTGAGGTTGCTTTGATTGTCTTCTCCAACCGTGGTCGACTCTATGAGTATGCCAACAATAGGTATGTCCTTTGATCTTAATTTTCTCAAAGTACAATGAAAATTTTGTCAATGGAACTATATATAGGAATGGATCTTTGATCAGTTGAAGTATTAATTTTAATTATATTTTTTTTTTTTTGTGAAAAGCTATAGATTGAGTTCACTAAAACTAAGATTTACTTGTCTTTTCTTTTTCCTTCTATTTTGTCTTTTTTATCTGTACAAGCTTTAGGGCTTTATATATATATATTTTTTTTCTTTTTTTTTTCTGTTTATGATCTTTTTCTTAAGTTCCTAGTTTGATGGATACATAGATCTGGTGCAAGAGATGGAAATAGGCAGCATTATGTTTTTTTGGAAGTAACAAATTAAAACTATAGGTTTTGGAGATATGATATGATATATCCTCCATTGATGTTAAAAATTGTGCTTGATTTCCCCCCTTTTTTTTTTTTTTGGGGGGGGGGGGGGGAGCCTGTCTCAGCCATGGGACTAAAGGGCCTATATACATGAATATCTGTCATGTTCCCATTAGCTCAAAATTCATACTTAATGGATGTCAATTGAAAAAGATCAAGATGGCAAACGGGGTTTGCCCAAAAGGAAACTAAAAAAAATACACAATTTGTCTAAATTAAGAACCCCCAATGTAAGAAAATCAAATTAGGGTTTCGATTTTAGAAAACCCCAAGTTCTTTTTTAAAAAATTTTCTGTCATTGGTAACATGTGAACACTCCTTTTTACAACCAATCACAACCAAATTCAATAAGATATAAATTAGGGTTCTTCATACACGAAAAGTTCCCTAAATCCCCACTTTGGGCACCATGTGAATTCTCCTCCTTTCACAATCAAACATAATCAAATTAGGGTTTTGTTTTCTCTTTTTTTGGTTATTTTTTCCTCGGAAATAAAATATATATTAATAAGATAAAAAGGCAATACCTAGGATCATATACAACAACAACAAAAATCACCAAAAACAATAATAAAAGACACCATTCTCTTGGCTCTTGAAACACCCGGAGCCTCATCTTACAAGAATTGTGGTAACACCTCTAAGAGATTCCAAGGCTGAATTCATACACCATGAAATAGTGAAGCTCAATTTCAAAGCTTTAAGCACAATAAAAGAACAAATCTCAGCAACATTTTATTACACCAGATCAGCCATGTTACCCACATGAAATATCCCACTTTGTCTCTCATTAAAAACGGAAGAAAGAAATCAAAATTCATCCTTGAAGCACAGTCTCCAAAACTACAAATCAATGTTTGCATCCTAGGAGAACCACATCAAATTTGTTTGATTTCATGCTCATTAGCCTTCAAACCCCAAAATTTACCCAATTCCCAACCCTCTTTCGCTTCTTTTTAAATTACTAATTTCCTCTCCCTTTGTTATTGGCCCTCATATTTGTAAGCCTCCATTCCTCTAATTCCTACTAAGACTTCACTTTTCTCGACTTTTGTCACCCAACAATTGCCCTACTTGTCTTCCTTCTCTCATTGTCTCACCTTCAAATTTCGACATATTAAGAATCTTTTTCGGTTATTGACCACACAAGGCTAACAACTCTCCCCAAAACCCTTTTAATTGGTGACCCTTAAATCAAGCAAAGTGATATAACTCACCAACGTTTTACATAGTTTTAGACATACTATTTTTTCCTTCCTGTCTATCATCAATTTGGGTCTTCTTTTATGTACTTAATCTATCTAGGGTTTATAGATTTGGGTAAAAAGAATATATGGTTTTGATGATTTCACGACTAAGATTAGGTTGGCGTTTCGTCTTAGTTATGGAATCTATTGGTCACACGTCACACATGATTTTTTCAGTTTCTTGACTAGTGGGTTTTCTTACATTATTCCAAAACTGAGTTTCTTTGTCTTTTAAATTTTCTTTCTTTTCATCATTGCAAATCCATTTAGCCGATGAAAATAAAGCTCAAAAACTGCTCAAAGGGTCATCATCATCATTTATAACGAATGACTCACTGTTGGCATTCGCTTCCCCGGTTTGCATTTGTGAAAGATCTTTGCTTAGATATATTGGTCCAAGTGGATATTAAGAGAGAATCAACACTTCAAAGTAAAAAAGAAAACGTGAGTCAGCACACAGCAGTGTTGTCTGAGAGAGACAACGTACGGCAACTGCGAGCCAATGGGAGTGTTCTGAGATTTTGGCTTCTACTGTGAAACTTGTAACCATGGCTGCTGCTCCTCACAGTTTTCAGACACTGACAGAAGCTGATAAAATCACTGTTCTATTACATTACTTTATAATTAAACTCTTCTCTCTCTCTCTCTCTCTTTCTTGGCTTTTGCTTTACTTTACCTCTTTTAAATTATTATTATATTTTTTACACTATTTGTTTATTAAATAAGGTGGGTTAATAACTAAAATAACGTACGAACTTCTGAAGTATTATCCTTCGTGTAATGGGTTAATGACACCTGGTACAAATAAAAAACTCTGAGCCAATCATACTGCTAGAAACAGTGCCAGCATAGGTAGGGATAGCCAATCACTGGCTCGACGAAATTAAGGTATCAGAAAGGAGATTAAAGTTGATTTGGGGGATGACTAACGAGGTGACTAGGGGGGGTCTCATCAATCAAATATATATGTGAACAGCACAGCTAGCCATTGCTCCATTGTAATTGTAAATTTTGGGGGGTTCAAGGTTTCGTATTAGATTCAGTTAACTGACAAAATTGGTTGATTTGACCATTTTGCTTAATAAAATAGCTACCTACTAGCATTACATTTACATATGATGACGGTGATAATGACGACATAATATAATTTTGAATTAATCATAATGACATTGCTGAAGGTTGGTAATATGGATCACATGCAAGCATTTCGTGAATGATCTATATGAGTACTTTTGCATGAGTTATATATATGTATATACATTTTTCAAATAATTAACAGAATGTTTTTGCAGTGTTAAAGCAACAATTGAGAGGTACAAAAAGACATCTGATTCCTCCAATACTGGGTCAGTTGCTGAAGTTAATGCTCAGGTATTAACTCACTTAATCTTCATTGTTTTCTTTTAGCAAGTCCCTTTAATTTCAATTTGCATTCAAATAAGTCCTTAATTTTAACATTTCAATTTGCTTGACTAGCTTTTTACTACCTGGTTTTGCTAACTCCTTGGTGTGCTTAATAAAATTTCTTTGGTAATGCCATGCGGATGTAAATCTCAGTTCTATCAGCAAGAAGCTGACAAACTCCGAAATCAAATCCGGAATTTGCAGAATACAAACAGGTTATTTCCCCATGGTTTTAATTCATTTTCATCATATATAATTTTATTTCAATACCCTTGTTGTTTGACAGTGCTATATGTATATATATATATATATATGTTTGCAGGCACATGCTGGGGGAGTCCGTAGGGGGATTGCCTATGAAAGAGCTTAAGAGCTTGGAGAGTCGTTTAGAAAAAGGAATTAGCAGAATCCGTTCCAAAAAGGTATCTGATAATAATTTATGTAATTAAAAATAGTCCCTTTAGGATGATTATTAATTATTATTATTGCTACTGACAAAATTTTCCTTCTCTTTTACTTTATTCCCCTCTAAACTCTACCAGAATGAGCTGTTGTTTGCTGAAATTGAGTATATGCAGAAAAAGGTAAGTATTTTTTTCCGTTCTTGTTACTCTTCACATCGCTATTTAATCCAAAACTGATATTTTGTGTTTTCACAATTTTCACTCTCACGCCTAATATTTCTTATGCTTCTTAACACTCAATTATCTATTTCTCACTTATACTTCTTTTTTCTTTGCTCACTTATACACACTACACATCTAAACGTGTATGTATATAGCCTATATAAACCGACTTAGAGGCTTAACCTTGCTGCCATACTTTCAGCAAGCTACCACCTTGCTTAGGTTCTTGCCACCTTGTTTCTGTCCATGCATTGTCAATTTAAAACCATTTATAACTTTCCACCTAGCAAGCCAACTTATCAACTTATCTCTATGATTAGCCGACCTTGAAGTGGATTTGACTTTTAACACTTCCCCTCAAATCCAGCTTTTTCATTATATGTTTTTTCTTTTAAGTTTGTGGAATAAGTTTGTCTTCAGTGAATTTGTAAAAATATCTGTTAATTAATCTTTCGTCTTGCAAGAGATAATGTAGATTTGTTGTGAATATAAATTGTAATTGGATTTTTTTATGTAAGAGATAGTTCATTCAAAATATTCTTTAACCAAATTATTTGACAAGCAGCTATATATTCTACTTTACATGTTGAGAGTGCTATTGTTTGTTTTTTCTTTGATGACCATGAAAATGTTGCAAAGCCAATATGGAATAAATATTTAAACGTGCTTTTGCGAATCATCTAAGTCTCTACCATAATCACTATCTGAATAACCAATTAATTTTGAATTTTGTGAGAGTATGAAATAAATCTTGATCTATCATATCTTTGACATATCTCAAAATTCTTTTTGCTACAGTTAAGTTGTCTTATTTTGGCTTTTAAATAATGTTGGATTTACCTGCTCTCTCGTTGAATCAACACTTAATTTCATGTCTGGTTCTAATGGCGTGGTTATTGCCTTGCAATCTTTCATTTTAACTTGCTTAAAATTTGTTTTGCTTATTCCTTTGGAGACATAAATGCTCCATCTTTCATTTATTTTACCTCAATTCCAAGAAAGTCTAACATCTCACTAATGTCTATCATTTCAAATTCTTTAGTCATAATTTTCTTAAAATCATTAAACATACCTGGATTGTTTCCTTTGAAGATCATACCATTCATGTATAAACACACATTGATGATATCTTTATCTCCATTTTCTTCGTATATAAGGAATGCTCATACAAACATTTTATAAACCCATTCTTCTGAAAGTACTTGTATATTCATTTGTTCCATACTCTTGAAACTTGTTTTAGTCTATATAAAGCTTTCTTCGAGTGGTAGACTTTGTCTTCTAGTCCTTGTTTACTATATCCAGGTGGTTGCTCAATATAAACTTCTTTTTCTACATAACCATTAAGGAAAGTTGACTCCACATTCATTTGATAAATCTTTCATTTGCTTTGTGCTGCAATTGTTGTGAGAAGACTTATGGTGTCAGTTCTTGCTATTCGAGCAAATACTTTATCATAATTCACTCCATGTTTTTGCTTGTAGCCTTTGACAACCAGTCTTGCCTTGTACTTCTCCTACTTTTCCTTCTTTATTGCTTTTATCTTGTACACTCATTTGACTCCAACTAAACTGTGTTCTTCTGGCAAATTTGTTAACTCCTGCCTATTATTTCTTCTTATTGCTACAATTTCTTTATCCATTAACTTCTTCCACTTTGACACCTTCAATTATTTCTTTGTATGTTATTGGATCACATTTTGTCATTAAACAGAATAATGATTAATTAAAAGTCGTCTCTATAAGTTCTATAGCATTGTAGATGTCATGTAGACTGCACATTCTCTTATGTGCTTCCTCTAAACTGCCACTACTATTTGGTGATGACAGTGTAGATGTAAGAGTTGTTGCAGTAGGACTTGCGGGAGGACCTTGATCATCACTTTGGTCATCTTGATTGATGAAGTCATCATCTTTATTATCATTGAAAAGTAATGCTTCAATTTTCTTTTCTTCGCCGCTCGATCTCTAGTAATCTGTTTCAGCAAACTTAACATTTCTTGAAATAATAACTTATTTTGGTGGGAGGATTGTATAGTTTATAGGCCTTACTTGTTTTCATAGTCAATGCGGATGCACTTGACTCACTTGTCAATTTAAGCTTCCTTCTTGTCTGATCAAGTACGTGAGCATATGTGATGCATTCGGAAACCTTGAAATGCCCATCTCTGGGTTTTGATTAATCCAAGCTTCATTCAACGTTTTGCATTTCACACTCTTTGTTGGACATCGATTCAACAAATAAACAACACATTGAACAACTTCAACTTAGAAAGTTTTGGATATTTGTTTAACTTTCACCATACTTCTTGCCATATCACGAATAGTGTGGTTCTTTCTTTTAGCAACTTTATTTTGTTGTAAAGTGTATGCAGTTGTCAATTGGTGAATGATTCCATGCTCCTTGCAAAAGCTTTCAAACAATTTTGAGGTATATCTGCCTCTTCTATCAGTTATGAGTATCTTTAGATAATGTCCTTTCCTTTTCTTTACCGTAGCTTTGAATTCCATGAATTTATCAAGTGTTTCTGATTTTGTTTTGAGAAAATATATACAACTTTTTCTACTAAAGTTATCAATAAAGGTAATATAGTACTTGTTTTCGCCAAGTGATGGTATATCAAAAGGACCTGCGATATTAGTATACACAATCTCCAATGGTCTCTTGACTCTTTGGGATTTTTCAAGTTCAAAACTTTGTTTATGTTATATCCTTTTAATGCAAGCTTCACACAATTGATCAAGAGGATTAATTTATGGTAATCTATTTGTTATCTTTGCTTTTGACAATAGCTTCAAGCTAAAAAAGCCAAGATGCACGAACTTTAAATGTCATATCCATGAATCATCTTTGATTGCAGTCTTCATACGCTTCACTTCTTTTGATTCAATGTCAATAGTGAACAATCGATTCTGCATCATATCAATTAGTGCAATTAATTCTCCACTATAATTTTTTAGGGCACATAACTGATTCTTCATTTGCATTTCATGTCCTTTTTTTGAAAGTTGGCCAAGGCTAATAATGTTGTTTTTCAAAGTTGGTACATAATAAACATCTAATATGTACTTCTCTCCATTCTTTTGAGTAATTATGTCTTTGTCTTTACTTTCGATTGCGGCGTGTGATTCATCTCCAAAAGTTACTTATCCATGAATAGTCTCATCCAACTCTGAGGATAGGTCTTTTTGGCCACACATGTGATTGTTGGCACAATTATCAATATACCAAATATTTTTCTTTGATTTTTCATGTTCTTTTGTGTAATTGTGACTAGATATTTGTTGCTCTTCACTTGTTTGTCCTCTACCTTACCACATCCATGTGTTCCTCACCCACCTCTATTTCTATCTTTGTATCCTCTACGATATCCTCCACGATTGCAAGTCTAGAGCTATTACTAACCCCATCTTCACTGACAGATAATTTATTTTGCAATACTTACTCTAAATTTCCAATATCATCATTGTGCTTCATTTTTTGCTCATGGGTTTAGAGAACCCACAAGTTTATTGATAGATATTTGTGACAAATCTTTTGATTCTTTGATGACAATAACCATGTAATCAAATGTGCGTGTTAATGATTGCAAATTTTTTTACATTACTCTAACATCATTGAAAGTTTCTCTTTTTCTTTTCTTTTCATTTCATACACAACCGTGTTCACTTGAGTGACATAGTCATCAATACTTTTCAAGTTTTTCATTTTCAACATCTCAAATTCAACTTTCTTTTACGACTCCTTGAAAGGATTTCTGCAAAATGCTGCAAGCTTCCTTTTGTGTCTTCGCACCTAAAATTTTTTCAAATGTCGATTCATCAACTCCTTAAAAAATAAAGAACAATGCCTTCTTGTCCTTTTTACAAGCTTGCTTCAATGCTCTTTTCTCTTCATTTGTCAAAGCTGATTTGGTAGCTGCATTTTTGTCAATATCCCAACAATCTTGAAAGTCGAGCTAAAGCTTTATTGAAATGCTTCAATTACCATAATTTATCTTTGTTAATTTTGAGACTTACGGTTGAATCATGTTCGTCATCATGTCGTGGTCACAAACCTAGCTTGAATACCGCTTGTTAAAAACATAGTGTAGACTTAAACCAAAATAATTTTATTACTCAAGAAAAATAACAAAATAACACAGATATATTTTGTAGTTTCACAATGGCTGCTAGTATTCACTCTCACGCCTAGTATTTCTTATGCTTCTCAACACTCAATCTCCTTTTCTCACTATACTTCTTTTTGCTTTGCTCACTTATACACACTACACATCTAAACGTGTATATATATAGGCTATATAAACCGACTTAGAGGCTTAACCTTGCTGCCATACTTATCCTATAATTATTATTATCATTATTTATTTATGTTTTCAATCCTTGAAGGAACTTTCAGCAAGCTACTACCTTGCTTATGTTCTTGCCACATTGTTTCTATCCATGCATTGTTAGCTTAAAGCCATTATAACTTATCACCTTGCAAGCCAACTCATCAACTTGTCTCCATGTTTAGCTGACCTTGAAGCCGGTTTGACTTCTAACAATAACTGCTTGCCTGAGTGTGTTATATAAGGCAATTACTTTGGTCTTTGGCCATCAATTAAAAGGGGTCTCAATGGTGGTACATATGATTGAACCATGTAGGGACCGATCCATACTATGTTATTAGTGTGTATGTTTATAAATTTTATCCACTGCTGCAGGAAATTGACTTGCATAACAATAACCAACTTCTTCGAGCCAAGGTCTGATCTCTCTTCTTTCTTTGCGCTAATTTAGCATTGCTGTCGCGGTTGAAAAAAAAACCTACATTTCGCTCGTCTATGTTGCAGATAGCTGAAAACGAGAGGAAGCAGCAGAGCATGAATTTGATGCCCGGAGGTTCAAGTAATAACTTCGAGGCCATACATTCTCAGCCATATGACTCTCGGAACTACTTCCAAGTTGATGCCTTACAACCCGCCGCCAATTATTACAACCCTCAGCAGCAGCAAGACCAGATAGTTCTTCAACTAGTGTAAGGATCTTTGCAGAAAAATAAATGTCTATGTATTGCCAAATATATTTTCATCTTAGATGAAGCTATATAACATGTTGTTTCCTATGGTTTGTGCAGCTAATATTGTGGGGGTGTGCATGGTTCATTGCTACTGTTTCAGTTTTAGAGAAGAACATCTTAGTATTATGTCAGATGAAAGCTACTATATAAGGCAGGAATATTTATATTAACTTTCCTTAAATGGAGGACCCTAGAACTCATCTTCTGCCATGTTTAAGATGTGTAGAGTGTGTAAGACTGATAAGTTTGATTTTCAGACAAGAATGCCCCCTTCCATATGCTTAGAACATGCATTAAGATTCTACAAATTAAGATCATATGTATATCTAGGAACTAACTAAAAGCTCGTTTAGGTTGATGTAAAAGGAAAAACTGGACTCAGAAAATTAAAATATTTATGTCTACTGCATGCACGCACAATGTGAGAACAAAGTCTGGTTAATTGAATAGAGTAGTTAGACGTGATAGAGGAAATTATAACTACTTTAATGGCAGATTGAGGATTATAAATTTGTAGGGGAGGAAATGAAAATTGGAGAGCAAATGATGAACAGCAAGTATCAGCTAAACAACATGTTTTCACTCCCTTTTTATCTAATTTTTTTATCTATACTATTATAAGTGTATGATTAAATTGGTATCGAGATCATTAATTTATACTATTATAGAATATTTATATATTTTCATACTTTTATGTAAAAATTAAAATTTTATAATCCAATCAAAACTTCATTATTGTCTTATATGACAATTTTTTACATAAAATTTATAATTAGATTTTGAATTTTGAATTTTTTTTATTATGATAATTTTTTTAGGTGCTGTAGAAAATTGATAATATCATAATAAATAATCGAAGTACATTTATTATTCTTAAGTTGATGTACTTACCTATTATTTTCTTTTACTCGCGATTTAAATTGCTTTTTTCATTGAAATTTCGTACATATTGTATATATGTTGCAATTAATAGTTTTAAAATATACATTTTATTATTTATTATATATTATTATTAAACGCATATATATATATATATATATATATTTTTTAAATACATTTTTTTAACACCCTTTATCTTATTTATTTTGAGAAAATCTAGTACTACTGTAGGAGGGAGATAAAAAATATGTAAATCTTCTTTTTTAACCAAAGCTAGTTTGGTTAAACCATCTGCAACTTGATTACGCTCTACAGGGGTGTAGCGCAAGATTCATTGTTCTTCTTGTGACAAAATATTTTGAATTCGTCTAATCAAGGTCGAATTCGAAGTGGTGGAGATGTTTTCTTGAATTGCTTTAACAACCTCCAAGCTGTCAGAAAGAAGTATAATCTTGTCATGACCTTGACGTTGGTTAAGCTTGAGGCCCTCCAAAGTGCTTAAAATACATCTTTTTCCATCAAATATATTTGTTATGGTGCTAAATACTTTTGTTAATACATTATAGAGTAAAGAGCAATTTAATTCTTAATTGAAGGAAGCTAATTTTTATATTGTTTGAAATTGAGCAAATAAAAACAATTGAAGAATTAATTATTTCCATCAAATAAAAGTTAACTTGATGACAAGGGAAAAAAATAAATACAATTGTGAAAGAATGTCAATGCGTAAATCTACAAATTGTTCGGTCTTTGAACTTAAGCTGTGGGGTATTTTTGATAGGTTGAATCTTTTACAAGATCAAGGATTGAACAAATTATCGACTCACACGGATAGCCTTGAGGTGGTTCTTGTTTTGCAAAGGAGTTTTACAACTAGTTCGAGTTCAGCATGGGTTAGCCAGATCCAATAGAAGCTACGAAATTTTAAGCATTGGGAGATCAGACATGTCCCAAGAGAAGCTAACTCAGCTGTAGATCGAATTGCCAAGATGGTGTCTGTGGACATGGAGGGAATTAATGTTTTGGCATATGCTCCTACTTATCTTTTAGTATTCCTTGAAAGTGAAAAAGTTAATGGTGCTTTTGATTGTATTAACGTAGCATAACTACTTAAGCTTGGTTTTTTTCACCAAAAAATAATAATAATAGAAATATGATTGTGTCTTAATTCGATTGATATGAGCATTGTTATCAATGTAGAAGAACGTAGGTTCGAGTGCACTGAAACGCATTATCCTCCTATTTATGGATTGAAAAGGAGCTATGGATAGTTTTAAGCATTGTGTCAAAAATAACAGATATGATCAGAACCTATAATAAGACTGTTAAAAACCAGAAATAAAAAATATAAGAATATATAATAATTTAAAACTTAAATAATAAAAGAATTTACATAAGTACCAACAAATTAGTAGAAAAAGTGAACGAATTTCTTCTCGAAGTATTTAAATCAAGTTCGAATCTTAGATTTATTACTCTTTTAAGAACTTTACTTGGATATTATTATCCGCTTTGAATAAAATAGCCTAAGATGTAAAGGGACACAATTGATTATACCAAAATAAATAAAATTTTATTTTTAATTTAAAAAAGGTTAATTATTATTTTTTAGTACTTTATGATTCTTTTCCAAAATTTCATAAATATTTATTAATTTCTTCAATTGTTAGAACTATGTCTGCCCATTAGACTTGCGGGTTGCAATGTGTTGTTGATTTGTATATGTATTTGCCCAGCTTCTAGAAATGTATGTTGGGCTTGGCCCTGTTGTGTTTTATGATTTAGTTTAGCAAGAAATCAATATTTTCCTTTAAGAAATTTAGGGTAAATTCCAAAATTAATCATCCAATTATGCATTTGATTCTATTTTGACCATCCAAATTATTAATATTTTCAATTGGTTTAATAACAAAATTTACCACTCAATTTTTCGAAATTAAATATTTTAATGACTCCCTTAGCTGCAGTTAACTAACTCACGAAAGTCTAACTGGGGCTTTTTAAATTGGTTTAATAACAAATGTAATCCTCCAATATTTGATCTATTTGATTCTAGATTTTAAAAATTTTACAAATTTCTTCATCGTTGTCTCCTATCCCTGCCACGCACTGCTGTTTGGTCTATTTAAGCGCCTTTTCCGCTTGTTACGTGCCTTTCCTCAATCACTTCCAATTTATCATTTAGGGTCTTTACTCGCAATGAAAGAAAGTTTAAGCTCACCGCTCCTTCTTCAACTTGGCGACATTGAAGACCAAGTACCAGCAGAGCACAATGATAGCAGTATGTAATAGTGACTAGTTGACTATCAAGTGTAACAAAGCAAGGGTGGAGAGAAATGATATGCTGTCATTGGGAAACCAAATTGCAGCTTTTTTCTTTGCTAAACACAAAAAGGTTATAAGTTTTGGGGTTAGAAAAATAAAAAATAAATATTACTTATAAATTCTTTAATTTATTTTATAATTAGTGTATTATTTCATAAAAATTTAAAACTGACCTCACAAAAAAAATTTAAAAATGATCCATCAAAATTTTTTAAAAGAATTATTTTATAAATTAAATTGTTTTAAAAATAAATGAAATTTTTTCTAGTTATTAAAACTCAAAAATCTCTATTCTTTTTTTTTATTTTGTTCCAACACTCATTTCTTTTTTTTCAAATTCTTTTACTCTCTAGAATTTTTAAGATAAGTATTCAATTTTTCATTACCTTTATGTTGGTCTCCCTATTTGGTAACAACTGTTCTTTTCTTATCATGCTTTATTGATTAACCTCTAAAAAATTAAGATTGTGGCTTTTTATTATTATGATAAATTAGAAATTTTTATGCAAGATCTAGTTTTTTTTTTTATTGAATGGTTTTAGGATTATTGATTTTGTATGAGATTCCTAATATCATGATTGAGTAATAATTTTTAGAGGCTGATTAATGTAAATCCGTGCAGAAATTAAGATTGATTAATACAAACCCTTGAAGGAATTAGAATTGATTAGAAATTTACCATTTTTATTTAGTAATTTTTCTTACTAATGGAATTACCGTGAATCTTGTGTTTGAAAAATTCATTATTGCATTCTCATGACGGGTTAGTATTTGGTACACTAATAGCGTACTTTTTTTATTCCACAAACAGCCTCAAAAAATTGTAATGTGTCTCTTTTTTAAAATATTTTACATTGCACTTATAAAACACTTATTAATCCCTATGACTCTAGTTGTGGACTCTAAAAACTCACTGACAATCTACCAAATATTTTCTAATTGTTATGACACCAAAAACATTTAAGTGATATTTATTTTTGTGAAAGAAAATTACTAATGGTATGTTGACTTCATGAAAACATTTATGTGTTTAAGGCTTAAATATATTTGTTCTAAATGTTTAACAAGAATGGAAAAATATTTTAAAAGAAAATCTATGGAGAAAGAACAACAAGAAAATAAATTATACATGAGTTTATATGACTTTGATTAACGTTTTAATTTTTAAAAAATTTGACTACACAATCCAAAATTTTTTGACTCTGTCCTTAATTATTAAGTTAAGGACAATTGATAAAATAATAACTAAAATATTTAATCTCAAAAAGTTGAATAGATAAATCGAAAAAATTAATAATTAAATAACCAAAATAAAACGAACGAATAGTTAAACCCAACCCATCAATCCATTAACATTATTAGTGGTGATACAAACCAAAACTTTACAACAATTACCAAAGAGAACGACACTCATCATTTGGAGCTACATATAAAAGTGCATATATATTGCTTGCCACTTCCCTTACAACAATGACACTTATGATTGTAAGCTGTTACACAATTCAAAACGACACAAAAATAGAAAGAATTCTACAACGATTCAATTAATTATCTATAAATTCCCATCAAAAACCTCGTCTGACGTTCAGTTTCAGAGCTGAGCAAGACGGCGGATATCAATGGGGTAAGCATCGGTAGGAGATTGAGCGCTGTAGGATCTCCTCCCAATGATCACATTGGCAGCCTCACTTGGATGAAATGCATCCCAAAACAAGTACTCATCCCTGTTCTGGCATGGTGTTTGGAATGGCAAGCATGTTATTTGCCCATTGTTCCTCCCCACTCCACAACATCCTGCATTTGTCACCTTAAAACCTGAAATATTATTCCATATATCAACTCATTAATACATTATAACGTTTGGATCAAATTGTAAACGACTGATTGTATGGTTACCGTAAGCTGCAGGGTTGCTGGTGATGTCTTGGAAAATTCCATAGGCATTAATATAGATGAATTTAGCATCAGAATTGGCGTTATTGAATTGATCGACAAGACCCCTAAGCTTGTTATTGAAAATCCTATTGGCAACATTGATTCTCTCCACACATGTTCGACCATCTCCACTGTTTTGAGCCAATTCATTTGGACTGCAACCGATCTGACCCAAACCTATCAACACAAACTTCCTTGCCCCATAGTTGTATAATGCCTGAAAAAACCATTCATCCCATCCATTTTACTATAATCATAAAAAATTGTAATATATAAATATGTAAATAATTGGCTTAATTCCATTTAACGTCCTCAAACTATTATTCTAATTCTAGATTCTAAGTCATCAAAGTATTAATATCGAATGAATAGCGTCCTCTCAACAATCTAATCATATCGTTCAATGTTATTTCGAATCTGATATGAAGTATATTTAAAATATATGAATTAAATTGTAAACATGTGTATACTTATCATATGATCAGTTTGGATATCAACAAATAGTATCTAATTACTTTGGATGTGACATTCAAACTGTTTATAATTTGATTCATTAGATATGCTCCACGTCATATTTTAGCTAACATTTAGTGGTCATAATTAGAATATGTGAAGTTTTCGAGAGCAATTTAAAATCCAGACCGAGTGGAATTAAACCTAAATAATATCTACTAACCTGAAGCTGCTCAGTGTACTCTTGAATCAGAGAATTGGCATATTCCTCGGGACTATATTGTCTACTGGTTGAGTAGTAAAGGGGCATGAAATAGTTGTTAAGGTAATCGTTGCTACCCAATCCAATTGAATAAATACACTGCCTTAAGTAATTTGCTGCACTGTCTTCATCTCCAAGCAAGTTCACCACTTGTTGAACTGTTTGTAGGTAATTTTTAACTTGCCCACTGAAACTAATCCGAGCTCCCTATAGTGAAAATCAACCAATCGTTAAAACAAGCGATTTATTGGGTTAATTATGCTCCAAGTCCCTATACATTTTTCTTTTAAAATTAGACCATGATTTTTATTACCAATTGTTGTCCAGTTTCTTCTCTGATTCCAGCAGCAGCAGATGCATAGTTAACTCCTCCCAGTATTTGTCTACCACTTGCAGTTGAGTATGGAGGGATGTAATCGTCAAACCCCAAAAGTTCAGCTATAAATTATAAAGCAAATAAAATGTGTTAAAATGACAATATATCGCCACATGACCGTTACTACATATAGTACTATCCAATCTGTTGTTTTCAGAGAAACAATGGTGAAAGAAAGCTCAGTTTACCTATGACATCCACCGTAGTTCGACCGTTCGAAAACCGGCCGGTCGGTCCATTAGCAAAGTCAATCCCATAAGGCAAGTAATCAGCTCTAGCCAATGATCGAAGCTCATTATTGTTCCCATTATCTACCAATGAATCTCCAAAAATGAAGTAACATGGAACTTGGGGTTCTCCTCTAACCCCAAAGAACAAACTCAAAACCAACACCAACCCTAAAACCCCATACCATTTCTCCATATTATACTATCAAAATTATATAAAAAAGTGTGAAAAAAGATTGATGGAAATGTATGTGAAAGTCAGCTTAATGTATAGGATGAGCAATATAAATGCTAACAGGTAAGTATTTATATAGAGGGAGTAGATGCATATTGGTTTTTTAAGCTTTTACAGGTGAAGAAGTAGGTTAGAACATTAATTGTACGCGGAGACTGTGTGGAAGTCTGTATTTCTGATGCAATGATTTAAGTTTCGATACTAATACATTTATATATGATTGCAGACGACGAGAACTTTTTATGGTGATGATGAATTATGATAAATATTAAAATGTAAAAAATAGAATATTGATTATAATATATTGCATTAAGATCATCAAGTGCTGGCCTTGAACCTAGATCAGCTCTACATTTCTGCAAACGACTTAGATTTTACTCAAAACTGAATAGATGCTGGCTTGTCGGTCCACAGTCAACTTGTGTATGTACTGTCTTTTATTACTTTTAAGTCTTAAATATTGATTTAGCCTAAATAAATAAAAGGTAAACTGCAAAGTCACAAAATTATTAGTAAATTTATGTTTTGGTCATTGAACTATTCAAAATTTTTATTTAAGTCATTAAGTTGTTAAGGTTTTTTTTATTTATTTATTTAAAGTCTAGCTAGTGAGCTCCAATCGACGATTCGATGACCGGTACGATGATCAATACCCATCAATGAGTAGAAGAACATACCTTAAATATAAGTTAATTTGACAATTAGTGTTGGAGATTGTGAAAAAAAGTTATTTGGATTTTGGTTTGCAAATGCGTGACATTCTTAGATATTTCATGAAAAAAAAACTGAATTATAGAAGAGAAGGGAAATAAGAACTTTCAATTGATTCAAGCAGTGTGAACAGAAAAGGCCATGTAACAACGATTTTAACAACCCAACGACTTAAATAAAAATTTTTAAATAGTTCAGCAATCATTTTGTAAGCTTTTTAAGTTGAGTGACCAAAATAGAAATTTACTAACAGTTTAGTGACCTTAAATGTAATTTACCCTAAATAAGATTATCATATAATTATTATTATTATTTTTTTTTTTTTTGCATTTAAGCATTGATATCAATATCAAAATAAGCTTTGAATGTTAGTTCAGTTGGTATTGATACTTTTAAAGACTTGTTATACCATAACATGAATAAGTATTGTCAAGCACTATCGACTTAACTTAGTACAATATGAGACACTCTTTAAATCAACAATCGATAAAAAGTAAGTCCAAGAACCAAGCGCATTAGCAAGAGGTATTATCCCTGAGAGGAGCATCTTTCTCTTGTCTTCTTCTTGTATCTCATATTCATTCCTCTTAATCATATACTTTTATTTTTGTTTATTACCAAGTTGTCTTATTGATTTAAGCATTGAAAAGCTTATTGAAACACAAATTTTAATATTTTTATAGTTTAACTTCATCTTGTAAGAACTCGACAACATTTGAGTTGATCCAACTTAAATCAAAGTGATTAAAACTTTATGAAGTTAAGTAGATTTAAACCCATAATGTTTTTATAAATAAATATAATTAGTTAAGAAATTTTTATAATTTTTAAAAGATTAAATCAAATATTTATTATTTTTAGGGGAGTAAAATATAATTTTACCTTTACCATTTTAAAATTTTCTAAAATTTAAAAAGCCTAAATAAATAAAAAAAGTTCATTTTAAGAAACTTGTCAAACACCCTAACTCTGCTACTGAAAATGAATATATATATATAATATGCTATAGGAGAGACAGTCCCATCTTTATGACTAACAATGATTTCAATTAATCTACTTTTTTTTTTCTTGTTCAGCGACTTCAATTAAACTACATTAATGAACTAGTTCCACTTTAAATAATTTACTTTTTTTTTTAAAATAAAAATAAAGATCGTTGGTAAGACATTTTTAATACTTCCCTTCATATAAATGAGTATATATTATATATCGTTTTCTTAAATCTATTACACCTACCCTTATAATCAATGAAAAAAGAAATAATTAGATTGCTGCTCTAATTAATATTGTAGCTACGCTATTGAATGATGATGTGCACATGGTTTATCGTTTTCATTGCCCCGTTTTTTTCTTACATTTGGATGTTTAATTACACCTATACATAAGCCATATATAGTTGCAGCCTTTTTTAACGTTGGGAAAATAACATTTGGAAAGTCAATCCTATAAATGCTCAACATATACATATACATATACATATATCATCACCATCATCGTCATCGTCATCATATATATTGGTGATCTAACAGAAGAAAAATGGCAACTCTATCACATGCAAAAAGTTACACTAATCGATAATAGACCTACTGTGGTCCTATTCCTATATGCATATATAATTTTATGTCATCTTCTCAATTTAGTGATGGCTCATGGCTTCGATTCAGGTTTTCAGATCAAAGTAAATGGTGATGGAGGGTAAAATGAAAATTCATCAACGGTCAAGATTCAAACATGTTACGTGCAAGTGTCTGCGTCTTTGAAACAATGGAAGTAATAAAAGTCATTAATGGTGGTAGATAGCAAAATTTAATGAAGAGACTCAATTCATACAGGGTAACATGCATGGGGTCATCCAAGGGGCACCTAAGCTCAGCTGTGTACTTGCTGGCTTTTGTTTTACGAGTTCCAAATGCATCGTTGGTATAAATAATAATGTTGATGATGATCGAACCAAGGGGGTTAGGTTTGAATAATTTATGGTCTAATTTTGGGGTTCGGTCCTTCTACTTTGCTAAAATTTATTACTTAACATCTACTTTAATTAGATATAGTTTGATATATATACTTTTATAATACTATTTATAGGTTGCAGTTGTTACGATTAAATTTGTGGATTTTTTTTACTGTCATACAATAATGGTGACATAATGCAAATATTCTCAAAGTAATTTCTGAACAACTTGATATAAGTTTGTGTCTTGATTTTTTAATTTGGATGTTACTCTCTTATATTTTGTAGCTGTATTTATAATAAGAATTGAGTTTGTTGACATTTGAAAGTGAAATAGAGTCGATGCTAGTATTAGTTTTAAATTGAAAATTTGATCTTGTATTTAACGTATTGATATCAATAAAGAAAGTACTGATACTTTGACTAAAAAGTAATTGTTAGTGATTGTTGAATGAGTTAGGTATCAATATATACATGAAGGCATCAATACCTATAAGGCATGTATCAATACATGCAAAGAATGTATAGTTACATGGCCTACCAATTGTGCTCTTTAGCTATTGACTTACAATGTATTGATATCTAGACCTTTGGTATCGACACTAATGTACCAAAATGCCTTAAAATTATTTTAAGCACTTTGACATTGACTCAAAAACATTTGGTACAAGTTGAAGCACAATTAAAACATGTTTTTAAGTATTTTTTAAAGTCTTGAAAATGTTTGATCATTAAATAACCTAGTAATAAAATTTATTTTAAATATCTTTACATCAAAAGCTTTGGGACATCAAAGATAACAATCTCCCCTTTTTAATATAACAAATATTTAAAAGAAATTTGAGTTTTTAAACCACTAAATTATTTAGATATTTTTAAAAAGTATTCCCCTTTAATAAAAATTTCCTCGAAACAAAGTCAAGTACAAGCCGGAATGAAGTCAAAAAAAAATTTTAGGGGGCCCAGAATTAAATTATAATTTATACGATAGTAAAAATGCAATTTCACTATTTTAATAGTTTATATCTTTATAATTTTTAAAGGATTAAATCAAATTTTTATCATTTTTAAGGGGGCAAAATACAATTTTATCTTTACAATTTAAAATTTTAAAAAATTTAAAAAGCGTAAATGAAAATTTTTTCATTTTAGGGGGCGGGGGCTGCCAGCCTCATTAGTTTTGCCCTTGAGTACAAGCATTTGAACAAGATTTTAAACATAATGGATTTCAAGAAATGTGAATTTAATTTGATAAATATTTGTAAGAATATTTTGTTAAGAGGTTAATTAAGATAAGATATGTTTTTATTTAATTTGATAAATATTAGAATTTATTTTAAAAAGTTTGATTAGTATTAGAAAAAACTCCTTTGTTTTTTATTCTCTTAGTTCAATCGTGAATTTATCTTTTTTTCTCTTCGAGAGGAGAGAGAGAGCGAGAGACTCAAACTATTTTTTAAAAAAAGTGAATACTTGAAAAATAGACCAGTGGGTCTTGAAATACTATTTCTGCATCCCCCTTACCACATCCACCCACATTAAGATAAATTGTTAATGGTTGGTCGAGTTTGACAGATTCACCATCTGAAACAAGAAGTTCTGGTCTTGGGGGGATAATCAACCACTTGATGTCCATCCAAGGCATCTGTTATGGTTATTTCGTAACCCCGTTTTTCTTTTCGTATGGTTTTGCTTACTATACCTGCTGCCATAGCATTATAAACAGTATTGTTACTTTTATTCCCATCAGGCTAAATTTGGCCCCTTCCCCTGTTTCCACCTACGTATATGAGATATTTTAATAAATGAACATCCTTATTACTAGCAAGGTCTGGGGAAAGAATAGAAAATCTGATTTCACTATATTTTTTACCAGGAACAAGACCTATCACAATAATATTTTTCTTAGTGAGGCGATAGTTCTAAAAAGACATATTACCTATCTTTTCTTTCATCTCGGGAAAAATATGATTAGGCGGAGCTAACTCAAACCCCTCTAATTAAATAAGAACAACACCCACGTTCAAAGCGCCACAACTTAAATTAATAAAAAATATTAATAAAAATATAAATTCAAAAAAAATTAATAAATAGAATAAGATCAGTAAACAATTAAATAAATAATTTAATAATATTTCATTTTACAATAAACTTAAACAACATAATAATATTGAGCAAACCGGTTTGAAACTTGATTGTCAGCACATTCTTGCCATACAAAATAATATAGTTTATAAACAATCATAACTTAAACATACCAAAATAAATATTATTAACCAACCTTCATGAATTAATTTAGAATAATTTAATAAAGATGCTGTGAAATTATTGCAAGAATTTTTTTGTTATTTTTTAAGGTATTTATCGAAAAAAATCCAGTAATTAATCCACTGCATCCTATAAATTCATTATTACAAGAATTTTTTTTTTCAGAAAACCCGTCATACTTTTGTAAGGAAAATAAACGGTGGTTTAGTGAAATTATTTTCCTTTGTCCATGTATAAACTCTTTTAAGATAGTCTTAATATAGAATGATAATCCAAGCACATGTATTTGACATGATTTTAAATACCATGGTAGCCGGTACCATACTCGTGATGCGAACCCGGTGACGCAACTTGATGCCATCGAGATTGGCCTAAACTTGAGAGGCCCAAGTGCAAGATGAAACATCTCATAGGCCTGATTGATTATTGGGCCAATGCTTTTAAGGACTTTTTAATTTAATAAAATTTTATTTAAATTAATAAATTTGCATATTTTAATTTTAACTTGCACTTTGTGTGTTCTGCATTTAATAAAGTAATGCATTATGTAACTTTCATGTTAGTTAAATATGCATATTTTAAATTAAGTCTTGCATTAAATAACTCATCTTTTTATTTAGTTTGCATTATAAACCATGCATTTAAGCATCTTAGTTAATTGAGTTGTTAGAATAAGTGCTTATCTTAATTAATCTAGTTGCTGGAATAATTTATTGATGCATGAGTTTTGAGTTTATTTAATTAAGTTAAGTGTTTAATGTGTTTTGTGTTTAATAAGTGTTTAAATGTGTTTAATATGTTTGTTTTAATGTGTTTAATTGCAAGTGTCTTTTCAGCTGGAAACTGTTACATTCAACGGCTGTTACAAATTCATTAATGTGACTTTTCAAGTGATTTTCGGTTTACAAGAGGGACATTTCTGTTACATACAAGGGAGACATTATACATCATTTAAAGAGCTATTATAACAATTAAAACAGCATTATATCTTTTTTTAAATTCAGCAGCAGCCTTTCCATCTACCTCAATTGTTTTGTTTCTTAAATGATCATTTCATGCATTCAAAACTCCATTAAGATGCTGGTGTCTATTCGGTTGGCTAAAAGAGACTTCAAAAGTTTTTCCTAAGCATTCAAGTTCATTGATTCAGCTGAATTGAAGTGTATTGAAAAGTGGAGTTACTTAGGTTAGAATTTCAAAAGTTGTGACTTTTCATTTTAGCTCATTAAGCTAAATAAAAGTGACTATTCGGCTAGCCTCTTTTAACACTATAAATAGTTGTAATCAGCCTATTATAAGGGAACCTTCTTTTTGCTGAATTTTATGCTATATTTGAGATTTGTGAGTTATCCAATTCTCTTTGTTCTTTTGGAACTGATCTGACTTATCAAGTATCACTTGTGGCGTCTATCCTTTCCATTATTAACCGAACTTATCACTTTTGAGTGTGGCGTTCGTATATCTTTGGTTCCTATCACTAATTGATAGTGGATCAAGGTTTATCCTTTGTTGTTTTCCTTAAACTGTAAAATACTTAAGAGCCATTTGAGATTCGGGTCAACAATCCAATATTGTTGGTTCTTTTTCGACCTTTGTAAATTATCCATTTTTTTTGTTTTAACCACTTTGCTATTCTATTTTTAAAACCCATTTCCTTCTTTCTTTAGCTATTCTTGTTTAAACTTATCTTGTTTTGAAACGAAGAACAACTTACTCAAATTCACGATTGGGCATCTAAACGACTCAAATCATCACCGAAACAAGTTCGTATCATTTGGTATCAGAGCTAGTAAATTTGGAGTAAGAATCGACATTCCCTGCATTACGGTATTGTATTTCGTTTGAAAAAAAATTTAGCCTCCATTCAAATTCGAGGAGTGAATATTTATTTTTTTTGCAAGTGAAAAAAAAATTTTGTGTTCAAGTGCCTTGTTATTGAGTTTGAAAGTTCTACTTTCTGCCTAAAATCATTAACCTACCATTCGGCCACACTCTACTATTTCCCATTTCTTATTTCATGTAATGACCCGAATTTTACCGATGCAAGAAAAGTGTATTTTCGGGTCTCCATTTTTGAAAAATGGATTCGTAAATATTTATGAAATAAAATGAGTGGTCAATTAGAGTTTAATTAAGTGAATTTAATTTAATTAAGAGTAATTAAGTAAAAAGACCAAATTGAATGAAGTGTGAAAGTTTAATTATAGATTAAAAGAAAATAAAAAGGACCAAATAGGCAATTATGCCTAATGTATGAATTTAGCGGCAAAAGATGGAAGAATCTAGGATTTTCTTAGATTAATTTATTATTATGATTTAACTGATATTAAATTATTTTATTATTGTATTAGGAAATAAAGAAAAGAAAGACAAGTGTATGGTAATAATATGATACCAGTGTATGGCAAAAAATAAAATACATGTGTAATAATTATTGTAAATATATTTGTAATACATGTGTGTATTTATTTATTATTTAAATAAATATTAATGTATTTATTAGTATTAAATTGATATTATACAATAAATAAATTAAAATGTGACAAGTGTATGGAAATGATTGGTACAAGTGTATAAATAAAAATACATACATTTGTAATACATGTATTTGATTACAAATATATTTATTAATTAAATAATTATATTATAATATTTTTATATATAATAAATATATTAAATTATGACAAGTGTGTGGATATAAATGGATACAAATGTAAAATAAATATTTGATATTAATTAGATATTTATTAAGTTTATTATATATATATATATATATATATATATATATATATATATATATAAACAAAGAAAAAGAATATAAAGAAACAGAGAAGAAACGAAACAGGGGTGAAAGAAGGAGAAAAAGAAAGGAAAGAAAGGAAAAAGGGGAAATAGGGATTTTAAAGCTTGGAAGTTTAATAGGTAAGTCAATTTAGCCCTTTTTACTTAATTTTGATGTTTTAAAAGCTTTAGAACAAAGTTTTGATGAAATTAAGTTGATGTTTTGAAAGTTATTAGATTTCTAAATATTGTTCATGTTGAATAAAAAGATGAATTAGGGGTTAAATTGATAGGAATTCAAGTTAGAAATGAAATAAGGATTGAATTGTAAAGTAATTCATAAGTTTTATGTTGTAGGGACTAAATTGATGAAATTTCAAAATTAGGAAAATATGCTGGAAATTTAATAGAGTTTGGACAAAATTTGGATAGAAATGAAGTATGAATTGAGATAGAAAAAGTAAGTGAATTTAGTTAAGATTAAATTGAAATTAAAGTAGAAATTGAATGAAAATTGTAATAATTAGATATAAATTAGTAGTGAATTAACGAATATGAATTGTTTTAATTCTCGTAGCTAATGTTGTCTCGGGAAATCTCGGCTAAACAAGGAAAAAGACGAGGTCAACGAGGGTTAGCTTGAGAATTATGGTTTGTATTTCTATAATCCGAACCTAATACTTAATTGTTGAATTTATTTCTTAATATGTATATTAAGTGTTTTGAAGTAAGAATTATTGTGTTTTGCAATTGAAATGGATTGATATAGTATGTGATGAATTTATTGAATTTATATTGATTGAATTGGTGTATATATATATATTGAATATATATTGATTATTTGAATTGAATTGAATTATGAGTATATTTGATTATTTGAATTGAAATATAAATTGTTTGAAAATTTTAAATATGAGATTTTTGATATTTGGATATTTGTTATTGAAAAGTGAATTGAATTGTATTGAATTATGAATTTATGTGATTAATTAAAATGTGTATTGATTGGAAAAATTGAAAGTGAATTGAATACCCTATTAACAGTATCGGGTTGAGTCAGATATAGTTGGCATGCCATAGGATTGGAAGTGTTCAGGGATACTTCGACCTCGAGTCGATGAGACACTGGGTGTCACTATATTTCTTCGGATAGATTCGATGATGTACTGGGTACCAACTTTACTTCGGCTAGGCCGATGAGACACTGGGTGTCAAATATTGCTTCAAACTATCCGATGAGGCACTGGGTGCCATATTGGTGTGTTTGGTTGGATCCGTGTATCCGCCAAGGTTCGAGTCTTGTTAATAAGGGGTAAATAAGTGAAAAGATAAATCGTATGAATTTGATTGATTGAGTTATTGGAATGAAATGAGAAATTGAATTGGGAATTGAAATGTGAGATATGACATTGAAAGCATGAACCAAAGGTTCATGAAATGATTGAAATTTGAATTGATGATATATGATGCTATTTGATAAATTGAAATGTGGTCTGAGATCTATAAATCATATTTATACAGTGAAAGCTATACAGGTTGGTAAGTGAAAAGAATGGAATGAGTTATAATGAGTTTATCTATGAATTAAATAATTGATTAATTGTAATTGTTTTATGATTTTAAGTGTTAGTTATATTTTATTAAGTGTTCGGATTATAGAAATACCACTGAGTATACCATACTCGATTATGCGGTTTGTTTCCGTATGCGAGTTAATCAAAGTTAGAACGTTGAATCAGCATCCCAGGCCGATCCCTAATTCAATGAGGTAAAGCGTGTTAATAGTTGGTAATGGCATGTGCCTAGGATGTCTTAAGTGTATCATTTGGATTGTGAATGTAATGGTGAAATAAGTAAGTTTAGGTTTGATAATGGCATGTATAGGGTTTAATTGAAAGGATGTGAATGTGTTATAAACTTAGTTATCAACATTTTTCACTAAAACAGTTTTGGACAGCAGCAGTAGTTCAATTTTGAAAAATCATCAAAAATTGTGAAAATCGACTTAGAGGTTGAATAAAATATTAAATTAAATCTTATTGAGTCTATTTTCATATGAAAGAAACAGAGTAAGCAAAAGAAGTGTATATTAAGAAATATTTGAATTTTAGTGAAACAGGGTTAGAGCAATTTCTAAATCCCCTGTTCTGAATTTATAAATACACTAAAAATTGTACAAAATGAATTAGGAGTTATAGTTTATATTTCTAGATTCCTTAGTGAATATACTTTCAAGAGAAACAAACGGCATGGTTATTTGAACTCTGTACAGGGAGAAAATTGATTCGTAGTGAGGAGAGGTCAGAGTAGTAGAATAGTGCAGCAGGGGAAAATTTAACTAATAAACTGTACTAATTGGCTAGGCTAAAAATTCTGGGAAAAAAATTAGTAAGAAGATATATGAGTCTAGTTTCAGGAAAAATTTACGGATTTGAATTTCGAGTTATGTAACTCGAGTTATGATTTATTTAGTGACCATGACACAGATGGACAGTTTACTTATGAAAGATGAAATAAATTGTTTTAATTTGTTTAAATGATTGGAAAATTTTTATTGATTTCGGTTTGTTCCCGAACCATTTCATTTGCATGTTTTAGGGTCTTGAGAGCCCTTTTCAGGAACATATTGATTGAATGTAAATAAATTATTTTTTTAAAAGCAAATTTTATGCCTGCATTAGTAAGCTAAGTCCGGTAACGCCTCGTGCTCGACTCTGGCGATGGTCTCGGGTAAAGGGTGTTACATTTCAAGCCTACCCTTTGTCCAACAACATTCCTACCAAACCCGAACATCAATTTTGCAAGCCGACCCACAACAGCTGCTTCTAAGTTTAAATAGTTCCTTACGAACTTAAAGAAGAAGAGTGAGCGGAAAAAAGCAAAGAGCGTGTGAGTTCATTAGAGAGAAGAAAAACCTTTAAAAGAGTGTAAACACAAGTGTGAGTGAAAATCTGTTATTTTTCTTTCTGAGTGAACTTATGAGAATTTGTGGTGAGGTTTGTATGAGTAAAGTACTATGTCAATAAGTTTCGAAAGAAATGTGGCAACTAGAGGAGGAGTGCCAGATTTTACACTTTAAACCTTTACACGCGAAATGGAGCATCTATTTGATCGAAAACTCAAACCTATCAAGAAACGATTGGAACGTGTCGAAGAGCGGGGCCATTGAGCAAGAGCCCAATAAGAGCAAATTTCTCCGAGTCAAAAGACGGAGTCAAGATCTTCACGAAGATAAACTTTTAATGACTATGTGGGAAGACACTCAAATCGAAATTCTGATTCATCAAGGAAGTCGAGTCGGTATGAAGCAAATGACGAGTTTGAAACCGTTCAAGGCTACCAACGAGAAGGTAGAAATTTATCTTCAAGTGTTTCAAAATATCCATCTACGGAGAAGTCCTTACGGAAAAGTGAGCGTGTTTCGTATTCATCCATGAAGAGTCAATCTCGAAGAGATGATCATGTTTTGTATGAAGATTCTTTCTCTCTTTCCCAATGAAAGTCTACTCTTTTTGAATCTTTTATGTTAACTTCTTCTTGTAACGAAAGGAAGCGAGAAAAAGAAATCGAGAGAAGAAAAAAATACATGGAAGAAAAAAAAAAAGGAAATAAAAAGAGAGTGAGTAAGAAATATGAAAGAAAAAGAAAACGAAAAAGAGAAATATTGTGAGAAAGAAAAGAAAATTGAAAAAGAGAGTGAGATTGAAGAAAGAAAAGAAAGTGTCTAAGAAACGAGTGTAGTTGTTGAAAAAGAAAGCAAAATAAAGAATGAAAGTGAGTTTTCAACAAAAAAAAGAGATTGTGGAAAAAGAAAGAGAGCCTGAAAAAGAAACGAGTGGAAAAGGTGAAAGTGAGCAAAAAAACGTGAGTAATGTTTCTGCTAACCAACATGCGAGTTGTTCTCGTATTATTTCTTCTTTTAAGGATTCTAAAAATTCAAATGATAAGTTTCAACTTCAGTACCTTTCTGATAAAAGATGATTCTATTTTTTCGAAAAAGGTAAGGTTGAAGGTGAAGTTATTCCACACGTGCTCAAAGGTAAGCAATGTAAGGAGTCTTTAGTCATTGAATCACGGCAACCAAATTTGAATATTGTTGAGATAAATGCCGATGAGTTAGTTTTCAAAAGATCTCCTCACTATGTTTTGGTTAATTGTCGTTCGTCTATTATTGTTAATGACTTTGTTTCAACTAATGCCATAAAAAGTTTTTCCTATGATAAGTTTGTTGTTGGCAATTTTGTTGAAGACGTTCGATTAAATCGGCATGAACAAAGTGTGATTGTGTGTGATAAAGATTATTCACATACAAAGTTTAATTTGAATGATTGTTATATTTTGATTGATGATGATTTCGTATTACATAGTAGTACGACGCATTTGCTTATTAAAGGGCTTGACATTGGCAAGAATTTTGATGAAGTACGAATAAATCAGCCCGAACAAAATTTGGGTTTTTGTGATAAAAGGTTGACGTGTCAAACACATAAACTGCTTGTGTGTGATGAAAATTCGAATTTGCTGATTCGTTGTGTAAATTCCGCATATTTGTGTAAGTTTGTTCGAATAAAACTTGAGATATATGATTGTTTGAATTTGTTTTTGCCTTCATCTTCTTTATTCAGCATGTATGACTTTTTGATGAAAATGAAATTTCTGTGGCATTATGACACAAGTGATCAAAATTATGTGTTCAAACCCGGAGTACGTTTCCATAAGTCAATGTTAACTGAAGTTATGAATGCTGCTGGTTTGTAAAGTCAAACTTACGTTTTTTATTCTGGAGGTTGTCCTATATTTTGGTTTAAAAGATTTAATCATGTTTTGCAAGATTATGTTTCTCAATTGCTACATGATTTTTCTGAGTTGCCGGCCATGACACTTTCGAGTCAACTTGAGAAGGTAAGAAGAATTATTGTATTTGATCCCGGTGATCGTTGGGGATTTACGAATTGGAATATTGTTAACTCTCGAATACTTAGTGATTCCGATTTGTTGTCTTCATTGCAATTTTTGATTCATGACAAAACAGTGAGGCCGTTTTTTATTTTTGATCCTGGCATAGGAACATATGTTCAAATTGTGCATAATGATTTCGAAAGTTCTTTCGAGTTCATCATCCATGTTGTCACTAATCTTTTTCATTTTCGTGAAGGTGACATTTGGAAATGGATTCCTCCTAAAGAAGGAGGGCAAGCGTCTAATCTGTTTCATTTTTGAGACTAGTGTAGTTTTCAAGTTTATGCCGATGAAAAATTTTTTGCGAGCAAGTGGCCCGATTTGAGGACAAATCGTCTTCAAGAGGGAGGGTATGATGTGAACCCGGTCGCATCAACTCGTATTAGTATCAGTTGTCTTAAATCGGTACTAAGTTGTTTATGTTCTATTTCGATAAAAATTTTGGTATATTTCAATATGTTTCAACCTGTTTCGATTAATACAGGCTTATATCGATGCATACCGGCCCATACTAGTTGGTGCAAAATTTTAATATTTTAAACTAATTTTTATTTTTTAAAATTAAAAGCTATTATATTAAATTATTGAACTTAATTAATAATATTAAAATTTATATTTACATATAAATATATTTATATGGATGTGGTTGAAATATATTAGCATGTATATATAATATATGATAATTTATTTTTATCAAAATAATATATAATTTATTAAGAAACTAAAAATCAAACTATAAACATATATGAAAAATGTGTATATAATTTATCAAGAAATTAAAAATGAAACTATAAATATATATGTGAAAAATATTTAAAAACACTAATAAATCCAAAATGGTAAAATGAAACATGTTGGTGCCGGTATGTACCAATACCAAAACAAAAATAATAAGTTCACCGGTACGATACTAATTAACTACGTTGATTTTAACCCATATATATATACCAATATGGGTACACTTTTATTTTCAAGAATTTAGTCTCTCTACTTTTCAAATTAAAAATTTTAGGTCAAGTAATCATCACTGTTAAAATTCTTCTATTAAGTTCACCGTTTTGACATTTTGATATTAAAAAATGTAACAAATTAAATAATGTTGAAACCAATGATTAAGATTTTTCTTAATAACACTCATAAGAACTCGTTTTGATAAAATAATTTTTTTGTTGGAATAGTATTCTTAAGTGTCGAGTAATAAGACTGTTGTTAAGATTTAAATGTCACAATATGCTCCGAGTTTTTGCACATTTAGAATCTAGTCCGTATAATTTTATTTCTAAGAATTTAATCCTACTTTCAAATTTAAAATTTCAAGTTCAGTTGTCAACATCGTTAAAATTCTTCTATTAAATTCACTAGGTAACAATGTGTTAAAATGCTACTGTAATGTATTTGAAGTTAAAAGAGAATTTTAATGGTATTAACAAGTCTTAAAATTCACATTACCATTTTAATCATAATAAAGTATTTAGGTTAACAAATTACATTATAAATGCTGGGTAATAATATAGGTTGAAAATTAAAGTATATATAATGATTAAAAATCAAATTTGAAAGAAGTATAGGACTGAATTTGAAATTTAACCTTCTTAATATAACCTATAAAACAGAAAGACCATTATTCACGTAATATAAAAAGGGAAAAAAATCATTGAAAGTTAGTGTCAAAGGAGCTTCATGTGTATATTATATAAAAGTATATAGATAAATATTAATCTTACATAAATATCAAATTTTATATAACTAAAAAAAATAATTTTTGAATTAATAAGATAGTGTTCATATCTCTTGAAGTTTATTTTAAAAAAAAAAACCAATTATTTAAGTAAAATTATTCTAATAAATATTTATTAGTGATTTCATTTTTTAAAAAGATAGAATTTCGAACTAAAAAAGCTTTATAATTTTTAAATAAGATAAATCTTATTCAAATTTAAAAAGAGAATTTTTAATTAATAAGATAGTGTTTATATCTCTTGAATTTTAATTTTTTTTTTTTGAAACGGAACAATTATTTAAGTAAAATTATTCTACTAAAAATTTACAGTATTTCATTTTCTCTTTCAAAAAAAAAATTCGTATGCTCTCTAAACATGAAGATAATATTTTTTTATTTGCTTTCCCTTCCTCTTTTGGCTTTATCAGTAGAGAAAAAGGTATACATACTCACTTTGTTCTCTTTTTTTTCTTAATATTTTCAAGTTTGAAGAAAAATATTATATAACTAAATTATTCTTTCTCTACGTAGGTATACATTGTATATTTTGGCGAACATGATGGGAAGAAAACATTGCATGAAATCGAAAATATCCACCATTCTTATTTGAATTCTTTGAAAGAATCCCATGAAGATGCTAAATCTTCACTTCTTTATAGTTACAAAAACAGCATTAATGGCTTTGCTGCTAAGCTTACCCCAGATGAAGCCTCTAAGCTCTCTAGTAATTCATTTACACCCTTATACTTGTGTGTATATATTGTTTTTCTTTGATTATGGCATTATAATTTTTTTTATTTTTTGGATAGAAATGAAGGAGGTTGTGTCGGTGATTCCTTCACATGGAAAATACCGATCGCAGACGACAAGATCATGGGATTTTGTAGGGTTGAATGATCATTCATGGAATAGGGCTCAAATGGGAGATGATTTGTTGTTAAATGCTCAATATGGCAAAAATCAAATTATCGGTGTAGTTGATAGTGGTAAATATTAAAGTTTAACTCGAATTATATACTTATAGGTAACTAAAAGTGTACAGTATTGTATTTTTCATGATTATGTTTTGGGATATTTTTTATTTAGGTGTGTGGCCGGAATCGGCGAGCTTCTCAGACGTAGGAATGGATCCGGTCCCGAAAACATGGAAAGGAATCTGCCAAGAAGGGGTTGCTTTTAACAAATCTCACTGCAATAGGTGATTAAAATTATGTATGGTTATGATATGTACTGTTTAATGACGTACAATATACTTGTTATGTTTTGTGTTTAATTCTTCCGTATCATTTTGTTGATGTAGGAAGATAATCGGAGCTCGATACTATGTTAAGGGTTTTTATAACGTGTTTGGTGCAGTAAACCCGTCTGAAGATTACCTCTCACCGCGGGATGCCGATGGCCACGGATCACACACGGCCTCCACAGCTACTGGCAGACAAGTTCCGAATGCGGCTGCGCTCGGTGGGATTGCAAATGGTATTGCCTCTGGAGGTGCTCCTATGGCCCGTCTTGCCATATACAAGGCCTGTTGGGCGATGCCCGGTAAGCCTAAATCGGATGGGAACACATGCATGGATGAAGACGTTCTAGCTGCCATCGACGACGCTATAGGTGATGGTGTTGACATACTTAGCCTCTCCTTAGGATTCAATGAGCATTCCCCTCTAGACCAAGATGTCATTGCCATCGGATCGTTGCATGCCGCGAGTAAGAACATCCTCACTGTATGTAGTGCTGGAAACGGCGGTCCTTCCCCAGCATCATTGGCTAACATAGCACCTTGGGTGATAACTGTCGCCGCTAGTGGCATCGACCGGCAATTCTCTTCACCCGTTTTGCTCGGAAACGGCATGAAAATCCAAGTAAAATCTTATCCGATTCAATCATACATCGTAATTATCAGATTTCATTCATTTTTTTTCTTATTTGTAGGGATATAGCATTTCACCATACGCAATGAATCAGATTTACCCTTTAGTTTACGCAAGAGACGTAGCTCGCCTTGGTGTACCTCAATACCTTGCAACGTAAGTATATTTTCATATACATATATACATACATACAAATATACATAATATTGAATAATGAGGAATGTAATGGTTTAGGCAATGCCAACCTGATACACTTGACCCTTATAAGGTGAACGGGAAGATTGTGTTGTGCTTCATAGGACAGGGACGAAACGTAGATAAAGGCATCGAAGTGAGCAAAGCTGGTGGCGTCGGTCTCATCTTAGCCAATAACCAAGACAACGGAAATACAATATTTTACGACAGTCATTTTATTTCCGCAACCGGTGTGGGTTATGATGGTGCGGTTACGATCCTTCAATACATTTACTCTACCGCATACCCTACCGCAAAGATCCTTCCGGTCCAATCAGTATCGTATACTCCTGCACCGTTCATGGCAGGGTACTCCAGTCGCGGTCCAAATCATGTTGATGCACATATTCTCAAAGTAATTTGTGATGAGTCCTGTAACATGATATATAATTGAGAGATTATATATTATATATCATCTAATTTGTTTTCTATAATTCTATGATATAGCCGGATATCACCGCTCCTGGACTGCAAATTTTGGCAGCATGGAGTGAAGCATCGTCTCCTACAAAGCTTCCATACGATCGCAGATCGACGAAATTTAATTTGTATTCCGGAACATCCATGTCATGCCCCCATGTCTCCGGTGTCGCCGCACTTCTTAGAGCCGTACATCCCAATTGGAGCATTTCAGCTATAAAATCTGCTCTAATGACTACAGGTAATCACTAATGACCCAAACCCAAATCCGAAAATTAATTTAACCCGTCCAAACTGATATACTATTTAAACCATTTCATTTGTATACAGCTAGCGTAACAGACAACTTAAACAATCCAATTCAGGATTATACGGGGAATCCTGCAACTCCATTTGTTTTTGGTTCGGGTCATTTCCAGCCTATTAAAGCATCCGATCCGGGTCTCGTCTACGATATCTCGTACGATGACTACCTTCATTACCTTTGCACCATTAACCCCGGGCTTCTAAACAAAGTGAACGCCAAAATCAATTGCCCAAATCAGCTAGCTTCACCACTTAACCTGAATTATCCATCGTTTGTGATTCCCAACCTTTACGGTCCGGTCACGGTTACGAGGACGGTCACCAACGTATTCGACGGCCAAAGCCGATACGAGTTCAGTTGGAATTTGCCGCAAGGGGTCAGCATTCTTGTTTCACCAACTGTTTTGGTTTTCGACCATGTTGGCCAGTCGTTTTCTTTCACCATGACAATATTTCCTGCAAATGATTACTCGGTGAGGAATCAATATGTGTTTGGTTGGTACATGTGGAGTGATGGTCGACATCTCGTAAGGAGTCCTTTTGCTGTTTTTTTACCTTAGTTTTTATTAGATACTTTTTTTTGGTAGGGTTTATAGTGGATTTTTTCGAGTTTTTTTTTTAGAAATATAATAGAATAATTATAAAGAAGTGCTTTATGAATATTTCTTATACGTGAATGTATTGATTCTCTTCTATTTTATGATATAATTTATATTATATGAAAGCTAAATATGTGATACAATAATATAAATATTAAGTCAATCGATCGAGTCTTAGTTCGGTTAGCATTAATATTATTGTCAATGTAGAATAACACAGATTTAAATGCACTAAAGTGCATTTATCCTCATTGTAGGAGCCAATTTTGGTCCAAGACAAATGGACAAAAATAATAAATAAATAAACCCCAAAAATAAATAAATAAATGTCCATTTACAACATGCATATGGCCCAAATCAAACAATAGCCCAAAATCCAAATCTAACCTACCCTAGCCCAACTACACAAAACAATTCAGCAACCCTAACCCTAGCCACCAAGCTGCTGCGCGCGCAGCCCCACGATGCGCGCCTCACCTCTTCACGAGCTGGCCTCCGACCACCTACGTATCTGACACCTACAAAGCAAGGAAAGCACGCGAATGGCAGAGAAATAATGAACAAAAGAACAAAAATGTAAAAAGAATGGTTTATGGATTGGCTTTAAAAAGCCGAAATCTAGGCTTTGTAAAGGGTTACAAAATTTTTACGAACTCTTGGAAAAATCAGATTAATCAAAAGAGCAAAACTTTCAAAGAGGTGAAATTTTATTGTTCTTTCTGAATCTTGTGTTTTTGTTCTTTGTTATTGTTTTTTTTTTTGTTGTTATTTCACGAAACATTAAAAAAGGGAAAACTTACCTTCGATTCACGGCGCGAGTACACTCCGGTGACCTTTCACCGCTCTGGAGGTCGTCGAACCCTCGGGGTTTCGGCCATCGGCCGCAGTGAAGAGCGAGGAACCGAAAGGTCACCCCACCCTTTTTTCTCTTGCGGTGTGGCGGTCCTGAGGGCCCATTCTTCGAGGCTACTCGGAAGAGGGCTGAAGGAACTCGTCCCACGTAGTGAGAGCCGCCGTTTGCGGCGTAGGGACGTGCGTGGAGGACCCCTGATGAGCCCGTGGCCAATCATGGAGGAGGGGGAGGAGAGCAAAAAGGCTCTCTGTTTTCTTTTGAAACATGGAGAACTGAAAGGAATGAAAAAAAGGGAAAATGGCTTAAGAAGCCCCAACAGAAACGGCGCCGTTTCAGAGGCACCCATGCGCGACCCGACCCGTTCCAGGGGGGGTCCGCGCGTTTCCTTTAAATGGGAAATTACCCACTTTAGTCCTTCCCTTTTTTTAACCTCTGATTTAGTCTCGATTTGGTTTCTTTTGTTTCTTTTGAATCTTACCCGAATATTTTATCCCGTTTCTGATTCGGTCCTTGGACTGAACCAATAAAGTGCTGCGCATTGGGCTTGGGAAAACGTCCCATTTAGTCCCTGCAATTTCAAAGCACCTTTGGATTTAGTCCTTTCTTAGTTTTCAGTTATTTTATGATCTATACCCCTATTTTTACTTGATTTTAATTTAATCATTTCCTCTTTATTTCAAACTGTTTCATTATATTTTACTATATGCCCCCATTTACAATTTATTTAGATATCATTTTCTTTAGTTTCAAACTCCGTACGATATTCGTATATTTACTCTTTAAAAAAAATAATATATAAAAAAAAAAACTATTTTATATTTATTTATTTTAAGTTTTACATATTGATTATTTCAATGCATACATTACATATTTTGTCTTCATTTTTATTAAACTATCGGTTCTTGTTATGTTCTATTATTACACATATTATTATTTTTTAGGTACCTTTTATTTTAAACTATTTTCTTTATATATTATCTATCTAAAACTTTTATATGTTGTTTAAATATATTATTCTATATGATTATCATTTTAAACTCCTTTATTATTATTTATTTTAAACTTTCTATATATTACTTATTTTAAAATCTTTTATATATTCCTTATCTTAAAACTTTTATATATATATATATATATATATATATATGTATATATATATATATATGTTACTTGGATTATATTTATATATATATTTATTTTAAAATATTCTTGTATATAATTTATTTTAAATCTCCCATTTACATATTATTTATTCTAAGTTCTCTTATATGTTATTTTAAATGGTACTTTTTATTTTACTTCGTATATTATTCATTTCAATTTATTTAACATATTATTTATTTGAAATTTGCTTTGCATGTTATTTTATTTCAAATTGATTATATTTTATTTATGTTAAATCTTTTTCACATGTCATTCACTTCAAACCTCCCTTTGGTATTATCCGTTTTAAATCCTAATTATTGCATTCGCTATCTATTTTAAACTTTTACCCCATTTGCTTCGAATCGTCCTTTTTTATTACTTTATTTCATTTGTCTTTGACTATTAATGATTAGTATCAAAGTGGTATATGTTACGTGAATATCACCATTGCGTGTATTATATTTGGTCTATTCGTATTTACATCATTGTCATTCGCTTGCATAACATTGTATTCGTGTTATATTATACCACGCTCTACGATATACCTTTGTTTTATCTAGCATAAGTCATATCATACATTAAGCCCAATATACCTACCGAATAAATCTTTTTTATCTAACAAATACATGTCGTTGATATATCGTACTCGTTACTATTCAAAAACAAAGTCTCCCAAATAAGGCAATGTTTTGCATTTTGGAATATCGAAAAAATTGTGCCCTAACTTACGGGGTTTCGATTTTCTCGTTATTTCTAAATAGCTAAATATCCTTTTCGAATTTTAAAATACATGAAATTCTCATTTAAATTAAAAGACAACCTTGCGCTCGGGAATTCATGGTATTGTGTCCTAACTTACGGGATGTGATACTCCGATATCTCGAGAATAGGAAATCTTTAAACAAATTGTTTTGAGCTAATTAAATTTTAAAATCGATATTAATGAAGAAGATCATATTCTAAATTCATTCTCGATTTTCAAATTTTCGACATTGAGACGCTAATTAATCAACTAGGTACCAATTTTGGGCGTATCGAGGGTGCTAACCCTTCCTCGTGCGTAACCGACTCCCGAACTCAGATTTTGATTTTCGTAGACCAAAATGTCGTTTTAATAAACTAAAATATTTTATTAAAACAAAGGTGATCCGATCACACCTCATCAAAAAAGATTGGTGGCGACTCCCATTTTCATTTTCATTTTCAAAATTTAAGTCGATTCCCGTTTTTTTCGAAAAATAGTTACGACACTCATCTTAAAGAGTTAAGAAAATACTAAGTAATTCTAAGCATTTATATATAAAAAATAATATAAATAATTAAAACAGACTTAAATAATTTAGACTTTAGCAACTATATATGGTTACAATACATGAGCCCAACCCAAATTATTCAGATACACTTCTTAAGCCCATATTATATATACGAGAAGGGATTGTACGAAATTATGATTTCATGTCATCCTTATCCCTTTCCAATAGGAGAATGACAAATTAGATTTTTCCTCCTGATTTTTCATTGGATTTGGATTTTTTAAAAGTGATAAGGATAACTTAGAATCACAGTTTCATACAAGACTTTTTCTATATATACATATTGTTTTATTGAAATTTATATTATATGAAGTCTAAAAACTTTCTTGTATTCTAATAATTATATGATATTTTGTATTCTTATATTAAACATTACCCACTAAATAGAGTTTTTTTTAGTCCAATTGGATTTTTTTTTTCAAATTGTTTTTATCATCCACACACGTAATTTAAAGATTATTTACCTCTATTACTTATTAGATACTCATACGAAAAATAATTTAATTTTCACTAGTATTTGCATAAAAAAATTTATTATATTTTTTTTAGTTGAAGAGCAATTCGAAAAAGGAGAGGGTCTGGACGAAAATATAAATCCAAAAAATAGGCTTTGACAAAAAAATAAGGTTCATTTTCTAAACGGGTTGGGCCTTGGGTAAGCTTTTTTAACTCGGCCCGAATTTGTAGAAAAAAATACTGTTGCTTTTTTTTTCATTGTTTTGCTATCATTTCGCTATTATATTGCTCTTATTTTGTTATTATTATTTGGATATTGTATAACTCTTGTTTTATTATTAATTTTACTACTATTTTAGAGATATTTGCTTGCTAAGTTGTACTGTTATTTAAGTATATATTTTTTCATTTGTTGGGAAACATTTAATAATATTTTTAATTTATTTAATAATAAAAAATCTTAACATGGGTGAGCTAAGTCGGGTTCAGATTTTAGAATTTTTTATTTGAGTCGGGCTTGAGTAAAATTTTAGACCTAATTTTAGAGTTGAGCTAGAAAACGGACCTAAATTTTACACTTGACCCGACCCATGAACAACTCTACCTCAAATGATTGATTTATAATGGAATTTTTATTAATGGGATTTTTTTTATAAAAAAAATTCAAAAAAATCCAAAGCCTATCTAAATTCGCACCCCTAAAACTTAATACCTAATGTAGGAATTTTTGGATGGATAAACCTCAAAATTGATTGAAAATTAGCCAAATGCTAATGCCGTGACACTAAGTCTCACTAACTGAGAATTTGAACCAAAATTTTGGTTTAGATTCTTTGAAAAAATATCATAAAAAGTTGGATATAATAGGTACCCAAAAGAATGTAATAATAATGAAAATCAATGAATGGAGGGAGGAAGGTTGAGGGGTCATTTTCTTTGAAAAGAGATTATATGTACGTCACCAACTATATAGTTATCGTAGACTAGACTTTGGTATTGGACCAAAAATGATTAATTACTATCTTTTCAATTATTAGTTTTATATCTTAATACTCCTTTTGCTATGTGGACAAAAGAAGCGAAACAATGTTTATTATAAACCTTGATGGTTTGGGTATTTTCTACCTACAAATTTTCATATTTTAATGTCTACAATAAGTTTAGCTAAAGTTTTTTATTTATATCCTACATTATTGCATACTCAATGGGAAGAATTTTATGTAAATTTTTTTTATTAAAATTTACGTATAAAATAAATAAAATTTTGGTTGAAATATGAAAATTGAAAGTTTAAAAATTATGGTGTTTTAAGTTCAAATTTCATCATGTGTGAGTTTTTATTGATTTTATACAATATATATATAAACAAAAACACTCAATACACTTTAATTTGTAAAAAAAATATTTTTTTTCTTTCGTCTAGCGCCTAAATGATACAAGCTTAAGCCTTATTTCCCTTTCTCTCAATATTGTAATAATTATTATAAAAAAAAAAACAATATTGACGAGTCTTGTCTTATCCCTTTCAAATATTACTAATGTTTTGTTTAGCATTACTTTTCAAAAGTGCTTTTGGGTCAAAAGCACTTTTCAAGCCAGAAGCAATGCTAAACAAACAATTTTTAGAGTCAAGAGTGTTTTTGAACCTAAAAACAAAGAGTTTTTTTTAGCTTTTACTATTGACAAAAGTACATTTAGACCAAATGATAGTTTTAACCCTTATAATATATTTTATATAATATTTATATTTTGTATGTAATTATTTTCTAATTAAAATTTATTTTAAATATATAATATTATATTTTAAAATTTTTATTAGTTATATTTTATTATTTAAAATATAGTTTATATATTTGAATTAAATTTTATGAATAATTAATGTTAATTTTTTTAAAAAATTTAAAATTTATATTTCATATATTAAAATATTAACAACAAATTATAATAAATATCATAATATTAACTAATTTGAACATTATTTAAATGCAAATTTATTACTTTATAACACCGTGTCTAAAATAAATATTTTGTTTCTCAAAAGTACTTTTTGACAACAATATTAAACACTTAAATCTTAAACCAAATTTTTCAAAAGTACTTCTCAAAGTTACTTTTCTACAACATTTTTTAAAAACACTTCTCAAAAGTAATGCTAAACTAACCCTAAGTTTCTTTTCCATTCACCCAAATTCTCAATTATTTGTTATTATTTTTGTCTTTTTGTTAGGGTATTTTTGTCTTTTTGTTAGAGTATGTTTGATTTTATACATATATATACAATTCTGATTCGAGTTGAAATTATTTTTTAAAAAATTGATACTTAATTAATAGATTATAATTTACGCTTCGAATATGTTTGAGTAATTGATAATGTACAATTCTAGTGAATATTATAAATAATCAATGAATATAATGAAAACATATTACTACTTTTTTTTTCATAATAAATTCAAATGTTTTATTTTTAATGATATTGGTAATATGAAGATTTTGTGTAGAAAATTCAGAAAGGCAAGTGAAAAATCGTGGAAAGTAAATTGTATTTTGCTCCTTTTATTAAAATTTTATTTATTTTTTATTATTAATAATTGAAACAAAAGTAGTTAGGCAATGTTTGGTTGTGGCCCTACATAGAATTATTTAATAAAAAAATCAATTTACATTTTGATCTAACGTGCAGAGACTAATTTATCTATTTTTTTAATGAAATTAGCAAAATGTAATCTGAATCTTAATATAAATCTCATGATAATTTTACTAAAATAAATGAATATTGATATGATTTTGAATCCGCATTATATCATTTTATAAGTCTTAACAAATAATATGTATTACTTAATTTTTTTAACATAGATCTCAAATTCAAATTTTATGATGATAATATTATAAAATTTACAGTCGAAATATAATAATAAAATTAAATTTCATGTATTGGTCTAATGGTCAATATATTCATCGTTCAAGTTGTGACTGGAATTTAAATTACACTAATCAAGTTGTTATTAGGACTTTAATAAAAATATAATAATAAAATTGCAGTCGAAATATAAGTTTTTTTTTTTTTGTTAATAAAAAGAGTGTTAAAAAATAAAGTTCGCTTTGTACTTTGGTTTTTCTTCTTAATACTATACCATTAATTACTTGCACGAAAACAACGGCTAGCAACGTGGCACTTAAGCGGGCAAGGAATAATGAGATTCCCTTGGACCTCGTGTTGGATTGCACAGCAGTTGGCGTCATGTACGACGTGTCAATAGCTAACTGGATTGTCTTGTTAGAAATCATCCAGAGATAGATCAGGTGGACCTCACCACTCCACTCTCTTGTTTTATGCGCCGCATAAGCCGTGGGTTTTGGCCCAAGCTGATGGATGGATTTATATCTTTAAACTTACGCCTATTCTACCCAATCATTTTAACTTACGCCGTTACACCATTTTTTTGGCTCCGTTCAGCCTAGCCACTTTTCCCTTGTGACTCGGCTTCTTAAGTGATATTTATTTTCTTTAAAGTTTTACTAATGATGTCATACACACCTCTGGAGACGTGGCATTTCGAGAGAGCAACATAGAGATGTATGTGGATGGTTCTTTACCTCTCATCTTTTGCATCGTCAGTAGTTGTTTAACCTTTCGAGCGAGTTATTTCTCGTGAGCACCACTCATTAATAACGAGAACATCTCTAATATTAAGCTACCAGTTGTTATGATCAAGTCACTCATGATTTTTATATTAAACACTTATTTTTATGAGCTATTAAAGTACACTTGAATATAACAACGTCGTACTACCTCAAAAAGAATAAGGAATAGGCATAACCATGTACTTCTCCCTCACACTCTATGATAACAACCTATTAGTAACAACTTACCATGCCACCACTCCTAGACAAAAAGACCTCATTTATAAATACCTTCCATAAAGACCTCATCTTACTCCTTGTTAGCCACCTTAAGCACATACTCTCTACATTTAGTCTCTCTTACCTTCCTCCTCCTCTTGTTTTTCTTTAGCTCTCCGCTTGTTTAGATGAATCAGTTTCCTTTACACCACCGCTTTCTCTCCCTTATCTCTTCCCTTGTTGATACCTCTCGTCAACAAGTGAGTATTATGATTTTTTTTTTTTTAAATCTAGTAATCACATTAGATTCAAACTAAATATGGGAGTCGGACTAGGTAGACTTATAAATGGAGGCAAAACTCTCTTAATGTTGTTTTATTTACTAAAAAGCATTGAATTCTTTATCACTCAATCCCATAAGTCTTGATGATATACTTTACTCATCCGTTTTTTTAGTTCTAAACCTAGTTTTGTTTGGGTTAGGGTTGATATTCAAGTAAAACCTTCCTAACAATACCAACTTCAAGATCTATACTTAATCCAAATACTTGGGGAAGAAGTTTATTTCCATTCCTTCCAACCACTTGTTGATTGTATGGTACCATATATTAATCATAGATATGATTATTCGTATATTTATATTGTATTTATGATTATTATTTTTAAAGTATTATAAATTTATATAAATTGATATATGTAATGAATCATATTTTTATATATTTCAACACCTTAATTTTCATGCTATTTTCATGTTTTCTTTGGACAAAATGCTATGTATTATATTTTCATATTTTACTAATGTTGTGTAATTCACACTTTTTCATATTTTAATTACTTTTTATTGGTTTGCATGAATGGCTAGCAATTCATGCCATGTTCCATATTAACCTCTAGTAATGTTGAATAATCAATTATAAACAAATTCAAGAAAAACACTTAATCACCATTAAGTATATAAGTATATTGATGATTTATTATTGGTGAAAGTTTTTAATTTTTTTTATAAAAAAAATTTTATTGATACAAATACAATACAGACAAAGTAGAATATGATTAAAAAAAATATAATGGATAAAGAATAAAACCCAACAAAACCCATCATGAAAAATACACGTGTTGAAATTAAAGACTCACACATTATAAAATACAGAAAATGAAACTCGAATATGAACACTCAAAAATCTAAAATCTTATTAAAGCTTCATTGTTAAAAAATATATTTTTTAATACGAAAATAGGAGCCTATTTTTGTACATTCACAATATAATTTATTAGCTTCAAAAACTTGATTAAAAAAATTATCCCTTTAACCGTATAAGAAAGTCTAAAAAACTTTAATAAATTTAATTAAATATTATGCGAAAAATAAGCTTAATAAAAGCTAAGACAGGTTAGTTAAGCAATAAATTAGCTAAAGAAGTTACACATAAAGCCGTAAGGCTCAAGAAAAAGAGAGAAGAGATTAGCCAAATGGGCAGTCGACTTCATAACTTAAACAATCAGAAAAATCACAAGCACAAGGCAGAACCCAGATTCGGAAAATCACATAAGCAACCAAAAATATATATATATATAAAGAACATTAAAGTGGACAACAAAAACATTAATTAATATATTGTATTCTAGAAAATATTTTGTCAATAACTTGTATCATGTTTGATTTTACGTTTGGGATTCAATTACTAGATAATCCAACTTGGATGTAAATGAAAATCTAATTTTATAATTACAACTCAATAGTAAGATACTTTATATGCATGTTCAAATTTCGGAGACAATATTATCATGAAGGGCATCCACAAACCCTGAATATTGACAGTAAAACAAACATGATGAATACTAAAATATATATGATAACTCACAGATCAAACTTTTATCATTTAAAAATGTTTAATTATGGTATAATATTAAATTTTGAAATTTAATATGTAGTTTAATTTGAAATAATTTAGTTGTTTTATTTTTATAATAGGGATAAATATTAAATTTATACATGAATTTTGATTTGGAGCAATTATACATATGCAACTTAAATTTCGGTGCATATGTGTACATGAAACTATGATTTTGATACATACATTTACTTTCATATCGGATTAATATAATTATTTGTATATGTTATATATTAATGCAAAATTTTCCTAATTCAATAATATTATTAGTGATTTGTGAAATTTAAATTAAATTAAAGTTTCATGTATAAAGTTTGATATACAATATATCCCTTTTATAATACTATTAGTTGGTCTAAACTAATAACACCATAAGTTACTTTTGTTAAAGCAATGACGTGGATTCTTTTTAATCTTATTCGATAATACAGACAAGATTAATGTTATTGAAATTGGATTAAATTGGCTGATCGGATTGGTTGTTATACCAATCTGGATAAAGGGGTTGAATCAACCTCTGAGTGAACTGCTATGGTTGAATCAATTGATCAAATTTATTTATTTTTATTTAATTATTATTGGATTAGAAATAAAACTGGTTGAACAAGATTAGTAGTCTGATCATTTTAAGCACTGATCTAATTTTTAAAACATTGATCAAAATCACACAAACCTTTTGTTTCGTTTTTCAATTGAATGATCAATTTAATCACAGCAACTAATTATATTATCAATTTGAATAGACTAATAACTTAGCGTGGGTTTGGATAGGTTTACCTACGATTAGTGTAAAAATAACGGCGACAATGAGATTATATACTGTAATAATAATTTAATTTGACATAGAAAATAAGTTAAACATAACGCACCGCATCTCTTCGACTCACGCGTAGTAAAAGTAGGAGCATTAAAAATTAAATGTTTTTATTTTTAAAAAAGTGGGGACCAGATTGGACGCCTTTCAGACGTCATCTGTAGCAACATAAAAAAAGTACAATCAATAGAGTAATTACTACGATTTGGATTCGCTCCTATAAATTCCCTTCCCTTTCCTTTCATTTTCCCTCACTGTTTTTCCCAAAAAAAGAAAATTAAAGCTTTCAATCTCTTCATTTTACTACACAATCCAATCATCAGATCTTTAACATGGCTGAAGAAGAATTCCAAGAGTCCGAGGTTATATTTTCCGACAACATCAGCGACATTCACGGCTCTCATGACGAGGATGCCGCTGTTATTGATGGCGGCTGCTTCAATTACCGAGGAGGATTTTCGAACAAGTCCGACGAGAACACCACCAAGAGGAAGAAGAATAAGAAGAAGGTGGCGGCTGCTAGTTCGCTTCCCGTCAACATTCCGTGCGGTGTTTTCCATTACGGCGGCCGCGGCGGAGCTTATGATTTCGAGGAAGAATATGAAGATGATATGGAAGAAGGGGAAATGGTACCACCGCATGTGATATTAGGAAGGAGAATTGCCGGGAAAATGGCGTTTTCCGTTTGTACTGGAAATGGAAGGACGCTTAAAGGAAGGGATTTGAGTCAAGTTCGGAATTCGATTCTTAGAATGACTGGATTTTTGGAAGCATAACAACACCATAACTCCATTATCTCAAAATCTTTTCTTCTTTTTTCTTTTGATTTTCATTTCAGAATTTCAGAAACGAAATGAAAAAAAAACAAACAAACAAAAACCCGATTGATTTCCTTTGTTAATTGTTGGGGTTTCTCTCTTTTGATTCTTTTTAATCATTCATTGTAACAGAACAGAATGAAGAATTAATTATACAGACACATAATAGAGATGAATTTTCTAGTTTTCGTGCAATGATTAAATTCTGCAAAATTCCAGTGGCTGCACCGCCCTTTAACATAAAAGAAAAACAGTGGTTTAATTCCACTTCCAGTCCTTGTATTCTCTAGACTTCGAAATTTAATCCCCACTTTAATTTTCATTGAATATAGTTAATGGATTTAATATTCAAACTTAATTTTAAAATCAAAGGACTAAATTTCAAAAGTTTAAAGAGTACAGGGACTGAATATAGAATTAGACCAACAACTATTGGACTGTTTTGTCCTGAGATGGGACACAATCCCAACAGGAACAGCTGTTTTTTTCTTTTCTTTTCCTTTTAATTATTGAGAGAGAGAAAAAGAAAAACTTAAAGCAGAGATGATAATTTGGGTTCATTGGATTAATGTGAAAAAAAAATAAAAAAAGGAAAGAAAAAAAAAAAACCTGTTAGCTTCTTTCAATATTTTCACAGTTTTTATCTTTCTCGTTACAAAGCAGCTTACTATTTTTGACAAATGTACTGCTTGTTTTTCTTTTTGGGTATAATTATGAATTAGTCCCCCTGTTTCATAAATAAATAATTATGAACTGTTGATTCTCATATAAATAATTTAATGAAAATGTCTAACAATTTTATCCCATTAGACTAATTTCTCAATTTTCATTAAATTTTAGATTTTTTTTAACAATCTCATTATAGATTCTGATCATATATGTTCTTTTTTATACAATAACTAGAACTACTCATAGCCCCTCCCCAACTCATAAATAGGAGGATAATGCGCTTCAGCGCACTTGAACCCATATCCTCATGTATTGACAAAAATATCCATACCAATTGAATTAAAACTCAATCGGCATATTAAAACTTAAAATATTATAGAATTCGCAACTTCTAATTGATTAATACTTGTTGTAGGATAGGGTCTTAGGCTCAATAATTTGGACATGTGATTACAATTCTTATTAATTACTCCACAAAAGATAAGTATTAGTTTAGTTTTGTTGACAACTTCTAAGTGTACCATTGCTGTTTATTTTATATGGTTTTTTTTATTTGAGAATTAGGCACATTAACCATAGTCAAAACAAACCCCTTTTGGGGATCTCTTAGGATCTCCTATCAAAGTAAAAGAAACAAAAGCAAAGTTCACATATATTTTGGGATCAATCAAACTTTATATATTTAGGAAAATTGTATCAAAGGTCCTTGTATTTTTAATAAATTTAGGTTTTTCTTTTACCTTTCAAAATATGTATTTCCAATCATGAAATCGATTTTTTTCATAAATTTATTCAAATAATTTGGCGTGACTTGCTTTGTAAAACTATGGTGACAGGCATATATATACCATTTAAATTTTATAAAATTATAAGTTAGTATATGGTAAAATTATATTTAGCCTCCAAAATAAAAGAAAATTAATCTAACCCTTTGAAAAATTATAAAGCTATAAACTAATAAACTGGTGAAATTACATTTTAACTCTTATAAAAATATGTAATTTAATTTTGCCGCCTAAAAAATTTTTTTTAACTCCACCCCTTAGTTTGAATAATATCGTACATTTTCTTAAACATTATACATTATACAAAAATGTTAAGGTATATACACATATATATATATGTAATTTAACACATGTTTAAAAAGTCACCTCAAGTTATTTGATAGATCTAACCGAAAAATTTGACCTTGAAACCTAAAGTTCATATTTTGCAAAGTAAAGAGACTATAAATTATTAACTTATAATAGAGGGATTAAATCCATAAAAAAATGCATAGTATAGGGACTTCATATAGAATTTGACAATTTATTTATAGATGGACAAATTTATTGCATTCATAAGGAATAAAGATGAAAGATGGCCTTACATTTATGCTGTAAAGCTGAAATTTTCTGTTAAAGGTTCAATTTTCCTAGGGTTTTGCTGATATGAGATATGAAATTCAATACTTTTTCCCACATTCATGCACATACACCACAAAATGGGGGTTATTCATTATAAAAATAAATAAAAAAAGCATGAAAATATCAAGAAAAGCATAAATTTGTTCCTTTTTCTTTATATAAATTTTATGAACCCTATAATTACATGTTAATTAATATCACATTCATTTACCTAATTCCATGCTCTTCTTTTTTTAATCACTGTTCATGCACATGTTAATCTTGTCTAATTACTTCTAAATTAATTGCATATTATGAACCTTTTTATTAATTAATCTAAAACTTTTGAAAAATATGAAATGATTAAAAAATATTTTAATGGACAAAAATCCTAGATTAGAGGCTTTTTTGAAGTATTAATTAATTTTGAATTTTTGGGTTTTGATCACTTTTTGGGGATGTGTTTAGTTTTTGACGCTGAGTTGTGGGGTATTTTAGATGGTTTAACCATTTTACAAGATCGAGGTTTGGATAGGATCTTAATTCAAATTGATAGCCTTGAGATAGTTCATGTTAATTCGAACTCAGCATTGGTTAGGCGGACTCGACAGCAACTACGAAATATTGAGCATTGGGTGGTTAAACATATTCCAAGAGAGTCCAATCTAGTCGTACATTAGATCCCCAAAATGATATCTGCTGATTTGGACAGAGTTAATGTTTTGCCATGCTCCTACAAATCTATTAGAAACTCTTGAGAATGATAAAACTAATGGTGCTTTTAATTTTATCAGTGTAATTTAACCTTTTAAGTTTTGTTTTTTTATCAAAAAAAATTATGTTTTATCATATCATAATTTGATTTAAAATATATGATTAATAAATGAAAAAAATTTAAAAAACACAAAATAAATATAATTGTGTTTTAATATTATAGGCTTTACCAAAGCATCATTATTAAGTTAGATATTGCAACAGCATATTATTTAATTTTATTTTTTATTTTTGCTTTTTGGTTGAAAATCTGGTTGAGAACCACGTGTTCACGATTTATGGATTAAAAAAAAAATCAGAATTTCTTTTATATGATGTACTATTAAATTAATTTATTGAAAATAATATAAAAATTAATTGGATTGGGACGAAATCGACAACGAAGCCACGTGCGAGTTCATCAAACCCTTGATTTGTGTTTTATTATATTTTAATAAAATGAAACCTTAATTATAGATTTAATTATTTATCTCAATATATATATATATATATATAATTATAAATCATTGATTCTCTTTGGTGCCGATTTTGCTTTCTTATAAAAAAACACGAATATGTCATGTTTTAGGAATTGAAAATATTAATCGATTGAGTTTTAACTCGATTAGTATAAATATTATTATTTCGAGTGTATTGAAGTACATTATTCTTTTTTTAATCTATAAATAAAAAGACAATACGCTTCAACGCAACTGATACTAATTAAATTAAAACTCAATTCACGAAATATAAATATGTTAGAACCTAAACTATAATAATGAAGATTTAATCAAAAGTGTTATATGTAATCACAAATGGTTTTAAATATTTGAGCTAAAAATGTGTGGTTGTTAGGATGCAAAATGGATTATTTTGCACTTTGCAAAGAAAGTTAAATATTTAAATCTAATTTGTCAAATCAAGTAGGTGAGAACTGAATTTGTCGGTATTTCATAAAAAAGATTATTGGTACAATTGTTGAAAAGGGTTTCCTAAACTATTCTTTTTTGCAATTACTTAAAGAAAATTATAATTTAATTACGTTTTTGACTTTTGGATAACTTAAGACGTAAATCTAATTTAGATCATACTAATTTTATAGTAATAAAAAATCTAATTCATTCAAAGTCTGATCCAATAAAAAAGTGATGTGAGGCAAACAAAATTAAAGTATGCAAATCAGCATTCATTGAAAAAAATAGTATTTATCTTTTTATATTAATTCAATTTCGAGTTATATTTTGTAATAATTAATTTTAAACATAATTATTCGGACATGTATTATTTATATATTGTAATTGTGATTATATTTATATCTGTATTTAATATATAAATTTGATTGAATTTAAATTTATGAGTTAATCAGATACTAATTTAATTTGAAACAAATAAAAATAAACCAAAATTTTAACAAATATATTTTTAGAAGTATACATATATCATGGGCGAAACTAGTAGGATTGGCAAGGGCTCTACTCTCTTTAAAATGAAAATTTTTTTATATAAACCCTTAAAGAAAATTTAAATTTAAAATTAGTAAAAGTAAAATTATATTTTACCCCCTAAAATATAAAATTTTGATTTAATCCTTTAAAAATTATAAAGATATAGACTATTAAAATGGTGAAATTGTATATTTACCATCATAAAAATTGTAATTTAATTTCGATCCCCTAAAAATATTTTTTGATTTTGTCCCTAATATATATTTTAAAATTTTATATAATATTTAAGAAAATTTAACCATTTATTAAAAAAGCACGATCCCTCTCAAGAACTTTTTTTTTTATCTTGGGTGAAAGTATAATTTTATTATTTTATTAACTTAAATTTTTAAAATTTTGGTCTACTTTATGAATTATAAAAATTAAGAAATTAATTCAATTCGCAATATTTTTAAATTTTTCCATTAAATTATTGATATGAGAATTAACAATTCATCAACTTATATGTACAAAATCAAGAACATTAATAGTTGAAACATAGTAGTAAAAATTAATTGTTAAATTTTACATATTTTTCAAGAGCAGAATTAACATCCCGGTTTTCATAAAGTTCTGACATATTAAAGTAGATAGACTAAACACTCGATTTTTGTAAAATAAAAGGATGGGTTTTATAATCAATTTCTTTTGGGTTCACCCTTTAGTATCTTCTAGTTTTAGAAAAGGAAAAGGAAAAGGGACAAATATAGCATTTTTATGGATTCCCATTTGACCTATCTTGAAGAAAAAGGGAAAAAATGAAATGAACAAACCCCATATTCAAACAACTTCCAGTTTCCAGAAAACGAAAGAAATCTACAAAAGCTTAGCTACCACAAGATGCTTTTTCAATTCCACAAGGATAAACCTTCGATATGTAAGCAGCTAATTAAAACCTACATGTAATTATATTCCAAGAAGTAGTTTTCAGGAAAACATAGCTATCATGTACTCCAAAAGAAGAAAGAAAGAAAAAAGAGATACCCTTAATGATTTTGTATGGTCATCAGCTAAGTTAAGTTAAAAAGATAAAGAGAAAGAGGAAATTTTTAACATTAAAAACAGATAGAGAGAGAGAGAGAGAGAGAGATACGTGTTGCAAAGCATTTCTTGTTATTTGGGTTACTCAATATTATTGGATTGCACTATGAGGAACTCTTTGCTTGTTTTTTTTTCTTTTTTTTTTTTTAAATATACTTTAACGTGAAGGTTTTGATTAGGACTTTTTCTTTTGTACCATTATAATTGTGTCCATTTCCTTCATCGACTAAAAACATAACAATGGTGGAAAATGGAGTTTTTAGATAGACTTTGATGATGCTACCATCCTTATCCCTTTGGTTTGCCAAAATGGGTTATTTAATACGAGGATTTGAATCTTAAAATTATCAAATTTTAGAATTATTGAGTAATTTTATCTTGTATATTATTAATGCGAATATTTGGATATTTATATATATTATTACTATTCACGACATGATTTCGCTATTCATAACTTGACCACACTATTCCTAGAATTGACATTTTGAGCGGAGTTCAAGCATACTGAACACGTATTTTACTCTGGGTTGCCTGCCAGATCACGTGATCTCCCTTCTGCAGGTTTCTTAAGTATATGCGAACAGATACCGCGATCTTCCATTGATTCATGGAACTTATCTAGGGTGCACGTAGGCAACCTGGATCATACCTAAAATTCAAGCTGGTGATGGCTAATGTATAATAAGAATGAATCTCAATCGAAAACTTTTTAATATTTGGCCTTTTTCTGATGATTTGTAAAGGTAATAAGCGGCTGATCAACTAAGGTTTCTAATTCTTGAGGAAACAATTTGCGTACGTAGACAGGCATGCAAAACATTTTTGAACTGTCTTTTAAAAAAAATAAATTGTTATAATGGTGGGTATGTATGAAATTTAAAATCGGATTTAATTATTTGTAATTACTTACTAATTATTTTTTTAAGGATATCAAAATGTAATTGAGGTTGATGCAAATTTGAGAGTATCATCGGATGCTTCAATTGCCTTTAATTTAATAGGATCTGCTATTATCATTGTTATTCAAATTTGTGATGAGGACGACTTAAATGGATACAAATTATTTTAAAGGTTAAAATATATTATAGGTTTTTGTATTATTTATAAATGTTCCATTTTCAAAATTTAAAATTAATTGTTAATACTGTTGTAACTAAAAAATGTAATGAACTTGTATTCAACAAAATAATTTTAACAATATTAATAATTGGATTTGAATTTTGAAATTTGAAAAGTAGAGCGGCTAAATTCCTAAAAATAAAAGTACACAAACTAAATTCTAAATTTACAAAGAGTATAAAGACCTATAACATATTTTACCTTATTACAAATAAAAAAATTTTGAACCATTTCCGGTTTAGAGCCAATTTGGGTTCAAATTATAATAATTTATCAATTAAGTTTTTTTTAGTCTGGAATTAAAATGATTTCAAGTTACATAATTTTAAATTCAGATCTTTTATTTTTTAATTTAGATAATATTTTTATATTTAAATCAAATCATTTAAGTCAAATTTATGGATAATGAAAAGTAGGAAATTAGGAATCAATCACTTTACCTACAATTTTTTTTCTCTTAAAGAAGGGAGCTACAAACTTAGCTATCAAATTTCAGAACACAAGATCTTCGCTTAGTAATCCCCGTGGTGTCGCTTATTAGAATAGTCCATATATGCCTCTAGGAGGAGTCTCAAAATACTTTATACCCGGATCCACACTCATCGCCATGAAACCTGCCATCGAGTTTGCTTCTCGGTAAGCATGTTTAATTCGAACTTCCCACTGCCAACTCTTAATTTTCTGCAATACGTAATGCAATGTAGATCTAAGAGGCTGCTAGCTTGAATTGCCGGTTAATATTATATGGGCAAAGTGCCGAAGTTTTCCCAGTGAATGTCATTATCGTGGCGGAACAGGTACCCTGCCTACTTCATAACAACCTATTAACATGTTCTCAATTATAACACGCTACCAAATAGCCACCGCTTCAATAAAACAGAACCACCAAAACTGGAAGTTCACGTCTGGCTCTACAGCCCCTTTGCACTAGTCACCAACATATGAAAAATGTACTGTTATCAAATTTGCCAAGAATGCAGTTTTAATGAAAAATAACAATTACAAAACCAATGTTGTTGGCAATTTCTTCAGTCAGTAGCTCTATATAAATGAAAATGGCGGGGTTTTTTTTTGGGGGGGGGGGGGGGGGAATGGTACAAATTAACCATCTTTTTTTCTTGAAAACTCGATATTCTGCTAGCTGTAATTCGTTTAAAGTCCTCGGCAGTCCAAAATCATGAGTACCCTGAAAGGGTGAAACCCTTGATCTTTAAATACGAAAGCCATTGTAAGGGAAAGAGCTATAAGTAACAGGCATGAAGGTGAAGAATGTCACTTACAATTTCTACGGATGAACGGTCTTTTAACTATTGTTGGGAAAACAAAGATTTGACCGCTTAGCCATTGCAAAATTTGGTACTTCTGCTAAAAATATGACCAAAACTCAAAATCTACGGGATGCTAATTTGGCCTTCTTGTTTTTTGGAACATAAGCAAACTGGTTAAAATCCACAGCAGCAGATGACCTAACAATAGATAAAACTAAGTTTTAACTTATGAATGCTAGGAATATAACCTTTAAAAGTAACTCTCTGTAGGATAAAGATTTAACTCCATTTACCTGTTGTTACATGTGTTCCGAGCATCTTTCAAAGGGGCTCGAAGACCACTAGCACGAGAACCGGGTGATGAGAATCTAAATGATGATATTACTGAAACAAATCTTTCCATGGATTTCTCTGCTACGTCAGAATAATGGCCTAAATGTGAAATGTTGGATCCAAATTTTGCCTCTCCAGTTTTTGTCTCCACAAATGTTTCGAGATTAGGACCACAATCACCTAGAAATGGAAATAAAAAAACATGTAAAAACTCTTCACCTTTGTGCCAAAGTTGGACCATGACAACCATATAAATTTATAACTAAGCAAGAGCAGTTTATATTCAGTGAAAGCAAGCAATGTAATCAAGCAATATAAATCTGTATTTCGACTTTAGCACAATGGCATAAATAAATAAGGCTCCTAAGCAAACAGAATGAGAAAATGATACAAAAATTAGAACTAAAATCATACGCTTGACGGGAAAGGGAGGAAAGAAAGAATAGTAATAGAAAAATGAGTATCAATTCCAACAAAATATAAGCATGCAAGGCTGTTGAATTAATTTGAAATGAAAATTGATGTTTATTAGTCGGATTCACTGTGACCAAAAAAGAAACCTCATATAAACTAGTAAACCAAATTTGAAATGTATAGTTCATTAAGAGCCATGATGATTAATACTTACCGTTACCATCACAGGATGCATCAGTGTAGATTTGCTTGGGATTCAAATTTTCCTGAAAAAGAAAATTAACTTAATCAAGAAATACAAGAAAAAGTAGAATGAATTATGAAACCCGAAAAAATAAAGTGAAAACACTGACTGTTTCAACATATTCAAAGGAGTTCTTCCTTTTTGAAGCCATTCCCTTAAAATAGGTATTCCCATAACCATCAAGATTGCCAGTCTCAGGAAACTGATTGGTAATACCACCCCTGCAACAATTTTTTCCTTGTTTATCTTCCTGATCATTTATGTCGACTTGCTTCTTCTGAAAGTAACGACTTGTTACAATGCTCTTTCTGCTATCTGTTATAGTTTTGCTTTTAGCTGCATCTGGGACAGTATTATTATCATGCTCTTTGTCTGAAGCTGTAGGAGGTCTGATCATTGGCCTGTCAGATTCTAGTGGCAACAGATGGTAAGGGCTTCTCGTTGTATCCACCTTGGCTTCTATATCTATGAATGCACAAAGTAAGCATTAACGCCTGGTAAAATTATAAATTTATCAGGCATGTATGCTTACCAGGATTTGGAGATTCTGAATACTCAGGGAGCTTGGTAATGAAACCATTTTCTTCCTGCAGAAATTGAGGCATAAAGCATAAAAAAAGTTTACAACCATTAAAATAAACTAAATGTAACTCTCACTTGCATCACTCACAATGTTGTTAGTATTCTTGAAGTCAGGAGAGGCTGACAACAGGGTATCAATTTGGCAAGAACCATCTTCCACAGTAATGTCTTTGTCAGACTCAGGACTGATAGAAGAATTAGCAACCGGACTTGAATGCTTAGGTGATACTCGAGGGGCCTTGAAGTTTCTTTTTGCTTCAACAGATGCAAAGCCTTCATTTGTTAAGGAACAAACAATATACAAATAAAGACAGAAGAATCACCCTGATGAAATATATGGTGAGAAGGGCAATTAGATATACTATTAACAATCACTTTATATAAATATTTGGCTAGGACACTTTCATACATATATAACAATAATTTAACTCCGCATTTTCCGAAAGTCTATATAGATCTATATAGACCATGCCATATTTTGGAAGAATTGAATAGGATCTCTTAGAACATGAAAAGTTATCAGATACATAGTACAGAGGACACCGGAAAATGCCTAATTTGCTAGAAAGAATAGACACATAGGAAGGCCATATAAGCAACGTGTAACGCAGAAAATACAAACTGTCTAATTTTCATAAGAGATTATTAAAATGCCAGAGGAAGAAATCTCTTCCATGGGAAGATGTCCCAGTTCCGTTAATGGTAAAACTAGACTGCTTAATGATAACTGAATAATGCTCACTCAGAGTCAATAATGTATTTTTACTGTAAATATGATATAAATCAAAGCTAAGAGAAAGTAACATCAAGGATACAGAAATAGTTGGTCAGGAGGTTCTTTTGCACAGGCAAATCTAGCCTTTTTCTTTCACTCTCAGGCTTAAAACTTTTCAGCTGTAAATTTCTATCAAGTGCCAGCTGAGAACTATCACTGACAGCCTGTTAAAGAAGAACAAGGATACAGGAATAACTCTAATTAGTGGAAATGATGAAAGAAGCAATACAGAATTCAGAAAGTAGATAGAACAATTACCTGAAATGGCATTTGAGTAAATGGATCAAGATCACCTCTTGCTATGCCTTGAGCTATTTGTTGGGGTATCGACGTATTCCAAATTAAGGTTTATCAAACATTTCTCAATAAAAGGAGTAATAAAAAAAGTTTTAACTGATAGGATGGTTTCTTAAGGATATGGGCCTAAAAAGTCCAAATCATCACCAATGTTGTCGGATATGTCAGATAAATGCACGATATCTTCTGTGATCGGATCATAGACTCGTTGGCACTGAAATGTTAATATTGCTTTCTTGAATGATTCTTCATACAAAGGAGGAACTGAAACAGTGCTGTACCTCAGGTGCTTAATCACCTAACAGAGACAAGAAGAATTAGTATAATCAAAGAGAAGATATGCAGGAAATGCTTGAAAATATTAGAAGACTTTACCATCACTTTCTCTTGTTAAAGATATTCAATGTATTGAGAGCATTCATGATGGTACTCACCTTGTCATAACTTTTGAATTTTTTCAAGAGTGCATGGGCCCTTCTGAGCCCCATTCCTGGCAGTGACTGCAAATAGTCACAACCACTTAGGATACACATCTCAAGCAGCATCTGTTTAGTGAATCCAGCAAAGCTTAGCTCCTTGTTTTGCTGTAGCATGGAAGACTTGAACTCAACACCTTGCCCAAACTTATCCATTTTAAAGATAACCTGCATTAGATAAAGAATTGTATCACTTCAAAATCTTAAAGATTAATACAATAAATAAAATAAAATAAATCCTTGTCAACATTGGAGAAACTGTAGTATGAAGCTGAAAAAAAACCAATAGCTACGCAACTCACTCTAGGACAGCCAAAGGGTATAAGATCAGAATCCTCGGTGATAACTGCATCAACCTGTTTGCTAATGGCCAAGAAAGTCATTTGTGCATCTGCCTCATAAGGTGCCACAACATAACAAACATTCTCCCGCTTCAAGACCTTCCACAGACAACCATGTTGACAAAGAAACAACAGTATAACATAAAGGACTGTTTAAGATTGATTCCTTCCAGAAAATCTAAGAGGACCTCTTTCATAATTTGTTACTTACCATGATTAGTTCATGTGCAATTGAAGGTGAAATGTCAACAGCTTTTTGGTAGCACTCATAAGCAGCAGCAGAATTCCCACATGACTCATGTTCAACTGCTCGTGCAAGATTTTCCTTCCTTGCCCTGCATTTATGAGGCATGGAACATTTCTTTAGACCATACTAAAAGATCAATAATTCAAAAGAACCAATAATGGAGTCAATGTAAATCATACCCCGTAGCATCTAAACTATAGAGACTAGAGAGGGTAATCACAATAAAGCTCCAAAAAGTGCCAGGTTGAGTTTGTAGTACATTCTGAATTAGACACTTTTAGCAGTTTAGTTGCATGAATAGGAAGCATTCATGTACTGTGAACATCACAGTGCACCTCAGAGAAGATAACTTTTTCATACGAATCACTTTGAATGAAGAAAGAACATAACTTATCTCACAGAGGTCTCAAGAAATACCTATTTAAACTTCTGATTTCAAGCTTATCATACAACCATGGTCAATGTCACTGAAAATTTTGACTGTGTGAAAGCAAGAACTATTCACAAGAACAACTTATTTCAAGTAACAATACCTATTTAAAACTCACTATCAACCTTAAAATGCAACCATGGATCAATCTAACCCAAAGTTTCGACCGTGAAAGCAAGAATGATCGTAAGAACAACTTTAACAGGTCCTGAGAAGTGAAGCAGAGCTACACACAAACTAAAGCATATAAAATGCAAGTTAAATATATAATTTGATAGTTGACACCTAAAGTGGATAGGCAGCTGACATAAAAGAACAATGCCATATAATTAGGACTATAACTTCTTAAATAGCTTATCAATTTGCTAGCTGGATACCAAAGCAAGACTAGTTCATATATTTGGTATAACCTAAATCAGGTTTAGCATTTCAGGAAAAAAAAAAAAAAAAAAAGAAGAAGAAGAAGAAAGAAAGATATCAAACATACCTTGCACGCTTGGTCTCTTGCTCAATCTTCATTGGAAGAAGACCTCCATCAAAGACAAGAACTGGTTTAACACCATGATGTCGCAGCAAATTTACCCTATGCATACAGTACTCAATGTGCCTAGAGTATCAGAGAACCATGCACACACATTAGAACGGATATAATCAGAGAAAAAACAGTTCTTTCATCTGCCTGTTCCTTGGTCATTTGTCACCAAACAAGGTGAACTAAGCTGTGCTTCTTCTTTTTACAATTAATAAACTGAATTCACTTATTATATCCATTGATTGTTGGAACAATACAAAATATTTTACAAAACGATAAAATGCAGAAAACCCATTTCTGTTTTACTTTAAACTTCCCTGAACTAAAGAAATGCAAACTGAAATCAGAAACCAAAATATCACTCCCAAATCCAACCTTTTCAACATCAGAATTGAATAAAGAAAAGAAAAGAGGCATACTTTTGAATATTATAAAAGGAAAACACATCACCCAAATTACCCAGATTGATACAATCTCCATACTTTTCACTTGCCTGAGGCAACCTAATGAAAAAAAATAGCATCATTCAACTAATACCCATTAACCCATTTCATCCAAAACTTTAAAATCCCCAACGAGCAACCTATGAATTGATAGTCAGTGGCTGTGTATTTATAGGGGATAAAAAGAAAAGAAAGCTGGAAAGTAAGAGAGGAACCTGGAGGTGGGTAATCCTTTACATAGCTGAGTGCTGCAAGACAAGGCTCCTTTGTGGAGCCAAGAATAGGTGTCAATAGCTACGCTACAGCCTTCAAGCTCCTTGATATGGATTGGTACCATAATCGATTTCAATAGAGGCAAAAGCCCTTGTATTCCCATCCCTGTTATTCTTTTCACAATAGAGAGTGAAAGACCAGCGCCTTAATCTTGCGCTGTTAACATCATATTTACACAGATATAAAGAGAAATTGTTTGAGATACCAAAGAAGAAGAACCCAATAATGTCCCAAATTTTGGGCGGGAAAAAAATGGTGGGATGATTTGGTGGGTCCCATGATCAAATGTGGGAATTTTTACTAAGCTCTTCATGGCCCAAGCTACCGGTCTCTCACTGTAGGAATTTAGATAAAAATATTAGCTTCAAAGGTTAAAGTTTAGCCCGCCAGCTCACATATTTTTAAATTTATAATATTTTATATTATGTTGTTTTTATATATATATGAAATTTAAAATATAAATCTATATTAAATATATAATATACTCTAATGTAAATATTAAAATAATATTAAAATGATTATATAAAAAATTTTAATAAATAAAAAATTATAAACATTATTAAATATTAAAATAAAATAAATATTTTTTAAAAAATAATATGGGCGAGACCTAAAATGAACTTAAGTTAGTCTTTATTAATGTGGGTGGATTTAGATGAAATTTTGACTTATGTTTCGGGCCGGTCTGAACTTAAAAAAATATAAAGTATGTTAATATTATACTTAGGCTCAACTCAGCCCATGAGCACTTTTATTTTTTACCCTCCAAGGAAGAAGGTTAAATTTTACTATTAGTACGTGTACTTTGGTAAAGTTATTGATTTAGTTTTTATATTTTAATTTGATTAATTTTAGTTCATTTCTTTAAAATTTCAGTCGGACTTAAATATTATCAATTAAATTCGTTTGATTAAATTCAATTATTAATGTTATACTATAAATTTAGCCCCTATTTCTCCTATTAGATTATTATCGAAAACCACATTTATTAATCTTTTAACTAGATTTTTCAGTCTTTAATTGCCCTTCCTGTCAAGATTCCATCATACAAAAAGCCTCTTTGCTGCGACTGAATACTCTAATCTCTGTTATAACATTAAGTAGCATTTTCACCCCTCCTTCATTACGGTCGAAGGGCCGCAGGATGGTATAAGTTAAATCCTGACGGGTCTTCCATTGGAAATCCCGGACCTGCTGGTGCTGAAGCAATCATTCGACACAAGCACGACCATGGGGTTTCAGGCTATCATCGATTCTTAGGCACTAATACAAATAAGGTAACAGAACTTTAGGCGCTCCGCATTGGCCTCACCATTGCCAAGCAACTTACTATATTAAAACTTATTATTGAAGTTGATGCTTAGTTGCATTAAGAATTTAAGAATGGACAACTTGTTGCATGATCCCATTGTGACTGATCGCAGGACTATGCTGAGTGGTCCAAATTCTCCATATCTTTCGAGAACGAAATCGTTGTGTCGATGCCTTTGTTAGGAAGGGTAGTAGCTTTCATTTTGATTTATTTTTGGATGATTGTAATGGGGCAAATTGGATTATTTTGTATTCAAACATGCCCAGTTTTATGACTCCCCTCGTCGTAGCTGATGCAACAGGAATGCCCATGTATCCTTCCACCTTTTAGTTAAAAAATGGCGTAATAATAAATTTAGCCACTAATTGTTACATGTTTTGTCAAAATGATCTTAATTTTATTTTTAGCCTTTTTCGGTCATCAATCTTTATTCTTTTTTTCAAATTATTTTTTTTAACAAATTTGATAAAAGTTAACGGGATGATGTGGAATTTCATATGTGAAATATTTTTAATGAGATATAATTTATTACTTAGATAACCCAACAAAATAATTACATGTGGAAAATAATAAAATAAATAAATAGTTCATGTAAACTAATTAAACATAATTATCTAAAAATAGTTTTAAAATGAATGCACACATTCAATTCAGTATTTATTAATTATCTTCTTAAAACCTCTCAATGAACAAATATATGCGTCCATTTTGAAAACTTTTTTTTTAGATAATTCATCCCACTTTCATCAAATCTGCTAGAAAAATAGTTTAAAAAGAATTGATAGCCAAAAAAGACTTAAAAATACAATTAGGACCATTTAACCAAAATATATAAATGTTAGTGATTAAATTTGTCATTAAACCTTTAAAAATTATTAAATGATTTCAGATTGAAATTATTATGCATGTGAGTTAAAAGAGATGTGAATATCTTATAACGCATGTGGCTTACATAAATATACAGCGACATATTGGAGAAGTGTCACATCAAGGAGAGCTTGGCAGCCTGCTGAAGACTTTTACTTGAATCTGTGTCTATAATCCATCCTACACCACCACTAATCGTGATTTTGATTCTACACCATATATTTTATCTACCTTCTCTTTTATGGGGGGAGAAACAAATATATCCTCTCTTTTCTCTGTGTGTGGGGTTTGATTTGCATGAAAACATGAGTTCATCAAATGATATCACTTAATTGCTGTGAACTGTGTTTTTGGCTGTGAAAAGTGAGTCCAGGCTGAGCTGTTTTTTTAACTGATTGACAATGACTCGGTAAGAATCAATCATGAACCAGGTTTTCTTCATTTAAAAAAATAATTTTACTATTTACGAGTTAACTCAAAGTGACCTGGTGAGCAAGACAGGCTACTCTGCCTCACCCCTGTATATTGAAGAATTTTGTGATTTGTGAACACTGCTCAAACACGCAAAGACAAAACCAATTTGGCAATCAAAACTAGTGGTTTTAAATTATACCCCGCATGGAGAATTCAGAAAGCTTATATGTATTTATTGGTGAATATATCAAAGAGGTCCTTCTTTTATAGGGGCCTAATCAAATTAGTCATTTTACTATTAACGGATCAATTTAATTTCATACTAGTAAAAAAGATCAAATAAAGTCAAATCAGAGTAAAATTAATATTTACCGTTTATTATTAAAGGGGTTAATATTTTTAAAGCTTTTGTGATTTTGTAAATGAAATTTTTGCAATTGAAATAATACAGGAACTAAATTGATCTAGTCCCTATAATACAGGGACCTCCTACGTATTTAAAGTAAATTTATTTATGTGGTTTACAAGTGATCAGCATTTAGTAAGCTGAGTCTCATATAAACCAGAAGCTTTCTCTTGGGATTTATTTGCAAAAATACAAAGCTAAAGAAATAAGTTGGGAGAAGCAAGACTAGCGGGAGAGAAAAAAAAAAAGGAAAGATATTTTGAGGTTTGCAAATGTCTTTAACAGTAATATCTTCAGTTTATGAAGTTTGCAGTGATGCAGCTGGTATTGCAGGTAGGCTATAGCCTCTCAAGCTTTCCTCTTTGATTATTTAAGCTTAAGACCTGTTCATATTATTTGTAGTATGCATGATGGGGGAACTTTGAACTTATGTACTGAAATTTGATGCCTTCGAAATAAATAAAGATTTTCTGGGTTAAGGGTTTCTTTTTTCTTGTTCATCAAATGAAACAGTCAAATTCAGTTCCTGCACTTTGTTAATCTATATTGATTTTCAAAAATTTTGCAGGTAACATCTTTGCTTTTGGGCTGTTCTTGTCACCTATGTAAGTTTATTTGCACACTGAAAAAAAAAAAAAAACTTATACAAGGCTTGTTTTTACTGACATTTGTTTCGTTGGTTTTTTTTAGACCAACATTTAGGAGAATAATGAGAAATGGATCAACAGAACAATTTTCAGGGATGCCATACATATATGCTCTTTTGAACTGTTTGATTTGCCTCTGGTATGGGTTCCCCATTATATCTCCTGGTATTATCTTGGTGGCAACTGTCAATTCCATTGGAGCTGTTTTTCAATTGATTTACATCATCATTTTCATTGCATATGCTAAAAAGCCAATGAAGGTAACTTTCTAAAAGAACTTTTAACATTTTCCCATTTGCAAAATGATCTTTAATCTTATGATGTTTGTGCTTTGCAGCTGAAGATGTTGGGGTTCTTGGTATCGGTTTTCGCGGTGTTTGCTTCGATAGTTTTCGTGAGCCTCCAGTTCTTGGACTCATCGTCACGGCAACTTTTCATCGGATATTTAAGCGTCGCGTCTTTGATTTCTATGTTTGCTTCTCCCCTGCTCATAATCGTAAGTTCCATTCGGATTTCTTCTATGTTTTAGAACCCGGAATCCTTCTCATTCATGTTCTTGTTTCAACATTCATATGGCAGAATTTGGTGATCAAAATGAGAAGCGTTGAGTACATGCCGTTTTCACTCTCCCTGGCAACATTCTTGATGAGTTTAGCTTTCTTTGTATATGGATTGCTTAAGCACGATCCATTCATCTATGTAAGGTCCACCAAATCTTGGTTTTTGTTGAGAGATTTTCGATTTATTTAGGAAAAGTTGTTACTTGTCTAGAGCCAACGAATCCCTCAACATGTTTGATATTGTCTTAAGTTGGAGTTTTGTCTTTTAACTCTTTTGATAGCTATACAGAGTTCATGGAATGAGAGCATTTCCTCAAATTGAACTGTGTGTGGTGCATGGCCATCTAGAAATGAAATGGAAGGTGAGTGTCACATACTTAATAGGATTTGAACCCTTGCCCTTTACCCAAGGGTTTAAATTTTACCAAGCGCATGACATTCACGTTTCCTTGATAGGTAGCTTCGTATCATGCACAGCTCGATCTAGTAAGGAATCTTATGCGGCTATTGAGAGATAAACCTTGATATGAAACAATACTAAACTTACTAAGGGATCCGTCAATTCCATACGAATGACATTTTAAAGATTTCTATTAAAGGAATTGAAAATCCCTGAAGAGTTTCCTTGAGTAACCATTTAAATATTGTTCTAAAATGTTGTGTGGTGTTGATACAGGCTCCAAATGGGATTGGAACAGTACTGGGGACAGTCCAATTGGCCTTGTATGCCTATTTCAAAAGAGCTTCACAAGAGGAATTGAGGCATCCATTGATTGTTCCTTGAAAGAGAGTTGAGCTTCGTGCATGAACTAGTGCTTTGCCACTCAGCATTTTTTCCAGTCTTCGATTGGCATTGAAAGTTTGTTTTATTTTTTCCCCCTGTTTGTTCCAGTTGAACTTCACATGCAATTCACCTCTGTTTTATTGTCCATGTTCGCGATTTGTGACTGTCTCTCTCAACAATGTCATCTTCAAGATCCGAATCTGAGTCCTCCCTTTGAGAGTGTAATATGCCTTACCATTACACCCAACTACTTATTGACAATTCACATGTATTATTAAAATGTATGTATCTATATATAGGGTTCATAATGCAGAAGCTAATTCTTGTTGTAATTTAAATGAATGTATATCCATTAGATTTTAGATATGTAATATCATTGGTATCATCATCACACTGCTTTGAGAGGAAACTGTAGGACTTGGAGAAAGAAACAATTGAAGGAAGAAATTACCTGAATAATACAAATCCTTTTCAAGCTGATAAAGCTTCAATAACAGGATGAAGCTCTTTCTTTCCAATAAAGGAAATTGATTGAGTCTTGGACAATAATTTTGTAAATTAAATTCCGTAATTTTATATTTAGCTAAACTACATTCATGACTTTTGTTTATCTTAGATTACATTTTACTCATTTATGTTTGAAATGTTATGTTTTAGCCACTTCCATTATCATGTTATAACATTTTAGTCACTGAACCATTAATTACAGTTAACGGTAAGCTGTTGTGGCACATTAAATCATCATTTCAGACAAAAATTTTAGGTTAAATTATATAATTGATCTCCGTATTTTTTCGTTTTGAGCAATTTAATTCTTTTCTTTTATATTTTTTAAAATTTCCTCTCTCTCTCTCTTCTTTATTTTCCATTATCTTCTGTTTCTTCATCTGTTTTTCCACATTCTCCATTTCTTTTAACATATCAGGAAGTCGAGTTGACAGTGAAGAAAGAAGTCGAAAGCCATCATTGCCTATAACTAAAACCTATAAACCCATGCCATGCTTCTTTCTTCAGTGCCAATTCAGCTTCCTGATATGTTAAAAGAAATTGAAATGGTAGAAAAACAGAGGGAGAAGCAGAAGAGAATGAAAAATAAAGAAAAAAAATTAAAAGAACATAAAAGAAAAAATTATAAATTGCTCAAAATGAAAAAAATATGAAGACTAATTGTATAATTTAACCTATTTTTTTTTGTTTGAAATTATGATTTAATGTGTCACGTCAGCTTACCGTTATACCATTAACGGCAATTAACGGTTCAATAACTAAAATATTACAACACGATAACGTAAGTGACTAAAACGTAATATTTTAAATATAAACAACTAAAATATTTTATCTAAATTTAATTATAATACATAAAACAATATTGTTTTAATAATAAAATAAGTTTTGAGGATAACTTGAATAAATTTTAAAGAGAAAAAAAAATTTGGGCGTTACCCAACTTAGGCCCCGTTCAACAGTGCTTTTGAGATAGGTTTTTCCCTCAAAAATCACTTCTCACCTAAAAGTATTGCAAAACAAATATCAGTTGAGTAAATTTTTTAACTTAAAAAAAATGCTTTTGGTATATGAAAAAGTTAAAAATTTTAACTTTTTCCTCACCCAAAAGTGCTTTTGCTGCTATTTACATTTTTAACATCAGTTTATCTTCTTCAAAAGACACGTCAGAATACCCATTTTTTCTTTCCTCTGGTTCTCTTCTGTTTTGTTCCTCTTTTAATTCCTCCACCGGTAAGTTTCTTTTCTTCTTCTGCTCTTCAAGTTGTTAATTTTTTCTTCTCTTTTAGTTTAGTTGTTTTTTGATTGTTTAAATTTAATAAATAATATTAATTACTTAGAAATATTTAAAATTACTATTATATATTAAAATATTAACAATAAGTTATAATAATAAATTATTTTTTATATTATTGTTAAAATATCATAATATTAACTAATTTGAACATTATATAAATGCATATTTGTTACTTTATAATATCATGTCTAAAATGGACATTTTATTTTTCAAATTTACTTTTTGACAGCAATATTAAACACTTAAATTTTAAACAAAACTTCCTAAAAGCATCTCTCAAAAGCACTTTCAAAATACTCTTTTCAAAAGCAATACTAATCTATAAATTCTGAATCCATCCGTTTGTATTGTTTTTAATGTATATTAGCAATTTACATTGTACAATCCTATAATATGAATACTGAAAATTATGTTACAATTAAGCAGTTTATGTTTAGAAATTGGTTTAATATAATATTTGGTACTTGAACTTGACCCTTTTTTCTAATTTGATATCTAAATTTTACTTTGTTTTCCTAATTTAGTATCTAATCTTTTTTTTTGTTCGATTTGGTACTTGAACTTGACAAACATTTACAAATTACTCCAATATACTAACAATGTTTTTTTTATTTATGAAAATAGCAAAAATAATCAATGTATTACCGACATGTGACAGATGATATAATGTTTTTTCTTATATTTTATATGTTCTGTTACTTTTAGTTTTAATTAACTAATTAATTATTTTATTAATTGAAAATAATGAATTTCTATTTATTTGAGTTCTTAATTTTTTTTCTTATTTACTATTAATTTGTTAAGCATAGCTCAATACCTATTTTTTTAACATTAATTTCCTTTAATACTGGCAATATTTTTGTACCATAACAAAAAAAATTAACAATGTTAGTGTTTTGCGTAATTTGTATAACATTTAATAAATTTAGGTACCAAATTAGGGGAAAAAATGCTAAGTTCAGATATCAAATTGGGCCAAAAAAAAGTTCAGGAACCAAATTAGAAAAAAATACCAAGTTCAGGTACCAAATGTTATATTAAGCCTTAAAAATTTAATAGAATAAAAGTAAATGATATATTCATAAATATTAAATATTAAATAAAATAATATGATTTATCTAAATTAGACTTATCCATATGTTGAATTACTTACCCAAGCCCAAAATTCCGCATGAAATTGGGGTGATTTTGGATAAAAATATTGTAGACTTGAACAAAAAAATAAACCCATTTAAAACATAGACTCGGTTCAAGCTCAAACATTTAATGCTTGAGCCTAGCTCGACCCATTTTGTATTTATTATATATTATGTTATTTGTATATATTATATAATTTATAGTAATATATAATATTATAATGTAAATATTAAAAATTTGTTAAGATGCTTATATATAAAAAATTTATATATAATTATTAAATATTAAATTAAAAATATTAAAAATAATCCAGAAAAACAATATGGACGAGATTTGAATGAGTTTGGATTAACCATTTACAAATATGAATAGGTTTGGGTAAAATTTTATACCTATGTTTCTAACCAGGCGGGGCTTTGGCAAATATAAAGCATATTAATATGATACTTAAACCTAGTTATAACTTGATTTGACCCAACTCATGAACACCTTTAACTAAATAGGTTTAAGGTTAGCCATATATAAGAGTTTAATGAAAATTTGAGGCCTATATTTCAAGTCGGGCCAAGAAATTTTATACAATGTTAATACCATGCTTGAGCTTGACCTAAATCTAACTTTACTTTATAAACCCTTCTAATCTTCGAAACTCGAAACAAGTTCTACCCTTTTTCAAATCTATAGTATATTATTATTTTTATATATTAATAATTTATATGGTGTGAAAATTTAATACATTATAGTGTAATGTAAATATTAATAAATATGTCTAATAAAATAAAATGTTACATAATGATTTTTTTAGTACAAATTTTATTCAAATCCAAGTTGTTTTTGTAAAAGATAAACACTTGATAAATAAGTCACAACTTAATTTCAAATATTACATAATAATACTAAAAGATATATATATATATATATAATTATTAAAGATTAAATAAAATTAATTATATTAAATAAATCTTAATTTTCCATTTACTGACTTAAGTAAAATTTAAAATCGATATTTTAAATAAAAAATATATAATTAAATATTATAAACTCAACTCAAATCTAATCCGATGTAATCTATAAATATGTTTAATCTTTTGGCCATTTGAGTTCTTATTTTATCCGCAATATATGCAAAATTTCTTTTTATATATTTTGTTGCCCTCAAAAAAAATATCGACACAAATAATATATTTTTTTTTGAGGGCAACACAAATAAGATATTTAATGATCACAGTTGAACCTGGGCCACATCAACATTATTATTATCTTTTGGTTAAAGTCAACACTAAAATCTACAAACCATGTACTTCTTTAAAGCTATTAATTTCCCCTTCCCTTCTTAATTTAATGGTAAAATATTAAATTTAATATTTATATTTTTTTTGAGTCTGTTAAATTTGACTATCGATATTTTAAAAAATATTAAATTAATTTTTTAATGAAAATATTTTAACCCGAATGGTAATTCATATGTACTCTATAATAATAAAAAAATATTATGATTTTTTTTGAGTTTTAATTTTTATTGAAATTTTTATAATTTTAAATTATTCGTTGACATGGTATATAAAACAATTAGTGTTAAGCTAATTTAAAGTATACATGAATTGTCACACTAGTTATCATGTTAATATCATTAAAAAATTAATATTTTAATTAATATTTTTATTAAAAAATAATTTAATTATTTTTAAAAGATTAATAGTCGAATTTAATTAAAAAAAAGTCAAGAGGACAAAAGATATAAATTGTTAAGTGTTAAATTTAATAATATGCTTAATTTAATGAGTAAAAATATTTTGTTTGCTAATTTGGGTTTAAAGTTAAATTTCATTTTGTATTATGCTTAAATTCGATATTATATATATATAAAAGTTAATTAATTCTTCACAAATTTAATGATTCTTAGATAAGTACATTTATATCCAATTCAGAAAAACATAAATTGACTGTTGATGAGGGGATAAAAAAGGGTAAGTTGGTCAAGTACATTGCGGGTTGAGGAGGAGAGATAAGAAAAGAAAACCCTAAGATGAGATTTAGCCGCTCTCTCTGTTTTGCTATGGAAGAAGCGGTAGAGTAAGAGTAAAGAGTAGCAGTGTAGAGAGATAAACCCTAGCTAATTCTCTTACACTCTCTCTCTTCTCTTCTCCATCTTTACTCTCTTCTATTATACTTTCGTTTCGCTTCTCTTCGATCTCTCGCCGTTGGATTCGATTAATCGGTTTAAGTTGATCCTGGTGATTGCTTGTTTCGATTTTCTGGTATGTTTCGGCAAACCTTAATTTGGGTTTTGTCCTCTTTGTTGGTTTGAAACTTATTGTTTTGATTCGGGGGAATTTAGGTTTGGAATGTATGTACAAGCCTTTTTTTTATTAGTTCTCTTGTGACCCCAATTTGATTTTTTTTCCTTCTTCATGGGTTTGAATCTTCTGATTTCTTGGAATTGGGGGATTGAGGTCTGGAACGCATGTGTGGGTTGGGTTTGTTATGAATGTACTTCTGATCAGTTCTCTGGTGAATAATTTTGTTTCTGTTATTAGTTTAAGTTGAATTCGTTTCATGGAAAGTTCCAAATTTTCCCAGGTACTGATGCAAAATTTCGTGTTTAAGTTACTGAATCATCGGTTTAAATTCGATATTTTGTGGGTTTATTATCTTTAGTCGTGTTTGTTACAAAGTTTTGGTCTTTTTTGGTCAACGCTGTCTGAAGAATGATCGGGTGATCTGTAAAAAGAACAAATACATTGGCTTTGAAGTGTTTTATTTGGGGGGGGGGGTTTGCTTTTGTTGGATATTTGTTTGGGAAACCCCTATTGCATCTGATCAGCTTTTTACTTATTTTGAAGGTTCTTGATTTTACCCTTAGTTTACTTGTATGAATCCATGTTGGCATTATATCTTACCATTTGTTTAATGCGTAATGCTTTTGATATTGGTCCTGCCAATATAAGCCATGAATTTATGGATCTTTTAGCATGTTCATCCTTCAAAAAAAAAAAAAAAAAGTTTAAGCTCTTGTTTATTATTATTATTATTATTTTTTACTTTTCCATATGTTTGTCTGTGTGTAAATATAGAAGGTGGTATATTTCAAGTTCGCAGGTTCAAAAAATGATTGCTGCAGAAAGTGTAGTGCCAAAGCATAAGTTGAAGATTAAGTTCCCCATTCTAAGGATTGAATCGGTTTCTGCACCACAATCACTTGAGTTTGGGCAGCAACTGAGCAGCTCTTTTGATGGGAAAAGGAAGTCATATCCTGGCAATTCAAAAGAGACTTATGGTGCTTCTAAGCGTCGACCAGAAGGGGTGATAACGGGTGGTCCACAAGAGAAGAGGCGAAAGATGGACCGCAGCATGACTCAGCAGTGTACTACCCTACTGAATGCTTTGATGAAGCATCCAGCTGGTTGGGTTTTCAATCAACCAGTGGATCCTATAGCTTTAAAGATTCCTGATTATTTTTCAATAATAAAGAACCCCATGGATTTGGGTACAATTAAGTCCAAGCTAGTGAAGAATGCTTATCTCGGCATTGAAGAATTTGTGGCTGATATTAAACTGACGTTTTCTAATGCCATGCTGTATAATCCCCCATCTAATAACGTTCATAAAATGGCGCAAGAAATGAACGAGTTTTTTGAGTCAAGATGGAAATCTTTGGAGGAAAAGTGGAATCAAGAAAATTTTAAGGTTGGGAATGGGAAAATTTCAAGTGTGCGACTGAAAGATGTTGATGAATCAAGGCAGGGTTGTCCTAAAATACAGCTATCCCGAAATAGCTCTTTGCCGAAGAAGTCAAAGCTATCTGAGGAGAAGGTTGAGAAAGTGACTTTGAATGTAAGAGCAGCAGAAGTGAGTATTGTCTGTGGTATTTGTAAACAAACATTCTTGTGTATTTTGAATTGGTTTAAATTTGATTTATTTATTAAAGAAAAAGGCTGGGTTTGAAAATTGCTTACAAAACAAGTAGGAGTAAAGCATCTTTGTTCTGGCTTGATGTTATGCGTTTGCTCATTTTATGTTATTATAATAGAAAATCCTAGTTGCTTTTGATGCTGAGATCATTGACTTGTTAACAGGTTGAGACTCCTAAACCTGCACGGAATAGTGTGAGCAAGTTGCCAGGAAAGAACTTACAAAAAGGTACGAAGTGGCAGAATAAAGTTTCTGCTTTATGGCTCTTTATTGGAGCTAATTTGCGATGTGTCTTATAGGCACCAGTAGTGCTAGCTCTAGTGGTGGGTGTACAAATGGGTCTATCAATGCCAAGCCACCATTGAGCCCTTTTGCCTGCAAATGCAGTTCATGTGGGAGCATGAAGTGTCAATGTAGCCTTCCGTGTGATTCAAATCATGCATCTTCGAGTGGTTAGTTAATAACTTCTTGTGCTACCACTTTTTCTTTTCTTTTCTTTTTTCTTTTGTTATTTTAGGCCATAACTTTCTTTAATTTTCCAAAAATCTTATTTTTGGCTTGGTGTAGATGTGACTTCAGAAAGATTGTTGAGTGGAGATCTTAGAGTGTGTACTGCTGATGCCTCTAAAATGGTACATGTGATTGTTTTTATAATATCAGGGTTATTGTTCTGATTAGTGCCATGAAATATGTTACTAAAATTTTACATTAAAATATAGGACTGCCAGGCAAAAAGCACGTTGACATCACAAATGAGCAAGTCTGATCCAGATTCTAATGGTGAGGAAATATCTCAATTGTATTTCATGATTTTCTACTTGATTCTTGATTTGAGTATTTGAATTCTTTCATAAAACGTTTAGGTGCTGTAAGTGCTTTAGACGAAGCGAATGTTTCTCTTAGTCCCCATCTTACAACTCCTGCAACAGATGCTGGTTCTGGTGAAGGTTAGTTTATCTACTGATGTTAAACCGTTTTAAGTTCTTTTCTCTTTGCCTTGAAGAGCTGATGTGGGTTGTGGTTGTCGTTAAAATTGCTTCAATGCGGTAAGTTTAACCAGTTCATTGTTTTTCTATTATTAGGCTTCTCAACTCCTATTCTTGATGCACAAATGTCACCGAAGAAGGCTCTCCGTGCTGCAATGCTAAAAAGTCGTTTTGCAGAAACCATTTTGAAAGCTCAGAAGAAGACACTACTTGATCATGTAAGTTTATGCAAGGTTATATCTTTTTCATTTTGAATGTTGTCTTGCATGGTGTGAATTGCTTGTTGGCTTCTTGGTATTTAATAGTGATAATTAAGCTGCTTTACTAAATAGGGTGATAAAGCTGATCCAGTTAAGTTACAGCAGGAAAAAGAAAGATTGGAACGGAGGCAGCGCGAAGGTGATTGTTCTAGTTCTTGAGTTATTGTTGTCTGTTGTTGGTCATTTAATTTTTTTCTATTTCCTATTTTTAATTTGGCTGCTATAAAATGAACTTCTGATTCTCATAAAATGGAATTAAAAAGATTGACAAGAAGTTAAACTCTTTATGGGTGTCTCAAGTCTCAACTCTCAAGTGATGCGTTCCAATTTAAAATACATGTTTACTTCGTTTTTTTGTTACTTATTCGTTTATGACATATGAACTACTAAATAAGATATATATATTTTTCACCCTTTTTGTTTGTGTGTGCCAAATCAATCTTATTATCAGGATGATCCAGTGTGTGCCTCCATATTCAATCATTAAATTGATATCATATTCTACAATTTCTCTTCCCCTCGTGTTTCTTGTGCTAATGTGTTCATATCTGAAAGTTCTCATTATATAAAAGAAATGAACGTACTTGTAGGGTGGGTTTGATTTAAGATGGGATATATGTGATTAGGAACACCAGTCCTCCTGATGCACATTTTTTTGAAGGCTGAATACAGGAACCAGTCCTTGTTACTAGTAGTTCTAAGTTGGATAACTCTATTCAGCAATAATAGCTGTAGGTTTGGTAGTTGACTCTTTGTTGTATCTTTGTACAGAAAAGGCAAAGATTGAAGCTCAAATCCGGGCTGCTGAATATGCTGCCAAAATGAAGGCGGAATCTGAATTGAAAAAGCAACGGGAAAGAGAAAGAGAAGCCGCTCGACTTGCACTGCAAAAGGTTTACAATTTTTTGCCCTCCTTTTCGGGTGTACATTATGTTCATTTTGTAGGAGTGGGTTTAGATTTGTATGGTCTTTTGATATTTGCAGATGGAAAAAACAGCAGAGATTGAACAGAATCTGGAGATTCTAAAGGAACTGGAAACGTTGTTAGGATGTTGTCTGTACAGTAATCAATTTTATGGTCGAAAAAGTGGAGCTTGTGAAAGGGTAATTGAAGGAGGAGCTTATGGGATGATAAAAGGTGAGAATCCACTCCATAAACTGGGCTTATTCTTCAAAGACGAGTACTTTGAAGACAAGGAGGATGAGGATGCTTTTCTTAATGAAGACATTGTTGGTGAAGAAGGAGAAATACTGTAATAAAAAACATGATGATTGTTAGTATTAAAAATTGGCCGCGGTCCTCGTTAATAGCTTCTTAGGGAGTACCCCCAGATTTGATTGTAAATCCAAGTATTTTTGTAGGATTAATTGTGTAGTCAAACAAACACATTTATTATTATTATATAGAAAAAGCTAAAAAGCATAGTTCCCAACAACTTCAATGCCTACTCTCTTCAAAAGATTTGCTACATGTGAGGCAAATATCTCATTTATTATAGTGATATTGCCATCTGTCCTATAGGTGCTAAATGCTCTCACAGCTGTGGATGTTGATATGAAAAAGATGCTTTGGGATTTTCGCCTTTTTGGGTTGGGAGTTTATTTTGTGGGATTAGATTGACAACCTAACCAACAAATTCAACACGTTTAGAACAGTGGTATATTTGTGCCACTTATGTGCTTTCCATTAAAAAAATAAATAAATTAGTCACTTTATATTAAATTAAGGAATAAATTAATTATTTTGTTAAAATTTTTATTGTTAAAAATTGATCTTTATACATCAATATAAGATACATATGGTATGTTATATATAATTGTATGGTTATGGTTGAGATTTTAAACATAAAGGGTAAATTTATTTTTTAATTTAACATATAAGGATTAATTTGTTAATTTTTTAAATAAAGGGGATAAAACACAGTTTAATTCCAATACAAAGGTCTTCATAATATTTTATCAGATTTGAAGTAAATATTAGGTGTATGAATTTTAAATTGATTGGTATAAAGTTTAAGGTTTAATCCTTATTTTATTTTTAACCACGAGGTGTAAGATAGTGATAACTTATTGTATCTTTGAAGTATATGGTTAGAGTTCAATTCTTTTTTACGAGAACAAATTATATTTTATAATCAATTATTTATTTTTTAGAACAATTCTGATTGCGAGAAAATTAGTCTCTACTTATACCAAAATATTTCAAACCTGGCTTAATTTTGTTGGTTGGGTTGGGCCCCACGAGATAGACACCACATGTTAATTTTGTCTGTGGTGCAATTATCAATTTCCTCAGCTAAACTGGGTATTGGGGGGTTTTACTAAAAAAATACCTATTTTTAAATTTAATTACGAAAATGGGCTGTCTTTTTGGTTATTTATCGGACTAGGCCATTTTCTCTGAAAACGCGTCCACGTCATAGCGTTTTTAGAGTACGTGTTAGGAAAACGCTCCCTCAGGGAAGCGTTTTGCCCGTTTTTATATTAGGGTTTAGGGTTAAAGTTTTTTATAATTTAGGGTTTATGGTTTTTATGATTTAGGGATAGGGTTTTGGGGGTTTAGGGTTAAGGTTTATAAAAAAATTAATTGATTTGGGGTTTAAATTAACTATTAATTTTAAATACTAAATACTAAATTAGAGTTTAAGGTATTAAGGTTAATTGATTAAATTAGGGATTGATTAAATTAGGTTTTAGGGTTAATTAATGCATAATCGTTTAAACATACTATTTTAATATTTTATTTCTTATAATATTTTAGTAAAAAACCCTTAAATAACTCTTAACATGTAAACAACAACCTGGTAATTCGATTACTTCAGTGTTTAGGTTTTTTTCCCTTATCAATGGCTTAGATAATTTTATTTTTGATCTACCGGATAAGTTTTTTTTACCTTGTAACATGCTCATTTCTGATTTTTTTTTAATTATTGATTTCCAATATATACCTACTGGCGCTATGCTAAGTTTAGGGTTTTGAGAAAAAAATTAATTAAATTAGGATTTAAGATTTTAGGGTTAATTCATTAAATTAAATATTAATTTTAAATACTAAATACTAAATTAGAGTTTAGGGTTTTAGGGTTAATTGATTAAATTAAGGTTTAGGGTTTAGAGTTTTAAGGTTTAAGGTTCTGAAAAAGCTCCCACGTGGACGCTCTTTTTGCTACAGTGGTTCACAAAAAAATAATTCTGAATAGACATTTCTGAACAAATAGTGTCGAAAATGCTTCAACTAGGATGCACTGTCGGTAAAAGTTCTGAAAAAAGCTCCCACGTGGACGCTCTTTTGCTACAGTAGTTCGCAGAAAAATAATTCTGAGTAGACGTTTCTGAACAAATAGTGTCGAAAACGCTTCAACCAGGGTGCACTGTTTGCAAAAGTTCTGAAAAAAGCTCCCACGTGGACGGTCTTTTGCTACAGTAGTTCGCAGAAAAATGAGCCTATAAATGAGCCAAATTTTATTCTCAGGTTACATAACTCACAGCAAAAAAAAAAAAAAAAAATTAGAGAGGCTAAGAAGAAAAGAAATTGAAGATGAGTGAACGTATTAGTGCTGTTATTTACTATGATGAGGTCTGTAACACAAAAAACGGTGTTGTTTTTTTATCGGAGAACACAGCGAGACTGGTTTTTAACCAGAACATAGATTTGACAGAAGTTCGTAAAAGAATTAGGCATAAAATCTTCGGAATGACGCCAATGAAAGTTTTTTTGTGCATGCTAATTCTGAAACGATGATCGGTTCTCGAGTAGGTATATAATCAAACCGATTTTTCAACATTTCGATATAGTGTGACCAGTATCTTGGCCAATTCGTATGCAGTTGCTGTAAGTCGACTTTGTGCTCATCATCAAACACCTCGGGTGCCACGGGAATTGGTTGTCTGAATCCAAATTGCCTCAATACTCTATCTGACTGGTGCATCTCCACGGTAGCATAGTTCACCAATGCGACATTCACATGCCAAGTGTTTGGATTTTGAAGGAATTCATCTGAAATGACTGCCCGAATTGCCAGATCCTCGTATGGTGTCCATTGAAACTATATGAACATGATAAAAATATTACTTATATACATAATACATAATACATGATACTAAATATTAAATACGAAATGACTATTTTATTATGTATATATATTTTATTTAATACTTACTTGTGCTTCCGATCGTTGGTTTAATACAAGCCGCATATCTTCGAGAGAGGTAGGTATTCCGACATAACTTGTCGAATGGTTCCACCTAATTAAATAAATTTTTAGCATTCAATTTTATTCTAAATCTACATAATCATTGTAAAATCTAATATAAAATTTACCTTTTTATGAGTGGAAATGTATATGGGTGGTCTACTCAAGGACGTAAAAATGGAAAGCGAAACCGTGCCCATGATTGCAGTAGTGATAGGCAACCTCCTATTTTTGCTTTGTTCGGTCGCATCGCCCCGCACATTTCCTTGTACAATGTTGCCAACACGGCAAACCCCCAACTCAATTCGCCGGTTGCTCTAAAATCTACGAGTTTCAACAACCATCTCAAATGTACGAGGTTTCGTGACAAGTTCAGCATCAGATAACCTCCAATCATCTCAAGAATGTATGCACGAGCATATCGTATTCTTTCGAGTTCAGTCGAATCATTATTCGGCTCCGGGAATGTGTCTCGTAACCAGCCCATCTCGATCCGACCTCCGTTAATATTATCCGGTATAGCACCCAAAAGCTCGTAGCATACGACTCCCCAATCAGCAGATGATGCGGACCCGGTGACTGCGTACCCATCCACCGGCAATCCCAATTGTAAATGCACGTCTTCCGGTACACTCTCCGCATGGAAGATGAAAAGTGTGCGTCTCGGGTTTCCACCTCTCTACCAACGCACTAATTAGTTTTGGGTCCAACTTGCACCCCCGGCCTATTGTGGCCACGTGCCAAAATCCCGCTTCCCGCAAATAATTCTCGATCAACGGCGATGGAGGACCAGGCATATTACGGATGTAGCATTGCAAGACCCGATCTACAGACTATTATAAAAATTTATAAAATAAAAATTAATTAAAATTGCATAAATTAATTAATGCAAACATCATCAATGAAAAAAAAATCAAGCAGTATTGAAATTTTAATTATAATTGCATAAATGAAAAAAAATATCAAATAGTATTACAAATTTAATTAAATTTGCATAAATTAAAAAAAAATCGAATAGTATTGAAAATTTAAAATTATCACTTACCATTGTCATTTGATCAACGGAGATGTGCTTATTATCGAGACGGATTAATTTTTCGGCCATTGCAAACACGATCGGATTTTTTTATTTAAAAAAATTAAATTCAAAAAAATTTTAAACAAATAAAATTGATAGAATTTTGATAAAAATTTGATAGAATTTTGAGAAAATGTCAATGAAATTTGATAAATTTTTGAAGGGAATATTGAAAGAATGTTGAGAATTATAAGAGAATTGTGTGAAAAATAAATGAAAGGAAAGGAATTTTGAGAGAATTTTAGAAATTGTGAGAGGTTTGTGTGAAGAAATGATTTGGGGGGTTATAGTTTTTTTTTGTGGACCGTTGGAAGCCAACGGTCAAATTTTTTACTGTTGCACGGATAAAAACGCTTCCCTAGAGGAGCGTTTTCCTGACATGTACTTTAAAAACGCCCTGATGTGGACGCGTTTTTGGGAAAAATAGCCTAATCCGATAAATAACCAAAAAACGGCCATTTCCGTAATTAAATTTAGAAATGGTTTTTTTTTTAATAAAACGCCCTGGGTATTGGTTTTCAATTGTGATGTTTTGTCCACTAAAAGATTACAAATTTAGCGCCGACAACTCCACCAATGAAGTGGTGAAGGTGTTAGACGTTGACAGCCACGTGAGGGAACATGGGCTTCGGGACATATATCACATCACATCACATCACTCCGTCCCTCGTGTGTGTGTATAAAAATGAGTCCAAATTTTCTTCTTAAGTATAGCTGGAAATGTTGTAAAGCTTTAAATTGGAGCTTCTTTAGCCAACTTTGACCACATCCCCCACCTTGTTTTTCGTATGTTAAAATGATTTCTTCATTAATTTCCCACTCCATTTCCATCCACAACATTCTCAGGAAAATGACTGGATATTTTTTTTTTATAATTTATATTATTAATAATTTTATAAGCTTTTTATAAATTTTACCACACTTGAGAGACTCAAATTTTAATCCTCTAAACTTTAAATTTTAAATATGATATTCAAATCACAAAATCAAAAGTTTGAACCCTTGAATTCCGAACTATCAAACCTCAACTCTTAGTCTTAAGTTCTCAAAATTCAAAAATCCTAAAACTTCTGTTATTAAACTTTAGAACCCTAAACTTTGAACTCAAAAACTCAATTCTAAACTATAAACCTAAAACTTCAAACCTTAAAATTTTAAATTTTAAATTTTAAAGTCTAAATTCCAACTTTTAAACCTTAATTTTTTTTTTAAAAAATGATATATTTTTCAAAAAATTATGGGCTGGATTAAAATTAATAAGTTATAAGAGAAAATTAATGGTATACTTGTACACATGCTTATCATTTTAAAAAGAGTTGTGAAGTGAAAAAAGTGGAAAGAAAATAAAATTTGAGTGTGTTTGTTGGGAAAGAAAAGTGAGAGGAAGGAAAAATAAAAAAGATGATCATTTTATATCCTAATACATAAAAACCAATAATTCCAAATTGGTATGATAATAGTAGAGAAAATGAGAGAATGATGTGTGTTAGACTATGTTTGATAAACTGAAGCATTAAGTGTTGAAAAAATAAGTACTGAAAAATTAAGTGTTGAATTTAAGTTATAAAATTTGTTTGACATATTACTTAAAATTAAATTTTGAATATAATTAGGTTGTTTAATTAAGGATAATATAATATAATATTAAATAAAATAAAATAAAAAAATAATCAAAATTATTCTGTATTAAGTGATAAGTAGGTTACTATCTACTTATGATTTTTTACATTTTTTTGTAGAAAAATTTCTATATAGTAATTTTCATTGTGGGTTATCAGACATGTTCAAATAATCAAGATGCTGAAATATTAATTTTCAATTGATTGAATTTTTTTCAACATTTTATCAAATATGACCTAATTTAAAGTTATAATTTTTTAATTTCATCTCATTTTTTAACTCTACCAAACAATATAAATTTTATTTTTTCAAGCAAAGTCTTAATGGTTCTTTTTTAAAGCTTTTATTATAAATGTATTATTATACAAAGTCAAATAGACACAAACACATACGTTTTACACATTTTATTCATTATGCTATACGAACACAAAGCCCTGCAGATAGAAGCAGTTAAGCTCAGGGCTCACGTCTCATACATATATAACACCAAAGCTCCAATGTTATCACACCACACTAAAGCTGTGTGTGTATATATAGCTTCTTCATTATTCATCATTGATCCTCAAATGTTGCAGATATGTTTTCCCATTGAGCTTACGAGAGAAGAAAGTTTAATAAGGTTTAAAAACCTTATTCTAAAATAAAATAAAAGAAGTCTAGTTCTATATGGATTTTACTCAAAATGTTATCACACCACACTCTAAAGCTGTGTGTGTATATATAGCTTCTTCATTATTCATCATTGATCCTCAAATGTTGCAGATATGTTTTCCCATTGAGCTTACGAGAGAAGAAATCTTTAACGTATTGCTCCATCCCAACCCTTTTATACAATGGAGGGTTTTGAGGATTTATCAAACTTGGCGATGGCCCTACGTATGCCTCTCTTTTAGGCTTTATGAAAAAGGCTACTGAGATTCTTTCTTTCTCTGCATTCGGTATTGCCCTGTGCTCAATGCTGCGGTATACCCCATTGCTAAAGATCTGCAATATTTAAATATTTAAGTCATAACATATATATATATTATAAAAAGATAATTTTACCGCGCATCCCTGAACTATGGTCTAAAATTTAAACACTATCAATATTATATTTTTTTATGAGAGGATATATATGACTGACAGGTGACACTCACACATGATATGAAATTAATAGTATGAATTGTTATATCTATTTTTATCGTTAAACAATAGGCTTAAATTTTACTTTTCATTTGCGCTAAGATTGTTTTGATTGTTAATGATATGAATGATTCAAGAGAGACTTCAAGTTAAAAGCATGGCTTAGTCTTCACAAAGCCCTTAATTCTACAAAAAAAATCTTCAATATCAGAAGAAGTCTGTGTTAAAAAATTGTGCTTTGAGCTATGCTTAATGGATTATAAATATTGAGGAAGAAAACAAGAGTTTTAAAAACCCAAAATAAAAAATATTATATTAAATTTAAACATAAAATAAAATAAATAACTTAAACTAAAAGTAATTGAATATTTAAAATGCAAAAAAAAAAAAAAATCCATGTCATTTGTCACAAGTTGGCCATACATGGATAATGGATTATTTTTTTCTACCTCATGAAAAAAACATTGTTAGCATATCGGAGAAATTTGTATAATGTTTGACAAATTTATATACTAAATTGGACAAAAAAAGTATAGGTACCAAATTAGAAAAAAAAATGTCTAAATTTAGGTGCCAAATTGAAAAAAAAAAACACGAACCAAATTAAGAAAAAAGTATCAAATGTTATATTAAGTTGCATTTATGGTATGAAAAGCTTGAAATTTATGTGTTGAAAAAAAATAGTGTTATTAATTTATGAGAGCAAATTTTTTAGATATATCTCATTCTAGTTGATCATGCAGCCTGCACATGTTTAAAGTATACTCCTAGTTATATTTGAGCTAACTTTAACGTCCAAATTAGTCAAAGGAAATACCTAATTGTTATGATATTAATATTCTAAGAACTCAACTAGAAAATCTAAAATTTGGGACCAATTTAAAATATGAATCATAATTTGAGGATGTGTTGCAGAATAAAACCATATTTAAAACAAAAGAGAGAGATGAGAGAAATATTTGAACCTCTAAAATGTCTCCTACGTTGACAACGAGGGCATTTGGAAGGATGGTAACGGGGAACCAACAACCATCTTTGCTGATGTGGAGGCCGTCGACTCCATTAAGTTGGAGGAGAAAGGTGAGGATAGTGGGATCAGAGTGGGGAGTAATGCCCGTCACCAACTCCGGTTGCGGGCATGGAGGATAGCATGTCATCCTCAACGATTGCATGCCATCCTCGAAATATTCTATCATTTCATTTTCATCAATTTCCAAAGCTTTAGCCATTAAACTCAGAAGCTTCATCGCAAGGTTTTGCAGTTCCAAGATGTAAGACTCCAACGTATTTCTTCATATGAAGAGAAAAATAATGATCTGTCATTAATAGATTCACTAATAATCTATAATTTTCACTTCCACATGGATAAGAAATGGGAAGTTGATAATTTTAGCTACCTAATGTGCATATTTAATTTTCGAATTAATTAATTTGGATAGAGTCAATTTAAAATTTTAGTATCATTTTGAATTAAATTACTTCAAATTCAGATTTTTATTATTTGAGTCATTAGGGTTGAAATTCAAATGCTTTTTATAATCTAATTAAACCAAATTGTTTGACCAAACCAAGTTTGGTTGAATCAAACTTCACCGACTTTTTAAAAGAAAAAACAACATCAAGAAATTCTGTCTTAATTTTCTGCCCGACATAAATATCCAGCCAAATTAATACCAAAAAAATCAAAGGACCACAAATGTCTCTTTCTATTTTCTGTTTTCAGATGGGGTGCAAATTTATATGTCGGCATTTCAACTGTGTTATTAATTTATTTTCTCTTTAACTCAATATCTATATTTCAGATCCATTTAATTATTTATTTTCAAGAATACGAAATTTTTAAAAGAAAAAGGGTAAAAACCTCAAGGATGAAGGGAGCTCAGGGAAGAGATGAGGTTTTCGTAGAAGAATAGGGTTAGTGATCATATAAAGCCTATCAGCCCAATCAAATTTGCCGTCCTCTCTCTCTATAGTTCCGTACCCTTCAACCTCACCTTCCCTTATCTTATACTTCATCTTCTCCTCCAATGGAAGCTTATAAAATCCTTCAACCTCCTGTTTCACCTTCTCCATTACGGTACTGTCAACCCCATGGTTCACTAACTGCATTGCAAAACCAGTTTTAGGGTTTTTTTTTTTTTTTTTCTGTCTGTTTCTTTCTCTTCTAATAAAAGTAATAAATATATATATATATATAGTGAAAGTACATATAAGTCCAAAACGTGAGACTATAATAAGAAAATTATGATTTCATGCAGATAGCATGCAAGCTTATAAAATATATGGGTGAACTGAAGAACCTGAAAGAAACCCCCGTCTTTGCAAGCGGAGTGCAACTTGTGGAGTTGAAGATCAAAATCTTTCCCATAAACCAGTTGATTCAGGTCAATGATTGGGATCGTCGGGAAGGGACGGCCACCGTGAGGGACGGTGGGGGGTTGCTGGTCTAAACGAACATAGTGTTGGGGGATTGTAATGATAGGCTGTTTGACAAGCTCTTGAACACTAAGAGCTGGAACTGCTGCCATATTTGCTGACCTTGGTTGATATGCTTATAGAACAGCTCACTCCAAGAGTATTTATAGGGAAAATTTCGTCTAACATTTTGGATTGTTTTTTAAATTTAAAACAAAAAGTGGATAATTTAAAAAAGAAAAAAAAATGTCGGTTACTACCACCTACAGGCTACAAACGTGGTTGACCATAATTTCTAATGATTATACATATGGCGGCCGTCCTCCTTGTTGCTGTACCAAGGTGAATTTCTGCATGCATTGTACATCTTACATTTGGGTTTAATTAGGTTACATATTTCCACTATCATATGATTCAATGGATTGGAAATTGACGCAAAATTACTTTAAAATTTTGAAATTAAAGATATAGTTGTTTATTTATTTTAAAAAATAATTGTCCATGTAATTTTTTTACAATTAATTCAACTAGTTGAATAATTCTTCTTCATCATGGTTGTAACATTTTATATAATTGTTCTGGATAAAAAATATTATCAAATTTATGAATATAATATAATTGAATCAAAATTATTTTATATCTATATTATAACAAATGAGAATACTTCCATAATTTCTTGGGTGAAAAAAATTGTAATTTTATACCGAAAATAAATGAGAGTTTAATTGAATTGATATAGATAAGAATATGAGAAATTATGGTCGTATATTATTTTAAATTGACTATAAAAAGAAAAAAAATACTCAGAAGATAATATTTATTACTATGCGGAAAGAGAGAGAATTTTTACTTATTTCTTAATTGAATTGATGTTTAATTAATTTATGATATCAACTCACTGTATATAATTAGATATTTTAAAGACAACCAATGCAAATGTAACATAAAATACAAACATTTGAACAAATGAGATTGTATAAATAATTATAAAACAAAATAAAAATAAATTAATATCACACTAATATTTGTACTTTATTCAATGCAATAAATAATTATAAAAATAAATTAGTAATGTCTTAACTTATAAAGAAGGGCATGTATAGTTTTAATGGCGTAATTCTGTTGAAGACTAATGGCAAAAATTATTAAAATGGAGTAATGACATAAAAGAGGTGTCAAACTAGGATTTATGTTTAATGCATGTAAATTAAGCTGTGTTATTTAATTAACTAAATAACATGTAATTTACTATTAATATTTAAATTCATACATATTAATGTATTAGATACTATAAATTAGAAGCAAATTTAGGGGTTGGCAGGGCTCGCAGGCGAATCTAAAATTATGAAAATTTAATTTAATTCTTTAAAAATTATAAAAATAAAAACTATTAAAAATTAAAATTTCATTTCGACTTACCTACAAATATTTTCTGACTTCACCCCGCTATAATTTCATGTTACAAAGAAAAATTAATTTGCATGTTATTATTTCAGTCTAACGCAAAATTTTTAGAATATATTTATTTTTAAATATAAATTAATTTGCATTTCAATTAATTAAATTTATTGAAAGATTAAAAAATTTTCATGATGCCACCCTCTTTTAAAAAATATTATTATTTTTAGTATAAATATATATATATATATATATATATATAGATTGTAAAATGAATATAAATATCAAAATTTATACATCATTGATATACCTAAATCACTTTGTCTCGAAAATATCACTCCAAAAGAATTTACTAGGATAACTACATAAATAGAAGAGGTTTACTCAAGTAGGAACTCGTCTAATTCAAAAATTATGAAACCTTGTCACATTTTAAGACTCTACAACGATTTTTCAAGACTAAGGGTCCTTTTAAATATGCGTTTATTTTTAATGCGGTACGTTTAGTTTTTTTTTTTTTTACCATCATCGCTATTTTTATACCAACCTTAAATAAATACAATGTTTATATGAAAAGACCCTACTTATAGTAACATCAACCATTCTGTACCTCAACCACTACCAAATAAAGCACTAATTCAAGGGGGCCGACGCCAAAATCCAAGCCTCTTTATATAAATTCTCTCTATCATCGCTAAGCCCCCTTCATTTAGAAGAATAAACTTCCTAATCTCAACCTCAATTATACAAAACATTGCCATTTGATCATTGTATGAACCCCTCTCATCCATTAACAAAAATGAATTATGAACACATTAAACGTATAAAACCTTAAACATTTGCATTAATACATTGAATAATTTTTATTTTCATGTTAAGATTCATGACTTAGCTATATCCATCAAACAAATTATAGTTTATAATTATAAGTTAATTGATAATTATCTGATTGAATGGTCGAAATTGTTGATAGAAAAAACCAAGTCATTGTCATCTGTTCCGTGTTTACCAAGGCAGTTGCTTTTTCCCAAGCAAAATCAAAGCTAATTACAAAAAACGTGCTTGCTCTACTTTTTAAATCATAAATTTGCCACAATGTTGCTTCACAAATTTTTATGATTTACGCTACTGTTGTTTAAAAGGCATGCCACGTTTTTAATTCTGAAATCTGGGGCTATGACTATATATGTTTAAGTGGAGTCATCGTCATCAATGACGAAAATTTATTTATTTTATTATATAAAAGTATAGTTATGAAGAAATGGACATCAGGATTCTATATTATCTAGGCTCTTCTAGATCATATTATTTTTACATTTCATGTTAACAATATTTATTACAATGTCAAAGTTCTCGATAATAACACTTGTCAATATTTATTACAAAATCTTCCCCTTTTTATATATATACAGATGAATTATTATTAATAATTTAGCACACTTAACATTTTTTAGGTAATTTGTACCTTACAACAAGTTGTGGAACATGACCCGTCTCCTGCTGTATCATGGACTATTTGAATTAACGTTATAATCGGTGTATGTTCCAGACAAAATTCTTTTAGGTTGGCATTATTGACATTAAAAGGTCATGTTTTCAGGGGCAAACCAGTAGAGACATGAACGTTGCTTGAAGCTCATGTTTGATTAGCTCAAGGTTCTTTATGATAAAACATTGTCTGTATTGCTTGTCCCATTTCATGTTCGAACAACAATTAGAACAAACTAGTTTGGAACCGTCAAAGTCTTTGTGTTGGCATATTTGACTTTTAATTAAATATTGTTAATGCAACAAATGAAGAAGTATTTCGTGCCAGAATATCATCTTTATCCATTTGATTGACTTGGAGGGCATAACAAAAGTTTGAAGTGTTGAATATGCTTATGTTTATCCTTGTCATTTTTCTGAGAATTTGAAGCTTTTGGGGAGCTTGCTTATGAAGAACTTTTTGAGATGAATATTCAACTAATATATTCAACTTTTAAATGTCAGTTTAAAGTCCATACAAACTCTGCTGAAGGGGCTATTTTATTAGTCTATATATAGGCTATTGATCGACTTCTTCATTGAGTCGTTTGAGGGTGTATTTGGGCATCCCTTGTTTAGAGATGTTTATGGAGAGATATCGAATGTAACATGAGGTGTTTGAGGAGAGTGATTTGTAACAATCTGTGTCCGACTTTAGGACTGCAATTATCCAATGGGAGAGGGTAGATCGGCCTTTAGCCAATAGTTGTACCAAATGAATTGTTGAATAAAATCATTCTCTGATCGAGGCTTCGTAGATGTAAGATTGGTGAATCTGAACTGCATTAGCAAATAACTTGTGTTGATTCTCTCTTTATATATTTCTTTAACTCACTTACATATTGGATTTGTTATCCAAACTCTCTAATTCTGTTCCAACTTCTATTCTAACAGAAGATTGAACAAAGCTATTTACAACGGTTGCAATCAGAGGGCTTTTTCATAATCCTACATTTTGTCAACCAAACAATAAAGGTGATTGTGCAAGGATCGAACCTAAAGGAGATTGTGCAAAATAAAGCAAAGAATAAAACTAGCACGCAAGAGAAAGGCTATTGAATTACTATGACAATCCAAAACAAGTGATTTGTCTAAAAATTAGTAAAAATAATTAAGCATAAAACTTTCAAGTAGCATAAAACTTTCATGCTAGCAATAAAATTACACATAAGGACTCAATCGACAATTCCTTTACTCAACAAATTTTACCTCTCGATCTTAATTTAATCAAATAAAGAACATTAATTGAGTTATCCACTCAGCCTCATTCAATTAAGTCGAACTAAATCATATTTTACTCAATACATTCTCCTCTCAGATTGAGTAAAAAAATTTAATTTTTATAAATTATTAAATAAGTAAAAAAATATTTTGATTCAAAAAAATAGGGTAAATTTTAAAAATAATCACTTTTATTTGTCTCAGATTATATTTTAGCCACTTATGTTTGAAATGTTACATTTTATAATTTACCTAAAAAATTATGAAGCAAACAAAAGTGATTATTTTTATAATTTACCCAAAAAATTATGAGCTAAACTACAACTTGTTAATTCGTGCTTGATTTGATTCAATAAAAAATATGTGTAATTCGTGCTTTACGTATCATTGATATAAGATAAATGTGTACTATATAAAGGTTTGACAAAGTTGATGTAATATCGAGTTGGTCCAACTACTAGCTTGTGGTCCATTCTTTTATTTTAATTGATTGAAATCTTTTAATTTAAAACCAATACAGAACTGAAATGCAACGTGCCATTTGTATTTAAAAATGGAATCCTTTAATTGTCACATTCTTCATCTGTCAAGTGTCAACAAATAAGAAAGTAACTACATTGGTTATTTGTTAATTAAAATATATATATATATATATATATATATATATATATATAAATATAATTGAAGCACATGATATATTGCTATGACTTTTGCACTTTGCTTTGATAATTAAATAAGAAACCTGTCTGATCATCTATTTGCCATGTTGAGAGGAAACATGTACAATTAAATGGCTTCATGATAGTTAGCAATTTTGTTATTATTATTATTGTCGTAACCATTTTTTGGGAAACGGTTAGTCGACTTGGATTTTGAAAATGAAAACGAAAAGGGGAGTCGCCACCAATCCTTTTTTGATGAGGTGTGATCGGATCACATTTCATTAATCATTTTAATAAAATCTAAGATTTACTAAAACGATAATTTTTTTTGGTCTATGAAAAACAGAAAATGAGTTCGGGAGTCGGTTACGCACGAGGAAGGGTTAGCACCCTCGATGCGCCCAAAAATTGGTACCTAGTTGATTAATTAGTGTCTTAATGTCGAAAAATACTTTGACATACGATCTCTTTCTTTGTAAAAAGTTCAAATGTTAAAGACTTCCCCGTCTCGCAATAATGAAATACCACATCCAGTAAGTTAGGACACAATATCTCGCACTTTGAGACTGGGCTAGCCCTTTATTTAAAATCAATGTATTTTTAATTTCTTTTTAAAAGGATGTTCGGTTAGTTAGAGTGAACGAAGGAAATCGAGACCAGTAAGTTAGGTACGCGTTTTCCCGAGTTCTCGAACACCGAATATTGCCTTTGTTTTAAAACAAATTCATATTCCGAGATGACAAAATGTGATACCCAGTAAGTTAGGGCACAACACTTCGTGCCTCCGCGAATAAGTATTTTTCAAGATTTATATAGCGATTTAAAAGAGTATTCCGTTATTTAGTTTATACGAGAAAAATCGAAACCCAGTGAGTTAGGGCACGATTGTCTCGAATTACCAAACACGGAATATTTCTTTTATGAAAAATTGTTATTTTTGTCGAGAAAAGGTTGATGCAACATAATTTTGTAATAATAAGATAAAGGATGGATGAATGCAAATTTCGGTATTGACAGGTACGACAAAATGAATATAAACATGAGTATGAACAATAGCGATAAAAGCAAAAATGAAATGAAACAAACAAAAGAAATAAGAGAGGAATGATGAATAAGTTAAAAGCATTTGAAAATAAAGAAAATGGTAGTAAATAAATATTGTGCGACTAAAAAATGATAATGATAATAGAGATTAATGATAATAATATGGGTAATAATTTAAAATGTCGTATGAAAATGTATGTATGTATGCGTATATATAAATAGGTAATATATAATGTGAATGAAGAATGAACAAAAAATGAAAATAAAATAAGTATATTTAAAAAAACAATAGGTGAAAATGTAGGAATAATAATGATATAAATAATATTAAAATAATATAATAAACAAGTGAAAACATTAAGTATAATAATATAAAAATAATAATAATGCTATATAAAGAATATATATATATATATATATATATGTGTGTAAAAATAGATATAACATTAATATGATATTTAAAAATGTATATATTTTATATGATGTTAAAAGATACATACATAATATATATTAGGAATAATAATAGTAAAAATAATGCTTAAGTAGATACATAATATAGGTGTTAAAGATATATACGTGACATATGAAAAACGTAATTTTAAGAGGATATATACACGATACACATGTATTATAAATGGTGTTAGAAATAAAACAATTAAAAATATCACATAAATATATATACATAATATTTAAAGTATGTACATCATGTATATTTAGATATTGAAACATATATACGTAATACGTAAAAGAATATATAATATTTAAAAAGAAGAAATACACGTAATATATATATATATATAACATTACTATATATATGTATTAATAATAATATTAAAACTATTAGTAATGCTTTAAAATGTATATATATAAGTATTTAAATAAAATGGGATATTAATAAATAAAAGTACAACAATAATAAAACGTAATGTTATGAATAGTATTAAAATTAACCTAGGATAATGAGAAAAAAGTGAAAAAGGATGGAATTGAATCGAAAACGGAATTTTGAGGCGAATTTAAAAATCAATGAAGGGGGAGAGGACTGCTTCAAACGCGCGAGCAAACAGGGAGGCTTAAAAGAGCAAATATCCCAACCTCTTAGAACGACGCCGTTTAGATTTTTCTCCTTGAGACGGTCAAGGGATTAAATTAAAGCAGAATTGAAATTTTAGAGCTAAATTTAAAGTCTGAAAAGACTGAATAAAACACAAAAATGCGGAAGGACCGCATGTGAAATTGTCCCAAATATCAAAAACACGCGGATCCTTGATGGCGATCGGGTTTGGTCGGAGTAAAACAAAGCGGCGTCGTTTTGGGGCTTTGTAGGTGCCGACCAAAACGGCGCTGAATTTTATATCATCTATATAAGCCAAAAATCAGCCTTTGAAATCATTTTGCTATCTGTTTTCTAAAAAAAAAACTGAGCTTTTTTGTTTTCTCTGCGCAGTCCACGCCCGGTCAGGTCGGCGAGCTATCACCGCCGCCGTCCGCCATGCATCGCCGTCGCTCCCGCGATCCGTACCTGATGGCGGAAATCGCTTTAGGTATAAAATTTTTATTTTTTTTTTTTTTTTTTAGTTTATGAATATGACTATGTATATGTAAGTAGGAGTGAGCAAAACTCGATTCGACTCGAAAAAATCGAAAAAAATTCGAATTTCGAGTTAAACGAATCGAGTTATTCGAGTTAATCGAGTTATTCGAGTCAACTCGAATTTTTTTCGAATTCGAGTTCGAATCGAGTTGAGTTTTCAAATTCGAATAACTCGAATAATTCGAATAATTCGAATATCGACTATAATATTTTACATTTTACCCCAAACTCCCAAACCTTTTTTTACTTTTCCTCAAAACTTTTACTCCTTCCCACTTTCCCCCAAAGCTTTTACTCCCTTGCATCCCAACCCCAATCTACCCAAAATCCATTTCCCACCAAAATTTTACTCTCTCATTTACTTTTTTCAAAATTTTACTCCCAAAAACCTCAAAACTTTTTATTTTCCTTAAAATATTTACTCCCTCCCACTTTCCCCTAAAATTTTTACTTCCTTCCCATCCCACCTCCCATCTACCCCAAATCCACCCCCAATTTTTTTAATATTTTCCTCCAAAATTTTACTCCCCTATTTACTTCCCCTCAAACTTTTATTCCCAAAACTTTTATTTTCTCCCTAAACTTTTACTTCTCACCTTTCACTCAAATAAAAAATAAAAATTATCCAAAAAAAATCACTAAACATAAATAGTAATAATTTTATTTATATCTATTATTTATATTATTAAATTGTTTAGTCGTATTGAATATTTATATTAAAATTGAATTATTAATTATGCCATTAAATATTCATGTTAAAATTTTATATTGGTATCAATTTCACATTTTATCTTTAAAATAACTTTTATTAAAAAATCACATTTTTACATTTAATATATTTTTTAATTCTAAAATATATAGTGACAAGAATTTGAAGATAATTGAAACAACTAAGCAAACAAAGAAGCTAACCCACATACAAAAGATTAATAAATAAATTATGAGGTGATGAAAGTTAATAAAAATTTTGATTAAGGTGGAAAAATTTTATTACGATGGGTGACAGTGGTTACAATGACCCAAAATTATTTTATAAAATTTAACTCGAACAAATATATTCGATTCGATTCGATTCGAATTCCATCTCACTCGACTCGATTCGAGAAAATTTCAAATAAAGTTAGGATGATAAAATAAGATTCGAAAACTCGATTAACTCGAAAATTTTTGATTCGATTCGATTCAATTCGATCGAATGCTCACCCCTATATGTAAGGTTAGATTTAAAAATAGAAATAAAAGATGAAAGAAAGAAAACAGAATAAAGAAAATAACTAAGGTCACCTTCGTTTCTTGGTTTTTCGATTTGGTCTTCGATCTGTATTGCTGCGATTTTGAGTTCTTTCTCCCTTTTTTTTTTTAGTCTAATATTGCTTATTATTTCATCAAAATGCCGAATCTACAAATGTTTTTGTTTGGCTTCTTAAATAGCCCTTACATTTTGCTTTCTGTCTACTTTTTTAAATGCTTGCAGCAACTTGGGCGGTGGCACGGTGGGCGGAGTGGTCGACAAGGGCGGTGGAGGCAAGTGGTGGATGGGACAGGGGAGGGGAAAAGCAGAATTGATTAGGCTAGGGTTTTAGTTTCTCTTTTGTTTTGGGTTGGGCTGCTGTTAGACATTGGGCCCGTTTAGTGTTTGGGTAAGTTTTGTTGGGTTTTAGGCTTGGTGAGTTTAGGGGTTTTGGGCCTGTTTAGGTATTGGGCCCGGGCAAAATGGGTTTGTACAATTATTTTTTAACAATTTTATTATAAGTTTTGATCATATTTATTTTTTTACAGAATATTCAGAATTATTTATAATTTCTCTCCAGCCGATAAATAAAAAGATAATATTTTTCAGCGCACTCAAACTCAATTAATAGGTATAATATAAATTTCAATTATGTAATGCTTGGCAAAGTTTTTATATATATATATATAATGAGTCGGTCCCAACAATAGGTATAACATGTATTTTGTTTTGGTCCATTCTTTCTATTTTAATTAATGGAAATCTTTTAAATTAAAAATACAATGTATAAAAAAATGGAATATTGAAAATTTTGTACAGGAGATAAATGCAACCTGCATAATTTTAGATCATTATCGAATTTAAAAGAAGTTAGGAATAATCTTTTTGTTAATAACTTTATATATAAGAATGAATTTAGGGTTTTAAAACCTCATCCTCCTCCTTTTGAGATCTTTATTTTTAATAAATATCGATTTATGACGCATTTACAATGTGGGTGAAAACATTTATATGTAGTTTTGATTAAAATCATAAAGTTGAGATACTGAGGACAATAATGTCTTGAGTTCAAATCTAATAATTCTTATCATGTTGGTGTATCTTTCTAGATTTGTCAATATATAAAATGACATAAATATCCTCAAAATATAATTTTATTCCTCTATAAAAAAATAACAATTTTTGTAATTTCGCAATTGAATGGAAACTCGATTGATGAGTGAATACACCAACTCAATTAAAAGTGTAATAATATTATGTACCTAATTTTTTTATTTGTACATTATAATAATATTAATATTAAATTATGTGGCATCCACGTTGTGTAGAAAAAAATATTTTAAAATATATAAAATCGAACACTAAAAAGATTTAACACACTTAACATTTTTTTAGGTAATTTGTTCCCTACAGCAAGTTGTGGAACATGACTGTCTCTTGCTGTCTCATGGACTATTTGAATTAATGTTATAACGGGTGTATGTTTCAGACAAAGTTCTTTTAGGTTGGCATTGTTGACATTAAAAGGCCATGTTTTCAGGGGCAAACCAGCAGAGACATGAACGTTGCTTGAAGCCCATGTTTGATTAGCTCAAGGTTCTTTATGATAAAACATTGCCTGTATTGCCTGTCCCATTTCATGTTCGAACAACAATTAGAACAAGCTAGTTTGGAATAGTCAAAGTCTTTGTGTTGGCATATTTGACTTTTAATTAAATATTCTTAATGCAACAAATGAAGAAGCATTTCGTGCCAGAATATCATCTTTATCCATTTGACTGACTTGGAGGGCATAACAGAAGTTTGAATTGTTGAATATGCTTATGTTTATCCTTGTCATTTTTTTGAGAATTTGAAGCTTTTGGGGAGCTTGCTTATGAAGAAATTTTTGAGATAAATATTCAACTAATATATTTAACTTTTAAATGTCAGTTTAAAGTCCATACAAACTCTGCTAAATGGGCTCTTTTATTAGCCTATATATAGGCTATTGATCGACTTCCTCATTGAGTCGTTTGGGCGTGTATTTGGGCATCCCTTGTTTAGGGATGTTTATGGAGAGATATCGAATGTAATGTGAGGTGTTTGAGGAGAGTGATTTGTAATAATTTGTAATAATCTACGTCCGACTTTAGGGCTGCAATTATCTAACGGGAGGGAGTAGATCGGCCTTTAGCCAATAGTTGTACCGGATGAATTGTTGAATAAAATCATTCTCTGATCGAGGCTTCATAGATGTAAGATTAGTGAATCTAAATTGCGTTAGCAAATATCTTGTGTTGATTCTCTCTTTATATATTTCTTTAATTCACTTACATATTGGATTTGTATTCAAACTCTCTAATTGTGTTCCAACTTCTATTCTAATAGAAGATCGAAGAAAACTGTTTATAGCAGTTGCAATCTGAGGACTTTTTCACAATCCTACATTTTGTCAACCAAACAATAAAGGTGATTGTGCGAGGACCGAACTTAAAGAAGATTGTGCAAAATAAAGCAAAAAATAAAACTAGCATGCAAAAGAAAGGCTATTGAATTACTATGACAGTCCAAAACAAGTGATTTGTCTAAAAATTAGTAAAAGTAATTAAGCATAAAACTTTTAAGTAGCATAAAACTTTCATAGTAGCAATAAAATTACACATAAGGACTCAATCGACAATTCCCTCACTCAACAAATTTTACCTCTCGGTCTTAATTTAATCAAATAAAGAACATTAATTGAATTATCCTCTCAGCCTCATTCAATTAAGTCGAACTAAATCAAATTTTACTCAATACATTCTCCTCTCGATCTCACCTATCTTAATTTCCACTCAATGTCGTCAATTCTAAGTTTTTATAGTTTATTTAATTTAGTTTAAATTGTTCAATTGAGTATTTTAGGTACAAAATAATATTCTAACAATCCAATTAACCAATCACCCAAGTAATTTAGCAATACTATAACACAATTAAACAAGCAAATCAATTTCATACAATAAAACAAAGTATAAGGATGAAATTGCAAAGGTTGAGAAATGCTTAGGAATAGTGCGAAAAATTCTTGATTTTGGGTAGAAAAAACTTCAATCCAAGAGATTATTGAATGCCCAATCAATAAATTCTTCAATTGAAAAGAAAAAGACAAAGTAATGAACAAGATTTTGTAGAAATAATAGTAACCTAGAAAATGGTCCTTATACTAAGTTAACCTAAAAATCCTAGTAGCTATTCTAACAATTCTAACTTTTAAAACTGTACTAACATTTTAATTATCCACTAATATTTGATTATAAGTTGGTAATTATAGGCAAAATAATAATCTGTCAATTACATATTTGTCCCCCAATATTAAACTCAAATATGGCAAGTTTGACCAAAAAATTCTTCATGTTGCCCTCTTGATTTGGTTGTGATGAACTCAATATCATGACACTAGGAAGGTATCGTTGCGACACCACTACTCAAAGGGTCCTAGGTCGCGCCGCTACAAGTTCGACGTCACGACACTGTGAGTTAAGAGCTATATCTCTTTGATCGATTCTATAAGTTATGCTACGACATCACAAGCCTGATGTCACGACCTAGCAAGTCAAGTAGCTTCGTGCTGCGAGATTGAAGATTGGAGATCATGACATTGAGGCTTGATGAGATGATTTCCTTGGTTAAGTGGAACAATCGACGTCGTGACATCAGGAAGTGATGTCACGACCTTGTGAGTCAAACAACACCAGGTTGTGACATCAATCTCTCGAGGTTGCAACACTGCAATTCCTTCCTCATTCTCTCTCTGTTAAGTCCTTGAAAATGCCTTAGCCACTATTAAGTTCATATAAATATGTAAATGAGGTTTTTAATCATAAAACCATAAAAATTAACTAAAAATGCAATTAAAGTAAATTTTAACCTAAGTATGGAAAAACAATAAAAAAGACTCAAATAATTGCTCGAAAACAAGCTTTTTAAGTGTGAAAAGAGCTTAATTTATCATGTCCAAATACGACATATCATTGGGATAGGCTCTTATACATCAAATTCAACATCCAATTTTGCAATTTCAGAGGAGGAGTATGGAAGTGCAAGCCCAACTTGCCAAAAGAGGCTAAGAAAAAAGAAGAGAAATGAGAAATATATGTTTGTGTCGTGGCATAGGTGTACCCATCAACGAAGTTGTTCGAGCTGGTCGAATGGTTGTGACTGACGTAGACGTCAAGGCAAAGATGTTCCTACTAAATAGGGGTGTTCAAGCTTCGGTTCAAATCGAATTAACCAACTGAACCGATCTAATTTGGTTAATCGGTCGGAAGTCGGTTAATAGTTTTTTTAGAATTTCGATTATCAGTTAATTCGGTTCAAAATCGGATAATTAACTGAATTAACCAAACTTACTAATTATATAGTGTTTCAAGACTAAAAATTTAGGTTAACTTTCAAGACAAATGAACATTATCAATGTATTTTTTTGATATGTTTTATACTTGTTTTAACCAAAAGACAAAAACATATAAATTTTTTTTTTTAAATTTGGTTTGGTTAATGGTTAATGGACTATATAGTTCGGTTAATTCAGTTAATGTTAGTTCAATTTGGTTAATAATCGAACCAACTGTTTGAACACCCTTACTGCTGAAGACGCCTTGGCTATTGTACCTATCAAACCTAGTAAAAGTCAAGAATTTATAAATGTAAAGGTCAATCCTAAATTTGCCTAAATAATGGAGGAAGATCTGATGTACCAACCGTACAATCAATGAATTTTTTTTTTGTTCTTATACTTCAAATAGATATTTAACTACAATACAAATATTATAGTTATAGGGTTTAGAGTTTAAGGTTTGCAAGATTGACCTTCATGCCATGGAAATTAAATTATGTATTGTGATTTCATAAATGAAAACAACCTTTTTTGTTTGAAAAAAAAATGCAATAATTGGTTTAATACAAATTAATATTATTTGGTTTTAGTTTCATTTAATTTGTACAAATTATTTTCATTCATTGGTTTCAATTTTAGGGTTTATGTTAAAAAAATATTAGAAAAATTGTTAGGCACAAGCCGTCATTCATGTCTCTTGTATTTAAGGCAAATTTTTAGAAGATTTTTTTTTTTAGAATAGCAAGATCTACATCAATTTACACATCAACCAATGTAATTACTTAATAAACATAAAATTATTCATTTAGAGAAAAATACCACAACTCATTTCACTAATTCTATAGAAAAGATCCACCTTAATGATTGAGTTGAGCTGCTAATATAATCATTTATGTATACTCTGTGAGTCGTTCATGCCACCACAATTAAAAAGGCTAGAGCATAAGTGCGCAGAAATGTAACACCCCAAAATATAAGTGGTTAAATGGAATAAATATTTAAGAAATGAGCGTTAGTCTAGATGGTTAAGAGCTTAAAATATTGCTTAAAGAATCAAGGTTCAAACATTGCCTCTCTTATTCTTTTCTATTTTTTCAGCAACTAAAGAACAAAAATCAAGCTAGTATATATTATATGTGGTTGATGGTACCAAAAATTATGCCAACTCCATTCCTATTTTATTTTTAAAAAAAAGGGTAAATTACCCTACATCCCCTTAAAAGTTTGAAATCCTAGTTATTTAGTCCATTTTCCTAATTACCTTAGGATTTTGATTTACTTTTTTCATTCCAATTGGAATTTCTCCCTCTATTCTCTATATATCTTCATCTTTTCTTTTCTTCCCCTTTTATTTTACATTATTTTGCTGTTGAAAATTATTTCTTTGTTTACCTTGAAACAAAATCAATCTTCGTTAAACCCATTTCTTCATCGGTTGTTGAATTTATCATCAATAACCTTCAGAATCTCATCAAAGATCGGTAAGCATTCTCGTTTCCAATTAGTAGAATCCATGAATTCTTGAATAACATCGTTCTTGTTAATCTTTTAACTCGAATACGAATCTTTTACGAGTTTTCCCAAAAATCTTGAATAATATTTATGAATCTTGAAAATCGATATTAATTCTTGCGTGTTTCTCCGTTGAAGAACCTGGTTTCGGTACCCTGGATCAGGCTTAGGCGCAAGGAACAACGTTCAAGACCCCGGAAGTTAGGTGTGTATTCTTTTATGAGCAAATAGGCAAAATCGTGCCTAGGATAGGGGCACACGGGCGTGTAGACCACACAACCTACCACACGACTACGTCCCCCTACAAATCCTAGGATGGTTTGCTTCTCACATGGGCATTACCTTTCCACACGGGCGTGTGGATCACACGACCTACCACATGGCCATGTGCCCTAAAAACCCTAGTGTAGTTCGTAAACCACACGGCTGTGTAAACCTTTCACACGGCCTGAGGCATCTTACACAACCATTTGCCCTTATTTTTTAAATTTTACAATTTTACCAAGCATTTTATGATATGTTCAATTCAGTCCCTAAGTAGGTTCCTGAACTACTTTTAGTGTTTTATTTTATTCAATTAAGTCTTGATAATATGAATAATGCTTGAATCTATGATATAATTGATTGAATTGTTATTGTGAATGCATGACACGTGATTGTTACATATCTACTGTCACTATATTTTTGATGTACTGATATTGTTATGCAAAACCACAATGATACTGATTGCATGAGATACATGCCATTGTTTTTGTTAAATTGAACATATGATACACAAGTTTGTTGCTACTATAATGATATGTTATAATCATAATAATTGCTATTGTATATACTTGATATAGACATATTAATGCTATTGTACTTAACAGTTATAGCATGTCATGTTGCATTGCATGGGGTGGGACGATGTGAACGGAGGAAGTTGAGCATTTTATCTGTACCGTTGAGTGGTTTATCCACATTGTTTGAGCAGCCTTTATCTGTACCGTTTGAGTGGCTTAACTGCGTATTAGCAGCTTCAAATGTAACACTCCATAACCCTAAACTGTCGCCGGGACAGGGTTACAGAGCATTACCGGACATATCAAACAATTTACGATTATTAAACAAATAATTAGCATACACATCATAATTTATTTATTAAGTCCTTTTTATGGACCCTTGAGGCCCATAATACATGTTAGAAGTGAATCAGGACTTGTTTGAGTGCTCCGGAAATTTTTTGTAAATTTTTCGTAATTTATTTATTTATTTTTGTGAACTCAATATAACCTCTTTATAAATATCTAACCTTCCCTGTAATTTCAAATCGCAACCAATCTACAATCAATATGACAACCAATACATTTTCACATTCAAACATACCTAATTATACCTAAAACATTGACTTTATATTTTACTCAATAAGCATTCTTAACATCATTTAAAATTGGCTAATAGACTTCATTCATTCTCCATTTCAAATTTCATACCATATACACCATTTCATATTTAACATCTCACTCAACCAATTTCAAAACAACATTTGACATCCTTTACAACTACTATTCGCATTGACCTATAAATTTAACCTAGGTACATGCCACATTTACCAAAAAGAGAGATACTTCACCAAAGTTTAGCTGAGGTCGGGATTGTTCTAGATGCTGAACTGGAACACTTGATTTCTACTGATCTGCGCACGGAAACAACTGCACGCTGAGTATAGATATACTCAGTGGTATTACCATAATTCAAATTTGTAACATTATACAATAAATTATATACATTCAATTTATGCCTATAATTATTCAATAATTATTTCATACTTTAAATCAACTTGTTCAATAATAACAATAAGCATTATTTCAAATCTTGTATTTAATTGAATTCATACATTATTTCACTATCTCAATTTCATTAGATTTTTCACATCTCATTCCAATAGCTCATTTTATTTCATATACAATTCATTCGATTTATTCAATACCAATTCTATTCCAATTTGTTCTTTTACCCTTATTAACATAACTCGAACTTTGGCGGATACACGGATCCAACCAACACACTAGTACGGCACATTGTGCCTAATAAATATTGCCAAAGCAAATGGTACTCAGTACCTAATCAATATATCAGAAGTAATAATACGACACACATGGTGCCTAAGACGACACATATAGTGCCTAATCAACTCGAGGTCAAATATCCCTGAACACTTCCAATCCTATGGCATGCCAACTATACCCGATTTAGCCCGACTAGTTAATAGGGTATTCAATATACTTTCTCAATTTAACTTCTATAAAATCCATATCAATCACCAATTTCCATATTCCAATTCAATACCACAATAGTTCAATAATTCAATTCAAACCATTTCAATTTCCATTCAATAATCATATTTTATTTTCATTTTCTCAATTCAATATACATCTCAATTACTCACATATAATCACAATTCAATCCAATTCATTCAATTTAATACTAATACTTACCTCAATTTGCTTATCATGCATATTAATTTAAAATTCAACAATTAATAATTAAATTTGAATTATGGTAATACGAACCGAAAGTCCTCGATCTATTCCTCGTCCACCTTTTCCCCTCCTTTCTTGGTCGACGACTTTGGTACGATATTAGCTAAACAATTAAAAATCATCAATCACACAATTCCATCTAATATTTCATTTTATACATAAATTTTATCTAAGTTCCAATTTAATCCCTAAATCAATACTAATTTTTATTTTACAAAAACTATTCCATATTCTCATTAAATTTCTTCTATAAACTCATTTTAACTCTTCAATTTCACCGTAAATTCCTAATTTTTAAATTCTTTCAATTTAGTCCCTACTATTCAAAATTTACACTTTGTTTTACAATTCAATCCTTTACTAACTTCTAACTTGAAATTCAATTAATTTAACCCCTAATTCATCAATTAATTCAACATAACTCATGTCTAAAAATCTATCAACTAACAAAATTTCAACATAAACCATGACATATATTGTTCTAGGTTTCTAAAAACTCAAAAATTATAAGAAAATGACTTAAATTAACTTACCAATTAAACTTCAAGCCTTCAAATCCCTAATTTCCCTTTTCTTTCTTTTCTCCTTTCTTTCTTTCCTATTTCGTTTTCTATTCTGTTACTTTGTTTCTTTTCTATCTTTTATTTCTTTTTATTTCATTTGTTTCATTTGTTTATTAATAATATTATAATAATATAATTTAATAATATACTAATATAATAAGTAAACATATATGTATTTTACAAATTTATGTATATTAGTATTCCACATGTCACAAATTTACCATACATTTGTTAAGATTTTGTTAAATTTTACATAATAATATAATATAATATATTTTATAATTAAATAATATATTAATATATTTAAAACATAAAAATCAAAGATTTTATCATACTTATATGCCGCCTCATTTATGGGACTTGGTATATTTACCTATTTAGTCTCTTTAACTTTTCTTAATTTATAATTAAACTTTCACCCCTATTTCAATTTAGTCCTTTTTTCCTAATTACTCCTAATTAAAACAAATTCACCTAACTAGAACCGAATTAAACGCACAACTAGCTTCATAAATATTTTTAATAAATATTTATGAATTCGTTTTACTAAGACGGAGGCCCGATACTATACCTTTCCGATGCCCGTGAATTTTGGGTCATTACATCAATCTACAAACATGTTGTGCATCCACAACCTTATTGCAACTTATCTGCAAAAACAGTTTTATAAAATAAAACTCGATGTTTCATCCACATTTTTTTTACTAGTCTTTTATCCATAAGGAGTGGCTCGTCTACAACTATGGGTGGTTTTGTAACACCCCATACCCAGCCTAGACGTTATGGCCGAATCTGGCGATGTCACATGAGAGTGTATTTAAAACCGCATTTACCCTAAACCATTCCAGTTATTATCTTTCACTTAGCTAAAAAAAAAAAAAACGTGTTTTGATTGATTTGCTTGAAAACATTTCTTTATACGCGGAAGCTAAAAACAAATAAAGTGATCGTGATACGTTGCAGTTTCAAAATTCATAAACAGTAGTTCAAAATCTCAAATTTAAACCAAACAGTCGGAGTCCAGAAATTTCATTAATACTCCCAATCATTGCAGTTAAAATAATAAAAGCATTAAAACCATAAAAACCAAAGTATATATAGCAGTGGTCACCGTCGAGCCCCTCCGTTGCACCAATCCATCTACTGCTGGGGATTACCTGACAGATAAAACAATAAAGGGGTGAGTTTTCGCAAACTCAGTGTGTACATCCCCACAGGTAGCATGCATACAAACAGATAATAGAGTACAGATAATTCAAGCCTGAGCCCTTCTCAGAATCAGTGTGGACCTTAGCCCACTCAGATACAAAATCCGGACAACCGAGCCTTAATCCGTACAGATATCGCATGCATAACAGATCAGATTATCAGAGAAACATGCCCACCAACCCTGCACAAAATTTCCGTCCAACCCAACACACCATGTGGGGATACAATCGACCCACCCAGCCCTACACACTAAGTATGGGGATAAAATCAACCCATCCAACCCTACACACCACATGATACCGTGAAACGACACATAACAGAAATATGCAGCTGAGCTGCTAGATAACAGGCTAAGAGCCTTTCTGATACTTCCTTCACTTCACCGATCATCCCATCCCAATGTAATGCATCATACAATCGTGGCATGCTATTATGCAGATAAACAGATCATACATATATTTTTAGAACAAAACAGATATACATGCTAGATATTACATGTTAAACATACATCAGTATCATATCATCGTATGGGGGTCTAAGTAACACTTACCGACCCTATAATAGGTCACAGTCGACTTGGGTAACCCGTGCAACCTTACAGAGCATTTCAAACAAATCGGGCTCACACGCCCGTGTGCCCTACCGGTGTGGCCCACACAGCCCAAATTGGCCTTGACCGTGTGGATCACACGGCCTGACCCAGAATTCCACACGCCCGTATGGTTCACTCATGTGGCCCACACGGCCCAATTGGTCTAGCCCGTGCCTCGCACATGGCCTAGCCAGCCGCACACGCCCGTGTCCGTCGTACCCGTGTGGCACGCGCACGGCCTACTTCGTCGACCACACGGTCGTGTCTCACCACACGACCTCCACACGGGCAGTCCACATGCCCGTGTGGCGTCAACAGTAGCATTTTTGACTCTCGTCGAAACGCGAATTTAGATCGATTGGAGTACACACCTGGTTTCGATTAAAGCCTCACGTAAACCCAAGCACTCTAGAACCTATATTCGACAATATCAAGACCCATTTCAGTCACTTAAACAATTTTTGATTGAACTAAACTAGGTATTCTGCCCCGAAATCGTTAAATTCCTTACCTCAAGCGAAAACCAGCGAATACTACGCGCTTGACTCGTTGTTCAAGAATAAAAACAGCTTATTGATCAGTACGTAAACACTCAAAGAAAATTCCCCCTTAATCTCTTAATCAAAACATTGTTTATGAATGATAATCAGGAACTTACCAATGAGGAGAACGTCAATGAATCGCAGAAGCCCGTTGATACGAAATCAAAACGAATGGGAGGAAGGCAAGGGAAATTTGACAAAAAGAAAAGAAAAGAAAAATGGAGAGGGGAAAAATAGAAGAGAATTTCGGCAGAGAGAATTCTTTTGGGGAAACTACTCAGAAAAAATCTGATAAACCCTACCACTTCAGTGTTTTAGTTCACTTCCAATTCTATCACGACCTTAGTGGCAAAAATAATGCTCAAGCCAGGATTCAAACTCAGGACCTCTGGCATAAACCCTTGCCACTTAACCACTAGACCAGCGGGCCCATTCTGTTAAGTTCCTACCAATAAATTCTTATAAGCCCTTTATCCAAAAGATAGACTTTACTTAAATAAAAACTAAAATTTTGCCCAAGTTGAGACTTAAACTTGGGACTTCCATAACACACCCCCAAAGCACTTAAACCCAAAAGCAGACGGATATTATGCAAATTCATGTAAAAACATAATCAGATATTTTCTTATGCTATAATTTCACAAAAGCTGAAATTACAAAAATTTGGGGCGTTACAGGTTTTATCCACAATGTGGTGTACAGGTACAGGGGTTCTGGGGAACTCTTATTGTGGTGTGTAACGGTAGGGTAGGAACATTTTCTAATAAATTGAAATTGCATTGCATTCATAAGCATTTGCATTGTTGTGAATACCGAGATATTATGATAATGAGTTACTCTAAAATACCGAAATTACAAATTGCTATTCAAATTGTGTTTATCCTTAGAACATTGAGATGTTATGTTGATGAGAATGATCGGATTTACCGATATTCTATATTGTTAGTTATTTGTGATTTGTTCTACGAATTGATATTCTGTATGTTTTGTCTAATGTTTGCATTGATTATCTTGTGATGGAACCCACACTGAGTTTCATAGCTCAATCTCCTTTTATTTCCATCCTTACAGATAACTCACCAGATTAGGACGCAGACGCGACATCTGGAGGGGCTTGACTTAGTTTCACTTTCTTAATATTTAAAGTTTCATTATTATTCGTTATTTCTTTTAAAAGATTATATTATTTATTTTTGAACCGTGGCATGGGACATAGGCTTTAAGTTTATGTCAGTTTATTTAATAATATTTATCCAAATTTTTAAAAAATACAATTAAATGTACTTATTAAATGATTTTGTAAAATTAATTTTAATTATAAATCAAAGCAATGACTGAAATGATGATGACATAAACTCTCTTCAAATATTTTCTTACGTATTAGCGTATCATTTCAGTAACAGTGGTTGCCTTTATGTATTTATTTTAATTAATCCACAATTTGACCTTTAAATTTTAGTTAGTTAAATGTTACTTATCAACAAATAAGATAAAAATGGATGTCCCTAATCTGCTACCTTCTTCATCTGCCGACAAATAAGATAATTAATATAGTAATTAATATTAAACAATCACTTTTGCACTTTGCTTTATTAATTAATTAAGAACATGTATGATAAATTTGTGATGATCAATTTACCACGTTAAGGGGAAACATATTTAATTAATTGGTTTCACGATGTTATTAAGAATAACCACTCGAAAAAATTAATTTTTATAAATTATTAAATAAATAAAAAATATTTTGATTCAAAAAAATAGGGTAAATTTTAAAAATAATCACTTTTATTTGTCTCAGATTATATTTTAGTCACTTCTATTTGAAATGTTATATTTTAGTAACTTACGTTATCGTTTTGTTACGAAGTGGTCACCTTTATCATTAAACTTCGTTGCCTCCCTAACGGCAGTCCTACATGGCAGTCCAAATGGGTTTTAAATGCCAACTTGGATGTCTAGTTGCTGGGATGAAAACAGGTTTTTAATTAAATAAATTTAATTTGGACTGCCACGTAAGACATCTAAGTTAGTATTTAAAACCCATTTGGGCTGCCACTTAGGACCGTCGTTAGGGAGGTAACAGGGCTTAACGGTAGAGTGACCACTTCCTAACCAGGGGCGAAGCCAGAACAAATTTTTAGGGGGGGCGGATAAAATTTCAATTTTTTATAGTTTATATCTTTATAATTTGTAAAGGATCAAATCAAATTTTTATAATTTTAGGGGAGGCTAAAGTGCAATTTTACTTTTACTAATTTAAATTTTTTAAAAAATTTTAAGGGCCAAAAGAGCAAATTTACATTTTAGGGAAGTAGGGTCCATGCAATTTCCAGCCATACTGCTTCCTAGCAAAACGATAACGTAAATGACTAAAACGTAACATTTCAAACATAAATGATAAAATACAATCTAAAGCAAACAAAAGTAACTATTTTTATAATTTACCCAAAAAATTATGAGCTAAATTACAACTCGTTAATTCGTGCTTGATTTGATTCAATAAAAAATATGTGTAATTCGTGCTTTACGTATCATTGATATAAGATAAATGTGTACTATATAAAGGTTTGACAAAGTTGATGTAATATTTAGTTGGTCCAACTACTAGCTTGTGGTCCATTCTTTTATTTTAATTGATTGAAATCTTTTAATTTAAAACCAATACAGAACTGAAATGCAACGTGCCATTTGTATTTAAAAATGGAATCCTTTAATTGTCACATTCTTCATCTGTCAAGTGTCAACAAATAAGAAAGTAACTATATTGGTTATTTGTTAATTAAAATAGTATATATATATATATATATATATATATATATATATATATAAATATAATTGAAGCACATGATATATTGCTATGACTTTTGCACTTTGCTTTGATAATTAAATAAGAAACCTGTCTGATCATCTATTTGCCATGTTGAGAGGAAACATGTACAATTAAATGGCTTCATGATAGTTAGCAATTTTGTTATTATTATTATTTTTTAACAATTTTATTATAAGTTTTGATCATATTTATTTTTTTACAGAATATTCAGAATTATTTATAATTTCTCTCCAGCCGATAAATAAAAAGATAATATTTTTCAGCGCACTCAAACTCAATTAATAGGTATAATATAAATTTCAATTATGTAATGCTTGGCAAAGTTTTTATATATATATATATAATGAGTCGGTCCCAACAATAGGTATAACATGTATTTTGTTTTGGTCCATTCTTTCTATTTTAATTAATGGAAATCTTTTAAATTAAAAATACAATGTATAAAAAAATGGAATATTGAAAATTTTGTACAGGAGATAAATGCAACCTGCATAATTTTAGATCATTATCGAATTTAAAAGAAGTTAGGAATAATCTTTTTGTTAATAACTTTATATATAAGAATGAATTTAGGGTTTTAAAACCTCATCCTCCTCCTTTTGAGATCTTTATTTTTTAATAAATATCAGATTATGACGCATTTACAATGTGGGTGAAAACATTTATATGTAGTTTTGATTAAAATCATAAAGTTGAGATACTGAGGACAATAATGTCTTGAGTTCAAATCTAATAATTCTTATCATGTTGGTGTATCTTTCTAGATTTGTCAATATATAAAATGACATAAATATCCTCAAAATATAATATTTATTCCTCTTTAAAAAAATAACAATTTTTGTAATTTCGCAATTGAATGGAAGCTCGATTGATGAGTGAATACACCAACTCAATTAAAAGTGTAATAATATTATGTACCTAATTTTTTTATTTGTACATTATAATAATATTAATATTAAATTATGTGGCATCCACGTTGTGTAGAAAAAAATATTTTTTAAAATATATAATATCGAACACTAAAAAGTATTAAATTTTTTAATTTGTAATTTCAAATTTTAAAGGGCTTCTCATAGCTTCTGATTCTATCATTGGAAAAGTCATGTAATCTGTGTTTGGATAGATTTGATCATGGATCGAGTCATTTGTTCAAATTTAAAAGTCCGTCTAAAATTTTAGAGGGTTTCAAAAAAAAAATTAAGCTTAGACCTAGCTCATTGTCTATGTTTATAGTATATTATATTATCTATATTATTATTTAAGTTTCTCTTTGAGTTGGTGTTATGAGTCAACTGGACATCAACTTAGTAAAGAAAATTATAAAAATATAATTCCGCATATTATGTTATCTATATATATTATATAATTTATAACATATAAAAACTAAAAATATAATAATATATATTACTATAATGTAAATATTAAAAAATTATTAAGATGTTTATATATAAAAATTTAATAAATAAAAAAGATAATTTATTAAATACTAATTAAAAATAATATAAATATTTTCTTAAAAAATAAAAATTAAGACGGGCCTAAAATGAGTTTAGGTTAGTTACTTATAAATATAGACGAGTTTGGGAAAAATTTGAATCTCATATTTTAGTTCGAATTAAGCTTAAGTAAGTATAAAGTATATTAATATCATATTTAAATTCGACCTGACCCGGTTCATAGATATGTCTAATGTTTATGAATAGAAACTTTTTGATTGCTCCAAATATTAGGGTAGTTAAATTGCAAAATGGAAGTGTGTGAAGACCAAGCCAAAGCGAAATTCTTTGAAACAACTTAAGCATATCAAAATTATATATTTTTGTCCATGGGTTAGCCTAATTTCATGCGTAAATGGGCTGAGGTATCTTCGGGTCAGGCCTCCAGATAAAGATCTAACAAGCAACAAATTAATACTTGGGGACTTGATAATTAGGGTGGAGAAATAAGAAATTATTTTAAATGTTTATGGAATAAAAGTTAGAATATTTTGGTTATATTAATTGAATTTTATTTAATTTTTTATAATTTAAAAATAAATATTTTATATTTAAAATAGTGAGAATTGTTTATTTTTTAGGAAAGAAAGAATTCATTTACACTCGTGTAAAACTAAAAGCCTTTAATATATTTTTGTAGGATTAATATTTAAATAATGTAACTATCATATCTCAAATAATATTTATAGAAAAAAATTAAAATTTTATCAAATAATATTTAAAAGTCATATAACAAAGCTTATTTTAATAAAATAAGTCAAAAAACCCAAAAATCAAAATTAAGATTAAAAAAAAAAACTGAAAATTGAATTGATCTGAATAGAATTATCATAAATTATTTGTGAAATTAGAAAAAAAATCAATAGAAAAGTTACAACACAATCAATTAACTATTAGTATTTTTTTATATCTAATTATGAAAAGCTACAAAAATCATCACTCAATTATTTAATTTTGTCTTTTTTGAATGTACATATTATCAAAGTAGGGGTAAAAGTGTCACAAAACCCCTATACTATATATTGGATTGCATTTTAATCATTCTATTGAATAAAAGGACAAATTAACCCCTGTATGTTGACAAGGGAGTAAAATAGCCTATCAGTTAAAACTTAATGTTTATATTTAAGGTATAATAACAAAGTTATCCCTCAAACTTTACATATTCAGTCAATTTCACGGATAAAACAAATTATTAGCAAATTTTAAATAAAATAAATTCTGTTGTAATTAATATTTAAGTAAACCGCGGTCGACATTGATAACTTCAGAATTAAAATTCAAGCTCGAAAAAAAAGTCCACTGCTTTACCATTTCTCACTCCCAGTTCTACACAATTTCTGAAATTAATGCAATTTGATTCTCTCACTATCAAGAGCTGAATTTTTATTTTAATTTTATATAATAATGCAGCCGCCTCCAAAGAGATAAAGATTCCAACTCTTTTTTTTATTGTTCATTTTCATGAAAACTTGAAAGCACTTTGCCAATCCTAAGACTTAAGCACTTATATGGATACAGAGTTTGTCAACCTTGGGAAATCCATGATAGTTCCCAGTGTTCAAGAGTTGGCCAAGTACCCCCTCACCAAAATCCCACCTAGGTACCTGCGCCCGCATGAAGAACTTCACTCCATCTCCCCCAATCATCACCTTCCATCTGTCCCCATCATCGATCTTCACAAACTAGCTGCTGGGGATTTCGTTGACTCTGAACTCCAAACCCTACACTCTGCCTGCAAGCACTGGGGTTTCTTCCAGGTATATGCCTTATTACCTTGTTGGTATTTTGGTTGAAATTGTTAAAACAAGTTCTTTTGCAAATAATAGGTAGTGAATCATGGTGTTAGTATATCATTGTTGGATGAATTCAAGTTGGAGATTGTGAATTTCTTCAAACTACCACATGAAGATAAGAAGCTTTTATGGCAAAAACCAGATAACCATGAAGGGTTTGGTCAAGCTTTTGTAGTTTCACAAGATCAGAAGCTAGATTGGTCTGATATGTTCTATATAACCACACTGCCATACAATCTTAGGAACATTGACGTATTTGAAAAACTCCCCTTTAAGTTGAGGTATCTCTCCCATGGTTATTTTCAACTTAGGAATTTGAAACTTCGATTTACAGTGTTTTTCTTTTTAATGATTTTGATGCAGAGAGACCCTGGAAGTGTATTGTGTTCAAGTGAAAAATCTAGCTATGAGGATATTAGGTTACATGGCTAAGGCCTTAAATATGGATGCTGATGAAATAAAAGAGCTGTTCAATGATGGGGTGCAAGCAATGAGAATGAATTACTATCCACCATGCCCTGAACCTGATATGGTCATTGGTTTCAGTCCCCATTCCGATGCCGATGCTTTGACGATTCTCTTTCAGCTCGACGAAACCGATGGCCTGCAAGTTCGAAAAGATGGGAAATGGGTTCCCATTAAGCCACTTCCCAATGCTTTTGTGGTTAACATTGGAGACATCATGGAGGTATATATACATATATATTGCAATTGCTCCAATTGAGTCATTTCCTAACAATGATGATTGTATTTTGTGTGTTTGGTCTGCAGATTTTGAGCAATGGGATATACCGTAGCATCGAGCATAGAGCAGTTGTAAACTCAACCAAACAGAGGCTATCAATCGCAACTTTTTATAACTCCAAGTTAGACTCGGAATTAGGCCCTGCACTTAGCCTTATCGGTCCAAATAACCCTGCAAATTTTCAACGAATCCCTTTGGAGAAGTACTTGAAGGAATTCTTTGCAAGGAAACTAGATGGCAAGGCTTACCTTGATTTCATGAGAATTAAAAGCAATGAAGAACATGAAAGTTGAAAAACATTAGCTGAAGAATGGATTGAAATGACTATACTTAGAATAAAAACACCTATAACCAGGGTGGTTAATTGATCAAATTTACGTTGAATGCTTAACATTATTATCAAAATCCGCGTTTTTCGAGTTCATGATATCTCTATAACCTTACTAAAGCAGTATTAAAGACGAAGAGAAAGGTATCATCTAACTGGCAATGAGCAATGGTTTCTAAAAAGGAGAAGGAATCCACTAAAACAAATAAACAACTCAGTTCACGCGTGTAAATCCCCACATACAACCCTTTTTTCTTTACCAAATTCTCAAGCATTCTTTTTCCTTCTTTTAACATCACCCTCCTTTTTATAACCCCAAGCAATGTCGATCCCTCCAACAGGACATTATTAACCCAAATACCACCACAAGCCACTCTTGTTACTGATACAAGCCATCATCTTGCTTCACTACTAAACAACAAACTAGGCCTGGTTTTTTTATAACAATGCATAGATAGGCACGTTTGCATGTATTCCTATTTGGTGAGGGCTGGTCCCTTTGTAAATAAAGTTGTGTCTAATAACGCAATCCCATATACTCAGCTTTCAAACAAAGATTTCTAGCTAGTGCACTGTCCTTTCCAGCCATATTTGCTCTGTAGTTGGTTCTTGGTCACGCATCCTACATATATATCTAATTATTTTATGGTCCCTCTTGTGATTACCTATATAAAGGAAGTAAAGGGCTCCAAGCAAATTCAAAAATTACAATCCTTTCTCTCTTTAGTATAGATGGTAACTCCATGGTTTTCAGTGTTGCTTTTGGTTTCTATTGTTTTCAGTTGTTTCTTGGCTGCATCAGCTGGTGATTTTTACCAAGAGTTTGATCTGACATGGGGTGACAAACGTGCTGAGATACTCAATGGTGGGAGGCTTCTTACACTTAGTCTCGATAAGGCCTCTGGTTCAGGTTTCAGGTCTAAAAGAGAGTACTTGTTTGGAAGAATCGACATGCAAATCAAGCTTGTCTCTGGCAACTCTGCCGGCACTGTTACCGCTTTCTATGTAAGCTCTTTCTCTAATTTTTTTGAATTAATTGCACCAGACGCCCCCAAATTGTGATATGGATTCTAAATTGATCTCTAATATTAAAATATTTTAATTGAGTCCTCAAAAATACCAATATTGTATCAATCAAGTCATTCTATCAGCCTAGATATTAGCTTAAACGTTACATGCCAACTCTAATCTATACAAACATATTTAAAACACATCAACTATCTATTTTTTTTGCAAGTGTAGGAAACCATGTTTTGTAATGTCTAATTTTGGTTGCAGCTGTCTTCAGAAGGGCCAAACCACGATGAGATAGACTTTGAATTCTTAGGTAACTTAAGTGGAGACCCATACATTGTGCACACTAATGTCTACTCCCAAGGTAAAGGTGACAGGGAACAACAATTCTACCTATGGTTCGACCCAACAAAGAATTTCCACACCTATTCAATTATCTGGAGCCCGCAACGCATTACGTAAGATTAAAATGTTGGTCTAATTTGGTTTCAGTCCCTCCACTATGCTAAGTTTTGAGATTCAGTCATTCAATTTATTTTGATATAATTCGGTACTCAGGTTCAAATTAATAACACTATTAATTGCTTTTTAGTCATATAGTCAAAAGTCATGTAGTATCAGGAGCAGAACTTAAGAGGCTAAAAAATTTAGAAAATTGCCATTAGGTCTTTTATTTTCATTGAAAATTTTACTTAAACCCTTACTTTTTAAAAGATTCTAACTAAGCCCTACAAATGTTTTGAAAATTTTAATAAAATTTTCAAAAATTTTCTTTAATTTTTTCAAAAATTTAGTTAAACCATTATGTTTTTTAAAATTCTCATTAAATCCAAAAATTTTAAAAAAATTTAAGTAGATCCCAAAACTTAATGCCACCACCTCTGGCCACCACGTTGAACTCTAATAGATCATGTTCAACTAATAACAAAAATAGCCAAATGCTTATGACCATTTAAGAAAAAATTCACATCATTTTAAACGGTAGCAACCATCATTTAACAAGGATGGACTAAATTATACTAAATCAAAATAGAGAGATTAAATCTCAATATAGTGAAAAGACTAAAACCATAATATACCAAAAAATATGCCTCTTTCGAAGTCTTTAAAATCTCTGAAAAAGATGAACTAACTCCTTTTTTTTTTTTTCAACTCACCAGTTTCATGGTGGACAACATTCCGATCAGAGTATTCAACAATGAAGAATCCATTGGAGTTCCCTTCCCCAAAAACCAGCCGATGAAGGTATACTCAAGCCTGTGGGATGCAGATGAATGGGCGACAAGAGGCGGGCTCGTGAAAACCGATTGGTCGAAAGCTCCTTTCAAGGCGTATTATAAGAATTTTAATGCCTATTCATGGAACTCCGTCGGAACCGATGTTTGGCGAACTCAGGCACTGGATGCTACTGGAAGAAGATGGCTCCGATGGGCACAGAAATACCACATGGTTTACAATTATTGTGCTGATTTGAAGCGATTTCCTCATGGTCGTCCCAGCGAGTGTAGGCGCTCTAGGTTCCTTTAACCGCCCAAAAAGTATGTTGCTTCAATCTAGGATTTAATTTTGTCTATTACTATTGTAAATTTGTTCTGTTTATGGTTTAAATTTGGAATTCAATCATTTTATTTTTTATTTGGAAAAAAAATATTTGTGTATTTTTATAATATTATTAATTTATCCAAATTAGAGATGTTATTGAAAGCCCAAATTTAAGGGTAAAAATATATCAACTGAATGCCTTTAAGAAAGAATCCAAGCTATTGATAGACAGAGTGTTTACCGCTTCAGATGTGAGCTAGGTTTGAGTCGCCCTAATCGCTTTATTGTTGTAATTCACCAAAAAAATTCCAAGCCATCACTTTATCAGTAAAATGCAAAGGAGCAAACGCAATCTCTGATCAATAGTTTAATGGCAGTAAAAGAAAAAAACTGAAGAAATAAAAGCTGAACCATAGTTCTATCATCTAAATAATTCAAAAATAGATGGATAAATTTACAATAAATTTTAACCTATCTGCTACACGGACCAATTGCTTCATTCCCTATTTCCAAACTTGTATTTCAATCCCTGATTTCCACCAACTCGTTACAAAGACGGGTCTTTCGCAACTAATGTCGGAATACAGCAGAATCCCTCCAGCAAGCATCGCTTGCATTGTCTCTCGACCTATCATTTCAAAACCAGAAAACAATCATAACCAAACTTATGCAACTTCATCAAAGACCGAATGTATAGCCATATTTCCGGGTTACACGACAAGGCATTTACTAAAGTGCAATTTGCAGAACCTACAATGATAATCACTCTTTGCTGCATACTCTCGCCGATATGAAGCAAAAGCAAAAGAGTATGAGACAAGAGCATCCGGCTTGACCGTCTGGCTCACAAGTTAATAAGTTACTTAGCCCGGGTGGGGTACGAAACAAAAGCATGCCGAACTCAAGGAGATTCAAAATGGGAAAGCCGGTATGATTGAAACTTTTAATGGTGGAGGAAAAAGTTTTGGTAGAGAAAAAGGAGAATGAAAATTATGATGCAAGAACTTTAGATACAGTCATTATGAATAATATATTATTGTGGTGGTGCCCCCTTTTTCTTTTAAACATTCCCACTTCTGATCTATTTCAATTCTTTTTCCACCGATTCGATTCATTAAACCCCCCGCATACATCGTACAATCATCCCAACTTGTCGATGAAAATTTCAAACCACAAACTTTTATGCACACCAAGATCTACATAGATTCATGGTTTCCCCGACCTACGGAAGGTTACTATATGGTATTGTTTAGCTAATGCAAATGTATATCAAGGCACAGGCACGGTTTATCCCGAGAATCTAAACTACAACTTCAGGTAAGACTCGGAAGGCATCGAAAACACTATGAAATCAACATCATTCATATACATCGTTAACACGGGATATTTATAAGTCGAATCTGAAAAGCACATGTTATAATCTAGTCCATCAATCCGAAATTCCAAATAGTCCAACAAATTGCAACTAGAGACCTTAATATAAACAAGCACATTATGCAAATTTGCAATATCTGCCTAGCAGTGAGATTTAAACTCTTTAAAACTATTCCAATCAATTGCAGAAGAGACCTTGACACCACAGCTTCTAATAATTATTTACATTCAAATCCTTAAGCGTCCTACATTTTTACTCATACAATCTAAATCAAATACCATACTACATATAGAACAAGCAACCAAACATTCCAACAGCAACAGAAGCAAAAGCAATAACAAGCCCCCATTTTTTTTCTGGGTATAGTACAAAAGCAAGCAAAATTGCAGTATCAGACAACATTGTAATAAACTAAGTTAAAAAACCACACTTTATATAGCATAGTAAAAAAAGGCCTAAATTTTAATAAACCCCAAACATTCTTTTAAAAGAAAATAAAACAAAATCTATAAAAAAATCCCCCACAAAAAAAAAAATCAAACCCCAGACTTTAGCACAGCAAAATAGCACCTTAAAATGATGGGAAAAAAAAAGGAAGAAAGGGGGAACCTTGTGGGCAAAAACAATATCCCCGGAAAATGTAGTGGCATGAGCAAACTACCACGGCCAAAGTGACCTGCTTGAGACATTGTAGCACAGCAGATTTTAAACCCTAAGTTTTTTTTTTGAGAGAAAAAGACAAAGACAAGAGTTTTTTAAGTAAAAGAAAATGCAGCTTTTGTGTATGTATATATATTTATTGATATTGAAAATAAAGAGAGGGTTTAAGGAAAACAAGGTTCGTTTCTGGGTGTATAATGCAACTTGGAAAATACAAAACTACAGGGAGTAAAAGAAAGTGAAAGTTTATAGATTTGCACGAGTCCCAATGAAAAATTGTGAAAATAGAGAAGCTTTTCGAGGAGTTGAATGTAAATTTTTAATTGTGATTTTTTTTATATTTTTATTTTTTGCGTATCCGAGGTCATTTGTTGTTATTGTTTGCTGTTCTGGTTTTTTTTCTTTTTCCTTTTTGTCTTTGCAAAACTACATTTAAAACACACTTTGGGTCTTCCTTGTTGGTTTTCTGTACTTCAATTACTACAAACTGCAACTCAACTGGTTTTCGCATTAGATATTGTGTATTTTTTTTTTTGTTAAGGCGCGTTGGAAGCACTCTCCAATGGAGGTCGTTCATTAGAGTTTCAGACATAATATTAGACAAAATCCTATGCCACCCTCTTTTGCTTTCCTCTGCAGATTCCTAAAAACAGATTGGGTTTTGCTTGTTCTTAGCTGGTAACACGTTGACAGGGCTGATGGTTTTTATGTTTATGCTTGAAGGAGAAGTAAATTTAGGTTAAATTTCACTGTTGTTTAACCGTTACTTTGAGTCTTGAGATTGAAAACAATACTTATTATGTTTTTTAAACGTGTTTTTTTTCCTAACAGCTGCCAAAAATTTTATTGTAAGAAAGTTATTTGAGCTATTTTTGTTGTAAAAAAATTATTAATAAAATTAATTTTTATTGAATTTACTAATAACAAGAAATTATTTTATGCACTCCTCCTACCATATCATCTATTGTTCATTTCTAATTAAATAATGATATTTCAATAATTTTTATGTTATTGATATATAATTTTGATAATTTTTTTTTACTTTAAACCTCAAACTCTAAATTATAAATTCTAAATCCTAAACTTTAATCCCAAATTCTAAATTCAAACTTGAATTAGGGTTTGAGTTTGGTATTTAAAATTTGGGGTTTTGGTTTTGTTTTAGAATTTGAAATTTCGAATTTCAAGTCTGGGTTTAATGTTCTAGGTTTATATTCAGATTCGGGGTAAAAAAAATTACTAAAATGATGTATTAATAACATAGAAAAAATTATTAAAATATTATTAAATAATTGAAAAAAATTATGAAAATAAAAATAATTTCACGGCAAAAAAAGAGTTAAAGAAATGATATTATTAATCTATTTAATTCAAAACGGGTATCCTATTTTGCCAAATCAAGACAAGAAGTAATGCCAAATAATTATTAAGCTCTTTTGGAAAAAAAGTTAAATTCCCATGTACCAAAGCAACATTCATACGCTAATACTACAACCGGCAAATGAAAGCGAAGCGTAGTAACATACAACAACGTTGCTTTAGGGAGACAATTGGGATCCCCTGAATTTTTTTTCCCTTTTTTGTTTTACTAACAAGTGTCTTTTTCTATTTAGCGGTTTGAGATTAATCATATTTAAGTTGAAAAATACTTAAATATCTTTTTTAAATAGTGATTATTTCGAAATTTAAACACAATCTAGATGTTTAAAGAAAAAAGTAAAATTGAAGTTAGAAAATTTTATGAAAGATTGAAATTAAATTATATAGTTTTATGAGAATTAAAACATAATTTTGTTATTTTAATAATCTATATATTTATAATTTTAAAAAATTAAAATACAAATTTACTATATTTTAATTTAAAACTTTATAAATTAAAAGACTAAAATAAAATTTCCCCTCCAGTTCCTGCCAACCTATCTAGGCGGCCCATGGAAAGAAGTCCACTCTACTCCTAGTCACCCATTAGTAGGTCCCCTATTAATACTTGCTATTGCTAACTACTGTTTTTAATATACTGCTTTTTGGGGTACAATCTGTAGAAGAATTTTGATGCATGTTGCTTCTTTATACGAGGTATTTGTCAAAGCATGAAAGCTATCCCTTTCGAAAAACATTACATTAATTTTAAAAAATGATTTTATGATAATATATATATATATATATATACTCTTGGTTCCAAACTATAAGCAAGGAATAAAGATCATTTCTGCTTCCAATTGATTAATTAGTAGTGGATCAATGCTTGGTTGATTAAAGTGCTCTAAAGAAACAAACCATTATTATATTATATTGTATTTACCATATTAGGGGTCTAATATTGTTGAGGTAAGGTTAGGGGTTATTGAAGAAGGTTCACACTGAGCTTTCTATGTATGGAGAGATTCACTCTTCCTAATAAGTGGGAATGTATATATGTGTATATATATTTTTTGGGTAAGTGTCTTCCCATCAACTCTTATAAAATGAGTTATGTGGCCTAGTTGGCACATGTGTTTGGGATTTAGCTCCTGAATTATGTGTCACCCAATAAGACCTTTTAAGTCTGATGAGATTGTGTTTTAATTATATCTTTCAATAAACACATTTGTCCATCTAATGCTCAACATAATTTTGGAATTAATAACGCTTAGACGGTTGTTGACTCAATTGATTGGGTCTTGTTGGAGACGGTTGTTCAAGAATCCCTCATCTACTAACCTAGTAAAGTGTGTAATCTTTCAAAGAATTTAAAGGAGTGTAAGAGTTAAATTTGTCATACGTTCTATCTACTTGTTTAGCCTATGAAGCATGTTGACATGGTGCATGATTTTTCATGAATTGAGACAACCAAAGGACACGTTGCCCCCTATATAAACCTTTAAATTAGTAGCTTGCTTGGATATGGCAAATATTCTTGGAGGCGCACCCCCTTTGGACGATCAAATCTATTTTGAGTTGAATCATGATGTGAGCTTGGTGTGTTTGAACAAACCATCTCTTATGTTTTTACATATCTGCTAGCTTTTTTAAATAAATTGTAAAGTTTATTAAGCTTTTCATTTGTCAAAGCATATTTTAGATTATTTTACTTTACACTGGTTATATAGGCTTGAATAGCCCACTTATCAGTTAGGTCTTTGGTTTCCACCATTGTTGCAATGAAAAAGTGAATGTATACTTTAAAGGGTTAGCTTCTATTCTCCCGAATAGAAAGTAAATTTGCAAGGATTTTGAGGATTGTATAATTAGCTAGAAAATTTGCTATAAATTGACAAGTAACCTACTCGAGAGTGTGTATTGACCCAACTAATAGAGATTGATACCAAGTTCTTGCATGATCTATAAGAGTCATTAAAAATACTTTGCATTTGAGGGTGTCAGTGGCACCCATGATATTCATATAATTGTTGTAATGCAACAAGTGGTCATATAGGTCTATGTTGTTGTTATACTTTTTTTTGGAGGGGGTCTAAATGTGGGTAATAAGTGTCCAATCGCAATATTTGGAGCCAAAGCGTTATTTGAAGAAGCGCTTACTCTACATCATCTAACTTTGTGCATTTATAATGTTTGTAGTTACTATTTAATGGCTTCTATTTGGTTCTCAAAAGACATGGGTAATGTTTGTGGCAAAATTTGAAAGTTATCACGAGATGTACTTGACGATAGCCAAGACGCACTTGACGATAGCCAAGATGAGTCTACTAATTCATTATGTTGGGGTGTTTGCTTTTGAGAGAGATTTCATGTTGCTTACAATTCTTGTATGAGTTGGGTGTTTTGTAGGGTTATTTTTTGATTTTGCTATTATTTTTATAGTTTTTCTTGTATCATTTTAATTTGGTCATGAAGTTCAAATATTTTTTAGGAGTTAAAATTTGGATTTAGAACGTGATTTTATCATCAGGTGTTGGGTATGGTCGAATTTTTGGCATTGGTGATGGAAAAGTTCTTTGAGACGAGTCTAGCAAATTGTAAGATTGTTTGCTAGCTAGAGGATAATTAATAGTGATTGGAAGATTCTCTTGGTTCAAAGGTTGGTGGTTAAGGATAGTTTTATTAGGATTAGTGATAAATCGTAATTTATACATATTTTTACCCCATGCTTGGCATATTTATGAATGATTTTTCCTTGGTTTTAGTGAATTTGATGCTCCTAATCCTTTAATTTCATGTTTTTTTACTTAGGTAAGCATAGGAAGGCGAAAAGAGCAAGAAACGAGCCAAAAACGGACCAAATGGGCTTAAAACAGTGTTTCACACGACTTAAGCACTTCCACACGGGTGATCCACACGCCCGTGTGAGTCACACGGGAAGGCTACAAGCCCGTGTGACATTGCCGTGTTGACTAAAAATCAACTCAGTATTACACACGGCTTGAGCACCTTCACACGGGCGTGGCACACGGCCGTGCCCCTGTTGAGCCCAAGTTTAGTTCTACTCAGAAAAGGCTAATTTTGGGCTATTTTGGGCATTCAAAAGTCTATATAAACACCTTAGAAGAGGATTAAAGAGGGACACGAAGAGCAGAATGCAGAAAATACTCGAAGAAAGCCATTGGAATCAGCTCGGAAGCAGGATTACACACGGGAAGGCCACAAGCCCATGTGACATAGCCATGTCGACTAAAAATCAACTCAGTATTACACACGGCTTGAGCACCTTCACACGGGAGTGGCACACGGTCGTGTCCCTGTTGAGGCCAAGTCTAGTTCTACTCGAAAAAGGCTAATTTTGGGCCATTTTGGGCATCCAAAAGTCTATATAAACACCCTAGAAGAGGATTAAAGGGGGACACGAAGAGCAGAACGCAGAAAATACTCGAAGAAAGCCATTAGAATCAGATCGAAAGCAGGATTACATCAAGACTGAAGATCTCCACCCATTTTTAGTGAAGTTTTTGGGTTTCTTTATGTTTTGTTGTTTCCTCAATTTTGACATGTTTTCCCCCATTATTATGAACTAAACTCCCTAAATACCTAAGGGAGATGAAACCTAAGACGAATCTTATTAATATCTGAATTATATGATAAATACTTGCTCTTATTCTTAATTATATATTCTTGATTCTTATTTTAATATTTCAGGATATTAATCCAAGTTTGATGTGCTTATTCAGTGGAGCAAAAGTCCCTGTTTAAGAGTAGATCTAGCATAATTAAGCGGATTTGAATGCAATTCTAGACATAGGACGACGTAAATCTGCCGGATTAGAGTCAAATCTAATAGGAAAATCCATAGATCGAGTTAATGCGACGATAGGGATTTTAATTAGAAAGAGATTTCAATTAATCAACCTAGAGTCAGTTGTTTTTAGTCTCGACAGAGATATTAACATAAATCAAGGATTTCTACAGAATAAGTCAAGTGAATAAATCGTCTGACTTAAAAATAAATCGTCTGATTTTGATGGCTGTCGATTCCACCAATATAAACCTACACCTAATTTGCAAATTAAAGTAGTATAAGGAGTAGGGTCAATCCCACAGAGACTGGAATTACTGAAAATTGTTTGTTTCTTGACCAGATTAGTGTCCGGGCGCTTGTCGCATCTCCCATGACGTTTGAGGGGAAATAAAATATGAAACTCAAATAAACACAAGAAAACGTAAAAAGCAAAAAGTAAAGATGAAATAAAAATAAATAACGAAATAATTTAAAGGAAAATCAATTAAACTTAGCTCAGTTTCAAGCACGGGTTTTTTCGTCTTTGACCCGATCCTCGAAATTGGGTAAACTCCTCTTTTCCAATAAGCTAGTTATAGCTACCAAGGACGCCTCGGACACCAACTCTTCCTTGTGTAAATTAGTTATGGAACGCCCTATAACTAACCTCATCGATCGAACAACCTACGAAACGTTCGTGATTTAGAACTCCGGCAGCTTTGCGTTCTAGAAGAGCCTAGCTCGAGCCAATGCCCTCAAACGTTGGGACATTTAAATCCGGTTACTATTTCCCTTGACGGAACCAAACAGCAATCCCCACTTGGCACGTCAATATGTTCACGGAAAACCAATTAGACAATCGATCCTTTCGGAATTCCAACTATACGTTTAGCCATACTAACTCAAACGACGTCTTTTTTGACTTAGCGTTGTCTCAACTTTGTGAGTTGACGAAGTCATACTCTTGATCCGGAGAAATAATAAATATCAAAAATTGGGAGTTAAACAGCTCGGGTTCGTAACTCACGGTTTTTTGACGGGGTTAACACCAGCTTAAAGCTAAAAGGGGTTTAATGTGACATGGATTTAATCATGCTTGAAGGTTATGGAAATGATAGAAATTATATGAAAAAGGTAGTGGAAATGGATAGGAAAAATATTTGCAAAGAGAATTAGACAAATTTTGTAAAAAGAAGACAGAATAATCTAATGCTCAATTGAATTAAGAAAAAGAAAAACAAGGTGGATAATGGAATTCCAAAATGAAATAGGAATGTAAAGACAATTGAATAATGAATGCTTTCCTAATAACTAAAACCCCCTATTTATATAGATAGGGTTTACTAAAAATAGCTTTCCTAATAATTAAAATTGAATGGTGTCGATTTTGGCCTTGGTTAATGTGGTGGTTGGTGGTTTGGGTGGTTTAAGCGAAAAGAAAAAAAATTGGAGAAAACAAGAGCGGTGGTACACGGCGGTGGGCGTTCCATTCGGCGATGATGGTGCGACGTGGGCGCGTGGTTGTTGTTCGGCCGTGGTTCAGCGGTTGGCAAGGCGTCGGTTGGCGTGGGTAAGAGGAAAAAGAAAAAGGAGAAGAAAAATAGTGGTGAGTCGTGGGGTCGGTTTCGTCGGCGCTAGGTGGAGCGGCGAGGTGCGCGGCGGCGGCGAGCGTGAGGGCTCACATCGGGACACACGACGGAGATCGACGATTGGGGGAGGCAGCGTGGCGTGGCTTGGTGTTAGGCCTAGGTTTTGTTTTGAAGAAGAAAATGATGAAGAAGATGGGGGTGTTTTTATTTTATTTTTATTTTTTATTTGGGTGGTTGTGGGTAAGGTAATTGGGTAGGAATTGGTTATTGGGCCAATCTTGGGTATTGGGTTTATGTGGGTATTGGGTATGGTAGGTTGATTGTTTGGGTTGATGGATGTGTAGGGTAGTAATTTGGGTTAAGAATTTTATGGATGGGCATTTTAGTATGGGGGTGAATGGTATGTTGGGTATTTATTGGATTTTGTTTTTTTTTTTTTTACCATCAGTAAGTCATGCCCACGCCTCCATCAGTACTCGTCTTTTTGAAAATTAATAACTTCCATAGTGCTCCTGAAAGCATCAAATTGACTAAAATAAGAAATGATTTATTTATTTACATCCTAATTTATTTAAACTAAAAATTAAATAAATGAAAACAAATGAAAATAAATTTGGGTTGCCTCCCAAAAAGCGCTTTTTTTATGTCGTTAGCTCGACGACCTGTTATTCAAACTTTTGGCTCATCGAGAACAATCTCCTCAACTGTGTGTGTTTGAAAATTCTCGAAAAAGGGTTTTAGTTGTTGAGCATTTAATTTAAAGCACTTTCGTGTCTCTTCACTTCGAATTTCCACTGCACCATTCAGAAATAAATTAGTAATAATAAACGGTCCTATCCATTTGGATCGAAGCTTACCAGCGAAGATTTTTAAGGTAGAGTCGTATAGGAGAACTTTTTATCCTATTGAAAACTGCTTCCTAATGATGAACTTGTCATGAAACGCCTTCATCTTTTCTTTATAAACTCGAGCATTTTCATATGTATCGTTTCTGATTTCTTCGAGTTCCTAGATGTCTAATTTCTGAGATTTTCCTGCAGACTCCATCTCCATATTACACTGCTTAACTGCCCAAAAAGCCTTGTGCTCTAACTCTACCGGAAGATGGCACGGTTTTCTAAAAACGAGTCAGTAAGGTGACATGCCTATCGGTCCCTTGTAAGCTGTCTTATAAGCCCAAAGTGCGTCGTTCAATCTCAAACTCCAATCCTTCTTGTTAGGTTTAACCGTCTTTTCCAGAATAGACTTGACCTCTCGATTTGACACCTCGGCTTGCCCGTTTGTTTGTGGATGGTAAGTAGTGGCAATTCGTTGAGTCACTCCATATTTCTCTATTAATGCACTTACGAGTTTATTGCAAAAATGTGTTCCTCTGTCACTGATTAATGCTCGTGGAGTGCCATACCTGGAAAAAATAGAACTTTTAAGAAAGTCAACTACGGTCTTAATATCATTGCGAGTGGCCTTTGCCTCTATCCACTTAGAGACATAATTAACAGCTAAAAGTATATAAAAATTACCGAAAGAAGAAACGAAGGGACCCATAAAGTCGATGCCCCACACATCAAAAATTTCACAAATATGAATAGGAGTAAGAGGCATCTCATTTCGACGACTAAGGTTGCCAACTCTTTGGCATTTTTCACAAGTTTTGCAGAAATAAAAAGCATCACGAAATATGTTTGGCTAAAATAATCCACATTCGAGAATTTTATGTGCGGTGCGTTTAGGTCCAAAGTGCCCTCCGCATGCATAAGAATGACAAAAATTTAAGATAGACTGTACCTCTGTTTCTGCTACACAACATAGTATTACCTGATCCGAGCAATGCTTCCAGAGGTAAGGATCGTCCCAAATGTAATATCGTGCATCATTTCTTATCTTATCTTTTTTAGACCTTAGCAAATCTGAAGGAACAGTACCTGTGACGAGGTAATTTACTATGTCTGCATACTAAGGATGCACTGCACTTGCTGAAAACAGGTTTTCATCTGGAAAGTTATCCTTCAATGGTGTGTCGTCTGCTAGAATCGGTAATCAATTCAGGTGGTCAGCTACTAGGTTTTCGCATCCCTTTTTATCCTGAATTTCAAAATCAAACTCTTGTAGGAGTAGAATCCACCTGATCAGTCGAGGTTTTGCCACCTTTCCCTATTAAATATTTCAAAGCTACATGATCAGAAAAGATAATTACCTTAGTTCCCAATAGGTAAGATCTAAATTTATCTAAAGCAAACACAACAGCTAATAATTCTTTCTCGGTTGTTGTGTAATTGCTTTGGGCAGCATCCAAAATCTTCGAAGCATAGTAGATAACATGAGGTTCTTTCCCTATTCTTTGGCCAAGAACAGCTCCCACACTTTGGTCTCTCACATCACATATAATTTCGAACGGGAAGTTCCAATTTGGTGGCTGCACTATGGGAGCGGAGACCAATTTCTGCTTCAGCACATCAAATGCGTCTTTAAAGTCTGGTCAAATTCAAATTCTCTATCCTTTTGTAACAGACTACAAAGCGGTCGTGTGATTTTCGGGAAATCTTTCATGAATCGTCTGTAGAATCCTGCGTGGCCAAGAAGCGAATAAATTTCCCTCACTGATGAGGGGTAAGGTAATGAGTTAATAATATCCGTTTTTGCCTTATCGACCTCGATTCCCTTCGAGGAAACTATATGACCCAAAATTAATCCTTTGTTAACCATGAAATGGCATTTTTCATAATTTAAAACAAGATTAAATTCTAGGCATCTTCGTAATATCTTAGCAAGATTATTGAGACATTCGTTAAAAGAGTTACCATGTACCGTGAAGTCATCCATAAAGACTTCGATGATTTTCTCGACGTAATCAGAGAATATGCTCACCATGTATCTTTAGAAGGTGGCCGGAGCATTGCAGAGTCCAAACGGCATCCGTCTATACGCAAATATTTCGAAGGGACATGTGAAAGTCGTTTTGTTTTGATCCTCCGGAGCCACTGGAATCTGAAAAAATCCTGAGTACCTATCGAGACAACAATAATGGGTCTTACCTGCTAATCGCTCGAGCATTTGAGCGATGAAGAGAAGTAGAAAATGGTCTTTTCGGGTAGCCGCATTCAATTTTTTGTAATCGATGCAAACCCTCTATCCATTCTGGACTCGTGTAGGGACCAACTCTCCTGACGGGTTTTTCACCACTGTCACGCTAGTTTTCTTGGGCACGACATGAACCGGGCTAACCCAATCACTGTTGAAAATCAGGTATATCATCCCAGCATTTAACAGTTTTTGAATCTCTTTCTTTACTACCTCTATCATGGGTGGATTAAGGCGCCTTTGAGTATCTCTCTTTGGTTTCGTGTTGCCTTCAATTGAAATTTTGTGCATACAAGTGGATGGACTCAGCCCTTTTATGTCAGCTATCGTCCAACCAATGGCTTCCTTATAATATCTCAGAACTCGAACTAGACTTTCCTCCTCGTCTTTGGTTAACTTGTTTGACACTATCACCGGTAAGGTGTCTTTCTCTCCCAAAAAGATGTACTTAAGGTGATCCGGTAATGCTTTAAGCTCTAAGGTTGGTGGCTGTAAAACCGAAGGTAACATTTTAGTTTGGGAAGGTACTAGTTCAAATTGGTTACCTTGGTTTGTCAGAGAAGGTTGCGTTTTCAAATGATTGATAATTTCTTGCAACGGATCTTCAATGACTGTGAATTCCTCGAGATGATGTAAAGCATCCATGTTAATGTTTCTGTAAAGGACAGTTTCCAACTCATCAAAGTCATGATACTCGGAATAAGATTGAGTTAAACAATCTAAAATATCGATGCTAGAAATATTTAATAGTGAGTTAGGATGACCCATGGCCTCGTAGACATTGAATTTCACAATTTCGCCATCAAACTCCATGGTCAATGTCCCGCTTCGAACATCTATCTTTGCGCTTGCTGTACTTAGGAACGGCCTTCCAAGCAAAATGTCAGACGAATTAGTTGAATTATCATCTTCCATATTAATAACGTAGAAATCTGCAGGGAAAACTAATTCGTTAACTTTAACAAGGACGTCTTTAAGCAGCCCTTCGGGATAGACGACTGACCTGTCCGCCAATTGGATTATTACTCCTGTCTCTTTTAAAGGACCCGCGTTAATCAGTTTATAAATAGAATAAGGCATAACATTAATGAAAGCCCCTAAATCACACATGGCTTTCTTAATGCCTACATTACCTATCTCGCAAGAAATAGCAAACATACATTGGTCCTTGTATTTGGGCGGAACTTTCTTTTGTAGTACTGCGGAGACATTTTCTCCTACATTTACTATTTCATTACCTATTAACCTCCCCTTGCTAGTACACAACTCCTTGTGGAATTTTGCATAACGAGGGATTTGTTTGATAGCGTCGAGTAAAGGGATATTTATCTCTACTTTCCTGAATGTCTCGAGGATTTCTTTTTCCTCCTCCTCTTTCTTATCCCTTGCAAGCCTCCCTGGGAAAGGAGGTGGTATCACAACTGGTTTCTGAATTTCCAATTCTGGCCTAGCTGTTGGATCAGAAATCTGCTGTTCCCGTTTCTTGTCTTGCCCACGACTTTTAGCTGGAACTGTTTCCAGAACCTTTCCGCTTCGAAGAGTTATTGCACTGGCATTCTGCCGAGGGTTCGGTTCTGTCTGGGAAGGTAATTTACCTTGAGACTCCAAGCGATTAACTGCCATCGAGAGTTTACTAACTTGATTAGTTAACTCTTGTATTGATGCGTCTGTCCTCTGTTGATATTTTGCAGCATCGGCGGCAAGTCTTTCCACAACAGCTTCTAAAGATGTGCTCGGCTTGTGTTGTTGTTGTGGTGGTTGTAGAGGTCTCGGTTGGTATGATAGATTATATCGGGGATTAGCTCCGTAATTCAGGTTGGGATGATCCTTCCACCCGGGATTGTAGGTGTTGGAAAAAGGATCATAGCGTCTTTGTGGAGGTACGGGAAAACCTCCCACAGCATCAACATATGCCGTTGGACTGTCATTAAGGATTGGGCACAAATCCGTCGGATGTTCAGACGTAGTACAAATTCCACATAGTTGGGTCAGACTCTTCTTTTCTGTAAGCAAATATTGAACAACATTCGTAAGCTTATCCAATTTATCTTCTAAAGATGAAACGTTTACCCCATTAACCCGTCTTGTCGGTTCTGAATTCGGTCGATACTGTTGAGAATTTGCCGCCATGGTGGATATTAGTTCTCTTGCTCTTTGAGGGGTCATATTGACAAGCGCCCCTCCACTAGCAGCGTCAATTATCTTCATTTCCATAGGGAGCAAACCCTCGTAGAAATATTGAAGAAGTGATTGCTTGGTCAACCCATGTTGAGGACAACTTGCACACAGTTTTTTGTACCGCTCCCAATAGTCGTAGAGCGATTCACTCTCTATTTGGCGAATTCCCACTATGTCCCTCTTAAGCTCAGCTACTCGTGACGCTGGGAAGAACCTGTCAAGAAATACACGAGATAAGTCATCCCATGTTGTGATAGAACCGGGGGTAAGTAAAATAACCATTCTTTGCTGTATCAACTAAAGAAAAAGGAAAGGCCCGAAGTTTGATTTCATCTTCGGGTACTCCCTGGGGTTTCATACTTGAGCAGACCATGTGAAATTCTCTCAAGTGAGTGTGTGGATTTTCGTTCTTCAAGCCTCGAAAAGTGGGCAAAAGGTGAATCAAGCCCGACTTCAATTTGAAAGGAGTTTCTCCGGCTGGGTAGTTGATGCATAACGGTGTTTGCTCGTTGGGAGCAGCGGCTAGTTGACGAATAGTTCGATTTGCCATCCTTTCTGGTTTACCGAGGTTCCCTTTTGTTTCAAAGAGTGGTTCGGTCTCAGGTTCAACCTCTTTGACTTGCTTCCCACGTCGAATTGCCTCTGCACGAATTACTTCGCTCAACTTTTCAACGTCGGACTCTAGAATCCCTTGTCCTAGCTCAGTTCCTGCTTTACTTGCACGTTTAAGAACTTCTGTCTCTTTTTTTCGTGCTTGCGCTGATTTCTCGATCTCTGGGTCGTATTTGAGATCTCCTGATGAAGATCTGGTCATGAAGACGATTTAAACAATTGTAAGTGTTGCGGTCCCAACAGCGCGCCAAAAGCGATGGTATCGATTCCACCAATATAAACCTACAACTAATTTGCAAATTAAAGCAAGATAGGAGTAGGGTCGATCCCATGAGACCGGAATTACGAAAATTGTTTGTTTCTTGACCGATTAGTGTATCGGGCGCTTGTCGTGCCCGCAACGTTTAGGGGGGAAATAAAATATGAAACCTGAAATAAACACAGGAAAACGTAAAAAGCAAAAAGTAAAGATGAAATAAAAATAAATAACGAAATAATTTAAAGGAAAATCAATTAAACTTAGCTCAGTTTCAAGCACGGGTTTTTTCGTCTTTAACCCGATCCTCGAAATTGGGTGAACTCCTCTTTTCCAATAAGCTAGTTATAGCTACCAAGGACGCCTCGGACACCAACTCTTCCTTGTGTAAATTAGTTATGGAATATCCTATAACTAACCCTTACCGATCGAACAACCTACGAAACATTCGTGATTTAGAACTCCGGTAGCTTTGCGTTCTAGAAGAGCCTAGCTCGAACCAATGCCCTCAAATGTTGGGACATTTAAATTCGGTTACTATTTCCCTTGACGGAACCAAACAGCAATCCCCACTTGGCACGCTAATGTGTTCACGGAAAACCAATTAGACAATCGATCCTTTCGGAATTTCAACTGTACGTCTAGCCACACTAACTCAAACGACGTCTTTTTTGACTTAGCGTTGTCTCGACTTTGTGAGTTGATGAAGTCATACTCTTGATCCAGAAAAATAATAAATATCGAAAATTGGGAGTTAAACAGCTCGGGTTCGTAACTCACGGGTTTTTTGACGGGGTTAACACCAGTTTAAAGCTGAAAGGGGTTTAGTGTGACATGAATTTAATCATGCTTGAAGGTTATGGAAATGATAGAAATTATATGAAAAAGGTAGTGGAAATGGATAGGAAAAATATTTGCAAAGAGAATTAGACAAATTTTGTAAAAAGAAGACAGAATAATCTAATGCTCAATTGAATTAAGAAAAAGAAAAACAAGGTGGATAATGGAATTCCAAAATGAAATAGGAATGTAAAGACAATTGAATAATGAATGCTTTCCTAATAACTAAAACCCCCTATTTATATAGATAGGGTTTACTAAAAATAGCTTAAGAAAATTAATATAAAATCTAAAATAATAATAAAAATAAATAAAATTAAAATAAACTTACAATAGAGTTTCCTATTTTTGGCTTTTTACAAAGTCAAATTTGAAGTTTAATCCTTGGCCTTCCCATCTTTATGATTTGGCCCCAACTCAACCATTTTTCTTCCGATTTGGCCCCTTTCTGCTCGTTTTTGACCAATTACATCCCTGACAAGATTAAATCATAAAAATACCAATTAAGCAGGGATTAATTCAGAAATAAGCCAAATTAAACACCAAAAATATGCAAATTAACATGTTTATCAGATTTAGAAGTAATAAGTGAAGTCTAGGTGGATTCTTCCTTGGGTATTGTTTTCTCCATCGGTTTTCCTAAAGTCTTTTCAACTTTTGTCTCTGTCACGTTAATTAGTTAATTAGGTTAGTTAAATTTTAGGTTAAAACAATTCCTCTTTATTTTTAGGCTAAATAATAGAAAAAGAGCTAATACTAGTACTTTTAGTCCTCGTGGATACGATATTTTCGGTCTCATCAGAATTATACTACTGTTCGATAGGTGCGCTTGCATTAGTCAAATTTATAATTAGTTTTACGACCATCAATTAGCTATTGAATATTTAAAGGTTTTTAGGTGTGTAGGTCAATGCTCACTACATCAATTCTTGATGTAGGGTTGCAAGAAAGAGAGGAGGGTTTGGGAAGGAGGTTATTGAAGAAGGTTCACATGAAGCTCTTTATGTGCAGAGAGCCTAAAAAAGAATAAGAATGAAGTCCTCCCTTTTAGGTAAGTGGGAAAGTATATATGCATGCTTCCTAGACAAGTCATCAACTCTTAAGAGATGAGTCGAGTAGTCAAGTTGACACCTATGCTTGGGCTTCTAAGTCATGTGTCTCCCAATAAAACCTTTTATGTCTGCATGATGATGAGTTGACCTACTTTACTAGTAGTGGATAGTATATGGCAAGGTTCCTATCAATAGTGAGGAGACGAGCTTTGGTGAGGTAGATATTTGACACGACTTTATTGAAGTGAGATAGATAAGGTAAGGCATATAACAAACATATTTTTTTACATATATTGTGGAGTTATGCCTCATATTTTGGACTAAACAGTGTGTGACGTCGCAACGAGGAAGTGTTCTTTGTCCTGAAGAGTAGTTGACGTCACGACTGGAAAAAAGCCTTCATCTCGATGATGCAGTGCTCTTTCGTCCTGACGACCCAATGCCACGTCATGACGTGGCGACGTGCAACTCAAATTTTTCAGTTTTCTTCTCCTAATTAAACTCTGTTTTTAGTTTTCCACTTAAACTATGATTATCCTAGGGTTGTTGTACTCATATATGCTACAAATTTCAGTCTATAAATAGGCTTTAGTTACTTTACGAATTTCAACCTATAAATACATGGATTGTTAGAAAATTGACCATTTTGTCAATATAAACAATATATATTTATTAGAATATGTAAAAATATAAATGTATAACATGAACATAAAAAACTCAAGGTTCATTGGTTGAAGTGGTTCATCGATGTCTAAGATCGATCAAGGTTCAATCTACAAATTTACTTGCAGGGGCGAAGCCATAAAATTTTTTTTAAGAGGGACCAAAATGAAATTTTAATTTTTAATAGTCTATATCTTTATAATTTTTAAAGGATTAAATTAAATTTTCATAATTTTAGGGGGTCAAAGTGCAATTTTACCTTTACCAATTTAAAATTATAAAAAAATTTAAAGAGCCAAAACAACAATTTTCCATTCGGCCCCCTTGGATTTGCCTCTGTTCACTTGTATAGTAGCAAAGTGTATGCATGTATGAGTTTGAGTATTGTATAAAAAAGCATCGATATATATATATATATTAATTTTATTGTGTTGGTATGTAACACCCCTTAACCCTTTTTCCGTCACCGGAACAGGATTATAGACCATTACCGGTCATTACAGTTCAAATACCTCTAATTTGATTTCCACAATTTTTGGTGATTTTTCAAAGTTATACTACTGTTGCTTTCCAAAACTGTTTTAATGATAATTTTACTCTTTCATGATTTCTTTGTATTAACTTTCATTTAGACATACAAAACACCAAAGCATGTCCATAACTAGCCATTCCAGTATCTAGTCATTATCGAATATTTACATGCCATTCATTGGCCAATTTAACCTATACATCAACAATAAAGACTTAAACATATCATTTCCTTACCTTCATATACATGCTCATAACATCATACTTTATCAAATCCACACATACCCAATCACCTCCAACATAACAACTTCCCACATGTATCATCTAGTCTAATTTCATTAACATACCATTATAAACCACATCACACAATGACATTGGCATAGACATATGAGTAATTAATATGCTTGCAACTCATTAGCCAATATAAGCCAATTTATGTGGCTACATACCAAATCAAATCATTAATCATTACAAGCCAATACATTTGGCCATATCATAATGACACTACACAAAATGACTAAGTCCCTATACATGCCATAGAGTCAAACTACTTGAATTCATCAATACCCGTAGTGATAGCTTGATAGTGTGATAGGATCTCCGACGATCTCTAACCCGAGCTAGCTTATTAACCCTATAACACATGGGAAATGAAGGGAAGTAAGCTATATAGCTTAGTAAGTTAGCATGTAAATAATAAACAACCTCAACCATACAATTTACATAATGTAAATTCATACAAATGTCCTAGTATAACTTACTCATTCACAACTTACCAAGTGTTTATCATAACTCAACAATACAAACATAAACTATTATAATTTACCAAAATCTCATGGTTATAATTCTTTTTTAGTCACAAAGTTTGCTTTATCAACTTATAAGCATAATTTAACATATTCAGGCATTAGCCCAACAACCGAAACCCTTTCGTTGTAACATACTACAACAATTAACAAATCATTTCAAACCACATAATAAACGTGCATATTAAATATGAGTATTTACATTTCGAGCATATACTTTAACATCTTTCAATTGTTCAAAGTTCATAACATCCCATAATCATTTTAATAGGCAATTATGCCAATCTTTCCTCTTTCACGTATTCGATGGATCACAATTATTGTGAATAAAACAAGTTATATCATAACTCAATTGTGGCCCAAAAGCTAATCACTCAATTGCCAACCAAATTTACCATGTATTTTGTCCATCACAAATATAGATCAATAATCTCGAGACTTTTACAAAAATATTCTCATGGAAATCATGAACTCACCATATTTTAAAATCAATGTATATAACTTATGTACATACCTGTACAGAATTTGTAACACTTACATGTTATTTCTCTTCTTTGACATACCCATTTACTTTCCCGTTGAACCACTTGGAATACTAAAGGATACCCAGGAAATCTCATACACATAGTAAGATGCAAATGCCATATCCCAGATATGGTCTTACATGGGATCACAGATCGAAGCCGATAGCCTAGCTATGGTCTTACATGATGTCTCATATCGATGCCAATGCTATAACCCAGATATGGTCTTACATGGGATCAAATATCGATGCCAATGCCATGTCCCAGACATGGTATTACATGGGATCACACATAACCCTAATGTCAGGACATTTGTATCCTAACTATTCCTAAGGTTCAACAGGAGTTTCAAGATATCAAACTTTGTCAAATCGTCATCGAGTCATCATTAATTAAATCCACAAAGACAGTTACACAATTCATGCAATATTAAGGCATTAAAAACATAATAATGTAATGTTGCATTATTTACAAACAAACTTACCTCGACACCAAAATGGCAAAGAGGGACCTAACCCGTCAATTACTCGTTTTCCCTCGTTCTAGGCTCGAATCTCTTTTTTCTTGATCTATAATATTAAATTTAGCTCATTTATTAGTCAAATTATTCAATGTGACCAAAAAATCATATTATGGCAAAATTATGTTTTTGCCCCTAAAGTTTGACACATTTACATTTTTCCCCTAAGCTCGAAAAATGAAATTTATTTAATTTCTTTAACACACAAGCCTAGCTGAATCCTTTTCATAACTATAGCAGCCCACAATTTTTCATTAAAACACACTTTTACTACATATTTTATAACTTTTGCAAATTAGTCCTTTTAAGCATTTTCACCGAAAATCACTTAGTAAAAGTCGTTTCTCTAACCATAAACATTCATTTTCTACCATTAAACACAAAAATACACACATATTCATCATGGGTCAAAACCCTAGACTTTAATTATATCCCAAATTAGTGGTAGAAATAGATAGATCTTGTTACGAGGATTTCAAAAATATGAAAATCATTAAAAACGAGGCTAGAATAGACTTACAATCGAGCTTGGAAGCTTGAAAAACCCTAGCCATGGTTTCCCCTTATGAAATTCGACCATGGGGTTGAAGATGGACAAAAATTGGGTTTTTAATTTTGTTTTTAATTCATTTTAATTACTAAATGACCAAAATGCCCTTAACTTAAAAATATTCTATTTCACCTATTTCATGTTCATTTTGTCCAACAAATTAACCAATGGTCTAATTACCATTTAAGGACCTCCAATTTAAATTTTCATAGCAATTAGACACCTCTAGCTTCTAGAACTCAAACGTTTTACACTTTTTATGATTTAGTCCTTTTGACTAAATTGAGTGCCCAAATGTCAAAATTTTTGAACGAAAGTTTCACGAAATCATTTTGTGAAATCGTAGACCCTAAAAATATAATAAAAATAAACTTTTTCTCGTCGAATTTGTGGTCTCGAAACTACTATTCCGACTAGGCCCAAAATCGGGCTGTTACATGGTATTCAAGTGAATTATATTTATATACTATTTTTGATATTTTTCATATTCATTAAAAGTATTATATTATATACTATTTTCAAAAATTTTTTTTGAAAAAGGCATCTGGATCTTTATTCATAAAAATAAAAGCCCAATTCAGGCTAAAAAACAAAAAGAAAATGGACAGTCAAGCAAGCCCAAAACTGAAAATTAGAAATAAAAGAAAATAGTCCAACTAAAGATCCAGCGTGCAAACCGAAGGGAGCTCTAGAAAACTTCAATCTTCCAGATGTTAACCAATAAAACCCCTTCCCTCAAAAGCAACAAACATCTGAGAAACCGCATACATCTATAATTACACTCTATTAATTAGCAGCAGCCCCGTCACTACCCACAGAAAAACTTTGGAAATCCACCACACCTCCTGATTGTTCAAACTCCATCCCTAGTCTTTCCTTCAACATATTTGACGATTCACCCTCTCGCAGATTTAGTCTATCTCCGATCGGCTAACATTGCTTCCTCTGCTCCAGGAACAACCATATTCATCAGATAAGTAACCTCTCTCCTTTGAAAACCCTCTTTTGCAATAAGATGAGTAACTTTGTTAGATTCTCTGGGAATAAAACGAAAACCACAAAACGCGAAACCTAAACTCAGTTGCTTTGAGTCCCTTATGAAAACTTCAAGATCTTATCTATCTTCTTTCTCATCTTGCAGTTTGCGGATCACCGAACGAGAATCACCTTCAATCTCAACTTCCCTTAGCCCGAGAAGAAGCCCAAGTTGTATTGCCTGAAGACATGCTATCGCTTCAGCCACAAAGCAGAAGGTATGTTCTCATGCAAAACTGATTTTGAACAAATCACTTCTGCTCTTGTATTACAAGCCACTAAACTGGAGCAAGACTCATTTCTTTGCTTGTTAAACACAGCATCGAAGTTGATTTTAACTCTCAGACCCTCTGGAGCGACCCATCTTCCCGTCTAAACACTTCTCACAGGTACTTTCGAATTCAACCCATCAAGTTCTTTTAGATAGTTAAGAATAAAATCTACTATCTGAGAAACCGATTTTTTTTCTCCTACATGGATGAACTTGTTTCTTGATATCCATATAGCCCATATAGTGATAACAATCAGCTTGCATTTTGTCAAAGAACATGACTCCAAAATCATTTTAAGCCTTTCTTCATATTCTGTGATAACCTCTGAAACAGGCCATATCACCCCTAAATTCTCCCACATTTCCTTCCTGTAGGGCACTCCTAAAACAGGTGCTTCCTCGACTCCACTCCATTCTGGCATCTTTGGCAGGTCGCAGATCCCAACATTTTTCTATAATGTAGATTACAAAAAGTAGGAATATAGTTACAAAAAATCCTCCAGTTTGTAATTTTAATTGTTGGAGGTAAATCAAGACTCCACAATCGCTTGTAAAAGTATCTGTAATTTGATTGTATTTGATTTTGTTCACCCTGTAAAAGAAGTTTGTGCCCACTACGCACCGTGTACTCCCCCGTCGCCTCGCCTCTCCAGGTAATATGATCCTCATGCTGATTCATAGAAGGAATACGTAAGATCCGCTTAGCTTCCATCTCCAAAAAGGTATTAAAGATCAACTCAGTTTTCTATTTCCTCTCATTGGACTCAATTAAATCAGAAACTATTGATAAACTTGAGTTAACATTCAAAGACTGAACTCTGAAATCCTTACTGCTAGGACCCATGCATCACCCCAGATAGATGCATTTCTCTTGTTGCCAGTTCTCCATCCCAAACTATTCAGAAGGAGCCCTTTTGCAGATTATAAGCTCTGCCAGGTATGAGAAGGTAAATTCCCTAGCCTGTAATTTAAAAAATCTGAGTCTTTTAAATACTTCGTCTTCAAAGTACGTACTAGTAGAGAATTAGGATTATGTAAAAGGCGCCAGCCTTGTTTGGCCAGTAACGCAATATTAAACGAACTCAGATTGCAAAACCCTATCCCGCCATTCTCTTTAGGCACGCATAACGACTTCCAATCACACCAGTGCATACCTTTCTTCCCTTGATTTTTGTTCCACCAAAATGCCCCCATTATATTTTTCATTTCCACACAAAGAGTCTTTGGCAAGAAAAAGCAATACAAAGTATATGTAGGAATAACTTGCAAAACAACTTTAATAAATACCTCCTTACCCCCTGGGAAAAATGCCTAATACTCCAACTATTTATCCTTTGCTTCAATTTATCCTTCAAAATTTGGAAAGCCAATCTCTTTATTCTTCCCACCATATTCAGTAACCCCAAATACTTTTCAGGTTCAGTCGAGCAGCAAACATTAAGACCTTGACAAACCAAGTTTTTATCTTGATTATTCACATTCAAACTGAAAAAAACCATGGATTTCTCAAAGTTTACATATCGCTCCAAACAGGATTCATATTCTCTTAAAATATCTTTAAACGCAGATATCCCCCTATTCGAGACCTCACCAAATGGAATACAATCATCTACAAACATGAGATGAGAGATTGGTGGAGAAGAACGACATACCTTAGCCCCTAAAAATCTGCTCTCTTGACTTGCAAGTCTCATCAGCGCATATAAACCCTCTCCACAAAACAGAAACAAATATGGGCTTAAAAGATCTCCCTGGCGTAACCCTCTTGATGGAGTAAAATTAGGACCTTCTTCACCATTAAGTAAAATTGAGTATTAGACTGAGCTAATACATTTAAGAATTAAATCAATAAAAGAATCAACAAAGCTTAATTTTCACATCATACCTTTTAGAAAAGGCCATTCAACGCGATCATATGCCTTGCTCATATCTAACTTTAGAGCCATAAAACCTTTTCGTCCTGATCTTTTGTTCTTGAAAGAATGGAGAACCTCATACGCCAACAGCACATTATCGGTTATGAGTCTGCCCGGCACAAAGGCACTTTGAGAGTCATCAATACAACTGTCCAGAACCTTTTGAAGGCGATTAGCAATTATTTTGCCTATTATCTTGTATATAACCGTATAAAGGCTAATATGGCGAAAATTCTTCAAGTTGAGAGGGTTAGCAGTTTTTAGAATTAACACCAGTTGAGTTTTATTGATATTTTCTAAAGATTCACCATTATTCAAGATATCTAAATAGAATTTGCTAGTTTCATGACCAGTAATATGTCAATACCTTTTATAAAATTTAGTCGGGAAACCATCTGGTCCTGAAGCTTTAGTAGGTCCCATTCCTTTAATTACCTCAACAATTTCCTCCTCTATGAAAGTGGCCATCAGACTTTGGTTCATATTATCTGATATGTAACTCCTAACCCTGAAAGAATATGATCTAAATTACCCATTCCTCGAGAAGCGAAAAGATCTGAGAAAAATTCTTGAGCAATATTCCCAGTCTCAGTACTGTCAGTAGCTAAAGAACCATCATTTCTTTGTAAACCCCGAATATGATTTATATGCCGTCTCTGAGAAGTAAACTTGTGAAAAAATAAAGTATTCTTGTCACCTAATTTCAGCCAATTCACTCTAGCTCTTTGCTCCCAATATCTTTCTTCCTTGTCCATCTCCATATTTAGGTGTAATTTGACATCGTCCAGATTAGCCAAAACCTCTTCTGTCCTTTCCGCCTCATTCAGAACGTCCAATCTCCTAGTTAATCTTTTTACAACTCGACCTCTTTTTTCCTTAATCGTTTCTGCCCACATTTTCAACCCATCAGCAAGAAATGCTAAACGATTAAGAAAAGAACCTAAACTGCCTTCCCACAACTTTCTAATTTCTTCCTCACAAGAGTCTTCCAACACCCACAACGATTCAAAACGAAAATTTCTGGTTCTCTTCCTAGGAACTCCAGCCACCGTATCAATAAGCAAAGGGCAATGATCCAAGAAAGAGTGAGGAAGATGCCTTAAAGAATAATTAGGGAAAAGATGAACCCGAGAATCAGTAGCAACACCTCGATCAATTCTTTCTCATATATTGTTCTCCAAAACAAGGCCCTTCTCCCATGCAAGCAGGCCCTAGAATACCCAATGTCCTCTAACTGACAATCATCTAAAGTTCTACGAAAAGCCTTCATTCTATCCTCATTCCTAAAAATCCCCCTGTTTCTTATTTGCAAATAAAATATCATTAAAGTCCCCTCCAACCAACCATGGAAGTGAGTTATTACACACAAAATGTCGTAGAAAATCCCACGTTTAAGCTTTTTCCCTAACATCCAGAGCCCCATAAAAACCCGTAAATCTCCAACGTGGACTATCTTCCTCCTCTTGAATTTCAACATCAATATGATTTTTAGAGAAACTATTCAGTGAAACTAAATGACTTCCATTCCAGCCGATACTTAATCCTCCTCGAGTCCCATCCGTGGGAATATCAACACCATTGAAAAAACCACACCTTCTCCTTACCTTTTCCATTCGGTTACTATTTAATTTTGTCTCCATAAAGAAGACAATTTGGAGATGAAAAGTTTTCAGCATATGCTGCAAACGATGAACTGCTCGTGGGCTCCCCAATCCACGAAGGTTCCAACAAAAAATTGTCATTGCTTTCGGTCAGCACACCAAATGGTAGCCGCCGATAATTTTTCAATATAGGCTGAATGCCCACCATTAATTTGCAACGAATCTTGTATGGTAGAAACAGTGGAAATCATAGAGTCAAATCATTGTCTTTTGTTCCTATCTTCTTTGATAATTGACTCATCTTCAAGCTCACAATCCATCCGCGTCAAATCCAGCCTAGTACTATAGCCCATATCATTCGGCCACTCCTTTTTTCCACTACATTCAGACCAGGCCCCACCAGTTGAATTTTACCAGGAATTAAATTTGTCCCTTTAAATTTGCGTGAATCTTGCCTCTGACTTGATACATTTGAAAAACTGGATCCTTCCAAATTAATTCCAAGAGCAGAATTAAAATTTGTCCATGATCCTCTCCCTTGATTATGCTTAGATCTTTGGTCATATTGCTGCTCAGCGTGATTCTTGCTAAAAAAAAAATTCTCTCCCTCCTTCCTTAGCCAAATACTGTTCACGGTGGTAGCTCTCCTCGGCTAAGCTCTCAATGACAAATCCCAGCCCATTTCCATTTCCTGCAACCCACATTGAAGTCTCTTCGAACAGAAACTGTCACTATGACCAAGACAGCCACACAGAAAACAGAATAAAGTTAGCTTTTCATATTTGAATTTGGCATAAGTAAAATTTGACTTAGATATCAAGATTTTTTTCCTTTGTTTCAGAGGCTTTCGAACATCAATCTGAACACGAATACGTAGAAAATTTTTGTAACCATTGGATAACTACTTCATATCGTATTCCAAAAACTTTCATATGAAATTACCAAATTGAACAGCCATAGACTCCCTGATAAACCCCGACGGCAAGTCATGGATTTGAATCCACCAATCAGAATACACCAAGGGAATAGACATCGGATCTTCATTCTCCTGGATCCTATGGAAAATCAATAAATGATTATTGAAAGTCCAAGGAGCTTCTGTGATAACCCTATGAATATCCACTTCATTGAAAAATTTAAATAGAAAATGTTTTTCCCCCAAATCCAAAATCTGAACCCCCTCCAATGGGTGCCAAATATTTGCCAATGTATTTCTCATAGCTGGGAAGTGGACAACACTAGCAGTTAAAAAACATCCCACCAAACAGAAACTATACGCTGGACTTTGTGCTCCATCTTCAACCGGAATGGAAAAAGCCTCCTCTTCACCATCATCCAAACATAGTTCCGCCATATCTCTTTCCATTATTGTCTCTAAAAAAAAACCTTCAAGTCAAAGAAAAAAGACAAAAGAAAATCGTGCCAGTCGACAGGCAGAAAACATGCCAGTAGGCAAAATTAATGTTATTTTCAGATTTTTCATATTCATTAAAAGTATTATATTAAATTACTTATTCTTTATAGCATACTTCAAATTGTCAAATTTACAAGGATTTTAAAAAATAAACACACAATTCATTGGGTAAAAAATAGAAAAAGAAAAAAGAAAATTATTCATCATGTATTTTGCCCCTAATATACCAAAGTTAGGAGTATCCAACTTTTTGGGAGTAAAAAAAGGGTTGTGATTGATAAAACAGAGAAATTAACTCGTCCAAATTAATTGCCCTTCATTGTAGACTTAAAAAAAATATTAATTATGATTTAAATTGGTATGATAAAACATAACAACCATTTAAAAATTAGGAATGAATGAGAAATAATTTTCTCATTAAGGGTTAATATATCTTTTGGTACTTGGTTTTAATTTTAATATGCAATTTGGTACTCTAGTAATATTGTATATTTTTTTATTTTATAAGCAGCCTTAAAAAATTATCACGTCTTTTTTTTCTCTAAAATAATTATTTTTTTAATATTTTATTATACCCTTATAGGACACTTCTTAATCTTCTAACCCTGCTTGGTAAGTCTAAAACTTCACTAGTAGTGTATCAAAAATTTTCTCTAAACAATAATATTTTTCAATAGAATTTATTTTTTATAAAAATCGAACTTTTTTTTTCATATCTTTTGTAAAATTTAAACCATCAAAAAAAATATTCATTAGACAATGTAACAAAATATAAATTTTTATTAAAAAATAAAAAAAAATTGGTGCATTACAATGACAGGATAAAACTCGAATAACAAACGCGACTAGCGTAACTCAAACTCAAGTCACACCCGAAACGATGAACACTCTTAACAATCAGACCATCACATACATTATTTAAATTTTTGGATAATCCATTTTAATGTTCATCTATGTCAAATATTCATTAAATTAAGTAAAAAATAATAATATATAATTAGGTTGAGTTTGATAACTTCTCGTAGCTAAATTCTTGTGATTTTTCAAAAACAAATATTTTTTATTAACGTGTGTATATGAGTGGAATATTTTGATTTAATTAATAATTATTTGGAATGGCAATTATTTATAACGTGAATCCACATTATAATTCAATCTTTTATCACATGAAAAATAGTTTGCTCAAACTTGAAACTTTCAAATCAACAGCAATATAATTCCAAGTTCTTAGTAATGGATTGTGTATATAGGAGAATAATTTAGGTGTAAGTTGCAGATTTATTTTGGTTGTTTTTAATTTTTATATTTCTTATATTTTTTAAATTTTAATCTAAATGTTAAAATTTATTAGGTCAAATTTTGTTATTTTCAAAATATTTTGCGATAATTATATATGTAAGTCGTGTCAGGTTATTATTATTACATATTAGTCACACACAAAAATATAGGGTTAAGATTTACCAATTCGAAAAGCATATGGATTAAATTTGATCAAATTAAAATATAATGATTAAATCCACAACTTAAGTTATCTCTTTTAACTTAAGTTTAAATAAAAATAATTTAGGTGTTAATTGATAAACAGAAAGATTAAGTTATAAAATTTGTTTGGTATATTTCTTAAAATCAAGTACGAAATATGATTAGTTTATTTGATAAATTTAATTTTGGAATAATGTCACATTCAGTACCTATTATTTTATAAAATATTCAATGTGGTATTGTACTTTGAAAATGTCCAATGTGGTACATGAACTATCAATTTTTGTATTATTTGATACATGTACTTTCATAAAATGTTCAATGCGGTACTTGAACTTAGGGTTAACACTTTTACTAAATGCTAAACCAACAAGTGAAAATCCGACACATGGATTTATTTTCCATATAATCAATTCCACGTGAATAATAAAAGCATAAATGAAAAGCTAAACAAAACAAAAAATTAAATTAAGGATGTGTTTGATAAATTGAAAATTTAAGTGTTGGAAAATTAAGTATTGAGTTTTTATTGCTAGATTTTATAAGTGTAAGTTTATATTAGAAAATTGTTCGGTAAATTAGTAAATATAAGTACTAAATATAATTATGTTGTTTGATAAAAGTAAATATTAATTTTTTAAATATTATTGATTTTTTTAAATTTTAATGTTATTAATATAATAATTTATATTACGTTATTGTTTGACTTATTTGAACTAGAATGGGTGGTTGAATAACTTGATTTTGAATACCATGAGATTCTCTAAATTTATTTGTTTTTGAAATATTAAATTCTAATTGGTTGGTTTAGCATTCACTCACGGTTTGTAAGTATTATTACAGAGAAAAGATTGTATGAAGTAGGGATATTATCCCTTTCCAATAATTTTATTCTGCATCAGTAATTTTATCTTGAATTTCATAATTTTTATTTGGATTTGATTTTTTTTTAGGATGAAAATGTTGAAATTCAAGATGAAAATGCTGATGTAGCATAAAACTATTGAAAAATGAATACACATAATGTGACGTCACTATTTCGTACAATCCTTTCCCATTATAATAATACACAAATTGATAGTTCAAGTACCATATTAAACATTTTCTGAAAGTACATGTATTAAATAATACACAAATTGATAATCCAGGTGTCACATTAGACTTTTGCAAAATACAAGTAGCATAAATACCAAACATGATATTATCTTTTTAACTTTTAAAAGTAAAGTATTCTTAAAAAAATTAAAAAAAATGAAAAATCCCCATATTAAGTGATAAGTAAAAGTGTTTAGTTATTATTTTCTACAATTTTATTGAAAAATATATTATTTACTTTTTATCATGAATTATTAAATATATTTAAAAAATAAGGTTTTTAATTATGCTTGAAACATTTGGTGTCTTGGTACATATAAACATAAAAACTTCATTAATTAATTAGATTACATAGTTAAAAAATTGGATACTAAATATAAAATATTTTATTTTATTTTAAATAATTTTTACAAATGAAAGTCGGTTATATTAAAATTCTAAATTAAAAATTTATAAGTGAAAAATAATGATTTATTTAAATGGAAATTAAAAATGAAAAATCAAAAGCAATGGAATAAAACCACAAATTAAATGTAAAAAAAAAAAAAATTGGCTCCTAAGTGGAGCTAATATGTCAGCACACGATGGAACAATAGAGTCATCAACAAGTTTCTAATAATTAACAAAAATAGGAGGAGAATCGGATGTAACAAAGACCAAACTTCTAGAAAGACCAAAATCAAAATACTAAAAAAAATTAATAAAATTAAATTTATTGTTAATTTAATCATTATCTTTTGATAATTAATTTTTCAAAAAGAGTTGAAATTATTTTTTGACGAAAATACTACTAAAACATTAAGGGATGATATTGCACTTTTTATTTTATGTATAATAGCAATTAATAATTTAATAATTATAGATACACATGACATGTTATATTTAAAAAATTAATGATTAAATTTATCATTATATAAATTTAAAATACATAAATAAATTGTAAGATATTAAAAAATATAATATTAATAAAATTTAAAGGAATATGTATATTTAACATATTAAATTAAAAAGATATATATATATATATATATATATATATATCTATTTAGCTGATATGATACATATATTTTAAACACACTTCTCTATTAACCCAAAAAAAAAAAAAAAAAAAAAAAATACTGATTGAGTTTGTAAAGGAATCATTAAATTTATTCACGTAGTACCCACCATAAATTCCTGCTTTTATTCAACTTGTTTACATACATTGCTACGTCTCTCTCTCTCTCTCTCTCTCTCTTTTGTTGGCTTGTGATCTTTCTTTAAGGGCTATTTTCTTGAATTTTCTTTTAACTGTTCTAACAATTTACAAACTAATAATTAACCCAAGAAAATATTTGGGTTGATTTCCCTTCTTTTCTTTTATCCTTGATCGAAAGGAAACTGGTATATATATACGTACGAGAGGATCATTGAAGAAGCAAAAAATGGAGGTTGATACTGGTGGTGGATCACCACTGAAAAGGGGTGAAGCAGCTGATAAAGAAGAAGATAAAAACAAGAACAATGGCAACAAGAAGAAGAAGACATCTGCTGACGATCAAAAAGTGCCATTTTACAAGCTTTTTTCATTTGCAGATAGATTGGATATGTTCTTGGTAACAGTAGGAACCATCGCGGCTATTGCTAATGGCTTAACTCAACCCTTCATGACGCTCATTTTCGGTCAAATGATCAATTCTTTCTCCGGTGCAGACCAATCCGGTGTCGTTAAAGCAGTCTCAAAGGTTAAAAACATTACTTTCTTTCTTTTGGAGTTATTTTCGTCAAGGTTTTGCTTTTAAGCAATGTTCATATATATAGAATCAGAAAAAAGAAAGAAGGAATTGAAAGTCCATCTAATTATTGTTTGATTCATTGTTTCTTAGTTTTAAAGATTCAAAACCATTGAGGGTCTTTTCAATATATTGTATTTGACTTTTTATTCAATTTCTGCTTCGAATTCTGTTATTCATTATAACATATGAATTATCAAAGTTTAGGGTATTATGGCCGACAGAGTGTGGATCTTAGGAATAATTATGTTGGCAAATATTGGTTAAAGTTAAAGAGTTTAGTCACTTTGCTTTATATATACATATATATATATATATATCAATATTGATTGAATTAAAAGTGAGTCAATCCGAATTTATTTTCTAAACAAATATGTATAATGAGCATAGATTTGGAGAGTATCTATATATCCTATTGTGAAGTAGTTGTAGTTACTAATGAATTTCTTTGTTTGATTTTTCAGATTGCAGTCAAGTTTGTCTACTTGGGGGTTTATGCCTGCATTACTTCATTTCTACGTGAGTGTTGAATTATACCTATTGTTCTATTTCAAGTTTTAAAAACAAAAATATAAAGTGAAATAAATTAATAATCATGCACAGTTTTTTTTTAAATATATATCATTTTTATTCATTTAAAGAAATGATTAGATCATACGTTTAACTTTTTGGATTTGGAACAATGTGAGTTTTTCAGAGGTAACATGTTGGATGGTGACCGGGGAAAGACAGGCCGCCCGCATTCGTGGCTTGTACTTAAAAACCATACTCAGACAAGACATTGGTTTCTTTGACACTGAAACATCGACTGGTGAAGTCATTGGGAGGATGTCGGGTGACACTATCCTCATTCAAGAGGCAATGGGCGAGAAGGTCAATATTTTATATATACATACAAACCATTTCATATATGTGTATATATAATTTGATAAATTGTTTTTGTGCGTAGTGCAGGTTGGGAAGTTTATACAACTAGTATCAGCTTTCATTGGCGGGTTTATAATAGCTTATGTAAAAGGATGGCAACTAGCACTAGTTCTATCAGCCTGCATCCCACTTGTTGTCCTTGCTGGTGGAACCATGGCCATGATAATGGCTAAAATGTCGAGCAGAGGACAGGTTGCTTATGCTGAAGCTGGAAACGTAGTGGAACAAACCGTCGGGGCCATTAGAACTGTAAGTGATCTTTAACTTGAATTCAGGTTTCATTCATCGCGAACTCAATTGATTTCGTTGATACTATTTTTATATTTTTCAGGTCGCGTCATTTACCGGCGAGAAATTCGCGATCGAAAAATATAATGATAAGCTACAGATCGCCTATAGTGCCACCGTTCACCAGGGGTTGGTTTCAGGCCTAGGACTTGGTGTAATGTTGCTTGTTGTGTTTTCTACTTATGGATTAGCTGTATGGTTTGGCGCTAAATTGATAGCACACCATGGATATAATGGCGGACAAGTCATTAATGTTATATTAGCAATTATGACAGGAGGAATGTAAGTATATTTATATGTATGTTTGCCAAGTTTTTCTTGTTTGATCTCTTACATGGTTTATTGTATATTAGCAATTATGACAGGAGGAATGTAAGTATATTTATATGTATGTTTGCCAAGTTTTTCTTGTTTGATCTCTTACATGGTTTATTGTACTGTTGGGTTCAGGTCGTTGGGACAGACAACTCCGAGTGTAAATGCGTTTGCATCGGGGCAAGCTGCAGCGTATAAGATGTTCGAGACTATTAAAAGAAAACCGACGATTGATCCGTACGACACGAGTGGAGTAATGCTGGAAGATATCCAGGGTGAAATCGAACTTAAGGACGTCTATTTCAGGTACCCTGCAAGACCAGATGTGCAGATATTTGCTGGTTTTTCGTTGCACGTACCTAGTGGTACAACTGTGGCCTTGGTTGGACAAAGTGGGAGTGGGAAATCAACGGTGATTAGCCTTTTGGAGAGATTCTATGACCCTGATTCTGGCCAAGTTCTTATCGATAGCGTTGATTTGAGAGAGTTGCAGCTTCAATGGATACGGGGGAAAATCGGGCTTGTCAGCCAAGAACCTATATTGTTTGCAACAACTATCAGGGAAAACATTGCATATGGAAAGGACAATGCCACTAATGAAGAGATTAGAGCAGCAATTGAGATGGCTAATGCTGCTAAATTCATTGACAAGTTGCCCAAGGTAACATAACATGATTTTGTTTTCGGATCGAAAATTTTCGAGCGACTAAGCTAAGGATTGCTGTATGGCTAACAGGGGCTTGACACCATGGTGGGGGAGCATGGAACTCAACTTTCAGGCGGGCAAAAGCAACGAATAGCTATAGCAAGAGCCATTTTAAAGGATCCAAAAATCCTCCTCCTCGATGAGGCTACGAGTGCGCTGGATGCAGAGTCGGAACGGATTGTTCAAGATGCACTAGTGAGAGTGATGACTAATAGAACAACTGTGGTGGTGGCACATCGATTGACGACTATCAGGAACGCTGACATGATAGCGGTGGTGCATTTAGGGAAACTTGTGGAGAAAGGTACCATCTCTAAACCAGTTTTGTTAGCCTATGTTTCTAAACTATTTCACCAGTTTTTGTAACATTAAGATAATAAAAATCTAGGAACTCATGAGGAGTTGATCAGAGATCCAGAAGGGGCTTATTCCCAGTTAGTTCGTTTGCAAGAGGGAACTAAAGAAGGCGGTGATGCTCTCGGGAAGGAAGTCGAACAATCTGATGTAACCACAGATATAGAGAAGGACATTAGTCGGTCCGGAAGCCAGAGACTGAGTGCATCTTTGGTAAGGTCCATAAGCAGAAGTGCATCATCAAGCCGACAATCCTTCACATATAATTTCGGTGTTCCCGGTCTTGCTAACTTTGCCGAGACAGAAGAAACAGGCGTAGAGAGCAACGTACCAGAAGAAACTAAAATCGAAAGACGCAAAAGTGTTTCAATTAGACGGCTGGCGAATCTTAACAAGCCTGAGGTACCTGTCCTACTGATTGGATCCATTGCCGCAGCTGTACATGGACTGGTTTTCCCAATATTTGGTCTCCTTTTCTCATCAGCCATTAGAACATTCTATGAACCACCAAGTAAGCTGTTAAAGGATTCCAAGGTGTGGGCAGTTAGTTATGTTGGAATGGGTGTGGTTATTCTATTGGTCGGACCGATGCAGAATTTCTTTTACGGAGTTGCAGGCGGGAAATTGATCCAAAGAATCCGTTCCTTGACGTTCGAGAAAGTAGTCCACCAAAACATCAGTTGGTTCGACGATCCTGAGAATTCGAGGTATACTTTAACCAAACTTTTTTTTTCCTTATGTGAAATTTCTTGCAGCCTTTAACAAATATCTCTTTTGAAACTTCACAGTGGCGCCATCGGTGCGAGACTGTCCACCGATGCATCGACTGTAAGAAACCTTGTCGGTGATAGCTTGGCCCTGATTGTACAAAACATAGCTACTATCGTAGCAGGATTAGTCATAGCATTTACTGCTAACTGGATATTAGCTATAGCAATCCTAGCTGTCATGCCATTTACATTAATTCAAGGATACCTGCAGACCAAATTTCTCAAGGGATTCAGTGCGGATGCAAAGGTCAGTGATACTGATACTCGATGACAATTGTTTCGGCTATACGAAAAAAGCGTGTATTTATATGCATATATGTAATATGTAAATGAATGTAAAATGCAGTTGATGTATGAAGAAGCAAGCCAAGTAGCTAATGATGCAGTAGGAGGTATAAGAACTGTTGCTTCATTTTGTTCAGAAAAGAAGGTGATGGGTTTATACCAAGAGAAATGCCAAGCCCCAATGAAGCAAGGAGTCCGTCTCGGACTCGTAAGCGGTTCCGGGTTTGGTTTCTCTTTCTTTGCTCTATACTGCACAAATGCCTTTTGTTTTTACCTTGGAGCTGTACTAGTGAAGCATGGGAAAGCAACATTTGAAGAAGTATTCAAGGTTTTCTTTGCATTAACGGTGTCAGCCATTGGCGTTTCACAAACAAGTGCTTTAGCTCCTGATACCAATAAAGCCAAAGATTCAGCAGCTTCAATATTTGAGATTCTTGATAGAAAACCCCCAATTGATTCAAGCAATGAAGATGGTTGCACAATACCTACCTTTACAGGCAATATTGAGTTGGAACATGTTAGTTTCAAGTACCCAACACGACCAGACATTCAAATATTCAAAGATTTGTGTCTCAGCATACCTTCTGGAAAGGTAAATTTATTGCAGAATTGAATACCATTTAGAACCCAAATTCTATCTCATTTTGCTTACTTTTTTTTTTTTTTTATGCAGACTGTTGCACTTGTTGGTGAGAGCGGGAGTGGGAAATCAACTGTGATTAGCCTCATTGAAAGGTTTTACGATCCAGACTCTGGTTGTGTAATGTTGGATGGCATTGATATTAGGAAGATAAGAATAAGTTGGCTTAGGCAACAAATGGGGTTGGTTAGCCAAGAGCCAATACTTTTCAATGAGACCATACGTACCAACATAGCCTATGGCAAACAAGGAAATGCAACCGAAGAAGAGATCATGGCAGCTACGAACGCAGCGAATGCACATGTGTTTATCAGTTCGTTGCCGCACGGTTACGACACTTCGGTCGGAGAACGGGGGATTCAGTTGTCCGGCGGGCAAAAACAGCGTATAGCCATTGCTAGAGCCATTTTGAAGGACCCCAAGATCCTTTTGCTTGATGAGGCAACAAGTGCTTTAGACGCAGAATCTGAGCGTGTGGTGCAGGAGGCATTGGACGCGGTTATGGTGAACAGAACGACTGTTGTTGTTGCTCATCGCCTTAGCACGATAAAGGGTGCTGATATTATCGCGGTGGTGAAAAACGGAGTCATTGTTGAGAAAGGTAGACACGATACGTTGATGAATATTACCGATGGGGCTTATGCTTCCTTGGTGGCACTTCACTTGACATCTTCCGTAGACACGATACGTTGATGAATATAACCGATGGGGCTTATGCTTCCTTGGTGACACTTCACTTGACATCTTCAACAGAAGGCAGAAACTTCATACTGTGATGCATATTACGTTGCTTGACTATCTGTAGAAGATGTCAAGTGAACACACACACAATGCAGATGAAGAAGATCTTCAAAACTGTAACTCCAATTTCTCAAAGTAACTACAAATGAAATCAATTTCTTAGAGCCAAAAGGATTGGTTTTTGAATTTACCTTTTTACCTCCTTTCTTTAGACATCATGAAAAACTACATGTTGAAGGTTAAAGTTTCATAAGATAGTTTTATAAATTTCTTTAGCTAGTTCCTTCTCGGATGCACCCAAAAAATGGATTGTCTCAATGGTATAATTTTGATTATAGTGCATTCCAAATTGTCAATTGTTTAATTTAGGCCTTTTAGCTTTTATTTAAATGGAATAATTATAATTTTGACCTTTTTCAAAAGTTAAATATTTAATTTAATCACTTTAATATAATTATTTTAGCTTTGGGTTTTATTTCACTCCCAATCACAAATTATTTATATTAACATTAAGTTTCCATGAGCAATCACCCCGCATTGTTGAAGAATTAATGCTTTAGTTGTCATTTTCATTTAAAAAATTATCCGACTCTTCAATGTTTTTATCATTAAATATTAAATTGACAAAATATATAAAAATATATTTTGTTGTCAAACTAGTTTTCTTTTTAATTTTCAAATCATACATATTAATATTGGATTCACAATCTCATCCAATCAAAACTTATTCTCTGTTGATGGTCACGTGAGCCTTACCTTTAATTTTAAATCCTATCCATATATGGAGCGGGCCGAACATGGATCAATCCGACGGTGCTTGTGTTGGACCATGTATGACTATACATTTTTATATTTGTCTAATTACAATTCAAAATATGGGCTCAAGTTGCAAAAGTTTATTCTAGTTTTAATTGGCATTAATATGAATTAGTCCTTCACTTATTTCTTTTGTCTGATTGATCTTTATTTTTTTAGAAACGAGACCAACACGATAACATGCGTGACCGTTCACGTATACTTAGTAAAAAAACATTAAAAATTTCAACAAATTAAAAAGAAAGAACAAAATAGGTAAATATTAAGTGATAAGTTTTATTTTATATCTTTTATTTTAATATATTTTTAAATTTTTAAATTTTTATTAAAATTTTAAATATAATACTTGACAATACACTTAGTAGTATTATATATTATTATATATTTAATTTTTATGTGATGTAAACTGTATAATGTATAAAAATAAAGTAATATATACCTTAAACTGAACTTTGATAAAATCAAACCATATTCTTAGTATTTTTATAATTTTTAATTTTTTTATAATATTTGTTATACGGTTAATATTCGGAGTTTATGACTACTCCTATCAATAATATCATCTTTAAGATTCTAACACAAGTTCCCTTACTAAAAGTACAATGTACTTCATTATTACGCCCAATTAATTATTTGATAGGATATCTTAAATTTGAAACAATAACTCAAATTTCACCATTACACCAAACTCATCTTAGCCAACCAATGAAAATCTTCAAAAATATTAATTTTACTAACATTAAAATTCACATCAACCACAGGTAAAGTAAACCAACTCCATCGAGGGAAAGGAGGAAAAAAAAAAGCTTTGCAAAATCCACACCACTCATTCCAAATTTCATCATTTAAATACAACCTCCAAATGGCCCCAGGGGCCATCAATGCTAAAATTCTTTCATAATTCCTAAATATTCCAAACTTATCCAAGCGGATAGGCAAACCAGTTTCTCGATTCCAGCAAGTAACAGTGACTGACGCTTTGGTTTTTGCTAATGGCCTATAATTCCTAGTATAATTTCTTAACATACAGCTACCAAACATTACTTGCTCTTTCGTACAGCTAAATTTTCCTAGAAAGTGAGCAACAATTACAACAGGCAAGTAGTTAGCAGCCTAAACGATCTTTGAGGGGGAACTGGAAAAGGTTTTTAAGTACCCAGAAAGGGAGGAAGGAAGCAATTATGCCATCAGGTTCTAAGAAGAGAAAAGCTGCTAAGAAAAATAAGGAACAAGCATCCAAAAATGAAAATTCATCAACTAATAACAATCCACATGGTACAAGGATTTTTAAATTGAGAATTTTGTTTTGGGTTTTTGTTTTTTGCTTGATTTGGGAAGATGGGTACTGTTGTTTTTAATTTATAAGTGGCATTTAGTTCTTGGATTCTACCATGTTGGAGATTTATAGTTAACTAAATCATGCATGCTTGCTTTGAATGTTTGATGGCTAGTATCATGTTCATAATAAGTTCATGCCCTGATCAACTGTTTACTTTGTGTTTTGTTTTACTGGTGATTGTTGCCATATTTTCATCAAAATTCTGGGCACTCAGTTTTTTGTAGTGTTTGCTTTGGTTTGATAAGTTTCTTGTTTGCGTGGTGATTGTATCAAATGGTGCTAGGCAATGATGACAGTAAAAGCCAAGATGAAGGGGACACTTGGGGTGGTGATGTTGGTTCCCCTGCATCTCAGGATGACCATAATCACCACCATCGGTTCAATCACCGTGAAGAAGAAAGGGAAAGAGCACCATCGCTTGTTGAATTGCATGTAACCATGGAGAAGTATGTGGATAAAGTCACTAGAGATGCAGAAAGCAGAGAGAAATGTGGATTGGATGATGTCGAGAGCACGCATGTTACTATTCAGCATGTTGAGCATGATAAGAGTTCTAGCTGCACCAGTAGTTCAGATGACAAATCTCGAGCCTCTAAGAAGAAGTCAAGGGAAGAAGCCTATGTTTTTGGTACCGTCATGTCTGAAGAAGCTCTGAAAGTTGCTGGAAATGTGTTAGGTTTTTCACACAAGAAGAAAAACAGAACTAAGTCATCCGGATAAAATATGAAGCTCTTGTTGAAGCTAGAGCAACAAAGCAATAATTCCGGATAAAATATTAAATAAGTTTAAGATTCAAAAAAAAATTGAGAGTTGCAAGGAAAGCAACCAAAACAAATAGAAGCAAAAGGGATGAGAAATTGAGAGAACAAGAATTGGCTATTCTCCTTACATTAATTCATCAAATGTATGATGTATATATATAAAACTACAAAAATATTTTTAACTTGTAGAAGTGAACAAACATTAAATATATCTTAATGATAACCTAGGCCCTGTCTAAAACTAGAAAGTACTTGACCAACTTTATCTAGTCAAAAAGTTTTCTGTCAAATCATATACAGGTTGTCTGTTACAAAAATGTACTTCATCCGGACAACATACGTACATTTGTAGTTGCTGTATTTCATCCGGGTAACATACATACTGCTGTTTGTTGCCACCTTTAACACTCCTCCTTGGCTACAAAACAGCAGACTCCAATTTGCTTTTTTAAATACTCGAACCTGGTGGCAACTAACGGCTTGGTCAAAATATCTGCCAATTGAACTTCTGAGCAGCAATAAACCAAGTTGATCTCCTTTGACAACTCCGCCTCCCTCACAAAATGGTATTTGATCTTGAAATGCTTAGTTTTGCTATGAAACACAAGGTTCTTGGCAATTGCAACAGCTGACTGATTGTCAACTTTGATCTCTGTTGCTTCAGCTTGACCAGCATTCAAGTCATCCAACAGCTTTCTAAGCCAAATTGCTTGATTAACAGCCCCAGCAGCTGCAATATACTCTGCTTCAGCTGTTGATTGAGCAACAATTTGTTGCTTCTTTGAGCTCCAGCTAAAGACTCCTGATACTAGAGTGAAGAAGTATCCTGATGTACTTTTCATATCATCAACCGAGCCACCAATCAATCGCATGCGAATAACCGACACCAGGTTCTTGACTCTCTCAAACTTCACACCATAGCCTAAGGAGCCTTTGACATACCTTAGGACTATTTTAGCAGCTTTAAAATGTACAACATTGCAACAGTGCATGAATCTCGATAGAAGAATAATAGCATACAATATGTCTGGCCTTGTTGCTGTCAAGCAGAGTAGACAACCAACCAAACTTCTATACTCCTTTTCATCTATTCGATCATACTCACTGGTGCTTGAGAGTTTTTCTCCTAGTGCAACAGGAGTGCTCACAGGCTTGTACTTTGACATGCTGAATTTACTTAGGACTTTCTGGGCAAATACTTGTTGGCTTATGAAAATGCCATGCTCATTCTGATTAACTTCCATACCAAGGAAGTAGGTCATCAAACCTAAATCAGTCATCTCGAACACATCTAGCATATGCTTTTTGAAATCTTCAATCAGCTCACCCCTGCAACCAGTTACTAATAAGTCATCCACATAAAGTGAGACTATCAACAAAGTTTCTTTCTTAGCCTTCTTCACATAGAGTGTAGGCTCACTTATGCTCTTCTCAAATCCAAGCTTTGACAGGTATGCATCAATCCTGTTATACCAGGCCCTTAGAGCCTGTTTTAGGCCATACAAAGCCTTCTTGAGCTTGTAAACCTGGTGTTCTTCACCAGCAACCTTAAATCCTTCAGGCTGTTCTATGAAGATTTCTTCCTTGAGAAATCCATTTAGAAATGCTGAATTTACATCCAATTGATGCACCTTCCACTGTTTTTGAGCACCTAAGGCAAATAATAGCCTTATGGTGTCTAACCTTGCAACAGGTGCAAAGCTTTCAAAATAATCAACACCTTGCTGCTGACTGTACCCCTTCACAACAAGCCTAGCCTGTACTTGTTCAGTGACCCATCTGCATTGTTCTTTGTCCTGAACACCCATTTGACACCTATGATCTTTCTGTTTATTGGCCTATCAATCAGCTCCCATGTGTCATTTTTATGGATCATCTCCATTTCAGCTTCCATGGCCTTCTTCCAGCATTCTTTTTTAGCAGCCTCTTCAAAATTTGAAGGTTCAACTATTACAACATTACATCTTTGATAGATGTCTGTAATAAACCTTGTCCCTCTCACAGGTGCTTCATCAAAATTATCATCAACTGACCCTTCTTCAGCTAGCTCCAAACTGCTGTCCTGCTGATATTCATCAGTCAACCTTGCATCAGTATTATTCCAGCTCCATACTCTACCTTTATCAAACCTCACATCCCTACTCATCAATATTTTCTTTGTAGAGAGATCATACACCTTGTAGCCCTTATTAGTGCTACTGTAGCCAACAAATATTCCTAGAGTAGCTATTCTCTCAAGCTTGGTTCTCCTCTCTGCTGGAATAAGGGCATAACAAACACAGCCAAACACCTTTAGGTGTGAAACAGAAGGCTTGATTCTATGCCAGGCTTCAAAATGAGTCTTTTCCTTCACAGCAATGGTTGATAACTTGTTGAGCAGGTACACTGAGGTATTGACAGCCTCAGCCCAAAACTTGCTTGGCAGCTTACTCTCAAACAATAAGCATCTAACCATATCAAGCACTGTTCGATTCTTCCTTTCACATGCTCCATTTTGCTGAGGAGCATAGACTGTTGTTAGCTAATAGTGAATCCCAGCTTATTCACACAATTTCTGGAACCTTTCAGACAGATACTCAGTGCCATTATCTGTTCTCAAAGCCTTAATCTTGCAACCAGACTGATTTTCAGCCAATGCCTTAAATTGTTGAAGGCTTCAAACACTTCAGATTTCTGCTTCAAGAAATAAACCCAGCAAAACCTGGTTAGATCATCTATAAACAGCACAAAGTACTTACTGTCATTTAAGGAAGAGGTCTTCATTGGTTCACAGGCATCAGAATGGACTAACTCAAGTCTTTCTCGAGCCCTCCATGCCATATTGATTGGAAAAGGTAACCTAGTTTGCTTACCAAGCTGGCAAACCTCACAGACTGTGTCTTTGGCTTCAACTTTTGACATGTCTTCAACCAAGTTCAGCTTATGCAGCTGATCAAGTGACTTGTAATTTACATGTCCAAATCTCTTGTGCCATAGACCAGCATCATCAACAAGGCTGGTGTAAGCTTTCTTCTCAAGTTGATTGACATCAAGCATAAAACACCTATCTGTCATTGCTATTGTGGCCAACTCCTGACCATAAGAGTTTTCAACAATGCATGAGCCATTCTTAAAAGCAAGTGAGTAACCTTTTTCTACAAGCTGACCAACACTAAGTAGATTCTGATCTATGTTAGGCACAAAAAGTATATCAGAAATCACTTTGTTAACTGAATTTATGTTGATTACCACATTGCCCTTGCCTTTGGCTTCAATCAGGTTCCCATTGCCAATCCTGATCTTTGAGGCAAAACTTCTGTCGAGCTCCTTAAACAGCCTTTCATCAGCTGCCATGTGACGTGTCCAGCCACTATCCACTAGCTAGTCACAACTAACCTTGCTCGAAGTTGCAAAACAGGAGGCTGTAAAAACATGCTCCTCTTGAGCTTGAAGATCCTCAGCAGCCTTAGCTTATATTTGCTACTGAGCTTGTGCCTTCCCTCTGTTTTTGCACACCCTCTCAACATGTCCCAGCTGTTTGCAGCTCCTGCACTGAACATCTGGTCTATGCCAGCAGTTCTTCTTCAAATGTGAAGTCTTCTTGCAGTGAATGCATGGTGGAAACCTATTCTTCCCTGCATCTCTCCTTGATTTCTCCCTTCTATCGACCTAAGGTCTCTTCCCCTTTTGACTAGAACCCGAGCTTTCCTTAGCCTTTGCTTGGAAAGTTCCTTCAGGATGCTCTTCCTGCCTGTTGGCCCTCATTTGCTCAAGTGCATATAAGGAATTTACCAACTCAGACAATAAGATGGTTGATAAATCCCTCGAGTCCTCTAATAAAGAAATCTTTGACTCAAACTTCTCTGGGAGAGTTGTAATGACCTTTTCAACAACTCTGCTCTCACTAAAATTATCACCAAGGAGCCTAATTTTGTTGACTATAGCCATTATTCTGTCAGAGTACTGCTTAATGGTCTTTGACTCTCTCATCTTCAGATTCTCAAAATCCCTTCTATGGTTGATCAGCTGTTGCTGTCTTGTTTTGTCTGACCCTATAAACTCCTCCTTTAGCTTCTTCCATGCTTGCTTTGGTGAATCACAAGCCATTATTCTTGTGAAGATCACATTAGAGACCCCATTTTGCAAGCAGGCCATTGCTTTATGCTTCTTGGCACACTCTTCACTGTGTTGCCTCATCTGAGCAATGGTTGGATTGACCCTCAATGGAGGTGGTTCAGTATCATTCTCGATTACACTCCACAAATCATGTGCTTGAAGGTATGTCTTCATCTTAACTACCTAAATGTGGTAGTTTTCTCTAGCAAACATAGGTGATGGTGGTGGTGTGAAACTCATCTTTGCAGCAAACAAACAGACCAACAAAAAAACAGCTTCTACTTCTTTTCTTCAAGCACAACCAAGGTCCTCAAAGACTTAGGCTCTTGATACCATTTGTTAGGTTTTTCACACAGGAAGAAAAACAGAACTAAGTCATCCGGATAAAATATGAAGCTCTTGTTGAAGCTAGAGCAACAAAGCAATAATTCCGGATAAAATATGAAATAAGTTTGAGGTTCAAAAAAATTGAGAGTTGCAAGGAAAGCAACCAAAACAAACAGAAGCAAAAGGGATTAGAAATTGAGAGAACAAGAATTGGCTATTCTCCTTACATTAATTCATCAAATGTATAATGTACATATATAAAACTACAACAATATTTTTAACTTGTAGAAGTGAACAAACATTAAATACATCCTAATGATAACCTAGGACCTGTCTAAAACTGGAAAGTACTTGACCAACTTTATCCAGTCAAAAAGTTTTTTGTCAAATCATATACAGGTCGTCTGTTACAAAAACGTACTTCATCCGGACAACATACGTACATTTGTAGTTGCTGTATATGCTGTTAACAAAATAAATATGCTGTTAACAACATACGTAATTCATCAAACGTACTCTTTGTTGCCACCTTTAACAAAATGAAACTCATGGTACTGAAATTTCCACGAACAAATCCGGGTTGAATGAAAGTGAAGTGAAGTTATTGCTCTCATCAGATGGGATTTCAAGGGTTGAATTGGAAGGAAATGAAGGACAAGTTTTCTCATACTCGAGCTCTCCACCTGCTAAAGCTAGTAACGTTACGGAAAAAACCCAAGATTCCAAGCCCCATGATCATTCTAAAAAGGTCTATCTTGCCCTTTTTCTTTTCTAGAGTTGTGGATTCGAATGTTCACTTATTTGACTGAAAAGTGATTTCTTGTTTATTTCCTGAATTGGTTCACAGCCCCTTGTTGCTTCAACTCCACCGACAACGCAAACAACCTCGTTCTTAAGTTGCTATGGATTGTTCGATGTTCTTACCGGTTCAGGGAGATAATTACAGGTTCAGGTTAACCTTTGAGTTAAAGAAAAAACTATATTATGCTTTCCCTTGTAGTTGGTAGCTCATATCCTTTGTGCTTTCGTGGGTGGATGAGAATGCTAGGACTAGAAACCGCAACTCAAGACCTGAAATTATTGCTTGTCGGCTACCCGTTATTCTTTCACAATCTCATTGGCCTTTTTTCTTTCTTTCCTTATGGCTTCATTGCTTAAACTAACCCCCAATTGGTTCCTGGTTCATCCTGATACATTATTGTAAGTTAACAGCATATTCAGTGCCCAAAATAATACAACTCGAAGCAACCTCGTTCTGTAATATTATTTTGGTTATGTATACATTTCTTGTTCATATACACACATATATGTCTGATATGTTCTGTGATTTCCTATTTAATGCAGAACCATTTTCCATGTTGATTTGGTAGACAAAGGCATTAAATGATATCTACTCCCTTGATATCATTGAAATCTTCGTACACTTACATCAATTCTGCCTACTATATTCAACTTAAATGTCATCTATGATGCCAACGCGATTAGACTTAATTCGGATGTGCCAGTTAAATTGAGTTTAAACCTCATATAAGGAGTCAACTTCAATGAAAGTATATAATTGTAAAAAGATGTTAAAGGAACTGTTAGAATTAAGTGACCCTAATTCTTATTTAAATAAAATACGATGGAAAATAAAATAAAAGTAAAATCCATATAGAACTAGACTTCTTTTATTTTATTTTAGAATAAGGTTTTTTAAACCTTATTAACTCCATCTATTTTATATTTACTAGAGATAAGGTGTTTCAATCCTACTAGAATATGGCTTTTTAAGCTTATAAATAGACATAGTCTATTCCTTTTGTATTGATTCAAATTTTCGACATAGTGAATTTTCTTCTCCTCTCGCCGTGGTTTTTTCCGAAAGGGTTTCACGTAAAATTTTGTGTTCTTTATTTTTTATTTTATTTTATTTTTTTTCACAATTGGTATCCAGAGCTTTAGGTTGTTCATCTCGATCACGGTAATGGCGTCTTTGAAATATGAAATTCACCATTGTTGGATCGCAACACTTTGATTTACGTTGTGGCGATTAAGATGCAAGCGGTTCTTGCAGATGGATCTGGAGGATGCCCGCTAGGGATAGATAAGATGCCTTTGACATTAACAGATGATGAAGAGAAGAAGCGTAAGGATCGAAAGGCATTAACACAATTGCATCTGCATTTGTCCAATGAAATTTTACAGGATGTGATGAAAGAGAAGATCGCCATTGCATTATGGAAGAGGCTAGAACAAATATGTATGTCGAAAACTCTAACAAGCAAGTTGCATATGAAGCGTGTCTTTATGCTCATCGTTTGGAGGAAGGTGCGTCTGTACACGAACACTTATGATGTTGTTAAAGAAATTCTCTCAAACTTGGAGGCCATGGAGGTTCGGTATGATAAGGAAGATCTAGGTTGATTCTACTTTGTTCGTTGTTCTCGTTGCCTTCTTATTCAACCTTTAGAGACACAATTTTATATAGCCATGAGTCTCTCTCACGGTTGATGAGGTTTATGATTCTTTAACCTCGTATGATAAGATGAAACATCTTGTGGTTAAAACGACTCTCAAAGAGAGGGTCTCATTGTTCGTGGGAGACAAGATCGAATCTGATGATGATGATCGTGGTAGGACACAGGAAAGAAATCATCGTGGTAAATCTAAGGGTAGATCGAAGTCTTCAAATAGAGGTAAAACTTGTAACTTCAGCAAGAAGAAAGGGCACATTAAATCTGAGTGCTATAAGCTACAAAATAAGATTAAAAGGAGAGGCTGCGAATCAAAGGAAAACAACCGAAAAATTCTCGTGAAGGCGATGTTGTAGAAGACTACAGTGATGGTGAACTTCTAGTCGCTTCATCAATGATTCTAAAGTAAGTGAGGAGTGGATACTTGATTCAAAGCCGCACCTTCCATATGAGTCCCAATCGGGATTGGTTTACAACTTACGAAAACGATTATGCGAAGGTGTTGTTTTAATGGGAAATAATGCTTCGTGTAAGATCACGGTGTTGGAACAATTAAAGTTAAGATGTTTGATGGAGTTGTCGAACACTTAGTGACGCACGGTATGTTCCGAATTGAAAAGAAATTTAATTTCGTTGAGTACTCTTGATTCAAAAGTGCAGGATACACAAGTGAAAGTGGGGTTTTAAAGATTTTCAAAGGGTCCCTTGTTGTGATGAAAGGGCAAAGAAAAAGCCGCCAAGTTATATGTTTTGCGTGGTTCTATCATATCGTGGTGATGCAAATTGTCGCTTCCTCTTCCTTGTCGGATGATGATATTACTAAACTTTGGCATATGCGCCTAGGGCATATGAGTGAGAATGGCATGGTAGAATTGAGCAAAAGAGGACTTCTTGATGGGTAAGGAATTTGCAAGTGAATTTCGTGAGCACTTTGTGTTTTTGGGAAGCAAAAGAGAGTTCGATTCACTAGAGGAATCCATAAACACGAAGGAAACGTTGGAGTATATTCATTACGATCTGTGGGGACCATCCAGAGTGCCTTGAGAGGTGGAGCTAATTATATGCTAACCTTTATTGATGATTTTTCTAGAAAAGTTTGGGCGTTCTTCACGAAGCAGAAAAAGATGTGTTTTTCGCATTTAAGTCTTGGAAAATTATGATTGAAAAACAGACGGAAAATAGATAAAATAGCTCCGCATGCTGGACAATGGCTTAGAGTTACGCTTACGATGAGTTTAATAGATTGTGCAAGTCGGAAGGGATCGTGAGACACTTGTGATTCGTCATACTCCACAAACAAAGCGGTGTTGCGTAACGAATGAACGTAAGCGATCATGGAGAAGGTTCGATGTATCTTTGTCAAATGCCAACTTACCGAAGTCATTTTGGGCAAAAGCAAACCTCATCGTGCATGTTTTTGATCAACCGATCTCCATCCGTTGCCATTGAGAAAAAGACTCACAAGAGGTATGGTGCAGTAATCCTGCTAATTATTTCGATTTAAAGATCTTTGGGTGTCCTGCGTATGCTCATGTTAATAATGGAAAATTAGAACCGAGATCCATTAAATGTGTTTTTCTTGGTTATAAAGTGGTGTAAAAGGGTATAAGTTATGGTGTCTGAAAATAGGAAAGTTGTGATTAGCAGAGATGTTGTTTTTGATGAAGCGCTATGCTTCCTAACTTATCTCTTAAAGACTCTTCCAATAAAGAAAATCAAAAGCGGTGGAGCATCGGACTAATCTGAGTCGACTCCTCAAATCAGTACAAAAATTGAGAATAGAGTTGCTTCTTCGCCTCAATACTCTATCGCCAAAACAGAACTAAAAGAGAAATTAAACCTCCAAAGAAGTATGCTGAGGCTGATCTAGTTGCTTATGCTTTAAATGTGGTGAAGATATAGATGCGAATCAAGAGCCATCAAATTATTCTGAGGCGATTAGCTGTGAAGACTCAGAAAAATGGATGTTTGCTATGCAAGAGGAGATGGAATCACTCCACAAAAACAAAACATGGGATCTTGTGAAACTTCCTAAAGGTAAGAAGACTATTCGTTGTAAATGGGTGTTTAAAAAGAAAGAAGGGACTCCAGGAGTTGAAGAACCTAAATATAAAGCAAGGCTTGTTGCAAAGGGTTCTGATCAAGTTCCAGGAGTGGACTTCATGAGATGTGTTCCCAGGTTGTGAAGCATAGTTCGATTCGAGCTTTGCTTGGTATTGTGGCCATGCATGATTTAGAGCTTGAGCGATTAGATGTAAAAGCGCATTTTTGCATGGAGAACTTGAGGAAGATATTTACATGCAACAACGAGAGGGTTTCTGATCTCGAGAAAAAGAGGATTATGTTTGCTTGCTTTGAAAAAAATCCCTTTACGGTTTGAAAACTTGATCACCAAAGCGATGGTACAAGAGGTTTGATTCCTTTATGACTTCTCACGATTTCAAAAGAAGTAGTTTTTGATTGTGTTTACTTTAAGAAAAACAATGATGGTTCTTTTGTGTATCTACTTCTTTACGTTGATGACATGTTGATAGCAAAGAAAAGACAAAGGAGAGATAAGAAAGGTCAAAGCCCAACTAAGTGAAGAATTTGAGATGAAAGATTTGGGACCGAGAAAGAAGATACTTGGTATGGAGATTCTTAGAGATAGAAAAACAAGTAAATTGTACCTAAGTCGAAAGGGTACATTGAGAAAAACTTCTTTGCGGAGGTTCAATATGCGGAGTGCTAAGCTCGTTAGTACTCCTTTAGCAATTTCATTTTAGACTTTCATCGACTTTGTCTCCACAATCGGATGATGAGATTGAGTACATGTCACATGTTCCATACTCTAGTGCAAGTGGGATCTCTCATGTATGCTATGGTTTGTTCACGCCCGCATTTATCATATGCGATCGGTCTGCGATTAGCGATATATGGCGAATCCCAAAGAAAGAACACTGAAAGCGATTCGATGGATTTTAAGATACTTACGAGGTACTATCGATGTTTGCTTACAGTTTGGAAGAATCGAAGATGGAGTTATTGGGTATGTTGATGCTGATTTTTTGGAGACCTTGATAGAAGAAGATCTCTCACAAAGTTATGTCTTTACAATCGGAGGTTGTGCAATAAGTTGGAAAGCCACTTTGCAAACTACTGATCGCTTTGTCTACCATCAAGCCGAGTACATGGCGACATCGAGGCTTGTAAAGAAGTTATTTGGTTGAAGGACTCTTTAGTGAACTAAATGAAGACCTTCAAATCAGCACAATATTTTGTGATGATGAGTGCCATCTTTCTTACAAAAGATCAAATGTTTCATGAGAGAACAAAACACATTGATGTTCGGTATCATTTTGTTCGTGATATTATTGCTCGTGGTGATATTGTTGTGAGCAAAATCAGTACTCATGAAAATCCTGCGAGATATGATGACCAAGTCACTTCCTATAACCAAGTTTGAGCATTGCTTAGACTTGGTTGGTGTTCATTGTTGAAGTTAAACCCTTAAGGGGTTTTATGGAAGAGGTGAAGAACTTGTTCGCGATAAAGAACTTGTTCATTGAGAATTTGTGTCAAGGTGGAGATTGTTAGAATTAAGTGACCCTAATTCTTATTTAAATAAAATACGATGGAAAATAAAATAAAAGTAAAATCCATATAGAACTAGACTTCTTTTATTTTATTTTAGAATAAGGTTTTTTAAACCTTATTAAACTCCATCTATTTTATATTTACTAGGATAAGGTGTTTCAATCCTACTAGAATATGGCTTTACAAGCCTATAAATAGACATAGTTTATTCCTTTTGTATTGATTCAAATTTTCGACATAGTGAATTTTCTTCTCCTCTGCCCGTGGTTTTTTCCCGAAAGGGTTTCCACGTAAAATTTTGTGTTCTTTATTTTTTATTTTATTTTATTTTTTTTCACAGGAACAATAAAAGTATGGAGTAAAGCTTCCTTTTTCTAATATCAAGGCATTAGTAACAAGATCGAACAGAACAACAATTTGAAACTTATACATAGAAAGCCTTTTTAGTTGTTTTTCTTATAGTTATATATATGAAAAAGCTAATAATTAAGCACATGATGGCTAATTCGTCCCAATAATACTGAAAGGGCGGCCACTGTGCTGCATCAAGCAGTTGGGTATGAGGCTTCCATTGCAATGCCGCAGAGTCCTTCCTCAGCATCAATATCTCTTTGCATTCTAATGTATCCATCCTCACCCCAACTGGTGCGCCATGAATTTTTCACCAACCAATATTTGGTCCCATCATCATCTTCTCCATACCCGACTGCCCTAACCCCATGGTCTAGGGAGGTGCCGCATTCGCCGGTGAAAACACCGCTTTTGTAGTGCTGGAAGTCAGCACCACCAGCATCAATGGCAACCGAAACTGGTTGATTAGCCACTGCTTTCAGCAATGCTGACTCACTATTTGAAGGTACGTCTTCATAACCAGTGATTTGAGCGGCGTGGTTGGCAGCTGCCTTCTTGTTGCATGTTCCATCAACTCCTTGGTAGGGGTAAATTGATTCAGTTGTAAGTCCTTTGTTTGTAATGATAAATTCAAAAGCATCATCCATGAGACCCCCACTGCAACCTTCGTCTTCCCCATTGATATCACAATCAACTAACTCTTGCTCTGATAGTGAGACAAGGTTACCGGTTTTAAGTTTGGTGATCCCTTCCATGGCTGCAACAGCTGAGAATGCCCAACAACACCCTACATCATTTAAAGCAAATATTAAAAATTATATATGGAATCAGGATTAGATTGATTCTTTATATATGAATTCTGTCATTCTGACTTACCACATTGGCCTTGGTCCTTGATGTTGGTAACAGCTCCTTTAGATCTCCAATCCATGCTAGATGGAACGGCAGGAACATTTTTATACCTAAAAGAAGATGTTTTTGAAGACGCAACATGGGTGGAACGTTGCATTTTATAACCATTCCTCATTGACTTAAATTCCTCGTTGGTCAAATCTGTAAATGCATTAACACCAAGCTTGTACTTTTTGCCAGTATGACCAGCATTGTGGGATTCGATGTACTCTACATTTTCTTTGAATATCTGGAATCGTTTATCTTTCTCGGATGGATCTTGGTAAACTCGGCCATAGCTAGCCATCCATTGTTCAAACCTGTATGACATGGATACCTCAGGAATCGAACGAGACGACGCCTGAGAAACCCAAATTCCCAAAATAAAGAGTAAGGCCAAGTATTGTCTTCCAGAAGCCATTGCTAGAAACAAGAGTCCACGAGTAAATTTCAAGAAAGGTTATAGCGAAGGAATGTGAGATATATGAATCCCAAAGATGGGTTGTGGTTTATATAGCTTCCCCTAGATTTCTAAAGGACGATTTCCCACAATTCTACGTGCTAATAGGTAGTTAAAATATGACAAAGTAAAGCTCCAAAACAATTAATAAATATCTGAAACCTGCATAAGAAACTTACTCCGTTTCGTCTAGTTAATGTCTAAAATTTATTAATACTGATGGAGAAAGCTAGCGTTTTGCTAAGGCAGAAGAGGTGTCTTTACATCAAATCTGCAACCTTACAAATTACTAGCCCTCCCTCGGATTATCCTAAGACAATAGTTTTAACCTTTTTGACTTGACGAAAAGGCATTTTGTGGAATTACACCATCAAATTAATTTTCTAATTGTCTAATATAAAATAATTATTATCATTAACTATCTATACTAATACAATGTCTCGTTATTATTATTATATTCAGTTGTTACTGTAGCTATTGGAACAATAAAAATTTAGTGGGTTTAAGCACACTTAAGTGCATTCTTTTCCTCCGATTTAAGGGTTTGAAGATTATAGATAAAAGTAGGTATTGTATCAAAAAAATATGTTTATTATTACAATGCTTGTGATTGAGTATGTGTCATGAGTTAAACAAATATCAATTTTATTAAGAAAAGACCTAAAAATTATTTTTTTAATTAGTAATATTCTAATGATCTTGTTGTGTTTTTCATATTTTTATATAAAATTTTTAAACATAACTACTAAAAATCACTATTTGAAATAATCAAGACTTTAAAGATTCGTATTGGTGAAAATTTGTAAACAAAACCTTTACCATTCCACCTATATTTAATTTTAACGAATAATTTTGTATACATGTACTTTTGTGCCTAAAAAATTTATTTTCATCTTCATAGGTTATCAATAAAAAGTCTAAATATTTTTTATTAGAAAACATCAATCAAATAAGACTTATTAATGTAACACCCCTCACCTAGTCCGGTCGCCAGGCTCAAGCTATAAAATGCTACATCAATCATCGAAACAGTTGAATGCAGTTTATGCCAATTAATTCATTTTAAAATCATCAATTCATTATTCAATTTCATGCGCAATGGTTACAACCAAAAACGAAGCTTAATTAGGTTTATGATTGTAAATAAATCAATTTAAACATAATGAGAGATTAAATTACAACATTGCAAAATATGAGTCCAAGTATCAGTACCAAAGATAAGTACCGCGATATTCTTTTTAGTTTCAAAATTACAAAAATCAAGTTAAGATAAATGGGTATCTATACATAGAATCATGATAATGATACTTTTTTATAAGTACCGATAACAAGACTTGATATCGATACCAATTCGACAATATGCGGATTTAAAATACTGTTGATTTGGTACCTTGATCTAGGGTAAATCTCATCTAAAACGATGTGCTATTTACATTGAGTTTAAATCTCATCTAAAGTGCCAACTTCGTTTAACATATATAATAGTAAATGAATGTGAAGGGGGGACCAGCAGGATTACAGAACGAACTTTTTTTTTTTTTTTGTCTAATCTCAAGGGATTAAGTAACAAAGTACAGAACAATAATATTGGAACTATACATGGAAAGCCATTTTAGTTGTTTTCTTTATGTAGTTTCAGATTATATAAATAAGCTAATAAGCACATGATGGCTAATTTGTCCCCGAAAATAACGAAAAGGCAGCCATTCTGCTGCATCAAGCAGTTGGGTAAGAGGCTTCCATTGCAATGCCGCAGAGTCCTTCCTCAGCATCAATATCTCTTTGCATTCTAATGTATCCATCCTCTCCCCAGCTGGTGCCCCATGAATTTTTCACCAACCAATACTTGGTCCCATCATCATCTTCTCCATACCCAACTGCTGTAACCCCATGGTCGAGAGAGGTGCCGCATTCACCGCTGAAAACACCGCTTTTGTAGTTCTGGAAGTCAGCACCACCGGCATCAATGGCAACCGAAACCGGTTGATTAGCCACTGCTTTTAAAAGTGCTGACTCACTATTTGAAGGTACGTCTTCGTAACCGGTGATTTGAGCGGCATGGTTGGCGGCTGCCTTCTTGTTGCAAGTTCCATCAACTCCTTGGTAAGGGTAATTGGATTCAGTTGTAAGTCCTTTGTTTGAAATGATAAATTCAAAAGCATCATCCATGAGACCCCCACTGCAACCTTCGTCTTCCCCATTGATGTCACAATCAACTAACTCTTGCTCTGATAGTGAGACAAGGTTACCAGTTTTGAGTTTGGTGATCCCTTCCATGGCTGCCACAGCTGAGAATGCCCAGCAACACCCTACATCATTCAAAGCAAATATTAAGCATTATATATGGAATCATGATTAGATTGATTTCTTTATATACAAATTCTGTCAGTCTGACTCACCACATTGGCCTTGGTCCTTGATGTTGGTAACAGCTCCTTTAGATCTCCAATCCATGCTAGATGGAACTGCTGTAACATTTTCATACCTAAAAGAAGATGTTTTTGAAGACGCAACAATGGTGGAACGTTGCATTTTATAACCGTTTCTCATTGATTTAAACTCCTCGTTGGTCAAATCTGTAAATTCATTAACACCAAGCTTGTACTTTTTGCCAGTATGACCAGCATTGTGGGATTCGATGTACTCCACATTTTCCTTGAATATTTGAAACCGTTTATCCTTCTCAAATGCATCCTGGTAAACTCGGCCATAACTAGCCATCCATTGTTCAAACTTGTCCGACATGGATACCTCAGGAATCGAACGAGACGAGACCTGAAAAGCCCAGATTCCCAAAACAAAGAGCAACGCCAAGCAGGGAGTTGTAGAAGCCATTGTAAATAAGTAGAGTCCACAAGAAAAGTAGAAGAAATGTAATGTTGAAGGAATGTATGTGAGATATAGCAATCCCGACATGCGTAGTGGTTTATATAGCTTCTCCTGGATTTTGTAACAGACAAATTCCCACGATTCTACGTGCCCTGGAAAATAAAATATCCTGACAAGGACTCCATCCTTTGATTTATACAATATTGTACTTTCAGTAGATGAATCAAGCGGCTTATGTTCCTAGTAAACCTGCGTGTGTTCCTACAAGGTTGGCAAAATGTATAAGCGACACAAAATAAGGGTCCAAAAAATTTAATAATTATCTGAAACCTGCATAACAAAATTACTCCGATGTATAAAATATTTTAATACAGAATAACTGATGGAGAAAGTTAGCATGCTAATGTAGGCTGTGTGTTTTTACACGAAATCTGCAACCTTACAAATTACAAGCCCTCCCTGCTATAATTATTTGAAGTAAATAAAAAAAGAAAAACCCACTTGTATGGCATTTCTATCTTAAAACCAATCCTCAACTTTTCAATTGTAGAAAACAAAAATCCTTAATTTTTTTTTCAACCTTTCCCATTTATTAATCAAACGAGATATTATGGATTTGCATCTTATAATAACAACATTTGGTTTGGGTCTCTAAGATTAAGACTCCAAGAGTTTAAACAGAAATTGAGGTTTACGTAGAAATATAGCTTGATTTTTTGTATACTCGAGTGATCATGACAATTATGATTCTTGTAATTTGCAAATCCTCCTAAATATAAAAATTTTAGTTCATGGTAAATTTGTTACTGCAATATAAGTGGATATTGAAGATTACATATTCACCTTCGTTTGCTATTTCGTTTTGAAATCTGCACTGTATATATCAACAAATATTATTATGTGATTCCTTATCTCACATGTTTCCAATACCGCTTTTTCTTTTTCCTTTATAGACTATATTGGTATACGGCAAAACAGTCCCAGGAGCAAACCCAGAATAATTTTTTTTGGGTTGAATTAAATTTTAATTTTTTATAATCTATATTTTTATAATTTTTAAAGAATTAAATTAAATTTTTTATAATTTTAAGTGAGGGTTAAAGTATAATTTTACCCATATTAATTTAAAATTTAAAAAAAAATTTAAAGGCTTAAATGATAATTTTTCATTTCAGGGAGGCGGGACCATGCCAGCTCCTAGAATTGACTCTGAATAGTCCCAAATTCAAAAGTTGGTCTGCGTCAGTTTAAGTAAAACTTGAGATCAAGAAAATTTTGAGCCCATAAAATTTAAGTTCAAAAAAAGTTGATTACGAGATTGATATGATTCAAATCTATAAGAAATCAAATTCAAGTCCAGCTATAATACAACAGTTAAATTAGACATGAATAATTAATATAAATAATAATATTTTTGGTGAAATGTGTTCATAAACATTATATATTTATATTAAATTATGTTAAATAATAAAGTGAAATAATTTTTTTAGAACATTAATTATGATTATAAAATATTTTTAATACGATAATTATTTATGTATAATAAATATATAAAATAAAATTTAAATGGAATGATAATATAAAATATATAATGATATAATATATTAATTTAATTATACGATAAATAGTATTATCCTTATCACAAATGATTAAACATAATTTTTTATGTAATGTGAATAATATTACTATTAAAAGTAATTTATTTTAATAGAAAATCATCTAAAACAAAATAAATTATTATTTTTTAAATTGTTGAACAATTAAAGCAAAAGGAAAAATAGAATATCCAAATAAAACATATTAATTAAAAATTTTCTTAAATTCATAAAGTCATACAAATATATAAAAACCGAGTCATCCTAAGCCCAACTCTTAAAGTTTGCGAGCAATAGCAACATCCAAAATTAGAATTACAATAAAAAATTATAATTAATCTTTGTATATAATTTTTTTTTAAATTTATCAAATAAAAAAACCAATTTAGATAATAGAAATAATATTAATAGTTCGATCTGAATTTTGAAATTTGAAAGATAAAAAAAATTAAATTTTTAAAAATAAAAAATATAAAAACTAAATTCTAAAATTTCAAATAGTACATTTTAACTTATTTTTATCATTGGACAAAACTAATAGTGTATATTTGAAAATTATACTAATCTCTTAGCGTTAAATTCATGGCAGTGTCTTTTGGATGCTCTGAGGGGCTATTTCAAATGTTGAAGACACCAAATAAAAGGTAAAATTGCCATTATCGTAATTTGGCTCTGCAATTTGGTCGTTAAGTTGCCCTTTCGTAAGACCTTTGCTAAAAAGACTAGTAATCATCATTCGTTGGTTCGGCTTTTGTTTATACCATAATACCATTACTTCTTTCTTTTCATTTGTAGCCTTTAATTTGACTTTTGTACACACACACACACACGTACGTGTTGGCAATGTAGAATTGAAATTCCACTGTATTGCATGTAATATATTTGATAAATCTACATTTCTTAACTAGGCTAATATGCAATCTTAACTAGATTGATATCGATATTATTATCAATACAAAAGAATATGAATTCAGGCGTGCTAAAGTACGTTCATGCCCCTCTTTAAAAGATAGAAAGAGATTTATCATTTAATCCCTTAACTCTCAAAGTAAAGACAAAGTGAGTATGTAGTAATCTTGACTCTCAAAAATATTAATTTTATTATTTAATCCCTTAAAATTTTATAAAATTACATATTAAAATAAAGATAAAATTACATTTTAACCTTTCTTAAAAATTATGATACACACAATGACTTATTTAACATGTATCATGTTTGGAAACTCCGACTTTTGTGTGACAATGATGGGGACCTCCATGAGCTTCATCAATTAGATATGATCGGAGCTACGACTGATCCACAGCCACAAGTTTTCCACTTTCTTTTAAGAGGTAAGTGGGCTGGGGTTCAGATTTTCGCCTTTTCTATTTATATTTTGTTACATCTGGTTGCTTTCTGTTCTGTCACCCACCCACTTTGGATTTTTGCAGAGTTGATGTTGGAACAACTTTCTTTGGTTTTAACTTTCTTTTTTTCTTACAACAAATATTTTCTGATTACAACTTCGGTAATAATAAATCATTATAAACATAAAATTGAATAATGAATTAAACTTAAACTGATTCATGCATGCATAATTTATACGAGTAAAACTCATACATAAACACTTAGAAAAGCCCAACATGCTATCAGTTGCATGATGACAGAAACTTAAAATTGAAACGTGTCTTCTTCACGTCAGATAGAAAGTTGCTTAATTCAATTTTTTTCCCCCACTACTTATATCATAAAAATTATGACCAATTCCTTATATTTGCATTAACCAATAGCAAAAAAGTGGAGGTATATATTAAAAGTTTATGAAAGTTAAAAGTTATGGTATATTGTACTCAAATTAAAATTTTCAGATTCAAATTTTAAATATAATATTATTGAAAAAATAAACACAAATTTTAAAAAGATTAATCTTCATAAATTATAAAATTAATATAAATTATGAACAAGTAAAGTTAAAGGTCAAAATCTCATATAATTTATAAATATTATCTACAAAATGCATTGAATCTGGACGAATTAACTCATAATTAAAAAAATCAAATCTTTTTTTTTTTTTTTGTGATGAACACTGGTAGTTTATTTTTTATATCAAGTTGGTGCCCATAAGGAAAATTGTGACCAATTCATGAGTTAGATGATAACAGAGAAAGACCTACATAGCCTATAAAAAGAAAGTCTTCCATTGAAGTTTTGTTTTGCTCTTTTAAAAAAGAAAATTAATGTAATTAATCAAAATGTGATGGAATCTTGATGTCAATGGAGAAAGCTGCTAAGAGGAAGTGAGGGCCATGTGTTAGCTTCTTCTTCTCAAACATCATCATGCCATGCAATATTAAAATGGAGCTTTCCCAGAACTTTACATTTATAAATATAAGAGTATTGTTTATATACTGATTATTGGTAATAAATTAATCATTCATTTAAAAATGAAATTAAAATAATCTAATTATAGATACATATTTTATATAAAAAGCCACATGCTACCTAACAAATAAAGTATGTTAAAAGAATTTAAAAGATATAACATCATGGTTTTTATGTGGTTAAGATTAAAACTGTGATTATATAATAAATTTTGATACCCATGTCTTCACAATTCATGGAAACAAAATTTCTGATTTTGAGTCTTTTTGTGGGAGGGGAAATGGGAGTTGTTTGGTTTGTTTCATAAACTCATAAAAATGATTTTTACCAATATAGTTTTTTCTTGGTATCTTTGATTAATCTAGTGTTTATTTTTATGAACCAACAAAATACTTATAATTTAATAGAGAATAAGTTGTCCATCAGTTTTTACCGACAGACGAACTAGGTCGATAATCAATATTCTTTTTTCATTAATTCTCTAAGAGTTAAATCCTTCTGAATCATCAAAATATTCAGATTCATTTCTCCCTGTTAAATAGAGGATAAAATAATTTCGTTTGGATTTATCAGTCTAAGCATGAGGCAATATACTTTGATATTATTGATTATTCTTTGATTTAAAGAATCATCATATCTCAATTAAAAATGCAAATACCTTTTTAGGAAGAAATCAAGCTCTGATACAATACTCAAAATTTCAGTAGCCATGGATGTCAAGATCCTTATAATTTTTTTTGCGAGATTTTTAATTGAATATATAAAGAAAGTAATCTAATGGGTATCGAGATTTGAACGATTTCACTTCAATTAAACTCTACTGCTTTTTAAACCCTAAATTTTAAATATATTTTTTTTAAACCTAAGCCTTAAATTAAAATATTTCATAAGCATTTATCAAATTATTTAAAGTTAAGAATTTCAATCTAATTTCAATTGAAGGAAACTCCGATCTCATTGATCATTTTTATAACCATGGGTGGTGAAGCATTTTTCAACTATGAAAAAATATTAAGGAGTTGTGTTTTATGGACTCCACCACCTATTGTATCATTGAAGGATTATTGAAGTTCAATGTTGATGGAGCAATGTGACATCCACAAAACTAATTAAAAATTGATTAAGGTAAGTGTATCTATCAATTAATAATATAGTTACGAGAAACAAAGATATTATTCTCATGGAAACTAAAAATATTAGTAATTACCGTCTTTCTATTATTTAATTGATAAATCCGAGTAATTGATTAAAAACTAAAATTAACTAAATTAATTGTTAACGAACATGACAAAGAACAAGTCAGGAAAATAATAGAATAATAACCAATAAGCAAAACAATACTCAGGAAATAATTCACCTAGATTTCATTTGTCACTATCAATCTAAATTACGCAATTTTTTTATTTAGTATATTGATCCGTGGAAATCCCTAAATTATGCTAATATCTCTTTCGAGAGTAAGAGCAACTTAATTTAGGTTGATTAATTAAAATTTCTTTTTAATTAAAACCCTTATTATCACATTAACTCCTCTCAAATAGAGTTTATTCCTCAATTACGCAATATCTACTCTTAAACAGGGTTTGTTCATCCTTTGATTTAAGCACATCAAACAAGGATCAATAATCTAGAAAAATCAAACCAAGAATTAAGCGCATATAATTGAAAACAAGATCTAAGTATTTATTGCGTAAAATAAAAATCAAACGAAAAAATCCATTATAGGGTTCATCTCCCTAGGTATTTAGAAAATTAGTTCATACTTGAATATTCTATGACAGCTTTCTCCTATCTTCTTATGTTTGTCATACATACGTCTCAGAATGCCTGAAAAACTTAAAAATTATGATTTCCGTAGTTCATAGTGTAAACCCGCGAAATCGACACGGCCTACCACATGGTCGTGTGGTAGTCCGCCTGGGTCACATGACCGTGTGGAATGGGTCAGCCCATGTGGCTCCTGTAGCTTGCTAAGATTTTTCAGTTTTTGCTTGTTTTTCGCTTCTTTTGCTCCCAAATGCTCTATGAGGCATAAAAGCATGAATTTAAAGAATTAGGAGTATAAAATTCACAATTAACATCGAATAATCACCCAAAAACGCATTAAGAATGAGATTAAAACATGTTACTTTTAACATTTATCACAATACAGAATTCGATTGGCAAGTGTGGTTTTGGTAGGGTTTTCGAAATAATAAAGGTTGGATCCCGGCTTTGTTTTCAAGTCCACTTTAGGTTACAGATCCTACTATTGCAAAGCTTCTTGCTGTTGCAACATCTCTGGATATTTTTACTAAAACTGATTGGATTCACATAGTTAATTTGATTCTGGCAATGCTACTAATGGGATTGTTAATTGTGACATAAGACCATGAACTTTATGGATGATTCGTGAGGATGCTAAAGTTTATAGTGAAGCAAACGGAATGGCAGATGCTATGGCTAGAGCAGGAGTTGATAGATATGAACTATTCCAAGCATCGTGGTAGTATCAGTGTTGATTTTTGTAATTTGCCTTTTCAACCTTATGTTTTGTTTGAGACTAAACTTTCTTTCCTTTTATTCTCTTTTCAACATTCTAAAAATTTATTTCTATGAATTAATTAATCATGCTTAGCAAGAAATAGTGATCATAAATAAAGTTTATGGTTATTTCTATGGATTAAGAGTTATGCGCGATACTAAGTTATGTTAATCTATAATTAATTTTTTTATGAATAATTTCATTATGAGTTTTAATTATATCTACTTTTTTTAACACAATGTTTAGAATTACTCATAGTTTCTCCTAAATCCATAAGTAAAAAGATAATGTATTAATTTCAGCTTACTCAAACCCATGTACTCTTACATTGACAATACTATCTATATCAATTGAGCAAAGACTAAATCAAAAGTCTATTAACATTTACAATATTAAAATGGAAGTATTTAATTCCCACCCCTAACTTTCTCTCCATCTTTAGCCTACCACTTTTGACAATCAATATAGAAAAATTGGTGACACCAAACTCTATATTATAGTGAATAATGCCATAATTCCGTATTGATATAATTTATATAACATTAACTTAATAATTAAGTTTTAAATAGATATTATATATTTATACAAGTAAAATAATTTAGTGATATGAATAACATTTCTCAAAAGTTCACATTTATCAATAAGAGCACATTAAAATCAACTTAAAATAATGAAATTATATTAGTGTATGCAGTACAAATTTTATATAAAAAGCCAGATGTTACCTAACAAATAAAGTATATTAGAAAAAGTAAAAGATATACCTCCATGATTGTTTATGTGGTTAAGATTAAAAGTATGATTATAAAATAATTTTTTGTATTTTTTTAGGTCATTAAGATAAATTAAAAACAACAGTGCTTAATCCATTGACCTTCTAACACCATTTTTAAGCCCTTGTGAGAGATCCCATTTATGTTAAGTCTTCTATGCTTACATAGCTCAAAGAAAACAAATACTCTTGTTCTTCCCTCTGTTGTTTGCTCCTTCTTGAATATTCACCGAAATCCCAAAAATCCCATCTTGTTTTTGTTTTGTTTTTGAGGTTCAAACGTCTCAAAACTCTAGAAAGGAATCACACATACCTATGGAGGAATTCAAGACGATCAAGAAGAAAATGTGGATGTTTTCTCTTTAGTCTTTCTTTCTGTTTGAAAAAACGATCTCCCTAGAATTGTTCACTTGCGTTATGGAAGCTATCATCGAAACAATCATAGCACTGATCATCGGCAACAACGAGAAAGTCGCTAACCATCAAAACTTTGTTCTTCAAAAGCTATCTTTCTGGTTCGCTCCCACCACACGTCCACCTGGTCTACTCTCTTTCACTTCTGGTTCCTAAAAACAAACTCTCATACAACTTCGTTTAGCTTTCTTTTTTTTTGTGTGTGTGTGTTTTTATATGGCTGCTTACTATTTCAACAACAACATTTTTTCATCTGGGAATTGTTATTCTGGTTTCCTCGATCCCTTTTCCCGTGATTTGGGTCCATGCAATGGGATTTCACAGTCCTTGGTGCTGGATAATGAGAAAAGTGAGCTGGTGGTGAAGTCGCCGGTGAAGGTTGGGAAGAAAAGCGTGTCGGAAGAGAAAGTTATAGCGGCTTTGAAGAGTCATAGCGAAGCTGAGAGGAGGAGAAGAGAAAGGATTAATGCTCATCTGGACACCCTCCGTACTCTCTTGCCATACAGAGAAAAGGTTCTTCTTACAACTTCTTTATATATGTTATTTGGCTAATATAGTTCATTTAAATTGTTTGCTTACATTATGTGCCTGCTAGGATTCTTTGATTCTTAAAACTTGTTGTTTAACAGTGATCATTAGATGTAATTACCAGGTTGTCCAGGTAGAGTATAAGGTAGAATATGAAGGGTAGCAATGAACCTGAAAGGATCTTTGTCGACTGTAAAATGAATTTGGATATTTTAGTTATAATAAGAAAATTTTGTTGTGAGTTCATTCGCTGCATCAATTTTGCACTTGGAAGGTCAACTCTGAATTTCATAAATGCTGGAGTCAACTAAGGGAATGCATCAATCTTTTTAGCAGATGTTTTACAATTTGACAATTACGAGATTAAGGTTTATTTAGGATCCCGTTTCAGACCTTCAGTTCTAGATAATCCCTACCTGCTTCTAGATATTATCTACAAGATTTATAGGAGAAGTATTTATACAGAGCGTGATATTAATTATGTAGTCACCGGTGATTTTCATAATTATTGTTACGTACTATATTAACATATTTCTTTTGAGTTTTTACAATGTATATTTTCATCAGCCAACACTCTTTTAACTTTGTGAATCAAGCCTATTGAGGCATGTTAGTTCGAGGCATGTTAATTCTCGACAAAGTACAAAATAAAATGTCCATTAAAAGACAATACCTTTCATTGTTGGACCAGCAATGGCAAACCACACTTCAAAAGTCGGGTCTTTCAACAAAAGTCAACTAAGGGGATGCATCGTTCTTTATAATACATGTTTTATAGTTTGACAATTATGAGATTAAGGTTTCTTTAGGATCTCAATTTCAGACCTTTAGCTCCAGATAAGTTTGGTTTTATATTTTTCAAACAAAACCAATCAATCATGCAAGGTTGTCTGTAGTTAATGGTTAGCCAACTCTTTTCTTGCTACCTTTCAATTGCTTCTCCTTATCTTCGTGTTAGTTAAGAATTAACATCTCCATAATAATATAATCTTTTGACATCACTTCGTGCAAATATATATATATTTTTTTTCTGTTAAACCCTACCATCAGAAAAGTGTAAGCTAATAAATGATTGGACATGTAGGAAGGGGGGGGGAGGCAATGTAACATAACACCTGTTCTGCTATGAATTTTGATGAGGTCTATTTCTTGATTTATAAACTAATTTAGTTGACAAATAAATCTGTCTTATATCAATTGTTTTTTTTCTTTCTTTTAAATAATTAGTTAACCAAGTCAAATCAAATGGTCATTGTAGATGGATAAAGCCACATTACTTGGTGAGGTGGTAAGACAAGTGAAAGAACTAAAGAAGGCTGCAACTGAAGCTAGCAAAGGGTTTCTTGTTCCAGTTGATGATGATGAAGTGATAGTTGAAACGTGTAACGATGAAGCCAATGGGACATATTGTTTCAAGGCATCAATCTGTTGTGATTACAGACCCCAACTTCTAACCGACTTACGACAAGCTCTCGATGCCCTTCCGATTAAGATGGTTAAAGCGGAAATATCAACCTTGGGTAGTCGGCTGAGGAAAGATTTTGTTTTCACCGGTTGCCGAACCACCGCACATGGTGATGACGCGGAGTCAGGGCAATATCTTGCCTGTTCCGTTCGCCGGGCCTTGAATTCTGTCCTGGAGAAGGCTTCTATCTCGCCGGAAAACTTGCCATACTCGACGTTTCCAAAGAAGAGGCAGAGGATCTCATACTTTGATTCCTCAAGCTCATCTTCATAAAAAAGATGATTGCCATTGTTTCGTTTGTGTCAATCCACTGCGACATCTCCTTTATTTTCTGCAGGTGTTTGTTTGAATGTGCAAAGGTTGGCTTGAAATGCAAATTTAGAAAACATGTTATATATATACATATCATTAGATGTAAGAGTTCAATATTAGATCATATGACTGGTGTGTGTAAATTTATATGAACTTATCTCTTCTCGTTTCCTGTTATGACTGAACATTTCATTTCATGTTATCCAATAATTTTAGCTCTGTTGCTTATATATGATAAAATCTTGCCTGCCTACTTTGCATCACTCGAAGTTCCAACAAGTTAACGGAGATTCCATGCGTAACTTGTTTTATTATATAAAAATTTTAACATTTAACATCAAAGCACCAGTGGTCTAGTGGTAGAATAGTACCCTGCCACGGTACAGACCCGGGTTCGATTCCCGGCTGGTGCAGTTATAACATTTTTTGGGTTCATTCACTTTCTTCATTATTTATATATATTTCCATATACTAAAAGAAAGTACGTATTTTTTGAAATTTGTACCAAAAAGTGATAAACTTTTATTTAGAAGAAAATAAAGGTAGTTTTTTTTTCAAGAGAATAATTTTTAATTGGGTAGTTTTGTTAGAGTTGAATTCTTAAAAAAAATTAGTTTAAATTATTTTATTTAAATATATTATATCAATTTTTTTAAAATTGGATTGCTAATTACTAATTAGTGTTTATATTATTATTGGTATCTCCTTTGAGTTTTATATTTTTTATTGAGAAAATTTAGCCGTATTTCCTTCTTCTACCTACCTACTTGGAGTTAGAGTTTAGTCTAACTGAACAAAGGGTTTAATCACAATCTTCCCCTCTTCCTCGAGAAAAAACCTGTAAGTGTGTTAAAGAAAAAATTTTGTCTTCATTTTTCTTTCATAGTTTTGTTTAAGTTGTTCGTGCCAAGTTTTAGCCTTGCCTGCAGTAACAAGTCTCAAAACCTGTTAAATTGATCACTATAACTTTGGGGTTTATCCACTAATTACTTTAATAGTTTACTTCATTATAATGTTTCTGCTTGTTGATCATCTCGGTGATCCTTTTCCTTAATTAAATATTTATACTTCTGCATGTTGATCATATTAGTATTTATTTTTTGTTTCTTTTCTTATTTTAGGGCATTGAGTTCTTTTTCTTGGCTCAAGTTTTTTTTCTGTGTTTGTTGTGATGAAGACTTGTTGCTTTGATCCCCAAATCTTAGCTTATTGTTGTGATCTCTCATATCTGTTCTTTATTTGATCTTATGATCACAAGCATTGCTGGAAATATGATGTTGTAGCATATCTGTATAATAGGAATAAATTTCTATTCCTTTTCTTTGAATAATGCAGTTCATGTTAAACTCAAGTGGGATCTGAAAATTGAAGTAAAACCATCCTTCTTGTTGTTCAATGGAAAAAAAAGCTAAAGGCATAGCTTGGGTAGGCAACCTCTATCAGAAATTTGAAGCTATGTGTATGGAGGTGGATGATATGGTCTGCCAGGTATTTTTTTGCCCTCTTTAAATTATGGCACTGTGTTTATCTGTTTATGGAGAATAAGATGATCACTTTGGGTGCTTTATATACATTTGCAAAGTTCATCTTTGTAAATTCTTATTCCTTCCTATGCTGCTAAGATCTCTTTTGAAATTTGATGGCATTCTCTGTCAGGAAACATTGCGATATGTTGAAAACCAGTTGCAGACAGTTGGTTCTAATGTTAAACAGTTCTGCACTGAACTAATGCAAGACTTGGTCGCTTCATCTACCGATTCGTTAGAAGACCTTAACACGGTGCAAATTGCATGCGTTGCAGCCTCTGAGGACTCGAATGGAAGTGCCAATGAAGATCACTCTCAGACCAAACTGGTCGATTCCTCTTCTGTAGAATCTGTTGAGGATGTACATTTAGGCTTGCCTTCAGAACAATTCACAGAGGATCAAAATTCCTTGGCTCATTCTAAAGGGTTCACAGCACCTGCTTCTCTAATTTTCTCTAAAGCTTTCAAGAATGAACTTAAGGACAATGATTCTACTGCAGATGACACATCGTTAGAGTCGATAGGTACGTATTCAATTCATATGTTATATGCATATATCTTTATATTTTGAACTATGCTCTTTATTTATTCATATATTTGTTGCCCCAGAACCAGAAGTGAAAATGGGACCAGCATGTTTATTAGAGTCTAGCCATAAATCTGTTTTGAAAATGGAACCAGAAGTTCCATCATTTGATAACAAAAAGCTTGAAGAAAGCTGCATTATAGTAGACCGTAGTGAGCTTCTTTCCATCTCTAACAACGTAGGAAAACACAAGTCATATAAGGTATGATACAGTTCTCCCTCTCTCTCGAGTCCTGACCCCTTTGCCAATGCTAAGGACAAACTTTATCATACTTTTGTTACTTGAACCTGATATTCTATATGTTTGTTTTACGGAACAGAAAAAGCTCCGGGATGCCTTTTCTTCTAAGTCAAGGTTCACAAAGCGGGATGATGAACAGCATGCACTATCCAGACAAAGGAACAAACGAGAATCACAAGACATCGAATTTTGTGAATCGGATTGGGAGATTATTTAGACAAGTTAAATTAGTTTTTGGTTTTTGGTTTTTGTTTATAGACTTAGGTATGCATATGAAGTAATAAGAACACAGATAAACGTTGTTATGATACGAGACTGGATGTCCCTCGGTTGAACATGTATAAAGATGGAGAGAATTAGGCAGTGGAGTAGAGCGTTAGGAAATCTCCAACTTGTTGGATTGGTGGAACATCTGACATTGTTGTCTTGTTTTCTTTATTGGAATTCTTTTATAGTATTTGCTTTGAATTCGTAGTTCTTTTAGATCCTTCTATATAAAGTCAAAGTCCAGTCGAGTTATACCTGGCCAAACTGTTTCAGGATTGTTTTCTTTATCCACAAGACTCAAACCATAAACCTTAGAGATATTAAGTTGCTTATCATTTGACCCAATAAGTGATAATGAATCTTTATCCACAACATATAAGTTTAAATATTAAAATATTTTATATTTACCTAAGTTCAATTTAACCCGAAATATGAGTCCATAATTTGCTTGAATCTATCCATATTGTAAATGGTTAAACCAAACCTATTTTGGGCTCGACATATTTTTTAAATTTTTTTAAAAAATATTTATATTTTTTCTAATTTAATATTTAATACTTTTTTAATATAATATAGACAACTTAACATTTTTTAATATAATTATATTATGATACTATATATTATTATAAATTTAACTTTTATGTGTTGTAAATCTTATAATACATAAAAAATAACAGAATATAATTGTTGAGCCAAGTTTGTGATGAATCGGGACTGGAGTTAGAAGGGTGGTAAAACAAAAAGAAAAAAAAAGGCACTGGAGTTTGGATTTTGGAGCACCTATGTTCAAGTCGAAGAGGTTTATGAAGAAAGATAAACATAACTTTGGCTAGGGTAAAAGGCTTACCTGTGCGGAGTCATTTGTGGTGGTTTTTTATGGCTTTGATGTTTGCTCAGGAACAATTAGACAAGTGCCCGAATCTAACGACTATGGCTAATCTTAGTTCATAAGAGGGTGCATCCTTGCGTGCTCTTAGCCAAGCTAGTTGATTGATTTTGGAAACTTCTCGAGACTACTTTTAACTAGCAGTTATGGTGTGAACATAGGCATTCACACAATGGAATGAACTTTCTTGGGGCTGAGGGTATCTAGACCATTTTTTATCAATCCTTGTTGGGTTATATCAGTTATAAAGAATCGAACTTCCCCTTGGATTATCTATATGTTCGGGTCCGATTTGTGTGGTGTACTAACAATAATAATTACAAACTTCAAAACCAGGTCGTTGGTATGGAGTCAAGTCTTGAATGTTTTATTACATTTTATAGTATATTTAAAGTTATGTTAGTATAGTTTTTATAGCATTTTAGGATATAATTTTAGCATTTAGGTTAGCTTTATTATATTTTATAGTTTTTTTTCAGCTTAATCATATTTTTTTTGAATTTTTTTTATCATTTTTAGAGTTAGCTCGAATTTACTTGCTATTTGTTTCTCTACATTGTAAGTTTTGGATGAAGAATGGAAGGCTTGAAGTATAGAGTATACAGTAGTGAAGAGAAGACTTCTGCTCCACCGGATTTCAATGCAATGGAGTTCAATCTTCAATTCAGAATTTTTAAACAGAAAGCAGTCCGCTCCACTACAATTTTGTATACGATAGAGCAGAACGATTAAAACCCTAAAAGTAAGAGGAACTTATTTAATCAATTTGGAGGCTAAGAAACAACTCTTTCACACCAAGAGGAGCTTAAAGCTGGCAAAGACAATAAGCAAAAGAGATCTGGAGCGCTCGACATTAGCTTGATAATTATTTTTCTCTCTAGATTATTTCTTTTTACTTTCTCTCAATGCAAGTTTGTTTTAAATTTCCTCTTATGATGTTTTCTCAAATCAATATAAACTAAACTCTACTTTCTTCGAACGATGATGAATCCAATTTTTAGTTAATTAATTTATTCTCTTTTCAATTGTTTCAATCCTTGTTAATTATTTTTTCAATCCCGTGTTTATTTAATCTGCTTGTCTGATCACCAAGTTGCATTAATTTGATAATCTTGATTTGTCTTGGAAGAGAAATTCGATATTTAGATCTAGACTGAATAAATTAGGATTAAACTTAGTAGTGTCAATGAAAAAGTTAATTTGCTGCTAACATAGGAATATACCTAAAGCCCTAATCAACCTAATAGGCTTGATTGTAGTGACTTCGCCCAACTTGCCTAGCATAGATGGAGATTAACTTAGCTAGATACTGGAAGGAATTAGTTAATGCTAATGAATCTTGGGTTAGTAATTACATACGTTGAACAATGATTAAACTCTAAACAGATTTTATTCCTATTCCTAGCGAGGAAAGGTTTTCCAACAGAATATATGCAAGTTGATGAACCAGACATGTCTTTTTTAAGTTTAGCAAATTTGGTTGTTAAGTTAATACTAAAGCACTGCGGTTGGCCCAGATATTGGTGTATTAATATTATAAGATTAATATAAAGGGAAAGAGGCTAATGGATAATGGATAATGGATAATGGATAATGATTGATTACTTTCCATTTTGACCTTACAATGTCACTACCCTACATCCCCATTGGTTGAAATATTAGAGTTCGTTAGGTTAAGAAATTATTAATTTCAATTTGAAAACCAATCATGATAATTTATTTATGTGGTGGACACTAAGAGAATCTTTAATGTTTTCTCTCTTTTTTTTCTTTTTAATTTTATTTATTGATGTTGGAAATAAACATGGTAGGAGTGGGGTTTGGTTGTTTCTAACATTGATACCATTGATATATATTTAGAGTAGTTTTCAGAATTTTCATAAAATATTTAAATGATACGAATTTAATCAGGGATTTACTCAAAAAGACTTTAACCTCTTTCAGTCCCTTACGAAGTATTCAATTTAAACTCTTTTTAAATAAACTTTCACTAATTGCCTTTACCTCCCTTATTGCTAAGTATCAAGCTCCACTTTAATCTCTCTCAATTGATTTTCTTGACATTGAAGTAATATTAAATGCATATTATAATTCAAACATCTTTTATCATTTTAACAATATTTAATCATTAAAAAGGAAACAAATAATTTTGACAACTCCATCTATCTAATAATTGAAAAAAGATGAGTTTTAGTGTTTACTTCATTAGTTAAGGATGTTCACTTCATGCTCACATCGTATGATCAAATCGTAAAAATTATCTGCTAGTAATACGTGACAATGATTTACTCCTGTTAATAATATATGAGTTTTACCCAAAATAAATATAAAAGAACAACATGCAATTTAGAACTAGTCGGTCAAGTGCAACTTACAAGATACATACAAGAAGTTGTTATCATAGTTGTGAGCTTAAACAAAACATCTTCTTCCCAAACGTTGTGGAGAAGGGATGTTGTGTCTTCTTATTCTTAATAGTTCCTTGAGCAATAAGCAATTTGTAGTAAAGCTTTTCAATGTGGTCCTCCATTTTACGAGTACAGCTTCATTTGCCCACTTTTAACTCACCTCAGTCTTTCTTTTCATGGTAGGACCTGACAATATCGTTCATATCCCTTCAAAATTTATATAAATATATAAAAGTACTATAAATACTAGTATACCACACAAGTACAAGTATTATTTGGTTCAGTTTACCAATTCAAACCACTAACAACAAAACTGAAACAAGATGAGTCGATATCGTTTGGTCCACTCTAACAAGTTTTGTTCAAAAAGAGTGGGCAAATGTAGGATGGATATATACAAGGATAGTGTAGTAGCCAAGCCAGCCTTCTCACAAATTTCTCATCAATCAATGTATAGACTTCGATTCTCGATGCTTCATTTTTGGAACTTAATCATTTATAATAACAACAGAAGAGAAAAACGACAGCTGACTGTTCTTCCTATTCTTTCTTAATATCATTACTTGTTCATGTATAAGACCTACTTAATTTTAAACTAATATGAATCTAGCTTATATGCATGAAGGATAAACAAAAGATGTATTTGGAAAAAGAAATAATGGAGAGGAAGCTGAAATAATTTGTTGTAATTTTATAATATTCAACGTTGTAAGAATCAGATCGGTGATTAAATTAATTCTTAGTTTAATAAATTGTTGATTAGTAGGTGGTGACAGAAGTTGTTAATGCAATTTCACATGTTAATTAAGTAATATAAGATGAGCTTGTTTGTACGAGAATCAAATTCTAAGTAGTTAAGTATTAATAATTCACTTTTATCATCATTTAAATTCTAATTACTATTACTATTAACAAAACAAATTATGAGTATTTTACTTAGAGTCAATAAAAACTTTAGAGTTTTTCAATAATTTTATAATTTTGGAATTCTAAGTTCACCTAATTTAGTTAATCAATTATTTCTTATTTAAGTGTTAAATTGATATAATTACTAATCCAAGATTTAATGGCTTTAACTAATTAATTTTTTTTACAATATCTAACTAATTTAATCTCCTTCCCCACTAGCTATATTCTATGCTAGTCAAGTTGAGTTAAGTCGTTAAGAATAAAGAATTGATTGCGCATTAAGTATATTCCTATTATAACTCCAGAATCAATCCTAATCTATTCAATCTAAATCTCAGTCCTATCAAATTAATATGGTGGCTAGACGAACCTACAAAATTGAATAAATAATTAAGATAGATCAAAATAATTGAAGAAAAAAATAATCATTAAACTAATATATAAAATCTATCATCATTCGAGGAAAATATAATTCAACTCATTTTAAGTGAAGAAAATATCATAAAAAAAATATTCAAAACAATCTTGCATCAAAAAAATAGAAAGAAAAACCCTAAAGAGAAGATAGATAAAAGAATTTTCCGAAAATAGATAAAAGAAATTTTGCCGATATCTTTGGGTTCTTTTTGTCTTGTCTTTGCAAGTTTAAAATTTCTCTTAGTGATTCAGAGTTTTTTTTTAGGGTAAATTATAAAAATAGTCACTTTTTTTACTCATTTATGTTTGAAATATTACGTTTTAGTCACTTACATTATTGTTTTGTTACGAAGTGGTTACTCTGTCGTTAAGCTTCATTACCTCTCTAACAACAATCCTATGTGGCAACCCAAATGGGTTTTAAATGTCAACTTGGATGTTCAACTGGGACGAGAATAGGTTTTTAATTAAATAAATTTAATTAATTGAAATTTTAAATTAATTACATCTTGAACTGGAAAAGAAAAATCGCGGTCTCATTTTTCTTTTCGATTTTGACAAAAAAAATATTCTCATCCCAGTTGGACATCCAAGTTGGCATTTAAAAACTATTTAGAATGCTATGTAAGATTGCCGTTAGGGAGGTAACGAAATTTAATGATAGAGTGACTATTTCATAACAAAACAATAACGTAAATGACTAAAGCGTAAAGTTTTAAATATAAGTGACTAAAATGTAATTTAAGTCAAACAAAAGTGACTATTTTTATAGTTTACTATTTTTTTTTTATATTTATCTTCAAGTAACTTCTTACTCTTTTTTCTTAAAAGTTTTTAATCTTGAAACACTTGAATTTTTTTTACCAAATATTTGGTAAAAAAAATTCAATCTAAAAGATAAAAATTTAATCTAATAAATTATAATAATATAAAAAATAATGAATTAAAAAAATTATAATATAAACAAATCTAGAAAATTAAAATCCAATCTTGAAATAACTTTAATATAAGTGAGAAAGTTCCAAGAGAATGGATGAGGGATGTCTCGAAAGCTTAAATTACAGTGCCATGAATCTTTTAAAAATTGGAGTGATAAATCATTACAGAATACTGATGTATGTTTAACCTTTTGAATTAGCATTGGTTTTCATCTTTCACGGATGTCCTCGAGACTTGTCCCATTTACCGACAAGTATCACGGGTGAGACTCCTGTTAAGTGTGATTCACTTCTAAGATTCTTGACAAGAGACGTACTGGCCATGACTAATCTTGTGTCTGCCTTGTAATCTGCACGTTTGTCATTGTATGGATGGCCCCTCCGCCTCTTTGCCTGCTTAGTCAAACCCATTTTCCAGACAATTCTCTCGCCTCTTTTCAGCATTAAAAATGATAATCTCTTCTTTGATGGGAAACATCCTGGCTTGGGAGAGACTGATTATTAAGAGTTTTATTCAACAAGTGAAGTATTATTTTTTTTTAGCATATGGTCCCTGACGTCAAGGCATTTTGCTAATTAGGTAGTAAACTAGAAATTTATTGAGTGGAAATCCGAATCAAGCTCATGCTCATTCATATTTAGCAGCATTTAAAATACCCTAGTGGTGAGCTGTTTAATTTTGTGGTTTAGGAGCAAGTAGAGAGACTTATAGAGAAAATAAAATATCCTTCAAATTCAATCATTTTGTTTCCTTTCTCCCTTTCACTAAGTTAGGGTGAACCCAGATTATAAAATAAATGGTAAATTATATCATTAGTCATTAAATTAAAGACAAGTTTTCATTTTGGTCACTTAATTAAAAATATATATAATTTAGTTATCGAACTATTTAAAAGCTTTTATTTAAATCACTGGACTGTTAAAATCAATACTATATGGCTTTTTCTATTCGCATTACTTACACCAATCGAAAGCTCTTTTTCTTTTTCTTTTCTACAGTTCAAATTTTTTCATGAAACAGTTTTGGTTGTCATGAATCTACAAATCAAAATTCAAACATTTTTTTAATTTTCGATATTGATCGTTAGATTGACTTGGATCTAAGATATGTTCTTCTACTTGTTGATAAGTATTAATTCACCATACCGATCGTTGAATCATTGCTTTGCAACTTCCAGTGACTTAAATAAAAAGTTTTGAATAGTTTAGTGACTTAAATAAATTTTTTTGAATAATTTAATGATCAAATTGTAACTTTTTTTAGTTAAGTGGCTAAAATGAAAACCTATCCATAATTTAGTGACTGATAATATAATTTAGTTGATTGATGGAACTAAGGAGAGTTTCTCTTCTAATCCCACTATTGAAAGTGCTTCACTCCATTTTCTCGTTTTGTAAACAAGAAAACAATGCCAAAAGTGTTTGAGAATGGAGAATTTGGGAGATGGCATTGGCAGTGCATCATCATTCTTCTTTTTATTATTATCAATTTAATCATTTTTGTTTAACAAGTTAAGTTTTGTAAACAAGCAGAGTTTTGTTTAACAAGTAATCCATTTCAACTTCATATAGGACAAGTTTTCCTTTTGAAAATAGACAACCTATTAGTGGAGCATTAACAAACCTATTGGTAGCATAAAGCTAAATATGTAGTAAATTATTTTAGTTCCACGGTCCCATCCCATGAATATTCCAATGAGAAACATATTTAAGAATGGAAAATCCTGAAGTGTGAACCATGAATGGAAGCCCCAATTTCAGAAATGATGATTTTGCGTCCAAAGGTTGCCTTCTTATGCCTCCAATGGACTAATGACCAAACCTCACTGACATGATATGATATGATCACCTTTTAAAGTAGGCCCCTGATTTGGAAAATGGGTGTCCCACTCACCCTGGTGTGGTTTATTTGAACGGAATATCGTGAAGCTCAACCGCCAATGTGGTGGGCCTTGTTGTGGTGATGGCTGGGAATGAGTGATCTGATATTGAAGCTTTTTGATAATATCCCTACGGGAAAGGTCTCTAGATAAGGTTAAATTCTGTTATTAGTCCCTGTTTTTTGTAAAAATTTTGAATTTAATCCCTATACTTTAATTTGGTTATTTTTAGTCTGTGTATCTTTTAAAGTTTAAAATTTCAATCATCACTAAACGATAACTATTAAATTCATTAAGATATACTATTTTCAAAATCTGATGCTATATGTTAGCTTGTTATTTTCACATATCACATACTGAAAATTTAGTTAACGTCAAGAGTAAAATTTGAAAATTCAAAAAAGTATAGGGACTTAGAATGATCAAATTGGAGAATATGGACTAAATCGACAATTGTAGGCATGGTACATAACTAGCAACTGAATTTAACCAAACAGATTTAACTGCTACTGTTTGGGTCGGGACTTAAATTTTAAAATTCAAAAAGTACATAGATTAAACTTAATCAAATTAAAGTACAAGGACTAAGTCCTCATCTTTTACAAAGTACAGGGACTAATAGCAGAACTTAACCCTCTAGAAAACAACTTGCATTTCCCTTGGTTGGTTTATGTAATTCCATGTGCTGTATCCCCCCCCCAAAAAAAACCCTCCCCCCAAAGAATTCTGGTTTCTATACGCCAATTATTGGGGGGAAAAAACATTTACTCTTTTATTTTGTTTAGAGCACCCCACCTTCGAGGAATCGACTATGAAACTGGGTTTATTCTGAAGGAAAGTCTGCTGTCAAGATTCAGGCCCCCTTGACTCTTGTCTTGTAATGGAAATACCTTTGGTTTGGGTATCATTGTATGAGTTGTCCATCACATAGCCCATTGGTCCCCCTACTATGAAAAATATATATATACATCTTTGCATGATTACCTCCCTTGTAAGCATTAACCATTCCAGAATTTAGGCCAAATCATCAAACACCAGTCTCTTCCACAAATTAGTTATATGATTGCTTCTCACTTTGTCAATCATAATACACATGTTCCATTATCTCCAATTTGGTTACACCTTCTCTTTCCATTATCTTAAAGCAGGGTTTTTAGTTTGGTTTAACTAAGTTGTTAATGAGTATTATTCAGACATCTTTGACTCTATCTTTGTCTTAAAAGTTTCACCTTTTGACATTTATAGCAAACACAAACTGATGTTGTTGCAGTTTCTTGGTTTTACTATACTTGACTATGTCTATCTACAGAAATAGAGTGAAAGTCAAGCTAACCGTCAAAACATATACCCTTTTTTTTTGCCTTCTGTTTCTTCATTTTAACTCATCTTCCCGTGAAAGCAAAATACAATTCTAGATCTATATAATACAAAAAGATCATACATTTTATAATGTTTTCGTGTACAGATTGAACCCAAAAAAAAAATTTAGTATCATTATTAATTATGATCATCACGGGACTAATTTCTTCACTCAAAAAAGTCAATACAAAGGCCATGCCATGTGCTATTTTATTGTTATATTATATTATTGGTTAAATTCTGCTATTAGTCTCTACACTTTTATTTGGTCATTTTTAGTCTTGTACTTATTAAATTTTAAAAATTTCAACTAAATTCGTTAAGTAAAGTTATGTTATTTTAGAAGTGTAACCCCATGTTAGCTAGTTGCTTCCATATATTACTTACTAAAAATTTAATTAATGGATTAACGATTGCCATTTATGTCAAGATTGAAATTTCAAATTTTGAAAAGTATGGGGACGTATAATGATCCAATTGGAGAATATGGACTAAATCTATAATTGTACGCATAGTATATTATTAGTAATTCAATTTAACCAAACGTATTTAAAAGTACAGAAATTAAAGTTGATATAGAGATTAAATTCATAACTTTTGCAAAGTACAGGGACTAATAGCAGAAATTAACCTACTATTAACATATTTCTCATGACATGCAAGAGAATGTAATAGCAAAAGAAGTTTACAAGAAGCTTATGTTAAATAATAATAATAATAATAATTTAACAGTTCGATAATTCCCCGAGAAAAATACCCTACACATCATTTTATAAACGAATCCTACCGAAATCTCCCACAAATTTTTATTTGTAAAATTTAAAAAAGAGATTGTGGTCTGCCTTATTCCATGTGAACCCACCAAGCAGCTTTTTTATTTTTATTTTTATTTTTTATCCCTTGGCTTAATCGTCTCCTCTCTCTGTTTCCTCACTTTCAGTCTCTCTCATACACTTGTATATAAGCACTGGGTCTACAGACAAGTTTATTTCAGAACAGAGCTTGTTTTAAAGACACAAAATCCCAGATGGGTTTCGGTTGCAAAACACTGTTGTGTTTGTTTTTCACAGTTGTGGTTGTGCTATTGCAAGAAGCAAGTGCAAGGCAGCAGCAATATTATTACAATGTGAGTGGGTTAAGAAACCGAAAGCAAGTGAGTGGATGTAATTTGTTTCAAGGCCAATGGGTGTTTGATCCTTCTTATCCTTACTATGATTCCTCGGGATGTCCCTTCATAGATGCTGAATTTGATTGCCTTAAATATGGCAGACCAGACAAACAGTACCTTAAGTACTCTTGGAAACCTGACGACTGTAACTTGCCAAGGTACCCTTTTTTTCTTTTCCCTCTTTCCTTTTTTAAAAAAAAAACTTCATTGTATACACTTTCACTGAGTTTTGTTCATTTTGATGGTAGATTTGATGGGGCGAGTTTTCTGGCAAAATGGAGGGGAAAGAAAATAATGTTTGTAGGTGACTCACTGAGTTTGAACATGTGGGAATCTATGGCTTGTATGATTCATGCTTCTGTGCCCAACTCCAAGACCACATTTGTGAGGAAGTCCCCTTTGTCTTTTGTTATCTTTGAGGTGAGTTACAGTCTTTTTCTTTTTTGAAAATTCAACTATTTTTTACACTCCATTGGATTGGATTGGATAGTTCCTATCCTTCTCTTTAATCATCTTTTTCATGAAGTATGGCTCGAAGCTAGGATTTGAAGATGTGGCTGCGTTGAGTAAAGCTGTGGGCTATAATAAAAATAGTAATAATAATCGATTAAATCTTAGTTTAATTGATATCTAACGAAAGTTTGGGTCCCGTATTACCCACCTTTCTCATGGTTAAAATTCACAGGAAAATGGACGGGATACTGTAATTTTATCTGTCATTTGTGCTTTCCAAGCCACTTTTAGTTTATCATCTTTATATGTTTATTAGGATTCTAAAAGAGGCAACTTTGGACTTAGGAGGGAGCAATAATGGCAGGGGAAGTGTTTCCACCTATTTTGGGTTGTATTAATTTATATTTCATATTTTATTTTATTTCTTCACAACAAAATGGACTGTTTTATTCGAAGCCAGACATAGGCCTTTTTATCTTTTTAGACACTTTGACTTGGCAAACAACAAAACATCAATGCTTAAAACTTAGTGGCATGATTAGTAGGTTGATTAACAAGCATCACACATCTTCATCCATCACCGCACACCATAGACAGCTGTTTTAAGCGACCTGCCAACCTGTTTTATTATATAATATTTGACCTAATCTCATTATTTAATCTCATCATTTGAACATTGCTTACCGGCACTGCTGATTTTAATTATTTATTTATTTCATGTCCAAGAAATACTGATCCTTACTACGTACGCAGGATTATGGGGTAACACTCTATTTGTATCGAACACCATATTTAGTGGATATAGTTAAAGAAAATGTTGGTGATGTGCTTAATCTAGGCTCCATCAAAGGTGGCAATGCATGGGTAGGGATGGACCTCTTGATTTTCAACAGTTGGCATTGGTGGACCCACAAAGGAAAATCCCAAGCGTAGGATTTTTTTTTTTTTAATCTTATTCGTTTTATGAAATCAACCGCGACTATTATTATAATGTTTGTAAATATCATGTTCGATTAATGTATAGATGGGATTACATTAGAGATGGGTCTGCATTATACAAAGATATGAACCGTTTAGAGGCCTACAACAAAGGGCTTACAACATGGGCTAATTGGGTCGACACCAATGTCGATCTCACCAAGACCAAGGTCTTCTTCCAGGGAATTTCCCCTACCCACTACGAGTATGTCGAAAAAGAAACCCTTGGAACATTACATTTTATTATGTTTATGTACTGATTGTGTTGGATCAAACCAGGGGTAGGGAGTGGAACCAACCAAAAAAGAGTTGTTATGGAGAACAAGAGCCACTATCCGGTTCCACATACCAAGCAGGTGCTCCACCAGCTGCTGCCATTGTGAACAAAGTACTGGGGTCGATGAACAAACCGGTTTACTTGCTCGATATTACGACGTTGTCACAGTTGAGAAAAGATGCTCATCCTTCGACTTTTAGTGGTGACCATTCGGGTAATGATTGTAGCCATTGGTGTCTTCCTGGTTTGCCTGATACATGGAACCAGCTTCTATATGCAGCTCTTGGTATGTGAAAAGGTCCACATTGGGCAACATAGAATTTACCTCTTTTTCTTCTTCATATGAATTATACAATATTCAAAGGTGATGAAAGTTATCATATACTACTTGTAGGTGATAATTGGTTTTTTTTTTGGGGGGGGGGGGGGTAAAGATCAAATGTAAAAGTGATTGATTTTAAATCAAAATAATCAATGCTCTTATAAATTTCATGGAGTTGCCCGTGATTTATTGTCAGTTTCACATGCTAAAACACCGTGTATAGTTAAAAAAAACGAAGTTAAAATGGTCGGTACACCTTGCTTTTATACGTTTTCTACCAAGCAAAGTCTCTGGCAACTAAGCTATGCTTTGTAATTTATCTTGTTAACCAAACCAACACATGCATGAAATTGTCCCTTATTCCCGGGACACATTACACTCTCAAAAACAGTCACATGAAAAGTACCTCAATTTCAAGTCAATACTGGTTTTTGTCTATGACCCTATAAACCCTTATCAAGTTCACGGTTCAGAAAAAAACCAAAATGCACATAGGTCAACATCCAACTTCTGTGTACTTCCTACAGATTTAGGGAACCTTATGATCCCCACTAGTTAGAAGACTTGAGCAAGATGGTTAAGTTATTTTGGACATAAGTTACAAATTGCAGGTTTTTTTGGTCTTCCACGTTGAAACAATTGCATTCAAAGTCATTCTTTAAATATAATCAATAGGAGAAGAGTACGATTTGATAAGTCTTAAAACTATTTACACTAACTCCCTGACTCAAGGGGTCAAGGCACAATTACCAGCTAAAGTAGAACAGCTGGGTTTAGGTGATACAGTAAATTCCCAGCTTCAATAGCTGGCATTAAATGAATTGAATGTAGGTGGATAAATAGCAGCTGGCTCGTTGTATTCACAAACATGATGTTTCGATCTTTACAACAGAAAAACTGGTATTTTCTTTTGAAAAATCAGCTTGGTGTAGTAGACCTGCAAATGAATTTTTGCTGGTTTTGGCATTGTACATTGCATGATCTTGCTTTGTCTCTCAGTTCCTCGAAAGCCCTCATTGTTTCGACATCAAATCCGCCGGCAAACTGTCCATGAACAAAAGAAAAATGGGTTGCCTTCACTATGCCGTCTTAGTTAAAGTTGTAAAAATTAATGAGAATAGCTGTTACCTGATGTACACGGAATGCAAATCTAACACCTTGAACAATCAGTTCCTCTTCTTCAGGCCCACCACTTCCAACTGCTTCAAGCTCTGAAGATATCCGTCTCATGTACTTCATCGCTAGTTTCACCGACGCCAGCTTGATCTGTCACAATTTATTTGCATATATTAATGAGTTGAAATAATGCACCATCTGTAATTAGTGTCTAATGTTGTAGAACATGAGGGTTGAAAGCTTAAGTTACCTGGCTTACAATACCAGTTTCAAGCATCCAATCCATGGGAATTTGCAACCCCTTGTATCGCTTTGTAGCGGATTCTCTCATTCGGGAGAGATTGTAAACGCCATGTTCTAGCCTGCCATTATTCAGATTAATAATTGAATGAGATATATATATTCAGATTAATAACTGAATGAGAACAAGCAAACAAACAAGCACTGCAAACAGAGATATTCAGGATTATATATACTTTTCAAGCAGAGCCTGCATCTTCTTGAGAGCAGGACCACAAGGTTGTCGGGCATCATCACGAATAGATGCAGCCTCAGATTCTAGTTTCTTCAGATCACAATACCCAAATGCAGCCTCACGCAATGCATCAGCCTTCTGTTCCGGCCACTCGAAATGTTTCAGTACAGCTCTTTCATCCACCTAAACGAAGAACAAAACACTAATCATCAAAACAAAACAAGAAAAAAAATCCTCGAAAAAACCGAAAGGATGGAAAATGTATACCAAGTAGGAGAGCTCATCGTCTAGCCATTTAACAAAAGGCACAACATCCTCAATATCTGTAAATGCAGCATTCTCAACTTCTTTAATCAAAAACCTTATGAAGTCTCCTTGTGTTTCTACGTCTGTCTTTATCTGTGTATTAACCACAAAAATTATCACCAAATTCCACTAAAATCTTTCAAATAAGTGCCAGTCCAACATATTTTCCAAAAACAACACCCGGAAAATCAGATATTTCATCATGGGACCATACAAAAAATGCCAAATTTGTACGATATTATTTGAACTTTAAGCTAGTTGGGCCTGAAATTGAAATTATAAATTATATGTTTACCAAAATTCGATTAGACCTTCTTTTCTTTTTATAATTTTGTAAAGTTCCTACATCGAATCTACATGCTGTCTTATCTGGCAAGAAATCAAATCTAAAAAAAGCAATAAAGTCACGGACGACTAGTCACTTGTCACTGACACAAACACCATAGTGTGAGCTACAGTGGTATTATCGTTATAAACTATAGAACCGGAAACCGGAAACTCACCGCGAGCAAATAAGATGACCGGTTCTCAATCTCCCCGATCATGTCCCTGGCATTGGCGGTTGCAGGTAAAACCTCCGGCGCGCTACACCCACCGGCGGCTTCTCTTTTTGAGTCTCTCCGCATGAGCGAGTGATAGAACTCCACGACTTCCGGAACTCTCCTCACTTTCGCCACGATTGCTTTCGTCCCTTTAGGAGGCGGTGGTGGAGGTGGCGGCGCAATAGCTTTTACCGGTGGTGGTGGCGGAGGAGGAGGGGGTGCTAGTTGTTTGACTGCTGCTGCTGGCGCCGGAGGAGGCGGAGGTGGTGGTGGTGGTGGAGGAGGAATTTGCTTCTCTGTAAAATCAGGGGAGCCATTAGATGAAATCAATGATGAAGATGAAGGTCTCGGCGGTGGTTTTGGGATCCTAGGAACGCGAGATCTGATGTTAAGAAGAGTCGACTCAGCGAGTTCGTCTGAGTTACACCTCGAGTGTCTCTGTCTATCAGCTTCAAGTTCCTCTCTTTTAAACTCCAAGCTCTCAACTTTTTCATTACTCGAAGCACTAAAAACAACAGTTTCCCAACATTTACTGTTAGTTCTCTTCAAATTCTTAACCAAATTCGACTTCGCACTAACTTCCACTAGCCCATTAAACCTCTGCGAAGACGAAAGCAAGTCCTCGTTTTCACCAAAAACCTCAGCTTTACCGTTACAAACAGGGTGCGATGTCACCATTTTCTTCAACTCACTTATCTCGCTCTCCATTTCTCTCACTTTCCTCTCTTTCTCTTTCCTTTCATCTTCAACCTTTCCCTTCATTTCTTCTACCTCTGTTCTCAACTTTTCATTTTCGTTCCTCAAATTCTCCATCTCTTTCAAAGCTCGTTCCAGCTCTGCATTTTTAACAGCAATGTCATTTTCAAGAAGGGGAACAATGGAAACCGATTCTTTAAAAAGCTTGTGTTCTAGGAGCTCGGTTTTGAGCCTGGACTCTCGGTCTCTTAACTCTTCAACGAGTCGAAGGAGTTCGGTAACATCAGGTGGACGAGGCTGGACTTGAGCTGAGGATCGTGGGAAATAAACACCAAAGGAACGTGAAAAGACAGTTTTTTGGGAAGAATTGGTTTTGTTAGCTGAGCTAGGAGACGGCAATGGAGGTTTAGGTGGAGTTCCATGCTTTGGTGATTTTTGCAAACCCATTGCTAACCTTACCTTACCACCCACCATGATAAGGTCTGTTTTTGCTCTCTCACTCACTCTGGTTTGGGTTTGGGTTTGGGTTTTGGATTATAAGGTCCTATATCATCCAATATGTAATCACAAGGGGGAAGGGCAAGGAAGAAAAGTTCCTTTGTCAGGTTGGGTTTGTTTGGTTCTCTCAGACAGTGTGGTCTTAAACTTGGGAGTTCGTGAAAAATTGAATAAATACAAAAAAGAAAAAAAGGAAATAGACGTTGAAAAGATGAATTGAAGAACTGTAGGTGGAGGAGAGAAAGGGGAGCTAGGTCAAAAATAAAGAGTAGAGGAAATATAATAATAACGGCACGAATATCGAGGAACGGTCTTCTCTTCTCGGATCCAGTTTGAAAGAAGAAAAAAATTTGATTCTTTTAAACGATTGGAATTTGGAGTACATTTAAGGGTAAACTGCATCTATGTGCCTTAAACTTTATTTAAAATTATATTTTAATCATTTAACTTTTAAATCTTACATAACTACCCCTAACGTTATCAGATTATTACAAAATGATTATCTAACTATCCGTTAAGTGCCGTTAATGAGATAATGTTTATCTGATTCGGTACATTAAATACGCCACATCTCTTTTCACATATTTTATCACCTTATTATTTTACATTTATTATCATTATGGTAGAAGTCACCCAATTATGTTTTCTTTTTTCTAATAAGACTACCATACTTTTTTTTTAGAAGTAACAATAAGGCTACCATACATATGATAGGATAGTTGACTATATCAACCCTAAAAACTTGTGAAGTATGGAACATAATAATACACCACATAATCATTATAACAGTTCATAAAATCAAGGTTGTTCATCACCCAAACATCTATTTCCCTCTCAAAAATAGGAGAATTCATCTGCATTCAAAAGTATTCAAAATAGTCCTACAATCATTAAGAGATGGAGCAAAATATTTGTGGAGGCTGAACCTTGTGGCAGCACTAGAATCTAATTCCACAATTAAATGGTGATGTTCAGATTACAAGCAAGCAAGCAAGAGTTGGGGGTTCATTGTTGGTGTTATCTTACAGTGATGGAATTAGAATGTTGTTATTAATGGCTTATCACCATCATACGTCTCTTAAACTTTTTAGTATTATTAATTTTGTAGATTTTTTTATCTCTTATCCATTATATTTTTAGGATAAGGGGTGTTTATTGTTTGGTTAAAATCGAATTAATCAATTAGAGGCTGGTCGGTTGATTGATAATATTTTAAAATTTTGGTTTAAAATCGAGTAATTAACCAAATTACCCAATTAATTGAAATATTTATTGTTTTCAAGACTTATGTGGTATTTGGTTGTTAACTTTTAAGATTTATGTAGTGTTTCTAATATATTATTTGTTGTTTTCACCTCCATTTAAAGTTTTTTGAACTATTAAATAAAAAAATTTTAACATTAGCAATGTATTTTTTATATGTTTTATATTTATTTTAATTAAAAGACAAAAATATATAAATTCCAATTAACCGATCGAATTAATCGAAATATTTTAATTCAATGAATACATTTAAATAAAAAACTTTAACTTAATTAACGGTTAAAACTTTTACTTTTCAAATAATTTAATTAATAATAATTCGATTCGGATATTAATGTAGGGTTATTATGAGATGTAACTATTAAAACAATTGAAACAAACAATTCTGAATGCCATTTTAGTTTTGATTTTCTTTAATTTGGTGTCTTTTCGTATTTGTACTTTTAACTCCTAAGGTTTGATGTGCTGTATTATTGTTATTCTAGTTTGTAACACCACTAACTTTTTCGACCAATAAAATCGCTTTTTACTTTATAAATAAAAAACAAAACAAAAAACAAAGTAATGGACAAAATCTTACTCTCGCACCTAATACTGGTGAGAAAATAGGTAGTTGGTGCTCCATTAGGTGTAAACTGAAAACATTGGGATTCTTTAATGGGAAAAATAGTAAGAGATATGTTAAAAAAGAAACGTAGGATAATAAAAAAAAATTTTAATGATTTTCAAATTTAATTGATAGGTTGTAATTAAAGATATTCATGGGCCGGATCAAGTTGAGTTTAAGCATAATATTAATATATTTTATATTTATTTAAATTTGGTCCAGTCTAAAATGTGGGTTTAAAATTTTGTCCAGACTTATCCATATTTGCAAAAAAATTAACTTAATCCCATTTTAAGCCCGCCCATAATATTTTTAATTTTTTTAAAAATATTTATATTATATTATTTTAATATTTAATTATTTTATATATTTTTTATTTATTAAAATTTTTTATATAATTATCTTAACATTATTTTAATGTTTACATTAGAGTAATATTATATATTTTGAATATGTTTATTTTTTTAATATGTTCTAAATTACATAATATATAAAAATAATATAATATAAAGTATTATAAACATAAAAGCGAGCCGGGCTAGGTTTGGATATTAAATGTTCAAGCCCAAGCCCATTTTTCAGGTCTACTGTTTTTATCCAAACTCTCTTAAATTTCGGGTGGACCTTCGAGCTTAAACAAGTAATTGTAAATTTCATTAATGTTGTGGAATTTTCTTTTTGTCGTAACATATATAACTATAAAATAGACATAAATAATACGTTAGTTATAAAGAAAAAACAAATAAATAAATTAGAAGAGGATCCAATTGGGCTGAAATTATTTGGATTATGTCATCACTGTCTTAAAATTAACGTTTTGTGATGTGGTCTCAAGGCCCAAATCATGATCTATAGAACGTTAAGCCCACTTATAAATCCCATAAAACCAAGCCAGCCCATTGATAGATTTGATTCAATAATCTTTTAGACTTAAGCCTTGTTGGAAATTCCATATTAAAAAATAATAATCAATCATGATCAATAAATTATTTTATGAATCTTTCTCATCACATTATTTATTTTCTTTTTCTAATTATTTGATGACATTTCAGTAATTTTCTTCATATCATTGACATATAATTTTGATAATTTTTAAATGTTGAACTCCGAACATTGAATCCAAAACTCTAAACCTTGAATCCCGACCCCAAACCTTAAACTTTGGTCACGGTTTGAGGTTTAAGGTTCAAGGCTAGAAGTTCAAGGCTCAGGTTATGAGTAAAAAAATTACCAAAATTATGTGTTACATGAAAAAAATTACTAAAATATCATTAAATAATCAAAAAGGGACCATAAATGACGTAGTGAGAATAATCCATAAAATAATTTCTCATAATAATCTTTTAAACATACTTAATAATCTATCATTAAAAAAAAATACAAGTTTTCGATAAAAATTTGATAAGTAAATAACGAATTACTTATCACTTAATAAACTAAAAAAAAAAAATATTAAATTTTATAAGCATTGAATTTTGTATTATAAATTTATTTAATATATTTGTAAAAATTAAGCACTAAATATAATTATTTTAATTTTTAAAAATTCATTATTTCATAATTTTAATATTATTAATATGGTATTATTTATTTTATTTTAAATAGTTTTAGATAAAACTTAAACATAAAATTTGATTTTATTTAATTCTTGATAAAATTAGAAAATAGTTTATTTCAAAAATAAGATTTTAAAAAATAAAATCAACATAATATTTTCAACATTAAGGTATAAAAAGCTATCTACTTACTTATCGTATTCATTTTTTTTTGGTTGAAAATTTTATATTAAGTAAAAATTTAATATGATTACCAAACACATTAAAAAATTAATAGAAATAAAGATTTTTAATGACTTTTCAAACATACCCTTAACGTAAAATTGTTTCAATTCTTTTTATTTTATTTTATTAACATTATTCTTTAAATAATTTACCTTTAAAATTTTTAAAGTTATATACGTCAAACAACACTTAAAATTTTTTTTTTATACTTATCATTCAATTTATCAAACAATATCATACTTTTATTTTGAATAATAAAAAATTAAGATATTTAAAAAATTATTGTATTTGCGATTATATATTTTATTTAGGTAAATATAATTTTTTAATTACAAAATAGTGTTGAATAGAGGTATTTATGGGTTGGGCCAACGTTGGATTCAAAAAAAAATTCATATCCAAACCTATTTTTAGACTAATTTGACCCACTTAAAAAGCCCATTTTACTATTAAAAAATAATAAAATATTAAAAATTATATTTTTAACTGATATTTTACATACTTTTAATTAGATTTAAAATTTTAAAATATTTTTATTATTTAAATTAAATTTCCATCCGACCAACTCATAAAAATTTTTATTGACCTAATCAGGTCAAACCTACCGAGCTACTTGACCCTTGGACGGGGTGAAGCACTAAACCGAAGGATCCAGACGAGTGCTTGCCACGACTATAGACAATATTTTTTGATATTTAAAGAATATAATTATTGGGACTGATCATGCCATGGTAAGGCCATCTAGCAACACCCACGCCTCCCCTTGAAAAGCTGAGCAGCTGCCATCCCAGTAGCCAGCCACCGCTTCCATTTCTCACTTCACCGCCTGCAGCTATGCGAAGCAATGTAAGTATCATTATTTTTGTAAATATATATATCTCAATATTATTTTAATATAAAAAATATATGAAGGTAATAAAATGATCTTTTTGGTTTAATTTTTATTTATTTTATATGTGAATTAAATAAGAAAGTTTTGAGAAATTTGGAAAAAAACCACTTTTTGGTGAAATTTAAATAATTTGATTAGTATAATATTCCTTTTATAAAATTTGAACTTCCCTCTTTATTTCTACACAAACAAGTCAATTTATATTTTAGAATTTTATTACGTATATATCAAATATAACCAAAAACAACATATTTTTAGCCAAATATGTATAAAAAAAATAATAACGAAAAAGAAGATAGTTTTAGCCAAGGTATCCTTAAATTCAAAGGTAATAATTATTTCTAAAATTGGCTCCAGAGAGATTCACCAAAACTGAAAGACTCAGCAAAGTATCTATCTATGTGATTATGTCCCAACACTTGCCTTCTTCCTTTTGCAAGCATCTCTTAATCTCCTACCACATATTCTCTCTTTTGCTAACTTCAAAGCAAAGTCACTCTATTTTAAGGTTTTCATCTGCTAAAACCTAATTCAAGCTTCGACCAAATGTTTGTCTATTGATGCATATATTCCAAAACATTCTGATTTTCTCCCAACTTTCGGTGGGAGGTAACATGAATTTCCTTGTCCAAAAACAGGTAAACGCCCTTCAAAGCCAAGAATATAAGTTTGAGGATTTTCTTTTTTATAATCCATGAAGTAGGAGGAATCTAAAATTTATTTAGAGTCGGAATTGAATTATAATTTTTTTGAACGATTAAAGCGAAATATAACTAGTGCCATACTCAACACTAATACAAGAAGATTTATTAATTTCTGAAATTTATACGTGAAACAAACATACCGTACATCTACATGGTTTTAAATTAGTTGGGCTTATATTAAGACAAACGAAGTAGCCAGAAAATCCCCAGGAGAGAAGTTAATGTGTTTGGTTTTTCATGTAATGATTTTGACATATAAAACAAGCCGTATAAGCTTCTAATATGGTATTATATGATAATAGTATATGTGGTAGATTGGTTGTATTTTCCTTTTCGAGCTGTCACTTGAAACATCGTAGTCTAAGTTCCTGTTGTAGTGCAATTAATTGCACGTCACTTTAAGAAAAATAAAGATAATCAACATATAAAATGATGAATTTAGCTTTTAGATATCTTTTATCAATTTAATTTTATTTATTTTTAATAAATTTTGCTCTTAATTTTTTAAAAAAAATTGAATTTAACTATTAATTTTTCAAAAAAAGTCGAGTTGTTGGTTTTTTAATGGAAACACAAACTAAAATGTTAAATTTCTAAACATAGTAGCTCATATAATGATCCACGTATACTTCATGTTATTTTTTTAATATATTATTTGTTAGCGTGACATATAAAATAAAAAATATCATATCAATATAAAATATATATGAACCGCTATGCATGTTGCCAACCATCATCACTAAAAAAGTGACTTAGCTAAAAGAAAAAATGAGAATTAAATTGATAAAAATTATAAACATTAAGTGCTAAATTTATCATTATATATATATAATATAATTCAACTTGTATACGGCAAATTAGCATGTTAAACTTTACAAACTTATTTTGTTTGGTAAATGAAAAATCTAACCACTGATAGATTTTTTTTTTATGGGCAAGAAAATTACATTGCTTGCATAATGGAAATTGGGTAGTTAATGTCGGTGCAAGTCAAGTTTTGGGGCTATAAATAATCGATGAACAACAACATGAAGCATCCTTGAAAGGTATGGGAACACGATGCATTTCTAGGAAGTGGTTCGGTAAGAAAAACAAGGTAATGCGCAGCAGTATAGCAAAAAAATGGAAGGATCTAAGTGGCCAAAAGAACTGGGGAGAGCTTTTGGACCCTTTAGACATTGATCTCCGGCGTTACATTATTCACTATGGAGAAATGGCTCAAGCTGCCTATGATGCTTTCAACACCGAGAAGGCATCGAAATTTGCTGGGAGTAGCTTGTATGGCAAGAAAGATTTCTTTTCTAATGTGAATTTGGAGAAAGGCAATCCTTATAGGTACCAGGTGACGAAATTCTTGTACGCGACATCACAGATTCAAGTCCCTGAAGCGTTTATCGTGAAGCCGATATCGAGGGAAGCTTGGAATAAAGAATCAAATTGGATCGGGTACGTTGCGGTGGCTACGGATGAAGGGAAAGCAATGTTGGGAAGGAGGGACATTGTGATTGCTTGGAGAGGAACGGTGCAGACCTTGGAATGGATCAATGATTTTGAGTTTAACATGGTTTCACCTGGGAAAATATTGGGTGATCAACGAAGTGATGTTAAGGTGCATGAGGGTTGGTACTCGATTTACACCTCGGATGACCCACGTTCGCCCTATAACAAAAGCAGTGCCCGGGACCAGGTGAGAGATTCTTTAATTTATTGTTTATCAACAAAAATCTTGTACCAAAAAGAAAATTTTCCTTTAACCACTAGTAAGTTAATGATGTTGAGGGAATTCTCTTTTATTCGAAAAAGTTTGAACAAGTTTGTGAAGTTATGTCTATAGGGAGTTAACAAATTTTTAATAAGTAAATATTATTTTTTGGTGGGGGTTTGTCTCTCGACTCTACTAAGTATCTGTGTGCCTTAAGAGGCGGTGGGTTTAAAAAGTGAAATTTTCTTGATAAATGACCATGTGCAACGTGCATGGTTCGTCTTATCAGGCACCAAACAAGGTGCTTCTATTTTATGAACCTATCGTCTCTTTAAGTACTTGGCCACTTAAAAAGTTAGGAGACAAAACTTTCATCTAGATAATATTGACTCGTTGAGGGTCCATCAACTCCCAATAGATAACACTTTATAAACTTCTTCCAACGAATGCTATAAGATGAATAACTCAATCTTGTAATGGCTGAAAAGCATTTATATTAAACTCTTTTTTATTTAAAAATTATGTATGATATTGAAATCATATATGCTTGATTCCAGTCTAGTTCATAACTACCTAACACAAGTTGATGACTTAAAATGGTACAAGTAGCATCATCTATTAAAAATAAAAATAAAAATAAAAATGGTTCTTGTCCTTGTACTGATTCTTTATAGGTTCTTAACGAGGTCAGGAGACTAATAGACCAATTCAAGAACGAGGAAATAAGCATCACAATCACCGGCCACAGTTTAGGTGCAGCCCTTGCAACTTTGAATGCCATCGACGTAGTTGCCAATGGATATAACAAGCCCCAAAACCAGTCGAGCAAGGCCGCTCTTGTTACAGCCTTTTTATTCGCTAGTCCCCGAGTTGGCGACTCAGACTTCAAAAAGGCATTTACAGGTTTCAAAGACCTTCGAGCTTTACGCGTTCGAAACGCCTTAGATGTCGTCCCAAACTATCCTTTGATAGGGTATTCGGATGTGGGAGAAGAATTGGGTATCGACACCCGTAAATCAAAGTACTTGAAAAGTCCTGGGAACTTATCAAGTTGGCATAATTTGGAAGGTTATTTACATGGGGTGGCTGGCACACAAGGTAGTAAAGGAGGGTTTAGTTTGGTTGTTAATCGTGATATAGCCCTTGTGAACAAATCACTCGATTGGTTAAAAGAGGAATACATGGTGCCAGTGTCTTGGAGGGTTCGGAAAAACAAAGGTATGGTCCAACAAGAAGATGGGTCTTGGAAATTGATGGATCATGAAGGTCCAGATGATGATTATTCTTAAATGGTTTACCCTTGGTTATGCTTGATGACATGGAGTTCAATGGGGTTGAAAGATGAATTTCTCTGTATGTTTTTTTTATTGCACTAGGTGTCTAATGTCATGGTGGTGTGGCCGGTTTGTTGTAGTTATTGTTTGTTTTATTCATTCAAAGTTGAAGTGGTCAACTTTAGTCTCTACAAATTTCTAATTTTAAAATTTTAGTATTGATTTAAGACAGTAGTTAAATATGACTGGTTAAAATTTTCTATTAATCTTATTATATGCGTAAAGTTATAGATTTAGTTCATGTTCTCCAATTAAACTATTCTTAGTTCTTACACTCTTCAAATTTTGAAATTTAAATCTTGATACAAACGATAACAGTTAAATCCATAATTGATTTTTTTATGAATAATATGTGGAAATAACAAGTTAATTCAAGATTATACATGTAATAATATGTTTGCAGCATTAAAATTTGAAAATAAGAGAATTTAATGAATTTAAAAACCACCATTTAATAAAAACTATTAATATAAAATATTTTATTATTTTATAAAAAATAAATATTAATATAAAATTAGTTTTTATATTTTATTATTTATAAACAATAAATCTGAACATCTAAATAATATTATTGGTAACATGGTGTTTTGTATTTTTTTTTTTGGTGAAAAAAGAAATACATCAACTACTTAAACCATTCATTATCTTTTTCTTCTTGTAGCAAAACACTAATTTCCTCTGGAGCCTCATTAAGAATTTGAAGGCTTGTTTTCCATCTCAAACTGAGTTTGGCTAGCCGATCTGCAACCAGGTTTTGGGTTCTAGGAATGTGTTTAATCTTCCAGTTTCCTTTCGCTTTCATGATGCTCTAAGTCCTTCGGAGAATCGCAATCCCTGAATCTTCTAAACTCAAATCTCCCAATATTTGGGCAACTTAAAGATTGTCGGTTTGGATAAGAGCACGTCTGTAACCCTTATTAAGTAGTTTAAGGATTCCGTCAAGAATGCTCCAAACTTCAGCCTCAAACGGAGAACATACTCCTAAGAAGCGGGTATATCCCACTATCCAATTTCCTTCTTGATTCCTAACCACTCCCCCAGAAGCAGCGTACCCTGAATTTCTGTCCACGGCTCCATCAGTGGATAAGAGGATCACATGGTGTTTTGTTTTAAATTCCTCTAGCACCCCCTTCAAGAAAAAAAAATGTTATCACAATCAAACTTGAAGAGAAAATTTTGGGGAGAGTTAATTTCAATAAAAGAACTCAATGATTGTTCTCGAAGAACTTTATGATTGTAATTCAAAATTCTCAAAAATTACACCCTACTATTGTTTAATTGACCCTTAATGCAAATCGTATCAATCTAAAATTAAATTTCGACGATTGATTTGAAGCTTTATTTAAAAAAATAAAAAAAAATATATTACTTTTATTCAAGAAAATAATAATAGAAAATGTTTTTTTTTGTCATTGTTCGACTCAATTTGTGTGTAGAATGATATATTGATGTAATGATTGAATATGGTAGCAAAATATTGGTGTTTTGATAATTTTATGAGTTGGCTTTTATTTTTATTTTGTTATTTGTTGATGGATTTGGCTGGGAGTGATGGTTTGGGGTTTTTTACCAAACTAGGACAAAAAAAATAAAAAAATTCCAAAATAATACACATGAAAAATTATGTACCAAAATGGTACATTTGGGGTAGTGCCGCTATATAGGAGGCAAGACCACCCCATGTCCAATCAAAAATTATCGTTATCGTCGGTTAAATTGCGGCTCAGGACTAAAATGTAATGATATAATGCATTTAGGGACCTGTTGTGCAATTATTCCATTTGAAATGATAGCTGAAAAAAAAAAAGGGCAAGGTGCCGCCTGTCAGTGTGGCGGCACCAAACTTAAAATATGGTTAATTGCTTTGTTAGCCCTCATTATTTATTATTTTCTTTTTATTGCCTTTAACTCATTATATTATTTTTAAACAAGTTTTAACCTATTTTTGTAATTAAATAACCCCTTAAATTATGGTTTTACTCATAAAAGCCCTTCAATTTAATATTAAAGTAAATATTCTTAACTACTCTTTCAAAAATTTTGATTACTTTTTATATTTTATATTGATGTTAAAGTGTATATAATTTTTATTGCATCAGCAAAAAATTAAGATAAAAGCTTGAAATTTAAAATATATTTACTTTAATATTAAAATGAAGGGTTTTTATGAGTAAAACCATAATTTAAGGGGTTATTTAATTACAAAAATAGGTTAAGGGCTTGTTTAAAAATAATATAATGAGTTAAAGGGCAATAAAATGAAAATAATAAATAATGAGGGCTAACAAAGCAATTAGCCATATTTTTAGTTTGGTGCCGCCACACTGACAGGCGGCACCCTTACCCTTTTTTTTCAGCTATCATTTCAAATGGCATAATTGCACAAAAGGTCCCTAAATGTATTATATTATTACATTTTAGTCATGAGCCGCAATTTAATTGACAGTAACAGTAATTTTGATTGGACATGGGGTGGTCTTGCCTCTGCCATAGGCGGCACCACCCCAAATGTACCATTTTGGTACATAATTTTTTGTTTGTATTATTTTGGAATTTTTTTTATTTTTTTGTCCTAGTTTGGTAAAAAACCCGATGGTTTGACTAGGGATCTCATCTTTCTTTTCATAAGTTGATAGTGGTTTCGGGACTTATTTTGTTGCCAAATACTCTCCTAGATCCGAGGCAAGCATACCGATGTTGGTGACCATGATTCCTTACCTTCTATGAACCAATATTCTTAGTAAGCTCTGGGTTCTCATAGGGTAAGGCTAGGGTTTATGGCTCTTTGTTCTCTCTTGTGTTTTTAAGCTTATAGGCTACCGTCAACCATTTATTGTTTACTGAAATTCATAAAACAACCCTTGCCCTGTTTCATTGAAGTCGCTAAGTAGATTAAATTAAAGTTTAGTTTAAGAGTTACTTTAAACATATGCTCAGATCCTATCCTTCTGTGTCTTCTGTCAGTTGTCAACTTGTCATTATTCATTAATTGGAGGAACAACTTCTGCTAAAAACAGTCTTCTTTCATTAATTTTCAGGTGTCCTTAAGTAATGTCATAGCATCATCGTAAACATAAATGTTTACTTATATAGTAGAATTCTTTTAATTATAAATTAATGATAAAAAAAAAAAGACATTGTGGCTCATATTTCTAATGCTGGAAATGTGGCTTGCTCCATTATTTAATTTACTACAAGACGAAGTTATCCCGTCTATAATAAAGCATGCATGGCAAAGCTACGAGTCGCATTGCATCCTCACAAACAGAGTTTAGATTATAGTGAGAATAGATAAATAATCATGTCTAGTTCTTGATCTTCAAAGAGTTAAGCTTAGTTTAGCAATACTTTTAAGAACTATAAAAATTTTGAAAGAAGGATGATGACTATGGAAAATTTGATTTTTCAATCAAAGATGAGGGCATTGCTGTAGATTAAATCTGTTTATGATGAACTAATGTTGTAGGAGAACTTTAAGTGGATATGTCCAAATAGGTGCAGGATTGATTCAATTAAATCCAAACCAGCTGCATTGATATGGCGCCCTCCTCTGTAGGGATGTTTAAAGTTTAATGTTTTTGGGATTGCAAACGAGGATAGAGCAGATTGTGGAGGTGTCTTGAGAGATAAGGAGAGAGTCGCAAGAGCTTTATTTTCAGGTTCTATAGCAGCAACTGATACTGATTTGGCAAAGATTAGCACGATGGTGGTAGCATTGGCAGCATTTTTAACTATGAAATGGAAGCTAAATGATTCTCTATTTATAAAACTTGGTTCAATAGTGGTGTTTAATTAGTGTGCAAATAAGTTGATGAGATTATGGTCTCTTCAAGCAACTTTCGCAGATATTGAAAGAGACATTGAGAAGGTAGGAAATGTTGTTGTTGTTTTTTTTTTTTTGTTTTTTTTATGGTAGAAAAGAATGGAAACGAAATGACATCTTCCTTGACGATTGCAGGTATAAATCGTGAGGAAATGTTTAAAGCTTGGTGGTGAGCTATGGATTTGATGTAAACGTAGGTCTGTTAGCGATTGAATGTGTTTTCTTTTGGAATGTTGTAATGTTAAACTTTTGAACGCTGTTCTGTTTGTTTTTTACAACAGAACAGATTGAATGAAACAAAAAAGAAGCATTTTTTAGATAAAAAGCGCTTTTGAAAAAAGTTAAATTTTTTTGCTTTTTGAAAAAAAGGCTTTTGGGTCAATTTTTTGCTTTTGAGAAGTTTTTTTTTTTCTCTTAGAAGAGTCTTTTTTAAAAATATTTTTATCTCAAAAGGTTTTTTTTTTCTAAAAGTGCTTTTTAAAAGCATTATTAAACTAACCCTTAGAGCAGCTAATGATGCCATCAACCTTACCAAGATATCAAAAGATTAAGCCTATACCCACCTGATCAGTTTTTTTTTAGGGTTAGTCTTGAAAATGGAAATCATTATAGAGTGACCAACTTAGTCTTGAAAATAGAAATCATTATAGAGTGACCAACTTTATATATGCTGCTACAAGTTTTGATGAAGTGGTGTGTTTTGGATATGTGGCGGTGGCCACGGATGAAGGGAAAACTGCTCTGGAAATGATGGATATTCTTGTTTCATGGAGAGGAACCATAACAATGCTCAACTTTTGGAACACTTTCGGCCTTTGTAGTGGTTGTAGGGGGTCTCCAACCAGTAACAATAGCTTGTCAAGCTTTCTCATCCATTATTGTGATGAAAGCTTTCTTTTCTGCCTTCCAATAGGCATAGTTGGAACCATCCAACGTAGGAGGACATGCAACTAATGATCCTTTGATAACTTAGTAATAACAACACTAGGGATCACTACTAAATGTGTTAAGTGGGACACTTTGATACCAATTGAAGATTTGAATAGTTGTTAGCTTGTTAAGTAAAACAAAGTATGAATGGAAGGGACAGCAGAAGTGGGCACTTCAAATGGAACTACATAAAATAGAATAAAAATAAGAGACAATGAATTGTTTGTACAGTTCAATTTTCTTATATCTACGGAGTCTAGCTTAGTAAGAAGAATCTATTATCTTTAATCCTAATACAACAAGTGATTTAAGTCCTATCACACTCTAGTATAGCAACCTCATATTTGTAGCTAAATACTAGATCTCTCACCTCTAAGTTCTCTCCATGAGAACTCAAGCTGTAAAACCAAACAACAAAAGGTTTTACTCTCTCAAACGCACTCTCACAAAAATGTTCCCTGATGACTAAATAAGTGCTTTCTTAATTTTGTTACAAAATCTATACAAGTCTCTCATTATATAAAAATTCGAGACTTGCTAACATAGTAGAGATCAATTACATTCAATTCCATATTAAACAACATCTAAAATAACAATATACAATATAACTTTAAAGACCAATGTAAATTGAAGTGTTGGAGATAAGTCTTCCAAGTTTGTCTCGACCCAACATCCTTGATCCAAGGGATTTGTTTTGTATGATCCAACCCAAACTCATCCAATCTTTAAGATGTGTTACTCCAAATAAATTAATTTTCATTAATAGTCTTGAATACTTCCACAATATCAACATTGATTATAGCCAAATATTTTGTTTCAAAAATTGTCAACTTACGAATATGACATATAAGCTATTTGTCGTAGTGATAACTGGAGTGGATAAGGTTGTACCCTCTCTTTTTTACCATACAAAACGGAATGAGAACGACATGGATTGTTGATGTATATTTAATATTTATTTATAATATGTATAATTAAAAACAAAATCAAATGTATTATTAAAGTTTAAACCCTGTATACCAAAATTATATAATCACAAACCCTACCCCATAATACCCTAAACATTAAATCTTAAACCTTAATTAAAAATTTGAACTTAAACTCTAAAATTCAAACCTTAAACTATAAATCCTAAACTCTAATGTTAAAAACCTAAATTTAAACTCTAAAACTTAAATCTTAAATCTTAAACTATAAGGATGAATTTTAAACATCTATAATAATAAATTTTAAATTTTAGATCTTTAACTTTTAAAACAAATCTAATGGTTGAAATTGATCCGTGCATTCCAGAAGGAATTGTTTAGTACTCTTACACGAAATAAAAATTAATAAATAAATAATTCTCTTGATTATTCCTGTGGCCAAGGATTGTTTACTAGTAGGATTATCAGAATTCAAATTTCTAGAAGAGGAAATGAACAGCATTTAGAAAGCTCTTTCAAAAGTGGTGTGATAATGTTGTCCGAGCATGTCTTAGTCAGAGTACTAACCCTTTGACTTCCTATCTATTAATAAGGAGAACCCGCAGCGTTGGCGGGCATTGTACGCTGTTTATTTTGCATGCTTCAAGTAGGCCATTTGCGCCATTACTTTACTTCTTTATATGGTAATTTGCGCACTTACTTTTTTGTTTATAATGATAAACATTTTACTTTTTTAATCTCAATAATAAACTCGCTAAGGATTAACTTTCCCTGTCTATATAAAGCAAGCTAAACAAAGCTACGAGTCGCATCCTCACCAAGAAACTTTAGAATTTATAAGGTTAGAAGAGATAAAATCATTATGGCAAGTTCTGCAATAGCATCTCGTTGGAGAGAACTTAGTGGTGAAAACGACTGGGAGGGTTTACTGGATCCTCTTGATCTTGAATTTCGCCGCTATCTCATTCACTATCTTCAAAGGGCTGGAGCTGCTAGTGATGCTTTCAATGGGACCAAGGCTTCAAAGGGTTATGCTCTTAGCCTATACCCACCTGACGAGTATTTCGCTAGGGTTGGTCTTGAAAAGGGTAACCCATACCGTTATAAAGTGACCAACTTCATATACGCTGCTACGAGCGATGATGAAGTTGCATATTTTGGTTATGTGGCGGTGGCCACAGATGAAGGAAAAGCTGTTCTTGGAAGGAGGGATATTCTTGTTTCATGGAGAGGAACCATAACAATATCTGAATGGGTTAGCGATGCTAATATTTTTCGAACATCAGCTAAAGATTTGTTCGGAACTGGCTCTGTTAAGGTGCATACTGGTTTTTACAACACCTATATGAACTCAAATGCAAATTCCCCTTACACTAAAACCAGCGCCAGGCAACAGGTAATTCTTGATATACATAAATAATTGAACATATATTTTACTCACATTGACAGTTCAATTGTTATTAATGACCTTCAGGCTTGTAAAGCGGTGAAGGAGCTGGTGGACAAGTATCAGAACGAGGAGGTCAGCATAACTGTAACGGGCCATAGTTTAGGTGCTGCACTTGCAACCCTAAACGCTATGGACATAGCTCATAATGGTTTCAACAAGCCAACAGACAACTCGAATAAAGCGTTCATGGTGACTTGCTTTCTAGCTGCTAGCCCTCGTGTTGGAAACCTAGCCTTCAAAGGAGTTTGTGATAGACTTGAGAACTTCCATATCCTACGCATCGTAAATTCCAAAGATCCTGTCCCTAAGGTTCCATTTGGACCAAAATACTTCCATGTAGGAGAAGAGTTGGGGATTGACACAACCAAGTCACCCTACTTGAAAGAGAAAATTAATCCTCACAATTTGGAGGGTTACCAGCATGGAATTGCAGGGATGCAAAAAGATGGAGATTTCAAACTTGAAGAAGAACTAGATTTTGATAATGCAGTCATAAACAAAAATAGTGATGGCTTACTGGACAAATACAAAATACCAGATAACTGGTGGACTCTGGAGTTGTTCAAAAACATGGTTCAAACGGACGATGGGCACTGGAAGTTCAATGACACTGCCTATGTGCCAGATCCGCCGAGTGCTTAATTGGACCGGTCGATCATGTCAAATAAATAACATCCTTTTAAATGCAATCATATAAAACCAGTATTGTATCTCTGTCCTGCAAAGTACCTCTACTTACAGTCCAAATAGCAAATTAAAACCAAGTTGGACGTTAAGGTCGCTTATCAGCATTCGCCCCATTGCGTTGGACATGATTGTGCTGTCTCAACTCTGTGTGTTTGTCTACATTTTTCCATGAATAAAGTTAGTCTTTTTTTTTTTTTTTCCTTTTTTTATAATATTATTTTTGTTCAATGAACATCGTTAATACTTGAAATTTTTGGTAGTAGTATGTGCCATGAAATTAATGCGATGCATGCATTCATCGCAGGAGGATTAGTCAGCATTAATTATAATATTCATTTCCTTCAAGTCGTACATTCATTTCACGAGTTAATCGCGAAGGTAATATTAAACATTAGAAATTTGGATACCACATGGGTAAAAATAAAAAAAAATCATAAAATCATATAAAATAATAAAATAATAAAAGGTATTAAAAATATTAGCTTTTATCAACCACGTAAGAGAATGATAGTTAAAGTCTGACATCCCTAATAATCATGTTTTTAATAATGTTGATGTTTTTTTTCTCCAATTTGAAAAAAAAAAAAAAAAGCTTTCCAATAAAATTGCAAGCGAAAAAAAAAATTAAATTTCTTTCTCGAATTATTGTGAAAAAATTCAATTAAATTCCTTTTAATTTTTTTTCAGCTAATTAAGGTCTTCAACTCAAAAACTTGATCTATTGAATGTTTTGACTGTTAAATTTAACACGCAACTATTAATTCTTAATAGCCTTTTTAACATGGGCTTTAACGATTGATGAGTAACCACATTTTTGTTGGCATTACATCCCATGTAAAATCCACAGCTGAAGAGTGAAAATCGAAGACCTAGGGCTTCCAAGGAAACATACGTTTGAGAGAGAAAAAAAAAAAAAAAAACCCAATGATATAATAACACAATTTTAGGTTAATTTATCCTGAAAAAAATAATTAAGAAAGTATGTTACTTTTTTAAAATTTATCAATCTATACTGTTTTTGGAGAGAGAAAGGAAAACGTGTCCTACAAATTTACAGAAATTAATTTTTTTTCCGTATAGTTGGAAATTAATAGTTTGTAGATATATTTTTGTCCGTTTTGAGATAGACATAGTTATAGTTTTACAGAATGTTTGAATTTACGGTGGTGTTGTGGAGCTGAGTGATATACAAATTTCATCTGCCGTGTGAGTATGAAGCTATCACTCAAGAAGTCGAATCGCATTGCAACTCAAGATCTTAGTTGAGAGTGATTATACGATTTGGGGTTCAAATTTATAAAGGTTATGCTATCAAAGGATGAAGCATAAATGGGCTTCAGTTGGTAGTGATTATGCAGGTACGACAACCAGTTTTTCCTCGTCAGAGAAAGATACTTTATAAAACCCAAACAGGTCTACGAAAAAGAAGAATACAATAACCTTTTAGTATAATTAATTATTTCGTTTTATCCAAATCCACGAAACGCAGTGACTACCTTTATATTTTGGTCACTTGAATGGAATCATCATTTTGGAGGCAAGAATTTATATTTTGGTCTAGTTTTGTGTGGTCTGCTTTTGACTATGGTAGTGTTGGTTTGGTTTGATGTTGCTGTTGCTGTTGTTTTGGTCCGTATGCTTTTCCTCTGTTGTTTAGATTTTCTTTTTAATAATAATAAATCTTGCCTATAGAAAAAAAAAAAAAACTCTGGCTGATCAGGTTGTTTTAATATTCTTCTTAACCTTCTCTCTTTATCATACCTTTAAAACAAATCATCTAATCCGTTTTATAGGTTATTTTGGCATAATAATTTGGTAATTTCATTATATTTTTCCATTTTGTAATTTCTATTTTTAAGAAAAATTGTAAAATATATTATAATTTTTAAAAATTTAAAATCCTTATAAATTTAAAATTATTTTTACATTTTTTAATATTTTTAATTTTTAAATGATTTTCACAATTGTTTAAAATTTTTATTTTTTTTAATAATTTTATAAATTTTTAATATGTTCAAATATTTTTATAATTTTTAATAAGTCTTAAAAAAGTTTAAATAATTTTTTGCACATTTTATATTCTTAAAGTTTTTTTAACATTTTTACAATAATATAATTAATTTCAACTATTTTTTTTCATCGTAATTTTAAATTTTATAATTTATATATTTTTTAAATTATATATTTATGAATTTTTTTTATATTTTTTAATGTGCATATACAAAAGAAAATATTTATTTTTTTATAAAAAAGAAATCACATGGCTATGTGATTGGCCACTACCCGAAAAATAAACCGTAAAATGTACAGACAAAGTAATAGAAAACTCAATATATCTCATTGCTGGTCAACGTGGTTTTTGTTTGTAATGCTTTTGGGTGTTTAGGCTTTACTCCTTTTTGTTTGCAGACAACAGTGGTTTTCGTTTGTTATTCCATTGGGTGTTTAGGGTTTCATTGCTTTCTCATTGAAGACAATACTGGTCTTTGTTTGTAATGCTTTTGAGTGTTTGGGGTTTACTCTTTTTTATTTGCATACAACAGTGGCTTTCGTTTGTTATGCTTTTGGGTGTTTAGGGTTTCATTGCTTTCTCATTGAAGACAATACTGGTCTTTGTTTGTAATGCTTTTGAGTGTTTGGGGTTTACTCTTTTTTATTTGCAGACAACAGTGGTTTTCGTTTGTTATTCCTTTGGGTGTTTAGGGTTTCATTGCTTTCTCATTGAAGACAATACTGGTCTTTGTTTGTAATGCTTTTGAGTGTTTGGGGTTTACTCTTTTTTATTTGCATACAACAGTGGCTTTCGTTTGTTATGCTTTTGGGTGTTTAGGGTTTCATTGCTTTCTCATTGAAGACAACAGTGGTCTTTGTTTGTATTGCTTTTCGGTGTAGCCCGGTTTTGTTAGTGTTTTCCTTTTCCTATGCCGATGAGATTTTATCGATTAAAAAGGATCTGAGACCAATTTGAAAACAATTGTACGCAACATTATTTAAAGTTAAAATAACCTGAATATAGGATCAAATCCACATGAAATAGAGGACGAAGTTATCCAGTCTTTATAAAGCATGCACAGCAAAGCTACAACTCCACAAACAAAGTTTTAGAATAAAGAGAGGAGAAAATAAATAATAATGGCTAGTTCTTCGATAGCATCTCGTTGGAGGCAGCTTAGTGGTGAGAAAAATTGGGAGGGTCTGTTGCACCCTCTTGATCTTGAACTCCGCCGCTATCTTATTAACTATCTTCAAAGGGCTGCAGCTGCCGGTGATGCTTTCAACGGGACCAAAGCATCAAAGGGTTATGCCCTTAGCCTATACCCACCTGACCAGTTTTTCGCTAAAAAAATAGATTTTGGGTGAAAATTTTTTCGAAAAAAAAAAAAACCATAGGAAAGGAAGAAAAAAATTTATTAACGTTGAAAATAAAATAATATAAGAGGAATGTGACTACATCAAAACATTATTCTAATAAAAGTTAAATAAATAACATTTTAACAAAAAATTCAATTTGCTCTTTGATCTAATGTATGGACTAATTTGTCTATTTTTTAATAAAAAAAATAATACAAACTACAAAAGAGGGATGAAATCAAAAAAAAATTTATAGGGGGCGAAATTAAGTTGTAATTTTTATGATATTAAAAATGTAATTTTACAATTTTAATAGTCTAAATATTGACTAAATTAACCATAAATGCCGAAAATTTTTAAAATTTACCAGATTAGGTCATTTTTTGAAAGAAGGCGGCACCATAAATTTTTTTAAAATCCAATTTATATATTTTTTCATTTAACTTTGAAAATACATGTGAAAATATAACGGGTGAAAAATTTATATGAGTGTCACCTTAAGAAGTAACGACACAAAAAAATGATTTTTTTCATCCTATTATTTCTGTAATTATAAAACAATAATTGAGTCATCTTTTAGGTGATACCATCGTGGTAAGTGAAGATATCTATTGATACTGTAAAAATTAAATCACTTTTCTAAATAATCTAGTTGTAATCTAGTTGTAAGGTAATTTTCATAATTTTAAAAAAAAATTGAGTTATTTATCTAAAGCCTCCATAGAAACTAGAAACCAAATCTCCCTGGTCCACTCTCAGAGAAAAAACCGCCCCCTGTATCATTTTCCCTTATAAATTCCATTATTTTCCACTTCACCTCACATTCACATCCACATTCAAACTATTTCCCTTTTTACTTCCAGACTTAGCCCAAAACAAAAAGTTTTGCCAGATTTCCTATTTCTTTTTATTTGAAATGGATACCAAGATTGGATCACATGACAACTGCAAGCCTGTTTCCAACGACGTTTGCTCTCCGGCAAACGGCACTGTTTCCACCATTCAAGGTTCCGTTTCCCCCGCCGTTGTCAACTGCTCTGAAGCCACTCTGGGCGCCCACTTGGCTAAGCGGCTTGTTCAGATCGGTGTGAACGATGTTTTCTCTGTTCCCGGTGATTTCAACTTGACTTTGCTTGACCATTTGATTGCCGAGCCTGGGCTTAACCTCATCGGCTGCTGTAACGAGCTTAACGCTGGGTACGCCGCTGATGGTTACGCTCGATCACGTGGCGTTGGTGCTTGCGTTGTCACATTCACCGTTGGTGGGCTCAGCGTTTTGAATGCCATCGCCGGTGCTTACAGTGAGAGTCTCCCTCTTATCTGCATTGTGGGTGGACCCAACTCCAATGACTATGGAACTAACCGGATTCTTCACCACACTGTTGGCTTGCCTGATTTTAGTCAAGAGCTCAGATGTTTCCAGACTGTTACTTGCTATCAGGTTATATTCTCTCCTTTCTCCTGTTATTAAATACTATTTCTGTAGTTTTTTGTTTAATCAGGAAGATGCTAAATATGGGGTCTTTGGTTTGCACTAGGCTGTGATTAATAACTTGGAGGATGCTCATGAAATGATCGACACAGCTATTTTAACTGCTTTGAAAGAAAGCAAGCCTGTTTATATCAGCATCGGCTGTAACTTGGCTGCAATTCCTCATCCCACTTTTACCCGCGAGCCCGTTCCATTTGTGCTCTCTCCAAAGTATGCTTTTTCCTTCTCTTTACAAGTTTAAGATTGTTCAGTGATTAATTTTCACGTCAAGTAATTCTTTTTTTTTTTTCTTAATGGGTGTAGATTAAGTAATAAGATGGGATTAGAGGCGGCGGTGGAGGCAGCTGCATTGTTCTTGAACAAGGCCGTGAAACCCGTTTTAGTCGGTGGACCAAAGCTACGTGTTGCCAAGGCATGCGAGGCTTTTGTTGAGTTGGCTGATGCTGGTGGCTACGCCGTGGCGGTAATGCCATCGGGTAAAGGGCTTGTCCCTGAGCATCATCCTCATTTCATTGGGACGTATTGGGGAGCTGTTAGTACTGCATTTTGTGCTGAGATTGTTGAATCTGCTGATGCTTACTTATTCGCTGGACCTATTTACAATGATTGTAGCTCTGTTGGGTACTCTTTGCTTCTTAAGAAAGAGAAGGCGATTATTGTGCAGCCTGATCGGGTGGTCATTGGTAATGGGCCTGCATTTGGGTGTGTTTTCATGAAAGACTTCCTTAGAGAACTAGCCAAGAGGCTTAAGCACAATAATACTGCTTATGAGAATTACCACAGGATTTTTGTTCCTGAGGGACAACCTTTGAAGGCAGCATCTAAAGCGCCTTTGAGGGTCAATGTTTTGTTCCAACATATACAGAAGATGCTTTCTGGTGAAACTGCCGTGATTGCTGAAACTGGGGATTCTTGATTTAACTGCCAGAAGCTGAAGTTGCCTGCAGGATGTGGGTGAGTATTAGGGAAGGACCTTTTTATGTTATGATTTAAAATCCAAAGATGGTTTTTTAATTTGACATTGAACTCAAAAACTTTTGCGCAGGTATGAATTCCAAATGCAATATGGATCAATTGGGTGGTCAGTTGGTGCCACTCTTGGATATGCACAGGCTGTTCCAGAAAAACGTGTCATCGCCTGCATTGGTGATGGTAGTTTCCAAGTACGTACTGTCATTTTGGCCAGTAGTTATAATATTTTTGCGCGAAAGAACACAATATTCCATCAATTCAGATTATAATTTAATCACTTATGTTTGAAATATTACGTTTTAATCACTTGCGTTATCGTTTTGTTACGAAATGACCAATCTATCATTAAGTTCCGTTACCTCCCTAACAGCTATCTTTCGTAGCAGTCCAAATGAGTTTTAAATGCCAACTTAGATGTCCTACGTGACAGTCCAAATTAAATTTATTTAATTACAAATCTATTTTCATCCCAGCAATTGAACATCCAATTTGACATTTAAAACCCATTTGGATTGCCACGTAGGACCGCCACGTAGGACCGCTATTAGGGAGGTAATGGAGTTTAACGGTAGAATGACCACTTTGTAACAAAACGATAACGTAAGTGACTAAAACATAACATTTCAAACATAAGTGACTAAAATGTAATCTAAGACGAACAAAAGTGACTATTTTTGTAGTTTATCCTAAATTGATTCACATGTGTATAATGTTCTTGCTTTGGGTACATCTTCATAATGTTGGTGGTGATTGGTTCAATAGGTGACCGCACAAGATGTGTCCACAATGCTGCGATGTGGGCAGAAGACCATAATTTTCCTCATAAACAATGGTGGGTACACCACTGAAGTAGAGATTCATGATGGACCATACAATGTGATCAAGAATTGGAACTATACTGCCTTGATTGATGCAATTCATAATGTTGAAGGCCAGTGCTGGACAGCCAAGGTGAGTCAAATTCAAACCCCGTACATTGCTTGAATGAATTAAATACAGTTCCTGACATTGATAAAATTGCTTGATATAATACTAAAATTTTGATATTGTTTCAGGTATTTTGTGAGGAAGAGCTCGTAGAAGCAATTGAGACGGCAATAGGAGCCAAGAAGGACTGCTTATGCTTCATTGAAGTGATAGTTCACAAGGATGATACTAGCAAAGAGCTGTTGGAGTGGGGCTCCAGGGTTTGTGCTGCGAATAGCCGACCCCCAACTCCTCAGTAAATTCTTGGCCCAGCCATCAGCACATGATGCTTTATGCTTTGACCTATTTAAGTTGATGAAAATTTATGGTATGAATGTCGAGTTAAAAGCTGGGTTTTTCAACATTTTTCCAAAATTTGCGGAGTGCTTGCTCATATTTGTGCACATTCACTTTCAATGTCGTTTCCGGTAATGAATGCTATGTTCTGGTTTTATATGTCTTTTGTCTTTTGTTAACAATTTGATGAGAAGTATAAGGTATCACTTTGCATGATAAAAGGCAGAAATGCAATAGGTATTAAAAAATTTCGAGTTAATTGAGTTGATGAATCTTATTTTATCATCCTAATTCGATTTAAATTTTTTTGAATATAAGTTGAGTAAAATGAAATTCGAGTTGAATCGAATCGAGTGAAATTGTTCGAGTTAAATTAAAAAATTAAACATGTCAAATTAAAATCTTGTTATAGTATAATTAATTCCATGTTGGAGCACATAAATTTGAAACCATATATGTTTGAAATTTTTTTCAAAGCAAAATAATAATAAAAAAATAAATTTAAAACATTAATTAACTTATTTAGGTCTCAAAATTATTATTTAGAAAATTTTAAATTTATTTATATATTCTTTAATTTTTTTAAAAATTATTATAATTTTTTTAAAAATATAAATTTTATAAATATTTTGAATTTTTGAACCTTCTTTTGAAATTGTTTTTTGTAATTTTTGTTGAGAGAGAAATCAATTTGCTCATTTTTGAAATTGACAGAGACAAAAAAAGTATTTACACCAATTTGTTATTCGAAATATTCGAATTGTAAATTCAACTAGATTCGAACCCAAAACTCAAATTATTTATTCGAGCTGACTCGTGTAAAACTAAACACCAATAATGACAATATCGAATGATCGCAAAGCAATAAGAAAGAAAAATAAAACACATATTTTATGTAGAAACCCTTTTGGGAAAAAAATCATGGGCAGAAAAGAAAAAAAATTCACTAATGTTAAAAATCGAATGATACAAGAGGAGTTGCGACTATATTTATTTAAAAGTTAAAAAACCTCATTCTAATCAAAGTTAAATAGAGGATGTATAGTTCTATACGGATTCTACTTGTGTTGTATGGTCCATACTATTATTTTAACAGAAATTTGGGTTACACAACTCTAACAATCTCCACTTTGACACAAATTCTCAACAAACAAGTTTTTCACCACGAACTTTCAACAAACAAGTTCTCCACCTCTTCCACAAAACCCTTAAAGGGGTATTCTTCAACAATGAACACCAAGCAATACTCAAACTTGGTTATAGGAAGTGACTTAGTCATCATATCTGCGAGATTATCATGAGTACTAACTTTACTCATAACAATATCACCACGAGTAATAATATCACACACAAAATGATACTGAACATCAATGTGCTTTGTTCTCTCATAAAACATTTGATCCTTCGTTAGAAAGATGGCACTCTAATTATCACAAAACACTATACTGATCTAAAGTTTTTTACTGAGTTCACCAAAGAGTCTATTTAACCAAATAGCTTCTTTACAAGCCTCAGTAATAACCATGTTCTCGGCTTCAGTAGTAGATAAAGCAACTGTAGCCTAGAAAGTGGCTTTTCAACTAATTGCGCAACCCCCAATAGTAAAAACATACCCTGTGAGAGATTTTCTTTTATCAAGGTCTCTAGTAAAATCAGAATCAATATACCCAATGACTTCATCTCTAATTCTTCCAAACTGTAAGGAAACATCACTAGTACCTCGTAAGTATTTGAAAATCCACTAAACTACTTTCCAATATTCTTTACCGGGATTCGCCATATATTTACTAACTGCACTAACTACATATGATAAATATGAACGTGAGCAAACCATAGCATACATGAGAGATCTCATTGCACTAGAATATGGAACACGTGACATGTAGTTAATCTTATCATCTGATTGCTGAGACAAAGTCAATGAAAGTTTGAAGTGGGCTGCTAATGGAGTACTAACAGGCTTGGCACTTTGCATATTTGACTGCAAAGAACTTTCTCAATGTACCATTTCTAACTTAGGTACAATTTACATGATTTTCTATCTCTAAGAATCAACATCCCAAGTGTCTTTTTTTCTACTCTCAAATCTTTCATCTCAAATTCTTTACTAAGCTGAGCTTTGACATTTCTTATCTCTTCTTTATCTTTTTCTACTATCAAAGTTTCTTTTTTTAAAATCATGAGTAGTCATAAAATAATCAAATCTCTTGTACTACTGCCTTGGTGACTGTTTCAAGTCATAAAGGGACTTTTTCAGTAAGCAAATATAGTCCTCTTTTTCTGAGACTATAAAACCCTTTGGTTGCTGCATGTAAATATATTTCTCAAGTTCTCCATGTAAGAACGTTATTTTTACATCAAATTGCTCAAGCTCCAAATCATACATGACCACAATACCAAGTAAGGTTTGAATCGAATTATGCTTCATAACTGGAGAAAACACATTTGTGAAGCCTACACCTGGAATCTGACTATAACCTTTTGCAACTAGCCTCACTTTATACATGAGTTCTTCAACTTTTGGAGTTCCTTCTTTCTTCTTGAATACCCATTTAGAATAAACAACCTTTTTACCCTTAGGAAGCTTCACTAGGTTCCATGTTCTATTCTTATGGAATGATTAGATCTCTTCTTACATAGTAAACATCCACTTTCTTGAATATTCACAGCAAATTACCTTATAATAAGTCGATAACTCTTGATTTGCACCTATATCTTCAACCACATTTAAAGCATAAGGAACTAGATAATCCTCAGCGTACCTTTTTGGAGATTTAATTTCTCTTTTATGTCTATTCTTAGCGATAGAATATTATGGTGAAGAAGCAACTTTACTCTGAGTTTCTGTACTAACTTGAGGAGTAAACTCTGTTGTAGATCCTAGATCAATCTGAAGCTCCACCTGCTTCACATGTGTGTTTGAACTTTGTTGGTCTTTATTGGAAGAGTCTTTAAGAGAAAAGTTAGGCAGCATAATAGTTTCATAAAAAATAATATCTATGTTAGTCACAAATTTTCTATTTTCAAGATACCATAACTTATACCCTTTAACACCAGTCTTATAACCAAAAAAAAAAAAATACATTTAATGGATCTAGGTTCCAATCTCCCATTATCAACATGAGCATATACAGGACACCCAAAAATCTTCAAATCAGAATAATCAACAGTATTACCAAATCATACCTTTTGTAGAGTCTTTTTCTCAATGGCAACGGGCGAAGATCGGTTAATAAAAAAACATGCAGTAGAGGTCGCTTCAACCCAAAATGACTTCAGTAAACAAGTATTCGACAACATATATCGAACTTTTTCCATGATTGTTCTATTCATCTGTTCTGCAACATTGTTTATCTGTGGAGTATGTCGAACTGTTAAGTGACTCACGATCCCTTCTAATTTGCTCAATTTATTAAACTAATCAGAATATAATTCTAAGCCATTATTTGTGCAGAGGTGTTTTATCTGTTTTCCTGTTTGCTTTTCGATCATAGTTTTTCAAGCTTTAAACATGGAAAATATATCACTTTTCTGCTTTAAAAAGAATGCCCAAATTTTTTTTAAAAAATCATCAATAATTATCGACATATGATTAGTGTCACCTCTCAAAAGCACTCTAGATGGTCCCCAAAGATTAGAATAAATATAATCCAAAGTTCCCTTCGTGTTATGGATTCCTATGGTGAATTGAACTCTTTTTTCCTTCTCAAACATGCAGTGTTCACAAAACTTTAGTTTGTTAATGTCTTGTCCTTCAAGAAGTCCTCTTTTGCTCGATTTTGTCATGTCATTCTCACTCATATGCCTTAGACGCATATGCCAAAGTCTAGTAATATCATCATCTGACAAAGAAGAAGAAGTGATGGCTAAGTGACCAGTAATAGTCAAACATTGCAAAACATATAACTTGACAGTCTTTCTCTACCCTTTCATCATAACAAGGGAACCCTTACTAATCTTCAAAACCCCACTTTTAGTTGCTTACTTGTACCATTTTGAATCAAGAGTACTCAAAGAAATTAAATTCCTGTTTAATTTTGGTATATGTCGTATGCCACTAAGTATTCTGACGACTCCATCGAACATCTTAACTTTGATTATGCCAATACATGCGATTTTACATGAAGCATTATTTCCTATCAAAAAAAAACTTTCAGACATTGTTTTATATGTTGTAAACCAATCCCAATTGGGACTCATATGGAAAGTGCAACCAAAATCGAGGATCCACTCCTTGCTCAGTTTAGAGTTGTCGGCAGAAGCAACTAGGAGTTTACCATCGTTGTAGTCTTCTACAACATCAGCTTTATCAGATTGTTCTGGTTGTTTTCCCTTTTGATTTGTCACCTCCTTTTTCATTTTATTCTACAACTTATAACACTCAAACTTAATGTGCCCTTTCTTCTAGCAAAAGTTACAGGTTTTACCTCTGTTTGAAGATCTCGATCTACCATTAGATTTATTGTAAATTTTTCATTCCTATGTCCTCCCACGATTATTATTAGTATTTCGTTCTTGTCTCCCACGAACAATGAGACCCTCTCCCTATGAGTAGGATCTAGGCACAAGATGTTTTATCTTGTCATTTGAGGCTAAGGAAGCATAAACTTCATCAACTGTGAGAAATTTACAGCTGTAAAAAATTATATTTCTAATGGTTGAATAAGACGGGGGCAACGAACAAAATAGAATTAACCCTAAATCTTCTTTATTGTACTGAACCTCCATGGCCTCTAGATTCGAAAGAATTTCTTTAAACAGAGTTAAGCGTTCGTGCACAGACGCACTTTCTTCCAAACGATGTGCATAAAGAGATTGTTTCATATGCAACTTGTTAGTTAGGGTTTTTGACGTGAATAGTTGCTGTAGCTTTGCCCATAATGCAGTGGAGGTCTTCTCCTTCAACACGTCCTATAGAATTTTATTCGACAGATGCAGATGTAATTGCGTTAAAGCCTTTCGATCTTTACGCTTCTTCTCTTCTTTTGTCAATGTCGAAGGCATCTTATCTAACCCTAGCAGGGCATCCTTCTACTCCATCTACGTAAGAACTACCTGCATCTTTACTTGCCATAATGAGAATTCGGTGTTGTGATCCAACAGCGAAATATCATACTTCAATCGAGACAAGCAACTCAAAAAGCTTTGATACCAGTTTGTAAAACTAAATGTTGATAATAGCAATATAGAATGATCGAAAAGTAATAAGAAAGAAAAATAAAGTACACAGATTTTACATGGAAATCCTTTCGAGAAAAAATTACGAGTAGAGGAGAAGAAAATTCACTAATGTTGAAAATCGAATGATATAAGAAAAGTTGTGACTACATATATATAAATGTTGAACCTCGGTCTTAAGTCCTCTATAGATCCCTTAGTTTTACAACTGTTTTACTTTTTTACAAGAATTTGGGACACACAACTCTAAAATACTACTACAGGTGCTGATGAAGTGGCATATTTTGGTTATGTGGCGGTGGCCACTAATGAAGGAAAAACTACTCTGGGAAGGAGGGACATTCTTGTTTCATTGAGAGGAACAATAACAATGGCAGAGTCGGTTCAAAATTATTAAATATGACTCCTATTTTCAGTCAAATTTGAGAAATAATCTTTCAATTAAACTCTGTTTACTTATTTCAGTCAAACACTGATTAGTTTAAATTATTTTATTATTATTTGGCCTATGAATTTAGCCTATAAATAGGCTTTTTTACAACCTTAAAAAAAACACCCATTAGAGATTAGAACTCATAACACATTTAGAGAATTTTGTGTTTACGTTTTAAGGGTTCTTTGTTTTCGAATTTTCGGGGTTTAGTCTTTATCTCTATCTTTTGTACTCTTCGTTCTTTTGCCATTATAGTAAAATTATCTTTGCCCGTGGTTTTTATCCTCTTTTGAGGGGTTTTTTTACGTTAAATTTGTGTGATCTATTTCTCAATTTTTTTGTTATTTTTCTTGTTTGCTGCTTAACCGGGTCGATCCTAACAAGTGGTATCAGAACTAGTTCAATTTTCATAGATCAGCCCATTCAGATATGGCAGCAACAAGGTTTGAAATTGAGAAGTTCGATGGTGAGACAAATTTTAATCTGTGGCAAGTTCGGATGATGGCAATTCTAGTACAATCCGGTTTGAAAAAGGTTTTTACCGGGAAAAAGCCTGAGAATCTAAATAAAATAGAATTGGAAGAGCTTGATGAAAAGGATTTGTCTACAATCTAAGTGTGCTTCGCGAATACGGTATTGCAGGAGGTATTGATGGAGAAGACCTCACCTGCCTTGTGGAAAATGTTAGAAACTCTTTATGCGACTAAGTCTCTGGCTAACCGTTTAGTGTTGAAACAACGTCTATTTACATTTCGCATGAACGAATGTGAGATTTTTAGAAATCACATCCATCAATTCATCACTCTTTTAAATGATTTAAAGAACCTTGAGGTTCATATTGATGATGAAGATCAAGCTATGCTATTATTGTGCTCTTTACCTCCTTCATACAATTCTTTTAAAGAGACCCTGATTTATGGCAGAGATAAATTCTCATTCGAAGATGTGAAGGGTCATTTGTTGAGTAAAGACAAACTCAACAATGAGCTTTATTTTGATAGCAAGACAGATAGGCAAACTTCTGTTTTAGTAGTATCAAAGAAACGAGACAAAAGATGTCGCTATTGTAAAAAGTTAGGTCACGTCAAAGCAGATTGTTATAAATTGCGAAATAAAAAAGCTGCTGAGAGTAATGAGGAAGATGTAGTTGGTGCTAATTTGGTCGATGAAAATGGTGATGATTTCTTGTTAGTGTCAACGAGCGATAAATCCAAGCTCACGTCCGAGTGGGTCCTAGATTCAGGATGTTCTTTCCATATGTGTCCCAATAGAGAATGGTTCTCCACATACAGTTCAGCTGAAGGTGGAGTTGTGTGCATGGGAAACAATTCATCTAGTAAGGTAATTGGTATTGTTACTGTTAAAATTAAGATGCACGATGGGACGATTAAGACACTCTCAGATGTTAGGTATGTACTGATAAACCGTAATTTATACATATTTTTACCCCATGCTTGGCATATTTATGAATTATTTTTCCTTGGTTTTAGTGAATTTGATGCTCCTAATCCTTCAATTTCATATTTTATACTCAGAAGAGCTTAGGATAGCAAAAAGAGCGAGAAACGGGCCAAAAACGAACAAATTGGGCTTAAAACAGTGTTTCACACGGCCTAGGCACTTCCACACGGGTTATCTACACGCCCGTGTGAGGCACACGGACAGTCCACACGCCTGTATGTCATGGCCGTGTCGACATTAATCCAAGTTAGAATTGCACACGGTTTGAGCACTTGCACACGGGCGTGGCACACGGCCGTGTCCCTGTCGAGCCCAAGTTTAATTCTACTCAGAAAATGGCACTTTTGAGAGTTTGGAAGCATTCTAAAGCCTATATAAACACCCTAGAAGAGGATTAAAGGGGAACGTAGAGTAGAAAGCAGAAAATACCTAAGGACAGCCATCAGAATCATCTCGGAAGCAAAGATCTACATCAAGACTGAAGATTTCCATCCAATTTCCTAGAAGTTCTTTGGGTTCTTTATGTTTTGTTGTTTCCCATACTTTGAGATGTTTTCCGTTATTATTATAAACTAAACTCCCTAAATACCTAAGGGAGATGAAACCTAAGACAAATATTATTATCCTTTGATTTATATGATAAATACTTGTTCTTATTCTTAATTGTGAGTTTAACTCTTGCTTTAATATTCTAGGGTATTAATCCAAGTTTTGATGTGTTTATTCAGTGGAGCAAAAGTCCCTGTTTAAGATTAGATCATTCATAGTTAAGCAGAGTTGAATGCAATCCTAGAGATAGGACGACATAAATCTGTCGGATTAGAGTCAAATCTAATAAAGAAATCCATAGATCGAGTTAATGCGACAATAGGGGTTTTAATTAGAAAGAGATTTCAATTAATCAACCTAGAGTCAGTTGTTCTTAGTCTTGAGAGAGATATTAACATAAATCAGGGATTCCTACGGAATAAGTCAAGTGAATAAATCGTTTAATTCAAAGGTAATAAGTAAAGTCTAGGTGGATTCTTTCTTGGGTATTGTCTTCTCAATCAGTTTTTCCTAAAATACTTTCCAATTTCCATCTCTGTCGTAATCTTAGTTAATTAGATAATTAATCTTAGTTTAAAAACACCTTTTAATTCTTAGGCTAGATAATAAGAAGATAGTAATTACTAGTACTTTTAGTCCTCGTGAATACGATATTTTCGGTCTCACCAGAACTATACTACTGTTCGATAGGTGCGCTTACCTTAATCAAATTTTTAGTTAGTTTAGCGACCATCATGTACCTGATTTACGAAAGAATCTCATCTCCTTAAGTATTTTAGACTTGAAAGGATGCAGAATCAACATCGAGTCGAGTGGCATTAAAGTATCTCATGGAGCTCTTGTTTTGTTAAAATGTAAAAGAACTGGTAGTCTTTATATTCTGGAAGGTTCTACAGTGACAGGTGAAATCGGACATCCCTCGTCCGTTATAGAGTCGAAGTTGACTCGTTTGGAGTAGAGGTAACTTGGTTATAGGAGGAAAAAATGTATGACTATTTCGTTGAAGAAAGGTTCTCTTTTGGATGCAGGTTTTGAAAAGTTAGGGCATTGTGTTCGTGAAAATCAGACTCGGGTTAGTTTTGATTTGGCAGTGTACAAGTCGAAGGCTAGAAGTCTTCCAGTTTCTAAGCACAAATTCGACTCAGTTAATTCCTTGCATAGTTCAAGATAGGCCCGTGGCGGGCTTTGGCAAAGATGGCGTTGTGGAAATATGAGTCAAGGTGGAGATTTGTTAAATATGACTCATATTTTCAGTCAAATTTCAGAAATAATCTTTCAGTTAAACTCAGTTTACTTGTTTCAATCAAACACTGATTAGTTTAGATTAATTTATTATTATTTGACATATAAATTTAGCCTATAAATTGGCTCTTTTACAACCTTAAAAAAACACCCATTAGATATTAGAACCCATAACACATTTAGAGAATTTTGTGTTTACGTTTTGAGGATTCTTTATTTTCGGATTTTCAGGTTTTCGGGGTTTAGTCTTCATCTCCATCTTTTATACTCTTCATTCTTTTGCCATTATAGTAAAATTATTTTTGCCCGTGATTTTTTATCCTTTTTGGAGGGGTTTTTTCACGTTAAATTTGTGTGATCTATTTCTCAATCTTTCCGCTATTTTTCTTGTTCGCTGCTTAATCGGATTGATCCTAACAAAGATGTTAATGTTTTTCAAACATCAGCTAAATAATTGTTTCGAACTAACTTTGCTCATGTCACTACAGGAAAGCAGACTTTCAACGGCGTTTTTTTTTTTCCTTTAGCGGCGTTTTTAAGCGCCGCTAAAAGTTTTAGCAGCGTTTTTAAGCGCCGCTAAAAGTTTTAGCGGCGCTTTCACAAGTGCCGCAAAAAACGTCGCCATATGAAACGCCGCAAAAATTCGCTTTTCCCACAAACGCCGCTAAAGGTCATGAAATTTTAAAAAAATATATATAAAATATTATAAAGGTCATGAAAAATTAAAATTCATTATCAAAATATTGAGGAGAATAATATCCATGATATAAATATAAAAATTTTCTATTAAAATTCATTATCAAATTAAATTTTCTATGAAAATTTTAACTTTAAAACTAAATATAAAATTTGATGAATTCAAATTTAGAATTTAAAATAATAAATTAATAACACAATTAAAATTCAACAGTTAGAACTCAAGTTATTAAATATTAAAATAAAAATAAAAATATAGAATCAAAACTAAAATAAATAATAAAAATTACATTAAATATAAAGATATAAATAAAATACAGCAAATCTTTTACTAACAGCAAGTCCAAATACAACCTCTTGTTTGCGAACCTAAACAACATTGAAAATTGAAAGGTCTTTTATAAAAGACAAATTAACTCGATAATCACCTATTTAACCACCAATCAAATACACAATCAGAGATTCTAAATTTCCACTCACTAAATTTAAGTAATTAACTCGATAATCACTAAATTCACACTCAAATTAAATTGCCTAACTAATAAACTCATACCGGTTCCATGAACTTTCATGAAAACATTGATATTAAAACCACCGGAAAACCTTCCTTCCTTGCCTTCGTCAACCAATTCAAAAAAAAAAAAACAAAAAACAGAAGTCAGCGAGCTAAATTCGAAGACTCAACATGCAATAAAATGATGATTCAATTAAAAACTTGAGACTCACCGTAAGAACAATAGCCTTTAAATCGTTAAAAAGCAACCTCCTAGGAGATCATGATATCAATTTGCTACAACATTGACAAAATCATGCATACAAAACAAACTAAAAAAAGACCAAATTTTAAATTAAAAATGCTAATAAAACTTGCAATTTGGAGATAAAATTCTGACCTCCAGGACTAGTATAGACTACCGGATAAGTATAATAGTAGAGAAACAAAGCTTTTAAGCTATTCCAAACATGAAGCTGAGTTTAAAATATTTAAAAAGGAAGAGGATGAAATTAATGAAAAATCAACTGATTAATGAGTTGACGTTTGGAGGCATCATAGAAGACAATTCGTCCTAATTTCAAACGATCAACTTGGCCATCATCTTGTAGTAGCAAAAACAGCTGCAGGATTCTTTTAAATATTAGCACTAGAAACAAATTTGCACCAACATTCAAAGAGGTAATAATCCACAAGTCTACAAATTAGCTAAGGTAATTATCTTTCACCCATAGTTTTTGCCTAATAAAATTATGCTCCCAAGCTGATAAGTAATCCAATTCAAACACATAATTTCACCTAAAATACAATAGCTATAATATTCAAATCAGAATATTATTTTACAAATTTAGAAAAATAAATGAGAAAAAGGATTAAAAATCCGAACCTGCATTACCTTATATCTAAAATGAAATCATGAACCCGTTTCTGATCCTTTGATTTAAGGGCATCTTAAACGAAACAAAAACATTGATCAAGTTAAGGAAAAAAAAGACAATGAAGAAATTAATGGTCAAACATTAGCTCCAATAATTGTTCAAAATTTAAGACAGCTACATTCAAATAAAAACTAAATAACAACTAAAGCATCCAATGGAACATAATTTCACTCTTCATCACTAAATGTTTCCTCACAAACATGGCTTCATCCAAAACAAAACCTCATACCATTACAATTTGCCTTTTAAGCAGAAACTGCTGCAACCTTCTTCCTTGGTGCTGCTTCAGTACCTATACATCACCTCCAATCAAAAATAAGAACATTTTGAAAGAAAAAAAAACCCAAAATTTTGTATTAGATCCCAAATCCACTGAATACTACTTCAAAATTCATGCTTTTTTCTTTGAGTGAACTCGCTTTGAAAGACAAAGCAGGATAAGAGCCCACCACGAAGCTGCAAAGACGTTTTAAGAACAGTAAACGATAATATAGAAAACCAAGACAACGAAATACAGAGTAAGAAACATTAACAATCAAGAATATTTTCATTTAAATCACCAATCTCGAGTTTACTAGTTTGAACTTTCAGAGCACTCAGACAAAGAAATATATTTATCAGCTTTACGAATTTTACATACCAAATCATATAACTAATCAGTAACAAAAAGCAAAAATAGCCGAATAAATGGAAGTAAGCATAAATAAAGCACAGATCACAGACAAGAAAATTCAATTTGACTAAGCACTAAGATCACCTGAGCTGGAAAAACTTGTCCTCCAGTGACATACTGAATAGCAGAATAAACATAAAGGAAACCAGCTGGGTAAACAAGCGGTCCAGTGTCTCCTTTCAAGTTCTTATAATCCCTTTCTCCTCCAAGAAACCCACTTACCTGTCATCTTAATAAACACTAATTCCACATTATCCCATCAAATAAAAATGAATAGCCGAATTAACCCATGAAGTAAATTAGCTTGATTAGTATAGAAAAAAAAGTACATCCCTCAACATCTCCTCAAGGTATTTGCTATTGGTCATTTTATATTTGTGGAGCCATAAAAAACTAACAAAAACAGCTAAAAATGTTAAGTTTTTTTTTTTTGTTAGGATATGTATATATCTCGTCTTGAGAATGAGGCTGATGCAGTTGAAAGGTTTGATGCTGAGTTATTAGATGAGTTGACAACAAGTAGAGAAGAGTTAAAGCTCCAAACTGTTAGCTTCAGTGAGGAGCGGAAGGGCCAGGTAGGATGCTCCAGTTATTTCGTACCTGTGTTAGGCATTCATGTGTCACATATTAGCATAATGATATGACTTTCAAAAATCTTTCAAATACACGAAAAAACTCAAAAAAGAATCTAACCATACGTTTGTGAGATGCATGTCTATATCCAATAACATAGCTTTTTCGTGCATGATAATCTTTTCACTATATTACTCTAATTTTTCATTTTTCTTGAATTACCTATATTGACATTCGTGTTTGACACATAAGATATGATTTTTAAGAATTCTTCACGTACATGAATCAATTTAGAAAAATCTAACCATACTCATATAAGAATAACATATCTTTTTTATGCATGATTATCTTGCCAATGAATTTTGTATAACAATGTCTTTTATATTTGTATTTTGCAGAATCTTGTATAACAATGTCTTCTATATTTGTCTTTTTGTGTGTTTATCCGAAGGATATTTGTTGAGGAAGAATGAGATTGAGGGATAGAGTTGAAAAACATGAACATCATATAGGCTTCTTAGATGGTTTCCTTCTCTTTTTTTCCCCTTTTTTCCTCTATGGTTGAATCTAAAAAATTCCACTTACCCCATGAACTAATGAAAGTAGCTAATTTCAACAGCTTAACAACAAATGTACCCTTTTCCTATACCGATATGAATAGTTCTCTCATAGGCAATTCATCAAACATAAGGAGAGTAAACTTTAGATTCTTTACCATACGCAATCCAACACAAAAAAAAATTCCTATAATTCTATAATCTCAATTGAATCCATAGAGAAACCCAAGAAACGGCTGGAACAACACATTGCGGCAGATTTTAAAGAGTACATCAAAGAAAGAAAGAAAAAAGTCGATGGCATAGAAAATAAAATAAAGAAAACCCATAACAGGAAAACGTGAATGCGACTGATACCTTGAATTAGAAGAAAACCAGTAGGAAGAAAACCAGTAGGTTACCTTCAATCTAAGCAGTGAGAATAAACTACTAAAAATAGTAATGATTTAAAGCTATCCAGTAAAATTGAAAGGAAAAAAAAAAAGAAAAAAGTACAGGACATGATGGAAAGAAAGTTAAAAGAGATAAGCCGACTCACTTGACAACCATCGATTTCATGTGCTAAGACTCGAACATGCTCGATAGCTCTGGCTTCACACAGTTCTTCACTCTGCTTTGCTTCCACAAGCCCTTTGTGCCTTTTTCAGTTTCTTTTTTTCTTTTATTCCAGATCGAGAAAAGAAAAGTAGTTAAATTTTATTTGGGAGATTTAGGGCAAGCGGCATAGATGAGAAAAAGAGGGAGCAACGAGTGGGTAAGAGTGAGCAGGATTTTGATTTCCCTTTTTTTGGGTAAAATAATGGCCTTTTGCGGCGTTTTTAAAAAAAAGCCAGTATAGCTTAATTTTTTGCAGCATTTTTAATAAAAATGCCACTATAGCTTAGTTGGTTAAGTTTGCTAGCTCTTTACCTTAGTACCTGGGTTCAAATTTCGTTGTTAACAATTTTGAATCTTTTTTGTACCCCTCCGTACTTTGCTCTTTTTTGTACTTGCATTTATTATTTTTAATCAATTAACTCTTCAATATTACATTTAATATATATTATTAGTACAATAATATAGACGGATTCACAATTGATATACGGGCACATACATAATTTGAGCTATAATATTATGAATATTAAATCGCTAAAGCTAAAATTTTAGACTTGTTGTATAAATTTTTAAAATTTAATAAGTGTAAAGGATGGGTGCAATAAATTATACATAATACAAGATTTGTGTTTTTAAGATATTATTAGAATAAAAAAATATATTTTATAAAAAATAATGACGGTACTAAAATATACAAAAATATACAAAAATATTGCATATAATTCATTCCTTGTTTCACTATAACAATCTTACAATGGTATTTCTATATATTCATTTTTTTTTTGCACTTCAATTTTGTTTTCCTCTATTGTTTCATGTTCACTTGAATGTGTACATTTGTCCACTTCTCAATTGTTTTGTACACTGAAAGTTTATCTATTATCTCTTAAATAATTTAAACTATAATCATAAGTTTAATATATTCAAATTAAGATTATTTCTTTTACAATTATATAAGAAATCATTTAATATATAAATTAAAAAATACTAATTAATCTAAACCCTAAACCTCTTAACCCCTATCCCATAAACACTAAACTCTAAACCCTTAACCCTTAACCCCAAACCCTTACACCTTAAACTCCAACCCTAACCCCTGAATCCCAAATCATAATCCCTAAACCCATAATTCATCATAAACCTTCAAATACTAGTTAACTCTTAAACCTTAAACCCTAAACCATATATCTTAAACCATAGTTAACTCATAAACCTTAAACCCTAAACCATATATCTTAAACCATAAACCATAAACTATAATGATAATTAATTCAATATTTTAAATTCAATACTATCTCTTTTACGATTATATAAGAAAATATTTAATATATTGTATAACCATAAATTTTAATAATTATTGTTTTAGGGATTATAGATTAGTGTTTATGATTTTTTTGGGTTTAGGGGTTATATGACTTTTAGCGGCGTTTTCCAAAAGCGCCGCTAATGCTCTGGTTTTTAGCGGCGTTTTAACAAAAGCGCCGCTAATGCTCTGGTTTTTAGCGGCGTTTTTCCAAAAGCGCCGCTAATGCTCTGGTTTTTAGCGGCATTTTTTACTAAAACGCCGCTATTGCTCTGTTTTTAGTGGCATTTTTAGTAAAACGCCGCTATTGCTATGTGTTTTACATTTTTTGCGGCGTTTTTTGATAAAACGCCGCTAAAGCCCTATTTTCCTGTAGTGTGCATGGTGGGTTTTACAATATCTATACAAATTCAAAAGAAAATTCTCCTTAACCAAGATCAGCGCCAAGTAAAACTTTTAACATACAGACATACAGATTTATATAAGTCGTAACAATCCGTTGTGTTACTAATGGTTGCCAGGTCTGTAAAGGGGTCCAGGAACTAGTGGACAAGTATCAAAACGAGGAGGTGAGCATAACTATAGCAGGCCATAGTTTGGGTGCTGCACTTGCAACCCTAAATGCTATGGACATAGCTAACAATGGTTTCAACAAACCAACAAACAACCCAAATAAGGCGTTCAAGGTGACTGCTTTTCCAGCTGCTAGCCCTCGTGTCGGAAACCTAGTGCTCAAAGGAATTTTCGAGGGACTTAAAAATCTTCATCTCCTACGCATCGTAAATTCCATAGACCCTATTCCTAAGGTTCCATTTGCACCACGAATCTACTTTCATGTGGGACAAGAGTTAGGGATTGACACAACTAAATCACCCTACTTGAAATGGAACATCAATCCCCATAAGTTGGAGGCTTGCCAGCATGGAATTGCAGGGAGGCAAGACAAAGGAGAATTCAAACTAGAAGAAGAACTTCATTTCGATTTGCCAATCATAAACAAATGTACTGATGGTTTGCAGGACGAATATAAAATACCAGATAACTGTTGGACTAAAGGCTTGATGGTTCAAACTGAAGATGGCCACTGGATGTTCAAGGACTCTGTATCTGTCCCAGATCCTCCAAGTGTTTAAATGGACGTATCTTATGTTATCATCTAAAATCAGTTCTGCACTGTATTCCTGTCTAGAAAAATAAGTACCTCTGCAAACAGTCCCAAGTAGCGAGGGTTTCTTAAATTATATGGTCATTAAACAGAGCTTATCAGCAGTAACTTATGTTGGCTGCGTCCAACATGATTGTACTGTCTGAACTTTGTTTGTTTAAATATTTTAATGAATAACATTAGTCCTTGTAGATTCTAATATGCCAGTGTTTTTGTCAAAAGTTAATGCTCTACATGCATCCATTGAATCATTGCACGTGGATCATTTGTTTTTTTTTTTGTTCTTTTTGTTTGACAAACCAAATTCATGGTTTTAATAGCGTATATCAACTTTTTAATCCTAACACTGTGTTTATTGTTTAAACTTATATGTTGGAAAATGATTAAGGTGTTTATGGTTTTAAGTCTACGGTATGTGTTTAAGTTATGCGTTTAAGTTATGCTAGTTCTGACAAAAATAATTTATAATTTAAAATATTATACTTTTTGAAAACAAGGAGCGTTTATGGGTCTTTGGGTTAAAATTAAGTTGTATATTCTTATTAGAGTTAAAATATAATTTCACAATTTTAATAGATTATGTCTTTATAATTTTTAAAATATTAAATCAAAATTTTATACTTTAAAGGAGACAAAATATAATTTTATCTTTAACTAAATTAAAATTTTGTAAAAATTAAAGAATAAAAATAAAATTTTCCATTTTAAGAGGGGTCAAGACCCTTGCCATCCCTTGCCCCTAGTTGCTCAAGCCTAGTCTTACTCAAAATATAATGTAACACTCAAATTTTGTCTAAATCTATTAATATTTGTAAATAACTCACCCAAATCCTTTTAAATCCTTTCATTAAAACTATTTTTAATAATATATATTATTTTTAATTATACTTAATAATATTTGTATATATAGTTTTCTTTTATTACAGTTATATATTTTTCTTTCATTAAATTTTGAAATATAAATAACTTAAGCAACATTATAGTACAATATATTAATTTTTTTTACTTACGATATAATTAAATTATATATGGTAATATATAACTAATAGAAAAATCAACATATTATAAATTTAAAAAAGAACTGATTGAGTTTATGCTTTGAATATTAAAATTCGTACTTGATTCATATTTTAAACATGCCTAATATTTTTATTTTGAATTCTAAAAATTAAAAAAAAAACCGGAGTATTCTAATTATTCATCAAATTCTTTTTTCTTTTTGGTAGAATAATTATTCAAAAATTATAACCAATAACATTAGACTAAATATAGCTTATGCCAAAAAAATTTACTAAGAATAAAATTTTAAATAGTTACTAAGATGTCATTCACATTAGTGAGCGTCAACTGTATTTATTTACGATAAATATTGATAAAAGCAATATTTAGTTTTTAAATTATTTGAACTTTTTTTTATTTTTAAAATTGACAATTTTTTTATTTGATATTTAAACTTGGGTTTTCTTATGACATGGCACTACGAAGTTATGCTATACCATCACCTAAAAATATAATTATAGAGAAAAACTAAAATATTGAATAGAGGTGAGCAAAACTCAATTTGACTAAAACAATTGAAAAAAACCTCAAATTTTGAGTTAATCAAGTCTAGTTATTAGATTTTTTTTGAATCAACTCAAATAAGTAATTCTGTTTTTTGAGTTCAAGTCGAGTTGAATTTCACAACTCGAATAACTTGAATAATAAATTGATGTAAACACCCCTTAGATCTCTGTGAATTTTGAAAATGAGTAAATTGGTCCCTCTCAATAGATATTATAAACTATTTCAAAATAACCTTAAAATTTTAAAATATTTATAAAAATTCTAAAATTTTTATAAAAATTTTAAAAAATAAAAGTTATATAAAATTCTAAAAATCTTTAAAAAAAATAAAAAATGATAAATTTAAGGCCTTAAGCAATTAAATTATTAAATCAAGTTTATCATATTAAATTATATTATTTTTTTCCCTAATTTTACTTTGATAGAGTTTTAAAAAATATATATGATCTAAAACTTATACGCTCTAGCTAGGAATTTAGTCACATTGCCATCAATAGTTCAATTTGACTTGTTTAATTTCTTTAATTGAACTCGAATACATTTATTCGATTTGACTCAACTCAATTTTCATTTCACTCGATTTAATTAGAAAATAATTTCAAATTGAGTTACAGTGATAAAATAAGGCTCGTCAACTTGACGAACTCAAATATTATTTATCCGAGTCAATTTAATTCGATCAAATGCTTACTAAAAAAAAGAGTAAATGCGCATTTTAATGCACTCAAAGCTATATGCTTCTATACTAATAACAATATCAATACTAATTGAATTAAGAGATAGGCGTAATTATTCGCTAAAGTATGCCTATAAATTTCAAATTGATTAACTTTGGGATAACTTTTAAAGAGAGTCAGAGATATGCGTCGGTTGGGTTTGGACTTAATAGTTAAAGGTATAATTTTTATTAATTGGCCTATATTGCTGATTCAACCCTACCATTTTGAATTAATTGATAATAAGGGCAAGCAACCAATATCCAAATCTGTAGAAATTTACAATTTCTATCATCTACTAATAAATATAAGGGTAAATTGTACCCATCGTCATTCTAAAATAGGGTTTATCTTAGTTTGGTATTTTCAAAAAAAAATTCTTATTTTAGTCACTCTTAATAAGATAATTGTGTGAATTAGTCACTACTATTAACCTTTCCATTTTCTTTTAACGAATTACTGACATGACACATTAGCCCATTGAATTACTGACATGTGATATTTTTTGTGTTGGTTTTTTACTACAGTTTAAGGATCTCTCTATAAAGTTTATAGGGAAAAATTTTTGGATTAATTATAGGGAGATCCCTAAACTTTAGTCAAAAGTGAACAAAAAAATATTATGTGTCAGTCACTTAGTGCGCTAATATGTCATATCAACAATCCGTTAAAAGTAAATAGAAATTTTAACGGCAATGACTAATTTATGCAATTATTTTATTTAAATTGACTAAAATAAAATTATCAAAATAAAATAAACCCTATTTTAAAATCATAATGGTTCTAATTTACCATAAATATAATGATTTGCTTTCCATAATGAGCTTGTGTCTGTTAACTTTTGGTCCAAAATTGTAAATTTCTTTTGTTGAATCCATATTCTAATGACCAAGTCTTCATATAAACTCACATGATTAATAGGCATCCATCATTGAATTCTATTGGCCAATTCTGATTTTGGCCAACTTTTTAGTACCATTTCTAGGAGCTTAGCATCCATGCTAATTAAAAGATGCTAATCCTCAGTAATGATGAGATTTCCTTGTGTATAGTAACATTATGGTTATAAAATTATGCATATTTTGGTGGTTATTGTAGAATATGGTACTGAATAATGACCATTAAAGTAGCTTTGTTGGCGTGCACAAATAAACAAATATTGGACTTTGAACAACATATATAAAATAAAATAAAATAAAATAAAATAAAAATCAAAGCAATTCAAATTCTTCTTTGATTGTTGAGAAAGAAACACAAATAATGTTAGTTAGAATCTCAATAGAGTCCCACTTACTTTATTTGAATACTCCTTACCCAAAGCAATATTTAAAAAAGACGCATCATTTTATATTATTTAAATAATGAAATATATATATTTTTATTTTTCAATGTATTTATCGGAGTGTGTCCAATAATTAATCATTCGCGTTCTGTAAATTCATTAAGGAGATAGATACTGGCCACAAGTTTTAAATTTCAGAACGAGAATTGAACCTTCAACCATTAATTAATGAAATATATATTTTTTAATAAATATTTTAAATCATTGAAATTACATTTCAATCAAATTTGACATGGTTGATGAGTATTACTTTTTTTTTTTTTTCAAATTTTATATATGTTTCTCCCAACAACGTTTAAACTTAGATTTTTTTTTCTATTAATACTAAGCAGGCATTAATCATTACTTTGGTTTGGGTATCTCTTGTGCCTGTCAAGACATAAGGTATACTTTAAGCTTGATTGCAAACAATTTGTGGAAATTATAGGGAGCAACAGCTCTACAAAAGTAGGAGATTGTTGGAGGGTTTACTAGCATCATAATATGACTTGATTTCTCTTGCTTCGACGGCTTGCTATAGCAAAGTTGGTCCATCCGCTTGATTTGCATCAATTCTCAATTCGCTACTCGAGTTTGATATTTTTTAATATAATATTTATATTGTAGTACTTTTATTTGATTAAGTTAATACATTTTAATGGTAAAATGTAATCGATATTAATTTTTTAGTATTTAGTATAGGTCTTAAGATTGATTTGATGAAATTTATTAGTAATATTGTTAAGTTTGAATTTTTATGATTTTGTTAATATGATAAATTTAGTGTTAATTGTGAACAAGGTAAAGTCAGAAGCTTTTCTTGGGGGCCAAAATTGAGTTAAAAATCAAAATACAATTTTACCATTATATTAGCTTATAACTTTACAACGATTTTTAGGTTTTATGGTTAATCCAATGAAAGTTAATTACTAATATCATTAACTAATTATGAAATTTTATCATATCAACCCTAAAATTCAAATTAGAAACTAAATAATTAATATCTTTACCATGGGTTTCCTTAGAAACTAAATAATTAATATCTTTACCATGGGTTTCCTATGTTCTTAATGTCATACTCATTATATTATTATGGATTTCAAATTTTCGACAAAAATTAAAAGTTATATCAACTGTGTGAAATATGATATATTAATATGAGAATAATTATTTATATTAAAATAACCTTAAAAATTAAGGTTTTTAAGCACCAACTCAAAAATTTAATTTTATAATGTGTCACTTAACTGTGTAATTAATGATTTTAATGACAAAAAATCTAATTAACATAATTGGGACATCAACCTATGTTACTTTTGTTTCGTGTGATAACAAGGGATCTTAATTGGAGTTCACATTAAATAAATTTAACATATAGTCCTTGTCATTTTGCTTTTGTCTCTCTTTTTTTTTTTAATTTGTTTTTCTTGTTCAATTTATTGTCCTTTTTTCTTATTATATAAAATATTTATTTAAAACCAACTCACCTTTAACTGCCCACACCACACATCAATACATATATTATATTACCTTTAATATCACCCACTACCCATAAGCCATTGACTTAATTCCTAATTACTGTTTCTAAAATAATAAGGAATTCGATTGGGACAAGGTTCCATGCATAATTAAGCTTTTTGTTTTTTTCAATTACAACAAGAATCATGCTAAATAAATCACATCTAATTTCCCACGTTGGTGAGAAATTAAATGTTTTTTTTTTAAATTTTGAATGAAATAAAAATATTAAACAAGTTTTGTCCATGTTTTTTATATGTATTTTTTACAATTATTCGAATTTGAATCCATAAATTTACTTAAAAATTTATTTATTCATAAATTATTTAAATATTATTATTTAAATTCAAATCTTAATTAAATACTATTATTTGTCACACACTCAAATCTAAAAAGAAAATATTTAAAATTTTCAATTTTCTTTTGGTTCCAATAATAAAAATGTAAACATTTTGTGACAGATATATTCGAATCTAAATCTACTTATGTTATCCAAATAAATAAATGTAAATTCAAATTCGTAGAAGTAATTTTAAAATTCAAATATTATCTGAATTTATAATATTCAAATTTATAAAATACACATAAAATATCATAAATATTCAAATCTGCAATGCAAATTGGGGAGGTCCAAGAAAAAAAAAAAGTTCTCATGATATATAAATATTATGTTGGTGTGAGGCATGGACGCATGGTTGGCCCAGCAAAATTATGAATGCTTTCCCCAATTGCCATTAAAGCTAAAAAAGAAGAAAAAGGATGGAAGTCCTCAGGCAGAGAGGGGAAAGGTATAGGTAGAGAAACTGATAGAGAAAATAGATCATAGATAGGCAATTACTCCATTAATTTCAGTTACTTCCTGATATCACAAACAACAAGACAGAGTTTAATGTAAAGTCCAAAAACAGTCACATCAAATACCAACTCAGACTCTTCACAGTTTCAGTCTTTTACGTTTTTAAAATCACATCCTGTCTTTAATCTTAACCTGATCTTGTCAGTATTTCCCCTCTCTCTCTCGTGCAACTGAGTTGGTGGTGAGTATTTAATAATACCCAAACTTTTTGTAACAAAAATACAAAGGCAATTTAGTGTTGTTGTCAAAAGTTTTTGGTTCTTCTTCTCAGATCTCAGTGTTCTCTGAAGAAGATTTTGATCATTTTTCCTTTTGCTACTCAAACATGAGGCCGACGATCTATCTTTTTGGAGACTCAATCACAGAGGCTTCCTTTGCGGACGGTGGTTGGGGTGCTGCTCTCGCTAACCATTTCTGTCGGACGGTATATATATATTGATTATCAGTTATATATAAAGTCTTTATTGATATTGAATATGTGGGTTTTCTGGTTTACAGCTTGATGTGGTGCTTAGAGGGTATAGTGGGTACAATACAAGGTGGGCGCTGAAGGTACTTGATAGGGTTTTTCCCACGGTGGGTCACGACGGTGCTGCTGCTGCGCCGCCAGTTGCGGTAACCGTGTTTTTTGGAGCTAATGATGCCTGCCTCCCTGATAGATACGCTGCTTTCCAACACGTCCCACTTGATGAGTACAAGCAGAACCTACACTCCATCGTCTCTTCCCTCAAGGTTCACTTATCACATCTTTATCTAACTTTTTTCTACACGCAAGTAAATACGGTAGCACATTAAGCTCGTTAAACTCATTGACGATCAATTTTCTACGGCGTAAACAGCAGATGATTGTAAGAACTTTAGAATCAAAAGGCAGGCACAGTGTATTTTTCAAGTAACTCTCACGTAGACGAAGAGACAAAACAAAGGGTGGAACTGTGTGATCTTTTTGTTTTTGGCTTTTTGTTCTTTTCTTATGATCTGAATATTCGTATGATAATTTAGGACATTGCGTGCTTGGCACTGTGTTGTGGTCTAGTAAGACAGTTTCCTAACGTTATTTGGTAGAAAGAGCCATGGACTTTGTTTGGTCAGCCATGAAAGAGTGGGTGGGCAAGGCCCAGTTGTCACTGTTATTGTTCGCCACTTGGCTTAAATATATATCTCTCTTTAATTGTTTTTATATTGAAAGAAAAACTTGAATAATCTCATTCAAAACCATGAGCAGTGATCTTTCTTAGAATTTAGCGAGTCCTATATACTGTGCATTAGTTAAAAATGTGATGGAAGTTTGTATATTAAATATTAGGTGTTGGATTATATTTTGTTGCTAATTAGTCTTAATACATTAGATTAAGACTAGATTTTTTTTGAAAAAAATTTTATTCATTTCTATTATTAAAAACTAGCATGGCTGACAACATAATCAAACAGTATTACATGTATAGAGACTGATTTGTAGAAATAGATAAAATTTTTAACAAAAAATTTAACTCTTTAGTCTAATGTATAAAAACTAATTTATTAAATTTTTTGTCAATAATCGTGTGAATTACAAAGGCTAAAGGGTAGATGAGACCAATGAATTGGTATAAATATCATATACTTTTTTTATGGGGCTTTTCAGTTATATATGACGCCCAATGTCACACAATGTTGCTTTTTGTTGATTGTGATGAATGGTTTTGTCTTCTCTTGGATGGATGAAAAGTCTTTTACATATTCATGTTTAAAAAAATCTAATGCCTTTATGACTCTACTTCATGCCCCTCGATTAATGAAGTTAATCGATTAGCTTTTTAAAGCAAACGTGGGAAGCTCAACATATTGTGGAAAGACTGATTGATCCATTTTAATATGCCTTTTGAAATTGATTCCACTAACCACGTTCTAACTTTGAAATCATAGAATATATATAAATATATATGGTCACCAAAACAGTACTATGATCTTATGGATTAAGTGTATATATATGTGCTGATCCTACTTATAGATTTTTTTCCTCTTTGCCTTGTCTTTTGGGGGTTATAGAAGCGGTGGCCAAAAACACTCATACTCCTAATTACCCCTCCTCCGATTGATGAAGATGGACGCCTTAGGTACATATGTTCTACCACTTTGCCAGAATGGGTACATTGCACAATATCTTTAATACGCATGTACTTGAAAGAAAATGAATTTGTGTTGATGCAGACATCCTTATGTTGAGAACCCATTGGGTTTGCCCGAGAGAACAAATGAAGCTGCCGGCTCTTTTGCCAAGGCATGTGTTGAAACAGCTGAAGAATGTGGGATCCCTGTGGTGGATCTGTGGACCAGGATGCAGCAATATCCTGACTGGTGCAAAGCTTATCTTAGGTAGTTTTCAATAATTTTCAATGCTTACTTTTACTCTCACATACGGATTCTATGTACACATTCTACTACTAGATATCAGCTTCTAGACCGAGTACGAAAATTAGCCTTGGGGGGTCTCGATTGTTGGTTTGTGGCAGAAATAATCATATGCCCTTTTTGCTGATATGCTGTTTGACTGGAACTGCAGCGATGGTTTGCACCTCACAAAGGAAGGCAACAAGGTTGTATTTGAGGAAGTGATGAAAAAGCTGGAAGAGAGAGGTTTAAGCCTGGAAAAGCTAAAAGCTGATCTCCCACTTTTTGCTGATATTGACCATGATGACCCACTTAAGGCTTTTCAGCAGTAGTTCAAAGACTTCAAGACCTCAAAAAGTTAATAATATCAGTGAATATTTCATTATATATCAGCAATAAGTAAAAGAGTTTGTTTTTCAATTCATAGCTCGTTTATTTTGTTTTGCATATCCATGTCAGCTTCAGGACTTCTCTAAAGAATGGGGAATTTTGATAGATATGGGCACAACATTGTATGTCTTTAGTCCTCGAAAAAGAAGTAATAGTGGTAGAAGAATTTGTTTCTTTCTTCTTTTTTTGTTGTTGGGGGTACGCTTCCTTGTTTGAAGGCAGGAGAGCAATATGAGATCTTAATGGTGAGTGGTTACTTGATAATTAATAGGATTTGTATTAACTTGGCAAGAGGATCCTAGGGAAGTCGAAAAACTTGGACAAACGAATCTTACCTTCATGCTCTTGTTTTTTGTGATATATGTTTGTACAATTTTTTTTTTTATGGGTGGGTTTAGAGATGCTCTTCAAAGAACGAAAAATGGGCCTAGATACGTCTCATTTTTCATTCTTTTAACACCCCATCAAGCCCTTCCTGTTCCACCATTTAAAAAGTTCCCACCACAGGAGGACATGATTTAGCTCCTCTACCAGCACTTTGACACCATGGGCACCTCACTTTGTCCACTAATAATCAAACTCTATCCAATTCTAATTCACTATTACACTTATTCATGGGTTGAATATAGGGTTGAATATAGATAGGACGTTGACATGTATTAAGAAGTTTTGCGTTTGTCAAGTTCAACCTATCCAAAATATGAGCATTTACAACCTATAATTTTTGAAGGCATATTCAAGTCCCACCTCGTCTATATTTCTTTTACAAAATAAGAAAAAACATTCTTGAACCATTATTACACTAGAAATGACAAACTTCTTTTTTAAAGCTTAATTACAAAATTGGCTTTTAAATTATACCGTTTTCTCACTCAAGTACTTAAAATATTTTTTTTGTCAAATGTGGTACATATAATATCAATTTCATTTTATTTTATCCAAAAAAGCATATAAGTCCAATAACATACCGTGTTTGGGAGTAAAATGAGACAAAATTGATAATTTTTTTATTAAAAAAATGAAATTGATAGTTCAAGTATCATTTAAAAAAAAAACTTTAATTATCTAAGTAGGAAAAAATATATAGCTTAAAAGCCAATGTTACTTTATAAGAAATAATGATCAATTAACAAATTCTCTAATAATTTTATCGTCTCGACCAGTCACCTGAACCTTCTAACAGTTGAAAGTATTGCTATTATTCTAGGTTTGTCTTCCGTGCTCTGTCGACAGCCAATGTTGCTCTGTCGACAGCCAATGTGTTGTGAGCGGCTGCTCTGAAAACCTAATTAGCTAGAAGCACCTTGATCATTTGCGGACATATAATCACCCACCAAAGGGACATGAGTGTCTCACCCTTGGTGACCTATGACCTCTATGCATCACGGTGGTTTCTCCATCCTGTTGACTGAAAACCATCTCACTGCTCTTGCTTTCTCTTCATTGGCAACGATGGCCTGAATCAAACGAATTATGTTCTTTTCTTGAAAACGAAGTTTTAAGCGTGTTCTTCTTCCGTTTGTACGATTTGTATCAAACTTATTATACTTGATTTTTTACTGCTTATCTTGTACATTTATTTGAGACTTGATCCTCGATAACTTGTAAGCTTGTTCTATGAATTTGATGAAAAAAGAAGTTCTGGCCAAGTCAGATAGGACCATGGAAAGAAGCCCATCATGCTTTCACAGCACAGGAAAGAATCATATTGCGTATGCAAAGTTTGGAAAATTTTCAAGGGATATATTTTGTTTTTGTTTTCCACGAAGGGTTGTATGGCTCTTCCTACCATTACCTGATAAGCTTTAATTATCCCTCAAATTGCATAAAGGTTGAAGCATTTGTTTCAAGGTCCCCACATGATCTTTAGGTTTGATCATTGCTTTCCATTAAAAAACTTGTCTGCACCGTCATCTTTACATGAAGTCATTCTCAAAAAGATGTAAAACACCAAACTTAATTGAACTCATTCTTGCCTTTGATTATTTTTGTCTTCTGTTGATCCCAAATTAAAAAGTGACTTGTTTTCGCCATATGTAATGAATTTCAACATATCAAATTCATATTATCTGCAAATTACTTAGAATAGCTTATTAGAAAACTATAACAAAAAAAGAGAAAACATTCGTAATTTCCATCCATCCCTCGAAGATAGTAAACAAGCATATGTGAACCTACAATGTTCTATCAGAATAGGAATTTTTCATATTTCCCTTCTTTTAATGTGGATTTTACCTTGTTGATATATATATTTCCTTTCTTTCTTGAATATAGGGAACAAAGCATCAAAATGTGGATTTTTTTTTCACTTGAAACATGAGGGACAAGACACCAATGTAATATTTAACCTGTTGCAAGTACCATATTTTGATGCTTTGTTCCCCCATATTCAACAAAGAAAGTAGAAAGCAAGATATGAACAAGGCCAAATCCACTTTAAGAAGGGAAAATTATATAATTTCTAGTTATATATGAAGTGATGGCGCTGATCAGGTCCCCCAGGACTTGTTCTCTTAACCTGCTCAAACTGGTTTTTCTTAGCTTCTTCATTCAGGTACTGTCTTAAGGCCTGAATCGGTTGATTTCGACTCCTATTCTCCGTCAAGGGCCGACTCTCCGATCCTGCAGACAAAAGAAAGATCAAGGTAACACATACCAGACACCTAAAGATCAACATTGTTGTTGAAGATGCTAAAACGACAACCTTTGTGCTTTGACATGGAAGTTTGAGAGGGTTTTATTTCCATATTTATATACTTCCTATAATCTAATTTTATTACAAAGTGGATGAGTAATTTTTAATCAATCACCCCACTGTAAATTGTCATCTGACAGGCAAAGCCATATTTTCCTCTTGATAGAACCAAATGAAAATACAAAGGGATTTTGTTCTGACTAAGCTCTTGCCAATAAACATGTCAAACAGCAACGAGCCAACATTAATTTTGGCTTATTGTAAGTTCGTGGAGTATTAAAAACTACTTTTAGCCGCTTGTTATTGATATTGGTTGATATTTAGGTATGGTTTGGGGTTTTGGTCAATTCAGGTTTCCATATAATTAGAGATTCCCCTTTCTATTTAGGCCATGCTTAGGTGATATTTAGGCAAAACCCTTCTAATAATAATCACTCCAAATTCGAACCTAATCTAAATATTTAGAAAAGAAGTTAACTACCACTTATACAATCATCTGTTGGTGGGTTCAAGCATTTTTATTGCCTTAATCTATGCCCAATACTTGGGATCGGACAAATTAGATTTTGTCTGTATTGGATACTTTTAATAGCTATCAAACAAGCTTAATACAAATACTAATATGATCTGTTCATTTGTTTGTCTCTTTTTGGTGTTAATCTTCTATCCACATAGGCATGGATGCAGCTGTAAGCACTTCAGGAATTAGATTCCACTTTCTAGCAAACTATGAACTTTTAATCCAAGTTTCCATCAAAATATGCAGTTCAGTAGTGAAGTTCCTAATTGTTCAACTCAGCAAAATTATAAAAGGGTTGTATGTATGTATGTATGTATGTATGTATCTTGTCATTGATTATTGTGAGAAAACACAGATAATCTTGGGGGCTTAAAAAATAGCCAAGTTGCCTATCTTTGCGCCTTATCCAATGGGGGAAAATATAAAAAGTCACGTCTTTCACGTTGCATCGAAGTGGTGCACTCACAAAACCAATCTTGGCCTTGCTCGATTCTTGAGTGCTCCATAACCACCTTCCTTATTGTCGTCATAGATTGAAAATTATTGTAATATTATGTATGGAATTCACTTTACAATTACCATGATAGAAAAAGATTGAGAGCCTTCATATCCCATATAGAAAATAACCTACTCTTTTCCTTCTGCCTGCATATTCCAACACAGCCTTACCAGCAGAGCTTCTAATATGCATAAACATCCATATTTAGTGGTAAAAGTACTATGGAGGCCCTTGTATTAAGAGTCGGATTGTATTTTATGCTATTTACTCAAAAAATGAGCAAATTAGTCCCTATATGTTAGATCAAAGAAGAAACTAGTATTTTTGTTAAAATTTTATTCATTTCTACGGTTAAAAACTAGTCCATGTAAATAAAAATGAGGTACATGTAACACAACATGTACTATCTGGTTATTTGTCAACCACGTCAATTTTTCACGATAAAAATCGACGAATTTTTTTCACAAAATTAAAGATTAATTTATTCTTTGATCTAACATACAAGATAAATTTACCCATTCTTTTTATTAAAAGAGACAAAACGCAATCTGAATCAATTACAAGTGCCTGTATAATACTTTTACCATATTTAACTTTTCTCGTAAGTATAGATGTAAGGATTCCGGGATGGGAATCCGATGAAAGAAGCAGAGGAATTTTCAGAAAGAAATAATGTATACCAAAGATAATGCACAAATTATATTCAAACAAAATGGATCAAAGATAAATATTATGTCAATACAAAGTACAAACAACCAGTTCTAATGACAAGTTATTTCTTTCATTGGAAGATACTAGCTGCATGCATGATGCGGATAACTAAAAATAGCTCTCACGAAAAATACTGCTACTAAACATGGAAATCAGTGATGTTTCGGGTCCGGACCGCCTGGACTTCGGCGTTTTGATTCGTAGAGGTTCTCATTTCCAGACTCATCTCCGATCCCTATATTAAACTGATACACCTTACCTGAACTAGTGGCAAGGGACAACATTCGGAAAGAGCCTGTTGGGTTTTTCCCGTCAATGTTTGGATTAAGAAGGCGACATTCAGAGCTTGAAACTGAGTACAAAATCAGTATCAAACATGCAAGAAATCGCCAGTTACCCATTTTCTTCTAACGTGTTTAGATACTGAAATCTTATTATGGGTCCAAGCCTGAATATTCGGTGTATATATAGGCGTAAAAAGCATGAGATTGTCATCATAAAAAGTGTAGTTGACCCCTGATTCACATTCGCAAATTGATATATAAATGGATATGATATATAATTAAGCATTGGAGGACTTTGATAAAGCTACATTATTCAAATGCAAATCTATGAATTACAAAAAAAATTACCTGCACACCTTTAAGGTTTTGTCTCTCACCTCTAAAGAGAACGCAAAGAACTCTTTTATATGGTGTAGTCAAAGGAGAAGGGAGGGGCATTAGCCCCCTTGACTAAATGAGGAAATTGTTTTATAACCTCTTCTCAAAATTCAAAGATTCAACTTAATCATAATTTTAGTCTTTTTGAGAAATTAATAATTTAATTTAAGTATTTTTAATACAAAATTTTTAACTTTTCCCTTTATAAATTTTATAATCTTTATCTCTATTCTTCCTAAACAATTTTTTTGACTTTCTTCCATGCTCTCCTAATATGTGAATAAACATGGTAGTTCAAATTCACTACCTTTAGCAGAAAGAGGTACTTTAAACAAACAGAATACCACTTAAAACTAATTCAATATCACGATCGTGTACCAAAGTCAGAAACAATTTTTAGGCATTTAAGCTGACTAGCATTCCTCAACTTCACAACTTTTTTTCTCGTTATCCACTTTGAGCATGGAAGAGTCACGTCCTCTCGACTAGTCCTAAAGACCAAAGAGAACTTCAAATGTAAAAAATAATGACAAGAACAGACCAATTTTAGTCATTTATTTTGTTTTCGTTAGGACTCGACCTTGTCATGTAATATTTTGGAGCACATGTCAAATCCACTATCCCAAAGTGATCTGCTTACGACACCATCTCTTCTTTGTTTAAGTTCTTGAGTGCTTCATCTATAGTCTCTTTTGGTCTTCGTCATGGAAATGATGAATAGATTCATCAAATTCATAGGTTGAATATCTCAGTCATAGTGAAACTAACAGTCAGCTGATGTTAACGTAGGCCAAGTTTGTTTGTTCCATTCCCAAAGAGATTTTCTTTGGAAGATACATCAAATAGTTTCGCCTTGGGATTTTATCAAAATTAAAATTTGTTTTTAGGTTCATTCTTGTTCTCAAAGATACGAAAGTCTAAGTTCTGATAACTCATAACCATAAGAAAGATGCTAAATCAGTAAATTGCTAACAGGTTCCTTCTGTTATTATTTCTTTGTTGTTGCTTTCAAGCTGGTTTGTTTCTATATAAGCATATTCAAATATCAAGATACTAGTCCATACTTAAAAATTTGTTCGATGTTGAAAAGATTTTTATAAAAACATTACACAAAAAAAAAAAAAAAAATTGAGCTCGACAAAAAGAAATTAAGTTTATTTAAATATAAGATGGCTTGTTTCTAAATTTATAATATGTTTTTCTTTTCCTTTATGCATGTTATAATTTATGTCATAAAACTAAATATATGATACTATAATATATATAAGTTTTAAAAAATATGTTAAGTGACTTAATAAAAAATATAATAATAAAAGAGATACATATGTAGAATTACTAAATATTAAGAGTAATATATTTTATAAACAATTAAAAAACATACAAATCAACTAAAATCAACTCAAATTAATCATTTATTCATATAAATGGATTTTAAAAAATTAATTACTCATATTTCAAACCAAAATATAGTTAAATAATTATATATAATATTATATCAAATTCAACCGACCCCATCCATAAACTCCTCTAAAATATGAACAAAATTCTCCTGCTTCTTTTTAGTGCTCTTTGTATGTCTCACCAATATTTCTTGCCACGTGTATTTTTGAATTTTAAGTGAACTAACAGCTTGCTGCCGTTAACTTTGTTCACTTTTACCGTTTACTTCTCGTCTTTATTATTTTTAGCCACCACTTTTCTTGTACTTTTTATTCACGTTAAAAACAATATAACATTGAGTAACGTTAACGGCAAATTCAGTCAATTTGCACAAATTCACTGATACACGTGGCAAGACAATATTGGTGGGGTAATATAAGCCGGGCTTTTAATAGAATCGAACGAAGTAGGAAAAATTCAAATTAATCAAGTTGTAAAATCTTAATTCAATTTAAAAGAATTGAGTAAAATAAAATTTGAATTAAGTCGAATCAAGTAAAATTGTTTAAATGAAATTAAAAAATTAAACATGTTAAATTAAAATTTTATTATAATATAACTAATTTTATATTAGAACACATAAATTCGAAATCATATATATTTATAAGCTTTTTTAAAGTATACAAAACATAAGATATTTTGATAAATTTGAATCATTAATTAACTTATTTAAATCTAAAAATTATTATTTTAGAAATTTTTTAAAATCTTAACTTTTTTATATAGTCTTTAGATTTTAAAAAATATAAATTTTGAATTTCTAAAAATAAATTATTTTAATTTTTTTTAACTTTATTAAAAGAAATTAATTTGCTCATTTTAAAATTGACAAAAACAAAAAGATATTTACACAAATCTCTTATTCAAATTATAAAACTCAACTTAACTTAAACTCAAATTTCAAATAACTCAGTTTAATTAACTCGAAATTTAAATTTTTTTAAATCAAATCAAATTTACTTTAAAATAAAACGTACAAAAATTAACATAAAAATTTTGCTCTAGAAGAAAAAAAAATGTATATGAATTTTTTTATTGGCACGACAAATGTATATTAATTGATCTTAACAAATCTAAGGCGAAATCATTAATAGTTTAATTTTAAGTTATAATTATAATCTATTCTTACATTCATATATCTAAGGTTTTAAAGCCTCTTCTTTTCTGGTAAAAGAAAATCTTCTTTAGTTTCCCACTTAAGCCAAAAGACCTCACCAACGTAATCTAAAAATTTCACTTGGCCAAATTTATGTAACCAGTCCAATCATTCACCAGACTCGAGAACATCAAAGAGGGGAAAAACCAATCATATTATTCCACGGTAGTGTAATATAAAGGTGTTTGAGACATACTATTTCAATTATAATTATGTAAAAATGTATAACTTAAAACCAAAGTACCAATACAAGAAAACGAAACAAAAATGAACCCTCAATCAAGCAGATTGAGTAGTTGACAAACGAATCGCCCTAGTAATTTAGGGATTTAGTGTCTAAGCTATCGGAAGTTCACACTTTTATACACGAAATGAGTCTTCCTGCAAATTGATCCTAGCTTATCTTCATCTCTCCTCTTTTTGAAATTGGGTTGAGAAGCCAAAGCTTGGGAAGAAACCAGAACTGTTGTATCGGATTGAACTGGAGTTGAGAAGATTTGTGGGAGAATGAGATTGGTAATGTCTTGAAGGGGTTTCCTTAATCTTCTTTTTTTATTGTTGGAGGATGAAGGTTTTGTAAGAAGAAATGTAGGCTTTTTTGAGGAGAAAGGAGGGATGTTCTCCTTGTTGTCATTTTCATGAAAGGAGAGAATAGCCATTTGACTGAGAAAGGGGGAGGAGAAAGAGGTGGAGGAGAAGGGCCGAGAGGATGGGAGGGATGGAGAAATTGTGGAGAAGAGGAGACATAAGTAATGGTGGATTTTGGAGGGGAGGAAAAGAAAGATTTCAATTCAAGTTGTTTTGGGATTTTTACATGTTTTTTTTAGTTTTGGTAACATGGAGGGAATTTTGGTGGGTTGAATTAGGAAAAAAATGGTTTTAGTTTGGGACTATTTTTTTAAAAGGAGGGAGGGCGGAGGCGGAATCTTTTTTTATGTTTCATCCTAGGCTTGAAACTTCGAATGAAATTGCCAATGTCAAATTATTCAATGGAGAAGGCGCGCATTTTTTATGCTGCACAAATTGGGGCACCAATCAGGAGGGAGGAGTTTAAATTTTTTACTTTTACGACTGGAGTGGACTGGACCCTATTCGACCTCTTTTTTGGACTTTAGCAGTGTGTTTAGTTATACACAATTAGGAGAATGGAATTGGGCCTTCGAAGTCTTGATGCCTGCTAATAAATTAGGGTTCTTACCTTTAAAGTATATAAATAAAAATCAATCAAGATATTATTTTTTTTAAAAGCAATCAATCAAAAGATGAGAACTTGTAAATCATATAGAACAATCTACAAGGTTTAATGAAGTTCTTAATTGAAAGCTTCACTTCAATGAGTCAGAGAAACTAAGTAGAACTAAGCGATGAGATAAATGCAGAGTTTCTAACCATGTTTGCTTAACTCCGACTAACTTTTGATGGAAGAAGAACATGCATCCTGTCTCTGAGATTTGCGTGGAGCAAGAACTTATCAACTAAAATAGGGAAGAAATTTGAATTATCATGTGTACCATGTGTCTATGCATGTGTTTGAGTGAGAGAGATACCTTCCAAGGGCATATAAGCACTGTTCGTTCCCTTGATCAAGTTGGCATTTCCTTGGAAATCAGTAGCTCAGCAAATTTCTGAACCATATTAATGTTCTCAATCGTGAAGGAATGTGCAGCTCTAATAATAATCATTGTACCCAGCTAAAATCTTATGATTGCAAATAATTTTAAATGGGAAAGGATATCTTCTCTTTCAAGATGGGATGGTTAAGCATCAGTAAATTGTTGTTGTTCACAATTGCTCGAACCAATACTTGTTTGGCTTCCTCGTTTTTCTTTTTCAGCATGTTGCATATCTGCAAAGATAAAACAGCAAATTTACCAAATATCTAATTATATTCTCTTGTGCATAGTGATTTTCGTATCCTAAATAAACTATGAAGTAATTTAATATAACTCAGACCACATAACATTACTGATTTTCTTTTATATTTTGAAATGAAATACATCAATAACATAATATAATCTTCAAAGAATCTTTCTTTCATTGATGTGTTTTACTTACATCTTCAAGCTCCTTCCCATAAGCTTCAGCCTTTTCCACTTTTCCATCATTTTCAATGACTGAAGCAAATTCGGGTTCTGTCATATTCATCTCCCGAGGAACTTCAGATCCAGAGGTCAGATGATCATAGAGAACATTCTTGGTTGAAACCTCCACATGGTTCTTATGATTTTGCACCTAGCATAACCATTTGAAGAAATTAAAGTCAAGAGTTTACCGAATATTTGAATCTGCAATTGGCTTGCACGTGTATTTTCTGCTTTTGTTCATGCAGAAATGTACAAGTTTGGTCGATCAGATACCTCTTTATCAGCAACTCTCTCGGAAGATTCAGTAAGATTCCTGCAGGTTTTATTTTTTTGTTAAAAAAATGTGTTATTCTAGAGATGAAGCTTGTAAAGTGGTTACGATTATGTGCAGAGTTCAAAAGCAATAGACCTGCTTTCAGTTGGTGATTGCGAAAGCCTTTTAAGGGATTTCAACAACACCGTGTCTTCATTTGATTCCTGTGGAACAGCTTTGAGGAAATACTAGTGACATATCATATTAATTACATGAACACAATACCATCTTGATGGCACTATATTTAAAAATTATTGTGCATTTTTAGTGAAAATATTATTTTGCATTGAAGTAACTAGCATCAGAAAAAGAAAGAGAACCTGAAATGTTTTACGCTTCAAGGATGGGAACTTTGGTGTTTGTGTCTCAGCTACTCCTACTGGAAGGACAATGTTAGATGTATTTCCTCTAGTATCCTTGTTTTGCTCTAAGTTTCCCAATGAATTGGTTTCCTTCTGAGAACTCATATGATCCGTCTTTGGTCCTATACTCCTACATCGAAAAGAGGCCAACCATTACTACAAGAAGTTAACCGAGAATCCCTCATATAAAGACCTTAATAAACATTGAGCCTGCTACATCAATAACACACCTTGTGCTTTTAATGCAAGAGAGAGCAGGTGCTTTCTTGGTAATTTTATGTGCTTCAGAATGAAACATCGGGTTCTGGATGGAGTGCATTTTTGGAACCTGAAGTTTGGGATTCAAAGATTTCTGGACACTAGATTCAGTTGTCTTCTCGATATGGTTAGGAGGATTAGCTTGCAGACTGCAAGGAATCCACATAAGCTTGCAGAGCTCAGTTAACAATTTGCTAAAGGTTTCAAATAAATACAAATAGATCAAGTAATACAAGATTAGCAGCAAGAAGATATGGATTAAGTCATAAAATTTTAATGGAAGATGGAGACAAAAAAAAGTTATCATGCAAAAGAATCACTAGGTAAAGCAAGAATCAGAATATAGAACTTACAAGAAATGTGTAACCAAATCAAAATTCATTTGAGTACTTGATAGTCAAGTGCAGTAAAAAAGTTGTCCAAGATAATTTATGAATAAACAGAACTAATGGGCCAGGAAGGAAGAATCCACGTTTAGACACCCTATTAGAACATCTTGACATTTCACTTAGACAATGATGAAACTTTGACCAAGAACCAGTTAAATGCCAGGTATTAAAATGCATACTTTTCGAATTCTAAAAGTTGCATATAGTAAAATAATGTTTCTGGAGTTGAGCTTGACAGAAAATTAGACATATAAGCTCATATATGGAAGACTCACCTTGCATTCTTTTCGGTTCTTAAAAGGACAGGGTCTCCTTTTCTTGCTGCTTGATCTTGAAAACTTGATTTACTGATCAATTTATTGGCACCATTTTGTATAGCACCAGCAGCAAAACCAGCCCTGTTTAGGATTGTATAGACAATATCATCTAAGAAGTGAACTTTTCATATTTAATGTCACTAAAGTAAAAAGTTCTAAGGACATCTCCAAAGGAACAACCACATTCTAGCACATACTGTTACATAAATTTACTATTGTAAAAGCCTCACCTGATATCACTAGAACTTTCAATATTGTTTCCACTTTGCTGCAAAACAGACCTCCTTTTTGTCAATTCTTGCGAACTTAATTTTGAATAATCAACCAGTTTTCTTACACTCTGTGCTGCACTAGCACCAAAGTCCTCCCTGGTGAAGATGCAAAGAGTCTAAAAAGTCTGTCTACCTTTGGAACAAGAGTAACTAGAGTTGCTAGAGGAAGCATGTCATACATTTTCTCATATACGGGGCTTAAATGCATGCCACCATTATTTTTCCCACTAAATGAGGAAATCTCTTTTCCAATTTCTGATGGTTGATGTAATTGAGATCTGTTTTCCTCTAGTCTTCTGAAAAACCTTGAGTGAATAGCCCCAGCTTCTTTTTCTTTTCTAGCTGTCTGTTCAGTGTCTGTTGGTTCACTGCATCTAATAAATCAAAGTTAGCTGCAACATTAAAAACACATACCAGGTTTAATATATTATCAGAGCTAATAGTAGAACATGTTAGCATAAAAAAGGAAGCGTTTGTAGTGCAATTTTAAGCAGTTACAGTCGCAGATGCAGTTATGCATATTTCATCTCTTCAATAATGTAACTACTAATATATTATTAAAATCATGATGAACAATCCCTCTCATTCACATAGTTCATCTAGAAAATCACTAATTAGAACATTTCAATAGTTAAAGGATGGCACATTATTAAAAGACTTGTGGATTATTGACCTGTCCAACGAAACTGAGGGAAGTTTGGGAGTTGGATTCTGGATATACGTCTTGGCTGCAATATCGTCTGTTGATAAGCCTGCAGTGTTAATGCCTTTCAGAACTATATCATCTTGCACTAATAGACTGTCATCTATTTCTTCTGGGATATTGCCACCTGCTCCTTTTCTTCCATCTCTGTCACTCTCTGATAGCGGAAATGAGTTCTTCCGGTGCAAATTTTCCTGAATGGGCTCATTAATTATCACATTGTCTTTGACATTTTGCTCTGAAGCGGAACTGGTTTTTGTTCTTCTTGCCTGAGAACAAACTTCTGCCTGCATGTCGGAAATTGTTTCTGGGTTTGAATTGTTCACATTACGGGAATCCATGGGTGAACTTTGTAAGGACTGCTGATCATAGAGTTCTGATGAAACCTCCCTCTCTGGCGAGGGACTTGATTTATATGTTTCTTCGGCATTGGTATCCAGTGATGTCTCTGGAGAAATTCTTGATCCCTGTGCTGTATCCATTTTTTCAGGTGCAGGCCCCTGTGCAAGAACAGCTTTTGAGGGACAAGGGTTATCTGTGGATTTGCAAGCCTCTACCCGACCCTTGGATGTCTCAGCCTTCGAATTGGCTGCATCCCTTGATTCTGGAAGTCTTTCAGTTATGAGATCATCCTCAGGTGCTTGGTCAATTGTAGAAACTTCAGTACTCTCAGCGGCTTTGCCTTCCTGGTTTTTCTTACTAGTCTTCTCTCCAATATTTAGGGTCGAACCAAAATCAAAATCATCCAACCTGCAACAGATACAATGTACAGGCTAATAAATTAAAAAAAAATGAATGTTAAGTTGACTTATGCATCCAGCAAACAATTTTAAAGCAAAAGCTTGAACATGAGATGATTGAAAAATAAAAGAATTATCCACTCACTCAGCGGCTTTGCATTCCTTATTTTTCTTACTAGTCTTCTCTCCTTTATTTAGGGTTGAATCAAAATCAAAATCACCCAACCTGCAACAGATACAATATACAGGCTAAAAAATAAAAAATGAATGTGAAGTTAACTGCACGTCCAGTAAACAGTTTCAAAGCAAAAGATTGTACATGAGATAACTGAAAAATAAAAGAATAATCCACTCACTCAGCGTCTTTGCTTTCCTGGTTTTTCTTACTAGTCTTCTCTCCTTTATTCAGGGATGAATCAAAATCAAAATCATCCAACCTGCAACAGATCCAATGTACAGGCTAACGAATAAAAAAATGACTGTGAGTGGACTCATGCATCCAATAAACAATTTAAAAACTTGAGATGATTGAAAATTAGAAGAATTATCCACTCACTCATTAAAATTAAAAGAGAAAGCTAAGCGATCTTTTTTCTCTTGTTGCTTCCCACTGTTAGTTTCCTCTTTAGATTTTTCCTTTGCTTTTGCATCCTTTTTTGCGGGTGATGAGAAGTCAAGATCAGGCATGTCCACTTTGAATGATGAAAACTTGCCAAAATCATCATCCAGATTAAAATCAATATCCCTGAAAAGAAAATTATCTTCATACCTGAGTATCCAGTAACTCATCCTATTCACAGAAATAATTTCTACTACAAAAAGCACAATGATGACATCCATGCAGAGAAAGCACCAAAATAGATAAAGTGAAGTAATGAATAAAAGATAGACAATACAACAGTATACTATTCCTACATATGATATGCAGAATAGACTAACTGTGCTAGGTTCTGATGTGATATAATGAGAAAAGTTTTATGATGACAATAATCGCTCCAAGATTTGGCAACACTTACAGCTTGTCAAAGTTAAAGGCCTTATTCTTTCCCTTTGTGGTTGTCTCAAAGCTAAAATCCAAAGCATCATCTTTCACTGACATAGATTTCCAGGAGCCAAGGAAATCTTTACCAATTTCCTCATCTGTTTTTAAGTGGAAAATAGGATCTCAGTATATAATTCTTTTCAATTATTGAAAAAGGTAATACTAGAATGACTTTTTGAATCCTCTTTAGACTTTAGGTTGATTGACTAATTATTTCTAGTCTTGGGAGATTCCGGAGCAATTAATCATAAAAGGTTAAGGGCATTGTTTCTAATAATGTCTTCATTAAGAAATCACCATGGTTACTCATAGCTCCCATCTACTAGAGCTACAGCCTCTTGTTAATTTTTTCAAGCTTTCTAAAGCATTTTTCTTAATTTTTTGCATGCCACAGGAATACCTAGCATTGATTTTTTCTCCTTTGATTTTGAACCAACAGCTGAAGAAGTTGCTTTCTGTGGCTCTGCCATCTGCTCATAACATTCATAAAAACTTATTCTCAACTGCATCCATCCAAGAGACTGCCAATAAATCAATATGAATTGCAATAGAAAAGCAAGTAAGCAATAAAATGGTGCTGCAGCAGCATATCTAACACTCATGGATCAAAGGTGTGAAGTGTAAGAAAAACAAGTGATGATACAATACATTAGTTCCGCTACATGCAAGTAAAGTATCAATAACATAAAAACTGTTGGATGCAAGAAAACCAGATCAATGACATTCTAATCATACGATGTTGCTAATGACATTACCATTCAACGGGAGTAATGGTCAATGAACTAGACTTTAAAAAGAATGCAATCGTAGCAATTCGCTCATCAGATATATATGCGCAAACTAATGCTTTAATGGTTATGGAGTAACGGACTACCTATGAGGTTCCTTTGCAAATTTATATCAGATAGAGTATTTCATAATTCATTATTAAGGTATTTAAAACTTCAGCATGCAACCTTCCAAAATCAAACTAAATCAGAGATGAGAGATCCATCATCCACGAGATCTAATACATGACAGAACAAACTATACCGAATAAATGCATTTCTAGGAAACATGCAACTAGTTAGACATCAAGGATCAAGCTCAAAATACCTGACCTGTTCGACAAAATTTCTAGGTCAAATTAGTAACAAAGAAAAATCCGCACAGAGAAACATGAAAGCTGAAAGCACATTCACTAGAAGGAAAATGTAGAGACAATGATCATCAAAGAAACAGTATGTATTACTACAAAAAGCTACAAAACCAAACTGATTGAATGCCTAAACTAGTTCCAAATTCAAAAACAGGAGTTAATTCACCGAAAGAATCGATCAGCGAAAATGACATGATCTAAAAACAAAGTAAGTTCTAAATAGTTTAGGATTTGAATTTGAGCGAGAGGAAGACAGCAGACTTGCGTCGTCAATATTCGTGAGAGAATGTGAGAAACGAGGCTGTTTTGCTGGAAAGAAAATTGGTGAAGAAAATGCCGGTTTTAGGTGAAAGGATTTTCTTTCTGTTCAAATGTACTCTGAATATATACTATAGCTCCGACAGTTGAAGACGCGGGAGTGCGGTGGAGCCTGGAACGAGCGTTTTAAGTAAGGGTAAATTACAGCCAAGGTCACTAAATTATTAGTATTTTTATGTTTTGGTCACTCAACTTCAAAAAGTTACAAAACGGTCACTGAGCTATTGGAAAGTTTTCATTTAAGTCACCGAATTGTTCCAAAGATTTTATTTAAGTCATTAGGCTGTTAAATTTTTTTCAAAAAAAGTTTGGCAAGTAAGCACCAAGCTATGATTCGATGATCAATATGATAGATCAAACCCGGCAACAAGTAAAAGAATATACCTTTAGATCCAATTTGATCTAACAGTTAATATAAAAAATTGAAGAAGAAAATTGTTTAGATTTTAGTTTATAGATTCATTACGTTCAAAACTGTTTTATGAAAAATAAATTGAATTGTAGAAGAGAAGAGAAGAGGAAAAAGAACTTTCAATTAGTGTAAACAGTGCAAATAGAAAAGGTTATACAGAATTGATTTAAACAGCCTAATGACTTAAATGAAAATTTTTGAATAGTTTAATAATTATTTTATAAATTTGTAAAGTTAAGTGATCAAAACAAAAAATTATTAATTTTAGATTTAATGGAAGTTAAATATGATTATTGGATAAGGAAACATCAGCACCAAAGATTTTATTTTAACATCAATCCAACAAAAAACTTTTGCCATCACACCATTAACTGGATTAACAGTAGCGAAGATATCTAATTGAACAGCCCCTATGAAAAACTGAAGAGCTAACCAAGGAGAGCAAAAACAATGCCAGAGATGAGTACGTACGTTCCTTCACTGACTTGCAAGAGCTGCACTACCACGAAAGATATCAAACACTTGGCGACATTTCCACCAGAACTTTTCTCTTGCTTCTCGAATGAAAAGAAAAAAAGGCCCATTTTTTATTTTTTAATTTTTTTATTTTAATGTTCATATTTGATAATAATTAGTGCACATATATTTTTTTAAAATAAAAAAATCTGTATAACATAAGATGTCTATTATTGTGTAAAACTTAGATAAAATTCCTTTAAAATAACCTTGTAAAGACAAACTTTTTTATGAACTAAATGTGTGAAGTAAGCATAGTTAAATGATGGAATTAGGGGGGGAAAGCAATTTTTATTTTATTATTATGATAGATTTATTTTTCCAATATTTATTTAAAATAATATTATTTGATTTGATTATGAGTCAAGATGACAAAAATCAAAGGCAAGGAAAGAATGAAATCTATCTTCTTATCCGCAACCTAACAAACCAATAAGAAACCATGTCGAGCTGAGTCAAGCAAATCACATAAAACTGTGACACTCACACAGTCTCACAACACTGACAAAAACACAGTTGCAGGCGCCATGGCTTCCGTGCTTGGAACCTCAACCGCAATCTTAGCTTCTCGGTCCCTCGTTTCTCCTTCCTTAAAGCCTGCCTTTCCCTCTATCTCCATTAACCCAGGTACATTTCTCTACCATCTCTGCAAGTTGCTTTATCAATGAAGATGATAAGTTGGGCTTTGGGTATTTTTCTATTCACTAAGATTTGACCCTTTCCTTGTTGGTACAGGACAGGGTTATGGGAGGAAACTGTATGGAGGAATTGGGATTCAGGGAAGAAAGGGGAGGCCTCAATTTCATATTGCAGTAACCAATGTGGCCACTGAAATTAACTCTGTTGAACAGGTAACCTAATTAACTTGGTTTTCTTCTTTCATTTCATTCTATTTTTGGAATTGAAGAAATTGGGTATTTGAAGAAATTGCTGTTGGGCAGTAAGATATAGAGTTGCCTAGTAGAACTTGTAAGTAATAGCTTTTGAAATTATATGTGAATGAAGCTTGTGAAGTAATAATTTTCAGGCTCAGAAGCTTGCTGCTAAAGAAAGTCAAAGACCAGTATTTCCATTTGCTGCTATAGTAGGACAAGATGAGATGAAATTGTGTCTCCTGTTGAATGTGATTGATCCCAAGATTGGTGGTGTTATGATAATGGGTGATAGGGGAACTGGGAAGTCCACAACTGTTAGGTCCTTGGTTGATTTATTGCCTGAAATCAGGGTGGTCTTCGGTGACCCTTATAACTCGGACCCGGAAGATCCGGAATCAATGGGCATAGAAGTTAGAGAAAAAGTTGTAAATGGAGAGGAACTGACTATTACAATGACTAAAATCAACATGGTGGATTTGCCATTAGGTGCTACTGAAGATAGGGTCTGTGGAACCATTGACATTGAGAAAGCCCTCACTGAGGGTGTCAAGGCATTTGAGCCTGGACTTCTAGCTAAAGCTAATCGAGGGATTCTTTACGTCGATGAAGTTAATCTTTTAGATGACCATTTGGTGGATGTTCTTCTGGATTCCGCTGCATCAGGATGGAACACTGTTGAGAGGGAAGGTATTTCAATCTCACATCCTGCTCGGTTTATTCTCATCGGCTCAGGTAATCCAGAAGAAGGAGAGCTTAGACCACAGCTTCTTGATCGATTCGGAATGCATGCTCAAGTCGGGACAGTGAGGGACGCTGAGCTTAGAGTGAAGATTGTGGAGGAAAGAGCACGGTTTGATAAAAACCCAAAAGAATTCCGTGATTCTTACAAGGCAGAGCAAGAGAAGCTCCAACAGCAGATTGCTTCAGCCAGGAGTTCTCTTTCTTCTGTTCAGATTGATCAAGACCTAAAGGTTAAAATATCAAAGGTTTGTGCTGAGTTGAATGTTGATGGATTGAGAGGAGATATTGTCACTAATAGAGCTGCAAAAGCTCTTGCAGCTCTTAAAGGAAGAGATAAAGTCATTGCAGAAGATATTGCCACTGTCATCCCCAACTGCTTGAGACACCGTCTTCGCAAGGATCCTTTGGAGTCTATCGACTCCGGCTTACTCGTTATTGAGAAATTCTATGAGGTTTTCGGCTGAGAGATGCTTACTAAAGTCCTTTTTCCAAACATGTTTAGCTGCTTCAGAAATGTTTTGTTATGTTCTTTTTTTCATACAATCAAACATTGTGAGATATTCAGCACAAAGTAGATTCTTGGTCTAATCTTGTTAAAGAAGAGTAAAACGAAGGAAAGATTGCTTTGAATGAATACTCTGTTTAGATTTTCTGCTAGATTATTACTTTTGAAGATGCCCCATTGCAATACAAGGCAAGCTTAAAATTCCTAGACTATATTTAATGAGCGTTGGTAATTTTGCCCACATCCCTAAGAAATTCATACTTGGGACTCTGTTCCGGGAAGGCCGGTGGTCGTTGGTAGACCACTGAAGCAGCTCTGATTAAAATGCCAGCAGTTAAACCCCAAATTAGATACTTCTTATTCTCAGTTTCATAGTCAAAGAAGTGAAGAAGATACTTTTCTCCCATCATTTCTCTCTCTTCAACAATTCGATTTTCATCCTGAACCCAACAAATCGCACACGATTTTAGAAAGGGTGAAAAGTACAACACTAGATAGGAGTTAAGAGAAAAACCTTAATGAACATTTCCAGTGGAACGTCGAACACAGCATCCACTTCAGCAGGATTCGGCTTAGGCTTGAATGCCTTCCTGTCGTTAAGTATGCCAATAACAGGAACAACTCTAAGGAGATGCTGCAGGGAAAAAACCAATAATTTGTAACCATCTGAAAGCCAAAGCAGAATAGAATGTAAATTGCAGCTATGGTGCATGCTTCTTTTTATGATGTTTTTCACCGAAACTGAAAGGTCATATGGTTCACAAACGAAAAAGCACAACAGGATCCAAATATCACACTACATTCAATAGGGACATTTAAACAATCTGAAACATATGCAACATTTTAAGTTGAAACCCTGACTGACTTAAGCATCAGAGAGCGATCGGAGTGCCAACTCCGACACTATCATAGCTCACCTCTTCCATTTTGCAGATCCGACCATCTACCAAATCCCCTCTCAGCCCACATATTTACCAGCTTAACACTACCACTCAAGTCATTTCTCTGAATTGATTAATCAATAAAAATTTAACTTTTTTCAAGATATCTACCATTCAAGAAAGGACTAACAACTGTCGAACTCACATTTCTAGTACCTTAACTATCTTTGGTTGTAAGAGCTATTAAATTACCCATGTGAGAAATCATGCTTTGATTACGTAGGCAGCTTGTCTAAACTAAAGAACACCATTTTCACCAGTATACTAGCTTTGACTCTCTCCATGTTTTGTGGAAATTTTTAGTATTAGCACTGATTATCCCCATGTACCCCTCGCCAAAAACACCCATGAATTCCCATTTTTTACAGATAAAGGTGTCAGATAGGCAACACCAAAATTTTGACTATACAGATGCATTTATGATATCAAGTGCTCAAAAATCAAAAAAATAGGTTTCTTAAGATTCTGCAATTGGATAAACAAGTTTAGGCCATTGCATTACAAAAACCCTTTGCTTTTATGCTAACCCAACAAGAAACTTATGATGTTACCATTGGTATATAGGATCACCCAAATGAGAACCGATTCAGATCAAACTAATGCCATTTACCATGTAGAATAATGTATGAAGAAAATGCTAAAAGAGCTTATAAGATACTATTTCAATACCTTGGACAAAAATGGTTCAAGAAAAGTTACAACATTCACAAGTGAAGGATCCAACCCAATCTCCTCTTTGGCTTCTCTAGTAGCTGTATCACCATCATCTTTGTCTCCTTCCTCTGCTTTCCCACCTGGCAATGAAACTTCCCCTGCAACAACAACAAAGGTATCAAAAACACTAAAAACAAATAAAGTCCTCATTCGGTAGTCACGTGAAGGAAAAAAAAAAAGAATCAAACTGACCAGAATGTGTAGACATTGTTAAAGACCTTTTGGTCAGTATGACACGCAAATCTCCAGCATCTCCTTCAAAGAGACATATCAAAACAGCAGCTCTTTTGGGTCTAAACTTTTCTGGGTTTTGGACAACTGGGTTAACAGATTCTTCGTCCAAGGAACAAGGTGGAGGCTTGTAATGACGCAGCTGCTGGGCTAAGGCCAAGAGTTTCTGAGATGGAAATGAAGGTGATGATCCACCATTTACAAAAGAAGCTGTTGATGAAGCCATGAGATTAATGATTGGTGCGGAGAATAAAGGTAGCCCTTTTAAAATTGAAAAGAAGATTATGTTTATTTGAAGATTGTGCAGAATATATAAATATAAAATTTTAATAATTTCTGTACTTTTTTTCCCTTTAGTAGCCCCCCATCTACTCCATTAGTCAAGCTAGAAATGGGGGGAAAGGGGGACCTCAAGGAAGCTGGTTGTTGACTATATAATAAAGATTCAATTAATTAACCTGGTTCTAAAGCTGTCAATTACAGATAGTATAGAAAGAAAAAGGCTTAGCATGGCGAGAAAAAAAAGAAAAGGCTACAAAAATAGCTGAAAAAATTTCATGCAAGTGGGAGACATGGAACTGCAGTTGTCTGCTTTGAATCTTCTTCTAAGTACTTTGTAATAAGAATCATAGAATGGAATTTAAATAAGAAAATTTACATTACCACGAAAATATTACCGTCTCTTTCCATCATGTATGAAACAGAAGTTAGAAGACAAGAAAACAAAAACAACAAAGGTAAAGAATCACCCCCATCATATACAAAATGGCTTAGAAGCAAAAGCGTAGTATAATAATAAATACATGTATTTTTCAACAACTAAATAAAAGAAAATAAGATTTGATCACTTAAAACTATATATTTGGCTTGCTGCTAAGTTGATATCTCTTCTTTTTCGATGTTTATCTTATCAGCTTTAGTGTTTACTTGACGTGCAGCTGGTTTCTCAGCACCAGGATAAGACAACCTCCTAGGTTTCATCGCTCCCTTCGCATTGGACAGTGGGGGTTTAACTGAAACTGATGCTTTTGGCTTCGGTGAATTCGAGTTTTTACCGCCCTTGCTTGTCTGTTTGTTCTGTGGTTCCTTAGGGGTTGATTTAGGGGTAGTCGACAGAGTTGGGAGCCGTCTTTCCCATGGGCGAACAGCAATCCATCGTTCCACCCAACTCCAACCCCAATTAGCTTTAGCAAGTTTATAACTACCAAGGCCATTATTGATAGAGTTGGGAGCCCTCCACTGCAAACCATGCATATCCCATGCTGATTGCTTGTATAACTTTCAGAAAAAAGTAAATAAAATGGATGGCAATATGGCATACCTGATGGGAAAAGGCATATGCCATGGTTCGCTCCCGCTTAACGGCAGCTGCTTCTTTCTGATGTATCTTTGTGAGAACTTCCTCCATTGTGCCGGGGCCTCCAGACCATTCCACCTGTCATCCATTTAAGATTAAGAGACGGAGAAAGAGAGCTAAATAGGCCAGCCTCATGCAGATTACCAGAAAGTGTCAAAAAGAAAAGATACATGAATGCTTTCAATAGACAGCAAGAGCACCTAAACCATGAAATGCTAATGACATTATAGACCAGTAGGACATAAAGATTGCTATTCTTAGACAATTCTAGAAGGATCTAGGGGTTTCTGGACCATAATGAGTCTTCAACCAATAATTCCACAAGCAGCTTGCACAAACAAAACATATAAGGATCCGAACATCACATCGTACTACGAACTTTTAATGACTACTTGTACCATAAATAACTTGGGAGTACCAATAGTTCGCAAATATACACAGATTGGAGTCTCTATATGATCTAAGTTTAAGGTAAAATAACAGATTATAACAAAAGATTCATTCTGAAAATGGACAGCAGACAAATAGTATTAACAATACATGATGTCAAGATCTTAGTCCATGCAAATTCTCATGAGCAAAGGGCTTTTGACCTAACCTCTAGCTCATGTAGTTTTGCCTCGAGCTTTAGCTGATTAGCTATTTTCTTCTGTCTAAGGCGGCCTTCCGTTACCATACATAGTCGACGAGCTCTTATCTGAGCCTGTATGTTGCTCCATGAATGAAGATAATTTAATGTTGTTGTAGCTTGCTTTTTGATTGAATAAGTTCGGGTTTTAGCCTGTAACCTTACTATACCTTTCAATAGACGTAATTTTTTTCTAGCCTGCATCATGAGAAAAGAATTATTAAACCATTCTACCGACTCTAAGGTGAAAATAATCTTATATTTATAAGATATCTGCAAGTGGGTTGAAAAACAAAAGAGAAGAATCGAAGGCACATGTGCACTATCAACATATAACAGGATTCAGAAACAGAGGAGATACTTGGCCACATTTTCATAACATCAATTAATTTTTAAGTACCATGTGCCTATATTGCAACTATGGTTTATCTTATGGACCTTGCAAATCAACGTACCCTATAGGCTCGGAATGCGGTTTGAATCCGAGTTGCTGCTAAATCCTCAATTGACATACCAAGAGCAACGGAATCTCTAATAAATTTTGTTCTCATGGACGTCTTTCGCTGGAGTTTCTTCCATTTGAAGCCTTTGGATTTTGTAGAGCCTGAAGATCTCTGTGCCAAACAAATGAGACCAGTTACAACGACCATAATAAAGCCGTGTCATTTAGACCCTTTATTTTTCTTAAAGTATCCATGTCCGACATAAGCATCCAAACACATATTCAGATGTTGGCATATGACAACGAAATTGAACAAATGGTGTCAGGGAAGGTATAGAAGTGACACTTATAGCCGAATATGAGCTCGGATTCGTTGAGAAAAAAGTAACTAAAAGCTTCAAAATTTGTCTTTCCACTGGTACATAAGATTACAGTTCCCAAAGGGGTTTGGAATTTGGATAACATTAGTCCAAAAGATTCAAATAGCAAATGAATTATTTCAGAACCAAACTCAGATTTTATTCATAGCAAGATAACAGAAAGCTTGCAGAGTTTAGCTTATGATTGTTAAGTAAAATAATGATATATATACCTTCACTTGCTTTGAGCTGTCATCCTTCACTATATTCACTAGTGTCTTCAACACATTTCCAGAACCCATTGCTGATAATAAGTCTCTCTATCCAACTTAAAAATCAACCTAACAGTATTTTCCAAGGCAAATATAATCAGAAACAACAGCAGGAACACAGATAATCCAGTTTCTTAAGCTATGGACATGGTTTAATTTAAAAGCTAGCTGTTCTAAACTCAAACCAGCAAGCTTTTCACAAGTCAACTATCAAAGTCAACCCACCTACAAGAAGCTGAAAATGGAGCAGAACAAAAACCCCATAATATCATAAAACAAATAATTGATATTTTTGAGGAAAAATTATTCCTTTCTTTGACACCATTAAAATTTCACTTACTAGTGCTAATAACATCCAGAACCCAGATCCCAGGTATCCCGAAATAACAATTTTTTCCCTCTTACGAAAGCAAACAAAACCAAACCAAAAACATGGGTTACAAATGACATACCAAACAAAGCTGTCAGACAAATAAAAGGAGGTACTTTTGGGAAGAAGGCAGGCACTGAAAGCAAAGAGTTTTTTGAGAGAGGAAAAAAAGGGGCAAAAGGTGGTGACAACAACAGTAGCTGTTGTAGTAAAGAAGAAGGAAAGCCAGAAATCAAAAGAAAAGAAAATAATAGAAGGGTTGGTGTGGAATATGGATTGCCATGGCCCATAACCAGCTTTTTATCTCTCGAGTTGTTTTTATATTTCTTCTGTTTTCTTACTTTTCGGCCCCGATGGAAAAGAAAAGAATAAAAATTTGGCCTAACAGGAATAAATAAGAGAAATAAAATTAAGTCCATATATTTCTGAAATGTCTCTTACAAATCAATTTAAAAGGTTCAACAACTGATATGAAGCGCTGGGAGAGGCTGTCTTAGTGGTTGAGTGTTGGTTGGGTTTTTTAATTTCTATTTTTATTTTTTGACCTTTTTCCTTTTTTAGAAGATTCAACACAAGGGAGATGATAGGGCTAACAACAAAGACTGGACAACAAACAATTGACGAGTTCTTTTTGATGGAGATAGGTTGCTTATCTATATAACTCTCTGGTCCCTCCCACAAATTTTGGGTGACAGCCCCTTTTTTATTAAATTATTTTTATTTTATTTTTCCCGTTAAAAATTAATCCTTGCATGTTAATATAAAATATACGTGATATATCATATATAATTATCTGATTATTATGTTAATTATACAATATACTCTCTAAAATAAGTAATTTATCTAATTTTTTAATAAAAAGAACTAATACGATAGATATTTTTATGTATTATATCTACCTATGATTTAATGATTTCGGGGGGTCAGTTTTAGCATCATCTGATGAAATCCTTTATTCAACCGTGTTGGATTAGGGAAAGGATGGAAGCAAAATGGACTTTTTTTCATATAAGGTTTAATTATGGTCCGGTCCCTATACTTTTTGTATGTTTAAAATTCAATTCCTTTGCTTTTAGTTTTAGAAATTTAGTCCTTTTATTTTTTATTTTTTATTTAATAATTTGAATCTAATTTATAGACACAATTAAAGAAATTCCATTAGATTAGATTATATGATTTTTTTAAATAAAATATTGTTACATAATTAATATTAGGCATGTGGAAGGTCAAATAAAAAAATAAAAATATTGAATACATGATCGTAAGGGGTTTGATTTTGAATTTAGGGTGGTAAAGTTAGCCATTTACAGAAAAGCATGAAGCTATTAAAAATGAGAAAAAAATCAATGTATTAGTAAGAATAAATTCAATGTAAAAGAAAAAAAAAAAGACAGAACAAAAAAAATAAATGATAAAATGACATTATAAAATATGAAATGTTCTTATATTCACAGAGGGGAGGGAAATAGAAATTGCTTTTTCTTCGAATTAATATTTGGCATACAAACAAACAGTATATTCTTTATCTCACAAATAATTTTAAAATTATTATGTGTTTTTTTAATATTTTATCATGCAAGTTAGTTAATATAATGCGAGTGGAGTGTTTAGATTTTATAAATAAAATTAGAGATTAGTGTCTTATAAAAAATAGTGAAATATTAAAAAATAAATATATAAAAAAAAGACACGTGGTAAATTCTTAAAGTTGTTTGTGGAATAAAATATATATTGTCAATGCACTAAATACTAATCCTATTTTATTATAACCTTGTAGGACAATATTTCTCTTCTTGAAAAATGGAAAACATTGAAGAAAAAGTATTTAATTGAAATTTTTAAAAATATTTTTTAATTAAAGAATGAATAATATTCTTTTTTCCTATAATAATTTTTCACATATTAAATATGATACTCCGGTCTAAATCCATTTAAATGTAATTTTATTTCTTTTATTTATGTTATAGAAAAAAATAGATACAATATATGTTTCCATGTTTTATTATTGAAAACAATTTTTTTTGTTTTTATTTATCAAAAATGTTTTTGAATAGAAATCAAATGGCGCTAAATTTCTTAAATTAAAATTAGAGGGATTAATTTTTAAATATAAAAAAGAGTACAATAGAGCTTGATTCAAAAAATTTCTAAACTCGATCTAATTTCAGCTTGTCCAAATGGCTCATTTTATTAATTCAAAAAATTTCAAAATTTTAAATTTAATTATAAAAAAATATTAATATAATGAATATTTTATATTTTTAAAAATAAATTGAATGGTAAATAGGTCAGTTACCCGGCTAATTAACACCTCTAATCAGTCCAGGGACTGAGAGCACAATTAAACCTCTAATAATTACTATATTGTAGGTTTATGTAAGTTATGTAGGGTCCGGATAAGAGCCTACAGGTGGGTCATTGTGCAATCTTGACCACTTGTTTGTGGGATAATAAAGGATCAGATCAGACTTTTGAAACGGGTAAAACGAGGTACTGGTGACTACTTGACCGTGATGATGATGGGGTTGATTAGCGTAACTTATAAACCGTTGACTGAGAAAAAATATCAAAAAATGGTCCCGGCGGGGCTCGAACCCGCGACCTTCGGCTCATAAGACCAACGCTCTAACCAACTGAGCTACGGGACCTTGTTGATTAAGCCAATCTTTTTCAAAGATATATTGTTTAAGCAAACATAAACCTCTTTCCGAAGAAAATTTCCCTTTTTTTCTTTCCTTTTGCTTTAACATTAATGGATTATATAAGATTTGAAAGGTTTATCAAATTAATTAGCCTTAACCTATATCTATCAAATTCGAGGGTAGCAATACAACAGCTCTGATGATTATAAAAAAATTGATCTTCAAATATCACAAGAGCCACTGACATTTTCTATCTCTTTTTTCCCTTTTAATAATTCATGTTCATATGCTTTGCTTTCATAATTGTTTTCCAACTTTGTATCAATCAATATCTTCTCTTACCTTCCAAAAAAAAAAAATTATCACAAAGTAAAATATCTAACAATATGTGAAGCATAGAAAAAATAGTTTATATATATAAACGTGTAGAAGAAAGTTGCTAAAAAAAAAACAAAGACAGAATGCCATTGTGGAAAAAAAAAGAAGAAGAAGGAAATTTATGGATCAGAATAGGACTTGATCATGGAAAATGAGGCAATGGGGAAGGTAGGAGGGTTCCACCACTAAAATGAAAAATATTTCATTTAAGTTACTTTATAATTTATAAAATTTAAAATTAATAATAATAAAATTATACTTTATTCCTTAAAAATATAAATTTTAATTTAATTACTTAAAAATTATAAATATATAAAATATTAAAATAATAAAATTTTATTTTTACTATCATAAAAATATATAATTTAATTACAGAATTTAAAAAAAGAAAATTCTAACTTCGTTGCTCAAATGAGGATCAGCGGTTACCTTTTTGAGTCATTGCCCACTAGTCTTCAATCTCTTAGTCCTGGTGTGGGAAACAAATACATATATGTCAACATGTAAAACGCTAAATGAGGTAACGTAAAACAGTGGGCATTTGAAAATTTTGCACCAAATCGTTGAAAATAATTTATCTTGGCCGTATGCTTTTATTCATTTTATTCATTTTTTCTTAGTTTATCGGCTAACACACTATTAAGAGCCTTATGAGTTAAATATACCCTTAGGGCCAGTTCTGCATTGTTTTTCAAAAGCACTTCTAGCTCTAAAAGTACTTCTGGAAGAAAAGTTATGCGAACAATGTTCTTTAATTTTGAAATTTTTAGCTTTTTTGAGTCTTTTCAAAAGATTTCGAATAGGAGAAGTTAAAATTTTTAACTTTTCCTCTCTCAAAAGCACTTTTAGTGCTTAATTATTTTTTTACCCCTCCAATAGCATAATACTTCCCCTTTTTTTTCTTGATACTTAATTATAAATGTGTTAAAATCGTTAATTAAAAATAAAAAAATATTTTTTAAAATATTAATTACAAATATTTAATAGTTATATTTAAATATTTAAAATATAATTTATATGTTCTAATTAAATTTTATAAATAATTAATATTTATTGCTTAAAAATATTTAAAATTTATATTTTATTTATTAAAATATTAACAAGAAGTTATAATAGTTTTTTATATTCTTACTAAAATATAATAATATTAACTAATTTAAATATTATTTAAATGCATATTTGTTATTTGATAATAACATGTCTAAAATGGACACTTATTTCTCAAAAGTACTTTTTGACAGCAATGCTAAACATTCAAATTTTAAACCAAATTTTTCAAAAGCACTTCTCCACAGCACTTTTCAAAAACACTTTTCAAAAGCATTGCCAAACTAGCCCTTAGTCCATGTATTCTTTGAACTTTCTAAATTTAGTTTCTCTCTTTTTATTTTGAGGAATTTAACCCCTTATTCAAATTTAAAAAAATTCAGTTAATGATGTCATTAATTGGACTTTAATTTTTAAATTAGATAACCAAAGGAGTTAAAATTTCTACAAATTAGAAATAAATGGACTAAATTTCAAAAGTTTAAAGGGCAAAGGGTCTGGGGGCATAACTAGACCAGAGCCTTTATCACATTTTTGTAGCATTCGTAGACAAATGTCAGTGAGTTGCCAAGTCAAACTCATTATATGAATGAAATAGCGTAGGTATGTACCTAGCTTTAAATTTTTAATCTTCTTAAATTTAATGCCCCGTGAGGAAACATTTCTTACAATTCACACCAGCAAATTTGAAAACAAAGACAGCTCCTCTCTCTAAATATATATATATATATAAAACAATTCACCTTCATCACCAGCGGCTTCCATTGATGAGAAACTAATTAAGCCACAAAACTATGGGTTCAGAAGATGATGATCATAATACAACATTTGGTGTCAGCCGCAAGATCATGCTGTCGGCAATCGGCTCTTTACTCGGCGTTGTGATGCTCATTATCATTCTCCATCTCTATGCAAGGTATCTTCTTAGACGCCAAGAAAGGAGACGCCGAGCTGCCCTTTACTCCCCTAGAACCGATCAAATCACACCGGTTGATATAAGTTCCATCATCGAACTGCCCAAGTCGGGACTCGACCCTTTAGTCATAGCTTCATTGCCGATGTTCACATACAAGGTAACCACCGGTCAGGTCAGTCATGATGATGAGGAGCCAGAATGCTCTGTTTGCTTAGGAACAATCACGGAGGAGTCCATGGTTAGGCTTTTACCCAATTGTAAACACATATTTCATGTGCAATGCATAGATACATGGCTTGGGTCACACACAACATGTCCCATATGTCGCACTGTGGTTGAACCGATAGTCCAATCGGAGAACTTCGAGTTAGGCAATAGGGTTCAACCCACAGCTCCTCCTTTAGAACAAAAAGATGGTGAACCATCCGGATCAGGGTCAAGATTTGATTCTTTTAGAAGAATGCTTGGTAGAGAAAGATCATCAAATAGAATTCAAAGTTGTGAAGATAATGAAATATTTGATAGTGTGCAAGATTTAGAGAGGCAATAAATCGTAAATTTTTCACCGACTATTAATGTTTCTTTAGGGGTACTATTTAATTATTAATTCAATTTAATTAGTTTTTTATATATATGGTTTGCATATTCATTAATTAATATTATGGATAATTATTTTTTTATTTAGTACCCTTTTTGTAATTTATTAGTGATTATGCTCCAATAAGATATGTGAAAAATACAGGCATTAGTTTATTACTTTAATTAGGTATTTACCTTTTTTATGTTATGATTTTTTATTTGCTCACATTACACGTTTGACGCATGTGGTTCGCCTTTTTATGGTGCAACAAAGTCAATAATTCAGCAACCCATCTTTAATATAATAATATATATTTTTATATTTTTTAATAATTTCAATGATTTTTAATTTTTAAAAATATTTTTTATAATATTTTTTAATTTTTAAAATTTTAAAAAATTAATTAAATTAATGTGTTATTCACGTGAATGCCACAGTAGTAAAGTTAGCAAACGTTTACTTTTTTATCCATTTTAAAGTGATTTGACAAAAAATATAAATTTAAGAACTAAAATTAATGAAAAATTAAAAAAAATTATAAAATTAAAGGGCAAATAAATTATTATTTTTCTTTTCTAGAAAATAAAATTCATTATGTTAAGATCAAAGTATCAGATTAAATTTGATGAATAATAATATTTAACTAGCTATTTTCGAATTTGTCAATTTATTTTTTTAAATTTGTTGATGATATGATAAGTAAAAAAAAAACACGTAAAATTCAGATTTATTACTTATTACTGTTGTTAATTAATTTCTTTTATTATGGTTTCATTTGAATTTTCACTGAACTCATGGTAAGATAAAAATATGAAAAATATACCTTTTAACTATCCATTTTCATTTGAATTTGGGTGCCGTATATTCTATGGCACCTCCAAATTTTCACTTTGATCCCATATTTTTTAGTAATATTTAATATTTTTATTTACATTAATTAAATATAAATATAAATATATTATATATTATATTTATAGATATTATTAATCAAATAAAATTAATTTAAATAATTAATTATATATAGAAAAATCATATTTTACATGAATTTATATTTAATGTCTTGGCATAATTGTCTAAAATACCCTCAACGTTTATGAGATTTTGGGTTTAAGCCCTTAAGCCTTTTCTTTTTAGATTGACATCTTCAACATTACGATTTTTTTTACAAATCATCTTAATTTTAACAGGAAATGCAAGTTGACCGTCAGTCAAACGGTAGATCAACAAAGTAACCTATGTCATGCCATATAAGCACGATGTCATAGATGACATCATTTGTAAAAAAATGGTTTAACAAAAAAAATTCTTTTTAAAGAAATGAATGAACTTCATTAAAAAAAAGTATGAAGAGAAAACTTTGATTTAAACAACCATTTATGTTCTTTCTCTTCCTTTTCAAAAAAGGAATATAAACAAAATGCTTTGATTTTCCCACTTTTTTTCTCTTAAATTTCACACCTATTAGACGGTTTGGAAATGGTTTTGCTCTGATTTTTACTGTAATTGAGAGAGTGAAATACAGGATGGGCTAATGGTGGTGTGTTTTTACTGTAACGACATCTAGAGGGGAAGAGAGAAAGAGAAAAGAAGAAAGAAGATGGAAATAAAATGAAAAAAAATTAAACAATTTCGTTTTATAGATGATGTCATCCATGACATAGTGCTTATGTGGCATGCCACATAAGCTACTTCGTTAACCTGTTGTTTTACTAACAATCAACTCACGTTTCCAATTAAAAATAGGATGATTTTTGAAAAAATTGTAATGTTGAATGTGTCAATCCGAAAAAAAAAAAAAGTTTAAGGGCTCAAACCCAAAACCCCATAAACGTTGAGGGTATTTTTGACAATTATGCCTAATATCTTTAATAATCATTTTTCTTTCAAATTATATTTTACATTGGGTCACCGCTAATTTTAATTTCTCCACTATATTATTTAATTTCGACGAGACAACTATTTTCAATCTTTTCGCTCATCCAAATTAGTTAGACATGCCCATGGGCCTGGTGACCCACTTGACCTGATCGGCCTGACCTAAGTTTGGACAAAACAAAATTACCTTCGTATTATCCCGGCCTAAATTTAAATTTTATAATTTTAAAAAATATTTTATTTAATTTTAATTATAAAAATATATAAATATCAATATAAAATGATATATTTTTAATAATTTATTATTTTTAAAGAGTGAAACAAATTCTTCTAATTGAACTCAAAAATTGAACTTAATTTTTTTAAAAAAAATTTGAATCAGAACCCAACTTATGAACATTTCTAAAAATAAATTCATCTCATTTTATTATAATTTAGAGAGAGAAAAAAATACTTAGGAAAGTTAAATAAACACTTAATTATTATTTACTTTCCTCAATTAAAAAGCAAATCCTTTGTATAAATCTCTGTCTTCCTTTTTTCCTTACATTTGGTATAAATCTTTGATAATAGGGTAAATTAATCATCAATTAATACAAGATCTAGTTTCTATAACCAAAAAAAAAGAAGAAGATCTAGTTTGATTTATATTAGAAATAAAATAAAATCTAACAAAAAAGCTTAAATTTGAATAAATTTAAGTTTATATTACTAACTAAGGATTAATTAAGCTAAATAAACAGGGGCTAAGGGCAGATAATAAATTGAAGATTAAATTTGGACTGAATTGGAACTCAAAAATTTCCAACTAACTATAAGTAGTTTTCATACACTTATATTATAGTATTTAAAATATGACCCACTTTTAGCATCAAACTAAAACAAATATATGCAAAGAATCCTAATGGAGGCATCACTGCTGCCTTTTCACACTCAATCAACATTCCAAATTAAAATAATAACACTCATAAATAGAACTAATTATATATTTAGTTAATATCAAAACCTTATACTGTGCCTATGTTTGCACCAAAAAGACTTCATGATGGTATGAAGATCCTATTCATAATGGCATAAGATAATGTTCTCTCCTAACCCATGTGACCTACTATTTTTAATTTTATTGTAATTGCCAAAATTTTCAATCAGGCTTAAATTTACTTTCTATAAGTTTATTTCTTTTAAAGTTATAAAATAATTATTTATTTTGTCTTTTTTTTCGATGTGTAAATGTTGAGGGTTAATTTCTTAATTATATAAAAGTTGAAAAAAAATTACTGACTTAACGGTTGAGTGACCAAAAAAGACAAATGTGAAAATTTGAGTGGCTATTTCATAATTGAATGATAACAAAATCAAAGATAAACTATGATAGAGATTCTCCGAAAATGAAAAGTTACAAAATGATCACTTAATTATTCAATTTTGTCTTTTTTGTCACTAAACTGACTAATATAAAAATAGAAACACCCAAAAATTCATGATAATTGGGTGATCAAAAAAGGCAAAATTAAATAGTTAAGTGATCATTTTGTAACTTTTCATATTTACGTGGTAAAAAAATCATAATTAAATGACTATTAAAATAATTTATCTAAAAATCAATAATTGAGTGATTAACTAATTATACATACTAAATTTATTACATTAATTGAATCCCAAACTAAGATTTGGTTTTAGCTCACTTTATTTGGGCTAATACTTAATTTTGATACTAAATATATGCTTTTTCATTAAGTGTGCCAGCCTGGTATTTCCTTTTTTCTCTTCTTTCATTTATTACCACATTTTTACTAGTGTCTTTTCCATGCCATTTCCAGTGAAGCTTTCCTTAATTTTGTTAAATCTTAATTATTTTAAACAAAAGCTCTTTAAACTATATTTAATTCTCAAATATTAAAGCAGGATGTGAAAAATTGAATATAGATAAGTAAAGTAAATATATTACGAGTATTAAATAAGTGCTTTAAATTCCTGTTTTATGTCAATTTATACAATGGATTCGCTGATGGAAGAATCATACGGTTTTCCATTTTTTTTAAGAAGTAAATTAAATATAATCACAAAAAATATATATTTGAAAAATTACGGGAATTAATTAAGATAGTAAGAAGCATTGTCTTTCTTACCTTAACTAATAGTAGGTATGAAGCATCTATCCTCTTAATAAACTTACAAAACACGGAGAATTAATCATTGGAATCACTCTAATAGGTACCTTAAATATATATATAATTATAATAGAAAATATTAAAAAACTTATACATAATTTACATATTTAAAATTAAAATTTAATTATTTTAAAAAATATATATTTAAAAGTTATTTTATTGAAAATTTTAACATTCAAAATTTTTATTCATAACAAAATTTAAATAATAAAAGGTGAAAGTTTAAAAACATTAATCATTGAATGTTAAAATGCAATAATATTTTTTTTATATTTATTTTATGATTTATATTCGAGATTTATAATTATTTTTTTTAATGATGTTGTCTTTAAAATTCGAACATATATTATTATCTTAAAAGTATAATTTTTTACTATATTTAATATTTGTTGATAAAATTTAATGTGAGTTTAGATGAATGGTAAGATACAATATAATGCGTTTAACTTACTTTTTATCTCACATTATCATATCTAATCTTACCACCAATGATGCAGTTAAACTACCGGGTAGAGGTAAATAATTCCAAAAGTAGGGTCCAATATGAAGCAGCCAATGTCTTAATGTTATAGAGTGGGGCCCATAACAAACTCCTTAAATTCCATGCAAATAGTTACTCTAAATGGACAGTGGCATTTAAAAACTCCCCAACAACTGCACATAAAAATGGTAAAGATTTTCAGAGATTTTGAGACACATAAGGCATGGACATTCATCAACAAGAAGGACAGTTTCATGTTCATATTATATATTGACAAGTGACAAAGAAGAAACCAAATTATTAAATTCAGGAACAAAACCCCAAACCCCCCCAAAAAAAAAAAAAAAAAAAACTTTCGATGATTGCTAGGTTTCTCAACTTTTTCTTACAAACAAAACATTTTTTTTCTCATAAAATCTCGGAAAATCGAACTAAGTTTCTCCTGTTTGCCTGTCTTTTATAACATAGTATTGTTTTTTTGGTTTTTCTCTTTCTAAGATCTATTATCTGCTTAAAACATGGGCGGACTTTCCTTAATGCCACTTCTTCATTACGCATACGTAGGCTGTTTCAACTCCACCTTTTGAGATTTCAATTCCTTACATCCCGTTTTATTTGAATGATTTTGTTTTTCTCCTTTTTAGATTTCTGATCTTGAAAGAAAAAATCAATTTCGGTTGTTTGATTAAAAAAAAAAAAAAAAGAGAGGTAGATGAGCAGCAACAACACAAGCAACGTCGTTGGTGTTCGAGATATGGCTAATGGCAGTGGTGGTGGTGACTATGAAAGCTCCAGTTTAAGGAAGGCAAAGAAACAAAGGATCCCTAAAAGAGGACCTGGAGTTGCTGAACTTGAGAAGATATTGCGTGAACAAGAGCAAAAAGATGGTCATACATCATCATCTTTAGTTCCTTCACTTCCCAATTTTTACCCTTCTTTGCCAAGAAGTGCTTCTTTTCTCGCTGATAATCATCACCATCATCATCATCCAAGTTCACCACCACCTTCAATGGCTGCCCTTCATGGTAATTGCAATGGTAGTTCACAGTTAAAATCATGTGGAAATGTAGGTGGTAATAATGGTCCTAGTAAAGGAGTCTATATTAACGGATCAGGCGTATATTTGCCTGAACAAACCTTGTTGCCGATTTCTTGGGGCTCATCTGAGGAACCAGCTCCTAAAATGGCTGCTGATTTTTCATTCCCTATGCCTCTTTCAAACGGATCCGGTCATACCATGTTGCAAAGGAACCATCTTTCAATGGTATGTTCTTATTAAATTCGTGATTATATATTTATATTTGTAGTCTTTTTTGAACCATTGACATGCATGAATTCAAACACAGATGGATCTTTTCCCGTTATCAACATTATCGTCTTCATCAACAACCCCACCATCATCTACAGGGGTATATCATCATGTAGAGCCCCCTTCAAACCAAAAACCTTGTTACATATCAACACTTTTGCCTGAGGAAGACAAGGTAAGTGTAAACTTGTCTAAATTATACATATAATTAGTTCTCCATTATTTAATAAACCATAAATCTACAATATGGATTTCTTTCCTTTTTTTAATTCTTGTTAAATATCTACTTATATAAATATATATATATATATATATATATCTTTCTTTTGCATGCTCACGTAGTTTTTGCTGTGGATTTCGTCTTTATTGTTTGCTTCAAAAAATGTAAGTAAAGATGATACAATTAAAACCAATATTTAACCATATTCTAAATATATATATTTGACACAGGTGATGAAACAATAGAATTTATAGTCTAGTGCAGTGTAACAATGTCTAGTTTTTCTTATTTTGAATCAGATGATGAGTGCCAAGCGGTCAAGGCCTAATGTCCCAGTCGAGAACTGGCCGGCGGCAGCTCCGTCTCGCATGTCCTTTCAACAACCTATCCGCCCTCAAGTCTCCAGGCTTGATCCTTCATCTTCGTCTACCAACAATGGTGTCTTTAGCCTTGGAATATCCGGGTAATTAATTAGCCTAATAAATACATGGTTAGCCTCGTGATTTTAAGAAAATATTGGCTTATATTTTATTTTTCTGGACTTTTTGCCATTATCAGAGACCCAATGCCGACAAACCCTTTGGAGCTGAAACTGAAAACATGTGTTAATGATAACCCTAGTGGCAATGGAAATGGCAATGGTAATGGAAGTCGTCCCTTCATCACATTATTAAGCTCTCCAACAACTCAAAATTGCCAACCAGACTTACCCAAATTCATCAAACAATTCCCTTTCCAAGTAATTTTGTCTTGCCCCTGCTTTGAAAACTGTGTGTTTTTCTTGCATGAATTCCATCGTGGTTGACTTTTGTTTTTCTAATGAAGGAAAACAATGAAGGGTGTTTACTGCAAAAATCGTCATCAGAATCTGAGGTATTACCAGTGCATAACAAGAGTTTCTTTAGCTTCTTATTACAACCAGCTGAAGAGGTGCAAAGGGGTAGTACTTCAGCTGAAGCCACACTTTGTCTGAAAACTGGAAATTGTTGTACTGAAAAAACAGGAGATTTTATTGATCTTAACTTAAAGCTTTAAAGTGGCGTCTCTTTCATTAGGGAAATGTAGTCCCCAAAGAATTTAGATATATAGATATAGATACAGATATCTCATGTACTAGACTTTTTTTTTTTTTTTTTTTTTTTAAATTTTCTCAGCAGCTAGACTGGTTATGTTTTTTGGATAATAGATATAGATGTTGGCTTTTAATGTGTTTATTTCTATTTCTATTTTATGTGTTCGTTTTTTCTACATTGGTGATAAAATATTTCAATTTTAAACAAGTGACGTTAAAATAATTATCTTATATTTTGAAATTAATTTTTATTTTTTAAAAATATATAACTTAGTTGTCAATTTTAGCCCGATTGACATAGGCATTATTACCAATACAAGAGGACGTGGGTTTGAGTGCACTGAAACGTATTATCCTCCTATTTATAAGTTAGAGCGTATGGATAGTTCTAAACATTGTATTAAAAAGAGCAAATATGATCAGAACCTACAATGAGATTATTTAAAAAATATATAACTCAGTTAATTTCTTAACTAAAGTTTAAAAGCTATACCTTTTTTATTTTATTTACACATTTAAGTCACGAGTTGGTGTTATAATTTAACGAAACATCAATTTGAGTAAAATATTATTATAAACTTTTCTATATAAAAAATAAGTTATATTATTACAAAAATTTTTATTTTTTTATATAAATAAAAAAATAACTTTAACCATGATAAGATTTAAACTAGTGGCATAATTAATTTTAAATATTTAACTGTACTCTTTCAATAAAAAAATCATTTGATTTTTATATAAAATTTTAATAATTATATTTATTACATAATTTTTTTCACGATTTTTAAATTTTGATAATATTTTTAATAATTTTATACCAAAAAAAATTGAACATATAGATCTACCAAATTTTTTTAATAATTTTTTTAAAAAGCTTGTGAAATATATGTATTAAAATAAATTATTAGAGTAAATAATTTTGATTACAATATTGATTTTTGAACACAAACAATAAAAAAAAATTTTAATTATGCTCCCAATTCTTACATTCTTCGAATTTTTAAATTTAATTCTCTAAAAAGTTTAATTTTTTTTCTATTTGTTTGATTTAAAGATTAAAATTTTTATTCAAATGTTTGATTTAAAGTTTTTTCTACAATTTCATTAGGGAAACAAGTGTAGCTAACAAGTTCTTTTCTACATATTTACGTATGAAATATTCAAGTCTCATGTTCTATATCCGTGGCTCAAATACCTGCACACCATCAGTTTAATCATTTTGGAAGTTCTGATACGGTATTGCACCTTATATAAAAATCTTTATGTACCTTATATAAGTGCAGTAACTTAATAGCAAAGCAAGCGCGGTGATAAGAGAAACTAAGACAATTACTCGTGTTGCAGTGGCTGAACTTAGAATCTTTGCAAGCTGAAGAATCAGAAATGGAACCACGGAGAAGAGCATGTTTGTTGCACTGTACTTGGTTTCGATATCAGTTTTCACACTGTAGCCTGCTGAGATATGAAAAATAACCCATAAACCACCAAAAGGAATAGCTGCCCCCATAGTTTTGTTGTGCAAGGTAATAAGCAGTAGGCTCACAGGTCACCATCATCAAGATGAAGTCCGAGAAGAGGAGAGTTTGGTGTTCGATCCATGCCGTCTGAGACAAGACAAGAATGGCTACTGTAAACTGTAATTTTGTCATGAAGAATCCCTTTTGCTGGAGAAAATACAAACGAGCTTTTCTCCTCCCGTTCTTAAAAACCAGGTCGAATGAAAGCAAAGATTCTTGAAAATCGAGTCAATTTAAGGCCGTAGAGGCCCAGATTCAAAGCACACAGGTACCTTCTTGTTTACGAACCATTGATAAATATACACTGTACCGTGTATTATAGAACAGGATTGATTTCATCCAGTGAAAAACTAGTGTGAAACAATTTTAACAGCAACTTGACCGAGTTATTTAGGTTAGGATTTAAAAATACTCGATTAAAGTTAGATTAGCATGCTACGTTGAATGAATAAGGTGCCTTTATTTAGCGGATGGAGGCATTGACATCTGAAACTCTCCTCAAGGGAGTTTTCTTCAAGAACAATGCATTCAGAAAACTAAACTTCATTAAGATAATTTATCCATCCAATAAGAGGATTGAAAGAACTAAATGAACATAACACATACATATAACCACATAGTAGGAGATGTGAAGTCAATGATCAAAATGTATACAAAGTATTCTCGTTTTCTTTCTTTGTCTACAACCATAATACTTTTCCCACTCAGGACGGATTTCTGAGTCTTCAACGGGAAAAAAGGGTTCCTATTATATTGACTCCCTACCTTCATTGAGCAACTTGTCCTGGCAGTCAGTGGATAGTAGGATTGTGCCGTTGCTGCTGATAAAAATGCGGTGCAACCTCAGTTAACCAAGAAGGATCAATGGAGATAACGTTGCGCATGTATTGCCGGTCGGTGGAGACAAGAGAATGGTATATAACACACTTTGGATTTACTCTGCAGGTTAATAGAATACAAAACAAAGAAGTTTATTGTAACATAAATATTTCCAGCAAAAACAATTCAATCCTTGAAACAAGATAAAAGGCCTTTAGAGAAGCTCACAACCTAGCTAGCTTGACTAACAAATATAGTGCGGTAAAAAATTGCACATTTTGTTAGTCTAAATGACCCAAAAGTTTCTAGCCAAATACAACATCAAAGAGCTTCTAGCATGATCAAATATTAAAATACAAGCATTGATATATACTAAATCCAGTCTCGGTACCAACCTGAATAACACAGATGATGGATGAATATAAACTTCTTGGGAACCTCTAATAGTCTTGTACATCCCACCATGACTGTAGGCCTTTGACAAGATAGGCAACAAAACTTGATTAAAATAACAGTTTAAGTTGTAGGATACAACAATTCAGATTACACTAGTTTCTACAAGAAATAATATCCCAAGTTTCGTGTCTAAATTCTAATAGATAATAAAGATACTTAACAAAAGTAACCAGTCATCTAAAGATAAAAATTACCTCTAAACGGCATGCATTAGCAAAAAAACCAGCAGTGACTGCCTTTCTCACCAACTGCAACAAGTACATTGCAGAGCATCATTTTTCTTGTTCAAAAACATATGATAAAAGATTATTTGAGCCATTGTATTTTTTATTTAAAGACTGAATAGTGCTCATAGAAATAACAAGTTCTTTCTATCAAGCACATGGCGATCCAAAGTTTTTTTTCCCAATGTTATCAGTGGAAGCAAATAACAATATCTCTCTTTTTCCTTGTTTCTTTGTAAGATTAAATCAAAGTGTGAATTTACCTGCATATCTGTTTCGCAAGATTTCAAGACTATGCCCAACCTCAGCGCTATTCTTTTGAGTTGTTCCCGAATTTCCATTACCTTTTTCTGTAAAATAATTAAAATATATTAACATAGATAAAAAAAAACATTTAAGAAATGCCGAAAAAAATATCTTAAAGAAGTAAAGCCTTTACATACAATATTCTTGTACTTGAAGACAGGTAATAGAGTGAAACTGGACAGTATCTTAAATTCTCAAAAATGCCCAAATAAAAATACACACCATGGCATGGTAGTTTATGAAGTTCTTGTGACACCACTTTGAAGATTTGCCAGACCGGAGAAACCCTTTGTAAATATTCAGGAAAGTAACATGGTCACCCTGCAAAAAAAAAATTATATAAGACAGGTGCAGGTAGCTAATTACGTTGTTACTACAATAATACAAATCGGGAAAGTGATCAAGAAAGAAATCCAGCAAAGCTAGTTATAATACCTCAGCAGCAGCAAATCTCAATTTGGCTTCATCCAGTTCCTTTTGTGCTCCCCAAGCAGAAAACCAGATAGACTGCAAAGCAGAAGGGAAAAGAATGAATTGGTCTGTACAACAGAGGGAACTGCACCAAAAAAAAAAAAACATTTGAATAGTGTAACAGACAGAAAAAGGCAAGCAGTAGCTTACCTGGATAGAGAGAACAGCAGCAATAGTTATGATTTCATCAGAACACCCAAGCTCATTTGAAGATAAAATCATTTTTGCGATCATTGGTTCCTGCAAAACATGTAATAGTGAAGAATACACCTAAGAAATATAACAGACAAAAAGAAAACAGAAACAGACATCAAAAGTAATATTGACTAAGAGAAACAAGAGGCAAAGTCTCTTTTTTTGTTTTTTTACTTTTTGAAGATTGCGTATCTCTCCTTGCAGTAAAAGTGTGGAAGACATTATGGAAATAAAACATCAAAAAAGAATGAACAAAAGTCTTAGGTGAAACAGTATAAGTTTATTTACCAGTGGAATTTCTGCAACTTGAAAACCAACTGGTGAAGTAAGTTTGGCATCATCATCAAGGACTCCAAGTGAATAAAGTACTTCAAGTGCTCGGATCATTGATTCAGGAGATGGAGATGCCGGCCAGTCAAAGCCCAGAATGTTATCAATGCCTAATGCTTTTAACTGCAACATCAGAATACAGAGATTAGCACCTAAAACACTATAGAATATCTCATTATATACTATAAAAAATTAAACCCAAGTCAGTTTTCCACATAAGACATGAAGGGACCAAAATTAAAGTTTACATATGCACTTTAGCACCATATACAGGGAAAGTTGGAGCCCAGCAGCCCACACCCTTAAGTTTGTCAAAATATGATATAGACCAGATGAAATCCAGAGAAATCAGCAACAAATCTAAATACCTGAATCACACAAGAAACAAGATTTGACCTTTGGATCTCAGGAATTCCTTGAACAGACATTTCATTGAGAAAATACTCTTCTGTATACAATCTGGTGGCAGCAATCAAAAGAATTCAGTCTTAGACTATAAGATTTAAACATCGGAAAGTTTTTTTTTTTAACTTCTTGAGATGATTAAACACCTGTAACACTTCCCAGGTCTAAGTCTACCAGCTCGACCAGCCCTTTGTCTAGCAGATGCCTTGGATATGGGTGCCACCACAAGATTTTCTATATCCGAGATCTGGAGAAATAAGAATAACATGATTAACAACTAAACCGGAATGTTGACAAGGCAATCCATTTAGAGATAGAAGGCTTCCACTAAAACCTCTAGAAAGAGGTTTAAAAATTAGTCACAAGAATCAGAAAGAACTAATAAACCTGGTGACTATTGTGATAAATTGAAAATTATACAAAATTAATAACATTTGCATGCTTCAATCCAAAATTAGGGAAAGATAAAAATTTAAATATTTTCTTTTAGCATAAGACGGGCAAAGGCTGTCCACCACAAAGTGATGAATTATCAGCTAATTTTCAAGTAAAAAAAAGCATAAAAGACATGTATTGATATGGATTCTTTGAAAATAATGCCAGGCAAGATGTGGCCATTACCAGATAAAGTTCACATGGAAAATCCTAAATATACACCTGCTTTACCATAATAAAAAATGTGGAAATGAAGATACCGGATTGTAGAATCGTTGTTTTGAGAAGCCACTATCAACAACATAGACAATACCCTGCACCAACCATGAGAACAAGTAGAAATGAATGCAACAGTTTCCTATAAACAAACTAAGTTTAACAAATAGCTCTAGAATACACATATCTTACCTCTAAAGTCAATGATGTCTCCGCTATATTTGTTGATATCACTACTTTTCTCTTGCCTTTAGGAGTTGGAGAAAATATCAAATCCTGCAAAGAAACAAAAAGAAGCGTGTAAAGCCAGAAAGGTAATAAATTAAATCCTGCAGAAGTCAACTGTATTACAAACAGAAAGCTATTTCTGACCTGTTCTGCACGTGTAAGTCCAGAGTATAAAGGCAAAATAATCAACCCTGAAAGGAAGATATAAGCATAATTATTCACCGAATCCAACAGAAAGTAGATTTTGTTGTAAGATAAAGAAATCATACTTCCACATATTACACTCAAGGTTGGCACAGAGCAAACAAGCGGGCTCAATAGCAGGGTCTTTTTTATTATAGTTTGTCTGACCCATGTTGATAATAAAATGTAATTTAAACATGAAACACATGTAAACAGAGTGACAATTAATAACAGGTCAAAATCCACTGTAGTGCAAGGTATCAAAATATAATTGTAATGGAATTCCCATAACACGTGTACATCTAGACATACATATGCATGGACGAACATAAAATATTAGTAAAATCTAAGTATAGATGCATAACATCTAATAAATAGATTATTGCAAATTCTTTTCATTGTATATAAGGTATAAACAAGGCCAAAGCATATGCCACGATATTAAACCTGAGGAATTTTTCCCATTGCTTCGAGCTTCTTCAGTAAGCAACTTAATAGCAGCATCAATATCATCTTGACCAGTAAGAAATACTAAAATATCACCTGGTGGTTCCTACTCAACAGATAAAATATGGTGACAAAATTAGTGGAATTTTATCCTTTCATCAAAAGAATCAAACCATACCTGTCCATGCTATGGTTAGGGAGAGAAAATCATGAGTCCAAGAAAGCCTTCATGCGAAGGATCACATAGTTATTGAAACATCAGTAATTATTAAATAATGAAGTTTGCTGGTTCTGTTTCCAGCTATTGCAGTACATTGAATGAGTTAAAGACTAGAAAATTAGATCTTTGAAAAACAGTTTCAGAAAAATGGCGCTTAAAAATTTTTAGAAAGTGAAAATTACTATTTATCATATGTAAAATTTTTTGGTTTGCAGCTATATACAATTATTAGCACCAATGAAAGGCCTCAAGAAACCATCCAGAGCTTAACATTTATAATGCCTCCATTTATAAAACTAAAATCTGAATTTATCACAATCTTCAAAATACCTTGTCATTAATCAATAGCACTGTTGAAACAGCAGCCTGAACATAGTCTCGTACAGGGTCTTCCACATAATAAATTTGCACATTAAACCCTCTACCCTGAAAATTGAGTGAAAACAAGACTTAATTTGTTAGTCCGAATTAAATGGAACATCAGTTAGTATAACTTCCATTAAAAAAAAAACACAAACAAGCATATTCAAACCAAAAGTTCTTTTCATGCAAGAGATTGTAAAGGGGCATAGGAAATGATACTGCCAATGAAAATACCTCAAGGGATAAGATAGCAGGCTCCAACCCAGGTCTAAGCTCCTCACCTTCCAATGCTTGGCGCCTTTTACTAGTTTACATTAAATGCAAGATGTTAGGTTCAAATCAGAAACTTGTGGGTTCTCAACAACTAACTAGAGTCCAAACTAACATTCAAATAAAAAAACAAATAAATGACCTTTATGTAGCTTGAAGAGTAGAAGCAATAATCTAAATCCTATACACTGAGAAGACACTTCACTAAAATGTGCAGAAGGAAACCTGGACAGGAAGAAATTAGACATTGATTTCGCTTCAATTGTAGCAGAAGATATAATCAGTCGCAGCTCTGGTCGACGTTTCTGGATCTGAAGTTTCAATGTGCAGAAAATATTTAAGAAAGTACCTATAAGGGAAAGGCAGAAAAGTTGCAATTTTCCTATTCTTTCCTACTGCCACCAACAGAGCAGTTACCGAGGATTAGAAGTATTACCTTTTTCAGAAGACCAAGTACAATGTCTGTTGAAATGGATCTTTCATGCGCCTCATCCACCATAATGACACTGCAAAAGTCATAAACTTTCACTCTCTTTTATCTTACTAACAAAAACAGAACATCATTCACCATGATGACCATCTGACGTTCACAAATTCAAAAGAGAAAGAGTTTGTAGCAAAAAGGGTAAAAAGAAGAGCCATAATCATATAGCCTAAATGTAGGAAGAAATCCATAAGATCCTTGCCACCTGCAGACTAACAAGCACACCTGAATATCATCGAACTTGTAGTCTGATAATTTGACAATCTGATTTTGCATGAACAATGATGAGATGCTCATGATATCATTTGCACAACAATGAAAACTAACCAATATGTGGCAGATCTCACAGAATAAGATCAAGCATAAGCAAAGTAATGAAACTAAAGAGAAGCACCATCTGCACTACATCAAATTGTCTCTAATCTTAATCATTACCTGTACTTAGTCAAAAGAGGATCTTCCATCATTTCTCTAAGTAAGACTCCATCTGTGAGAAATTTGATCCTAGTAAGATCCTGCACTGTCAAAATGAAAAAACCTTCAAAATCAAGGACATCAATTACATGCACAACAAACAGAAACATTCTGAAATTCCATCTTACTTGATGAGCTTTCAAGCAAGATAAAATTATAATCAATGCATTCAACATGCAACATTGACAAATTACCCTCTCAAAAGAACAAACAGAATTGAATAAGACAAGAACCGCAAGATCAAAGATTGATTAGATAACTCACTGGATTAGAGATATCTTCAAACCGGATTGTGTAACCAACTTCTTCTCCAAGTTTGACCCCCATCTCCTCAGCTACCCTTGAAGCAACTGCCTGTGCATCGGATTAAAATGGATACTATTGAGCAAAAACTAGGACATTTACATTCAGGAAAGGCTTGAAAAGATGAAAATGCAGACATATAGGAGTTCAAAGCTACCTGCACAGCCAGTCGTCTTGGTTGTGTGCAAGCTATAACACGCCCACCATCAGCCCAACCAGCTTCTTTTAAAAACTGCAATTCAAGCATATTACAATCAAGATTCCCAGCAACAAAAGATTCAGAATAAACTTCAAATTACAAAGAGGGAGGCAAGTAAACAGTTAAAGATTTTACTTTTAAATAAAGAAAAAGGAGAGAAAACCTGTGGAATTTGAGTGGTTTTACCACTACCCGTTTCACCAACAACAATGGTAGTAGCGTGAGACTCCACTAAATAAAGAATAGCAGTTCTATACTTATAAACTGGAAGCCTCTGTCTTTGCTTCTCAATGCTCACGTACCCATATCTGTAAAATAAGGAAAAACAAATCAGGAAGAGAAAGGACAAAAGAAGAACAATCAAAGAACAAAAATTGAATAAAAAATAGTGAGAGAAAAAATACCCCGAAGAAGATGAAGAGTAAGAAGATGACAAGAAAATAACACCGCCATCTTCGTCCTCGAGGAGGCGGGGCTTCTCGGTTCCCGGTTTCCAGAACTGCGCCATAATTTTAAGCTCAGTTTTACTTTTCCCAATTCGAGGGAAATTGAATCAAAATTCAGTAATGTAACTAAACGGGCTTTTAATTTAGCTTTGCTCTCGCTTCGGTTCAGGGTTTCTAGGCCCAACAATCATTGGGCATTCGTTACAAATCTATGAAAAACAATATAAATTTAGATAAATTCGCCCTAAAAGTCAAATCTTTAACCAATAAGCCCAAGTGCCCAATGAAATACATATTATATTAATTTTTATAATAATATTATATTAAATTTTACAAAATTAAATGAAATAAATAATATACAAAATTATCAAACTAAAATATATAAAAACTCAAAAAAATAATTAAAATATATAAATTTAATTATAAATTTAAAAGATGAGTATTTTCATCAATTTCTTTTGAAAACAAGTAATGTGGATTTGATAAAACCAATCATTAAAAAATTGTTAAATACTTAAATTGGCTCAACATTTTAAGAGTTGTTCACCATAATAATCAAGCTTTTCAAAATGTCATATAAGCGGCTTAACTTTTATAAAAGTGCTAAATAAAGGTTAAATCTTTTAAAATGGTCAAATAAAAATATAACCTTTTTGAAAGTGTTTAAATAAAGGCTTTTGAAATATCATATATTAAGTTTCAAATTATGTTATGATTGTTTTGTTTTCTTTTCTTTTCAAGCAATAACTGATTTAGGTGTCATGTGTTTTATTCTAAACACGTTAATATTTACTTTATTTTTTCTATAAATTGGGTTGAAATGCAAAAAAGAACTCTTATTTTAGTATTTCTGTAAAGGTTAGAACCTCATTAACCATTTGAAAAATTTAGCCTTTAAACGAGTAACCTTTAAAAAGGTTTGAGCTCTAATTGTTTAAAAAATAATTTTTTAATCATGTTTGTGTTAAAAAGATAATTTTACTACAGCAAAACAAGTTTTTAGTATCGTTTTTTTTTATATAACAACACTAAATGTTGTGGCATTTATGTGAAAAAATTGTGCCAAAGAACACAACCTTTAACGGCGCTCTCATAAAAACACCGCTAAAAAACATAATCTTCAGCAGATTTCACTAAAAATGCCAGCATAACTCAAAATTCAGAAGAAAAAAATTCAGAAGAAAAAAGAAAATAAATTACAGTAGATCTAGACATTAAAGAAAAACACAAAAATAAAAAGCTAATAACAAATTAGAAAGAAAGGAAGTAGAACTGTCTTACCTGAGACTGAGAAAAGACTGATATTTTTTTCAATTTGAAGAGCAGCTAAAATAGAAAAGCAAGGTATGTATATGTTTTTCAAGCAAAGAAAAGAATGAGAAAGAAAAAGGACGGGATTTTGGGGTTTCAAGCAAAGAAAAGACTGAGAAAGAAAATAACTCGTACGTGGGAGATGATATCTTTCTGAAAAACAGCTAAGAGATTGATTGAAGAACAAGAAGTTAAAGCAATCATTGGGTTGGAAACATGGGAAGAAGCAGCTTTGGATGCTGATATAGGAAGCCGAGCTCGAGTTCCGCTTCTTTCATTTGCAGCACTAGCTATAATAACACCCTCTCGTTGGCCTTTCTTTTTAACAATGGCTAATGGTGACTCAGAAAAAATGAAATGCATTGCAGCTACTATCAGTTCATTTAACTGGAAAAGGGTTGTTGTAATTTATGAAGATGATGCTTTTGGTGGTGATTCTGGGAAGTTAGCTCTTTTATCGGAGGCTCTACGCGATGTTGGTTCCGACATTGAATATCGATTGGTTCTTCCTCCACTTTCTTCCTTTTCTAATCCAAATGAAGTTGTGCAAGATGAGTTGATAAATTATTCAACGTTCGATCTCGGGTTTACATTGTTCTTCAATCGTCATTACCTATGACAATCCATTTGTTTGAAAAACCTAAGGAGATTGGACTTACTGGAAGAGACTCAGATTGGATCATTACGGAAACCATCTCGAATTACTTGGATTCTTTTAACAGTTCGGTGATTTCTTCCATGCAAGGCATTTTAGGAATTAAAACCGACTATGACGAGGGTACTAATCTTTACAAAACGTTTTATCCCCAGTTTCGAAGAACTTCCCGAGACGAAAACCCGGAAGAAGATAACTTTCAACCGAGCATTAACGCCTTACGAGCATACGACAGCATCAGAATCATCAAGCAGGCCATGGACAGTGATGAAAACAGTCCAGATTCGTTGTTGAAAAACAACTTTCAAGCAATTTCACAGGTTTAAGCGGCGAAATTCACTTTCGACAAGGCAAATTATCACATGATCCTATACTAAGGATTGTAAACGTGATTGGAAAACGTTATAATGACTTGGATTTCTGGTTGCCAGGGATTGGATTCTCAAAGAACATTGGTTATGTTGGTAATAAATCTGCAGATTTTACTGGTACAGTCATTTGGCCAGATGATTCAAAGCTAGTTCCTAAAGGATGGGCAATCCCAACAGATAAGAATCCAATGATAATTGGAGTTCCAGCAAGAACCGCATTTGAGAAATTTGTAAAGGTTTACTATGGTAAATGTGGAAACCATTTTTAAAATTTAAAGAAAACGGGCAATCGAATTTCAAAAATGAAATATGAAGTCGCCACCAATCTTTTTTGTTTAGGTGTGATCGGGTCACTTAAGGATTTGGTTATTTTAATAAAATATTCTTTTTACTAAAATAACGATTTTGGTCTACGTAAATTTGAGAAAACGGGTTCGGGAGTCGGTTACGTATGAGGAAGGATTAGCACCCTCATTACACCCAAAATTGGTACCAAATCGATTAAATATTGTCCTTATGTCTGAAATTTAAAAACGTTTTTTGAAATGTGGTTCCTTTTAATAACATTTAAATAACCCGAGTTGGTCGTCAAAGTCATCTTGTTCCAGAGGAATATAGCATCACATCCAACACGATAGGACACGATCCTTTGTACCCTCGAAATCACGATAAATTTTGACTTTCAAAAGTTTATAAGTTGAAAATTACAAAAGGATGCCCAATTATTTAGTCCAACGAAAAACCGAAACCCAGCACAGTAGGGCACAATTCCTCGAATTTCCAAACATTGAACATTGCCTCGCCTTAAAAAACACGAGTGAAATTCCAAAGGAATATTTGATTATTTGGACAAACAGAAAATCGAAAGCCAGCACGGTTGGGCACGACTCTTCGAGTTCCCAAACATCAACTATTACTTTTGTTTTAGTGAATCTTCAAATAAACAATTGTAGAACTAACTTAAAACGTATTAATTTTACTTGAAATAGAATGAAATAATTGATTTTTAAGAGTTAGGAATTACAAAGCGATATTTGTAAATCAACAAAAAAATAAAAACGTAGGATAATCATGCATACGTAAAATACAATAATGGATGAATGAAGATAACAAAATAAACAATTAAATACAACTAGCCTAAAAAAATATAACCCAATTTGCAAATATGGGTGAACAACAATTGATTTAATAAAACAAACAAATGGGGTGTAACAAATATACATATGAAACAACACATATGAAAAACAAAATAATATGAACCCAAGAATATATGAAAATATCAAACAATATGAAACAGAAATATAACAAGTTTTGAATATAGATGAATAAAAATTGAAATAATAATACAAAACACTATTAAACAACATGAACAATAATATGGGAAATAATATGAAAACTAAAACAACACATAACATGTTTAGGTAAAAGGTGTCTGCCTTATTCTTCTGAATTTTATGGCAGTTAGGGGTTTTCTGAGTGTATTGTTTTAGGGGTAAAATTTGAGTCGTTGTTATTTCTTTTATTTCTTGGTTCGTTTTCGGTGGTGGTACGGTTTACTGCTTTTGATGCGATAGGGTCTGGCAGTGGCTCTGGCCGGAAGGGACTTTTTTGCAGGGCTACTTGAGTGATTCTTTCAGTGATTTCTGTCCGTTTTCTTTCTTTTTGGTTTTTTCTGACTCTTTGAGTGGTTCTTCTTCTTAGTCACTGTGTACGTTGTTTGTGTTTGGTTTTCTTTTGATTTCTGTTTGATGAAAAGTGCTGAGGGCCCCATGGAGGCTAGAAATTTTATTTTCTTTTGACTTTTCTACGTCTTTTTTGAGCCGTTTTCTACATGAAAGATGAGTTTTGGTACAAGTTCTTATGTATAGGTTGCATGGCTTCATGCATGGTGGATTTTTGTGTGTTCGCCTTTTCGCTCGAGTTTTAGTCTAGGCTGTGTTAATATCTTGTTGCCGGTACGATTTTCTTTATTTTTTCTTGATTGGTTTTCTTATCTGCTTGTACCTCTTCTGCTTTGTTTTGAGGCATCCAGTAAACCCCATAGCCTTTTGATAGATTTGCTTATAGTGATCCTATATCACTATGGCTGAAGACATCAATGAGATGCTTGAAAATTTAAAGTTTTCAGAAGAAGAGGCTGTTCAGGTCATTAGTACAAATACTGAGAACAATCTTCAATATGTTGAAACATGGGCGGTGGGAAAGATAATGGCAGAGGAGAAACCAAATAGAGAGGTAATGTACAGGGTTTTCAGGAATTTATGGTATACAAAAGAGGAGGTGTTGTTTGTTGCCCTGAAAGAAGATGTTATCATAGTAAAATTTGGAAATCCAGAAGACAGAAGTAGAATTCTTAATCTCACGCCATGGCTGTTCGATAACTGCTTATTTGCTATGCTACCTTTTGTTAAAGGCAAAAACATAGATACCTACAATTTTAATCTGTCTCCGTTCTAGCTACGTGTCTACAACATCCCTCTGGAATTCATGGAATGTCAGACTGCGATAGATATTGGAAATGCTTTAGGGGAGCTTGTACCTATAGACTGGAAGGATAGAAATGGGGGATGGACTGAGTTTTTGAGGCTGAAAATAAAAATAAATATATCAAAACCAGTTCGAAGGGTTGTGAAGTTTGTTGGAAATGACAGAATTGAAATCATATGTGCGTTAAAGTATGAGAGACTACCAAATTTCTGTTACTATTGCAGCCTGATTGGACATATATTACAAAAGTGTAAGAGCAAGGAAAGGGACTCTGATTTTAATGTTTTAAACCTCCAGTATGGAGGCTGGCTAAGAGTAAATCTTGCTGCCTCTGTTGAGGGAAGGGGTATAGGGCAAAATAGAATCGAGATAATGCTAAAAAAAAAACCCCAAATGAGGACAAAAAAGAGAGTAAAAATGACTCTAGGGAAGACAGTGGACTTATGGAACAAATTAGAAAGGTAAAAGATTGCGAGGAGGACTCGATCTCCAACTCTCCATTAGAAAAGAGATCAAACAAACCAACACATGATGGCCTGATTCGTTTCAAAAAAAAAAAAAAAAAAAGAGATTTAGGGGATCAAAAGAAGATAACATTGAGGAGAGCCCTCTAAAGATTGCAAGAAGGAAATTAATGGAAAATGTTTCACCAAGTAAGGCGGTGGCTGGCGAACAACCCCTCCAAGAGCAAATGCTGGAACTGTCGTGGGATTGAGAACTCTACGACAGTTCGTATGCTTAGGCAACTTCTTGTTGCTAATGATCCTGACATTATTTTTCTTTGTGAAACCAAAACCAACACTAATAAGATGGCTTCTATTCGTATTAAATGCAGGATGGAAGGGTGCTTGGTTGTTAATGCTATCAGTCAAAGTGGTGGACTTACCATGATGTGAAAAGAAGGCATAAAAGTTGAGATAAAGAATTATTCAAACAATCATATTGATTCCTATATTCAGCTGGATAACGATGTTTCTTTTCACTTCACGGGTTTCTATGAGAATGCTGACCTGAATAAAAGACAAAGCTCTTGGGATATTCTAAGGAAGGTGGGAGAAACGATTAGAGAAAATTGGATAATTGGGGGAGATTTCAATGCGATTCTGGATAATGCAGAAAAAGAAGGGGGTAGGAGGAAACCAACTGCTCTTATTGATGACTTTCGTCCTGTTGTGGACGATTTATCTTTGGTTGATCTGAAAACTGATAATGGTTGGTTTACCTGGGCCAATAATAGGGAAGGCGATGCTTTTGTGAAGGAGAGACTTGATCGTTTCTTCATTTCCGATAATAATTTGGAGTGCTTCCCGTTCATGGCGACCAAGGTTATTCGCCAGTCTGCCTCTGACCATGACGCCATTTTATTAGATACTGAGGGCCGTAAGCCGAAAGAGCATATTACTGACTCTAGGCTTAAGTTCAGATATGATGTTTGTTGGGCAAAAGATACAGAGGCTAAAAATATTATTAAGAAAGCCTGGCAAAAGGGTGATGATATTATGGAAAAAATTATGATTGTGGGCCACGATCTGGGTGATTGGCAGTACCATGATTTCAAAAGACTTCAAAAGTAAATTAATACCCTTCAAGTGAATATTAACAAAGTTATTGAAGATCAACGTAGAATTTACGATGGGAATAAGTTGAAAGCTATGAGGATAAAGTTGGGGAAGCTGGTTGACAAGGAAGAACAATACTGGGCCCAACGTTCGAGAATTAATTGGTTAAAGGAGGGTGATCGTAATACCTATTTTTTTCATGTTAGAGCTACGAATAGAAGGAAAAAAAATAGCATCGAGAGACTTAAAGACATGCAGGGTATTTGGAGGGATACTACTAAAGATATCAGCCAGGCAGCCAGGGAGTATTTCTTACATTTATTTAAATCAAATTTGCACAATAATGAGGTTTTAAACTTAGACTACATTGACAATTGCATCTCAGGGGAAATGAATAAAAAATTAATGAAGGAATTTACAGATAGTGAGATCATGGAAGCTTTCAACCAAATGGACCCCAGGAAAGCCCCAGGAATTGACGGTTTATCAGGGAATTTCTTCAAAGAAAATTGGGATGTTGTGGGAAAGGATATTATTAATCTGTGCCATGAGATTCTTAGGGGGGATAAAAATGTGGAGTCCCTTAACGAAACGATCATTGTCTTAATTCCTAAAGTTAAAGAGCCTATTGATATGACTAATTTCCGTCCGATTAGTCTTTGCAGGGTGATTTATAAAATTGTGGCCAAGGTGCTTGCCAATCGCTTAAAAGAAACACTTCCGAAGTGCATTAGCCAGAATCAAAGCGCCTTTGTCCTAGGGAGAATGATTCATAACAATATTTTGATTGCTCATGAGATTGTTCACTACCTTCAAAATACAAAGAATGGGTCTAACAAAGGATTTGTTATCAAACTTGATATGAGCAAAGCTTACGATAGGGTCGAGTGAAATTTCATAGAAGAGGTCATGTGCAAAATGGGCTATGCCAATGAGTGGGTGCATATGATCATGAGTTGTGTACGCTCGGTTCGTTACACCGTCAAATGCAACAGTACTCTTTCAGAGACTATTGTGCCGGAAAGGGGTCTAAGACAAGGGGACCCTCTCTCTCCTTATCTTTTTCTCTTTTGCATGGAAGCTTTCTCTAAAATGCTTATAAGTGCTCAAAATGAAAATTTGATTAAAGGCATTAGAGCTAGTAGAAATGGGCCTCGAATTAGTCATCTTTTTTTTGCTGATGATGCTCTCCTCTTCATTTGTAATAAGAAAAGGGACGTTGAGGAAATAGTAAATATTTTAAATAGGTTCTCTAGGGTCTCGGGTCAAAAGATCAATTTTGATAAATCTATGATTATGTTCAACCCTAAAACCTCTTTAGACCAAAGACAAAATTATTGTTCTATGCTTGGTATGCGCATGGTTGATACTCTTGATAGTTATCTTGGTTTACCATTACCTGTTGACAAAAAAAAGTCAACAGTCTTTACTAATATTTCTAATCGATGCTCTTGTAGGATGAATAGCTGGTCAAAGAGGTTGTTATCCTATGGTGGAAAGGAGGTTTTTGTAAAAGCCATTCTCTATTCCATTCCTACTTATGCTTTCTCTGTTTTTCTTGCTCCGAAAGGAATTATAAAGGATCTTCAGTCAAATATATGCCGGACTTGGTGGGCTAATAATGGGAAAGATCGTGGGTGGAATATGATGGCTTGGGATCGCCTTTGTTACCCAAAAGGTATGGGAGGTATGGGTTTCAGGGATATGCACCTTTTTAACTTAGCTCTGTTAGGTAGACAAGTTTGGAGGCTTTTAAAGTTTAGAGATACGTTATGTTTCAAGGTTTTGAGCGCTAAATATTTCCCTGATGGGGATGTGTTCCGGCCAAAAAGATGCAATAAACCATCATTTACTTGGAACAGTATTGCTAAAGCAGCGACTAAGTTGAAAGATGGGTTTATATGGCAAATTGGAAATGGTAGTCTGATTGATATCCGGTGGGACTAGTGAGGAATGGAGGGTCTTAATGGAAACTCTGTTTGTCAGTCTATTTTGAATAATAATGAAAACAAAGTTAATGATCTGTGGGACCAAGGCCATAAGCAATGGAAGAAGGATAGAATTATTGAGCTTTATGGTACGAAGTTGGGGGAGCATATATGCAATTTGCCCATCCCTCCTTACAATGTTGAAGATAGCAGAACGTGGCTACACAACCCTCGTGGGAGCTATACATCAAAGTCTGCTTACTCTTGGCTCTCTCTGAAAAAGATTGGTTATGGCCCTCACCGTCTTTATTGAAGAATTATTTGGAAACTTAAAATGCTCCCTAAGATTAAGGTGTTTAGCTGGAGAATTGGCCATGATATTCTACCCACTTATGCCAATATTGCTCGCATCCGCCATAATTTTTCGACTACGTGTCCTAGGTGTAAAACAATGAGGAGTCTCTCATCCATGCTCTAAAAGAATGTCCGAAGGTGCGTGAAACCCTTACTATTGGAGGTTTCAACAATAGATTTCTTGATGGTAGTTATAGTCGATGCATTGACTGGCTGGAAGATATTCTCCGTGAGCTTGACTCAAAGGCTGCTGCTGATTTTTTCACTCTCCTCTGGAACTGTTGGAATAATAGGAATAAGTTGGTTTTCCAAGGAAAGGATGATCCTGCTAGAATGGTCTGGGAAAGGGCTTACACTCTAAGTAATGATTTTAGAGTTTTCAACTTAAATAATCCCCCCCTTATCCCCCGGATCCCGGTGTACAAAGGTTGGAAAAAACCTCCTACAGACTTTATTAAAATCAACGTTGATGCTGCTATCTCTAATGGAAATAATGGCTACGGTGCTATAGCAAGAGATGCTGATGGTTTTGTGATTGCTGGAAGCTATGCTTATGATAATAAAGCTATTGATGCTGTGTGGGCAGAATTGAAAGCAGTTACCTTTAGGATGAAGCTGGCTTCAAGTTTAAACTTGAAAAAGATTATTATGGAGTCTGATAATGCTACTCTCATAAATACTTTCAAAAAACGTGATAAGGATGTTACTATTTTGGGCTGCTATGTGAAGCAAGAATGCAGGGATCTTAACAAGTTTGACACGATCCAGTTTAACTGGACTGATAGAAAGAGTAATAGTGTTGCTGACCTGCTTAGCAAAATGGCTGTAAAAAACAGATGTGATTTAACTTTTGATATGGATTATCCTGTGGAAATCCATGATGCTATTATCAATGACGCACTAAATTGAGTTGACCTTCGGGTCGTTTTCTTGTCAAAAAAAAAAAACAACACATAACATACAAAACAATATGGAAACAATTTGAAAACTATTTAACATGAAAAATTACAAATGAACAACATATGACAGGGTTTGAAATGATTTGCATATACAAAAATAAGACTAATAAATAATATTGAAATAAACATTGTGAAAGAAGAAATTTGGAGCAAATAACATACACAAATATTTTAAAAACAAAGTATATCTATTTAAAGGTGATGATATATATATACAATAATAAAAATCAATGTAGACAATATATAATGAAGATACAATAAAAATAAAGAATAAACAATATATATGACAGAATAACAAATCAATATATGATAAAACAACATATACATGGCAAATTAATATAAACAAATTTTCGAATGATAATAAATAGATTTAAAATAAATGAAGAAAAAGAATTTTGAAACCAATACATGTATATAATTTTAACCTGAAAAAATTTTAAAACTAGGCAACACATGAGGGAATTTGAAGTAAAGTGTATAATGAAGATAAGTAATAATTCGTGGAGGAGCTCTAAAATAAATATTGCATGAAAAGAAATATGAAATACTGAAATAATCTAAACAAAATATATTGCCTTAAAATTGATAACACATAAAATAAAAGCTTAATAGAATTAATACATATATAAAAGTGATAGATGAGAATGTAAAAGAAATGAAATAAGATCTCTAAAAGAGATAAATTGTGTATAAACAAATTTTATACATATATATATATATATATATATATATATATATATATATATATGTGTGTGTACGTGAATAAATTAAAAAAAGGAAACATGTACATAAAATAGTATGAAATCGACGACATATTTATATGAAAAATAATGCATAACATAATAACATATGAAATTATTTAAAATAAATATTAAATAAATTTTGAAAACCCAAAGAAATCTTAATATATATATATATATATATATATATATATATGAATAGAAGAAATCACAAACTAAACAATATAATAATTTTAAAATAATGAAGAATAATATGTTTTTAAAAAATATATATATAAAAGAAAAATCATTAAACTAAAGAAACTCAATTGAAACAAAAATAAATTAAGAGAACAATTTATAAATAAATACAATTATTAAAACAGAATTGAGGACCATAATTAAACGCACCCAAACTAACAGGGATTAAAATCGCAAATGTCCCGAGTTCCCCAAAACGAAGAGCTGAGGCACGGACCAAAGTGCAAACACGCGTAAATTACAAGGACAAATTAAAAATAAAGCAAATTAAAATTGGGGCCCGATCGGATGGTAGCGAAAGGGAAGGACGAATCATGCAATTATCCCTCTTTTAAACAAAGGCGCAGATCCGACTATGGGTCGAGTCAACACGCGGGTTCTACCACACATTAAACGATGTCGTTTGGCTTGTGCATAAGAAACCCCGGATGCATCTGTCCCAAAATCGAATGGAACAGAAGGGATTTCTCCCTTCTTTCTTTGCTAGGGCGCAAATGGATCAGCCCCGCCGCTAATCCATCTCGAACGGGAATAACAATGGCCAGAGAAGGTATTCTCAACCCTTTTCTCTCTCTTTCCCCCCTTTTTTTCATATATTTGCCGGATTGATTCAAAGTAAAGGAAGAAAAATGAAATAATCACCATTAATAATCTTTGAGTATATCCCCTTTTTTGTAAACTGCTTTTGAACTGATTTCTATTTTATCAATATGCGTGTGCTCCCCCTTTGGTCGGCTCATGGGCTTCACCGGCGCATAATGCACCTCCACCACCGTCGCGGTTTCAACCAGACCCATAAAGATCTGTCAACCTTCGACCGAAGGAGCCAACGTCGACTAAATCGACACCAAAAATAGTAAATAAACTCTCTTTTTTAGATTCGTCAAGCAGATTCAAAATATGGTAAAAAAGAATAATAACAAAAAAAAACGAATCACCTTTGGCAAAATTGTTTTTTTTTTTAATTGATTTCTTCTTCTTCTTTTTTGTCCCCCATTACATTTGATTATCCTTTTCTTTTATAACCGAAAAAAAAAATAGCAAAAACCAAAAAATTTTGCTTTGCTGTTGCCTGTCTTTTCTTGCTGTTTGCAGGTGTCAGAGGTGTGTCAGGCGGTGGCGTGTGGGCAACGATCGCGCGACGGTAGGCATGCTGGCCTAGGTACGGCGCCGGACTTAGGAGGGGCTAGGTTTTTTTTTTTTTTTTTTTTTTGATTTTGTTTGGGCTAGGGTTAGGTTAATTTCTGGGCCATAGAGTATTTGGGCCTTGTAAATGGACTTGCAATTGGACAATTTAATTAATTTTTATTTGGTTTATTTTGTGTTTAGTGGTCCCGGAAAGATTTGGGCCTGTACAGCTGCCCCTCTTTGCTCATTGTCGTGCAACGAGAATAGAGCAAAGACTATAAAAAGGGCCAAATTTGTCGGGACCTACCGAGTCTTGACTTCTCTTGGCACTTCTTTTCTTCAAGTATCTTCAATATGCTCCACTGCAACTTTAGGGGATAAGATTTGTGATGATCTGCTCTAATGCAACTTCAGAGAGATAAGATCTATAATTTAACTTCAATCTGTTCCACCACAACTTTAGGGAAATAAGATTTGCTATCTTCAGTCTACTCTATTGTAACTTCAGGAAGATAAGACTTATAATTTCAACCTGCTCCACTGCATTTTCAGGGAGATGAGGTTAATGGCTTCGATCTGCTCCACTGCAACTTCAGGGAGATAAGATTCGCTATTTTCAGTCTGCTCCACTGCAACTTCAGGGAGGCAAGATCTGTAACTTCAACCTACTCCACTGCATCTTCAGGGAGATAGGGTTAATGGCTTCGATCTGCTCCACTGCAACTTCAGGGAGGCAAGATTCACTATTTTCAGTCTGCTCTACTGCAATTTCAAGGGGATAAGACTTGTAACTTCGACCTACTTCACTGCATCTTCAGGGAGATAAGGTTAATGGCTTTGATCTGCTCCACTGCAACTTCAGGGAGATAAGATTCACTATATTCGATCTGCCCTACTGTAACTTCAGGGAAGCAAGATTTGCAATCTTCAGTGTAACGCCCCGTACCTGAGACCGTCGCCGGATTCGAACACGAGGTGTTAACAGACTTAACAGACTTAATTCATTACTTAAACCGCTCAAACGATTTATTTTTTTAAAATTTCCAGTCAAGCTAGCAATCTGTGTCACAGTCGCTTAAAAATTCATATCTCGAGTTTCGTAACTCAAAATTCAATTCCGTAAATTTTACCTGAAACTAGACACATATATCTATTTACTAATTTTTTTCTATAATTTTTGGTCAAGCCAATTAGTACATTTTATTAGTTAAATTCTCCCATGTTTTAGGGTTTGACTGCTCTGACCTCTGTGTATTACGAATCATATATCTCTCTGTAAAGAATTTTAATGTCTATGAAGTTTGTTTTTCTTAAAACTAGACTCAATAATAAATCTGGACATATAAAGCATGACTTCTAATTAATTTTTTACAATTTATTATGAATTTTTAAAGTCAGAACAGGGAATCCAAAAATCACTCTGGCCCTATTTCACAAAAATTCAAATATCTCATAAAATATAATTCATATACCTGTTTAGTTCAATCCATATGAAAATAGACTCATTAATATTCAATTTCATAACTTACTCATCATTTAATTCCATTTCTACTATTTTTAGTGATTTTTCAAATTTACATCACTGCTACTGCCAAATTTTGTTTTATGGCAAATTTCACTTTACTAAGGATTTTCATGGACTAAATATCATTTTAAACATACATAACATCAAATATGACTTAGATTGGCCATTCCAATGGCTAATCATTTACAAACCCTTTTCTTGCCAAACCATAGCCATATCATAAGATCATTTACACAAAGTGAGTATTTTGCCATACATGCCACATTCAAAACACACAAGCCATTTTACCAATTTAGGCCTTCGAATAGTGTGAACGAGTCTTCGACCTATCCCGATTCTCAAGCCGGCTTGTCAAAACTACAATGAAAGAAAAGGAGGGAGTAAGCACAAATGCTTAGTAAGTTCACATGCAAATAGTAAGTAACATAATCACACAATCCCACAAAAACATTATTTGCATAAACAACACCAAGACATTCATGTTTCATTTGTATTTAATATCTTTCTACGATTTCATCATACCAAGTTCTCAACCCAAGGGTTTAAGCACATACCTGTCAAATTTTCTCATTTACCACACTTACCAACATGTCACCTTCATTTTAGGCCTTCTTTATATTCACTTAAGATTCACTCGTTGAACACATCGGAATATAATTCGAATACGCGGATCTCATGAACATAAGAGCCATATACCATGACTAGACAAACTCAATAGCTCATGGAACTTATGTAGCCAAGCTACCATGTAACCCGCCCATAAGTGAACTCGGGCTCAACTCAACGAGCTCGGGCGTTCGCATCCATAAGTGAACTCGGACTCAACTCAACGAGCTTGGATGCCTAGTTACATCTCACGAACTCGGACTCAACTCAACGAGTTCGGAACTTAACCATCCTAGTGACATGTCACTTGTATTCTAATCTATTCCCAAGGTTCAAACGGGCTTTTTCCTCAATCACACATCTTTTTCGTCTTCCACGGAATATCGAAATCGATACTCGGTAGCAATTCATATTTAACAAGTAATAAACATAATTTGCATATTACTCAACAATAACCACAAAGCATAATATTTCATAATAATAATCATCATATCATATAAATATCATTAATTTAATTAAAATGACAATTATGTTACTACATTTACACATGAACTTACCTCGATACAAAATTATTAGCAATCGAGCCTATTCTTCGTAAACTTTATTTTTCCCTCGATCGCGACTTGAATCTTGTTTCTCTTGATCTATAATGCCAAATTAATCTTATTTAATACATACATTCATCAAAACAGCATTTAATACAAACTTTGGCAAAATTACATTTTTGCCCCTAAACTTTTGCATAATTACACTTTTGCCCCTAGACTCGGAAATTAAACTTCATCCCTTATTCTTATGTTTTATGACATGCTGATCATTTTTCCCTTCTATGGTAACATCAAATTCACACTCTAACATGTACTTATGACTATTAGGTATTTTTACAGATTAAGCCTTTTACTCGTTTTTCGCTTAAAAACCGAGTAGTACAAGTTGTCTAACATAATTTAAAACCTCATTTTCTATCATAAAACACCAAAATACACAAATTTCACCTATGAGTATTTTCCAAATATGAACCCTAGGTTGAATTATTGCTAGCATAAGGTTAATCGAGCTACCGAGATTCTAAAAACGTAAAGAACATTAAAAACGGGGCTTGGAATCACTTACTATGGATCTTGGAAGCTTGAAACAAACCCTAGCTATGGAGAACCCTTGAAATTTCAGCCTAATGAAGAAGATGGACAAAAACTGGCTTTTAATTTTGTTTTTAATTCATTTTAATAACTAAATGACCAAAATGCCCTTACTACTAAACTTTCCAAAAATTCCATCCATGTCCAATTTTTGTCCATAGACTTAGAAATTGGTCAAATTGCTATTTAAGACCTCCTCATTAGTATTCCAAAACAATTTCATACTAAAAACTCCTAGAATGCAAGTTTTATAAATTATTCGATTTAAGCCCTAGTTTCAATCTAAGCACTTTAGCCATAGGATTTCATCACGAAATTTTCACACAATCATGCAATCATATCATAAACATAAAAATAATTATAAAATAATTATCTCTATCTCGGATTTGTAGTCACGAAACCACTATTCCGATTAGGCCGTAATTCGGGATATTACATTCAGCCTACTCCGCTACTGCTTAGGGAGGTAGGATGGTGGCTTAAATATGCTTCACTGCAACTTTAAGAAGACAAGATTCACCGTCTTCGATCTGCTCCACTACAACTTTAGGGAGGAAAGATCTGCAATCTTTAGCCTACTCCGCTACTACTTAGAGAGGTAGGATGGTGGCTTAAATCTGCTTCACTGTAACTTCAGGAAGACAAGATTCACTGTCTTCGATCTGCTCCACTGCAACTTCAGGGAGGAAATATCTGCAATATTTAGCCTACTCCACTACTGCTTAGGGAGATAGGATGGTGGCTTAAATCTGCTTCACTGTAACTTCAGGAAGATAAGATTCGCCGTCTTTGATCTGCTCCACTGCAACTTTAGGGAGGCAAGATCTGCAATCTTCGGCCTACTCCACTACTATTTAGGGAGGTAGGATGGTGGCTTACATCTGCTTCACTGCAACTTCAGGAAGGCAAGATTCGCCATCTTCGATCTACTCTACTGCAACTTCAGGGAGGCAAGATCTGCAATCTTCAGCCTATTACCCTACTGCTTAGGGGGTTAAGGCTTGGTGGCTTACATCTGCTTCACTGCAACTTCAGGAAGACAAGATTCGTCATCTTCGATCTGCTCCACTACAACTTCAGGGACAAGATCTGCAATCTTCAGCCTATTACCCTATTGCTTAGGGGGTTAAGGCTTGTGAATTCACCGACCCCACTGCACTGTCCTCTAAGGAACATGATCTGTAAAATCAGTTTCATGCATCTATGCTTATGCCAAATAATTAAGATGCTATGATTGAAATGAATCAAACACTCCTAACTAGATGTGATGCTTATGTCAAATAATTAGGATGCTATAATCGAAATGAATCAAATGCTCCTAACTAGATGTGCTATTATATGAATGTAGAAATGTCATGAGAATGAATTTTTTTTAGAATCTTAAAGTATCATCACTCGTTATTCATCAGAGTTTTATCACTGTCATCTTATGCTGCCTTCCTGCTCGATTAGCATTTCCAAAAAAAACCCAAAGAAATAACCCATTTTGCTCAACCGGCTTGCCCCCACTGTAGTTTCATAATCTCCTCCCTCGTATCTTCAGGGACACAAAGTTTGTACCTCCCACTACGACTTCAGGGGAATAAGGTTCACTATCTATCCCGCTGCAACTCAGAGGCATAGGATTTGTATCATTTTCAATCAATTTGATCTGTTACATCATTCCTTGGGTGTGATGACCAGAGTATCATTTCTCTTTTTCGAAGAACGACCCTTTTGTTTTTGGGTTGACATTGCTCGTTATTCATCGAAATTGCATCACCGACACAATATCTTACTTTTTCGTGCAACTTATATCTTTTAACAAAGAATCTGGAGAGATAACTACAATTTTAAACTCATCTCTCTCAAATATTTCCAACCCTTAGACTTGGTGAGTTCTAAATAATGATCATGTTTTAGATTCTTGTATTATTTAGAAGTTTCCAGAGTAATATGCAGAACTTCTTTTGTGAAAGTATTATTGGTCCATTAATCGTTATTTCAATGCAAAATGCTCGAAAAAAATCAAAACAAGAAGGAAATTGATTGGGAGTATAGCTCGAAATGAATAAATTAATCAAAGATTGCAAATGCAATAAGAAAGAAATTAACTCAAAATGAATAAGTTAATCAAAAATAGCAACGCAATAAGAAGGAAATTTATTAGGACATATCTCGAAAAGAATAAGGTAATCAAAGATAACAAATTCAAAATGGGCAAAATGGAAGCTAGGTGCCCCAGATATCGCAGGTTGGGCTTCTCTGTACCAACTTATTGAGGACCCTTTTGAGCTCGATATGTGCTTAGAGGATCCGGAGTACTTCATCGATGTCTCAAGACGTATCATACTTCTTCATTGTTAATTCAGGCATGGCAAGACTACTGTATGCCCCACTTTGGTCCAAATTTGAGCCGCCCTTTTCAGGTTTTCAACTCAAATCCCCTTTGGTCTCAAAGCGCCCTTTGCGGGTTTTCGCCTTGGCCTCTCCCTTTTTTCCTTTTTTCTTTTTCTTCTTCTTCTTCTTCTTCTTTTTTTAAAGGCATTCTTTGCAAGTTTTCACCTTGGCCTCTCCCTTTTTAGGTAGAATACTCATTGACTAGATTTGAATTTACCAGATTGGACAAATCTTTGCTATACATTTCGAATAGAATCAGTGCTCCTCCAGAACAAGCCTTCTTTACTACATAAGGTCTTTCCCAGTTTGACATCCACTTTCCTCTAAAGTCCTTTTGTATAGGAAGGATCTTCTTCAATATCAAGTTACCCTCGTGAAGTTCTCTAGGATAAACCTCTTTATCGTAAGCTCACATGCGACAGATAGCTTTCAACCTCCTTTCTTTAAATTCAACTGATCATATCGGGATTGGATCCACTTTTCCTTATCTAACTTTAGCTCTGACAAGATTCAGAGAAAAAGAATCTCGTCTACAAAATCAATTCTATCGTACTAACAAATAAGCAATGTGTTGACCCAACTAAGACCCTGGCCGACGTTCGATAATCATAGAGGATAAATGATGACTTCTTATGCCAATCATTACAAGTCTCGGTCATCTTTCCTATGATCTTTAGTTTGTTGTTCGGTTCTTCTTCTTTTCTTCTTCTTCTTCTTCTTCTTCTTCTTCTTCTTCTTTTTATACCATTTTCTGCACTACAATGTAATGCCTAATCTTTGAACAGACTGCAAACTTTTGACATTATGCAGTTGTGTTAGACATGATCTTTTCTGGCATTTTTTGTTGGCACCCTTTTTTTTATTTTTTATTTTTTAAATTTGATGACTGTCGACTTAGTGACATTGGCATGTGAAATAACTTTCACTCTTTTTGCGGAGTAATCGATGACCCCAAAGATGGATCAGTATCGGTTAGAAGCTTTCAAAGAGATCGGCCCATAACCTCCATGCCCCACATAGAGAAAGTCTACGAAGAAATGAAGGGGCACATGAATCTTGTCTCCATAAATTTAGCATTTACGGCATAACTGATGCAATTCCCTTCTACGTTAGACCAGTAGAATCCAAATCTCATGAGTAGACCGGCCATTAGTATGTGTCTTTCTGACACGCTTAGGGACCTCTTTTAACAGTATCCGCAGGTCTTAGTAGCCCAGGTATATCTTCATATGGACGCTTTGCTTTATCTTTGCGGTGGCGCAGGCTTCGATCCTTGGCTTTTCTCTTCTGTTAGGCCTACTATTCAAATTGACACCAAAAACAATAAATAAACTCTCTTTTTTAGATTCGTCAAGCAGACTCAAAATAAGGTAAAAAAGAATAAGAACAAAAAAAACGAACCACCTTTGGCAAAACTATTTTTTTAATTGATTTCTTCTTCTTTTTTTTGTCCCCCCCATTACATTTGATTATCCTTTTCTTTTATAACCGAAAAAAAGAAAATAGCAAAAACCAAAAAATTTTGCTTTGCTGTTGCCTATCTTTTCTTGCTGTTTGCAGGTGTCAGAGGTGTGCCAGGCGGTGGCGTGTGGGCAACGATCGCGTGACGGTAGGCATGTTGGCCTAGGTACGGCGCCGGACTTAAGAGGGGCTAGGTTTTTTCTTTTTGTTTTTTCCTGATTTTGTTTGGGCTAGGGTTAGGTTAATTTCTGGGCCATGGAGTATTTGGGCTTGTAAATGGACTTGCAATTGGACCATTTAATTAATTTTTATTTGGTTTATTTTGTGTTTAGTGGGCCCGGATAAATTTGGGCCTGTACAGTAAACATCCAAGCCAAAAGATATATGATAGTTTCTGCATTGAACTTATCTATGAAGTTCTAACTGTTCAGATTTAATTTATCAATTTGATCCCCACAATGGCACATATGATGAACTTGTTCACAAAGTCTACAACAAGGTAAAATACCCTTTTTCTCTTAGTCTATTTTTTTGTTAATAATCTCAATTTTTGTGATTATGATAGAAAATATTCATATAATTTAACCATAATTTCAAATATAATGAGTCATCTATTTATCATTATTAAACAAATAAAAAAGAGTTTCTTACAAGTTACAATGAAAGCAATTCAACAAAGTAAAACAACAAGGCAATAGCCCTGAAACTTCTGATTCTTACTTTAATTACCTTGATTTGTTTTTCCTGAAATCTCTTATAATTCCATTATATTTCCAGGAAATTTCATAGGTAAGTTGTCAAACTTTGAGTTCATATTTAGACAATGATGTGAAACAGAAACTATGACACTCACCTATGTGAATTAAATGCTTGTTTTGTCTCTAATGAGATTTTTTTTTTTTTTTTTTTGTATGCGTGTACCAAAAATCAACGGAAGACTTATGATGCAGCTGTAGGTGACATAACTATACTAGCTAATAGAACAACTTGAGTGGAATTTACTCAGCCATATGCAGTAACAGGGTTATCCATGATAGATCCATTGAAGCCTGAGAGCTAGGCATGGATGTTCCTCAAGCTTTTTCTATAAACGCCACTATTGTTATCTTTTGTGGCGTTTTTCTCATAAACATTACTACGGTTTAACTTTTTGTGGCTATTTTTTCATAAATACCGTTATTACTTTATTTATTGCAGTGTATTTTTGTTAGCGCCAATAATAATATATATTTACGGCATTTTTTATCCAAATGCCATCAAATAAATAAAAGATTATTTATTTTTGTTTTAGAAATGATCAGTTTTCATGGGTAAAATCTCTTACTTTTCACACTTAACAGCAAACCAGAAAACGGAAAAGGGGGCGTTTCATGAAGATTCTCAATGATTTAATGAAGTAAACATAGTCAACTATTTTCATGGCTGACCAAGTCTAACATATAGACCAGAAGTTATAGGACATAAACTTCCATAGCTGCGGCTTTTAAACAAATCTTTTTTTCACTGGTATTTAAATGCTTTGAGTTCCTCTATGTATCATATATTCAATTATTGTATGAGTTCCCTAACAATATGCAACGACCTTGTCGTATCACTTTCGCGTTCATATCTCTCTTTCTCGTCTCTTCATATGGTGAAGAGAACGGTAACAAGGTGTCTAATTATAACATCGGTGCCATCATAGACGTCGATTCTCGAATTGGAAAAGAAGAGAAAGCAGCTTTGGAAATTGCAGTTCAGAGTTTCAATAACGATGTTTCAAACAACCATAAGCTCTCCCTTTATATTCAGAATTCTAGAAGAAATCCCTTACTTGCAGCTACTGCTGGTTAGTGATTCGTTATTTTTAGTGATCCCTTAGTATGTCAACGAGGTTTATTTAATATTTACTAATGGTTAATCTGATTACAGCAAAGAAATTGATTGAAGAACAAGAAGTTATAGCAATCATTGGGTTGGAAACATGGGAAGAAGCAGCTTTGGTTGCTGATATAGGAAGCCGTGCTCGAGTTCCGGTTCTTTCATTTGCAGCACCAGCTCTAATAACACCCTCTCGTTGGCCTTTCTTGGTAACACTGGCTAATGGTGACTCCGAACAAATGAAATGCATTGCAGCTACTATTAGTTCATTTAACTGGAAAAGGGTTGTTGTAATTTATGAAGATGATGCCTTTGGTGGTGATTCTGGGAAGTTAGCTCTTCTATCGGAGGCTCTACGCGATGTTGGTTCCGAGATTGAATATCGATTGGTTCTTCCTCCGTTTTCTTCTGTTTCTAATCCAAACGAAGTTGTGCAAGATGAGTTGATAAAATTATTTAACGTTCAATCTCGGGTTTACATTGTTCTTCAATCGTCATTACCGATGACAATCCATTTGTTTGAAAAAGCAAAGGAGATTGGACTTATTGGAAGAGACTCAGCTTGGATCATTACGGATACCATCTCGAATTACTTGGATTCTTTTAACAGTTCTGTGATTTCTTCCATGCAAGGCATTTTAGGAATCAAGACCTACTATGACGAGGGTACTAATCTTTACAAAACGTTTTATCCCCAGTTTCGAAGAACTTTCCGAGACGAAAACCCAGAAGAAGATAACTTTCAACCGAGCATTAACGCCTTACGAGCATACGACAGCATCAGAATCGTCAAGCAGGCCATGGACAGTGATGAAAACAGTCCAGATTCGTTGTTGAAAAACATACTTTCAAGCAATTTCACAGGTTTAAGCGGCGAAATTCACTTTCAACAACGCAAATTATCACATGATCCTATACTAAGGATTGTAAACGTGATTGGAAAAAGTTATAATGAGTTGGATTTCTGGTTACCAGGGACTGGATTTTCAAAGAACAATGGTTATGTTGGTAATATATCTGCAGATTTTACTGGTACAGTCATTTGGCCAGATGGTTCAAAGCTAGTTCCTAAAGGATGGGCAATGCCCACAAATAAGAAACCAATGATAATTGGAGTTCCAGCAAGAACCGCATTTGAGAAATTTGTAAAGGTTGAAGATGGTAAACATCCAGGCCAAAAGAACTATGATGGTTTCTGCATTGAACTTTTCTATGAAGTTGTAAATGTTCTTGAATATGTTTTAATTTATCAATTTGATCCCCACAATGGCACATACGATGAACTTGTTCACAAAGTCTACAACAAGGTAAAATACCCTTTGTCTCCTAGTCCATTTTTTTCAATATTTTTTTGTTAATAATCTCAATTTTTGTGATTATGACAGAAAATATTCATATAGTTGACCATAATTTCAAGTGTAATGAACCATTTATTTATCATTATTAAACAAAAAAATGGGAGTTTCTTACAAGTTACAGTGAAAGCAATCCTTTTAACAAAGGCCAACAAAGTAAAACTACAAGGCAATAGCCCTGAAACTTCTTATTCTTATTTTAATTACCTTGATTTATTTTTCCTGAAATTTTATATAATTCCATTATCTTTCCAGGAAATTCGTAGATAACTTGTCAAACTTTTAGTTGATACTTAGACAATGATGTAAAAATGAAACTATAACACTCACCTACATGATTTAGATGCTTGTTTTGTCTCTATTAATTTTTATTTTTATTTTTTGTATGTGTGTATACCAAAATCAATGGAAGACTTATGATGCAGCTGTAGGTGACATAACTATACTATCTAATAGAACAACATTAGTGGAATTTACTCAGCCATATGCAGCATCAGGGTTATCCATGATAGTTCCGGTGAAGCCGGAGAGCTCTGCATGGATGTTCCTCAAGCCTTTCACCACCAAAATGTGGCTGGTCACCGGTTCCATCTTAATCTACACAATGTTCATAGTATGGTTCTTAGAACACCAGTCCAATCCTGACTTTAGAGGTCCATGGAACAATCAGATTGGCACTGTATTTTGGTTTACTTTCTCCTCCATTTTCTTTGCTCACAGTAAGTTCCACTGCAAAAATCTATACTTCTTTTCTTATGAAAATTTAGCCCAGGCTAAAACAGTTCATATTTTCCTTCTGCAGGGGAGAAAATTTACAGTAACCTAACTAAAGTTGTGGTTGTAGTATGGCTATTCGTTGCGTTGATCTTAACCTCTAGTTACACTGCTAGTCTAACTTCAATGCTCACCGTGCAACGATTAGAACCGACTGTTACGGATATTGAATGGCTAAAGCGGTCCAACGTGAAAATCGGGTGTGATGGTGATTCGTTCGTAAGAACCTACTTGGAAGATGTCCTCAAGTTTAAAAGTTACAATATCGAAAACGTTAGCAGTGAATACAAATATGAAGGGGAATTCAAGAGCAACCATATAGCTGCTGCATTTCTTGAACTGCCGTATGGGAGAGTTTTCCTTAACCATTACTGCAAGAAATTTACCACTACCGCACCTACATACACATTCGGTGGATTAGGCTTTGTGAGTATATGATATTGCTAACTTGGTGAATCTTTGCTGCAAAAATTTATAGAAATAAATGTAATGCAACTCTTTATATATATGCAGATATTTCAGAAAGGTTCTCCAATAGCCAGAGATTTTTCAAGAGCCATTTTAAAGTTATCTGAAGATGGGAGTCTAATGTCATTGGAACAAAAATGGTTTGCTCCTTCACCGGAGTGTTCGGCCAACGTAACCGAGGAAAGTAAAACCAATAGCTTGAGCATCCATAGCTTCTGGGGTCTTTTCCTTATATCGGTGGCCACATCTACTGTTTGTTTGCTGCTCTTCTTAGCTTACTCGCTAAAGCGATATTGGAACCATGAGGAGGAGAATAATGCTGGCATCTTGCCTGTAGTTGATGAGAGTGTTTGGAACAAGGCAATGAGAGTTGCTAAATACATTTATAACGGGAAAGTTTGTGTTCGAGGGGAAGTTTCGGCAGCACCCCGAGTACCAGATATCTATAAATGGAGCTCACCGACATGGGATTATGATCGGAGTTCATCTCATATAAGCATGGAGAATTATGAGGTTAAATCACAAGCAGAATCTGAGATTGGAATACAGTTGCAGGCTCACAATTGACAAAACAAAAGATTAATCTCGGTTAAATGAAATCCAGCTGTAGTGTAAATTATATTAGCCAGCCTTCTTTTGTGGATCTTGTGGAGAAAAATCGAAATATTTTGCTTGTAATTTTCCTGAAACACATATGTAAACACAGTGACAACTAATAACAGGTCAAAAATCCACTGTAGTGCAACGTATCAAAATATACTTGCAATGGAATTCCCATTACACGTGTACATCTAGGCATACAGACAGACATAAAATATTAGCAAAATCTAAGTATAGATGCATACATAGTGAATTGATTAGTTAGTATGTGAATTGAATGGTAAATGACAAGTTGGTTTGCATACATAGTGAATTAGTTTTTTAAAATGATTATGTGCATGTTTATATTGTATTGAAAGTTGTTGGGCATGAAATTCTATAAAGATGTGCTATGAATTCAACTTGAATTGAATGAATGCAATTGGTTTAAACTTGTATTATAATGATTTGAATCATGAGAATATCACTTAGTGTTATTGTTGAGTATATGATTTATTTTTTTCATGTGCAAGTATAGGTGGACCTCAAGATTATATATGACATATACCTAAGTTGAGTCGATTTGTAACACAATAAGTGATTATGTTTAATCGTAAAGTTAGAATTGATGTTTTTAAAATTAGTCACATAATTTAATTATGAAATTGAGTATGCTAAAATTTGAAATCCATAACGTGAAAATGGCCATGATCAAATTTAAGATGTATATTCATACCAAATGCTTGAATGGCTTATACTATGATTTTAGTTTACAAGTTAAACTGTATTGATGGAATCATTGTATTGTATTAGTACATTAGTGATTAAGGTAGTAGTGTATGGAATTAAGCCTTTAAATCTTGTATATTTGGCTGAAATGGGAAATAGTTGATTTGGAATGGTTTTATAGATGAAGTTTGTTAGGTGCTAAATTATATCATTTAGAAACAGATAGTCACGTCCCAACGTTGGACTCTTATCGTCACGACGAGATCTAATCAGTACGTTGTATCGCGACGAGAAACACTTAAAGTCACGATGTCAACTTAATATTTTGAAATCATTGCAATTCAACTTCAGGTTAGCAATATAATTTTCGTAAGCTGTGTAAGAATTGAAATATTGTATATTATATTATATTATATGCATGTTTGCTCATAAACTAAATATAAAATGAATAACGAATATTATATGCTGTGGCATGGACTCAGCGATCTGATTAGATATGAATGTTACACTTACATTCACTTGAAAAAGATGAAAATGCAGACAAATAGGGGTTCAAAGCTTCCTGCACAGCTTGTCGTCTTGGTTGCGTGCAAGCTATAACACGCCCACCATCAGCCCAGCCAGCTTCTTTTAAAAACTGCAATTCAAGCATATTACAATCAAGATTCCCAGCAACAAAAGATTCAGAATAAACTTCAAATTACAAAGAGGGAGGCAAGTAAACAGTTAAAGATTTTACTTTTAAATAAAGAAAAAGGAGAGAGAACCTGTGGAATTTGAGTGGTTTTACCACTACCCGTTTCACCAACAACAATGGTAGTAGCGTGAGACACCACTAAATAAAGAATAGCAGTTCTATACTTATAAACTGGAAGCATATGTCTTTGCTTCTCAATGCTCACGTACCCGTATCTGTAAAATAATGAGAAACAAATAAGGAAGAGAAAAGACAAAAGAAGAAAAATCAAAGAACAAAAATTGAATAAAAATAGTGAGAGAAAAAATACCCAGAAGAAGATGAAGAGTAAGAAGATGACAAGAAAATAACACCGCCATCCTCGTCCTCGAGGAGGCGGGGCTTCTCGGTTCCCGGTTTCCAGAACTGCGCCATAATTTTAAGCTCAGTTTTACTTTTCCCAATTCGGGGGAAATTGAATCAAAATTCAGTAATGTAACTAAACGGGCTTTTTATTTAGCTTTGCTCTCGCTTCGGTTTAGGGTTTCCAAGCCCAACAATCATTCGGCATTTGTTACAAATCTATCAAAAACAATTTAAATTTTTATATAAATTTAGATAAATTCAGCCTAAAAGTCAAATCTTTAATCAATAAGCCCAAGTAAAAGCGTCCATGGGTCAGGTTGATTTAACCAAAATTTTAGACCTATTTGTTGGGTCCAATTTAAAAAATGGATCTAAAGTTTTACTTGAGTTCAATTTAGATAAAAATGTTAAAACTTGAGTCCAACCTGCTTATGTTAAATTTTTATATAATTTTTTAAAATTATATATCAAAAATACTAAAAAATATTAAAATAAGTGTTTCCCAACAAATTGAAAATAAATTTAAAAAATATGTATACTTAAATAGCACTAAGATAGGTATAAATTAACAAACAAATGTCTTTAAAATAGTAACAAAATTAACAATAAAACAAGAGTTATATAATAACAACAAAATAGTAACAACATAATAGTGAAATGGTAGCAGAATAATGAAAAAAATAGCATCTTTTTTTAATTTTTCGAGTCAAGCTTGGCTAGGGCCAAAAAAGTCCTACCCGAGGCCCGACCTGTTTTCTAAATGGGACTTATTTTTTTGTTCAAGCCTATTTTTCGATCTTATATTTTTACCCAAACTCTCTCACTTTTCGGATAGGCCTTCGGGTCGTGTTGAGTGACCCAACCCATGAACAAATCTAAGCCCAAGTGCCCGATGAAATACATATTATACAAAATATTAAATAACTTTATATTATACTAATTTTTACAAAATTAAATGAATTACATGACATACAAAATTATCCAAATAAAATATATAAAACTTCAATAAGTTTTAATTAAAATATATAAAATTAATTATAAATTAAAAAAAGATATTTTGATCATTTCTTTTGGAAACAACCAATGTCACAGTACAAAACAAAAAACTTTAATGGAAAACTCAACGACCCAAACCCTAAAAAACTTTAATGGCAAACTTTAGTGGTTTAGGTTATTTTATCACCCCTACCAACACGCTTCCAAGTTTAATCCTAGTAAGTATCCTGTTTGGTCAGAATATTCTTGCTTCTTGAAATACTGAATCAAAACCAAGCCACGTCAACTCCTACAATCTAGATTGAAGATAACTTGAGTTGCAAGGTAAATGCAGTTGACTTTTTTCCTTTGAGAAGATCAACTCTAAGACATTTCATTACATTAGTTGGACCAGATATTTGGGTTTCCCTAACATATCTTAATTGCTTAATAAAACTATAGCCACAAATTTTATTCAGGCCTAAAACAACTTCAAAGCATAGTTTGGTTTTGTCATGATTCAAGATATTTTGTAATATGTTCCAAAACAGTATGCAAAGACTTCATACAATGGCTAACATTGATACAGTTTTAATACGTCGTCAGCTCGTCATCCTGGTACTGATCTTATTTTCATGCATCAATATCATCTCTAAAGGAGTTCAAGCTAAGGAGGATGATCATAAAGTTACAAACATTGGTGCCGTAATCGATGTTACGTCCCGTACCGGGAAGGAAGAGATAACCGCCATGGAAATCGCCGTTCAAAGCTTCAACAATAAGTTGAACAATCACGGGCTATCCCTCTATGTTCAGAGCCATGGAAAAGACCCCATGCTAGCTGCTGCTGCAGGTTTGTAATATTTTCATGTACCAGATTTGTTCATAGTATTGATTCATTGATTGCTTGTTTTTTAAGTTATGGTAACAAGGAATTAATTCGGTTGCAGCCGAAAAGCTGATTAAAGAGAACAACGTGGCGGTCATTATCGGCTTGGAAACATGGGAATTAGCGGCTCCGGTTGCTGAAATCGGGACACGAGCTCGAGTTCCAGTTCCAGTTCTCTCGTTTACAGCACCTTCTATAACGTTGCCATCGTCGGCTCTCCGTTGGCCTTTCTTGGCACAAATGGCTAACAATGACTCTGAACAAATGACATGCATTGCAGCTATCATTCGTTCATATGGATGGAAAAAGGTCATCGCCATTTATGAAGATGAAACATATGGTGGTGATTCTGGGAAATTAGCTGTTCTAATCGAAGCTTTACAAGATATTGGTTCCGAAATCGAACATACCTTGGTTCTTCCACCAATTTCATCTCTGTCTAATACCAAAGAAGTTATGCAGGAGGAGCTAATGAAGCTTCTTAGCCTTGAATCTCGGGTTTTTGTTGTGCTTAAAGCATCACCAGTTATGACCATTCATTTGTTTGAACAAGCTAAGAACATGGGGTTTATGGGAAGAGATTCAGCTTGGATAATCACAGATAAAATCACAACTTACCTTGACTCTTTCAACACCTCCATAATTTCATCCATGGCAGGTGTTTTAGGAATCAAGACCTATTATACCGAGAATAGTAGCGAGTACGAAAGCTTTTATGGGCAGTTCAAGCAAGTTTTCCGAAAAAAGTACGAGGACGAAGACAACTTTGAACCCGGAATTTATGCTTTAAAAGCATACGATGCAATCCAAATCATCACCGAGGCTATGGAAGGAATGATCAACACTAATATCAGTTCAAAAAAATTGTCTGAAAAAATCCTGTCAAGCAATTTCACTGGTTTAAGTGGAGAAATCCAATTTGAAAGGGGCATGTTGTCACAGAATCCTACATTGAGAATAGTAAACGTGGTTGGCAAGAAATATAAAGAACTTGACTTTTGGTTGCCAAGCTTTGGATTCTCAAGGAGCCTTGTTAATGAAGAAACTGAACATGATGGTAATACAGCTCAAGGATTGTATGGTCAAGTCACTTGGCCTGATGACTTGAACCAAGTCCGAAACCCGAAAGGATGGGCGATGCCTACGAATGCAAGGCCATTGATTATCGGAGTTCCTGGTAGAACCTCTTTTGAGAAATTTGTGAAAGTTAAAAATGAAAGTAATCAAAATGAGGAACCTGAAGGTTACTGCATTGATCTTTTCAAAATGGCACGAGAGGTTCTCGGTTATGACCTGCCTTACAAATTTGTACCGCATTTCAGCACTTACGATGATTTGGTCCGTTGCGTGCATAACAAGGTAATGAATGGGAACTCTTTCAACTAATTTCCAAGTCCTTGTTAAATGTTTATCATTATCTTGTCTAACAAATGCTTCACATGGAAGACTTTCGATGCTGTTGTTGGGGATATAACGATACTAGCCAACAGAGCAGAACTTGTGGAGTTTACTCAGCCATATGCAGAATCGGGGTTGTCCATGATCGTACCAGCAAAATCCGAAGAATCAGCATGGATGTTCATGAAGCCTTTTACATGGGAGATGTGGATGGCTACTGGTGCCATGTTGATCTACACAATGTTCATAGTCTGGTTCCTGGAACATCGGTCCAATCCTGAATTTGAAGGCACATGGAAGACTCAAATCGGAACCGCGATGTGGTTCACTTGCTCTTCTCTCTTCTTCGCGCATAGTAAGTACCAGAATGCGACTGATAACATTCAAGCATACTCACAATACAATTAATGCTCATTTTTTTGCAGGGGAGAATGTACAAAACAACTTCACCAGAGTTGTGGTTATTGTTTGGCTCTTTGTTTCACTCGTCCTAACCTCGAGTTACACGGCTAGTCTTTCCTCGATGTTGACGGTTAATAAACTGAAAGTGAATGTGACAGACATCGAATTTCTGAAGAGGAACAACTTGAAAGTCGGTTGCGACGGAGATTCGTTCGTAAGAAACTATCTAGTCGATGTGCTTCAGTTTAAATCGGAGAACATCAAGACAATCAACAGCCAAGACAGATATATAGGAGAATTCGAAAAGAAGCACATCGCTGCTGCATTTCTCGAACTTCCATACGAAAAGGTCTTCATCAACAATTACTGTAAGAAATTTTCAGCCACCACACCAACCTACAGATTTGGAGGATTGGGATTTGTAAGTAGTATTTTCCGAACTTGTTTCTATCCATTTCAGCACCAAGGACTTAGACAAAATCTTACCTATGCAGATGTTCCATAAAGGCTCTCCGATCGCCATGGACTTCTCAAAAGCTATCCTAACCCTATCGGAAAACGGAGCGCTGAAAGAACTTGAAGAGAAGTGGTTTGCACCCTCACCCGAGTGTTCAACCGGTGTGACCGACAATCGAACAGAAAGACTGAGGCTTCATAGCTTCTGGGGTCTCTATATAATCTCTGGTGCAACATCTACCATTTGTTTCTTCTTATTCATCATCAAGATAATAAAAGACCATTATAGAAGCAATACTAGTCCAAGAAATAATAGTATCTGGAGTAAGGCAAATAGGCTTGCTAGATTTATATACCAAGGACAACAAATTAATTTTGCTATAGACCAAACTCGGCCTCAACTGCCGGAAATTGTCGGACGAGGATCTTCGAGATGGAAATATTCGAGTCCCGATGCAGCCGAGAATCATGAGGCCGCCTCCTCCGAAGCTGCTGATGTTGAAATGCTGTACATTCCAGGAGGTTAAAAGACCAAAGAAGAGCAATGAAGGCTCTGGCAACTGTATGCTGTTACTTGTGACATAATTTCATTTGTTTTATTCTTCTAATATAAATCAATAAGTTGATTTTTATCATAATGATATATATTTAGTACTTAACCTTTACATTTTTTGTTAGTTTAACCTTTATTTTATTTTTTAAGCTAAATTTAACTCTAAACATTTTAAAAAGAGTCAAATTTAACAATCAACCTTCCAAAAAATGAGTTACATTATTATTTTTTAAGGGAACTACTAACTAAAACCTTTAATTTTTTTATAATTTTTTATTTTTAAATATTTTTATAATTTTATAATTATTTATTAACGTGGCATAAGATAAATAGTGTCATGTTAACATAAAATAAACATGGATTACTATGCTAATTGCCACGCCAACATCATTAAAAATTTGTTAAATGCTTAAATTGGCCCAACCTTTTAAGGGTTGCTCATATAATGACTAAACTTTTTAAAATCATAACTTGTATAAAAGTGCTTAAATGAAAGCCAAACCTTTCAAAATGATCAAATAAGGGCCTAACATTTTCAAAAGTACTCAAATAAGGGATTTCAAATGTCGTATATCAAGTTCCAAATTATGTTCTAACTACTTTCTTTTCTTTTCAAGCAATATTTGATTCCTGGTGTTATGTGTTTTATTCTAAACATATCAATATTTACTTAACTTTTCCTACAAATTGGATTGAAGTACCTGAAAAAATCCTTATTGAACACTTTCGTAAAGGTTAGGGTCTCATTTGACTATTTTGAAATGTGAGCAGCATCTAAATTATTAAGTCCTAATTTGAGCATTTTCCCTTATTATTATTTTAGTTGTACTTCCATTAAAAAGACAATTTTACACTTTTTAAAAAGTTTAAAATTAAATTTAGCTAAAAAAATATAAGAATCAAATAAATAAAAGATACAAACACTATTTATCATTATCGGTTAATTTTTTTTTCTAGAAATGATTTTGGTCCTAGTTTTCATGGGTCAAATCTCTTACTTTCCACAATTGGCAGGAAAACCAGAAAAAGAAAAAAGGGGGCGTTGCATGAAGATTCTCAATCATTTAACGAAGTAAACATAGTTGACTTTATTCATGGCAGACCAAGTCCAACATATAGACCAAAAGTTCCGGGGCATAAATTTCCATAGTGACGGCTTTTAAACGAATCTTTTTTCATTATTATTTAAACGCTTTGAGTTCCTGTCTGTATCATATATGCAATTATTTTAGGAGTTCCCTAACAACATGCAACGACCTTGTATCACTTTTGTGTTCATATCTCTCTTTCTCGTCTCTTCATATGGTGAAGAGACCGATAACAAGGTGACTAACATCGGTGCCATCATCGACGTCGATTCTCGAATCGGAAAAGAAGAGAAAACAGCTTTGGAAATTGCAGTTCAGAGTTTCAATAACAAAGTTTCAAACAACCATAAGCTCTCCCTTTATATTCAGAATTCTAGAAGAGATCCCTTACTTGCAGCTACTTCTGGTTAGTGATTCATTCTTTTTAGTGATCCCTTAATTAGTATGTCAACGAGGTTTATTTAATATTTACTAATGGTTAATCTGATTACAGCGAAGAAATTGATTGAAGAACAAGAAGTTAAAGCAATCATTGGGTTGGAAACATGGGAAGAAGCAGCTTTGGTTGCTGATATAGGAAGCCGAGCTCGAGTTCCGGTTCTTTCATTTGCAGCACCAGCTATAATAACACCCTCTCGTTGGCCTTTCTTGGTAACAATGGCTAATGGTGACTCCGAACAAATGAAATGCATTGCAGCTACTATTAGTTCATTTAACTGGAAAAGGGTTGTTGTAATTTATGAAGATGATACCTTTGGTGGTGATTCTGGGAAGTTAGCTCTTCTATCGGAGGCTCTACGCGATGCTGGTTCCGAGATTGAATATCGATTGGTTCTTCCTCCACTTTCTTCTGTTTCTAATCCAAATAAAGTTGTGCAAGATGAGTTGATAAAATTATTCAACGTTCAATCTCGGGTTTACATTGTTCTTCAATCGTCATTACCGATGACAATCCATTTGTTTGAGAAAGCAAAGGAGATTGGACTTATTGGAAGAGACTCAGCTTGGATCATTACGGATACCATCTCGAATTACTTGGATTCTTTTAACAGTTCGGTGATTTCTTCCATGCAAGGCATTTTAGGAATCAAGACCCACTATGACGAGGGTACTAATCTTTACAAAACGTTTTATCCCCAGTTTCGAAGAACTTTCCGAGACGAAAACCCGGAAGAAGATAACTTTCAACCGAGCATTAACGCCTTACGAGCATACGACAGCATCATAACCATCAAGCAGGCCATGGATAGTGATGAAAACAGTCCAGATTCCTTGTTGAAAAACATACTTTCAAGCAATTTCACAAGTTTAAGCGGCAAAATTCACTTTCAACAAGGCAAATTATCACATGATCCTATACTAAGGATTGTAAACGTCATTGGAAAAAGTTATAATGAGTTGGATTTCTGGTTACCAGGGATTGGATTCTCAAAGAACATTGGTTATGTTGGTAATAAATCTGCAGATTTTACTGGTACAGTCATTTGGCCAGATGATTCAAAGCTAGTTCCTAAAGGATGGGCAATCCCAACAAATAAGAAACCAATGATAATTGGGGTTCCAGCAAGAACCGCATTTGAGAAATTTGTAAAGGTTGACGATGGTAAACATCCAGGCCAAAAGAAATTTGATGGTTTCTGCATTGAACTTTTCTATGAAGTTCTAACTGTTCTCGATTATGATTTAATTTATCAATTTGATCCCCACAATGGCACATATGATGAACTTGTTCACAAAGTCTACAACAAGGTAAAATACCCTTTTTCTCTTAGTCCATTTTTTTTCAATATTTTTTTGTTAATAATCTCAATTTTTGTGATTATGATAGAAAATATTCATATAATTTAACCATAATTTCAAGTGTAATGAATCATTTATTTATCATTATTAAACAAATAAAAAAGAGTTTCTTACAAGTTACAGTGAAAGCAATCCAACAAAGTAAAACAAGAAGGCAATAGCCCTGAAACTTTAATTACCTTGATTTGTTTTTCCTGAAATTATATTTCCAGGAAATTTCGTAGCTAACTTGTCAAACTTTGAGTATATATTTAGACAATGATGTGAAAAAGAAACTATCACACTCACCTACTTGATTTAGATGCTTGTTTTGTCCCTAATAAGATTCTTCTTCTTTCTTTTTGTATGTGTACCAAAATCAACTGAAGACTTATGATGCGGCTGTAGGTGACATAACTATACTAGCTAATAGAACAACTTTAGTGGAATTTACTCAGCCATATGCAGCAACAGGGTTATCCATGATAGTTCCAGTGAAGCCTGAGCGCTCGGCATGGATGTTCCTCAAGCCTTTCACCACCAAAATGTGGTTGGTCACCGGTTCCCTCTTAATCTACACAATGTTCATAGTATGGTTCTTAGAACACCAGTCCAATCCTAACTTCAGAGGTCCATGGAACAATCAGATTGGCACTGCACTTTGGTTCACTTTCTCCTCCATTTTCTTTGCTCACAGTAAGTTTCACTGCAAAAATCTATAGTTCTTTATGCATGAAAATTTAGCCTAGGCTAAAACAGTTCATATTTTCCTTCTGCAGGGGAGAAAATTTACAGTAACCTAACTAGAGTTGTGGTTGTGGTATGGCTATTCGTTGCGTTGATCTTAACCTCTAGTTACACTGCTAGTCTAACTTCAATGCTCACCGTGCAACGATTAGAACCGAATGTTACGGATATTGAATCGCTGAAGCAGTCCAACGTGAAAATCGGGTGTGATGGTGATTCGTTCGTAAGAACCTACTTGGAAGACGTCCTCAAGTTTAAAAGTTACAATATCGAAACCGTTAGCAGTGAATACAAATATGAAGGGGAATTCAAGAGCAACCATATAGCTGCTGCATTTCTTGAACTGCCGTATGGGAAAGTTTTCCTTAACCGTTACTGCAAGAAATTTACCACTACCGCACCTACTTACATATTTGGTGGATTAGGCTTTGTGAGTATATGATATTGCTAACTTGGTGAATCTTTGCTGCAAAATTTTATTGAAATAAATGTAATGAACTCTTTATATATATGCAGGTATTTCAGAAAGGTTCTCCAATAGCCAGAGATTTTTCAAGAGCCATTTTAAAGTTATCTGAAGATGGGACTCTAATGTCATTGGAACAAAAATGGTTTGCTCCTTCACCAGAGTGTTCGGCCAATGTAACCGAGGAAAGTAAAACCAATAGCTTGAGCATCAATAGCTTCTTGGGTCTTTTCCTTATATCCGGGGCCACATCTACTGTTTGTTTGCTGCTCTTCCTCGCTTACTCGCTAAAGCGATATTGGCACCATGAGGAGGAGAATAATGCTGGCAACTTGTCTCTAGTTGATGAAGGTGTTTTGATCAAGGCAATGAGAGTTGCTAAATACATTTATAACGGAAAAGTTTGTGTTCAAGGGGAAGTTTCGGCAGCACCCCGAGTACCAGATATATATGAATGGAGCTCACCGACATGGGATTATGATCGGAGTTCATCTCATATAAGCATGGAGAATCTTGAGGTTAAATCACAAGCAGAAACTGAGATTGGAATACAGTCGCAGGTTCACAATTGACAAAACAAAAGATTAATCTCGGTTAAATGAAATCCAGCTGTAGTGTAAATTATATTAGCCACCCTTCTTACATTGGTCTAGTGGAAAATCGAAATATTTTGCTCGTAATTTTCCACATTACCTGAAAAAAAGGGAATGAATGTACTTATTTTTTAGGCTATGAATTTATACCCAGGGTAGCCTTGTATCGGTATAAAGACAGATGACCACCAAACAGACACCGACCGTAGACCGTATCTCCAAAGATGCCTCCAAGCATTGAAGGTAGCACTGTCAGTCAGGAGCCATTGCCGGCTCGGATTAAGGGTGCTACATTTAGCTCACATTCTGATTCTTTCTGACGACTAAAGCTTGATGTGCACCCAATGATAAAGTTTTTTGCTATTCAAATGATGCAGACAAGAAATGTAATGCTTATTTAAGTTCAACATTAAATTAACAAACGAGGTCGGATTCTACATAATCAGGTCTGAATAATCATCCTTGATAAACAGAGTCACTATTTAACTTCACTGTCATGAAAGATACAGCCATCTCCACACTCTAAAAAACATGCAATGTTTCTTGAAATACACTAAAATTCGACAGGATTGGGAACTCAAATCCAAGATGTTATCCAATCAACTTAAAACAATCTCCAGAGGACTACAATGCCTGTTGTTAGTCCATAGTGAATCTAGAAACTCATCAGCATCTGGTATCAAACAAAACTTGTCCTGAAAAGAGACTTGGTTTAACACATCAACGACTTCTCGTGTTCTTCAGGTACAAACATATTCTCCAAATTTATAGATCGTTGTTGTACTATGTTTCATCTTCGAATTACCGGAAGCCTCTTCCTCTTCCACGCCCCCCCCAACCTCGACCCCTACCTCTTCCACCACCCCTCCCACCATAAGATATGCCTTCCAATGCTCTGTTCACAAGCTGATTTTGCATGCCACCAGCTCCACGGCCCTTCTTTGTCGCAAAGTTATTAGATCCATTAGCTGCAGTAGAAGGTCGCTTTACCCTGTACAACAATTGCACAATTGAATTTGTTTAGTTTCAGGGTCACACAGTAAAAAAAATCCTCTTGAAACATGAATGAAAAGGGAGATAGTTTATGAGGTTCAATACAACTAATGCTAATGCATGCTAATCAATCCCCAGACCACATCATGTTGGTCTGACTTTCCGTAAAGAAAAAAAATACATGAAGGTAGCAAGAAGTCTACAATGAACAGAAAACAACATATAAAAGTAACAGCTAACTTACCCAGTTCCAGTTGCACTGGAGGGTACAGAAGGTTTTACAGCTTCTTTCCAAGAAAGGTTGACACTCTTATCCCCAATAAATGCAGGTGTTTTTGAATGCAAGGGCTGAAAAGGTAAATAATAAAAGATAAGCACGTGAGGGTTTAGGCACACATGGCACATGCTATACAATTAGAAGACAAATAAACTCCCTTTTACCTTTGTCATAGCTAAAATGTTATTGCAAGTACGCAATCCAGTTGTGGTATTCTGCTTTTGAGTTTTCTGCGAACAGAAAATGAAGGATAAAGTCAAAAAGGAAACAGAAAACAAACTAAAATATGGGGGGTATTTTAAGAATAAACTCACAATGCTCTCCTTTGCTTCATCAGATTTAGCAGCTGCCATTGCTTTATTGTGCTCAGCCATTCCCTGAGTCAATTTCTTCATTGTGGCCCTAGTTAGGTCTTCAATACTACTCAATCTGGATCACCATTCATAAAAAAACGTATTAACATATATACAAGAAGCATTATGAACAATATGACAACAATTCAACCGAGGATGATAGGTTTGACAACAATTCAAAATTTCCTTTCTGTTGAGCAGCCTAGAATGAACCATAAGTCAGCTTGCGGCCAACCTGCATCTCTATGTGGAAGATAAAAATGGAACACAGCCCTATCATAGGCAACCCTAGCAATTTTCCTTAGCATACTGAGTAAGTTCATTTAGTAGATTGTATTTTTTCCTCTAGAATAAGAAGTTAATGGTAAATATCTCAATTAATTCACTGATTCAACATATATCAGTTTTGAGGACCTGATCAAAACTCAGAACAAAATTGAAATAAAAGGAAACTGGTCACTAACAGTAACAGAATATCTATCTAATCTATGCTACCTGGTGATACCAATAAACAGAAAAAAAAAAATTTAACACTGTTACAACAGGAGATAACTTCTATCAAGATACATCAGTTGTTTTTTCCCCTTAAAAGTTATAACATAATGAAAGACAAGAAGTACCTCTCAGTGAACTCCTTATAATACTCTGAGAAGTCCTCCCCAAGCCTATCTGATGGTTGACCAGTCACAATCTTGTAACCACATAGACTATTTGTAGCATTGGGAGCCTAAAATACAATAATTTTCAAATAAGCATTGCACAATATAAACTCATACAACAGGATGGTGAGAAAGGAAATTTAATCTTAAGAAATTATGAAAAAATAAAAAACCTTGTGAGCTAAATGGTGGAATGAAAACAACAAGCATTCGACATAGGTAAAGTTTGTTTCTTCACCAGTCTTCCTTCGAGGCATGTACTTCTGAGAAAGAAAGAATAAACAAAAAGATCATAAATAAACAGAGTCCTATATAAATATAAACATGCTTGAGACAATTAGAAGATAGAACACCAAAAATTCAACAAGATATGATAAGTAAACACATGCTCATACCTTTAAAAGCTGAACAACAGAAGGAAGAATCTGGCGTGAATCCTGTGGCGTTGTGTAAGGAGAAATTTCCGCCAAACCTTTGAGCAAATCTAGCTTTCGCTCCTCCGGAAGCTGTAATACAGGGCCATTTTAGAATATATATTCCTTAACACTGTACTAGCAACTTAAAATATAATATCGCTCCAGAGACTTCACAAAACAGAGTTCCTCAAGAATTTCATGTAAAAGCAATTTCCCATTTTCAGGGAATATTCAGATGTGCAAAATATGACCAGAAGACACATCAACATATTGTAAGTAACATTTCTAGAGTTTCTAAGGTATTAGAATGTCGAGTTTTTGTACAGAATGGATGTTAGTATACCTTATCAAAAACAGGTATAATGTGCTTGTTTATGTAGTTGAGGAACTTGCTGCCAGATGCACCCCTCTGTAAAATAATTTTGGTAAGACAGCTAAGAAAGTTCATGTATGATATATCTGAAGAATATTTAAAGGGGAAAAAAAAGCAGATACTCAGTAATACCAAATCAGTCCTTACCACGAAAAATGGAATAGCCATGAACAGACAAGATATCAACCTATCTATATGATCTGCATCCGAAACCTGCACACAAAAGCCAGCTGAATAGTTATAAAGTAAGTTCATGACAATGACAGTGCCATGGTGAACCTCAACTAGACAATGTTGACTAATAAAACTATTTTTATATTCTATGGCCCCACATCCTTTCTAAAGAATATCTACATTAAATCATGCCAAGAGGTAGCTCGGTATTGTGATGCACCATAGAGAATCAAGTTAGGCATCAAAAAGAAAAGATTCAAACCACCAATATTCAGTAAAGAATCACTCACATCAAATTGTGCATCTAAATCAGCCTGCCCTTCAATTATTCCAATAAGTTCCTTCAAGCGCTCAGGAGGAGCTTTCTCCCCAAATATGCTCAAACTTTTTAAGAAGTCCATAAACATTCTGAATTCAGCTCCAGTTACATCCCCTAAACTCTGCATTGGAACTAAATAACATCAATCCTGCATCTACCACTCTAATTTCGATATCAGAAGTTTATTCAAGGGGAAGAAAGAAAGACTAGATACAACGATGACTGCATAAATAGTGAAATCAAAAGTGTACCTTTTTAATTAAATCAGTTATATGCCTTTCCATTTCCTCCTGAGGTCTTAAGAGTTCAGCTTTAAGAGGAAAAACCTACAAACATAGTTGATTCCCCCTCAATTATCATCAGAAAACAAAGCATGAGATTAGCAACAATAGGCAAACCAAGAAGCAGTCTTAACCTTATCTCGTATAAAGCATAAAACCTTGTCACGGATAGTGTCATCTTGACTCGGATCCTCAACATTCCAAATATGCTTGAATAGTGCTGTCAAAGACTCTGCATTACAAGAGAATCTGGTCATCAAGGGATACGCCAGAAGGAATAATTCTAGAAAATGAAGAGTGCATGTTCATTCATGTCAAGTTTTACAAGGATATAAAAGCATATGAAATTTATTGATTACAGTCATCAAGATAACCATTGCATCTAACTTAGAATTTAAGTACATCTGTATATGCCTACAGTTCTTTTATTCACAAAGTTCTTATGAACCATTATCATAAGAACCATATATTTATCCATAACATCCTAGTGAAAAAATCAAACTAAAAGAAGTTCATTTAAAATAGGACAGTAACCATAAAATGTGCCTTGACCGGTAAAGAATGCTATCAACTCAAAATATCATATAATCATACTCTAGTTGGCAAAAAGCTTGGTTTTAGCACTCACGTGAATTTCACCAATGACAATATATATGTAAATGTATGTGTGCATATATACTGCATTGATTTACCAGACATTATGAGAATGCACATTACCTTTCACATCCTGCCTCAGTACAGACATTAGGGCTTTATGAACAGCATCACGCTCCACAATCTCCTCTAGAAGCAACAAATTAAAGCAAAGAACAGGTTATAACACAATAGTAAGACATTCTTTAACATAGTGAAGTAATAGTACAATTTATCATAAAGGATTCCACTTTTACCGGCAGTAAGGAGTTGCCCTAAAATGTCTACTATTTTAGAAATATACTCCTTTGTGTCCTTGCAAAATAGAGGAAGCCCCCGAATTGCTTGCACCCGAACCTAAAAACAGTTCAATCTAATTAGCTTCAAGACAGTTACAAAAAGTTCTACTTTAATTCCTCACTAACCAATTATAGTAAACCCTAAAAGGGAAAATAAATTTAAACAACATATTGTATCAGTAAAAAGCGCAGATTGTGTATGAACTAACCGCCAAATCTTCTTCTTCAATCAAATCGAAATGAGCATTAAGAGCACGGCTGGAGAGGTTAGGGAAGAACTTGAAGAAGCGAGGAATTAGCTGCGCAGCCAATTGCTTCGCCTTTATGCTTGTTTTCGTGGCATCGATGATTCCTTCGTAGTCTTTCACATTCTGTGTCACAAATTAGACAAATTACAGAAAGAAAAATGCAAAACCCTAGAAATAGAGAGAACGAGGGGGGAGGACGAGAGACCAACCTGAGACTTATCCTTAGCCTCGTTGAGGCGTTCGCCAAATTCGTAGAGCTTCTCGATTTGCTTGGCTTCCTCGGAAGCGTCAGTCATCTGGTGGATTTAAAGATGGAGATAACTCAAAAGACTGAAAATTCAACAATATTAACATAACAAATAAATGAAAGCAAAAAAAACAGTACTTTTATTGCGGTTTCCTGGTATTTTGTGCTCTGTTTGGTTACTGAGAAACTGAGAGGGGAAACTATAGTGGAATTAGAAGAGTGTAAAAAGTGAAAGGAGGAAAACCTGAGAGGCTGAGAGAATACTAGAAGAAGACTACGAGGGCTTTTTTTCTTTAATTTGATTAAAGAAACTACGAAGAAAAAGAGAGGTTAATTTCGTTTAACGGACCTCCTCGACTCGCCGGTTTGCGGGTCGGTTCCGTTATTGCATTATATCCCTTTTTTTATTCATTAAACGACAGTGTTTAGTGTCTGGGCCTAGCGGTCCGTTATTGTGGAGGAATGTAATGCAACTGTAAGCCGTTAAAGCCCAATTTGGTCCAAGTCCATGATGGAATCCAATGGTTTGGGTTGTAAAGGTGTGAACCAAGCGAACATTTCTCCAATTATATAGTGACACGTGGCATAAAATTATGGATAAGTTAGAGTCCCTAATTATGATATTATCCCAGTAGAAAACACCCATATGTTAATATTTAACAAATTTCGGGTATGATAATTAAGCGAATGATTAATATATATAAGCTAAATTTTAAATAAAAATATATATAAGCTAAAAATTTTAAAAGAAAACACATGATTTGATGAACAATAGAATATTACTTAAATATATATAATTAGTCTAGGGTGTTGGATGCCCTTAATCATTTTTTTCAAAAGAAAATATTATTAATATATACTTATAAACAATTTACAATGATTCTAATATTGGAAATAAATTTTTAAAGAATATATGAATGTTCAACTGAAAGTTAAGTCATACCGGAATAACGTTGATAACAATATTAATATCACAAATATAAGTAATATAATTGAATGTCAAGTATCAAAATGATCATGAAACTAGTGCATTGAATTTGATATTGACGAGCTTGTTATTATCGGATAAATTATAAAACATCTTATTAAATCATTCAATCTGTATGTAAACAAAAATGAATTATCTCAAACTCGAAAAGTCTAATTAACCATTAATCTAATAAAATAATTACTAAACACTAATAAACATCTAACGTAACTTCATGATATCCTCAAAATACTCCAATCTAAAATAAAGATCAAACATAGTTAAATGAACAAACTTTATTATTAATGTGTCCAACATAATTAAATAAAATATATTAATACCGAACTTCTTCTAAGACATACCCAAAAAAATCAAATCTACACAAAAACAATAATAAATTTAGACATCAAAAACGTCCCTTTTAATAATAAATGCTCTCAAAGCCTCGGGCAATGACACGAGCCTCCACCATGCTCGCATCAAGCATTCCTTGTAGTTGTTTCGCATAGCCACCAAGAATCAAGTCATCACTACTCCCTCGCGACTACACCGACAGCACAAGCTCTATCTCGCTCGTCAAATGCATCATTATCACTGCTCCCTTGGCGCCTTCCATCTAACTAGCCTCATCCATTGAAGTTATTTTTAGTCATTCTTTTGAGTTATTATGCATATCAAGAACTAGGCAATCGCAGTCTCTCATGACTACAACACCACTAGCTCTATTTCACTTGTCAAAAGTGTCATTTATGCTAAACTTAATTATTGGTCATTCAAATAAAAACATTAAAATCTATCTTGGTAAAGAGAATCCTTTAAAATTTAGAGCGTATTGGACATTAGAAGTTAAAGCATATTCTTAGATAAGAAAAGAAACCTGTAAATTTCTTAGTTAAGATAACTTCAAACAATAAGGAAGGTACTGATAAAGTCCCTAACAAGCTTATAGCTAGCTTTCAAAGTATGATATAATCATGTAATGGTATTTGTCATTTATTTATTTTATTCATCAACCCCAGTTAATTTAATTTCAAATTTAATTGAGATCTAATGTGACTATCGAATATATAGAAATTTCAAATTATACTCCCAACTCTAAACATTTTCTATTATATTAAATAAGTAATCAACCACTTCAAGTTAAATTCAAGAAAATCAAATTTAATTTTCTTTCAATGGGTGCAAATTTTAAGCCCATATGGACATAAGAACAAGTTCCTTCAAAATTGGAGTCCAAAATTCCATTTTTTCTTCCTATTAGACTTAAAGGAGGACGCTATGCACAGCGTTTCAATTTCACCTTACTTTGCCTCCATATTTTGCACAAAAAATAAGCAGAAATTTCTTTTACCATCATTGAACAAGCACCACCGAAACCTACAAATCAGAGCGATGAGAGCCGTGGTCCAAAGGGTCGCTTCTGCTAGCGTCGAGGTCTGTTTCTAAACCCTAAACCTCGCTTCTTCTTCATATCCAAAACATCATCGGCTTAGCATTTCCCCCCAGGTCGATGGCCGCATTGTATCGGAAATCGGACCCGGTCTCCTCGTTCTCGTCGGAATCCATGATTCCGACACCGAATCTGATGCCGATTATATGTAATGAATCATTTCCCTTCACACTTTTCTTATCCAAATTTTTTAATTTTTAGTTTCTTTTTTAATGTTGCGATGATGAAAATGAAATAATTAATCTTTTTGCAGCTGTAGAAAGGTTTTAAACATGAGATTGTTCACTAATGAAAACACTGGCAAAGGATGGGACCAGAATGTAAAATTCCCCCCTTTTTACTTTACTTTCTAAATCTCTATAGTGAACTGAGGTTTTACTTTTACACTAAGGTTAAAGTTTGTGACTTTGATTTTTGGGATAATTCTTCAGGTCATGCAACGTAATTATGGAGTTCTACTAGGTAATTTCTATGCTTGAATATATATATATATATATATATATACTATAGAATCTGGCGAGGTGAAAAAAAGTATATATAAAAATATATTTATTAAAATTTTATATATATGAATCAAATAAAATTATGGTTGAAATGTCAAAGTTGAGAGGCTAAAATTCATGGTGATTTAAGTTCAAATCCCACTATTTATATATTTTTATTGATTCTATATAAAATATAAAAAGAATAATATAATTTACATTGTAAAAGGAATGGCTTTTTTAGTCATTTTCTGAGTCGGTGTTCGTTACCTCGTGACACCAACTCAGTCAAAGGATAGAGATATATACACACACTTCATTTGTTTATTGGATTCTGAATTCTAAATTTGTTTGGCACTGCAGTGAGTCAGTTTACATTGTATGGAATCTTAAAGGGCAACAAACCAGACTTCCATGTAGCAATGCCACCCCAAACAGCTAAGCCATTCTATGAATCTATAGTTGACAAATTCAGAAAAGCTTATAAACCAGATGCAGTAAAAGGTTATATTCCCAGTTAACTCTCCTCCCTCCATTAATTATTTCCATTGGTTGATTTGTTACATGATTTTATGTTCATTTTTAAAGTAAATTTTAAACCATTTGCAAAAGCATTCATGTATTGTTTTATATTATGCGACACCAAGTAGAAAGATATCCTTTGAATGCAAAATATAGAGAAAGGGAGATACATTGTAAGGTATACTTTAATTATAGATAATATCATGAATATAGAAAAGCTGACTTAAAGAGGCAAACTATCATTTTGATTCTTTTGAACCATTCAAATAGGTAACACGTGATGTTTTCCCTCTCAAACATGGTACAATTTACTATTTGTTAGATGATGGATAGCGTGTTTATAAAGTTATTTTGACTCTGTTTTGGTCATTTGGTGTAGATGGAGTATTTGGAGCAATGATGAAGGTGAGGCTTTGCCACAATCCCCCAACCAAAATGTCATTTTCTCTTTATTCAGGGATGTATTTTGAATCGAATCTTTATACTTGTTCACAGGTTAGTTTGGTCAACGACGGGCCGGTAACAATGCAGCTTGATTCATCACAACCATCAAAGTGAGTGACTCTGATTGATTAATGTACGCAGTTATTCCACAATCGAGCTAAAAACACTAAAACAAGGTTTAACCTTTTCAGGAATACAACTGGAGTGGCAGAGGAATCCTAAATTGGTGGGTTGAGTACAGTATGTTGTTGGCAGATCTTTGTAGAACTTGATACAAAAGAAATTATTTTTTAGGATGCTTCATTGTTGTAAGGCAATAATTTACCACTTTTCAGCTGGAAGCTTAACCTTTTTAATATCAAATCAGCTTTTTAGAAATTTATTTTTAAGCTCAGTAATTTGTTCTCTTTTTTCTGTCAATTGTGAAAAAGATTTTAAGCGTATCAAAACTCTAAACGCTAGTAAATATAAACAAATATTTATATGCAAATATAAATTTCAAAATGATTACTTTAGTAATTAATTTCATTGATTATGAATAATATAATTATAACCAATTGATTTGAGCTTGCATGTATCCGTACAAACCATTATTCTTCGAAATATAAGCTGCTTTAGTTGAAATGAACAAGAAATGCACTGAAATTTCAACTAAAACTAAATATAAATGCACTGAAATTTTAACTAAAACGAAATATAAGCTTTATGGTTATGGTTTATAACCAGATTAGAGTGTACCAACCAAATCAGCCGTACCAGAATGGAGCTGAAAACAGAGCTAGATAAAACTAATACAGTGATGGCCAAGCAAACTACTAACATTTAATAATGCGACCCTTTCGTAACCAGAAGTCATCTGCATCTTTCTCTCGGTTTCCTATGACGTCGAAATGATCATTGTTGCAGTAAATAGTGCTTCTTTTCCAAGAGATGAAATCTGAATCTTCCTACAACATGACATAGACAATGCACTTGTTAGCAAAATCCGCATTGATATGTTAGCCGCTCAAACATGACCCTAGAGCTTGATTGCAGCTCATTTGGGATGTAATTGTTGCACGCATTACAAAGGAAATTACAGTGAGATAAAAGAAGCTTACTTATCTGCTTCTCTTAGACTATTGAAAGCAGCAGCTACGTTCTTAGATATTTCCACAAGAGACAAGCTGTCTATTACGGCTTCATTGCAAGCAGGCATCCCAGGAAGATGTTGCTGAGATGTCAAGGACATATAGGCCTGGAACAAACATCATAAGAGCTAATCAATTAAAACAAAAAGGCAAAAGAAAAGAAAATTGTGGAGATGATTTCCAAAACAGTTCTGCATTAGTACTCACTGCTTAACAAAGATCTTGAAAATCTGAGAGTTAATAACACCAAAGGAAAGAAGAAAAAAAGTTCCAAATTTTAGCTTCAAATTTAGATTCACATTAATTTCATCACTCATGTCTTATTCTACAAGACTACAACCATAAAGCATGCAATTTTCAGTGTAGATAGTTCCAATTAAATTTCTCAAATCTTGATCATATCAACAAGTTGAGCAAAACATAACATGATATGAATGAACATTTTGAATAAGGAACCAACATTTTGAATAAGGAACCATGGAAATGAACCCCACGTACTACCAATGAAAAAAATCATCCTTCCAAGCACCTGCCACTTCTTAATCCCGAAATAATTGATAGCAGAATTTTTGTTGCTCCAGAAGACAATAAAAGAAACAACAGCAGATATTCATTTCAACTATCTCTACTCGCAATAAAATAAGAGAAGACTTACAAGAAAAGCATGCGCCAAAAGCAATTGAATAACTTCTACATTGAGTTTTTTTATAATGCTTCTTACGCTGCTGCTATCTGAAAAGGACTTCAAAACTCCGAGAAACGTAGAATCTTCCGAAGGGCCATTCGATCTCCGAGTACGAACAGGCTATATTACAGAATAAGAATATTTAAATTATATGTTGTCCAGACTTTGTATCACAATTTGCAGTAAAAATTAAAAGTTTTCAATATAGATCATTGGCAAACCATTTACAAAATCTTAGTTACTAACCTTAGCTGTGTATTTAAGTAAGTACTGCACAATGATTTCAAGCTTCCATTTAGGGTCATTAAAGATCTGAAAAAAGTGTAATCATGGTTGGAAATAATGATCATGTAATATGTCAATAGGAACAAAATTGCAATTAGAAGAGTAACTCTTTACATAGGTACTAAAAGATCAAATGAACTGTAGCTATCAAAGAGACATTTAATAACATTTTATTAAAGCTGAAACAAATGCTGAGCTTGAGATATGTCAATAGGAGAAATATCCAATCAGAAAGGATATTAAAAATAGTTTTTCCAAAAGATTAGTTGAAGTCTGTCCTTGAAAATCCTAAAAGTAAAAACTGATGAAACACTATCTAAGACTGATGATGGAAATGAACTACCTTCAAAAGTCATAAGCAATATATAGTTGAGCAAAGTGTACAATCAAAGGACAAGGTGCTACCTAAGTGAATCAGCTGGATAAAAGGTAGCACCTGTTTGTTCACCACCTACCCAGGCAATTTTCTCTCCTAGATAAAGGACTTTTTTCTTTTATGAACAGAGACATTTTTTTGACACGAAATTGTGTGTTTGTGCTAATATATATAAATGACAACCTGAAGAAATCGGGGAAGTATCTTTCTGTAATAGGTTAGCTCGTCCAAGATTATCTCTATCAGTGGGATTCTGCACCAAATCCAGAGGTTAGCCACCTGATGTACATATACATATTAAACAAAAATACAAAGACCAAACTGAATCACCAAAACAGAGTCAAGCAATTACCTCAGACCATCCGATCTGGTAGTTAGACCTAGCATGTTGGCTTGCTGCTTTGACATGTCAATCTCCATAATCTAGAGGGGTCCACGATGTCACAGATAGTGAAAATGATTTAGAATCATCTTATATTTACAGATATTTGGGATCTAACCATTATTATAAGTTTCTGCATAGCCATACAAGTAGTCCTTTGAACTTCAAGTAACGCAATTGCTACATCAGTATTATGATTCTCGGATAATTTTTCATCAGAAGAGCCAGGCTCATTATGAATTCCAGCATAATCTTGGTACAGTCCACAGATTGTATGCAAACACTCTTTCATTAAAACCCTGTAGTTGACTCTTTTTGAAGCCTACAAATAAATCGAGCTTGAACAACCAATAAAAGACTGATGACAAAATAACTTTCAATGAAATATGTCAGAATGCAACTATGTAAGAAACAAAAGGTAGCAGAGAAATTAAAGGTTTAAAAACTGAAGCTGACCAGAAGCATGTTGATTAAGCACTCCCTCAAAAAGTTCCAGTTCATGCTTTCTGCAATAAACAATCTGTCAAACTTTCCTAGTGATTAAGAAGCATAAAACATTCTATATTGGCTTACCTTTATACATACTGATACGGGCTAAAAAATCTCCTTCAAGAACATTGACAAGATACTGAAACAGTAACATATTTCCTAAGAACTGCAACAAAGTTGTTTTAGCAGCGGGTTGAAGTCTCAAACTTACTTAACAATAAAAAGAATAGACAATTACTATAAAGGACAGAAAATATAGGTCACCTACTAGAGAAAACCAACCCAATGATATAACTAATATGGATATTGCTAACAAATTCTCAAAGAGCAATCTTTGAGGATCGTTAAGTTACTATTTATAGTGACAATGTTTTGTGTTTAATGCAATACTTGGTTGTTAATTGATAAACTTCATATGCATTACTAGAAGATTTTTTAATACGGTAACCAAAACGAGTGCCTTTAGCAAAACTAATTAATATTACCATGATCTTTGCCATTAGAATGAGTGCAGTTGAAATACACAATCATATGAGAAATCCTCGGTGCTATATGCAAACTATCTAAAGAATTGAAAGATGAAATACATGGAATAAGTACACAAACCTTAGTATCCAATCTCTGAGAATTTGTTTTATAAGCCATTTCAGCAAGGCCTGTTATTAATTCATGAAAACCCTGGCAATGATAGAGGAAGTCAAACAAAAGCTACCGATGCTATTCTCAAGCAACAGCAGTATTGATTTATACAGTTAGCTTCCCTGCTATTACCACAAATTTCCCTCTCATACAGAAAGAGTTCAACCAAAAAATAAACCTCAATTATTTCATATCCTCAACAAGCTTTCCAAGGTTTCAAACAGCAAATCCAACTCACATTGGGATCAAACAGTCCACCCAACTTTCTTCGATTGGTTTCTTTCTCACTAGACATAACATCTAAGGAAACCATAAACGGCAACCATGCCTAACAAGCAACAAAGTCAAAATTAAATAAAAAGGGGGAAATCAAATTAAAACGTAAAATCCACAAATACAGAAACCTTGTTAAACATAGTCAAGATGACTATTTACCTCTTCAATCACAACCAACTCAGGTGAACCATTACCAGATGATTCAGATAAATAAATCCGAGGAAAAGACTGCATTAAAAAAATGTGTTATCATACTTTTTTCTTCGTCTTCCTAAATGAATTAAGTAACGAAATGATAAGTTAAGTAAATAAAGAATCAAAGTCAATTACCTTTTCAATCTCGTTCAGAAGCTCATAACTAGACATTATAAGTTCTAGAGATTTGCCTGCCCTTAGGATTTGAAACACCGCTTCAACCATTTTCCTTTAATTAAACAAAGAACAAAGGGTTAACAATAATTTGAAAAGCAAATCAATCCTTCATACTAAAATTTAAAAAAAAAAAAAAAAAAAGAGTGAGAGCGTAGATTTACTTAGTTGGAGGTGTTCCGTTTTCTGGAACAATAGAAGCGATACGCACGGCTTCCAGAAAATCCATACCTAAATTCAACCAAACAAAATTACAATTCAGTAAAAAAATTACTGTTACAAACATTAATCGGATGAATTGAATTCAAACCGGAGAGTGTACGAACGGTCATCTTTGGCATCTTGAGAATCTTTGTGAATTTCAGCTGAGTCGATGATGGCCAAAGTGTTAGCTTCTATGCAACCTCGGTTCATTCGTCCTTTTACATTGCCACAATTATTGATGGTTTCCCTCTTTTCCATTTGGTTTTCTTCTTAATTTTTCAGTTTCTATTCAAATTTCAAAACCCTAGCTCTTTCTTATTCTCTCAAACTCTCGCAGGAGCAAAAGATTATGCGCAACTATTTGGCGGGGGTAAAAGTAAGGGCCAATAGAGTAAAGAACTCGGAAACCAGTTTAACGAGTGACAAACTCCCGCTCAAACTCCCAATTATTAATGGCAAAAAGAGTAAAAAGGAAAAATCCCAATTACTTTTGGTCATAATAGAAAAAGGTTAAATATGCTATTAGTCTCTGTATGTATTTAGAATTTGATATTTAGTCCCTATGCTTTAAATGTTAAAAATTCAATCCTCTTATTTTTCTGATTTAAACATTCTAGTCCTATAATTATCATGCTTGTAAATTCCGTCGTAATTTATCAATTTAAATGTTTATTTTTGTTAATCATATGCAATATCACATGAAACTGTCTAATCAACATGTCATGACAAATTTTGGCAGAAAATATTAATAATGTTATAGGGATTAATTTATTTAGTTATTCATATGCCTAATATTATATGAGGCAATCTAATCAACATGTCATGACAAATTTTGGTAGAAAATACTAATAATGTTATATGGATTACATTTTCAATTTTGTCCAAGTACAAGGACTAAAAAAACATTTATGCAATATGAAATGAGGCAGTCTAATCAACATCTCATGGCAAAATTTGGCAGAAAATACTAATAATGTTACAGGGATTAAATTTTAAAGTTTGTTTAAGTACAGGGACTAACAGATTTTGGCAGAAAATACTAATAATGTTACAGGGACTAAATTTTAAATTTTGTCTAAGTACAGGGACTAACAGAACGTTTTAACCTTTGAAAAACTTCAAAAAATATAAAATAAAATTCCGTTGCCGGGACTTGAACCCGGGTCTCTCGGGTGAGAGCCGAGTATCCTAACCACCTAGACTACAACGGAATGTTGTTCCAAGAGTGACTTTGGATTTATTTATTTATAAATTTATTTGAACTGGTTAAATTGAAAATTAGGATCTAACCGATTTGACTTCCAATCAAATTTTAAAATTAACATAATTTGGCCCCTATTCTTATAATGTTATTAGTAGACCCGCATTGCTAACATTGTTGGTTGCTACTGTTAATGTGATACATTGAATTTTTTAAAGCAATTTGGTTGAACATAGTTTATTGAATTTTCCCTAATTGCATCACTAAATAACAATAAAAAAATATTTACATAATTGTTTTAATGGTAGTATTATCAAATTAGACTTACTAACGATCTTACAAAAGTAGAGGACTGGACCATATCAAATCAAAGTGGAAGGATTAAACTAAAAATTTTAGCATGGCTAGAGACTAAAATCATAAATTAGACTTCTTAAAAATAACAAATAAAACCAAATAAATCAACAAAGCTTACTAATCATATGAAGAGGCAAACCAGAAGATCCGGTAGAAAGTAATGGCGAGTAACTAAAATGATAGAAAGTATGTAACTATAGTGACAAATGATTAAAGTGTGTAACGACAATGATCATAATATAAACTCTTTTTTCAATGCCCAAAATAAAAGCTTGTGAAAATTAGATAACTAACTGTATAGTTTACCCCATGTATAGTGTAATATCAATTATTTTGACAAAAACTACTTTGGTAAATTTGAAGTTAACCTTGAGACGAAACTTTATATAGAAACTATTGATCTAAATGTCGAAACTATTTTTTGAAAACGGGAATCGACTTTTGAAAACGAAAATTTAGGAGTCGCCACCAATCCTTTTTTGAGGTGCAATTGGGCCACCTTATAAAATATTTTGGTCCACGAATTTTAAGGAAATGGGTTCGGGAGTCGGTTATGTACGAGGAAGGATTAGCACCCTCGACACGCCCAAAATTGGTACTTAATCGATTAATTAGTGTCTTAAGCGTCGAAAATTTAAGATTTGGACAGAGTTCAAAATGTGATCCTCCTTTTATTGATTTTTAAAACATTTAGGTAAGTCAAATGTGTATTAAAGACCATCTCACCTTGAGGTAAAACATTACATCCAGTACGTTAGGACACAATATTTTTAACCCTCAAATGTGACCTTGCCTTCAAAACATGCGTTTTTAACTTTAGGAGGGTATTCGAATATTCAAAGCAGACAAAGAAAGCGAAAACCAGTACGTTAGGGCACGATCCTTTGAATTCTTTAAATACCGAACATTACATTTATTTTGAAAAATTTTGAGAGTGAATCGGTAAAAGGATATTCTGGTATCCAAAACAAACAAAGAAAGCGAAACCCAGTACGTTAGGGCACGATCCTTTGAATTCTTTAAATACCGAACATTGCCTTTATTTTGAAAAATCTTGAGAATAAATCTGTGGATAAATGAATTTGGGCAATTAAAAACGAAAATAATGAAATGTCACATGCAAATAACATTACCATAATAACCTAAACGATGCATATTAACAATAAAACATAGTAGCAAAAAGGTTTAATGACGAATAAAAAAAATGGTAATGGTAACATGTTAACAATGGTACAAACAAAAGAAATAAAAACAATTATATAAATAAATAAAACAAAAGATAAGAGGAAAAAAGATTCCTAATAACATACATATCAATAATAAGAAACTAGTCGAAATGAAGAAAGTATAATTTTAAAATAAGATCTTCAAAAAAAAAATAATAACTGTATACGTATAATTTGGAAAAATAATTGTTTTTAAATATATATATATATATATATGAAACAATTAATAACGTTGTGCGTACATATATAAAAATAATTTTAGGAGTATTTGAATTTAATATTGTAGTAATTTTAAAACAAAGAAATATAAGTATGCGGTAAAACTCTAGGAAATTGTATACATAAAAAAATATTTATTTAATATGTTAATAAAACAAATAGTACGAACTATTATAATAGTAGAATATAATAAATAATGTTAGTAATAAAATAATATGAACTATTAACAGTAAAGTATAATAAGATAGTAATAATAAAAATAATAATACTAAAAATAATTAACTTTATGGTAAAAATGTCCAAAATAATCGAAATAGGGCTTAATTGAATTAAAAAAATATTCTGGGGTGAAAACATAATAAAAGGAGACAAGGGGACCAAAATGCATACGCGGGTAAAGAGGGAGGGGTCTGAGCGCAAATTTCCAGCATAATTTGAAAGCATTTAAAGAAAACAAAAAAAAGGACTTGATTGAATGTAGGCGCAAAGGACAGGGACTAGTCACGAAAATTATCCATTTAAAAGACATATGCATATTTCCACCCATTTAATACACGACCAGCTTTTCCCCTTCCCCAGGCTCTACTTTTGAGGGGAAAAAAAAATAAAACAAATGGAGCCTTCTTTTTTATTTTTTTTTAAAAACCTTGAACAACCCTTTTTTGAAAACCCAAAAATTATCCATCATCTCTCTTATTCTTCTTAAAAAAAAAAAGAGAAAGCTCTCAAATTTTCTCTTAGACCTGCGCCACCTTAATCGAAGATCCGGCGCACCGAGGCTGGCGACGTCGCGAGTTCGTTGGTAAGTCCCCTCTCTCCCTCTATTGTTTTTTAAAAACCGTTTGAAAAAATTGAAAAGGAAACAGAACAAACGAAATCCAAATCAAAAGAAAATTCCAAAAAAGAATGAAAAAAATCACCTTTCAAAACTTAGTTCCGATTCCTGATTTACCCTTCACTTTGTATATTCTCTCCTACTATTATATTCGAAAAAGAAAAAAAATCCCCCTATTTACATTCATTTCGGGGCTTTTATAGCTCTTTTTTACAATTAATTTCACTCGTTTGCAGGTTCATGGGTGTGTACGCCTCTGATGTGGCTTGGTGAATGGCGTACGACTCAGAGGAGGCACGCGACGTGCGGGGGAGGCGCGCTGGGCGTGGGGACGAGCAGCAGCTTGCCTAGGGTTTTCCTTTTATTGGAAAAAAGTTTAAGTTATTGGGCTAAAAACTTGGGCTAGGGTTTAGTCTATTTTTTGTATTTTGGGCTTAAAACTAGACTGTTTAGTTATTTGGTTTGGGGGTTGTGTTTAATGAATTGTATTTTGGGCCAGGTAAAAATTGAGTCCAACAGCTTCCCCTCTTTGCTCATTGTCGTGTAACGAGGATGGAGCAAAGACTTCAAATTGGCCAATTTTGCCCGGCCTTCGTGATGCTCATTTCCTTCAGGTAACCCCATTTAGCCTTCCGTATCTTCAGGGGTCAGTTTGCTCTACTATAATTTAAGGGAGATCTGGCCGGTGGCTAAAATCTGCTCCACAGCAGATACATGGAGATAAAATTCATTAAAATTCGATCTGCTCCGCTCCTGCTCAGCGAAGATAAGATCTAGTATATAGCCTGTTACCCTACTGCTTAGGGGTTAAGGCGGGTCTTCGACCTGCTCCACCGTTGTTCGGAGAGCCAAGATCTGTAAATTTTAGACTGTTACCCTACTGCTTAGGGGGTTAAGGCGGATCTTCAACCTGCTCCACCACTGCTCGGAGAAGATAAGGTTGATGATTGAAATCTGCTCCATTACCGGTACATAGAGATAAGATTCTCCAAAATTTGATCATTTTATTCACCTTTCGGTGAAGATAAAATCAGTATTTAGCTTTGCTCCACTCACCTTTCGGTGAAGATAAGACACAGTATTTAGCTTTGCTCCACTCTTGCTCAGTGAAGATAAGGCTGATGATTGGAATCTGCTCCATTGCCGATACATGGAGATAAGATCCATCAAAATTTGATCTGCTCCGTTCCTGCTCAGTGAAGATAAGATCTAGTATTTAGCCTGCTCCATTCCTGCTCAGTGAAGATAAGGCTGATGATTGGTGTAATGACCCGAATCTTACCGATGCAAGAAAAGTGTATTTTCGGGTCTCCGTTTCTGAAAAATAGATTCATAAATATTTTTGAAATAAAATGAGTGGTCAATTAGAGTTTAATTAAGTGAATTTAATTTAATTAAGAGTAATTAAGTAAAAAGACCAAATTGAAAGTGTGAAAGTTTAATTATAGATTAAAAGAAAATAAAAAGAACCAAATAGGCAATTATGCCTAATGTATGAATTTAGGCGGCAAAAGATGGAAGAATCTAGGATTTTCTTAGATTAATTTATTATTATGATTTAATTTATATTAATTTAATTTATTATTTTATTAGGAAATAAAGAAAAGAAAGACAAGTGTATGGTAATAATATGATACAAGTGTATGGCAAAAATAAAATACATGTGTAATAATTATTGTAAATACATTTGTAATACATGTGTGTATTTATTTATTATTTAAATAAATATTAATGTATTTATTAGTATTAAATTGATATTATACAATGAATAAATTAAAATGTGACAAGTGTATGGAAATGATTGGTACAAGTGTATAAATAAAAATACATACATTTGTAATACATGTATTTGATTATAAAAGATATTTATTAATTAAATAATTATATTATAATATTTTTATGTATAATAAATATATTAAATTATGACAAGTGTGTTGATATAAATGGATACAAATGTAAAATAAATATTTGATATTAATTAGATATTTATTAAGTTATTAAATTTTGATGTTTTAAAAGCTTTAGAACAAAGTTTTGATGAAATTAAGTTGATATTTTGAAAGTTATTAGATTTCTAAATATTGTTCATGTTGAATAAAAAGATGAATTAGGGGTTGAATTGATAGGAATTCAAGTTAGAAATGAAATAAGGATTGAATTGTAAAGTAATTCATAAGTTTTATGTTGTAGGGACTAAATTGATAAAATTTTGAAATTAGGAAAATATGTTGGAAATTTAATAGAGTTTGGACAAAATTTGGATAGAAATGAAGTATGAATTGAGATAGAAAAAGTAAGTGAATTTAGTTAAGATTAAATTGAAATTAAAGTAGAAATTGAATGGAAATTGTAATAATTAGATATAAATTAGTAGTGAATTAATGAATATGAATTGTTTTAATTCTCGTAGCTAATGTTGTCTCGGGAAATCTCGGCTAAACAAGGAAAAAGACGAGGTCAACGAGGGTTAGCTTGAGAATTACGGTTTGTATTTCTAACCTAATACTTAATTGTTGAATTTATTTCTTAATATGTATATTAAGTGTTTTGAAGTAAGAATTATTGTGTTTTGCCATTGAAATGGATTGATATAGTATGTGATGAATTTATTGAATTTATATCGATTGAATTGGTGTGTGTATATATATATATTGAATATATATTGATTATTTGAATTGAATTGAATTATGAGTATATTTAATTATTTGAATTGAAATATAAATTGTTTGAAAATTTTAAATATGAAATTTGTGATATTTGGATATTTGTTATTGAAAAGTGAATTGAATTGTATTGAATTATGAATTTATGTGATTAATTAAAATGTGTATTGATTGGAAAAATTGAAAGTGAATTGAATACCTATTACTTGATGTCAGTGTGAGTCGGATATAGTTGGCATGCCATAGGATTGGAAGTGTTGGGGATACTTCGACCTCGAGTCGATGAGACCTTTGGGTGTCACTATATTTCTTCGGATAGATTCGATGAGGTACTGGTACCAACTTTACTTGGCTAGGCCGATGAGACACTGGGTGTCAAATATTGCTTGAACCATCCGATGAGGCACTGGGTGCCATATTGGTGTGTTTGGTTGGATCCGTGTATCCGCCAAGGTCCGAGTCTTGTTAATAGGGGTAAATAAGTGAAAAGATAAATCGTATGAATTTGATTGATTGAGCTATTGGAATGAAATGAGAAATTGAATTGGGAATTGAAATGTGAGATATGACATTGAAAGCATGAACCAAAGGTTCATGAAATGATTGAAATTTGAATTGATGATATATGATGCTATTTGATAAATTGAAATGTGGTATGAGATCTATAAATCATATTTATACAGTGAAAAGATAAATCGTATGAATTTGATTGATTGAGCTATTGGAATGAAATGAGAAATTGAATTGGGAATTGAAATGTGAGATATGACATTGAAAGCATGAACCAAAGGTTCATGAAATGATTGAAATTTGAATTGATGATATATGATGCTATTTGATAAATTGAAATGTGGTATGAGATCTATAAATCATATTTATACAGTGAAAGCTATACAGGTTGGTAAGTGAAAAGAATGGAATGAGTTATAATGAGTTTATTTATGAATTAAATAATTGATTAATTGTAATTGTTTTATGATTTTAAGTGTTAGTTATATTTTATTAAGTATTCGGATTATAGAAATACCACTGAGTATACCATACTCAGCGTACGGTTTGTTTCCGTGCGCAAGTTAATCAAAGTTAGAACGTTGAATCAGCATCCCAGGCCAATCCCTAATTCAATGAGGTAAAGCGTGTTAATAGTTGGTAATGGCATGTGCCTAGGATGTCTTAAGTGTGTCATTTGGATTGTGAATGTAATGGTGAAATAAGTAAGTTTAGGTTTGATAATGGCATGTATAGGGTTTAATTGAAAGGATGTGAATGTGTTATAAACTTAGTTATCAACATTTTTCACTAAAACAGTTTTGGACAGCAGCAATAGTTCAATTTTGAAAAATCATCAAAAATTGTGAAAATTGACTTAGAGGTTGAATAAAATATTAAATTAAATCTTATTGAGCCTATTTTCATATGAAAGAAACAGAGTAAGCAAAAGAAATGTATATTAAGAAATATTTGAATTTTAGTGAGACAGGGTCAGAGCAATTTCTAAATCCCCTATTCTGACTTTATAAATTCACTAAAAATTGTACAAAACGAATTAGGAGTTATAGTTTATATTTCTATATTCCTTAGTGAATATACTTTCAAGAGAAACAAACGGCATGGTTATTTGAACTCTGTACAGGGAGAAACTTGATTCGTAGTGAGGAGAGGTCAGAGTAGTAGAACAGTGCAGCAGGGGAAAATTTAACTAATAAACTGTACTAATTGGATAGGCTAAAAATTCTGGAAAAAAAATTAGTAAGAAGATATATGAGTCTAGTTTCAGGGAAAATTTACGGATTTGAATTTCCAGTTTTGTAACTCGAGTTATGATTTATTTAGTGACCATGACACAGATGGACAGTTTACTTATGAAAGATGAAATAAATTGTTTTGATTTGTTTAAGTGATCGGAAAATTTTTATTGATTTCGGTTTGTTCCTGAACCGTTTCATTTGCATGTTTTAGGGTCTTGAGAACCCTTTTCAAGAACATATTGATTGAATGTAAATAAATTATTTCTTTTAAAAGCAAATTTTATGCCTGAATTAGTAAGCTAAGTCCGGTAACGCCTCGTGCTCGACTCTGGCGACGGTCTCGGGTAAAGGGTGTTACAATTGGAATCTGCTCCATCAACGGTACGTGGAGATAAGATTCACCAAAATTTGATCTGCTCCGCTCCTGCTCAGTGAAGATAAGATCTGGTATTTAGCTTGCACCACTCCTGCTCAGTGAAGATAAGACCTGGTATTTAGCTTGCACCACTCCTGCTCAGTGAAGATAAGACCTGGTATTTAGCCTGCTCCACTCCTGCTCAGTAAAGATAAGGCTGATGATTGGAATCTGCTCCATTGCCGATATATGGAGATAAGATCCATCAAAATTTGATCTGCTCCGCTCCTGCTCAGCGAAGATAAGATCTAGTATTTAGCCTGCTCCACTCCTGCTCAGTGAAGATAAGGCTGATGATTGGAATCTGCTCCATCGCCGGTACGTGGAGATAAGATTCACCAAAATTTGATCTGCTCGGCGAAGATAAGACCTGGTATTTAGCCTGCTCCACTCCTGCTCAATGAAGATAAGGCTGATGATATCTGTAATCCTGCTACATTGTCTACTGGGGAATCCATCTGTAGCAGAGTGATATGCTTATGCTAGATGATTAGGATGCCATGATTAATGTGAATCAAATGCTCCTAACTACATGTATTATGGATGTTAAATGCACAAAATACAAAATGTCATGAGAGTGATCCAATTTTAATTTTTGGGTTGTCATCGCTCGTTGTTTACTAAGGTAACATCCCTAACATATGCCGTCTCGTTCAGTCGGTAGAAGAAGACTTGAAGATGTGGTTAATCCCTTATTTCTCACATGTTTCTAGCCCTTTTAAGCTCGGTGAGTTCTAAATAATTGTCCTGTTTCAGGTTCTCGTATTGTTTAGAAACCTTTTAGAGTAATATGCAAAACCTTCCTTTGAGAGCATTATTAGTTCATTAATCATTATTTCAATAAAAATACTGGAAAAATATTATAATGATAAGTAGAACTGGAATTTATTCGAGTCAGAATTTGCGAAAGATGTATCAACAAAGAAAACAACCATTGTTTGAGATACAAAAATAGATGAAAAGGAACAGAATAGGTGCCCCAGATTTCACAGTTTGAGCTTCTCTGCACGAAGTCCTCAAGGACCTTTTTAAACTTGACACGCGCTCAAAGGATCTATAGCATTTTGTCGATACCCCAAGATGTAGCTTATCTCCTCTTTGTCGATTCAAGTGTAGTGAGACTGCCGCTTGCCCCAGTTTGGATCGAAATTTGAATTGCCCTTTGCGGGTTTTCAATTCAAAACCCCTTTGGTCTCAAGGCGCCCTTTTACGGGTTTTCACCTTAGCCTCTCCTCTTTTCTTTTTTTTTTTTGGCACCCTTTACGGGTTTTCACCTCAACTGCTTCAAGCAAAATGTCTTTTGACAGAATCCGAATTTATCGGGTTAGGCAAGCTCTTGCCATCCATCTCTGCTAGTATCAATGCCCCTCCAGAGAAAGCCTTTTTTACCACATAGGGTCCTTCCCAATTTGGCATCCATTTCCCACTGAAATCTTTTTGCATAGGGTGAATCTTTTTCAACACTAAGTCTCCCTCATGGAACACCCTAGGGCGAACTTTTTTGTTGTAGGCTCGCATCTTTCTCCTCTGGTACATTTGGCCATGACGAATAGCCTTTAGCCCCTTCTTTTTAATCAAGTTTAGTTGATCGTAATGAGATTGGATCTATTCTGCTTCATCTAACTTCAGCTCTGATAAAACTCGGAGAGAAGGGATTTCGACCTCAATAGGTAAAACTACCTCCATCCCATAAACCAATGAGAAAGGTGTTGCCTCGGTAGAAGTTCTGATAGATGTCCGATAAGCATAAAGGGTAAATGGGAGCTTTTCATGCCAATTTTTGTAAGTCTCCGCCATCTTCCCCACAATCTTCTTGATATTCTTATTAGCTGCCTCAACCGCCCCATTCATTTTCGGGCGGTATGGTGATGAGTTATGATGTTTAATGTTGAACCGACTGTAGACTTCTTCTATTGCGCTATTGTTCAGATTCAACGCGTTGTCAGATACGATTCTTTCTGGCATACCATAACGACATACGATCTCCTTCTTCAAGAACTTGCTGACCGCCGACTTTGTGACATTGGCGTATGAAGTAGCCTCTACCCACTTGGTAAAGTAGTCAATGACCACAAAAATAAATCGATGTCCGTTGGAAACCTTTGGCAAAATTAGCCCAATGACGTCCATGCCCCACATTGAGAATGGCCATAAGGAAGTCATAACATGGAGGGGTGAAGGAGGCACATGGATCTTGTCTCCATAAATTTGACACTTATGGCACTTCTTAGCGTAATTGATGCAATCTCCTTCCATTGTAGACCAGTAATATCCGAATCTCATGATTTTTCGAGCCATCGTGAAACCATTGACATGTGTTCCACAGACACCATCATGGACTTTCTCTAGAATTTTCTTTGCCTCAACAGCGTCAATACATCTTAACAACACCTGATCCTTTCTCTTCTTATATAGGACCTCACCGTCTAGGACATAGTCACTGGCTAACCTCCTCAATATTCTTTTATCATTTTTGGTTGCCTGATTTGGGTACGCACGGCTTTTCACATATTGTAAGATATCATGATACCAAGGATGATCACCTCTCTCTTCCTCTTCATCGACATTACAACAATAAGCTGGGGCCTCACAAATACTCATCTGAATTGGCTTCATATCCCCCTGTTCATTTACTTTGATCATGGAAGCTAGTGTAGCCAAGGCGTCAGCCATCTGATTCTCGTCTCGCGGGAGGTAATGAAAGGTAATATCATCAAACTCTTCAATTAACTCCAGGATTAACTTTCGGTAACTAATCAATTTGGGATCTCTTGTTTCCCACTCGCCTTTAAGCTGATAAATTACCAATGCAGAATCTCCATACACTTCTAATACTTTGATTTCGCGGTCTATAGCTGCCCAAATTCCCATGATACATACCTCGTATTCTGTCATGTTATTTGTGCAGTCAAAATCCAGCTTGTAAGTGAACGGATAATGATCTTCATTTGAGGATATCAGTACCGCCCCAACTCCATTTCCAACGGCATTTGATGCTCCGTCAAAATTTAATTTCCAAGAATGATCTTCAGGCATGTCTCCTTCAGCGATTGCTACATACATTAGATCTTCATTGGGGAAATTGAAATTCAAAGGCTCATAGTTCTCCGAAGCTCTACTGGCTAGGAAATCTGCTATTGCACTCCCCTTCACAGCTTTTTGGTTTACATAGACTATGTCAAATTCGAATAGTAGAATCTGCCATCGGGCCATCCTTCCATTTAAAGCGGTTGACTCCATCATGTACTTTAGAGGGTCTAACTTTGAGATTAGCCAAGTTGTATGATACAACATGTATTGCCTCAACCTTCGTGTTGTCTAAACCAAAGCACAGCATATCTTCTCAATTGGCGGATACCTCATTTCACACTCAGTGAATTTTTTACTGAGGTAATATATCGCTCTTTCTTTTCTCCCAGTCTCATCGTGTTGGTCGAGCACACACCCCATCGAATTATCAAATACTGTTAAGTACAGTATCAATGGTCTGCCACGGCTTGATGGTGTTAGCACTAGGGGACTGGACAAATATTGTTTAACCTTTTCAAAGTTTTTTGGCATTCATCATCCCATACCCCAGGATTGTACTTTTTAAGTAGACGGAATATGGGGTCACACTTCACCGTCAGTTGCGAAATAAACCGTGCGATGTAGTTTAGTCTCCCTAGGAAACTTCGGACTTCTTTCTGAATTCATGGCGGAGGCAACTCCTGTATAGCCTTGACTTTATCAGGGTCGACTTCTATTCCCTTCTCACTGACTACGAAGCCGAGTAACTTTCCAGACCTAACTCCGAATGTGCATTTTGACGGATTGAGCTTTAATTGGAATTTTATCAACCTCAGGAACAATTTTCTCAACACTCGCACATGCTCCTCTTCAGTTTGGGATTTTGCAATCATGTCGTCAACGTAGACCTCAATTTCTTTGTGTATCATGTCATGGAACAAGGTTACCATGGCTCTTTGGTATGTGGCTCTTGCATTTTTCAACCCGAGGAACATCACTTTGTAGCAAAATGTTCTCCATAAAGTTATGAATGTGGTTTTTTCCACGTCCTCAGGATGCATATTGATCTGATTGTACCCGGATAACCCATCTATGAAGGAGAACAGTGAATAGCCTGCCGTATTATCCACTAGAGTGTCTATGTGAGGCAATGGGAAGTTATCATTTGGGCTGGCCTTGTTTAAATCTCTGTAGTCTACACACATCCGTACTTTCCCATCTTTCTTAGGGACAGGGACGACGTTGGCCACCCATTCTGAATAATTGACCACCTGTAGGAATCCAGCATTAAACTGTTTCTTGACTTCTTCCTTTATTTTCATTGCTACATCGGGTCTCATCCTTCGGAGCTTCTGCTGAACTGGCTTGTACTCCTTTTCTGTAGGGACACGGTGCACTGCGATATCGGTACTTAAACCAGGCATATCCTGGTATGACCATGCAAAGACGTCCTTGAATTCTTACAACAGCTCAATGAGGTTCTTTCTTGTTTTCTCGATAACGCAAATGCCAATTTTAACTTCTTTCCCCTCTTCCAAGGCCACAATCTTAGTAGTCTCTTTGTGTGGCAGGATCTGTTCCTCTTCTCACTCTACCATCCTTAACAAATCGGGAGATAAACCACAATCCTCGTCCTCTTCAAAATCCTGAAATCCCTCAAAGCGCATATCTCGCTCAAAAGGAGATTCCGGGCTCGTATCAGTATTACTCATGACGTTGACATCCGGGGCCTATTATGAGTATAAGAGAATACCCAAAGAAAACAAAATGAATAATTCATTTGTATGGTATGATTGTGTATAAAATGAAAAGGAAGAAAGAATAATTGCTCGAACCAATATATGAAAATACATTTTTTATTGAAAATAATAATGTTTGAACATGAGCCTATTTTACAAAAGATCATTATTATCCCTAGGCTAGAAGACAACAGGTGGGTTTTGAATATTACTCTGTGTTAGCTCTAAAGATTACAGGAATTTATTCCTCAGTCTAGTTATCCAAAACACTCCCAGGCTCATACGGGCAAATGCCTGATAAATTCCTTTCTATTGCTTCCTCTTCAAATATGGCGTTGATACTCTAAATTCTCATCGCATCTTCAGCCATTCCTTCTTTCACATTATGCTGTATGGAATGAATAAACCCTCCAGATACAAATGTTTGAGAAATGTGGGGGAAATTTATCGGTTTTCACTTGACTTCTGTCCCACTCAATCTCGCTCTCCGCTGTTCTTGTTTCCTTTCAAACTCCTTCTTCACTTGGCTTGCATCTGGCCTGAATCCCAAACCGAATCGATCCCACTTGCCAACCAAGACTGGCACTCTAACTTGTTCATGGAGGTGCTTTCCGAGTCCTCTACCGGATAATGCCCCTTTCTCAACTATCAGCTGCAGGCTCATTTTCGTAGCTCCTGATATTTTAGGTATCAGAATCTTGTTTCCTTCAGCTATAAACGTTGCGTTTACAAACTCTAACGATTTAAATGAACATTCAACCGTTTCGTTGTCATTCTCTACGTAGGGTGCATTACTGGTAACTGACGCAATAATGTCCTCATCCGCATTTATTGTTATTAACCGTCCCTCAGTAACCATCTTTAGCTTCTGGTATAGCGAGGATGGCACTGCCCCAGTTGAGTGAATCCAAGGTATTCCTAATAGACAGTTATAGGAAAGCTTAATATCCATCACGAGGAAATCTACCTCGTACATGTTTGGGCCAATCTGAAGAGGTACCTCTATCCTTCCCATTACTTTCCTTTCTGTGCCATCAAATGCTCTTACTATGTTCTGACACGTCTTCATATGGGAACTGTCTATAGGTAAATGGTTTAACGTAGCCCAAGGTAATACGTTCAATGAGGACCCATTATCAACTAGTACTCCAGGTAGCGTATACCTCTTGCAACGTGTAGTGACATGCAGAGCCTTAGTAGACCCCCTACCCCCTGGCGGTATCTCATCATCGCTGAAGGAGATGAAATTGTCAGCGCTTATATTGCCGATAAGACGGTCCAATTTGTTAACCGAAATGTCATCCGCAACATAGGATTCGTTCAACACTTTCATCAATGCGTTGCAGTGGACCTCCGAATTTAACAGTAGAGCCAATACCGATATGCGATCTGGTTGTTGGTGTAGTTGTTCCACAACACTATACTCGCTGTGTCTTAGGAACTTCAAGAACTTATTGGCTTCATTTTCCATTACTGGCTCATTAACTTGTGGTTCTGATCTCTCTACTTTTTGCTTAAGCATGACGAATTTTCCTTTTGCTGGTTCAGCTTCTATGTTTAGTGTGTTAATTAAATCCTCCTTCTCTGAAACTGTTATACTACAGTTGTAATTCCAAGGCACCCTATGGCTATCTTTATAAGGGGAAGCTGTTGGCTTCTGAATTATAACTCTTGGTGTAACTCTTGGTTCTACTTCACTAACTCTAGGCTTCGAAATAATTATCACTGGACGGCTGGCTCTGCAGCCTTCCTCACTTGACTCTCCTCCTAGAGAGCATACATCCTCCTTTTCGACAGACTTAAGGAACTCCAATTCATTATTATCCATTAGACCCTATACTAGGGATCTGAACTTAATACAATTCTGGATCTCGTGATCTTTCTCATGATGAAACTCACAGTAGTTTTGTGTATCTTGGATTTTATCCTCCAACCCCTGCGGGACTAAACCTCTCTTCTGTATTTCCTTCCAAACTAGCTTCAATGGGGTTCTCACCTCCGCGATATTCAGCTTGACTTTCCTCCCCATATTCTCAATTATCACATTTACCCCTTTATCAGTATAACTGGGCAACGGATTTCTCGTACCAGGTGTATCATCAAATTTTACAACACCTGCTTTGATAAGCCTTTCCACACACCTTTTGAATGAGGTATAATTTTCTATCGAATACCCCGTAATCCCTGCGTGGTATTCGCACTGAGCATTTGCATCGTACCACTTAGGGTATGGGGGCTGCAACGGCTCTAAGTAGAAAGGAGCCACTACGTGTGCATCAAATAGACTTTTGTATAACTCCCTATATGTCACTAGTATGAGAGTGAATTGAAACTTCTCTGTATTCTGTCTCGTATTAGGCTCCCGCCTTGGTGAGGCCTGTTGGCCTGTGACTATCGCCCTTGACTGATTAACAGTGGCAGGTTTTGCATAGCCTAAGCTCACATTACCTACTTCATTCTCTCTTTTCTTCGGGGCTGACCTTCTCGTGTTCTTCTCAACTTCTATCTTACCCGATTTTATGGCATTTTCTATCATTTCGCCAGACATTATTATGTCCGCAAAGCTCTTGGTTGTGTTACCTAACATGTGAGTAATGAAAGGCGCCTTCAATGTATTGATGAAGAGCATGGTTGTTTCTTTTTCTAGCAATGGTGGTTGGACCTGTGTAGCGACCTCTCTCCATCTCTGAGGATACTGCCAAAAGCTTTCGCTTGGCTTCTTCTCCATATTCTGGAGTGTGATCCGGTCAGGTGCTATCTCCGTTATATGGCCGTACTGCTTCATGAAGGCCTGAGCTAGGTCCTTCCACGACTTAACTTGGGTACGACTCAACTGATTGTACCATTTGGCCGCAACCCCAGCCAAACTGTCCTGAAAATAGTGAATCAACAACTGATCATTATTGACATGACCCGTCATTCTCCGACAAAATATCGTGATATGAGCCTCAGGGCAACTAGTTCCGTTGTATCTTTCAAATTCTGGCATTTTAAACTTCAGAGGTAATACCAAATCTGGGACTAGATTCAACTCTCTGGCATCCATTCCGCAGTAATTATCAACACTTTTCAACGCCTTAAATTTCTCTACCAACCATTTATATTGGTCCTCTATTTGTTTGGGAAATTCTGTTTTTGCTTTTTCCACCTCTGCTGCGTCGTCGAAGTCAGGGACCTGGGGGTTTGCTAGATTATCCCCAGGGTTGGTGCTCGATCCCGCTGGGAAGTTTACTGATGCCAAGGTACTGGTTTGATAAAGAGGTTGGACATTAACAGACACCCTTGGTGGTTGTGTTTGCATGTTTGCTGGCGCAAAACTTGTAGGACAAGCGAAATCCTCATTGTCATTTCTCGTGTCAACTATAGGGCATTTTCCTTTGTCAGGCCCTTCTTTAAACAACTGTGTCAGCTGGCTTATCATGTTGTTTTGTAATTCCAACATGTTTCTCTGGGACTCCAGCATTTGGTCTCTCATTTCTTGCTGGATCTTAGCCAGCTGCTCTTGCATCTGAGCCTGCAGTTGCTCTTGCACCTCCTTTTGTATTTGCTCAAACCTCTGATCCATATCCTTTGTCTTCCTTCGTGTGTAGTACCGGTGTTCCAGGGTAACTAGATAAATGGCTACTAATTAATAGGGTTCTTTTGTGTATATGATGTTATGTGATGCAATGTAATGTAAATGCATGACATGAATGCAAAAAGGAGACGTCGATTCGAATTCAATTTCATTTAGAAAACTTCTCTGAAAAATAAAATCTTTTACATAAAACGAATTACATATACGGTCTTGCCCTAACACCCAAAGCTTTTACTTTCCTAAGAAGGCGGGCTAACTCTCGCCCCCGATCTGACTCTAACTCATATTTAACTCCTAGCACATCTGCTTAGACCGTCAATATTTGTAAATGATCAGCCACCTCTCGTATCTGAGCTATAACTTCACCCATTAAGTAATCCCTATCTCGGACCTGATCCTGAGATCGGTAAAGTTGCTCCCCCAGTTGCTCATTATTCGCTTCCAATAATTCAATTTGATACTAACAGTTCTGAAGTGTAGTCTCAAGCTCTTCTACTTTCTCCTTCAAACTCTCGATCTTACTTAGGCTAACCCTTAATTTAATCACTGAGTTACGACTCCGATGTTGCTGTAATGTCGTTTCTAACTCTACCACCCGAGCTCTTAACATCTGTTTTTCATTCTGGCTCTCGTCCAAACTCTTTTTACAAGTGACTTTTCGAGCCTGAGTATCGTGGAACTTTTTTTCCCACCAATCAGCCCTAGCCTTTTCCTCTTAGATTTCTTGCCTCTACTGTTCAGACGTTTTATCCAAGCCAGCATTTCTCATTGACTTATACAACTGCTTGTAATCAGTCTTCAAACTATCCAGGTCCACATCAACCTCTCTCTTTCTCTTCTTCAAATTCTCAGCCTCAGATTTTTGGATATCAACATCTAGCTTTAAGTACACTTTTTCCTCCTCCAACTGCCTATTTTCCTTTCTAACTTTAAGGTTTTCTTTTCGAAGTCTTACTTTATGATTTCCAATTCAGAGGGAACCACTCGCAGATATTCCTCTATCGGTCGAGCTTCTTCTAAATTTGGCCTTGGGATATTGTCGTTAACCCTTCTACTCCACCATTCATTATATTCAGGAGTCACCATTGGATTCACAGTAACTCCCTTTATCCGGCAAGTTTTGTTCTAGGTATTATAAAAGGACAATGAAAGTGTCAACTTATACTAAGATGTCGTTAACCCATGCGTCATCGGTATAAATTGTCTTGATCTATATTGCCTCAATACAAGCAGAGGGGCATATCCAACAGCTCCCCGGTTCCCCAACAAAGGGACCCAATCATAACTCCCACATCGGTAGAGAATCTCATCGGAAACCATCCAAGGGGCCTTCCATTCGATATCCTCCTCTTGGAGATTTTAAAGTATCGCTATCCATTTTTCCTCTGTCATGTCATCTCTTCTCGATATGGTCACTATCTCCTTCAAAGGTGAGTAATCTCTGAAAAAAGGTCGGTAAGAGGTCTTTTCTGCCCTCCAAAAGTGGCTATAAAACTATACTAACAAGAGTTGTACACACCCAATAAATCTGCCTTCACCTGCCCTCCGACATGCACTCAAAGATCTGAAAGTCTTAGCCAAGATTGCAAGAACATGAGTGACTCCTTTGCCAAATCGGTCAAATAGATCGGCGACTGCTTCATCTACATGCCTTAAAGCCTTAGGGAAAATAACCAAACCATAAACGCTCAAGGTGAATACATCAACTCTTTTCTTCATATCAGGGTGTGTTAGGATCAAATCTCTCAAATTTTCCCAAGGGATGCACTTTCCATTACCTTTCTGCTGGACTCGAGCTGCAACTCACTGCTCACTCATCCCAGTGATGTTCATCAACCTCTTTACAAAGGTTGGGGTATTGACAGCTCTAGAATAAATCTTATCAACTTGAAACCTCGGACAACGAAGCAAGGCTGTATATTCCTCGATAGTAGGTGCTAGATCCACCTTTCCGAAAGTAAAGCAACTGTAGGCGGAATTCCAAAATTGAGCCATGGCGCGGAACAAATACCTATCTACCTTAACATAGAGGAGATAAGGAATATCACCATAATTACAGTAGAGTAGCTGCTTCATCTCATCATCCCAGTGACTCCATAATTCTTTCAACTCCTGAAGATCGTTCTGAACCATACTAATACGAGTAAAGTCCTATAACTCTAACGTGTACTCCTTTGTCAAACTGTCACCTTTCTCTAACTGTGCATTCTCCAACCATCTTTGGACAAACGTGTTGTCTTTCACTTTATCAGTGAATTCGTTCTTCATGGCAAAACTTTCTATTAGTAACTGAACCGTATATCGACATCTCCTTTTATGATAAAAATGTTATGCAATCACTATTAAAGAAAGAAGAAAAAACACAAGTCAGAATCATGCATAAGAATCAAAGCAATCAAGAAATTATCAAACGCCTATTCGGGAAACCACTAAGGCTAGGTGTAATTCTACCTAAAGCGGGTTTCTACAGCTCACTATATGTGGTTTAGTTCTAAAGTAAAGGTACCTGAACCAGCAGATTCCTCGACCCTCGCACATGTAAATAACATTACCATAATAACATAAACGATGCATATTAACAATAAAACATAGTAGCAAAAAGGTTTAATGACGAATAAAAAAAATGGTAATGGTAACATGTTAACAATGGTATAAACAAAAGAAATAAAAACAATTATATAAATAAATAAAACAAAAGATAAGAGGAAAAATGATTCCTAATAACATACATATCAATAATAAGAAATTAGTCGAAATGAACAAAGTATAATTTTAAAATAGGATCTTCAAAAAAATAATAACTGTATACATATAATTTGGGAAAATAATTGTTTTTAAATATATATATATGAAACAATTAATAACGTTGTGCGTACGTATATAAAAATAATTTTAGAAGTATTTGAATTTAATATTGTAGTAATTTTAAAACAAAGAAATATAAGTATGCGGTAAAACTCTAGGAAATTGTACACATAAAAAAAATATTTATTTAATATGTTAATAAAACAAATAGTACGAACTATTATAATAGTAGAATATAATAAATAATGTTAGTAATAAAATAATATTAACTATTAACAGTAAAGTATAATAAGATAGTAATAATAAAAATAATAATACTAAAAATAATTAATTTTATGGTAAAAATGTCCAAAATAATCGAAATAGGGCTTAATTGAATTAAAAAAAAATTCTAGGGTGAAAACATAATAAAAGGAGACAAGGGGACCAAAATGCACACGCGGGTAAAGAGGGAGGGGTCTGAGCGCAAATTTCCAGCATAATTTGAAAGCATTTAAAGAAAATAAAAAAAAGGACTTGATTGAATGTAGGCGCAAAGGACAGGAACTAGTCACGAAAATTGTCCATTTAAAAGACAAATGCACATTTCCATCCATTTAATGCACGGCCAGCTTTTCCCCTTCCCCAAGCTTTACTTTTGAGGGGAAAAAAAATAAAACAAATGGAGCCTTCTTTTTTATTTTTTTTAAAACCTTGAACAACCCTTTTTTGAAAACTCAAAAATTATCCATCATCTCTCTTATTCTTCTTTTAAAAAAAAAAGAGAGAAAGCTCTCAAATTCTCTTAGACCTGTGCCACCTTCATCGAAGATCCGGCGCACCGAGGCTGCCGACGTCGCGAGTTCATCGATAAGTCCCCTCTCTCCCTCTCTTGTTTTTTAAAAACCGTTTGAAAAAATTGAAAAGGAAACAGAACAAACGAAATCCAAATCAAAAGAAAATTCCAAAAAAGAATGAAAAAAATCACCTTTCAAAACTTAGTTCCGATTCCTGATTTACCCTTCACTTTGTATATTCTCTCCTACTATTATATTCGAAAAAGAAAAAAAATCCCCCTATTTACATTCATTTCGGGGCTTTTATAGCTCTTTTTTACAACTAATTTCACTTGTTTGCAGGTTCATGGGTGTGTACGCCTCTGACGTGGCTTGGTGAAGGGCGTACGACTCGGAGGAGGCGCGCGACGTGCGGGGGAGGCGCGCTGGGCGTGGGCACGAGCAGCAGCTTGCCTGGGGTTTTCTTTTTGCTGGAAAAAAAGTTTAAGTTATTGGGCTAAAAACTTGGGCTAGGGTTTAGTCTATTTTTTGTATTTTGGGCTTAAAACTAGACTGTTTGGTTCTTTGGTTTAGGGGTTGTGTTTAATGAATTGTATTTTGGGCCGGGTAAAAATTGAGTCCAACACTAAACATTGTAAAAAGACAACTATTTGATCATATAACATTAAAATCTTTGGAGGTAATTAATTTTTTGAATGTCTAAATAATTCGTAAGTTCTCAAGCCCACGATAGATCCAACTTAGTAGTCTCATGGCAACCAGTGAAGTTGGTCTTTGGCCTCCAACGACATCTTAGTGTAAGTTGACACTTTCATTGTCCTTTTAGCCAACTACTATCTTGCACCACCTCCTCGTCACTAATTGAAGATCTAGTCCTCTTCTTATCCCCTTCCCCTATTGACTCAAATATCCATTTTAGCATATTGGTTCAGTGCTCGAGACCATCAAGGGAATTGGATCATTAGATCTTTCAAGCATATCCCACTTACCAACAACGTTCAGGCAAAGCTATAAGCCCTTAAAAGACGGACTTCAATTAGCCAAACACTCAAACCTAGTTGATATTGTGATTGAAACCACAAATATTTAATTAATGTCCAATAATATCTCTTCTAATATTATTCTTTCCCTTTTGATTGATGAGTGCAAGATACTTTACCGGTTTGTGACTATTAAACCTCTTTAACATGTCTTTTGTGAAAGGAATAAATGCACTGTTACACTAGGGAGTAATTTTCAACCTTTTTCTCCTCTTATGGTTCTTACATTTTTTTCTTCATTTAATGTTAGTAGTACTCCTAATAGTTTAGACCATTTTTACTAGTTGATAAGTAGGGATGTATTATATATCGAACTTTTGACTCTTATAACGTGTTTATGAATCTAATTCTCTTTTAGACTAAAACAAATTATCATCACAAATCGATTTACCATTTTAATCCAACCTTTATTCAATTAAATTAACATAATCAATTTAACCGAAACCAATAAAATAAAAAAATGTATCGTTTAAATCGATTTGAATTAACTTTCACACAGCTCTCACCAAACAGAGACGGGAAGGGGAAGAGCATAGTCAATGTAGAGCCGTAGTTTTTATAAATCCCCCAATTCATTGAATCCTACCACAGCCGCATTTGCGTAACACTCTCCAATTTTCCTTTGGTTTTAATTAAAGACTTTAATCTTCCCTTTTCTTCAGCTGAACTTTTTTTGTTTCATTTTTTTAAAACGTTGAATTGTGTGGTCTGATGATGTATGCACTGAAATTCCCATGGATCAAATGATTTCCATATTTAGTGTGAGTTAAGATGAGCAGTACGATGTGATGTGTTTAATTTATTTTTTGTCTCACGTTATAATATCGTTTAGTATTTAATTTCACCGTCATCATTATTTTTACACTAACCGTAGATAAACGTACTACCCATCTAAACTCACACTTAAGCCTAAAACGGGCTATATTGAATACATTTGCATTGAAAAAGAAAACACAAATTATCCAAACCCTAAATCTATTGTCCTCCTACATTGACAATAATGCTCATGCCATCCGAGCTAAGACTCAATCGGTAAAAAGTTTCCATACTTATTTGAACTAACTTGCTCCCAATAATTTATAAACCAAAACAAGTAACGCAATCTTAAATTGTCATTGTGTACTCGTTTATAAAAGTATCCTATTTATTTTGAAATGGATTAAATTATTTTTCATTAGAGTAGACTAAATTACTTTTGATCCTATAGGAATATTTTGAATATTTATTAAATTCACGCCTACAATATAGGTGAAAAATAATTTATGTAACAAAATATCTATAAAAAAATACATAAGAAAAAAATAAGACTTTTGTTGAAATTATGAAGTTAAAATAGTTAAGGCCATGATTTATATGATTGATAATAACTTTTCTAAACTTCGTTTAATACATAATTTATGCAAGCAAGTCTAACAACTTAAGTTTCGACATGTCATGCGAGAGCATAATAGACTGGCAAATTGCATTGCCAAAGTTATTCCTAGTGATCATAATAGGTTATTGACTTTTAAAGACCCACTTGATCATGCTCGATCATTGTTTGAAGAAGATGCTCGTCGAGCAATGGTTTAATATAAATTCCCATCAGCGTTATTGTAGCTAGTTCCTTGCACTTATTTATTTTCTACCAAAAAAAGAAAAGTAAAAACCAATCACATATATATTATATATAAAAAAAGTCATAATATATTTATTATTTTGTAAAATATTTCAGACATCAATTCAATATAGTATAGATTTGAAATTTATATAATATTAATTATTATCATATTTATAATAATTATAAGTTACCTTAAATTTAAACAAAAGTGTGTGATACATAAAAATATATGAATATGGCATACAATATATATATATTTCATTGGCCATAATCTGTACTGAAACTGAGACAGCAGATTAAAATAATAACCTGAGGAGATAACCTTTAGCAACACAGCTGGATTAGAAAAGGAATGTATGAAATAGTATAAAAGTCCCAAAATACATTATTAGCTTAACAACATAATAATAATAAAAAATTAATTGATTTATTATTCAGCCAGCTTTCAATGCCCCTATACTTTCGCTGTTTTCTTTATTTAATTCATCAATTCATGAACTACAGCAAGGATTTCGAGAGAAAAACGATAGGCCTAATGATCGATTGAACCCCTAATGTTACTTATTTTGACACTTTGGTCCTAAATTTTTTTTTTTGGATTACTTTAATCTTTAACCTTTAAAAAGTAGTCAAATTGCATGCTTTTGGATGGAAAAATTGATTGACTGTTAAAATTTTAACAAGACTAATGTGGTTGTTCATTTGTGCTTCATAAAAGTTCAAAAAAAGCTAATAAAAATTAGTTAAAAAAAAAACTTAAAAAAAAAACTATCCAAGTCAACAATGAAGTATAAGTAGATTAACACGCGGACTGTCATGTCAACATTGTTAAAATTTTAACAATTCAATTAGCTTTTTCATTAAAAATGTAATTTAACTAAATTTTAAATATTAAGGGTCAAAATATTAAAAAAATAAAAGAATTAAGGCTAAAATGTTAAAATGAGTAAACTTCAGGAGCTAAATTAGCCATTATGCCAAATATATATAAATAGAAAGTTCAGGTGTATCTGCGCAAATTAAGTTTCCAAATCTTTTTTTTTTAAAGCTCCCAAATGATTAAACCAACCACATAAGTCAATATGCTAGCCTTAAAACACACTAATCCACGAATTTAGCAGCTCACTTGATTAACCCACAAGTTTCCCAACTGGAATTTTTTGTGGAGTAGGTTGAAGGCTTAAATTACGCGTATATTCGTTAATTATATATATATAAATGTATGTATATTATTTCTCCATCCTCAAAACCCTATACCGTTCGTTGATAACAAAGATGGCTGTTGAAAGCAGACAAGACACAGCATCTGATAAGCTGTTACTTGAACATGTATGGGCGAACTTCATTGGTGGAAAAGAAGCGAATACAGCAGCAGAACCTTCCATGGAGATTTTAGAAAGACTGCCAAGTCTTGGGAGGTGGATATCAATGGGAGCTGATGCTTGGGAGGGTCTTCTTGATGGGATTATTCCTTCAGGCGACAAAATAGACCAATCATGTAAAGATAAAACAAGCAGTAAAGTGTGTTCCATGAGAGTAGATAAGGTGGCAACGACCAGGCATTACCGTGGAGTAAGGAGGCGGCCATGGGGAAAGTACGCTGCGGAGATACGAGACTCGTCGAGGAAAGGTGCTCGAGTTTGGCTAGGGACGTTTGAAACAGCCGAGGAAGCAGCGAGAGCGTATGACAAGGCTGCTTTGAGAATTAGAGGTCCCAAGGCATATCTAAATTTCCCACTAGAGACAGTTGCTAATGAGGCTACTATGGTTGAAAACTCAAGAACTGGTCTCGGCTGTGTCGGAAATGTCCCGAACGACCGGAAAAGAGGGTGTCGAGATTGGGAGCAAAACAGCGAGTTTGTGATGGTTGAACAGCCTACAATGAAGAGAATGGCAAGTGTTGCAGAGCAGGTGGCTGAAGATGGATATGGTTTATTTGAGTTTCCGGATTTGGGGAGTGATTATTTAGAGAGTTTGTTGTCTTCTTTCTAACAGTTCGGAAATAGGTAGCCAACTGACTGTACATTCTAATCGGTTGATCATCATTGCTTGAAACATTCATTACTGTTTATTGTAATAGCAACGGCAGTTTTAATTGAATTAGGACTCATTTGAAAATTTTAAATTTATTTATATAATGTAATTTTGTTTTATATGATTAATATAAAGTAATATTATTTAAATTATTAAACTTAATTAAAATATCCCAATGTCGAATATTAATGCATCTTTTCTAGTGATAAATTCTTAATTTTATAACTCAAAAATGAATAATTTTAAATTACAAAGAAAATATAATTAAACTTTGAATATTAATATATCAGGTAGGTGGTTGAACTGATTCAAGTTAAACAAATTATTAAAAACATAAAAAAGTTAGAAAAAAATAAAATATAAAATCTAATTCAACTTATTTTTTACCTTGATCCAAACTAATATATTGATTAATTCTCGGTCCAATCGGTTTAACTTAATGATTTTTAAAACACCATTAAATTAATTTTAGTTTTAATAAACAATTATTTAATATTAAAATTTTAATAATAAAATAAAAATATTATTCTAATATTATTATAGTAATATAATAAAACAATAAAAAAAATTCTCTGACAACCTATACCCAATCCTATTGATGTAATCCTCATTTGAAATTTTATACCAAAAAAATATATATTTAAATTAATAAAAAAATTATTCAAATTTATATTCTTATATATCATAGGTAAGAGATATCATTTGATGGTTGGCAACCATACATGAGTAGGAACCTTGTAAAATAAGTTTTTGGAGTAGTAAAATTTTGGACTGAATCTATTTAATTGAAAACAGGCTAAACTGTCTAAGGAATACTTGCATAAATTTAAATTGGGTTTATTATTTGAGGGCTTCACTTGCGGTCCTTGTAAAAATATTATAAAGTTAATTGTATTAAGAGTTAGATTGTATTTTGTCTCATTTATTAAAAAAAAAGATAAATTAGTCCATGTGTATTAGATAAAGAAGCAAATTGATCGTTTTTGTTAAATATTTCATCCATTTCCACCATTAAAAACTGGCGTGGCTAATGAAATAACTAGACAATTACACTAGCGTATCAAGTATACTTTATGCTGGTGTATGAGAACCAATTTTTAATAGTAAAACTGACTCTTAGTACAAGAGCTTTCATTCATACTTCTACTTTGCTTTCCTCTAAGCTTGACAATCGAGAATTTTCTTGTGTTACAATATAATAAATACATCGTAGAAATAAATTTTATTTAAATTGAAGTCTTAACCATCTTAAATATTTATTGATGTAATTTAAATGAAACATAAATACATATTCTTGGACATGTATTTTCTTTTTAATGTTTGTGGCTTTGGTGATAGGTGCATTGATGTACGACGTCTTTTAAATCACGTATCACATTTTGAGTTTGTATGATGATAAGTCGACATAAACGAGATATGGTGTGATCTTCACTTTTGATAAGTCACAGAACTTTAGCAAAGTTTGATTGTGTACATATATATATCTTCAAATTTTATAATAAAAATTGTGTTTAAATAATTTAAAACCATATTATTTTTTTATCTCTAATTTTATTTGTCACCGAATTTTTAGTTGATATTTTAACATAAAAAATTTGTACACATTTACAAGCACATATACAAGTAATTATATAAATATTCATAAAAAAATATATTTAAATATAGGATATAAATATAACTATTTTAGAATTATTCTACTTTAAGATAACATATATAGGTTAAATGTATAATTAATAAGGTTAGTTTATTGTAAAGATGAGTATATATGTCATAAACATAATCGCTAACCATTTTTATTAACTTCTTGGTTTTGAAGTTTCAAAAGGAAAATGGGAGGGAAATTTGAGAGTAAGTTCATATTTACATTATACATAATGAAGTTGATATTTTCTTCTTTTTAATATTTTTATACAAAATATTTAAATAAAATAATTAAGAATTGAATGAAAAATTATTTACAAATAATTTACTATTTTATAGTAAAAATACAATGAAGATCCTTTTACTAACAGTCGTATTGCATTTTGTCGCATCTACTTAAATAATAGATAAATTAATCATGATACATTAGATCAAAGAATAAACTGGATTTTGTCCTATTCTATTGTTAAAAACTGGTCCATTTACATCAAAATGAGGTATATGTTGCACACCATATATAACTATCTAGTTATTCTATCAATCACGCTAGTTCTTAACAATAGAAATATGCAATTTTTAAATGGAAATGGTCAGATTGTTAGTTGATCTAACATATAGGGATTAATTTACTTATTTTCTAAAGACATAAGTAAAATGCAATTTGAATCTTAATACAAAAACTTTCACTATACTTTTATCATATTTGTGAGAGTAACAAAATTAAAAAACATAGAAACACTAAAAGTTAATTATGGTGTGACTCATATACACAGTTAAAATTTGAATCATTTTTTTTCTCTGTCATTAATTCCATCATGGGTTTTTTTTGTCTAGTTAAGCCATAATTATCAAAATAATCATCATTAATCCTATCAATACCCCCCCTGCCTCCCTTCCTCAATACTTAAACCCAACTAACACCCAGCACCAAACGCACTTTAATAGCCACCTATTTCTAGTCATGTCCTTGCACTTAAAGAAAAGTAAAGCTAACCTGCAATCATTCCATATCGAGGCCTCAACAGATAAAGTTGGTTGATGGGTTTGCACCAAGTTGTTAAAACCCGGCCCTCAACTTCCCTTTTCTTCTCATCCTCCCCCCCCACCACCCACCCTCCAATTTTCTTCGTATGGTTCTATCATAAGTTCTTTATAATCACAGAATCAAGATAAGTCCTCAGCAAACAAAAAACAATGAGCACTGCAAGATTTATCAAGTGTGTCACGGTCGGTGATGGAGCTGTGGGGAAAACTTGTATGCTCATTTCATATACCAGCAATACTTTCCCAACGGTAATGATGGGGTTCATTGAATATAATTTATGGTGAATTATGGTGATATTTACAATGGGTTTTTGTTTTTATAGGATTATGTTCCAACAGTATTTGATAACTTTAGTGCCAATGTGGTGGTGGATGGCAGCACAGTGAACCTTGGCCTATGGGACACTGCCGGTAAGTTTCATGTGCCTGCAAATTTGTAGTAGCCTTATTATACTGACCATTCAAATCAATGTAATGAGTTGATTTGTCTAAAAATTTTCAGGGCAAGAAGATTATAATAGGCTAAGGCCACTGAGTTATAGAGGAGCTGATGTGTTTTTGTTGGCCTTTTCTCTTATAAGCAAGGCCAGTTATGAAAACATCTACAAAAAGGTCTTCTTCTTTTTTCTTTTTCTTTTTTTTTTTGCTGCCATACCTTATAATCTATATAGGTATCATGAAGCATTTCTATTAGGAGCTAGATTATATTTTACCTTTTGGACTAAAAAATAGATAAATTAGTTCTTATATATTAGATCAAAGAGTAAACCGATTATTTTCTTCAACTACACCAGTTTTTAGCAGAAAAAATGAATGAAATTTTAACAGAAAGGGCTAGTTTGCTCTTTAATTTATAGAACATGGACTAATTTACCAATTTTTTAAATAAAAAATTAAAATATAATATGACTTTTAGTACAAATCCTGCATGTTACTTCTACAATCTGTATACTAATTTCCTCCCAAGTTACTTGAATTTGACATACAACGCTCTCATTCATGGCTGACAGTGGATCCCAGAGCTAAGACATTATGCTCATAATGTACCAGTTGTGCTTGTTGGAACCAAACTAGGTAACCTAATTCTCCATCATAGTTGACACTGCCCCAAGCTTCAGAAAGAACCCAGACTTTTATTGCACATAAACATCTTGTTTTTTTTTCACATTTTGTCTCGAATTGAATTGCAGATTTGCGAGATGACAAGCAGTTCCTCATTGATCACCCTGGAGCAACACCAATATCAACATCTCAGGCAAGTTTTTAAGTAAACATTATATGGTTATTTAACAACATAAATGTACTTTAAAACTGTTCAAAAGTTCATCCTTTTGGTTCAATGGAAACTTGGTAAACAGGGAGAAGAACTAAAGAAAATGATAGGAGCAGTTACTTATATAGAATGCAGCTCCAAAACCCAACAGGTACCCGAAGATGTCCAGTACCTAAACATAAACAGTAAAACAGGCAAGAAGTGTAAAAAAAAACTAATAACTTTCCATTGTTCTGGTTTTTTTTTTTTTTGGCAGAATGTGAAGGCTGTTTTCGATGCTGCAATAAAAGTAGCTTTGAGGCCACCAAAACCAAAGAGAAAGCCTTGCAAAAGGAGAACATGTGCTTTCCTTTGAATATTGGATCATTATTACAGTCAAAAACAGTTAACAAAAGCTGTTGCAGATAAACACTGTATCTGCTATAGTTTGTTTTTTGTTTACATATGTTCCATGTGAAACTATGAAGGATCTCTAAGAAAACCCAAACTATCATATCAACCCATCGATCAATGAATCGATTTCAATTTTCGCAGTATAAGTTCCTTTTAATCCTTATTTTTTTTACTTCATTTTATAACGATTTCTATGGATAATGTTCCCTACAAACATGTCATTACAATGTTTAATTATACATTCCATGCTTCTATTTTACTAAGATATTAGTAACTTCAACTGCTGATTTTTACTAATTTATTATAAATTGTTGAATGATTAATTTTTCAATAATTTAACGATAATATTTAATAATATTATTATAATTTCTCAATTTTCATTAAACAAAACGATAAAATTTTGACAAATTAAAATAAATGAATTAATTTCTCAAATTCTCGTATAATTATTACAAAAATCCTAATCTTAATTTGATGCAGAGGTGATCGTAGACTGGGTTCGAGCCGGACTTAAGCATGTTATTGACGTATTTTATGTTTGCTCAAGTTCGGACCAACTCAAAATATGGGTCTAAAATTTTGCCTAAATTTATCCATATTTGTCAAAAATTAACCCAAGCTCATTTTAGGTTCGTCCATATCATTTTTAAATTTTTTAAAAAATATATTTATATCATTTTATTTTAATATTTAATAATGTAATATATTTTTTATTTATTGAAAATTTTTATATAGACATCTTAACATTATGTTAATGTTTACATTAGAGTAGTATTATATATTTAGTATAGGTTTATTTTTTTAATAAACTTAAAAATGAGTCGGGTCAGGCTAGACTTGGACCTCAAATGTTCAAGCTCAAATTCAGTTCATATTTTAAACAGGCCTAATATTTTTGCCTACAATATTTCAAATTTTAAGTGAAATATCTTTAGGTCTAGATGAATAACACCACCCATGACAGGTCTAATTTGATACTCAATGAAAATGAAATCATATCGTGCTTAATTAATATCCCATTCTTCTTTGCTGAAAGACCAAGCAATTCGAGTTACATTAAGGTTAAAGAGTATGAGATCCGCCAAACCTGCCCCAATGTCTCTTCAGCCATCCAAAAACTTGAGTCAGTATCACATACATGTACCGTTATTTATTTATTTATTGAAATTGGTATATATCCGTATTATTTTGTATTTATCAATATTTTTTAAAATATTTAATATATATAATTATTTATAAATATCAACTAAATGAAATTAAATAAATTTTAAATATAAAAATATTTATGGCATAGTGATTTTTTTGGTCTTCTAACTTTATAAAGAAAAGAAAACATTTTTTTATGATTTTTAATTTTTAAAAATATAAAACACAAGATAAATTTAAAAATTATACAAAAACTTTAATCTAATGCACAATTTTATACATGAAATTTTGATTTAATTCCGTTTTTGCAAATTACTAACATAATTATTGATAAAACTTCATTTGAAGTTTACATATTATATACGCAAATAATTATATTTATCTAGTATAAAAACCAATCGATGTATTTATTTCTTTGAATGTGCAAGATTAAATTGAAATAAAAGTTTCATGTATAGGTTTGAATCATAATTAAATTTCATTCGTATAATTACACCATATCAAATTTTACGTATCAATTTGCACATAAAATAAAATTTCATGTATAATTTTAAAATTTATTCCTATAAAACACTCATCAAATAAATTTTAGAAATAAAAATTTATTACTCAATAATTTTAAAATAAATATATCACATACATTAAATAATAACAAAATAATAATAATAAGAAAAACACATTTATAAAAAAAAAAATAAGGAGGAGGAGGAGGAGGAGGTCATCTTGTATACGTGTATTTTATAAATAAATAAAAAACCAACTTTATGTATGCATTAGAGTTGTTCATGGGTTGGATCGGATCTTAACAAAATTTTAGGCCCGATTGATAAGTTTGAGCTCAATCCAAAAACTAGGCCTTAATTTTTTCCAAGCTTTATCCAAATAAAAATACTAAAAAACTCATGCTCGGCCCGGCCTGACCCGTATTTAAAAAAGTTATTTTAATTTTTATATAAAAGATTTTTAAAATATAATGCATCAAAAACACTAAAAACAACAAAATAAATATTTCCCAACAATTTGAAAAAAAATATTTATACTTAAATAACACTAAAACAGGTACAATTTAACAAGCAAATGTCTCCAAAATAGTAGCAAAATTAACAACAAAATAATAGTCATATAATATCAAAGTAATAACAACAAAATAGTAACAACATAACAGTGAAATAGCAATAAAATAGTAGTTTTCTTTTTTACAAATTCGAGCTAGGTCAAAAAAACTTTACTCGAGGCTTAGTCTGTTTTTTAAGTGGACCTTATTTTTTGCCCAGACCTGTTTTTCAGACTTATATTTTTATTTAAACTGTCTCATTTTTCAAACGAACCTTTGATCCATCTATCGACAAGTCTAATATAGACGAGTGTATACATGTTAGCATAGTTTAAACTTTTAAAAGTGTGGAACATTATTAATATCATCTCCTCGAAATCCAATAATGTTTGACCCTATATTAAATTAAATGTTTTCTAACTAATTATCTCAACCAAACTTATTGATTATCGAGTTAGATGACTAATCAAAGTCATGCATCTTAAAGGCCATTGCTATTGACTTTATTTCCCTTTTCTTACCACAAATTCGTTTTCCCTAGGATTCCTACTTTGAATGCGATCAGTCCCAAGCAAATTGTCGAGGACTAAATTTTAATTTTTAGTAATTATTGTAATATGTGTTTGAATGCTTTTAAATATTATTAACTTGTTTAAGGTTATAAATAATTTAAAATTTATATTTAAAAGAACATTGCCCATGCCACGTGCACAACATTGGGTGTGTCCAATTTTATATGATTGGCATATTTGATCTTGTGTTTAATTCTAATTTCAGTCCCTTAACTATGTCGAGAGTCTATGTTTAATTTCTTTATTTTAATTTAATATGATTTAGTCCATTATAATGTTATTAATAAATTCAAATTGATAATATATAGTTACTTTTGTTAAATTGATGGCGTAAACAATTTTAAACATTTAGTAGCTATGCAAATTTAATATTGATTGAATATAATTAATTGGATTTTCATGTAGCCCTAATCAGATGATTGAATAATAGAAAAAAATCATGTAAATTAGAAATACGGTTTACCTGCTCTTAATGGTTAAAGCGAACCCTTTCACTCCAATACTCTGAATTCTTTAATTCGGAATGAATCCAATCTCCTCATGTAGGATTCGAACCTACGACCAGCCAGTTAATAGTCGACCGCTCCACCACTAGGCTATTGAGGAACAACGGGAGATTAAATCTCATAGAATGCAATTCCCGTTTTCAACTCATGACCAATATAAACTTGAAGTTTCCTTCGTAACCCTTAGAACTTCTTCGTAATGACCCTATTCATGTCTCGTTTCATAAGAAACCTCAAAGTGACTCTATTTCATTATATATCATCCAAATCCCAATTCCATATTATCAATTTGTATCTACTAAAAACTCAACCTTCAACCTTATTAATAGAGCCAAGGCTCGTTGTTACGTTAACTAAATTACTTTAATTACAGTTTAAAATGATTTTTTTTTTTTTTTTTTTTTGGAATCAACTTGCAGTGTTCCCTTTAGTGTGACAAATAGAAAGATTCCCTGGTCAGCTAAGAATAAATGTTAAGAACTAATATAATTTTTTAAGTACAAAACATTTCCTCTAATAACATATTATACTTCAAATATTCCATGTCTATTCTTACCAATTTCGGTACCAGCTAGGAATATTTTTATACATTCTTGTATAGGATCAAGTAAAACAACAACAACAACATCGGATTTGTTAATTGATTAATCCAAATATTTTTAAGCCAAGATGGCACTTAATAAATTCGAATTTAAATTTTTTAAGAGGGAAATGAATTAAACATATTTTTATAATGCAAATACTATTTATAAATTTTTTATTGTGTTAATATGATTAATTAATCGAGTCGTAACTCAGTTAAAAAATTATCTTAATTACAAAATAAATTATATGATTTTTTAAATTTTTTTATAAATCAATAAAAAAGTATTCATGTATTTTTTTTTTACTTTTATGGTTTGAATTAAAATAATTTTTAATTCATGAAACTTTAATAAGTATATTTATTATATAAATTTAATTTTTTAAATTATTTTAATTTCAGGATTTTTTTTGAAAATTAATTTAAGATGTTTTCTTATTAAATTAATCACACTCTCCATACGTAGTAAGCCAATTAATATTCCAAGAGGTAATTTCCTGAATTTTTTTTTTTTTGCCATAGGTAAGTACCATTAAATCAACCCACGATTTTTTTGTGATATAGATAAGTACCACTAAATCAAGGCTTAATTATAAATTTGGTGATTAATGTTTGTTTGTTTGTTAAAATGGTCCTAGTTGTATTTTTGAGCTTTTTTTTATTAATTTTTGTTTTTCTTCAAACTATTTTTTCTAACAGATTTAATGAAATTACATTTAAAAAAAGTTAAGGGGATGATTTAAAATTTTAATATGTGGAATATTTTTAATGAGATATAATTTATTACTTAAATAACCATATAAGATAATTACATGTGAAAAGTAATAAAATAAATAAACCATCCATGAGATTAAAAAAATAACTCTTAATTTAAATAAAATAAACATAATTATCTAAAAAAATTTAACTTAGTAGAAAAACCTCTCAGTAAACAAATGTACGATGAGCACTGTGGAAATACATGCCACTCACCCAAAGAAATATGATGGAGAGTTGGCCGAAATGGGCACTAAATGTTTTGCGAGAGATCTCCTCCAAATCACTGGTGTGGCTATCGAAATTGTGAGCATCAACATGTAGGTTTCAGATCCAAATGGTAGTATCGGATCCCTTAGCTATTGTTCTTGAGAAATGGCCTAGTACCCTAGCCCATTCCTCGAAAGAAGTTTTTTATGGGATCCCTGTCTACCATAATTTTTGCTTCTGGTTCCGGCGAACGAATAATCATTGAGTCTTCCTCTTTTTGGGCAACACATACAAAGAGACTTGCCAACAGTCAGTAATTAGTGAACCTATGATAGACTCTTATAATTAGTTTCTTTCTCTTCTATCTCTCATCTATCTATCTATTTTTTCTTTAGTTATTCACTTGAGCAATTATGATCTGGAAGTCGATCTGAGGCAAATGTTCGGATCTATTATGACATAACCACGAGGCGCTCAATGAACCTTTTTAATCTTATAAAAACCTTTTGAAAAAAAGAAAAGAAAAATTGAAACATTAAATTTATTCATTAAATTTGTTAGAGAAAGTAGTCTAAAAAAAATCAAAAGTCAAATATACAATTAGGACTATTTTGACAAAATATACAAACATTAGTGGCCAAATTTATCATCAAGACTTAAATCAACCCACTTAAAGAGAAATATTAATTCAATGAGTTTGACTCCTCGACATTAAAATTAAAAAACGTTTGATATGATAGAAACTTTTGATGTGCGAACAATCTCTTAGCTTAATGTCACTAAATATAATTTACTTCGTTAGCTTAATGTCACTAAATATAATTTACTTCGTTTAAATTATAACGTTACCTTGCAAATTACTTTTCCAAAAATAAAAGGAAGTGATTTTCTTAATAATTAATAGGAAAATTCCATATAGATGAAAAGTTTTAAAAAAATAACAAGACATAGTTATTTTTCTTTTATTTTTGCTTAGGGTTTTATTATTGTTTTACTTTTATGTTTGGAATTTCGAGTTGCCCGTAATTAATATTTTTTAATATATACTCAAATACTCTCAAATATCAAATAACTTTCACATCAAACACATTTCATTAAAATTATAATACGAAAAAACACCAAACACCCTCGAGAATCCAACGATATATCAACCAATCACAATGTTTAGCGGATAATATTTTAGAAAAAAAAAAGTATGTATATATGATTTATTGTATCATTTATCTCGATAAAACTAATGCATTAAATACAAGCATTTTTTTTCTAGAATAATAACTACACAATAATCTATAATAAAACCAAAATTTATTTATAAAACCGTGAGTCTGATTATTTTCCTTTTTTTTTTCCAACAATAATAGAATATATAAAAATATATATATATATATATAAAAAGGATGATTTGTGTGGTTTGCATGTGCACCAAAATTTATGCAATTTAAGCATTTAGGCATTGTCGAGTATTTACTGCAATCACGTTTGCATTAAGTGACCGCATTTCTAGCTACTACACCCATTTTTCATTTTCTTGCCTTTTGCTTTGCCTTCCATTGTTTTTACTTTAAAATATTTTACCAACACCATTTATTGTAATCATGTGCCTTTTTATTTCAATTTTTTTGTTGATTGAATCTTAATTCGATTAATATAGGTACTGTTATCAATGTATGAAGATGTGAGTTTGAGTACGCTGAAGCGCATTATCCTCCTATTTATGGGTTGAGAGGAGTTTTTGGTAATTTTAGATTTTTTTTAAAAAAAATTTACTAAAAAAATATTATTTATATTCATTCTATTAAAATATTTAACAAATATAGGCATATAAATTAATACACGGGTAATATATCGTATCAATAAATAAATGAGGGAGTTAATTCATTACAAAATCTGTGATAGACAAATTGGTAGGAGAAGAAAAAATATTGGAAGAGCAGAAAGGAAAAGTGTCACAAAAACAGAAAATAAGTGCATTAAATACATAAAACAATAATACAAGGATTGCATAATTGGCTACAAAGAAACCTAATCTATAAAGAGTGGGAAAGGAGGAAAGGGTAGAGGGTGAAAATAGAGTAATCAGAAATGGTTATACAACTTATTTTGTTCCATTTATTCAAAACATAAATAAATTATTTTTTGTACGTTAAATAAAAGAAAAAATTAATTTATGTGATACGTTACGTGACACTGTCTAATTATTTTATCAATCAAATTAATTTTTAATAAAAATGATCGATTAATTCTTTTATTTAATGAATAGGGATTAATTTACTCCTTTTTTTTTGAATAAAAAAGACAAATACAATCTGACTCTTGATACAGAGACTTTCACATATAATACTTTTATCTATTTTGTTTCAATCATAACAATTAACAATATCAAAATGAGGTTGATTTAGTCGGTAAAGTATTCAATAATGAAAAGAATTCTATTTTTATTGACAATCTCATTTGACAAGTAATCTGTAAATATTATTTTCAATTCACTAAAAAACCGATCTTGTCTTAATTCTAAACCGATATAATCTTGTATGTAAAAAACAAATTCAAATCCCAACAGGTACAAATTTTCATAGACAAAAGTGGTCTACTTTTTTGTCCTCCTCCTCCTACTAGAGACTTGAATTCCCTGCTAAAACCTAAAAGAGTTTTGAAGGGATGGGGATGGTGTTGGGTCCCCACTTTGCTGAAATCTTTTTCTTGTCTGTCTCACCCAAACAGTGAGAAAGAAAATGGCTCATTATAAACTAAACAGAGCATTGGTCCCATATGGATTCTTTTGTCAGAGCTTGGAACTCCTACATCTTTTACATTTCTACTACGTATTCTTCCATATCCATGAATACCAGACTTTTAATCCAAACTCTACTTTTTTATTTATTTATGTAATATAGTTTTAATGCCTTAATATACGAAAAAAAGTAAGATGCTGGTTCCACTTAGATCAACGGCGAGTGGAATCGGATATTATACCGGTAAGATTAAAATTATTTGTGGAAAATATATCTAGATTCAAACGCACGAAATAATTAAATATAATTAACAAAAATCTACATCATCACTTTTAAGGAAGATAATAGTTAATGATATTATATAATATTATAGAAGTAGAGCATAGTTGACCAGCTTCACCAGCTTACCAACAATTGAAGGCCGCAAACAATACCCTACGTGCCTGCAGACGCAACATCATCCCTTTGGTTTGCATAATTAATGTTTTCCCCCTGTTTTTACACTATAATTTTGGAACAACTCAATTTAATTCAATATTTGAAGATTAATTTTCAAGAAAAAAATAGGAAAATCCATGTGAATGAACAATAAATATACAAACCCCTCGAGTCAATCCAACTCCAAATCTCCAAACCACACACCCCCTTACTTTGCCCTAAATGAACTTATGAATTTGCAATTAAAGTATATCAAAGTCCCACCACCACCACAGCACCCCTTATTTACTCCTTACAACAGTAATCCAACACTTCCATTAATGCACTGCAATCAAAAACCGAATTAATAGCAAATGAAAATCCCTCTATAAATCTATACATAAGAGACAACCTTATCACCAAAAAAAAAAAAAAAAACCCATTTTTTTTTTCTCTGACCACTCTTTGAAGTCACAAAACTCTTACTGACTTCACTTGTTTTTATTGCATTAAGAGCTTTTCTCTGTCACCTTTCTGATGAAGATACTAATTAAACCATGCTTCCTTTGCTTCTAGTCCGGGGGAATTTGCTCTTACTTTGAGTAGAAAACAAGTATTTCAGTTTTAATGTTAAAATTGTAGGAAAGGTTATGGGAGATATAGTACTTTCAATCTTTACCTTTTTCATTTATTTCCATTTCCTTTCTTGTTTACCTTTTAGCAGGGGATTCCCTTTGTGGGTTTTGCCTGTTATATAGTTTATATTATTTTTTTTTGGGAGATGGGAATGACTATTTTTTTATTTGAGAAAAAAATTTATCACAGGGGTAGTAGTAGATGAGGAGGTGAGGCTATAAAGAAATCAGTGCCAACTTCTTCTTCATCATCATCATGGCTTCATCAAACAGGCACTGGCCTAGTATGTTCAAATCCAAACCTTGCAATACAAACCATGAATGGCAACATGATATAAGCTCTTCTCTTATGTCAAGTTCTTGCCATAGATCCTCTTTCACCTCAGGTAAAATAAGTTTATTACAATATATTGGTTGTGGTTATTTATTACATAGTTGTGTACAGTTGCAGGTTGTGAAGAACGTACACCTGAGCCTAAACCAAGATGGAATCCAAAACCTGAACAGATTCGTATACTGGAAGCTATTTTCAACTCCGGGATGGTTAATCCACCGAGGGATGAGATAAGGAAGATTAGAGCTCAGTTACAAGAGTATGGTCAAGTAGGTGATGCCAATGTGTTTTACTGGTTTCAAAACAGGAAATCAAGAAGCAAACCCAAGGTTCGTAACCAGCTGCAAAACACTAAGCAACAAACAACATCATCCTCTTCATCATCCTCATCCGAAGGAGCTATTAACAAGAGCACTGTCTCTTTGAGTTCTTCAGCTCATGCCATCGATGTTTCTAACTCTCCAAGTGGATCGGTGAACCAGACCTACTTTCACCATCAGCAGCAACCTCAAAACGAGATGTTGAACGAACCCTTTTTCTTTCCCGTGCAACAACAGGCTACTGGATTCACGCAAGGGTTCGGGTTTTCCGACGGGATTCAAGTTCCTGAACAACAACCGGTTGGACCCTGTACGAGTCTATTGTTGAGTGAGATATTGAACCATGGTGCTCCGAGGAAAGAACATGAAGAAAAGATGATGATGCAGCTGCAACTTAGTTACACTATGGCTGTTCCAACTACAATTACTGTTCCATCTCACAATCACCACATTCATGGTAATTTCTTTTATTGTCTTTGTTATTTCATGGGAAAATCTATGCACACGAGGGGTACACCGGGATTTTTGTGATCATTGTCTGTAAATGGACGTGTGCATGGCTTTATGCTTTGATTATGGGAGTGATTCCCTCGGTCGGCAGGTGAATCGGGTGCAGTGGAACCAGAAGGTGTAGCCAAATCATCGACGGTGTTCATCGATGATGTAGCCTTTGAGGTGGCGGTGGGACCCTTCAATGTGCGAGAAGCTTTTGGAGATGATGCAATATTGATTAACTCTGCTGGTCAACCTGTTCTCACCAACGAGTGGGGGATAACCCTTCAATCCCTTCAACATGGTGGATTTTACTACCTGCTTCGTTCATCAACCCCCTTTTCCGTATAACCAAGGTGACGAAAACTTTGAAAAATCAAAATTCAAGAAAAAACCCTTAAATTTTGTATACTGTTATTATCAAATATATATATATATATATATAGTATAGACTGTGCATGACAGCTTGGTATTCAAAGTTGATGATTGATGAAGGGGCCTCTTCTAGTGTAAACACTGAGGAGCCTTTTGCTTATCAATTAAGTTTTTGTCGATCAGTGTGTTTTATTTATTTATTTTGATTTTGAATTGCAGGTTTAGAAATATGTGGAAATGGATGACATACAGAGACATTGGCTGACACTGTCCTTTTTACTTCTCGTTCTTTGCTTGTTTTTCTCAAGGTTGAAATTTATAGCTTTATAAGCTATTGTCCTTAAGGCTATCTCCCTCTATATATGTATTTGGAATAGTATGACAACTTTGTGGCACAATCTATTTAATTTCTCGTTAATTAAGGTAATATGTATGCAAGTTTTATATGTAATATATGGTTTCTTTTTTACCTTTAATAAGGCTGTGATCATCATTTGCTATATACAATACTATTCAGTACATTTTCTAACACTAGATTAAATTTTTCTTTAATAATATTTTAACCTAATTATTGTTGATTAATTAAATAAATTTAATGTCAAGAAGATTAAATAAAATTAATAAATAATAATAGTAACCCAAGGTTTTTGGATTTTATTTTGTTCAACTAGATTTATGGTATGGTGGTTACAATTTAAATTTTTAATATTTACGATTTTAGAGAAACAGTTATATTAAGATTAGGGTTTAAGATTTTAAAATTTTTAAAAATATATTAATTTTAAATTTAAAAATAATAATATAAGTTAATTTAATGTTTCTTGATATATTAATTATTCATGGGGTATGTCTAATCTAAGCTAAATTCTTATAATTAATATCTGATTTAGATAATGTATAATTTTATTTATGGTTAACAAATGATAATACATCATTCAATTTTAAAAAAAAAAATTATTTGCTTTTATTTTTAATGAGTGCAATTATCTTGTTAATGCAGAAAATGAATTATTTTTTTTAAATCTAATTTTAATTGTGAAAACATTTGAAAGTTTTAAAGTTGATACAATGTTTATAATTACCTATAATCCATAAGATAAATGAGTTTCAGTGTACTTGAACTCACGTCCTCTTGTACTAACAATAATACCAATACTAACCAAATTAAGATTTATTCACAGAAAATAAACTTATTAAATTCGTTACAACCATCAAGTTTTAATAATTTATAAGGGAGGTTTACATTATTTACAATGTGAACCCTAAACCCTTCGAAAGTTCTATATTGAAACTACATGATATTGATACTTTTGCAAGGAGTTTACACTTGGTGGCTCAACTGCTGTTTTATATGCAATAATTAAAAATAAGATTTTTAGTTGTTGAGGGTTTGATTCTCGATTCTAGTCTTAAGTATGAAATAGTATTGAAATTTATGATCAGTGTTTATTTTCTTAATGAACATACATAGCATAATAAAAAAAAAGATTTTATCATAAATTGGAAATGCATAATACATTTTTAAGGAAAGAATAGAACTTTAAAGACACTTATAAACAATTTTGATGAAACCCTAAAACACTGACCCCCAGAAAGGGTGGGTGGGTCTATAAACCTTTCCTGTTGTTTATGGTATTGCGACAGGCAACAGGAAACAAGAAGGGTAGCAATGATAATATGTACTGAGTGGTCAAAAGAGGAAGTGAAATATATTTCTATCTGTTGAGAAAAAAAAAAGAAGAAATATATTTGTATTTGACGTGCACTCTGGTGAGAACAGTGTTTAATTAACCCCCCCTCAAAAACAACCTCATAGCCATAGCCCTCACCCCACTCTTCCGATTTGACAAAGCCATATATATCAGCCTTGCCTGAATATATGTAGGATACGATATGTCAAGAAATAACTTCGTCTGCTTTTCTAGCTAGCCACTGCACGTCACATTTCGCTAATATCACTGTGCTTCTTTTGCATGGACCGTCACCCACCATAATCATGGCTATTCTTATAGATTCCAGATTGAATGGAGAAACGAGCAATGGCCGTTCAATGTAACCCCTTCCATACATCCATATAGTCTTCCAAGGGGGGGAGGTTGAGAGATGGGATATCTGTCACGAACTGGACACGTGGCGTGATGGAAGTGGTCAAGTTTTTATATGCATATTGTGTACATGTGGGATTAGGTGTGTGAACAGTAGGTTTGATTGGATAGTTGTGGTGTGTGTTTTAAGCACGTACACTGGGGGGATGATGCCAAGTTTATACTGTCAACGTGCGAACAAAAGAAACAAAGATCGGTAGGCTGCTGCTATGCTATTGCTATGCATGCAGGCAGCCTCTGGTGCTCAGGTTCTCCAATCTCCAACCACTATAAAAAAACCACCTAATGAATCATGTTGAGTGCAGTTAGATTCTCGTGATAAAACTCATCTTCCAACTCTCAAACTGTATTTACAAATTTAAAATTAATTAATATTCATGAATTATAAAAAGTAGTTAATTATTGATACCTTAATCATGTTAAAATAAAGGCTTAATGATAAATTTAGCCACTAATATTTACATGTTTTATCAAAATGGCCTTAATTATATTTTTTATTCTTTTTTTTTTGCCATCGAGCTTTTTTTTTTAACTACTTTTTCTAACAGATTTGATGAAAGTATGGGGATGATGTGTAATATTTTTAAGGAGATGCAATTTATTACTTAGGTAACTCAATAAGATAATTACATGTGAAAAATAATAAAATAAATAAATCGTACATGAAATTAAAAAATAACTCTTAATTAAAAAAATTAACGTAACTATCTAAAAATTGTTTCAAAATAAATGCATATTTTTGTTTACTGAGAAGTTTCAAAAAGATAATTAATAAATTAAACCTAAAATATTGAATGTGTGCATTCATTTTAAAACTCTTTTTAGATGATTACGTTTATTTTCTTTAAATTAAGAGTTATTTTTTTAACTTCATGAATTATTTATTTATATTACTATTTCCACGTGTAATTATTTATTGAATTATCTAAATAATAAATTACAATTCATTAAAAATATTTCACATATGAAATTTCACATCATCCCGTTAACTTTTTTAACAGTACTTTCATCAAATCTGTTAAAAATAATAATAAAAGTTGATAAACATTAATGGTCAAATTTGTCATTAAACCTAAAATAAAATAAAACCACATAACGAGAGCCGATACATATGAAATATTTCTTTATGCCTTGCCTCACAAGACAAAGATTACATTGCATTTTTCAATCATGAAAACTTTTTCTCGATTAAACTCTTTCATGATATTAACATATTTTGTATTATTATTTAAATTATGAATACAAATGGAGTTATGAGGCTAACAAACGTTCTTAATTGACTTTAAAAAATTGAAAAAATTATATAAAAACTTGTGACATATGGTGGTCTTTTTAACTCCAAAAGTGGAGCTAAAAAACTCTACTATTTATTTAATAAATAATAATTTATTATTTAAATTTCTAACTGAGTCCATGTTACGAAATTTTTTATTACTTTTTTCGCAAAATAATTAGAATATGTGGTTTAAATATGTCATGCGTCCTTATAATTTGATGAAATTTGAGATTTGATCTTCTTAAAATGTTTAATTTTTTTTATAGATATTCTTAGTTTTCAATAATTAGCATCATTAATATATTTCATCAAAATTTGCTAACTTACCATATTTATTAAGAGAACACACACACACACACACACACATATATATATAAATATATATATATATATATTTATTTATTTATAATACCAATAATCACCCATAACTCCTCCCCAACTCTTAAATAGGAGGATAATCGTGCTTCGGCGTGCTTGAACTCAAGTCCTCTTGCACTGACAATAATATTGATGTCAACCGAGCTAAGACTCGCTTAGCAAGAATTAAGGGTGCATTTGTTTCAAGGAAAATGACTTGCATAAAATGTTTTTTGCATTTACCTATGTTTATTTCATTAAAAACAGATTGGTTAATAGAAAATGACTTAGAAATTAACAAAAAATAAGCTCATTTTCTTATAAATTGACTTTTCATTTTGAAAAAGCGTAAGTCATTTTTTCTATAAATTGGTAATTTTATGAGTAATTTTATTTGTATATAAAAATTAACTTGAATCAAACCTAATATTATTATATTTATAATAAATTTTTAATTTTAATTTTTAAAATTTTTTAAAGTTTTAAATTATTAAATAAAACATACATATTTAATTATTTATTTTTAATAATATAATCTATTATTTTAATAAATTGTTTAATATTATAATTTTATTTTAATAATAAAATATAAAGATAATATTGTTATATTTTAAATAGCATTCTTAATATATATTTGAAATTGTTTATATTCATATTTTAATAATAAATATATATTACAATTTATAAATATTTAATAACAAATTTTTATAGTAGAATATGAATATTTTAATTATATAAACATGAGTATTTGTTTAAATCGTGCTTAAATAAATATAATAATTTAAATAAAGTTTAGTTAGATATTTTACTATTGTAAAAAATATCTTATTATAAAATAATTTTTATTGCCAAAAGGAAATTCTACTGTAATTTTCTATAATAAATATATTTATGTTGTGTTTCTAAAAATAACTTTTAGAAAATGATTTCAAGAAAATTTACGAAACAACAACGAAAAATATTATATGCGGAATTATTCAAACACTAAAAAGCATTAGCTTTTCCAGAAAATCAATTTATTTCCAATAAATCATTTTTCAAAAGTTCTTTTCAGTGAAAGAACCGTGACCTAAATTAACAAGTTTTCAAAACATGCCAAATTGAAATCGACGAAAAATATCGAACAATTAAATTTAGATTTTTTTAAAAATAATACAAATTATTTTTCAAAATTTTAATCCAAATTTATTAAAATATCATAACTGAAGGTATATATGAAGTTTAAATATAGAGATGTTATATATAAATATAATTGTTTAATGCAACTACTAATTGTCCCTTTGTTTTTCAAGTTAAATCAGGTCATGGGGCTGCAACAATTTGATAGCCCATCGATTTGCCTTCAACTATAATTTCTTTTATTATTATTATTATTATTATTATTTTTTTAAAAAATTGAATTATTTTGAAAATTGTAATGTTTTAACTTACACGCTACAAACTTTTTTATTTCAGCCCACCAATATTGATAATCATGATTTCTTAGACTTCCTTCTCCCTCTTTATATATTTTGGAGTTTAATTTTTGAATTTTAAAAAGATATAAATATAATTATATTAATTGATAAATACAGAAATAATGGGCAAATTACCAATAAAAGCCCCTTTTTTTTTTAAATTTACTGAAATGGGCCAGGTCAGAAATTATTTACCGGTATGGGCTACATTTTACAAAACGCGTCCACGTCAGCGCGTTGTCAGGGAAAAAAAAAGGAAAACGCTTCCTCAAGGAAGCGCTTTGCCTACATGGACAGAAAACACTTGAGGATGCGCTTTCTGTCTACGTAGGCAGAAAACGCTTCCTCAAGGAAGCGTTTTCTCCGTGTTTTTATTAGAGTTTTATGTAATTAGGGTTGGGGTTTTGGGAATTTTGGATTTTTAAAATTTAGGGTTTTAAGGAAAAAATTAAATAAATTAGGGTTTATTGTTTGTTAATTAAATTAATTACTAATTTTAAAAAATTAGATTATGGTTTAGTGTTTATGGTTTTTAAGGAAAAAATCAAATAAATTAGGGTTTAGGGTTACTTGAGTAAATTAATTATAAAATTAAAAAAATTAGATTAGAGTTTTAAGGTATTTAAAAAAAATCAAATAAATTAAGGTTTGGGGTTTAGGGTAACTTAATTAAATTATTTGTTAATCTAAAAAAGCTTCTACGTGGACGCTCTTTTGCTACAGTAGTCTCTAAAAAATAAATTTGAGAAAACGTATCTGCGCAAATAGTGTCAAAAACGCTTCAAGCAGGATGCATTGTCAGCAAAAGTACTGAAAGAAGCTCCCACGTGGACGCTCTTTTGCTACAGTAGTATCTGAAAAAATAATTTTGAAAAGACGTGTCTGTGCAAATAGTGTAAAAAACGCTTCAAGCAGGATGCATGTCAGCAAAAGTTCTGAAAGAAGATTCCACGTGGATGCTCCTTTGCTACAGTAGTCGCTGAAAAAATAATTTTAAGAAGACGTGTCTGCACAAATAGAGGTAAAAACGTTTCAAGCAGGATGCATTTTCAGCAAAATTACTGGAAGAAGCTCCCACGTGGATGCTCTTTTGTTACAGTGGTCTCCGAAAAAATAATTTTGAGAAGACATGTCTGCATAAATAGTGTAAAAAACGCTTCAAGTAGGATGCATTTTCAGCAAAAGTACTGAAAGAAGCTCCCACATGGACGCTCTTTTGCTACAGTGGTTTCTGGAACATTTGGGCTATAAATGAGCCAAATTTTGTTCTCAGGTTGCATAACTTACAGCCAAAAAAAAAAAAATAGAGAGGCTAAGAAGGATAAAAATTAAAGATGAGTGAACGCATTAGTGCTGTTATTTACTATGATGGTGAGGTTCGTCACACCGAGAACGGTGTTGTTTTTTTTTCGGAGAATACAATACGACTGGTTTTTAACCAGAACATAGATTTGACAGAACTTCGTAAAAGGATTAGGCGTAAAATATTTAGAACGACGCCAATGAAAGTGTTGTCTGTTAGGTATCGATTTTGTGCTTCTATTGATCCAGTAATATATGACTCGTTCGACATCAAAGGTGCTCGTAGCTTGGAGGCAATGATGCAGACTTATCTTGCTAGTGGAGCACCATATATTGAGTGATATGTACAATTTGCATCATCAAATGATACATTTGCGGCTGCTATTCGAGAGGAATACACGACCCCTGCCCGACACTCTGTTAATGGGTTACATAACACGGAACCGTCAGTTTTTGGTAGCGGTATGGAATACACAACCCCTACACGACACTCTGTTAGTGGATGGGACATGCACCTAGGTGGGTCGATGTTTGATTCTGGAAATACGTACTGGGGAACGACATCAACTTATAGTGCTTGGCAATCTACATCCAATTAGGGACGTTATGAAATGCCCAAAAGAAGGGATGATGTACTCTCCATGACGTCCACCGGTGAGGGGACCTCATACGTCGCAGATGATGGTGGGTTAGATAATGAGTCCGATGTGGATCCACCTCGAGAGCCCGGCCGCGATGGTACAGAAGTTGGATTATTTTCTGAACCGGAGCCTATTCCAACTGAACCTGAAGATGTTGAAGGGGGTTCAGATGAAGAAGAAGATCCACGATTCAGGGTATACTCGCCTCCAGCCCACATGCATAATGTTGATCTATCTGCAGATGATGCATTAGAGTTTCCAGATCTACCACATAGAACGCGTAATCATACAAGTTCGTTATTAGATTCGAGTGAATTTGAAGTTGGTAAGGAGTTTTCCAATAATGATAGTTTTCTTGGTGCATTGAAACAACATAGCATCAATAACGGTGTTAACTACCACGTGGTTAAATCTAAATCCGATAAGTTTGAGGCGAAGTGTGCAGTGCAAGACGGAAGTTGTTCATGGAAAATCTACGCCTCGTTGAGGAAAAGGACAGGGTTATGGGAGATAAAAAAGTATAAAGGTCTACATATATGTGCTGCAGTTATAGTATTTAAGTTTTTAAATAATACTGATATTATGTAATGTTACATTGTTTAACGTATTTCGTTGACAGGTATTTCACAAGATCATCCCAAGATGGATTCAGCTATGTTAGCTAGCTTAATACTACCCACGGTGAAGGCAGATCGTAGGACTTCAGAGCCAGTCTTAATTGTCAATATTCGTAACCAAATGGGGTACACGCCCTCTTACCGCAAGGCTTGGATAGCTAAGCAGAAGGCTGTGGAGAAGATGCATAGTGGGTGGGACGCTTCATATAATGAAATATGGCAGTGGTGTCAAGTGTTAGAGAGATACGTCCCAGGTTGCATAACAGACCTTCAAACAGAACCTGCATACTACAACGACCGATTGCTCCATGGATGCCAAGTATTTAAGCGTTTCTTCTGAAGCTTTAAGTAATGCCGAGACGCATTTGCATATTGTAAGCCATTGGTACAAATTGACAGTACATTTATGTACGGTAGATATACCCATCGGCTATTGCTAGCAGTCGCATAGGATGATAGTGGAAGAATCCTTCCAATTGCGTTTGCAATAACACCGGGGGATTTAGCTGATGACTGGGATTTCTTTCTTTCTAGGTTAAGGATGCATGTTTGCCCTCAACCTGATATATGCATTATATCGGATCGAGGCACTAGGACACTAGCTGCAATTGAGCGACAGGGAAGCCTATGGCATCGCACATATCATCGGTATTGCCTAAGGCATATTCCTTTCAACTACTACAGGCAATATCCATCTAAAGGTGAACGACGACAAGTGACCAACATGCATATTTAACTTTATCTCTATTAATATAATTTCGTTTAGAATATTGAATATACTTTAAATGGAAAAGTGGTATGTAATTTTCGCTATCAACTTATATTGGCAGGGTATGAGATAAGTAAGGACCGTTTTCATGATATGTTGCAGTTTTCCGTTCAGTTAACGAAGAGGGCCATGACTACCTATGTAATATACCTTTCGAACAGTGGACACAAGCATACGACGGCGGCTTACGATATGGTCAAATAACCTCAAACCTGGCCGAATGTATAAATTTTGTTTTGAAAGGAACACGTCATTTACTGATAACATCAGTTGTGCGAGAGACATATTTTCGTTTAGCGGTACTATTTACGAAACGAGCAGCGAGTTATGCAGGCCAAATGCAGGGAGGCCATGTATGGTGCCCAAAGGTATTACAAGAAATTAACAATGCGAAGGTACGGGCGAATACTATGCACACAGTATGTCACGATCGAGACAACTTATGGTTTCGTGTGACAGAGTTTGACAAACCACACCAAGGTATTACTGGTGGCCAATATCGTGTACACTTAAGAAATAGGACTTGCGATTGTGGGAGGTTTGACGTACTTCGTTATCCATGCGCTCATGTAATTGCAGCTTGTCAAAATCTTCGTCTGGATCCCATGAGCTATGTCGACGACATGTACAAATTGGAATACATGTACAACGTGTGGAGACACATATTCCCACTGGTTCCAGATGAGCGTAAGTGACCCTCTGTATCGCTTGCTCCGTTTAAGCTGTTACCGGATAGAGAGTTGCGGCGTAAACCAAAGGGTCGACCTTGCTCGACTAGAATACGCAACAATATGGATATCCGAGAAGCAACCAATCAACAGAAGTTATGTGGATGGTGTAGGAACCCAGGCCATACAAGTAGATCATGTCCAAATCGCAATAGTTGATAGTTGTTGTAATTGTCAATATGTTGTATTATTTATATTTTATTACATGAAATAATATAAAAATATTCAAAATATTGCTTTATTTAAAATAATTTTCATTTTATTAAAAATATAAAAGTAAATTATAATTATTTTACTTAAAACAATATTTTATATTATCACAAGAAATAATATAAAAATATTCAAAATGTTGCCTTATTTAAAATAATTTCCATTTTATTAAAAATATAAAAGTAAATTACAATTACTTTACTTAAAACAACATTTTATATTATCACATGAAATAATATAAAAATATTCAAAATGTTGCCTTATTTAAAATAATTTTTATTTTATTAAAAATATAAAAGTAAATTACAATTACTTTATTTAAAACAACCTTTTATCTAATTACATGAAATAATATAAAAAGATTCAAAAAGTTTGTACAAATATATTAAAATAAAAATCAATGTCTGTGCCGATCGGATTCAGTGCCACATGGAGGTCGTCGACGGTTACGCGTTGGATTCCTCCTTTGTCCAGCTTCCGGCGAGGGTTCTACTTGCTCCAGCGAGGATTCTGGTTGTGGGTATTGAGAGGATGACCCGCCTTGATAGAATAGTGACTGTGGAGGTGTTTGCATCATTAATGGCGGAGGTGTTTGAAACCATAAGGTGATGGGGATTGGTAAAAAGAAGAGCTCTCCGACGGCTCCTCCTGCGATCCATCGTGCAACGGCTGCCTATAGATTGGCGGTCCACTCGGAGTAATCGGAAATAGAGATGAACCGGGCCATGCATTTCAACCTGCAATAGGATTAGAAAAAGGAAACATATGAGGGCTAGGATACATAAAAGGGCTAGGATACGTACCTGACATCATCTGAAGAGGCTGTGTTGTAAGTGTCGACGGTTGAACTGTTGGGCCCGGTGACTGTGTAGGTCTTGTTGTTGGGCTAGGTGATTGTGTAGGCGCTATTGATGTGCCTGCGTCGTCCCTTCTTTTAGGATTTAAAGGGTCACGCCGTTCCCTTTGGGCACGCAATTGTCGCTGCCTCTCCTCTTTTGACAGTAAGTATGACTTGCCATGGATCCTAAACCATGGCATATATTCCGGCACGCACGCAAACTCTGGAATAATGATCGGTTCCCGAGTAGGTAAATAATCATACCGATCTTCCCACATTTGGATATAGTGTGACCAGAATCTCAACCAATCCATATGCAATTGCCGTAAGTCGATTTTGTGATGATCATTCAACACCTCAGATGCCACAGGAATCGGTTGTCGAAATCTAAATTACCATAATACTCTGTCTGATTGGTGCATCTCTACAATAGCAAAGTTGACCAATGGGACCTTCACGTGCCAAGCGTTTGGATTTTGCAAGTATTCATCTGGAATTACTGCCCGAATTGTCGGATCCTCGTATGGTGTCCATTGAAACTATATAAAAATGATGGAAATATTAGTTAAATAAAAAATACTAAATACTAAATACGAATCCACTATTTTATTATGTATGTATATATATTTTTAATACTTACTTGTGCTTCCGACCGTTGCTTTAATAGAAGCCGTATATCTTCAAGACAGGTAGGTAATCAAGCATAACTTGCCGAATGGTTCCACCTAATTAAATAAATTTTTAGCATACGATTATATTTTAAATCTACGTAATAATTGTAAAATCTAATATAAAATTTACCTCGTTATGAGTGGGAATGTATATGGGTGGTCCACTCGATGACGTAAAAATGGAAAGCGAAACCGTGCCCATGATTGCAGGAGTGATAGGCAACCTCCGATTTTCGCTTTATTTGGTCTCGTAGCCCCGCACATCTCCCGGTACAGTGTTGCCAACACGGCAGACCCTTAACTAAATTCACCAGCTGCTATAAAATCAACGAGTTTCAGCAGCAATCTCAAATGTACAAGGTTTCGTGACAAGTCCGGCATCAGATAACCTCTAATTTTCTGAAGAATGTATGCTCGAGCATATCAAATTTTTTCTAGTTCGGTAGAATCATCATCCGGCTCCGGAAATGTGTCTCGTAACCAGCCCATCTCGATCCGACCTCCGTTAACATTATCCGGAATAGCACCCAAAAGCTCGTAGCATACCGCTCCCCAATCAGCAGAATGAACGAACCCAGTGCCTGCGTCCCCGTCCACCGGCAATCCTAATTGCAAATGCACGTCTTCCAAAGTGATAGTGCACTCTCCACATGGAAGATGAAATGTGTGCGTCTCAGGTTTCCACCTTTCTATCAACGCATTAATAAGTTTTGGGTCCAACTTGCACCCCCGGCCTATCATCGCCACATGCCAAAAACCCGCTTCCTGTAGGTAATCCTCTATCAACAGTGATGAAGGACCAGCCATGTTACAGATATAGCATTGCAATATCCGATCTACAGACTTTTATAAGAAATAATAAAATAAAAATTACTTAAATTTGCATAAATGACAAAAATCTTAAATAATATTTAAATATTAAATTTAACACTTACCATTTGCATTTATTCGACGGATATGTGTTTATCATCGAAGCGAATTAATTCTCCGGCCATTGCTAACACGATCAAATTTTTTTTATTTTAAAAAATAAATTTAGAAAAAATAAAAATTAGAGCTTTTTTGAAAAAATTAACAAGAGTTTTGAGAGGAATTTAAGAGAAATTTGAGAGATTTGAGAGAAATTTGAGAGAATATTGAAAGGATTTAAGTGTGAAAAAAATGAAAGGGGTAGGGGGTTTTTATATATTTTTTTGGACCGTTGGGGGGGTTACCAACGGTAAAAAAAGTAACCGTTGCTACTGTTCATACACGGGGAAAACGCTTCCTTGAGGAAGCGTTTTCTGCCTACGTGGACAGAAAGCGCGTCCTCAAAAAAGTGCTTTGCCTACGTGGACAGAAAGCGCGTCCTTAAGAAAACGTTTTCTGTCCACGTAGGCAAAGCGCTTCCTTGAGGAAGCGTTTTCTTGTTTTTTCCCCTGACAACGCGCTGACGTGGACGCGTTTTGTAAAATGTAGCCCATACAGGTAAATAATTTCTGACCTGGCCCATTTCAGTAAATTTAAAAAAAAGGGGCTTTTATTGGTAATTTGCCCAGAAATAACATATCTGAATAATTAAATGTAGAATCAATCCTGCAAATATATTATTTGAAATAACCTTGGATAATATCAAGATTAATTGATAATTTTAATGAAAATACATTTAAATCATTAAAAATAAAATTAATTATTATAAAACACAAATCGAATATAACTTAAACATAAATAATTCTGAATGAGATTTACACAAAACATTATTTAAGCCAAATTAAAACTATATAAATGATTATTTTAAAAAAAATTGTTAAAATCAGAATTCCACATTTAATAATTCAGAAATTATTTTATAGACCCTTCCTACCACATCATCCATGATCCATTTCCAATTATTTAATAACATTTCAATAAATTTTTTCATGTCATTGACACATAATTTTGATAAATTTTTTACCCAAAACTCCAAACCATAAATTACAAACCTCAAACCTAGACCCTAAACAAAAAAATTATAGTTTAGGGTTTGAGTTTAAGATTCAAAGTAAAAAACTATTAAAATTATGTGTTAATAACATGAAAAATATTACTAAAATATTATTAACTTATTTAAAAAAAACCGTTAATAATGTAATATGAAGGATCCATAAAATAAATTCTCGAATTTTAATCATACATTAAACAATATATGTTGATATAGAAACAAAAAAGTTTAGACGATAATAGTAAGTATACTGTTAATGCAATCATGGCTGCAGTTAGTGTATAATTGATGTCATTGTGCCACTAAAGATGGATATTTATTTTATTTTCTCCATTCTTTACTCTTTCATCATTTATGCCCCAAGGTTGTTAGATATAACCAAAATGTATAAATCAATTAACAAGACTTTTCAATATTAAGAAAAAAAAAATGACAATTTGTTTTTATTTAAGACTTTTCAATATTTATTTACTTTTACAATGTCTAAAATTCAAATTTAGAATTATGGAAATTTTCAAAGAAACAACAATTATATAGATCAAGTAAATTAATTTATAATTTAATGTATATTTTTTCTTTATTTTTTACGTGCTTAAAGAGGAAATCAAATTAATTTTCTCAAGAAAAGATAATATAAAACCAAAAAAATTTGGGATTAAAAAAAGGATTAATTTCACTAAATGTCCTCAAACTATCACTTAAATTTTAAACTGGCTCATACATTTCAAAATATTTTAATTGGATTCACTAAGTATCGGTATTGTATCAATCTTGTCTTTCTTTCAACCTAGTCGTCAAATTTGATTTTGATGTTAGTTTAGATCCGACATGAAGCATTTTTAAAACTCATTTATTAAAGTAAACAAACAATTGCCGTATGAACGGATTAAAAAGTAAATAGTATCACTAAATTTTAGAAGGATATATTCTTTTTAACACATTATATCCAAATAATTCTCGTTAAAGTGCTTACAATTTCATCAATGTGTTTTTAATATGTTTTAAACCAAAATCGAGTTAACATTTAACACTCGAACTATTGTCAATATTGATAAAAAGACCTAATCGATACAAATTATAGATATTTTAAGAACTCAATTAAGACTTTTTGAGATCAGAATGAGTTTACGATCTCGAGTATATTTTAACCACATCTAATGGAATTAAACCTTATTGGAAAACATGCATCAGGTCTTATTGGAAAACATTTTTTTTTCTTTTGTGGTAAACAAAGACAAAAATGATAATTCAAATACCAAAGTGAAAAAAAAGGTACTAAAATGGAAAATAAAATACAATTTAGGGACTAAATCATGAAATTTAGGTATTACAAAGTTACTAACCCTTTTACCAAACAAACCTGGTTAATATAAGCTCCCAAGTCCCTGTACTTTTTCATTTAAAATTTATCCTCTCCACTTTTCTAGTTGCAAAAGTCATCTCCAATTATCAATATCGTTAAAATTTTTCTATTAAATTTGTTGGCGTAATAGCTTGAAATAAAAGGAAATGCTCATTTGACAACCATGTAACAAAAAAACAACACTGTAATAAACCCGAATTTTTAAAAAAATAACGATGTTAATAATTGGGCTTGCATTTTTAAATCTGAAAAAAAGAGTGACTAAATTATTAAAAATAAAAATAAAAATACTAAATTCAAAATGTATAAATAGTAGTGGGACTTTTATCACATTTTAACCAACAAACTTTTCTTCAAGGACTAGTGAAAAAAAAGGTTAACACTGTTTCTTTTATACCCAGTCCATCCAAACCCAGAAAAGAAAAATATACACATTCGAAAAAGAAACGCCTTTTTTTTTTTATATATATATATATTTAAATTTCCATTTACAATTTTAAATATTTTTTGACGCCAATCAAATACAACAATCGGACGAACGAAGAAGAAAACCCAGAAGAAAAGAAAAGAAAAGAAAGCAAAAAGGAAAAAAAATTCACATAACAGAGGAATGGGAGCTTACAGAGCAGATGATGACTATGATTACTTGTTTAAGGTTGTCCTGATTGGCGACTCCGGTGTCGGAAAATCCAACCTTTTGTCTCGATTTACAAAGAACGAGTTTAGCCTTGAATCTAAGTCCACCATTGGGGTTGAGTTTGCAACCCGTAGCATTCGTGTTGATGATAAGGTCGTTAAAGCTCAGATTTGGGACACTGCTGGCCAAGAAAGGTTTTAATTTTTTTTTTTAATTTTTTAATTTTTCCTTCGCATTATTTTCTGGGCTGCAGATCTTGATCTGGGTTTTTATTATTTTTGCTTAATTTGAGTATTTGGATCATGTTTTTGTTTTTTATTTGCTTAATTTATGATAATCATTTCCTAGGCGATAAATGAATTGTTATAGAATGTTTCTTGTGCCTATTAATTCTTGACATTGTATTGAATTATGCTCGGATGATTCATTATATATATATATATGTATAATTTTGTGTTTTTTTCCTTGTGTTGTAAAGCATAGTTTATTATAATTAAGACTTAATTATCACCAAAGATAGAACACTGATTCTTTGTTTCATGATTAGCATGTTTCTGTTTTGGTTATTTAACTAGAAAAACTTACAATTTCATCACCAATGTTATGAAAATTGAACTTTTTGCTAGTAACTGTTTACTCTTAATGTTGAAACCATACTTACAAGGGTTGTAGAGTGGCATTCAATGTATTAATCATAGCTTACCAAAGAAAGATATTAAAAAAGATGGAAATGAAAGCCATTTTTATTACAATTCCCTGCACTATGATATGTCTGGTTTTACTTTTTGGACACCCTTTTCCAAGTATGTTCTAATTTCTCTGTTTACTCTCTTTTGTTGTCAAAGATATCGTGCGATAACAAGTGCGTACTACCGTGGTGCTGTTGGTGCTTTACTAGTCTATGATGTCACTCGTCATGTTACATTTGAAAACGTAGAAAGGTGGCTGAAAGAACTTAGAGGTCACACCGATGCCAACATCGTGATTATGTTAGTTGGAAACAAGGCAGACCTGCGTCACTTGCGAGCAGTCTCCACTGATGATGCTAAAGCTTTTGCCGAACGAGAGAACACCTTTTTCATGGAAACATCCGCGCTAGAGTCTTTGAACGTCGAGAGCGCATTCACCGAAGTGCTGGCTCAGATTTATCGTGTTGTAAGCAAGAAAGCTCTTGATGTAGGAGATGATCCCTCGGCTTTGCCTAAAGGCCAGACGATCAATGTAGGATCGAAAGACGATGTATCAGCTGTGAAGGGAGCTGGATGTTGCTCGGCTTAAGGATGGTGAAAAAAGTCAAAAGAGATATTTAGTTGATATCTGCATAGAAGTTTTTGCCTTGCATCACAAAACGTGAACATCAACAAAGTATCAACCAAGTTTTTGACATTGTGCTTTGGAACATGCTAAGCACAACTTGTCCATGTTTAGCTTGAATTCTAGGACTTTAAGGTTACTGGTTTTTATGTTATTTTTTTTCTTTGTTAATTTTCAGACAGATTGCTTTTGGTTCTTTCCTTTGTTCATTGTCTTTTTAAGTGCAAAACCATCATAATTTTACACAAAATTGATCTCTTGACCATTCTTTTTTTTTTTAAACAGTAAAGCTAAATCATTATTCGCAAACAGATTACCACAGTTTCTGTGTGCATGGTTTGTCTTTTCTTTCATGGAACATATGGGTTACAGAAAACATATCCTGTGGAATTACATACATATGTATGTGCACACAAGCGCAGTTGCATATGTGTTTGCCCGTGCATGCACGTTATAGGTAAACAGGGGAGCGGAAGAACCATGATGATATATCAAAAGGAGTGATTAAGCTGAAGCTGACTTATATATAAAGCCCTGCATATCCATGAACTCCCATTTGAACTGGAATTCATTAATTTAATTTTGTTGAGGGATTTGTTTACTGTTTCCAACTAGAGTTGATGGACCTCTCAACTCGTCTATTACCGTCCACAATTAAAATTGTTTCCCAAGAAGAGTGACCATCCCCATTGTAACCAACTAAAAAATCTTACATTTGCGCTTAATAAAATTAACATATGCCCTATAACACATAACATATAGAATAAGACTGGGTTTAGATGGATAGTACGTTTACTTGCGGTTAGTATAAAAACAACAGTGTTGGTGAAATTAAACATTGCAGCGTGAGATAAAAAATAAACTAAACACATTGCATCACCCATCCAAATACATCCTAAGACTGCATTATCGCTTTTGGAAGAGAATAGGATAAGAGACTATAAATTGACCCCAAAATTGGACTCAATTCATTCAAATTTAAAATCGATCCAACCCTAAACAAAATGTACTTGCATTCAAATGCCAACAAGTTTAGACTCAGGAGCATAAAACCACTTTAATTCAAAAAAACGCAGACATAAATTATCAAATTATGTGCCACCGAATAGGAAGAAAAACAGTGTTAAGAGCTGTAACCATCACTTTTTAACGAAAAATAAATTAATAAAAAAAACTTTGAATTTAAACCATCTATTTTGCTAAATTGTAGAAAAACACACATATAGTCTTCTATTGAAGGAAAACATTTGATGTATATGAAGCTTTGTATGAAGGAATGTCATTTTCGAGCTTCAACCTTCTTCTGCTCCCTCGCTGAAACAAATTCGATTATGAATGTCCATCAATCTCAAACTGTCAAAAAAGGGGGAAAAAAGTTGGGAAATAATAGTTGTGGTGGTTCCAGACCCTTACCAGCTTTTTCTTCTTCTCGTTTTTTAGCAGCTTCTTCTCTCTGTTGACGAATAAGAGCTAGGCGTTCTGTATCACCACAATTTTCGAAGTAAGTACTTCATAACGAAAAATGGTAAGACAATAAACCCCACAGGATATACTCTTAACCATTGCGCAAAGCAGAACCGACACGCCAAGCTATACAGTTTTTCCATTTTGCATACAACTTAAGGTTTAGGAATAAATTTAGCATGATTAAAGATTTCAAAAGTACTCAGCTTGAACACACATCTCAGATTAATGAGCAACAACTACACAAGCATTATAAGTTTTCAACCTACAGAATCCAATTCCCCTAACATCAAGACAAGAGGAAAAAACGTGTGAATTAACCCTTAAACTGGAGTTGATAGGGACAATGGATGATTGTGTTCCAAGATAAATCTACAACTCGCATAATATGAAATCAGAAGTTAGTATCTGTTGTGCTTAGCCCATTCTATTAACCTGATGGGATTAACAAGTCATTTTGTAAAGGAAGTTAGATAAAAGGTAAAACAATATCAAATTAGCTTACCCAAATCTTTTCTTGCTTGTTCTGTTTTCCCTTGCTCTTGCAGCCTCATGTATCGTTCATGGGCTCTCTGCTTTTCTAGTTCCTCCCTATAAACAGTTAGACAAAATATATATGATGGAGCATAATATGAAAATAAAACAAACCATGACTTGAAAGTACCAAAAGTATAATATGAAAAGAAAAGAAATAGCATATTTTACAAACCTTTCACGCCTTGACAGTTCAGTAGTTTTACCAGCCTACACATGAGAGGATAAAATCAAAACATAAATAAAGCATTAATCATAATAACATACAATCATTAAAATAGTTTATAGGGGAGTCTTTGTGAAACTAACATCGAGATCTCTAGCTTTCAAGTTCTTTGGCTTCACCAAATTCGGATTGTTGACCTCAATAACACCTTGAGTTCCCTTGCGCTTTTGCTATTGGTTGGCAATAAGAAATATTTCAGATTCCCTAATCATTCATATGCAAAACAAGTGGAAAAGAAAAACCCAGTTATGATAAACTTACTTCAGTTTCATCTTCAGATTCTTCTCCAGACTCCTGTCCAGATTCCTCCTCGGATTCTTCTTCCTCTTTGTATGCAGCTTCTTGCTAACAACAATAAAGAGTAGAAGAGTGAGTTCTTACTGTTTTAGAACACACATGACTATTAAAAGCGTGCGTGAGGGTGTCGTAATAGAGAGAGCGTACCCGCTTAAAAGTGCGAGGACGAGATGAGGTACCAGCAACTGCAAACACAAACAATCCGAGACAACAAAAAACATGGTTTTATCAGGCAGTGTGCTTGCAAAAGTGATTTCAGAGGAAAGAACATCAGTCAACCCTAATCCTAATTTAAACAATGCTTCATTATCACCAGTAGTGATAATTAACCTAAAATTTACTCTAAGCGGATAATACAAAACTAACCAAATACAACTATTCTAACTTTTCAAGCAAAGTTTTTGGACATATATTTTCAACAAACCGATAGAAGAAAATATCAATGTGATCAAAATTTCAAAAATTTAAACAACAATTTCGTAATTCCAATAATCTGTCAATCATAAACTAACTGTGTACATACTTCCATAATTTCAACTAAAATCATCTAAAAAGATCTAAAAGCATTGCTTTTAATCGAATATTTTCGGGAAAAATAAACTAAAAAAACAGAAAATTTTAGAAGATTAAGAAATCTTACTCATCTCTTCAGGAGTAGAGAAGTGGCGTTGACCGGTGGGCTTTGCCTTGAATTTTCCTCTTCCCATTTTTATTAACAGAGAAACAAAATCGCCAAATACTATAAACTTTAGGGTTTACAAAGAGCAGAAAAAATACTAGAGACTTTTTATTTAAAAAATCCCTGGCTGAATCTAAGAACCCTACCCTTTAGTCAACTCGTGATCTTAGTCTAGTGGCGTTTGGGTTTTTATTCTATGGGAACGGTCCTATGTGAACTTTTCTCCGATTGTGACTTTTCCGAATCTGACGCCGTATATATAAGAATGATCTGACACAATAGGTGGGTGTGATTGTATGTACTCTCCCACTTGAATCTGAGTTCAAGTGTTTAATTTAATTAAGGTTTTATCGCTTTTTTGGTTGAAAATTATTTCCCAATACTATGAATAGAGGAGTATATGGCCGGGTGGAGTCGGGTACAAATTAAAATTTTAGGGTGGTTTGTTAGGTTAAGTTAAAAATTTATTTAAATTTGATTCACATAAAAATACTGAAATTGGTTTTGGTTCACTCGTATTATCTTTTTTATAAAAAATTTATGATACATTAAAATTACTAAAAATATTAAAATAGATATTTATTAATAAATTAAAAATAAATTAAAAATATTTATACTTAAATAACACTAAAATAAATACAACTCAACAAGCAAATGCCTCTAAAATAGTAATGAAATTAAAAAAAACTAAAAGTTCTACAATATCCAAACAATAGTAACAAAATAATAATAACATAATAGTGAACTAGTAACAAAATAATAAAAAAGCAACAACAAAATAGTAAAGAGAGAGAGAGAGCAAGAAAATAGTAAAAAAAAGGGTTTTTTTTATTTACATATTCGGATCGGGCTGAACTCGGGCAAAAAAAAGGCTTACATGAGGCCTGGCCTATTTTCTAAATGAGCCTTATTTTTTCTCAAACCCATTTTTTCAAGCTTATATTTTTACTTAAACTCTCTCACTTTTTAGGCGGGTCTTCATAGCCCGACCTATAAATAGATCTACCTATAAAGTCATTTATCTTAACCAGTAGTCGAGGGTTCGATCCTCGTTTTGGGTATAAAGCAACTTTAAAATTTGTAATCAGCATCTACTCCCTTAATGAGCTTACAAAATGTAAAAGATTAATTACTAGACTCACTCAGTGGATATTTTGAGAAAAAAAGAAGATGAAGAAATATTAGTTTTTTGAGGGGTATATTCTCCCACTTGAATTTACATTTTTCTTGAGAAAAATAATTAAAATATCTTTTAAAAGTTTTGAATTTGTTTAAAATTACTTTATGAAGGAAAACGACTTGGAAAAATTCAAAATTATGATACAAGTGAATAATCTTCCAAAAAATAATTGAAAGTTTTAACACCACTATAACATAATATATCATTCAAGATACATGCTGTTGATACACACAAAAGTTATAGAGACTGAAAGCGTCGAGAGTTGTATCGTAATTCGTATGACACAGACCTTTTATTATTTAACCATAGAAAATTACAGAAGAATACACTGCATTGAAATAGAGAAGCAAACAGTAATGGTACATATATCCTAATCAAGTTCCACAATTCTTGAAAATACACAACACAACATATCATTTCCTTCGTTCTCATTTCGTTTCTAAGTCATCGTTTCGAAACTATAGATCACTCCCCGATCCGATTCCTCTGTATTCTACAACTCCCATGGTTTATTTTCGATAACGAACCACTTCCGAATATGAGTATCATAAGACTAAAAGCCTTCTCTCCGGTCTCAAGTGAAGAAGACCAGAATGAATAGAATAATGAACAAACCCAGCAAAAATGATATCATCATACATTGGCCCGTTGCACTTGCCTTCTTCATAACCATAGCTACTTTCTTCTGCAAGGAGAAAAAAAAGGGAGAGGAAATTTTCATCAAAAAGGCCAGCAAATTCAGCTGATGTTGGCAAATGAACAGAAAAGCCCAAATATTTAACTTCCGGATCACGGATTCAAATGTGTTTTATATCTGCAAATCAAGTTGACAGAATCACCTGAACAAAATCCAATCGGTTTGTTGTGCTGTCCATTTCATTACCTAAATCATCTATTATCTTCTCCTGAAATAAACAGACTCAAGTATTAGCATATGAACATGTCGACTACAATACCAACAGCTTTGGTATCCGGTAAACCAGAGAGATTGCAGTACTCACCTGTGCAAGAAGTTCTTCATGTATGGTAAGACCAACACCTCCTATTCTCTCAACACTGGCACTGAGGTCGTCCAACTCCTCATCCTGTTGCCTAAAACCATCAATTGATAAACAATCAAAAACCAGCAAAATCGGACAAGGAAGCATGTTGAAGAAACAAATGCTGTAAAAAAAGAAAAAATGGAAATGAACAGGGGAAATCGAGAAAACCCTTTACCTTATAAGAAGCATTTGTCTGTCTGATTCCGATGATATAAAGTCATCATTATCTTCCACGGTGTACATGTTGGATCTATCTGGCAGCCTCATCAATTCTCTGTGCATTGCAGTTGCGCTATTGCCGTTTTCTTTTCCAGCTACTACAGCTTTCTTCACATTCCCGACCTGATCAAACAAAATAATCCTAAACAAGCTATCCATAACCAAAAATGTAGAAGACTAAGATTCAACATGTATTACAAAACCAAAATTTTCCATGGATTGAAAATTCCATAGATAAAGTATATGATTATACCTGAGTTCGAGCAGAGCTGGTCCATCTCCTCCGATTTTCAAGTTCCACTTCATCAATGCCATACAATGAAGGATCCCTAGCTGCCACAGAAATTGCTTTGTCCAATTCATCTACCTTCCTATCAAGAAAGAAGTCTTTTGAGCAAAGGCAAATTGGATTAAAAAATTTCCCCATTTCGAGAATCCAATCCAAACAGAGTACGAAAACTTAAATTGAATACCTGCCACTCAATGCTCTCGCAATTGGTGAATAGTTCTTTCGTGAGGCGAACTCGTTGTTCGTTGTCGGGACGAATCCTCTCCCATTGATGAAAACTTGACTGCAACTTATCGATCTAAAACCAAAAACCCTAAATGTCAACCAGTGGGAAAAAAAATCCCAAAAGAGAATACAAAGAATACAATCAACAAATAAATGAAACGATAAAAAAGGAAAAGACCCAACATACAGATTCTTGAATCTCTTCTTTGACGATGTAAAATGGATCTTGAGCTTTAGACATCTTGTAAGTGACGGAAGTAAAATTATATCCTTGAAACATTGAGAGAACAAATCTTTAGCGTTCATTCAAGTACAAAGAAACAACATAATTTTTTTTTTCCCATGGCTTCTTACCTCTGCCACTGATCTGAGATAAACCCAGTAAGTAAGATCGGCGTTTCCACTGATCGGAACGACGATGACGACAAAATGCGATTTGGTTCTATATAGAGCCCTAAAACAGAGAAAAGGATTCGAGATTTTGGACTTTGGGCATCATCTTTTTGTGATTTTTCGTTTTTTAATTGATGGGTTTAGGCTGGCTGGCTTCACAATTCCGGTCCTTCTTCCCCATTTGAGGTTTGAAAAACTTTAGGCCGAAAATGATCACAAGGTTTTCAAATTGGTCCATGTTAATTACTGCTAGCCCGAAATATGCAGAATTTGTAAAAGCCCAATGAATTTTTACAAGTTTCTCCTGTTAACTAGATTTAATGAGCAATATATTATTTAGCATCTGAATTTAATTTTAATGTTCAATTTAGTAATCGAGTTTTCAATATTTAGTTTAGTATCGATAAATATTAAGTTTATTTATCAATTTTTATTCTCGAACTTAATTAGGTTTTATACGTATTCTAATTCAATATCAAATTCGACTCGATAATTAAACTTAAGGTTAATAATATATGTTAAAGATGATAACAAAGAACTTAATAATATTTAAAATATATATTAAAAACAAAAAACCTCGTAAAATATTTGAAACGTGTATTACTAAACTTAAATTCACTTAATCAATAATTTGAACTACTTAAATTAGAATTCAATTATTATTAAATTATTTTTTTTTCTAATCTTGAATAATTTCTGAATATTTAAAAAAAAAAAAAGGAGTTAAAAGTTGTAAATGTGTTCTGCTTCAATGGTTCAATAAGAAGCCGACAGCGTCTGATCAGACAAAGACCGGTCTAGTTCCCTTTTTGGCAAGTTTCATATGGGACCTACCTACCATACACATTACGCCACGTGTTCTTCATATTGGTTGATAAGAGGAAGTCACAATCTAAAAGGAAGTTAAAAAGGAAAAAAAAAGGAACCAAAGCGTGAAAGAGAAAGTTTTGGGGGATTCAATTCTCTGGAGGAGCCAATAAAAAAAAAATGGGCAGCAAAGAGCTGAAATGACGAGATTACGCCTCAATCTGACGGTTAAGGAGTTGGTGGGCCCCGACACGTGTACGGCTCCCAATGAGGCAGTGGTAGGTAATTAAAGAAACATCGGGGCGCGTGCAGGGATGATTGACATGACTAAAGTACGATGAAAGCTGAGACAAACGCAGCAGGGGGGAGGGGTGGGGGGAAGCAGCCAGCAGCAACTCGCGTAAAAGTCGAGGGGTTGCTCTGTCATCTGCAGAAATAAAAAAGGTTTAACTTTAGTCATTGCCCCCCGCATTTAATTATGACATCCTTCAATCTTCCCCACGCTCACAAGTTCCACGCGGCCCTTTAGTTGTTAGAATTTTCAATTTCCCTCGAAGAAAATTATTTAATTAAAATATGATTTTTTTTAGGAATTTTTTTTATTTTTTTAGATTTTAAAATTAGGTTTAACTGCTAACATATATATTTTAATTTATTTATGTGATATTTTGAGATAAGAAAAATTATAATAAACCTAAATTAATAAAATAATTTTAATATTATTAACAGTTTTAATAAGTAATATTTTTCCCCTTTAACTTGCTGTTATTTTAAATAATTTGAAATTATTTTGGAGTTATTTCTTTTATGGATGCAAAATATTCAGTCATGTAAGGCATTGGTTTGGAATTTGACTGTTGATGTTATACGTAAGAAAATTAACTGACATTTACCAGTTGTAAATTCACATGTGTCTTTCTAAATTAAATGAAGAGACCCCACTCAGTCAATATGATTGTTAATAATAGGTTTTTATTCGTCGTGGTAAACTATATGTAATTATTAGATTATTTCGTAAGTTAAATCAATTTTAAATGGTAAAAATAAATAAATTTTAAAAAGAAAAAGGACTTAGTTTACTTTTATTCTTACAAACATAGGGTAATATGTCCAATTTTTTTAATAAATAAATCAAAATGCAATACAATTTTTAATATAATAACGTCAATAATACTTTTTCCGACGGTTTATTCACTCTTAAAAAACCAAATCATTAAGTTGAAAACTTGCAAAATCCATTAGTCTATTACCAGCAAAGATGCTTTTATGTATATGTCTGGTTTTATTGTCCTTTATGGGTGATTCAGGGTCTTTGGTTGTGGTCCAAAACCCTAGCTTTTTTACAAGTTTTTTTTTTTTTTTTTTTCAAAAGCTGCTAAAGCACGTAGATTATAATCATCTTCTTCCGTATATAGTTTCATGCACCTTCATCCTTTATTTTTTATGGGATTTCTTTTAGCCTTTGTATATATGGCAAAGAGTTGCGTATGCATTAATCAAAGTCAAGCAATGGAATACAACTATACAAAGTGATGGGGAAAAAAAAGCTAATTGATACGTTTTGTCGAGAGAACAATATTGCTTTTTTTTTTTTTTTCGTGTGTGTGTTTACAGGTTTATATTTTTTAAGAATGTTGTGATAATTTGTCTGAACATATTTTTGGTTAGACGAAAAGAAATGAAAAACAATATGAGAATTAATGCCGTAATTAATCAGTTTCTTTAAGTACTTAAGTTTTTATAGAATTTAAGATATCGACTCATCAGAGATCTGTTAGCTTTGAACAAATGACATTTTCAAAAATTTTCGAAAAGAAATCGACCGTCACTTAACAATATAATTTAAACTCTTATCAAATAATTACTAGAGTAATTTGGTTTCTTTATTTTGATATTTAAATAATAAAAAATAAAAATAAAAGTTCGAATGTGGAAATGATTTAAGATTCTGACATGATGACAACAAAATGGGCTACAAACATGACAGGTTGCTTTTGTTTCACCTTAATTTTTGCTAATCTCCCCACCTTTTTTTTTTCTCTCTTAAATTGGTATAATCAACAACTATAGGGTACAAATTGGAGTGAATAAGCATAAAAAATAAATAAATAATACAATTAAAGAATTTTATTTTTTAAGATGCAAAATATATTTGTAGGGCCAAAATGCCAATCTTGTTGTGGCTAATTTTCAACAAAATACATTGGTTTGATGAAATTTAAATGCGAATCAAAGAATAACTTTATGGTACATCCCTGGTAGAACTGCTCATGGCTGGATCATCCGTCCAGGTTTAAATGTTAGTTTGAAAAATGAGAAATTTTAAACAAAAATATGAAGTCTGAAAAATATATAGGTTGAGTAAATTTTAAAGCTCGTTTTTTATACGGGTCAAACTTTGGTAAGATTTTTTTGCTCAAGCTCAGCCCGTCCAGAATGTATTATGTTATTAAAATTAATTATATTAATTATGTATGTCAAATAATAATTATATATTTATATTAAATCATTAACCTAATAACAATTAAACCTATTATCCAAAACTTTAAAAAATGCTCAACTAAATAACCCAACCCAAAATATAGAATTTTAAAACTTATATTTAATACAATAAAATATTTATTATACTTAATTGTGTTTTTAATATAAATACTTTTTAATGTGTTAGAAGAAAATTATTTTAGATTTTTTTAGTGCATTTTGTGTATTATATTTAAAAATTTATTTTTAAATAAAAAATTAATTTGAAAAAATAAAATATAGGTGGGCCAGGCCCGGGTTTACTTCCATAAATTGGGTCAATTTTAGGCAAAAAAGTAAGCCTGTTTATTAAACAATTCATTTAATTAACATAAAGTATATTCAATTATTGATCATAATTAAATTAAATTAATTATTTTTACAATTAAAATACTATAATAATAAAATATTTCAAACCACAAGCAAGCCCTTAATGAAAATAATAATATTGTACTTCAAAAATTTTAATAATTTTTTAGTTATTAATTGAATGAAAATACTTAAATTAAATGTTAATGTATCTATTATGTATTAGTTTTATATTATTGAAATATCAATAAAAATATAATTTAAAATTCGATAATTTAAATCATAATAAAATATCTTTTATCATAATTGAAATTTTTAAATCATAATAAAATTACAAATTAATATGATACAAAGTGTAATTTTAAACTTAATAAAACATTATTTGAATATTTAAAAAATTAATAATAATAAATACAAGTTTAATATCAATTTAGTACTATAACAAACAATAAAATTATTTTATCTATCTAGTTTTTTTCTCAAAAATCATATTAGTTGTTATTATTGGTATATATTCATATGTTTAGTGTTTTATTATAAAATTTGTGCCTACCATAAATAATGTATGTTGAAATTCATATATATATATATTACAATATATTATAATATGTCTTGTTTATAAATATGTTTTTCACAAATTTAAAAATTGCTATATTGTTGATTGAGTCTTAATTCGATTGATATATATATTGTTATCGATATAGGAAAATATGAATTCAAGTACGTTGAAACGTTTTATCCTCTTATTTATGAGTCGGGATGAACTATAAATAATTTTAAATATTATCTAAAAAATATAATCCTAATATATTATTAAAAAAACTATCTTAAGACATAAGTCAAAGAACATGATTGTAAGATATAATGATGATTAACAAACATTTTGACATCGATTTCAAGCATTATCGGATTCATTTTTGTTAATTTTTTATTTGTTGCTTAAATACTATGGTGCACGTGAGACTGAGCATCATCATTCCTTTCTTTCAACTCATCTATGACCACTTCTGGATTTGGTCTCTGTCTTTTTCTTTTTGCCATTTCATTTTATTTTGTAATAATATGTTATTACTGCCAACGTCTTTAGAAGTCCACCCTTCAATCGGTTAAATCATCTATTCGAGTAAATTTAAGTAAATTGATTAGATTAATTTATTTATTCAATTTAATTAAATAAATTATAAAAATTTATAAAAATAAAAATCTATTTCAACCTTTTCGTATCAGCTCGAATTAATTGGTTTAATATTTTTCTTTAAACTTGTATCTTAATAAGCTCACAGTCTAACTAATCTAATCTGACTCAAACAACCATGATTACAGCTTAAATAGGTCAAAGATTACAGAATTCAAATTGTTTGATAAATTTCAAATCAATTCATTTCAAATAGAGAATTTTTTTTCTTTTTGAACATGGAGTGGACAGAACAAACTTTTCTTTTGTTTGAAACATGAGTATTGAGCAGTTTTGGTATTTGCTTATTCTCCTCCACTCCGTTTGATATTTTAAAAGGATAAAAATGTAATTATATATTTACAATAAGCACTAAAATATTTTGTTGGGACATTCCTAACTTATTTTTTCATTCTTTATGTCAAATGCACATTGAAATTATTAGGAATAATGAATAAAATATCAAATAAAATAGGACAATGCAGGATGGTTGTGGATCTATCTAACATTCATGAAGATAATAATAATATTCAAATTTTAACACGTATGATAAAATGGAACAAAATATGTCAACAATATATTGATGATGAATCTTGTAATATCATCCTCCTCATCCTCTATTGTTATTCCTGCTATTATATATAGGGATTGTCACACCCCAAGTCTGGCAGATCCAAGATTTAGGGGTGTAGATGGTGGAATAAATTGCTTAGCAAAGTATAATCCACCCATTTGCTTATTTGGCGTATATGTGTAGGCGTATAGTAACTGTCGTGTAAGTAAGTGAATATTCTATTTCAAATTATTTTGTTAACTAAAGAGAAATGTTTTGTTAAGTGAAATAATAATTATGGTATGAGTTACCGGCAAATGTATAATACACCTTATTTGTCTTAGTACTGTGTTGGTTGGGTTGTAAAGTGACCTGGTTAGAAACCAACTGGATAGACTAGTCTGGTATCTTTTATGCAGGGTTCTCATTTATGTTTCTCACGGAAACTATAAACCATTAAGGAGGGCAAATTCTGAAATTCGTGACACTTGTTAAGTTCCACTAAGAGGAAATGGTTCATATATACGTGTGTTAAAAGGGTTCGTAGGAGAAGTTCTCTTATTCCTTCAATGTTACTCTCTAATTATTTTCCTTAAATTTAATTATATATCTTCCTCCTTAAGCTGGAAGTAAAGGCTCTTAGTTTAATTAGTAGTCATTCCATATTTAGTTGTTGTTGCTGGTCAGAGAAAGATGTCTAAGTCCGAAACTTCGAACTACTGTAGATAAGTTTCAGGTGAGTCTCTACCCGACTCTTATATGTGAAATGTTTAAGTAGAAATATATATAAGATGATGAGATCTATGACAATTGGCAAGTGTATGAGTATAGTAAATATGATATATGTTTTGTAATGATATGTACAAAGTTCTGTTGAAAAGAATGTTGGTTGGTAAGCATGCAAATAAAGTTTGAAATACGAAAAGTATGGATCAGTATAGAATGCGAACAAATCTAGGTAAGTAAATGCGAAGCAATGTTCCTTTATGATGCCTCTAGTAGGGCAGTTATATTGCGAACCAAACTGGTAAATCATGAACAAGTGTAAGACCATGAGGTTGAGACCCATGGCATCGTATGGTATGAAAACATTCATAGTGTAGCCTTTAGAAAGATGAAGACTGGATTGGAAAATCACGATACATGAAAATATGCAAATCCATATGGCTGAAACCCATGACAATAGATGATTGTATGAATGTTCATGGTGTAGCCTTCGATAATGTGTAGATCGGACGGGCAAATCACGATATATAAACTTATGTGTAAGTCTATGAGGGGGAAACCCATAGCACCTTCTGTGAAAGCCTGCCAGGACATTAAATACGCAATTTTGTATGTTGCCTTTATGGCTTATTCTGTTTAGCCATTGTGGCGTAATTTGTTAAGTTTGCCTGGTAGAATAAGATTATCTGCTTTTATTATAAGTTCTGGATAAATTTTGATTTCTCTGTACTACTATGATAAGGTTACGATACGTCTGAAGTTAAGGTAGTTGAATAAGATCTATGATGTAATTGAATAAGTTTTAAGGGAGTTTCTTAAAAAAATGTGTGTATCTGTATGTCCAAAAAGGGTATCCACCACGATAACCTGATATTTTGAAATTTAGGCGTGTTCGTAATTACGAATGAGATAAGTATCCATTAGTCTAAGTTTGCTTGTATCATGTAATCTTCTAAAATCTTAGGGAATTAGAGTTATTATATTTCTGATTATTTGGGGTTCTGAAATAAAATTGTGTGGAATTCATTTGGATAATCTGTATAATTCATTATCAGTGTGATCTTGTAGGGTATTAAACGAGAATATGGTTTGACTAGTAAATTGATAGTATTTAAATATGTATGGATGTCCGCCAAATTTGTATGTATGAAAAGATGGTTTGTATGTTGCAAACTCTGAAGAGATATTCTTTGAAAATTACCTTTGTGGTTCTAAGAAAAAAGAAGAGATTAAGGTAATGTCTGGAAGGATCTTAAGTTAGTTAAGTAGTTAAGGGAGAATTGGTACGATTAAAAGTATAGTAGTTGGCGTGTAAGTGTAAGCCTGAAATTGTGATAGTATCCGCCTGAAAAAAAGTAAATGGTTAAAAAGGGTAGTTGGCGTATAGATGTTCTTCAAATAGTATAAAAGAATCCACCAAGATATTTTGTCTTAACTCTTACAAAGTTCTCTTAAGCTTGCAATGCTTGTTATTGTTTCAGGTGATATGGTAAGAGAATGCGCCAGAAGAGACTATGCCAGGAGTACACCAAGGTAGCGATAAAATGGGTTATTATGCATACAACGGAAAAGTGGCGTATTGTAGGGTTACGCCTTAAAAGTGTCTTTAATAAAATTATGTGTTGTAATGTGTTGTACCAAATGTGATGGCAAAATTTTAGATACTTTCTTTTGTTTATTTGAAATTAAGTCTTTAAAATAAATGATAAGAAAAATGTTTTGAGTAAAGAGTGTTTGTTTATTGTTTCGAATTTCATTAAGTGGTATGTATAATAACACCCAAGATCCAGACTCGGTGAATTGGGTCGGGTTCAAGTCGTTACAGGGATAATGTAACTTTTGGCTCTTAAACTTGGCAAGTAGATCCATATAAGCACCTGAACTTTTTTTTTATCCATTTTGACCCTTAAACGTGAAAAATATTTTTCATTTAAGTACATTATGTTAATGACCATAAAAAAAATGGGGATATTGTAACTTTTTTGGCCCTTGAACTTGACAAGTAGGTCCACATAAGTCCTTAAACTTGACAACTAAGTCCATTTTGATATTTGAGTTTGAAAATTCTAAAAATTTGATGATATGGCACTCTGAGATTGTGCCACATCATCAGTTGAAAAATAGAAAAACTAGATGGTGATATGATACAATCTCAGAGTGTCATGTTCAATGTTTTAATAACCGAATCAATGGTTGAACAGGTTTGCCATAAGTTCTCGATTCAACTAGTTTGACCAGTTCAACCATTAGACCAATAATAATTAAATAGTTAATTAAAAATTCATAGAACTCTAAAAAGGCAAGTAAAATCGATTTTTTATATATATTTTTAGTTTTTAGTTTTTTTATATTTTTTAATCAATTATTTAATTATTGTTGGTCTGACCATCAAATCGATCGAATTGGTTGAATCGAGAATTATTGGTTTAACCTGTTTAACCATCGGTTTTGTTATAAAAGCATTGAATATGACAGTTTGAGATTGTACCACATCATCATCTCTTTTTTTTTTTTTCAAATTCAGAGTGTCATATCATCAAACTTTTAGAATTTTCAAGGTACCAAAGTGAACCTAGTTGTCAAGTTCATGAGCCAATGTAGACCTACTTACCATGTTCAAGGGCCAAAAGTCACATTATTCCTTTTTTTTCACAGTCATTAACAAAATGAGTTTAAATAAATCACAGTTTTCAAGTCAGGGCCAAAAGCTACATTATCACTTTTATACATACATATACATCCTATGTAGGGTGTAACTTTTTTTTTTTGAAAATAGATGTAATTCTGAACAAATATCTATTTACAATTGTATTAAAAATATATATATATAATTAACAAATAAGATGTTAGTTGAATAGTAAAATACATATGTTAAAAATTATAGAGGCTTAGGTTCAAATCTTATTATATGTATTTATATTAATTGCTTGTAGAAATTTTTAGAATCTACAAACATGTTAGAGGTTGTGACGTGTGTTTTTATTTATTGATTATAATCTCAACCTGTTTATGAGATATAAAAAACTACATAGGCAGTGTATGCTATAATTTTCTATTTGCAATTTTATTTTATTTTTTTATATAAATGATATGAAATGACAAAAGCATCCTTAAGATAGTTTCATTTATTTTGTAAAGTGATGGTATTTTCATCATTATTCAAATAAATTGATGCCTAATTAACTCGTAACATTAAATTTAATAAAGAGTTATTAGTAAAAGTATGTCTTACATCAATAACAGTCTAATGGACCGATTGACTTACAAATTGGTTAGTTAAATTGGTTGTACCGATTTTATATATTTTTAAAATTTCAATTTGTTATTCTATTAAAACAAAAAAAAAAAAAAACAAATCAAATTTAAAAATTGCTGATATGATGGAGTTGATTATCGATTCGATTTAAAAAAAAAAATCGTCCCCTCAACTTCCTTGTTTAAACATGATTAGATTAACATGTTTTTGCTTATTAATTAATTTTTAATGGGTTTGATTTGAGATGAATGGTTGTTAAAGTAAAGAGGAAACCCTAATCAACCCCCAAAGTCTAATAATCAAACAATCTTAGTGCGGTGGGTGGGACTCACAGACTGACGCCAAAGATTAAAGTGAGGGAAAAAAATGGAAATATATAAATTTGTTTTCCCACGCTCTTATACGGCGCGTTCATTCCAACCTCCTTTAAAACATTCCATTCCATTTCAACGCTGTAGAATCATGATGTTCGATGTCGTTTTAGTGTCTACATTTTATTTTTTTTAATTTCGTATCAAATAATTTAAAATTTATTTTTAATGTATTTTAATTTAAATTTAGAATCGATTAAATTATCGTTTTTTATTCTAATTAATTTAAATATCAACTTTTCCAATAATTAATTAATAAATCAATAAATTTCCAATAAAATAAAATAATTTATAAACTCAAATTCTAGATTTTGAGTAGTTAATATCGATTAAAATCATAAAAAAGAAACCCATATGAAAGCTCAAACCGATTCATAGATCAATCTACTCTTTGATCTAATGTACAAAAATTAATTTATACTGTTTTTAAATAAAAAGAATCAAATGAAGTATAACTTTTAATATAAAGTTCTCCATTGTATTTTTCGTAATGAAATTCCTTCTACCACTTGAAATTAAATTAATAAATTTTGAATTTTGGTTTCATTTATGATATAAATTATGAATGTGAAAAATGCATATCTTATGACTGTATTAGTAGAGTATTAATATAATATATAATTTGAAAGCAAAAACTTAATCAAAATGAAGAATTTCAAATTAATTTATTTTTATTTTCTTTTCCTTTAATAAAATTTAAAATGTAAACAATTTGTGAATTTATCATGTGTTATTTTATTATTTACATTATCTTTCATGTAATATAAGTCACGTTAAATATACAAACAAAATATTATAAATTTAAAAAATAAGTTCGGATTTTAAATATTAGAGTGCGCCTGACTCATATTTTAAAACATAATTGATTTATTGTTTCCAAACTCAATTTTCAAAATTAATATATTTTTTAAAACCCTTTCGAATATTTAACGAACCTTCAGACTCGGATATGTTTAATTGATGATGTTCCGCTTCTACTATCCCTTAATTAAGGGATAAGATTGCAATACAGTATCACAAATTGATGTTTTCAAGTTAGTGCCATAGATTAGATTAGCTTTTTGTCACCCTAAGCACACAAATTAGAAGGGTCAATTAATTCTAAACATGATTGTCATATTCCATTGTTGGTTTAAGGCACAATGGGTCCTTGCCTTTGTAATTGCCTTTTACCCAAGAAAAGCAAAAAAAGAAAACACCCTAGTGGCCTACAAAACTATGTATCAAAGTCAAAACTTTGCTCAAAGCAGAAATTATGAAAATGAAGAAGAAGAAAAGAAAATATTGTATATATATACCTGGGAGGGATTTATTTACATTACTGTAATTTATTATTTTATATTTTTTTTACGATTGATATTTTAACAACCCAATATTATATAGATTATACATGTCAAGTTTGACATCAATTAGAAAATTTTAATTATTCATTTTACGTAAAAAAAAATTCGTCAAATATATATTAATATAGACAATATTTTAGATATATATATGATAGAGATGTTGAATCGGTTTAATATTTTACATGCATGATAAGTATAAATATATTAATAAATTTCACGGTTGGATCATTAAAATATTAATTGTATAAAATTATTTAAAATCACTTAAGTTTTAGATCGGTGTAAGTAGATCCTTACCCACAAGAGGGCACTAGGGGTTGGCCCACCCACTAAAATAAAAATTTTAACTTGCAATTTATAAAAAAATTTATGTTAATATAAAGTAAAATTATACTTTAACCCTTTAAAAATTATAAAATTTTGATTTAATTCTTTAAAATGTTATTAAAATTATAAAATTATATTTTAAATCTCACAAAAATATATAAATTAATTCCAACACTTTAAAAAGATTTTATGACTTCCCCTTTTTTATCTCCATTTGTATACACATATAAATGCATGTAAATATCTCATGGCTAACAACTTGGCAAGTTGAAGATTATAGGGTTTTGTTTTTTCAAACAAATATAGGCTGGATATGAAGTTGGGAAAAAAAAGAGTTTGTCCCTTTTTTAGAAATGATTAATTTTTAAGTTAAATTGGTCAAATATGTTAAAAAAAAAAGTTTATGGGCTAAATAGATTAACTTTTTGAAGAGAGTATAAAAGCACGTTTAGCTGGGCGTACTTTCTTGTTGATATGTTAAGAAAAGCGCGATTAGCTGGAGATGTTTTCTTGTCAACTGTACAGAAAATGCGTTTGTCAACTATTTAAAAAGCGTGTCTGTCGACTGGACACGTTTTCACACACTCTCTTCAAAATCTGTTTATTTTTTAAAATTTTAAAAAATCGACCTATTTGGTCAATTAAAAAAAAAACGTAATTTAACTTCAAAATTAAGATAAAAATTAGAAAAAAAAATTATTAAACGTGAAGCAATAATCACGTTATTTTTTGTTAATAAACTCAAAAGTCGAGATTTTGAGTCAATAAGAATTAAAATTTGTGGATATAGAGGAATTTCCATCTTTTTTTTTTCCAGGAAAAAAAATGTCAAAAGTGAAAAGACAAGAAAGTAAAGGAGGAGAGAAAAAAGCTTATTGCTGTGATACTCAAGAAATGATGTTTAATTGGTGCATCAAGAATACTGATAAAAGCATAGAGGATCAACGAGGGAAGGATGTGAGTTGAAAAGGAAAAGAAGAAGAAGAAGAAGAGAGAGATTAATTTTAAGCTTAATTAAGCAGTTCGTAGAATTTACATTTATACTTAAATTTTCAAAAATTAAGAGTAAAAATAAACCAAATTTTAAATTTGATAAAAATAAAATAAATTTTTTATTATCAGTTGATGTTAATTTTTTTTAAACTTTTAATTTTTAGTTTACATTAATTTTGGGACTTGACAATTTTTTTTTTTTAACTTTATGTTGACGATATGATATTTTAGTATCTTACCGTATCATCACTTAAGAATATATTTTTTATATGAAAAAATGGGTGATTACATGATACGTGGTATCATCATAATGACTGAAATTTAGAAATTGTTAAGTTGGAAGACTAATGATGAGTTTGGATGGATGACGCGTTTAATTTATTTTTTATTTCATGATATAGTATCTAATATTACCGTCATCATTATTTTTATGTTAACTGCAAGTAAACACATAGTCCATTTAAATTCACATTAAGATAGGAAAAAAATTAAAGACCAAGTTGAAAAAAATTGATAAGTTCAGAAATTAAATGTGTGTTTCGTCTGATGAAAAAAAAAAGAGTATCCTCGATAGAAAAAAATAAAAATAAAAATAAAATAAAAGATCATTATTTTTTATCTTAACACATAAAAATTAATTATATCAAATTAAAATAATAAAATGAGAGAGATATATTTAATTCAAAACTATACAAATTTAAAAAAATTCCATTATTTTCTTTGAATTTATTCATATTTCTTAACATGCACAAGAAAAATTATATTTTTATTCTATGCCTTAAAACTTTTTATCCTTTCAATTTATCTTTTCCATGTTTGTAATATTTTATTTTATTTTTGTATATAATTACTTGACTTTCAAAGCCCTCTTTAGTTCCTGGTTACTCACTAACTCTCTCTTTCTGCCACACATCACTCACAGCAGTCGCAGCATTGCAGCAGCAGCAGCAGCAGTGGCAGCACTGCTTTCTGCTTCCTTGCAGACCTTTCAGTCAAGAAAACACCCAAAAATAAAACATCAAAAATACCCACCTACTTTCCAATAATCCCATATAATTTTCCTTCTATATAAATTTGTACTGTTCACCAAATATATCTTTTACTGTGTACATGTACATATCTAAAGCTAATTATTAAGTCTTCTTAATTAAAGCTTCTGTTTTTGATATCTAAAACAAGACTACCCTCCCCCCTCCCCCCATAAAAAAAAAAGCTTTCTCTTTTGGTTTCTTTTGAAGGGGTCTCTCGACAATCGACTCCTTTAAAGTTTGGCAAAAAAAAAAAAAAAAAAACATGCTCTCTAAATATGCAGTCATGAAATGCCCTTCTTCTTCATAAACTCACTTCCATTACAAATAAAAAAAAGAACCCAAAGCTTTCTCTAACTTTTTGAGAAAACCCCTTTTTTTCTTTGACTCCCCCAATGGGGTGTTTAATCGATCTGAACACTACTGAAGAAGATGAAACGCCGTCGTCTTGTTCTTTATCACCATCTTCTGTATTGAGTGCTTCTGGTTTTAGTTCTTCAGTTTGTTTAGAGCTTTTGCATGCTTGTGTTGGTCCACTTATATCTTTACCAAAGAAAGGAAGTGTAGTGGTGTACTTCCCTCAAGGCCACTTGGAACAAGCTCCCGAATTTTCCGGCTTAGCTTCAGTTTATGATCTTCCTCCTCATGTGTTTTGTCGGGTTCTTGATGTTAAGCTCCATGTAAGCTACTTATATACATGTTTTTTTCTAAGCTGTCGCTTTTATTTTGTTTGTAAGAGCCATAAAGTTTGGATTTTTGGGGTGGTTTCTTGGGTTGTAATTATTCAAATTTTTTTGGGGGTTCTGGGTTTAATTCAACTTTCAAGAAAATCCATGTAAAATTAATATTTTTATTGAAAATTTATGTTTTTTGTTATAATATTTGCTATGAAATGCTTGTTTTTTGTTGGTAGGCTGAGGGTGCTACAGATGAGGTTTATGCTCAAGTTTCACTGGTTCCTGATAATGAGGTTAGCTTTTATTCCATTTTCTTGTATTGTTTACTTCAGTGATTTGATTATAGTAAAACCATAAGTAATATATATATGTGTGTGTAATCAGTTTGAATCAATATGCTTTACTTTAGGTCCTTCATTTAACTTAATTCTTAATTTGGTTTATCATTTTTATTTGTTAATGCACTTCCTGTTTGGTTTCAAGGTGATTTCTATTTTCTTTACCTACAAATTTTGTGCCTGGTTTTGTGTAAATTATGTAATAATACAGCAAACTGAGCAGAATTTGCAAGAGGTAGACGGTGACGATGAGGATGCCGAAGCAGATATGAAGTTAGCCACGCCGCACATGTTCTGTAAGACCCTTACGGCTTCCGATACCAGTACTCATGGAGGTTTCTCCGTTCCACGTCGAGCTGCCGAGGACTGCTTCCCTCCCTTGGTAATTCTCTTGTACTCTTGTTTCGATATTGTTTTTACAAGACTTTGGTATGTTTTCGTTAAGCATTCTTCTGTATGGGATTTTGATTTTAAGTAGATTGGATTTATAGGATTATGATCAGCAGAGGCCGTCACAAGAGCTCGTTGCAAAAGATCTACACGGTGTAGAATGGAGATTTCGACACATTTATAGAGGTATATACACTAAATTAATGGAACGAATGCTTATGGATTTCATCAATTCGTTGCTAAGATTTTTTTGGATCGTGTAGGGCAACCACGGAGGCATTTGCTCACTACCGGGTGGAGTGCTTTCGTAAACAAGAAGAAACTCGTATCCGGAGATGCTGTTCTTTTTCTTAGGTTCAAAGTTTTTCCTTTTGTGAAGGCTTATTTAATATCCTATTGGAATCTTATTTATTGTTGATGGCAGAGGCGAGGATGGAGAACTGAGGCTGGGAATCCGAAGAGCTGCCCAAATTAAAAACGGGGCTTCTTTTCTTTCTTTGTGCAGCAAGCAGTTGAACCGCAGCACTTTTGCAGATGCGGTCCATGCTATATCTATGAAAAGTGTTTTCAGCATTTACTACAATCCAAGGTTTGTTGCTGTTTACACAAGCAATATTATCAAGATACAATTTGAACTGTGATATGCACATTAATGCTCAGGGTTGAAGTGTTTAACATTAGGCTGGCATTTCTCACTTGTTTCCTCTATTTCCCGTCCGCTTCAAGCCCAAGTGTACTATACCTTGTTCAGACATTGTTTAAGATCTAATATAGAGAAGTTTCTAAAGTTGTCTTTAGTGTAGATATACGTGTCATATACAAACCAGTATTATTGTTGAAATCTTCGTAAGCTCGTCCCTTAGTCTTACTGTTATATCTAACTGTTTCATTTTCAACCAGAGAACGGAATAGCTTATCTTTTTTATGTGTAGCAGGGCTAGTTCATCGGAGTTCATAGTTCCGATCTGTAAATTCAGGAAGAGTCTTGATCGTTCATTTTCTGTCGGAATGAGGTTCAAAATGCGGTTTGAAACTGAAAATGCACCAGAACGAAGGTGTGACCTGATTGAACCTGCAACTCTTTGAGTTAAAATTATATTATCTTTGACCTACGCCACCAATCTATCAAGGCCTTGATTGAAATTTTCTTTTGTTGCAGATCCTCTGGACTCATAACTGGAACTAGTGATTTGGATCCTGTTAGATGGCCTGGTTCAAAATGGAAATGCTTGTCGGTATGTGTTCGATATATCTTCATTATTTCTTGATTTATCAGAACATTGCTAGAGGTCATCTAATGGTTCTTTCTGACTCTTTTTCGCAGGTGAGGTGGGATGATATTGACGCCAACAAGCACGGGAGGGTTTCTCCCTGGGAAATTGAACTTTCTGGTTCTATTTCTAGTTCTAACTGCTTGCTCTCACCCTGTTCGAAAAGGAACAGGGTTGGACTGCCTTCAGGAAAACCGGAATTTATGGTTCCTGGTAGGTTCTTTTCCATGACTAGTTCTCTCCCCGTGTTACACAATGTTATTTGACTCGGTCCTTCATTCAATTCTAACAGATGGAATTGGAGCACCGGACTTTGGGGAACCTTTGCGGTTCCAAAAGGTCTTGCAAGGTCAAGAAATATTGGGTTTTAGCACTCTTTATAATAGTGCTGATAGTCACAACATGCATCGGTCTGAAATACGACGGTGCTTTCCTGGATCTAATGGTTCTGGCATTGCTACAATTGGAAATGTTGGTAGAGACCCTCCGTTGAATTCCGTTATTTCCTATAAAGGTGTAGGCTTTGGGGAATCTTTTGGATTCCATAAGGTCTTGCAAGGTCAAGAAATTTTTCTAAGCTCTCTGTATAGAAGAGGCTCAACTATGGAAGAGACTGGAGGAAATGACAGTGCTGGTCTCCCTAATGTTGGGCAAATGTCGGGAACTAGAAGTGGATGGTCTTCCTCGATGCAGGGATATAATACACATAGTCCTGTACAACCATCTGCGCAAGTTTCCTCACCGTCTTCTGTGTTGATGTTCCAACAAGCAAGCAATCCAGTTCCGAACTTCAATCCTACTAGTAACTTAAACCAGGAAATGGAGCGGGGAGTGAGTTCTTTTCGTGTGCCCGAAACTTATGGGGCCAAGTTACTGTCATCGTCAATCAGCGAACATGATTCACAACCTCTGGCAGCTCAACCTTCTTTTGGGACCAATCAAGAATTAGCCTCGTGTAAAAGTAGCTGCAGGCTTTTTGGTTTCTCCTTAACTGAAGGAGATCTTGATGCAACTAAGGAAGACAGCGTGGTACATGCAACATTATCATTGGGTCGTGGTTCGCTTTTACCTTGTATCGGAGAAAATTTCCATCCAAATCCTCCAGCAGTGGCAAGCACAGTTTGGAAGCAATTGTACTAAAAGTAAGCAATCTCTATGCTGTGAAAGATATGCATTTTTTTATATTGCATTGTAGTTTAATCACATAATAGCATGTTCGGGTCCACAAATATGGAGTTCTATAGTCAGGGTTTTATTGAAAATGATTGGTTCTTAGTTTTTGTTTTCGAGTTGGTTCGGCATTTGATAGTTTTTTGACTTTCTTTTTACAGGGAACTCTGCAACATTGTCTTAAACGTTATGCAGCTGATGTTTGAGCATAGAAAGATGCCCTATGGTTGCCCAAGTTGGATGTATTTTTGTTGCAAGAATCTAGTTTTCCATTACCTAAAACTGAAAAAACTTGTAATAATTTTATGAAATGACTTTGATTCTAACTTTTAACTGCTCTATGGATATGTTAAAAACACCATGTAATGTATTGACCTCTGTGATGGTACTCTACTATTCTCCATTCAACCCTCATGCGCTTTCTGTTCCATATAATGCACTCTTTGTCACATTGAATGTTGCCATGTTTTGCTTACTACATTTTAATTATATATGTTCTTGTATTTTATGAATTGCATTTATATGTTACTGTAGTTGTAATTGAACCTTAAACCTTGTATTAAAGAATGATGACACTACTGTCAATTGAGGCTTAACTCGATTGATATCTGGGTTCGAGTGAGGCTTAACTCGATTGATATTTGGGTTCGAGTGTGTCGAAGTATATTATTTTTTTATTTATGGGTTGGAAAAGAATTATTTATAGTTTTAAGCATTGTGTTAAAAACAACGTATATAATTAGAATTGAGATTGTTCAAAAATTAGTTGAATAAGTGGTCAAGTTAGAATTTTTTAAAAATTTATTTAATTAAATCAATTAGATCGATAAATCAATAGTTTGTAATGTTCATTAAAAAAAAATTTAACCATTTGGAAAAATTAATAATTTAATTTAATATTTTTTAATGTAAAATTTGTAAAGGATCTAGAAATTAAAATTCTTTGACTTCACGATTGAAACTAACATAGAACCCATTGCTGATGTGAGAAATATGACTTGTGATGACAGTTAGAGGACAAAAATTTTGACCTCGTAGCCACCAGACATATATTCTTGTCCTTCCATGCTCTGTGGAACTGCAATATATGCGGTTCTCAGCTGCTACTTTTTTATTAAAAAAATATTCATTGATAGTGGTGGATTACAAATATCATTTTTATATTATATTTTTAAGAAGAGAACAATATTTGAATCGTGAAAATAATATCATTGAGAAGGACAGTCACGAATAATGAATATGAACCATAAAATCAATATGAAAAATATTAAAATTTTTAAAAAATTTTATTGAACTTTTCTAACTTATAATTAAACCCTAAAATTTTAGTAAATTCTCTGAATTAGGTCTATTTTTATAATTTTTATTAAATCTTTACTTTTTAATTTTTTTTAATTAAGTCAATAAAACTTAATGTCAAGAATGGTTATTGAGTATTGAGAAAGCCAAGTGCGCGTGACATCTACCTTGCTTCAAAGGCTGTTGCTTATTGTATGGTATAAACTTGAAAAGAAAATATCATCCTTCCATTTTTATTCACTTTTTTAACTGCATTAAAATTAAAGTCTCAACTAGTTGGGATATCAATTTAGGGAAATACATTAAGTCTATTAACTCGTGAATTGGTACGAATTAATCGAATCGAATTGAATTTGAATATATTCACTTTTCAATAGGGATTATTCATATACATTGATAAACTAATCAAATGACAGATTAAAACTTGACAAATTTGCAAATGAATTTCACTTTTCAACATTGATTATTCAAATATGTACCTACGTGGATTGACTTTTTTTTATATAAATAATCTAAAAATATTAATTAATTGAGAAAATAGGTTGGAGGAAAAATTATATATGAAAATGACCCATTAGCTATAGTACCCGTCGGTGTTGCCTGACCAATCGATGACACCACCTCCCTTTTTCCTCTGATTATGACCCAATCATCAGTGTTTAAAAAAAAATAATTTTAGGCAACACCACACTAGATTTGAACTTAGATAAAGTTGAGGAAATTTTTTTAGAGTTATATTTGGGTAATTTAAATAAGAATTTTATATAGTTTTTTTAATTTTATTGTTTTTAAAAAAATAAAAAAATGAAAAGAGTTTATTTTTGTTATTCTTATTTTTTTTAAGTGCTATTTAAATTTAATTTCAAAAAGAGACAGACCTAACATGCAAATAGACTAAAAATCATTGATGGCAACTTCCTTTCTTCAACTAACCTAAAAAGGGTAATTGCTTCATTAGGTTCTTAAATGTTTTATATAATCATACTTTAGTCTAGTGCTGACACTGTATCAAGCGACACTACTAAAAAATTATTATTTTTAAACACTGATGATTAGGCCGTGATTAAGGAAAAAAAGGTGGCACCGCTGGTTGATCAAGGAACACCGACAAGTACTATAACAACCGGATATTTCTATGTATAATTTTTTATTCGATCTATTTTCGTAATAATTAATATTCTTAAGTTATTCCTAAGACTAGTCGGCAAAAATCTCAGAAAGTTCCACATAAACAACCAAAACCCCATAAAATTGTCACCAATCACCAAATAGCTGTCTAGTTAGAAAATTTATTATATTTGTGGTGTGTTTAGAATTGGTGATTTGATTCAACTTCTTTTCAACTTTGTCATGTCGCATGTAACGGATTCCGTAAGAAAAATCCAGTATCAAGAAATCGAATCACTGTTTTACACACCACACCATGTGTTGGCTAACCGAGAACCCTGCGTTGTTTTTACTTTATATATATTTCGTCTATTATTTCCACAAATAATTACAAAGTCCAGGTGTTTCAGACAATAAAAAAAAAAAAAAAAGGGACATGGCAGGTGAGGAAGAGACGACAACAACGAGCTCTGAAACAACACTCGAAACAACCCCGACATGGGCTGTTGCCACGGTTGTTTTTGTCTTGATTTTGGTCTCCATCTTTCTTGAGTTTTTGCTTCATCTTTTGGCTAAGGTATGTTACAGACTGTAACCCATGAATGAAGGTTTTGTCTACAAAAATCACTCTTTTTTTCCCCTTAAATTTTCAGTATTTCAATAAGAAAAGAAGGAAGTCACTCATTCAAGCCCTTGACAAGATCAAATCAGGTGAGGATTAATCCAAACTAAAATCAAACATTTTCACTTCACACGGAGGACCGCCTTGTGGGTGACTCCTCTCTGGAGTTCAACCCTTTGATCGACGAGCGTACACCTAGCCTGATACAATCCTTTTTACCTGTCCACCATCCTTTGAGGTGTTTTAAGCTCTTTTTAACCCCCAAACTTCTCAAAAGAATTGCAGTGCCACCACAACGTCCTCTGTGTATCAACATAATCTTATCATCCTTTCTATGTGTTACTAACTATGAATTAACTTAACATTCTTGCTCTTAGAATTAATGCTGTTGGGCTTCATATCATTGCTATTAACTGTAAGCGAAAAGCGAATAGCAAACATTTGTATCCCGAAGAACGTAGGCGAAACTTTTCTCCCTTGCAATGATCCTTTAAATGATAGCGAAGAAGAAGCAAAATGCCAAGAACAGGTACGTATACTATTATATTCAAACATTAATCATATTCATTAATCGTGTTTTAAGTAATGGATTAGTGGGGTTTATGTTTGGTTTTTGGAACAGGGAAAGGTATCATTGTTGTCAAGACAAGGTGTGAAGGAACTTCAATACTTGATGTTTACTCTGGCTTTCTTCCATTGTTTGTCTTGCGTCCTTACATTCAGTCTTGCAATGGCAAAGGTAGCATTTTCAATTTTTTAATGATTTAAATTATCAAAAATTAAATTTATTTAGTTTCAATTTTAAGAGAGTTAACATTTACTTCTTCTTCTTCTTTTTGCCATCAATTAATATTTATTATTTAAAAATGTCATTTATTTTTTTAACAAAGTTAATATCTTTAAAGCTTTTATGGTTCTACAAATGAAAAAAAAATATTTTTCATATAATTTTTTAAATGGATAAATCTCAAGACTACACATGAACTTTGGTTTAATGTGTAATGTTATACCTACATTTTAATTTATGTGCATTTTTATACATGATATTTTGATTTGATTCAATTTTTATGAACGACTAACATTATTATATTACATATACAAATAATTGTACTTAATCAATATAAAAATAAATTGATATATATTATTTTTTAATGTATATAGTTACACGTTGAATCAAAATTAATGTAAAATTTTAATATTTATTTATTTATTAAATAAAATGTTAATTCTACCAAGTCCTTTTACTATTCTCTCTAGGGGTCATGATACTCTTATCTTCTTATCTTTCTTTTAATGTTATGAGGACAGCAATGGGGGGTTTGGTGGTTTAATTTTGACTCTGTTTTTTACCCCCTAAAATAATGCAATACAAATCAAAATCAGCTACTAAAGGGAAAAGGGGAACTGTGAGAGGAAATTCCCTAGAAAGTAAAATTTTCTCTCAGAAAGCTAAGTGGGAAAATGCGACTTGTGTTTGACTTTTATTGCTTTGATTTTTCGTTTTTCTGGGCAGATGAGAAGATGGAAATCTTGGGAAGCTGAAACAACAACATTGGAATATCTTTTCTCAAATGGTAAGCTACTTGGGGTGGGAACTGCTGAGAAGGTTGGACAAGATTTTGAACTTCTCGGTTAAACTTTCAACGATGGTTAATATTAGTTTTGAGATACATATTCTGGTTTTAGCCTCAAATTTTATCTTTCAATTTTATCAAGAGTTTAAAGAGGTACTCGCCTTCATCCACCCCCAAGGAAATTGATGTGGTTTTAATCTATGCCCCTTGAGGCTCTCAGTAAAGTCGAGAGATAAAATATAGAGTTAAAATTAAGTATAAACACTTCGGGTTTAAGGATGAAGATAGAAATTTTATTTAGGTGATCAAAATAAAATTTTAAAATTTTGAGGGAATTGAAGTTAAAAAATTTATTTTAAGAGAACTTAGATTATATAATTAATTTTTAGGAGGGCTAAAATTATAAAAAATTTATTTATTTGAATGATTGAAGGCCTGAAAAAGAATTATTAATACTAAACATGTAGTACTAATAATATTTTTCCATTTGACCAAGGGGTCAATGCCCCAGCCCTTGACTTCGTCTCTGTCCGACAGACAATACTTTAAAGATTTTTCTTAAAGAAGTTGGAACTTTTATCAAGAATGTATGTAGCGACGAATTCAGGGGTTGGTAGTTTATAAAAATTTAAATTAGTAATCGTAAAATTACACTTTAACCTTCCAAAAATGATAAAAAAATTGATATAATCCTTTAAAAATTATAAGAATATAAGTTATTAAAATGATAAAATTACATTTTTACTATCATAACAATATACAATTTAATTTCGACTCTAAAAAAATTTTCTGAGTTCACCCTTGAATGTGCGTAAAAGTATGTGAATTTAAATAAAAAAAATCTATTAATTCAACTAATTTTATAAAAATTAACGAGTAACACAATCCCTCAATCAACTCTGAATCAAGATTGAATTAACATTAACTCGATTGCAACCCGATGTTTATTATCTATTATAATTTCAGCTAATGATCATCAGTATACTATATATATATATGTATATATATATATATATTACTGTGAAATTGCTTTATGAACCGTCTTACTTTCATCCATTACAATTAGATCCTCGGAGGTTCCAACTTATCCATCAAACATCATTTGCAAGGCGACACCTGAGATTCTGGAGTGAACACAAATTTCTTCGTTGGCCGGTTCGTTTTATTGCCAGAAAACTATGATCATTTCAATTATCATAAACATAAAAAACCATGAAAACCTGTTAAAAACTGATGATGATGTTTGGTTGACATGTATTATTCTTGCAGGCATGTTTTGTTCGACAGTTCTATTCATCTGTTTCCAAAGTGGACTACTTCACGCTCAGACATGGATTCATTACGGTAATATTGACAATGTGTAATAATATAAGCACTTGACCACTTCATTTTGATCCAAAATTTTGAACTCTTAGTATATATTCCCAGGCCCATTTTTCAGAGGGAAGCAATTTTGACTTCCAGAAGTACATAAAAAGAGCTTTGGAAAAGGACTTTGGAGTGGTTGTGGGGATAAGGTTGGTCTATTTCATATGAACCATCTTCATGTTTGTGTGTGTGTTTTCCCTTCAGACCTCCGGTTTTCAGTAATTACATTCAACTTCGATTAAATTTAGAATCGAGCCAAATCGAACTCCTAAATGAGAGATAAAGCTGGCCCAACGATTTCTTCTTCCGAAACCTTACTTTTACCACTCGACCGAATAGATGCTGGTTTTGTGTTTGTCTTCCTCCCATATATATTATACCTGAATCTGATAATGATATATTTAACCACTGGTTTCAGCCTCTGGATTTGGATCTTCTCAGTGTTGTTCATATTCTTCAATGCACATGGTAATTATCTCAAAACAATACATATATATATATATATGCAATTTTATAATTAAGCCTGTTAATGCTAAAACCAGTTCATTTTTTTTTCAAATGTAATTTTCAGATTTTCATAATTATCTCTGGCTTCCTTTCATTCCACTACTGGTAAGTAAAACGACTTATGCCCAAAAACACAAGTGTTACTATATTCATATCTGATATTTATATCGAGATACGGGTTTTAGACAAAACGTAAAATGTAACGCTTAACAGATGTTATTGGTGGTTGGGACACAACTACAAGGCATCATAACAAGGATGTGTTTGGACAGCCATAACAGGTCCCAAGTAGTGAGAGGAACATTTCTGGTTAGGCCTAGTGATGATTTCTTCTGGTTTGGCTGGCCTAAACTGCTTCTCCACCTTATGCACTTCATTTTGTTTCAGGTCACCTTTTTTTTTTTTTTTTTAACCTTCCATTTCTACTCCCTTTTGATTGTTTCCGAAAACCTAATAAAAAAAATCAGTTTTTGTTGTTTGTTAATTTGCAGAACTCTTTTCAATTAGCATTCTTCACCTGGACGTGGGTAAGCATTTCTGCAGCTGATTACACTTTCTCTTTTTCCATTTAATTTTTTTTGAACATTTTGGTTATAAAATATGCAGTATGAATTTGGATTAATATCGTGTTTCCATCGAAGTACTAAAGACATTGTGATAAGAGTAGTAATGGGAGTTTTGGTTCACATCCTTTGTGGATATGTTACTCTGCCTCTCTACGCTTTAGTCACTCAGGTAATTTCATTGCTGTTTTTAATTTCGTAATCATTTGATTCAACCCGAACTTAAATTGCATGTATATTTGCATGTTTTAGATGCTCTTATATTTGATTGTAAGTTTGGATGTTAAATGTTAGTTTACGCTTCACGGATAATATGGAATTTACGTACGATCAAATTTAATAAAAACTGATTGATCGATATTGATATTTCAAAATAACACAATTAGGATCTTTTTCAAGTTTGAATCTAATGTAAAATTAAAATTAATAAATCCAAAGATACATTAGGGTTTAAGGTAATTGCTATTAACCGATTGCAAGTTAATGTTTTTAACAGATGGGGACATCAATGAAGAAAGCTGTGTTCCCTGAAAACGTGGTGGAAGGTCTAAAACGATGGCGAGCCAATGCTAGAAAAAAAATCGCCCTAAACAGTAATTACATTTCAGCACGGCCTTCACTCGAGACCGCATCTTCCTTCGGAACTTCACCTTCTTTCAGCCTCGATCCGTCTCATTCGGTAATGTTTGATCGAGTACCCGAATCCGATCACCTTGCCGTCGAGATGGTGGAAGATGAAGAAAGGGAAAATACGATAACTCGAGAATCAGAAATGGAGCAACAAAAGAGAGGTTCCTTTGGTGGCTTTGATCTTAGAAATGTGTCGTGAAATTATTGTGGTTAAATATCAGCCTTATGGATTGTATAGTCGATAGTGTCATTTCTTCATTTCTTTATGTAGTTATTATATGTTGCTCGAATTTAGGATGAGTGTCGGATATTCTTACATAGATATATTTTATTTATTTATTATTCTAAACTATGGGAATCAACATTATTAGGCAAGAAAGAGGTTTTAGGATTTTGTAAGAAAAAAAATGTAATTAAGATTAGATTAATTATGGAACAAATTATACACACAAAATATGGTTAGGTTTCGTTACCTACAATATTCACGGACGAAAAACAAAATACACTATAAATAAATGTTACAAAGAATTTATAAAACTCAATAATACATGTATCTAAATCACATATACATGCATCTCGTAATTCTAAAAACTAAGACCTATCCTTTGTTTATAAATTGGTTACATAATACTTTATAAACTCGAAATTTGGTCCACCCAGGTGACCTGGATTCGGACCCGATCAAAGAAGAGATGTCATCCAACTCACCACTCTGCTCATAGCTTGCTTGCTTGCCAGTTAGCTGATTTGCAGTTCACCACCTCGCTGTCCGTCGGACTGTAAGTTCGCCACTTTCCAACTCCGCCTCCTAGCTCGCCTACTCAAGACGAGGTCCTTTCAAAGATACCTCTGAGGTTACGTGTCAAACCTAGAGAGGTAACGTGTCATTATGCATGACACCCAGTTATCCCCTAGCATGTCTCATTAGAGACTCGTGCTTTATAAATATGAAGATAGCTTCAATGCTAAGGGAATAAAAAAAAAAAGCCCTCAACAAAACCCAACTAATTAGCACTAAAAAAATCTTAATCCCTTTAATTTCTTAATTAATATAAATATTTATTTACTAAATAAATTTAATATCCAAACCAATTATGAAATTCTTTTGGCACTATACAGTTAGAAGGTTAGTACTTACTAGAATTGTTCTTGGGCCAATCCAAGGCCCAATTTCAATAAATTCATGTTTAGGCCCATTTTTTGTTGGCCCGGCCCTTCCAAAAAGCTCATTTTACTGTTAAAAAAATAAAATATTAATTGATATTAATTGATATTTTATAAATAAATTTGAATTTAATCTCTTATCATTTAAATTGAATTCGGGCCAGTTTAAGTCAGGGCGGGCGAGCAGGCTACCTAGCCCTTGGATAGGTCTAGTACTCACACACATAGTTAGGGCACACCCACACCAAGATTAAAGGATGCTACTCAAATAAAGGCCTTCCACTTTCTCTCCTGGAGGCTCAAACTCGGGTGCGTTCTATGCAAGGTTTTCAAAACTGGATTAGTAGTCAAACCAACTAGGCCATAGTTTGTCATTCCAACCAATCCGGTTAGTTCCATTAAATAGATCATTAAAAAATTCATAAATAATAAAAAAAATGATAAATTCGGTTCAACCAATTTGTATCGATACTTAGGTCATTTGATTTGATGTCTCTTTCTAGATCAATTCCCCGACAGGTTTTGGTCTAGCAAGTCGCTCCGATCTAGTTCAAACAACCATAATTCTATGGCTAAACATCTTTGGGCACCAAGCCAATCATATGAGTTCAATTATGAATTAAAATTTAAATTAATTTTTATGAATTGAATTACGAGTGGATGGACTTCAGTCGACGTTAATATCAAATTATATCTTTGATCAACTCTTAACATTTCTTAGGGGTGTGTGTTTCTTAGGTTCAACTTTTTATTGCAATAATCGAATAAATCCAATTTTAAGGGATAACCGAAATAATCAAACCGAATTTCATTGATTCAGTTTAGTTTATTGGGTTTTGTTGTTGTTGTTTTTTTTTTTTTTACCTTTTAGATTTTCAAAATAAAAATTATTTATGTATTATATTTATGTATATACAATAAAATTAATAAATTATAATTAAATTAATTATAAAATTGGAATTATAAGTATTAATTTGGGCTTGAGTTTTATTTTGTATGCTTTGGTGTTTGGATTGATTTCTTGGGCTTGTTTTTATTTTACATTGGTCAGGTATAATTATAAAAATATTTTTTAATGTTTAAAAGAATTGATTTATTCGATTATTTTAGTTTAAATTATCAAACTAAAATGAAATTGAATTACTCATTTAAACTGAAATAGATAATCAAATAAACAGAAAACCAATTTAATAAAAAATTTTGGTTTATTCAATTCGATTTAACCGATATTTTGCACACCCTTTCCATTTTTCATATCCATAAAAGGTTAACATCTTACAAATTAGGCATGAATTGAACATGATGTGTAAGAATAAAAACAAACATGTTTACATTTAAGGTTGTGTGTTGTGAAAGCCCTGCCGGTGCCGGCCAAACTTATTGATAACGTTAGTTAAAGGCTAATTTTCACTGGACTACACATTTAACTCACAAAAAATGCCTTTTTTTATTTGTATTGGGTTTGGAAAATCAAACTCGAGAGAGAGGCCCCGAGTATTTGCTTAGAACGGTCGATGGATCGTCAGTGGTAGAGCTATAAAATTTCTTTTATCAGAATTAAATTATATATATAATTTTATTATTTTAATAGTTTATATTTTTATAATTTTAAAAAAATTAAAATTAAAATTTATCATTTTAAAAAATAAAAAATGTGATTTTATTATTAATTTAAAATTTTATAAATTATAAAAAATTCAAATAAAAGATTTTCTATTTTAAACTACTCGAGCCCTGCTCCGCGACCGTGGACTGTACTAACTAACTAAAAATTGTGACGCCTTGAATAAAAGGATTCTAATAAAAGCTAAAAACAGCATTATTATATTATAGTAGGGTCGGAGATGGACAAATATTACAACAACAACAACGTGAGAAAACAGAGCCGCAGTTTTGGAAAGGAAATTTCTCTGCTCTTTCAGACACTACTCTGCCGTGTGATTTTGTTGTTCTTTCGTTTTTCTTTGGGGTAAATTGCACCCAAGATTACTAAACTATAAATAAGTGTATGTTTTGGCTATTCAATTTTAAAAAATTACAAAATGATAGCTAAATTACTTAGAAAGTGCGTTATATAATTTTCACTATTCATACCAGGTCTCCTGCCCTTTCTCTCTTACAATTTAGTTTTTTTTTTATGAAAAAACTTTAAACGTCACAATCTATGAATCAAAATTTAAAAAAAAACTCTCTGATCTACGACACTAATCATTAGATCAACTTAGATGTAAGGTATGTTCTTCTACTCATTGATGGATATTGATTCACCGTACGGGCTGTTGGATTGATGCTTGGAGCTTGCTAGTTGGACTTAAAAAAAAAAAAACTTAACCCAGTGTCTTAAATAAAAGCTTTCTAATACTTTAGGGACTTAATTTTTTTTGAATAATTTAGTGATCATTTTGTAACATTTTGAAGTTGTGACGGAAACATAAAACTTACTAATAGCTTGGTGGCACTGGGTATAGTTTTACCCATTTCTTTTAAGGATAAACACAACATTTAATCTCTAGATTTAGTATTTTTTTTGGTATTCGAATTTTTTTTATCCATATCATCTCTAAACTTGACAACTTTTTTAATTTGGCCATTGAAATTGAATTGCGTTAAAGTGCGACAATTCAAAATTATAAGATTATCATCATTTAATTTAAAAAAAAATTTGAATTTTTTTTAAAGTTTTTAAAAATTTCCGAGCGATGAAGGAGCATTCTAAGAGAGTGTTATGTCATCACACCATGTTTAAATTCAAAATTATAAGATTATCATCATTTAATTTAAAAAAAATTGAATTTTCTTTTAAAGTTTTTAAAAATTTCCGGGCGATGAAGGAGCATTCTAAGAGAGTGTTATGTCATCACACCATGTTTAAATTCATGTTTAAGGAGTTTAAGGGTCAAATTGAGAAAACAAATTGTCAAGTTCCTAAACTAATATGGATGAAAAAGTTTAAGGACTTATTTGAAAAAAATAAACAGTTAAAGAGATTAAATATTGCTTTATCCCTTTTCTTTATTCTTATGACGTAGCCCAGCTGCTTTGAACATTTGACTGTGTAGTTGCTTTAGTTGTATTGCATTCTTTGGAAATAGAAGCTTCTTCCTTGTGACGAATGTATATTATAGTTTAATTAATCTTTTCCTTTCATATAATTAAAAGTATTTATATTATTATTTAATTATTTTATTAAGTTTATGTCACTCTCAATCTGATCACCAATTTAGTTGTTAAATTATAGAAATATTTTTTCGTAACTAAAATTAGTTATATTATTTGAGAGCACTTTAGTTTTTCTTATTTTAAATCAATAAAAATATGCATATGATAGAACGTGAACTCAAATTTTTTTATTTTATTTTAACATCATATATATTTAACGTGCTATTATTAATTAATTTCAAATCGTTCATTTTCTTATTTAGTGTATGTTATTTTTAAACACATATTTATATTCTAAATTTGTGATTTCTACGAATATACGCATGTGATAAGATTTCTAGTATATTATAAATGAAAATTAAAAACATATGACAAAAACTATATATATATATATATATAAAGCAATTACAACATTATAAATCTTATAGAAGTTTAAAAATCTAATTAAGATATATAAAAATATTTATAAAATATAATTTTGGTTTGATAAAAATATTAAAAAATAAAAAATTGGTTAAATTGCCTAGTTCCAAGATTAACTAGTTTAAAAGCTTTTTCTGAATCGGCAGCTTATCGATTTTGGGCTAATTAGTCTGGTTCAAGTTTTTATGATTTTTTATATAATTTTTATAAATTTATATAAATTTTAATATTTTTATAGTTTTTTACAATATTAGTTTTTAAGAATTCTTAGTACTTTTTTTTTAATTTTAAACAATTTTTATTATTTTAATATTTTTTTACAATTTATTAGATTTTTTATATTTTATAATATTTTTAAATTTCTATATTTTTAATAAGTTTATATTAATTTTAATTTTTTTCAATATTTTTATTTATTTTTAATCATTTTTGTGAAAAAATATTAGATTAAACTAGAAATTACCACGTGTCATCATCTTATTAGTTAATCAATTTATTTTAACGGTCAATATAATTGATAATAAAAACCGTTAACGGAAAAACTTAATTGATTATTTTAATTAACAACATAAACTTAAATAGATACAAATTTAATACAATAATTTAATTGTGTTTTTCGGAAAGATTTTTTTCACAAATAATCCTAATTGAAAATCCGCTTCTACCCATCCTACCTAAACCCGCACCTTTCCTAGTCACAAAACGGCAGGCTTTTTATGTCGTTTTGATTGGGTAAAAAGATGACCGGTTCTGTACTGGGTTGCAACTGACCCACAGACCGAACTCTTTTCAAAGTAAACAGCCCCCAATTAGTGTTAGAATAGTATTTTATTTTGTCTCTTCTCTCTTTCCGCAACATTTCCTTTGATTATTTACACTAAAAACAACATTTATTTGGACAACATTTAATTGTTTATTATTCAAGTTCACATGTCTGAAACTTAAAACATAATTTAGATGAATTAAGCTAAGTTAAATAAATATGGTGTAAATGCCGTGTTTAATTAATCGGAGAATGTTCTATCAATCGGACAAGTGACTTTGACTCTAGAAAATATCTAGACAACATTAAATTAAAGAGAACCAATAGACTTACTAAAATCATTAAAACAAATTTAATGATTCAAGAAAACAAAAGTTAATAATTAAAGTATGATGCGTCTAGCCACGTGATTAACAAAATCAACTGTACAAATCTAACAAAAATCTTTCTTTTTCAATAAATTACAAAACCATAGACTTTTAACAGTGGAAAATAGGACAATAAAGAAAAACATATCAGATTTTCTACTCTTTTTTTTAAATTTAGAATAGTATATTATAAAAAATATTTTTTATGCGTTAATTTTTACTCTTTCTATTTATTAATTGTTTTATTTTAAGTTTAAATTATATAAGATTATCAGCATATTCACTTGTGTGCTGAACTCGAATTATTCAAGGGAAAGAAATTATTTTTTGTTTCATTTATTAAATTTAAATTTGAAATTAATAAATGTAATTAAATATAAAAATAAAAATTAACAGTGAGTTCTGTTTTTAGTTTAAAAAGGTGAGAAACGAGAGAAAAGAAGCGTCCACGTCAGGTTGTGGGTCCCAAGTCTGTGCAATCTTAACACGTGATTGAAGATTGGGATTAAAAAGCCACGGTGATCTTTTGATGAAACAATACCACGTGTCCCGCCCTTATTACAGAACATAACTCGTACGAACCACCAAAGATCTTTGAGTGATCTAATGCCTGATCTCATCATTCGTGTTTTTCTTGCATGTTTGCTTACGCCTCTTGTACAATTGTTTTTTTTTTTTCTCCCTCATTACCCATTCCGCCACGGGTAATTGAATATGGATTTTTTTTAAAAATTATTATAAGAGATAAAGGTCTAACAGTAACGTACTAATGTAAATCGAATTTAATTTATATTTGAGACGATAAATATTTTAATTATCAGATAAACATTTTACAGTATGAGTGTTTTTAATCCCATCATATTATGTTTTTATATTGGTTTGATTTTATGATGTAATTGTTTTGAATTGTGTTTATATTTGCACGGTATATATGTTATCAATTTCTAATGTAAACCTTGAAAAATAAATGAAATTTGTAGTAAAGGTTGAGGTTTCTGTGAATATTTAAGTAATAGTTTCGAGTCTTATTATGTTCAATTGTTATATGTTAATCATTAAACTCATCATATGTAATTGTCATGAATGAGTTTTGTATGATTATATTAATATTATTTGTCGATTTGTATTTTGTATTGATTTCATTGTATTTTATAGTTGTTTAATTATAGAGAGGTTGAGTTGATTAAGTGTTAGCTTAGAGTATTTCACTTTGCTATAAAAAAATATTTATTTTCGTTTTAATATTTTTATAAATATATCTATATTTGTTATATAAAGGGTGAAGCAAGAGCGAAGAAGCAGCAATAATCGATGAAATCAATAAAAATATTCCAGTTTCTATACTCAATTCCACTTTGCAATATCCCATTTCCTCATATTTTCCATGCACTGACAGGTCACCTTCCTATTACGTTCAAAACAACATGTCATTTAGTTATTACATTGCTGTGGGACAGGTAACTTTGGAGGCTATTGTTGTCGTTTTCATTGGAAAATATTGAAGTGTTGTGCCAGCCGCAGGGAATTTTAGCCACTGACATGGAAAAAAGAAGCTATGTTGTGCAATTATTTCTCCTACCATGTTTAAGTTATGTATTTAGTTTATATATTTTAATATGTTAAATTTTAATTTTTGTATTTTTAAAATTTTAAAAATTTAGTTTTATCAAACGGTAATTATTAAATTCTGTAAGTTATGTTATTTTAAAAATTTGATGCAACAAATATATTATGACACGTGTAATGCATATCGGTTTATTATTTTCATATATTAATAAAAAAAAACAATGAATAGATTTAACAAATATCGTTTTGCATTAAGATTAAAATTTTGAAATTTAAAAAATATAGCGATTGAGAATAATCTAGTTGGAGAACATTAAATAATTTTACAACTTTACGCATAATACAATATTGATAGTATAATTTAACTAATGTTATTCGAACCATACTGAATCAATTAGTTGGACAGGAAACTAATTGGGGTACCATTCTGGAGAAGAGCATTAAACCGATTGAACCAAGCAAAAAAAAAAACCAATTGAATTGAATTTTTAATAATTTATTTAATTAAACTGGCGAACCGATGGCCTGATCGTTTCAATCATCAATCTAGTTTTGAAAACCTTGAATTTAACCAAACAACTTTAATTGCTATCCATTGGCCAAGACTAAAATTTCAAATTTTGAAAAAAGTAAAAAATGTAATTAATTAAATTAAAGTAAATTACTAAATCCATAAATTATGCAAACTATAGGGTCTAATAGTAGAATTTTACAAAGATATTGGTTCTTGTCTTTTGGCTTTTTGTCACACTCACAGTGTGTAAAAGGATAAAGGAAAGGTCACGCTCAATTGTGGGGGTTGGGGGAAGAGGGGGGGCGCTTGCAAAATAGCAATGAGAATCGGTCTACCAAACGGTGACGTAGAGCAACATCACCCACAGTCCCCGTGACGTCCCACAGTACGTAATCGGCGTTGACGTGAAAGTCTTCTTATTCACCCCCCCTATTTATATGACACCATTATTATAATAAAAGCCCCCTCCCTCCCCCTTTGCTTTGCATTAAAAAAAAACAAACATTCTTTCAATCTCAAATTCTCAATGCAAGAAGCAATCCCATATAAATCATATTCGACCACCACAGCCACCGCCGTCGGCAGCCGTTCGCCGCTTCTTAACTTCCTCGGTGGTGGTGGGGGTGTGGTTGCCAATGGTAGTGAAAGCAATATAAGGAAGCTGGTGGAGGAGAATGCCGTGGTGGTTTTCGGTAGACGTGGTTGCTGCATGTGCCATGTTGTGATGAGGTTACTGCTAGGGCATGGAGTGAACCCGGTTGTTTGCGAGGTCGAGGAAGGGAAAGAAGAGGCGGCGATCGGCGAGTTGTCGAGGATCGACGGCGGCGGCGGCGACGATGGAGGTGGTGGTGGTGGGATTCAGTTACCAGCTGTGTTCGTGGGAGGGAAGATGTTTGGGGGATTGGATAGGGTAATGTCTACTCATATATCTGGTGAATTGGTGCCTGTTTTGAAAGATGCTGGTGCTTTATGGCTATGAGTTTTGTGAAATCTCTATCGTGTTCTGTTTTTTCTTCTTACTGTTCTTCTTCTTCTTACCTTTTTTTAGAAATTAAACAGTTTTTACTTTATTTTGATAATGTTTTGAGGGACTGGATAGAATTTAAAAATATAATTCGACCCAATGATATAAATTAGTAATTCCGAAGGTCTCGATCATATATTTCCCAAAATTTAAAATGATTGAGGACCAAAATGATAAAAAATACAACATTTGAACTGACCAAATTCATATGGCTCCTACCTAAGATTAACTCAACCTTCCCAGTTGATGGGTTTAAATGCAATTTTTTGGGAAATTTTTTAATTAAATGCTTGCATCATGAGGATATGGATTAAACCTGGATTAGGACAGTATTTTCTTTATGGTAAGTGATTAGGACAGTATTTAAAATTCAAGAAATTAACCAAATCCAAGCAATTTCAACCACCATAAACTTGTCAAAGAAAGCAAAATTATTGACTTTTTTTTAGGAAAAGCAAAACAATTACTTAAATTTATTCAAATTAAGAAAACTTTTAATGATTTGACCATCTCTTCATTTTACAAAAGTTAGAAAGGTATTTGTATCATCAGTGGGTTAAATTGAAATTACTAGAGTAAAAATGATCACATAAGTATTTTTCTTTAATTTAAGGGATAAATATTAAAAATTTATATTATCACTAATTAAAAATAAAATAATTAAGTGATAACATCAAAGATTATTTTATCTCTAAATTAAATTAACAAGAGTTAAATAATAAATAAAAGAGTTTAAATTCTTATAGAACAATTAAACGGAGCAGTTAAATTGTATAAAAACTCTCTTTTATTCAAATGATTGACATTATAAAAAAGGGTCACCAAAACCGTTCTACATATTTATAAGTTCAAAAAGCTTAGAAAATCCCTACAGAATCCTCTGAAAAACTCGAAGAAATTTTGAAGAACGCTATACCAGTTCTGAAGAAAGCTACATGCCCGTCAACCAAATTCAATTAAGTATTGTAGAATGCACTTAGTTTCAAGTCAACCAAATTCAACTTTCTCTATTCTCTTTCTTTTTCTTTTTTTTTTCGAAATTAAATATTTATGTATTTATTAGGGCAGCTGAGAATGGGAATAAATGAAATAAATATTTTACAAGTCTCTCTAATCACATCCTTAGATTTCCTTATCTGCCTTATATTACGGTGCTTCAAAGATATTGTCTAAATTCTATTTAACAATTATTCTACAATTTTATTAATTAGTTGAAAATTATTTGGTGGTTAAGCAAATATGTATACACAAAATTAAAAATCTATATTCGACTTTGTGTGTTGGTATGATGGTAAACGTGTTCATCGCTTTAAATATGATCTAAGTTCGAGTCGTACTAATTATATTACTATTACAGTTTTATCCTCCTCTTATAATTAAAAAAAAAAAACCATAGCAAAATTCACCAAATATAAAAAATAACAAATTAAAGTTAAAGATAATGGTGATCTACAAATATGAATTAAAAAAATTGTATATATATATAAAAAAAAAAAACAGCTCATCATTCTCCATTAATTGTGTTGGGTAATGATGATCCCAGAAAAAAAGGTATAATTAGATAAGTAATTAACCGGGAAACTATTTTATTGGTCCATCATACAAAGTGGAGAAACTGTTGATTTTTTTTTGAATTTTTTTTATCATTATTTCCTTTTTGATTTTTGAAAGTAGTTGTAAGAACGAGTCTAATAATTAATTTTTCGTATTTTATAGATTCATTAGAGGACTAATTAAAGTAACATTAAAAAAATTTACCATCTTATTTAATTCCTGTGAATTTTTTATTAATATTTTGATTGACTTCTAGCTTTAAGATCTTGTTCATGCAATTCTTTAATTAATTTGCATTAATTAAGATTTAGAACCATCAATTGACCCCAAAACAGTGGCCCCTATCTTGATAGGTCTTAGGCTTTCCTTTCCACCGAATTTTATGTAATATTTTATGGATTTCGTAGGATAAACCTGATCATAACTGAGCCATTTAATGATTAAACCACTAATTAAGAGGATAGTCAAATTAAATAAACCTTTCCCTAAGTCAACTATAAGCCACTTATATTTATTTCATTTCTAAGTTTTTTTAAATGTATAAACTATCATGTTTTGGATATCCATGAGGCAGTGAGTTGGGCTTGGACTGTAATCATGGAATGTCCAGGTTTGTTGCTCATGGTTTATCTTCTTAGGGACCTCTGCTTTGCCATTTTTTTTTTTTTTTTTTGCCTTTTCAAGCATTCGACTCGATTTTGGAGTAGAACTATAAATGAGCCGAGCTATCCGGCCCGTTTGAAAAGTGAGAAGATTTGAGTAAAAATATAATTTCGAAAATTAAATTTGGATAAAAGAATAATACCGGTTTAGAAAAAAAAGTTAGGCCTTGGGTAAAACTTTTTTGACCTTAAACTTGGCCCAACCTGAATTTACAAAAAAAAAAAAAAAATTGTTGTCTTTTATTGTTGTTTTCTTGCTGTTTTTTTTCTTCTGTTTTGCTGCTATTTTTTTTGTTGTTTTCTCAATTCTCACTATTATGTTGCTACTATATTATTATTATTATTCAAAATTTGGATATTGTATAATTATTGTTTTATTATTAATTTTGTTACTGTTTTAAAGGTATTTGCGTATTTTTTAATTATATATTTTTAATTTGTTTTCAACTTGTTGAGAAATATTTATTTTAATGTTTCTAGATTAGATTTTTTGTTGTATATAAAAAATAATATAAAAAAATTAATACAAGCGAGCGCAGTTTAGCCCGTGTTTTAACATTTTTATTCGGATTGAACTTGAGCAAAAATTTTAGGCCCATTTTTTAATTTGGGCCAAACCTAAACCTAGCAAATGGGCCTAATATTTTGTTTGGGCTCAGACCAGCACATGGAGACCTCTAATGGGGAGAGGCTAAACTCTTCGTACACTATTCAAGGCGACACTAGGAGCTAATAGGGGTTTTGGATCCCCAAGAAAAAATTTAGTTAAATTATTTTAAAAGTAATAAAATTTTAAATTAATTTATGAATAAAATTGCACTTTTAACTTTTTTAATATAAAAAAAAGTTTAACCCTAAAGAATAATGGAATTATAAATTAATATATAATAAAATCTTATAAAAGTTATAATTCAATTTCGGTCCCCTCTAAAAAAAATTTCTAGCTTCGTCCATATTAACCGTACCAATCCATTGAAGAGTTCATTAGCTCTAAACTAATGATCCTAAAGAAGCAACAAGTTCAAAGGGCAGGAGTGATTCATTAGGAGCTTGAGAAGATGGGCCATATACATGTACTTGAACCTATGTCTTATAGCTAGCTCAAGTAGTCGCATTCCCCTTTGCTATAGAGTATAAGTTTAAGTCTAACAATATACTTTTACATATATTATTAACTTATCGCTTATCCAGACACTTAGACTTTCGATAAAGTTAAGAGATAGAACCTCAATAATAACAGCATCCACTTATATTTTGTAATTATTTTTGTAGGAGGAAAAAATCAGAGATTAGCATAAATACTCGATCCATTGCCGTTGTTAGTCAATTCATCCCATTAAATATAATTTTTAGTTAAGATGTTACTGTCATTGCTCGCTTCTATGTCCTCAAAAAGAGCCAAACTAAAAGACTATAAAACAACATCAAATATGCAGGCACCAACTGGCCAAAGGATTCGTATATTTGGCTCTAAACTCTATACTGTTCTCTGCAATATTCAAGAGCCCCAAAACAAGAAACAAAAAGTAAATAAAAATCAAAACCCTTTTGAAGATTCATGTTTCTGGAATGGTCAAAAGATTAAGACAATGGCACTTTATAATTTCTAAAACCCCTCCAAATATTTTTGATTTCTAAAAATAACCCTTCCCATTGGAATTAAAGAATACACTAATAACATGTTTGCTGGCTAAAATAGATTGTGATTAAGATAAAATTGCAGGGACTTTGATTGTGGAGTCTTCGAGGATATGTACCATTTCATTTGTGCACACAAAATGAGTTAAAATATAAGGGTAGTAGATATATACTATTCATATTCATAATAATGTTGTCTTTAAAATTTAAATTTTTGATAAATACGATTTTATTTCTTTAAAACTTCATTTCTTTAATTGTCTTGGAATCAACTCCAATGGTACTCTCTGTCAATTTTTCCCCCTCCATGAAATCGCATATATATATTTTTTTCTACTGAACTACTGTCTCGACTTGATTTCCTAAATTGTATCTGATATTTTCTATATAATTCCACTTCTAATCAGCATGCATGCATGCTGACATCCAATGACTGGGGAGTATAATATATATAAGTCATGCAATGCACATGCACAAGCATGCAGCATGCATAATGTTCACTGATAAAGTTAGCTGGCATGTGCTGTATCTGGTATATACTATCTATTACTTAAATGCCTGCTCTGATATTTTTTTCCTATAATGGCCGTCATCCTTGTAAGAATCGTTTTTAAAAACCTTTCACCCCCAACGTCCCCAACCGAAGGTTCGCAGCATTAATTACCAATATTTTAATAATTGCAACCAATCAGTACGAGGATGTTATACTAGATTTCTTGTCAACTGCATGGAGACTAGTAACCACGCATGTAAAACCAAATGCAAAACAACATATTAGAATATCCAACTATTAGATAGTGACAGACTATAAATTGTTTATGATTATTATGTATGGTTGGTGATCTCTCCAAGATTTTTCATGAAATAAATTATTTAATCTTCTTGTTTATCACCACCAATTTGTACAAGTTATGGTATATATAAATATGAAGCAAATGATTCTTACTATCTTCCCCACTGTCCCATGGATGGAAACAATAGGTCCAATGTTGCTAACTTGCCACCAGGGTTCAGATTCCATCCTACTGATGAAGAGCTTATCATTCATTATCTAAACCAGAAGGTTTTCGCTTCCTCCAATCATCACCTAACGTTCTCCATTATAGCTGATGTTAATATCTACAAGTTCAATCCATGGGAACTTCCTGGTAGGCTCCTCCTTTCTGCTTGTCATCTGATATAATATATATTATGTTTATGGCATTCATGTTTACAGATAAGGCTTTATTTGGTGAGAACGAGTGGTTTTTCTTTAGTCCAAGAGAAAGGAAGTATCCGAACGGAACACGTCCGAACCGAGCAGCGGCATCGGGATACTGGAAGGCTACCGGGACCGATAAACCGATCATCGCTTCTGCTGGTTCACAATGCCTTGGAATGAAGAAAGCTTTAGCGTTTTACAAAGGACGTCCTCCTAAAGGTGTAAAAACCGATTGGATGATGATTGAATATAGACTGCTCGATGATTGCTTTGTATCTCAAAGACCTAAAGGATCAATGCAAGTAAGTTTATATTATTTTCTTCTCCACTGAAACTATAGGACTTGGTCACTGCACTTTAATCTCTTTGTGTATCTTCTTGTTTTAAGTTGGATGATTGGGTTCTATGCCGAGTTAGTCACAAAGGCAAAGCTCCATTGGCTGGTGGGTACTTACAAGGTCAAGAGATGGCAATACAAATCACCATTGGAATCAATGAATATGATCATCAGTTACCTACAATGGACCAGCTGGTTGGCCTTGAAAGTGAAGAGCTCGATGAAAAGGTGTTTCAAGAAGGGTCCCCAGAGTATCCTCCAACACCCATTGATACCAGTGTGAGATAGGTGCTAAAGTCCATTGAAAGGGTACTGTCTGTTGGAGCTTTGGATGAACTGGTAATGGCTTCTTCAAGTAACGATGGTGTGTGAGATTTTTCATTTCCAAACAAAGGAAAGGATATATTGTTCATGTTATTATATACTATAAATATTGCGTTTGATTACAACAAAGGGAATCAAAGATAAAGAATAATGAAAGGTGATCAGAGAATTCCCTAATGCTCCATTGGGTTGAATCAATGAAAGTAGTGTTTTTCTTTTTTCCACAAAGTTCAACTAACAACTGGATATGGCTGGTATGACCCCACGTTTTGCTCTCAAATCTTTAATATGCATATTATTTATTTATATTTAGAAATATATGATTATTTTTATTAACAATATGGTGTCCAAAATTTAAACCCTATTTTATATGCAATATGCACCAATGTTACGTGATTTAAACTTAAATCAATTCATAAAATCATTGCGATTGACATTTTAAAAACTAAAAAAATATATGCTATAAATATTTTTGTGTGAAAAGAATAGTCAATACAATACTTAGATTAAACCATTAAAACTTAATGGATTCTCTGCAAACAACTACAAACCCTCTTTCCTATTAAAAGTTAATTTAGCGATGCTATTAGCCTCTGTATTTTCTTCTCTAGAAATATATGACATTTTCCAATGATCCATTTTCAATAATATATGTTTGAATTCGTCTGATAAGTGTAGAATTAAAAGATCTTGAGAAAACTACTTGAATGACCTGAATAACCTCTACGCTATCTGTCTGAATCGACACTTTGTCCTAACTTCAGTTATGAAGAACCGTCAAGCCATCTAGGATACCCCATAACTCAGCATTAAAAATAGAACTGTCAACACTCTTTCAACAGTTATTTTTCTTGAATCACTTTGATAGCGTCACTAGAATATAACCGAATCCAATTACGAATAAGAGAGGATGAATGCATACTATAATTTTAATATCCATTATGGATACTATAATATTACTCGTAATAAATAATGATAAATAAATAGAATAATAAGATACTAAAAAAATATAAAATAAAATTTCTTAATGACGAGTTTACGAAGCTGATGTTCAGGATGTGAGACCAAAATAGTCAGAAAAGGACAAAAACACCCTTTCACCGTACCGACAAATACAACTGAAAGAAACAAATAGGGTTTATTTCAAAAGACAGCCCCAAATTATGACCTAAATTCTAAATTGATCATTATACTCCAAAACGTTCTAATCAAGTACTTAAAGAATCAGTATCATGCTAATTGTGTACTTTTGTCGGTTTAACTATTATCTTAGGTGTTAAACACAATCTAAAATTTCAAGTGTAGCATATATAAGGCATATGTATGAAATTATAAATAAATGTGCAAGGGGTAAAGCCAAAAATTTTATGATGGCTAAAATTAATTTATATATTTTTAGAAGATTTAAAATAAAATTTTCCAATTGTATTAACTTATATTTTTATGATTTTCAAAAGAACAAAATAAAAATTCTAACATTTTTAGAGGCCAAACTATAATTTTACAATTTATTAATCTTAAAATTTTATAAATTTCAAGGATTTAAAGCAATAATTTCTTATTTTAGGTGGGAAAAGGGTCTCTTCCAGCACCCTCCTTTGGCCTTGAATGTGCATAGAGGTGTGCATGGGCCGGGCGGCCCGCCCCGGCCCGAAGGCCCTCCCGAAAAATGAGAGGGTTTAGGTAAAAATATAGGCCCAAAAAATGGGCTTGGCAAAAAGAGAGCCCGTTTAGAAAGCGGGCGGGCCTCTGCAAGATTTTTGGCAGTGGCCTGCCCTGCCCGATTTTAATATTAAATTATTTTTAAATTTTTTATTTTAAATTTTAAGTAACTTTAGTTTTTTTACTTTAGGTTTTTTTATTGTTTTTAATGTTATTTTGATAATTGTAAAATTTTTATTATTAATATAATTTAGTTCTAATTTATTTTAATTTTTAATTTTAATATAATTATTTTTATTATATTTTTAATTTATATATTATTTTAAGAATTATTTTAGTCCCATTTTTTTAATATTTTTTATATTTTAAATGCATTTGATTTATTATATTTTAAAGTTTTTATTTAATAAAAAAGTAAAATTTTTTTTATATATAGGGCAGTAGCTGCTGAGCTCGTGCCTATCATTTTTTCTCGGGCGGGCTTGGACAAAATTCTAGGCCCATATTTTGGTTTGGCGGGCCGGGCCTTGAAAATGGGCCGAAAATTTTTTTATGGGCCCGGCCCGAACCCAGCCCGGCCCGGCCCATGCACACCTTACGTGCACTTACTACATAGATAATTTGTATCTATCGTATTAAAAATATGATATTCTTACATTTTATTTAAATTGTTTATTTTTTAATAAATCAAATTCGAACTGTATGCTCAATAGACATGCATGCACATATTTATAAATTGATTCATATATTTCAAATATACTTTTAAACTGGTATTTAACGTATAAATTGCTGGCTAAGTGGACATAATGACCTAATTCATATAATACTGCTACTTTGGGTACTAATTTAGAATCCTAGCGATTATTTGGGGAGTTTTGGTAAAATTAACCCAATTAAATATATCGGCGAAATTTTACAATCACATTCTAAGGGCCAGTTCTGCATTACTTTTCAAAATCACTTCTGGCTCCAAAAGCACTTCTGGAAGAAAAGCTGTGCAGAACAAACTGCTTTTGGCTGAAATTTTTAGCTTTTCTGAAGTGCTTTTCAAAAGTACTTCTGAAAAGGAGAAGCTAAAATTTTTAGCTTTTCCTCTCCCAAAAGCACTTTTAGTGATTAATTACTTTTTCACCCCTCCAATAATATAGTACTTTCCGTTTTTTTCTTGATACTTAATTACAAATATGTTAAAATCATTAATTAAAAATAAAAAATATTTTTTAAAATACTAATTACAAATATTTAATAATTATATTTAAATATTTAAAATATAATTTATATATTCTAATTAAATTTTATAAATAATTAATATTTATTGCTTAAAATATTTAAAATTTATGTTTTATATATTAAAATATTAACAAGAAGTTATAATAAATTTTTTATATTCTTACTAAAATATAATAATATTAACAAATTTAAATATTATTTAAATACATATTTGTTACTTGATAATAACATGTCTAAAATAGATATTTTATTTTTTAAAAATACTTTTTGACAGTAATACTAAACATTCAAATTTTAAACTAAACTTTTCAAAAGTATTTTTCTACCGCACTTCTCAAAAGTACTTTTTTAAAGTATTTTCAAACTAACTTAGCCCTATGAATAAAAGCCGCAAAAGTCATTTTCACCTTTTCCCTCCCCAATTTTAAACCTCTGTCAGTAGAGTGGAAACACCAATAAAACTTTGCAAAAGCCAAGCCCTTCTCCAAAGAAAAATCTTAAAAAATTAACAACGAAAGAAACAACACTAAGCGAAATTAGAGAGAAAATCAACTGATCGGCGGAGGATCTGAGCAAAGATGATGAAATATTTTGGTAGAGGAAAAGAGTCCGCTGCTGATGTGTCCCCGCAATCATTCGGTCATTCGGCCTCTCCATCGGCGGCGTCGGCTTCTCCAGTGACCGGTCCAGCTAGACCGATTCGATTGGTGTATTGCGATGAGAAAGGGAAGTTCCGGATGGATCCGGAAGCCGTTGCGGCTTTGCAGCTTGTTAAGGAACCAATTGGAGTCGTTTCGGTCTGTGGCCGGGCTCGTCAGGGAAAGAGCTTCATTTTAAATCAGGTATTTTCATTTCTTCTATGTTTGACTTGTTTTGATTATAAATTGGAAGAAATTTATGTTGTTTTGGTGCTTTTGTACGTTAAATGATGAATTCTAGGGTTTTTGACTTTTGGAGCAGATTATATTGTAAGCTTAGGGTTTAGGGGAACGGAATGTGTAATTTTGATCAATTGGAGGACTTTTTGGGGAAACTTTCCTGCTTTTAGAAGCCCTCATTTATTATAGCTGTAAGGGGAAAATATCAACTTTAATTTAAGTTCATATTAGTGCATTTAACTATTTAAGTGGAGATTACTAAAGATGTGAGAAATGTAAACTTGTTAGGAAAAGCACATTGGTTATGATAATGTTTAATTGAGTATGTGTATAGAGAAAAATATATATGGGTTAACGTGAAACATCTTTGCTCTATTCATAGGAGATGTGAATTTTACCATAAAACTTAGTCTTACTCCTATTTCAACTGTTGTAAGGCATAAATTATGGAGTTGTTTGTGGTATTGTGGTTAGATATTGTAAACTTGTAAGTGGTTTTCTCTCTATTGAATCTTGCATGTTATCTGTTCTTTTTATCAGCATTGTAATGCATATTGTCTCTTTTACCTATGAGATTGCTATGCATTCATTTTTTTTGGCTATAGCTTCTTGGAAGGAGTAGCGGATTTCAAGTAGCATCAACTCATCGACCATGTACTAAAGGGCTTTGGTTGTGGAGTGCACCATTAAAGAGAACTGCTCTTGATGGAACTGAGTACAATCTTTTGCTGTTAGATTCTGAAGGAATAGATGCCTACGATCAAACAGTTAGTTTTCACTTACTTTTTGTGGGAATGGGTTGATTATATTTATTGGTTTGATTATTTTTGACTCATGCTCTTATCTTGCAAACCTGACAGGGAACATACAGCACTCAGATATTTTCCTTAGCTGTCCTCTTATCTAGTATGTTCATCTACAACCAGGTTGGCTCTTTTCTTTTCCATTTTTGAAGACACATTAATCCTTTTAAGCGCCATGTTAATAAGGTTATTCTTCTGATATTTAGATGGGAGGCATAGATGAAACTGCACTGGATCGTCTCTCTCTTGTCACTCAAATGACAAAACATATTCGAGTCAAAGCTGGAGCAAGAACAACCACAGCTTCTGAACTTGGGCAGTTCTCCCCAATCTTTGTTTGGCTTCTTAGGGTAATATTTGATTACAGACAGAAACATGCACACACTGTCTTGTTAGTGTTTGTGACATGTTTGATTCTTGAATATGGATATGATGAGCTTTCTCATGATTGTAAAATACACTTTTTCAGTTCTCTTTCGTAAAATATTTGTCTTACTTGCAGGATTTTTATCTGGACTTGGTGGAGGATAATAAGAAAATCACTCCCCGTGACTACCTAGAGCTTGCTTTACGGCCAGTTGAAGGTAGTGGGAAAGATATAGCTGCCAAAAATGAGGTAATTCTTAATATGGGTTTAATTCGGGGAGTAAAGGAAGTCAGTATAAATTCTATGAATTAGTTTATCTGCTGAAGTTAAGTATCTCTGGGATTCTAGTTAGAGTTTCATCCTGATGTTTTTCTAATAGCATTCCTCTCTTCACGAGATTCATTTCTACAATGTTTGTGATGAAGGATATGAAGAACTAAGTAGATGAATTTTTCTTCTCTGTCATAGACCTTCCTCCCTTCACAGATTAGAGATTCACCTCTCCAGTATTCATCATGAAGGATATGATTAACTAAAGTATTTGAAAATTTCTTCTCTGTGATACTTTCTGATTATGCATTGTTAATTATTGTAGATCCGAGATTCCATTCGAGCTCTATTTCCTGATAGAGAATGCTTTACCCTTGTGAGGCCTTTGAACAATGAAAATGATCTCCAAAGACTTGATCAAATTTCGGTTAGTATCTAGCTGCTTTCATATATGCCAATCTCTCTCTGTTTTCTACTATTATTTTTATCTTTGCTCTCCGTCCTCCCTCTTTTAGTGCTGATTGTGCCTTTTTCTATTTGGCGTGCATAATTTATGTACTAAGACCTTAGTTTTAATATGTAGCTTGACAAACTGAGACCTGAATTCCGAGCCGGGCTTGATGCATTGACAAAATTTGTTTTTGAGAGAACAAGACCAAAGCAGGTTGGGGCTACTATACTGACGGGGCCTGTTCTTATAGGTATCACAGAATCTTATCTGGATGCTTTGAATAAAGGTGCAGTGCCCACTATATCTTCTTCATGGCAGGTTAGTTACTGTTGTCAGGACATGCTTCCAGATGCATTTTTAATGTCACCAAAGAGGTTTAAAAAAGACATTGATGCTGAAAAAGTTGTATAAATATTCCAAAGCTTAAAAGGTATGAAAATCTCCTCATTTTCCTTAGAAGGATTCTTATCAGTGTTATTTTCATACAGAGTGTTGAAGAAGCTGAGTGTCGAAGGGCATATGATTCTGCTTCAGAGATTTATATGTCAACTTTTGACCGTACAAAGTCACCTGAGGAAGTAAGTGATGCTTTTATCATAATTATTTGGTGGTACTTTTATAATATTTTAGCATTTTAATCTTGATGGTCCTAGGCGGCGTTGAGGGAGGCTCATGAAGAAGCAGTTCAAAGATCGCTGGCTGTATACAATGCTAGTGCTGTAGGAGTTGGTTCAATGAGGAAGAAATATGAGGAGCTTCTACAGAAATTCTTCAGAAAGGCATTTGAGGTATAGAGCTACTCAAATGCTACATCATAACGTTTTATTTTTATGTTATCAAAATTCAGGGTAAGCCTTGTATTATGGATTGGTCATTTATGCAGGATTATAAAAGGAATGCTTTTATGGAAGCAGATTTGAAATGTTCGAATGCTATACAGAGCATGGGAAAGAGATTGAGAGCAGCATGCCATGCTTCTGATGCAAGTGTAGAAAAAATTGTGAAGGTAAGCGATCACTGTTACTTATTCTTCATGTGAAGGACTTCAATCTAATCCTGGAACTTTAATTCTCATTAATTGCTGTTTTTAATGATTCCTCATTTTGATTTTATATCACTAAAATTGTAAGGAAGAAGGCTGGTTAATCAACCAACCTGAGTGGAGTTATCTGTTTTTGACTTTCTGTTTCAGTCTTAATTTATTGCTGTTGTATAGATCCTATGAAAGTTTCTTTTTATATATTATATATATACATCAACGGAGACAAGTTATAGGGATAGTGTGTGGTATTCATTGGGTTTATTAGAATGTTATATGCAGGTTCTTGATGCTCTTCTGTCTGAATATGAACCATCATGCCATGGCCCTGGAAAATGGCAGAAACTGGCTGTATTTTTACAGCAAAGGTTTGTATCAACACAATATTATTATTTTCTTTTGGATATTTATACCATGTCTATTGTGGATTAAGTCTCTAGTTTTGATTATTATCTTGTCTATTCTATTCAACTGTCAGTATGGAGGGGCCAATACTGGATTTCACCAGGAGACATATAGATCAGATTGTATCAGAGAAGAATTCCCTTGTACTGAAATGTCGTGCAATTGAGGATAAGATGAAGTTAGTTAACAAGCAGCTGGAAGATAGTGAGAAATATAAATCTGAATATCTGAAGCGTTATGATGATGCTATCAATGACAAGAAGAAGCTTGCTGATGAATATGCAAGCCGTATGAATAATTTGCAAGGTGATAATAGTTCACTGAAGGAGAGATGTTCTAGTTTAATGAAAACATTGGATTCTGCCAAGCAAGAAACATTAGACTGGAGAAGAAAATATGATCAGGTGTTATCAAAACAGAAAGCCAGAGAAGATCAGACTGCCTCTGAAATTGAAGTGCTCAAGTCCCGGAGCACTGCTGCTGAAGCAAGGCTGGCTGCTGCTCGAGAGCAAGCTGAGTCTGCTCAAGAGGAGGCAGAGGAGTGGAAAAGGAAGTATGACTTTGCTGTTAGAGAGGCTAAGACTGCTTTGGAGAAGGCAGCAACTGCGCAAGAGCGGTCAAGCAAGGAAATTCAACTCAGGGAAGATTCTCTGAGGGAAGAGTTTTCACATTCATTGGCTGAGAAGGTGCTGTATCTTTTTCGCCTTGCATTCACTCCTGCATTCTTGTTCATTCAATCATGTATATGCAAATATAAGTTGCAGCAAGAAAATGTGATTTGTTTTATCTTCTCCTGACATTGCAGGAAGAGGAAATAAAGGACAAGACAGCAAAGGTTGAGCATGCTGAGCAGTGCTTGACAACACTAAGGCTAGAGTTGAAGGTGAGCTTGTTATATATATATGCATATGATTATGTATGTGTTTATATCTAATGCATTGGCACATGATTACTAGCACAGTTTTAAAATTATGATTTACAAGAATGTTATAGGTTTAAATTCTTTAATGAGTTGAACAACGTTTAAGTGCATTTACAAACTTCGCAGCATTTAATAATGGGAAATGCTTTGCAGGCTGCTGAGTCAAAAATCAGGAGTTACGATGCAGAGATATCATCGTTAAAGGTTGAAATCAGGGAGTTAGCAGATAAGCTAGAAAATGCTAACTCCAAGGCCCAGTCATTTGAGGGAACAGCAAGGATTTTAAAACAGGAGAAGATCTATTTGGAGCAGAAGTATTCATCTGAGTTTAACAGGTTTGCAGAAGTTGAAGAAAGGTGTAGAATAGCTGAGAAAGAAGCGAGGAAAGCAACCGAGTTGGCTGATAAAGCACGAGCAGAATCTGTAGCTGCTCAAAAGGAGAAAAACGAGATACAGAGGACGGCAATGGAAAGATTGGCTCGTATTGAGAGGGCCGAGAGACAAATAGAGAACTTGGAGAGAGAGAAAACAGACTTGGAGGACGAATTACATAGAATACGTGTGTCAGAGATGGATGCTGTTTCAAAAGTTGCATTATTAGAGGGTAGAGTCGAAGAGAGGGAGAAAGAGATCGAGTCACTGTTAAAAACAAACAATGAGCAGAGGGCTAGTACAGTCAAAGTACTTCAAGACCTTCTGGACTCTGAACGTGCAGCACATGCAGATGCTAATAACAGAGCTGAAGCCCTTTCTCTTCAGCTACAAGCTGCACAGGCGAAACTTGATCAATTGCAGCAAGAGTTGACTTCTGTTCGTCTAAACGAAACTGCATTGGATAGTAAGCTAAAAGCTGCTTCTCACGGAAAGCGATTGAGGACAGATGATGAAGTGGGAGCTGGATCTGTGCAAGATATAGACACGAGTGACCCGTTTTTAAGAGCAAATAAGAAGTCCAAGAGCACAACTAGCCCCCTCAGGTATTCACCGTCAGAAGATGGCGGGTCAGTATTCAAAGCTGATGATGACAACCAGAACCAACAAAACAATCAAGAGGATTATACGAAGTTCACCGTACAAAAACTTAAACAGGAACTCACAAAACACAATTTCGGCGCAGAGCTGCTTGCGCTGAGGAATCCGAACAAGAAAGAAATCCTTGCTCTGTATGAAAAATGTGTACTGCAGAAATCATGATAGTTTTGTTTTCAGTTGATAATATGACTTTGTATATGGAGTTACACCTGTAATCTACTTTTTAGTTTGATAGAGTCGAGTTGATGACCTGAGCTGAGCCGAGCCGAGCTAGGTAAAATTCTAAGCTCTCTTTTCTTTATAATTGATTTAAACTGACATCATCAAGGATTTTATGTCATATATAGGAATGTTTATGTGTATTTGATTGTTGTGACCCAGTGGGTTTCTTTATATATAAAACTATTATAGGGTGTGATTTCTTTTAAGTTCATGGTTGTATCTGAATTCTTAAACCTAGTACTTGATTGAAGGAATATTGTAAGTTTGTTTGTATTATTCACCTCACTCGGCCTGAATTATCACTGTAAGTTAGGTTTGGAATTGCTTTTTGGCTACTACACAAAAAGTAAAATTTCTTGTTTCTCTTTTCAGTTTTGGATTGGGGGTCTAATGACTTTTGTTGATTGGCTACAGTATTCATCAATCTTATAAAAATGGATGGTTATAGCCATCGATGTTTGAACCGGGTTAAATCAACCGCTTGGCGTATTAGTTTGAAGAATGACTTTGAATTGATTAGATGAAAACCAGTTTAGACTGGTTGAACCGGTTAAAAATCGGTTGAATTTATTTATTTATTTTAATTGAACCGATCATTTGATCGATTCAATTATTTAGTTTTTTTAAAAATGTTTAATAGCTATTCTAATTTTTTGTATGTAATTTATCATATTTAGAATTTGTTAAATTATTTCATTGTTAAAAATTTTAATTATTACAGAACAAATGTTGGATTGAGAGAAAAGATTCTGATGTCTTTTAAGCAAAATTTCAATTTCTAATTTTCGGATGACAAAAAGCACTTTATCTCACATTTAAAGATTGAATCCAGTTTGATTTCGAATTTTGTTAGTGTCTAAACCCTACTTTTGTTAGTGTCTTTGCGTACACCTGCATGTACCATTTGGAAACGTGAACCTATATACCTTTTATACAATTAATAAATTATTCAATAAATCCCCAATAAGAAAATAAGCATAGAATTCATATCTTTTTTATTATTGCAATAATATCAGGTCATACGCTCACATGTATATTAAATTAAAGACTAAACTGATCTTTTTATTAGAAATTCTATTTACTTTTACTGTAAAAAACTTGTTCCTATACATCATCATGAGGTATACATGACACGTCACGTATCATTATTTAGTTATTCCGTTAGGTAAACCAGTTTTTAACAATACAAATAGATGAAAATTTTATCATGAAGGACTTTTAATTTAATAAATATAAACTATTTTATCTATTTTTTAATAGAAAAAAATACAATATAAATTCTGGTATATAGGCCTCAATCATACTTTCACCGCTAAGACTCATTTAGATTCTGATCTCCACAACCTCTGAATAAGAGGATAATGAATGCACTTCAGCGCACTCGAACCAATGTCTCCTGCATTGATAACTATTATAAACTACAATCGAAATGATAATTAAAATATATCTATAATTAAATTAAAATAAATCTAGATAGATTTATACATAATAAAACTTAAATCAAAATAAAAATAAAAATAAAAACCATATATGATTTACAAGAATGGAATTTGAAATTGAAAATTCCAAATTTCTAAGCCTCAACTTTATCTTTATCCTTCTTATTTGTGGAAACCTTACAAAAGGAGATGGACCCCCTCAAAAATTTTAAAACTTTTCATTATACCCTTAAATTTTTTGAAAATTTTCATTAAATCTTTAAAAATTTTGATTAAATCCCTTGAGACGACCAACCAGTAGCTGTAAAAGCTGAATCTATAGGTATGGTAGTAAAATAAAAGCATGAAAATACCTGGAAGTCTCTGAGGATGAGTATAGCAAATCCCATATTCACCTTCTAGAGTTTGAACAAACTCATCAATCAGAGGATGAAGAAGGTTGTAGTTATCAGATACTGCCTTTGCCAATAAATGGTATAGATTGTAGAATTTGGCTTTGCCTTGGATCAAACTTCACCCCCGATGGTAACCCCGGCAAATAGTCATGTATTCCCTCATCTTGGGAGCATATGTTATGCCCACATGAAGGGCAAGCAATGGTTGAGATGCCACAACGGATTTTGAACTCGGCGGTGGCGGAGTTATTGCAGCATGTCATCTCTCTATTTCTTGTTGTTGTGGTGGTGGTCTTATTATTATAGCTGTTTTTATCCCATAATAATGGTGTTCATTTCACCCACTTCTGCAACAAGCTCAAAGAAGCTTTTTTTTTTTTTCCTTTTCTTTATTTCTTCATGTTTGGCTAAGGAATTTATTTCTTCCATTTTTTATTTTTTTTCTTAATATATAATTTTTTGGGATATGATTGAAAAAGCTTGAGTGTAAATTGAAGTTTGTGTTTGTTGTAGTAGTTTGATTGTTGAGGTCATTTGGGATTAAGGGTATTGGATCATATTAGGGTGTTATAAGGCAGAGTGAGTTGAGATTTTTTTTTGAAGGGTTGAATTTGAATTATAAATTTTTGAGTGAGTTAAAAATGTAATTTTGTCATTGTATAAATATAAAATTTTATAATTTTTAAGGGATTAGGCTATAAACATTTTGTTTTTGGAAAAGACGTGATTTAATTTTAAATTTTAGTAGGGGCCGAAATATAATTTCACTATTAAATTAATTTAAAACATTATAAATACTCAAGGGATTAAAGGGATAATTTTTTAGTTTTAGGGGGAGGCAGGCCCTCACCTACCCTCTAGTTTCGCCTTTGTTATAGGTAAACCTGTCCAAAGGCTGGGTAGTCCACCCTATTAAAATTTAGAAATTAGTCCCTCTAATTTTTAGTTTTTAAAATTTAGATCCAACTGTTAACACTATTAAAATTATTTTGTTCAATTCAGGTTCATTATAATATTTTTTAATTATATTGTTACCAAGTGCATATTTTTCTTATTTCAAAATTTCACACCGATAAATTTAACAAAAAAAATATTAACAATCAGAGACGACACCAAAAGAGTAAGCAATGGCGTTGGAACCCCCCAAATAATAAAATTTCTTTTTAATCCCTTTAAAAATTATGGAATAATATATTAATACAATGATAAAATTATACTTTAAATTATTTATGGAAACTTATTAATACATTCTTTAAGTTATTCTTTAGAAACTTAATTTAACATCACATTATGCAAAATTTTAATTATCAAGAAATTTATGTGTTTTTTTAATCAATATATATTTTATATCCATTTTATATTCTATAAAACGATATTGTTTTTGATATTTGAGTTTGAGTTTTCGTGTACAATATATTTTATCACTATATCAAACAGTAGCATTCTTAATATAAAATTTCTTTTATGTTTGTTAAATTTAAGATTGTTCGAGGTTTTATATATGGGAAAATATTTAGTGCATTGTCAGCAAAATTTTTAGATTCTACAAACATGGTTAGAGATTGACAAGTATCCTATAGATGTATAGTAAAATATTAAATATTTAATATTTAAAAAAAAAGACACGTGACAAAAATTTTAAAATTTGCTTGTGAAATAAAAAAAAATTACCAATGTATTAAATACTAACCCTTTTATATATTTAAACTAATTCTTTTATTTATTTTTAAATAATTTCAAATTAGTATTATTATTTAATTTTAAATTGAATAGTAAAAAGCTTGATAGATCTTACATTTTTATGTAAATAGAGAAAATAATGATAAAGAGAACCAATTTCCTATTTATTTAATGGTTTAACTCAACTCGTTGTTGTATTTAATCATAATTTAGTATAATTATAAAATAAAAAAAAAATCCAAATGACTTAAATGCCCAACATATAATGGACTTAGTCCACTCATATGAGTTTCATAAGTGGGCTTTGCTTTGAGTTCTAACTTCAGTTTTCGAACTTAATTCTTTGTTAACAAATGTTAATACTTTATTAACAGTACGGAATTTAGAGTTCGAGTCTCATCATTAATACTGTAACAAGTGTGAAGTATTAGAGTTCGAGTCTCACCAACAAACTATTTTATTTATTATGAAAGAGAGGCCTAAACATCCATAATAGTTTGAGAATTAGATCAAATTCTACTATTAATCTTTATGTTGTGTAAGTTTTAGATTTAGTCCTTATTCTTTATTTTGATCGATTTTAGACTTTATACTTTTAAAATTAATAAATTTTAGTCTCTATACTTTTCGAATTTCGAAATTTCAATCTTGATGTAAATCACAACTGTTAAATCCATTAACTGACTTTTTCATGAGTAATATATAAAAATAACAAACTAACATGACATTAAATATATGATAATATGTCTGTCTCATCAAATTTTGGAAAATAACAAAACTTAATGAGCTCCAAATTTTAAATTCTTAAAATACAGAGACCGAAACCAAATAGAGTAAGAGACTAAATCCACAACTTACGCATAATACATAAATTAATACTAAAATTTGACCGTCGATACCCATCAAGAGGGAAAGATGGTAAATTTCCCATAGATTTTGGAACAATTCAATGTGTTTCATTAGGGTTTTATTTACCCTCAAATCCGCAATATATGGGTGAAAAAATAAAGGATAGGCAGCAAAATTGGATGCTGATAGATATGGTCCAAACAAGTACTGCATGTAGCATCAATTTAGTGTTGCAAATTACATCAAAGTTTGTTTTAGCTGTGGGATTTTTTTGGCTTGGTGTGGTCCATCTATTGCAATAAAAATAAAGTTGATATTTCAATGCTGAATTTACCTCGTCGTAAATTGACACACAAGAAGAGGAAGAGGAGAAGAGGAAGAAGACCCAAAGTTTCAATCAAATCCAGCAGTTTGTTGGGTCGACAGGAGAACATGCACAGCTTTCTAAATTATGTTTGAAAGGAAAGCTTGGCCTAACTCTGTAAAGCAAACAAACAAGGCTAGTTTAGTAAGTGCATTATTTAGTGGCCCATTATGTTGGAATTTTTGGTTTATCACCCGTTCAAAATTTGAATTTTCCAGATGGTATTATCGGGTGTAGTATTAAGTCACGTTGGATTTTCAAGAAAGAAATCAAATTCAAACTTTGAAGATGACATTGTTGAAAGAGTCAGCTATGACTCCTAAAAGGATTAATCTTCGTAAAATGAGCATAAAGGATAAAAAACAACATAAAGATAAATTTAGCCCTTTAACGTTTACATCTTTTGTCAAATTGACCCTTATTTTTTTAATTAAATTTGATCCCCAACCTTCTAAAAGGATTCAAATTTGACCATTAACTTTTTAAAAAAAGGAGTTGAATTGTTGTTTTTTAAACAAAAATACTGACCAAAACATTAAATAACATGGCAGCTCGTATGTTGATCCACATGCAAGGGCGAGTTTGAGGGGGTAGGCACAGGCATTGACACCCTAAAATAGAAAATTGCTATTTAAGTCCCTTATAAGATGATTAAATTAATTTTTAATTTATGGTATAATTACACTTTGACCCCCCCCCCAAAATGAAGAAAATTATGTTTAATCTAAAATGATGAATATAATAAGTTAATACATTATAAAATTATGTTTTGATCTCTCAAAAATCTATTATTCAATTTCAATCTCCTTAAAGAATTCTAGATTCACTCCTTTTCATGCGTACTTCATTTTTTTTAAATTTTTTAAATTTTAATTATTTATCGAACATGGCATATAAAATTGTGAAAAAAATAAAATAAAATAAAAAATAAAGAACACAAAATTTTACGTGGAAACCCTTTCGGGAAAAAACCACGGGCAGAGGAGAAGAAAATTCACTATGTCGAAAATTTGAATCAAATACAAGAGGAATAGACTATGTCTATTTATAGGCTTGCAAAGCCATATTCTAGTAGGATTGAAACACCTTATCCTAATCAATATAAAATAGATGGAGTTTAATAAGGTTTAAAAAACCTTATTCTAAAATAAGATAAAAGAAGTCTAGTTCTATATGGATTTTACTTTTATTTTATTTTCCATCGTATTTTATTTAAATAAGAATTTGGGTCACTTAATTCTAACAATCTCCACCTTGACACAAATTCTCAATGAACAAGTTCTTCATCATGAACAAGTTCTCCACCTCTTCCATAAAACCCCTTAAGGGTTTAACTTCAACAATGAACACCAACCAAGTCTAGGCAATGCTTAAACTTGGTTATAGGAAGTGACTTAGTCATCATATCTGCAGGATTTTCATGAGTACTAATTTTGCTCACAACAATATCACCACGAGCAATAATATCACGAACAAAATGATACGAACATCAATGTGTTTTGTTCTCTCATGAAACATTTGATCTTTTGTAAGAAAGATGGCACTCTGATCTGTCAAAAAATCTGTCTTTGATTTGAAGGTCTTCATTTAGTTCACTAAAGAGTCCCTTCAACCAAATAGCTTCTTTACAAGCCTCGATGAATCGCCATGTACTCAGCTTGCTTCAAGTGGTAGACAAAGCGATCAGTAGTTTGCAAAGTGGCTTTCCAACTTATTGCACAACCTCAGATTGTAAAGACATAACCCGTGAGAGATCTTCTTCTATCAAGGTCTCCAAAGCCAAAAATCAGCATCAACATACCCAATAACTCTATCTTGATTCTTCCAAACCGTAAGCAAACATCGAGTAGTACCTCGTAAGTATCTTAAAATCCATGAATCGCTTTCAGTTGTTCTTTACCGGGATTCGCCATATATACGCTAAGCTGACCGATCGCATATGATAAATCTGGACGTGAACAAACCATAGCATACATGAGAGATCCCACTTTGCACTAGAGTATGGAACATGTGACATGTACTCAATCTCATCATCGATTGTGGAGACAAAGCCGATGAAAGTCTAAAATGGTTTGCTAAAGGAGTACTAACAGGCTTAGCACTCGCATATTGAACTCGCAAAGAAGTTTCTCAATGTACCCTTCGACTTAGGTACAATTTACTTGTTTTTCTATCTCTAAGAATCTCCATACCAAGTATCTTCTTTCTTTGGTCCCAAATCTTTCATCTCAAATTCTTCACTTAGTTGGGCTTTGACCTTTCTTATCTCTCCTTTGTCTTTTGTTGCTATCAACATGTCATCAACGTAAAGAAGTAGATACACAAAAGAACCATCATTGTTTTTCTTAAAGTAAACACAACATTGTCAAAACTACTTCTTTTGAAATCGTGAGAAGTCATAAAGGAATCAAACCTCTTGTACCATCGCCTTTGGTGATTTGTTTCAAACCGTAAAGGGACTTTTTCAAGCAAGCAAACATAATCCTCTTTTTCTCAAATGTAAAACCCTCTGGTTGTTGCATGTAAATATCTTCCTCAAGTTCTCCATGCAAAAATGCGCTTTTTACATCTAATCGCTCAAGCTCTAAATCATGCATGGCCACAATACCAAGCAAAGCTCGAATCGAACTATGCTTCACAACTGGGAGAACACATCTGTGAAGTCCACTCCTCGGAACTTGATCAGAACCCTTTGCAACAAGCCTTGCTTTATATTTAGGTTCTTCAACTCCTGAGTCCCTTCTTTCTCTTTAAACACCCATTTACAACGTAAGCAGTCTTCTTACCTTTAGGAAGTTTCACAAGATCCCATGTTTTGTTTTTGTGGAGTGATTCCATCTCCTCTTGCATAGCAAACATCCATTTTTCTCGAGTCTTTCATGACTAATCGCCTCGAGAATAATTTGATGGCTCTTGATTCGCATCTATATCTTCAACCACATTTAAAGCATAAGCAACTAGATCACCTCAAAGATACTTCTTTGGAGGTTTAATTTCTCTTTTAGTTCTGTTTTTGGCGATAGAGTATTGAGGCGAAGAAGCAACTCTATTCTCAATTTTTGTCTCGACTTGAGGAGTCGACTCTGTATTAATCGATGCTCCACCGCTTTTGATTTTCTTTATTGGAACAGTCTTTAAGAGATAAGTTAGGAAGCATAGCAGTTTCATCAAAAACAACATCTCTGCTAATCACAACTTTCCTATTTTCGGGACACCATAACTTATACCCTTTTACACCGACTTTATAACCAAGAAAAACACATTTAATGGATCTCGGTTCCAATTTTCCATTATTAACATGAGCATACGCAGAGACACCCAAAGATCTTTAAATCGAATAATTAGCGGGATTACTGACCATACCTCTTGTGGAGTCTTTTTCTCAATGGCAGCGGATGGAGATCGGTTGATCAAAAACATGCGAGAGGTCGCTTCATACGCCAAAACGACTTGGTAAGTTGGCATTTGACAACATACATCGAACCTTCTCCATGATCGTTCTGTTCATTCGTTCGCAACGCCGCTTTCTTTGTGGAGTATGACGAATCGTCAAGTGTCTCACGATCCCTTCGACTTGCACAATCTATTAAACTCATCGAACGTAACTCTAAGCCATTGTCATGCGTGCGTGAGGTATTTTATCTGCTTTTCCGTCTGCTTTTTCAATCATAATTTTCCAAGACTTAAATGCGGAAAACACATCGCTTTTTCTCGCTTCGGGAAGAACGCCCAAACTTTTCGGAAAAATCATCAATAAAGGTTAGCATATAATTAGCTCCACCTCTCGAAGGCACTCTGGATGGTCCCCATAGATCGAATGAATATACTCCAACGTTTCCTTCGTGTTATGGATTCCTCTAGTGAATCGAACTCTCTTTTGCTTCCCAAAACACAGTGCTCACGTAAATTCGGTTTGCAAATTCCTTGCCCATCAAGAAGTCCTCTTTTGCTCAATTCTACCATGCCATTCTCACTCATATGCCCTAGGCGCATATGCCAAAGTTTAGTAATATCATCATCCGACAAGGAAGAGGAAGCGACAATTTTGCATCACCGATATGATAGAACCACCGCAAAACATATAACTTGGCGCTTTTTCTTTGCCCTTTCATCACAACAAGGGAACCTTTGGAAATCTTTAAAACCCCACTTTCAGTGTGTATATCTGCACTTTTGAATCAAGAGTACTCAACGAAATTAAATTTCTTTTCAATTGGAACATACCGCATGCGTCACTAAGTGTTCGACAACTCCATCAAACATCTTAACTTTAATTGTTCCAACACTGCGATCTTACACGAAGCATTATTTCCCATCAAAACAACACCTTCGCATAATTGTTTCGTAAGTTGTAAACCAATCCCGATTGGGACTCATATGGAAGGTGCGACTGAATCAAGTATCCACTCCTCACTTACTTTAGAATCATTGTGAGCGACTAGAAGTTCACCATCGCTGTAGTCTTCTACAACATCGCCTTCACCTTAATTACGGTTGTTTTCCCTTTGATTCGCAGCCTCCCTTTAATCTTATTTTGTAGCTTATAGCACTCAGATTTAATGTGCCCTTTCTTCTTCTGAAGTTACAAGTTTTACCTCTATTTGAAGACTTGATCTACCCTTAGATTTACCACGATGATTTCTTTCCTGTGTCCTACCACGATCATCATCGTATTCCGATCTTGTCTCCCACGAACAATGAGACCCTCTCCCCGAGAGTCGAGTTTAACCACAAGATGTTTCATCTTATCATACGAGGTTAAAGAATCATAAACCTCATCAACCTGTGAGAGACTCGCGGCTATATAAAATCGTGTCTCTAAAGGTTGAATAAGACGGAGGCAACGAACAAAGTAGAATCAACCTAGATCTTCCTTATCATATCGAACCTCCATGGCCTCCAAGTTTGAGAGAATTTCTTTAAACACTTTGTTAAGTGTTCGGTGTCTGACGCACCTTCCTCCAAACGATGAGCATAAAGACGCCGCTTCATATGCAACTTGCTTGTTAGAGTTTTCGACATACATATTTGTTCTAGCCTCTTCCATAATGTGGCAGTCTTCTCTTTCATCACATCCTGCAAAATTTCATTGGACAAATGCAGATGCAATTGTGTTAATGCCTTTCGATCCTTACGCTTCTTCTCTTCATCTGTTAATGTCGAAGGCATCTTATCTATCCCTAGCAGGGCATCCTCTAGATCCATCTGCGCAAGAACTGCTTGCATCTTAATCTGCCACAACGCAAATCTGGTGTTGCGATCCAACAACGGAATTTCATATTTCAAAGACGCCATTACCGTGATCGAGATGAACAACCCGGAAGCTCGGATACCAATTGTGAAAAAAATAAAATAAAATAAAAAATAAAGAACACAAAATTTTACGTGGAAACCCTTTCGGGAAAAAACCACGGGCAGAGGAGAAGAAAATTCACTATGTCGAAAATTTGAATCAAATACAAGAGGAATAGACTATGTCTATTTATAGGCTTGCAAAGCCATATTCTAGTAGGATTGAAACACCTTATCCTAATCAATATAAAATAGATGGAGTTTAATAAGGTTTAAAAAACCTTATTCTAAAATAAGATAAAAGAAGTCTAGTTCTATATGGATTTTACTTTTATTTTATTTTCCATCGTATTTTATTTAAATAAGAATTTGGGTCACTTAATTCTAACAAAAATAATTAGTACCTTATCAACATTAAATACATACGAACTATCACACGAGTTGCTGCACTAACATTATTCTAAAAAATTATCCTTTTTAATCAAGATTTCCACAAGTAGATTGACAAAAGAATAGACATTGAAGGCATTGGTTTAATGTTTACTGTAATGTGTGGAACTTGGGTTTTAAAGCAATAGAAACAAACTAGGCATGCAAAATGACAACCTATGCAACTCTGAGGCCTTGATCTGAACTATGGGTGTTGTCCAATGTCACTTTCCGAATTGATGTATGGATTTCATTTCATGTCTCTAACAAGTAGTGCAATAATAAAGCTTGCAGAATCCAAGAGCTCCATTCTAATAAATGGCAACCTACCATACCTAACTACTTCATCAATGGATGACATTTGAGTGACTTGATGAACCAAGGAATAAAATAGATACAACACTGTAAAATCTCATAGCTCATAGCTGAGACCTGTCTAACCAGTTTTAGCAGGCAATGATAGATAATGGGTGAAACTCTGCTTATGGTAGATAACTGTTGTCTTTTTGTGACAAGAAAGAAATTTTGAAATTCGAAAATCCGAAAAGTACAAAAATATATAAACTACAATTGATTAAATTAAAGTACAAAGATCAAATTCACAACTTATGTAGAGTACAAGGACTAATAGTAGAATTAGACCCCAAAAAAGATAGAATTTGGGTTTAGACTAGGACACAGTGTAGTAAGGCAGTTGGTGGGCATAATAAATCTGCAGCATCACTTTCATCAGTGTGGGAATTGAAAATCATTTTCAAGACCTTAATTGTTAATAAAATTTACAGTTTGGTCCATTAACTCCTTAATGAATCTATCTTTTTCACTGTGAAAATTTCATCCCCAACTCTCTTTTCTTCCCCACTAAACCAAGCCTGTAAAAGCAAAACATCAAGTAGGGTAACAATGAAAGGCAAAAATTTGAGAGCAAAAACAATTAGGGGCTGTGTGTCTCACTTTGTGACCTTGTTTTTGCAACAAGCTATGGGGGTGAGAAAATATTTTTTTGTCAAGCTACACTTCCTTGATCCGAGCCGTCTTCGTAGTAATAAGGAGTTAATTTCCCGTCCTTTTTGGCAGCCTTCAGCTGGTTCTCGGCACCGGCTTCTTGCAGCAACTTAACCACCCTTCTCATCGACGGTCGGTTGATCGGGAGTGGACTTGTACAAAGGAGACCGATGTTGAGGACCTTACACATTTCTTCTTTGAAACATGGATTGAGTTTGGAATCGAGGACATAGTCCACTCCTTTTTGATCTAGAGTGGTGCAGACCCACTTTACGAGGTCCTTCTCGCCAAACCCTGGGTCGATTGGGAGTCTGCCTGTGACTAACTCGAGTATTACTACACCAAAACTGTATATGTCACTCTTCTCGTTCACCCGAAGCGTATACGCATACTCTGCACCAAAAGTTTCCATAAGACATTGCAAACATTAACGTTTTCAATTACTAGATTGATAATAAAGATAATCAACAAACCTGGAGCAATGTAACCACAAGATCCGGCAATGACAGACATAGACTTAGCGACCTTTCCAGCAGCATCAACCACCTTGGCAACTCCGAAATCCGCCACTCTAGCGCCAAAGTCACCATCCAATAAGATATTATTGGACTTGACATCTCTATGCACAATCGGAGGCACACAATCATGATGCAAATACGAAAGTCCCTCGGCTGCATCCACAATAATCTTGTACCTAATCGGCCAACCGAGTGAACCACTTTTGCAGCTATGCAACAAATCACCCAAGCTACCATTCGGCATGTACTCATACACCAAAAGCTTGCAATCCCGGGTAGTACAAGAACACCATAACTTTACAATATTCTTGTGCCTAATCTTCCCTAATGTCTCAACCTCAGCTTGAAACCCGTCATCCTGAACCTGTGACTCAGCATGACCTTTCTCAAGATCTACACTGTCGCAACCCTTTTTCAAACCACCCCAAAGCTTCTTCACGGCAACAGCCTCACCGTTACTAAGCACGACCTTGTAAACTTTACCCGAAGATCCTCTCCCTATCACATTATCTTCATCAAGACAATCCAATATCTCATATTCACTAAAACCCAATTTATGGAATGACATTAAAGTCCATTTAGACTTATCAATGGCCCTAGCTTTCTGATAATTCCTATATTTCAAGTAAAACCAAACCACACCAACAACAAACACCAAAGCAGCTAGTATAAAAATGGATCTAAGTAACCAAACATAACCTTTATGCTTATCTTCATCCTTACCACCACACGAACCACTATAATTCCCACATAAACCAGGGTTCCCCAAGAAGCAGTTTTTGTACATGTCTTTATCGAACAAAGGCGGTAACTCACCAGATAACAAATTATTCGAGAGGTTAAGCTGATTAAGCTTCAAACTCTGCAAAGCGAGTGGGATTCTTCCGGTTAACTGATTATCGGACAAGTCGAGATAATTCAACACCGATAAGCTACCGATTCCATCTGGGATTTTCCCAGAAAACTTGTTGTTAGCTAAGTTCAACTCGTTTAATTTCTTCAACGAATCGATCCCATTAGGCAATTCACCTTCTAATTCATTCCCATGAAGATCAAGGATCCCTAATCCATCAAGGTTTACTATACTTTTAGGCAATGCCCCATTGAACTTGTTGTCACTAGCAGAGAGTTTAGCTAAGTTATTAACTAAACCGAGTTCTTCAGGCAAGAAACCATTGAACTCGTTTCTAGATATAATCAAAAGGGACAAATTTGCAGCATTTGCAATTGATTTCCCAATTGGTCCAGAGAATGAGTTGTTAACGAGATCAAGTAAATAAACATGGGGGAGACCCCAAAATCCGGTGGGTATTTCGCCGGATAATTTGTTGTAACCGAGTCGGATCCGATTCAGGCTCCTGCAGTTGGCTAAACTCGATGGTATTTGACCTGAAAACGAGTTGTATATCATTAGCATCTCTTCTAGCTTCCCTTTCTCGCATAAGCTGGGTGGGATTGGGCCGGTGAATTGGTTGCTGGACACATCGAACCATCTGAGCGGTGAGTTTTTACCGAGATTTTGAGGTAACTCACCGGTGAGTCGGTTCTGAAAGATTCTGAGTTCGTACAGAGCTGGTGAGTCGGCGATACTCGGTGGCAATGTTCCTTCCAAGTTGTTGGAGTAAAGGTTGAGACTTTCAAGTGGGAGCCGAGTTAGCTCATCCGGAATCTTCCCAGTTAACCGGTTCATCGACACGTCGAGGAGTCTCAGGTTGGTTAAATTCGAGAACCCACGGGGTAACTCGCCCGTCAACGAGTTGTTGTAAAGCTCAATCTGAACTACACTGACCAACTCCGTGAGCGAACTCGGTATATTCCCGACCAAATGGTTAAGTGCAAGGTCTAAATCAGCAAGTTTCTTGAGTTGCCCCAGTGAGTCAGGTATCTCGCCGACTAAATTACACTCGGTAAGCCACAAAATCTCCAAGTTGGTCAAGTTCCCAAGCTCAGGCGGTATCCGACCCGGACTAAACGGGTTGTAGGACAAATTCAACATTTTAAGCGTACTAATGTTCCCCAAAAAAGCAGGGATAGTCCCGTCTAGCAGATTGTAAACGAGGGACAAAACCTCGAGCTTCTGAAACCGACCAAACGACGACGGAAAATCACCCGAGATATTATTACCGGTCAAATCGAGGTATTTAAGATTAGGGAGGTCAGCCAAAGTGTGAGGAAGCTCGCCGGTAAGAAGGTTCTGAGAGAGATCAAGGTGGATGAGATTTCGACACGTGGAAATGTCGGGTATGGTGGAATTGATATTGTTGAAATAGAAGCTAATGTAGGAAAGGTTTTGGAGGCGACAAAGGAAGGTAGGGAAAGGACCGGCGAGGTTAGCGTTGGAGAGGTCAAGGGAAGTTACGGAAGCGGTGGCGGCGTCGCAAGAAACACCGCGCCAGTTGCATGGAGTGGGGTGGCGAGGGTTCCATGAAGAAAGAGCGGAGTCTGGGTCGGAAAGTGAGGATTTGAGTTGGAGAAGGTAGAGACCTTCTTGGTTGAGAGACAGGGAAAGTGAAGGGAAAGTGATGAAGAAGAAGAAGAGAAAGGAGAGGAAATGGAAGAGCATTTTTTTTGGGGGTGGGGGGTAATGGTGGAGGAGATTGGGTTTAAGGGTTAAGGAAAAGGAAGAGATTTTGGGGTGAATATATTTGAATTTGAAAGAGGTGAAGAGAGAGGGGTTTTGAGTGACAAAGATGGTGTTCTGCCATTAGCGAGACATGAAATGAATGAATGCGCAACAGAGTGACAGAGAAAGAGATGATTAAGAAGAAGTGTAGAGAGCGTTATGGTGGGGACATTTTTATTGTGAATGATAACTTAAAAACTATATTTCCACTTTTTTTTATAATTATATTAAGTATATTAATTAATTGAACTAAAATCCTCGTATAGCATCAGTTTGTGCTGTAAATTTTAATTACGCATAATGAATCTCGAACACGAATATTAAAGATTTATCACATATAATTACAGTTTAAAGTGAAGCTTGAAGAGATACATATTTTAATTACGCATTATGAATTTCGAATACGAATATTCAAGATTTATCACACAGTTAAAATTTAAGTTTGAGCTTGAAGAGACTCATATTTTAATTACACATTAGGGTTTCAAACTTAGATATTTATGACCCACCATGTATATGGCCGCAGAGCATTATGAAGGATCCAAGGAGATAACTGAGATGTGTTTAAATATGGGCGCAGAGCAGCGGCAGAAAACAGCAAATGTGTTTTGTTGGGAGTGTTTTCTAGAGCATGACTGATGGGTGGTTGGTGTTGAGTGTTCCGAGAGTCACGCGTGAGAACTGAAAGCCCTTACTAGTGTGCTGCAAGAGGACGACGACATGTTCAAAGCTTTTGACGGTTTTTGACCACTTACACAGGTTTGAACCTAGTTTTGACCCCATGCAATTTTTTTTCTTACGTCTCACACATTACCGACGAAAGGAAATCATTCACGAAAGATATCATTGAATCGAATCGATTAAATTAAGAATTGATTAGGGATATCGGTTAAGAGCAAAAAGTCGATTTAGATTAAATAAAAGTTGATCAAATCAGATGAACTGATTAAATAGGTTGGAATCAATTCAATTTTGAGAATATTATTAACAAACAATTCTTATAATTCGATCTTACATCATGAGTATGAGGTTTGTTATAAGAGCTATTTTTTTCTAAATATCATGTTTTTAATTAAAATTTTGACGTTTGGACTAGGATTAAGTTTTTGATAAAATTATTAAAATATTTTTTTATTTTATAAATATTTTCTATATTTTAATTACAATATTCTGAACTTTTATTATTACTAGTGCAGGAAAGCATGGGTCAAGTGCGCTAAAGCATGTTTATTATTCTATTTAAGGGTTAAAAAGAATTATAAATAAATTTAAGTATTGTTTAAAAAATATTTTGAAAATCGGATTTTTTTAATATCTTCTAAATTATATTTGAGTATTAAAATTTTAAATAAAATCGAGTTAGAATTGTGCAAAATTTTAATTTTAGAAATAGGCATAGGTACCAAATCACTACCAATTAGTCCTCCAATATCTTCATTGATAATAGAATGTAACTTTATAGTTGAGATCAATAAAAATAGAAAGTGGAAATTCCATAAATTTTTTCTTTCTTTTCACTTGTCATGAAAAATTTGAGTGTGGAAGAATGACATGTAAAGTGATTCCTCCCATAATTAATTATAACTTGTAAGTTAATTTTTCTTCTAATCATGGGATAAATTTCAATTATTTGGAACTAGGTCACACTTAAACATAATGCCTCCTTTGATTATTTATATAAAATTATTTTAAAAAATTATTTTTAATGTTTCTTTCGAGATTTATAATTACCGTACTTAATACTTGTTGATAAAGAGAAATTTATTTATTATATAAATATTAAATTAATTTATCGTAACATAAAAATAATTAATATAATTTTAAACTTAAACTTAAAAATAAAATAAAATGATATTTATTGAAAATAATAATAATAATAATCTATCGAAGGTACAATGCTTTCAAATAAGTAGCTGTCTAACTTGTTTCAATCTCAACTAGAAACACTTGAGACTATAAGTTTGGATTTAACTTGAAGAAAGAGGAAAATAGATGAAACCTTTGACCATTTTCCATCTACTTCTTTATTTTACATTTTTATACTCAATGGTAATTTTAAGGTTGAATTAATAAATATATATAAAAACATTAATAAGCGATAATGATTCAGTATGGAGAAAAGATTGTATGAAACAGGGCACCACGTTATTCTATACCATTTTTCAATCATTTAATGACATTTCAACAATTTCTTTCATGTCATTAATACATAACTTTAGTAAATCTTTTACCTTAAACAGACAATAGAAGAAATGATTCATATAAAATTTTAGGGTTTAAATTAAAAAAATTACCAAATTAAAAAAAGGGTAAAGGATAACCTAACGCCTCTATTTCATACAATTCTTTCTCTTCCGTTTGAACTGATTTTGAAGTAAAATTCTGATTATTCTACAATATCAAATCGAATAATAAGTCAAATCGATATTCAATTTTTCTTTGACTATACTCATAATATATCATCTACCTTCCAAATTTTTAGGTAATGTGGAATAAATGTTTTTTTTTCTTTTTCCACATTTACCTTCCAAGCATTTAACTTGTAAGAGTTGGGGACAAAGCTCAGTAAACACTGAGCAGAGTAGGATCCAAAGGGAAATTTCTAAATTCTTCCATATTTTTGAAGAAATTATTACATTTACATACAGTGGACCCAAATTTATCATTTGATTTAACTTTAGCTGGCAATAAAGAAAAAAAGAATTTAAGATTTACTGCCCTCTATTTTGGGTATTTTTGACTTATAATTTTCATAATAAATGAAATGGATATGAACATATATAACATGAGAACCGTGATTCTATTTAATATTACCCCAGCAATTTATAACAGGTCTATTTTCATCTTGGTACACTAAATTAATTTTCTCACTCCTTCAACAAGTTTGTCAAAATTTTTTGTTTTCGGGCTTATTTTTTAAGCTAAAATATGATATGGGTTTTTGTATTTTTCGTAAATTTAAAATTTATTTTTTTATTTTTACTTTTAGTAATTTAAGTCTCTTTACTTTTCTGAATGTAAAATTTAGATTCAATTATTAACATTGTTGAATTTTTATCGTTAAATTTATCGGTTTGACATTTTGAAGGAAAAAAAAAATACTTACTCGGTAGCAATGTAACAAAGTTGTAATTAATTTGAACTTAACAAAACAATAATTGGACTTGAAATTTTAAAATCTGAAAAGTAGAATTATGATATATTTTAACTATTTTTTTCGATTAATTACTTTGTCAGAATTGAATTAACTATTGAGTTAATTATTCGATTCAATATTTATAATGGTTTGATATGCAAAGAAAATAGATAAACAGAGAGGATCACACCAATATTCAATATAACGAACACAGTATCGATACTTGTAGAGTCGAGTGATATAGGATTTGTTATCTCTTAAGTCTAATATCCAAATTTTATAAATAAAATAAACGACATAAATATATAAATTATACATTAATTTTGATATAATTTGCAATATTATATATGAACTTTAATTTGGTGTATTTTTATACATCAAATTTTAATTTTGGTTCATTTTTCACATTTCACTAATCTCATTATCTATGTGGCTCAATTTGCCGTTAAGTCATATGTAAATTTAAGATATGACATTTTATTAGTTTAAAAACAAACTTATTTCCATCTAGATTAAAAAAAAAAAAAGATTTATTGGGAGAAAAAATAAACCCTTTTCTCAAAAATTTATTTGTTAGTTTTTAACCTAATAAAATGTTATGTAAATAATTTACACATGATTTACCGAAAAATCATGTCACATATATAACGAGATTAGTAAAATACGAAAATTGAACAAAAACTAAAATTTGATTTTTATTTTTTTAAAACAATTTTATTATAGGTTCTGATTATATATATATATATATATATATATATATATATTACATAATATTTAGAACTATCCATAGTCCCTTCCCAACTCATAAATATATAAGAGGACAATATGCTTTAACGCACTTAAACTTATATACTCCTATATTGATAATAATATTTATACCGATCAAATTAAAACTTAATCGAGAATTAAAATTTAATTGAAACAGGATAAAAGAAATCTTTCAGGTAAAAAAGAAAATACAGTAAAAGCTGTTGATTTGTTCTAAAATTTTCCTTTTTTTTTTTTAACAAATTTGTCGGTTCTCTAATTCCTACAGGATTCTGGATTCTGTGAAACTTATTGCTTTTTTTAAATCGGAAATAGGTGAGTTTTTTCTTGAAACCAACAAAGCTCTCTGTGAAGATACTTGCCTTAATCATGTGGTCAGTTTTCCAGGCCCTTGAATTGTCTGGAAAAAAAAAACACTTTAAAAATGAATAAAAGCAGTGATGGAGTAAAAAAAAAAAAAAAAAAGAGTTGAAATTAAATAATATATTTTTACAATAATAAAAATATAATTTTATCATTTTAATTATTTATATTTTAATAAATTTTAAAAGATTAAATTAAATTTTTATTATTTTGAGGGAACAAAGTACAATTTTATTATTATTAATTTAAAATTTTATAAATTATAAATGGTTAAATTAAAAAAATTTCTGTCTCTACAGTTTTGTTTGCCCACTAAACAGTGTTTCTTCCATCTATTTCTTTTATATTTGTGAAAATTTTTGTTACCTAAGTTTATTAATTTTCATTTAATTTTAAAAATTGTAAAATAATTACTGAACAATTCGAAAATTCTCATTAAGTCACTAAATTATTCAAAAAATTTATTTATGTTGCTGGATTATTAATTTTTTTATTTAAAAAGTATTGCTAGTGAGTTTTAAGTTACGATTCAATGATAGGTAAAGTAAATTAGTACTCATCGACTCTGACGGTCAATATCGAAGATTAGAAAAAGTTGTTTAAATTTTGATTTGCAGATTAATAACTTTCAAAACTATTTCATGAAAAAAATTAAATTGTAAAAAAGAAGGAGAATGAAAGCTTTTAATTGGTGCGAACGTAAAATGTCATATAATAACGATTTTAACAGACTAATAACATAAACAAAAAAAACTTTTGAATATTTTAAAATTAAGTAACCAAAACATAAACTTACTATTAATTTAGTGATACTGACAGTAATTTACCCACAAAACCTAATAAAAAGAAGTTGCTAGGATTTACAAGGTACATAATTTTGTAACATATAAATACATAAATTGATACACTATGAGTAAATAATATAATCTAGTCCTTGAAAGCAATCTTCAATAAGCGTTTACTTAAAAGCAAAGTGTAAGTCAACAGAGGCATTGGTTGATGATAGTGGGAATCTGGGCTATCTATTTCCATCACCATCCTCTTCATATTTTAAATATGATAGGGAAATATCACCTTTTAAACACCTAAATTAATAAATATTTATATTTAGATAAAGTGATCAACACTTGTATTTGAGTTAATAAAAAGCAATAATAGTCGAATAAGTCTTAACTTGATTGACATGGGTATTGTTGTCAGTGCAGGAGGACGTGAATTTAAGTGTATTAAAGTATATTATCCTTTTATTTAAGGGTTGGGGGAGAACTATAAATAATTTTAAACATTGCAAAAACGAATAATGAAATTAATATTAAAAAAATGATAATATTTTGGAGATAAATGGAACCCACTAATCACAGCAATTACTGCATCGAGACACTGGGTAGTGCATATATTTTCCAAGTTGGCGGCTCCGACTGATCCCCTTTGCCAATGCCCATGTTGCAGCACACTGCCTAGTGCTTTACCCACACTGTTTTGGACCTTATTCAATATTGTTTGTATATGTTAATTTGTTCTTGGTTAATGTAGAAAAAAAGTGAGTTTTAAAAGAAAGTACTTGCACGAGTCTGGGATTTTGATATTTGCTTGAAATTAACAATTTCTTGTTTGTTTATGTGAAGGTTGGAGTGATTATAGGATTATATTTGATGTATTAAAAGTGTATGATTTGTAGAAATTTTAAGGTTTTGGAATATTGAGGAGCTACATATAATTCATTTTTACGTATAGAGATAAGTTTTTAACAATAAAAATGAACGTAATTTTTATTAGAGACTTTTGAGTAGAGGGAGCAAAATGCATTTCAAATCCTAGTACAATGACTTCCATGATATTTTTACCATGCTTAAGATGATTATTACTATTTTACGAAAACTTCAAAAAATTGTGATTTTATATACCCTTAAATAGGTTTTGATTGATTTAAGATTTTGAACACTCAATTTTAAGCCCCATCATGTGTAAATATCATGTGTAAATAGCTCGATTATCCCCAAATTATTTTGGATTTAAGTTTATTTATGTACGACTCCCGTCCAAATTTAATTTGATGTAAATCACAAATCTATTCCCATTTTCAATTTGTTTTGTATTGAATTTATTTTAACTTATAATTGATTAAACATACTTATGTTTGTATTATAAACTACGTACTTATGTATTTGTGAAATCTTAATATATTTAATGGCACATTGCTAAAATTGAAATTGTTATATTATACGTTGACAATGATAGTGGAAATGATCGCAAAGCAGTAAAGAAGAAAAATAATAACACATAGATTTTACGTGAAAAACTTTTATTGGAAAAAATCACGAGCAGAGGAAGAGAAATTTACTAATGTTAAAAAAAAACAATATAATAGGTTTTCAGCTACACCCATTTTAAGAGTTAAATAACTCTGTTATAATCAATGTCTAATAGAAGAAATATAGTCTTATACGGATTCAACTCGGTCCTTCACCCCCAAAGATCCCCTATTTTACCTCTCAATTTTATTTCTTTAACAAATTAATTACATCTCAAACTTTTCAAACCAGATTAAATAGTAAATTATAAACCCTTAACCATTAACCTCGCTTTCTCAATAGAGTAAAATTCAAATTTGTATGAGAGGCCATAAAAATGTGATATGAAAGTTAAAAGTAATGTTAATTAAATAATAATGAAGGGGTATGACGGTCCATGTGGGTGGTTGTCCCATAGTTAAAGATGCTACCACACAACAATAACAAAGGGTCCCAATGTTTTGGCTACCATACATCATTCATAATTGCAATAAAAATACCAATCAATTTTATATCTTATCATCTATCATTCATACTATTTCCCAATCATAAAATCACAACTCATTACTTGATTTACAATAATAAAATATTTTAAAAATATTAATTCAATTGGATAATTGATATATATCTGTATCAAGATTTAAATATTTTATTGAATTGGTATCATTTTTAGTCAAATCATCAATTCAATTATAAAATTAATCAAATGTCGTTTCTTTTAAATTAAAATTACTATTATTATGATGACGTTTTATCTTTTTATATTATTTTTAAATAGAAAATAAAAAAAATTACAAATTTAAAAATCGAATACGTGTTGAATTTCAATTACAATTAAAAGTTTACCACTATTCTATCAACTTTTTTTTTACTTAAAAAACAATCAACATTTATACATTTCTTTTCCAAAAAGTAAATTTAAAAAGGATATATTTTTTTTTTGGGAAATGGCTTAATTTCCTTAAGAGTAATAATTTGATAGTGAAATTGAAAAGATTAATTCCAAAATTATTAAAAAAGAATATGTTAGGTGGGAGAATATACCAAGATGATGTCACCCCGCATGCCATAAATTTTATCCCATTTAACACCAAACAATCAAATGTAATTTTTTGCCTCTAAATTCCTACAAAATTATGCCCCATTTTTTATTTATTATATTAGTTCGATTGATATGAATATTATTATTAATTTAGGAAGACGTGAGTTTGAGTATGCTGAAACGCATTATCCTCCTATTTATGAGTTAGGAATGAGCTATGGGTAGTTCTAGGTATTGTATGAAAAAAACCCAGGCATGATCAGAACCTATAATAAGGATAAAAAATAATTAAAATTGCAGTTATTATGGTCGATTTTCAAGCACTACTTTTTTTTTTCTTTTGCTTGTAAAATGTAAATTTATGGAGTATTTATTATCATATAATTCAAGTTTATAAATTTGCAATTCTTAATTATGAAAGTAGTTAAGACAATTTAATTTCCATGGTTTGAGCTCAATAATGAAGTGCCTACTTTCTTACACAAGGAAGATCTATGTAATAATTAAGCTTCTAATTCTTTTGCTCTCACCAAAGTATTGTACAATGTTAGCCTTCACTTATGATACTTTAGCTACCTACATTCTTATCAATTAATTAGTATTTTCTAGTCAACATCTTATTAGTAAAGGTGAAATTAGAAATTTTTTATGGGTTTGATTTTTAAAGGAATTAAAACAAAATTTTTTATTTTAAAAGGTTAGGGTCCTTAACTTCACCCCTGCTCATATGGGAGAGCACAACGAGAAATTATTTTATAGATATTTTTTATCACATCATCTATGACTATTTTTCTATTATTTAATGATATTTTAATAATTTTTTATGTCATTGACATATAATTTTAGTAATTTTTTACCACGAACTGAAGGGTTTAAGGTTCGAGATTCAAGGTTTGGAGTAAAAAAATTACCAAAATTATGTGTCAATGACATGAAAAAAATTACTGAAATATTATTAAATAATTAGAAATAGGTCATAAATAATATGGTGGGAATAGTCCATAAAATAATTTCTTGAGCATATCAAAACCACCAAACTACCAAACGAAGTTTTAGTAAGGGTAAAATTAGAAATTTTTTATGGGTCGAGATTAATTTGTATATTTTTAATTTTTAAAGGATTTAAAATAAATTTTCCATTTTAAAGGGTTATGGTCCTTAACTTCACCCCTACTCATATGGGAGAGAATAACGAGGAATTATTTTATGAACTTTTTCTACCATATCATTTATGGTCCATTTTCTATTATTTAATGATATTTCAACAATTTTTTCTATGTTATTGATATATAATCTTGATAATTTTTTTACGCTGAACCCCAAACTCCAAACTCGAGGATTTCAAAATAAAAAAAATAAAATTATGTGTTAATAACATAAAAAAATCACTAAAATGTATTAAATAATTAAAAAATTATAAATAATATAATAAAAAGAGTTCATAAAATAATTTATCAACCGCATAGAAACAACCAAACTACCAAACGTAGTTGTAATCATAGACCTTGAAGACTAATCTCCATTGGACGGGAAGACTTTGCATGCATAGGCTTGAGCTCCAGTCAAGTCACAACGAATCCACATGTTGACCCTTAGTAAGACAATACATCTTTCCATAACTTCCAAACGTATGTATTGAGAGCCGTGACTCTGTAATTTTCACTAGCTTGAACCCTATGAGTACCTATCAAGAAGAGTACAAATACATCCAACATAATCAATCTTCTACCTTAAGACACGTTTATACCAAGTCAAAATACAACTAGAATTTCCAAAAACACCTTCTTCTAAACCTGATATTCATCATTCAAAATCATAAATTTACAATTTTTTAAAATTTCGTGTGTTGATCTGATAATTAAATTATTCATCGCTTCGAATGTAGCCTAGATTTAAGTCGCGTTAATCGTATTATTATTAAGATTTTACCTTTTTTTTTTATAATTTACTCTGAAAAAAAACTATAATTTCTTAATTATAGAAGTAGTTAAAGACAATTTAATTTTCGTGGGTACTAGCTCAATAATGGAGTGCCTACTTTCTTAAACAAGAAGATCGATGTGATAATGAGCTTTCTAATTCTTTTGCTGCGTCACCTAAGTACTGTACTGTACTGTGTTAGCCTTCACTTTAGCTACCAGATTTTGTACATTCTTGCTTAATTAATTTTGTATGTTTTGGGTCTTTATTTATGGTACTGTAGCTATAAATGATCCATGTGGTTTACAGTAATTATGGCAAATGGGATTATGAGGGTGAAACAAATGGATACAAAATTTTACTGTACTCTGTTAATGATAAATTTAGCCATTAACGTTTATATATTTTGTCAAAATAATTTTAATTGTATTTTTGAATTCTTTTTTTGCCATCAACCTTTGTTTTTTTTTTTTAACAGATTTGATGAAAGTACTGCCAAAAAAGTTAACGAGATTATGTGGAATTTCATATGTGAAATATTTTTAATGAGATGTGATTTATTAGTTAAATAACCCAATAAAATAATTACATGTGGAAAATAACAAAATAAATAAAAAATTCATGAAGCTAAAAAATTAACTCTTAATTTAAAGAAAATAAACGTAATTATCTAAAAAAAAGTTTCAAAACGATGCATATGTTTGTTTATTGAGAGACTTCAAAAAGATAATTAATAAATTAAACCGAAAAAGTTTTAGGGGAACTAATTATATTTTTTGTAAAGTTTGATGGATCTAATTAATTTTTTTTGAAAGTTTTGGAATTAAATGAGAATTTTAAAAAAATTAAGAAGTCTAATTAAAATTTTTAAAAATTTTGTAAAGTTTATTAAGAATTTTTTTAATAAAATCTATGGAATCTAAATAAAATCTTTAAATATTTTGAAAGGTTGAATGAAAATTTTCTAACTTTAATTCCACTTATATTCCACCCCTGCTAATAAACGAGGTTCAATCATTCAATAGGATGACAAAATTTAGCAGAATAATATAGGTTGTGTAAAACTTGATTTAATTGAAAAAAATCGAAAAAAATTAAATTTCGAGTTAATCAAATTGAGTTATTCGAGCTATTTGGGTCAACTCGAATAAGTAATTCAAGTTTCGAGTTTGAGTCGAGTTGAACTTTACAATTCGAATAATTTGAATAATAAATATCTCTTTGGTCCCTGTCAATTTTGAAAATGAGCAAATTTATCTTTCTCTAAAAATAATTCAAAATAATATTTAAAAATTCAAAATATTTATAAAAATTTCAATTTAAAAAAAAACTATAAAAATTCTAAAGAATATACAAAAAAAAAAGTTATAATTTAAAATTTTTTCTAAAATAATAATTTTGGAGCCTAAATAAGTTAATTAATAGTTTATGTTTATCATACTAAAGTATCTTATTTTTTTATTATTTTACTTTGAAAAGGTTTTTAAATATATATGGTTTCAAGTTTATGCACTCTAATAGGTAACTAGTTATATTATAATAAAATTTTAATTTGACATGTTTAATTTTTTTAAGTTAATTCGAACAATTTCACTCAATTCGACTTAACTCGAATTTCATTTTACCCGACTCGATTCGTAAAAATGATAAAATAAGACTCATCAACTCAATTAACTTAAAATTTTTCACTCAATTTAATCGAACACTCACTTATAGAATATCACATTTTTTTTTATCACTTTCAAGTGCGCAAATTGAGGGCTTTCCATGACTCGATACTTGTATCACAAGTACCCATCAAAACAAGGTATAAATAACTTGGTAAATATCTTTTAAGTTCTTGATACAATCGCCTCAACCTCTTTCCTTCTCGGCAACCCAAGTTTTATTTTCCAAAAGAATTGTTTGCCATTATTATTGAATGATTTATGGGATATAGCAAAATTAAGAGTATTTAAATTTCAGTTAAAATTGAATTACTCGATCGAACCGATTTAATTCGGTTAGAGGTCTGTTAATGATTTTTTGAAAGTTTCGATTTGAAATCGAATAATTAACTGAATTAATTCAAATTAATAATTAATATTACAAATTATATGTAGTTTTAATTTGGTTAATTCAATCAAATGAATATTATCAATTTATTTTTTTGATATATTTTATACTTGTTTTAATATAAAAAATAAAAACATATAAATTTTATTTAATTCGATTAATCGACCGAATTAACCGAAATATTTCGATTCGGTTAACGATTAAATATTAAAAAATTTAATTAATTCAATTTAATTAATCGAACGGTTAACTTTTGAACACCTCTAACAATAGCAAATGGAGACTTTCACGCCTCAGCAAGTGAGTACTTATCAACAAAGTGTGCAAGTCAAAAAAAAAAAGTGTGAACACCTTATTATAATCTTAATTCAAAAGAATCAAATTAAACTATATATATACACCTATAGTGCTTAGAACTGTTGCAGGTGACCACATGACAACCCACAAGGTACCATTTTTTATGTAGCCCACATTAGCCAAGATTTGAGTGGGACCAAAAAATCACAGCCCTCTTTTACAAACTTTGAGGGAAAGTATATGCTTTATTTCATTATAATAAGGTTTGATAAAAGATGAGAAAAAAAAGAGCAATGGTGGCTTACAATCATAATTATCCTCTTATGCTTCAATTCTACATTTCATCCATTCACACCATTTCCCCAGCTTTTTGCATGTGTTATGCCAAAAATATTTTTAGCCTTCTTTTTAACTTTCTCTTCTTTTGGCACAAACTTGAAACTCTTTTCTTAGCATTGCTTGCGAATGATTAGTGGTTGGTCTACCTGGAAACATCAATGAAAAAGATTCTGTTTGGTTTCTTTTGATTCTCTCATACATATATAGGGAAAGAATTGAATAAAATAGATACGTCATATTATCCTCTATCCCTTATCAATTTTAATGTCATTTTAGTATTTTGTTTCTTGTCATTGACACATTATTTTAGTAATTTTTTTAACTTGGATCTTGAACCTTAAACCCTAAACCCTATAATCATGGACATTAGACTTAGGGTTTAGGTTAAAAAAATTACCAAAATAATGTGTCAATGAGATGAAAAATATGCTGAAATGACATTAAATAATTGATAAATAATATAGGATGATGTAGTGTCTTTGTTCATACAACCCTTTCCCTATATATATATATATATATATATATTATATATACATTAGCTTATTAAGAGACAACTACTGAACTGGCTAATTTAGATAATGCAATTTTAAGATTTGTTCAAACTTCAAAGCCCATGCAAGAGAAGAATAATAGTTAACAAGTGTTGGGTATAGTGGTAAGATATAGTATACTTTTAGATAATTTAAGTTCAAACTCTGAATATGAAACTCGAAAATATTAATCTTCATATAAACTATAAAACAGTATGAATGATACCTTAATCATAAAAAAATAATAAAATAAAGATGATGGTTTCTATAGCAATCATTTAACAGATGAGGTGTTCATATGAATGAGATGATTTCAATACAATCTACAAGAATGGTATAATCATGAACTTATAGTCCTCATTCAAACATGCTAATGCAGTTCCACTTGTTTATCATGTGACTTTAGAAAATGAAAGAAAATTTTTTATTGGTCAATTAGAAGTTGAGGACCCCCTATTGTTAACTAAGAAAATTCTAGCCACATGTTATGAACACACACAATTTGATTTTTATGGTTTTGATCCCTTTACTATGCTTAAATTAGTGATTCGGTTTGTATATTTAATTTCTCAAATAACTTGATATTTCTACTTTTATAATATCATTAGTTAATTGAAATTAAGGATGACAACATGTTGGATATATGCAAATTTTAAAATTTGAACCCAAATATGCAAATTTGCTTTAAAATCCTAATCCCGTTGATTATCTATATTAAATACGAGTATTATTATCTGAATCCAAATCCAAACTAATTAAATTATCTATCTAATTTCCCAATCCGCTAGTATCAACATTTTGTCGGTATAAAAATATTTTTAAATAAAAATTTTAAAAAGTAATGCAAACGAAAAATTTAGATATTTGAATTCAGTATTTGTAAAAATAAACTAGATTTAGATATCCATTATTTGTTGTAGATAATAATTAAAATATTTGAATATAAATATTATCTGAATTGATAAAAAACTAACCGAATATCCGTAAATATCCAAATACGCAATATCCATTACAATCCCTAGTCAAAATAGTTAACAAAATTAACTTTCCACTTAAAATGCTACATGATTTTTTTAAAAAAAATAACCTTCCAATAAAAAACATGTAAGCATGATATCAACATTTTTAATGAAATAATTGAAAATATTAACTATTAAATTATCGAATGACAACAAAATTTCAGTCCAAATTATCGTCGTAAAATTTAGACTAAACAGATGAATTGGTTCAAGTTTGGAAGCTAGGCTAAGAAAGTAGGAATAATTAGTTTAGGATTGTACACAAAAATAATATAAGACCAAAAGAGAAAGAATATTGTTTTGTGAATTATGCCTTCTATTATAATATTTTTCAGCATTGACCCATTTTTGAAATCTATAGATTTATTCAAAACAATGTTTGAAACATAGTACTCAAAGAAAGGCAAATTCTATTGTTTTGCAAGCTAGTATTTTTTAAAAAAGAAAAATTAGCCTTTGTAAAAGTGAGGTCACGGCTATGTCATAATTGAGGCTTTTTTCCAAGCATGCAGGTCACCTAAATTTGAGGGGGAAAAGTTCAGGTATAGCTAATCAATTGGAGATGGACGCCTAAGGAAGAAAAATTTGAGGGTTTCAATTATTGGAGAGCAATGGGGTTGGTGAAGGGAGCAGTAAAAAGTAATAAAACAAATCCCTTCACCACCATACTTGTTTGTGCATCTGTGCTATATGCCCCCCCATGAGTTTGTCTGCAAAAAAAGATAGTGGCTCATTCTCCTTTTTATCATCACAAAAATTAGCCTTTTTTTTCAAGCTTTCTCCCTCTTATTTATGATTGGAGTAGTTGAGAAGGAAAACCTAACATGGTTGATCAAAGAAAGAGATTTTTAAGGATTTAATATGTGTTAAAGAGGTAAGGTTTAGGGTGTGGAAGAGAGCCTCTTATGTCTTTACTCATGGAGAGGTTTTGATATGTATTGTGTAATGTAATTGGAAGATATGTTGTATTGCTAGGATGTTCTCTCACGTGGGTTTTGATTTCTTTGCATGTCATGTCTCGTTGCTATCAGGAGAGTTAAACAACATAGTCTTATTGTCAGGTTCGTAGGTAGTATAAGGTGTCTGACGAACGTTGGGTCTTTTTCATGTTTTGTCGAGGGATTCCCCCTTCATTCATCTTTGGCAATCTGGCCATGGGTGTTTTGGGTGAGGTTTCTCGGGGAAGAACATCAAGGTTTTTTGCCTTTTCTAGATTATAGACTCAACAAGTATATATTTAAAATTAGACAGAATTAGGGCCATAATCAAGGGCGAGACTGTAGGGCTGATTATAGGCCAGAGTCAGATTAGTGTAAAAATTTAGACCCGTTTTTTAGGCTTGAGTTTGGTATGGCTTGAAATTTAGATCTAATATTTTGCTTAAGCTCAGTCTGGATAAAAATGTTAAATTCGAGTCTAACTCGACCTGTCGTATTAACTTTTTTAGATTATTTATTATATAAAAATAAATTTAAAAATATAATACATCAAATAGACTAAAAAACATTAAAATAAATATTTTCCAACAAATTGAAAATGCATATAAAAAAGTATTTATACTAATACTAATACTGTTGCAACTTAACAAGTAAATGCCTCTAAAATAATAGCAAAATTAACAATAAAACAAAAATTATACAATATCCAAATAATAACAACAAATTAGTAACAATATACTATGAAAATGGTAGCAAAACAACATAACAGCAAACGACAACAATTTTTTTTTGTCAAATTGGGTCTAGCCGGGCTCGAGCCAAAAAAGTCTTGCCCGAGGTCTGACCCACTTTCTAAACAGGCCTTTTTTTTTTGTCTACGTATTTTTTTTAGCTTATATTTGCGCCCAAAACCTCTCACTTTTCAGACAAGCTTTCATATTTGAACGAGTTCCCCCACCCATGGTCAGATCTACCTGGGAAATCTTATTTTAAACCATTCACATAAATAAAACATTCAATTTCAATCTTGTTCACCTTTGATTGAGTGAAGATATTTCACTTTAAAACTTTTAAATACAAAATGAAATAAAATAACAAAGTTGACAATTTCCCTTGTAATTTTATCTTATATAGCTTAGAAGAAAACAAAGTTACTATAAGGGTCCATTTTGATTAGGTTATTATTTGTATCTTAAAAACATAATTAGAAATAATAATTAATGTTGGAAATCATGATGATTGTTTTCCCTATTTATTTTTTAGCTAATACTTGTTAACACAAAGTACAAAATTATCAAAATAGCTAGCATAAATTGATGGGAAAAAAATACACATAAATTTAGAACATCATAAAAAAAAAAAAGAGAAAAAAAAAAAGTTTGGATGTCAAATTAGGCATGCATATGGTATCATTATGTCTTATCATATCCATCTTACCAAATAGCCTCATGGTCGATGCTCATAAGCAAAAAAGTATACTAGAGGTGGGTGTGGAAGTTTGTTAATTTAATGGTAAATGTAAACTCGAAATTAACTTTGAACTCTACATTTGAAATGATTGCGAATGTCCCACACCAAAAGACAACAGCACTTTTTTTTTTTTTTCACACGCATCAAAGTTCGTGATTAATACGCGCATAATAATTTAAAGGATGTCAATTAATTAAATTGGGTTCACTTAATTCATCAAGATTGACTCGATTCGTGAAATATAAAAAAAATATATTTATTTGAAGTCTGGTAACAAGGGTAATTTTGTAGCCCGAAGGATAACATTGTACAGAACTTAAATTCTTTGAGACTTTCATATTGTAGTTTGACTTTAATCTCAATTGTTTATGTAAATCATTTTGTATCGTTGAATTTTGGGGAGCTTAACTATAGATAGAGGCATTGCCCTTTCATCTGTAATCATTTAAGGACTCAATTTGCATTTAGAGATTCAGAGAAATTATGAAACACGTTGAATCAAGTTGTGTTCTTTCCTCAACCTCTCTCTTTTCTTTTGTGGCTTGCTTCACTTGCTTTTGTAAAGCATTAGTTATTTGGAGAATTTTTATTGAGATTCTCACTTTTTGAGGGCTTAGGTTGACTTAAGTAGATTTGGAATGAATTTATTATCTAAGGGCACGCGGTTTGTTAGGCTAAAGTCCAACCCTGTGATACTTATAGGTATGTTCTAAGAATTGAACTGACCAATTGATTTGATTGACTTAAAAATCAATTATATATAATTAGAAATAGAGCAAACCATTATGAATAAGTAAAAAAATAAATTAAGATAAAAAAAATTGACGGTTCAATCAATTATAAAATTTTGATAGTTATACGTTTATTCGGTCTATTAGAAAGGTATTATTATCATGGTGTCTCGTATCAATAAAAAAAAAATGTCACAGGACAACACGATAATGATACCAAGTGACCCCATTGACATGTGGCACCACGTAATGACGTCACATAGCATCGTAAAATATGCCTTTTGTGTATTTTAAAATTACACGTATTAACATGTGGCATCATTATCTATTGCCATACCATTTCTTCTTAGGGCCAGTTCTTCATTGCTTTTCAAAAGCACTTACGCTTCAAAAGCACTACGGAAGAAAGGCATGCGAAGAAAAGTGCTTTTTAATTTGAAATTTTTAGCTTTTCAGAAGTGCTTTTCAAAAGCACTTCTGAAAAGGAGAAGCTAAAATTTTTAGCTTTTCCTCTCCCAAAAGCACTTTTAGTGATTAATTACTTTTTCACCCTTCTAATAACATAGTACTTTCTGTTTTTTTTCTTGATACTTAATTACAAATATGTTAAAATCATTAATTAAAAATAAAAAAATATTTTTAAAAATACTAATTACAAATATTTAATAGTTATATTTAAATATTTAAAATATAGTTTATAAATTTTAATTAAATTTTATAAATAATTAATATTTATTGCTTAAAATATTTAAAATTTATATTTTATATATTAAAATATTAACAAGAAGTTATAATAAATTTTTTATATTCTTACTAAAATATAATAATATTAACTAATTTAAATATTATTTAAATGCATATTTGTTACTTGATAATAATATGTCTAAAATGGACATTTTATTTCTCAAAAGCACTTTTTGACAGCAATGCTAAACACTCAAATTTTAAACAAAACTTTTCAAAAGCACTTCTCAAAAGCACTTTTCCACAGCACTTCTCAAAAGCACTTTTCAAAAGCAATGAAGAACTGGCCCTTAATCACAATAATGACAAGTACCACTTTAATAGACGAAGTGAAACTTTAGCTATTTGTAATTTTTAAAAAACAAGTATCACATTGAGAGATTTATTATAGTTTAGGGCTATTTGTGGAATTATCCCTTTCTATTTAAAGGCAATTTTAATGATATGGGCTGAGTTTCATCATTGTTGGGTTGCTTCTAGTAAATGGGGCAAACCCAATTGGAAGTAGATGAAGATGAAATTTATTTATTCGCCCTCCAATTGATTAAAAAATGAAAATTTTGGTTAATCTGCCAAAGTTTATTTATACTTTTTTTTTTAATTATAAGAAGAGAATAAAACATTAACAGTAACACGATTAGAGTAACTCGAATTCAAGTCATACTTGACTTGGGACAGTGAATATCCTAATCATCAAATCAACACTTTGCTTAAAACTTAAAAAAAAAGTTTAAAAAAATGCAAATTTAACCTTAATTCCATTGATAAAATCTAAAAGCACTAAAACGTAAACTGCTTTGATGGGAGGTTACTTTTCGTTTTAAAATGTACTTGTTTGGGAAATAAAGGATGATGATCAAACAAGAAATGGCCTCCTTTTAGGGTTTTACAGTCGGTTTGTGTATTGACCTAATTTCATAAGTATTATTCGACCAAAACCTCTTAATTATGTGAATTTAGACGTCATTGTGGTCCCGCTGTAATAAAATTTCAGGTTCATTTTATAGGCATGATCTGTAAAATAATTTAAAATTTTGTTCAAGCTCAATCCGAATAAAGAAAATAAAAATCCGAGTCCGGCCTGACCCGACCGTATTAAAATTTTTTATATAAAAATAAATTTAAAAAATATAATACATCAAATACACTAAAAACATTAAAATAAAACAACAATAATTTTCTTTTTACAAATTCGAGCTGAGCCCAAGCCAAAAAAAGTTTATCTAAGGCCCAAACTGTTTTTTAATTTAATCTTATTTTTTTGCCCAAACCCATTTTTATGCCTATATTTTTGTTCAAACCTCCCATGATCATGTCTATGTAAATTGTGTGATGCATGGTTCATCTCTTCAAACACCCGATGAGGTACTCCACTCTACTGACTTCACCACCTCTTTTAGACAACCTCCGTGGAGTTGAGAGACAAAAGTCCAACTAAAGACGATATTGAATATGTTTGAAGGGTTTGTCGATTTCAAAAACACCTCATTTCAAAAACTTTTTCTAGAAAAAGACCAAAAACCTTACAACCTAATTCGAAGATAAACAAGAACAACCTTCACTTGAATCAAGCTTTGACCATAAGATGAATCAAGCAAAGGATTATCAAGTTATGAGTTAGTTAGAGTGGCATTAGGCAGGGATTGCGTCCATAACCCGAAGGGCAGCACATCACAAAGTCTCTCCCCCCATTAATCTATAAGTAATCTGTAGTTATGACGTGCAAGCGATGGTTATATTCGTTTCCCTTTTTTTGCAGAAAAAAATTTATATAAAAAGGCAGCTTGAAATTGCAGAGAATAATATTAGCCTCTAAAACAAGCATTGAAATAAACCCATAAACAAATAAGAAAAGACAACTTCAAATAAAAATGGAAAAGATTGCCGGTTCACATGTAGTTTATATTATGCATTGCGTCTCGGCAAAAAGAATGACATCTGCTGACTTTCCCATAAGCAACACACACTTGTCATTTGGAAAATCAAATAAATTATTCATTCAAACCTTGACTCCAAACTCTCTTATATAAAGACATTAACCCTAAAATTTTAGGGTAAATTCTAATGTTAGTCATTTTAGATAGGGACCGTTTTTATTTCCGTCATCTCAATTTCTTTTGTTAATTTGATCACTCTAAAAATAAAATTGGTTAAACTGACCACTCTACCGTTAAATGATAATGGAAGACTAACGCTATATTTAAACACAGAAAATTTAGAGTGATCAAAATAGTAATAACCCCTATTTAGAGTGACTAACTTAGAAATGCACCATTAGTCACCCTTTAACGGTGGAATAACATACTTGATCAATTTCTATTTTAGGGTAACCAAAATAGGAACGATTCATATTTAAAGTGACTAATGGGGTAGTTTACCCTAATTTTTAAATGAATAACTTTTTTTTAATGTTATTTTTGTCCACAAAATTCAAACATTAGATATTACTTAAAAGGGGCATTAAAGTTTTTACTACTCCACCTAATAATCATTAGTTTTAATTGTTCTTCATCACATTTTTGTCTATAACCTTGGTAATCATATTGGACTTCGATTAAATTTGATATTGAGCTAGACTAAATCCCTAAATGACCTGTCATATTAGGTTACAACTAAATTCAATGTTGAGCCAAATCAAACCCCTATTTGATTAACCATATTCGGCAATTATATTGAATCTTTGTTAAATCTAAAGGTGAGTTGGATTAGATCTTAAAATGAGGCACATTTTTCTAATGTTGTTTTCCTCGTTCATAAGACTCAAACATAATACCTTATTTAGGTGATATTGAAATTCTTACTACTCGACCCAATAATTGTTAGTGTCAATCAATCTTAACTTTTTTTTCTAAAAAACTTAGTAGTTAAATTAGACTCCCACTAAATCCAAAATTGAACTAAATCGAAACTTTGAACAGGGAGTAGTCATTTTAGGCTATGACTAATTTCAAACTTGAGTTGAATTGGACTCAAAAACTCTCCTGACATTATTTTTTCTCCATCCACGACATTCGAATATCTAGCTACTTACCATTTCCTCGTAAATTTTATCCAAGTAAAATTTTGAAACCAGTGGCAGATCCAAAAATATGACTTAAGAGGTAGGGGTGAAGTTAGAAATTTTGGGGCGAAATTAAATTATATATTTTATGATAGTAAAAATACAATTTTGCTATTTTAATAGCCTACATCTTTATAATTTTTAAAAGATTAAATCAAATATTTATCATTTTTAAAGGGTTAAAGTATAATTTTACTATTATTAATTTAAAATTTTATAAATTATAAATTACGAAAAATTTTCCGTTTTAGGTACCTTTAGATCTGCCCGTGCTTGAAACCAAAACTCCCATTTCAGGATATGGCGGAACCTTGATGATTTTCTATATTTTGGAAGCTTGCTTTTCCTTGCAAGGCATCGCTTCATTCTCTTCCCTTCCTTTACCACCACTCAAGAACATGTCTACTCAATGGATCAACCTCCATAATCTATATATATATATACACAGTTTCTCAGCAAAAGTAACAGAGAAATATATATATATATATATATATGTATATATACATATATAAAATTTAAGAACATTTCTCAGCCATGGATATCAATTTTCAAGTTAATGCTGATGATGAATCGCATGAACACCTCCTACAAGACTTGGCAGTACTACCCGCACCCCAAAGAAAAACTCTCATACAAATAGCAATCAGTCAAACATTTCAAAGCACAGCACATTTGGCTAACTTATTACCCACCGGCACCGTTCTTGCTTTCCAGCTTCTCTCCCCCATTTTCACTAACCAAGGAGACTGTGACTCGGTGTGTCGGTCCATGACTGCCGGACTGATACTCCTTTGTGGGTTGTCGTGTTTCTTCACCAGCTTCACGGATAGTTTCAGAGACAAGGATGGGAATGTTTGTTACGGGTTGGCAACTTTGAATGGGTTGTGGGTCATTGATGGTTCGGCCACTTTACCGCCGGAATCTGCGGCGAAATACCGGTTGCGGTTTATAGATTTCGTACATGCTTTTTTGTCGATACTGGTGTTCGCGGCTGTGGCGTTGTTTGATCAGAACGTGGTGAATTGCTTTTATCCGGCACCGTCGAGACAGGCTCAGGAGATGCTCACTGCGTTACCGGTTGGGATTGGGGTTTTGGGTAGTATGTTGTTTGTTGTGTTCCCTACTACACGCCATGGAATTGGCTTTCCTTTGTCGGCCAATTAACGTTTATGAGATTATAAATATAAAATATTCATTGTTTCCATTTAATCTATTAAAATTGTTATTGTAGGAGTTTCTTTGTTTATATTGTTTGCAACAATCGAAAATTTTCATTCATTAATTTACGAATTAAAATCTAAAAATCTTTCTTCTTCGATCTCAGTACAAACTATTAAATTGACTTAAACTCTCTTCAACTTATCAATGGTACCATACATTAAATCGTTGCTTTGAGCTTGTTAGCTAAACTTTTTTTTTTTTAAATTAAGAGCTCAACGACTTTTAAATAGTTTAATGACCATTTTGTAACATTTTAAAGTTGATTGATCAAAACGTAAACTTCTTAATAGTTTTAGTGACATTAACATGTCAAATCCAAATTGTCCATACGATAGACATGAATATGGTTGACAATTAATCCGTATGTTTTTTACATATTCTTTTTTATATCAAAATTAATAACCAAAAGAAAATACTTGATTAATGCGATATCCATACTTTTAAGAAGGTTTTGAAGTATTTAGAGTAAATTATAGTCTCAACCATGGTTGATCATGTTTAGGGAAATTAACTCTAGGAAACACATATATAGTTAGTAATTCAGGATAACAGAAGCATAAGGCCCAAACCTGAAACAATTCAACAGCCCAATCTTTTAGAAGCTGAAAAAGATAAGCTTGATACTCGATAGCTTATCGTGTGTTTTGTTGGGCTTAATGGCATCATCTGCGTTTCAACCCAATATGCCAAACCGTTAGTTGTAATTTCCCTATCAAATTTGTACCCAAACATGCCTAGTAACCTGAGAAAACGAGTTATCACTACTAGCCCCAATCCAGGGTTGGGTAAAAAGTTGCGGAGGTTGTGCTTTTTATTTAAAAAATTAGGTGAATTAATTTTTACATCGAAAAATAAATTAGTTTTTTAAAAGAAAATAATTTATTTTTATTATTAAAATTGGTGTAGTTGACAGTAGAATTATTCATGAGTCAAAACTTAATAAATTTTTAGGCTTGGCCCTAAAATGGGCTTAAATTTTTGCCCAAATTCGGTTTAGATAAAAATATTAAAATTTGACCCGATTTATTCGTATTAATTTTTTTAATTTTATTTAAAAAATTAAAAAATATAATACATTAAACGCACTAGAAACATTAAAATAAATGTTTCCCAATAAATTAAAAATAAATTAAAAAATTTATACTTAAATAACATTAAGATATGTACAACTTAACAAGCAAATGTCTCTAAAATGGCAACAAAATTAATAATAAAACAAGAGTTATACAATATCCAAATAATAACAACAAAATAGTGAAATTGTAGCAAAATGGTGAGAAAATAGTGGCAAAATAAAAAAAATACAAATTCAGGTCGAGATCAGGCCAAAAAAACCTTACCCGAGGTTTGACTCGATCATTTTTTGGGCAAGCTTCTAGCTGACGGATAACTAGACAGTTATATGTGACATGTCACGTATCAATTTTTAATAATAAAAATAAATAAAATTTTTAATAGAATGATCAATTTATTTTTTGATTTAACGTACTTAAACTAATTTACTTATTTTTTTAGTAGAGATAACAAAATGCAATATAACTTTTAATATAAGCGCCTCCACGATACCTTTATTGAAATATTAACGCATACATGGGATATGTAATTTCATCAATGAAATTTTGACTCGTTCACAAGTTATTTTACGTGAATAAATAAATTCTTTTACAAATTTATCTTTACTCATATCAATTATTGAGTCTGGTGTTTAAAATTATGATAAATTAAAAAGAAAAAAAGAAATCTCAAAGAGACATGAAAATGAGTTTGAACACAAAAAATTATTTTATGAACTCTTTTCATCACATCATCTATAGTTCCGCTCAATTAAAAGAAGATACGTCATTTTTTATTTGAAACTTTAATCTAAATGTATATACGATGTAGAAAAAAAAGGATGATATATCTTCTTATTATTGAATGAGACCATGAATAATATGATAGAAATTATCCATAAAATAATTTCGGGTTCCAAAGAAGATCGAAACAGGTGTCCTGTTTATTAAATAAAATTACATGTGTCAGAACTATAACCACAGCTCAATGAAAATTACATGCAACAACAACCTTTCCCATGCATCCCACTCGCTACCAATCTCTTTCTTCTTACCAATTTTTTATTCATATATATTAAACTATCAAATCTTTTTAAAATGATCCTAAAATGGATATTATCTGACAAAAAATAATATTTTTTTTTTTTCAATTTTCACCACACAAGAGAAAAGGAAAAGATTGAAGAAGATAAGGATGTTATGGAAAATCAAGGAATAGACCAGTAAGGATTGGACAAGAATCACTATATCCTCTTCCCTTCACGAGCCTTTCACTGGGGATAAGAACCGGCCCTACTTTTCTCTTCATTCTCCAAATATCTTGCCATCCCTAAATCTTCAGCCACAATTTATGTCTCCACCCTTTTACTTTTCATTCTCTCGGATTAGTCTTGACTCTAATAAATACTGTCTCACAATTGGTTAATAGTTTATAGCGGATTACTGTGGTCGCTCTGATTCTATTAACTGTTTATTTAAAAATATTTGATAAAATTTAGCTGATAGATGAAAGTTGATATATGCAAAATAAAAAAAATGTATGACATAATTTATTTTTAAGTATTTATTTGGTGAACTTTTTGAAATAAACGCTGTTATCAAGAAATTATAACATTCATTATGAAAATTAATAAGCGAATATTTTTAAAAATTTAAATAAACAAATTTTATTAAATTCCTTATTTGCAAATATTAACTTTGTGGAAATTGATAAATATTAACAGCGTATCGATATAATTGTAAATTTATATTCTTAGTGATAATTATGTCATGTTTTTAATATGTAAATTAGTAGTATTTATGTCACACTCTAAATAAAATTTTCAAAATGCATATTTTAATTAATATAAAGTTACATAAGAAATCATTTTACACAAATAAATTTATATAAATATTCAAGAAATAGATGTATATCTCGTTAGATTTGAGAGTATGTGGCAAAGAGAGTTATTTTTTAACAAGTATGGTTAGATATGTCATTCCACATATATCATTCTCAATTAGATGTGAAACAAGTTGTCCATCATAGCTTTTTTTTTTTTTTTTAGAGATTTTAGTTCAACAAGCTTTTGCAAACCTCTATACACCCAAGCCCCGACCCTAGGGGTTGTTTGGAGGTGCGGTCGCCCAAGGCCTAAGGCTAAAAAGGGTCCAAAATATTATTTTTCAATTTTTAAGTGCCGATTTTTTTAAAAATTTTAAAAATAAAAAAATGTTTACCCTGATTTTAAAAAAATTTTCTCCAACTTTTAAGTAACCTAAAACCCTATTTTATTATCTTGCCTAGTACCTCAAAAATGTCAAAAATGGACCTGTATACACCTAATACTACAATTAGAAAATTTGACTATCCAACCTTCTATTTATTAAAAAAAGAAGAAGGAAATACTGTGTTCACCGAACCATATTCCCTCTTTCTATGTTCTTTTGTGATCCTGCACCGTTGATTCTACGTGATGAAGTAAGAGGCTGCATTTATATTGTCCTGTGTTTGGATGCAGAGGAACAAAAATGATTTTGAAATTTGAGAACCACAAAAATAGAAAATATTAGTAGTTGAGAAAAAAAATAAAAAAAAAATAGAGACAGTTAATTTGCGTCTCTCCATTAAGAGCTCACTCTTGCTAGCATACACACATTTTCGTTCGTTACTTTCCTTTCCTTTTCTCTCTCTCTAGCAATGGAGTCGCGATTGTTATCACGCGCTTCTGTTATCACCGGCTTACCTCAGCTCAGGCCGAAGCTTTCCCCAGGGATTGTCAACGTTTCGTTTGCTTCGGCTAAGCCGATCGGAGCCGTCGGTGAAGGCGGGAACCTCATATGGGGGAGGCAACTAAGGCCCTCCTTGCTACTCGAATGCTCGTCGGTTAGCAAGCGAGAGGTTCTGAAACCGGCTTCGGCTGCCGCGTCGTCACCGGCCGAGGGAGGAAGCGATTCCGCCGGGTGAGGTCCGTTTCCTCCGTTCTGACTCGGTCAACTAGTCCAGGCTTCAGTTACTGACTCACTGACTCGTGTGTTATTGCAGGGACGGGAAGATCGCTCCGGTTGGATTCTTCGAGAAGTATCCCGCTCTTGTTACCGGATTTTTCTTCTTCATGTGGTAAGTTACGTAAGCACAAAAAAAAAAAAAAAAAAAAAAAGAACCGTTCAACGATACACTTTCAAATGAGTCAAAACGACAGTTAAGATTCCGTCAAGTTTACTTCAATTTTTTTGGATTACACGATCATCCATTTAATTTAATTTTTTTCCAGGTACTTCTTGAATGTAATATTCAACATTCTCAACAAGAAGATCTACAATTACTTCCCTTATCCCTAGTGAGTACATGAATTTCCATTTTACATTTTTTTTTGGTTCTCAATTAATGCTTGTTCATAGCATGGCTTTATTATGAAGGATTTTTTTTCATGGCATTTTCGGCGCAGTTTTGTATCGGTCATTCACTTGTTCGTTGGGGTAGTTTACTGTTTGGTGAGCTGGGCCGTAGGCCTCCCTAAGCGGGCTGTAAGTGAACCTTCAAGTCTATTATCTCAACTTACTATTTCTTTATTTTTTTTTCCTGACAGATACTATTGGGCTAATTCTGGTTTTAGTCGGTGCATTTTATTAAAATTTGAGATTTAAATTTTTTACTTTAATTTCACACAATGTGATCTTTCTATTTTTAATATTATTAGTAGGTTGAAGTTGATCCCATTAAAAGTGATGATTTAGAATTTCTTTTACCAGCCTTATCAATTTGTCTGACTTGTAATTGCATTGGAATTCCACGGGCCCCAACTATATGACCAAATAACAATATAAAATTTTTACATTATTAGCGGTAGTAACTAATGCTTTTAACATTTTGGACTTACTAATAACATTACAAAAGCAGAGAGATATAATTATGTCAAATTTTAGCACGGTAGAGGACAAATATCAGAATTAGACCTATTTTCTCCTCCTTTCCATTATAATGTATATGCGTTTGCATTTGATTCCTTACATTGGAATTTGTGTGATTACTAACCGCTGCATGTGCGAACTTTACTGCCGTGGTTACGTTTTTTCGTAGCATTATGTCCGGAGATTGTAACCTTGCTACCTTTTGAAGAAAATATGAGAATTTTATACCAAATTTCAACTGATTAATACCATGTAATTGTTAACTTTTTTTCATGTGTGTAGCCTATTGATTCAAACCTACTGAAGTTGTTGATTCCTGTTGCTGTATGCCATGGACTTGGTCATGTAACTAGCAATGTCTCCTTTGCAGCTGTTGCTGTTTCTTTCACCCACACTATCAAAGGTAATACATCATGCATTTATTCTCTTGTGCATATATGTATAGTGCACTATTGCTTATGAGGCTGATAAGGAACAAGTTGTTTGCTTTTGCAGCTCTTGAGCCTTTCTTCAACGCTGCTGCTTCCCAGTTCATACTTGGACAATCAATACCAATCACTCTATGGTTGTCTCTTGCTCCTGTTGTTATTGGTAACCTCTCTGTTTCTCTGTTCGATCACCTCATGAAAACCAGTTCAAAGTGTGAATTTTACCATGTTTGAATGCCATTAATTAATTGCAAACTGAATGCAGGTGTATCCATGGCATCACTGACTGAGCTGTCATTCAATTGGACGGGTTTCATTAGCGCAATGATTTCCAACATCTCCTTCACTTACAGGAGTATCTATTCCAAGAAAGCCATGGTGACCTTTCTCCTCTTCTTCTTACTTTTCAGTTTGTTCATAACTTTGAATTATAATAATTGTTGGTTTTTTCATATATATGCAGACGGATATGGACAGTACAAATGTCTATGCTTATATTTCCATCATTGCTCTCTTCGTCTGTATTCCCCCAGCCCTCATTGTAAGTAAAAGAAAAAATGTTTCAGTGCATGCAGCTGCAGCTTTTTAGATAGTTAAAAGCTTAAGCACACAGTCTGTTTAAAACCCTTCCGTGTTTCCCCATCTGATTGTCGCAGTTTGAGGGTCCTCAATTGTTGAAGCATGGTTTCAATGATGCTATTGCTAAAGTGGGTATGACTAAGTTCATCTCAGATCTTTTCTGGGTGGGAATGTTCTACCATCTCTATAATCAGGTAAATTATTTTCTCCATATTTAGTGTTTTAAGTTTATTTTCTGTTTTTGATATGCTTCATCTGTCTAAAGCATGACCTCTCTTTACCGGTTAGAGGTGTTCATAGTTTATTTAAATCTGTTTATATTTATGAATGATTAAATCCAACCTTTAAATTTGTCTATATTATTTTTAATTTTTAAATAAATAAATATATTTAAATATATATAAAAATTATACTTTTATCAAATTTGTAAACATTAACACCTTAACGTATTTCTTAACATAAATTTCATATGAAAAGAATTATATAATATATAAATAAAACAAAATTAACATATTACGAAATTTAAAAAAAAAGTTAAACTATGTTGAAGTTTTGAATATTAAAACTCAAGCTTAACCTATATTTTAAACAGCTTTAAGTTTTTTTACCCAAGTTAATGTTCCTATCATGATCTATCAACTAGCAATATCCGTCTAGGTTTGAATTTAGGAAGCGTACCTTCAAGTGATAAATCTTTGAGAGATCAATTAACACTCAAAGATAACAATACCATATTATACTCATGATGAGGTCTAAAGAAAGTGATACTATCTTGTTGATTGATGTTTCGTGATATTTTTAAATTTAATATTTTTATTCAAATCTTTTCAAAATGCATCCGAAGCTAAAGAAGGTTTTTATTTTCTTTTTCAGTTGGCTACCAATACTCTGGAGCGGGTGGCACCACTGACCCATGCAGTGGGCAACGTGCTGAAACGTGTATTTGTCATTGGCTTCTCAATCATTGTCTTTGGTAAGTATATAAATTTTGCGGAGTCCATGATTTTGTTCTTCATTTTAGGCTACTGGCAACCATATCTAACGAACTATACTTGGTGCAGGAAACAAGATTTCAACTCAGACTGGTATAGGAACAGCCATAGCAATTGCTGGAGTGGCAGCCTACTCTTTCATTAAGGCCAAGATGGAAGAAGAGAAACGAGTGAGTTAAATACATTCAAGACATATATAACTGCTTTATCCGTCCCTTAAGTTTTTAATTATTACAATGGTAATTTAAAAATTTTAAATTCCACAAGTAAAATTATAAGAATTGTATGATACTAGCATGTAATACAAAATGAATATATAAAAAATGGTATGTATAGTTTTTAAACTCTACTGTAGTGTATCAAATACCGACCCAATCTGTTTTTCTTGGCAGCAAATGAAAGCAGCATGAGAAGAAAAAAGGAGGCAAGGAAATTGGAGGAAGTCCTGACGAAGACCAAATTTGATTTTACCTTGCTGTTATTGTGAAGTTTTTCTTTTTCCCTCTTTCTTCTCTATCATTTCATTTTATTTTATTTTTTAAAAAATTCAGAGAACAAACTATTTATAACTGTGGATCAGTCTGTGTTGACTGAAAAATAATGTGTACTGCTATCACTTTTTCTGTCTCTCAAATTAAGCTTTATTTCATTAGAAGCTTTTATAAATTGGGAGTTTGAAACAGGATATGTGCCCAAAATAAAAGATATCATGTGAATAGTATTTGTGATTTCATCATGTAGAGAACTTGTTTTTAAGGCTACATATTCTTGATTTAGAAGTGTCCAAGCTGTGATATGATCCCAAAATTTATATTAGAATTTGAAATATATTAAAAACATTTTTTATTGATTAATCAATAATTTGATCACAAAAAAAAATCTATGTGCCAAATTTCAAAACCTTGTAACACGCATCATTAGCAACAACAACAACAGCTAAAATGAAAGTATGTGCTTATTTTGCTGGCGGACCTCAGGGGACAGTCCTGAAGTGATAGTCAAGTCTAGAGGAAGCACACCGTAGAGCCAAGTCCTATTACAGCAGTTATTGCTGATATTTCGGAAGGTATTTTGGAACCTGAGAACTATTGTTGATATCCAATAATCTGGGCTCAAATTCAGCCTAACAAAACACAAGCTTAAGCATAAAAGCTCATCAATCAAACTTAGAGCACCCCATCCAGCCTTCAAAGGGACACCAGAAGAATGCTTATGCCCTGTACCTTGCAAGAGCATCGATGCTTTCTGAAGAAAGGAAACTTTTATAATCTCTCCTCGTAGTTCCATCAAAGAAGCACAAAATGTGAAAAGAATTTAATCACTTTAAAGAAAGGAAAAGCCAAGCAACAAAACGTTAGATTCGAGTAGAGCAAAAGCCTAGGCACGAGATTCAATAGGTACACAAGTAAATTAGTCTAAATCTAATTTTCTATAACATTCTCTAGACTAGTGTCACGAGTCACGGATCAAAACATGTGATTATTGTACACAAAACGCCTTATAGAAGTCATCTTATTACATGGGTTCATTTGACCCATATGAACTGTCCCAATTCGTGGAACTCATGAAAAAACTCGTATACTTGAAGCCTTTGTGGCTCAGTGAAACGTTTTAATAAAACTAGAGTTATTAGGGTAAATAGTGTAAATCTTAAAGTGATAAAAATTATATAAAGATTAAATCCTGTAGGACTTTCAATGGCAGAAAAGCTCTAATCTTGATCGTCGATTTACTTTCGTTAAAAATGACTAAACTCATTCGATTTGATAGACTGAAGTTCTAGTCCCGTGATATTAATTGTAACTTAAGCTTTGAAAGATATTCCGAAGAGTTTAATTTTGACTCTTAGACTTTTTTCTTTCATTTTATAGAATTTTACCTCACATCCACAATCAGTAACTCAATTCACTAAAATTGAGTTAAATAATATCTAAAATGAATATTTTTTGCTTTCAAAAATATTTTTTTAATTACAATATCAAATAAACATTTTTTTAAAACAATGGTAAACTAACTAACCTTATATATCAAAATAGAAATAAAACTATAATAGGAAAGCAAATCTGTCCTTCCGAAGTCCACCGTTACTGCATCTTTCTCTTAGCAACAAAAAGCTTCTTTAAGAAAAGATCGTATTAGCAACTTCAAGAAGCAGCAATGGCGGCTCCTCTCTTTCCCGCCATTTTCACTGGTTTCTTCTTCTTCGTCTTCTTCATCTCTCTCACATCGCAAGATCAACTAAATAACAACGACCACAACCTCTTGATCCGTGAATTGGATGACGCCAAGCTAAAGCTCTCTCGTTTGGGTATTTTCCCTCTCAATTTCTTTTTAACGATAAACGCTTCATTAGAAACAAATTACTAATCGTAATCTTCAATTCTTTGATGCTTTGTAAATATGATTGTAGAATCTGTTCTCGAAGAAACAATTCAAAGCATTGATGCTAAAAACCTTCTTCTCAAGGAACGCGAGAAGCTTCTCGAAGACATGGAAAACAAGATCACTTATCTGCAGTCTGTTATATCCACTCTTAAGGTTCAATTCTTAGCCAAGAAGCTTTGCTTTTTTATTATTATGTTTTCAATTATTTTCAGTTATTGAATGTCTTTCCCTAAAGAAGCGTAGATTGAAGAGTACAGTGTACTAAATTAGGGTTTATTCGGCTATGAATTTTAATTACTATATTATGTTAATTGCAGGATGATTCATTACTTGCTGATGAAAAGCTTAAGGCTCTACAAGAGGAGGTTCGTTTTAAATGGTTTAATATAAATATAATCCCTAATTCCATTTTTTTCTACTATTGGATTCCTTGCCTGTAATGCTTGCTTTATTTGCAATATTCATCTGACTTGAGTAGTAGGCCTCGTTCTCCTAGGTACGTTTGCTTTGGGATGCTTCGAGAAAGAACAACTTTGAACTTCATGTTTTGGAATCCGAAGCACAGGACACTGAAGATAGGGTGGAAGCTGTTAATTTAAAAGTTGAAAAGGTCAGCATTGTGCATGCATTAATTTCATTTCTGTGTAGAGACTCTGCTAGTGAATGTTGAATGACTTAAGCATTTCTATGTATTATTATGATCTTTATCAACTTAAAGAATTTTCATCAAGAACAGCAAAAATGCTTTAAAGACCATCTTATTGTTGTTCTAATTTCTAGATTTATGTATCGTTTTTGGGGAAGGGGGTTCATTCAGACTTCAGTTTCTGGTTGCTGCTAAGATGTTAAACCATGAAAAGAAAAAGAATAAAGGAAGTTTTTTCACCCGGATATTCTTTTTAATTTGTTAATCGAAATGACCATTGTTCTCAGAACTCAATCTTGGTTAATTTGGCCTTTCCTTGATTGTGTTGTGTCGAAAACTTGAAAAAAATTATTCCGTTTTGATTTTGTCTTCTCTATTGCTGATGTTGAAATAGTTGTACTTTTCTCTCTTAAAGTTTCATTCCCTTGTTTTCAGATGGCAGAAGTTGTTACAGAACAATGGATTCAAATTCAACATCTTGAGCAGGCGCTTCAACTTGCACAAGTATTGCCTTCGATGGACCCTATTAATATCAGTTATTCGTCAATTCATAAGGAAGTTTAAAAGAAAAAAGTAAACATTCTGCCATTATAATCAATCTGTTAATTAGCATAATTGCTTTTTGTCATACAGAGGAGGGCATTGCAAGATCAAAGGCAAAGGTACATGAGATGCTCATTCTTGAAGGTAATATAATAAGCTGACATAGTCTTTCAGACCTTTTATTATTATTATTATTATTTTACATCTCTCTCAGTCCATTTGAATGTTTTGTAAAAGTAATGATATTTTGCCAAATGCTTATCTTTCATTCAAGTCTTAATCAAATCAAATCAAATCTTTTCTGCAAATATAGTTCTTTAATGACCTTTCTGAAAGACATCTTCCAAAGATGCTTGGTGCATTGGAATATTATTCATTCGGAAAAGGATCTACCATTAAGTACTACATGTCTCAAGCTCTGCAACAATTGAGAAGATTTTACTCAGCAATTAAAAAGTATCACCATCAGGTATGTTTAGCATTGCAATGCGATTTTCTAGGATTAATGTACCTCAAAATGAATCAGGTTACTCTTGGAGATCTTCACATGTCAAAACTACATAAAAGTATACTTTGTGAAAGTTTCCAACAATAGAAAATGCTCAATGGATAAGTTGACCATTTCCTTTGGCTCTGTGTAAACTCCTAGGCATGTCTCTTTCTACTAAATCAGTTTTATGCTTAATCACCATGAATCTGGAAACCTTTGGCCTCTTCCAATTAGGTTGCTCAGTTTTGTAAACAAGATTGTCAGTAATCATAGAATCATAGTTCTATCAGCCAAAAAGATTCTTTTCCCCTGAATTATAGAGAGTATGATTAGTCTCTTGATGATTTAGATTGTGAACCTTCTTTGGCTCTATCTTAGAGTCCCATGCGAATGTCGCCTAGAATGGTTTCAGCTTTATGCGGGCATTATTTTTCAACAGACTGAGATTAATTTGTTAGACAGGGTCAAGAATTATCTTGCACTTCCAACTTGAATCCTCTGTCAATCATCTCTGTGCAACATTTGCAAACATGAATTCTGCATTCTAATACTTTTTGGTCCTTAAGTGATAACAATTCATTTTTCCTCCAAAGTGCAGAATTTGATTTGCTATACGAATTAAGGATTTAGATTTACCAGCAATTTATATTTCATCAATTGTCTTGTTGCAATAATGTTAATGGTTTAAGGGGTAATAATATAAACAAGTTCCAGTTTACTAGTTAATGTGCATCAATAGTGCCTAAGAACAAAGATACATATGTATCCCTTCACTGGGAACCTTTGCCTTTGAAATAAACAAATATCTTGGTTCTTACCCGTTTGTTGACAGTTGCAAGGTTTCATCAAACAAGAAATGCGAAGAAATGAATTTACTGCAGCTTTTGTCAATGATGAATTGGTATTCTTTCTGGTATGTTCTCGTGTATCTACTGCCTTCTTCTGTTCCTGAAATTTTACTTGAATTACTGATATAATTCATTTTGGTTGTATTTCAGGCTTCCGCATTGATTACCTTCCCTGTACTGGGTGCTTGGATGGTGCTGTCATCACAGTTCATCTAGGTCAAGAAATCTCTTCCATTGCAGTTTATATTCTCTTCTGTCATCTAGAATATAGAATCTGATTCCGCACAGCTAAAAGGTGAAAGATGAGTTGGGACACGCACACACCACAGCACCGGGTCAATCGGCGTATAATCATCACATCAGCGGTAACCAACGACACGAGTTTATTCCAGTGTCCAGATTAATACAATATGATATATACTTTTGAAATTTGCAGCCTGAGAGTTTTTCACGCTCGAAAATTGAAATAGTTACCATCAGGCTTGCTAGCTGCTACATTTTGATTTTACTTTTTATGCTTTTATCACCACAATTAGAGCTTTACTGCAAAGTAGTAATGATTCATACGGAATTATGCACAAATATTTAGTTAGGATAAAAAAGATAAAATCATTTCAGCATGCTATTCTCATGATTGTTACCATTATCCTTTTTGTTCTTTTAACCTTTACTTTGGACAACTTACCTTCTCCCTTCTTCAGGTAAATTCTCCCATGTGCTCGAAGCATACACATATATCTAACTTTTACCAATTTTTCTAATTATTTTTGTTACAAATGTTGGTATTGATATAAGTTAGTAAAATTAAAAATTTTGGTACACTCAGCAAAAGTCCCTCTTCTTCAGCCCAAGTGGGAAGTCTCTCTTTTGAGTCAAAAAGGGTCTCAGAGATTTCTTAGAGGTCCAACTGCCCCTAACTATCAATCACCCAGATAATTCAAACCATACCTCCTAAAAGCAGATTTTATTGGTTATGGCTACGAGTAATTTTAAGCATTGTGCCAAAAAAGAATAGATATAATCAAAATCTATAATAAAATTATTTAAAAATAAAAATAAAAAATTGGACTTGAGCGGATGGTTTCCAATTAAAATTTTGGGGTCGGTTTAAATCAAACTCAAATAGTCTTCCCTCAAATAATTTATCCAAATATGTATATATATATATATTTTTTAATTTTATAACTGTTTATATTTTTTTAATTAGAATCTTTTGAATTTCTATAAGGTTTTATAAAAGAATTTGTTTATTATATCAAGGTGGAGCAGGGCAGATTAGATACGAGTTGGAGATTTTCTTTATCGAGTTTGAATATTAAAATTTTAAATAAAATCAAATTTGAGATGAAGGATATAAAATTAATGGTGGGTAAAGGGATGTTTATTAATTGAATTAGATATTGGGAGTCAAATTGTATTCTGTTCGTTCTAATAAAAAATGGGTAAATTATTTTTTATACAATAGACCGAAGAGTAAATTGATTATTTTATTAAAACTTTTATTCATTTCTACTATTGAAAACTAGTCACTATATGTTAAAATGAGATACAAGTGACATATCATGTGTAACTATTTAGTTATTCTATCAATCATGTTAGTTTTCAACAACCTTTAATTTAAGTATAAAGTTATTTTATTTATTTTTAAATAAATAAAATAGAGCGCAATCTAATTCTTAATATAAAACCAGCCATGATACTACTAAACTCATAAGTGGTTTGTTTATTTGGTCCCTTGGTGATTCTTTTACCACATGAAATCTAAAATTTCATTCTAGCATTTTGACCTTCAATGCCATGAGTAGATTTAATGAATCAATTTGGATTCGAATTAATTTATTTTAAAATTAAATTGATTCAAAAAATTTAAATTTGAAATAAATCATATCTAAAACATTTTGAACTCAAAATAATTCAAATAAATAACTTAAAATGACTCATTTAAAGTGACAAAACAACCAACAAGTAACTGGTTGTAATGGTAAGATACATTGCACTCTCAAAGAGAGAACCTAAATCGAAGCTTGAAGATGACATTATTGGAAGGAATAGTCACAAATACCGAACATGAACCCTAAAACGAACTTGAAATATACTAAAAACCAAATCTCAATAAACGATGAAAATTTGAAACAACTTGAATTTAAAATAATCCAACTAAACCGAAATTGATCCTACTCAAAATGATATAGCCAATCAATTGATATGTCCATCACCTACTTATTTATTACTACAATACCAACTCTTATTTTAAATGTTGGTAGGGAATTACTGAACCCAACTAATAACTTTGAATTTATTTGATGTACAACTACTTTACCCATCAAATTTCCTTGAAATATAAGCCTACCAAAACCCAACCACATTAACAGAAACTCTACTTTTGTGAGTTCAGTTTAGTTGAATTTTCCAGGCAGCTACCTTAGACTTTTACCTCATTTTTAGGGACCAATTGCTTTGACTTTATTCATCATGTTTCATGTACCTTATTTTATGTAGCTTGTGTTTTACTACACTTTGGGGTATTGTTAACTTACATTCAATTAATTTGAATTCAAATTCGATCACATATAATTTAATTATAAAAAATTAAAAATTTGAATTTACTCAATCTAAAACCGAAATATCAATCTTAAAATGATATAAAGGAGTAATATGAGATGACCAGAATTCAAAAACATGACTTGAACTCGAAACAATTCATACCTAAACTAATCCAAACTTAAAATAATTCAAAAAGATTTAAAATCAAATTTAAGTAAATCCAAAATCAATCTGATTCACGTAAATTGAAGTTAGCGATAGTGCTTTTTTTCTTCTTTTTTGAACAATCTGTTCTGATTATATATGTTCTTTTTGACATAATGCCTAGAACTACTTATAGCCTTTCCCTACCCATAAATAGGAGGATAATGCACGCCCTATTGCATTGACAACAATACCCATGCCAATCGAGTTAAAACTCTGCTTTTCTTTTATGTTAAAATACATGTCTTATTAATCTGTTTTGGCAAACATTGTTTTTCAAAATTAGGTTAATAGGTGGGAGGAGTTTGATTGCCAGCTCTGATGGATACATGCTTTGCATTGGCTGAAAGCTCCTCTGCCGCTGATCACGCAACTAAAACTTCACTTAATCAATGGGATGCAACAAGAAACCAAAAGTAAAACAAAATAAGAATAAGAATTTACAATATTTTTTTCCTAACGAAAAAGAAAATCGTGAGTTTGAACATTAAAAATGACATTATATCTCTTCACGAAACCCCGAAAATAAATAATAAAACTGACCTAAAAAATATAAAAACTAACAATGTACTTTTCTCTAATTTTAAAGATTATTTTGCATCCCATTTATTTGTTAATATGTCGGGTAATTTATATTTTAAGTCCTTATACTTTTTTATATGACAATTTTTATGTTCAAAACTTTTTAATTTTTTGGGAATGAAACATTTTCAGCTAAGAATAATCAAAAACCCATAAATCGAAAATTGTTAATGTGAAAAATATTCAATTTTGTGTTAATCAAGATTAACCCTAGATTAGACTTTAAGTCGCACTTTCATGTTATTTGGCTATCAAAACAAAAAGTCAACATTCATTTTTTTCATATATATTTAAGTTGCTTTAGACATTGGTGCTTGAATTTTCATTGCATGAGTCACAAAGGTGAGTCAGAATAATAATGAAAAGAATATCTATTTTTTTATGCAATATCTAAAATTACTTATAGTCTCTCTTTAAATTTTTTAATGCATTTCGGCGTAATTAAGTCTATGTCCTACTGGATTGATAACAATATACATACCAATCAAAGCAAGACTCAATCAATTATTTTTCTTAAATCCCGTCGATTTTCGTGAAATTTTATATATTTATCTAAAGGTTATTTAAAAGATTTGGTATCCAATATTCAATTACAATTAAAGAATGTTTGTTTGTTTTTTCCTTGCTAGCTACGGAAGTAATTTGCATTTGAAGCAACTTTAGGGTAAATACCTTATACCATTCTTAAAATATGCATAATTAATAAATAGTAATTACGACTTTTTTTTTATTTTAATTTATTAGACGTGTTTAATTAATAAAGTGTAATTTTATTTTAATTCTTTATATTATATTTGATTTGTCTTATTTAATAAAAAAATATATTTTTAAATCATTAAAATTTATTATCAATTACAATTTTTAACTACTCCTTTAAAAATTTTAAAATAATAGTCGATTGAATCTTAATTTGATTGGTATGGATATTGTTACCAATTGAAGAGGACATGGGTTCGAATGCGCTGAAGCTAATTATCCTCCTATTTATGGGTTGAAGAGGGGGTTATAACTATTCTAGATATTGTGTCCAAAAATACAAAGATATAATCAAAACCTATAAAGAATAAATAAAAAAAATCAACCTACGGTGTAGAAAAATAGCACATGGAGACAGCCGCTAAACGACATTGTTTAATGTCCCACCACTTGCCCCTTAATCCTCGCATTATCATCCGCCGCTCCCTTTCATCTCTAAATTTCCACAGCCCACGATGCCCTCTATTCCCCCCCCCCCCCCCCAACCCTAATCCCTCCATTATAATGTTTTCTAAGCTTTTTAAGATTTGATATAGTTACCAGATATAAAAGGGTTTAGTTAAAAATAATGTTTCTGAAATTAAAAGTGTTTATGGATCGATTTTGATCAAGCAATGACTTGATTCTTTTTTTTTCTTGAGTTCGATCTGATCGACCTAAATAATCAATTTTAATGTTGAAAACAAATTAAAAATATATAATTTTATATAATATTATTTTTATAATTGAATTTAAATAAATATTTTAGTTCAACCAATCGAATAAAATTCTTGTTCAAGCTTAATTTTAATTAGATTAGATTTTACCAAATCGAACGAGCCACCCAACACGTAAATAGATTTATTCAGAATGGAGTTCAATCTATGCTAGTCGATACTGTTTCAATCCTCAACCGGTACTAAGTAATATGGGTTCCATTCCGATCAAGATTTTGGTGTGTACTAATTGTTCCAAGAGTTTTGACCAATATTGGCTTGTACAAAATTATGATACCTAAATTTTATTTTATTTTTTTCTTAAACATTTTAAAAATTAAATTTTAAATTAAAAATAATATTTTTTTTTCCTTTGAAATGTAACAAGTATAGTATAGTTACAAATACAAGTCTAAGTAACTATAAGTATCAAAACTATTACAAACGGATTTATCCACCAAGTAGAATTAAATTATTACAGCACAAATGAACTAATACAATCTAGGCTAAAGTTCACAAATTAGAACTAACTGAACTAAAACTCCTACACATGATGAAACTAAAACTCCTAGCTTAAGACTCAAAGTCTCCGCCTTTGCCAACTATAGTTTTGATTACATTACTCATACACCAAAGCACATCGATATCAATACATACCAATACCGATACAAAAACAATACACTAGTTGTCAATGATATTAATTATTGTGAGATGAATATTTTGTTTTTAGAACTTTCACACATTTTTCCTTCAGATCTCTTAAACTCTAATATCTTTTTTTCCCTTTTATTGTTTTTTTAAGAGATGAAAAATGAAATAATAAATTTATAGGTCTTGATCATATCTGTTCTTTTTGATACAATGTCTTGAATTACTCATAACATTTCTCCAACCTATAAATAGGAGAATAATATGCTTTACCGTACTTATATTCACGTCCTTTTACATTGACAGCGCTCATGTCAATCGAGCTAAAACACAATTGATGACTTTTATTAAAATATTGAAATAAAATGAATTTGGGTTTTGCTTAGAAGATACGAAACACTCAATAGTTTGATACACAAATAATAGGGTCACTTAGTGATTTTAATTAATAGGTTTGGTAAAGAATTAAGTGGACTGTCAGGAGGGAATCTTATGTGACCAAAAAACAAATAAAGCTTACACATTTCACTTGTTTCCCACTGTGGGGAAATAGAAATTATAAACAATCCTAGTAGATTTATTTTATAAAAATCACTTTTAAAATATAATAAATTAACATAAACTTTTTTATGCCATGATTGTTTTTTACATGCACAAAAGAATTTTATATTTTGATGCACAGTGTATGTTAATATACGATAATTAACATTGAAACATGGTTGATTAACAACAAACACAAAGTAAAGGGGCCTCTTTTGATAAAGTTTTTTTTTTTTTTTAATTTCTCTCTCATCCAAGTCCCTACAATCATAACCATCTTCACCCCCTCCGTTAATTGAGTAGAAAATTTTAACAATTTAGAGTGAAAACAAAATCATTGCTCTTCCACTCTTTCTATATAAGCACTTTGCATCATCACGGATTCTTCGTTAGTGTGTAGTCTCTTACATTACCTACAAAATCTTTGCTTTCCTTTTTTTTTTTTTTGTTTTTTTTGCCAATGGCTGCTTCACCAAAACTCATCTCTTACTTCTTCCTTTTAGCCCTCTTCTCCGTTGAAATACATGGTAGGGATTTCTTTAGCAAAATCCCAAGTGTTAACACAAATGAGAAAGAGGTGACCAACAAAGAAGAACAAACCACTTTGGGGAAGAAGGAGCAAGAGCCAAGGTTTATCCCCGAGACCCAAAATGGCTATGGGCTTTACGGTCACGAGTCTGGTCAGCTCCCTCCTAGCACCACCAGTACCAAAGAAACCTATGAACCCTATGTCACACCTGTTAAATACCACCCCGATGAACCCTACAATAGCATCCCAGCGTCCAAAACCAACAACAAAGACTCTTACTTTTATAGCAAGACAAATGCCTACGGGAACGCTGAGCAGCAAAGTGAAGCCAGGTTCAATGAGAAAGGATGGACCACCAAAGAAACCAACAACTACAACGGCAACTATTACAATGGTAACAATGAGGCCTTGTTCACTGAGAAAGGGTGGAGTACTAAGGAAAACCAGAATAGCAACAACTATTACAATGGTAACAATGAGGCCATGTTCACTGAGAAAGGATGGAGTACTAAGGAAAACCAGAACAACAACAACTATTACAATGGTAACAATGAGTACAACAATGTTGAGAAGCAAGGTATGAGTGATACTAGGTTCTTGGAGAATGGGAAGTACTACCATGATGTGAGTTCTGAGAACAACTACTACCCGAACCGGTTCGAGAACTCGAGGGGAGTCGGTTCGAGGAACGAGTTCAACGAGAACCGTTACATGGGAAAGTATAATCAGAATGAAGAGGAGTTCGAAGAAGAGTTCGAGCCATGAAACCATAGGTATATGCTAATTAATTAGCATAATGAGAGTAAAGAAAAAAGGGTTTATTTATTGGGTTTTGTGTTTTACTTTGTGATCCTTTTTATTTTATTTGCAGGGTTTGATAGTATCCTTTGCTTTTGATATTGAAATGCTAAAAGATATGATATGGGAGCCTTATGCTTTTTACTTTTCTTAAACAATGTTATGCAATAATAATGTAATTATATGTTACTATACAAAATATATCTTCTTCGTATTTTAATTTTGTGCAACTAAAAATAAGTAAAAAAATGATTGAGTCTAGCTCGATTGGTATAGATATTATTATCTATGCGAAAGGGTGTGAGGTCGAGTACGTTGAACTAAAGAGAAATTATGAATAGTATAAAGCGATTGTCCAAAAAAAAAAAAAACTAGAATTTAATTAAAGAACAAAATGACAAAAAAAAACCCCAAGTTTTAATTAGTTTTTTCACGATGACATTGATGTTCCATATGATTCTCATCATTGATAATCTTGACAAATCTTAAATCCTGTTTTTGATCTTTTCTTCTTGTTTTATGAACCCATGACAAAGCCTATTAAAAAGTTCAATTCTATCTAGTAGTTTTCATATATATATATATTCGTAAAGATATTTGAGATTGTGTACTTTGCCTATTCGATTACGTATATTTATAAATGATTCTCTTCAACTTCAAGGATTGTATGAAACTATAATTTTCCTTCATCTCTATCTATTTTCAATAACAGAATGATCAGTCAGTTTTTTTTCTCTTGATTTTTAGCATTTTTAATTGGATTTGAATTTTTTTAAGAGGAAAATATGATTTTTTTTATCATTCTCCTATTAGAAAGGGATAGAAATGAGATGGAATCTCGATTTGATACAATCTATTTTCAAATCGAGCAACACAAAATACTAGCTAGCTACCATAGTTGATGATATCTTAACTTTGGATGGTGATAGTAATTGTCAATAACATGGGTCATAAATGGTATAAATACACACCCATTTGGCATGTGGTAAAGAGATATGAATAGGGACTGTTGATGTACATTGATAGTGCTTTTTTATACGGCGGTCCATTCAATAGCTGAAAATAAATATAAATACATGTGCATGCCTTTGACAGTAAGGCACTTTTTGATTTGGTTTCCTATTATTTCCACCGAATGAAATAAATGTTGATTTAGTAGTCAAAAGATGTGAAATTGATACTTAAAAGGACTAATTGTATAATAGTGTATATTTTGTAGGACTTTAAAATCCAAGACAATGAAAAAGTAAATATCATTACTTTCCTTTCTCAAGCTCTTATTCTTTATCATCATCCTTAGGCAAGTCACAAATTGCCCTGAATTAAGCAATGAAATTAAGAATCCCATTTATTGAGATTTTCTTTGAAAAGTGGATATGGAGCGATTATAAATGGTGATCTTTTGCTCTACTTACTCGTTTTTATGCAAATTGGGTTTTAATCCCTTTTCATTATAAGAAAAATAAGCAATTTTACGATTTGCAATATACCCCTTGCACTATTTATTAGTATTGATTAAAATTATCATATCTTCTCTTTTGAATCCAATATTATGAACTACCCATAGTCCCTCCCTAACTTTTAAATAGGAGAATAATGTGCTTCAACGCACTCGAACCTATGTACTCCTACACTGGTAACAATGTCGATGTCAATCAAACTAACACTCAGTCGGTTCGAAATTAAAGAATTTAGAAAGAAACATATAATTCAAAAACTCTAAAATAATAATAAGAAGAAGGAGGAGGAGGAGGAAAGGAAAGTGAAAAATCATCCATTTGAATTGGATTATCTTCTCCGTGAATGACGGAAAAATGATGACTTTATTCGTGTTCTAAAGCTTTGGGTCCTATTTCTTTTTGACTTACATATATGAACTTATATAGCCATACAAAGACTAATGTTGTGTAGGTCTATATTTTATATATGGTCACCATGGAATTAATGTTTAATACTATAGTTTTTATAAAGGGTTAGGTTCTGACCTTAATATAATATATTGATAAACTTCAAAAGTGTGAGGCTAAGCCTAGTAATTATTTTTGGGACCAGGGTGCCCTAACTAGCAGTACAGTGTCTTGATATGGAACCCAATGTGAGAAAATAGGAGCATATGATCGTGGCAGCACTCATGATGCTGGGACTTGAATGGTTAATTTTAAAAAGAAATGGACCAATTTGAAGGGAGATATAAAATAGTGGTGCTGTACTGTAAAGAAACAAATGATTACACCCACCCACACATTATTTCAGTTCCCTCTACCTCTTACCATTGATTCTAGCTGTATCCAGATCTTTTTATGACATTTTAATGCAAATATTAACAAAATTCTGTTTAAAAAAAGAAAATACATGGCAAAGTGCATAATACCAAGAAGTCATAATAAATACAAGGAGGCTAGGTCAGATCAGCCTTGGAAAGAAAGGTGGTGGGTTTGATATGGTTTCATAATGTTATGAAATGAAATTAATTTTCCCATCTGCTGGTCTACTTTGCTTGAAATGGAAGTTAAAAGGGGACAATAGCTGACCATGAGCTAGAATTTCATCACCTACTTTATCTCATTTAATAGTTCCATCTTATTGCAGATTGAGCTTTAGTTCGATATTATTGTAAGTGTAGGAAGATGTGGATTCGAATATATTGAAATGCATTATTCTCTTCTTTAAGGGTTAGGAAATGATTATGAATAAAAAAGGAAAAATCTAATTGAGAAGAACCAGATTATGATCTTGATCATCTTACCATATCAAATTTTGAAATTTAAATTATTTACTTTAATTTGACATGTTTTGGTCAATAAAAGTACTATGGAGGTTCTTTTACTATAAGCCAAATTGCATTTGACCTCAATTACTCAAAAAATGGGTGAATTGATTTCTATACATGAGACCAAATAACAAACTAGTTCTTCCGCTAAAAATTTTATCTCCAATTTTATTGTTAAAAAACGATCATTGTACGTCAATATAAGGTACATATGACACGCAACATGAAATCGTCTGGTTATTTCGTCAGGCACGTCAGGTTTTAACTGGAGATATGAATGTAATTTTTAATAGAAATAACTAGTTTGTTTTTTGATCTAACAAACATTGTACAAGGACTAGTTTGTTTATTTTTTTAGTAAAGGGGGCAAAATACAACTTAAAAATGATTGAATTAAATTAATGACATTCTAAAAGTAAAGAATCAAATAAATCTTATCAAGGTATCGAAATTAAACCCTATATATTTTGAGGAAGATTGAGGATCAAAACCATAACTTGATGAATTGGGAAGGGGCAGCAACCTGTTGCCAGGCTGGTGAGAAAACAAGATTCATTGCCCTATGATGTTGGCATAAAATAAGGGCATGTCTTGATGGTATATTGGCCATATAATGATGGCTATATTGTTTGCATTTTGCTCCATTTTGGAAGGGGAAAAAAATCATATTCGTATCATTTGTGATGGACTACCAAATTTCCTTTACAAGTTTAAACATGGTAATTATTTAATGTCCCTCTATTAACCTGTAATTGCATGTTCCTCAATCTTCCATTTTTAGGTCAAGGGTTTTGATGCGTAGACAGAGTGAGGTAAGATTTGATTACTTTTTATATTTCTTATCCTAATTTTACTCTAAACTCTAACCGGCTGAGTTTGTGGTTTTCTGTCAGCCTTTTTCTTTAAGGGTAACGTCAGAAATTTTTTATTAGAGGGACCAAGATGAAAAAATAAATTTCATGATAAAAGTTAAATTGAATTGACAATTTTTAAGAGGGTCTAAAATTGGAATAAAACCATTTTATCCCGGGCCAGGCCCTTGACTCTTTTTGGAATCGCTTTGCTTTTCTTATTTCAAAACCACAATGACTGACCAGGTGACTACTGTGAATAAATCCAAACAAAGTGGATAAACACAGTGAAATGCCCAAAGGGCTGTTGGCTCAGCATTCACAATCCAGTAGACCATTACGGCATTACCCATCCATTTTGGGGCCTTCAAGCTACCACATAACATCAGAGAGGCAGAAACTAAAAAGCAAACTGAATTAGGCTTAGAGATTCATTTTAAAAAAAAGTATTGGATTTTCATTCGATAAATTGGGTAATGTGTAATGAAAGATTTTATTATAATTAAAATTAATGGTTGTAGTAAAAAGACAATAATAAAGTGACTGTAGTCGTTTGATCAAATAATGTCAAAAACTGGTAAAATTGTGCTGATGATTCGGAACTTGTTAAATCAGTTACCAAATATATTGATTTTCTTTCAAAACTAGTTTCTCTCCTTCTTTTGTATTGAAATCGATTAAATTGGTTAAAAGATAAACTCACGTTTTTAATGCAAATCCTACATGGCATGATCAACGGTGAATTGATGTTTTTTTTTCTTACTTTTTATTTCATCCATTGATTTAAAAAAATCTCACGAAATTCCACTAGATCTTTATATAGATCCCATTGAAGAAATTGTTGTTTTGATATATCAAAGATTTTAAGATAACAACGTAAATGAAAGTAGCTTAGATCATTTCATAATCCACCTTCAACCAATAAGTGCAGAGTGTAATGATAAGAGACATTGCACTCAAAAAAGGAAAAACTTAAATTTGAACTTTAAAAAAAGATATTATTGAAAATGAAAACCACAAAACTTTGAATAGATTAATCTCCATAAACCAAATTATTATCCAATGTTTTGCCTTCTACCAAAGTGCAAACTATCCTTACAATAAGAATCCGATGTTCTTTTGTTTTTCTAGCTTGTTTGAATTATTGGCCAACTTTCTTAAATCTAATCTATTAAAAAAAAAAAAAAAAAAAAAAAAAAATTTATTGTCATTACCTTTTTTATCACGTTAGATCTAAATAGTTCATACAATACGTATATGTATGTTTATAATTTACTTTAAGCGTTTTAAATATGTTTCACATTAGATACAAAATGTCATTTAATTCCTATATTGATAGTTAGAATGATAAAAAAACATGATCGATTCAATTACAAATACTTTTGAAGATTTAATCATTTTATTTTAAAATTAAGGAATCGATTAAAAACTGTACAATAGTTTGAGGACCTCGTAAAATCTTATAAAAGGAACTTTGGAGGGTAAAAACCTTTTCAAAAGTTGGACTTTTTGGGTGGAGGCTTGGCTATGACATCCTTCCTATGATTGAGAGATGTGACATGTTTTCCCAATAGGCGAACTCGAGGGAGGCATTAACATTGTGTAGTATTTATAATGATTTGCTTTGTTTGTATTTCTACAATGTGATTGATTGGCTCGAGACGACCATGCGGAAGATGGATAAAAAAGCCTTCACTAGTTTTCTTGTGCTTCTCTGGCAACTATGGGAGGCAAGGAATTAGTTCATGCATCAGGGGCGAGTTTCTTCCCCTCAAGATGTAATGTTAAGAGCTTGATCCTTCCATCATGAGTTCTTGGTGCATAACCTTCTTTATGCTGTTCAGAAGGCCATTGAGAAGGGTTTCTGCAGAATTATCCTGGAGTCTGTATTAATAAGTTTAATAGTTGGACTCAGGATTTTTTTTCTGCTGTATTGTTAGTGATTCATATGATGTTGTTAGCTTTTCCTTTGCCTATAGATCAATTAACCGTGTTGCTCATTGTTTTGCGCATTGATTGATGGATAAAAATGTTACTTTTGAATTTGGTTTTCACTATCTGAATTTTTGCCCTTTGGGCTTTTTAAAAAAAAAGAGATAGCTATCCACGTGTCGAGTTAGATTTGCAAGAACCAACAGCTTTACCATACGATCACATACACAGAAAAACAGTCCGATTTGCAAAAACCCCTCGAAAGCCTAAAACCCTTCAGCCCCAAAACACAAAAACCCTCCAAAATCTTCCACCAAAAATGTCCGCCGCCAGGTCCGTCCTCCGTTCCGCTGCCACCCGAGCGACCGCGGCCGCGAGGCTCGCCGGTGCAACCAAGTCCATGCCACGACCCGCTTGCTCGCCCTTTCGGATCTCTAAGCAAAACCCGTTTCCTGCTCGCATTTTCAGGTAATGGATATTATTAATTCTTCTCTTGTACTCGTTTATGAAATAAATTAACAGTATAGTTCTAAAATGAATTTGAAAAGGTCACCGGTGGAGATGAGCTGCTGTGTGGAAACGCTGCTACCTTATCACACAGCCACTGCTTCGGCTTTGTTGACTTCCATGCTTTCTGTTTCTCGCCGGAGATCCAATTGGACCGCTGAAGGTATTCCTATCCACTTTCTTTTTTCCTTTTCATTTTGATCTATTGAATAATTTTAAAGGATTCAAAGTTCCTAGCTTATTTTTAATGAATCAATGGAAATTGAATTAAGATATAATGCCTCATCGAGTCAAAGTTAAAGTTCCTAGTAGAAGTATTTGATCCTACTCATAGAAGCAAAATTAAAGAAAATCATGTTTGATCCTTTGAGTTAAAAGTGTGTGCACTCGTATGACAATATTCAAACCTTTTTTCTTTTTCTTTTTTTATGATTGCTATACCTAAACTTTGTGGTTTCCCAGTGATAAGCTTCAGTATTGGCAATTAAATACCAAGAAGGAAAGAGATATATTGTTGTAAATTTCATTAGAACTAGAATTATGAGGGAAAGTAGGGTGTATCTGCTAAGCAAAATCGACCGACTTTAAGACTAGCATCAACCACTCGAAAACAATAGCCAAATGTAGCAAATTGTACTCCCTCTTTCATCTTTTCTTTCTCTCCCCTTTTTGGATAGGTAGTAATTGCTCCTCTGCCTCGTAAATAAATGGAAGAATGTAAATTATTTTCTCCTTTTGTAGGGCAAAACCAGACTAGATGAAGGGCAAGCACAGAGAGGGAGTGACTTGCATTAGTTTTTCATTGTTAAACTTTTTGGAACTTCTACTGTAATTTCTCTTCAGTGCTTGAGGAGATCATAATTGTGAAATGGCAAGAGATCGAATGCTATGCCCTGTAATTTCATGGCTTTAGAAACATCAGATGAAATCTTGCTAAACATATTTTTAATTCAGTTAACTGATTGATTTTGAATTTACTGTTAAGCCTCTGAAAAGTGAATTGTGTGTTGTAGTTTGTCATTTTGTTTGGTTTTCTGAATGTTTAGAATTGCTTACTTGTTAACCTATGGTATGGATGGGAAAGGGTTAAAAAGGCTCTCAGTGATGCAACTTAGTTATAACTTTTCAAAGAAAAATACATGAAATCTGATGCTTACTTTCAGATGATATAGACTTTGCTTATGCATATTTGAGCTGAGACTGTTATTCAGCTGTTAATAAGTGTTATAACTTAACGTGAACTAAACCTTATTTACGTTCTTATTCATGCCAGTATAAGGTGGATATAAGACCAATAATGATTTGTTGTTTCACTCAGATTGCAATGATGATGTATGATGAATATCGGAGAGTTCGGGCAGAGTTTTTGATAAATGCACTCTTAAGACAAGGTGGTGGAATAAAGCTTTTAGTAGGGTCTTTAGATGCTTTTCCCTGTTCATAACTTTAACAAGTTGATGAGTGACATTCTTATTAGTCAACAATTTGTAAGAAATTAAAACCATAAATAGGTGCGTTTGAAGGTGTTGTGATTCAAAGGTAGGATCAGCTGATGAATATGATATTTTGTTATTTTCATCAATGTTTGTTACAGTTAAATAAACCAGAGATATTGAATTTCATTCACATCTTGACTAACTTGTGATTTCAAGAGAAATTTATAATCTCAGGATATTCTAGTTCTTGGAAATTGATGAATTGGGCATATGCTTCCACACTTGGCCTTTCCCAAGCCCTAGATTTTGAACCTATAACCATCCTAGAGTGATATCTTCTAGTTGTTTTCTTTGTGTGTCAATTAAGAGATATTTGACCTGAGTCCTTCATAAAATGCAGCCAAAATGAGAACCATACTGTTGAATATCTTTTGTGTGGATAAACTGGTAATACATTTCTAATACCATACACCTTTTTCTCCTTTTTTTTTGTACTGTAGATGGATGATTGTGGTTGGGATGGAGCTATTCATCTCCGTGAAAAATTCCGATCAACCTCGTAGGACTTGATGCATTGTATTCTTCTTGGACGAATGTGAAAAATCTGATGTTATTACACAACATTTGTTCTGTGAGCATCTGGAAGTGGGTATCAGATAAAAACATACATTCAATTTTCCTGTTCTTATAAGTTCAAAAAAGATATCATCACCAGGTTTAATGTTTCTTCTTCCTTGAATAATTAAAACTCTTTAATATCATTTGTGGGTTAATATGATCAAAGTAGTTCCCCATGGATAGTATGCTTTAGAGAACAAAACCAGGTGTCTTTAGTTTTAAGTAGCATTGATATCTGGATGCTGCAGAGTGAGTTAATGATGCATGTTAGAGTAGAACTAATAAAATACATTTTGAACTTACAAGACCCATGGTAAATTTTGTTATAACATATTTAACTGCTACGACGGTTTGGTTTAGGATTGAAATTTTAAGATTTTAAATATTAAAGGACTAAAACTGACTAATTTGAAAAATACATGCATTAAATTTATAATCTATGCATAGTATAGGGACTAATAAATGAATTTGACCTAAAAATGTGAGGAAAAAACCCTTCGTTTTCTCGACGTCATCTCATTTCTCTCTCGCTTTGTCTCAAGTCATGTTTTGAAGCTTACTAAGATTATTTAACTTTAATAATTATAAGAAATAGTCAATTTTTAATCATAAAACCATGCAACATTAATCATGCTTATTGAAAAAACAACCGCCTTGGGTTCTTTCAATGGATTCCGATATGTGAAGGGTTAATATAACTTTTTAGTCCTTGAACTTTGTAATTAGGTCCATTTTGGCTTTTGGAGATGATGTGATATTTTGAGATTGTGTCATGTTTAAGTATTAAGGTAGATCAACAAAATGTATAAATTTCAAAATGAATCTGGTAATAGTTTAGGGACTAAAATTCATATTAAATTCTCGAATGTGAGATTTGACACTAAGAGAAATTTGTATGAGAGCTTAGATCTATTTAAAAAAGAACAAGTATCTTCGAATTTATTTTTTCACCTACTAAATTTAAACTCAATATCTTATTTAAGAGACATTGAATTTCTTATAGGCAAACAATTATTACACCAAAACCCTCACGTGCCAGCTACTGGTAATGGCAATCTCACATCTAACATGGATTAGTTTGTTGGGTTGTCACGTTATATTGGTGTGGCTAAAACACACATTCTTATACAAAGTGGAACAGAAAAAACGTGAGGCTCAATCAGGGAATGATGTGTTACTTTAATGGTCTTACTGCAATTAAATATATTCCACCCATGTCAATTGAGTTTTAGTTCGATCGATATTGGTACTATTGTCAGTGCAAGAGAACATAGATTCGAGTGCGCTGAAGCGTATTATCCTTCTATTTAAATGTTGGGAAGGAGTTATGCGTAGTTCTAGGGATTGTATTCTATAAAAAGGAGCAGATATAATAAGAACTTATAATGAGATTAGTGTTAATTTTTTTTTTTGAAAAATAGGTCGATTGAGTCTTAGTTCGGTTGACATTGGCATTGTTATCAGTGTAGGAAGGCGCAGGTTCAAGTGCACTTAAGCACATTATATATTAGAATATATAATAAAAAATAACATATAAAATAAAAATCTACAATGAGATTATTGTTAAAAATATATATATCCCACCCATCTCATACAGCAATCTATATTAGAATGTTGAGGACGATAATGAATTAAATCTCATCTTATCTCACCATTTTTTAAAATAATGGAATCTCATCTCATCATTGATAAAAAAGAAAAAAAAAAAAACCAAGAAGAGGGGGTGTATATTATAATAAGCCACCGACTTCATTTTGTGTATTAATTAATTATAAAAATGAGTTAAGACTCAGAGATCATATGATACCACAAGACTAAGGGGATAATGTTCTTATTGGAAGGGGTCTCTTGGCAAAAAGAAAAAGACAAACCATATTAAACAAAAGACTTTTTTGATATAATTTAGTCATATGTTTTGGTTAAAATATGGTTTTAGTCCATGTAATTCTATAGAATTTAAGATTTAGTTTCTGTATTTTGAAGTTAAAAATTAAATCCTTCTACTTTTTCAATTTAAAGATCTTAGTCCCATTATTATCGTCGTTGATAGTTTCTGTCAAAATTTATCAACTTAACATGTTTATCTTTTGTCAATCATATGTTGCCTTGTATGAAAACAACTTAATCAATGCGCCAAGTTGAGAATTTTTTTTTTATAGAAAATACTAACAATATTAATAATTGGATTGGGATATTTAAATTAGAAAAGAAAGAGGAATTAAATTTCAACCTTTCAAGTACAAGGACTAAATTTCATATTCTATAAAAACTATAAGGATTAAATCTCAAATTCTATCAAAATAAAGAGACTAACAATATATTTTAACATTATGCTTCAAATTGAAATGATTTTTTAGATTTTTTCTTAAAAATATCCCATAGGACACACACTCACACACAATCTATGTCACCATAATGAGTTAGAAGTAATATTGTTGGAATTAGACCGAAATTGTCAGTCAGATTGAAAACCAACCGGTGCATCAGTTCGAAAAATTAGGTGAATCGATGCGGGTAGATTGAATAAGGTTTTTTATTTTAAATATTTTTGATGATTTTTAATCATTTATTCAATCAAACCAAATTAACTAAACGAATCCAGTACTGATGATCTAATTAATTTTCTAATTAATTTAATCACCAATCCGATTATAAAGAGATGTCTCATAAGAATAATTAACGGTTAACAATTTAAACTAACCAATGATTAAAAAAATAAAAAATAAACAACCAATTATATAAGTCAATGCTTGAATCTTGATGAATTAAAGGGGGACTTGCAAATGCCAACAGCCCCAAGTAAAAAAAGTCCAACCAAACCCAGCTAGGAGTGCAACCCCAGCGGTTGGTGGCGGCGGGTCGGTCGCTAGGTTGTGGCTATGAACGATTACCCACAACGAGAGTTGGCAGACCATATTATAATACTCCCCATTTCCCCCAATAAATTCCACTCACTCTCTCTCTCTCTTCTTTATGGTTAAACTGTTTGGGGGTCCCCATGTTATAGGGACAGTATCAAATTAGTCCCTTAATTATTAAATGAATCAATTTAGTCCCTATACTATTTTAATAAGATTAGTTAACAGTTTAACTATTTTTACTAACACATGATAAAAGAACAAACTATGTCAATTAGTCTTTTTAACAGTACAGGGACTAATTTTGATCAGATCCCTATAGTAGAGGGACCTCTCAAAAAATTCACCCATTCTTTTATCTTCTTTCCTTTTCCCCCGTAAGCTACACCTTTGTCAAGTACGCCACGAAAAATCACACGGCCAAACACACTCGTAAAAACATTGTAAAAAATCATCGCCGTCCAAACAGTTTCAATCACCCAATCACGTCTCCTTTTCGTGTTGTAAAAAAGTGGAGAAAGTCATTATTATAGGAATTTGGATATGATCATACTCTGACACCCAAAAAACACTTTTTTTAATTATTATTAATAATTTAATAACACTCCTATTATTAGTAATTTTTAATTATATAATCATCATCGAAACAAAGTCCAATTTATAAGCCATTTTAGCCTCTTCTCCTTCACTGTGTTTCGGGATTTCTCGTGCTCTGTTTTTTTATTCTTTGTTGAGAAAGAAGGGATCCTTGCTTTGCTTTGATTATTTTTCAATGATGATGGAGCTTTTTGTATTGGGGTGTACGGGAGTTGTGGTGTTCCTCCACGGTGCCAATTTCTTCTTCCATGTTCTTTCTCAACATCTCGCTGTTCGATCTCTCAGGTTCGTTTCATTTTTTTCAACAATTTCTATAATTTCTCACAATTATACCATGTCCCAAATTGCAATTGATATGGGTAAGCTTTATTTTACAAAAAGGAATGATCTTTGAGTAAAATAAAAATAAAAATTCCCAACTTTCTGTTTTTTGGATGAAATTTTTTGGCTTCACAAGCATCACCTGCTAAAACTATAAATTGGGTACTGAGTATTTTGTAATAATTTTGTCATGTGTTTATAAATTCTAATGTTTGGACATGTGATTTTGTTTGGTTTTTCAGTTTCTTGGGATTTGTTGGGTGGTAATACCAAAAAGCGGAGAAAACAGAGATGATTCATTTATCTTTTTGCAAATTGAGATGTGGATCATGATGCTTTTGTAAATATATGATTACAACTTAGATTTTGGGCAAATATCAAATATAATATGATAATTATGTATTGTTAGAGCAAAAATGGAAAGGCTGTTTGCCCTCAATATAGAGCAATATCATCTTTGTATACTGTATTTTATCCATTTATGTACCCCATATTTGATTAAATCTTAGATTTTGAGGGTATCAAATATAATGAAATTTATGTATCCTTAAAACCAAAAGGGAAAAGCTTTGATCCCACTTTGGAGCGAAATGGATGATTGTATACTTGTTACAGACACTCCACCGGAGACTTCATTTGACTCCACTGGATCCATCACCTTCGCCGTCATCTCTTCTTTTGGCACAATATTTGATCCGTTTAGTAGTACCTATATCCATTACCTCTAACAACTCAACAACTCCTATAAGACATGGTCACTTCACACACATAATCGATCTAACTAGAAATCAATGAGTGATAGGTGAACCTATTAAGGAGCACCATGTGGAATAAGGGGTCAACTCATAGCACCTCAATTAGTAGACCCGCAAAGTTTAAGGGAAAGTGTTAGTATACGGCACATGAATAAATATACAGCTTACATAGGCTTAAAGCTTACTTAACCTGTAACTGTGGTACCATTTGATCTAGTGATACCAACTTTCCTAAAAGGTAATTTATATGAGATAAGTTAGGGGTTCTTCCCTTGATAGGTGGTCATGCGCTCACGAGGTACTCTCTGCTCTATGAACCCTCTCAAGACAACTGGTCACGGCACATTGGCTCTCGGTAGAGCACAGGAAACAAAACCATCTTTTGAGGGACAATACTTTCAATTATTGAGGACTCAATCGATTGCTTAACAAATATACTTCGAAAACTTCTCTTGAAAGAGTCGATCCCTCTTAACAATCTTCATTGGGTGAACTGTGTTCAGCCTTTGCACCATATTCTCATATCAGCAACAGTAATATATCCATCCATTTCTACACCCGTATTGGGGCATTGATGTCTTGATTATTCTTCATGTTGAAAATGAAGCCTAATTTTCAGTTTACGAAGAAACCCTAACCTTAAAAATCATAAATTTATGTTTTAGTCAAAGTTTACATGTATTTTAAACCCTTAAAATTTTTGTAACTTAATTTTGATTTCAACGTAAAATTTTTGGCTTAACCATTACCCATTTCTACCTAAAAAAACTGTCATTTGTTTATTCAAGATATTAAGATATAATGAGCTTGTTTTACCTTTAATACAATTGAAATTTGGTATCTGAAACATGTATATATACAATTTTATGTGTTTGATGTGGGTGTTAGGTGGATGTTTTATGATGCAGGTAGAAGGCGATATTGTGATAATGATAGATGCACAACCCAAAAGACCAAATATAAAATGTTGCAGAACTTGCAAGCAAATGATTTAGCGTAACCTCAAAACTGAAACATTATTCTAATCTTGTTTGGTGGAACTGTGTTTTTGCCATTACATAGAGTGAAACAAGAGAAAGAGAGGGGCAATGGTGGCTGGCTAATGTTTAGTGGGGGGAATCTGATAGTTGAAACAGAGTGGCAACACTAAAATCAGTGGGAGTTAGTGCATCGAATCAACGTGTGTAATCACCATCACACTTAAGCAATGCTATTAGGCTTTATCGTTTTTCAGCAATTCAATGGGCTTAGGTTTCGCTTTCACGCGATGTTCAATAAGTCTAAAGCATAATTAGTGTTGATTGATGATCTTGTCAGATTCTCACCATGATGATATGATGATGTGATGATAAGGTTTTACTATAATTCTCAACTAAACTTGGTTAGGGATGGAAAATACCCAAAAATTCAATAGGTTTTGATTCAACCTGATTCGTTAGGGTCAAGGTTATGTTTGGGGGTATATCGGGTCAAGGTTGAGTTATAAATTCACTAAATGCTGAAGTGAAATAGTAAATAGGTCAATATCTCTGAGTAAGATATTGGGTTCAAATTTTTCTATAAAAAAAGTGTCAAAATAACTTTTTTTTTCCTATTTGTATATTTAACTCGATTTAACTCCGAATTTAGTTAAGAATCTGGTCTTGTTCCAAAATAAAGGTCAAAGAGACCCAAAGAGGAGTTCACCAGAACAAGTGAAACTTTTTGGTCCTTCCAACTGAAAGTGCAAGTAAAACAAGCCCATCAGCTTTGAACATTGGACCCAAGCTTCACTATCAAACTGTTGAAGCTGGTTTTCTTTATACTTTTAGCCACATTCTTTTGGACTTGTCAATAGTCACTCTACAAACCTTTCGTTCAAGTCCCATCATATCAAATTTATGTATAAATTAATTAGCTACATTAGCTAGTTGGGTTTAATTAGTTTGAGTTAAGTTATTTAATTCAATGCTCGTAATTATTGATTGTAACTTCAGTGTAATGATTGATCATTATTGATATAAGCTTCAAGTATGAAGTTTGGGACTGATTCACCCGGTTAAGCTTAGAGTCGTATAATAGTTAAGAAATTAAGTACTAATGGAATGGTAATAAAGGTTACTTAGTTTTGGCAAGAACATGTGTAGTGAAGCTGCTTGGTCTCTCTGGTCAAGGCCTTGGTTTATATATGTGGGCTTTTTTAATTCGATGGCGTTACGAGTTATGGTATGATTAAGTCCATGTAAGCAGATAAAATTTATCAATAGATCTATGTAGTTTGACGCGACGGTGTACGAGGCTACTCGAATTCGAAAAGGTTATTCATGTATGGGTCCATTTGATGTGAATAGAGATTCTATCAAATATTATCAGAGGAGGTGCGTGCCTTGGACTGTTACAGATCAGCTTAGCAAGTTGTTTGATGAAGAGATAAAACAATCTTATTATTACTAAACAAAAGCACGTGGTATGGAATCACATTCTTCTGTTGACATATTACAGAACTGCAAAAAACATGAGAATTCCATTGTCCATTTGATGGGGAAGAAGAAGGGAATAATGCTAAAAACATGATTCGATGTATGGTCAACAAGCATAATTGAATTATGATGAACCCAAATGCATATTTATTTATTTTTTTGAATAATTTCATTATAAGTTTTGATCACAATGTTTAGAATTATGTATAGCCCTTCCTCAACCCATAAATAAGAGTATAATACGCTTCAACGCAATCAAACCCACGTCTTCCTGTATTGAGATGCATGCAAATTGTAGAATTGATTTTTAAAAAAAAAACTAAAAAAAATCGGTATTCTTTTTTTTTCCTACATATTTGGAATGCTCTATGTATTGAAAAAGAATGATCATGCATACAGGGGCGTAACTAGGGGATGACTGGGGTCCGAGCCCCCAACCCCTTTAAAATGGAAATCTTTTTATTTAGGTCTTTTAAAATTTTTTAAATTTTAAATTAGTAAAAGTAAAATTACACATTAACCCCCTTAAAAATATAAAAATTTAATTTAATCCTTTAAAATTTGTAAAGATATAAGGCTATTAAAATTGCGAAATTATATTTTTACTATCGTAAAAATTATAATTTAATCTCGGCCATCTTAAAGAAAATTCTAGTTTTGCCCCTGCATGCATACCACAAGCCGTTAATGTTTCAAAATTAAAACAATTGATAAAAACTCTATTTTTGAGGTTCGACAAGAAAATTATTATTTTTTGAACAATCTCATTATAGATTAGAATCATATCTGCTTTTGTTGATATAATACCAAGAACTACTTACAGCTCCTCCTTAACTCATAAATAATAAGATAATGCGCTTTAGCACACTCGAATCCACGTCCTCTTCTATTAGTAATAATACTCATATCAATCGAGTTTCTTAAAATATATTTTTTAACATTTTAAAATTATTTTCATTACTTTATGTATAAAAGATTTATTTATACTATAAAAAATTATTTATAAATTCGATTCGATAAAATGGATTTTATCATTTCAAGTTTTCAACTATAGGTACCTATGCCACAGCCGCCATTAGGCCAAAATTCTATAATATATATATTATTCCATCCATACACTTGGTAGCGCCACGTTGCTAATTTTTTTAATCTAAATTAGATCCTTAAATCTATCTAATTTATTTATGCAAATTTGATCCAATATTATCTTAAAAAAAAAAAAAACCCATCAAAGCTAAACACGTGTAGATTTGGTAGATAAAAACCCAAAGTAACAACTTTAGGTGAAATTTTGCTATTAGTCCCTATACTTAGCAAAAGTCATGGATTTAATCTCTATACTTTTATTTGGTCAAATTTAGTCTCTGTGTTTTTCAAACATTAAAAATACGATGCATCAAACATATTATCATATGTGTAATGTTATTTCAATTTATTATTTTCACATATTACTAAAAAATCCAGTTAATGACTTACAGACTTTTATTTGTGTTAGACTAAAATTTTAAAATTTAAAAAGTATAAAGACTTAGATTCATCTAATTGGAGAAAATATACTAAATCTACAATTGTACGCATGGTAGAAGACTAGTAATTGAATTTAATCAAATGAATTTAATTTCTACAGTTTCGGTTTGGACTAAAATTTCAAAAAATCCAAGAATTAAAATCAATCAAATAAAATATAAGGACTAAATCTATAGCTTTCACAAAATACAGGGTCTAATAGTAGAATTTAGCCATAATTTTACAATACATTAATTCAAACATACACAACGTGATGCTTAAACAGTTAATTAAAAAAAAATCCATTAGTGGCAACATGTATTTAACTTATAATGGCCAACAAGAGAGGCCGGGGGAAGGGGTGGGGGGGTGGGGGTGGAATTGGAAGGGTAGTGGGGTAATTTTACACCGAGAGCGTGCGATTGACGCGGGGAATGAAGGGAGTAAGGGAAGAGAGCTGTCGAGTGAGATTGATACTAGATGTCAGAAGCTGCAGCCAGCCATGCGTTGGAGCGCCTATCAACGCCCATAAAGGCCACAAAAGAAACGTGGCGAGATTTTATTGGGAGCTGGGACGAACACCAGTTAGGTCCCATGCGAGCGGTTCAATAGGGGAGTTTAAGTACAAAGGAAATTTTTGAAATTAGAATAGTAAAAACAGCCAAGTCACACGGCGAGTTAGCAGAATATGCTGACAACTTGTTCAACCTTCCGTTTTTTCTCACTTTCACCTCTTTTCTTCACGCGCCTCTTTTTTTTTTAATTACAGCCTAAACTTTTTTAGAAAGGTTAAATTTAATCAATCATCCTCAAATTATTCCCAAATTTATTAATTGGTCCATGAAATTTAAAATATCCTAATTTAATCTTTATTCTATCTGTATGGCATCAATCAAGTATTTTTTTTTACTTAAGCATTAAATGACGATTCAAATTTGATATAGTGCATATTTAAAGTGCATAAATAAGACTGTAAACACGTGTACCAGCTACATAGGCAACTTGAACATGATACTAAATTTCATTTAAATATTTTAAATGTATCAAATCCATGTTGTTTATGCAGTAGGTAATTACTTTTTACAGTTTGATACATTTGTTTTCAATATGCTACACGTTCATACAAGAATATAACCAAGGGTGTAGTTAATAAGGGCGCCAAAAATGGTAAAATGTCTTTTAGTCCATTTTAAGTTTATAAAATTATAAATTAATATAATGATAAAATTATACTTTAATCCGTAATACTTTAAAAACTCGATTAAAACTTTTTAAAATTCAATCCTCAATTTAAAATCTAGGCTGTAATTGTATACCAAACTTTTAATACAAAGGGTAAATGTTAGAGTTTGCTGTTTATTTTTCAAGGCGAGTGAAAAGGACGTGAAGGAAGAGAGAGTGATATGTAGCCCAAACCACCGCACGCAAACAAGAACAATATAACTGCCGTTGGATGATGATAATAATGATAGAGTATGCTGTCTTCAAGACAACCCACAAGCCACGTAATCTGGTTTGTTATGGAACTTACGAAACTCCCATCACGCGCCAATCTTTTTCTCTCAGTCAAATCTGTTGTTGACTATGGCCACCCCTCGTGATTCAATTCCTCGCCGATTCGTCCTTTCCCCCTCTATAAAAACATCGTCGGGCCCTTGCACCAATATCAACAAATACCAACGACAATCCCCCCACCATTTTTTCCTCTCAACAAAATTTCATCACCCTTAAAACAGAGCTTCTTAAATGGCGCCGAGGGAGAAAACGGCGGACGTCAAGGGAAAAGGGAATGGGTGTAATAAACAGGTTCATTTTAGAGGAGTAAGGAAGCGTCCATGGGGTCGTTACGCCGCTGAGATTAGAGATCCAGGGAAGAAAAGCCGTGTTTGGCTTGGAACTTTTGATACAGCTGAGGAAGCGGCTAAGGCCTACGACGCCGCCGCCAGAGAATTCCGCGGCGACAAGGCGAAGACCAATTTCCCCCTCCCTGGTGAAATTCTCAACAATGGTAGTAACTGTAACAACAATGGCGATACCAACTGCAGCAACAACAATAACAATCACAGCCCTAGCCGAAGTAGCACCGTGGAGTCATCAAGCCACGAGCCGCCGACACTCGTCAAGTGTTCACCGTTGGATCTCAATCTCGGACACGCTGCGGTCACCGGGTACGGATCTCTTGCGGTCAGGCTTCCTTTCCCTCAAATTTCGCCAGTCGCCGATTTTTTCGCCAACAGCGTCCCGGCAGTTGCAGCCCCCCAAGTTTTTTACTTCGACGCGTTGGTCCGACCCGGTGTTATGAAAGGACAGCAGTATCAACAACGGTTGAGATTCGATCACCGTGATTATCACGAAACTTTTAACGCTGGTGTACAAAGCGACTCAGATTCATCCTCCGTCGTTGATTTAAACCACCACGAGATCAAACGGCAACCGCTTCTCAATATCGATCTCAACCAACCTGCTCCGGAAGTCGCCTGATTATTATTTTTTAAAATCGCCGATATCAAGAACCGGAAAAAAAAACCCACAAATTTTCAATTTTATCTCTTTAAAATGGTTAATCTTCTTTTTAGTCCCAAATTTGAAAATTATACGAGAAAATTATACCCAGAAAGAAATTACGCGAGAGCGGCGTAATTTGTGAATACGTAGATGAAAAATCTCCCCTTTTTTGCAGCAGAGTAACGTTAGTTTGTTGTCTGTTGTTTCATATTAATTTCTGTAATTATTTTAATTTTCAATGAATTAATTAGTAATTACGAAGCGCAATTTTCTTAATTAACCTCTGTTAATTATTTAATATTTAAATACTAATTACCAGTTATATGTACGAGTTAGACGGTACGTTTATCTGCGATAATAAAATTAGATATTGTAACTATGAAATTACTTTTTTTTGTTGAAGTGATATAGTAACAACTTTCTTAATTTGCAAGTTACTATAATTTCAATTATTAGGATTGTTTTTTTTTTTTTTTTTGGTATTTTCTTTTCTTTAACACAATTGAAAGTAATGGATTAACTAAATCACCACGAGAGATTCCTCTGGTTTAAGGTTTATTTGAGTTTGATTTCACACATTATTTGAGTTTAGGTTTCGTGTTATGTGTTTTTCGGTTTATTCCTAGAGAATCTAACAAAGTTGCTCATCTTATTGCTAAAGAGGGTTTTCAATCTGACGAATACGATTGTTTCTGGAGCAGAGGAAGCGATGTTAGACGATCGGAGATGGACTGAGTCTGTGAGAGGGTGAATCGTCGAATTTGCTGAAGGAAAGATTTGGGATGTAGTTTGAACAGTAAGGAGGTGTGGTGGATTTCCAAAGTTTTTCCGGGGGGAAGTGATGGGGCTGCTGCTAATTAAGGGAGTGTAATTATGGATGTATGCGGTTTCTCAGATGTTTGTTGCTTTTGAGGGAAGGGGTTTTATTGGTTAACAGCTGAAAGATTGAAGTTTCTAGAGCTCCCTTCGGTTTGCACGCTGGACTGTTTTCCTTTTATTTTTACTTTTCAGTTTTGGGCTTTGCTTGACTGTCCATTTTTCTTTTTTGTTTTTCACCTTGAATTGGGCTTTTGTTTTATGAATAAACATCCAGATGCCTTTTTCAAAAATAAAAAAAAAAATCAACCTTTTTAGCAAAACTTGAAACTAAAATCCAAAATAATTTAAATTTGTAATAAAATATTTACAAACTTTTAATGTCGCCCAAGCTCAAAAAACAGTCTTAATTTGAAGTTTAGTAAAAAAATAAATTAAAACAAAATTTAAATTATTATAATAAATATTTTCTGTCAAAATTTGTTTAACTTTAAATTTTAATTAAACTGTCTTCGATATATTATTAACAAAAAAATAAACACACAATCTTTTCCAAAAAACGAGGATAATAATTCAACAGTAAATATTTTAATTTAATTTTTAAGTACAAGATTCATACTAAAAATTCTAAGGAACTAGCAAAATATTAAAAAAAAAAAAAGAAGGGTAAAGATGATAATGATTCAGTCGGTATGGGTGACTACTCCACAATTATTTTTATTAATATATTTTTGGGTAATATTTTAGTCACTTACGTTATCGTATTGTCAAATTTTAGCTACTAAACAATTAATTAAATTAAATTGTTCAAAAAAATAAAAGTATAGAACTAGTTTTTACAAATAGAAAACATAGAAAAAATACCTTAAAAAAATAAAAAATAGAGGAAAACAGAGAAAGAAGTAGAAGAAAATGGGGAAAAAAAAGAAAGTTAAATTATCATAAAAGGAAAAAAATAAATTGCTCAAAAGAAAAAAAAATTGTGGGGATTGATTGTATAAATTAACCTAAAATTTTTATTTAAAATGATGATTTAACGTGACGCGTTGGCTTACCGTTACACTGTTTAACAGAAATTAATGGCTCAGTGACTAGAACTTAATATTTCAAATATAGGTGACTAAAATATAACTTGAGATAAATAAAATTGACTATTTTAATTATTTACCCTATATTTTTCAAAATATAATGTAGTATATTTTAATTATAAAAATTTAAAAAAAAAAAAAAGGTAAAAAGATGGGAGTGATTTAGTAAGAGGAAAACAAGCGGCGCGCGTAAGCAGAAAGAGCGGGTTTCTAAGTAGGAGACCGGTAATAATTATTAAAAAAATTTTCCCATGTTTTTAACTTCTCGAGATTCGTGTGTGTACTACACGTGTTATACGGCCGTCCGATCTTTTGAATCTGTTTTCATGTCTCCACCACTTCCAAAATCTAATCATTTACCGTCAAACTAAATAATAATAATAAATAAATAAAAAGTGGAGGGGGAAGGAGACAAGACCGGGTCCCACGTGGAACGCAAGAGCTGGAAGTGGGAAGTGTGGATGCGCGGCTGCCGCTTTTTATTGTTTTTTGTGGGCCCCGGTCTTTGGTCGCCGATACATATACTCAAAGTCAAAGATTTCGCTTTCCCCCTCATTATTATTGCTGGTTTTGTAATTAATATAATTTCTCATTTCCATTATACTATATCTCTATCACTATTATTTTATATTTTTCATTAATTATTTAATAATATTTTAATTTTTTTAAAAATCATCGACATATTCTTTTAGTAATTATTTTAACTAAAACTTTGAACGATTCGAAAACTTAAATTTTAGATCTTGAAGCATTAAACCTTTAATATTAAATCTTAAATTTTAAAATTTTAAGCCTTAAATATTATATCTTGAATCTTAAAACTTTAGACCGTAGAACTCGTTCATTTTTTTTAATCTGAACTCTAGACCTTAAATCTTAAAGTTTTAAACCCTAAATTTTAAAACGCTAAACCTTAAACTATAAATTTTATATATTGAACCTTGAAATCTTAAACAATAAAACATTACATCTCTAATCCTAAAACCTTAAATTTTAAATCTTAAAACTCTAAACATTAAACTTTAAAACTTGAGTTTTGAAACACTATCGTATTTTAAATCTCGAAACCTTAAAACTCTAATTAAGTTACGTTCACTATATGGATCATATTTATTTTTAAAAAGAAATTATATATATATTTTTAAAAAGAAATTATATATATATTTTTAAAAAGGCCACGTATGTAATAGAATCGACCGGTTCAAAATAATAATACAATAAAGTGGAGAGAGGCAAATAAATAAATAAAGAACCTAAATAAAGGAAATGTTAGGTTAGGTTGAAGAATTGTGGGGCGGCTGCCGGCTTACCATTATATACATATATTGCCTTAATTCGTTTCCTATGAGGTGACACTTTTCTCTCTTTAAAAAAAAAAAAATAATTATTTTCTTTCCATTTCCATGGCTGCTGATTTTCCCTTTTTATTATTATTATTTATTTATTTTATTTAGTTTTCTAGAAGGCTCTCCCGCATCTTAATTCTTGCTTTGGGGATGTATGCTACGTCGTTTTCGACCGTCGTACAGATTTTGCCATTCATGGGCTTAGAAAATATTATTTAATGTCTCATCAAATTTATTCAGGTTATTTATTTGGCCTACTTTAATAAATAATTTTTTTTATTTTTAAAAAAAAAAAAAGGAAATTATGAAATTTCAAATTCAAAGGCAAGACAGCTTTGCTATTATTGGATTGCCCCATATCATGAGGAAACAAAGAAAAATGTTAAAGCCGTCAGAGACACGTACGGTGTGGGGAGAACCTGACAGCCTCACACGTGGTTACAACATTACCTAACTAACAAGAGGTGTAATTGTCATTTGTAATTCTACACACGTTTCTCCACCCCTTAATTTTTTTTTCAACTTAATCTTCTAACTTTTAACTTTGTGATTATCTTTCCAAACCGGCCCCACATGCTATCGATAATCATACATCGCGTATCAGTATTTATAATACAATTTCATAACGTTAATTTATTAAAAGCATTATTTAAATAATTCATAATTTATATCTCTTTCTTATTTGATTCGGACTTAAATAGATACAGAAATCCCAACCAACACACTAAATTGGCACTTAATGTCTCATCAGAGCATCTGAAATATATAGATTGCACCTAGAGCTCAACGGTATAACCGAAGTAAAGGTTGTGCCTAGGACTTAACAAAATGTCTGAAAGTTCGTACTCTATCAATCCTATGACATGCCAATTATATCAAACTCTGCTCAAGTAGTTAATAGGGTAACCAATAATTTAATTTCATTAATTAATTCATCGTATAACATAACGTGTTTCAACTCAACTTTATATTAGATATTGTCTATTAATTAATTCATGCAATTTATATTTTATGCAACTTAGTCCACCATCTCGATATTCAATCTCAAGCATAGCGATTCAATCAAACATTCATTTTCAACTCACCTCAATGTTATATTATGCAAAAAACCACAAATATGTAATAATTAAATTGATCTTGAATCGTAGAAATGCAAATTGAAAACTTACATCACTCATCATCAACTCTCACTTTTCCTTTCCCTCTCGACGACTCAGTATCGTTTTTAGTTGAATTTGATAATCAAATATCTAAAGGTTTCAAAACTTCATTCATTCATTCTTTTTTTTCTTCAGTTTCCACCGGTTGAAGATGATAACATTTTCTCCTTCTTTTCATTTTGTTTATTATTTATACTTTAATTAACATGTTTTAATATTAATTAATTAACATAAATCTTTAATTAACTTAAGTTAATGATATCTACATCAAATCTCAATATTATCTTTTTTAATTTGGTTTATTTAATATCTTAATTCTTTAGATAACTGTTAGCTAAGTCCCCAAGCATTTTCCCAATTAAAAATATATAACGATTAAAGTTTTACAATTTAGTCTCTAGGCCTTACTTTATCACAATTTCAACTAAATTACTTAACTGAAATTCAATTCGTCAATATAATAACTTTGTAAATATTCATATTTAATATTTATAGACTCAATTATTTTTCGACACTACTAGAAATTAAGTCTAATCGAGGAAGAGTGAAGGAGACGCACACACGATTATTAAGAGACTCATAGATACCTAAATGGGCCGATTAGTTATCAACACCTATATTGTTGATGGAAAGCAAGTTGCAGCTCTTTTGAGTGTTTGTTGGTTCAGATTTTCCAATAGGAACAAGAACCTTATGGCACTTCAACCGACCACCAAAGGCTTCGATTTTAACAAGAGCAAATACCGGGTGGAGGAGCTGCTTGATTTTGCCGAGGTTGCGGCAAGAAACCATCGCTGGTGGGTAAATCTATCTGACTGAAGTTGGGGCGCTCAAGATTTTTTCAAAGCTTTATTTTTTCAAACCATCGCTTGATTTTCCCTCTTTTCAATAAAGTCCATTTATTTATTAAAAAATTCATAACACTTTATATTCTTAATGAGAGAAATTACATCCTAATACTAAAGGCTACGTTATTAAGAGGACTAATAATATTAAAAAAAATCAATTTTCATAAAAAAATACCACTACCATATAATATAAAAATATAAAAATTAAAATCAACTCAAATTGAAAAAATTTATAGAAATTTGATCGTATCCAATTCAATCTAATCCAACTCACTGCAAATATTTAGTAGTATCGCGATACCCGTAGCCATGGGCGATTGCTTTCAAAGGTGAGAAGAAGATAAAACAAACATTAAAGTTCATAGACGTAAGCCGCCAAGGTTGTTCGGCGGTCACGTTCCATGTTCCCCACTATGCTCAACAACATTATAGTACTCTTGGTCCAAAACCACTATCCAAACCGCCGACTTCTTGTCCATTTGCCATCATTCATCGTGGTGGGATTTCATTGGTTGCCACTATGATTCCATGAAAAGATTATGTTTATACCAAAAATACCTCTCTTTGTCTAAATACCTAAAATTTAAAATGGTTCAATTTTGTTATTAGTCCCTGAGTTGTAAACTTAAATTTTTGTATTTTTTGTTTCTACTTTCTAAGTTTTAAAATTTCAATTTAGACGCAAGTTGAATGGTTCGACATTTTTAGAAGAAAATTTTGAAATATTGTTTATCAAGTAGCAGGTTGAATCCCAAACAATGATTGGTATTGGATCCAAAGTGTCTGTGCTTAGTTTTGGCCTCAAATAGTCTCCTACTTTTGTCTAGAGCTTTGAAGGGTTTATGTTGGGAGTGCCTTCACCCACCAAGGAAATGTAAGCATTTTGCTCTTGATAGGGTTTGAATTCATGCCATTATATAGTATTTGTTAATAAGATTAATACTTAGGTTCAAACCCCACCAAGAGCAAATGCTAACATTTCCATAGTTGATGTATGCACTTTGTGATCCGGCTCGAGGCACTTAATGGAATTGAGAGACAAAGCTCGTAACTAAAACTGAGCATAGTTGTCCCAAGCCCAATAACGACCATTGTTGGGAGTTCGATCAATTGCCCAATAGACGATACTTCGAAGACTTCTCTCGAATGAGTCGATTGCCCTCAACAACCCATAACGATACAATTAATTCTATTAGGTCAGATTATGTTAGTAGTCCCACACTATGTTTTGTTATTGATTTAGTTTTTATTCTTTAATTTGATTGTGCACAATTCTTATTATTATTTAAAATTTTGAAATTCTATTCTTAACTCAAGCAGTAGTTATTAAATTCATTAATTAAAATAACATAATTTTTCGTGAGTACTAGCAAATTGACACGACATTATACATATGAAAATATACGGTCGGTACAAAATTTTGAGAATAGCAAAATTCAACTTAATGAATTTATTTGTTATTGTCTTGATTAATATTGAAATTTCATATTTAGAAAGTACAAAGACTAGAAATGACCAAATTAAAGTAGAGGAATTAAAATACTCAAGTCAAGCATAATATAAGGACTAGTACCAAAATTTGACCCTTTCTTCATTGCTCTTTTTTCTTCTTTTCTTCTCCCTTTGAAATTAATAAAGCGTTTACTTTAGTCAACACACTTTTTATATAGCCTTTTCTTTTACGCGTTAGCTGTATTATTAGGACTAAATTGATAAAAAAAAATGTAAATATCGGTGATTAAAATGATGATTATGCCTAAATGTAAAAGTGAAAGAAAAGAAAAGAAAATTGTTTGTAATGGGTCCCCCATTATCCTCCATGTTACGGAGATGTATGGAATGATTGTTGTGTTTTCTCTCTTTTGGGATTTAATTGAATTTTTGTATTTTTATAAAGAAAATTTGAACATGAAAGTGAAGTCCTTATATTTAATTATGTATTTTGATTGTCCACATTGGGACCACCGAATTTGCGGACTGGATTTAGCCACCGTCCAAACAAAGCCTCCCTTGTGTGTGGATCCTAAGTCCTACCCCCAACTAACATATCTTTTTAATCCTTACCTATAAACTAAGGACTTGATTGAAAAATAAATAAATAATTTTTTTAAGTCAGATAATTTACGAATAAAAACAATTCATATAATTCTTTAATAAAAAATGTGGAAAATGATAAGTTGGTTAGAAGCTACTTACCAGGTGATTGGTAACCAGAGTTTTGAGTCATTTTTAGTTGATTTAAGTACAAATAAACGATTGGGTAGTTAAACCTTTTATTGTAATATTTGGTGAATGGAGGTACGTAAAAGTTTGTTGATTTAAAAACTCAAAAAGAAAAAATGCCAGAATGGACAACTTTTTTCAAAACTGATTGGGAATGACATCTCTCATCATACTTGCTAAAAAATTAGTCACTTTACCACATGCTCTCAAACCTAATAAAGATGTCAAGATATTAGTAGCTTCAATTCTCTCATTTTCACTTTCACATTCAAAGTCCAAAGTAAATTAAAAAAAAAAAAAACTCCACCATAAATCTATAAAAATCAACATTGCCACAACATTATTATAACTAACATGACATAATTTTCACAAGGTTAATATCGATACACTATTAATATTTATCAATTCCCACAAGATTAATATTTGCAATTAAGGAACTTAAAAATATTGTTTATTTAAGATTTCAAAAGTATTCACTAATTAATTTCCGTAATGGGTGTTTTATTTCCTTGGTAATAATGTTTTATTTCAATAATTTCACCCGATAAAGACTAACGTATTATAAACAAACAGATCGTTAGCAATAAAATGTATCATGCCCTTATTTGTCATTTAATATATATCAGCTTTTAATATCAATTAAATTTTACCTAACACTTTTAAATAAACAGTTAATAGAACCAGTTGATTAAACTAACTACTGTAATCAGCCTATTACCAAACACCCCAATATAATTTTTTTTATAAGAATTAAATTTTTACTTTTTATAAAATAGAATAAAGAAACTCAAAATTATACAATTTTATATATAAGCAAAATGATACATTTATTGTTCTGCGTTTTTAATTTTTCTAATGAATGTAAATTAAATTTAAAAAAAAACTAATAGATAATTTTTGCAATAATAATTAAATAAAGCCATTAGTTCTTTTTTGGTAAAATGTGCTTCAGGTCCTATATTCTTCACAGGTTTGAAATTTGCCCCACTACTTTTGTTTCAAGAAATTTAATCTCTTCAATTTTTAAAATTTAAAATATAAGCCCAACTGTTAACATTATTAGCATCATTTTCTTTTATTGCATGGTTATTAAAGTTATTAGAAAAAGTTTAATAATGTTAACCATTATGCTAAAAATTTGAAATCTCAAAAGTAAAGAGACTAATTTCTTAAAAGTAAAATCTTAAGAATAGAGGGACTTGTAACAGATTTTGACCTTTTTTCTAACGAAAAATAAGCCCCCTATCCATACTTACACGTGGGAAGGGAGAAACCTTAATTAAAACCTCCTAAAACAAAACACCAAAACTAATGGCGCTATTAATTATCAGGCGAAACACGACAACAGGGAGCCGTTGGCGTAAAACCATGAAAAAAATATATATAAAAGAACAGAGACAGCGTTGAACCGCCGCCGCCGTCAACGACAATATCACGGTGTTCTCTCAGTACGACAAAAAAACAACACAAAAACAGAAAAAAACCCACAAAGCAAGCAAAACCATTCACTCATGGTTAATATAATATTTCCCTAACGTTAAAGATTGCCGTGACGACGTGGCTGCCGACAGATTCTTTAACGAGTAAATGGGGGCCACGTCGTGATTCGCCACGCTCCCGTTTTAACACGGTGCCCGCCCAACATTAGCTTAGGGGGACCACGACATGACGAGGCAGGAAAAGGTTGGAGATTGAAATGACGGCCGCCTGAGTGAAGCAGGCACTGGTGATGCTGATGACGAAGCTGTGGTTTTAGAGCACTGACGGTGGGAGTAGGTAAAGGTTGTAAGAAAGAAACAAAATAAAAAAAGGGAATCACAGTGAGTTTGCGTGTTGGACTGTTTATATGTCTCATTTTTAATTTTATAATATTATAGTATTATTGCAGATGAACAGTGTCGTCGCCGGCAGTGCAGATGAAGCCTAGTTGTTGCAAAATCATTATCAATGCTTGAGCAAAGGGGTATGATGTGGGTTCATTGGGATTTCTGTGTTTTGACAATTACTTCATGTATATTATTTTTATTTTTAATTCTTTTGGATGATGAATTACTAAGCAAAGCAAAGCCACCGTCCAACAAAAATGGCCCCAAATCCCAAAATGTTGACCAACCCATAAAACTCCAAACCTTCACTAAGCTCCACCTTTCCTTTTAAATACTCATTTCTTTTTCTAAGCTATGGTTTTAGGGTTAGAATTTGATATAATTAAAAAAATACTATCCGTTTTCAATCTTTAATTAGAAAGTTAAATATGCAATATCACATTTGAACTCACATCTTCCTGCATAGATAATAAGTTAATGGGGTTGGCACAAGTGATTAAGGTTCCAATACTTTGTGCGGTAAAAGTGCTCTAGAGGTCACTATCTTAAGAGCGCCGAATTGTATTTTGTCTCATTTATTAAAAAATTAGTAAATTAGTCTATTTATGTTAGATTAAAGAATAAATTAGTCCTTATGTTAAAAATTTCATCCATTTCTACCGTTAAAAATTAGTCTCTATACATTAAGATGAGGTATACGTGTCACTGTTTAGTTATTCCGTTAGTCATTCTAGTTTTTAACCGTATAAATAGATGTAATTTTTAATTTACTCTTTAATTTAACATACAATAGTAATTTGTCTACTTTAAAAAAGAGAGTGCAAAATATATTCTAACCCCTAATATACGAATTTTCACGATACTTTTTATGTGCTTTGTGCATATCACTTAGATTCGAATTTTGTAGATAGTAACATTGATTAAGTGATGGTAAATTTGGCATATTTTGACCTTAGAGAAGGAACTTCCCCTACTCCTACATACTTTTTAACTAAAAAAAAAAAAAAAAAAAAGACTACATTATGTTATCAATGATATCAAAGTTGTAATCTTTTGTCTTCTTCAAATTGATTTATGGTCACCACCGCCTAAACTTCAACTACAAAGCTTATGCCTTCAGTTGTTTTACAACTAGAACCACGAAACATGTTTCAATAGTGTTTTAGGTCTAATTTTATTTTCATCCCTCTACTCTTTAAAAATTAAGAATTTAATCTCTCTAGTTTAATTTATTAAGAATTTTGCATTTTTGTTCTTGAATTTGCTTTAGTGACGACAATAATTCTTTATTATTTACTTGGTTTTGTATTGAAGTGATGCTTTACATTTTTACTGATTATATTATTTATTTGTTAAAGAATGTTTTCAGGGTGCTCTTTTGTGAATATTATATTAATATTTTATTTATTACGTGTTAGAGGGTCAACAATCATATATAATTCATATTGTAGTGATACTGAAAAAAGAAATGTACCTTGATTAAATTATTATTTTTAAAGATGCATTGAATAGTTTAGGTTAAAATATGATGTTAGTCCCTCTAATTTTATAGGATTTGGGATTTAGTCACTATATTTTAAAAGTCAAAAATTAAGTCCTCCTACTTTATCGATCTACAAATCTCAACCCGTCATTAAAATTGTAAGTATTATTTGTCATAATTTGTCAACCTTATATGATGTACGGCATATGATTGACAGGAAATAAACATGTTAAGTTGATAAATTTTGACAAAAACTAATTAGGATTTATAAATCAAAAGAAATAGGAAGATTGAATTTTTAACTTTTAAAGTATAGGGACTAAACTCAAATTCTGTATAAGTATAAGCACTAACAACATATTTTAACCAATAGTTTATAACCTATCTAACTAAAGATGGATAACCAATGATTGAATGGCGAAATTTCTAAAAAAATCAGAGATATTGAAAATTATTGATTGAAGTATAATAAAATAATCATATGCATGGAACATAAAATAATTTAAGATTGGTAGGTCGTGATCAATACGACATTGTTAACGTTGAATTTGTAGTTGATGAATATATATATATATATATGAAAAATGTAGGAGAAAAAGTTGTCAATGAGAAAACTATTAGCTTTCATTACATGCTATGAACCATAGGTTAAATTTATTTAAATATAACCCATCGAGGTAATAAAATAATGATAAATATTTTACTTGTGCGAGTTGATAATTAAACGTGGGTATGAAGTAGTTTTAAAACTCGTAATCAGCATTTACCCCTTAATGAGTTTACGGAAGATATCTTGAGAAATAAAAAAAAATGTGATTTTTTTTAAAGCGATAATTGAACTTAGGTAAATTGTTGTTTGAATGAATGTTATAATTATTGCAATAATATGAACATATCTTACAGGTCAATATTTTTAACTCATAGAGATTTGATTAGATTTCATTTGTAATGTGAAGATTTGTTAATTAGTAGGATTTTTCTTTTATTAGGGATAAAGATATAGTTGATTTATGGATGATATTGCTACATAAAGGGGATTATTTAATTGTCATAAATTTAGCAATAAACGATCGATGTATTGGTCAGACATGTATTTTAAGGGGAGACGCATGCTCAAATCTTAAAGATAAAATTGTTGAGAAAAATAATCATAAATCTCAAATATGGATTTTTAAAACCGAAATGAAGAATACCCGAAAATCTAATTGTCACCGAGTTTAACTAGGGACTACAATCTTCCATGAAAACCATGAACATAAGAGTATTAAAGCAAATCTAATGGAGTTATTTTGCTTGATGCAATTTTTTTCATTTATTCCTTTTTGTAAGAGGTGTTTGCTGTTGAAGGTGTTCGAGAGTTGTTTATAAACATCAAGTAGTAGGAAATGTTAGGTTTGCCGCTGAGTGAGTTCATTAGAAGTCCTCGAGACTAAAACTATAATGATCTTTAGAGTGATTGGGTTTAAATTGATGTTAGTACTTGTTATATAATTATAATAAAATATATAATAATCAGATTCGGAATTCAATTTGATTATCGATCCGAAATACTCATAATTTAAGTAATCTCAGATACTTCATTTCGGAGTTTGGATTCTGCTTTCTGAATCGGGACTCCATCCCCCTTCATCTTGTCTTCTGTTGATACAATGTATCAACAGTATTAAACTTTTGTAACAAATTTCAACACTGAAAGAAACCCTACAAATATAAATGTATTCACTGAATTACCTAAACAATCTTTAATGTATACATCTTATTAATTTATCTTTTGTTGCAACAAGACAACCTTCCCATGACGTGGTTTGAATACCATTCAATGTTTCTATACCATGATTTCCCAAACCCTAAGCCATCATTTTGGGGGGTAAAACGATCCAATGTTGGTATTCCCTAGCTAGCTAGGCCGCCTCAACCACATTATTATGTTTTTGGCCTTCATTTATCCATGGGGGGTACACAACCAATATGGCAATGGGAATTTTTTTTGGGTGGAAACTATTCAATGGAAGGCTATCATAGGCTTTCATCCCTAATTTCCTATTCAATCCCATATACCAATTTGCCTTTTTTATTTTGACTCAAAAGTCTTTCCATTTCGCATGATCCTTTAAGAGGCATAGTGCAATAATTGTATGGTACATTGCTTTTAACATCTTTGCCATTATGTTTTAACCCTATTTGGCTTTTGATTTTGGCTTATCAATCTACTTCAAATTTGTGCTTTTTATATCATACTTTGTGTCATTGTTAGTATTACTAGAATATATTAAGGTTGTAAATGAATACGGTGTTGGATGAACAATTCAAGTTTTTGTTCATTTACATTCGTTTATAAAGCTGAGTGAACGAACATGAACAAGATTTCGAGACATTTTAATTCACCAATGTTCATGAATAAGCTCATTTAATAAATCATTGAAGCTTGTTTATTGTTCGGTTATTATAATATTGATAATATTGCTATTGGTTGTGTGTTTATTTATGTTTCTCTTGTTATTCACGATTAAATGTATAATTGTTTACAAATATGGTCATGTTCAATTATATATTCATGAACAAGTTCGTGATGATATTCGTGTCATGTTCACAAACATATTTGTTTGATGTTTAAAAACAAATACATTTAATACAAACAAGAGAATACAAGCATATATAATTTTAAACAAACGAACATGGATATAGCTTTGAGATTCTTTACGAATACAAACAAGAATTTTTTGTCACCCGCATAGTGAGTGTACTATAAGATAATTATTTAGTACTCGTTCTTTTATGAAATGCCCAATGTAGTACATGTACTTTGAAAATATCTAGTATGGTATTTGAACTATCAATTTGTGCATTATTTGGTATCTGTATTTTCATAAAATATATAATGCAATATCTGTATTTTGGAAATGTTTATCAATTTGAATACTATTATAGAATTAAGACTGTTAATAAATACTAAACCAGGAAACTTCGATATCACAACAGTGTTGTCATATTTTCCTATTATTGATTAATATGAAAAGAAGCAAATATCATATTCGTAATGGATAACTGCCATAGGTTTTAAGGCATGCAATAGGTAAGCAAGGAAAAGATAAAAAATGGACCACATTTTCCCATAAAATCGAGTGTAACTAAGAACCCTACCCCCATCATTTGCCTTCCTTTTCTACAAAATTTCCCTTCATTTTTTAAAATCCCATTTTTATTTGAAAAAGCAAATTAGGGTTTAGTTAAGAAGTACCTCACTCTAAAATTGAAGCATGACCCAATATTTTGGAGTGTTGAAAATGTTATAAGATCCATTGATAAGATTCCAAATGAGAAATATATTTATCTGTATTTAGTATAAAAACAACGATAATAATAAAATTAAATATTGTAGTAAGTAAACACACATCCAAATAAACCCTCGCTGGAATAATGATAAAATTGTATTTTATCAATGAAGAAATTGTAATTAAAATTTTATAAAATAACTTGGAAAATGAATAATCAATCAACTAAACTAAATAATATACTAATATTTCGGAGGACAATATAATAGGAAGTAGAGAGTAGAAAGAACGCGCGAGGAAGCGAGTTGGTCTAAACAATAAGCTGCTGCTTTTATGTAAACCAGATCTCTGAACACGCGAGCTATAATAGGAATGCAAAATCCACACGCTTTGGTTCGCATTTTTACCACGTCTAAATACACCCCCCACCTTTACACAGAGTTAGCTGCCATCGCCAACTGTCCAAGCCCCACTCGCACCTAACCTGCGCGTGCATGTGCTTTTTCCTTTTTTCTTCAACAAAAATACTCGCTTTATGGCTTTCTGTATCTGTTCGGTTCCCGGGTGGCAGATTAAAATCGACGATTAAATCATATTCATGCATTAAAATAAAAAAAATAAAGAAAAAAAAAGCTGATAAAGTGTTTTAATTCATACATAATTTCAGGAAAAAAACATATATTTACACAAAGGGTCCTCGGTTTTTAATATGTTTTTTTTTTTTATGATTCTTAGTTCTCAAAATACAGAATAATTACTAAACAGAAGTAGCAAAGATGCCTAACGAAGGGTTAAAGGTTAAAAAGGGAGCCTGCAAAATGCCTAGAGGAGAAAAACCACATTCACAGCCACAGTGGAGGTGGCTCATTCAAATCTATAGGCAAACCACGTCGAACAATCCCAAGAAACGACGCCGTGTTACCATTTGCGGTCACCGGAGGGGAAGTTGAAACGGAGAGGACATTGGGTCTCGTCGAAGACGATGGGTCGGGACCAAAGTTCATATCTTTAATACCACCAGCTTGAAGGAAATCACCCACGGCTGCAAAACGGTGATGGTGATGAGGTGAAGCTAAAGCCCAACGATGGGGATTATGAGAAGCGAGATTGAGATCAAGAGAAAGAGCCGGCGGCGGGGAAGAAGAGGAAGACGGTGTGGGGAAGTTGGTTTTAGCTTTGGCACCACGGAGGGACCTAGCTGCTCCGTCGTAAGCGAGTGCAGCTTCTTCGGGTGTGTCGAATGTACCTAACCAAACCCTTGTTTTCTTCCATGGATCACGTATTTCAGCTGCGTATCTTCCCCACGGTCTCTTCCTTACACCTCTGTAGTGACCTTCCCTTGAGGACGCCATGAAAGAGAAGCTCAAAGGTTTTAGCTTTGGGGATTATTAGAGTATTAGTGGAAGAGAAAATATAAAGAAAAAAGAAAAAGTAAATATGATATGAAAAGGGGGACCGGAGGGGACTTTGTGTGCGTTTGTTTGTAGTTAAAAAGAAGTGACCCACTACGGTCTCTCCCGTACCCATTACTGCAAATTTAAATGTTAAATGTTAATTCCATAGTTAGCCCCTCAACTTTAATTTAATATCTAATCCAGTATTTGTATAACCAAAATATTCAATTTGATATCTATACTATTTCGGAATGTTGTTTGAATTGGATTAAACTGGTTTGGAGCACCGGTGTGATTAAAAAATTAAATCAGTTGACTTATGAATTAGTCGATGATCTGACTGATTTGATCATCAATCTAATTTTAAAAATCTTACTATTCTATTATGTACCAACGTACCCCAAAGCTTTAACATCATCTAATTTCATGATGACTTCACAAAGACATATAAATAAATGAATGTCATGTCTCATATAATATTTTGAATCTAATTTTTAAAAATTTTATTTTATTGCTTAAAATAAATGATAATTTAATCAAACCTATACAAATTAAATTCAAATCCCAACACCAATCATTAAATTAAAGTTTTGTATCAAATTAGACCTTTTCTTTATATAAATATCACATTGCCCATTAGATGAAAGCTCAAGGACTAACCAAGACATTAACCCATTATAAAATAAGTATATATTTAAATAAAGAAAAGAGAGAGCCGCCGCCTGATTAGACGTGAGGAGCAGAGGGGGGAGGTGTGTCTGTCAAATGAGTGAACTCAGCGCCGGTGCTTACGTATGCCCTATTCTTTTTTCTTCTGTACGGGTATTCAGCGGCGCCTGCATTTAATATTCTTTCAGTATAAAAACTATAAATAAAAGAAAGGCATAATAACGTGTTTGGCCCTCTAACTTTACGAAAAAATCATTTTAGCCCTCTATTCATTTTTTAACTTCTTTTTAGTCTTTAAACTTGTATTTTTATTAAATCACCCCGAAATAGATGAAAACAATTATATTTATTAACTTTACTAACATAACATATATGTGGATTAATATGTCGGTATTTAATTAATTTTTAAAATTTTTATACTTTTTTAATAAATTTAATAATTTATAATTTTAAAAAATTAATTAAATATTAATGTGTTATCCATGTTGCAATTTATATGTCTATTAATACAGAAAATTTTGAAAAAAAATAATTTTTTTATAAATTTTGAAGTGATTTGATAAAAAATTATATTTAAAGGTGAAAAAAAAATGGGACTAAAGTGAGTTTTTCATAAAGTTGGAAGGCGAGAAAAGGTATTATGCCTAAAAGAAATAGAAAAGATGATGATTAATATAAGAGTGGGGACTGGTGGAGATGGCAGAGAGAGGATCAGAGAGCAGGAGGAGAGGGTATGACGTGTGGGGTAGTTGAGTGGGAGGGTAAATAGCAGAGGAGAGAGGTAGAGACCCCACGTGGAAGGTACATAAGGAGGTGTCTGAGTTGCAGGAGACAGGACCGAGTTTGAGTTGGGGAGGGAGTGAGTCTGGAGTGAAGTAGGGTGGCGTGTTGGACTCGGTTTTGAGAGTCAGGAAAAAAAGGGTAGCAGCAGCAGTCCAGTGTTGGGAAGAGAAACTGTGAAAGGAGGAAAGGGGTAGGGGGTGAAAATCACTGCAGGTTACTGACACCTTCTCACGTGATGTTATTATTTTTATTTATTTATTTATGTTGTATGTTTTTAGAGCTGTTGATTCTTGTCTTGGTATTACACTACATCAATATTAAATAAGAAAGAAGTGATCGAGAGTTTGATTCTTATTTTAAGTACGTAATAATATTAAATTTTATGGCTAATGCTTATTTTTTTTAATGAGTTTATCGAATATATAAAATTAGTATAAAATTTGCTTTAATAAATATTTTAAAAAGTTAAAAAAATTAGTGTTATTAAAAGATATAATCACAAATTCATAATATGAATAATAAAATTTTACATGTATATTAGTTCGAATCTAAAATATTGATAGATCACAATTTACATTTCAAGTCCTCATCATGATTTATTTGATGACCTATTAGTGATATGTATTCCTAGATGCCCCGGGTAAGTAGATTTATTTAAGGGTTGGATAACTCATCCTATCATGAGGTTGGGTTTAAATAATAATTTTTGTATTTTTGAATTGGGTTGAAATTTAATTTAAATAATAAAAAATATTTTTAAAATTTAAATTTAATTATAAAATATATAAAATATGAATAAATATATATTTTTTAATATTTTATTTTCTTTTAAATAGTGAAATGAACTTTTTGAACTGATCAGGTTAGGTCAAAAATGAATTTGGAGATGAAATTTTTTTAGAACCAAACCTCAACACCTCTACTAGCAAGGAGATGGTATTTTTTAAGAAAATCTTTCAATTTACTAATAGGTTATCTAAAATTTAAAATTATTTATCAATTAAATAACTTTTTTTATTATTTTTTGGATTCATGTTCGGTTTTTAATTATAAATTATTATAAATCATATATTAATTAATTTTGATTAATATCGGTTTTTTGTATTTATTAACAAAAACATTCATATACCTTATTTGTTTGGACTTAGGGAGATGGATTCGCTGCCTGGAAATCACAATGTCAGACCTCTAACCTACCTAGACCGAAGCATGATGTCAATCAATACAGAATTTGGCGTCATAATTAAAACAAATTTGAATTAGTATTCATACGTAATTATTACTTGCCTCAAAATTAAAGGATTAATATATACAAAATTACCTCAACTTTGTAAATTGTATTTATTTAGTAATTGAATTTATTTTGGATCAATCTTATACGTAAAATTGAAAATAATACTGTTCAAATACGCTAACGTATCATTATGATACTTGATAGCCTCACATTTTGACAAGCTACACATGTCATCATGTTATTGATCGTTAATGTCACATTAATTTTTTATATTTTATAATGTCACAACAATAATTTAACAAAAAAAAGGTTACACCAAAATTTAAAAAATAAATGCACTAAATTCTTAGGTAATACATAATACAAATATAAAGACTATAGACACATTTCAGCCTTTATACTTTTAATTTTTTATCAAAATATAATAATAATACTTCTTAATTAGACAATTAGTTATTTTTATCTATATTTATGTTAACATCATTTTATGTTTATATCATTACAACTAAAACTGTTTTTAAACTAATATTACAGTAGGGTAGATTTTTTCCATACCTGATTCCGATTCAGCTAATTGAAATATTAAACCTACCCCAACCTTGATTTAAAAAAAAAAAAAAACTTGATTCTACCCAAAACTTGATTCTACCAATCGAGTTGGGTTAAAATTAGAGATTTCCATGAATTGGGTCGGATAATATTTACACATTATGCTTGTCATTAACTCGACTTAAAATATGAAACTAAAATTTACCTAAACCCATCTATATTTGTAATTAACAAACCTAATCCTATTTTAAGTTAGCTCATATTTAAAAAAATTAAAATATATATTTATATTATTATTAATATAATATTTAATAAATTTATATATTTTTCATTTATAAAAATTTTAGTCATATTAACATTTTTTAGTCATAATACAACTATAGATTTAATTTTCATAGGTTAAAAATTATATAATATATAAAAATAACATAATATAAAAACATTACAAACAGCTAAGATGAGGTTGAGCTTTGAATGTTCAAGCCCAAATTCGACTCATATTTTAAATGAGACAACCGAACAGACCTTCAAACTTGAGCGAATAATTCAATCCATGAGCAAATTTAATTAGGAATCATTAAATCAAATTTTCTTTATCCCTAATAATAGACAACTATAAAGATAAACCCGTTACTATCAAGACGAATGATAAAAAATTTGAATTCGAATCATATGAACGAAAAAACAGCACTAAAAACCTTGTCTCGCGTTTAAGAATTCAATATTACTTGAATTCAAATTTAATGAAAACTTTTATCGGATGCAGAAAATTTTCATAAAAAATAAAGGATAAATAAGACCTTAAATTATAGTTGTATATTATTATTATTATTTGTATATTGATCTATAAACAAGACTATTTGCACATAAACATATGCTATTTTGCTAAAGTGAAAATCTAAACAAATATCTAAGAAACAATTAGAATGAATTTAAACTGACTAAAACAAAGCTTACATGAGAATTAGGTGTTCGCTGTTTTCCCACTTTGCCACGACCCAAGCGAGTAGACAATGATTTTCCTTCCATAATTCACACATCACAGAAGATAATGTAGTTCAGTTTTGCTGCATTTTTTTGTGACTGTTGGAGTATCTGACCTTTTCGAAGTGATTCTACAGGGGCCTTTTAAGGAGAGAGTTCTACAAAATAAAGGAGATTTAGGCAGAAGCATCATGAGCTAAAGAAATGATTGTGGTGCTAGCAAAACAAAACAAGAAGAAGAGTTGGAATTATTACTATGATTTTAATCACGATAGCAAGCTCGGTCCATTCTCAGCAGCTGTCCGAGTATGGCCCTGATTATGGTGCCTTGACATTTGGATATCGTGCGAGAATTGGGTTCTTGCTTTTGCATACGGAGCACCTCTTGCTGCACAAGCCAATGAAATATGAATATGCAATGCAGAGAAAAGAGAGAAAAAAGCACCAAATGAATTTTTTAAGTTGTTAAATCATGAAGGTACTAACCTGCTATCTGCTGTGCTCGAAGAATGTTCTGCCGTCTTTTCCAATAACAAACTGAACAGATAACAAGAAGTAAAAATGATAGAGATACACCGAAGGCAATGCCGACCTTTGCACCGGCAGAGAGGTGGGGTCCACATGTAGGTAATCCGGGTATGCCGCAGAGACCAGCATTATCAGTAAAACTGCAAGCAACTAGAGTAAGCATGTGCAAGTGCATGTGCTTGTTTATGTCTTGTAAAAGAATTTGTTTACTTATTGATCATTATGTGGCAGTTTTGATACTCATAAAGAACATTTCAGGCAAATACTAATGAAATTCTGGGAGAACATACTTAAAGCTAGCTCCATTCAAAAGCCTTCCTCCAAGTGCACCTGGGACTCTTCCAGACAAAGAGTTGCCATTAAGATTCCTGCACAATCACAATTTCAATCAGGTTCTTCAGTCGTATGTTCAGATTCCGGGTCAAGCAAATGAATTCTTACAATCTGCGCAATGCGGTCAAGTTCCCTAGGCTTTCAGGAATTGATCCATTGAGGAAATTGTAGGAGAGGTCCCTGCAATTTGTATCCAGACATCATATGAATAACATTGATAGAGCCTAGCAAAATGTGTTCTAAAGTGAAATAGTCATGTGCATCTCTTAGCCAGACATCAGACTCTAAACTCAAAGTTTCCTTCAAGAAAAGAATGCCAATATCTAGCATCAAGAGTTTAGTGTCCTTTCAAGTGTGATTGCTATTGAAAGAATACAACAAACAACTCCAAGGATGTGCTACTGATCAAGAAAACATTAGTTATGATGGTTATGTCAAACCCAACATCGCATGTTCATGCAGAAAATACACAAATCATTACAATCAAAGGAATATTCAATAAGGAAAAGAAATCACGATACACTTACAGCAATTCTAAGCTGGTTATGGTTCCAAGTGATGATGGAATGTCCCCGTGAATTGTGTTTCCACTCAAGTTTCTATCAAGGCCAAGTTCAACATAAACAAGAGAAATTGATATTAGGCGTATATGAAGAGGAGGTTCATTTATTGTAAAATTAAGAATATGCGAAAACATTTAGATAGTTCGAGAAAGAAAGCAAGGGAAAATAATTTTTCTGCCAGTGAAACTTAGAAAAGAACTATCTGTACTTACAAGCTCTGTAGATGAATTAGTTTGGATATGTCATCAGGCAAGAACCCCTTAAGACCTTGGTTGGAAAGATCACTGTCATGCATAAATTAAAAGATGATTACTTATGGTAAACCAAAATATCTGATGAAGGCAACGTATATTAAGCTTTAAATGATAAAGTTGCAAATATAAGTTTAAAACAGTCATATTTTAGGCTCATAAAATGGATACATTTATATTCTAGGAAACACTTGCTATATGTAATTGATGCTTCCCCTCCAAAAACTAATTTGCGTATATGATCATTGATGCTTTCTTTGCATTCAGAACATCAGAGAGCAGAGATGATGTAGGAATGAATGAAGTGCAGATATTAGGGCCAAATGGGTTAGGGAAAACCAAATAGAAGAGAAGAGATCAATGGAAGCAGCTTTGACTTATAATTTCCCCTCATATGATAATATAATTTCCTCGCATATGCACATGTTCTCATATTTTTTTAACATGACACAAACAAACTCAAATGCTGAAAACAGTTTAAGAATAGCTTTAGCTATCAAGAACAATGGATAGGCCATAGCATAGACATCAACAGAAGCATACTGAAAAGAAGAGATATTCTCAGCAGAAATCAATGATAAAGCTCAATGATTAGGAAAAAGCTCAAGAGTGTACAGGCCATCAATGAACCACTTGCTGCCAGATTTATCAAACTGACAATCAGCTCCACTCCATGGATGCTCCTTGGGAACACATGGGTCTCCATTCCACGCAAAACGATTTGGAAGCCCCAGTGATCTCTTCAATGCCTGTAAAGCCCTAACTAGAATCAGGAATTATCAACAAGTTAGTAAATATCTACCACCTTCCATGAAGAACCCTGGTCATGAGCAGTAAAAAACAATTTCCAATGACCAATCACACACATCAGCATAAACAGTCTGCAGAAATAATAGAAGAAAGCATTACCTTCTGCTGATGAAGTTTTGGACTCAGCAGCTATTACTTGAAAGATTTCAATGGCATTAATGATAGCATGGTGGCCTTCTTTAGGGTGAAGGGTTATTGTCAGTGTCCTACCACTAACAGCAACAGTTGTATTAAGCACTAGTGCAGTATACCGGTCACCACTCATCTTCACAATATCTATCTCTTTAAATATAGTGTCACCATTAAGCAGAACATCAAACACCCTTTGCCCAGCATCTGTGACTAAAGCATCAATCTCTGCAAAGTGTAACCATATGGAGTAGTTCTTATTGGGATCCACATCTATTGTATAAGCTAGATCTGGCTGGCTATCAGTACTAACAACTGCACTTTGATAAAGGGCTTCTGGATAGAAGTTTGGTGCATCTGAAGCTTGTTTAATGCTATTTTCAGTAGATCTCGGCTCGTCAGCATTTTGGCCAAAAGTTCTGATGGGTTCCCAATATCTATCTCCACCCCAATGATCCCCACTATAGTCCTCATCAAATCTTGGCTTTGATGTGCCACAAGTCAGTCTTGAAGTTGTTTTCAGGATAACACCTTTGCCCCACTCTGGACCAGAATAGTATGCTTTATCATCAACTTGAAGAATTTCAATAGAAATAATCGCTGGATCTCCATGACCAGTGCTATGGAAACAAATAGATACTGTCCCATCTAAAAGAAACACAAGGGCTTCAGCAAACACCTGGTCATCATGGCTAGTCCAGCCTGACTTCAGTGAATGAATCAAGGTGCCTTCAACAGATATCTCAAATAGAGGTTCATTGTCAAAATCAGGCTGTTTAATTAATCCAAAGAAGATCCTCACAGTATAGTGTCCCTTCGGTACTCTATTAATCCTGTAGCAATTTTCCGGACCTTCAGATAGAGGGAAATATCGGAGTGTTTTTAGAGGAGGAGTAATGAAACTTGGAGTTGTTGCATTAGCTGGAATTCCACCTGTATACCCAAAATCTTTATACCAAAGTGCATATGTTGGTGCTGTTCGGACATTTTGACGAGCCCCACAGCTTATGCGCATGGCAAAAGGTGCTGTAGCAAGAAAACATGACCATTTAGTGCCAAGAACTAACCATATAAGAAGAATGTATTAGATAAAATATGAAAAGTGAATACACTTTTATCCACAAACTCTAAGCTACAACTCACTGTTGCAAGAAATGGTAATGCTTATAATTTTCTTTTGATTTCTTATTTCACAAGTCCATAGAAAGATTTGACATACAATTCTATTTCACCAACATAGTAATATGTATCGGTGAAGAAATTCCTGTGGCATGGTACGGACAACTGTATCCACAAGAAAACCATAAAATATTCATGTTGTTCCTCTGTCTGGCCATGGCAGAATTGTTTTCTTTTCACAGCAATCTTTTCTTCTTTTTTTTAAATGTACATTAATGATTTTGCTTTCGATTATTTTTCCTACATTTTCGATCCAGACACTGTTAACTTGAAGTTTCCACAAAAAACACTTTCATATCCCCCGATACCGTTCCTTTTGACTCAATCTCACAACTCACTAAACAACACACGGAACACTCGACTCACGTTTAAAAATACAGCCAATCGACCAAACAAACCAAAGCAAAAAATTGAATCCTAAACTGAATTATAAAAAAACAAGAAACGTTTATAAGAAGCTTAATCAAAATGAAATGTAATTCTCACAACCCACTAACTTCAATTCAAAACACTAAATTTACATTTCAAAAACCAGCCAATCGACCAAATCACCAAAGCGAAAAAACGAATCGTAAACTGAATTATAAAAAACAAGACTCGTTTATAAGAAGCTTAATCAAAATAAATATAATTCTCACAACTCACTGAAAATCAACACAAAACACTAAAATTCACATTCCAAAAACCAGCCAATCTACCAAATCACCAAAGCGAAAAAACGAATCGTAAACTGAATTATAAAAAAACAAGCCTCGTTTTTAAGAAGCTTAATCAAAATAAATGTAATTCTCACAACTCACTGAAAATCAACACAAAACACTAAATTCACATTCCGAAAACCAGCCAATCTACCAAATCACCAAAGCGAAAAAACGAATCGTAAACTGAATTATAAAAAAACAAGCCTCGTTTTTAAGAAGCTTAATCAAAATAAATGTAATTCTCACAACTCACTGAAAATCAACACAAAACACTAAGTTCACATTCCAAAAACCAGCCAATCTACCAAATCACCAAAGCGAAAAAAGGAATCGTAAACTGAATTATAAAAAAACAAGACTCGTTTACAAGAAGCTTAACAAAAACAAATGTAATTCACACATCAAACATATCCAACCGAATCTCTAATGAACTAAAAATAACACAGATAACAAAATTAAACAACATGTTATTTTAAAAAATGCAGTAACAGAAGCTAACCGGGCCGAGCTGAAGATGAAACAAGAGATAAAAAGAAAACGAGAAGCCATAATAGAGTAAATCTCAGCATCTTTTAAGCTTAAGTTTAAGCCTTCGATTCACTTCCTCTGTGCTTCCTTTTGCTCTCTCTCTTTTTTTTTTTTGGCTATGGTCTCATCATTTTCTCACATTCTCTTTTTATCTTTTATTATTATTATTTCTTGCTTTTTTAGAGAGAAAGAGCGTATGTGTGTGTTTATGCTGGGGACGTGATTGCAGCAAAAACTGTTGGGAATTTTAAAAATTTCTTCATTAAGTTGACTAAATAGAGTTGGAGATAATCAGCGACAGGTGAGTTTTATCAATGTTAATGGACCCGTCTAATCAGACGGTGATGGAAGTGGGTTACGAAATGGTGGAGCGGTGGAGATTTAGTGGCGGGGCCTGGTGGTGGACTGGTGATGTGAAAAAAAAAAAAAGGGGAAGTTTTTAGTTGATTTACTATAATGCCACGTGATATATGTATTTGTGAAACAAACTCGTCGATGAAAGGCACGTGACTACTGACGAGTAGAACTGAAAAAGGAGGTAGGAAACGAAAACTTTGTTGAATTTACCTAAATGACCTTATGATGTTTGCTTGACTTTTTGATCGGACGGTTGAGGGTAAGTTATGATGGTCAGAGAGAGGAGTTGCTTTGTTGACTTTTGACTTTCACTTGGGCACGATTTGGTGCGCATTCTGCGGAGTGTTATGTGCCACAGTAATGCCTTTATCGACAAAGCAACTTAGAAATGGGGTCAAGTTATGATTTTTTTTTTCCTTTTGGTTAATTTACTATTTTATATCTGATTTAATTTCAATGTTTAATTTTGTATTTAATTTTTTTTAATTTAGTACTTAAATTTTTTTCAATGTTTAATTTGATTCTCATACTAAACACTATCGTCTAAACTAAGGTCATGGTCAAGACCTTAGCCCCTTAATTGAATGATATAATTGTTTAGGAAATTTATATTTTTCGACCCCTTAAAAAAATTAATCTAACAATTTAAGTCATTTTAACACAAAATGTTTAGCTTTGGCCCTCCTATTTTTTCAATTTTAAAGGTAAAATTAAAATAATTGCATGATGTTACTTATTAACAATGTATGAAATTTTTATAATAACAAAATTAAATTCTTAAAAATTATGTAGCCGTTGACTACTAACTCTACCTAATATTTTGACTAGCCTTCTATGTTATTTTGATTAATTAAATATATATACAGCAATTATTATCGATATTTCGTTGGCTGGGAAAATGGACAAGCTTTTAAATTACTCACCCAAAGGACCCTTCTTCAACCAAATTAGTTAATGTTGAAATAATGCAATTCAATGTGTGTTAAAGTTAACCTACCGTAGCATTTATGAAGTTTAATTGTTAATGTTAACCTATATTATAATAATTATTGGATTGAAATGTGTTGAGTACCGAATCGTATAAGAAACGAGTAAAATAAAAAAGATCAAACACACAGATATTTACATGAAAGATTCTTTTGAAGAGGATAAAAGTTACAGACAAAAGAGGTTTCGGCTTTTTATTAAATGAGTAAACAAATAATGGTACTTAAATGTACTAAATATAGATTATCCAAACCCCGAAAATAAAATCCTAACTCGGGAACAAAATTCTCTCAGTAGTTTTCACGAAGCTCTCACCAAAAACTCATTTGCGACTACATCTAGTCGCGCTCCCAAAAGAAAAGACTTTGTTGATTGACATGTCAAAACATGAATACAAGAGCCATTTTAAATGGGTTTAGATTAGAGTTCTAATCATGCTAAAATATCATTAGAATAATCAGAGTCAAATTAGGAGAAGCAGTCCTGCTTGAAGTCTAAAACATGGTTGCCAAATAGGAGAACACATCGTCACGTGTCAACTCTCCTCGTCACGTCGTCGATGCCGCATTTGCTTAGGGTTTACATCGTGTCATCCCAACAAGCCCTACCTGTTTTAACCCTTCTTCGACTATTCAACAAGCTTACCGATAAATGCGAGTCACAACCTCACAAAATAAAATGTAAATAAATAAACATAAACTCTAATTTAGATAAATATAAATATTTATATTTTTTTATCAATTTGGTCCTTATTGTTTTAGTCTTAAGGTATTATACTATTATTATAAGCAAAAGAAGTAAACATTCCCCCCCCCGAAAGAAAAGAAAAAGGAAACTCAAAACATCACTAAGACAAAATAATTTGTAATAAATATATATATGATACAATGGATTTTTTTATTTAATTGACTTTAAAAATAAATTATTTTATGTATTTCGAGAAGATAGGCTTGGGGTTGGGGCGGTGTATTGTAAATTTGTAACACATGTGTCGATTTAAACATGACAGGGTTGCATCTGCATGTTGTAATTACATTACGATTTAACATTAAAATTGTAGCGACGTAAAAATTTTAGCTTTCGGTCGCTAATTGTGACGATTTATTAGAAAATTCGAAATTGAAATTTGATTTTAAAATAAACCGGGAGTCGCCACCGATCTTTTTCTAGGTGTGATCGGACACCTAATAAATTTTTTTTTTAAGCAAAAGAAGGCTAAGTTTAGGTCTATGTCAAAAGTCCAGAGAAAAATTAGGGTTCGGGAGTCGGCTACGCGCGAGGAAGGTATTAGCACCCTCGCGACGACCAAAATTGGTATCTCATAAACATGTGCTGTCTTGATTTTCAAAAATACGAATTCAATATATTTAGTCGTGATCCGATTAAAAGAAGACGAGAAGTTTTCAATTTTTGATTTTTGAGAAGGATATACCGTCTTAACACGAGTCGATTGATATTCACCCAACATAGCGATGAAATCGACGACATAGTGTTAAATCGATATGTTGCCTTATGTATTGAAATTAATAAAAACACGAATAAATATTTTGAAATAATGAACAACGGGAAATATATAAAAATGGGCGGGAAACGAAAGATAATAGTTGGAAATACATCAAGGCATATAATACATACAACAATGATATTAAAAATAATGACAATGCAAGCGATATTAAATGTAACGATAGTATCATATACGAGAATACAATGAGAATACAATGAATATACATATAAAGATAATTAAGAGTATATATGTAATATATATATATATATATAAATAGTAGTAGTGTTAGAAATATACTATATATAGTGTTTGAAGTATATACATGAGATAGTAAAAATATATAACTAGCAACGATAAAATATTTACATAATATATACATATCTATATATAAAATACATTATTAAAAAAAGGGTATATATATATACGTATGATAAAATAAATGTATCAATATTAATAATAAATATAATAGGGGTAAAAATAAGCATATACATAATATATACGTAATGTGGTACTAAGAATATATATATATATATACAATATAGTATTTAAAAATATATACATAAGATGGTATAAAAATATGTACATGGAAATGTATAAGAAATATATATAACTAGTAATATTAAAAATATATACATAACATATATAGAACATATACAATACATACATACCTTAGAAATGATAATAATAATAAAACTATTTTGTATACTACACAAATACATACACACATATATATAAATAACAGTATTAGAAATATATAATTGTAGCGACGTAAAAATTTTGGTTTCGGGTCGCTAAATTGTGGCGATTTATTAGAAAATTGGAAATTGAAATTTGGTTTTAAAAATAAACCGGGAGTCGCCACCGATCTTTTTTTCTAGGTGTGATCGGACACCTATTAGATCTTTCTTTAAAAACAAATAAAAGGCTAGGTTTACGTTAAAATCCAGAGAAAAATTAGGGTTCGGGAGTCGGTTACGCGCGAGGAAGGTATTAGCACCCTCGCGACGCCCCAAAATTGGTATCTTATAAACACGTGTTGTCTTAATTTTTAAAAATACGAACTCAATGTAAAATTTAGTTGTGATCCGATTTTAAAGACGAGAAATTTTAGTTTATTTTGATTTTTGAGAAGGGTATATCGCTTTAACACGAGTCAATTGACATTCACCCAACATAGCGATGAACTCGATGACTTAATGTTAAATCGATATATTGCCTTGATTATTGAAATTAACTAACAAAACAAGGATACGATTTTTAGAAATAATGTGAACCAAAGTTGATATGAAATAAGAATAAATAAATGGAAGAACTATAAACATATTTGAAACAAATAACAAATATTGCAATAATGTTGAAGGAAAACACGAATAATGCATACAAGATTAAATGTAATTATAGTACCAAATACAAGACAATAATGAATATACATACATAAAACATTAAGAACATGTACGTCAATACATATCTATATATAAGCAATGATAACGTTAGAAATATAAATAAAAATCGTATAAGAGAAAAAAAGCTAATACTATCAAAATATATATATATATACGGGCAATATGCAAATTATACACATAACATAGTTATAACAAGTATAGTATTAAACATATATATAACGTATGCATATATAGTAATATAAACACTAGCATTATATATATCATTAATGCGAAAAATGATGATATAAAAATAAAAGAAGATAATGATAATGTTTAAAATGACGTAAATAAAAAAGAAAACTATATAAAAGCTATATGTACATAAAAAATGTGTATGTATATATATATGAGTAAAAATAAGCAATAGTAGTAAAAATAATATACTAATAATAAAATATAAAATATAAAAAGTGAATAAAATATAATGATATTGAAAATAAAATAAGACTAAAGTAATAGGTAATAATAAATATAATAATGGAAATATAATATTAAAGATAATACTAAGTATAATATAATAATAATAGTGTAATGATGATAGTAATGGTGATGATACTAATATAAAAGAATAGATAAAATAATAGTGATAATAGATTTAAAAATGATAATGTAAAATATGGTGTTAACTGAATATAATATAATAGTATAATAATATAACATTAAAAACATGATACGTATAAAGTATTGTATCAAAAAGAACATATAATATACAAGAATATATGTAATACTAAAAACTTTAGATAATACATACACATATAAAAAAAAATACAATAATATATAATAATAATAATACTGATAATTATAATATGAAAATACAAGAAAACTTAAATGAGAATTAAAAATAAACGAAAAAAGGACCAAAATTGGATTAAAATCAAGTTTTGGGGCCAAATCTAAAATAGAAATAAACCATGTGGTCATATTGCAATACACGCTATGAAAAATGGGGACCAAATCAGTAATATTCCCGTTCTAGCAAAACGCAGCGCATCAACAGTGATCAGATTGCAAATCAAATTAAATTTTCAGGCCGATTTTTAAAATAAAAAAAACCTGATTATAAAATCCCAGAAAAGCGGAGGGGCTGAAAGCGCAATTAGCCCCTCCGCTTAAAAAACACGCGGATCCTTCCGGTGCGGGTCGGGTCGACCCGACCCGCTTTCTAAAACGACGCCGTTTTGTTTAATAATGAGGCAGGGACCAAAACGCACCGTTTTGGTCCCTATATAATACAAAATTTTTTTTTTTGATTCATTTGAAACGGAAAAAGGAAAAAAAGAAGAAAAGAAGGGGGAGAGAAAAGGAAGGGGGGAGAGAGAGGGAAGTAGGCCAGTGGGTCGGTCACACGGTCCGATCGCGTATCACGCCGCTCTGCTGCCGTCTGCGCTGCTGCGCAGCCATGATACGCATGTGTGGCGGAAAGGTAAAAATTTAAAATTTTTCTTTTTATTTGCTGTTATTTATTTTATTATTTTATTATATTTTTAGTATATGTGTGTATAAAATAGGCCTAAAAACCGAAACTAAAATAAATATAAAAATCACCTTAGGTTTCTAGCTTTTGATCTCTTTGATTCTCTGATATTGTGGTGCTTCAAACACTGTTTTTGTATTATGATTTCCGTGTATTTTTTTTGAACTGTCGAGAAAAGAGTGAGAGAGAGCTTTACAAAGCTTTCTATTTGGGTTTTATACCCATTTCTTTTACAGGTAAATTTTCCATGCTTTTTGCTTTCTGTCTAATCTGTTTAATGTGGTGCAGGGACTTTGGGCGGTGCTGAGTGACAAGGGCGGTGGCTGTCAGAGGCGGTGGAGGCAAGTGGGAGGGGTAGTTGGCTAGGGTTTCAGGGTTTGTAAGGGGTTTGGGCTAATGTTTGGGCCATTTGGGTTTTGGGTATTATTTGGGGTTTGGGTTGATAGTGGGTATTGGATTAGTTGATTAGGTTTGTAAAGGGTTTAATGTTTTGTAAATGTTGGGCCTGTTTTTATTGGGTTTTGGGGTTATGAAATGGTTTGGAATCGGCCCAAAATTGGCCTGTGACAGCTGCCCCTCTTTGCTCATTGTCGTGTAACGAGAATAGAGCAAAGACATAATGAAAGGCCAATTTTGCCCCGTTTTGCCGAGTCTTGACTTCATCGGCGCTCTTCTAGTTCAGGTAGTCTCTTTTCTGTCCATCGCATCTTGTAACTTTGGTTCAATCCACTGCACCTTCTGATATAAGCCTTGTAGCTTCAATCTACTCCAATGTAACTTCAAGGATATGAAATTTGTATCTTCGATCTGCTTCATTGTAACTTCAAAAAGATGAGATCTACAACTTCAATCAACTCTCCTATTGCTTCAGTGAAATAAGATTTGTGGTCTTCTCTTCTGCCACCTTAGCAAGGCAAACTTTAATATCTTCGATCAGCTCCACTGCAACTTCAGGGAGGCCAAATCTGGTGTCTTTAATCAATTCCAATCTTTATTCTTTACTCGGCCTGTGATCTTGAGCTTAACTCATTTCTCGCAATATGAACAGACATTAAAAATGAAAATTGAAAATACCTCAGCATGTGAACTGAGGCTCAACTCATTTCTCGCGATATGGGTTGATTTTTGAAACATAGAAATTAAAAGCAGAGATTAAAAGGCTCAACTCACCTTTCGCAATATGAGTTGATAATTTGAAAAGTAAATTTCGAAAAATAAGAATTAAAGGCTCAACTCACCTCTCGCAATATGAGTTGATCTTTGAAAAACATAAATCGAAAATAGAAATTTAACATACCTCAGCTTGCCTTGAGGCTCAACTCACCTCTAGCAATATGAGTTGATTCTTTGAAAAGCATAAATTGAAAACAGAAATTTAACATACCTCAGCTTGCCCTGAGGCTCAACTCACCTCTAGCAATATGAGTTGATTCTTTGAAAAACATAAATTGAAAACAGGAATTGAAAAGCAGAAATTGAAAATACCTCAGCGTGCCCCGAGGCTCAACTCACCTCTCGCAATATGAGTTGATTTTTGAAACATAAATTGAAATTACCTCAACGTGTCTTGAGGTTCAACTCACCTCTCGCAATATGAGTTGTTTTTTGAAACATAAATTGAAATTACCTCAACGTGTCTTGAGGTTCAACTCACCTCTCGCAATATGAGTTGTTTTTTGAAACATAAACTGAAATTACCTCAACGTGTCTTGAGGCTCAACTCACCTCTCGCAATATGAGTTGATTTTCTTGAAAAACATGAATTGAAAAGCAGAATTTGAAAAGCAGAAATTGAAAATACCTCAGTATGTGGCCTAAGGCTCAACTCACCTCTCGCAATATGAGTTGATTTTTGAGACATAGAAATTAAGAGCAGAAATTAAAAGGGCTCAACTCACTTCTATAATATGAGTTGATAATTTGCAAAGTGGATTTTGAAAAACATGAATTAAGGGCTCAACTCACCTCTCGCAATATGAGTTGATCTTTGAAAAACATAAATTGAAATTACCTCAACGTGTCTTGAGGCTCAACTCACCTCTCGCAATATGAGTTGATTTTCTTGAAAAACATGAATTAAAACATCAAAACCAAAACCTGTCCTTTGGTAGAAACTCGGTGTCTTTTCACTTGATTCAATGCGACTCTCATTCCAGATTTCTTGCTCTGCTGGAGTACCTGTATATACTATGCATGTTGTTATCATGATATGCACATGTTTGTCTTAAATGCTTTCATGCCTACATGATTATGCAGTGCTCCTTAAGCATGTTTGTCGCTTGTCCTTTTAGCCACGATTGTTGAGGATCCGCATTCATTACTTGCTCTTGACTTTCTCTTTAAGCCATGTACTCGCCTTTAGGCTTTGCAAGTAATCAACGTTTCTCAGATATCACTCTTTAGCCCCTGGTTGAACTTTATTCTTGCTTTGAGGCTCTTGTGCTTACCAAATTTTCAAACAGGTAATGCTTAACATTTCTTTTGTTTAGAGCATGTCATTTCACCATTTATCATGTAAATATACACATAATGAGATGCATGAAACAAAAGGTCAAGTAGGGACAAAAATGATATCTCGTATTCATTTATTTCAAGTATGGCAAACAAAGGAAGTTAACCAATGAGAGTAAAAATGTCAAAAAGGAAAAAAGGATCATATTCAACGGATACAAATGCTCTAGATATTCAACACATGAACTCTTCCACGTTCCTCGATCAAGAATCTTTTCGAGTCCGCTCTCATGCGTAGAAGATTTTGAGCTTTCAGAGATGCTTCAAATACATGTAGTCTCACTTTGTTTGTCGTATGGTTTAAAACATCTTTCCTTGTAAAGTGAATGTTTGCTTCATTAGAATGCCCTCTCGGGTTTTCATCCTAATCTTTTTTAATCAAAGCGCCCTTTCTGGGTTTTTCGCTCTGATTTTTTTTTTTTTTTTAAGATGCCCTTTTCGGGTTTTCATCTTGACTTTCTTTTTCAAGCATAGTACTTCTTCACCGCATCCGAGTTCTTTGGATTTGCTAACTCTTTCCCATCCATCTCGGTAAGGATCAAAGCTCCACTGAAAATGCCTTTTTTTACGACGTATGGTCCTTCCCGATTTGGTGCCCATTTTCCTCGCAGTCCTTTTGTATCGGAGAATTTTCCTCAACACAAGTTCTCCTTCACGGAATTCTCTTGGTCGTACCTTCTTGTCATGTGTTGCGATCATTCTCTTTTGGTACATCCGCCCATGACAAATTGCTCTTAGACGTTTTTCTTCGATGAGGTTCAATCGATCATATCGAGCTCGAACCCATTCTCGCTTCTTCTAACTTTGATTCCATTAAGACTCGCGCAGAGAGGGATCTCAACCTCGATAGGTAGCACGGCTTCCATTCCATAGACTAGAGAGAAAGGAGTTGCTCAAGTAGATGTTCGCACGGATGTGCGATATGCAAACAAAGCAAATGGAAGTTTCTCGTGCCAATCTTTATACGTCTCGATCATTTTCCCAATGATCCTCTTAATATTCTTGTTAGTTGCTTTCAATGCACCCTGTTCATCTTTGGGCGATAGGCGAAGAGTTATGATGCTTTATTTGGAACCGCTCGCACACTTCTTTCATCATCTTATTGTTCAGATTCGTGGCATTATACGAAATGATTCTTTCAGCAATCCGCATGCAAGCAAATGATCTCCTTTTTTCAAAACACCGCAAACCGCAATCCTTGTCACATTGGCAAACAAGCGGCTTCTATCCATTTTGTGAAGTAATCGATGACCACAAAGATGAATCGATGTCCGTTTGATGCCTTTGGAGAGATTGGCCCTATAACGCCCATGCCCCACATAGCAAAAGGCCACGGAGAGGTCATGACATGAAGAGGAGAAGGGCCACATGAATTTTATCGCCGTAGATTTGGCATTTGTGACATTTTCGGCAAAATTGATGCAGTCACTTTCCATTGTCAGCCAATAATAACCAAGTCTCATGATCTTTCTGGCCATATTGAATCCATTGGCATGTGTTCCGCGGATTCCCTCATGGACCTCTTCAAGTATTTTCCTAGCTTCAACATCATCCACACATCTCAAGAGCATCTGATCCTTTCCTTTTTTGTATAGGATGTCCCCATCAAGAACAAATCCCGTTGCCATTCTTCTGATTGTTCTCTTGTCGTTCTCATTCGCTTGTTCGGGATAGCTTCGATTCTTGATATATTCTAGGATATCGTGGAACCATGGACGCTTGTCCGCTTCTTTTCAATGCTACAACAAAGTGTGCGGGACCGATATATACTCATTTTGAGGGGCATTATTTCTGCTTCTTTACTTGCTTTGAACATTGAAGCCAAAGTGGCCAGGGCATCAGCCAGTTGGTTTTCTTCTCGTGGGAAATAGTGAAAAGTTACTTCTTTGAATTTCTTGATCAATTCAGCCACTAAATCATCAGACTTAATCAATTTTGGATCTCTCACTTCCCACTCTCTACGGATTTGGTAAATTACTAGAGAAAGTGAGTCTCCGTACACCTCTAGGATTTTGATGTCTCGATCAATAGCCGCACGAAGCCCCATAATACAAGCCTCATATTCTGCGATATTATTGGTACAAAAGAAGTTGGTCTTGCGGTGAATGGATAATGATTCCCCTCGGTGATACGTAATGGCTCCGATCCCATGCCCCAAAGCATTCGACGCACCATCAAAGCACATCTTCCATGACTTCTCATTTGATGACTCTGGTTTCATTTCTGTGATGCACATTAAGTCTTCGTCCGGAAAATCAAATCTTAAAGGCTCATATTCTTCGTTGTTCGAGTTGCTAGAAAGTCGGCTATTGCGCTTCCTTTTATTGACCGACTTACATAGGCAATGTCATATTCTCGAAAGGAGGATCTCGCCATCGGGCCATTCTTTCCGACGATAGTGCCGGTGATTCCATCATGTATTTTATTGGGTCCATTTTGAAATCAACCATGTCGTATGGTACAACATGTATTGTCCGAGTCTCCGAGCTACCAAAACCAGAGCGCAACAAAATTTTTCAATGGACGAGTACTTTGCCTCATATTGAGTGAACTTTTTCTTTGAGGTAGTAGATCGCCTTTTCTTTCTTTCTGTCTCATCGTGTTGCCCAAAGACGCAACCCATTGAATTTTCAAACACCGTCAAATACAAAATCAAAGGTCTCCCTGAGTTGGCGGTACTAGCACCTGGAGGACTAGACAAATATTGCTTTATCTTATAAAAGGCCACTGGCATTCCTCATTCCAATCTCCCGGGTTATGTTTTCAAGAAGCCGAAAGATTGGGTCGATCGTTGGTAAGTTGAGCGATAAATCGGGCGATGTAGTTTAATCTCCTAAAAATCCTCTAACTTCCTTTTGCGTGCTTGTGGGCAGTAACTCTTGAATGGCCTTTATTTTATCCGGATCAACCTCGATACCTCTTTCATCGACAATGAAGCCTAGCAACTTTCTCGAGGTCGCCCCAAATGTACATTTGGTGGATTGAGCTTTAATTGAAACTTTCTCACTGTCGAACAACTTCTTCAAGTTTACTACATGCTCTTCTTCCCCCGGGATTTAGCAATCATGTCGCCGACGTAGACCTCTATTTCTTTATGCATCATGTCATGGAATAACGTCACCATGGCTCTCTCGATATGTTGCCCCAACATTCTTTAACCCGAATGGCATCACCTTGTAGCGTAACGTTCCCCACATTGTTATGAAGGTGGTTTTCTCCATGTCTCGAGGGCCATCTTGATCCGATTATACCCCGAGAATCCATCCATGAAAGAAAACAATGAATGCTTTTCTTTGTGTTGTCCACCAACGTATCAATATGTGGTAAGGGAAAATTATCCTTTGGGGTGGCTCGATTCAAGTCACGGTAGTCCACACACATTCGTACCTTGCCGTCTTTCTTTGGTACAGGGACTATATTAGCCACCCATTTCGGATATTTGGAGGCTTGTAGGAAACCAAATCAAATTGCTTCTTGACCTCCTCTTTTATTTTCAAAGACATTTCGGGTCTCATCCGTCTTAATTTTTTCTTTGGATGGGCTTGCATTCGGCCTCAATGGGAGCTTATGGACTACTAAATCTTCATCTAGCCTGGCATGTCTGGTATGACCATGCGAAAACATCTTTGTATTCGCGAAGTAGAGCGATCAAATTATGCCTAGTGCTTTTCAAATAGAAGTCCCAATCTTCACTTCTTGTTTCCTTTCTTGATTGCCCAAGTTTATTGTTTCCACAGATTCTTCATGAGGCAAAATCTGTTTATCCTCTTGTTCCACCATTCTTAACAATTCAGAGACGAGACGTAATCTTCTTGACATTTTCTTGGCTTCAAATTCCCTAAGCAAACAAATTTTCTCAAAATCAATTTCGGGACTCAGAACTTGGGTTTGTTCATGTCATCGATATCCGAGCACTGAAAGTTGAATGGAAAAGGAAGCTATAGAGGGGTATCCAAGTATTGGAATCAACAAAGGAATGTTATGGCATGGAATGTGGCAAATGTGAATGTGGGCTATGAAATGAGAAAATGATTATGAAATTAGCGATAATGCGAAAAAATCGTGACAAAATGCATCTTCATTGATATTCATTTAAATGATAAAGAGCGAATGCACGCTCTTACAAAAGAATTCTATTATATCTAAAGACATAATAGAAAGTTAATGTTTGGCATTACTCAAGACTTATAAACTACAAGAAGCTCTCGGAAGTCCAATTGTTCAACATGAAACCCGGGGAGGGCAATGGCGTATCCTCGAGACATCTTTACTTGTACCAGCCCCTTTGTCAATGACATTTATGCTGACATTCTGAAAACCCCTTTCAATTATCCTCAGCATGTTTCGTGGATCGTCTTGTCCAGGGTATATCATTCCCGCAGACGTAAATGTTTTTGACAAAGGAGGGTATTCTATGGGCTCCCATTCTGGTTCTCGGCCCAAAGTTCTTGCAATCCTTCTTTCCTGATCTTTCTTCCACTGTCTTCTCCTTTGACGCATGTCAGTGGAATCCTAAAACCGTATCGAGCCTTGGTTTGATCGGCTTTAAAGCCCTAACTATTCTTGCGGATGTCCGCGCTAAACCTCTTCTTGCTCGAGCTCCTCTTCCTACGGGCCAACTTGACACCCATTCGGTATTTCTGACGCGGTTAAGACTTCGAATTCTGTTTCCTCAAAGAACGAAAGTGGCATTCACAAATTCAAGGGACCGGAAGGAACACTCCATCGCTGCGTCTTTGTTCGCTTCCAAATACGGTGCATCAGCAGATCTGAGATGCGACAATATCTTCTTCTCCTTCGACGGTGACCAGACAGCCGTCCATGATAAATTTTATTTTTTGGTGGAGGGATGACGGGACCGCTCCAGCAGAATGGATCCAGGGTCTCCCCAAAATGCAGTTATACGATGGCGTAATGTCAATGACTTGGAACTCAACATCATAAATGTAAGGGCCCACTTCTAAAGGGATCTCAATCTTTCCCATAACTTCACGCCTCGTCCCGTCGAATGCCCCATCGTGGAATGGCGGGGGCCTTAAGTAGGACAAATCCGCCGGATTCGGAAAGTGTGGCCAATGGCATAACATTTAATGTTGACCCATTATCGATGAGCACGTTCGGTATTATGTAGCCCTTGCAGCGAGTCGTGATATGCAGCGCTTTCACCGATCCTCTACCGTTTGGCGGTATCTCATCATCACTAAAAGAGAGAGAGCTTTACAAAGCTTTCTATTCGGGTTTTATACCCATTTCTTTTACAGGTAGCTTTCCATGCTTTTTGCTTTCTGTCTAATCATTTAATGTGGTGCAGGACTTTGGGCGGTCTTTGAGTGACAAGGGCGGTGGTCATCGAGGCGGTGGAGGCAAGTGGGAGGGGTAGTTGGCTAGGGTTTCAGGGTTTGTAAGGGGTTTGGGCTAATGTTTGGGCCATTTGGGTTTTGGGTATTATTTGGGGTTTGGGTTGTTAGTGGGTATTGGATTAGTTGATTAGGTTTGTAAAGGGTTTAATGTTTTGTAAATGTTGGGCCTGTTTTTATTGGGTTTTGGGGTTATGAAATGGTTTGGAATCGGCCCAAAATTGGCCTGTGACAATAATATAATATTAGAAATATACATATAATAGTATAAAAAATATATAACTAATAATATTAAAAAATATATAATAATATATATAAAATATAATATTAAAAACTTATATACATAACATATATGAAAAATATATACAATATAATATTAAAACATTTACATAATATACATATTAGAAATAAATAACGGCTAATAATAATAATAATAATATTAGGAATAATAATGAAGTATATAAAAAAAAGCAAATATAATATAATAGTAATATTAAAATAAAGTAATTAAAATATTACTATATATATAAATGTATATATACATACATATATAATATACATACATTAATATTAATAATAATAAAACTAGAAATAATAATCATTAGTAATAATAATACTTTAAAAATAATTAATATGTTAATAAAAATAACAGTAATGAAAATAATACTAACAGTAATAATAAAGATAATAATAGAACTAAAATAATAGTAATAATATTAATAATATGTAAAAAAAAATGAAAATAAACGAAAAAGGACTAAATCGAACTAAGAACAGAATTTCGGGGCAAATTCAAAAAGAAATAAAGGGAAAAGGGCCAAAATGAACACGCGGGCAATTCTGGGGGGACCAAAAGGGAAATTTGCCCATGTCTTTAAAACGCACCGCATTAAACGGGACTAGATTGTAAAGCGGGTCGAATTTCAGGGCCAAATTATAAATAAATATAAACTTGATTTAAAACACCAAAAATGCGGAAGGACCGATTGCGCAAATAGCCCATTGAGTTAAAAACACGCGGATCCTCTAGCGGGTCGGGTCGGACGGGTCGGTTATGGCCAAAACGACGTCGTTTTGGGGTTAAATGGCAGCCCCCAAAACGACGTCGTTTTGGGGGGCTATAAAAGGCCCCAAATTCAGAAAAAAATCATTTGGAGGGGAAGAGAAAAAAAAAAGAGAGAGAGGGAAAGACAGAAGAGGGAGAGGAGGAAGGGAACCGGCCACGGGCCGGTCACCGGACGGACACATCTGAGGCTCGCTGGCCGTGGCGCAGCGCCACCACAGTGTGTAGTGGCCGGAGAGATAAAAAGTTCTAATTTTTTTTTTTTTTTGCTTTTTTATTATTTGTATTATATTTGTGTATATAAATAAAAAAAATGGATTTGCCCGTAAAAACGAAAACAAACAGAAAGGAAAAAAGAAATCGATAATCACCTTAGTTTTTAACTTTCGATTTTTTAGAACCTTGTATCCTCTGATTTGGCGCAATGTTCGTGATTTTGTGTTTGAGATTGATTTTGTATTCTTTACTGTTTTGGGATCAACTATGTTTCTTTTTTGATTTTTGAAAAAATTCGAACCCTTACATCTGTTTTTCTTAGGGCTTTTATAGCCTTTACAAGTTCTTTTCTATTTGTTTTCTGTCTTTTCGCTACTGTTTGCAGGGATGGCCGGTGCTGAGGTGACCTTGGCGGTGACCGGCGCAACAGTGGCGGCGTCAGAGAGCAGGTGGCCGACTTTGACAGAGGCAAGTGGGGGGAATAGGTTGCGGCGCTATAGGTTAGGGTTAGGGTTAGCTGATGGGATTTGGGGTTATTGGGTCAGTGGGCTTTTGAATTGGGTTGGTTTGTAAAGAGTATTTGGGTTTTATGTATTTAGGTTATTGTGTTGATAGGTTAGCTGGGTTTAACTGTAATGGGTAAAATTGGGCTATAACAAAAATCGTGTTTCAAAAGTAAATTGGTAATTAAATTTTGGTCCACTTATTTATAATTACATTTTTTAATTTTTAGGGGAGAGTGAGAATCGAAGTAATTACATAAGTAATAATACGATATTTTTTATGGATCCTTCCCACCACATTATCCATAGTTTATTTTTAATTATTTAATGATATTTCAACAATTTTTTTATGTCATTGACACATAGTTTTGTTATTTTTTTATCATGAACCCTAATCTTGGAATCCTAGGTTCGAGTTCGAGGTTTAGGACTCAAGGCTAGAGTTTAATATTTAGGGTTCAATATTTTGGTTCAGAGTTTAGGGTTCTAGTATAGGGTTCAGAGTAATATGGAAAAAATTACTGAAATGTCATTAAATTATTGGAAGGGACCATAGATAGCGAGAAGGATCCAAAAAATAATCTTTGGGAAAGTATACTCAAAGTCAATTTTAAAAAAATATTTTTATACATTATAAAATTTATATTATAAACATGGGTATGAATTGAGTGTTTGGGATGATTATGACAAATAATTAATTTCTTATATATAAGTCCTATAAAATTATATTATTAAAAAATATGTTTTTTTATAAACTTATAACAAAAAATAATATTATTTAAATCTTAAAAAATTCTAAAGTTATGACTAAAAAAATTATTATAAAAAAATTAATTTACATATTATAAAAATGTTATAATATATTTATTTATAAAATTTTATGGACAAGAAATATGGACATAATTTATTTATGCGTTCATGCTATACATTATAAAAATAATATAATTATTCGTAAAAAAAATGTTATAGTTTTTTTATCATAACTTACTTATAAAAGATAGTTGTATATAGTTATGGCAAAAAAATTATATTATTAATAAGAAGTATTATGAAAGTTATTGGAACAATTTATAATTTTTTAATAAATGTTATATATTAAAATTTTGATATTATTTTTTTATTTTGTTTATGTATTATAAAAATGAGATATAACCTAGCATAAGCCTTTCTTCAAATTAAATTTATATATGTTTTTATAATTAAAGCTAATCACTATTTGGACCGTAAACACAAATACTATAAGGTTGGTGTTAATGATGTAAATACAAAAGGTTTTTTTACACCATATCGTGGGGTACGATACCATTTGAGAGAATGGTGTCAAACACAATCACCGCAGACAGCTCGCGAATTCTTTAATTTGAAACATTTAATATTTTGAAAATGTGGTTGAGAAGATATTTGTTATTCTAAAAAAAAATTATTTTTTATATTAACAATATCACCTCAGTATAACAAAAAATAAATAACGTTAGATCGTACTGGCATGTTGCATATTTCATAACTTAAATTATAGGTGGAATTGAGATGATTCATACTTCGAAAAGTACATGGAAGAATGAGATATTGATAATTTTAATGATACAGATTCAAATTTAGATGATGAGCTCGGTCAATGACCAACATATGATAATAAAGAGCACGTGTTAAATATTAAAGAGAGAATAATCTAACAAATATGCACTAGACTAATTAGATAAAATTGTATATGATATGTATTTTTTTTTATTAATAATGGTATTATCATCTATTTTTTTTGTAATAATTTGAATTTTAGGATTTAATTGTTAATATAATTAAAATTCTTCGATTAAATTTGTTATTATGGCGTTTTAAAATTAGAAAATAACTCATTCGATAGTCGTGTAACAAAAAAAATGATGTTGTAATAAACTTGATTTTAATAAAAGAATTTTAATAATACTAATAATTGGACTTAAATTTTAAAAAAATTAAATCTTCTAAAATAAAAATAGCGTACTAAATTCTAAATATTTAAAAAATACAGGAACCAAAAGCATATTTTAACCTTCTTTATATGAATTAGATTCTTTATACGCCAAGAGATAAGGATCATATTTTAACCTTAAAAGAAATTAGCCCTAGACCATTGCGATTGCAAAGCAAGGCTGGCTAGGGATGAGGAGAAAAATATCAATTTGATTTTGATTTTATTTATGTTAAAATTTTTATTCCCATGGAGTCAATTATGTTTTTATTTAATTTATAGTCAATTTTATATTTGAATTATTGAAAAAAATTAAAAAAATTATATAAAAATTATTTAATCCAACTTATTTGAATAAATGAAATTTAATTTTGTTCCATTATTTTTGTTGTTATTTTATTTGGTTAACTTTAAATATGATCTTATCAAAGTGTTGAATGACTACAAACACGTGGACTATATGCCATTTATACATAACCTTATATACCTCACGCTTGTCACGTGAAACTGTGGGTTATATAAAATTTCTCCTTATGAGTTATGACTTAAAAGGTTCCTCATTCTTTCTCTCAATATTAGAGAAATCATGAGAGCTCTTCTCTCTCATCTCTTAAAAAATCATTTCTATCTCTTAGTCCCTATATTTTTTCATCAATATCTTTTATATTTGATTTGCTATTAGTTTGAATTTTTTTTTTTTGTTGAAAATTAAAACATAGTTGCATCAAATCAAATACTAAAAAACGCTAAATGCTTTGTCTTGTTGAAGAGCCATAGACAAGCTTGCCTGCTATGTAAGGTTAATATTTTTCTGTTGATCCACAATTAAATTGCAATCCTTGGGTACGTATCTGATCTTCCACTGTCCTTTAGAACTCAAAATTTGTTGAATCCTTCTGAGTAAGGTAATACCTGAGTTTATCGTCTCTTTCATGGACAAAACTTTAACTACCTCTAGATTATCTCACTTAATTATTTTAAAACTGATTTGAACTGAACCGTTGTCAAGATGTTAACTATTGTTGAAGTTGAAAAATTCTGAGTATCTACTATCTAATATCTATCGGTCAAGCTTCACCCCATTAGCACAAGTTTAATCATCATTCATGGCTGATGATGAATCATATATAAATGAGCAGTGATAATTATATAATGGTGCTAAAAACCAACTGCCTTTATATTGCTGAATTTAACCCAAACAGTGAATCAACAGTGATGAAGTATGGTATATAAGGTCTCTCTATGTAACTTTTATTCAACTACACTAACTCTAAATTGATTCAATTCTGAAAGGACCAAACAGACAAGAAACAATAGACTCGAAGTTAATGTAACTTGATACTATTTTCTTGTGGCCCTGTATGTGGTTTCGTAGTCGGCCTCACAGCATGACATTCCCTGCATGGGGAAACGAATGATAGAAGCAATTTCTGCCCAAACCATGACCTAGACGCACTTTGCTCCTTTTTACCTTGGTTCGGTTCAGGAGAAACTCTTTCGTGACCGGTGGCATGGTTTTCAATCGACACTTTGCTACTGCCGAGCGGATTCGTACCGAAAATGAACTCGAACTCTTGGTCATCTTTATTGCTGTGACAGGCTCTGTGGGGAGGAGGCTTGGATTGTTGATCTTGAATGCATACGAGGCCAGCAAATGAGAGTGAATCAAGTGAAGTACTTTCAGCTGCAACATCCATGGAGATCCTGTTTTGCTTGCGGGTTCCCATTGATTTTGTTGTTGATTTGGGTTCTTAGTCCCGAAGGTTTTGGGTAAGGTTTTGGGTTCTTAGTCCCGAAGGTTATATAACATAAGGTTCCTTTGGGATATTTTGGACCAATGTCTTTGTTTTGGTTTATTTGTTTGGTGGATTTACCAATGAAACAGGGGGAAGTAAAATAATGAAACAAATATGTCCATTTTATTTATTTATCTTTTTATGATAACGAATTCTAAATGCTTCTGTTTTGATGTTATTTGACATGGAAACAATTCTTTGCACTCATTTGCATGAGCTTGCAGGCTGGCTGAGACAAATTTTTGTTTATTCATGATGAGGAGAGGTCGCTCTCTGGGTCAATTTCAAACTTTCAATGGAAGTATTGTTCTTGAAGTGTTTATGTTCGGTTTTAATTTTGATTTTTTATCTCTCGACTCTAAAGAGAGTCTTTAAACTCCGTGAACCCCTTTAAGCTCTCCTCAAAATCGAGAGAAAATGTCACTCCCCTTATTAATTCACTATTTGCAAAATGTTAATATGTATTCATCACATAATCAATTGTGGCATTTAAATGGTTGGATTCAGTAATAAAGAATTGCAATTCTTAAGTGTTTCCTATATATATATATATATTGAAGGTTGGGTCAAAGGAACATACAAAAATTTCATCCAGCAGGCCTTGTACGCTTCTTTCTCTTCAATGGCCCAATCATTTTGGATGGGAAGACGCAATTGAAATCTTATTGAGATTAAATTGGTCCTAAATATGCATCGATTATTAAATAAAGGAATAAAATTCATATATAATTTAGGTTAAATATGTAATGTTATACATGAGTTATGATTTTATATTTAAAATATTAATTTGACTTAATTTTAATAAATCGTTAACATAATTATCGATATAATACCATTTTATATTTACATATTATTTATCTAATATACAAATAAAGTAATGTATTTATTTCTTTAAATATATATATTTGAATTAAAATCAAAGTTCATGTACTGGGGCAAAGCCAGCAATTCATTATTAGGGGGACAAAATTTTAGAACTTTGGGGGTCAAAGTTAAAAATTTTGTTAAAAAATGACTTAAATTGAATACTTTATAACTAAAATGGACTAAAAGAGATATTATACCCCTTAGTTAGGGGGGCCAAGGCCACTACCTGCCCCTCTAGCTATGTCCCGTTTGTGTATAGTTTTGAGATTTATCTCTAAAATAAAATTAAAGGTTGATTTTCTTTTGCTATTATTAAGATTTTAATTTTAAGTATTTTTAAATTAATTTTAGAATGATATAATATATTTTAATTCGAAAAATACAAAAATTTATTTTTTATAAATATTAAGCTGATAGAATTTGATCCCATATCAAACGATAATAAAGCTTTAATCAACGTTGTATGCAAAGCAAGACAATTATAAAAATTTTCAATAAAGTAGATAATTATAAAAATATGTTGAACATGTATTTGCATGCATTTATATATCAAATAAATTAAATTTAAACCCCAAAACTAAATTTGTATTTTTTATATTTATATTTTGTTTGTATTTTTTTTTTTTTTCATTACAAATTAAAAGAAAATGCAATTCCATTGTTATAATTTATAACTTAATTGTAACGTGTAATCTTCTACCTTCACTTTTAAGTTTTTGCTGAGTTTATGAGCTATAATTTTTCTTTAAAAATATATATTTACTCTTCGTATATCATATTGATATTTTTCAAAATATTTATTATAGATTTTGATCATACCTATTTTTTAAATATATATATTTACTCTTCGTATATCATATTGATCTCTCTAAATTTACAGGTTTTGATCATATTTGTTCTTTTTTTGACACAATACCTAGAACTATTTATAGTTCCTCCCTAACTTATCAATAAAAGGATAATGCGTTCTAACACATTTAAACCCACATCCTGCTACATTAATAATAATGTCTACATCAATCGAATTAATACTTAACCGGCAAAAAGAAAATAAATTGATAATATATTAAATCTTCATATTCGATATCCAAATCCTTATAGTGCACATACTCGATTCATCTATGAAAGAAAAGGAACCTTGGGCTTGTTTGCTCCAACTTTATTTTCCAAAAAAAGAAAATCAAAATAAACTTTAGTCAGTTCATCAGATTTTGGAACACAGCAATATCAACCGAGAGACATGAGTGGGATTGGGAACCACGGGCCACTCTTTAAACGCATGACACGTGGCTACAACTTTTCATGCTTATAATGCAGTTGCAATTATATCAATTAGTTCATCTAATCACAGGATGCTTCTAATGTTTATTATGTTTTGATCATAATATAAAAGGAAACAACTAATGGTTAAACCCTAGAAATCCTAATAATCTTTGGGTGTTGAATTCATATAAAGATGTGATTGGAAGTTGAAGGGTCGAGGCAGTTCACTCGGTGGATCGAGAGTCATAAGTGACGAGGGGATTGTAGAGAGTTGATGATCTCATTTGTATCCCTTGTCATGAGGTTTCTGATGATGTATTTAAGGGGGACACTCATAAGCTATCACGTGTCCTTTTGATTAATGGATTATTAATTATGTGATTTGATGTGATAAGATTGTAATATTTATTAATAGTGTGAGTCATGATAATCTTATTGAAAAAATTAAACTTGACGTGACCTAATCTTAGATGAAGAGTGATATCGTATCACTCAAGTTTCTATTAGCCTAATTGTCAAGTTGGGCATTAAACTCTAATTCAGACATGATAAAGAGTATAATTAAAACACATTGATTAAATCTTAAGTATGTTTATACTTACTGTCTCGGGATTAGAATGCGCAACCTATGACAGCTACCATATAGATAACTTAAATCTATTGTGTTGAAACCTAAACTGTCCATGCAATGAGCGTATATGTTTAATTTTTTGGTGAATAAAAATAAGCTAATTACATTAGAGGTTTTTCTATATAAATCAAGCTATCTTCTTTATCAAAAGTCATTTTAGCTATGCAATTTGTGTTCTTATTGCTATCTCTAGGCACATGCTGTAGAAGTCAATTCCCAACCTTCATCAGAAGCTGCTGAATTCGATTTCATCTAACATTTAATATCTAAGCCGCTGATTAAAGAACCTAGTTAATACAATATTGATATTTTGATAACTTAATTAAAACGTTCTAAAATTTAAGACAATAATTTCAACTACCGAAATTCAAATCCTGTTAACGTAATTTCTCCTCTTCCAATTTATAACTTGACTCAGAATCAAAAAGGGACTGTAACCAAAGGACGATATTGAACACAATTCTGTCGACCAACCGTTCAAATTTGGTATATGATGCAAAGCAACAAGAACAAAACAACAAACGCTTTCTCTGTAGTATTAAACAGCCTTCGATATTCCAATGGGCAAAGCAAAAGGAAAACGATGGTCGGTACGTAACGCTACTGTTTTATGTTCTCATTATTCTCCATGATAGATTCGAGATAAAAGTTGAAGATTTATGAGAGAGACCCATAATTTCAAAAAAAAAAAAAAAAAAAAGCTTGTTTAGGTGGATTTTAAGACACTAACATGTTAGAAAATTCCAACTGTCAACTCCTTTTTTTAACTGTTTCTTTATTTGACATATGAAAAAACAGCAGTTACCTATCACCAACGGCGCAAGCTAGAGTAGATGTTGTTCATGTGAAAAAAATTTAATGCGACTTTTGATTATGACACATAAAAAGACACCCCTTCCCTGTCGGAAATTAATTTGGTTGTTTGTTTTTTCCTGTTTAAGGATAAATTAAATGAATTATGATTCCATGTTTTAAGTAAAGTTTTGGATTCAAATTTCGTGAAAGAAAAATTTTAATAATGAAAAATGTTTATCTCTTGTTTAGGTTTGATTCATTTCGACTTTAAGTTTAATCGGAACTCAATGTAATCATTAGAAGATCTTAAACAAAGAAAGAAAGTCTTTTGAGGCATTTTTAGTCTCTTTTTTTTCTATTCACTTGTTGACAATATGTATAAAAATGGGTTAATATATTATTTAGTATCTGAGTTTGGTAACAATACTCAATTTGATATTTGGATTTGTTTTTGTTCCAATTTGGTTCTTGAATTTGGTTTCTACTTTCAATTTGATACTCAGATCAAATGGCATCATCTGGTCCAAAAAATATTTGACACGTGTGCTCTAGTAAAATAAACAACATAGATATTTAAGATACAAATTGAGCATTGAAGCCACATTCATGTTCTTATCTAAGACAAAAAAAAAGAAAACTGTAGTAAAATAAACAACATAAATATATTTAAGATACAAATTGAGCATTGAAGCCACATTTATGTTCTTATCTAAGACCAAAAAAAGAAAACGCAAGCACCAAAGTGAGCATTAAAACCAAACTTAAGCACCAAATTGGAACAACAAAATCTCAGATACCAAATTGAATATTAAAACTAAACTCAAATACTAAATAATATATTCCCGCGATAAAAAATTAACCCTAATGTTATTATTTTTTTCATGAAAAAGAATATGAATCACACAATGCATGTAAGGAAACAAAAGCATACAATAAAAACATTAAAGCAACCAAAAGAAACCCACAAATTAAGAAGCATATATGAAGGCATTACATACATAAAAGATATAATAGTAGAGCAAGCATGAAAAAGGTGACATTATTATAGGGGTAAAATTAAGATTGACAGAAGAGAGAGAGCATGCTTAATTAGTAAATTCCATATAGTTACATGATCATTTGGGAAAGTACATTCCCATACATAGGATCATATTAAATTCAAGACTGAATTGACTCTTTTTTGCACATATATATATATATATATATATATATATATATATATATATCTTAGGCTTGCCTTCTTAGCTAGTTTTAATAATTTGAGCCTTCTCCATGATATTCCGATGAACTTTTCCGACGGCGCTCGTTGTGTCCGGCCAAACGCCGTCGACAGCTCCTTTTTGTTTCATCAAACTCTGATAACTCATGGAACCTGCATTAGCATCGCCAGTTTTAATGCTATATATGAGAATGAACCTCTTTACAAGAAAATGAAATGTAATTTCCTAGAAAATAAAATTTTTTTATATAATAAATAATGATAATATCAATGCTTATTGAATCTATCTAGTCTAATGGTATACTGCTGTTAATGTCTATATATATATATATATATATATATATTATGAAAATAAAAGTGGGCTTCTTTTGTACAACCTTTGTCAATGATACTGTATCTTTCACCATATATATAATACAAAATTTATTTATTTTTAAAAGGATTTTCCTAACTTTTATTTTGAAAAAACTTTGTTTAAATTTTAAAAAGAAAAGCATAAATGAGAATTTGATAGGATTTATTGTGAGGTATTATTGCCTATGCTTTTAAGAAGTCTGTGTACTATGTAGTACCCTTACAAATAATGATAATAAGAATTCATGAATAACTATAAATAATCACAAAATTAGATCAATGATTTATAAGTAAAATGAAGGAGACATCTAATTAAGGTAAGAAAAATTGCAAAAAATCATGGATTCAGACATCAAGATATGAAAATAGAACTAAAATGTTTGCTTAGAAATAGAAATTAAAAGCAGACATAATCACAGTTAAAGTGATGAAATTGTTAGGTTAAACCGTTAAAAGTCTATGACAGCAGTTAAAGAATTAGGGTTTTGTTTGAAACCTGCTACATTGTTGACAAAAGCGTTGATGGATCCCAGCAACTCGAACCACAGGAGCCTTGGCATGGAACTCACACACCTTATGTCGCCGATGGTACCGTTTGGCATCGGTCATGTCGGCAGTGCAGTTCTCGACCTGACAGGCGGGAAGACAGGAGCCTCCGACCACCGTACTGGACTCTCTTTTGCCTTTTTTCTTCTTGTCATCGTCACCAGTAGTACTATTATCCTCGTCCTCTTCTTCTTCTTCTTCCTCCTCCGCCATTTCCGTCAGTCTCCTTTTCCCTTCAGCTTTGCTTGTTGCCATTTCTGGGTTTTGCTTAAAAAATCACAAAAGAAAAGAGGAGATGAATGAGATGAAGAGGTTTTCTGTGAAGAAGAAGAATAAAAAAATAGTCTCTTTGAGAGATAATAAGGTTAAAAAAAGGGAGAAAAAGAAGAAGAAGAAGAGGAGAATCATGTATGAGGACCATAAAGTTCCATTTATGTCCCTGTCAGCATTAGTTCAACAGTTAAAAAGTTTGAAAGCTCTAAGGAATAAATTTTAGTTCACAGGGGCTTAATCATAGCTGTACAAACCATAAATTTTTACCAAAGTCCACTCACAGTAAATTGTTTCAACTTAGACTATCTATGGGAAGTTGAGCATCCGATAATTAGTCCACAACTTGAGGTTGATTGTTGTTCATCTCTAAACTTAATTCTTTACTTTTACAAAATTATTAGTCCAAATGGATTGTATGAAACTCTAATTCCACGTCATCCTTATTACTTTTTAATGTGAGAATGATAAATCAAAATTTTCCTCCTCATAAAATTCAAATCCAACTAAAAATGTTAAAAATCAAGAGGAAAAATCTGATTTGTCATTCTCCCTTTGAAAAGAGATAAAAGATGGCGTGAAATTACAGTTTCATACAATACTTTCTCTATTAGTCCATTAGTTTATTGTTATTAAGACACATACTTTATTATATATATGACTAAAGTATTTTTTAAGGTATGTTTTATTGTCTAAGAAGACTAATTCTTTTAGGGTTCATGGCTATCCCTCCTAGTAATGTTGTCTTCTCGGTTTGAATATGAGTTCATTTCCTAAGAGTGCAACCTATCTTACCACCAATATTGTCAGAATCGGACGAGACCGGTCGAGGTAAGCCATTAGACAGTGGACTTTGAAACCAATACTAACTAGTCGAGCCGTGAAAAAAGGTTGAATCAAATTTTTTATATTTTATATTTTTTGAATTTCTTTAATGATTTATTAATCGAACCGGTCGGATTAATTAATCCGATAAACTAATGATCTGATTCATTCAACCACCGATCCTGTTTTGAAAACCCTACTTATACCATTACACCTAACACTCGTTAATGTACACTTAGTAAATGTGCACATCACAATTAAATTTTGTATTTATACAAAAACTTTGTCACTCCCCTCATCAAATAGTTTATATATATTTTTTTGATAGAGTAAGTATATATATATTCATAATTGACATGTAGCTGTAGACTTTTATTGACTTTTAATGCAGCAATACATATATACAGAAGGTAACTATATCACATTAAAATAATGTCAGAATATAGTGAAAAACATCACCCTCAATCAAATATTTGAACCAATGAAGGGGAAAAAAATTAATTTTTCTTCTTCATATTTTCTAAGGCAGCTTGGTTTGTCCAATCACAAAGCAAGAAACTCGTCTCGTTTCCAAAAAGCATTAATGGAAAAAAAAAAAAAGAACCCAAATTTTGGCAAAGACAGATTTATCCATATCAGTTGTTGGTGTCCTTGACTTGTTCAATACTGCATATAAATTATGGGTTAAATTTGGACAGTCCTTTTCATAAAATGGGGACAGTTTTTGCTGGCAAACATCTAAAAGTTGTATTAAATGAAAGGGTTAAAAACCCATTGTAAAGAAAACCAAATGGTCCAATGAAGTTAGCTTTTATATATATATAGTCTTTATAGCAGCCTATTATAATTTCTCACGATGGCTTTTTGTTTTTTGCATTGTTGTCTCAAATTGGTGATAGCCAACGGGGTTGCAGATAAGTGGGAACCTAGCTAGCTTAACTAGGCCTCGTGCCCCGGTTACTACGACTAGTTCCTGGTCGAAAAAAACAGGACCACAACCATCATCTCGTACGTACATTATCGTGTAGATTGGTCCCCATTGTCTAATTGTACGAGGTCATGGTCAGCTGCATCAAGTTGAGTCAATTCGATTCCAGGGAACCATGCGCAGTTGGGTTCACGTTGTTGTCAGCTTCTGTACTATAGGACCCCCCATGCATTCATTATACATGGTTGCCCTATTACCCTATCATAGTTTCCAACACATGGTTAAATACATGCATATACATGTATATATATATATATATAAATGAGAGATTTGTGTTTAGATGACAACACCGTAACAATGAGATTAAAATAAAATATGTATTATGATTATTTGCATAACGAATTAAGAAAATTTTTTAGTGGAAGTTAGAATTGATTTATAAATTTTAAAAGATTAAAATATAATTTTATCATTTATTATTTTACAATTAGATCAACTTTGAAAGGACAAAATAGGTAAAAGTGCAATTGTATCATATACTAACTTAAAATTTCATTATTCATAAAGAGACTAAATTGTATAATTTTAATTTTTGTGAGATCAAAGTCCCTATCTGCCCGGATTGAAAGATATTAGATTAAATTTTATATATGTATAATCAAGTGCGCATATTGCACTTATAGAGAGAATATTAGTATTTATATCTTGGAGAAGAAAATATTAAAAGGGATAATCACGAATTTCAAAAAAAATTAATATTTACCGATAGTAAAACCGATATTAAAAAAATAATTAAAATTTTATTAAATTGAATGGTATGGACGGCTCAAAGTGCTAAGGTAACCACAACGATGGATTGGAAACCTGGACTACGAAATTGACTTGTAGGTACCAGGAGAGGAATAAACGAGGACAACTTTAATAGGTGAAGAATCAATAATTTGCTCACTACTATTTTCCAACAGGAAAAACAGAAAAAGAAAATAATTTCTACTATTTTTTTTTTTGTGAATTCTAATATTCCCTTTTTCAAGATTTTGTATTTTTTTTAAAATAAAGAACCTAAATTTCGAGTTAAAAACAAGATCTAAAATTTGAGATAAATTAGAATTTTTTATTTATAAAATTTAAGTTATAATATTTATTTTTATTTTTTTAATAGAGTTTTGATTCAAAAGTAGTTTAGATTTGGTCTTGGATAGATGCGACCCACTTCAAAAGTCATCGGGGCTTAATATAGAATGCATTTGGTCTTGAATAGATGTAAGTTTAGAGAGTTGCTTACTTGATATCGCTTGAGAGTTGATCTAAAGATTTTCGAGACTCGATTTTGAGTTGATGATGTCGACGTGGATTTCTTTTGCCGTCAAATTATTGAAACTTTGAGGGCTGAGAAATTTCAAGCATCTTCAAATGACCAATTTTTCGAAAGTATGGCCTTTTTTTTTTTATGTGTATGAATGCAGAGCAATACTTTTAGCTTAATCTTTAATAGCTTCGTTAATAAGCTCCTAGAGTTGATCTAAAGAAATTTCACCTTCTTCTTGAAAAACTTGATGTTGAGTTTCGTTGGTAGGAGTTTTGTTGTTTTCATTAAGATTTTCGATCGAAGACATCATGAAAGCAATTTGATCATCCATCCATTTCATGCATGTAGCTGTGGGTTTCAAAACTTTCACGACAGAAGCCACTTGTTTCTCAAAGGAAGCAACGCTAGTTGTCATCATAACCACAAATTCCAACTTTGATGATGAGTTATGGCAACGTGTTTTTGCATATATTTATTCTTCTAACTTTTGAGTTGAGGAAGACTTGAGAACTGAATTGTTGACGAAGTTGTTCATGCGAGTCATGGCAATTTTGATCAACTTAATCTTTAAAAAATATATGAACTTTCAAGCCGAAAATAATACTTGAAACCTGGAAACAAATCAAATTAAGAATTTTATTTATAAAATTTCAGTTACGATCTTAAGATAAATCTTTTGGTTTTTCTCTTTAATGGAATTTTGATTCAAGAGTTGCATAGACTTGATTTTGGATGATGCAGTTCACTTTAAAGGTTGTCGAGATTTGATTTAGAAAATGAGTTTGGAGAGTTATTTGCTTAGGAATTGATTTTAGGATCTACAAGACTTAATCTTGGGTTGATAAGGTTAAGCCTAAGTGTCATCGAGACCTGATTTTGAAGAATAAGTTTTATCCCATTTGTGTTGATGCAATCAGATTGAGGAAAGCTTTGATCTAATGGAATTCGAGACCTAAATTTAGATGAATAATTCCATATCAAGAGTCTTCCGCACTTGATTTTAAAGAATGGGGATAGTCTTCTGCACATTAAGATATTCTCTTCAAGCTTCAATTTATTAAGTTTTTGATATAACAAATATTTAAAATTAGTTTTACAATTAACTCCTTAATCAATTTGTAAATTTCAAATGAGGAATATTATAAAATATTTACAAGTCTTAAAAAATGGTATGGAAGGGAGGCCCCTAATTAGGTACAAGTCCGAGACATTATAGCTAATTTAAATAGGAAATAATTGGTCAATCCAAGGTCCTTGTTTTAGGGTCCTCCAAAACCCAAATGGTTGCACACCCAAGATGGAAAATTCTTGGTTAAATCCACATACTTTCATGCTTTTGAAAATATGCAAACAAGACATACCAACACAGCAAATCAAGAGAACCCCAAACATATATTTTAAAGAGCTTCATTGTAACACTCACGCTATTGAATTTTTTTTTTAAAACCAAATCATCAATTTGTAACTCGGAGGTAAAAATACCCATGGGTAGGGCCGAGTCTAAGTATGATATTAACATATTTTATGCTTGCTTAAATTCGGTCCAAAATATGGACCTAAAATTTTGCACAAACCTGCTTATGTTTGCAAAAGATGTTAGCACATTTTAGACTCGTCCATATTTTTTTAAAAAAATTTATTAAAATTTTTTATATTGCCATCTTAACATTATTTTAATATCTACATTAGAGTAGTATTATATATTTAGTATAGGTTTATTTTTTTAATGTGTTATAAATTACATAATATAAAGTATTATAAACTTAAAAATGGGTCGGGTCAAGCTCAAGCATTGAACGTTGAAGCCCGAGCTTGACTCATATTTTAAACGGGCCTATTTTTTACCCAACCCATTTTTCGAGCATAATATTTTTGTCCAACCTCTCCCAAATTTCGACCGAGCCTTTGGGCCTAAACGGGCAGCCCAACTCATGAATAGTTCTATTGGGAGGTTCTCTAGTTAAGCCATAAAAGCTAGAGCAATTCTATCTTATTCCTTGTAAAAGATAGAGAACAAATTTCTACCTAAACCTAAAATCCTTCAAAGATAACAATTTAAATTAGTGAATTAGGAAAATCCTTAACAAGTGGAGCTAAAGTAAAAGACGTAGGCAATTGAAATCGAACTTTTATAAATTATTGTGTCAATAATTACCATCCTTTTTCAGATTTTAGAAAAGAGTTTTCAATTATCATTTTACCCTCTCTTAGTAAAATCGATTCCATCAAGCACAACGGATTTCTTAACTTATAAAGATGCGTTAAATAAATTAGAAGTAATCTCCTTTTATAATGTAAATACACGTTCGATAAAACTTAAATTCGAAATCTCTAAATTCAAAGTAAGTCTTCATTAAACATCTAATCCGCAATTTCAAGCTAATTTACATTTTTTTTTCTTTTATTTTCCATCACTGCCTATTACCTAACATTTGGCACGATCCAATCTAATGGAACAAATTATGATAACGATTTGATGAAAAAAAAATCATTTTCATCCCTCAATTGATTAGGACAAATGTAGTTGAGCATTATAGTGAAAGACAATGACCCATTTTTCACAACTATATATAATATGTTTATAATCTAATCCATATTACCAAATGTAGTATTCATGCAATCTTATTCATGGTAATAACAGATTTGAACATGTAATAAACTGCTACAAGTTCAGACAAAGTCCTTTTGAAATGCACAATTTTGGAAAAAGGTTTATTTGTGGGTCACTTTGGAAGAGAAGGCTATTATTGTTGAGTCATAGCCCAAAACTACAAAGTCCATTAATATTTAATCCTTAATTTGACCCTTTTTTCAGTTTAATTTTTAATTTTTTTTTTGTTTATATTAATTTTGAAACTTGAAGTCTTTTTTCAATCCTGGTTCATGACATCGCCACTTAAAAATTATATTTTTAATAAAAATTTTAGATAATGACATGACATAATTTCAGAGCACCATTGCCTCACAACATGGGCCAAAATTAAGAAAAGTTGTCAAGATAAAAGACTAATGTGAACAAAATAAAATTCAGGGGTCAAGTTGGGAAAAGTTGGACAAAATAAATGTTGCCCGTATTAAATTTTTTATATTAACTTTTTATACAAAAACAAATTTAAGAAATGTAATAACAAATATTTCCCAACAAATTGAAAATACATTAAAAACATTAGTTGCAATTTAGCGAGCAAATACCTATAAAATAGTAGCAAAATTAGAATATAAAACATGAGTTCTACAATATCCAAACAATAACAAAATAATAGAAATATAATAACAAAACAACAACAGTAAAAAAAAGTTTAGGCCAATTCGAGCTAGGTCCAAGTAAAAAAATACTACCTGAAGCTCGGCCTTTAAAAAACAAGCGTTATTTTTATTTTATCAAAACTCATTTTTTAGGCATATAATTTTACTCAAATCATCTTACTTTTCGAGTAGGCTTTTGCATCTGTAGTTGAGATTTTTGCCCTATTCCTAAAGAACGACAAGATATGGGCTAAAACATGCTTCTTCTTTTTTCAAACCAGTCATTGATGTCAAAGTCTACTAGGTGGTCTGTTATGGTCCATGGCCCATTGAATATAATGCATGATTTTTTATTTATTTTATTTTTAAATTTATACTTGACGCACAGATAATGTACAAGTCCATACACTATTAATTTGTTAAAAAAAATAATTATATTTACTTTTCATTATTTAAATTTATTTTATTAATTTATTGATAATCTCTATTAATATATGGGCAGAGTGAATAGTCAATTTTGAAATTTGATATCCAAAATCCCTAACCTAATCAAGCTATGTTGTCTGTATATAAAATCATAGGCTTAACTGAGGGACCACGGTTCCACTATCACAACTAGCAATGTCCCATCACCATAACCAGATATAAATAGGGTAAACTACATCTAAAGTCGTTGAATTATTAGTAAATTTATTTTTGGTCACTTAATTTAAAAAATTTACAAGCTAATCACTAAACTATTTGAAACTTTTTATCTAGGTTACTGAGCTGTTAAGATTGTCATTGTATTGCCTTCTCTGTTCTCACCTCCGACACCAATTGAAAGGTTAAACTCCCTCCCCTTCTTATACGGTTTAGTTTTTTTTTCATGAAACAACTTTGAACGTCACAAATCTACGAACTAAAATCCGAATAAATTTCTTTTATGATCTCTGACACCGACCATTAGATTAGCTTGTATCTGAGATATGTTCTTCTATCGTCAATAGGCACTGTTCCACCGTACCAATTGTTGACTCGTCGCTCGAAGCTAACGGACTGGACTTTAAAAGAAAGACTTAACAGTTTAGTGACTTAAACAAAAACGTTGAATAGTTTACTGACTATTTGATAAGTTTTTGAAGTTGAATGACTGAAATGTAAACTTACTAATAATTTAGTGATTTGGTGTAGTTTACCCAAATAACTATAGCAATATAACAAAACAAATAATAATTTTCTATATTAAATTCACTGCACATTATTTATTTGGTCCCATATTAAGGGGAACTTGACGATACATCAACCGAAATCACATGTCGTGAATGCGATTCGAGAATGGTTGAGCCGTGATTGGGATACCAACTTAAAACATGTGTATCGAGTATACAATAAACTAGTTGATTGCCTAGCAAAGGCTGCAGAAAGAATGGGTATTGGCATTCATTGTTGATCTTTAACCCTTTGATTTTGCTCTAAATGCCCTGCATGAAAACCTTAATAGTTTTTCTACTACATCTAATTTAATTTATTAAAATTTGATTATTGTATTTTATGGAAATTTAAATATTTGTCTAAATGAATATCATTTTTAGACATTCCCATTAAATTATAGACTTGTTCATCCGTAGTTCAACAATTTTTATGTAAAAATGAGTAAAAATAACAGTTTGACAATTTATATGCAATAGATTATAAAAAAAAAAAAAATTCTAAGTTTTTATAATTACCTATAAATAAATAAATTTCTCAATTTTTATAAAATATGATGACTAAATTTCAGCAAATTGAAATAGAAGGATTGACTTCTCAAATTTTATAAGATAAAAAATGAAATTCATTTTTGGATCCAACTCTTGCATCGAAGTTATTGCCAATGAGGCATTGACTTAAGGGTAATATCGAGGTATTGAGAATTTTGAGTTCTAAAGTTCTTATGTGTGGGTTCTGTCTAAATTCATTACGATCTAGGTTGGAACATATTTCAATTTATTAGTTTGGTCATGTTTTGTAATGATTAATTCTAGTGATAGTTATTTAGATATGTATTTTTTTTACCTTGCAATTGTAATTATATTTGTACTTATACTCGTAAAGTCACAATTACAAATAATATACATTCAAATAACTACAACTATAATTAGGATTATAAAACACAACGGGCTAATGACTAATATCTCCGAACTTAGTCCCAAATAGATCTACACAAGACCCATACATGGTTGGATTTAAACTAAAATAAATCTAAATAGAAAACCTACACATGATTTACATAGAGCAAGACTCAAACTTGAGATATCAAGAAATATTCGGAGTGTCATTGGAGCCAAAGGGACGTTCCTCTCCACTCCCCCCTCTAATTTTGAAAAGCTTTTATTATGCATAATTTTAAAAATTTGAATTAGTCCCTTCAAAAATTTTAAAAATTCTAATTAAGTCATTCAAAAGTTTTAAAATTTTTAATTAGACCCTTCAATATTTTTGAAGATTCTTATTAAACCCTTAAAATTTTGGAAAATTTAAATAGATCCTAATTTTTTAAAAATAAATTTAAATAGCCCCAAAACTCAAAGGCATGTTCTACCATATCCTCGGTTTTTTTTTTCTTTAGTACCCGTCTTACATTACAGGGTAAGGGTTTGTGGTGGTTCATCTTAATTATCATCTTCAAGGTTTGAATTTACATTCTCTTCTCGATAATATAATATATCTTATCACTGTACGTAACACTTATCGATAATGATATTCAGCTTATGGATATGATGTTATCTGTACTCAAATCTCATATACTCCCCATTATTTCCCAATTAAAATCCTTAATTAACAACTAATCTCTTCGTAATAAAACTAAAAGCAAGTGCTTTTAATTAACAATTTAACAAAGGGGGGAATCTCAACATCACTCCCTCCTCCTCTAACCAAACAAATTGGACATATCTAAAACCAAAAAAGAAAAGGGCATAAATTTGTAATAAAATAAAAATGTATGTAGCTGTCCCATCCCTCAACATTCCTAAGACCCCACGAAAACCCATAAATATTGTTTTTTTATATACCCTTAACCTGGCATTTCTGCAAATTTCCCATCTTAATTAGGGACCCAATTCCAAGGTTTGACTGTTAATTGATACTTTAAGAGTAAGTGGGTTATTGTTATTTTAATACCATATGGATATTAAATAAGATGAGCTTGTTATATAAGTATTATGATTATTGGTCCATGTGTGTTTATTTTACATATCATGATTTATATCAACTTTAATTTGGTACCAACCATTCAAATTAATAAGGATAAAGTTTCAAAAAAGAAAAAGGTGATTGAGAATTTGTGTTATTTTGGATAGGGCAAAACCATCATTACAATTTGTGGTGTTAATTAAAGTTTTCATGAAATCATGGTCCATTCTGATTTTCATGTGATTTTCCCTCTTTTGTTTAATGGGTGTGATTATATGTCTAAATCAATAAGTGGCGGAGCCTGAAATTAAATTCTATATTTTTATGATATTAAAAATATAATTTTAATATTTTAATAATTCATATTGTTATAATTTTTAAAGGGTTAAATTAAAATTTTATCATTTTTTGAGTAAAGTGTAATTTTATTATAAATAGTCTAAATTAAAATTTTACCATTTTAGGGAGGACCATAGTCCCCTGGATCTCCACTATGCTCCGCCACTGAAAACGATATTAATAAGATAGAATTTCATTTTTGTTATTTGAATAGACAAATAAAAAAATTAATAATTAACAAAAATTATATTTAATTTTGACAATAATTTTTCAATTTAGTCATAACCTGTTATTGATAGGTAAATCATAAAAATGACATTTTTAAGAGAAAATCACGAACCGTTAACATATATTATATATAATATTAAAAAAATTATTTATTTAAAATAACTTATTTTTATTTAAATTAAATTAAGATAAAAAAATAAAAAGATGATTCTCGAATTAAAAGAAAATAAATCATATAAGGATGATATTAAAATATATAGTTTTTGGGCACTAATAATATAATGTCTTAAGTCTAAAAGTTGTCGATTGAGTCTTAACTCGATTAGTATGGACATTATTGCTAATGCAGGAGTACGTGAGTTTGAGTGGGTTGAAGCGCCTTATCCTCCTAATTATGGGTTGGGGAGGGATTATGGGCAGTTTTAGGCATTGTAATAAAAAAACAGATATAGCTAGAACTTATAATAAGATTGTTTAATAAAAAAATGTAAAAGTCTTACTATACACTTGTCCGTATTTAATATCTTCTCTAACTTAATTTAACTTTACTTAAAAATTAAAAATTTTAATAAACAAACAAACATGTTTTTGTCTTTTATATTTTTTAAATCATCTTAGGATTTTTTATTTCATTAAGGGTCCTTTTGTTTACTAGGAAAACATTTTCCAGAAAATGTTTTTCTAGTTTTCCAGTGTTTGTTTGCTTGAAAGTAACTTACATTGGTAAAACGTTTTCAAAAACACAAGAAAATGAGAAGAGATTTTAGGAAAATGTCTTACAGATTTTTAATCGGTAAGACATTTTCCGAAAAATTTTCCTCCACTCTCACCATATTCTGTTAATACATACTTCATCAGGCTAAATTATGCATTTGAGTGAAAACTGTATAATTTAGCCGGATGAAGTATGTATTAACAGATATATTTAAAATCTAGTTGGCACTTAAAATCATTGCAATATATGTAAAAATAATTTAAAATATAAATTTATTAATATATATATACATATATAATAAACTTAAATAAACAATGAAAATAAAATAAATTCTTAAATATATATTTTTTAATTTATAACAGCTTTTATAAAATATTTTCAGGAAATCTACTAAACAACGGAAAATATTTTACATAGATTCATCCAAACACTAGAAAAGTAAATCATTTTCTAAAAATTATTTTCCAGAAAATATTTTACTTATGTCTTTCAAAATTGATGATATGGCATTATTTTATTGATAACTAAAAACTATATAATTTAGTAACGTTCTAATATAAGTTATTTCCATACGAAAAAATTAATTTTTTTTAATGCTAAATCCAAAAAGAAAAAGGGAAAACCTTAACTAATTATGTCATATCATCACCTTACTAATTATAATTGTGGAGCTGATCATCACGTCAAATTAATGTGCATGTTTGGCTAATTAGGTTTTCCTTTTTAGGGTTTGTATTTAATACATGGTTTCAAATAGGAGTATTCCAAAATTCACCCTTAATGTTTCTGAGTTTTTTTTACTTTAGCCCTTAACACTTTTTTTTTTTAATCTAACCCACAGCATTGCAAAAAATTATTAAAATTTAAAAAAAATGAAAAATATTTAAAAATTCAAAAAGGTAATTAAAATTTATGACTTTTTTTTAAAATATTAAAAAACGTAATTTAAAAAAATTATAAAAGAATTACATATATATATAAATTTAAAAAAAAAATCCCAAATATTACGTTTCGTTTCCCTCCTCCAGATTTTTACTTTCTTTTCCTGTTTCCTTTATTTTTTTTTCCCATTTATTTCTTTGTTTTACTCTTTTTTTCTTTTTCTTTTTTCTCTTTGGATCTGCATCTCTACTCTTTCACATCTTCTATTTTCGCCAGATGGATTCTCATCATCTTGGCAGCTTCCACAAATGGATTCTCATCACTATCCTTTCTCTTCGTTTTCCCCAGCTGCCGCCACTGCTTCCCCCGCCAAAATCCTAATCACCACATCTCTCATCAACCAATCTCTGATCATCGAGTCGAGAACCAGATCTTCCGCCATTGCTGGATCCTATTCTGATCTCTGCTCCGCCTCTGAGGAAAACAAGATTTTGGCTACTATTTTAGTTGGGTTTGATTTTGTTGAAATTTGGTGTAAGGCTTGGTTATCGATGTCAAATTCTTGGGGTTTGGGTTCTCAAAGAGTTGGGATGGTGGTTGGTTTAGTTGGGTGGAGGGTGGTGGTTGTTCGAGTGTGGTGAAGATGATAAGTATGGAGGCTCGAGGGTGGTAAAGGTGAAGAGTTTTTGTTTTTTGCTGTAAATTTTCAGTTCTTTTACCTGTAAAAAAAGACTTTGATTTGGGTTAGGGAAAAGTAAATGATGATGAAGAAGGGAAAAGGTGGATGATGAAGACGATAAATAGGAAGAAAAAAAAATAGAAAATTTATAAAAATAAAAATAAAAATAAAAAAATATGTTTTTAAATTTTTTAATATTTCTATATTTTTTATTTTTTATAAAATTTTTTACATCTGTTTGAATTTTTATAAAATTTTTCTATATTTTATATCTTTTTAAAAATTCTATTTTTTGATTTTTAATAAATTTAATCATAAATGCCACGTCATGAGTGACTTGTTGTGCCACGTCTGCCATGTCATGAACTGAGGTATCATGCCACATAGGACAAAATTGTTGATTGTTAGTTAACTGACGAATTTTGGCCTTATTTGAACATTTTTGCAACGTTGTTGATGGGATTGAAACAAAAAAAAAATGTCAAGAGCTAAAGTGAAAAAGGTGAAATTTGCAATTATGCCTTTTTTTAATTACATTTTCAACTTGAAATTTGTGCTGGGATTGGAATAAAATTTAAAAATTTGAGGGTCAAAATTTAATTTTTTTGTTAAAATGATTTAAATTGAATAATTAAATTTTTAGAGGAATCGAAAACGAAAAATTTTCGTTTGGTCAAAGTTAAACCGATCAATTTGAACTATTAATTTTTAAGATAGATTAAAAGTGCAATTGCACTATTTAATCAAGGGAGTTAAGTTCTTTACCGGTAAAAAGTACTATGGAGGCCTCTATATTAAAAGTCGGATTGCATTTTACCCCATTTACTTAGAAAATGAGTAAATAGATCAAAGAGCAAATAAACTATTCTGTTTAAAATTTTCGTACATTTCTACTATTAAAATACGGTATTTGTACATCTGTATGAGATACACGCGGCACTGTTTGATTATTTCTTCAGTCACGCCAGTTTTTTAACATACACTTTTGCCCATCTTTTAAGTATAAAAGGCAAAATGCATTTGACTCTTAATATATGAGCCTCCATAATACTTTTATCGATCCCTGTCAACCATCTACCTCTATCCATGCACCCTGAAAAATGTATACGTGTCAAATAGTTATGATTATATACTAAATTAAGGAATCTCTAAATTTAATTAAATTATTTTCCAATTATCTTCAATGATTCTTATAATTAAATTTAATCCATCTTAATACATATAATGCAACTTGGTCCCATAAAAAGTATAAAAATAATAATTATATATAAAAGGAAAAAAAGTAAGCATAATTTAGAGCAGTAACATGGCCTAAACCAGATTATTAATTTAAATTTAAGATGATCATCATCTACCCTAAACCTAAACATGCCAATTAAATAACACAGTTTCAGTACCCTTACTTAGTTGTAAATTTATGTAATAATTATTAACCCAAACTAAAGTTTTGCTAATAGCTAAATGACAGTATATATCTTATTTAATTACCATACATCAATGTGGATTGAATATTAACTCGATTGACATGAGTATTGTTATCAATGCAAAAAAATATGAGTTCGAGCCCGCGCTGAAGCGCATTATTCTCTGATTTATGAGTCAGGGAAATGTTATGAGTAGTTCTAGGCATTGTGTTTAAAAAAACAGACATATATGATCAGAACCTATAATGAGGTTATTAAAAAAAAATTACCATACATCAAACCCTCTTTTATTGTTTTGGGTAAATTATCAAAATAGTCACTTTTGTTTGCCTCAAATTACATTTTAGTCATTTATGTTTAAAATGTTACGTTTTAGTCACTTGCGTTATCGTTTTGTTACGAAATGATTACTCTGTCGTTAAGATCTAGTACCTCCCAAACGACAGTCCAACATGGTAGTTAAAATAGATTTTAAATGCCAACGTGAATGTATAAACAAGTAAATTAATTGAAAATTTTTAATTAATTAAAGTAAAATTTTAATTTGATTTCCCGAAATAATCAAAACCAATGCATTGGATTAATCCTTGAACTGGAAAGAACTCTTTGTCTCTTTTTTCTTTTAGTTTTCATTTTTATTTTGACTGAAAAAATCATCTATTTTCATAGTAATCTTTGTTGAATCGAAACAATAAAAATTAAATTGAGTGTTCCATCAATTAGTTCAATTTTTTATTCAAAATGGAAGAACATAGAACCAATTCAATGGAGGGTCCGGACACGGATTACAATAAGTAATGAGTTTTTTTTTTGTTCTTTATCAGGGTTTTGAGTTCAAATATTATGATTTTTTTGCAAAAAAAATCCATCTTTTCATGTTTTTTCTATATATGTGACAGATATAGTAAGTAGGTATAGAGGTTGGCGCGTCCATTTCTTCTTCTTCTTCTCTGTTGCTTCTTTTTAGGGCAAAATGTGGTATTCTATTTTCATAAAAAAATTTAATTTTTCTCATCCCAATTGGACATTCACATTGACATTTAAAACTTATTTTAACTTTCACGTTGAACAACCATTTGGGATGTTACAAATCTTAATGACAAGGTAACTATTCCGTAACAAAATAAAAACGTAAATGACTAAAATATAACCTAAGACAAATAATGACTATTTTTATAGTTTTCTTTTTTTATTTATTATATTTAAAAAAAAAAAATAAAAGGGTGCACAATAATAATTTGGATGGGGTGTGAGGGGGATGAGAAGATCCCTTGAAATACTACAAAATCCATTTGTTCCCTAACCTGTACTTTGCTTTTTTGTTTTTGGCTTTTTTTTATTCAAAAATTTTTTCGTATTTGATAATCACATTTAATTTTTAAGATTTAAACTCGAAACTTTACTTAAAAAAAATAAAATTATTATACTTCTTCTTTTTAAGTTTATAATTAAGCTGTGCTGCCCACCACATGGCTCTGTATCACTTTGTTTATTCTGACACCATTAACGGTTCCCTTCCTTTATTTCTCTCAAAAAGCAATAAAAAATAAACATGGAAGCCATGGAAACACACAGCAAAGAATGAACCCTCAAGAATATATCTAAAGTTTACAAAAAAATTAATGTGGAAAAAAAAAGTTTAGGGACTAAATGTGTGATTTATCCCTTTCCTATATACTCGTATATACATGTGTGTTGTCGCTTTCTCTTGGAATTTTCAAATTCTCTTTAACAGCTTCCCCCCCCCCCCCCCCCAAAGCTATTGATAATCACTAAGTCATAAAATATTATTTTACACATAAACACATTCTTACTTAGTCGATTGATCATACATTAATTAAGATGTAATGATGGCAAAAACATGCATTGATTAGCGGCATTGTATAAGGGATGCAGATTTCATGTTAATCAATGACCACACTTTACAAACACATTTCAATTAAATTTCTTGGTTAGGTGCATGTAAATATAATTAATTATTTGGGGTTACAAATAATAATAATAAAGTAAAGGGAGTGGGATTTGCTACAGCATTGGGGAATGGGAGAGGCCACACTCACTAGGGATTCCCTCTCACTATATTCAAAGGGGGGGAATGTTTTTTTACACCCATTGTGATGTGGAATGGAATAGTTTCATATGTTACCATATTATATGTGTATATATATATATTATTTCTTGAAGTTCTCAAGTTTCATCATCTCTTCTGCTGCTTTTACCACTCTGTCTTGTTGTTGGATTTTGAATATTTGTCCTCCATTACATATATTCTTTTCCTATTATTTTATATTTCATTTTTAAGATTTGTTTAATTAAGTCGATTGGGTTTTAGTTCAATTGGTATGAGCATTGTTGTTAATATAGGAGGATGTGGTTTTAAGTGCGCTAAAGCGCATTATCCTCCTATTTATAAGTTCGGAGGGGTTATGGGTAATTCTAGACACTGTGCCCCAAAAAATAAATATGATCAAAACCTATAATAAGATTATTCGAAATTTTAGTCTCTATACTCGAGGGAGAGCTAGAAAATTAGATTGTGAGGTCAAATTTTTTTTAATTAAAAAATTTATAAAAGTAATATAAACTGATGCATGATAAATCAATGTATGTTGCTAAACCCAATTTTACTTTTTTTACCCTTTTTTAAATTGGTTTGTAGTTTTTTTTTGAAGGATTTCTATTAATCAACCGCTAAAAATTATTATTCAATCAAAATATTGGTAATTTCATATAAAATTAATATCTCAAAATCATTCAATAAATAAAAAAGAATCTTGCAAAGGAATCTTAATATATCATAAGAAAAGCCGAAATCTTAATTTTGTAGAGATCAATTAATAAAACTTAAAAAGAAAAGAAGAATAGTTATCAAATTAGAGAGACCAACTTGAAAGTATTGAAAGACTGACCATTTATCTTGCAAAAATTCTATAGAAAGTGTGAGACAATAAGGGAAATTTGAGAAATTAGTTATAAGTGTGGGAAGAAATTAAAAGGGTAAGTGGTTTAGTGGATGGTGGAAATTTTATTTATTTTTATATAAAATTATTTAGATTAGCTATTTTTTAAAGGTAGGGTTAATATATCATTTGGCGTCTGAGTTTTATTTTATTTATTTATTTTATATTTTAGTTTGGCGTCAATAACTTAAATTAAACGACATCATATGGTCTAATGAATATTTGATACGTGTGCTCTAGTAAAAAATAGATACTTAATTGGGGTAAAACAAAAGAAATCTAAGTATGAAATTAAATATTGAAGTCAAACTCAAGTACTTAAATGGGACAAAAAGAAACTCAAGCGCCTAAAGTGAACATTGAAGCAAAGCTCAGGAATCATATAGTACACTAACTCTATAAATTAATCCAAATAATTAATACGGACAACTATTCCAATTAAAATGCTAATGTGAGTTTTTTCTTACATCATTTTTTCCGGTACAAAAAATACATGCCAACACGATGAGTTTTATAAGATGTATTTTTAAGCAAAAATTCGTGTTACTAGTATTAACTATTTAGATTAAGTACATAAGATCAAATTATTTTAAATAAAATATTAAAATTAACCTCAAATTTGAGCATGATGGAGGGACTAAAACAAAAATTTGACCTTTAATTAAATACCTAGATAATTTGAATTATAGACCACAGACCCCATCACGTGGAAATTTGATTAACAAATCAAAAGACTAAAAAAGGGGGTAAATGTAATGTTCCTTGTAATGCTAAATCACATCTTCACACATATAGAGTTGGTCGAAAAAAAAAAACCCATTAACGAAGCCTCACGTTGCCAACTGCTCTTTGTCTCTTTACTCTTTTGTTTCAGACGATTCCTTTGAGAGAAGAAGAAGAAGAAGAAGAAGAAGAAGAAGAAATGTTGCGTAACTGCGAGAAGATGGTTACCGTCATCACTTCTTCAGCTGCTAATGAATGGCCACAGGTTTTTTTTTTTTTTTTTTTCACTTTCTCTCTCTCTTTCAATCAAACAATTATTAGAGAGAAAAAAAAAAGATGACCCCATTTTTGTTGCTTTGCTTTTGGAAGAGAATATCTCTATGTCTTGTGTTGTTTATTTTTACCCTAATAACACCTCTTTCAGTTCTTTCTTTCTTCCCCTTTTTATTTTGGACCCTTCTTTGGTTGCAGAAGCTTATGGAGAAACCAAGCCAAGAACAACAACAGGTGCAGCCGCAACAAGCTTTAAAGTGTCCTCGTTGTGATTCATCGAACACCAAGTTTTGCTACTACAACAACTACAGTTTATCACAGCCGAGACATTTTTGTAAAGCTTGTAAGCGTTATTGGACTAGAGGTGGTACTTTAAGGAACGTTCCCGTCGGTGGTGGATGTAGGAAGAACAAGCGTGTTAAAAGGCCAACTGTTTCAGCTTCAACACCGCCGTCTATCGGTGGAGCTTCACCAACATCTGGTGGTGGTGGTGTAAATCCTAATTCAACAAACTCAAGTCACCATATCAACCCTTTGTTTTATGGTTTAACTGCGAATGACCCTTATCATGATGTTATCAATCTTCCATTTTCTCGTTCTAGTACTGTCACTGGTTATGATCTCCAACCTCAAATGAGTGGTCTTGGATTAGGGTTTTCTTCTGGGGATAATACTGATCATTACCCACCATTGCTTTCAAGCTATACCAATATCTTTGGGTCTTCATCTTCTCCTTCTACTACCACTACTACACCCACCATTGCTTCTCTTTTGGCTTCTACTCTTAACCAACACAAATTCATCAATGGTGGTGTTAAAAACACTGAAGCTTTACCACCTTTTCAAGATCTTCAAACAACAGCCATGAAAGATATCAAAGTACCATGCCAGAATCACCTTGAGCAAATTACTTTACCTGATCCATCACTTTATTGGAGCACAAATATAGGTGCTTGGCATGATCCAACAAACATTGGGTCCTCAGTCACCTCTCTGATCTAGCCAGCAACAACACTAGTACCTTATTGTTCTTTAAAATCATCTCCCTCTTTCACTAGAGTCTTTTTTTTCCCCTTAGGTCCTTAGTTTCTAATAGTCAAAAGTATGGTGTGGGAATAAATTAAAGTTTGAGAGTACTGATCAAAGCATGGGAAGCGAAGATTGGATCGGAGAGATCATGTCAGCTGCAAGAATATTTCAGCCTGTAGTTTTATTCTCAAAAAAAGGCTGGAAAAAACCCCTTAATTTGCGCTGAGAGGAACCTCGGATCCTCTTCATCACCATCTGCAATATGTTGAAGAGACAGGCTTTAACTCCCTTTTGCTGCAACTTTTTTTTTTCTTTTTGTTTTTTAAATCCAGTAAGTTTGGCTTCTATTTTGTATGTATATATATAAATATATATTGCATTACAGGTTCTTAGGTTGGGTTTTTAGAAAGGGTGGTATATGTTGCAGTCCTCAGTAAAAGAGGAACTCATTTTTTTCTTCTTTTAATTTTTTTTTTCCATTTTTGTTGTTTTGGGAAGTTGGGGTATAATTAATAGTATAGAACAGAGGGAGATTTGTACCTGCAAACTGCAATTTAAGCACTTATTTACTGTGGCTGGTCTGTTCTTCTTCTTCTTCTTCTTCTTCATTTTTGTTGTTCTTGGTGTGACTGTTAATAACTTTTATGTGTCATCTTTAAACCTTAAAGCTGCATGAGAAATGCATATATAGATTATGTATCAATTGAAGTTCTTTTTATGTAATAAGTTGGTACAGACAATGAATGTACGCAAAGCTATGAATGTGTATGTATAGGTTTATTTTTGTTGTTTAAAGGTTTGGAATTTAGTTGGCTGGATATTCTGCCGGTTTTACGATCCAGACATTGAGAAACAACACAGTTGAGTTATGGCAGGGATTTTGTGATGAGAAATTTTTTTAAAGGTCCACACTTTGGAATTTAGCAGCTTGGCTGCTTGTAATGAAAACACCAATTCATTACCACTTCCTTTCTCGGTGTTTGTTTTGTTTTTGAGTACTGCATGTGTTTTGTGTATGTGAATTTGTGTTAAAATGAAAGGGAAAGATGAGAATGCATATGGGAGCACCTATATATATATATATATATATGTCTTAAGAATCCAACTAGATGTAATATACGTAGTGAACCTTGCTATTGCATATATATATATATATACATGGGTGAGTTAATTTGTCGAATTAATTTTTTAGTTATGCATATAAACTTCTCTTTAGAAACCCTTACATTAGCATTTATATATACACACGTGTAAAGGAATTTATAATAACATTTTAAATTATATAAAAAAAAAACTTAAGGTTAAATTTTACTATTAATCTCTGTCCTATGCATAAAAGGGTGAGTTTAGTCTCTTTACTCTGATTTAGTTAACTAGTCCATTTACATTTCGAATGATCAATTTTAATTTTTGTATTTTTCGAATTTTAGTTTTGACCAAAATGATGACAATTAAATTTGTTTTAGATCAGATTCTGCTATTGGTCTCGTAAGTTGGTAATGTAATCTTTATTCTCCAATTTAACCATTTTTAGTCTCTATACCTTTTGAATTTTAAAATTTCAATATTAACTCAAATGATAGTCGTTAAATCTATTAATTAAAATAATGTGATTATTCTGTGAATATTATGTAGACATAACAAGTTAACATGACATTATATATATGATAATATGTTTGCCGCGTAAGAATTTAAAATAGAAAAATTTAATTTAATAAATATAATATGTTTATGGCATAACATTTTGGAATAGGAGAATTTGACTTTTTTAATATATATATATATACACTAATTCACATATATTGCAATTATAGATAGGTTGAGGGTATATGTGTTACATTTATACCCCACAAGATCAAGAAGTATTTAGTCCACAAGTCACTAATGCAAAATTGATTTTAAGCATAAAATCATCACTAAATTCAAAGGTGAAATCCTGGATTAATGCATGGTTCAACAATAAAGATTTAGTTTATTGTGTATTTTTTTTCAAATGAACTTTGAAAATACCACAAATTTGTTCAAGGGTCAACTTATTCATCCAACAAAATGAATTTAGACTAAATTATCACATATTATTTTATTTAAATTTAATTATAAAATTATATAAATTTGAATATAAAACTTTTAAATTTATATTTTTTCAATAGAAAAACAGGTTAATGGATTTATCCAAAGAAAAAACGGATCGCTTAATCAAATTTAAACGAGATAAGACAACATTTAGCTCCTGAACTTAGTAATCTTTCTCAATTTAGTCATTAAACTTTTTTTAGTTCACATTACTCCTGTTATTTGGTAACTTTTCTCAAATTTGATTTTTGTGATGACATAGTACTCTATAATTGTACCAAGTTTTATGATTAATTTGGACAAAAAAAATTATGGACTAAATTGAGAAAAGATTTTAAGTTCATGGACTAAATATTACTTTATCCCAATTTAAATTTAAACAAAAAATAATAATCTATACTATTATTTAAACGCCCCGACTGAGTTATTTTCACCAACCAACCGAGCACTAGACCTAATCATTGGTCGAGTCACTCGTCTAAACCCAAAAGTCTGTTTGAAAAATGAAAGAGTTTAGGTAAAAAAATAGTCTCGAAAAATGAGCTTGAACAAAAAATAAGACTCATTTTTTAAATGAGTCGAGCCTCGGGTAGGATTTTTTTGGCTCAGGCCCATCTTGAATCAGCTTAAACTTTTTTTCTTCTGTTGATATTTTGCTGCCATTTTCATGTTGTTTTGTTACCATTTTGCTATTATATTGCTACTATTTTGTTGTTATTATTTGGATATTGTATAACTCTTATTTTATTATTAATTTTGCTACTATTTTATAGGCATTTGCGTACTAAGTTGCAACTATTTAATGTATTTTTAATTTGTTAGGAAATATTTATTTTGATGTTTTTAATATATTTGATATATTATATTTTAAAATTTTGTTTTTATATAAAATTAATATAAAAAAATTAATGCGGGCTGGGTCGAGCTTAGCATTTTTAATATATGTTGGGCTTAAGTAAAATTTTAGGCCCATTTTACCGGGTGGGGCCTAGGCTTAAAAAAGGGCCTAAAATTTTGTTCGACTTGACCTGACACATGATTAGGTCGACCGAGCACTAGCTTGGTTAGAAAAATTACGAAAATGTCATTTTGTATTTAAAATAAGTTATATTCTAGGGTATTTTAACATGTTTTTTAAGAAATCAATAAATAATTTGCGTATGGTTGGATTTAAACTCATGACATTTGCATCGAGTTGATAAAACTTTAACTTTACCGCTCAATCAAAGCTTTAATGTTTTAAACATTTTTATTTTATTATGCACACTTTTATAACTTTCGTGAATTGTGCATGTATATATATCGATAATGTTATTGATTGAGTTGGTATCACAAGTTAACTCGACATAAACTTAAGATTGATAACAACACCGTGATAAATAACTGTAATGAATTTAATATTATTAATTTGGTGCATTTAAATTTTGTTTTACTTAATTTAATCTATTTTATTTCATTTTAATATCGTACATATTGCATGCATTATTATTAATTAATTTTAAACCATGTGTTTCATTATTTATTATATGTTATGTTTAAAATACATAATTTTTATGCAATAAAATTTATTCTCAAAAAACAAAGAAATAAAAATTTTGTAACCACAACCCCTAAAGTTAGGCCTATCCAAATTGCTGTAGTGTACAAAATAGGACGGTCTGTCGTGTAACATTGAATTAAGCCTAAGAAATTTAATCACTCTTTTGTCTACTAAATATAGCACTAAATAGGTGGTGGTGCTATTTGCTGCCATTGCTGGTCGACTGAGCTTCCCCACTATTTGTCCCATTGCTTTCATTTCATAACTTGTAGCATACGTGAACTCTAAGTGGGTGTCCCTCCATTGTCTCCGGGGGGACCAATTTTATATATTCCATCTTCTGCTACTCTTATATTCCGCTTAAAATTATTTATTTATTTGAACTCGTGTTGGTCTGATGATCAAATTATATATTATCTCAAGTGTAATTTAGATTCGTGTTGCTCTATAATAGTGTTACTGTTAAAATTTAATTTTCTCTTATAGTTTGCCAAAAATAATTATTTATTTATTTTTTAATTTTTTTCTTAAATTGAATTTTCTTACCTTTTGAGAAACATCAAACTGACATGACAAAACCAAAAAAAAAAAAAAAAAAAAAAAAAAACTGATCTTATTATTCATTAAAAGAAGGCAGGTGATTGTTTGTGGTTGAGTTATTGTCTGCATTAATTTCGTGTTTTCTTTGGTTTCTTATGGGCTTGTAATTGATTACTTAGAAACACGAGGTGGGAATACACGACGGCTAATATATGGTGTACAACCATTGGTTAAGCTATCGGTTTGTTGGTCTGATTAATTTGAATGATTCGATTAATAAATTATTAAAATTTGGTTTGATTCAATTGATCGTATGTATTCGTTGCTTAACTAATCTAAACTTTTCCCTGTTGACTTGGTTCAAATAATTCTAGTTAGAACTTGAGTTTGGAGGAGAATAGATGAGAGGAATTGGTCGAGTTTGGAATACGAAGTTTTTACAAGACAAATATAAGTTTTAGGAGTGTTGAAATTTGTATTTCAGGACGTGATTTGATGAAATTTTATAATAATTAATAATGTTGGCGGTTATTTTTCATCAAATCAATCTTAAAATATAAAAAAAAAATCATAACCATTGATTGCATTTAATGAATTAAACATAAAATTAAAACTAAATTTATTTTAAATAATTATCTGGTATGTTGGCGGTGGAAATTTTTAACTCCACAAGTGAGGTTAAGATTTTGTCATGTGTTGTTAAGTTGTATTTAAAAAAATAAAAGAACATGTGGCAAAATCTAAACCTTACTTGTGGAATAAAAACTTTCCACCGCTCATTTACTAAATAATTATCTGTTTATTTTATTTAAAAAATATGAAAATTCAAACCTAATAATGTTAGCAATTAGCTTTAATTAAATCAACTCTAAAACTCGAATTAAACATTAAAAAGTTAACACTGTTACTTTTGGATACCAAAATATATAAATTTTGTTAAATATGAGTACTACACTACACTAAAAAAACTCACAAATATCCAACTTTAATTTGGTGCATTTGTATATATCAAATTTTAATTTTAGTTCAACATTTACATTTCATTGAACCCTGTTCTCTATATGGCACAATTTTCCATTAAATCATGTGTAAATTAGTGACATGATATTTTCTTAGGTTAAAAAATCAACGAATAAATTTAAATTATTCAACGAATAAATTTAAATTATTTCCACCTACATTAATAAAAGAAAATTTATGAGGGAGATAAGAAAGCGTTTTTTCAATGTATTTATTTTTTAATTTAAGTGAATATAATTTAAATTTATTTGTTTCCTTTTTTAACCTAATAAAATGTCATGACAACAATTTACAATAATTTAATGGAAAATTATGTCACATACAAAACTGGGTTAGTGAAATGTGAAAAATGAATCAAAATTAAAGTTTGATGTATATAAATGCAATAAATTAAAGTTTATATATAATGATACAAAATTCCGGTATAATTTTGATATTTATCTAGACCTATTTATGAGTCGAGCTATCCACCTAGATTTGAAGGCCTACTCAAAATTTGGGAGGACTTTGACAAAAATATTAGGCCTAAAAAATGGGCTTGGGCAAAAATATAGGCCCATTTAAAATATGGGTCTGGTTCGGTCTTGAACATTCAATGCCCTAACTCGGCCCATTTTAAATTTATAATACTTTATATTATGTAATTTAGAACACATTAAAAAAATATATATACTAAATATATAATACTACTATTATGTAAACATTAAAAAAATGTTAAAATGACCATAAAAATTTTCAATAAGTATAAAATTATTCAATATTAAAATAAAACAATACAAATATTTAAAAAAAAATTAAAAATAATATGAATGGGCCTAAAATGAACTTGAATTAATATTTTATAAATATGGATGGATTTGGACAAAATTTTAAGCTTAAATTTGGAGACAGATTAATATAATACTTAAGCCTAAATACTTCTCAAGTTTTGGGTTTTCATTTAATTGAATTATAAATCTATGTGCTAGCTAAGTACATGAGGCCCAGTCTTGACTATACCTTCTACTCTGATCTCAGTTGCTTACATGTTTTTTTGGCCAATCCTAACTCCATTATGTTGATACATACATACATACATATATTTCTGCAATATCACAGTAAACAACAAGATCTTCATCTTTTTGACCATTGAGCAATTTGGTCGACTGAAGAAAAAGGACAAAAGAAAAGCTAGCTTTTGCTTCAATCATCTTTTCCGTGGCTCAATAGTTTGCAACAAATTAATTAATTTTCCTTGAGTGTTGCAATCACACCCTTCACTATCTATGACATAATTAGCAGAAGACAATTAGACAAAGGATCTCACTCCATTACGCTAATTTTGGCATTGACATTCAGACTTCACAAATTTTATTATTATTAAAGGAAATAAATAACCCCTCAAAATCAGTCTTAATCAAAAAGTTCCAAATTCCACCAAGTAGTAATAATTTAATTTATCAAATATTATCTCTCAACCCTCATCATGGATTAATTCTCATTTCTTCACATACATACATACATACATATATCATTATCAGCATCAGCTGATTCAAGTTGTGGGCGGAGAAACTCGTACTGGGAAAATTTGATTCGACTCAAAATTTAATCGAAACTTAATGTAATTTCTTAATACTAGAAGGTTTGAAACCGGAAAATATATATTTTGAAACACAGAGAAAAAAGTTGTATATTTTAGTTGGTAACCCTTCATTTCCAAGCAAGCCCTAAATAACAATCTTGCAAAGGATTTACGAAATTTCATTTTGTATTTCAATCTAACCCCCTTTTTTTTTTTCTCATCAAAATATTTTGCTAGGAATAGAAATAGATAAGGAGGGACATATCCAAAGAATTGGCTCATATTTGCAACTTCGTGGTGCAAACAAATTTCTCATTGATTTCATATGGTGCATTAATTTAATTTGCCAAACTTATCAAATAACTTGTCTAAGTTAGTCTTAGGGTCCATGCCCCAATATCTCTTACCCTCGGTTGATAAAATTAGATTCATCAATTTAACTAAAAAATTTTCGTACCCAATTCGACCCACTTTTTCTTTTTTCAATTCAACCCCATATGGTGTCCCATCTTCTAAATTTGGACATGTTTTAATCGCTTCAATTAGTGTGTTTAGATGTTGCTGCTATACCTCTCCACCATATTGAATATGACTTATTAGATTATGAGCCCCCCAATATCCCTTTCAGATAATTTAGATCAAGATTATTATTGTTACAGTATGTAGAAAATCATAAATTCGAACGTACTTAAATGTGTATTATACTTCGATTTAAAAGTTTGAGGAATAATAAAAATTGTATCAAAAAATCATGTTGCGGGTAATGAAGATTTCAAAATCTAACTTAAACTATATATTCAATAAATGAAATGAAACAAAGTTCTCCTAATATTATTTCCTCCACGAAATTCGAACCCTAAATTTTACTTAAAAAGACATTGAATTTCTTACTATTTAACTCAAGAAACATTGGTATCGTAAACCCTAACTTAACTACAAAGTAACGTCAGGATCTTTTTACGCAATAAAGCACAAGTAAAACTATCAAAACAAATGCTCAAACATAAAACATCCCCCTTTATAATATTAAAAAGTTCAAAATCAATACCAAAATCAAATCCAGCTCAAATCTATATCTATATTCTAGACAGCATTAAAAACAAAGCTCTTCTGTCATTTACAGCAACACCCAACATTACCTAATAAGTTAAAACCAGATTAAAACCAGACACAACAATAGCAGCTAAACAGACAAACAAAATGATTCAATATAAGTGTGGTTTAATGGTCTTCAGTTTATAGAAGTCAACATTAAGCTGTTTACCTATGGAGCACCATAAGCAGGAAGATCAGGCCATTGATTTGGGCTCAAAGAAGAAGCAGTTTTGCTGTTACTGGTGTTAGTGACTTTAGCGGTGCTTGTGACCGCTTCATTGATGAAATTTTGATGCCAATTCTGCTGATAATAAGAGTTACCTGCAGCAGGCCATTGAAACTGGGTCTCCTGATAGTTTTGTGACCCCAAAAATGGGACACCATATCCCTGCAGAAGACCCAAATTTGAAGAACTACTACCCAAGTCACCACCACCAATACGTAGAGCCTGATTTAGAGGTTGCTTTAAACATTGGGGTTGGTTCATTGGTTGAATTGCAGCCAAAGATGACAAGAACCCACTAGCAGGATAATAAGATCCCATAGCAGCAGATGATGAAACCAAACTATCAGACTCTTTGGCTTGTAATTGTACTGGTGGTGATATCAAGTTTCGTTGAGTAGCTTGCCTTGTTGGATTATCATCACCAGAAGAAGAAAGCTTGGGGCGCTTTCCTTTCCTACAACCACCGCCCACAGGCACGTTCCTTAGGGTTCCACCTTGAGTCCAGTACCTTCTACATGCCTTGCAGAAATAACGAGGCTGCGAGAGACTGTAATTATTGTAGTAACAAAACTTTGTATTAAGAGACTCACAACGAGGACACTTTTGAGGTGTGTGCTGTTGTTGTTGTTGATGATGATGATGATGATGATGATGCTCGGCCGCCATTAGTGGCTTCAATCTCCGACCTTGCTGTTGGTTTTGCTTCATGTGTTGTTCAATCCCTTCTGGTTCTGTATAGAGCTGTATCTGTATGTTAAAACTCTACGTGTCTGCTTCTGGTTCTTGAGAATCTCCGCTCTACAAACAAAAAGTAAAAACCACGGCTTATATTTCCTTTTTCATCTCTTATAAGAAAACCATGGCTCATCCCCAACGGTATTTTAAATGGTAATAGAGAAGCAAATTATGAAGATATCCACTTAAAAAACCCAACAAAATCTACCCAGATTTTTTATCTTAGACAAAAGGGAGACAAATCCCATGCTATATATGTACATCATATATTTATTTCTCTGTACTTATTTAGATAGGCAGATTTTATATATGAATGTAGAGAAAGAGGGGGTTGACATGAGCTGCTTTCATGAAAGGTAAAGTAAGAGAAATTGTGTACCGAGTGTTGGAACTTAGGGGAAAGGTCACAATCTTAGTGAAGAAACAGAGATCAATGAGAAAATTCTTGTTGGTTCGAAGTACAGTCACTAAATTATAAAATATTTAATAATTTCACATTCTCTATTCAGAGTTTGAGAATTCTATTTTATCATTCTAATCTAATTTAAATTTAAAATTTTACAAATTAAATTAAAAAACCAAATATGTCAAACTAAAATAATGTTATAATATAATTAATTTTAAAATAAGAAACTTTAATATGATAAAATTAAATAATTAATTAAATTATTTAAGTCTTTAAAATTGTTATTTTAATTTTTTTAAATTAAAATTCTTTATATATTTTAAAATGTTTATAAATTTTTTTAAAATATAAATTTAAAAAATATTTTAAAATTTTTAAAATTTTTATTGAGAGAATCCAAATTTTCAAAGTTGATTGAACTCGTCCATATGGACTTTGAAAATGGGATTACGAGCCAAAACCCATGTTTCTTTCTTTTAGGATTGTTAAGAGGATTATGCTTAACTCTCTTTTTTTTTCATTTATTTTCTTTAAATAAACGTAAAGATCAACCACCATTACACTAAAAACCAAACTTATTTGTAAAATACAACACGTAAACCCCCCCATCAAACCCCTCCTTAATACTTGCTCTCATCGCTTTCTCTTCGAGCACGCCTCCTCAATTCCACAACATCATCATCCATCCTCTTCTCTTCCTCACTCTTCCCAACCATAGTTTCCTTTATCTTTTGCGTTGTTCCCTTTGCAGCATCCCAAGCTCCTTGTGCCGTTTGCTTTGCCTTCTCTCCAACATTTTGGATGGTCTCCGACGCCTTATCGGCAACTGAACCGGCTATCTCCTCCGACTTCTCCATCACCCCTTGTGCTCTCTCTTTAGATTTCTCTTTCAACTCATACGCAGTTTGAGATGCCTTATCAGCCCCTTCTTTGGTCTTATCTTTAGCACTTTGGGCAGTCTCCTTGGTCCCTTGCGCGTACTCTCTAGCTTTCTGTTTTGTTTTCTCGTTGGCGCTTTGTGCGGTCTCCGCCGCTCTGTTCGTTGCATCTTTTGCCCTATCAGCCGCCGTATCAAAGGCTCCTTTCGTTTTCTCCTTAGCGTTATGCGCGTATTCTTTTGCTCTTTCCATAGCTTCTTCGGCGGTGGTGTCTTCATCGGATGAGATATCTTTTTCCCTGTAAGCAAAGCCAGCTTTGGTGTCTCTCCCCTGAAATTTATAATCATCAAGCCATGAAACCATCACTTAAAACTCCACGAAAATTCAAAGAATCGGTAGTTTTATTTACCTCAGAGCGTTTGGAAGCGGTGGTGGTGAAGCAGACTCGTGAGACATTGGTGGAGGAACGAAGAGACACGGTTCGAGGGAACGCTTTTGAGAGCTGGAACATGGCGGTCTTAGCTATTAACGAGGCAGCCATTGTTGAGGATCTTTTAGTTCTTGCTGAGCGGTGTCTTTTTCTTGAGCAATAGCTTTTATTTTCAGTATTTTTTCCTATATCTTAGCCATGAAAATGCAAACTATATGGAGGCAGAGCAGGGGAAGGTGGCAGTGTAATAGAGCGACAGGTTGCAGCATATTTATACCACGTGTTGGACATGCGTGGTTGTCTAGGGTCTTAGTGGGTTCAACAAGTCAACACATGTTGCTTTTCCCTGGCATCTCACTAATTCTAGGATCCAGTTCGGTTGGTTCAATTGGACTTGTTGAATTTTATATATTATTTTGTAAAAAAAAAAAAAAAAATTTAGACGACACTAAACTATCAATAAACTATCAATAACTTTTTATTTTAGTGACTAAATTTCAAAAAAAAAAAAAAAATTACTGAACTATTTATCGCCAAATTATTTAATTTTATCATTTTTATTACCAAATTATTCAATTATATTTTTTTATCACCAAAATTCAATATAGTTAATCTAAACGCATCAGAAGTAGACTAATACATATGTATCTTTTGAGATATTGGTGGATGCAATGGGTCGTGTTGCACTCTGCAACTCACTCTTATAGCCTGCAATGAAAATAATCTAAACAGATATATGATATAAAGAAAACATTTTCCAAGAGCTGTTGCTAATGCTATCATTTTTCTGCATTTCTTTAACAGCTTAATTTAAGCCATATTGGAGTGATTGGTTGTCAGCTTCCAGGGAAGTAGGCAGCCGTTCGCACGCATCCGCATATAATATAATAAAGTTCCTTTCCGTTTAGACTCAATAGGATGAATTATCTGTTTGTGATTGTTTATTGTTTGTTGACTCATTTTTCTTACTCTGATAAAATGTAGTGTGTTACAGAAAGAGGGAAAGACAATTCTATGTGCAAATCCATCAAGAAAGAGGTTGAAGAGGGTTATGGCATGACAGTTGATTGATGCTGCTATTTTATAGGTTTCTTTGTTTAGATACCCAACAAACAATTTATTTACACAAGTTCTGCAGGCAGGAAAAAAAAAAAAAAAAAAAGACTGCTGCCGTCACTTTCCTGGTCATTTATCTCCGGTATTCTTCCTTCTAAGAACACCAACTACGTACCTCAAACACAACCCATAAACTTGGTAGACTGCAAGTGCAAGGATTTGTGCTTTTGCACCACTATAGAACGACTTTACACCCTCATTATAGAAAATGCATGTAATCGCATGCAGTGAATGCCTATACTTCACAGCTCCACTGGTCATCATCATCCTCCTGATCACAGTATCCAGCGGGTAAATCGCCATGCTGCGACAACTAGCATACAAAGTATTTACAACAGCCCTGCCTAAAACACTTCCCTGCGAAAAACCGATCCATATCATTTATCAGATTGTTAGATACCAGTATATTGGTTCTTAAATCTCAACTAATCCACTGACCTGAAAATGGTGCAACAAAAATTGTTGCCAAGGCTTTGAAACAGCAGTTACTGCTCTCAAAACGGCAATTTTAGGAATCATTACATTACATCCACGGTACACACCGGCTATGCCATCTGATTTCAGCGTTTTTCTGTAGACATCGAATATGCCATTAAACTGCCTTTCCCTCGAGTTACTGCTTGTTATGACATCGTTTGCCATGCGTGTTCCAGCATAATATAATGGATAAACAAGAAACTGGTTCACAACTGCAGAAAGGAAAATTGCCACTTGCAGCCTAGTGTGAGTCCACTCGATATCTTCACGACTGTTACCATAGTGTTGTATGGCCTTAGCTATGACCTGTTACACGAAAATGGCACAAAGGTTAAACCAATGTCGAGCAGCCTATGGGGCAACTTGGTGCTAGTTACCTCAGAGGAAAGAGATGCAGTGACAAATGCAATGTTGCCTCTCCAAAGGGAAAGTATGCCTTCATTTCTGATTGTTGTGGCGAAGCAGTCGAATATTCCGTTATATCGTTTGGGAAGCCGGCCTGAAATGATCATCTCGTTCTGGTTTTGCATCAAGAGCTTCACTCGCTCAAATGGAGCACCTGCTGTCCTCATAACACCAAGTAGAGCCAATCCTTTTATAAAAGAAGAAGCTTTACTGTTCTCCATTGGGGCTCCAACAAAAGCCGGTGGTGAAGGTTTTACAACAGATACGGCACTGCCCTGGATCACAGGGAGGACAGGACTTCGCGAGATCCGGGTCAGTGAGGCACCACTGCAGCGAATATTTTCCATTATCGTAGTGTAGTTAAAATGCCCGAATGAGAGGCCAGGCTGCCAATGCATCTTTTGTGATATAGGTGGATGCAATGGCTCATGCTCCATTCTGCAACTCACTCTTGTAACCTGCAATGAAACAATCAAACAAATATGACAAAACAATAGCATTAGGCCACAGTTTAAAGCTTGACTAAAATGGACATGAAGCTCAATATCTTACACAAAAGATGAACGTGGCCAAGAACCAGTCAAGAATTTCCAAGAAAAGTTGTAATGCTTGGCCAGAATCTTAGATTAAGCTATCTAAAAAAGCAAGAAATTAATGACCAGAAAAGGATTCTGGCTTTTTTACATACATAGAAAGCGATCAATGTTTAAACAAATTCATCAGAAACAATAGAAAAAGAAGAGGGGCCAATAATTTTTTGTCAAGAATCATGGATTACATGCCACAGCATATTTCTCCTACAAAAGATGGTAACTTTTACCTGCAAAAAACTAATGGGTGCCCCTATGAAATTCAAACAAAATTAAGAAACCAATACAAGAATGAGTTTTCACATGATTCCAAGTTGAAGAATGGAGTAAAGTAATTTAGCAAATACATACTCGGTTTTGTTTCTTGGGGGAAAAGAAAGCTACTAGCAGTAATTAAAGAAGAAGTTGAACAAGAAAAAAGAAAAAATAGGAGAGATTACCCAGTTTTTCATATCCAGCAAAAAGCTCTGTTGCAGTTACGGTTGGAAATAGAAGGAGAAAGGAAATGGTGTATATTGCATGTTGAAATGAGTAGATATAACAGTTATTAAGGCCATCCTAGTATCTTTATGTCATGGAAAATTAAAAAAATATTTAAAAAGGAGCCCAATTTTTCCTGCAACAGTGTTGACAGGGCCTAGTTCTTGAACCCAAAACCATATCTTGTGGCTGGCAAAGATTATTCATATAAGACCAGTTCCTAGAGTTTCTATAGGATTCTGCCTTGAACATAACATTGCAGCTGCTTGCCAAAACATAAATGCCCTTTTTCATTTTCATTTGTTCTCTAATGGCAGTCTTGAAACTTACCATTTATCTTGACACTGGCTCACATTCATGGCAAGTTAAAGTCCCTTAAATATAAACTTTATTGATTATAGTCTGCAAATCCTGATTGCAATGAAGATGTGACATTAATATCTAAGCATAAAAGGACTACTGCCAAATGTTCCTTTCATTATTAATATTTTCACTAGTGTAAGTGTCAAGCAAGCTCTGTATCTCCAGCACTTGTGATTTTTATTGAATGGAAAGGGATACTTTACTTAAATGAAATTTAGCAGCTTTGTATCTTTCTGTTAAGAGTTAGCCTATTCTATTAGTTGCAGTTTGTTATTCAAGTAGTTAGCTGCAGTTAAGTTGCTGATAAGCTGTTAACAAATTACAGTTACTCATATGTTCTATAAATACTGTAGTCATGATGTATAGAGGCAGATTAGAAGTCCAAATACAGAATTATTCTTTTTCAAAATTCAGATTAGTTTCTCTCTATTCAATTTTCAGTACAGCTTCTTTTTCATTTCATATCAGTCTCTAAAGCTTACCTTAGATTTCATCACTCTCCAGCACTTGAGATTTTTGTTGAATGGAAAGGGGTTCTTTACTTAAATGAAATTTAGCATCGTGGAAGTGTTGAGCATTGGCCTGAAATGCAACATGTGACCAGCAATGGAGCAGAACCGAATGCAGCAGCTGTCTTTGGACCATTTTGATTATTTTGTTCCTATGTAACTTAGTTTAGTTACTTTGTAACTTGTTGCTAAAGTTAGTAGGATTTGTATTTGATTTGAAATTGATGTAGTAGCTGATATGTCAGCTTACTTGTGTTTATAATTCAAGTTTGTATTAGTGTATTAGTGGGAGCAGTTATATTAGTAGGTATCTGTCCAATTTGTTTTTGTAACTTACATATCTTTTGAATTATCAATGAATTGAATTGATTTTCCTCAATTTTTATTGTTCAAACTTATTATTCTCTCATTCATTTTTGCTTCGGTTTTCTCCTTGTTTTGCAAATTCAAATTTGTTTTAGTTTTTTGCTACTTTGTTGCTGCCAATGTTCCAACAGGAAGTTTACAGCAATGCAAAATTTAGCATATTGAGAGCAATGGAATCAAATGTTTCAATTCAACAACTTTTGCAGCTTCGTTTAACCGAAAACAAAAATGAAGGAAAATGTTTCTCAGCTCTGAAAAAGAAGGGAAATATTGAATGAAATGAAGTGACTACTGCCATCAGTGCCTTGTCATTTGCCTCAGCGATCCTTCCATTTTGGATCTGCTGCAATAGTCGTTTTTCTCCTTTGCAGCTCTAATAACATCTGCTACGTAAATGATTAACAACACAGTACCTTTGTACACAGCACATGAAAGGATCTCTGCCCCTGCACCACTATAAAACGACTTCAAACCCTCAGTTTTCATAATTTGTGCAATTGCTTGCCGCGTACTCTTGTACTTAACCGCCCTCGAGGTCATCATCATTCTTTTGTTCACTGTATCCAACGGGTAAATAGCCATGTTGGCACATATCCCAAAGCCAAATTCTACCATATGCCTCGAAAAAACATTGTTCTGGGAAAAACCAAACCATATCAGTTCAGCAATAAAAGAAAAAAACCTTCACTGCAGGTTATTAAGGAGGTCTCATGTAATGAACTAACCTGCAAGAGGCTCGAATAATGTTGTTTCCATGGTTTTAAACCAGCAGATACTGCTCCCATCATACCAAATTCAGCAAGTCTGATATTAAATCCACGGTACAGTCCAGCAATGCCATCAGATTTCAGGGTTTTCCTGAAGACATCTACTATACCATTAAACTGCCAATTGCCCGTGCTACCGATAGCCTTGACATCGTTTGCCATGCGTGCTCCAGCATATAAAAACGGATAAAAAAGAAATTGATTTGTGACTATGACAATAGAATCTAACACTAGCAACCGAGGGTAAGTCCACTGGATGTCTTCATGGCTCAAGGCATAACGGAAGATAGCGAAACGCATTACCTGTAGTACATAAAGATTTTAAGGTTTAACCAATGTCAAGCAACCTATTGAACAACTTGGTGGAAGTTACCTTAAGGGAAACATCTGCCAAGGTCATTGCAGTATAACCTCTCCAAAGGGAGAGCACGCCTTCATTTCTGATAGTTCTAGCAAAGCAGTCAAGTATTCCATTATATGGTTTTGGCAACTGGCTTGACTTGATTAAGTGGTTCTGGTTCTGCATCAGGAGCTTCACTCGTTCGAATGGAGCAACTGCTGTCTTCAAAACACCAAATAGAGCCAGATCTTTTATAATAAAAGCTTTACTGTTCTCCATTGGGGCTCCTATAAAAGCTGGAGGCACAGGTTTTACAATAGATGAGGTATTGCCATGGGATACCGGAAGGATAGAGCTGTGTGATCTCCAGTTCCCTAAAGCACAATTGCCTTGAAGAATTCCCTTCAATGTAGTGTAGCTAAAATGCCTGAATGAGAGGTCAGGTTGCAAATGTATCTTTTGAGATATGGGTGGATGTAATGGTTCATGTTCCGTTCTGCAACTCAATCTTGTAGCCTGCAATGAAATAACATTAGGCCATGGTTTAAAGCTTGATTAGAGTGGACATGAAGATCAACTATAGAAGGAAAACAAAAAAGAAAATATTCAAGATTTGGCCGTTAAACTACCGTTCAAGATCAATGTGACTAGACTCAATCAAGAATATACCAAGAAAGCAGCAAAGTAGCAACTAGCAAGTTATTAAAGATTCAGAAAAAGAATTGTGGTTTTTACAAATATAACATAAACCCAGCATGTTTTTCATGCCAAAGAAGGAAACCTTAACGTCCAAAAAGACAATAATAAGTCCTTGACATGATTCCATGTTCAAGAATGGAGTAAAGTAATTTAGCAGCTACATAGTCTGTTTGGTTTCTTGGAAAAATAACACTACTACCAGTAATTACAGAATGAGTCGAGAAAAGAAAAGAAAAAATAATATAAGAAAACAAAAAGGAGAGATTAGATTACCAAGTTTTCCATCTCCATCAAAAAGCTGAGTTGTAATCGCAGTTGGAAATTGAAGGAGAAAGCAAATGGTGTATTTTGCTTGTATTTATTTGACAAGCGGCTGTGGGGAATAAACAATGCAAGCCACTTTCAGCTTGTATTTAACCACAATTTGGATAACTAAAAATGAAATTCTTAAGGAAAATGGGCCCTTTGAACATTGTTTTATAATAGGTTCTAGATCTTGAACCTAAACCATATCCTTCAGGGCTGGCAATGATTGTTCATTAAGGTAAGCCTTCTATGGGGTGCAGTGAACCAGTTTCCTAAAATTTCAAAAGAATATATCATTGACAAGTTAGTCATCTTCTTATGAATAACAAGTAGGTACTGTAATAGCATCCCAAGGACAAAGACGATTAGAACCTAGTTTGTGCAAACATTTGAACCTATGGTGCTCATGAAACATGAAGCTCTGGCTTCACCTCCCATGGTGCTAATGCTTCTGCTTCACCAACAGCAGTAAGAGCTAACATAAAGCAAAGATTCGATTTTGCAGCTTCACATCATGTTTCAAGAAACAGGCCAAATGGTCCAAAACCTTATGGATCCGATTACTTGCTTGGAACCTGCCACTTATCCTCATATCGACTGACATTCTTTGCAAGTTAAGTCCCTAAAATATCAATTTATTAATTGTATTCTACAAATCCTAATATGCAAGGCAGATGTGACATTAAAATCTCAGCATGAGCCAGGCTGCCTGGCCCAAAACCTTCATAAAAGGACTGTTCTCAAATTTCTTTTCAAATTTTATATTAATTTGTGCTGAATGGAAGGGATTCTTTACTAAATGCCATGAAATATATATATGTGTATATATATATATTAAAAGTTGTAAGTTTTAACCATGAGGGAGAAATTCACTCAGTCAAGGTGTTGCTCAACTCAAGCATTATGAAAGTTTACAGCAACTCAAAATATTTAGCATTGTATGAGCAATGGAACCAAATACCATACAAACAATATATTTATACATGAAACTGAAGCGAAAGTACCAGCAAAATGGTTATTTCAATTCAAGAAGTTTTGCAGTTTCGTTTAACCGAAAACGAAAGGAATTGTTTCTTAGCTCCAACAAGAAGGGAAAAGATGTTATCCACCATGATTCCATGAAACGAAGCAACTACTGCCATTACTGCCTTGTCATTTACCTCAGGGATCCTTCCATCTAATGGTGAAACTGGAACTAGATCCACTGTCATTGTCGGACTTTCCCTTTGCAGCTTTAATAACACCAGCTAGGTAAATGATTAACAATACAGTATCATTATAAGCACCACATACAAGGATCTCCGCCCTTGCACCACTATAAAATGACTTCACACCCTTAGTTTTCATAATTTGTGCAATTACAAAACCAGACACCATTGCCTATTGTTTCTTAAGTATCTCATCTGATGTACTGACCTACGAAAGGTGTAAATAATGTTGTTTCTATGGGTTTAAACCGGCAGATACTGCTACCACCATACCAGATTCAGCAAGTGTGATATTAAATCCAGGGTACAGTCTAGCAATGCCATCTGATTTCAAGTTTTTTTCTGAAGACATAATATACCATTAAACTGCCTATTGCCCATGTTACTGATAGTCGTGACATCGGTTGCCATGCGTGTTCCAGCGTATAAAAATGGATGAACAAGAAATTGAGTTGCAACTAACGCCACACTGTTTAACACTAGCACTTGCTTGTAAGTCCACTGGATGTCTTCATGACTCTTGGCATATTTGAAGATATTGAACCGTATTACCTTTAGTTCGTAAACGTAAAGGTTTAATGGCTTGACTCTTGAGCAGATTAAGAAATTTCAGCTTGGTGGAAGTTACCTTAGCGGAAACAAGTCCATTGGTAAATCCAGTGTAGCCTCTCCAAAGTGAAAAGAAGCCTTCATTTCTGATGTAGCAAAGCAGTTAAATATTCCATTATATGGTTTGAGCAGCTGGCCTGACTTGATTATGGCATTCTGGTTTTGCATCAAGAGCTTCACTTGCTCGAATGGAGCAACTGCTGCCTTCAAAACACTGAGTGTAACCAATTTTTTTTGTAATAGAAGTTTTGTTCTCCATTGGGGCTCCTATAAAAGCTGGTCGTAGAGGTTTTACAACAGATGAGGCACTGCCCTGAGATTTCCAGTTCACCAAGGCACCATTGCCGCAAATATTTTCCTTTATCGGAATAGTGTAGTTAAAATGCCTGAATGAGAGTTCAGGTATCAAATGTATCTTTTAAGATATAGGTGGATGCAATGGGTCATATTCCATTCAACAAGCCACTATTGTACCCTGCAACAAAATAACCCAATCGATATTATATCATTATGTTTGAGAAGCATTAGGCCTTGATTTAAAGCTTGATTACAAAGAACGTGAAGCAAGAAACTAAAGATCAGAAAAGGTTTCAGGTTTTACATAAGCGATAGATGCAAAAAAATTCATCAGAAAGTATAGAAAAGGAAGAGAAGCCAATAAATTTATGTCAAGAATCATGAATAGCATAAACATAGCATATTTTTCCTACCAATGAAGGAAACTTTTGCAGTCCAATACACAACGGTGCCCTCCATGAAATCAAGAAACCAAACCAACAATAAGATTTTAACATGATGATTCCAAATTCAAGAATGCAGTAAAGTAATTAAAGAAGAAGTTGAACAAAGAAAAGAGAAGGAATTAAAAGAAAGAAAAAGAGATTACCAGGTTTTCTATCTCCAGCCGTAGGAAAATGGAAATAGGAGAAAGCAGATGGTGTGTATTTTTCATGTATTTATTTGATAAGTAGCTGTAGGAAATACCCTTATTAAGCCCATCCCAATATTGTGAGGAATTAACAGTTGGCTATATAGTAAAAAAAAAAAAAACGAAAAGAAGAACTGAAAAGTGAAAAACATTACGCATGGATAAGATCACCATTGAAGATATGGCACGAATATCTAAGCATAAAAGGACTATTGTCAATGTTCTTTTCATTAGTATATTTTTCACTAGTGTCAGTGTCAAGCAAGCTCTTTATCTCTCTAGCACTTGCAATTTATGCTGAATGGAAAGGGATTCTTTGGTTACTTCCATGAAAAGAAATCTCAAAAGTTATAAGTTTTAACAAGGGAGACCAGTCCTCAACTCAAGCATTGTGGAACCAAATGGTTACTTCAATTCAACAAGTAGCAGCAAAATATAATTTATTTCAATTCAACAAGTTTTGCAGCTTCCTTTTTGCCGAAAACAACAGTGAAAGAAATTGTTTCTCAGCACCGAAAAGATTGAATGAATGAAGGGTTAAGATGTTATCCACCACTGTCATCACTGCCGGGGACCCTACCATGTAATGGTAAGACTGGACTCTTCCTTTAACACTTCAGTATATGCTGCGATGTGAAAAAATAAAATAAAATAAAAACATACACATTTTTACGTGAAAATTCTTTCGGGAAAAAATCATGGACAGAGGAGAAGAAAATTCACTATTTCGAATTCGAATGATTACAAGAGTGTAGCGACTAAAAAACTTTGGTTTCGAGTCGCTAAATTGTGGCGATTTATTAAAAAAAACTTTGAAAAACGGGAATTTAGTTTCTTGAAATGACAAGGAGTCGCCACCGATCCCTTTTTTATAGGTGCGATCGGACACCTATTAGATCTATTTGAAAACAAAAGAAGGCTAAGTTCGGGTCCACGTCAAAATTCAGAGAAAAATTAGAGCTCGGGAGTCGGTTACGCGCGAGGAAGGTATTAGCACCCTCGCGACGCCCAAAATTGGTATCTCATAAACACGCGTTGTATTGATTTTCAAAAATACGAGTTCAAGGTAACATTCAATCATGATCCGATTCAAAAGACGAGAATTTTCAATTTATTATTTTGAGAAGGATACACCGTTTTGACACAAGCCGACAAATTCCATCCAACATAGCGATGAAATTCACGACTTAATGTTAAATTGATATATTGCCTCGATTATTGAAATTAATTGGAAAAACATGGATAAAATTCTTGAAGTAATGTAAAACAAAATTGAAATGAAATAAAAATAAACAAATGGAAAAATAAAAAAATATGCTGAAGTAAATAACAAATAAGACAATAATGCAAAAATATTGAAAATACATAATATATATAACACATAGATGACATATGCATATACAGTAGAAATAACAACAATATAAAAATGGACTTACTAATATACTACATAGACATACACATTCATAGATATAAATAAAAAGGAAATTAGAAATACTAAGTATATTATGTTGGAATATATACATAATATGAAAATTTGTAGAATGTAGCGTTAAAATATGTGCACGATATATATATACTTATTTGAAAATAATAATAAAACTGTTGGTAATGTTTCACAAATATATATATATATACACTAAAAAATATATATATATAACAATATATGAAGTATAATATATTAAAACGTATGTAAAACATATAAAACGAAAATACATATGTTAAGTAATATTAAAATATTTACATAATACATACATATAGGGAACAAGCAGCCAATAATACATGAATATGTACATAGGCATATTAAATACATATAATCGATATAGAAATATTAGAATAAAACAATTAAAAAGTAATGCGATGCTCAAATAGATTTATACATATATAACAAAATACATAAATAACACTATGTTTAATATATACTTAGTATGTACAGTAAAAAATAATAATATACACTATACATATATAACACATAATATATACATATATAACAAAATATATACTATGGTTAATGATAATAACAATAACGATATAAAAATGTATACATACAACAACACATTCGCTACATTAACAATCATAATAGTATTGGTATTAAAATACGAAGAATAACAATGTAACACAAAAATACTATATATAAATCTATACACGTAAATAAAAATATACACTATTGTAATAAAGATAATAATAATATATTATTAAAATATATAAAAGCAGGCATAACATTTGAGTATTAGAATAAAGTAGCTAAAATACTAAACATAAATACACACATATATATATAATAATATAATAAAATATACAATAATAATAATAATAATAATAATAATATGAAAATACAATAAAATTTAAATAAGAATTGAAGATAATCGGAAAAAAGGACCAAAATTGGATCAAAAGTGAAGTTTTGGGGCCAAATCTAAAATAAAAATAAGCCGCGGGGTCATATTGTGACATGCGCGAAACATGGGGGACCGAATCAGTAATATTCCCGGTTATTAAAACGCTGTGCAGCGAAAAGGGATTAATTCATAAAATAGATAAAATTTCAAGGCCAAAGTAAAAATAACGAAAAACTAGATTATAAATGCCCGAAAAGCGGAAGGACTGTATGCATAAATATCCCATTCAAGCAAAACACGCGGATCCCCCTAGCAGGTCGGGTCGGATCGGATCGGCCCAGGGAAAAACGACGTCGTTTTGTACCCTGGGCCTTTGAGCAAAAACGACGCCGTTTTCTACTTAGTATAAATACCCTAAAACATTCAAAAAAAATTCATTTGCAACCAGATTTTAAAAAAAAAGAGAGAGAGGAAGGAGAAGAGGGAGAGGAGGAGAGAAAGGGAGAGCTCCGGCCACGGGCCGGTCACCTTCGGTCCTTTTTTTTTTTATATTTTCGCTTTATTTTTTAATGTTTTTAGTATGTATGTGTCGAAAATAGACCTAGAAAACGAAATAAAAAATAGAAAAAAAATCAAAAATCACCTTCGGTCCTTTTTTTTGACTGTTAACGTTTTTGGATTCTTCTGATGTTGATCAACTCTTTTTTGTTCTATTTACTGTTTTTCTTTTTGAAAATGTATGTGTATCAAAAAAATCCCCTTTTACAAAGCATTTTAATAGGCTTTTATAGCCATTTACAAGCCATTTTTCTATTGTTTTCTGTCTTTTCGCTCTCGTTTATGTGCATGCTGCGACGAGGTGACCAGGTGGAGCGCGCTGAGCAAGCTAGTTGTTGTGGGCTAAGGCGGCTGAAAGTCGAGGCCGAGGAGAGGGTTGCGGTACGACAAGCTAGTGGCTAGGGTTTCTGTTTGATTTTGGGTATTGGGCTTAGTAGGTTTGTTTGGTTTTTGGGTTAAGGTAAATTTGGGTTAGTGGGTATGAGTTAATTTTGTTGGGCTTCTATGTATTGGGTAAGTGTAGTTCGGTAGTTTAGTGGGTCAATCGGGCCTGGGTTTGTAAATGGGTTAAGGACTGTTGTTTAAAAGGGTAATTGGGTTGGGTTATAAACAGGCCAAAATTGGCCTGTAACAAAAAGGAATAGACCATGTCTATTTATAGTCTTGTAAAGCCATATTCTAGTAAGACTGAAACACCTTATTCTAATCAATATCAAATAGATGGAATTTAATAATGTTTAAAAAACCTTATTCTAAAATAAAATAAAAGAAGTGTAATTCTATATGGATTCTTCTTTTATTTTATTTTACCACTGTATTTTATTTAAATAAGGATTCGGGTTACTTAATTCTAACAATCTCCACCTTGACACGAATTCTCAATAAACAAATTCTTTTATCGCGAATTCTCAACGAACAAGTTCTCCACCTCTTCCATAAAACCCCTTAAGGGTTTAACTTCAACAATGAACACCAACCAAGTTTGAGCAATGCTCAATCTTGGTTATAGGAAGTGACTTAGTCATCATATCTGCAGGATTTTCATGAGTACTAATTTTGCTCACAACAATATCACCACGAGCAATAATATCACGAACAAAATGATACCGAACATCAATGTGTTTTGTTCTCTCATGAAACATTTGATCTTTTGTAAGAAAGATGGTACTCTAACTGTCACAAAATACTGTGCTGATTTGAAGGTCTTCATTGAGTTCACTAAAGAGTCCCTTCAACCAAATAGCTTCTTTACAAACCTCAGTAATCACCATGTACTCAGCTTCAGTGGTAGACAAAGTGATCGTAGTTTGTAAAGTGGCTTTCCAACTGATTGCACAACCTCCGATTGTAAAGACATAACCTGTGAGAGATCTTCTTCTATTAAGGTCTCTAGCAAAATCAGCATCAATATACTCAATAACTCCATCTTCAGTTCTTCCAAACTGTAAGCAAACATCAGTAGTACCTCGTAAATATCTTAAAATCCACTAAACTGCTTTCCAGTATTGTTTTCCGGGATTCGCCATATATCTTCTAATTGCAATGATTGCATATTATAAATCTGGACGTGAACAAACCATAGCATACATGAGAGATCCCACTACACTAGAGTATAGAACATGTGACATGTACTCAATCTCATTATCTTGATTGTGGAAACAAAGCCGATGAAAGCCTGAAATGGGTTCCTAAATGAGTACTAACAGGCTTAGCACTCTACATATTGAACCTGCAAAGAACTTTCTCAATGTACCCCTTTTGACTTAGGTACAATTTACTTATTTTTATATCTCTGAGAATCTCTATACCAAGTATCTTCTTTGCTGGTCCTAAATCTTTCATCTCAAATTCTTCACTTAGTTGAGCTTTAACCTTTCTTATCTCTCTTTTATCTTTTGCTGCTATCAACATGTCATTAACATAAAGAAGTAGATACACAAAAGAACCATCACTGTTTTTCTTAAATTAAACACAGCTATCAAAACTACTTCTTTTGAAATCATGAGAAGTCATAAATGAAGCAAACCTCTTGTACCATTGTCTTGGTGACTGTTTCAAACCGTAAAGGGACTTTTTCAGCAAGTAAACATAGTCTTCTTTTTCTAAGACTGTAAAACCCTCTGATTGTTGCATGTAAATGTCATCCTCAAGTTTTCCATGCAAAAATGTAATTTTTACATCTAACTGCTCAAGCTCCAAATCATGCATGGCCACAATATTAAGCAAAGCTCGAATCGAACTATTCTTCACAATTGGGGAAAACACATCCGTAAAGTCTACTCCTGGAATTTGACTGTAACCCTTTGCAACAAGCCTTGCTTTATATCTGGGTTCTTTAACTCCTGGAGTCCCTTCTTTCTTTTTAAATACCTATTTACAACGAACAACCTTTTTACCTTTAGAAAGTTTCACAAGATTTCATGTTCTGTTTTTGTGAAGTGATTTCATCTCCTCTTGCATAGCAAACATTCACTTTTCTGAGTTTTCAAAGCTAATTGCCTCAGAATAATTAGATGGCTCTCGGTTTGTATCTATATATTCAGCCACATTTAAGCATAAGCAACTAGATCAGTCTCGGCATACTTCTTTGGAGGTTTAATTTCTCTTCTAGTTTTATTTTTGGCGATAGAGTATTGCGGTGAAGAAGTAACTCTATTCTCAATTTTTGCACTGGCTTGAGGAGTCGACTCTGTATTAATCTGATGCTCCACCTATTTTAGATTTTCTTTATTAGAAGAGTCTTTAAGAGATAAATTAGATAGCATAGCAGTTTCATCAAAAACAACATCTCTGCTAATCACAACTTTTCTATTTCCAAGACACCATAACTTATACCCTTTTACACCAGCTTTATAACCAAGAAAAACACATTTAATGGATCTCGGTTCCAATTTTCCATTATCAACATGAGCATACGCAGGACACCTAAAGATCTTTAAATCAGAATAATTAGCAGGATTACCAGACTATACCTCTTGTGGAGTCTTTTTCTCAATGACAACGGATGGAGATTGGTTGATCAAAATACATGTAGTAGAGGCTGATTCTGCCCAAAACAACTTCGGTAAGTTGGCATTTGACAACATACATCAAACCTTCTTCATGATCGTTCTGTTCATTCGTTCTGCAACGCCGTTTTGCTGTGGAGTATGACGAACTATTAAGTGTCTCACGATCCCTTCTAACTTGCACAATCTATTAAACTCATTAGAACAGAACTCTAAGCTATTGTCTGTGTGGAGGTATTTTATTTATTTTCCCGTCTATTTTTCAATCATAATTTTCAAAAACTTAAATGCAGAAAACGCATCGCTTTTCTGCTTCAGGAAGAATGCCCAAACTTTTCTAGAAAAATCATCAATAAAGGTTAGCATATAATTAGTTTCACCTCTCGAAGGCACTCTGGATGGCCCCCACAGATCAGAATGAATATACTCCAACGTTCCCTTCATGTTATGGATTCCTCTGGTGAATCGAACTCTCTTTTGCTTCCCAAAAACACAGTGCTCACAGTAATTTAGTTTGCAAATTCCTTGCCCATCAAGAAGTCCTCTTTTGCTCAACTCTACCATGTCATTCTCATTCATATGCCCTAGGCGCATATGCCAAATTTTAGTAATATCATTATCTGAAAAGAAAAAAGAAGCGACAGCTGCATTACCAGTAATAGTAGAACCCTGCAAAACATATAATTTGACAGTCTTTCTTTTCCCTTTCATCACAACAAGAGAACCTTTAAAAATCTTTAAAACCTCACTTTCAGCTGTGTATCTGTACCCTTTTGAATTAAGAGTACTTAACGAAATTAAATTTCTCTTCAATTCTGGAACATGTCGCACGTCATTAAGTGTTCTGACAACTCCATCAATGTAACATTCCTAACCCGTATCCGCTGCCAGAATAGGGTTTCGGAGCATTACTACCATTTGCAGATCACTAAAAAAATTTTACTTAAATATTTACCAATTCAATGCATCAATAAATATATTACCATTCAATCAATGGCTTGGCACTTGCCCAAGCATCAACAATCAACACTTGTTAGTGTACTTACACATATTTCATATAAATTCTTATTTTCTCAATATGTCATGTTTGAATTTAATACTCGTCTTAACTTACATATTTTCCTTATGTTAACATATAAAAGATAATTTCATATGTACATGTCATAATACATATCATTCTCTTCTTTTTTCTTTAATAACATATATCATTTATTTTATTATATCATCATTTTATGCACCATCATTTCCTTATATCTTAGGTATATTTATTTGGTAATAGTTAAGTATTAAACTTAACATAATTTAAACTCCATGTACCTATACTTATTTCATTTATCTATCTTATTAATTATTTCATACAACTATTTTGTACATTTATTTCCATATGACCAATTCTGTAAACATTTCACATTACCATTTTGTATAACCATTTCATTTAACCATTTGTTATATTACCTGAATATTAGTTGTTCAACAGATATCTTGGCGTTTCTCTTCCACGATCTTATTTATCTTCGACATGATGCCATAGTGTCTTTCAACTATGGTCTTACTCATTTTCTGTCATGTTGCCATGGTATCTTTCAACCATGGTCTTATTCGTTTCCCGTCATGTTGCCATGGTATCTTTCAACCATGGTCTTACACATTTCATGTCACGTTGCCATGGTATCTTTCAACCATGGTCTTACACATTTCATCTCAGGTTGCCATGGCATCTTTCAACCATGGTCTTCATGTCACGTTGCCATGGTATCTTTCAACCATGGTCTTACACATTTCATCTCAGGTTGCCATGGTATCTTTCAACCATGGTCTTACACATTTCATATCACGTTGCCATGGTATCTTTCAACCATGGTCTTACACGTTTCATATCAGGTTGCCATGGTATCTTTCAACCATGGTCTTATACATTTCATATCAGAGAGCACACTCCCGCGAACCTCATCCTATAAAGTGGGATTACCGGTCAAAGCTAAATCCTGTAATATAAACTCATAGAGTATTGTCGGGATTACCACCCAGGCTAAATCCCGCAACGACAATTACTCTAATGAGCTTGGATCCAATTACGACCCGAGGCTAAATTCAGACCTAATTTGGATTACCCTTAAGGGCTAAATCCATTTTCCACATATTCTTCGGGAGGGCTATATCAGATAGGATCACCCGTCCAGGGCTAGATCCTTTTTACCGTCAATTTCTTTTCAGAGATCCATCGAATTTTCCTTTTATTCAACTGGGATTTCTTCCCTTTTTATATCAAATATATCAACGTTTCATCAATTTTCATACAATGAACATTCAAATCATATTCACATCAATAACATACATTTCAAGTATTTAAGAATATAATTCAAGTTACATGAACTTACCTCATTGCTTGTTTGTGTTTATAATTTCATTGATCCGATATCTTTTCTTTTCACGATCGAGTCTCATATTTGAGTCGCCTGGATCTCTTTTAAATAAATTGATCATCATTTTCATTCATTTCATATTCTAATGCATTTAATTAATGCTCTAAGCAAAATTACCATTTTGCCCCTAACCTTTAATTAATGACGATTTCATCCTTAAGGTCGGAAAATAAAATTCTTGCGATTTAATCCTTATTTCCAACTATTATTCTTATATATATTGATAACAGTCCATGAATTCTATAAAATATCAAAAATTTCCATAATTTCAACACTTTTCAATTTAATCCCTAAAACATGTTTTCCCGATCTTGAACTAAATTGATAATTTCGTTAAATTTTACTAATTTAAATAATAAAATAATCTATTTCATGCAATTTAGTCATTTCGACATTTTTACAAAATTGCCCATAAAGTTTTACTTTTATTCAATTTAGTCCCCTGAGCCTAAAACATGCAAATTAGCCATGCTAGATGAATATTCATACATATTTTCCTCCTCCTCCTCTCCATTCCACATCCTTAATTTATATAACATGCAACAAGTAACATTATCAATAATTTCACTATTTACTTATATGTACATTCAAAACTGTCCATTTGCGTCATAGTCACTAAATTATTTATATATTAAGCTACAGAACTCGAAATTAAGATCCGTTAATTTTCCCTGAAACTAGACTCATATACCTTATTACCATAAAAATTTCATAATTTTTGGTTGGGCCAATTAATACAGTTTATTCATTAAAGTCTCCCCTGTTCTGTTGTCTGACAGTTCCGACCCTTCTTCACTAAAAATTAATTATCTTCTTGTACAGGATTCTAATGATGTCCTCGTTTGTTTCTCTTGAAAATAGGCTCATTCAGGATTCTAAAAATATAAATTTAAGCCCCTAATTATTTTTATACAATTTTTGATGATTTTCCAAAGTCAGAACAGGGAACTCTGAAATCATTCTGACCTTGTCTCACAAAAGTTATTATATCTCATGATTTACAATTCCATTGCTTACATAATTTCTTTTATAAGAAACTAGACTCAATAAGCTTTAATTTCATATTTTATTCATCCTCTAATTCGATTTATATAATTTTTGGTGATTTTTCAAAGTTAGACTACTGCTGCTGTCTAAAACAGTTTTAGTGCAAAATGTTGATTTCCATTTTGCCCCAAATTTCACAATTCATACAATTCAGTCCTTGCTCAATTAACCCCTCAATTAAGATAATTTTCTCAATTAATACTTTTTCTAGACATTATAAGTTATTTCATAACTATTGAAATTCAGGATTTCCATATGGAACTCTAACTTCAAACTCTTTTACAATTAGGTCTCAAACATTCACTTTCTATTCAATTCTTTCAATAAAATCAGCATATAAATAATTTAAATCTCTAATTCCATGCCAAATCATCATATACTTCCAGAACATATTCATATCAACTTTCAATTTCTTTCATAGAATCAAAAACTAATGAATTCAACAAGTGGACCTAGTTGTAAAAGTCACAAAAACATAAAAATTTCAAGGAGAAAGAAAAATTAAACTTACATGAAGCTAGATTATGAAAACCAGCTTGAACCCTCCTCCATGGCTATTTTCCAGCTGATGAATATGAAGAGAAATGAAGAGAATTCTAGATATTCCAATTTAGTCCCATTTTTATTTAGCCAATTTTGGCAATTTTCCAATTTTGCCCTTATTTCATCCATTTCCTGATTTTTCTCAGCTATTGCCGCCCAAAATATCTCCTTTAGGATTATTTTCACTTTAGGTCCTTCCTCATTTGACAATTGAGCTATTTAATCCTCTAGCAACTTTTACACCCTTTTCAATTTAGTCCTTTTATTTAATTAACCACCCAAACGTCAAAATTTTCTGTCTAAATTTTAATACTACCTCACCAACACTCCATAAATATTTCTAAAAATATTTATGGCTCGATTTATAAAGTCGAGGTCTTGATACCTCACTCTCGACCCAATTTACCTAATTAATTCTTTCAAATCACCAAATTCACTAATTCAAAAATGCTTTTATATTCGCATTTGACTCATAGGTATTAATTTATTAAATTTTTAACTCACCCGTTGAATTTGGTGATCTCAAATCTCTATTCCCGATACCACTAAAAATTAGGCTGTTACAATATCTCTAGCATCATTATTACTTTCTAGATTTCTCTCTCTTCCAATTGACCATTTTGCCCTTCATTATCTTTTAAAATTCCATCCTTGAGTCATCATTTAATTTGGTAAAATTGCAATTTAGTCCCTTATAGTTTTTCATCTATTCAATTTGGTCCTAATTCATCCATTTTCCTTAGTTTCTAGATCATTCCACTCCTAAAATATTTACACTATTGGTCTTTCAACTTTTTCATATTTACACTTTAATCCTTTAAATTTTGAGTATTTACTCTTGGGCCACAAAACTTTTCTCACTTTTACAATTTAGTCATTTCTTGAATTAATATATCATAATATACTTCTCAATATTGACATAACTCAAAATTTCTCTTTTTGTCACTTTATTTCCTTATTTTACTATATTACTGATAATATTTTACTGTAAAAATTTCGGGATATTACAATCAAACATCTTAACTTTAATTGTTCTAACACCTGTGATTTTACACGAAGCATTATTTCCCATCAAAACAACACCTTCAGACACTGTTTCGTAAGTTGTAAACCAATCCCGATTGGGACTCATGTGGAAGGTGTAGCCTGAATCAAATATCCACTCTTCGCTTACTTTAGAATCATTGATAGAAACGACTAGAAGTTCACTATCGCTGTAGTCTTCTACAACATCAGCTTCACCATAATTTTCTGGTTGTTTTCCCTTTTGATTCGCAGCCTCCCTTTTAATCTTGTTCTGTAGCTTATAGCACTCAGATTTAACATGTCATTTCTTCTTGCAGAAGTTACAAGTTTTACCTCTGTTTGAAGACTTCGATCTACCCTTAGATTTACCGCGAATATTTCGTTCCTGTGTCCTTCCACGATCATTATCAACATTCCAATCTTGTCTCCCACGAGCAATGAGACTCTTTCCCTAAGAGTCGGGTTTAACCACAAGATGCTTCATCTTATCATATGAGGTCAAAGAATCATAAACCTCATCAACTGTGAGAGACTCGCAGCTATATAAAATCATGTCTCTAAAGGTTGAATAAAACGGGGGCAACAAATAAAGTAGAATCAACCCTAAATCTTCCTTATCATACTTGTAACACCCCTACCCGTATCCATTGCCGGTATAGGTACGAGGCATTACCGGAGTTTACTGATAATTCTGAGTCATTTATTATTCATATTTTGAAAATAATCATAACGTCTCTTTATTGGGCCTCAAGCCCCAAACATACATTAAAACCAACCGAATTAAATCGGGATCATAAAAAATTTATAAAATCTTAAATTTTATTTTCATCTAAGTACTTACCATTTCATTGCTTCTTGTAATTAAACATGTTACCATTCAATCAATAGCTTGTCCTTTGACTAAGTGTCAAGCCACATCATTGTTAGTATACTTGCATATATTTCATATAAATTCAACATTGATATACTTATTTTCTCGACATGTCACACTTGAGTTTAATAATTGTCTTTACTTACATAATTTCCTTATATCAACGTATCAAAGATAATTATATATGTACATGTCATGAAACATATTATTCTATTACCGCTTCTTTATGAGTATATATCAATCATTTCATTATATCAATATTTCATGCTTCATCATTTCCATATATTTTAAGTATATTTATTCCAGTAAAGTTTATATCAAACTTAACATAAATTATATTCCATATACTTATTCTTATTTTGTTTATCTATCTTCATAATTATTTCATACAACTATTTTGTACATATATGACCAGTTCTTGTAAACATTTCACACAACCATTTTATGTAACCATTCGTCATCTAATATGTATTACCTGAATATCAATTGTTCAATAGATATCATAGCGTCTCCCATCCACGGTCTTGTTTATCTTTGACATGATGCCATAGTGTCTTTCAACTATGGTCTTACTCATTTTCTGTCATGTTGTCATGGTATCTTTCAACCATGGTCTTATTCTTTTCATGTCACGTTGCCATGGTATCTTTCAACCATGGTCTTATTCATTTCCCGTCATGTTGCCATGGTATCTTTCAACCATGGTCTTATTCGTTTCATATCACGCTGCGTGGTATCTTTCAACCATGGTCTTACACATTTCATATCAGGTTGCCATGGTATCTTTCAACCATGGTCTTACACATTTCATATCGAGAGAGCACACTCGCGAACCTCATCCTTACGATTGGGATTACGATTCGAGGCTAAATCCCTTTGTAATATAAACTCATAGAGTATTGTCGGGATTACACCCGTGCCAAATCCCTGCAACGACAATTACTCTAATGAGCTTGGATCCAATTACACCCAAAGCTAAATTGGACCTCTAATTTGGATTACCCGTCCAAGCTAAATCCATTTTACACATATTCTTCGGGAGGGCTATATCAGGATAGGATCACCCGTCCGGGCTAGATCCTTTTACCGTCAATTCCTTTTCGAGAGATCCATCAAATTTTCCTTTCATTCAACCGGGATTTTCTCATTGCTTGTTTGTGTTTATAATTTCATTAATCCGATATCTTTTCTTTTCCACGATCAACTCTCATATTTGAGTCGTCTAGATCTTTATAAATAAATTTGATCATTATTTTCATTCATTTCATATTCTAATGCATTTAATTAATGCTCTAAGAAAAGTTACCATTTTGCCCCTAAACTTTTAATTAATGATGATTTCATCCTTAGGGGCTGAAAATATAATTCTTGCAATTTAATCCTTATTTCCAGCTATTATTCTCATACATATTGATAACAATCCAGGAATTCTGTAAAATATCAGAATTTTTCCATAATTTCAACACTTTTCAATTTAATCCCTAAAACATGTTTTTCCCCCTATCTTGAACTAAATTAATAATTTCATTCAATTTTGTAATTTAAATAATAAAATTAATCCATTTCATGCAATTTGGTCATTTTTGACATTTTTACAAAATTGCCCATAAAGTTTTGCTTTTATTCAATTTAGTCCTTAAGCCTAAAACATGAAAATTAGCCATGCTTGCTGAATATTCATATATATATTTTCCTCCTCCTCCTCTCCATTCCTCATCGTTAAATTTATATAATATGCTTATAAGTAACATTATCAATAATTTCACTATTTACTTAAATGTATATTCAAAGCTGTCCATTTGAGTCATAGTCACTAAATTATTTATTTCTTAAGTTACAGAACTCAAAATTAAGATCTGTAAATTTTACCTGAAACTAGACTCACATATATTCTTACCATAAAATTTTCAGAATTTTTGGTTTAGCCAATTAGTACATTTTATTCATTAAAGTCACCCCTGTTCTGCTGTCTGACAGTTCTGACCCTTCTTCACTAAAAATTAATTATCTCCTTGTACAGAATTCAAATGATGTTCTAGTTTGTTTCTATTAAAACTATCTCATTCAGGATTATATACATATAAATTTAAGCCCCTAATTATTTTTCTTCATTTTTTTATTATTTTTAAAAGTCTAAACAGGGGAACCCAAATTCATTCTGACCTTGTCTCACAAAATTCATTATATCTCAAAATTTACAGATCCATTGATTACAATGTTTATCTATGAGAAACTAGACTCAATAAGATTTAATTCTATATTTTTTTCATCTTCTAATTCGATTTCTATAATTTATGGTGATTTTTCAAAGTTAGACTACTGCTGCTGTCCATAACTGTTTTAGTGCAAGATATTAATTACCATGTTATAACACCCTTATTTTCTTTTTCTACACCATTTCTCATCACTTTCTCTTATTTTCTCTTCACTAACATATCAAGAACATAGGACCTTATGTAAAAAAACTCTACTATAACATTATTTCCATGCTTTGTTAATAATAACAAACTTAAAAACATATTGAAATCTTGATGTACTTACCTTGTTCTCTTGATACCAATCTTTAACTTGATTTTCTCTCTCCTCCAGCTTCTATTTCTTGAATCCAACTTGATATTCTTGCTCCCCATCATCTCCTTGCTATCTTTCTCTTTTGATGGCTATGGAAATTCTTTCAATTTTTAGGTGAAAATAATCAATTTTTGGAGGAAGGACTAAATTGTAGGAAAAGGAAAACTTTCTTTCTTCTTCTTCTTCTCACGTTAGTTGCATGAGAATGGTAGTCATCCTCCCCTTTCTTTCCTTACATATATATATTAAATAAAATAATAATAAAATAATAAAATATCATTTAAAAATTAATTTAAAGTATTAATAAACTAATATTTATTTATTTAATTTATCTAAAATATCTCCAACATCATCATTGTCTCTAGATTTCTCTCTTCCAATTGACCATTTTGCCCTTTGTGATCTTTTAAAATTCTAATCTTGAGTCATCACTTAATTTGGTAAAATTGTAATTTAGTCCCTCATAATTCTTCACCTATTCAATTTGGTCCTAATTCATCAATTTTCCTTGGTTTCTAGATCATTCCACCCTTAAAATATTTGCACTATTAGTCCTTTAACTTTTCATATTTACACTTTAATCCTTCAAATTTTGAGTATTTACTCTTGGGCCACAAAACTTTTCTCACTTTTACAATTTAATCCTTTCTTGAATCAATATGTCATAATATACTTCCCAATATTGACATAACTCAAAATTCCCTTTTTGTCACTTTATTTCCTTATTTTACTATATCACGGATTATATTTTACTATAAAAAATTTCGGTGTATTACAATACTGAACCTCCATGGCCTTCAAGTTTGAGAGAATTTCTTTAAACACCGTTAAGTGTTCGTGTACAGACGCACCTTCCTCCAAACGATGAGTATAAAAACGCTGCTTCATATGCAACTTGCTTGTTAGAGTTTCCGACATACATATTTGTTCTAGCCTCTTTCACAATGCAACGGCGATCTTCTCTTTCATCACATCCTGCAAAATTTCGTTGGACAAATGCAGATGTAATTGTGTTAACGTCTTTCGATCCTTACACTTCTTCTCTTCATCTGTTAAAGTCGAAGGCATCTTATCTATCCCTAGCAGGGCATCCTCTAGATCCATCTGCACAAGAACTGATTGCATATTAATCTGCCACAATGCAAATCTGGTATTGCAATCCAACAGCGGAATTTCATACTTCAAAGACGACATTACCGTGATCGAGATGAACAACCCGGAAGCTCGGATACCAATTTGTGAAAAAATAAAATAAAATAAAAAACACACAGATTTTTACGTGGAAACCCTTTCGGGAAAAAACCACAGGCAGAGGAGAAGAAAATTAACAGCTCCCGAGGTAACCAGCCATTTCGCCACAAATGGAATACCCAGATTCTAGCATTGGCCTTGACAAAATAAGAAAGAAAATATGCAGTTTAATAGTGTAATCGATGTCTTCAGAAAAACGTTGAAATCATGTGGCATTGTTGGACTGTAATGTTAATGATTTATGTAGATGATATTATTAGAGATGCAACGGAGGATGGCAACGGCGGTAGATCTGCTCTCGGTTATACCATTAGATAGAAGGATCCTCGACGTAACTGACAATGCAGTGATAGAAGTAGTCACTTCATTCATGAAACCTTGGTGGGTATATAAGCTCTAGGAAACTGGTTCACTTCACCCCAAACACAGGCTTAACTTAATCAACAATTTTCTCATGATAGATAAATTTAAGCTTTAATATTTACATCTTTTATTAATTTTATCCTTGAGCTTAAAATTGGTCATCATCTTTTTAAAAAAAATTGAATTGAATCACTGTTTTTTTAACCAAAATACTAATTAAATTAATTTTTAAAAATGCCAAATATACTTTATGTTAATTTTTTTGAATTTTTATGATCATTTTAATTATTTTTTTATAATTTTTAAAATTTTTGTTGACATGACATATAAGATAAATAATGACATATCAGCATGAAATATACATTAATTGTTATAATTAACATAATAATAGCAGTAGAAATGATCACAAATTAATAAGAAAGGAAAAATAATAACAAACAAATTTTACTTGAAAAACCCATATGGGGAAAAATTACGAGCAGAGAAGAAGAAATTCACTATGTTGATAAACACACACTACAAGAAGAGTTCGACTACAGGGTTTTTATAATCAATATCTAATATAAAATATATAGTTCTATACGAATTCAACTTGTGCACCATGGTCCTCATATATTCCCTATTTTGCCTCTCTAATTTTTTTGTTTTTCATTAACAAGTGATGGGGTTACACAACTCTAACATGAACGATCATGTTTTATTTAATATTTTTATTAAAAATTCTTTTTAAAATATTAATAATCAAGTTTAATTAAAAAAAATAAAAGTCAAAAGTAAAAGCCAAAATGGTTATTTTCAACTCAACAAGTTTTGCAGGTATTATCCACCATTATTCCATGAAATGAAGCCACTAATGGAGGATCCTACCATCTAGTATTGCTTCTCCTTTGCAGCTCTAATAACGTCAGCTACGCAAATCATTAACAATAGAGTAGCCCTGTTAGCTGCACATGCAAGCATCTCTGCTCCTGCACCATTATAAAACGTCTTCACACCCTCAGTTTTCATAATTTGACCTATTGCATGTACTGTACTCTTATACTTCACAGTCCCCGAGCCCGACGTCATCATCATCCTTCTGCTCACTGTATCCAATGGGTAAGTAGCCATGTTCCCGCTAATCCAGAACCCCAATTCTACCATATGCCTCGACAAAAAATTGTTCTGCAACAAACCAAACCATATCAGTTCAGCCATATGTGCTGCAATAAAAGAAGAATTATAAACCTTAATGTGATGAACTGACCCGCAAAATGTAGGAATAATGTTGTTTCCATGGGTTTAAACCTTTAGATAGTGCTCCCATCATAACAAGTTCACCAAGTGTGATATTAAATCCACGGTACAGTCCAACAATGCCATCTGATTTCAGGGTTTTTCTAAAGACATCGATCATACCGTTAAACTGTCGATCGCCAGTGTTACTACCGATAGTCTTGACATCGGTTGCCATGCGTGTTGCAGCATATAGAAACGGATAAACAAGGAATTGAGTAGCGGCTGAGGCGACATAACTAGACACTACCACCCGCGTGGAACTCCATTGGGTGTCGTCTAGAATTTTCGTATATTGGAAGATACCGAAACGTATCACCTGTGTATAGTATTAGTATATAGAAGGTTTTAAAAGGTTCGATTCTATAGCAGAGATTAAGAAATTTTCGGGCTTATTGTTAGCTTGGTGTGCAAGTTACCGTAGCGGAAACATGTCCCATGGTCATTGCAGTGTAGCCTCTCCAAAGTGAAAAGATGCCTTCATTTCTGATTGTTGTAGCAAAGCAGTGTAATATTCCATTATACGGTTTGTGCAGCCGGCCGGACTTGATTATGTCCATCTGGTTTTGCAGTAACAGCTTCACTCGCTCGAACGGAGCGGCTACAGCCTTGAGAAGACCAAGTGCAACCAATTCTTTTATTAAAGAAGCTTTACTACTTTTCTCCATTGGTGCTCCTACGAAAGCCGTTGGTGAAGGTTTTACAACGGACGAGGTACCGACCGTGCCGCCCATGTTTTCAATTATCGGAGCAGCTGTGTAGTTAAAAGGCCTGAAAGAGAGGTCAGGTTGCCAATGTATCTTTTGAGATATAAGTGGAAGCAATGGCTCATGTTCCGTTTTGCAACTCAATCTTGCAGCCTGCAATGAAAAAACATTTTCCAAGAATCAAGACTTTTCCCACTAAACTAGCATTTTCCCAAGAATTTAACAAGCAAGGAATTAAAGATGAGAAAAAAGATGGTTGGTTTTACATATAATAATACAATGGGATTGATGCAAACAAATTCATCAGAAACTAGAGAAAAACAATGGCGCCTCCCATGAGATTATCAAGAGACAAAGCCAAATTCAAGAATGGAGTAAAAGTAAGAGGGGTTACCAAGTTTTCCATCTCCGGCAAAAAAGGCTTTGTTGCAGTTGTAGTTGGAAAATGGAAATAGGAGAGGAAGGAAGTGATGTATTTTTCATGTATTTATATTTGAGAAGCAGCTGTGGGAAATACAGTTATTAAGGCCTTCCCAATCTCGTTATGTTCAAGGAATTAACAGTTGGCTCTAGTGTTTTTTTTAAGAGACAGTTAACTTTCAATTTTGATATTGAACAAATTAGTCCCTCTCAAAATATTAGAGTAATTTAATTCTGACAATTTTGAAAGTGAGCAACTAAGAATAATTAATTACGACGTTAACATTCTTCGTTAATTATACATAAATTTAATTGGTATAAAAACAAATATAACACTCAATGTTTATAAAATTGTGTAAATGTTGATTGAAAGTGTAAATGCTACGAGCTAAATTTGTTAAATCAAGACTAAATCAACAAAATCTGTGAAATTGGAGAGTTAAATTTATTATTATACCAATAAAAATATATTTAATTTTTGTGGAGGGACCAAATTTGAATCATAAATTTTTTAGAGAATTAACATTGTAATTTCGTCATTGTATTAGCATAAAATTTAACAAATTTTCAAGGGATTAAGCTATAAACCTTTAATTTAACCATTGAATTAATTTAAAATTTTGCAAGTTCTAAAGGGGCACAAAGGTAATTTTTCACTTTTTAAGTTCCGAAAAAATAGAAAACATAGGGTTTCAGTTCTTATATGTAGCTCACGAGAATCTCAACAATCACTGTAAGAGAAGGAAAATATCAGCAAAGAATGACGACAGGCAATAAGAAACAACAGCAAATAAGAAAGAAAATAATACTGATAGAGACCAGTATTAAAACAGATAATCATCTGGGTTCCTTCCATTTTTCTGGTTTTTAGTTCATTGTAATCAAGCTTTAAACCATGGCCTAATAATGCTTCTCAGACATGATTTTTTCTTAATGGGTTATTTGGTTGCAGGGTACAGAATGGAACATGAGCCATTGCACCCACCCATATCTCAAAAGATGCATTTCATACCTCACTTCTCATTCAGGCATTTTAACTACACTACTCTCATAATGGAAATTATTCGGGGCAATGGTGGTGGTGGCTTGGTGAACTGGAAATCTCAGGGCAGTGCCTCATCTTCTGTCGTAGAACTTTTGCCACAAGTTTTTGTATGGAGAAAAGCAAAGATTCTCTTACAAAGGAATTGGTTACAACCGGTGCTTTGCTGACAGCATTCGCTCCACTGGAGCGAGTGAAGAACTTGATGCAAAACCAGAACGCCATAATCAAGTTAGGCCGGCTATCGAAACCATATAATGGGATATGTGACTGCTTTGCTACAACTATCACACATGAAGGTTTCTTTTCACTTTGGAGAGGCAACACTGCGTATCTCATTGCACATCTTTCTGTTCAGGTAATTTCCACCAAGCTGAAATTTCTTAGTCTGCTCCAGTGTTGAGCCATTAAACCTTTATGAACTACAAGCAATAGTTTCCATTATCTTGGAATATGGCGAGAGTCGTAAAGATATCGAGTGGACTAGGGTGCAGAGGATAGGGTTGGGTTTTGTTTCTTTCGCTGCACCTCAATTGCTTTTTTATCCATTTTTATATGCTGGAACACGCTTGTCAACCGATGTCAAGAAGACTATCAGTTACACGGTCGGGAATAGGCAGTTTAATGGTGTAATCGATGTCTTCGGAAAAACCTTGAAATCAGATGGCATTGCTGGATTGTACCGTGGATTAATTATTTCAGTTGCTGAAACTGGTATAAAGGCAGCAGTATATGTCGGTTTATTCCCACATTATTTACACGTTTCGCGGGTCAGCACATTAGATATACTTAAGAACAATAACCAATGGTGTCTGGTTTATAAATGATATGATTTGGTTTTTCGCAGAACAATATTTTGTCAAGGCCAAGGCTAGAATCCGGGGTTGTCATTTGTTACGAAATGGCTGGTTACCCGTTGAATACAGCGAGCAGAAGGATGATGTTGACCTCGAGAGCTGTTAAGTGTAAGGGTACACTGCATGCAATTGCACATATTTTGACAACCGAGGGTGAGAAGTCATTTTATAGTGGTCAGGGGCACAGATCCTTGGATGTGTTGTTTACGCAGGTACTGAAGTGTTAACGGAAGGGTCCAGTCTTACCATTACTTGGTAGGGTCCCCAGTAGTGACGGCAGTGGTGGATAACATCTTAATTCTCCATTCATTCAATCTTTTCGGTGCTGAGAAACAATTTCTTTCATTGTTGTTTTCGGTTAAACACGAAGCTGAAATACTGTTGAATTGAAGTAATCATTTGGTTCCACAATGTTTGAGTTGAGGACCGGTGTCTCCCTTGTTATTAGAACTTGCAACTTTTGAGATTTCTTTTCATGGAAGTAACTAAAGTATCCCTACAACGAATATATTTACACAACTGAACTTGGAATGCAGTAATGGAAGCTTAAGATGATGATATGTATCCACCATGGTTCCATGAATGAAGTGACTACTTACATCACCGCATTGTCATTTACCTCGAGGATCCTTCCATCTAGCGGTAAAACCGAGAGCAGATCTGCCGTCATCGCTGCCCTTCTCCATTGCAGCTCTAATAACATCAGCTACATAAATCACTAACATTACAGTACCTGTATAAGCAGCACATAAGAGGATTTCAGCCCCTGCACCATTGTAAAATGTCTTCACACCCTCAGTTTTCCAAATTTGTGCAATTGCATGCAGTGTACTTAACACCTCCCCAGGTCATCATCATCCTTCTACTCACCGTATCTATTGAGTAAGTAGCCATGTTTCCACAAATATCAAACCCGAATTCCACCATAACCCTCGACAAATAATCGTTCTGCCAAAAAACCGAAACCTTATCATTTACATTGAATAAAAGAAAAAGCCTCACTAAATGTTCTTACCTGCAAAATGTAGGAATAATACTGTTTCCAAGGGCTTAAACCTGTAGATAGTGCTCCCAACATAACAAGTTCAACAAGTGTGATATTAAATCCACGGTACAGACCAACAATGCCATATGATTTCAGGGTTTTCCTATAGACATCGATTATACCATTAAACTGTCTTTGCCCTGAGTTACCGGTAATCTTCACATCGGTCGCCATGCGTGTTCCGGCATATAAAAATGGTTGAACAAGCAATTGAGTTGGAAATAAAGCAAGACAATTTAACTCTAGCACTCGCATCGAAGTCCACCGGATGTCTTCACGAGTCTTGGCATATTCGAAGATGTTGTAACGTATTACCTGTAGTATACATAAAGGGTTAGTTTAGCATTGCTGTTAAACAGGGATTAATAAATTTCAACTGGGTGGGAGTTTACCTTAGAAAAAACATCTCCAATGGCCATTACAGGGTAGCCTCTCCAAAGTGAAAAGATGCCTTCATGTCTGATAGTTGTAGCAAAGCAATGAAATATTCCATTTTATGGTTTAGGCAGCCGACCCGACTTGATTATATCGTTCTGGTTTTGCATCAAGAGCTTCACTCGCTCAAATGGGGCAACTGCTGCCTTCGCAGCATCAAGTAGAACCATTTTTGTTATAAAAGAAGCTTTACTGCTCTCCATTGGTGCTCCTACAAAAGCCGCCGGCATAGACTTTACAACAGATGAGGCATCATTGCCACGAATGCTTTCGATTAATGGAGTAGTGTAGTTAAAATGCCTGAAAGAGAGGTCAAGTTGCCAATGTATCTTTTGAGATAAAGGTGGATGCAATGGCTCATGTTCCATTCTGCAACTCACTCTTATAGCCTGCAATGAAATATAATCGAAACAGATATATGATAATAAAGAAAACATTTTCCAAGAATCAAGATTTCCCATTAAAGTAGAATTTTTCCAAGAAAAGGTGCCCCATGAAAACTAAAAGAAAGTTTTACAACAATGAGTTTTCACATGATTCCATGTTCAACAATTGAGTGAAATAATTTAGCAGGTACATAGTCTGTTTGGTTTCTTGGAAAAAAATTGACACTAAAGAGCAAAGAAAAGAAGAAAGAACACAAAAAAGGAGAGAGTAGATTACCAAGTTGTCCATAGCAGCAAAAAGCTCTGTTGCAGTTGTAGCTGGAAATAGAAGGAGAAAGCAAATGGTGTGTGTATTTTGCATGTATTTATAATTGAGAAGCATGTGCGGGAAATCCAGTTATTAAGGCCATGCCAATATCATTTTGCTTTAAGGAATTAATAAATAAAAAGTTATACAATAAGCAAACATCCATTGTCGTTCAGTGGTTAGGATATCTGGCTTTCACCCAGGAGACCCGGGTTCAATTCCCGGCAATGGAAATTTTTCAATTTTTGAAATTTAGTCCTCTTACAATTCAAGGAATTTAACCCTTAACTTATTTTTTTGTCATTTCAGTCTCTATTCTTTTCAATTTTGTCATTACAGTCCAATTACTTTTAATTCGAGGAATTTAACCCTTCACTTGTTTTCTTTCAATTTTTGAAAGTTAGTCCAATTACTTTTAACTCGAGGAATTTTTGCCATTACAGTCTCTAATGCTTTTCAATTCTGTCATTACAGTCCTTGTTTGTATCAATTTTTGAAATTTAGTCATTCTACTCTTATTTTGAGGAATTTAGCCCCTATTCTTTTCAATTTTTTAAATTTAATCCTCCTACTTTTAATTCAAGGAATTTAACCCTTCAATTGTTTTCTTTCAAATTTTGAAATTTAGTCATTCTACTTTTATACTTTAAGAATTTAGCCCTCCATTCGTTTTACAATTCCAATCCCTGTTTTTTTCAATTTTTTAAAATTTAGTCTTTTTACTTTTAATTTAAGGAATTTAACCCTCCACTTGTTTGATTTTAAGAAAAATTAAAAAACCTATTTCATAACACAATTAAATGTTTAATTTTCAAATTAAAAAAAATTGATTCAAAACACTATTAATTTTTTTCTTAAAATTGAATATGTAACATTTAAAATTTAAAATATGATTCATAATACCATTAATGAACTTCTATTAAATTTGAGTATTTGGTATTTTAATATTGTGACTTAAAAATTAATGGTAACACAAATTCATTTTTTACATAATTCAATTAGCAATGTCATCAATTAAATTTTAACTTTTAACATAAAATAAAAATGAATATACTCTTAAACCAAATGGAGATTAAATCCCTTCTAGGGATTAAATTACAAAAGTTTGAAGAATACGAGAAATTGGAAGCATTGACAGTCGGGAGAAACAACCTTGATAATAACCAAAAAGGCGTAAGTCCAAAATTGACACACACATGTATTAGGAAAGAAACGAAGAATGACTAAAGGGGTTTCTCTTAAATTCATTTTTGCCTCAAACTTAATTGCATTTTGGTACATTGTCAAGACTTAACAAGCTATGCAAAAAGTCATACAATTAGAAACATGGCAAGTGCTAAGTGCTAACATATGAAGTTGGTATTAAACAACATATAATGGATAGATAAATATTTAAGAAATGGTTCAAACAACCATTACCATTAATTTTGTGCCTCAATCTCTTTATCTTCAACATCATTTGTAGTGCCATTTGCTTCCCCGTCTTCAGCATCTTCGGTTGGTGGTTGAACCTGTTCCTCTTCTGGCAATGGTTCCTCCACGTAATCGTTCTCAAAAGCATCAGCAGGAACCTCATAGATCCTAACTTGAGGTTTAGATGGATCCTTCACAAGCACATATTTCCCTTCATTCAACTTCATACACAAGTCCACAATAGACTTCACAATCCCCCACATATTTGCGGTGTTGAGATTGATTTGTGCGGCGAAATCCCTTGGCTTATAACCAACAACGCCCAATATCACGTGGTTGAAATGATCCCTAGGATGTACCCTCGAAACATACCCCAATTTCATCAAATCAGCATTGGCTAAAATCGCTTGAGCAGTCCATTTAGCCAACTTATTCGCATTGTTCTTCAACTCGGTAGCTAAAACCGCACCCCTTTGCGTCTCCAACTTCTGTCTCCAATCGACACCGGAGTATTTAGGATCGAACTCGTTGAGTGCATTCAAAGTAAGGAACGACTTCTGGTTATTAACATCGACAACACTCTGAACCTCACACCGAGCAACTAAATGCATGTCGTTATCGAGTTTCCACCTTCTATACCTATAAGCAACTGAAGCCACTTCATCGCCTTCATTGGCAAACGGATTCGGCTCATCGAAACTAACCTTATTCCCATCCCTAACTAAAACTTGCTGTGAAAAATTCTGATTTATATATGCAGCTTCAACACTCAATGAATAAGCAGAGTTAATATCATCTTTAGCTTCAGGCAATGGTTCTTGAGATGTCTCATGGACAGATAACAAATCTAATTGAGACCCATCTCTTTTATCGAAAAATAATTTGTTCCCAACACGCTGAATCACAATATCCCATGAATAAACTGACCTGGGTGCACACATTATGGATGAAAGGATCGTGTCCGTCGCAAAAACCGTCGCCTTATCCTCATTAGCCAATCGGCGTATCACTGGGTCGTCGGTGGTGGTGACTTTAAAGAAGTTACGGTTCTTGAACCGTTCGAGTCTCCTTTCGTTCTTCGGTGTGATTCGATCAAAGGACCGGTCGTAGTACTCTAACGCGCCGCAGATGAGTAAATCTTCTGGTTCGGGAACGGAAAAGGATAATTTGGAGAACGTTGAGAAAGGGATTTGATCGAGCATATTCCATTCCGGTTGAATATCGACAGAGGATTTGAAAATCGCGGCTTCACGTCGTTGCTGGTTCTGGTTAGACCGGTTGAGATTGTAAAGCCGGTCACGGCGGGCACGTTCTTTCTCGGCTTCCCGTTTACGGGCCTCAACTTCTTCGTCTCGCCGTTGAGGGAGTTGAGGTCTGTTTTGATTGAAACGCCACTTAGGACCGAACTTAGGCCGCGGCGGAGGCTTGGCGTCGACTAAACGGAATGAGGAATCGTCTTCGGGGTTAGCCAAGGGGAAAGCGTCGACGTCGAGGGAGAAATCAAAGGGCGAGTCGGCAGGGTTCCCGGCCCCGTGCCTAGACGAAGGGCGGTTGGACGGATTAGCGTTTGAGGAAGGAAAAGAACGGGTGAAGTCGGCGATTCGGCCGAGCTTGTCGGAGCGGGAGAAAGGAGCGAAGGGAACATGGAGAGGGAGAGTAGTGGTGGTCGATGCGGCGGCGGCGGAATCGGGTGGACCCCAGCCGTCAGGGTTAAACGGAACAGCGCCTACTTCGAAAACTCCCACCATTGTCGATTGAAAACTCTAGATTTTGCCTGCAACTGAGTAAGAGAAACAACAAAACCCTACGGGATTTATACTAATATTAATTAGTTTACTGGAAAGATTTTGGACCTTTTGAGATCCTTTCATAAACCCCAAAAATTTCTTAAAGCTTTTTGGACTTGAGATCTCGGCCTCAGTTGTTGTTAGGGTTCATAGGTTCTTTTATATTTGGGCTTTCTTCGCCATTGTTGCTTGTCCAAGATTCACTCTAATTAAAACTTGGGCTTCTTTAGTACGAAAATAAATAATGTATTCATGCACCCGTTGTGTACAACGTTTTGTCATTACAATCGGAATTGGGCGGAACGAATTGTGCCACTAGTACAAAGCACAACCGGATGTTTCATTTTATTACTAAAACAGTATGTATGGATTAGTATGATTAGAATCGATGTAAATAATTCGATTATTTACTTTTATAGTTAAATTATTAATATTAATCGTTTTTTAAAATCACCATTATTAATTAGATCTGTTCATGGGTCAGTTTATTCGTCCACACCTGAAGATTTGTTTGAAATTTGAGAGGATTTAGGTAAAAAATTAGACACGAAAAATGAGTTTCAACAAAAAAAAAATAGTCCTATTTAAAATATGAGTCAGGCTCATACTTGAACATCAAGTCTGGCCTAGCCCTTTTTTACGTTTATAATAATTTATATTACATTATTTTTATATATTATGTAATTTAGATCACATTAAAAAAATAAACCTATACAAAATATATAATACTACTCTAATGTAAATATTAAGATAACGTTAAGATGACTATATAAAAAAAATCAATAAATAAAAAATATATAAATTTATTAAATATTGAAATAATATCATATAAATATTAAAAAATTTAAAAAAATATATGGACGGACCTAAAATAGGCTTGGTTAACCTTTTGTAAATATTGATGGGTTTAAGCAAAATTTTAAACTCAATTTGGGTCGAATCGGGTTTGGGTAAACATAAAATATGTTAATATTATGCGTAGATCTAGCTCGACTTGGCCCATAAACACCTTTATTATTAACTCATCAAGCAGGTAGAGTATTTTTAAGAAAAATTCATATCAATTTGTAACTAGAATAAATTAAGGAGTTAATTATTTGAATTAATCGATGATATTATTAAAACATAATAATTATATTAATTGATTAAATATATCATCGATTAATTAAAAAAAAAAAACGACATATATGAACAACTTAACTTAAGTTTTGACCCATAATGCCTATTAAATGGAATTGGAATAATAATGCATGATAAAGCAAGAGGGACAAGACATGTTTTTGGACCCCCGAAATTATTACAATTTATATAAATATCTTTATCAAAGCTAGGAATGTTTTCAGACATAAAAAAACATGAAATGATTTTAGGGACTCCTTTAGTTTCACATATTCTTTTTATCATCTTACGTTGTCCTCTTGTCTCACCGTATATTAATTAGTTTAAATATGATTTATTGATAAATGTTGAATTCCAGAAATAACAATAAAAAAAGCGGTTCCGATACAATTTGGATTAAAGACCTTTTTGGATGAGCGGTGCATTTATCTACAGTTAATGTAAAAATAGAAGAGGTGATGGTGGTGGTGGTGGTGGTAGTATGATATTAGTGCATTTTTTTATTTGTCAAAGTTTATTCATATTTATAACAAACGCACGCATGTTTTTAGTTTGCTCATATTTTATTTTTATTTCTTAACAAAAATATACTATTTTAAATTTAATATTTAAAATTCTAAACATATACAATTTAACATATTTTTTTCTAATATTTACATTATGATATTATTTATTATTATAAATTTAAATTTTATGTAATATAAAGTACAAAATACATAAAAATAGTAAGGTAAAAGTATCATAGAAGTCTTTGTATTAGGAGTTAAATTGCATTTTACCGCCTTTATTTTAAAATATAGACAAATTGGTCCCAATACGTTATATCAAAGAGCAAACTAACCCTTATGTTAAAAATTCCATCCATTTTTTGCTATTAAAAACTAATCCCTTTACGCCAGTATGAGGTACACGTTAGTTTTTAACAGCAGAAATAGATGAATTTCATAATAATAAAAAATCAATTTGTTCTCTTATCTAACCTACAAGGACTAATTTGTCCATTTTTTAGTAAGTACAGTAAAATTCAATCTGATTCTTAATAATAAAAAAATTAGGTCTAACCAAAATAAGTTTTAATGTTGGAATCCAAACTCAACTCATCTTTTAAACAATTTTTTTTCCTAAATCATATTTTTAAAACTAATATATATATATTTACTAATCTCATTATGAGTTTTGATAATATCTGCTCTTTTTGACACAATATTTAAAACTACTTATAACTCCTTCCCAACTTATAAATAGTAGAATAATGTATTTCAATGAACCTAAACTCACGTCTTCCTATTTAATCCGCTAAAACTAATGTTTTTATTTAAACTCTACGTGTGGTTGGAAGAAGTTTAATTAAGAGTTCAGAAGGAAAGTGGGAACAAAGCGGCTAGTGGAGATGTGAGGCAAAAAAATATGGATCCCTCTCCATCCCATTCATCTGTCTGTACACGATCTATCTTCAAGATTTCGTTGCTCATTTATTTTCATTTCTATGATGTAATGAAAAGAAAACTTGCAAACGTCATTCATCTTTCGTCACAAAACTTACCCAAGCATTCATTTCTCACGTGACACACATTTTTATAAATATATATAATAAATAAATCCCAAGTTTATTTTCAAATAAATAATAAATTAATTACAATATCTAATACTTAAATTACAATCGAATTTTAACTATTTCATCAACAAAATATTTCATCTTTGTATTAAGAAAAATTCAGAATTTAAATCTTAAAAATAATTTTATTAGAAAAAATTAACTATAAATTTGAAGTAGTTTTCATGAAATATTATTTTATGAACCATTCTCACCACATTATTTATGATTCATTTTTAATTATTTAATAATATTTCGGTAAATTTTTTACATGTCATTGACACATAAATTTAGTATTTTTTTTAGCCTTTGAGGAATTTCAAACCCAAACCCTAAATTCTAACCCTGAACCATAAATCTCAAACTCAAACTCAAATTCAAACCTCGAATCTTAAACCTTTAACCTAAAGTTTAGGGTTTGAAATCAAATTTTAAAATTTGAGGTTTAAGGTTAAGGTTTAAAGTTTGATATTTATGATTTAAGGTTAAAAATTACCAGAAATTTGTGTTAATGACATGAAAATAAATTATTGAAATATCATTAAATAATTAAAAATAGATCATGAATGATGTGATGGAAAGAGTCTATAAAATAATTTCATCTTTATATCAAGCAAAATTTTAGTGAGAAATTCAGATTCAAACCCTAAAAAAATAACTATAAATTTAAAATAATTTCCATATATTATGAAACAGACACGACAAAAATCTTAATTATTCAAATATGTAAAGAAGTTTGACTGAAAAATGTTGGGGGAAAAACCTTTGCTTTATTTGCTCTATATAAACATGGTCAAATAATGCGATTCATCAGTTCAAACTAGCCATTGACAGACTTTATGTATTAATGCAATAATATGACCATTTAATCAATAGTATAATTACCAACTTCGAACATTAATCGTAAAATTGATAACAAATTGAATGAAAATAAAAGTATATATATGTTAGCAAAATAGAATTCATATACCTTATTTTAAGACACAACTATATTGTTCTAAGCAACGGTGAAACTAGGGCGGTTGGCAGGGCCTCGACGCCCCTAAAATAATTGTTTTTTCATATGATTCTTTTAAAATTATTAAAATTTTAAATTAGTAAAAGTAAAATTGTACTTTAGTTCCCCTAGAAATATAAAAATTTGATTTAATCTTTTAAAAATTATAAAAATATAGTTTATTAAAATGGTAAAATTGTAATTTTTTCTATAATAAAAATTACAATTTAATTTCAACCCCTAACAAAATTTTCTGGTTTCGACCTGGTTCTAAACTATTTATGAGAATCAATTAACAAGTAAAGTAAAATCAGTGTAAGCTACCAATAGAACAAGAAATTTCAAACCTTAATACATAATCCTATATTTAACCAGAATTAATTAACAATACATAAAGTCTTATATATGTAGCTTAATCCCAGTTTATCTAGTTTTCCATTTGCATATGATCAGCTTATAATATGAAGAAGGGTAGCTTCAAAATGAACATAACAACAGATCTGGTTTCCAATTGCAGCATTATTTCATGAGCATGCTAATTTCATAGGTTTTCTGAACAAACAAATTTCACTAACAATCAAACATACATAATTAATATATATATATATATATATATATATTACTACTTGTCATGCATGAGCATCATAGATGAACTTGTTTAATCTTTCAGCTATCCTGGTGACAGCAACTCCATGATAATCTGGTGTTAACTCCCCAACCTATAGACAAAAAAAAATTAACCAAAAATTAACCATTAATTTCATTGTTCATTCACATCAAAAAAGACCAACAATACCTACGGTGAGATGTATAGTGTGGAAAGCAGTGTTGCCAATTACAGAGAAACTGGCATTAACAATGTCAGCTCCTTCTTCATGAAGAATACGAATGGTGTCATTAAAAATGAACCGGCTGTGAGTGTCGGTCGTTAAACCGATTACCAAAGAAGAACCCATTTCATGAATCTGGATTTGTGTAACTTTTGGGCTAAAACCAGTGCTGCTGCTAGCAATATTCATTGACTGTCCTCCACTTATTAAGCTATCTTTCCTTTGTTTCATCCTCTCCAAGTTTGTTTGTAACCTTTTTATGTAATTTGCAGCTTCACCTAGTTGATCAGGTAGTGAAATTGATTCCTACAATGAAAAAAAATCAATTATTTATACATATACACACAATATACTAAAAGAAGAAAAAGAAGGAGAGAGAGATGAACCCTAGAGTTGTAATGTGGGACGAGAGAATTGAGCTCTGAATATAGAGCTTTCATATGATTCCTTCTGTTCCTCTCAATGAGTTTTCTATCAGTTCTTGAGGACATATTATTAGGGTTGTTGTTGTTGATCTCCATTGATGATGATGAGTAACAAAAACAGCAGCAAATTATAGTCTCATTGCCGTGTTTTAATGAATCTACCTTTCCTTTTATTTGTTCAAGTAAGCCCTTAAAAAGATTTTTCCCTTACCAGTAATGGAAGCCAATAGGACAAAAAAGAAAAGGCAAAATATATAATGAGAAATTGAGATGCCTACTCAATGAAATTTCATTCAAAAAGGAAAGAAAAAGAAAAGAAAATGAAAGTTTGGGTTCTCTGAACCGATAGTGGGGTTTCCTGTAACTCTGTAAGTGGACTGTCATTGACCCTTTTAGTTCTTCAGAGAAACACATACTTATATAATTACTAAAGCTACTGTACCAATTTCGGCTTTAACCATTCACAGCACATTGGCAATCAAAATGGATTTTGTATTTTTTTTTATTAACCATACCCGTTATACGGTTTATGTTTAGGTTTATGGTTATCTCTCTTAATAATATTGTCTTTTAAGATTCGAACTTATGTTTTCCTCTTGAGAGTACAATATATTTTACCATTGCACCTACCCACTTATTGATAAGTTTAAACGTGTTTAAGCGCGCTTATCTTTCGATTTTAATTAAATTAAGTTTTTTTTTATTGGGAGAAAGTATTTTATGCAACTCTTAAACATTAGTATATGTTACATTTATTTGAAAAGCCAATAACCTATTAATTACATATAAGCATATGGTAATTAAAAGAATTATTGATTTTTCTTGAAAAATATAATTACATGATATGATTTATTGAAAATGTATATCTTTTAAAAATATTAAATTAAAATTTTATAATTTTGGAGGTAAAATGTAAATTTATCTTATATTAACATATAAAACTATAACTTTTAAAGGGACCAAAAGCAAAATTTTGTAGTTTAGGCGGCAGCAAGTGATTGAGTTGAGTAGTTCCTCATATAAAATTATTGACTTTAGAGATATAGTAATATGGAGAAGACAAAATTGTTTCAAGCACCGACAGAACTAGAAGCGCCCCTTGTTTCAAAGAGAGGAGGACGGGTTATTCACATTTCATTTGATGGTCAGAGGCGAATTGAAAGCTAAACTGTGGTAATTCTAAAGATTCCCCGGGGGAAAAATAAAGATGTCTCCTACGTTACCCATAATATGTGGAAGTATCGACGTAATTTCATAGAGTCATTCGGTCTGAATGCTACATGAAGAACATAAGCCGGATGATGGGAACGGGAAGACCTAGGATGTAGAAGATCATAACATGAGTGGTTCGACAGATTTGGATTCCTATATATCCACTCATGTGGTACTTCATTGTACAATATATATAAGAATTATACGATAAGAATTATACGAATCCATCTATATAGATATCATCATCTACATCCAGAAAGCCGTATGCTTTGGAAGAAGCTTGTACAGTTTGGGAAGTCCTTGCTTGCTCCTTGTTGCCACCTTTATGTATAATAACAAATTTATCCCTTAATGTTTATATATTTTGTATAAATGTTGCAAGATAAATTTATTAAATTAGACCAAATTGACAGAATATGTAAATATTACAAGCTAAATTTGTTAAATCAATATCAAATTGACATACTGTGCAAACTTTGAGGGCTAAATTTGTTGTTATATCAATAAAAATATGTGCAATTGAGGAAAAATATTAATGTTGTAAGGAATTGTCCTTAGTAGCTCACTTTCAAAATTGATAGAGATTTAATTACTCTGATTATTTTATAAAGGCCAATTTACTCAATATCAAAATTGAGAGGGACTAAAAAAAAAATCTTTTTATTAAAAAAAATTATAAACTTTACAACTAAGGTTGACATGTGTCACATTTTTACATACATTTAATTTTTATTTTTATTTTACTATATGCTACACCCACATATTAGTTTTTTAACTATGATTGTTCGTAACCCGATATCATTCGCAAATATTACTTTCAGTTAGAGGTGTTTATGAGTCGGGTTGGGTTGCATTTGGATCGGGCCTAAGTATGATACTAACATACTTTATATTTGCTTAAGTTCAGCCCAACTTGAAATATGAGCTTAGTATTTTGTCTAAACTCGTCCATATTTATAAATGGCCAACCCAAATCCACCGATATTTTTTTTAAAATTTTTTTAAAAAACTATATATTTATATTTATATTAATTTAATATTTAATAATTTTATATATTTTTATTCATTAGTTTCATATATAATCAATTTAATTTTTTTAATGTTTACATTATAGTAGTATTATATATTACCGTAAATTTAATTTTTTTGTTTTATAAATTACAAAAAATTATATAAAAATAAATCAGGCCGGGCTCAGACCTTGAATGTTCAAATTCGAACCTTATTATATTTTAATCAGATTTAATTTTTTTCACTCAAGTCTATTTTTTAAATTTAATATTTTTATTCAAACTCTCTTAAATTTTAAATGTCTCGCCTAACTTAAACGAGTAACTCGTCGCATGATATCCTTTTCGCCGTATAAAACTAATAATAACATATTCTTCACTGTGGCGGCCTCCCACCCCCTGAACCCATATAACGTGTGTTGACCAAACAACATAAAACGTGGAATGGTAACCCATGACTTTGAAGATTTTAAGGAATAAAAAAAAAATTGTTTGTTTATTTAAAAGGAAATATTGTAATATTTATCATGATAATCTTTTAGTTAAAGTAATATTTTTTAAAAGAAAATTTTGACTCTTATTTTATTATTTACAAAACATGTTATAAAAAGGCGGAAAAAAATTAAAGAACATGAAAACTTAATGTCAAAATGATGTTTTCTTAAGGCTTGATTTCAGCTCCTTAATCTTAGCTAATTACTAATTGATTATGGCATATCTTATTTTATCAACATTTTTCATGTTTATCATCATAATAATCACTAGATTAATGCTTAATCCTTAACATGCATGCTACACGTTGTTGACGTAGGTTAAGTATATAACATGGAAATTACATCGTAAGTTTCATATAGATATTTTCGGAAGAAATAAATAATTGATCATAAAATATATTTTATTTTTATAAAGGGTGATCGAACCCTAACTACTAATTATGAGACGAGGTAAGTGTTGAATTTTATTAATGTAAAGTCCGTTAATCTCTTTATTTATCATTAATTCAAATAATTTTAAGGTGGTTTATTTTTTAAAAATATTTTATGAGATACATTTTTTTATATATTTTTTGTACATTTAAACAATAAAAGATAGGAGAACATGTATAATATTTGTCCAATTATAGAAGAAATGTCAAGATGTATATGTCACAACATTACATGTTGAAAATAACTTGTTCTTTTTTTACAATTCCATGTTACTTTTTGTTGTTATAATAAAGAATAGAACAAAAAATGGGACTAAGGTAGTGTTGAGTAATATTTTCTTGTATATTATTATTGGGAGTATTTGGGTATTTATGCATGTTGTTACAGATGTTATTACAGCTCATGATAAGACCCTACTATTTTGTCTTGACTCCACTGCCTCTAGCACTGACATTATTTGTCCCTAATAATGACATTCTCTACAAACTCCAGGTCTGCTGGACACATGTCTACGAAGCACGTGGTCCTTTCTGTTCCTAGGGCTGACGACCTGAGGGGGCTTCATACCTATTGGACGTGTGTCCGGGTGACTACGCGCTCATTGGGTATAGGTGAATTGAGACTATGGCGAGCTGGATCTGCGAGCTTACATCTCGAGCTAGGCTTGCGAACTTACATCGCGAGCTGGGGCCCGTGAACTTACCTCGTTGTCCATTCGTGGTTCGCCTTGCGCCCAATCTTCTAGCAGGACTTATCCAGGTCATGGATTGGTGATTTGGATCCTGTCTAGGACTCGAGTTGGTGATCACTGACGTATAACAGGTAGTATAACAAAATAATAAGAAGAGTCAGAAGATCAACACATTTAGATTGTTAACGTAGTTCAGATTCAACAATCCTACCTTCGTGGAGCATAGTTCAAAGAATGATTATTTACTCAACTATTAACTAGATACAATTGTTGATCTGACATAATGCCTAGAACTATCTATAGTCCCTCCCCAACCCATAAATAGGAGGATAATACGTTTCAGCGCACTCAAACTCACGTCCTCCTACATTGACAACAATATCCATACCAATCGAGTTCAAACTCAATCAACGAATACAAGATAATTAAATACTCAAAAACAAAACAGCAGCCTATGAGTCAAAAATTCCAACTCATTAAATAACTTTGATTGTCCCAAAAATGTTGTTTTCTTGACGTTATAATAGAAAATGAAACAACAAGGTATAACATCAAAGCTCCTAACACATGTTTGAAAAATGTGGCATCAAATTATTTAATGAAATCCATGAAAAAGAGTGTCTTGAAACTACAATTACACATTTCAAAATGTAAAACATAAAGAAACTAAATTTACCAAAAATCATAGCATCGAAGCCTTCCATAAAATCCTACCAATTTTATTTAGTTCTCTTTTTTTACATTAATAAAGCATTGTTGGTGTTATATCTAAAATGGATAGTCCAGCGTTTATGAGTTGATTTCAGCTAATTCATTCAATGAGAACATGTAAAATAAGAGAGATAGATGACCATCAAAATTGACATTAAGAAAGCATATAGCAGAACTTTTTGGGAATTTATTGAGGATTCACTCGATAAAATTAGTATTCCCTTTCAGATTACGTAAGTGATTATATAATGTATTATGACGTTGATTATACAATTTCTCTATAATGGAGCCACAACCCTATACGCTTAGGGAGACCCTTTATCTCCGTATTTGTTTGTGTTGGGAATGAAGAGATTGGAGCATAATATCTCTAAAGCTATGGAGGAAAAGTGCTGGAAACTGATCACTTTGACTAGAAATGGCCTACATATTTGTTTTGACTAAATTTACCAACTTAAATTACAACAGTTTACAGATGTTTAAAAAACTTTCAATCTCAATCCAAGAACTATTTAATGATGGCAGCCATTAATATTTTACTTTATAGTCGCTATTTTACTGTTTTTTTTACCAAAAAAAAAAAAAAAAGAAAAACACAACGGCTTAAGTTTTTTTCTTTTTTCCTTGGAGCCATTTCATGACTATACAAAAGGACACAAAACCCAATCCTTGTGGATGAGAATTAAATGGAAAAGTCGAATCAAGTTGATGCTTAAAAAGAAAGCATCAATGGAGGACCCCTTCCATTTCAACTTGTCTATATATTTTTACACCAAAATCCAATAAACCCCTTCCTATATTTAACATAAAATGCCTCACAACCTCAATGTTTTTTTTAGTACATCCCACAAACCATATGCCACAATAATTTCTCAAGAAGACATTGCCCTCCTTTATGTATATCCACTTATAGACTTGAATCCTAAAACCAACTGCAATGACTATTTCAGATTGTTTATTGAGTCTTAGCTCAGTTGATATCGATATTATTATAAGTGTATTAGGACGTGGGTTTGAGTTATTGAAGCACATTATCCTCTTATTTAAGGGTTGGAGAGGGGCTATAGGTAGTTTTAGACATTGTATTAAAAAAACAAAAATTAGGAATCGTGATGCTACACTAATATGAAAGAAAGTAAATAAAAAATTTATTTCAGAATAGTCCTTGTATGTTAAAAATATATCCAAATTATAATACTGTTAAAATTTACTATTAAGTTACTAATAATTTAGACAAAATATATCATATACATGACTAGAGGTGTTAATGAGTTGGGTCGAGACCCGATTCTAAAATATTTTTAAGCCCAAGCCCATTTTTGGGCCAGCTCGACTTGCCCAAAAAAACCATTTTTCTATTTAAAAATAATAGAATATTAAAAATGCATTTTTAGTTGCTATTTTATATTTTATAATTAAATTTTAATTTTAAAATACTTTTATTATTATTTAAATTGAATTTAGGTCTAGTTAAATCGAAGTACAAAAATCGTTGTCCAATTCCAACTCAAGTCAGGCCGAATAAGCTACCCAACCTTTGGACAACTCTATCCATGATCTTACTCAACTCATAAAAAATCCAACCATCCCAAAAATATATATGTTTAAATTACCTTATGACTTAAAAAGAAACCAAGAGAAAAAATTGAGCTAAGAAGAGCTATGGCTTGATATGATATAAAGTGAGCCATGGGAGATCCCACATAGATTGTGGTAATGTAAATCGTAAGGTAGAGTGCAAGGTTTGAGTTGAGACGGTAAACAATTCTCCATCATTTATACGACGTCAATCATCAAGTTCTTGCACAGAGCAATGGCAAATGATAAATCCATTAAATGTTGATATGCGAGAGTTCTAGCAGTTAGATTTTTCTTTGAAATGATTGAGTCTTTTATAAATTGAGTAAAGTTATAAATAAATCAATTGAGTCGATATATTTTATCTAAATTATCGATAACTTAACAATAAAATTTTAATAATATCATAATTTGAATAAATTTTTAATATACAAAAAACTAATTTAGAATAAATTTTAATAGAGGGATTAAAATGAATTTTATACACTAGCATATGCTAGCTGTAAAAATTGCTTGGCTGAGAATAAATTGGGGTATGGAATCTCCTTTAAATTTGGCAGTCATACATGCTTTTACCAGCACCAAAAAGTGATGAGAGACTAGATGCTTCTTCACTATGTCTTTCAACCTCTCAACTCTTCCACAGTCGTCTTGTAAAATTGAGCAGTGACAGATTTCGATATAGGGGTGTAATTTAAATTTTCAAAAATTTTAGAAGATAATGAAAATTTTTAAAGTTTTAAGGGGTTTAATTAAAATTATTGAAAGATTTAATGAAAAATTTTAAACGCATTGTTCATTTGAACGACCTTTTAATAATAATGTGGGATTACTAAACGTTACAAACTATTAATAATTAGTGGTGAAGATTATAAAAATCGTGATAGTTGTTGTGACAATAATGATTGCGAAGCAAAAAAATTGTAAAAAAAAGAGTATAAAATGCTTAAGTTTTTTAAATCATCAAAAAGATTTCAAATGAAATCATTAAATCATTATTTATAACCCTTCCCATGAAGTTATCGAGAGGACAATTATGAAAGAAGTGATATTTTTATAGGACACGGAAAAGAGATTAATTAATTTACAAAAGAAGAAAACCACGCTCATGAAATGCGATGCTACTAGTGAGTAATTAGAAAGAAATTATATAGTGGGCAACAACATAATGGCTACAAGGAAGTTATACTCATGTGACACATTGGGAAAGGAGAGTGCACCTATTTGTTCAACGGGGTGAGGAAGAAGCACTTGTGTTCCAAATAAAGGTTAGGAAGTGAACTTTCTAAACTTTCAAGCCATGCTCTCAAAGATATTTCTACGATGGAGAAAACCCAAGAATCATACTGACCTATTTAAGCTTAGCTCCTCAACTTTCCGAATAAGAAACTTTGTTTCCAATGTTAGCTCCATGGTCTTTTCGATATAAAATGTTAAAAAAATGCATGTTAAGAAGTGACCTTACTTGCAATGTTACCCAATGCAATGCAAGTAAAGGTGTTCAAGGCCAGGCTGGGCTAAATTCAGATTGGGTCAAATTTAAATATGATTTCACACGTTTTATGTTTGTTCAAGTTCAAATCCATTCATATTTGTAGATAGCTAAATTCAAGTCTATTTTAAACGTTTATATTTTTTAAATTATTTTTTAAAAAAATTTGTATTCTTTTTAAGTTAATATTTAATAATTTTATATTTTTTTTCATTTATTAAAATTTATATCTAGGTATTTTAATTTTTTTAATATTTACATTATAATTTAATTTTAATGTATTATAAATTATATAATATATATATATATATAAATTATATACACGTAAGACCTAGCCTGACCTTAGAATGTAAAGTTTGGTATAGATATAATTTTTTATTCAAACCTATTTTTTTATATAATATTTTTCTTTAAACATTTTTAAATTTCAGATAAATCTTAGACGCAGATAGATAATCTCACCCACGAATATATCTATTTGAAATTTGGACAAGTGTCTATGTATATTTCTATAACCACACATAATATTTGAGATTGGTATTTAACTGGTCAATAATTTAAATAAATATCATGACAGTGATATTTTGATATATGAAAGCAATACGGTCCAATTATAGTGACTCAATCTCACAATTGTAATTTTGTTACATTGGGACATCCCACGCCTAATCCCAAAGATATTGTCCTTAAATTCATTTTAGTCCAACATTCTTTTTTTTTTTTTTAAATTCTAATCCAATAATTAACATTTCCGACTAGAATTAGTCAGGACTAAATGCGGAATATGACCAAATACATAAAAGAAGAAAAAAATTCAAAAATTAAAATATGGGTTTTTAAATTTGTTTTATGGCCAATATTTTAATTTCCTGCCCAAAAGAAAAGAAGAAAAATAATGACAATTTCATGTGTATGACAGTAAAAGGACGCAACTTGATGCATTGCCTACCAATCTATTTTCATTCACTCTCACATGAATGTAGCATAGGGTACAAATAAAGAAAGCATAGAAAGCCAAACTTTTCTGTTTTTTTTTCTTTTTTAATTACAATTTGGTCACAATTAAGATTCATGTGAACTTAGGTTTAAGCATAGATGAAGCATTGCTTTGAAGGTGCACGGGACCGAGCTTTTGAATCCGATGAAGAAGCCCTTTCTTATGGTCTTGGCAAGTTAGGTTCGGTACCGAATTCAGGGTTCCGTCTTGATTAAATGATGACTCGAATTGTTCCAACACTTTTACTATCTGCCAGAATTCTGGCCTTTTTTCTGCGTGTAATGACCAACATTGCTCGATTAATGCTCGCATGGCAGGCGGACAGTCTCCCGGGACTACCGGTCTCAAATTCTGAGCAAAAAAATGGGTTCTGATATCAGACTTTGCAGATAACAAATGCAACAAAATCATGCATATAAATGGTTTTAATGTCGATTATAGCTCGAGCCGTTGCATGTGACTGATAAACAATCATGCCATGTTTTATGCAGAATGATTACAATCTTTGGGTTGACTGAGCATGATTAGGGCGGGTGTTTAGAATCTAAACACGGAGACTTACGTATCTCGATATTATGAAGGAGAATGAGGTTTAGAAACATACCTTGTTCACAACTGCAAATGCAGCTTGGATAGGATTCATATCCTCGTACGGGATCTTACCGGCTACCATTTCCCACAAGAGTAGTCCAAAGCTGTAAACATCCACTTTCCGTCCATACGGTTTCCTTTTGATCATCTCAGGTGCCATCCATCGATAAGTCCCCGGATCATCTACTAATAGATCACAATGTGCCTCCTCACAAGCTATACCGAAATCAGCAATTTTCAAGTGGAATTCCTCGTTGATAAGGATGTTTTCAGGCTTAAGATCACGATGAATGACTCCTTGAGAATGAATGTATTCCATTCCACGAGCAACTTCGAGAGCAATAGCAATTATCTTTTGCAAAGGAAGGGACTTGTGATCAAGCTTGTGTAAATATGCCCTTAACGAACCCTCCGATAAATATTCCGTTATAACACAATAAACCGGTGGCTTTCTGCATGCTGCTACAAACTAGTTATCGGATCAAAACATAAAGTGAGAACCGAAACGTTACAATAAAAATTTAAAGCTATGGCATGATAAAATTTTCAATTACCTTTATAATGTTCCTATGGTAGAGCCTGGATAAAAGAGTAACCTCTCTATTGAACTGTTTCTCTAATCGAACAGCCAAATCTCCGTTGTCGGCATCATCCGGTGCCATAATAATCTTAACTGCAACAGCTTCCTCTTTATATATCCCGTGATAAAGCCGACTATGAGCACCATGTGCAAATCTAAGCCCGAGAAACAACTGTGAAAGATCAACAGTATGTTCACCAGCTGCATCAGCAGAGTTAACCCTTCCACCAGCATAATCAAAATACTTGGTCCAAGAAGCCTCCTTCCTAAACTTCGACTTATCCGAAACTCTAGGTGACCCTGAGTTCCTAAGAGGACTCGAATTCGACCCTTTCTTTTCGTGCAAATGGGATTCCTTATGGAAAAACCTTCCCATCCTCCGCTTATCAGATTCTTTCCTATGAGGATGTGGAGTCGAGAACCTCCTCCTCTCAGACCTTGCTTCTTTAAACGTATCAGATAAAACTGTTTGCGGGACCGGAGAAACAGATCGTTGCTTGTTCGTGATCGGATTCCGCTGAATCAACGGATCGATGTGATCGGATTTTGGATTAGAAGGTTTAGACCCTAAAGTCCTCTCTTGGTTCGTATCTAATTGTAGGTTGAAAGGTAAAGATACCAATCTAGATGAATCCAACCTATGACAAACTGTATGAGAAAAATTTGTTCTTCTAATCCATGAATTAGCCTCTTCTGCCATTTTTTTTCTCCCTTTATATATAAAAAAGACCCTACCCCCTTTATCTTCCTCCTTAAAAAAGCTGAAATAATATGATGCTAAACAACATAAAATTAGCTTAAAATTTTGGTTTCATTGAAATCAAGAAACCAATCAAAGCTATAAACAACCATCAAGAAGGAAAATCTGGCTGGCCTTAATCTATTCTCCATCAAAAGAAAAAAAAAGATAATTAATCACTTGAAATGAAACCCAACAAACCAAAAAAAAAAAAAACCAAGAAAAACCCTTTCTTCAACCTTTGATTTTCAAAGGACCAAACTTTTCTTTTAATTTTTTTTTAATCCCTTTAGGCTTCAAATGTCAAAATACCACCTTCCGTGAATGCCTGGAAAATCCCACACAAGCAACCAAATAAACAAGTCATTCATCAAAAAAAAAAAAAAGTATACTACATTTTATGAACCCCATTAACCACAGGGGAAAAAAATATCATTTATGTCAAAATCATTACAAAAAAGGAAAAAAAAAAAACCAGATTGAAATTTTAAAAAAATTCAAAGTACATTACAATACCAAAAAAAAAAGGCATCAAAAGGCAAGAACTTTACCATGAAGCTAAGAAATGCATGGCTAATCAACGGAAGGTGGCAAAAAGAAATTTTCCTCCTTTTGTTTTCTCTCTTCTTTGTTGCTATAAAAGCAAAGATGAGATCTTTTGTGGGTAAAAACTAAAAAAGAACAAAGGAAAAACTAAAAACAAAAACCAAAAAATAGTAAAAGAAAATTAAAAAATCTAAGAATTTCCCTGTAAAAAACAAGTTTGATATTGTATACGTATCGTATACGGGTATGGCTGAAGGACCGTAGATTCCGTGGACCCAATGTTAAGGATTACAACAATAAATAAATATATATATATATATAATAAAGCCGGGCCCAGTAAGGGAGGTGATAGTGGAGTTCTTGGGCCCACGAAAAAGGATAAAAAGTCAATAAAGGACAGCTTTCGATTTTCTTTTTCTAAAAAAACTCTGTTAATTTATTTTTATAAAATTAAGGCTTTATTTAACATTTAATTTTTTATTTTTTTAAAATTTTTTAACCAATTTGATACTTACATTAACAATTTGTTCAAGTTTGTCCTATACATGTTCATGAGTCGAGCTACCGGTTCAGGCCAGAAGACCCGTCTGAAATTTGAGAGGGTTTGGACAAAGTATTAAACCCAAAAAATAGGTTTGGACGAAAAACTTAAACTAGTTTAAAATATGACTTGAGCTCAAATTTGAATATTCAAGGCTCTGTCGGCTCATTTTTTAAGTTTTTAATACTTTACAATATGTTATTTTTATATATTATGTAATTTAGAACACATTAAAAAAATAAACTTATACTAAATATATAATACTATGTTAATATAAATATTAAAATAATGTTAAGATGATTATATAAAAATTTTTAAAAATAATATGGGCGGGCTTAAAATGAGTTTGAGCTAATATTTTGCAAATATGGGCGGATTTAGGTAAAAAGTTAAGCCCAGACCAGACTGACAAACTTGGACAAACATAAAATATGTTAATATCATGTTTAGGCTCGACTCAAATCTGACCCGACTCATGAACATTTCTAGTTTATTCCAAAAAGAGATTTAATATTATTTCTTTCTTATAGAGTTGTTTCTAATTAATATTGAGTTTTTTAAGAGAAATTGAGACAAAATAATAATTTAACTACTAAAATATATTGAAATATTAAAATGAATATTATTCAAAGATAAAATAGTAAATTAAGCTTACAAAATGAATGAAAATTTGTAAAGTGGAGGGATAGAAGTGTCATTTTCATAGAGAATATTATGGGTATTTTTGTTTCTTTAATCGAAAGGATGGTACGGTTCGCACGGATTTTTTGTTCTCTTTTTGTGGCCAGTGCCCATCGTTATTGTTTTTGTATTTTTGTCAGTATATGGATCGTATTTATACGTATATTTTATATATTAAAGGTGGGTTTTTATTTTTTGTCTTTTTTTGTTTTTAATATTTTTGAAAGTTTGTTTGGTTGGATTTTATTTGGACTGTTGTTATTTATATTCCTACTTGATAAATCAAAGTAAAATCTAGAAGTTAGTTAAAAGTAGAGTTGTCTATGGGTTTGGACGAGTTTAAGGTCGGGCCTTAAGAAAATTTTAGACTTGACTGATAGGTTTGGCGCAATAAGAAAGTTAAAATTCGGATTCGGTAAGGTTGTATTAATTTTTTTAATTTTAATTTTTTTATATAAAAAATTTAAAATATAATACATCAAGTATACTACAAATATTAAAATAAATATTTTCCAACAAATTTAAAAAAAATTATACTTAAATAACACTAAGATAAGTGTAATTTAATAAACAAATACCTTTAAAATAGTGCAAATTTAACAATAAAATAAGTGCTATACAATATCCAAACATTAACAACAAAATAGTAGCAACATAATGAACAATTTCATTATAGATTTTGATTATATCTGCTCTTTCTCAACCCATAAATAGGAGGATAATGCGCTTCAGCACACTCGAACCCATGTTCTCCTATATTAACAATAATACATATGCTAATCGAACTAAGACTTAATCTACAATTTAATAAAAAAATTGGAATAGAAAAATTACAGACATAATAGCAACACAAATCATGCTTCACAATTCAAACTATGGTTGCATTTATTAATTAAAAAATAATTTATTTTTTAAAAATTCCAAATAAAAGAATCAAACCCCACCCAAGCAAAAATAGCAACCCAAACTTTGTTTTAGTCAATTTTTTAGAAATTAAGGCAACTTATTTTTCTTAATAGGAAGTTTTGCTTTTGCCCAATAAAAATATATTGTAAAGGATAAGAGTGGGAATAAAACCTATCTGAAATTTATACCTTTATTATTTATTGACTAAATGAGAAATGCACTATCAATAAAAGAAAAAGCAAATTGTATGTGTTGAAAATTAGGGACCAAAATGTAAAGGGACCATTCCTAGTAGCTACCTTTTATCTCTTATATTTTATTCTATATATTCTATATTTATATTATTATATAAATTTATAACATAATGAATTATCGAGGGAATCGATTGAGTCTTAACTCAATTGATATGAGTATTGTTGTCAATGCAGGAGGACATGGGTTTGAGTGCATAGAAGCGTATTATCCTCCTATTTATGGGTTAAGAAGAGGTTATAGGTAGTTCTAAACATTATATAAAAAAAATATAACTAGAATTTGTAATAAAATTATTAAAATATATATTTTATATTATATATTGAAAAATTTGGAAGTTTATTTGGTAGGATTTTATTTGGACGGTTGTTATTTGTATTGCCACCATAAGTCAAAAGATGATAAACCAAAGTAAAAACTATAGGGTAGTTAAAAGTTTATACTTATTTATTCAAAAAATAATAATTAGACTTATCAATAGCATTATTGTTATTTTAGTAATTTAGAAATCATTGATTTAAGCATGTAATTTCTTCTATGAATTATAATTAGTTTTAAAATATAAAAAAAAATTATGGACTTGAATATAAACTATAAAGAAAATAATAAAATATTAAAAATATATACGAAATAATATATTTATCTTTCGAATTAATAATAACTTTTGAATCACAAGTGTGGTGGTTGCTCGTAATAATAAAGTACATTTTGTGGTTCGCCATTTACCTTTTCGAAGAACACCTATGACTAGTGGATTAATCAATATATATATATATATAGTGTTTTGAAAGGGAATAATAAATTTTAAAGAGAAAAAATTTTAAAGGGTGATTTGATTTTTAGAAAAAAGTTTTAAGTTATTTTATTTGAAAATATTATATTAAAAAAATGCTTGAAATACTATTATTAAAGTCCTTAATTCAGTTGTTTTAACGAGTCAAGTGAGTATTAATTTAGTTAAAAATAATTGAAAATTCATAATTTTTATTAAATAAATTATATTATTACAAGAGCATTACTTTTAATTTTATATAAAATAAAAAAATCAAAACACACAGTAAGATTTGAACCTTAGAAAAACATATTTAACAAAATTTGTTCTATAATGTGTAGATTGTCTGTATAAAAATATATAATCATTTTTTAACAATCTCAGTATAAGTTATGATCATATCTTATCTTTTTGACATAACATTTAAATTTACCCATAGCCTCTCCCTAACTTATAAGTAGAAGGTTAATGCACTTCAACGCACTTAAAAACTCGCATATTCCTGCATTAGTAACAATGCCCATGCTTAAGGATGTCAATTGAGCACCCATCACTGTCCCCCCTCTCCACCCACAAGACTAAAACCATCCCCACCCTACCACCTAGGAGGGTCCCCATACCCACTTCACATAATATATTTATAAGTATTAGTGAAATAAATATAAACTAATTTTTTTATGAAAAAAATATGAAATATCTTTCCTTCGGACTCCCACCATATATGTGATATTATTCTAATTGTCACCATTAAAAAAATTCATCGTAATATTTTAATTGGTAAATAAAATATAACTTCAACACAAGTTTAAAAATTTCAGAAAATAAAATTCTTACATAATATTCAAATACATTATAAATGTCTTCAAATGCAACACAAATGCAAAAATTCCAAAAATCAATCTATACGTGTCACTCCCGTTGCTTCTATATCACATTCATCTTCTAATTCTTCTATCAATTGTGAGCATTGTATCTCTTTAACTTCACCTAAACCTGCATATCAGAAACTATGTTGAGTACTCTCCTTTTTTGCTAAATTGGGTGAAAAACTATGGAGTCTTCTCATTTTTTTCTTAAAAAAAAAAAGCAGTAAATGTGAGTTGAGTATTCTTATCATAATTAAATTTTTATAAATGTTTATTTTTAAAATATGCTTATTATATTATGCGGGCGGGCCGGTAGAAGGTCATACTCACGCTTGCCCCACCACCCACGGTAGGTCTAATTTTTGTATCCATCCCTGCCCAATTAGGTGCGAAGTGGGGCGGGACCACGCGAAACTCGCCCCACTGACGTCATTACCCATGCCAATCGAGTTAAGATTCAATCAGTAAATATATAATTATTTTTAAAATTTAAATTATCAACATATATTTTATTGCAATTAGTCAACCTTTTCTAATATAGTATCAATTAGTAAATTATAACTTGATGAAAGTTTTGGAATAGGACAATTACAAACATGATAGCAACACAAATCATGCTTGACAATTTAAATTATGGTTGCATTTAGTAATTAAAAAAAAGTATTTTTATGTTAAAATATTTTCAAAGAAAGGATCAAAACCCCCAAAATAATAGCCATTTAACTTGTTTTAGTCAATTTTTTTTAGAAAGTAAGGCAACTTATTTTTCTTATTGGAGGTTTTGCTTTTGCTTTTTATATGTACATATAAATAGATGTATGTATGTTATAAAAGATAAGAGTGGGAATAAAACCTATCTAAAATTGATACCTTCATAATTTATTGACTAAATTTGAAATACATTATCAATAAAAGAAAAAGCAAATTGCATGTGTTGAAAAATTTGGACTCAAAGGGATCATTCTAGAGGTGTTTATGGGCTGGGCTACCCAGCTTGGCCCGTCGGCCAAAGGCTCGCCCGACATGTGGGAGGGTTTGGGCAAAAATATAGGCCCGAAAAATAGGCTTGGACAAAAAATAAGGCCTGTTTTAAAAATGGGCGGGCCTCGGGTAAGGTATTTTTAGCTCAGGCTCTGCCCGAATTCACTAAAGGACAAAAAAATTGTATTTTTTTTTAAATGTTATTTTCATGTTGTTTTCTCCCTATTTTGCTACCATTTTACTATTATCTTACTACTATTTTGTTGCTATTGTTTGGATATTGTATAAAACTTATTTTATTATTAATTTTGTTATTATTTTAAAGGTATTTGTTATTTTTTTTTTATTTTAGAGGCATTTGCTTGTTAAGTTGCATTTATCTTAGTGTTATTTAAGTTTACATATTTTTTAAAATTTATTTTCAATTTGTTGGAAAATATTAATTTTGATATTTTTAGTATTTTTAATGTATTATATATATTTAAAAATGATATAAAAAATTAATACGGCCGGGCCGGGCCCGGGTTTTAGTATTTTTATCTGGATCGGGTTTGGCCAAAATTTTAGGCCCATTTTTGGGCCCGGCCCGAGCCCAATAAATGGGCATGATTTTTTAGTTGAGTCAGGCCCAAACCCGACCCAGCCCGGCCCACAAAAACCTCTAGATCATTCCTAGTGGCTCTCTTTTCCTGCCCTTTTTTTTTAAAGAGTTTATCAATAAGCAATGGAATTACAGATATTACGATTCGAATTATAAACCGTTTATTTATCTATATTGTATATATCATTATAATTTCTGTGATTGGGTTTGATGTCATAAGTTGATTGAGACAGGTTCAATGAAAATACAACAAAATCAATAAAATTATAAATTCAAAAATAAAATAAGGTAACTAGAGTTTTTTTTTGAAAATATATATTTTAAAATTTTTATAAGTACCCAATTAATAGTTGAAAGAAAAAACTACTTAAAAGAATAAGGTAATTAACTTTTCATTCTACCAACAAGTGTTGAGTACGGTGGCAAGGCGCATTGCGGTCTCAAGAAAAAAACGAAGTTCGAATATTGAAGACGACATGGTTAAGAGAGATGGTCACAGAACTCGAACATGGATTATTAAACTTTAGTTAACCTCTTATAAACTTTTTTTAAAAAATAATTATTTAAATAAAAAATTTAAATAAAATTTAATGTATGAAATATTATTTTTCACCCTTATGTGTGGGCAAGACAAATTCTAGTGTTATTTATTTGATTTTCTAAAATTACTCTTCTTCTTATGCAAATTAAGATTTGGTAAGAAAAGAAAAGACTCATGAGGCTCCAAGTCCAAAATATGGACCCAAACAAGATGGTCCCAACCCAAAATATCTGAAGCATTTGAAAATTTAGTTCTAAAAGTTATCTAAAAATGCCCAACCCAATCTTCCCAACAAATATCTTGGGCTATAAAAATATCAAGCCCATTAACTCAGTTATTTCATTGGTTTACCTTCAAAAATCTTTTTTGAAGTGAAGTGAATAGAGAAAGACCTTTGGTGTAGTTTGGGTGTTTTAATTTCTTCATTAATCCTTTGAGAATGGAAAAAATTATATCAAATTGAATTTTATGTATCACATTGTATATTTTATTAAAGTTTTTTTAAATGTAATTTTGACATTTTCGTATTTTTTTAGAGTATTATATTCGCATGAAATTAATTAAGAATTATGACTTCAATAATAAACACATTTAAAGATAATTATATTACCGTAACTACTTTTTATTTACTATTATGCATAACCCAAGACAATATATCATATAGAATAGTGGTATTAGAGCTATGCATGAAAATGCATAATAGAATAATATAGTTATAATATAATCGAGTTTCAAAATCAAGAAATAATTTAGTCTTACACATTTTTATCTTTTATTTTAGTTAAAATTTACCCTCAACTTTCTAAAAATAGTCGAATCTTACCATCAACCCTTATAAAAAAGTTGAATTATTTTTTTAATGAAAATACCAACTAAAACGTTAAAAATTTAAGCATAGTAGCTTGTATGGCAACCCATGTATACTTCATGCTTTTTCTTTTTAATTTTATGAACTCCATGTCAACATGAAGTACACCTGACACTTGGATTGTCAAGCGAATGTCGTTAAAAAATTAATGTTTTAATTAGTATTTTCGTTAAAAAAATTCGTTTAATGCTTTATGAAAGATTAATAGCCAAATTTAACTAAAAAAAATAATGACTAAATTGACAAAATATGTAAATGTTGAGAGTCAAATTTGGCATTATACCTACTTAAAAAATGACAATAAATTAAAAAAATAATTCAATTTTAGACATGTAAAACCCTTGCACTATCTACATATTGCAACCTCTAACATCATTCATGTTTGGCCGCCTCTGACCTCAAAAGCGACAAGCCAACAAATTTGCATTGCAATTGGCCTTTTGCTCATAAATATCACCAATTTGGCATCCCTATCTTTAACAACTGTTTGTAATTTCCCCCACAAGCTTTAATGAATTAATAATTAATCTTACCTGACACTTGCAAACTGTATGCAACTTTTTATATATATATATATATATATACTTCCATATTCCAATAAAACCCGGAGTCGAGATAGATCGAATTCTTAAATATAAGACAAAATTCTTCCAAGACTATTTTTTTCATCTCGGTATTTGATTTTCCTACCTCTCAATCCAATAAGCATTTGTCTCGAAATGGTAACCTAGCAGCAAGACGACAGCTCACAACCATAGAAATTGCCCAGGTTTCAGCAATGGTGACTTTGGTCTCATCTACTTGTATGATCATCCATTGCCACTTTGAATCTTGATTTAAAACGAAGACCAAGTCAATAAAACCTTAGTTTAATGGGATTAGCTCGGAACCTAATCCATTTATTGTAATATAAAAACATTATTATTTTTATAAGATTAATCAATTGTAAAAGAATCCAAAATCCAGATGTGTTTTGTGTATTACTTTGCTTGCAAGAACCAGACCATGTTCTGTCATCAAATCTGTAACTTAAATCTCTGAACATCAAACATCCAAAAAAAAAAAAAAGAACAAACATTCTGCCAAAAACCCTCATTTCATAACCCAAATATATATATCTCATATACCATTATTTATCCATAAACAAAACTGCAGATTTAAGTAAGCATATACTATCATCTTCTTCATACAACCTCAAGTGCTGTACAATGCACATTGGACAACTTCCCCAACAAATCTACTGTTAGCATTGATGCCCTCGGCTTCGTCAACCGGTCACCGGAACGTCCAACCGGCAACGATTGTGTCGATGTATTCCTTTCGCATGATTTAAGCCACTTGGCCTGCATGTATCTTTGTTTCCTCCATGGCCCCATATGCATTTTCTTTTCCTTCATGCATTTCTTGGCAGCCGAACACAAGGTTTTGATCACATTGTTTAATCTTTCTACTTTACCTACGAAAACTTCTGGTAATCTTTGTACTAGCCGATTGTAATCTTCACTAGCTCTTGCGATCTCAAATTCAGCTCTGAAAGTCAACTCTATTATTATCCTTACTTCCCCTTTTCTTGTATTTTCTATCACATCCAAGAAACTGTGTTCCCCTGCGAGAAAATAAATAAATCCCATTAAAAACAAAACAAAAACCCACCATGACAAAGAAATTCATCTTTTAATTCATATATAGATATGTACCTGATGGGATATCTGGGGAGCTACGCCATTTAGACCGGCAAACGGCACTGTTGAAACCGGCATTTTGGAGACGGCTAGAAACTTCTCTCATGAGACAATTCTTACAATTTTCCGCCGTTGAGGATTTTCCACAAACACATACAGTTCTTCCTTTTTGAATATCATTCAAAGCTTCTTTTGTGGCGGTCCTGATTCTCAATTCCATGGAGCTAGTCCTACACAACGTTTGCTGTAAAACCTGGTGTTGGCTTTCCCAAAAACTCTTACTATTTTCATCGTTGCCCCCATCGTTCTCTTTCTCATCGTCATCATCATCATCACCATCGCCGACAATTCCATCGTTATTATTACCCCTAAATTTATCGCCGTTGCAGTTTCCCAGGACCCCCTGGTCGCTATCTTCAAGAAATTCCAACTCTATATCCGGCGTAACCGGATCGGGTTGCTCCGGGAACTTGAATTCCGGGCATCCGTACGCTAAATTCCGGTGATTCCATGGAATTCTTGTCGCAACGCGAGCCATCTTTTTTTTTTTTTTTTTTTTTTTTTTTTTTTAAATTTGGGGGAGTAGCTAAGCGAGGCAAGTTTGTTTTGTGCATTATTATTGTTATTACAGGATTTGGTTTTATAGTAAGGTTTTAGGACAAGAAGTGGGACCCGGTTCGAACCAACGTGGACTAACGAGCCGCCGCGCACATGATGAGAGAGAGGATCGAATCCGACGTGGCATTAAATAATTGAATAATCTGCACAGTCAAGTATTTTTAGACCAGACAGCGAGGATCCACGTCAAGCGGCTGCAATAATTTTGCTCATCTGATCTATTCTAGATATACTCTCGAATATTCACGTCCCGCAAGTTTTTTTCCTAAAAAAAAAAAAAAAAGTTTGGTATGATTTGTAATTTCACCCCTCTACATTTTTAAAAACTGATAACTTAATCCTCTATTTTAATTTGCGGTAGGGGTGAATTTAGAAAATATTTTAGTGGAGATCAAAATCGAATTGTAAATTTTTAAGCGATCAAAATATAATTTTATCTTTTATTAATTTTTTATTTAATCATTTTTGAAGCGACTAAATAAAGTTATTTTCATTTTTGAGAAGTCAAAACACAATTTTATCACATATTAACTTACATTTTCATTATTGATAAAGAGACTAAATTGCATGATTTTCATTTGTGGGGGACTAACGCCGTTGCCTGCCCTCTTTAAATTCCCCCTTAATTTGCGATAATTTGATCTTTATACCTCAATTACGAAAACTAAAAAAACTAGTTCAATTGAGTAATACTGTTAAATCGCTAACCTAAGAATCAACAATTGAGTAAAATCAAAAGTCAACAATTCATATGAAATAAATTAGCAAAAAAACAGTTGCTCTATTTTTTTTCTAAAGTATGAGAATAAAATACTGATAAATTAAAATAAATAGATTAATTTGTTAATTTTATTAAATTGAGGGACCCTTTTTAAAATTAGACCAATTCTTTTTTAAATGGTAAAATTTTATCTCAATTGACTGATTCCGCGTATTCGGTGTTCAACTACCGTTGAGTCAACCTCTTAATCTACAATGGATTGAAATTATTTAATTATCAACGTGTAAATCATTTTTTTTGGTAAAAATAATTTTCAGTTTTAAAATGAATTTAATAATTTTTATTCTTAATCATTTAAATTAGAATAAAATTAAAATTATATAAGCCTAAAATAATATAAGCATGAAAGTTGAAATGGTCAAAAACTGACAAGTTCTTATGATGTTTGGACTAATTAATGATATTATAAAAGTTAAAAAAGATGTTAAATTAAAATATAAAAATAAATCTTAAGTACATCATAAGGACCCATAATAAATTTGACCAAAATAACAAGTCAAACACCACAAGTACACCAAATTATTCTCTATAATTCGTTACTTAGCCCTCATAATTTTTTTTACTTTTTAAATATAAATAGTTAATAATTTTAAGGCATATTTAGTTAATTTGACTCTTAGTTTTTAGATAAATTTTATCATCAACTTTTTTAAAAGAGTCGAATTTAACTATTAATATTTTAAAAATTGTTAGTCAACGTGATATGTATGATAAATAGTGTCATATCAACATAAAGTACACGTGGACTGCTATGAGAGTTACCAAATCAATATCGCTAAAAAAAAATATTTTAATGATTTAACTCTTTTTAAAATATTAATAGGATGACATTAAAATATAAATATTTCAACAACTCCAATTCCCTTTCCCTCCAAGAGGAAAAAAATTATGGACTAGATCGTAAATTTAAGTATAATAGAGAGATTAATTCAGAATTTCACAAAAGAAAAAAAAAAACCATGACCCAGATTGCCACAGCTAATGACTCAGAATATTATATTTTGATCCCTATCCCGATCCCGAAATAGTGGGGGCCACAAACAAGCTGGAAGATAAAAGAGTGATGTGATCTGATTGAGTGTTTGATTAAGATCACACGTGGCAAAATCAAGGGCGTTAGATGTTAAGGTTTATCCGAAAACAGAGTGGCCCCCTTTTTCACAATGTTTGCTTTCCAAAAAGCAATTATTATTTTTGGTATTGTTTCAATCATTATTATTTTTTAAGATTTAAAATTAAAAAAAAAAGAGAGAAATTATCGTATGGCAAAAACGCGGCGTCTTGCCAATGGTTTGGCTTTGTTTTATTTATTCATTGGGCATCTAAGACAAGATTGTTTTGTCCTTTTCGATTGCTTTGCAATAATTGGGAAGGCTACTATTTTAACATTGTTTCACTTTTATTTATTTAATTACATTTAGAAGAGTTAATATGTAATTAAAGTGTTTATTTTTTAATTATTTAACAATAATAAAAATAAATAATAATTATGTGTAGTCACTTTATGTCGACATTGTGTGGAATTATTTCATATTTTAAAACAATAATTCAAATCTGCTATTGTTGTTGTGGAAAAAGGAATCTGAACTATGGCCAAAAGAGCAATGATTCACGTGGGTCAATCATCTTAAATTTTTCCTTTCAATTGCCTGTTAAAATCTCGATTTAATTTTTATATTTCAATTTGTAATATCGCCTTATGTTTTAACATTTATATGTTTCGAGGAGTCACATGTTATCTATGTATTGATTTCAGATTTTTTAGAAACTAGTCGATATTTTGTCGTTGTGCGTATAATTCATATATGTGACGTGTGGTTAGCAGATACTTTATTCGTGTCAAAGTGTGGTCTTAATGGTACGAGGTCGTGTAGTTTAGGGCTTGCAAGGCCTGGGCTCATGAGATATTGGACTCCTCAGTGTCTTTTGCTCACAAGATAATCTCTTAGATCATGCAGTCAAAGGTGTTGACACGTGAGATATAAGTATAACAAGTACTCGTACTTATAGAAATTTTGAACATTTAGCATTAATCTAAACAATAGTCATTAAATTCGATAAATTAAACCGTATTATTTCTAAAATATTACGTGGCAGTCATATTTTCACATTTGTAATGTCATATTAACTTGCTATTTCTACATGATATACTTATAATAAATCATAATATTTTAATTAATAGAGGTAATGACTATTATTTGAGTTAGAAGTCATATTAGAAAACAATAATTAAAACTTTGATTTGCACATAATATGAGACTGATATTTTAATTAATATATGTAATGTCCTATTATCGATTTTATCATATTCTTACAACTAGGGCTATAATCGAGTTGAGTTAAGCTTGATTACTGTCGAGCTCGAGTTTGACTCAAAATTCGAAGCTCAACGCTCAGCTCAAACTTGATCAAACATCTATTTTTAACCTTGAACTCGGCTCAAGATATAACTGAGTTACTCGAGCTCGATTAAGCTCATTTACCAAATTTTATACATGAACTCGAGTTCAAATCAATAATTAAGTTTAGAGTTAAAAATATATTAGGAACAATAATATAATATAAAAATAAAAATAAAAAACTCGATAAAACTCGCGAGTTATGAATAATAATTTAACCCAAACAATTAATTACCTATTATTTTTTATTTAGAAAAAAAAATGACAGTGCACCTGTCACCTATTGCTAAGGAAACAAAATTATTCTTTTTGGTAACACTAGGGAAACAAAACTTAGTGCTAGTATATATATGGATAGATAAATATCCATTTAAAAAAAAAGAAAATAAAAATATTAAAACTTATCTAGATTGAATATTAATTTAATCCACATTTTTTATTATTGCAAGTAGTCTTAAATATGTATTTTTTAAAATTTAATTGAATGAAATTAATGGTTTATGTATAATTTTAAAAAAGAGTAAATTGCACTCAAGCTCATTAAATTATTAGATAGTTTACGTTTTTGTCAATAATTTTAAAATGTTACAAAATGGTCAAAGAATTATTCAAATGTTTTCATTTAAGTCATCGGACTATTAATTTTTTTTTTTTTTTTTGAATTTGGCTTACTAGTTTCAATCAACATTCTGACGATCGGTACTGTGAATCAGTGACTATCAACAGGTAGAAGAATATACATTTGATCCAAGTCGATTTAAGGGTCTGTGCTGTAAATTAGAGAAGAAAATTGTTTAGATTTTGGGTTTGTAAATTTACGGCATTCAAAGATATTTTATAAAAATAACTGAATTGTAGAAGAGAAAAGAAATGAGAGCTTTCGAGTGATGCAAGTAGTGCTAACAACAAAGGCCATGCAAAAGCAATTTTAACAATCCAGTAACTCGAATAAAAAATTTCGAATAATTTAGTGACTATTGTGTGACTTTTTAAAGTGACCAAAACGTAAACCTATTAAAAATTCAGTGACGTTGGGTATAATTTACCTTTTTAAAAAATATAAAAATTTGACCATTAAAAAGAATTAATGATATGGTATCCTCAAATTGTTTATTATTAGTCCACGTACCCTTTTGATAAAAGGAACTTTTTTTAATAATATAAAAAAGATTTAATTAGTTTTAACATCAACAGCAGCTTGATCATGTTAGATCATAGTTTATTTGGCTTGCGTCCCTTTAATCTAATCCGGTTCTTAATTATTTGATTTAATTAACCTCAACTTCATTAATTTGCAATATTTTATGATTAATTTAGACACTTAAACGTAAGATCTTCCCCAGCTCATCAAAAATGGAAGTTGAAATTTTCTTTTCATTCTATATTTTTTTTTTGGATAAACACGTTTTATTAGATTTAATTAACTTGATTTGAGTTAATCAATCTTATCTTGTTTTTCTTTTTTCTTTTTCTCGTCGAGTTTATCATTAAATGAATTAATTATAAAATAATACAGGAGATGAGAGAATGTGTTAATTTGATCAAATAGTTTGGAGGTTATTCAGTCTATTAAAGAAACGTTCTCAAGACCTTCTTATTGAGCATTTATCAAACGTATTTAGCAATTTTTTGTGGGAATGATGTAATGGGAATTTTTATATATTTCTAAGAAAGAGAACATAGAAGTAGATTATATCGCCAAGTTAACTTTCGATAAAAATGAGAGTCTGCGTAACTGTTTGTAAAGAAACAACTATTTTGAAGTAGTTTAATGTGATAATCGTGATCCTTTTTTTTTTTTTTTGTGTAGTTGGCGTGATGATCATGATCATGATCAAAGAGCATTAGCACCATCCACAGAAATCGAATGAGACGCCTGTTTGGACCACACCAGCACCGTTTGGACTTGTTGATGGAGAAACTCCTTTGTTATTTATATATTAAATTATCATTTATGATTACATGAAGAATTAATGTTTATGAATTGAAAAACAAGCATAGAAGTTATTTTAATTCTTAAAAAATTATAAATTAAAATAAATTTCGATTAAATTTAAGAACAATAAAATTAACTAAAAAGTATTCGATTTTAGAACCCATGACTAATTACCATTCATATAAAAAACCTATCAATTTCTCTACACTAATGGTGTCTCAAGATAAGATATATATTACATATATATATATATATATATCGATGTGGTCGTGGTAAAAGTGATATGAGTATTTTTATATTAGGAGTCATATTGCATTTAAATATATATATTTAAAAATTACTACATTTAAATAGTGAAACAAAGGCGGATACAGGGGAGCTGGCGTGGCCTTGGCCCCCCTTAAATTATAAAAATTTAATTTAATCGTTTAAAAGTTATAAATATATAGACTATAAAAAATTAAAATTTCATTCAGCCCCCTAAAAATGTGTTCTGGCTTGGCCCCTGGAATGAAATAAAATTTTTTTAATATTAATATTATTGTAAGTTCTCATTATATCTATTCTTTTTTATTTACAATATCTAAAACTATCCATAACTCCTCTCCAACTCTTAAACTAAAAGATAACGTGCTTCAACGCATTCGAACTTATATTTTTTTATACTGATGTCATAATATTTCGTAATGATTGGTAAAATTCTATTCTAATAAGAGGATAATACGCTTCAAGGTACTCGAATCCATCTCTTATTATATTTTCAACAATGTCACTGCCATAATATTCTTAATGGTTGGTAAAGTTTTGTCGTCACCCTAAGACAATGTGAAGTCGGTAGAAACTTCACGATGAATGGTGCCTATATTCGAGAGAATTCATACATGAACCTTAAAAACTTTGATAGTTAAGCGTACCAATATTCGAGAGAATTCATACACCAACCTTAAAAACTTTGATTATACAAAAATTTCTTTTGATTTGACATGCAACGTTTTCATTTCACGTCCCACTATTCCTTTAATTAAAATTAGGGTTTTTCTTTTCCACGCGACATTAAAAATGATTAGACATTAACGTTAATTGCAACTTCCTACTAAAGCATAACAAACACAAAAACTAGTATTTTCTATTAATGTTGTTTCCTCTTTTTCTTTTTGGAAGCATACAAATCCTTTTAGGTTTAAAAATTAAATTATAAATTTGTGAAGGTAAAAATATAATTTTTATTCATTTTAAACAATTAAAATTAAAATATTACTATTTTGGGACTATCTTTTTTTTTTTTTTTCAATCTACTCACGTTGCTTCATATAAAATTTTAGTTGAGTTTAGATTCCAGTTTTCAAAGTTGAAACCCAAAATAATTTTAAGTAAAATATTTTAATTTAAATAAATAATACGGGGAGATGTGAATTAAGTTGTAAATTAAAAATATAATTATTTTAAAAAAGTAAAATTATTTCGAGATTTAAATTTAACTTAAATTAACTATTTATAAATATAAATAAATTTTGATAAAATTTTAAAATTTATACTCTAAATCGAACCAAATTTAAATAGGCTTAAATTACGCTAATATCATACCTATGTTTGATTTGAACCCGACCAATCAATTTACATTAATATATTAAAAAAACTTTAAAAAAAGTAAAACATTAAAACGTGGGCTATAAAGCGTTAATTTACAAGTGTCAAATTGAAAACCTCAACCATGGTTTCGTGTGTTAGCAAAAAATATGCAAATGTTCTCGGCCACCATCTGAACACAATCTTATTTATGGTGATGATAGAAAATAAATGAAAAAAAAATAATCTGATGGTAATGTTATAATTCGTTTTAACAAATTTAAATTCACGTCTTTTTATATTGATAATAATATTTATATTAATCGAGGTAAGATTCAATTAGTTTGTATTATTTTTATTTTTGTAAAGCAGATTATATCATATTAAAATTATAATGTAAATATTAAAAACTATTTCATGTTTCTAAGTTTAAAATTGTTAATAAAAAAAAATATCATAATTTTTTTGAAAAGAATTAAAAAATATATATGAGAAAACTTAAAATAAATAAAAATGTTTCTTTAATATATCTTTTGTTTAGTTATAATAATCTTACATTTAATCATATTATATATTATTTATTAATTTATATTATTTTTATAAACGTTATAATTAATCAAAATCAAAATTCGAAATTTTTAATGCATGCCATGTTTTTATATTATATATATATATATTTTTCATAATCTTATTATGTGAAGGAATGGGATACCAAATACTGAATGGAAACTTTGGCTTTGGACAATAACATGTGAGTTGTGACATTTGAAGAAGAAAAAAAAAAAAAAAAAAAAACAAAGAAAACATGTTGGGCGTTGTGTAAGTTTTTCGTGCACGTGCCGTGTCGATGCTCAACAACATGTACACGCGAAGCAATATTACCCTTGTCTTTTTTGAAACGTAAACTAGCTTGAAGAAGAGGCGAAATTACTAGAAGGATAAACATTAGGCTATTTTTAGCCACACGATATGCTCAAATATTCCATTAAATTTAATGCCACCACAAAACAATTTTCCACTGAATGGTGGAATTATCTATTCAAACTCGAATTTAGTGTACAAATAAATTAACTAATGATAGTCCACAAGCACAAAAGTGAAGCATTAACATGGTCAACTCTATTGAATAGTCTTTTTTCTAAACGAGTCTACAAAATATTAAGACAACATCTTCAGTCAAGAAAGATGCACCAAAATACCTCTTGTTCCTCTGTCTCCATATCACATGCAAATATTCATTCTGGAATATAATTTCTCTAGTCATTTAATTTAAGAATTAAAATCCAATTGAAGTAGATGGACTAAATTATTGAGATTAAAAGTCAAGTGACTAAAATTTAAATGTGTGAACATTATAAGGACTAGAAAAAGAAAGTAACTTTAATTAAAATTTAAAGGTTAGAGGTTAAATGGATAAATATGTATATATAGAGAGGACTAAATTGACAAAAGACGTAAACACTAAGAGCTAAATTTATATAATATATATATTTATCACTATTAGGAAGATTTTACCTGAATGTTACACATACTTGAACTGAATTATTGTCGGACCCTAAAAAAGGATGAATACACTTGTAATTATAAAATTTTTTTGGTAATCTTATAATAATAATAATAATAATAATAATAATAATAATATCAGTTGAAAATAAGAAAAGTTAGCCCATAGAATTGGTGATTATACCATAAAGGGGATTAGGACTCTATGGATTGCATTTAATTATTATAATTATTATGTCCCACACTCACACCATGCATGCATTGTTATCATATTTGTTACCATTAAGATAAGCAAGAATAAGCATAATTTGCAATAGAAAGGTTGGATACAGATGTGTGCATGGTGTGAATCTTATCCCTTTTTCTGAGAAAAGATAATAGGCAAAGCTAAGCTATTGCATATTGAAATATATCCAAAGGTTTTAATTTGTAAAGAGATGAAAGTGGCGGTGATTGGGTTTGGATTTCGAAGCTAAGCTAAAGCTAGGCTCACAGACTTGGCAAGGTTCCATTGCCTTGCGGTAATCGTCGATGGAGGAATACATCATACACCACACTTACCGTTTCAAGAAACTCAAAGCATTCTTGATCTTCTTTTAAGAAAGCTTTCAACTCTGCGAGGGTTCATTTACATTCACACCCATTTCCTGATTCAAACCCAATCAATGAAATCAGAAATATATATTGTGTTATAAGTTTTTGATGAAGAGAAACTCATTTTTCTTTAGAGAAATGATTGTATCAAATTTTGAGTCCACGTCATCCTCCTATTTGAAAGAGATAGGGATGACGTGGAATCAATTTCATGAAATCCTTTCTCTTTTCTTTAATGTGTTATCATGTTTTTTAAAGTTAAGCTAAAAAATAGGCTTGGGCAAAAAATTAAGCCTATTTAAAAATGTGGGTTGAGCTTGAACATTCAAAGCTCGAGCTCGGCCCGACCCAACTAGTTTTTAAGTTAACAATGTTTTATATTATGTTATTTTTATATATTATGTAATTTATAGCACATAAAAATTAAATCTATAGTAATATATAGTACTACTACTATGATGTAAATATTAAAAATTATTAAGGTGATTTAACAAATTAAAATATATAAAAATATTAAATATTAAATTAAAAATAATATAAATATAAATTTTAAAATTTTTAAAAAATAACATGGGTAGGTCTAAAATGGGCTTGGGTTAGTCATTTACAAATATGAACAAAATTTGGCAAAATTTTATACCCATATTTTGGACTAGACTGGGCTCAAGCAAGTATAAAATGTGATAATATCATGCATAGACTTGATCCGAATCCTTCCCGATCGGGCCCATGAATACCTAGCTTCACTCCTAAAGCTAAAAGGGTATAATAATGCTTTTGGTCCCTCTTAGTTATGAAGTGCTCAATTAAGATTATGAAAGCAACAAATTCCTGCTGCAGATGTTACTTCCATACTTTTGTTACAAGCTAGACATATTCCTTTTGGTTTATAATAAAGTGGAGGGCGCCCAAAGTGCCAGCCAAGTTGCTGTATATAGTTAGACAAATGGGTGGACATGAATAGTTGTTAATGCCCATGTGGGTTTTGCTTGTAGTTTTCACTTTCTTCGTTGGATCACTAAAGAAATATTCAATAATAAAAATACAAACAAATTGAAAAGAATTGCTCCATTGCCTTTTAATTTATATGAGTAAATTAAATTTAAAGTAATTTAAAAAAATTGCAAAATAATCATTGAAATATTCAGAAATTTTAATTTAAGTCACTAACTATTGAGTTTTTCTTTTTAAATTCTGCTAGTGAGCTCCAAGTTATAATTTAATGATCGATATGGTAGATTAATACCTGTCGACAAGTAGAAACACACCTTAGATCCAAGTTTATCTAACAATCAATGTTTGAGAAGAAAGTTGTTTGGATTTTGATTCGTAGATTCATCACTTTCAAAGTTGCTTCGTGAAAAAAGAAAACTAAACTGTATAAGAAAAGATGAATGAAAGCTTTTGATTGGTGTAGGTGGTGCAAATAGAGAAGACTCTACAATATTGATTTTAACAATCCAGTGACTTAAATGAAAACTTTCAACGATTCAATGATTATTTTGTAACTCTTTTAAAGTCAAGTGACTAAAACATAAACTTACTAATAATTTAGTCAAACCTAGTATAATTACCCTTACCCCTTATATAACTGTACGAAATTAGCTAAATAAAAATAAAATTGAACTTCTTAAAAGATAATCCGACCTACCGGATTCGAACCAGTGACCTAAGGATTACAACTAGGGAAACCCCACTACAGTCCTCCGCTCTACCAACTGAGCTAAGGTCGGCTTGCTTCCTAAAATGACAAAAATATTAAATATCTTTTGAATAGAGAGTTCATGTCAACCTGACAAGAAAATTATAAGTTCACTGCCTGAAGAGCAACGAAAACTGAACTGAGATCTGAGGCTACTATATCTGGCAGTAGCATTATAACATTCAATGGCAGGCATCAATTAAAAGGACTTTTAGAAGGTATTTGGCAAAACTTTTAAATATCTTTCTAGTGGACTTTTCCCTTACTGTAGTTAGCTTTGTGTATTTGGCAAACAATGGGATTAATGTGGTGCCATTGCTTTTAGTTTTTGCTGCAACTGATAAAAAATACAGGATGCAACAGTGTACCTGCTGGTTTCGCAGAGCTACAAGCTTTAATCATGAGTTCACCCATCCTAAACCCTAAAGATTGGTGTGATTAAAAGAACTCAGTACATTATGGGATAGCCAAAAGAACACCCACCAAAAGTGCAGCCACCATGAAGAACAATGCTGCTTCAGTGCTTGTGCCTATAATAGTAAACCGCAGAAAACTAAAAGGTTAAATTCTGCTATTAGTTCCTGTACTTTACGAAAGCTGTGGATTTCATTCTTGTACTTTAATTTGGTCATTTTTAGTCTCTCTACTTTTCAAATTTTAAATTTTTAGTCCTCATGAGACAAATAATTGTTAAATTCATTCAGTTAAGTTCTGACATTTCTAAACTGTTACTATCATATGTGTAATTCCATATCAGCTTGTTATTCCACATATTGCTAAAAGTCCCGTTAACGAATTAACGATTGTGATTTGACTCAGGATTAAACTTTCAAATTTTGAAAAGTATAGAAACTTAAAATGATTCAATTGAAGAATATGAGCTAAATCTACAATTATACACATAGTACATGATGACTAGTAATTGAATTTAATCAAACAAATTTAACTGATATTGTTTGGTCATGACTAAAATTCAAAAAGTATAGGGACTAAAATTTGAAAAGTATAGGGACTAAAATGACCAAATTAAAGTATAGAGATAAAATCTACAACTTTTGCAAAGTGAAGGGACTAATAGCAGAATTTAACCAAACTAAAAAAAATGTAATGCACCAGCCGGGAATCGAACCCGGGTCTGTACCGTGGCAGGGTACTATTCTACCACTAGACCACTGGTGCTTATTGACCATCGCACTTCATTAAAATTTTACTTCTAAATTTAGGTTATTTTCAAAAGAAATACCAAAATGGTGGCCATGGACTGTAGTTTCTAGGCATAGTCCATATTTACTAAGACAAACAGCATACAATCACCAATTTCATGGATGACATTCATAATCCAAAAAAATAAAGTCATCTTTTAATCATCACAATAATGTGTGTTCAAAACTTTTAACATACATGTATACAATGACATGCCTAAATATCACAAAATAAAAAGCCCATCCCCAATTCCCCACCTAATGATTCATCTTTGCAAAGTCCTTCCAAGGCATGCTTGAGCTTCAAATACAATTAGAACCAACAAATGATTCAAAACTTATCTACCTTCCATAATGCTGTTGGTCCAAGACAGTGACATGAAAGACGAATGTGACCGTCGAATATTATCGATCGTGGGGTGTAACGCATACCCGAAATTCCGAGAGTAATTAATCCACATATCTCTAGTCTTCACCTTGTGCAACAAGTATGCTTCCATATCCTCCGTTTCTGCTTCAGAAGGCTCATTCTTCCCCTCCAACACTCTAACTACTTGTCTCATTGTTGGTCTTGAATTTGGGTCAGGGTATGAGCACAACAAGCCTAAATGCAGCACCTTCTCCACCTCTTCATCATCGGTTCTTAACCGTGGATCAACTGCGGCGAGTAATTGGTTTTGCATCATCAATTCCCATACCCAATTCACCAAACCCGGCTTCCCTTCTTCTACAGGTCTCCTCCCACACATGACCTCTAAGATTAAGATCCCAAAACTGAACACATCGGTTCGTGTCGATGCTCGTTGGCATCTAAACACTTCGGGTGCCAAGTAACCCACGGTTCCAACCACACGTGTTGTGCTAGCTACTTGACCATGCCTGTGCATTCGGGCTAGCCCGAAATCACCTAACCTTCCATTCATGTACCTATCAAGCAATACATTGCTTGCTTTAATATCCCTATGTAAGACCTTAGCTTCCCATCCTTCATGCAAATACAATATTGCTGAAGCAACATCTTTTATAACTCTAATTCTATCATTATAATTCAACATTTTGGTCTCATCACAATCATAGTATATCCTCTTGTCTAAGCTCCCATTTTCCATATAATCATAAACCAACATGAATGTACCTTTTTCTTTCTTACACCAACCTTTTAAACTGACCAAACTCCGGTGCTTTAACCGACCGAGACTCGAAACCTCGGCCAAAAACTCTCTCATGCCATCATTTTCCTGCGAAATTCGTTTCACAGCTATCTCTGTTCCTCCTTGTAAAACACCCTTGTGAACCTTTCCGTTTCCCCCGAAACCAATCACGTTTTCATCGGAGAAACCGTCAGTAGCTGCATCGATCTCTCTGTATGTCATCTTATGCGGCCAATACTCGAATTCCCAATCTTCCATTGCCGCTCTTTCCCTTGCTTTCTTCTTAACCAAAAACAGAGAAAACAGAGCAATCAAAACAAGACCAATGAAGCTCCCCATTGTGACACCAACAATAAACGATCTGTGCTTATAAAATGGTGTTTTGGGGATAATAAATGAAGGTAAACCAGTAGTGATCAACCTTTCACTTAATTGAAAATTCGAGTTACTGAAACTCCAAGCTAAAATCCTATGACTTTGAACCAATCTACCAGTTGATGAAGTAAATCCAACATACATTTCATCTTCAAAAACATCAGATAAATCCAAAGAAACATTCAATAATGGACGTTTAGGCCTTTTGGTTCCTACAGGTGCCATAGTTACATTAACAACCGAATCAGCATATTCAATCCAAACCTGATAGTTCTCACCACTGTTAAGCTTAAGTTCCTCAAAACCCTGATCTCCATTTTCGGGCCAGTAACCTGCCGTGTGGGAGCTTGTTGATTTAAGTGAATTAACATCGATTCCGACATGGTTATCATCCATGTCTTCAAATTCTTGGTTTAAAAACACATCGAACTCAACACCAAACACATGGTTATCACTGTCTCCATCGTTAGTAAGGTTGAAAAGACCAAGATGTTGTGACGAGGTTGTCCCATCGATGCCTGGACTTGGTGTAAAAATGAAGACAATCCCATGTCCAGGTAGGGTTTCTTTGTTACTCGAAGGAGTCATGGAGAAGATAAAAGAGGTTGAAAAAGGAAGAACGTGAGATGAATTAGGGGATTTTGTTGGGATTTTTGAGCTGTAAAGACCTCGACCGACAACGAAATCCGTTTCGTTCGTGAGTGTAAGGATGTTGGAAGAATCTATGTCGGCTATGCCGTAGAGTAAAACATCAGTTGAGTTGTTGAAGCCATTGAAGACGAAATCAAGTGATGAAATAGGTTGAGATATGGTGATTATGAAGAACATAAGAACAAACAAGACAAGCTTTGGGTGTTTCTTCTCCATTGCTGCAGGCTGCAGGCTGCAAACACAAAAAAGAACCTGGAGAACTAGTTTGTTCATGGGAGAATTCAAGTTTGATAAGTTAGTAGTATTTGAGGTTTTTAAAAGTCCATGGTCTTTTTTTTTCTTTTTCTTTTTTTGGTTTTGCCCCTCAAATTATTACGATATTGCAAAGCTAGGATTTAGGGTTTGAATATTGGAAATTTTTAGATTGATTGCATGTAGATATTATACAAATTTGTTTGACATTCTTATGGAAGCTGACAACGTGTTCTTCTTGAAAACGTCAAGCTGGAAAAAAACATTGCCGTAGTTAACTTTGGTCTAATTTTCCTCCGGTGCCTATTCTTTTCAGAGTTTTGAAATTTAGTCATTTTTCTTTTAATTTCTAGAATTTAGGTATCGTTGAAAAATTTTAAATCAAATGAATAATTTTCAGTGATTTAATTTTTAAACATGTTTAATAATTCATAACAAAAATCAACTTTTTTTTTAATAAAACCTAATAGAGTTATTTCTATAAAGAAAAGTATGAAAATTATAAATAAATAAGAAATACTTGTAGAATATTTTTAATTTATTTTAACATTATATTATCCTTCAAAGATTTTAGATTTTATACTTATGAGACTAATTATATTCCAATACTTACTTTTAGTAATATCTACCAAAGCATTTTTTATAACTTAAATTCAATATTTAATTTTCAACACTTAACTTTTCATATCAAACAACACCTTAATTTGATATTTTAAATATTACTCGATTGGCATGAGCATTGTTATCAATGCAAGAGGATGTGAGTTCGAGTGTGCTGAAGCGCATTATCCTCCTATTTATGGGTTGGAGAAGGGTTTTGGGTAGTTCTAAGCATTGTATCAAAAAAAGCAGATATAATGAGAATCTATAATGAAATTGTTCAAAAAAAATTTAAAATTCAACTGATAACAATATTAATTCACTCTTGTTAAACTCGAATGTGTGTTATCAGTTGGATTTTAAATTTTAATTTTTAAATCAAAACTTTAAATAATAAAATATTATATATTTAAATTTAATGAAATCTATTGGGGATACCATTAGTTGGATCTTAATTTTCAAATTAAACAAGTAGAAATATTAAAATTTTTAAAATAAAAGTAAATGAACTAAATTTTAAAATTTTGAAAAGTATAGGGATTGAGACATATTTAAACCTTTAAAATTTCACTTTTTGGGGGGCTTAAAATAATAACTTGCAATTTACAGCAAACAGGTATATGAAATTGAAATGTGAATTACATACCTTAATTATGAAAAGATAACTAGCTTTGAAGCTGAAAAGTCAAGGACGACATTGATAAAGATAATATTAAATATATATAATTAATAAATTATTTTTTATTTCATAAAATAATTTTTAAATATAAATCTTTTAAGTATATAATTGCCCCATATGAATTACTAATTTGTCTATATAGAAAAATATATAGAAAAAGGATTTTATCTGTTTAAGATGCTTTTTAAGTTATTGTATTAAATAAATTTATAAAATTCACTTGTAACCTTTAATTAAAAAATATTTATTTTAAATAATAATTTAATAAATCTCAATGTATTTTTCCGAAATTCATGAAAAAGATGTAGTTGAAGTTGGATAAAAATATCGTGAAAGTCATTGTATTAAAAGTTAGATTGTATTTTTATCTCTTTTTTTTTATTTAAAAATTTGATAATAAATTGATAATTTTTGTTAAAAATTTCATTTATTTCTACTATTGAAAATCGATATGGTTAATGGAATAACTAGACAGTTACACCTGATGTGCCACGTGTATCTCATGTTGATGTACAATGATCGATTTTTAACAGTAAAATGAATTGAATTTTTAACAGAATGACCAATTTACTCATTGATCTAACGAATATGGACTAATTTGCCCATTCTATTAATTAAAGAGAGCAAAATAAATCTAACTCTTAGTACAGAAACTCTCATAATACTTTTACCGATAAAAGCAATAGCAGGGTTAAAGGCTTGACAATGTGTCTTATATTGGTATAGTAAAATATTAAAAAAAATACATGAAAAAATTTTAAGACTAATTGTGGAATAAAAAAGTACACTGTCACTGATCAAATACTAACCATATATTTATATATTAACAACTAAATTCGTTAAAAAATAATATTTTGTACACTACCACTCTGCCAATGGAGTTTTTAAACCCCACAAGTAATATAAAGAGGTTGACAGATACCCTATAAGAGCATAATACATTACCAATGTATCAAATATTCGGCTAAGCAAAACAGATTAATTTTCTTTAGCCATTTTTGAAGTTTCTTTAGACACTTTTTTTTTTTTTTTTAACTTTTCTAGCTTCCTAGTTTTTACCTAGAGATCCTTATTAGTTAAAAGTTTTTTTTGAAGGGTCGAAATTAAATTATATATTTTTATTATAGTAAAAATGTAATTTTACCATTTTAATAGTCTATATTTTTATAATTTTTAAATAATTAAATTAAATTGTTATGATTTTAGGAAGGTCAAAGAGCAATTTTACTATTATTAATTTAAATTGTTATAAATTATAAAGAGGTCTAAATAAAAAAATTTTCTATTTTAAGAAAGCTGAACCCTGCCAAGGCCTGGATTCACCACTATTAAAAGGGTTAAACATGTTTAAATTATACATATTTATGTATCGAGCCATCTATTTTCTTTGATTATAATTGAATTCAAACAATGGCATAACTAGGGGGTGGCAGGACCCTGGCCTCTTGAATGATTTTTTTTCATTTAAGTCGTTTAAAATTTTTAAAATTTTAAATTAACAAAAGTAAATTTGCACTTTAGAACTTTAAAAATAAAAAAAATTAATTTAATCCTTTAAAATTTATAAAGATATAGACTATTTAAATGATGAAATTACATTTTACTATCGTAAAATTTACAATTTAATGTCGACTCTTAAAAAAATTTTCTGACTTTGCCTCTAAATTTAAATAAAAAAATTAACACCTATATGATCTAATTAAATTCAAATACATGCGAATATTTAAAAAAGTTTGAAAATTAAATTGGTAATATAGAAACTATGTACCAGTTGACATGAAATAAATTAGACATCTATCATGTATTCATAATTAATAGGTGAGAAATAATGAGCTACATATGCTGTGGAAAGGACTTCGGAACACGACTATGATAGTAGGAAAATTTCGAGGCTGTTTTTAGAGACTTTTTAACCAAAATTCAATTCCCTACCAAATTCTTTAAGAAAGCATTTGTCAACTTTTTTAGCTAGTTTGATTGGATGTGTTGGATTAATAGTTCGGAAAATAGTGTTATCATGCACAAACTCTTTTGTTTTTAATATGGTCGAGTGAATTATTACGATTCTTAACATCATTATGTGCGTATAAGTGGCACGGGTCATTTATCTTTTTACCAAAAGACATGCTTAATTGGATGTCCAATACACATCGGTTTCTGCATCCAAAGATTTTCCATTTCCTTCCCAACATGCAATTAATGCACCTTATTTACTTCTATAGAGAGTTATGGGGTGACATTCTTCCCCTCTTGGTCTCAGATGCTATTGTCGCGAGCTCCTTCGTAGTAGTTGGTCCACCTTGCCTACCCTATTCGTTAGGTGTGCTCGACGTGAAATTGGGCAGTTAAGGGTTACTCTGATACCATTTTTCATGAAGTTATTGTCTTTTGGAAAGAGGGTAATCATTAGGGTAAGTCTTCGACCAGACCGAGTGAAAATATATCGAGTTAATCGAGTTGATGAGTCAAACTTTATCATCCTAATAAATTTCGAGTCGAGTTGAATCGAATAAAATTGTTTGAGTTAAATTAAAACCTTGTAATAATATAACTAATTCAATGTTAGAACACAGAAATTTGACACCATATATATTTAAAAACTTTTTCAAGGCAAAATAATAAAAAAAATACTTTAATATGATGAACTTCAATCATTAATTAGCTTATTAAGATCTCAAAATTATTATTTTAGAACATTTTTAAAAATTTAACTTTCTTTATATATTTTTAGAATTTTTAAAAAAAATAAATTTTAGAATTTTTATAAATATTTTGAATATTGAATATTATTTTGAATTTTTTTTAATTTTTGTTGAGAGAAAGACCAATTTGCTTATTTTCAAAATTGACATGGATTAAAGGGGTATTTACACCAATCTATTATTCAAATTATTTCAATTATTCGAGTTATTCGAATTGTAAAATTCAACTCAACTCAAACTCGAATTACTTATTCAAGTTGACTTGAATAACTCGATTCGATTAATTTGAAATTTTTTTTTTAATTTTTTCGAATCAAATAGAGTTTTGCTACCCCAATAATAACCCCATGACAAAATATTGTAGTCATAGCTAGGGAGGTAGGTAGTGGCGTTAACCGCTTTGATAAAATGACACTTTTGCAACTTTAGTCCTTTCTAAATTCCAATCGTTTAATCTAATCATTTTTAGCTTCTTTACTAAATAAAGAATTGTATTTTTCGCCAAGTTAAAAACTCGACAGAAGCCATCTTAACACTACCATCATGTTTGATAAAAAAAATTAGATAATTGGAAGTTAATGAATATTTGTTCATTTCTTTCATAATCACTTATAACATACTTAATTATTTTGTAGTCTATATTTAGGATAAAGCAACATTTAGTCTTTGAAAATGGTAGTTTTTTTTCAATTTAATCTTTGAACTAGTTCTGGTCTAGAATTAGGTAGTTCTTTTTTTTTCATTTGGTCCCTGAATTTCGATTCCATTAAGGTGTGATGATATGACACTCTCTTGCATTATCATGTCATCATCTAAAAATTCAACATATTTATACAAAATCTAAAAAAGATTATTGAAGTTAAATTCATTTTGCCATGTTTCAGGTCTCGAGATAATAACCTCTTGTCTTGAGACAACCAAATCTCAAAGTTAAAATGAGAAAAAAAAGAAGAAGAAGATAGACCTGTCTCGAAACTTACATAAATTTCAATGTCTCGAAACATAATGTTAAAACTTGATAATTGAATTTGGATTCAAGTCTTAACTCTTAAATTAACCTAGCACAACTTCATAACTTAAAAAATTAGCATGTTACACAATAGAAATGTATATGTGTGATTATATTTAATGATTAAATTGATATGAATGATAATTCTTCGTTGAATGTTGTGTTTAAACATTAAGTTAACCTAAATTGCTTCGGCAGTATAATATGACATTACACATTTGGATCCGATTACCCAATTGAAAAAATGTCTGCTCTAATGATATAAATAGAGAACATTAATTTAACACCTAGAATTGAGGCTGTTAGTCAAATAGGCCAAATTTCGTTCAAATTTGTTTATATGGAAAGTCAAATCCATAAATATGAAAGAGATAAATTATATCTTTAGATTTGCAACATTTTTCTTAATTGGTGTTAGAGTTATTGAATCAAACAATAATGGAGGTTACAATAGGGCAAGTGTCTTAGTGTAAAGATAGTAAAATTATTATGAAATTCGTTGTTAAATTATATTTTATTCATTTTATTTAAAAATAAGCAAAATAGTCACCGTAAGTTAGATCAAACATTAAACTGGTCCTTTACTAAAAATTTAATCTATTTCTATTGCTAAAATTCATAACTAGTATGGAGTTGGATCTTTGTTGAGGGGTTGCCCTCCGTTTATCTACGACGAGTTATCGAATCAAGTTGAGTTAAATTGAGTGAAAAAAAATCAAGTTACTTACGTTGAATTGTAGTCTGAAAAACTGAACTTGATTTGAAATTTTGATGACTCGAGTTGAATGAAACAGAAATTGTGACAACCCGAATTAGGGCCTAATCGGAATAGTGGTTTCGTGACCACAAATCCGAGATAGAAATAATTATTTTATAATTATTTTATATTTATTTTGAGGTTTATGATATGATTTCATGATTTCGTGAAAATTCCGTAATGAAATTCTATGCATTAAGCGCTTAAGTTGAGATTAGGGACTAAACCGAATAAATTGCAAAACTTGTGTTCTAGAAGTTTTTAGTATGAAATTGCTTTGAAATATTAATTAGGAGGTCTTAAATAGCAATTTGACCAATTCCTAAGTTATGGACAAAAGTTGGACATGGAGGGAATTTTTAGAAAGTTTAGTAGTAAGGGTATTTTGGTCATTTGTATATTAAATGAAATAAAATGGGAAAAATAACACAAAATTTGGTCATCTTCATCACTAGTTGCTGCCAAAATTTGCTCTCCTCCATAGCTAGGGTTTCTTCAACTTTCATGCTTCATAGTAAGTGATTTCAAGCCCCGTTTTTAATGTTCTTTACATTTTGAAATCCTCGTATTTCGGTTTACCTATTTCTACTATTATTTGAGTTAGGGTTTATGTTTAAAAATTTACCCATGAATGATAGACATGTATTTTGATGTTTGATGGTAGAATATGAATGTTTGAAGTTAGGAGAACGATCTTTTCTAAGCGATTTTTAGCTTAAAACGAGCAAAGCAGCATAATCGATAAAAATACCTATTGTTCATAATTATGTGTTAGAATGAGAATTTGATGATACCATAGAAGAGAAAAATGATCAGCATGTCATTAAACATAAGAATAAGGGCTGAAATTAAATTTCCGAGCCTTAGGGCAAAATCGTAATTTTGTAAAAGTTAGGGGGCAAAAATGTAATTTTTGCATAATGTGATTTTTGGATTGAAACAAATAGTTCAAGTGTTAAATGAACTAAATGTGTTGTTATAGATCAAGAAAGGCGTGGAATCGACCTCTAAGCGGGGAAAGAAAAAGCTTTGGACTAAATCTGCAAAATTTCTATATTTTGCACCGAGGTAAGTTTGTACGTAAATAAATCATCGATTTCTTTTATGTTATTGTATTTTGATAACATGTGGAATATGGCTGCCTATCAAATGGTTATTTGATGTAAGTTATGAATTTAAATTGATTTGGACAATTTAGTAAAATGTTAGAAAAGTGAGAAATTTCTGTTGAACCTTGAATAAAAACGATACAAATGAACTATTGTGTGGTCACGTGTGTAGTACTAAGTGCAGGCTACTACGTGTGTGCATTATTGGTCGCATGTGTAGTACTAAAGTGCGAGCTACTATGCGTGCACGAAAGCGTGGTCACGTGTGTAGTACTAAGTGCGAGCTACTCACGTGTACAGATTATTGGTCGCATGTGTAGTACTAAGTGCAAAGCTACTATGCGTATCATATAGCCGGCTACAAGTGTGGAAATGGGAAAATGTTCGAGGTAGTTGTGTATGCATTGTTATTCCGATAAGTTCAACGGGCAATCGATTAAATGAAGATTCATGTGAAAGTGATTATGTGATGAATAAGTGCAAGTATATGTTTATTTGAATTTATGAGCAATATGCTCGATATGTGAGCGAACCTCGGTAAAATGGAAAGGATTGAGCGAATTATGTAAGAGTGAATTTTTGTAGTAAAACAATGTTGGACAGCAGCAGTTGCATAATTTTGAAAATTCACCAAAAATCATGGAAGTAGAATTAAATCTCAAATAAATTATGGAATTAAAGCTTAATGGGTCTACTTTCATATAAAAGAAACAGGGGAAACAAAAGACTTCTATATTATGTGATAATTGAATTCTTGTGAAACAGGTTCTGAATGAATTTAAGATCCCCTGTTCTGACTTTATAAATTCACCATAAATTGTACAAAAATTATTAAGAGTCATACCATACATTCATGGATTCCTTATTGAGTCTATTTTTAAAGGAAACAAACGTCATGGTCGTTGGAATCTTGTACAGGGAGAAATTTTGTTCGTAATGCACAGGTGTCAGAGTAGTCATACCCTGAAACATGGGAGACTTTAACTAATAACTGTACTAATTGGCCCGACCAAAAACTCTAGAAAAAAAATTATAAATAGAATTATGAGTCTAGTTTCAAGGAAAATTTACGGAATTGAATTTCGAGATATGTAGCTCAAGATATGATTTTTCTTTTAACTGGGACTCTAGAAAACAGCCTGTCATCAATATATGTAACCATATACTAGTATGATTGTTTTACTTTGATAAATTATATATCAATTTAGTACTTACTTACTAAGCTATATGCTTACCATCTTTTCTTTTTCTTGTTTTATAGAATTATTAAGCCAGCTCGAGATTTTGGAGATCGTCGGAGACTCATCTACACTATCAATACTTTTTGTAAATGGATCCCACCGAAGTGTAGTGATGATGATGTGAAAGTAATGTGCCGCTCCCCGCACAAAGGTTCGCTTGATGGAGAGTAAGCATGAGACACATGATCGGAGATAGGGCAGGGAGCCTTTCTCCGTATGATGAGTAATTGGTATGAGAATTTGTTCGGGCAAATCCAAGGCGCTCGGCCTCCTCCACCTCCTCCTATTCCTCAACCAGTTCCCGTAGTTCCTCAAGGTGCCGAAATGGTAAGATCGAGCAAACCCCAGTTGATAAAATTCGAAAGTAAGGGCTGAAGAATTTAGAGCTAATATAGATGATGATCCCGAAAAAGCGAGTTACGGCTTGAAAATTCTACGGGGTATTCGATGAGCTTTCTTGTACTCGAAGAATGTTTGAAGTGTGCCGTATATCATTGCTAAGGGATTCGGCATATCATCGTGGAAGACATTGATATCGTGGTTCAGAAAGAAAGGATTACATGGGATTTCTTTCAAGAGGAGTTTAGAAAGAAGTATATAAGCCAGCGGTTCATTGATAAAAAACGGAAAGAGTTCCTTGAACTAAAACAAGGCAAAATGTCTGTGGCAGAATATGAACGTGAATTTGTCAGACTTAGCAAGTATGCTCAGGAGTGTGTGTCCACCGAAGCTATTATGTGTAAGAGGTTCGAGGATGGGTTAAATGAAGACATCAAACTAATAGTTGGGATTTTAGAATTGAAAGAGTTTGTGGTATTGGTTGACCGAGCTGGTAAAGCTGAAGAACTGAACAACGAGAAGAGAAAAGCTGTGAGAGAAGCCAGAGACGCAAGAAAGAGGCCAATTAGTAAGTCATTCCAATCTCAGCCAAAGAAGTCTAAAGAAATGAATCCTCGATTGACTGTTTCAACTGAACATTCGTATCGGGATCGTGGAAGATCATATTCGGATTCTAAAGCCCAAGCTACTTCAATAGCGAGTGTAGGTAATGTAAGATCTAATAGACCCGAGTGCAAAGATTTGTGGCAAACAACATTTTGGGAGTGTTGGACGATTAGCGGGCTTGTTTCAAATGTGGTTCTCGAGAACATTATATTAAGGATTGTCCAAAAGGGTTGAAGAAGAAAAATTTTGAGAGTACGAGACATGACTAGTGTTGCTAATAGAGGTAGACCTCAGAAATACTGGAGTGGAGCTAGCAGTAGAAGTGTGACAAAGGAATTAACTGGGAGACCGGAAGCTAGAGTACCTGCTAGAGCTTACGCCATACGTGCTCGGGAAGAGGCGTCATCTCCGATGTGATCACTGGTACATTTCAAAGGCAATAATAAAGAGTATCATAAAGAGAAAATGTACCGGTGATCACATCAGAGATGACGCCTCTTCCGAAAGCACGTATGGCGTAAGCTCCAGCAGTACTCTAGCTTCCTGGCCTCCCGCTTAATTCCTCCGTCACACTTCTACCGCTAGCTCCACTCCCAAAGATTTCGGAGGTCTACCTCTATTAGCAACACTAGTCCTGTCTGGTACTCAAATTTTTCTTCTTCAACCCTTTTGGAAAATCTTAATATAATGTTCTCGAGAACCACATTTGAAACAAGCCCGCTAATCGCCCAACACTCCCAAAATGTTGTTTTGCCATCTTTGGCATTCTGGTCTATTAGATCTCACATTACCTACACTCGCTATTGAAGTAGCTTGGGCTTTAGAATCCGAATATGATCTTCCACGATCCCGATATTTAATGTTCATTGAAACAGCCAACCGAGGATTCATTTCTTTAGACTTCTTTGGCGAGATTGGAATGACTTACTAATTGGCCTCTTTCTTGCGTCTCGCGGCTTCTCTCACGCCTTTTTCTTCTCGTTGTTCGCTTCTTCGACTTTACCACTCGGTCAACCAATACCACAAACTCTTTCAATTCTAAAATCCCAACTAGTAGCTTGATGTCTTCATTTAACCCATCCTCGAACCTCTTACACATAATAGCTTCTGTGGACACACACTCCGAGCATACTTGCTAAGTCCGACAAATTCACGCTCATATTCTCGCCACGCATATTTTGCCTTGTTTTAGTTCAAGGAACTCTTTTCGCTTTTGATCAATGAAATCACTGGCTTATATACTTCTTTCTAAACTCCTCTTGAAAGAAATCCCATGTAATCCTTTCTTTCGGAACCACCGATATCAATGTCTTCCACCGATGATATGCCGAATCCCTTAGCAAATGATACGCACACTTCAAACATTCTTCTGGAGTACAAGAAAGCTCATCGAATACCCGTAGAATTTTCAAGCCGTAACTCGCTCTTTCGGATCATCATCTATATTAGCTCTAAATTCTTCAGCCCTTACTTTCTAATTTTATCAACTCGGGTTTGCTCGATCTTACCATTTCGGCACCTTGAGGAACTACGGAACTGGTTGAGGAATAGGAGGAGGTGGAGGAGGGCTGAGCGCTCGGATTTGCCCGAACAAATTCTCAGATACCAATTACTCATCATACGGAGAAAGGCTTCCCTGCCCTATCTCCCGATCATGTGTCTCATGCCTACTCTCCACTCGAGCGATCCCTCATGCGTGAGCCAAGACATTACTTTCTACATCATCGCACTACAACTGATCGGGATCCATTTACAAAAAGTATTGATAGTGTAGATGAGTCTCCGACGATCTCCAAAATCTCGAGCTGGCTTAATAATTCTATAAAACAAGAAAAAGAAAAGATGGTAAGCATATAGCTTAGTAAGTAAGTACTAAATTGATATATAATTTATCAAAGTAAAACAATCATACTAGTATATGGTTACATATATTGATGACGGGCTGTTTTCTAGAGTCCCGGTTAAAAGAAAAATCATATCTTGAGCTACATATCTCGAAATTCAATTCCGTAAATTTTCATTGAAACTAGACTCATAATTCTATTTACTAATTTTTTTTCTAGAATTTTTGGTCGGGCCAATTAGTACAGTTTATTAGTTAAAGTCTCCCATGTTTCAGGGTATGACTACTCTGACACCTGTGCATTACGAACAAAATTTCTCCCTGTACAAGATTCCAACGACCATGCAGTTTGTTTCCCTTAAAAATAGACTCAATAAGGAATCCATGCATGTATAGTATGACTCTTAATAATTTTTGTAAAATTTATGGTGAATTTCTAAAGTCAGAACAGGGGATCTTAAATTCATTCAGAACCTATTTCACAAGAATTCAATTATCACATAATATAGAAGTATTTTGTTTCCTCTGTTTCTTTTATATGAAAGTAGACCCATTAAGCTTTAATTCCATAATTTATTTGAGATTTAATTCTACTTCCATGATTTTTGGTGAATTTTCAAAATTATGCAACTGCTACTGTCCAACATTGTTTTACTACAAAAATTCACTCTTACATAATTCGCTCAATCCTTTTCCATTTTACCGAGGTTCAGCTTTCACATATCGAGCATATTGCTCATAAATTCAAATAAACATATACTTGCACTTATTCATCACATAATCACTTTCACATGTATCTTCATTTAATCGATTGCCCGTTGAACTCATCGGAATAACAACAGATACACAACTACCTGAACATTTTCCCATTTCCACACTTGTAGCTGAAGCTATATGATACGCATAGTAGTGCAGACTTAGTACTACACATGCGACCAATAATCTGGTACACGTAGTAGCCTGCACTTAGTACTACACACGTGACCACAGTTTTCGGGTACGCATAGTAGCCTGCACTTAGTACTACACACGTGACCACACAATAGTTCATTTGTATCGTTTTTATTACGAAGGTTCAACAGGAAATTTCTTACTTTTCCAACATTTACTAAATTGTCCGAAATCAATTTAAATTCATAACTTACATCAAATAACCATTTGATAGGCAGCCATATTCCACATGTTATCAAAATACAATAACATAAAAGAAATCGATGATTTATTTACGTACAAACTTACCTCGGTGCAAAATATAGAAATTTTGCAGTTTAGTCCAAAGCTTTTTCTTTCCCCCGTTCGAGGTCGATTCCACGCCTTTCTTGATCTATAACAACACATTTAGTTCATTTACACTCGAACTATTTGTTTCAATCCAAAAATCACATTATGCAAAAATTACATTTTTGCCCCCTAACTTTTACAAAATTACGATTTTGCCCCAAGGCTCGGAAATTTAATTTCAGCCCTTATTCTTATGTTTAATGACATGCTGATCATTTTTCTCTTCTATGGTATCATCAAATTCTCATTCTAACACATAATTATGAATAATAGGTATTTTTATCGATTATGCCGTTTTGCTCGTTTTCGCTAAAAATCGCTTAGAAAAGATCGTTCTCCTAACTTCAAACATTCATATTCTACCATCAAACATCAAAACACATGTCTATCATTCATGGGTAAATTTTTAAACATAAACCCTAACTCAAAATAATAGTAGAAATAGGTAAACCGAGCTACGAGGATTTCAAAAATGTAAAGAACATTAAAAACGGGGCTTGAAATCACTTACTATGAAGCTTGAAAGTTGAAGAAACCCTAGCTATGGAGGAGAGCAAATTTTGGCAGCAACTAGTGATGAAGATGACCAAATTTTTTGTGTTATTTTTCCCATTTTATTTCATTTAATATACAAATGACCAAAATGCCCTTACTACTAAACTTTCTAAAAATTCCCTCCATGTCCAACTTTTGTCCATAACTTAGGAATTGGTCAAATTGCTATTTAAGACCTCCTAATTAATATTCCAAAGCAATTTCATACTAAAAACTTCTAGAACACAAGTTTTGCAATTTATTCGGTTTAGTCCCTAATCTCAACTTAAGCGCTTAATGCATAGAATTTCATTACGGAATTTTCACGAAATCATGAAATCATATCATAAACCTCAAAATAATTATAAAATAATTATTTCTATCTCAGATTTGTGGTCACGAAACCACTATTCTGATTAGGCCCTAATTCGGGTTGTCACAGAAATTGAATCAAGTTGAATCTAATAAATCAATTCAATTTGAATTGAAATAATTATTTAATTATCTAGTGTGATATTACAATTATATAAGCTATCATAATGAGTACATGACTCTATGACTTTTAGATTTTAACCAATGTTTAAAAAATCTGATCGATGGTCAAACCAATCAGACCATCACTTCTCAGTTTAATTGGTTTGATCGTCGATTCAATAATAATTAAATAAACAATAAAAAAATAAAAAAACCTATTCAACTGTCAGTTTTTATCTTAATTTTTTTTATTGATCCCAAACTATTCGTTCAAAAGCAAATTCAAACTCTTTATCCAAACCGATATATCCACCAATTCGATCCGATTTCAATAACATTACTTTTAACAAATGATTTTGGAAGAACAGAAAAAATATATATTATAAACCGAAAGGTTATGCTAATTAGAAAACTATTACTATTAGAAGCTTAAATCCTAAACCCTATTTTTTTTTTAACATATTTTGCATGATAAAGCTATATAATAAATAGGCGACATTTATAGCGAGAATTTTTAAAATGAAAATCATAAGAACTAAAATGATATTAACCATTAGATCAAAATAAATGGTTCTAAACCTTAGATTTGTATTTATCTTACCTTATTAAAATAAAATCAACAACATTCAATTTTTCTCTTCTTTTTTTCATCGTGTAATTGAAGTTTTAGGGTGAAATTTTTTTGGACAATTTTTACTTAAAAATTTTTTTGAGAAGAAATTGCAATAGAAAGCAAGAGTTTAGGATTATTAAGATTAATCAATTTGGGTATTAGGTGTTTGTTTTTCTTGATTGAAAAAATTGGTCGATCATTTCAGTCAAAAGAAAATTAAGATTTTTTTTTTTTTGAATTGATTTGAAGTACTCACTTTTTACTTAACCAATGTAAAAATATCAATTTTTTTATAATGAAATGGTCAACCAATTTTTCAATCAAGAAAACAAATACTTAATACATAAATTGATTAATACACGGTGAAAAAGAATTTATTAATTTTATTTTAATAAAATAAAAAAATAAAAAATCTAAAATTTAGTACAAATTATTTTGATTTAATTACAAAAATCATTTTAATTCTCGTCCATAATTACTTAATCTGTGCATCAAATCTTTTTGGTTGAAAGTTTATAGATTTTATTTTCACAGTCATGCGGAAACGTACCTGTCGGCACTAATTAGATTCCGCCACGTGGTTGTAGCAAAGGACAAGCCGATTATTTAATGTCCCCAGAAATTGGGTCCCACCGGATCCTTATCTTCCCTTAAACCCAGCTCGGCAGAATCTTTCACAAAATTAGTAAAATAAATGGTCTAATTCATTTTTAGTCCCTCTATTATATTTAAAATTTAAAATTTAATCATTTCATTTTTAATTTAGTAGAATTTGATCTCTCTATTTTTATAATATCACTAGCATATCCGTATTCATAAAAATGTTAGTTGAATGTTTAAGGTCCATAAAAATCTAACTATTTTGGTCACAGAGTTAAGGTTACATGAAAATATAAATAATATTTAATTAATGATAAATTTACATGTAAGTTGAATGTTTGAGTTTTTTTTTTTAAATATGTTACTAATTTAATGGTAACAACTAAATATATTATTAATTTAAGGAAATATATAAAAATATGTTATTAATTTAGATTTACTAACAACATTATAAAATTACAAATATCAAATTACATAAATTAAATTAGTATAGGGACTAAAAGAAGAATTAATCCTAAAAGAAATCACCGATAAAACTAGCGAAAATCCTTTTTCTCTACCTCTTCTTCGTTTAGTCTTTTGCTTCCTGAAATAAACTCGAAGAGTCAGTGTCTTATTCCACTACAACCATGCCTACTTTAAGAAATCCTTAACAAAATTACAACCGTCCATCCGGTCGAATTCAGGAAAAAAAACCCACGAAAATGGCAACGAGAACATCGTCATCATCGCCTTCGTCATCACCGCCGTCGTCGTGCTTCATGCTGATCTGTCTCCTCCACTCGGCCATCGCCATATCAAGCGGCGCCTTCATGATGTTCCGTATGAAAGAAATCTACACCTTCACGCACGGGATCGAAACTGCCACCAAGCTCCTCGGCTCCACCCCACACGACCAACTCTTGATCCGGACCTCGGATTCGTTCTCCGGACTGCTCTTGTTCACCATCGGGTTCTTGCTCTTCATGGTCTCCTTCGTTGAAGACACCGATTTCCAGTCCTTCTTCGCCGCCGGCTGCACCTTCTTGCACGTTTTCATGGCCGTGTGGAGGTTTTGGTTCGAGACCAGAGTGGAGGATTTGGCTTGGGATTGTATTAGGCAAACGGTTGGCGATATTTTATTGGCTCTTTCTTGGGTTTCCTTTTTGGTTTACTCTTGGAGAGAAAAGTATGATTAGATATTTTCATTTTTCTTCTTAAAATTTTACTCTCTTTTTTTTTTTTTTTGGTAATATGGAAATGTTTATTTTGTGAAGTTAATAATTTGGGTCTTTTTGAAATGAATGTAAAATTATTGGGTACGGGTCAGAATTTAAGAAAAATTCGTCCTGTGTGTTTTATTTGCCCTTTGAAATTAGATTGTAAATACTTAATAATTTTATTATAAATTCTGATTATATTTGTTTTCTTATATAACGCCAAGAAATACTAATAGTACCTCCCCAACTCAAAAATAGAAGAATAATATATTTTAGTATATTCAAACTCATGTCCTCCTGTTCTAACAACAATGTCATTGTCAATCGAATTATAACTCAATCGGTGAAAACCGTGACTTTTTAAATGTACATTTTAAGCTAAATATTTTATATTGAATTCCAATTAAACTCGAAATTAAATTAAATTCGATTATTATTTTCTCAGTGAGTTAAAATAAGTCATAAGTTTCATCACTCTTTGGTAAATTTAAAATTTAGTTTTTATACTTTTATTTCTATAAATTTAATTATCTATTTTTCAAATTTCAAAATTTAAATCTAATTATTAACACTATTAAAATTACTTTATTCAATTCAATTTTATTACAGTGTCATTATTTTAGTTATATTTCCACAAAGATGATTTTTTTTATTACAAAATATCACACTAATAAATTTAACAATATTAAAAATTGAACCAGAATTTTAAAATTTAAAAATTTAAAAAACAGAAAATTTAATTTTTTGAAAATAAAAATAAAAAGACTAAATTTAAAATTTGTGAACAGCACAGAACCCGTGGCACATTTTAACCAAATACATCCTACTTAAGCATTTATGTAGATATTTTGTGCAAACTTGAGTATTAATGCTGTTGTCGTTGCTGTGGTTGGACTGGTATTACTGTTCATCTTCCGTTAAAAGTTGAGCTTGTGATATGCTATTTGATCTCAACAGTTGCTTGTTAGCAATTGCCCAATGGTCCCTTCATAGCAGATTGAAAATTGAAAAAGCTTAGCTAGGCACTGGGCAGCAGCCCCCAAATAACCAGCTTGCAATAGCCCATTGTGTCAAGCCTAGTGTTGGGTCTTAATAGTATTATCAGGTAAAGTTAATTAAGGGCTCATATGTCATTATATGAAAAAGCACATCATCATTATTCATTATTGTTGTAAAGAAGTGATTTTTAAAAAAAATAAAATATTTATTTTAGACGTGATGTAATTAGACTTGATCATGAACTGTATTACCCGTCCAGGTTCGAAAGTTCACTCGAAAAGTGGAAGAGTTTGGACAAAAATATATAGGACTAAAAAATGAGTTTGGATAAAAAGTAAGACCCATTTTCAAGCTTCGAGTATGATTTTTTGGCTCGGGCCTAGCCAGATCTGAATCACCTATTTTGCTGGTATTTTTCTATTATATTACTACTATTTTATTGTTATTATTTAGATATTGTACAACTCTTATTTTATTGTTGATTTTGCTATTATTTTAGAAATATTTATTTGTTAAGTTGCAATTTTATTAATGTTATTTAAGTCTAAGGATTTTTAATGTATTTTTAATTTGTTAAGAAACATTTATTTTAATGTTTTTAGTGTATTTGAGGTATTATATTTTTTTATAAAAATAATCTAAAAAAATTAATACAAGCGAGCTGAGTTAGGCTCAAGTTTACCATTTTTAATCTGGACTGAGTTGAGTAGAATTTTAGATATATTTTCTGGGCCGAACTCGGGCCTAGAAAATTGACCTAAAATTTTGCATTGATTCGGATCTCGTCCTATCTGTGATAGATCTAGATGTATTCTAATGACGATAAAAAAAATAAATTCAACCAAAAGTCAAATTTTTTTATTTGAATTAAAATCTCAATTTAAAAATAATAATTGATTCTAGAAAGCTAAATATTTACTAAATATTTCTTCTTATTTGAAAGTGTTGAAAAACACGAGTTAGTGGAATGAGTTCACTAGCATCATTCGAGTTTCATTGTACAAGTACTACTTTTAATCTTACACGATATTAGCTTGGGATAGGCCTAAACTTTTGCTTATTACTACATTTGACCCCTTCCTTCTCCATCTTTTATCTTATAAACCCCTTTCCTGTTTGAAAACTGGCTTATCAACAATTAATATTATAAAAATAAGGATGGAGGAAAAGCAACAAAAGATAAGAACAAGAACTGAAGGGCCCCAAAAAAAGTGTTTTAGTTCGTTATTGATGTTTCACAATTACCCCCAATTCATCATTGCATGTTTCTTTATTTGTCGAAAATCTTTTGATATAATGAAGTTATGCTTGCTTGACAGTTCTCTCTGGGTAAACCTTGGATAAGCTCTGTAGAGCGGGGAAGGGCAAAAAAGGAAGAAAAAAGAAGAAGTGAGGCTTATAGTTTATACAAAGAAATATAGTTAAATTTTAGAATATTTCGATTTGGGTTTTTTTAATTAGGTTTTTTTCTAGACTTAACATTAATTTGAATGTTGAATAATAATCAAGATTTAACGTGGAGTATACGTGGATCAAATTTTAAATATATTTATATTTATTACATTTATCGTTTGAATTACATATGATTAAAAAAACAATATTATTTTTAGGGTAGGTTTGAATTGGTAATACGTTTATTTGCGGTTAGTGTAAAAACAACAGTAACGGTAAGATTAGATATTTAAGTAATACTGTAGCGTGAGACAAAAAGTATGCTAGACGCATCACATCACACTGTCCATCCAAACCCACACTCAGAATAGCTATCCATGTTATGGATTTAAACTTGTTCAAATTTTGATACACATATTTTAAATACTTTACGTCTGATCCGAGCTAACATTTAATTTTTAAGCCAAAAATTATGATTATAAAAAAATTCAATTAATATAATAGTGATATTTTAAAAACTCGATTAATAGACATTTAGAGATTAATTTAAAATTCAATTCTCAAAATTTTTAGGTAATTAACTAAAAATAATAATCGATTTGATTTGGATAATTATAATTTTTTAAATTGTTTTTCATAAACCAACCCAAACCCCAAGATTTGAATTTATTTTTGATTTTTTGGGTTTTCTTGCTCGAAGAGCCCTACATACAATTACCGTTGTACTAGAATCTAAATAAAGTCAAGTGCCGTAACTATTAAGGGGTTCACGGATAATTTCCTCTCAAAAGGGTTCAATTTTCTTTTCTTTATTTTTTTTATTTTATTTAAAACCGATTTAAATATCATAGAGCATTTTAAAATATAAATTCCAACACCTTTCAAATTCACATTCATCTTATAAAAAAGTAAAATCATCTAAACCCATATTTAACTTTCTATCTCCAAATCTGATCCATAACAAATCAAACCGTATAAACGATAAATTCAAAGTATCACTTTCTAGTGAGGGATTGGAACCGGACACGAAAAGGAACCTACGTACATGGTTGGAACTTGGATGTTTGGCAAATGTTTAGTTTAACTTGAATTTATGCGTGTTTTTCTTTTGCAAGATAATGGATAGAGACAATGACGAGGGCATTCTGTCTCTATCACCCACAGTTACCCCCATTGATTTTGGATTGAGTGGAGCAAGTTTAATGGAACCAACCCAACACTTTCATGCATATCCCCTTTTATGGTTGACTCCATTTTCGGCAATGTGCTACAACCCTAGCTCATTTTCCCTTTTTGCTATTTACTCATGTCATTGATTGATAGAAATATATATATATATATATATATATATATATACACACCAAAGTAATAGAAATTGATTTGGAGGCCTGAATCACTTTTTTCAAAGGTAAAATAAAGTTTTAAAATGTTTAAAATAAAATCATAACAACCATAATTTGGTTTGATTTGATAGTTAGGGTATTTACTGTTCTAGTTGTGACATAAGTTTAAGTCGCATTAGTCGCATTATTATTACTCTTAACATTATTGTTATGACTTTACGTAACACAATTAACAATTATTGGCACAAATTATATTTTAACGTAACATTATTTTCTATTGAATGTTATGTCTTTTCATAACACAATTTAAGGGTGAATTCAAAATAAAATAAAATTAGAAGGCAGAGTTGAATTATAAAATTTTGATAGATCAAATTTTAATTTTATCATTTATTGATTTCATGTTTTCATAATTTTTGAAGAGATTAAATATTTTTTTCTATTTTTGAAGTGAAAGTGTAATTTTACCATATATTAATTTATAATTTAATCATTTATGAAAAGACAAAATTAAATTTTTTTTTTTCATTTTGAGACCAGGTCTCGATTGCTCTAATAAAAAAATATATTTAAAAAACATATGTATAATATTAATCAAAATAAAATAAAAGGAGTTTAATCAATTGGATCTAGCACTTCACTTATTTACAATTGCAAACTAATAATATTGGTCTCTATCTTTCAACTTATAAAATCAACATACTTGAAGAGGTCGGATCCTATAAGGTTAATTGCACTAAATATTTTCAAATTATGGTCTTTATTTTAATTTAGTCTTTTAAAATGTTTTAATTGAGTCCTTAAAGTATTAGTATCGTGTCGATTAATTACTTCCGTCGATCTTAATACAGAAGTTTGACTGATCCACCCTCTAATTTTTTTTTTTTTCATTTTGGCAGCTTATACTTCTATATTATTGAATGTGTCTCAAAATTTGAAAAATTCGTGGGAGGGGTCATTTCTAGATCCAGAATAGATAGATTCAAGAAATAAGAGAATTAAGGATACCCACTAGAAAAACTAATCCAATCCATAAAAATGTACCGGAAATTACAATATTTTTGTTACTCAACCAACCATCAAGAGAAGCAAATACAACAGGTACAATAATCAGTAAGATTGACGAAGTAGCAATTAATGCAAAAACAGCCAATTGGAAAGCAATAGTCATGTTTCTAATCCTCCAAGCTACCAACAAAAGAACTATACCATTTGATCCCTCTATGATATTGACCAAAAAGAAATTAATAAAATGTAAGGACGAGGGATTTTACCATGAATCGATTGATTCTATATGACTTATTTCCAACCTTTTAACCGCTTTTATTCGAAAATAGAGTCGTGGGTGATTTTTTTATTTCACGTTCACAAATAGGCATACTAGATTATGCATTTCATCTATCTATATATACAGATAAATAGATTGACCTATAGGTTCACACACGATATCTTACTGTCTAACGTGGAGCACATTTAAAACACAAAATTAAATGTTAAGCACTAACATGTTAAAAAAATTAAAAAAAAAACATCGTAAATTTTAATGACATTATCTGTTCTTTTAACACATTAGACCCAAATTGCTTGAATCTTAGCTCAATTGGTATCAATGTTGTTACAAAAATAAAAAGGATATGAGTTCGAGCATACTTAAACTCAAATTATCTTTTGTTTTAAAATTTTTAGATCATAAAAAATACACTAAACTTAAATTGTCCATACAATATATATAGTATATTACAAGTCATACCCTTACTAAAATTAATCCATACATGTGAAATGATTAGCTTTTTTATGGCCAGAATTTTATATATTTATGCTCCAATTGAAAAGTAATCTAATGTATATTATTCGTGGTTGCAGTGCAGGTGGACATGAAATATATATATATATATATAACTTGTAAATATATTTTTCTTCAAAGTGGAAAGGGCATTCTTTGCCAATTGCCACTTATTAAGTAAATGTATAAACAAAATAAAACAAAGAATTGGCATTGTCTAATAAAAGCACTTTTGGTGTGTGCTCCCACTACTTCCACTTTGGTCTTAAAATATGATTTGCTTTTAATGGAATTCATTGTCACAATAGTTAACTCCACTTCTTCACATTCTTCACCAGTTCTTGACCCCATCTTAATACTCTTCATTTCCTCCTCCCTTCATTATTATTATTTGTTGACATAACTTGAGTGGAGAAAGAAAACAATAAAGTAAAGAATGAGAGAAATGAGATTTCACGAGTAATCTCGAAAGATTCATACAAGAAAGTGCTGAATGGTTAATAGTAAAAAGGAGCTATCATCTAATGCTCATAAGATAAGTCATCAAGTTTTGTTGACATACGTGCTGATGTGTATCTTTTGAGCCACGTGTCATCTTATATCAAGTCATTATAATTTGTATAGTGATAGGTCGATGATTTTTATAAATAATGAATGAGACATTACGAGATTTTTATTATTGATAAAATTATAACAAAAATAGAGCAGGGCAAAATGTATAAGATTATTATTTATTTTTTGAGGGGTAGTTAGATCTAATGAAATTGTGTTCATTTCCTAATAATAGTGCCACCAATGTGCCACAGTTGTATGTATGTAAACTTCCTTAAAAATTCAACCTGTTGTATGAGTTTCCTTGTAGGTTCCAAAGCATTATAATCAAATTAGTGGTCCATGATGCAATGGGAAAATATGGTTGATTAGCTAAGCTTCCACCGCATTGGCCAACCTTTTTTTCCCAAACTTTTTTCTCAAACATTCAATTTTTGTAATGTGAAATTAGAAATTTTGTATTAAGAGGTTGAGATAAAATTATAAAATTTTGATAAAATTAAAAGTTGAAAATTTTGAATTTTTACGAGTGGTCAAAAACATAATTTTCTTATTTAATTAAATTTGGTTAAAAAGACTTAAATCGAATTATTGGTTTTGTGGAGGGACTAAATATAAAATTATTCCATTTAAGAACTAGCTGTAAAGCTTCACAGTCAAAAGACATCAAAAACAGTGAATCTAAATTTAAAAAAAAGGGAAGTATGAACAATCATTTCAACAACCACTTTTTTTCTTCATAAAAGGGTACAGGGTAATAATTCAAAATCATCAGCTAAGTTGCTTGAAGGGGTAAAAACAAATTCCTCATATTGTTAACCTGATTAGGTTAAATTAGTTGAATACGCGAAAAAAAAGAACTAATTGGTAAAATAGATCGATTTTTTTTTAATTTTAAAAAATAAACTGTTTTTGGAAAAAGAGCGTGAAAGCGTATTCAATTGAGCGTATTTTCACATACACTCTTTAAAAACGACTTATTTCTTTAAATTAAAAAAAAATTATTTTACCAATTATTTTTATCGACATATTCAACTAATTTAACCTAATTTTGAACTAAAACAGTATTTATATATAATTATAAAAAAGGAAAAAAAAGTAATTAACCACTTACTTGAAAAGCTGAAACATAGAAGGGAAATATGTAGTGTAAGAAGGAATGATCTTGTGAATATTCTGACATTCTGCTTGCTGTTCTCACCAGTGGAGTCCTTGTGCTCTAATACTTAAGCTTTTAAATTGTCTTAAAAAGTGAACATTTTTAAAATAGAAATGTAAAACTTTGATGAGAGTTAAAATGAGACAATTTAGATTTGTGTTTTATTTGGTATTTGTCACTTTTCTTACATTTTTTTGGTGCCTATCTGAGCACACAATCAATTATAATTGGAATTTCGGGTTATCAAATGTGTTCAATTATGTTATTAGGGTTTTAATTTTTGAAATGTGATTAAAATTCATATTCGAATATGTATTAGTTAATACGAGATACAGTGTTAGAGGTTGGAAGTGGCTCACACGAAGCACTGAGAGTTGTTATTGGTGGTTTAGAAGTGTTGGGAGAGTCAAAATGTAATTTTACCATTATTCTAACTTGTGATTTTCATTAAATTTGAAAGGATTATAGAGCCAATTTACCCTTTTCTTTGTCTGGTTTGAGTGTAGATAAAGAGCTTAGTGGGATCCTTATAATGTAAGACCGATAATAAAATCATGGAATGCTCTATTAAAACATGATAAGATGTGATTCGATTATACCTTATAAGCTTAATGATAAAGTTATGATACATATCATTAGATGTGATAAAGATGAATTTCTCGATTATCCTTAATCAAAATAGTTGAGCTAGTGAAATATTCAAACCAAATAATTTTATATACCACAATACCAAATATAAATATCCAAATATTCTATGAGATAATGGTACTTGTGAATATTAGAGGGACCCAAACTCAAAAAAACAAAATTTAGGTCGCATTTAAGGCCACCCTACAAAGTGCATAAACTAGACCCAACAATTTGTTGTCCACCTAAAAAGAGAAAATTAAAAAAATAAAAAGAATGTATAAAATTTATTTAAAATGGAAAACTATGAAACCTTGTAGTGGAAAATTAATAGTTAGGAACTAGTCATTTTCAATGAGCATTTTTTATTTCCTTTCCAACTAAACAATAATATTTATAGACTAGTCATTAAATTATTACTAAGTTTATGTTTTAGTTACTCAACTTTAAAAAATTATAAAATGGTCATTAAACTATTCGAAAGTATTTATTTAAATCACCATATTGTTATTTTTTTTAAAAAGTCTTACAGCAAGCTCTTAATAACGATTCGACGATTAGTACAGTGGATCAATACCCATCGACTAGTAGAAGGACATAACTTAGACCCAAATCGATCTGACGATCAGTGTCGAAGATCGAATTTGTTTAGATTTTGATTCGCAGATTCACGATGTTCAAGCTATTTCATCATATAGTAGCGCTTTCAACAGTCTAATAACTTAGATGAAAACTTTTAAATAGTTCAATGATCACTTTATAACTTTTAAAATTGAGTGACCAAAACCCGTAATTTACTAATAATTTAGTGGCCTTAGATGTAATTTATCCTAATAATATTATATACATATGCCTACAAAAAGAACAAAGATATTATTTCCCTGTCATTTTGATTTTATAGTTAGTTAAAAGAAAACCCAATTAATTTGGCATTTGCTATTGGCTGTATGCCAGTTTTGTCAATTTATTATATCTATTAATCTATATTTATCAAGAAATAGTTTTGTTTATAGCTAGATTTCGTCATAAAATTATTCTCCTCTAAATAAACCACATAGATATATAAAAAGTATATATATATATACAACTTTAGTGAAGTACCTGTTGACTCGAACAACATAGTTATATTTTTTAAAAAATAGGATCAATATATTATTTGATATCTGAATTTTGTTTTGATTTTCAATTCAGTACTTGAATTTTTCATCTAAATTTGATATTTGAGTTTGACTTCAATATTTAATTTGACACCTAGACCAAATAGCATCATATGACTAGATGAATGTTTGACATGCGTGCTCTGGTAAAAAAATTATACAATTACTTAATTGGAACAAAAAAGGACCTTGGTATCAGGGGAGAAGCAAAATTTTTTTGAGGGGGGTCAAAGTTAAATTGTATTTTTTTACGATAGTAAAAATACAAGCTTATCATTTTAATAGCCCATATCTTTATAACTTTTAAAAGATTAAATCAAATTTTTTATTATTTTTAGAGGGCCAAAATATAAGTTTACCATTACAGTTTAAAATTTTAAGGGCCCTAAAGGGGCCGGGCCCTGCTAGCCCCTCTTGAATTCGCCACTGCCTATTACCAAAGTGAATATTGAAGTCAAACCTAAGTCCTAAATTAGGACAGAAAAGCTTATGTACCAAATTAAACATTGAAGTTAAACTCAAATAGTATAACTCACGTATATAACAACATTTTAACTCAAAGAACATAGTAAAATTTAACTTTTTTTAGGATTAATATACTAATTGGTACATGAGTTTAGCTTTAATGTTCAATTTGGTACCCAAACCAAACAACATCATGATCCAATAAATGCTTGACACGTGTGTTCTAATAAAAAATATAGGCACTTAATTGGGACACACAACTTAAGTATCAATTTGAAAAAACTTTGATACTAAAATGAATATTAAAATCAAACTCAAACATCAAATTGAACTTTAAAAGTAAAGGTACTAAATAATATATTATTATTTTTTAAATACTTGAATATGAAATCTGGCTGCAAGAGAAACATAGTTAATTAGAAAAGTCTGACATTGATCTTTCATTACCAGAAGCAGCATTGAAATTGTTTTTTCTTGCAACATTTCTAACATGAATTTTTCTGCTTATATATATATATATATATATATATATATCAGTACAGAATCTAGTTAGTGACATTATATACCCAGCATATTCTTAATGATTTATTATTGTTTTTTATGTGTAATAATAAAAAACATTTAGTATTAAACATGTCTCCTGGTTACCAATGAAGCATTTAGGTTTGGAAGAAGAATTCCAAATTTCAATTAAATCTATCATTATATATTAGAGCTAATTTCAGGGACGAATCCAAAAATTATTTTTGGGATTAGAATTGTGTTATATTTTTTTTACGAGAGTTAAAATATAAAATTATTGTATTAATTTGTATCTTTATAAATTTTAAAAGATTAAATTAAAATTTTATCATTTTTAAGGAGGTAAAGCGTAATTTTATCATTTACTAATATGTCAATTTATAAAATTTAAAGGGCTGAAATGATTTTTTTTTCATTTTAGGAAGCCTCTTGCCCCTGCCAATCCGTATTTACAGTATACACGTGTTAAAAAAATATTATTATTAAAATTTGTTATAGATTATGTTTGAATAATTAAAAAAGATTTTTTAACTTGTCAAATTCAAGCCATTCATGTGATAAGTATATAATATTGACAATTTGACCCTCGTATTTTAAATATATTCCACATTAAATTTAAGCTTATATTTAACACTTAAGCTAATATCAAAGTTAATGAATCTAATTAATATAATATTAATATTTTAAAACTTATTTAAAATCAGCCCATTTAAAATCTAAATCTTGAATTTAAATATTTTTTCTATATTTGCAAGTTTTTTTAATGTTGTTTAATTAATAATAAATTTGGAAACGCTGGATGGGGTTTGGAGTTTCAATTAATTAAACTAAAACTTAGAAGAAAAGTATTATTAAAAAAATTACAAGTAAATTAAGTATTTTTTTTAATTTCATCCATCTACTTCACTAAAATTAAAAAAAAGTTAATCTCATTATTTTAATTTATCAGAATTTGATCCTCATATTCTTTTTTTTTTTTTTACTAATACATTGCAAATAAATTGTTGAACCATTGGTTTTAATTAATTTATTACATATATATCGTTGAACTATTGATTTTTAATTTTCATAAAGTACGATGACTAAAATTTGACAAATTAAAAGGGATATCTTCTCAATTTTTGCAAAAGAGAGGGATTAAATTTAGAATTAGAACTAAAATTAAATTTAAGCTTGATTAAAAGAAAATTCTAGAATAGCACTTTGGGTTGATTGTGACAAAAGAAAAAATAACAGGGACAATAATGTCATTACGACAAAGAACGTACAGTATAATTAAGATACCGTGTATATTCTTCGTTCTCTCTCTCTCTCTCTCTTTTTGTATGTAATTATGCATTGCATTAATATATACACAATTCAATATTTTTCCCTTTGATGAAAAAAAGAAAAAAAAAAGGAATATCATCACCATTACAGCTCTGCTTCTTCAACGTTCAAACAAGCAAGAAAACACCCAAAACCCGAAGTTTATTTTCTTTTGTTTACTCTACTCTGCAATGTTTTCAAGCTTCATTAATGGCGTCTTAGCTATGGGGATTCAGAGAGGAACACTACCTCTCTGAAATTTCCCGGTCTTTGTATTTTTGGTTTTTTTTTTTGTTTATGTTGTTTGGACCGGTGGAAAAGGGGAAAAAGCAACGAGAGAAGGAAGCTGGAAGTGAAATTTGAAAGGAAAAAAGACGAATTCTTGTTCTCGCTGTAAATGGAGTTTAAGTCTATTTTTCTGGGTTGAGTTGGTTTAATTAGTACAGTTTGTGGTTGATAAATTTGCTTTCATTTGGATTTATGGCTCTACTCGTTTTCAGATGCGGCAAATGGTAAGCTTTTTTATTTTTTTCATTCATTTTTTTCCATGAAAATCTCATATAATTTCTTTTTTCTTTGCTCATAGGTTATACCATGCTTTAGAATTTAAACTTTTTGTTAATATGTGTTAACTTTTTATATAACTGTAATTTTTATTTGTAGAATTCAAAGTTGTACTTGTTTATGTTTATATGGCCCGCATGCTGAAAAAAAAAAGAAAAAAAAAAGGGGTATGTTTTTATTTGAATTTTGGATTTTTGAAATGTTGATGCAAAGAAAACTTGTTCAAATCTGCAAATTTTGTAAAGAAATGGGGTTTTTTATTGAGTTTGAGTAATCTAATTGAGGGTATCTGAAAACTTATTTCTTTGAATATTATATGTAGGTATAGATGCTATGCTTTTTTTGTTATAAAGTGGATTCTTAAATTTTACATTCTTTTTGTTGTTCTTAATCCATTTGTGCATCATCTAATAAGCACCATTAGCCTTTTTCTTCATTTTTTTTAATAAAAAATGTGAATATGGGAATCACATTTTAATGCTTTTTTTAGAAAAAAAATAGGGCGGGATATAACTTATGGTGGTTGTTGTAGGTTTCGTGGGAATGTTAAATGTCTTAAAGAAGCACTCATGAGTTTCAGCAAGGAAAAGCCACTGTTGGAATAAATTTTCTTCACAAACATTATTTGATAAGCGGCATTGATCCCTTGTCTGATTTAGTTGAACTCTTCGTGAAGCAGATCCACTTTGTTTGAGGGAAAAAAGACGGTCATTTCAGCTTTACTTTGGAGCATATCTCCTTTGGCATCATAGTTTATATATATATATATATGTGTGTGTGTGTGTGTGTGTGAAGTTGCTGAATTGGAAAATCTTGTTTGGTAGTAGTTACTAAAAGTTCCTTCGGTCAGGTGAATTTCCTAAAGAAAGGAGTGTTTATTGATCATCATTTGCAGTTATTTATATAGGGGTCTCTCCTTTCATGCTAGGAACTTCACACTGACCTTCAAAGAAAAACACCTCGAAAGTTTACTCCCTTCGGAAGTTTCCTCCGGTGTAAACTTTTGGACCCGTTTGGGCAAATCTCCTTTGGCATTTGGAGTTCATAGTTAACTCCCTTCGTCCGTTTTAGGGCATATCTCCTTTGGCAATAGAGTCAACATATCCTCTTCAGGACATTTGACTCACTATCTGTTACGAACAATTGAACCAACTAGAAGATACATTCCGTGATTCGTAACAGAAGAGTATAGTCATATCCTTAGCTACGTCTTCTTTCGGGATTGACTATTAACTCACTATCCCTATTACCATTTAACTTGGACCCATCATATCTTCGGTGCTTCAGTTTGTTCAAGCAGGAGTTAAGTACCGGTATGTCTTTCTACCTGGACTTTTTATTGTTTTGTTATAGAATTTGAAAAATAATAATAATAGGTTAACAACTAATAGTTTAGTTTCTGTAATTAAGTGAAACACTTAATGAATGGTTTCATATTAGCATATCTGTTTTAAACTAAAGCTTCTGTGCGTTCACAGGTGCATGCGCCATCTTTTATGGTCGTTTCTGTCTAGCATAGGTCGTGCTCTTAAAGATAGCAAAGCTTTGAAAGTACAAATCGTGCCCGAAGATTGTTTTATTACTAAGGTCAGAATCTTGCCCAAAAGTGGCACTAAAATCTAAATCCTCCATATGCCGTTTATGTTGAACTAAATTTGACATACATCTTCGCGTAGGTGGTGAAAAATGGATATGCTACTCACCGATTCTGATTGGGAAACATTTAGTGAAAGTGGCAGTAGTGAGGAACAAGAAGACACAGAGTTTCTGTATGGTGGCCGGGCTTGTACCATTCTTTCAAGTCTAGAAGAAAGTATCGGGAAAATTGATGACCTTCTCTCGTTTGAGAGGGGGTTCTTTCATGGAGACATTGTACGCTCCGTAACAGATCCGTGTGGACAGATGGGCAGAGTTGTTGATATTGATATGTTTGTGGATCTTGAGACTGTTAATGGGAAAGTCATAAAAGATATAAATTCAAACCAACTTTTGAAGATCCGCTCCATTTCTGTTGGGGATTATGTTGTTAATTCGACTTGGATTGGTAAAGTGGATAAAGTTGTTGACCGTGTTACTATTGTCTTTGATGACGGTTCAAAATGTGAAGTCACTGCCATGGGTCAAGACACGCTTGTGCCTGTTTCTCCCAACATAATTGACGACTCGCAATATCCGTATTATCCAGGACAGAGAGTACGGGTTGTGCCTTCGGATTATTCTAGTTCAACTGGATGGTTATGTGGTACCTGGAGGGAAAATCGGGATGAAGGAACTGTTTCTAGTGTGGAAGCAGGTTTTGTTTATGTTGATTGGATTTCCTCTGCTCACCTAGATCATGATATGAGTGCCTCTCCTCCCTCGCATTTGCAGGAGGCAAAAGACTTAACTTTGTTGGTGTCTTTTCCCCATGCAAATTGGCAGCTCGGTGATTGGTGTATGCTTTCTTTTGCTGATGGCAAGGGAACTTCTCAAAAGTTTCTCCATGCATCAACTCGTGACTTGATTAACCGTAATTGGAAACTAGAAAAAGGATTTAAAATAGGAAACCCGGGATCCAGACCGGAGGAACTCTTTGTTATCATCAAGACAAGGACCAAAGTTAATGTTATCTGGCAAGATGGTACTTGCGGTATGGGACTAGATTCACATACTTTACTTCCTGTTAGTGTTGCAAACGCACACGAATTTTGGCCTCATCAGTTTGTCTTTGAAAAGGAAACCAATGGCGATACTCAAAGATGGGGTTTGGTTCGCGGTGTGGATGCAAAAGAACGAACGGTTAAGGTACTGTGGAGAAATAAGGCCGTGATTCAAGCAAATGATTTTGACGGAGAGCAGATGGAGGAAACTGTTAGTGCTTATGAACTTGTTGAGCACCCAAATTACTGCTACTGTTTTGGTGACATTGTGGTTAAGGCAATTCAGAACCATTTTGGCGATCAGGCTGAAAAAGGTACCGAAGCTGCTTCAGAAGGCAAAAACATGAAAAGGAATGGGAACAACTGTCCCTGTGCATATTGTCCATCCTGTATCGGCGTTGTCATTGGGTTTGAAGATGGAAACTTGGAGGTGAAATGGGCTTCTGGTATTCCAACAAAGGTTTGAATCTTATTCATTCTTATTCCGTGATTCGAATCATATGCATAGCATATAAATTCAGAATCCCGGAACTTGTTGAACTCGTTTTTGGTTGAATATATTCTGTCTCTTAGCTCATCAATTAGCAGTCAAATATCCTTTGAATTTATCGTTAAACTTTGTCACACAGGTTGCACCATATGAAATTTCCCGTATTGATAAGTGTGAAGGTTCAGCTACAACTTCCAGTCTCTATGAAGAAAATACCGAGGATTTTAACCAAGAGATGTTTGTGCATGAGACACAGTCTAATAGCCACAAAGGAAAGGTAAATCCAACTTTCGGTTTTCATGATATTTTAGTTTGATTGCTCATAACGTGCACAGAACTTGAATAATCAATACCAGCCTTGTAAACCCAAACTCTTAATGAGGGCCAGGGAATTGTGTCTTAAAACGAAACTATTTTTATACTTCCAGGAATTTGGCAACATGAAAAATCTTGCATTATGTCTATTTTCAGGAGTTGCTGAGTTTTGATAGTGCACATGGAAGTGGCGAGAAATTCTCATGGGCACCTGCTTCCTTCTTCCGTCCTCAAGCTGCTATTGAATTATTCTCTAGCATTGCTTCTAGCTTCCTTGGATCCCTTGCTTCCGTAACACTTTTAAGCCAAGAGTCATCTAGTTTTATTTCTCATAGTGCTAAAGAAGATGACATTCTTCTTGAGAAAGAAGTTTCAGAAACTTGCAATGACTCTGCCAAGCTAGATCCGAGCGAGATGCAGATATTCGAAACAACAAACATAAAGCAGGAAGTAGAAGAGACCGAAGAAAACAATACGATGCCGAGACTCGACGAGACTTCCGGTCGATACAGGCAGTTTGATATGGTTAGTGATTGCTCCGATCACCATTTCCTTGGTGAAAGCAAGGTGTTGGCCGTGTCTCAGGTTAGTAACATTATCCGACTCCTTAAACATACAATTCGAGCTGTTAAAACAGTCTGAATCATTTTCAATTTCGTACTTGTCCGCACTTTTAGGTCAAACGAAGTTGGGTGAAAAAGGTTCAACAAGAATGGAGTATCCTAGAGAAAAATCTTCCCGGTTAGCTCTTTATCTTACTCTTTGTAATGATTTTATGTTTTACATTTATCGGTTCACTTGACAATTTTGTCATGAGACTATTTTTGACCTTGGCAGAAATTATCTATGTTCGTGTATACGAGGAAAGGATGGATCTACTACGAGCGGTCCTTGTTGGTGCCCCTGGCACGCCCTACCATGACGGGCTGTTCTTTTTTGACATTTTTCTCCCTTCTAACTATCCGTACGAACCACCTGTAAGTTCTACTTGGTCTCTGCATAAAGTGAATACAAGCATTCACGTAAATCATGAACGTGTATATATATGTAAACAAAACTCATGAAAGTCGAATTTTGCAGTCGGTGCACTACCATTCATGGGGGCTACGCCTCAATCCGAACCTGTATGAATCAGGGAAGGTTTGCTTAAGCCTTCTAAATACGTGGACAGGTTCCGACACTGAGGTCTGGAATCCAGGAAGCTCCACTATTCTACAAGTTCTTCTGTCCCTGCAAGCTCTTGTGCTTAATGAGAAACCTTATTTCAACGAAGCTGGATACGATAAACAGTTAGGAAGAGCCGAGGGGGAGACAAATTCGGTGAGCTACAATGAAAACGCGTTCCTCATCACCTGTCAGTCTATGCTTTATGTACTCCGCAAGCCGCCCAAGGTAACATTAGAGTCCCGTTCTGTAAAATGAGAGAAAAATTCATGGCATTGTCAATTTTCGAGTCACTTATTCTTATTGCAATACTGTTGCAGCATTTCGAGGCACTTGTCAAGGAGCATTTTAGTAAACATGCTGAAACCATCATCTCAGCTTGCAATGCATACATGGAAGGTGCACCAGTAGGATATGCTCTCGAATGCGGCAAAAAAGACCATGATGAAAACTTCAAAGGAAGTTCAACTGGATTCAAAATCATGCTCTCGAAGCTTCTCCCGAAGCTTGTGGAGGCATTTTCAGATCAGGGAATTGATTGCAGCCAATTCCGAGGGCTGAATAAGTGAATGTCCTGTTATCATAGCATGAATACCTTTGTATAATATTCTTCACCAGCATTTTCGAAAAAACGAAAATCGAATAAAGATTCCTGCAAGGAAAGCTCTGTATCATATATCTCCAGGTGTGGTTTGGTGGAAAGATTGCATGTTTTCTTAGTGTATCAGTGTCTAAAGTCATGCTTAACAGGCTTTTACTATGACTGTATAGAACTATTATTGTTTGCAAAAACAAATAAGATTTATGAAATAAGAAGTGAATGATGATTGGATTGGTGTGCTTTTGATAATATTTTTTTTCTTAGATTATGCCTTTCCTATATCCTGACTTGTTAAATTGGACTAGGATGATTCATATTAGAGAGGACTTCAAGCTAAAATGATGATAAAAGTAACATAGAGAATTTTTTAGTAAGGGTCGAACTGTATTTATTCATTATTGTAAATTTTATCTGTTTCTATCGTTAAAAGTTGGTTTTTGTATGTAAGCATGAGATGCATGTGTCACTGTTTGGTTATTCTATCAATCATGTCAATTTTTAATAATAGAATTAGATAAAGTTTTTAATAGAAATGACTAGTTTGCTCTTCGATATAATGTATAAGGATTAATTTGTCAAATTTTTTAGTAAAAAAAATACAATCTTACTCTTAGTACATGGATTATAATAGTATTTTTACCCTAAATAAACCCAATTGGTAAACTTTGAATAACCCATACTAAAATAACTTGAACTCGAAACAATTCGAAATCATCCGAAAATTTTAAAATACAAATTAACTCCATCAATTTACATGTTTTCGAATAAATAATTGAAAAATGAAATTGACTTTATCTAAAATAATCCGAAAATTTTAAATCGCAAAGTAACACCATCACAAACCAATTCAACCATCTATTTTCATGTATTTGTTTGGTCAAATTTTACTATTAGTCCTTATATTATACATACGTCGTGAATTTAATCCTTGTATTCTGATTTAGTTTTGTTAAGTTAAATTTTACTATTAATCTTTGCTCAATAATTTAATAAATTTTAAATTGTGTATTTTTAAAATTTTAAAATTTTAGTTCTTACTTAAACAATATCTATTAAATTCAATAACTAAAATAACACGAAATTTTTTTTTGTAAGTTTTATGTTAAAATAACAAGTTGCATGAGATTATATATATGACCCTGTAAAATTTTGGAAATAGAAAATTTTAACTTAAACGAGTTTAACTGATACCATTTGAATAAGATTCAACTTCGAAAAATATAAAAACTAAAAGTGATAAAATTGGAGTATGATACAAAGATTAAATCCGTATTTTAGACATGGTAGAGGTATTAATAGCGGAATTTTACCTTTCTTTTTCCCCAAAGAATTTGGCTTGTGGACGCGTTTTTTGTTTGCAGAGCCAACAGACCATCAATGGAGCTCAAGAGTCAACATCATGTCCTAATAATCTAATTTTAATGGTGAACCCCAATTTTCTACAATTTCGTCATTAAAAACCCTCAAAAATCAAATAAAAAAACACCCAACGCTCCAAACGTGCCCCTTTAATGGAAATCGCTTTAAATCAAAATACCCCACTGATCTGACTCAGTTCCTTCACCGCTCTAAGGCTTCTTCTTCGCCTTTGCCCAAAAACCAGTCCCGACAATGAGGCCGCCAAAACTTCTTCGGTTATTTTACCCAAAAAACCATTCGAGAACCCATTTTTTACATCTAAGTCCCTTCCTCTTCTTCACCTTCTTTATCCTCCTTCAAGCCTCCTTAATCCATGCTGAAATCCCATTAGAGTACATCAAACACTGTAACGACGTCGTTCCGGTATCTCCGGTGGAGCCTACCACTCTTTTTCCCAGCCCCACCACCGTTTCTAACAACCTCGACTTTAAAATTGGGTATTTCAGTGGCGGAGACTCCATTTTTTTCCAATCAAATACCGCCGTAGATGTGCCCAAAGCAGCTACGTTTAGTGCTCAGTTTTCTCACGACATCTTTGGTAGTAATAAAACCCGAATTTATAAAGTTCAAGGAAAGCTCGTTTTACAAATTCCTAGATCATTTTCCCTTCCTTCTCCAAATGGCGGTATCTTAAATCCCCGACGAGGCTTACGGCGGCAGTTCCGGATCAGGGGACCGAAAATCCCAGTCATCGGAAGGGGAGCGCCAAGTTTTTCGCTTGGTGGGTTTTGGTCGGAATCGACTGGGAGGCTTTGTATGATTGGATCAGGGATAAGTAATGGCAATGCAGGTAAATTCAGGACTTTTAATGTTGTTCTTAAGCTTAATTACTCGAATAATTTCAATGTTTCTGGTACTTTAATCTCTGGGGTTCTTCAAAGTTTGGATTCTGAACATAGTTCGAGTTACTTTGAGCCTGTTCCCATATTGGGCATTAGAAACTTCGAGAATTATGAGTTTAGTTTGGTTGATAATGGAAAGGATGGTTCTTGTTTAAGTGAGGGAGAAAATTTGGATGTTAATAAAGCAAATGGGGGATTTTGTTCAGTGGTTGTTCAACGTAAGATTAGGTTTGAATTGGATTATGGAAATTGTGATCAAGTTAATTGCAGTTTTATCATTAAAGATGTTAAATTTGTTCCTAGTTTCATGTTCTTTAAGCATATTAAGTGTGTGGATAAAGGGAAAATGCAGGTTTTGTTGGGTTTTCGGAACTCGAGTTGGACCCGTAATTATTTCCCTTTCGATCCTAACACGACATTGATTGGTGAGGGAGCATGGGATGAGAAGAAGAATAGTTTTTGCGGTGTTGCTTGTCGAATTTTGAAATTCGGGAATTTTTCGAATGGAACATTGATTGGGGATTGTTCGATTATGTTTAGCTTGAGATACCCCAAGGTTTTGTCATTGAGAAATAGGGATTCGATTGTGGGGAAAATTTGGAGTGATAAAAACAAGGAGGATCCGAGTTACTTTGATATGATTCGGTTCAGGAGTGTTTGGGAAGTATCACCTGGGTTAAAGAATGTTCCGGGTTTAAGATACGAGTATACCGAGGTTGACAGTGCTAGAAGAGTTTATGCAAGTAAGCATGTTGCCGAACACAAGGGAAAGACATACCCTAATGCTGATTCGATAGATATGAGATTTGATATGTCGGTGATAGATAGTAAAGGAGAATCAGCATGGGGTATTGCGAACCCAATGTTTGTGGGTGCTCAGCCTTACAAGTATCAGTCTTACAGTCTTTTACCGTTATCTTTTGAGTCAGCAATTCCAAGCAATAATGATAGCAGGCTATTGAATATCAGCTATCAGATTAGCTACACGTATTATTCGAGTAACAGACCTGTTTTGGCCCAAGGATTTGAAATTTCTGCTGAGGGTGTATATGATAGACATACCGGTGTTCTATGCATGGTTGGATGTAAACACGTAAGATACAAGAATCATAGTTCGATAAAAACTGATTCGTTGGACTGTGACATTTTGGTTACTATCCATTTTTCTCCTATAAATGTTGCAGAAAAGTATCGTGTTAAGGGGACAATTGAAAGCACACGGATCAAGTCGGACCCTCTTTATTTTGGACCAATTAATTTTTCCTCGAGATCGTTCTATGCTGGACAGGCTAAAGAATCCATTTGGCGAATGGATCTGGAGATTACCATGGTTTTAATTTCCAATACACTCGCATGTCTTTTTGTCGGAATGCAGCTTTTTCATGTGAAGAAACACCCGGAAGTGCTTCCGTTTATCTCTGTCTTGATGCTCGTTGTTCTTACTTTGGGGCACATGATTCCTCTATTGTTGAACTTTGAGGCCTTGTTCGTAAAAAACAGTAATCAGCAAAATGCTTTTCTCGAAAGTGGTGGATGGCTTGAAGTAAACGAGATAATAGTAAGGGCAGTAACAATGGTAGCTTTCCTTTTGCAGTTTCGTCTTCTCCAACTCACTTGGTCCATACGGCAAGGTGATGATAGCCAAAAGGGCTTTTGGGACGCCGAGAAAAAAGCATTATACGTATCCCTACCTTTATACCTAACTGGTGGGTTGATAGCTTGGTTCGTGCACCGATGGAAAAACTCCCACCAGACCCCGTTTCTACAACGCCATCACAAACAGCTCCGAATGGTTTCATACCAAAACCGTTTCTACCATCAAACTTCTTTCTGGACCGACTTTAAATCTTACGGCGGTTTGATTCTCGATGGGTTTTTGCTTCCACAGATTTTGTTCAACATCTTCTCCAAAACAAACGAAACAGCTCTTGCTGCTTCGTTTTACATTGGAACAACCCTGGTCCGTCTATTGCCTCACGCATATGATCTTTACAGAGCTCACAGTTCCTCAGGATATCTCGACTTATCGTACATATACGCAAACCACAAAATGGATTTTTATTCTACTGCCTGGGATATCATCATACCTTGTGGTGGTCTGCTCTTTGCCATCTTTGTTTTCTTGCAGCAGCGATACGGAGGTCAGTATATACTACCTAAACGGTTTCGAAAAGATGCTGTATATGAAAAAGTATCTGTAGATAACAGTGAGGAATTACAAGGGGAAACTGTTCAGAAAAACTTTTATAGCTTGTGATGCAAGTAATGGTGGAAACATTTTTTTTTCCAGATCAAATATAGTAAACGCTTTTCGACCATCCTGTTCTATAGCTATGGGCTTTATGTTCTTTGTTCTTTTTTCCCTATGGATTCTTTTGCTTCTCAGTTCTGGTATGTTGATCATAGGGTGATACTGAAATAAATGTTGAAATCAATATGTTTTTGCATGGTAGCCAAATTTTGCAAAGCCAACTTATGAATCCTCTAGATTTATATGAATGCAAAGCTAGAGTCTAGATTGAATCAATTCTGGTTTTAGAAGCTCAGGTTCATTTCAGTTTGGGTAATTCTCAAGTTCAGTCATTTTCGGTATTTAGTTCTTTCATATTTGGGTCATTTTTAAATTTGGGTTGTTTAAGTTCAGCTTTCTTAGGGTTCAAGACTCGGGTTTTTGGAGTTCGGTTATTATAAGTTCTAGTCATTTTAGTTTCGAGTAATTTGGGATTTAGGTCATTTTCGCATTTTAGTCACAATTTGGGATGGTAAAAATGTTTTCAAGTTCAAACAAGTTAATTACCTGAACAAAAAGCAAGCAGTAGGAAACAAATCATAAACCCAAATTAACATTTAAAGAAGACGTTGATTTAGTAAAATAAGTAATCTCAATGACGAACCTTTTGCTACCCCATAGGTTTAGGCAAAACTCGAATCAATGGTCAGGATTCAGGAACCTGTGTAATGTTTTTATGCAAGGTAAAGAATCCTATGTTCATATGAGCTACACAAAAACAAACATATTGGTTATGTCTGGTTTCTCACATTATTAATAGCTATGGCTTCAAAAACAGATTCAAGAAAGATACACATGATCGCTATACATATGAGCAGTCATATTCAATGACTTAAGCATTGCTTCCCCTCTTTTGTTGAACACAAATGTGGATATACCACCATTGTTCACATCGATTGACCGAAACCTGAAGCATGAATGAAAAACAACTGTTAGAGAAAGCTGCTGAAAGTCGAGCAGCAATGCAACGGTATTTGGTTCAATTATGGTTTTAGTCCAGCAACTATGTTAAAATTCGGGATTTAATCCCTCTAAGCTGATATAACATCATCACTATAATTGCAGACACCATCGATGTTACCAATTTGAACCTACTAATTATAAAGTTAGAAGGACCATTAGGCCGAATTGAAGTAAAATGATTAACGTAATAGAGGGATAGAAACCATAATTAGACCTTTATGAACCAAAACGATATGTGAATCCTAGATGCATGTTCTTTATTCTATTGTTACAATTGCAGCAAATAGTTAGAGTTAAACAAGATCTCTAAAAGCTCATCGGCAAGAAATGGAAATTATAAGTACATGAAGAACATACAGTTTTCATTGGCAATAACATACAGTTCACCAATGGTAATAGTTATAATTATATGTTAAGAAAATGACATACCTCTCAGGGGGTAGCCCTAAAGCTGTGCAGATAAGTGCCCTTACAATTGATTTGTGAGTGACAACTAAAAAACTTTCACCCTGATAAATGATGAACACCATTACTCATCGATCAAATTTATTTGGGATGCAAAAGATATAGCGATTACAAAAGAAGAAGCTAATGGAAAAGAGAGTATACCGGCGTGAACAATATTTCCCTCCAAGCATCTCTAGCTGTTGCCCATAGTCTCCGAAGAGGGTAAACACCGTTGACGTAGAAATTCGCCGGATCCTCTCTCCATGTTATGTACTCCTTTGGATATATCACCTTAGCATCCACTGCCTCCAAATTCTGAATATCATTTAGTCTAATACTTGCAGAATGTTTTTGCATTATTCTAAAGCAGAAATTAGCTAATTAAGTTAACTGAGTTTCAAAACTGGCTAGATGATAACTTCTACATAGACCAAGCTAGTAATGTACTTAAGACAAGTTCTACATACATACTTATACGTGTATATATATGAATGAAACAGACCATTTTTCATGCCTTCGAGGAAAAAGAGATGGGCTTCCTTCAGTGAATCAAGGAAAACCAATGGCTCTTCCCTCCCTTGCCATAACACTTCAGCAGTAGTCTGCATTACAGAAAGATGGTTCAAAAATACAAAAGGAATACTATACATCTAACCTTAACAAATAAGGTCGGTAGTCATACCTTAGCACGGGATATCGGACTTGAAAAACACTGATCAAAGTGCATATTTGCAAGGGCATGCCTACACCTTTCAGCTTGTTTCACTCCGGCTTCCGTTAGCACAGATAAGTTTGAGCTGCCCTGCAACACAAAGATAGCCAAGTCAGCAGTTCATAATTTTGGGGATTCGGAGACAAATGGAAGAACCAACTTCTATGTCGCTCCGTTCTTCATTATGCTTAAACCCTGCACCTGTATCTGAAATATATTCAAACATGGGTACGAGAATACGACCTTTTAAGAAAAATATCTTTTGAACACACAACTATATCAAACACTTACAGACGAATCCAAGCAACATAGTCTAATTTCATATATGTTCATAAATCACAATGAAAGCCAACTCAAAACTCCTTAAAATTTGATGTTTTTCATCATTCATATTTTCAAACATAGGTACGAAAATACGACTCTTTAAGAAAAATACCCTTTGAACAAACAACCATATCAAACACTTCCACACGAATCCAAGCAACATAGTCTAGCTTCATATATGTTCACAATGGTGGCAAACTCAAAAAAAGAAAAAACTCCTTAAAATTAGATGAATATCTTGTAATAGAAACTAATTAACGAGAACCAGAGGCAACAAACCTGAACTCTACCCTCTTCATTCCAAGTGCTAAGGCCATGCCTTACAAGAATTACCTTCTTTGGAGACGATAAGGACTCACGAGTAATCGATATGGTACCTCTTTCAAAATCATAAGCAGAACCAGTCAAGGCATAATCATTTTCAAGTTTATCTGTATCAGAAACGCCATAAAAATCGATTTTTAAGTAGCAAAAAGAATAAAAAAAGTAAATGAAAACTGGAGAAAGCATGTGAACTTACCAGCAGTTACAGGCCCTTCTGCACTGGAACTTGAGCATCGAATTCTTGGAGTTGAACGACATAGATTATAGCGGTTAGTAGCTAGTTTAGCATCTTTGGAGGCTAAATTTGTAAAGAAAGGGATGGTTAAGGACAGAGCTTCACAAACCATGTTCTTCTTCAAAGATGGGGCGACAAATGATAATGGTTTCTATGATTGTTTGATATACATTAGACCATATGAACAATTGCTGGTGGGTTTTCAGGAACTTTATATTATCGAATCTTTGATTATTAGGAGCTTGGGGCATTGTATCTAGCTTTGAATGGTTGGGGTTTGTTTTCTTGTGATACGGTGAGGTATTGGGTAAGCGATTCTTATCCTTGTGTTTTTTTTATTTCTTTGGTTAATTACATTTTACATTCCTAAAGTATGCTCATATTTTAAACTGATCCCTTAATTTTAAAATATTCTTATTGAATTTTGAAAGTATTAATCAATTCATCCGTTAGATTGTGACAATAAACATTCAAAATACATAAATTAAATTATAAATATATATTGGTCGATCTCATAAATTATTTCTAATCCATATGTTTTCAAAATACACCACGATTTTTTATACAATTTTAGGGTAATAGATAGAAGTAAACACGAGTTGAACCGTGCCAAACGAGTAACTGAGAAAAATTTTAACCACCACTCTATATAAGTCAAGACACACCATGTTGGTTTTAAGCTATCATTTAACACCTAAACTGATAAATAGATTAACAAAAAATCTAATTAATATAATATTAATACTTTGAAATTTTAATTAAAATATTTTAAAATATAAGACTAAATTAAAAATTTGACGATAAGTTAGAGATATTTAACGTAATTTTCTTTTTTTACAAAATATCAGTATTTATTCATAAGCTCGGGATGAGAGATTCGGTTATGCCATTTTGCTGATGCTGATGTAATGTAAGTTTATGTTGCCTTACCAACTACCACCAAATTTTGAGTTTGGCAACTCAAGCTGATAACGTTTACAAAACAGTGCATTCCGAAACGACCCCTCCAATGCTTTGCATTATGATATTCGAATCAGAACTCCAATCAATTTATTTTAGTCATAAAATATTAAAAGAATTTAAAATATTTAAATATAATAAAATGAGAACCTAAAATAATCTAAATTTAAAATATCAAATAAATAATTCAAATGATAAACTCAAATAACTCCACTTTAAAATTTTAAATAATATGAAGCATTTAAAATAACACTAAAATTTTAAAACACATATTAACCCTATTTAAAACCAACTCAATCCACACAATTGATTATAGGTGTACTAATATCGGTCTAATCTGTCCATCATTTGACTGCATATGTGCTTGTTCAAAAACCCACTATTCAATGCAAAGAGTGGATAGGTTCTAAAGAAATTAATGCTGATAATGTTTAGCAGATAACAGTAAGACCCTACCTCATCAACTCTAGCAGTTTTCACTAGCAAAATAATCAAGGCAAAGAATTTTCATCCCAAAACTGGCATTTGCAACTACAACCGCTGTTTTTAACTTTGTTCTTTTGATGCTGTATCAAAGTAGAAATGCATGGCATTTTTAATTGCTGTAAAAGTATAAACTAAGACTTTACCGAAGGACGAAAAGGGTTATATATCTCAGTAAGATGTCTCCATCTTTTTCATTGTAAACAAATCTTCAATCTTCAGGTGGGAAGTCTTCATCCGAACCATTGTCGAGGAAAGACCCAAGAGTTTTCCTCAAGATGCTGAAAGTTCTGTCATCCTGCATTTGCATAACGTATAAAAATGGATGTTTAAAGCTTTTTCAAGTCAACAAATTTGCCAGTTTCATTGTTTAATAACCTGTTTCTTTTTCTTCAATGACTCCTCCAACTGAGCAATTTTATCAGCATAGAATTTCTCTTGCTCGCTTATCAAGCTCTTCTCTTTCTTCCCTAATGTACCAACCAATACCAAAATTAGTATAAATTATGCTTCATTAAAATCGAGGAACAGCATTTTTTTATTTATAGCTTACTCAATTGTTCATATCGCACAAACAGCCTTTCTTTGTCTTCCTCAAATCTGGAAATAGTATCTGTGGAATAGCATTGATAAATCAGAATACAATCAAAAGTCTAAATTTGCATAGAAATAAAGTTTTTCAGTTTATCGTTTTAAAATCATGGTTTTTTGAATCATAAAATTCAAATTCTGAAAATTTTAGTTTATGTTAATTATGGTTTTTGCATCCAAAAGATTCGATCCAATACCTTATTTAAAAGACAAAACATCAAATTCTTGATCGCTCGACCCAACAAGCATACATAATTATTGAGTTGTCACTTAAGGAAAGAAATGAATAGGCAAAAAGAGCTTTAATTATCAGAAAAGGTTCCGTTTGAGTATTCAACGCTGATGACATACATACATGTTTAAGAGTAAAGCTATACCAGTACTACGAAGCCAAGGCATGAATTTAAAAATTGAAGAACTTCATTTATTATACTAAAATTTAAAACATATCAATCATAAAGACTACTAATCAAGTTTCCAAAGAAATAAGCCAAAAACTAGTTTCAGAATGTTTATTATCATATCAGCAGCAGTTTAAAGTTTAAATAAACAACTTTCCTATCGTAGGATACTGACAGATGTATTACTACAAAATATTCTAATAGATCTTCAAAAACTACCTTTCAAAGACTGCATGTGGATAGTTTTTTCTTTGCAGAATTTCTCGTAAACCTCTTGAAACTTTGCAGTCTCACTCTTCAAGCAATTTTCACACTGCAAAACAAATAAATTACATTACCATCTCAAGCTTTTAAGCCATTTGTTAAATCCAATTAACAAATTCCCTTTCATTGACCGGTTTCATGGATGAGCCCTGAGATCTTTATTAAGTAAATACCTCTTTTAAGCTCTTTGTAAGTGCCTTGGCAAATGTTTGTCTAGAGTAAAAAGAAACAAACAACAATAAATTACTATATCTAGATCAGAAAAAATATGCTTAAATTTTGGCTCAAGGTTGGATTATAAGTAGGCTAATATAGTTTACCTTTCCTTCTCGAATTTTGACTTCAGATCATCAAGCTTAGACCTTATCTCAGCAGCCACACTGTCAACGCAATATACAAGAGGCTAAATAATGGCAGAATTCGATAAGAATTTAAAAAAAAAAAAAGAAAAGAAGGTTAAACAAACAAATATAACAGTTTTGTTACTTCATTTGCTCAAATTAAAGTTAGTCAAGCATCAGTTTGTGAAACCATTAGCATAGAAGTAATGATCTTCATGAATCAGCGAAGGAATTGATAGAAAATAGAATAATAACACATGCACCATTCATTCAAATCTGAATACAGTAAAAGTTCAATTATGGAGTTCAAATTAAGAAATTACTACTTGTTAACTCGTACAAAATTCCTTGAATTGACCAACCAAAATCATGCATCAAATCGCATAAAAGTAAAAGAACACCTGCAATCAATATGAAAATTAAAAAAAAAAAAAACAGCTTCATCTTTGAAATTGAGGAGGAGGAGGTGATGAGGAAACCGCAAAGAAATCACAGCTCTAATGTAAAATTCTCATTGACTATAAAATTCAAACAAATATCGTTTTTAAAAGAAAAAAAAAGTGAAATCAAATTTTAATTTTACCTGGAAATTGTCTCTTCGTTCTTCTTTTTCCCGTCCTTTTGTGCTTTTTCTTTGATCAGTTGCAAAGCCGACATGATCCCTTTGAGATCACTGAAATTTCATCAACAAACAAAATGCTTATCAAATTAAAGCACATAAACACATACAAAGAAAACATAGAAGAACAGTAGTCTTGAAGAATGACTTAGAAAGATCAAGATCAGGATCGAAATCATCAATGAGTCGGGATTTCGGATCCGATTTTCCGAGCAAGGACTCCGATCCACGCTTTTTGTTTCTTGCTTTGCTCGTTGACATTGTTTTGATTTCCTTTCTTTCTACAAAAATTTGGAGTTCAAAATGGAGAAAAAGGAGAGCGAGAGACGTTTCTTTTCTCTGTGTGAGTTAGTGATTTTTTTTTTTTTCCTAATTTTTTGAAGCTTTGGAGAAGGAAGAGGATTGGCCGTTTTTGGATATAAGAAATGCCGTTTTTTGTTACGCGCTCAATTGGCGCTCTTTTTCTTTCAATTCAAATATTCAAATAGCTTATTATCGTTTGATCAAAATTTACAAATTTTATTTCCAATTGATTTTCTTTACTTTAATATTGAGAACTTTTTTTTTATTTTCCAACTTAGATTTCTACAATTTTTATTTATTAAATTTTTTTGGGAAGTATCTTGACACTCATGAATGTTGAGTTTAATATAGGATTTTGATTATTGAAATTATTTTAGAATAAAAAAAGAAGATAAATAAAGAAAATGTCATTTAATAAGTTGAATTTAAGATCGCCGCACTTATGATTGTTAAGTTTCATTTTATTTATTTAAGTTTGAATCTAGATCTTTTTTTCTCATTCATGTCGAGTTTAACTTAATATATTGTTGACTTTTTTTTCTTAATTTTCATCAACGTTAATGAAACTTGAAAAAATTATTGAATTTTTTTTTGAATATTAATTTCATTATAGGTTGTTATTATATCTGCTCTCTTTGATACAATGTATAAAATCTCTTATAACCCCTAATGAGTTAGAATTGTAAAATAAATTTGAAATAAAGTCTAATAAACCATCATAACCTTAATATATAACTTTTGCATATTAACCTTCATTTTTAAATAGCCCATCATCAATTAGAAATTAGTTATTAGAGTATCTACACATATTCGACTCATACTTTATTTAATAACTAAAACTCAATAAACTTTAACCAAATCAGATTACTTTTAATTTAGGCTAACATTTTATAATAATAAATAATAATATGTAATTACTATTATTATATGTGAGATGTCTATATTTTTCAACATAATGCGCTTCAGTGCACTCAAACTCATATCATCCTACACTGATAATAATATCGATATTAATCGAGTTAAGACTCGATCAATAAAATTGCTAAAAACTCAAATATTTTTCTGATTTTCTCTTTTCATGGGAAGGGGGTTTGATGAAATTTAAGAATTTCTAACAATCTCACATAACAAATAAGTATAAAAATAGTATATTAACCATAGCATATCTTACAAACAGATTTGATGAAAAGAAAAAGGTGGCAATGGCCCCACCATAGCACCATCCTTTTGCTGTCTTCTAGTGGGCTCTTTTTATTGCATAAATAAAATCAATATCTGAGTCGTCCGATTCATTTAGCAGCATCATTGACTATTGATGACGGTGATCCCATTCGTAAACTTAGGCAATCATATACTTGGTGAAACAGGTGAAAAGCACCGGTTTTTCTATTCACTTATCCTTTTGGATTTAATTTAAAAAATAATCGATTTTAAATGCGGTTGAGCGTTGAGGGAACAAAATAATGCAACGTTCCTAATAATTTCAGAAACTATTATATGATAATGTTCCCAAAAGCGGTGGATTATTATCATTCGGTCACTAAAATAAATAAAATTTGAAAATTAAATATATTTTAGTAAAGTTGTAAGGGTAGATCGAATTAGTTACATCATCAGTTCTTATAGTTCGATTAAACGAATCATTAAAAAATGTAAAAATAGCAATATTTAAAAAATTTAATTGATTTTTAACCTAATTATATTGACCCGTATTAGTTCACAGGACAATTGATCTGATGCCTCTCTCCGGATTGATATCCTGGTCGGTTCAATTGGTTCAAATAAATATGACTCTAAGTCTCTACATTTCGTATATCTAAAATTTTGTCTTCTAACTTTTATTTTCAAGAATTTAATCTCTCAACTTTATAGATTTAAAAATATGCTTTCAAATTATATATAATCACGTTATATTATAATTGAAAAGTTGACAATATTAATTATTTAAACTAATTAATAAAATATAAATATTATATTATATTAGAAATTAAAGTATAAAAATTAAATCTTAAATTTAAAAATATTAAAAATTTTGAAAATTAAACATTTTTCAAAAAATGGAAAATAAAGTTGTGGGTGCATGCCACGTGTCTTGGAAGAGGACCTTCTTTTACTTTTTATTAAAAATAATAAAATTTAAATTAATGTGTGTTTGGCATTATTTGTAAATGTTAAGAATTTAAATTTTTAAGTATTTAACTTCGAGTTTTATTTGGTTAAAATTTGTATGTATATAACTGTTACGTGTCAATATTCAATTTCATCGTACATAATTATCATGTGTGAATTTAATTAAATTATTCTCTAATTTTTTATCTGTATTTATTTTATATTGATTTAATTCTATCATATAATTAATTGGATATATACTTATAATAATACTATATTTGTATTTCTCTAACTCTCATAAATAATAAAATTCAAAATAAACCAAAATAAAAATGTCTGATATCATTTTCAAAGATGGAAAATTATTAAATTTATTCCCACTTAAATCTTGCATTAGTTTAAAATTGGAATAAGGAATGATAAATCTCACTAAAATATTAAATTCATTTTTTTACTATATATTATTCAAATATTATTATTTAAATCCATATTAAATACTATTATCTATCACATATCTTAATAAAAACACAATTTCAAATTATCTATATTTTTTTTATTTTTTTGAATATTTGAATATGTAAAAAATTGGATTCGAATATATTAAAATTCTTTTTATATATATAAAAAGATATAAGCATTTTGTAATTAATGAATTCAAATATATGAGTCTGCATCTATTATCTAAATAAACATCATAGATCGACGATAAGAGAATAATACGCCTTAGTTGAATCCACATTTATCTTAGATTTTTATATAAATGAAGGTGAGACTCATAAAGATAGTTTTCTCTTGGAATGTATCCCAATTTCAATCATAACAAAACGAAAAGAATTAAATAAAACACTGACGACGTCCTTCCGCGTGGCAAATTCACATAGGATAGCTTCACTTCATCTGATGGTGGAGCAAATTGTAGAAAAAAGAGAATAAAGAAATGCAGAATTAGAAACGTCAAAAAATCAGAGAAAAAAAAAAGATTTGCTACACTGTATTCCATTCCAGATCTCTTTATCCTTTATCATTATTATTTCTTTTTTCCTTTTTCTTTTTCATAAAAAAACTGCCATTGAATCGAGGCCGAGTGGATCCTTTATTCTGTAAATCGCCTTCTTTGTTTTCTTTGTAAGCGAGAAGATAAATACAAACTCAAGAATTTGTCGGATTTTCAGCTCTTGTTATAGGTACGTAATTGTTTTACTTGTCGTATTTATTTTTAATTTTGATTAATACTAAGATCGCTCCATTTGTATCTTTTGATCGAATAAAGTTTGGTTCTTTTTGGAGGGTTTTGTTTTTGGAACTTGAATTGAAATGTAGAAAAATATTGAAATTTATCTTTCGCAGGAATTTTTTTTCTTGTATTTTGAGAATTTAAAGAAGTTAGAGAAATAAATTAATTGTTCCCAAACCCTAATTTGTGATTGGTAACTTTGATTAAAAAACAATTATGAACAAATAGGAAATTAAGAACTCAGTGATATACTTTCCAAAACATCGATTCGATTTTGTAACGAGAGAATTTTGTTCTTGGATCTACTTTTGATCGGCCATGTAATGTACTGTCGTTGGTGGATTCTTGGAAGCTTCGTTTTAATAATTATATGGCTTACAATGTTTTCATGTTTCACCTAATTTTAACATAACAATGTAAAAACATAGAAAGTTGCAGTTTGTTCCTTGTCCTTCAGTTCTTCTAATGTGATACGGAAACCCTAAGTTAGAAAACTAGGTGTTGTAATCTATCAGCTTTTACTAAGACCCAAAGTTACCGTGAGGGCAATGTTTTCGTTATCGGGACCTCGAGGGTGATTGATGGATATACGTATGCCTCTTACATTTTCTTGAAATACATGAATGTAAGTTGTGGTCCCTTGAATTTGCTGTTCTTTTACTTTTTATCCATTTGGTAGAAGGGTGGTCAGACTTCTGGCTTCATCCATTTGTAGTGTTAAAAACTAGCATAGCTAGCAAAATTTTAAGACAGTGACATGCGGCATGACTCGTTTACCTCATGTTGATGTACAATGATCAGTTTTTTTACAGTAGAAATGGGTTTAATTTTTAACAAAAGGACCAGTTTGCTTCTTTGATCTAATTTACGGGGACTAATTTGCCCTTTTATTTAAGTAGAAGGGGTAAAATTCCCCCTACTCCTAATATAATGGCCTCCATGATACTTTTACCTAATCTATCAGCTTTTACTAGGACCCAAAGTTACTGTGAGGGCAATATTTTGTTTTCGGGACCTCGAGGGTGAATGATGGATATACGTATGCGACTGATATCTATACTCTATGTGTTGAATGGTTGTACATTTTCTTAAAAGAATTGAAATACATGAATGTAAGTTGTGGTCCCTTTAATTTGCTGTTCTTTTTATCCATTTGGTAGAAGGGCAGTAAGACTTTTGGCCCTTTTCATGAGAAAAATGTGAATAAAGCTATATGAGTTGAGACCTTATCCGTTTGGTGTTTTTTCCTTATTTTGGCCGTTTATATGTCTTTCTGCATAAATAGCTGTTACTTCAGTGCTAGTCTTTTATGTCATTTTTTTCCTGGTCTTTATCTTTCTCAGGGTCTAGTTGCTCGATTGTTGCTCCTTTATTCAATATCTGGCATTTTCATGTGTTGATCCTCTTTCATTTTCTTTTTCTCTGAGATCAAGAGTGTCCTAGTGGTTAAATCTGAGTTTGTTCGAACTGATCCATGGATTTTGAGCAATATTATGCTCGGGAATGGAGGACCGTCCCAGGTGCTTCAACACCCGAGACTTTGAATGGTAACTTCAACTGCAATATCTGCTTAGATTTTGCACATGAGCCGATTGTTACACTCTGCGGTCACCTTTACTGCTGGCCTTGCATCTATAAATGGCTTCATGTCCAGAGTGCCTCCCTTGCTTCAGACGAGCATCCGCAGTGCCCGGTTTGCAAAGCCGATATATCTCACACCACCATGGTTCCCCTTTACGGTCGTGGCCAATCTGAATCTGAACTTCAAGGCAAGGCACTTTATAGGGGTATGGTGATACCTCCTAGACCACCGGCGAGCAGTTCACATCCTCTCTTATCACCTACATCCCCGAACAGTCAGCAGCTTCCTTATCGCAACCCTTACCAAAACCAAAACTACAACCCCCATGCTTCCTACGAACACGATTCATCCTCCCCGTTGCTAAACCTCGGAGGTTCCAGAGTGACCGGATTCCATCATCCGCTTGTTGGGATGTTTGGAGAGATGGTATATGCAAGGGTGTTCGGAAATTCGGAAAGCATATACGCTTATCCGAACCCACACTACCTAACTGGAAATGGTAATAACCCGAGGTTGAGAAGACATGAGATGCAGGCTGATAGGTCACTGAATAGAATTTCAATCTTCCTCTTCTGTTGTTTCCTTTTGTGCTTGATTGTATTTTGAGCTTCTTATTTTACTTGCCATTTTGTATAAATTGTAAAGAATTAAGATGTAAACTTGTGGTATAGCCCCCATAAGCTGATGAGATTATATTGTATGATTAATATAATATTAGATTTTATTTGAAAATTCTACCATTTCTTTTCCAATTGGCTGTACTAATTCCCTTTTAATTTGCAACTTGTATGTTAGGTTGTCGGTATCTAAGGCATTTGTCTCACTTGCTAATAAGAACTTGTACAAAATAAAACAATTTCAAAGAAATCATAAATTCAAATTCAAATTATTTAGATTGAACAAGTGACATGAACTCGAAACTGTGCCTCTAAACTCAAAATAACCCAAATTTTAAATTTATCAAAATTTAACATAACTTCAATTATCTAAAACAAAATTATTCAAAAATTTTAATCTTAAATTGATTCAACTCAAAATTAAAGTAATCACTTAAAAATTTATAGGAATCATATATGTTAAAAAGAAAATTTAGTAATCATTTTCATCAAAGTTGGATATTTATTTCTTTTTGACAAATTAGGGTAATGTGGGGAATATGAAGTCACAACCACCAATTCAATTAGAGGATTCACGGGGACTTCAACCGAATATCTTGATATTGGTGAAGTACGCATTACCTTCGGAGTCCGGATGGATTAAGATTAATACAGATGGTGTAATGTCGTCTAATGATGATAACCTTTTGATTGGTGGGTATTTAGAGACATAGATGTAAAATGGTTATGTGAATACTCAATAAAAGTGGGCAAGGAAACGGTAATTCGTATTAAAGCTCGAGCTATTTTTGAAGGTTTATGCATTACATGAGAAAAATGTTATAGACAATTGGAGGTCAAGTGTGATAATACACTTCTTGTGGAGACCTTACTAGCAAGTAGCGTTGCCAGCAATAATCTGGCGAAGTTATGATTAACAAATTATTTACTCAAACAAAATTGGAATATAAGAATTCGATACACTCCTAAATATCATAATATGGTCGCTGATAGAATGGTGAAATACGTATATTATAATTCATTAGGCCTGACACTTTTCAAGGATCCCTCGATTTTTATTCAATAAATTTTGGAGTCTGAAAGTGATATCCTTCACTAAATTATTTGATTATATTGTATTCCCTTAATGTTACTATTTTCCTACCGAAAAAAAAAAGAGACAGAACCAAAGCTCCCCTCCCCTTCCATCAACTTCATTGATCACATCAATGGCAAGCTCAAGCAATAAGAAAAGGGTCAATGTGCATGGACCACTGGTTAAGTGTCATAGCTCAAAGCCCACATGTTATTATCAAATATTGGTTTACCTACCAAATTGCAGAAAAAATATGGGCTTCACCCTAGCAAAAGAGTCTTTGGGAATGGGTGTATCTTAGGCAAAGCTTAGCATGAACAAAGCCCAATTGTAGCATATAAGGACCTCAATATCTATTGGATATGTACATATATGTTCTTCAATTTATTCATTTTGATCACATTTCATTCTCGTTTACCTATAAGTGTTAGGTTTGAATGGTGAAATATATTATATTTTTAAAGAGAATGCATGTTAAAATTTTGGAGACAATATTTTTAAGATGAGTAGTCATAAATCTCGAATATGAATTGTAAAACGGATATGAAAGATAAAAAAAAAGTTTCATTCTTGTTTATGTTTATTTTTGGATTTACGTAGTACGAGATATAGCACATTGGGTAGAAAAATTTGTATTTTTTAAGTTTATGTAAAAATTATATGAAAAGTCTAAAAATTCATTATTCTAGATTCAAAGGTTTTTATTAATATAAAAAAGATAAAAATATCCTAATAATAATATAACATATTATATAAAATAATAATTTTTTTAATCATTTCTCAATTAAAGTGGTGTCTGATTGACTCGTGACACTAACTTAATCATAAGTTTTAAGTATAAGAAAAATAAGTCAATAACAATATAGAACATAAACAAAGATGGTGTTAGGAAGTACACACGCGCTCACACGTATATAACATAACTAACAATGATAAAATTGCATTTTTTTAATGGTCCATTTAAAAATTGCAAAATTATAAGTTAATATAATGGTAAAATTATATTTTAACCTTGTTAAAAAATCATAATTCAATTTTGGCTTCTAAAATTTTTTTTACTTCGTCCTTAAATATAAATCTCTAAAATAAATAAATAAAGATTTGGATAATCCAAATGTTGTTAGATAAAATCAAAAAATTAAATACCAAAATTTATATTATAAAATTATAAATTAATTATTTAATTTAAATATAGTAGACTTTCATACTTAAGCAGAGCAATACTAGGTGCAGTTCACTTAGACACCCACTTCACCAAAAAAAAAAAAAAACAATGATTATTGATTAAGTATCAAGCAAAGCATGTGCTTAGTGAATGATTATTATCATATCTTTCTTTTCTTGTAACTAATCCGTATTATAAACATATATTTTAGATTATATTAGACTCACAGTATGTTTTGCTTAACGGCAGTGTCAGTTTTTAGGTTAGTTAAATTCCGTCTTTTTTTTTTCATCAACTCTTTCTTTCTTTCTTATTTTTATTCACTACACACATCTTCTCACTTTTTTAGTTTACAGATATATTTTATTGGTATATCTGTTTTCTTCACAATTTGTGACGGATAGATTATGGTGCCTGTTGTTCGCTAAAACTCTATCAACCACCAGTAGTTTTTTCTTGAAAAGTGGGTGGCTCTTTTTCAATTTCTTAATTTATTTTTTGGTTTGAGTGTATTTCAGAATAATAAACGATTTCACGTGTTGATTTGGACCCGTGTTGTCTTAACTTTTATATGTTTTTTATTTGTTTTTCCATTGTTTAACAAGCCTTCAGTTTTAGAAGTTTTTGTTTGCTCTTGTAACACGTTTTTTAGTCTTGCTTATGCATGTAAGTTTAGTTTTACAAGTGATTTTAAGGATGATTTTATTGACGTTCTCTCTAGTTTGGTGAATGCTCAATTCTTTTGTTGATTTTTGCTCGCCACTTTGGACCATCCGATGCTGATTTCATTATCGTATCAAGTACTTGCAATCACTCCAAATATGTTGTGCTTGAGTTGTGACAAAGCTAATTGTCAACATGTCATAATGTTTTCTTGATGCTAAGGTTAAAGCCTTTTGTTGTATTGATGAAGCTTGTCCTTTACCATCTAAAAAATAACTTTCAAAATGAATACGCACGTTCAATATTTTCAGTTTGATTTATTAATTGTTTTTTTGAAACCTCTCAATAAATAAACGTTTGTATTCATTTTGAAACTTTTTTTTAGATAAGAATTATTTTTTTAATTTCATGTATAATTTATTTTATTAATTCCAATATTATTTTATATAGTAGAAATTAGCCTTGAAAAGGGGGATAAATAAAATCCAAAGTCTAAAGAAAAGGAGGGGGGGGGGGGGAAGGAAAATTAGACCAAAAAAAAAAAGTGGGTTTTATTGGTTTAATTGTGGATTCACGGGCATGCAATCTTGTTTGAATTCTATAGGTAAACACCTAACCCTAAATTTTAACAGTCAAATCAAGTGTGCCCAACTTTCAAACTCCACTTCATTTTGTGTTCTTTTCATTTGAGATTTGGATAACGTGGCATTGAATTTTAAAAAGTTGAATTAAAAATTTCAAAAAATTCGAAGGATATAATTAAAGTTTTAATTATTTTTTTCAAAAACTTTTCAACTCTCAATTAGAATAAAGGTTAAGGGTTTAATTAAAAAAATTAATAGGCTTAGTGATAAATTTTAACTTTTTGAGGGGTGGAGAGAGAAGACCTCCTTTCTCTTCAGGTCTCACTTTTGGAAAAAAAATTTATTTAGAGTATTTTATAATTTATAAAATTTTAATTTAATAATGATAAAATTACATTTTAATTCCTAAAATTATGAAATATAAACTATTAAAATAGTAAAATTATATTTTCTACCACCGTAAAATACAACTAAAAAAATAATTGAAATTAATTAAGTTAATTTGAGGTTAAAAAACCTTCGCTCCAACTGAAACCAAACTAATTTATCTGACGCTTGAACAGATTTATCATCAAATAATAATTTTCTAGACCTTTAATCACATCTGTCACTTCCCTTACTCTAATTGAAAATGATGGATGATGTTATTAGATTTATTAATTAATAGGGCTGTTTAATTTCAAATATTATATATAGAAAGAAAGAAAGAAAAATTAAAACAGTAAAACAAATCAAATCAAATATCCACTCATCATAAATTTATAATTTAGTCCATATATTTTTATTTTAAAAAAATATAGTCAATTTATTTTTAAAATTTTAAAATTTAAGTCTAATTATTAACATTGTTAAATTCTTTTTTATTAAATTTATTGGTGTAACATCTTTGAATTAAAAAACACATTTAATAGAAATGTAACTAAAAAATTGACATTGTAATAAATCTGAATTTAACAAAATAATTTTAACAGTATAAATAGTTAAACTTTAATTTTAAAATTTGAAGAATAAAGAGACTAAATTTCTAGAAGTAAAAGCAGAGGAACTAAATTTTAAAATTGGTAAAAGTATAATAGAGGCCCCTGTACCAAGAATCAGATTGCATATTGCCTCGTTTACTAAAAAGCCAACTAGTCCTCTTCTCGGTTAAATTTTTTATTTATTTCTATTGTTAAAAATTGGCGCTGCTAACGGAATAACCAAATAATTATACATGGCATGCCACGTGTATCTCATATCAATGTACAAGGATAATTTTTTAATAGTAGAAATAGGTGAAAATTTTAAAAATAGGACTAATTTTTTCTTTGATCTGACGTATATGACTAATTTAATAATTTTTAACAAGAAAGACAAAATACAATCTGATTCTTAGCACAATAATTTTCACAATATTTTTGCCTTCTAATTTGTATATAGTTATAGCAAAATCTTAATAAAAACAAATTAATAAATCTGTCAATGAAATATCGAGGTTTTTGAAAAATAGTTTTAAACTGATTAAAACGATAATTAATTTAAATCAATAGAATTAACAGTTGAAACGATTAAACCGAATTTTTAAGAAGATATTAATCGAAACAGTAGCATGATGGATTCAGCCATCCGTCCGTTTAAAAAACATTGCGTATCACATCAATCATACGACAAAAATAAAATTTATTGGTAGTAAAACAGCTGGAAAATCGAAAGTTCTAGCAAAACCTTCCTGAATTAGTCAGACATCGCGGCCATTATTAATTCTTTATTTTTTTCTCAATTTTTTTTTATTTTGTCAGAAATATATAATATATAAAATTCTAGTATTATAGATGAAGAATTTTGTATTAATAAAATTTTATTTTTAAAAAATATGTGAAAGTTATATATATTAGCACGTTTTTGAGCTCGAGTATTATATGTAGAAAAAATATTATTGTTAATCCGATTTAATTTTGTATTTAGTTGAGATTTTATGTGATTATTAAATATCAAAAATATTAAAAATTAATTTTTAAATATACGTTTACATGTATTTTATAAGGAAATAAGGAATTGAAGTGGCATGCATTAAGTTGAAATTTCACTGAAATCAAGCAATCAATATTCAATAGTCAAAGTTTTAACAGAAGAATTATTTATATCCAAGAGTTCCTTATACTATAAGGTTTGATTTTGGACATACCTTATCTTATAAGGTTAAAACTCTAAAAGTGAGCAAAATAAATTTTTGTATTATTGAAGATGACAATATGTATTTTTATTAATAAAAACGAACTGTAAAATTATATATTCGTGAATATATATAATGATACAAAATAAAAATAAAAATATAAAAAAAAAGTAAATTAACTTCATTTATTTTCAGATGATTTAAACTCTATGCTTCGAAATATTAGTTTTTGCATGTATACTAATACCAGGGGCGAAATTAGGGGCTGGTAGGGATGGTCTTCTTAAATTAAAAAATTTTCATTTAGATTTTTTAAAATTTTAAATTAGTAAAGATAAAATTACACTTTTAACCTTTTAAAAATGATAAAAATTTGATTTAGTTTTGACTTCCACTAAAAAAGTTTTCTGGCTTCTCTTATATTTATAATGAAAAAACCGTAAATTTAATGAAAATCAAACAAATCAACAATTAATTTTTTTTGACTAACTGTTTTTTTTTTTGGAAAAAATATCTTATAGTTAATCGTATTCTTTGTAAATTTAAAAATTAATTTTTATATTTTTATTTTTAAAAATATAGTCTATTAACAAGGTTAAAGTTATTTTGTTAAATTTATATCCATTACAGTACATTTTTTTTCTTACATTATTACAAAGCGAGTTTTTATTTATTTATTTCAAAGCATATCACCAACAAGTTTAATAGTGTTAACAATTAAATTTAAATTTTAAAATCTGAAAAAAAATAGAAAAAAAAGAACTAATTTATAAATTTGTGAAAAGTAACATTTTTTTGAATTTATTTTTCTTATCACCGATTTTTTCTCTCGAAATAATTAGATTAAATTTAATATTAAACTAAATAAAAAGACAAATACTTCCAACAATAATATTTTTTTTTCCACAAACTCAAACTACAGCTTCATTTAATTTGACCAAACAGAGGTTGGTCTTTGTTTTTCATTCATTGACCAAAAAAAAAAAAAAAAAAAAGACAATGCCCCATGTGCCTGAAATGCATGAAATTTCAATCTTCTGTGCATGCTCTAACAATACTTTATATTAGTATACCCTCGCCCTTTTGTCTAATAAGTTAAAATAAACTGTTCGTTATAGAAAAATATATATATATAAAGTCCTCCATGACAAAGTTGCATTATCTAATCCCAAAACCCCCCAAAAGAAGAAAAATCTAAAAGAAATTCACTAAAGAAAGTAAAAGAAAGACCAAAGAAACAAACCACTTTCCACGGCACTAGTAGTTTCCAAGAGGTGTGTGATATAAACATATATATATATATATATATATATTAGAAAGTTGTAGAAGCAAAGAAGCTTTTTAACTTTAAGGGTATAAATAAAGAGAGAAGAGTGGTGTGATGATGAGTAACAAAATGAGTAGCAATTATTCAAGCTTGTCGTCGCCAAAGGCGAAAGGGCCAGCACCATTTCTGGCGAAGACATATGCTTTGTTAGAGGAAGGTGAAGAAGAAGAAAGTGGAGATGAAGGGTGTAGCAGGAGGAGGAAGAAGATAGTATCGTGGAACGATGAAGGAACGGGTTTCGTGGTTTGGTCGCCGGCGGAGTTTTCTGATCTTACTTTGCCTCGATATTTCAAGCACAATAATTTTTCCAGCTTCATTCGCCAACTTAATACATATGTGAGTGAGTTTATATATATAATACCGTTTTCTTTTGCAATCCATATTTCATTGTTTTTATCGTCGCAACTTGAACCCGGTCGTTCGGGTGAAAGCAGAGGATCCTAACCAACTAGACTACAACGGAGAAGATTAAATGTTTGGTAAACTATCAAAATAGTTACTTTTATTTGTCCCGGGTTATATTTTAGTCTTATGTTTAAAATATTACATTTTTATCTCGGGTTATATTTTAGTCACTTATGTTTAAAATGTTACATTTTAGTCACTTATGTTATTATGTTGTAACATTTTAGTCACAGAGCGTTAATTTTAACAGTAAACTGACGTGGCATGTCAAATCATAATTTCAAAAGAAAATTTTAAGTTAAATTATACAATTAGTCCCTATACTTTTTCGTTTTGAGTAATTTAATTTTTTTTTTTACGTTAAAAGAGACGAAGAAGGAAAGAAAATAGAGGGAGAAGCAGAAGCTAATGGAAACTAAAGGAAAAAAAATTAAAATAATATAAAAGAAAAAAATAAATTACTGAAAAAATATGGGGATTAATTGTATAATTTAATCTAAATTTTTATTTGAAAGATGATTTAACGTATCACGTCAACTTAAAGTTACACCATTAACGATAATTAACGGCTCGGTAAATAAAATGTTACAACACGTTAACGTAAGTGACTAAAACGTAATATTTTAAATATAAGTGATTAAAATGTAACTTAAAAAAAAAATAAAAGTGACTATTTAATAGTTAGCCCTTAAATATTTAGTTCAAAGTTAGATATTTCATGGGAAAAATGCGTACTATTATGTCAAATAAATTTTTGTCCTTTTTATTAAAAAAATAATAAATTAATCACAGTATTAAATTAAATAGCAAATTGCGCTCTATTAAAAATTTTATTTATTTCTATCGATAAAAATTGATATGGCTAATTGCATGTATTGTGTCCCTTACGACTAATTTTTAACTAAAAAAATAGATAATTTTTTTTATAAAATAATCAATTTAGTCTTTGATCTAATGTTAATCAACTGAATAAAATTCGATTTGGATACTGATATTCCGCTAATTACTTAGGGGTTTTTTTTCACAAAACTAGAATCGGAAAGGATAATGGTGTCGTTAATACTACGTAGCCTTAGTCAAAATTTCGGAGGTTTTTAGTAAAGTCAAAAGGAGACAGCGACTTATATATATAGCCTTCATGTTGAAAAATATAGCGTTAATCACAGTGTATAATGGATTAATGTTGAAGCAGGGGTTTAAGAAGACATCATCAAGAAGATGGGAATTCAAGCACGAGAAGTTTCAGAGAGGTTACAAGCAAATGTTAATGGAGATAACACGCAAGAAAAGCGAGCCAAGTGTGTTCCCTGCTTTCTTGAAGGCATCTTCTTCAAGTGATGATCATCAAGACCATCATCATCAGATCATGAATGGCGGCAGGAGTGCTGTTGATGAAGAAAGTACAAATGTTCATCGTCAAACGCTGATGGAGGAGAACCAGAATTTAAGGAGAGAGAAGGTGGAATTGCAGACCCAAATAGCTCAATTCAAAGATCTACAGATCAAGCTGTTGGATTGCATTGCTCAACACACTGGAACTAGTGATCATAAAGAAACTAGGCTCTGCTAGTTAGCTAGGTTGATTTTGTTATTTTCTTTCGTTTTCCATTGTAGCCAAAAGGGTTATTATGGTTTGTTTGGTGCTTGAGAAAATGAACGAAATTGAAAAAATGAAAAGAAAAAAGAGTTTCATTTTAGCTTATATATGGTCATGGAACTTATGGATTAACCTTTGCTTTCATCACTTCATTTTGTGATTTAACACTGGCCATTTGCCAAAATGATCGGAGGTGTTCGTGGGATAATATACTATTTGGTACCTAAGTTTAGTTGTAATGTTCAATTTGATACTTAAGTTATTTTTTTCCAATTTGGCACCTAAGTTTGACTTCAATGTTTAAGTTGGTACCCAGACCGACCTATTCAATAAATATTTGACATATGTACTCTAATAAAAGCACGAGTACTTAATTGAGACAAAAAAAAAAAAGAGATAAAACTCAGATATTAAATTAAATCTGGAAGCCAAACTTGAGTACTTAAATGAGATAAGGAAAATTTTAAGTATCAAATTTAAAAAATCTAAGCACTAAATTGAACCTTAAAAACAAATTTAGGTACTAAAGTGAATCTTGAAGCCAAAGTTAAGTATCAAATTGGAACAAAATATTTCAGATACCAAATTAAAAATTGAAGCTAAACTCATGTACCAAATAGTGTATTAATATTCATTTTCTTTAAACATCACTATTTTTTTTAATTTTTAGAAATAATATATATTTCTATTTTTATTAAAATTCTAAACATATTTTTTAATTAATTTTTTTTTGTGATGCAATAATTAAAATATGTTATATTTCATACCTATTTATAAAAGCCCAAATCTAAAGTCTTATATTAACCCATTATTTAAAAAGGCCCAAAAAATGGCCCAATCTTTTATTAACCCCTATCTGTGCATCTCCTAAAACCCTACTCGAAGGTTTTGAATTTCATTTCATTTCAGTGCCAAAAATCCCCAGCAGACAGGCATGAACTCCACGAAGCTGTTGTCGAGCTCAAAATCCCTAGCTCAAAATGGGTTTTTCAGCAGATTTTATTATACTAATAGGGTCAATAAAGCCACTTTATATTCCAGGATCAGTCCTTTGGGTAGCCCTGACAAAAGCGTCGAAGCGGAGCTTGACGACTGGCTCAAACATGGGAACAACATTCGAGTTGCTGAGCTTCAACGCATCATTCACGATCTTCGTAAACGAAAGCGCTTCACTCAGGCTCTTCAGGTTTTTGGGTCTTTTGATTGCTTTTGTTTTTTTGGCCGGGGTGTTGTCTAATTCGCATTAATTTGTTTGAAATTTGTATTTGAAGCACTTTTCCTTTTGGTTTTTCATGGTAATATCGAATTAAGTAGTAGAGCATTGTGAAAACTTAATGATTTGCTGACTTGAATGTTTAATTTTAAACACTGCCAACTAATTTCTTAGAGTTGTTTGTAACGGCATGCATTTGACTGTGATTATAAGATGATTTGAATTAATATGGAAATTTTTTGTTTGAAATAATGTAGAAATCTGTAAGCTCGAGTAATGGATATGATTGAGCAAAATGCAGGGCTTATTTTGTGGTGTAAATTTTAGTTAAAATATGGGGACTTTTGACCTGCAAAAGTGAGTCTGTGTTTGACTGGAATTATGAACATAGCAACTAAGAGAGAAAAAAGTTTCAATTTTAAAAGAATGGATGCTCCACATTGTTGCCTAAAGTGGAGAATGGACTAATGTGAGCTGTTATTAGGCCTGCAAATATAGACTTGTTAATTAAAGCTGATTATGGCATGGAGCTTGAAATTTAAATTGTTTGATACCGGTTTTTTTAGTTTATAGTGATTGAATAAGCATTGGCATGAAAGTTTCCGGTTAAGGAATTGCGATTCTAGTTGGTATTTGAATGTTCAATCATTGAACCATTAGATTATGGCTAACTGATGTCTAATGGGTGCAGGTTTCTGAATGGATGAATAAAAAGGGTCTTTGTGCCTTTTCACCTACTGAGCACGCAGTGCAGTTGGATCTCATCGGTAAAGTTCGTGGATTTCTTTCCGCGGAAAGCTATTTTAATAAATTGAAGGACCAAGATAAAACTGAGAAGACATACGGTGCTCTTCTGAATTGTTATGTGCGGCAGCGCCAGATAGACAAGTCGCTCTCTCATTTGCAGAAAATGAAGGAGTTGGGTTTCGCCTCGTCAACTCTTACTTACAATGATATCATGTGTCTTTACACAAATATTGGACAGCACGAGAAAGTACCTGATGTACTGAGGGAGATGAAAGAGAACAACGTATCCCCGGACAACTTCAGTTACAGAATCTGCATCAATTCTCTAGGTGTGAGGTCTGATCTTGAGGGAATTGAAGAAATTTTAACAGAAATGGAGGATCAACCTCATATCAAGATGGATTGGAACACGTATGCTGTTGTTGCCAATTTCTACATAAAAGCAGGCCTTACTGAAAAAGCCATTGATGCACTAAAGAAATCCGAACAGAAGCTAGATAATAAAGATGGAACAGGCTACAATCATCTAATATCGCTCTATGCGAGTTTGGGAAATAAAGCCGAGGTCTTGAGATTATGGGGTCTAGAGAAAGAAGCTTGTAAAAGGTATATAAACAAGGATTTCATTATCATGCTCCAATCTCTAGTGAAGCTTGATGAGTTTGAAGAAGCTGAGAAAATACTCAAAGAATGGGAATCATCCGGAAACTATTACGATTTTCGGATACCGAATATCATCATCGTTGGGTATGTTAAAAAGGGTCTACATGAAAAGGCTGAAACGATGCTCGAAAACCTGAAGGAGAAAGGTAAGACAACCGTTCCTAATAGTTGGGGCATTGTGGCAGCAAGTTACTTAGATAAAGGTCAAGCAAAAAAGGCTTTCAAGTGCATGAAGGAGGCCCTATCATTATTCACGGAGAACAAGGGGTGGAAACCGAACCTAAGGGTGGTTACGAGTATATTGGATTGGCTAGGCAATGAAGGCAGTGTTCGGGAAGTGGAAGAATTCGTGGAGTCATTGAAGAGAACAGTTCCGGTCGATAGAAAAATGTATCATACCTTGTTGAAGGCAAATACAAGACATGGTGAAAGAGTGGATAAGGTTTTGGACCTCATGAAAGCTGATAAAATAAATGAAGATGAAGAAACAAAATCAATATTGGCCATGAAATCCAGCTAAATTCATTAGGTTGGTTCCTCATTTTTCGTTCATAATGACTTTGAATTTTACCGCTTCTTTCTTGTGGTTATCTCATTTGCCTCTACGACTTATGTGAATTTTCTTAATGGATATGTATTGTAGTTTTGTTTAGCACTGTTCTTGAGGAGCATTTCATTTACATAAAAGTCTATTAATTGCTAGTTTCATAGTAAATTTTAGTGAATGTTATCAATTTTGAATTGTGATTAGTTTAATGTAATGTAATAATTTGCAGGTGATATATGCTTCTGTTTTTTTCAATATTTTTCATGAAAATGTTTTTAAGGCTAATATATGAATTAGTACTTTAATGTTTAATTTAGTACGGCTTTAATATTCAATTTGACACCTAAATCTACATGTAAACCAATGAATATTTGATTAGCCCACATGATATAAACTCATGCTTTTTTTCAAAAAATTTTATATACAATTTGATACTTGAATTTAATTTTCAATTTAGTATTTTAATTTGACTTCAATTTTAGATTTGGTACTCAAATCATACATTGTGTATTTTAATTTGACTTCAATTTTAGATTTGGTACTCAAATCATACATTGTGTGACTCAATAAATATTTGACATAAATAATGAAAAACAATAAGTACTTAATAGAAAAAAAAAAAAAAACTAAGTACTAAATTAAATATTAAAGCTAAACTTGAGTGTTCAATTGGAAAATAATTCAAGTATCAACTAAGGCAGAAAAAAAAATCTAAAGCCAAGCTCATATACTAAATAGTATATTAACCCAAAAACTTAATTTAAGAAACAAATATAATCCTTAATGTTGATGGAAGTTAAACATTTTTATCTTCTAAAAATATGCCAAAATACAAGGCATAGACAAAGGTTTCCCACTGCTCAAAGATGCAAATTGTGCATATAGATACAGTAAGTACTAACTTTAATCAACTTGAAAAACACAAGTAGATAAAGAGTTTTAAAGCAAATTAAAACCAGGAAAAAAAAAAACTAGTTTTTAAGTACTGTTAATTGGCATACATTCAACCCCAATGACTGAGAAATCTGGAAATGAAATCAAGGTTTTGCCCCAAAAGTCATTTATTTTAAACAAACTGAACCCATCTTTACTCGCACAGTGTCGCTTTCAGTTCACCATTGTTTCGCAGTTCCAGTACGATATCACAACCTCCGATAAGCTCACCTTTGTAATAAAGCTGAGGAAAGGTCGGCCAGTTTGAGAAGACTTTCAATCCCTGTCGAACCTCATCGTTGGTTAAAATATCGAATGACCCAAAATCAATGCCTTCCTCTTTTAGGGCGTTGACAACTTTAGAGCTGAAGCCACATCTTGGATTATCGGGGTCACCCTTCATGAAAAGCATCACCGGTGAAGATGAAATCAAACTTTTTAGATGGTCTTCTAGTGTCTCTTCCTTAACGATGCCTTTCTCGGTTAAAATCCTTTTGAGTTCACCACTTTTCTGCATCTCTAACGCAATGTCTGATCCACCGATAAGTTCACCTTTAATATACAATTGAGGGTAACTTGACCAATTTGAATAAACTTTCAGTCCTTGACGAACTTCATTGTCTGAGAGTATGTCGAAACTCTCGAAATCAACTTTCTCTTGTTTAAGGATTTCAACTACCTTGTGGCTAAAACCACACTTGGGTTCATCAGGCTTTCCCTTCATGAACAGCATAACCGGGCTTGAATTAATCAAGCTTTGAAGCCGAGAATTTAGGTTTGCAGTCAATCCGGTCGGTTCCAAGATGCCACCGGTTCCTTGTTCAGTCCCGATAATATCAACTCCGTGATCTCTAAAAACTTCTTTAAGTTCACCACTTTCATGCATGGCAATTGCTATATCACATCCACCAAGAAGTTCACCTTTGCAATAGAGTTGAGGAAAAGTTGGCCACTTCGAGAACTTCTTTAAACCTTCCCGAACTTCATTGTCTGATAAAATATCGAATGTTCCGAATTTCACCTTTTCATCCTTCAAAATATCAACAACTTTTCTGCTAAAACCACACTTGGGTTCTTCAGGGTTTCCTTTCATGAATAGCATTACAGGATGAGAGTCAATCAATTGCTGCAATTGTTTCTTAATTTTGTCATCGAGACCAGTTTGCACTTGATTTCCCGTTTGGGATGAACCGTTTGCCTTTGCCAAATCTTGGACACTCTCGAGGACGGTGGAGCCAGCAGCCATCCCAAGACTAGCAGGAGCAGCAGCTTCTCCGGGGTTAATTGACCCAGCAACCTTGGCAACTTTGTTGGCCAGACTGGAAGGATCTGCACCCTCCAATTTATCGACAACCTTTCCATCCTAATAGAAACAATGAAAAAGCTGATCATAAGCTCACATTTTGGAGAATATTTAAATAGCAAAATGGAATACTAACCAAACCTAGCATCAAGATATAAAACTTAGAGCAAATTATCAAGTGCAATATTGAAAAGAAAAAATAACGGTCACAATTGGATAGTCCAGCCCCAGTCGGTGGTAACATGGAAAATTATTGCTTTATTCAACATGGAAAAGAGAGGTCATGGGCAATTTTGGTTAAATGCCCAAGTCAATTCCCCTCACCTTCTAGTACCGGCAAGACAAGCTTAGAGTGAATTCAACATCCCTCAAAGGATCAATCTACCTATAGGAAGTCCCTCTGTATCACATGGAAACTCTTAGCCTAGGAATCCCCACTCCCCGGTGTAAGAACAAGCGCAGATAATGATAATTGCGCATCCTATTTATCGAGAAAATAAGAATGAAACCAATATTTCACAATACTTTTCATCTTTAATCCACATACTGAATCAGGGTACATTCATGAATTGAATCAACTTCAGTTCTAGCATGCTGACACATAAATTCATGAATTAAATCAACTCAAGTGCAAAAATAATCATATATTTTATTTCAATGGTCACTTAATTGAAAATTGCACAACCAAGTTATTGTGAAAATAAGTAACAATTAACAATATTTCGTAAACATTTTTGCTCTTTTCTCCACATACAGGCCTAGAACATATTCACGAATTAAATAGAATTTTCTGCTAGCATGCGTGTATGTCCATGATCGGACCAGTATAGACAAGTGGCCCTAAGAAATCAACCTTTGTGTTTTGCCCTCTATTACCTGTCTGGAAGAGCCATAAAAGAAACCAATAATATTCAATCATTACAAATCCACACACCACCAAAATGTATAAGGTTACTTATCTCATCTATATATACCTATGTTACTTGGAACGCGGATCAGTCCAATACGAAGAACAAAAACTAGAACGTAAACTCTCTAGGGGTAGTCTTCTCCAGTTCGTTCAGTAGAAACTGGATGCGTTTTCTTTTGGAACTTACATATAGCTTTTGTGTTATACAAAAATATAAACACAAAAACTAGTTTTACTGAATTATATTGCTAGTGTTCCCTGTTCTGTTTCGGAACATGTGTAGTTGCGTACAAATTCGAAAATCATTAGGGATGTACACTCCTAAAAAAAAACAGGAATTAGCCAACTCTAATTCATAAAATTAAAACATATTCAATTTTTTAAAAAATACCCATCAAAAGACTTTACCTTGAAGAAGACAAAAAAAGGCACAGCAGAAACCGAGTATTCCTCAGATATCTCAGGCTGTTCTTCGGCTTCAACCTGCAATAAAAAATTAAAAAAAATCAATACCCCTCATTCAAATAACAATTTTTTTACCCCCAAAAGAAGAAAAAAAAACGATAAAAATCACTGAAAAGGGAAATTTTCAAAGTTTCGAAGAATAACCCTAAGGAAGTGAGAGTTGGGGAAATCGGTGGAGAGGTGAGAAAACACTTGGTCCATCTGTTTTGAAGCCTCACACCACGAAGCCCAGAAGTGAAGGATAAGCGTTGCGCCACTCTGCCGTAACCCATCGAGTTCACCCTTGGACTGCACATCTTTCACTGAACCACCAGCACCACCTCCTCCCATTATTACAGTTTTCGATATTTGAGATATTTTCTTCTCTGCTTCGAAGTGAAATGGAGAAGAGATTGGTAGACGGCGCTTATTGAGTAACACAATTCCACCCTTTTTTTAATGCTTTTTTATGTGTGTGTGTTTGTTTTGTTCACAAACCACTCGAAAACCAGTTCCAAAAAACCTTGAAGTGGAACATGATTCTTTGTTTTTAGGTATTTAAGAGGTCATGGATTTCCTGCTTTGTTTCCACGCTATTTTGTTGATGATTATATTGATCAAACGCCGTTGGTTTGTTTTTGGCCGTTCGATTAACTTTTAACTCATTTATTCTAGGCCCTACTAGAAAGAACAGTGAGTCGAATATCTGTATCTTTTAAAGGGAAGGGATAAAGCTTTTCTACTAAAATTTGAAAACTATATTCATTTTTGGTTATTAAATTTAAATTTTTTTAAGATTTATCGATGTAGTTAGTGTTCTTGGAACATTACTACATTAGTCAATCGAATTGATTAGATAAAAAATTTGACTGATATACTAATTCAAATAAAGGGATTGAACCAATTGAAATGAAAACTGTTTGAAATCGGTAAAAATCGAAAATTGACACAAAAACCAATAGTCGAATCGATTTAATGATATGTATTTTAATTTTTTATAAATTTTTAATTAATTATGAATTATTGTTAGTTTAGTAGTTGAATTAATTAAACTAATTGAATTGGGAACCAATAATCTAATCGGTTTAACCACTTGTCCGATTATTAGAACATTGTATGTGATGACATAACACAATCTCAAAATGTATTTTTCAAGTTTAAGGTCCAAAATGAATCTAATTGGCAAATTAAGGTACCAAAGTGAATAAAATAAGTGTACAAGTACCAAAATAAATTTAGTAACCAAATTGAGAAGCAAAAATTATATTATCCCTTTTAACTTATGCAATTTAATTTAGCATAATTTGTTTTTTTTGAAAATTTAATCCGTATTTGTATGATAATTACTAGTTAGTTCAATAAAAATTCATGGTAACATTTTAACTGAAATAATTAACTATATTACCGTAATTATCTATTTAATTTTGAAAGTGAAAGTATTATGAAAGCACTTATACTATAAGTTAGATTGTATTTTATCCTCTTTACTCAAAAAATATCAAATTAGCCCTTATACATTAAATCAAAAGGTAGACTAATCCTTCAGTTAAAATTTCATCTATTTTCACTATTAAAAACTAGTCATTATACATTGACATAAGATACACATAGTGAGCCATGTGTAATTGTTCAATTATTCCATCAATTACGCCAATTTTTAATAGTAAAAATAATTGAAAATTTAACTAAAAGACTAATTTACTTTTTGATTTAACACATAAAAATTAATTTACCCATTTTTTTAGCAGATAAAATAAAATACAATTTGACTCATAGTATAAAAATTTCTATGATATTTTTATTAATTTTGAAAAACTAATAACACTAAAAATAAGAAACCCAATATAATAAATTAAAGTACAATTAAACCTAAAATTTTATCATAATAAAAAGACCAATATCACAATTCAATATAATAGAAGGACCAAAATCATAATTTGACCATGAACGTTGTTTGCAAATCATTAAATCAAATTGCTAGCTAATGTTGAAATAAGATGAAAAAAGAACACCTATGATGTCCTCATAGTTAACTGTTCATCCCCCCAAAGTGTAGATCAGATTTGAATAGTACTAGCCATGTCTGTTAGTTCGAACTTTGCCCCGTTCTTGTATTTAAAAAAAAAAACATCAACAAAAAAACCATTTCACCACCACCAAAAAAACAAGATTCCAATTAATTTCAATTTTCATTACAGTTGCTTTGCAATAACAAAATATAATTTAGAGGAAAAAAACACAGTTTTCCAAAAAGAATCAAACAACACAGCGAAGTTTCAGTCTTTAGGCTCAGGTTTTCATCAAACAATAGCTTTTGGCTAATCATCATTAGCCTTTTAATGTTCAAAGAGATGGCATTTTTTTGCCAAAGCTCAAGCTTTTAGGGTTTATTTTATCTAACCGAATCCTTATTACTCCACAAGTTTCTCCTTCACTCCATGTTATTGATTCTTTCTCCAACAGCCTCTTAACCTGCAACATTTAAAACCAACCAAATCGGTACCTAAAATATTGGCTTTTTTCAGAGTCTGTTTGAATGGCCGGTCGAGATTCGAGGCAGTGAGATTAGTTTGAAAAACTTTACCGATTGTCTACGACGGCCTTTTGAAGAGTCTTCTTCGTTTGTTTCCAGAATGAGTTTTAGGTACTTGAATGCTGGTTGAAAAACAAGAACCATGAGTGAAAAAACAGGTTTAAAGTACCTGGAAGATCCTTGTATTATAAGAACTGGACCAAACTAGTCCCCATAATACTAAAAAAATCAAATAAGTCCAAATTATAACAGAGTTACCATTTCCTGTATAATTGAAAAAAATAATTTTCAAGACATTTTATAAACAGAAAATGTCAACTCAATTCTAATTTAGCCTTATTTGATTCTTTTTAATAGTATAGGGACTAAATTGATCCATTTAATAGTAGAGGGACTAATTTGATCAGGTCCAAAGGACCTCTTAGATATATTCACCTATAAAACAGCATAGTTTAAGGGTAAAAATCATATTCTGGAAGAAATGGTTTGACTTACATGGGATGCCTGCTAGTGAAGATAGATGGCATTTCAAAAGACGAATTGCTTCCTTTGCGCCATGTTCATGCAAGTCGAGTGACATTTCATCTTCCGCATCTGTGCCCCTGACAAATCCAATCAAGAAAAGGATATGAGAGAGAGAGTATAAAAAAGGGGTCCATAAACATGTTGAAGAACAAGAAGCTAACCGAGTTTCGAAAATCTTTTGATTTGATTCTTCATCTGCTTGGCAAGCCTTTTCACGAAAAAATTGTCCCTGCCACACCGAATTCATCCATAATTCAGGTAATCGACTCATGACACTTGACACTGCATTCATCCCAGACAACAGATTATGAATATATTTTACTTTACATTTTAGACGAATATTTTACCTGTTCTACAAGTCTGTTTGCCAGATCTTTATCCCCTTTAGCGAAAGCATCAATAGCCTGACAAGGAATGCATCGCAGTTAATTAGAATACAAAGGTTATCAACGTATAAATTGCAGCGGACATTTGATAATAGTTTCAACATGCGAAAATTGACTGCGATTTTAAAACCACAAGACTTACAGCTTTATAATATTCCTTCATTGTGCCCCTATATTCCGTCACAGCTCTTCGAAGAGCCTGGAAACCATATTCTTCATCTTCATCTGCATGTAAAGCATCGAATAAGATGAATTAAAATTTGCATATAAATAAAAGGAACTCGAGCATATTACTCATATTACTCAAAACTAAGTTACATAAACTTCCAAGTGAAATGTACAATATCGCGTACCATCTTTTTTATCTTCTTGCGAGTGAACTCTATCAACCTTGGACTCAGAATCGAAGTCAATTAGGGGTCCTTCCACAGGTTCTCCTAATGCAATAGACCTTCTTGCTGGCCTCACTCTTCTTGTAGGCAATTCATCTAATCTCTCGGGAGCACTAAACAAAGCGGTCCAAATCTCCTTTTGGAGATCGTATCTATCCTTCGTTTGTCTTGTTCCACCATTGGTGTTCAAACCTATGTTTCTGCTAGCAAGTAAAACATTTTGGGATAGTCCATTAGGAACTGTAAAGAATAAAATTTACTTTTTGTGTGAAATAACTAATATGAACTCTAACAAGAAATAATAAAACTTACTTTTTTTGTGAAGGTTCCTCTGATATTGGATGCTTATCATTAGTCTGTAAAAATGGGAATTCGTAAGAAAAAAGGATAACCGACCCTGAAGATTATATAATTGAGTTTAATGCAAATAGAGAACATAAAAACATTTCTGGAAGGCAAGCTTAATACATAGAGCTTAAATTACAGACATTGCACAATACCATGTACAATGATACATGTCACAGGGTTTTACGAACTTGATTATTAGACTAACCTTTTTACTGGACTCACCGAGAATTTTATTTCCTTCATCCAAACTCATAGCTGACCGATCAAGGAGCCTCTCCATACTCTTATAAATCAATAGAGAGGGAAAAGAACCGTTAGAATAACCTTTGAAAGCGCATTATGAAGTAGAATAACAATGAAAAAGATCAACGAACAGTAAACCTAGGCCATAGAAAATTCATTTCCCTTTTAGTACATGATACTTTGCATCAAAAAATCTGCAGAACAGCACATTTGGTCCTCTGAAATGGGGATAGTATCTATACCTTTTGCATGTCATATCCACAGCTATCTGCATATAAACCAATAAATAAATAAAACTAGATTAGTGGTCATGCAAGATCATGTATGACGTGCTTATGTATATAGGCAATGATTAACAGTAGGATTACCGAGAACTTCTTTGATCGCATTCCTCTCAAGTTGAAATCCCGCTCCAAGCATTTTGAAAAGAAAATCTTCCATATCTTTGAGCAAACGGTCCTCTTTTGGAGGACTGGATTTACGTCCTTCTCCCCAAAGTACAGATGCCGGCCACTCCTTTGAGTCTACCTTTAAAGGTTTGTTTCGTGGATTGGAACCATTAGTCGAAGGGGCGGACTTCATATACCCCTTTCCAAGCATGCTCGAAACCATGCCTCCTGAAACCGGTCTCCATTTTTGCTTTACAGTTCTTGAATCCCCATTTGCTTGACAAGAATTCTGAGAACTATCACTACTAGATGATACCAAAGGTTTATCCTTTTTCAGCTCGCTATTAGTCGTATTACTAGAAGCTGAAACCGGTCTCCATTTTTGCTTTACAGTTCTTGAATCCCCATTTGCTTGACAAGAATTCTGAGAACTATCACTACTAGATGATTCCAAAGGTTTATCCTTTTTCAGCTTGCTATTAGTCGTATTACTAGAAGCTGAAATCGGTTGCCAATTTTGCTTTACAGTTCTTGAATCCCCATTTGTTTGACAAGAATTCTGAGAACTATCACTACTGGATGATTCCAAAGGTTCATCCTTTTTCAGCTCGCTATTAGTTGCATTACTAGAAGCTGAAACCAGTCGCCATATTTGCTTAGGGGCTGTAAAATCCCCATTCACTCTAGAACAATTCCGGGAATTATTAGCTCGGGATGATTCCAAATTTTCACCATTTTTTCGTTCTACAGAGGTATTCCCCTGCATTCTAAACAGAATTTCACTGGCTATATCCACATTCCGGTCTGCCTCACAGTAAGCAGAAGCAATATCGTTAAGCGAAAATACAGATCCGAATGCATCAAGCAAACTGTTCAATGCACTCTCCTCATCGTATCTCAATCCATTTAAACCAGACACCTCCATTTCATCAAAGCTTCAAAACCCCAAAAAAGAACCATGAGGGTAATCAATAATCAACATTTAAACTTTTTTCAAAGGATGAATCACATTGGTCACATTATTTAGCAAATTCGTAGCCAACAAAAATTGGAAAAAAAAAAAAAAAAAAAAAAAAAAAAAGAAGAAGATGATTAAGATACAACAGATCTATAGCTAAAGCTAGCCATCAGCCAAAAAAAAAAAATGAAATTTGATCAAAGAAGTATAATCATAAGCTACCACAAAACTCTTGGTTCTGCCATGCTATTTATATATATATATATATATATATATATATGTACACTTAGTACAATCCACCTTTGGGATATAAAGGAGAGAGTTTTATTTTCTAAAGTTTCAAAAACAACAGGCTTGAAAACAAAATCTAATGATTTTAAGATTCAGCAACCAAATATTAATAGCCATAACTATAATCGAAAACGATCTAAAACACACACACACACAAAAAAAAAGATCAAATATTACCAAGTTTGGCTGCAAAGAATTAACTTCCAAAGGGGAAAAAAGTTATAATTTTTAATTCAAAAGAAAATAGAGAGTTTTAAAGCACTTACCAAAGGGTTTTTCAGTTAAAGGCTTTTGAGGAGGCGAAGTTAGAAATTCTTGCAGAGTTTGGTGAATTATTTATTTATTTATAAAAAAACTAAAATATTTAAAAATTGAAAAAGGGAAAAAAAAATATTTTGGCGCTGATCGGTAAGTAAGATTTGATATTGCTACATTGATTGAGAGTGTCGGAGTACATTGATTGAGAGTGTCGGAGTAAATTCTTTATTTTTATTACGCAGAAAATCTGGCTGACTGAAATTGTTGAAATTGCTTAGAAATTTGATTTTTTTTTTCCTTCGCTTTAGCCGTGTGTGGGTATTCAAGTCTTAGAGGATATTTTTCCTCTTTTTATTTATTTATTTAGTTTATTTTTTATATTATTTTCTCATTTTCAAGAAAAGGATTTGTTCTTAACCTACATTTTCCTTTGGAAGTCCGTGAAAATACCTAAGAATTTTCCTTGAGGAAAAATATAATAATATATAAGTATATGACTTTTAATTATACAGAAAAATTAAAAATTTTAAGAGTCTATTTATTTACATGTAAAAAATTTAAGGAGAATGTTTCTTGTATTTTCATGTGTTTGTTTCACAGAAAATAGTTTAGTCAATGGAAAATGACTTACAGGTCAACGTAAAATAAGTCATTTTTCTTATAGAATGACTTTTATTTTTTATAAAAATTAATTTAAATCAAACTTAATATTATATTAATAATTATTTTTATTTTTATTTTAAAAATATTTAAAATATTATATTTTTTAATATTATTAAACATACAGATTTAATTATTTATATTTAATCTTATAATAAATTATTAATATAATAAATATAATTTATTATTTTAATAAATTATTTAATATTTCAATTTTATTTTAATGATAAATTTTAAAAATAATAATTTTAAATAACATTATTCACATATTATTGAAAATATTCAATATTAATATTTTAATAATAAATATTTATTACAATTATAAATATATTAATAATAAATGTTTTGTAGTATAAAGATTAAAATATGTCATAAGTCTATGTACACTTCATAGATTTATAATTTAGTTTTTGTACTTTTATTTTCAAGAATTTAGTCCTTTTACTTTTCAAATTTGAAAATCAAGTCAATTGTTGACATCGTTAATTTTTTTTGTCAATTTTGTTGATGTCACATTTTTAAATAAAAAATACTCACTTAATAGTCATGTAATTAAAAAATGACGTTGTGGTGAATCTGAATTTAACATAATATTTTTAATATATGCAAAAATAATGTAAAATATAAAATTGTAGATGAAAATAAATTCAATTAAACAATGAAAAAATAAGAAAATCTCAATTGTATGTTTATTTAATTGAAAACAACTTTTATGAAATCTTTTTAAGAAATCTACCAAACAATAGAAAATATTTTATACAGATTCATCCAAACACCATAAAATATTAGCTTTTCCAGAAATCATTTTCCGGAAGTCATTTTCAGTTAAACAATCAAGCCTAAGATGTAAAATGTAGATTAATTAGGTAAAATTTTCATTGATGAAATATGATATTGTTATCTTTTAAGTTCTCAAAATGCAATATCATTGTTTTCACAATCGGATCAAATTAATTAGTTGGGCAAATTAAATCAAAGTTTTGGTCTTGAAAGAGTTAGATCAATTGATTCATGAATAGATCAAATCAACGGTCGAATCAATTTTTTTATTTTTTAATATTTTAATTTTTTAAATAAGTTATTTAATTGAATTAGAAAACCGATGTGATTGGTAACCTGATCACTTCGACCATCGATCGATTTTGAAAACCTTGAACATATGAGAAAAGTTAAAAGCATAAGACGCATGTCTTGCATAGATTTTGTTTAGTTCTTTTCGGATTAGTCTGGTTTTCATCCATGTTTTCATCCGCTATGCATTGTATTAATTGATTCGACATTATAATAGATCAAACATATATTTATACTTATATTGTACTATCTTTGTATTAGTAAATCTTAAAAAAAAAAGTGCAAAAACAAGTTTATTAAAATTTTGTAAAATTTTTTTTTGGTAATTTTATTGAATTTTATATAAATAACACGTTAAAAATATTTCTTCATATGAAAAAGGATAATCACTCCACTAATGATTCAGTAGACTCAAAACAAAATGACTTTAGCTAAGGTCTAATAATGGTTTTAGTCCCTCCATCATATTGAAATATGGAATTTGATGCTTCTATTTTAATTTATCATGATTCATAAAATTGTAGATCATCACTTTAATACAACAATGTTATTAATTTAAACCTACTATAATATTATAAATTATAATTAGACCCTTTAATTAGTGTATATACTTAACATTTCTATTTCTTTCTTTTTTTAACTAAAACAAATTATTTTGTGTGTTTTTGGATGCATTAATTGTAAAAATTAAATTATGATTTATGTTACCAGACATTTTGTTAACTTTGTCTTTATTCTTATTACCTGAATTAACAAAGGTTTTTTTTTTTTTTTAAGTCAACACGAACACATGCAAAGCTCAAAATCTAACAAGCATGAAACATTTAGGCCAGAATTCGGATCTTGTCCACTTCACCACAATGTAAACGAAAAGGCAATATTTCGCCTACCGTTCCGATAAAAACTTCCCCTTTTCTCAGTCTCCCTCGACGATGGCAGTATCTGCCCAATTCGCGGCACTGCCATTACGAGGAATGCTTTGGAGTCTCGTAAACAAGTCGACTTGAAACATTACTCCGCAGATTTTCCCATCTTCATCTTGACGAGCTATTGCTTTTACCTTATGGAGTGGATGATCAATGCTTATAAGGCCATTGTCATTCATGAAAATGCAGCCTGTAAAATTTAACAAATACATAAATTTGTACTTTTAGCAGTAAAATGAACTTGAAAGGTAAGTTTATAAATACTTTTGGTCTAATTATTGTTTGTCCGTCAACTATATTGGAATTTGGAATTCTCTTCACTATTTGGCATAATTTTGTTACTTTACTTTTATAAGTTATCAGTGGCGAACTTAGAAACTTTTTCTGGACAGGTCAAAATTAAGTTGTATAAATTTATGAAAGTTAAAATGTAATTTCACTATTTTAATAACTTATATCTTTATGATTTTTTAAAAGATTAAATCAAAATATTATCATTTTGGTGGGCAAAATACAATTTTACCATATACTAAAAATTTCATAAAATTTAAAAGGCCAAAAGTTGAATTTCCCATTTTAGGGGGTCGGGCACCTGCCAGCACACCCTGCCGCCGCGGCCCTGTTTGTAGGTCAAGATTGAAAACACTGTTAAACCTCAGCTGTTAACTGCTGCTTTTAAAGTGACATGGGTTTTTACAGTAAAAAAGTTATCAGCAAAAGAAACCCACCCATCAGTTTAATGACTAAAGTTAACAGTTACAGTTAAGGAGATCAAATTAGGCCAAATCAAAATAAATAAATCAAATCTCAAATTTCAGCATGTTAAAAGGACTAAAACCACAATTAGACCAATACTTTTACCTGGAGGAAACGAAGCAGAGGATTTTCCACAAGCCATTTCTATGGTGTTTGGATCATCTGATAATACCAGGGAGCCATCTCCAGCCATTCCCCATTTAAGTTGAATGCTTCCTTCACGGTCCTAATTAAACATTGTTAAACAGTTATGTTATAAAGTTTAAAAGGAAAACTACGTAAGTGTTAAAAAAAGAAGGCATTTTGGTTATATCTACTTACTCTGGCCACAAAGAGGGTACCAGATTTAGCATCGAAAAGAATGAAAGCAAATTTTCCTTCAAGATCTTTAATGACTTGATCGGGTGGATATGGAGCTCGGTCTCGAAGAACCTTGTAAGCATCAACCACAAGCATGGCTTCTGTTGCTTGTCTGGACAAGCCATAATGTCGCCTGAGTTCGCAAATGTTCACAAGAGTCCCAATAAAGATGCAGAAGATGTCATCCATGACAACCATGGACCTGCTGGTACATTCCTTGTTAGATCATCAAATAATTGAAAAAAGGAACCTATATATATCTATTATGTGAAAATTGATACTAGAAGTACAAGCCATAGCTCTGAAAAAGATAGGATATATTACCTTGTTAGTCATAATAATTAGTTTTTTTTTTTTTTTTTTAATTTTAAAGCATTAAAGTTCTTAGATTATAGAACTTCTGAATTTTATGAGATGCAACATGAAACATTCAGTGTATGATCTTTATTTCCAGCCAAAGATAATTTAAGGAAAGAAAACAAGATTATATAATTCAGCTCATAACCAAATATCGAGAAGGATGAATTTTGAATACCTTGGATGCAAAGGACTCTGAGCTCCGCGTGACAGTGTCATGAAATTCCCATTTGAAAGGTGGTAAAAGGTCGACTCTGGCCACAACAACCTGAAAGTCTGCAAGATTTCTTCTCGAGTTTCCTTACCGTCTGAATCCAATCCAACTGAAGGAAGCCTGAGCTCCTCCGGTGGATTTCCTACTGCTTTCTCGAAAACCGCCAACATTTTTGCAGAAAAACCCCAAGATTCCCAAGGCCAATGCTTGCCGCAAAAACACCAATACTAAAGCTAATGCATATCCTTGGCACCCTAAATGAAGCCAATACTTTCAATTCATGCTTATCTCTAAATTGCTGTAGCTTTGTAACTGAAAGAATAATGATGGTTCCTTTCACTAGCTTACAAAAAGGATTACGTTGGGGTCTATGCATGTGGCACAACACAAAGCTTTAAGTTGGGTTTCACGTGTAACCTGGACTCTGAAGCTAAGGCATGCCTTGCATGCAAGAATGGTGCCAAAATTTTTTGTTTCTTCCTCAGGTGGGCTGACGTCTCAGATCACAGTTTCCAAGAAAAGAAAAAGAAGACAGAAATGATGGGGTTATTCAGAAAATTCAAATTGGACAGCTAGGATTAATGGATAATTGATAAAGAAAGCAATTAGTATTGTTACCGTTACAACTTGCTACTCAGATCTATTAGCTTTAATTGATGAATCATTCATGCCAAGCCAAGGCCTGGGAACTGAGGGAAACAATCAAAATTGCCAATTAATCTAAAAGTTGGCCGCATTGTGTATACAAATATATACTGAAAGTGCAGTCAAGTGAAAGGAACATGAATGTCCTTTACTTGATATAAGCAACTGTACAACCATAATTCAATGGATTTTCCTGTTCATACTTCATCACGCGTGGGTGATTTGTTAACATTTCCAGTGCTCGCTCCTTAATGACACCAGTGCCCATGCCGTGCACAATGAAGAGAACTGAATTTGATCCTCTTGCTGCGATAGCCATGTCAAGTTGGAGTTCAGCCTCTTCCACTCTCATACCGCGGAGATCTACAGTGTTCTTTGATGTCTGAATTAATGGGCCATAAGAAATTGCACCACTTTCTGTAGCATCTGAATTACTGGGGACCTCTCTTCTCTGTTCTCCCTATAGCAAAAACGATCAGAATCAGAGTTATTAAATTCAACTCCAAGACAAGCAGAAGATTATAAGCTTAAGTCATACATGAAACAAACCCAAAATGCTACTTTTTACAGTATGATTCAATGTGTCGGCCGAGGAAAGACCAACTTCATTGCATCTACATGATCTAAGTCAATATTTTGTGAAAAATATGTAGGAAAAAAGCTATGGGCTATTTGTTTGTAAAAGCTTCAGGAGGCATTCAAAAAAAGGAACATTGTTGGATATGTACTGAAGTGCAACTTAAATAAGCAATTGCGCTAGTAATGCAAGTATGACAACCAGTAGAACCAGAAAATACACTACGGGAATAATCATGGATTGACTTTCCCAGTAGCGACAAAAAGGACCTAGGAAATTGGGAGATTAAAAGGAAAAGGTTAATAAATATACATAAGGGGGAGGGGAGCTGCATTCCAACATAGTCAGCCCCACTAATCAATTGAACTGCAGGGTATATCAAACAGAGCCACCCATTACTCAACTTAGTTCTTGCTATTATTGTCCTTCACCAAAATGTTCAGCATGGTACCCAACCCGATAAGAGGACTAAAAAACTATAACACATAAAACAAAAGCAAAATGTTTAAGAAAGCATTCTTTATTACAAACCTGTCTTTCGAAACTCTGCCCAGAGCTGATCGCATTATTCCGTTTGCTACTTGAAATTGGTCTAACATTACTCTTCTCAACACGGACCCTAATTTTACCATATTGGACTAGAACAGTGTCATCATCCTCAGATGCTGCAACAACAGTAGCTAACTTGTTTCCCAGTCCCTTTAAATGGACTTGCTCACCAGACACAGGTTGATATGAACTTGTATCTGTTTCAGTAAAAGATAAGCTGTCACTAGGTTGATGAGCTTTTAGAATGGAGTTAATTGCAGATTCCGATTTTTTAACCAACGAATTGAACTCCTCAGAATTAGCAGTTTGGAGCTGATTCTCAAATTCCTGTACTACAGTTTCAATTCGGGATTTTGCAGCATTTAGTTCTTGTTCAACCTTTTGGGTTTCCTTCGCCCTGAGAGCTCTCTCACGCTCTTCAAGATTTTCTGCCTCACTCCTAACCTTCATTATCAAGAGCAAGAAACAATAAAAAAACTGCTAAAATAAGTAAAACAGAACATATACTAGTCTAAAAACAACGAAGTTAAGCTCTCCAATGTGCTAATAACTGGCCATATGATACAGCTTGACCTCGAATAAGTAATCAACACCTATTATCACTTCCCTTCTTGATAACAAAGAGCAAGCAGCAACAAAAAAATCATGTTCTGATGAGTTGAAATTCTAAAATCATACCTCGTGATAAAGTTTCATAATTTCTGCATGAAGAGATTCAGCTCTTTTGAACTGAGCTTCCAATCTGTTCCTTTCCTCCATTAGCGATTGTTGCAGCACACCTTTGCGCTCCTGCTGCTTTTCTGGCTTTAGACTCTCAACCCACATCTTTGCTCGTTCAATTATATTTCCATCAAAACCAATTGATTTAGCAATAGTCAATGCATTGGAATCACCAGTTCTACCCCAAAGTATCTGGTAAGTGGGTTGTAAAGTCTCCAAAGAAAATTCCATGGCTGCATTCTCATACTGAGGGTCCATTTCCTTAAGGCGACTTAAATCCGCATAATGAGTTGTCACAAAGGCTATATTAACGCGGTTCTTTAGATATTGTAAGATACTGGTGGATAGAGCCACACCTTCTGAAGGATCAGTTCCACTACCAATTTCGTCAATGAGGACAAGTGATTCTTTTGAGGCTACTTCCAAGATCTCACAAATTTGTGATATATGCCCGCTAAATGTTGAAAGACTTTGTTCCAAAGACTTCAATCATAAAAGAAGAGTCAGGACAAAAGCTAATAAGGAAATGAGAATTTATCACTCATAAAAAAAGGTAAAACCACTACCTGGCTGTCCCCGATATCTGCAAGAACAAGATCAAACCATGGAAGTCTTGGCTGCTTCTTAGCAGGCAAATACATGCCCGCCTTTGACATAATAGATGCCAATCCCAAAGTTTTCATTGAAGCAGTTTTACCTCCTGTATTGGGTCCTGAAATAATGACCACCCTCGTTCCACATTGAACTTTAATATCTATAGGAATGGGAAAGTTGGATACAACTTTTGAAGACTTTGTAGGAGGCATTTCACCACTTTTATTGCCCAAAACAGATGGACCCGTAGAGTTGGATGTGATAAAATCAGTGGAACTACTTAGAAAAGACCCAAGAAGAAGCGGATGTTGCATCCCTTCAATATCTATTGACAAAGCATTATCTGCGCCATTAGAAATTAACATTTCAGATTCCTTTGAACTTAAAATTGGACAGATACCATTCACCCACTGAGCATATGCAGCTCTAGCAAAAGCAAGATCAACTTCTATAAGTCTATCCAACAAATACTTTATCTCAGCTTCTGATTCTGCTATTTCAGATGTAAGCAAGCTTAGGATAGCCATTTCTTCAGCTTTTTCAGAATTTGAAAGCTTTACTTCCATGTTGTTCAACTCAACTGCTTCTTTGGGCTCCATAAAGTATGTTGCGCCGGAACTGCTAACATTTAGAACCACACCACCTGGAAGTAGATATTTATGGGTAGCCTTGACACCCACACACATCCTTGACCGCCTCTTGGTTATTAAAGGTTTATCAATGCCTCCGGCCTGAAATATACTAACTGATACTTCTTTCAACAGAGAATCCAGATTTTCCATGTTCCTCTTCCTTTCTTCTCTAATAAGCTCCAATTCTTCACTTGCTCTACCAAGGATAGTTGAAAGGCTGCAGTCTATGCAAAATCCTATCTTTCGCTCCAACTCCAACTGAAAATTGCAACCTTGAAGTATTTCAAGTAATGGAGTGTAGCTGGCAAAAAATTCAATAATATGAATTAGACTCTATAAAACTAAATTTAACATTCATACAGGCAGGTTATATATTTAATTTCATAAAAGTAAACAGGTAACAAGCAGTGCAGAGTTGGATCTATAGTACCTCGAAAACAAAATTGGACCCTTACTAAGACAAGATATCATAAGACAGACTGCCCTCTCCCAATTGAATCAAACAAAAATAAGAACCTTTCAGAGACACATCAAATAAAGTTGCTTACACCAAAATCATTTTAAACTAAGATACTAAAAGTCTGAGGTACCTACACTAGGAAAAGCAAAATATGAAAACCAAACTCTGTTAAGATCAAAAGCTCGAATCCTTAAAGAAACATAAAATCAATTTCTGGACTTGTGAAAAGAATCAAAGCATTCATCACCGTAACTGACCTTTTCTTGCCATGTATAAAGATAATCCTTTCAACTTGAAGCTTTAACACTCATTAAGACACGCCTTGAAAGCAATTACAAATCTTTTAGAGATGTTGTTCCTCAGTATTATATGTGTATTTATCGGTTATCACTAATCCATTGTACGGACAGTAAGACCAATACGAAAACTATAATTCCAACCGTTTCTAATATATAATCATAAGCCATTACAAACTATTAACAGTTTTTTTTAATGCAGATTAAAATTGTGTCAAAAAGGCAAGAGAAAATTGATAGTAAATTTATCATACCTCTCCAAAGAATCACCTTCAGCGATAGCTGCCAACTCCTCCGAGACAGCTCTCGCGGCACCAAGCATCCTACGAACTCTGCAAAGCTCCCTTACTGTTAGCACCTGTCCTGAAGCCGCGGAATGAAGGATCTCCGAGACGTCTTCGATTACAGAGAGATCCAACGGTTCCGACTTCAAGGCCTCCAAGGCGTGCAAAGCGGAAGTGGTTTGGTCGAGAAGCTTCTGGGACTCTTCCCGCGATTGACCCACGGGAACTGCGGCAGTTTTGGTGAGGGAGAAGGCCATGGAAGTAGATGTGAAGGGAGAAAGGTAATTGCAAAGGGAAGGCCATTCTAAGGTTTTTAGGGTTTCGCTCTGGAGAGTGGTGACGAGTTCAGATGAGCGTTGATCGGCTGAGTTGGCGAGCGAGCAGATGAGTTTGTGCCGAAAGGGCCTTTTTGAGAGATAGTGGTGGCAGAGACGGTGGCGGTACGAGAGAGACGGAGGATTTTGGAGGGAAAGGAAATAAGTGGTGAGTTGCATGAAGATTATTTAGATTTCAGTTGGATGGGTTTTTCCTTATCCATTTCTGTTTTTTAAACCTTACCAAACGTCCGCCGCTACGCGCCACATCAGCCTGTTTTAGGTGATACGTAATTAATCTCGGAAAATGACTTCAATAAAATACATAGTTTGTATTTCCCTACTATGCACGGATTAAATATATTATTAAATAATTATTCTTAAAAATAAGTAAATTAAATAAATTATAGCATATATTATGTGTTATGCCATAAATTAAATTTTATCTAATAATTATGAATGTAATTGTAAAATGCATTTTGTGAAATGGAATCGATTACTTTTTTTTTTATTTTTTCATTTAATCAATTACAATTTTCACATTTTGTTTATTTGTCTTGTACTTTTATTTTATAATAATTTTTTATTCGATCTTTGTTTGATTTTATATAATATTTTATAATATGTAGTAACAACATAATTTAAAATACACATAGCATAAATATAAAATATTATATATCATGCAAAATATAACCATATTAATTAAATTATACAATAAATTAAGCATTTATTAAATTAAAAATTGAAATAGTAACATAATCAAAAACTAAACTTATGTTCAAATTCGAAATAAAATTAAAAATATATCATAAAAATGACTTAAATAGTTAAATATAATGATGTGAATAAAATAAGATATTAAAATAAAAGTACTTAAATGTATAATTGGAGCTAAAATGAAATTAATCTAAAATCTAGATTTGAATATTTACTCCCAGGTAAAGTTTCATTATTAATAGAGTCTTTAATGACTTTGACTCTTCTATTTTTTTTTTTTTCATTTTCACTTCTCTATTTTTTTTCTTTCTTTGGATGAATGGTTATATTTTCTAAAACTCTTCCTTTCTCAAAAAACCAACCACCATCATGAACATCATCTTAGGCTAACAATGTTTTCAATCAACATTAAATTCACTTCTCTTTTCCTGATTTCGTAATGGTTCTTCCCAAGATCAAACTAAAATCTATTAAAAAGTTAAAAATGACCGTGTTCCATAAAAAGGACAAATTCTAAAGGGAAATATAATACATTTTTTTTCTTTTCGCTCGTGTATATTTCCTAGTTCCTACTCCTACAATTCATTTGTAGATACTATAAAATAAAGTAATGAAACAATCCTAATTAACGTGCTACACATAATTACAGGTATAGGGAAAGAATGTTTCAAGCTTAAAAGATATTGTAATGCCGAGAATTTTAGTAATTCAAATCTTTATTTTATTATTTCAACAACTAAAAACTTTATATACGATGATATCTATCAAAAAATAAAAAAGTCAAATAAAAATTATTGTTGATTATGAGTCTTGTATTAATTATAGTTAATTATAAAATATAATTTAAGTTTGGTACGTATTACCTAATTATGCTCTTTACAATATAATTTACCTTTAAATAATTTTTAAAAAATATAATAAACAATTACACATGGGAGAATTATATAGTGACAAATGATAGATTATAAGCATGCCATCTAAAAATTGTTTTCCTTTTTATAACTTCAAATTGTTATATTAGATTAATTTAAAATAGTTTAATTTACTATTTGATCCTTGACTTATATTCATTTTTCAATTTTAGTATCTAAATCTTATCCCATTTTAGTATCTAAGTTATCACTTTTGTTCCACTTTACCCATGATATTTTTAGTGCTACATTATTAATCTCGGAAAATGAGTTTAGTAAAAGAATTGGATTAATTTAAAATAGCTTAATCTACGATTTAAAAAACATTACACATGGAACATTCTATTGGACACCGGCAATTTTAAAGTAGAATGAAACTAAAATGATATTTTAAATACCGAAGTGGGAAATCAAAAGTAAGTACCAAAATGAAAATTTAATATAATTCAAGAACTAAATCATAAATAAAACCATTTAAAATAAAGGTCAAGATTGAGTTCTACCATACAAAGCCCGAGCTTCTGTTAAAAAATAAAAAAAACCGACCTAACTCCTTTAGTTTTTAAATTTATTTTAGATTTTTTATACCAAATGAAAATTAAATATATTATACAATAATATAAATATTAAAAATATTAAGTCGCTTATATTTAAAATTTTACTTAAATTTATATAAAAATTAAATAAAATTTATATTTTTAAAATATGTAAAAAATAATGACATGACCCAACCCATGAACACATGTAATTTACAATATTTTCTTTATATAATTTCATGTTTTTCTTTTCCTTTCTTGAAAAATTTAGCATTTCCTTAAGAAAAATGTGAAAGTTGCTGATAAATAAAGATTTTACTACAATGCATTATGGGGAGAAGAAGGATGAGACGTAAATTTAGTGATACTTGCATGCACGCCTTTTTTTTTCATCTTAACTATGTAAAGATAAACATAACATAAATAATTAAATGTGTTTAAAATCCTAAACAAAAACTAGGAGACATATGTATTAAAGATATTGTACAACTCGTGATTATTGCGTTTTAACTGTTTTATTTTTCATTTTGTGTTATGAAAATTGAGAAAAGTTCATTGCTTGTTATGATGTTTATGAGAATAATGTTACCCTTTTTTTCCATGCTATGTTGCAAGGATTGTAGAACCACAAGCAGAAAAAGCATGGTTCCCTTCTTTGTAAACAAGGTTCCCTCTTACAAAAGTGGCCAGCACTTTTCCAGACAGTCTTTTGCCTATGTAGGCAGATATACTCTGCATTCGATAGGGGAGAAAACATACTCCGACTTAACAATAGAACCAATCGAGAACAAGAAATATGTATGAGATAGGGATAATAGGGTAAAGGTACCATGGAGGCCCTTGTACCAAGAGCAAAATTGCATTTTGCCCTCTCTACTGAAAAAATGGACAAATTAATCCCTGTATATTAGATCAAAGAGCAAACTAATCCTCTTGTTAAAAATTTCAACCATTTCTACTATTGAAAATTGGTTTGTATGTTAAAATAAGGTACACATAGTATGCCATGTGTAACTATTTGGTTATTCTATTAGCCACGCCTGTTTTTAACAGCAAAAATGGATAAAAATTTTAATCAAAAACGACCAGATTGTTCTTTAATCTAATGTACAAGGACTAATTTGCTCATTTTTTTAGTAAAGAGGGTAAAATATAATCGGACTCCCAATACAAAGGCCTCGGTGATACTTTTACCAAATAATAGAGATAAAGGGATATGTACCGGATTTTTAACAAACATAGGATGATCTTCATTGAGGTCAAACTCCACCTCAGGTTCCCAAACAACGACATCTGCATGGTTTCCGATTGCTATGGCTCCCTAAACAATGTAGTTGTCATCTCCAGATTATTCATTCGTAATGCACCAGAAAAAGAGGAAGGGGGGTCAATGGAAATGCATATGTAAAAAGATAGTTTAAGAAAATCGACCTTTGAATGTTGTCCAGCAAGCTTCGCAGGCCTCTCGCTCCACCATGAAACTAACTGTTCCAAAGTTATTCCATATTTCTGTCCGTATGACCATGTCACAGGAAGAACAAACTGCATATGTCTCGATACAAAAGGGCATTAATCAGTATCCACCAACTGGTACCAAGTAAGAGTAAATAACAATCAAAGAGAGACACGAAGAAATGATGCATCGGCATAACAATATGAATCAGACAGAAGTTGTTTTCATTGGATATCAACCTTGAAGCCAGAGAGATGATACTATAAAGCATTTTCTTCAAAAATTAGCATAATATCGAGGAAGTAATGTTAGTCTAACACGGTATAAGAATTTTATATAGGAAGAAAGCAAACAGTTTCTCGAGATCATTTTTCTTTAAATGGAAATTTACCAACCTGTATAGATGATATACCGCCCCAAGCCTTCAAAAAGTTACCATCATTCAGGAGTTTAAGTTCCGGGACTGTTGGTGAATGATCAGAACTCAGCATGTCAATATCTCCTTCCTGGAACATTAGCAAAAATAGAAAAGAAATGGTTTGAAGAAACTGGATCAATGTCAACTAGTTGCACCAGAAAAGTTACTGGCAATACCATTAAAGCATTCCATAGTTTTTCTTTATTGGCTGCATCACGGATAGGTGGGGCACACTTGAAACGAGTATCTCCATCAGGAATTTCTTCTGCTGAAAAAGCTAGATAATGAGGGCAAGTCTCAACAGTTATGCTGTCACCTCTCCTTTTCGCTTCCTGATACGTTCACAATGAAAGTACAATATCACAAGCAGTAATTTATTGGCAGTTTGAAGACTAGGAAACAGAACACGAAAATTGTGCTATGATCAAGCAAGGGAATTCTATCAGAGAGATTGTGTCGTATAAATACCTTTATAAGATCTAAGGAAGAACTGGCATCAGACAAATGAACCACATGAAGATGAGCACCTTCTGCCGGACCTCCGCTCCTTGTGTCCTTTGTAACAGTCAAAAGTTCTCTAATAGCTGCCTCCTCCCTGGGTGGGAAATCAAGATTAATCTAAACCATGTAAAGAAACAGAATTCAACGAATTTGTAAACTGTGCAAAACATATATAAAACCACTAAGCTCTAAATAAAAGTATTTAAACATGCTCCTTCCCAATGAATAAAATAAAAGAAAATTCAACTTACCAAGAAGGTGGCCTTGTTTTAAGATAAGTTGAATATGATCGAGGATCACCACCACCATCTTCAGTTTCTAAGTGGCTTTCAACAACTGATTGAATCTCAGAATGTACGAGTAAAGGTCTCTTGTATTTGGCCAATACAGACAGTCCTGCCTAAAGTAGCAAATTGATATGAATTTCAGAAGATAGACTAAAGATCACCAATGTTTCAAACACTGATTAAAGTATATTGATCAGAAGACCATTGTTTATGCATTATCACAAGACTAAAGAACATGGAAAAAGAAATGTGGACAGAAATGCAAATATGCCGCGCTTCAAAAGGAAAACTAGCTTTATCATCAGTTGAGTGCAATACAGGTATCAGAAACAAACCTTAATATGACTGGCATCTGTCATAGGAAAGTCATCAATCCCTGAAGGGCACATAAAAGACTGCAAAGCATGAACATAAAAGTCGTAAGATAAAATTTCTTTTGTCAAAAATGATTAACCCTGCTATTACAAGATATCTTTGTTAGGACTTAGGAAACGGAATTATTATGTTCTAATGATGTCAGTGAGTTCTCACCTCAACTAATGCACATTAGGTTTAGGATCCAAAGCAGCATTCACCAGTTGGGAAATACTTAATGTCATACATGACATTAAGATTAATCATACAATACTATTGGTGGCATAATTTTCTAAGAAAATACAAAGACCCAGCCTTCATGTTATTGGTGGCATAACTATGCAAATGATATATAACTAAATCATTTCATTAGATGCTTACCTTCAAACCATGGACACCGGCATCTAAGAGGGCTTCCAGAGCTGTTGCATTGAATGCATTTTCAGGAACTAGACCTCCCCAGAAGCCTGGTCATGGTATATTATTTGGAATTCAGTCTTTGAGATAGAAATTTATTAAGGTACAGTTCATGGAACATACCAACATCAACATAAATACTCTTCTCTGCAGCCTCAATCTGTCAAAAGAAATGGCGTTCAAATAGATAATATATATCATATCTATTATGTTGTCATCGATATGTAATAGGCATACCTTGAGTTTCAAGGTTTCTGTTGAAACAGTGGAAGGAAAGTTATTTAGAGGCATGTCAATCAATGTTGTAACGCCACCTGTACACATACAGTAATAGAAAGTTAAGATGCGTATACAGTATGCCAACCAAAAGAAAGAAATATTCCAAATTCCAATAGCACAACTCTAAAGGACTAATAGTGCATGAATATATCTGTTGATCATGAAGGGAAAATAAGGAAGAACAACATATTTATCTGAACAACCAAAACCAACCATAAACATTTTAATTGGTAAATAAGTAGTAAACAAACCCACCACAGAAAACTGTAAAGTTTACTCAAAGAAGGTGAATTATTTATAATTTGCATTTATTACCAAAGGAGACATATGTTAATACAAGTTCATTACAATTTATACATATAAAGCAATATACCTGCAGCAGCTGCTTTAGTCCCTGAAGGAAATCCTTCCCATTCTGCCCTCCCTGGATCATCTAAATGCGCATGCCTACCATGGACAAAATGTAAGCAACTTTTATGCACTATAAATTTTCCTTTTGATTGCATCTACTTTCATGTTCAAGCAGTTATCTATCTCCATTACTGCTTAGAATTTATACTATGTTTGATAGACAAAAGGAAACCAGAAGGACAGAAAAGGTAAGGAAAGAAAAAAAGGAGGGAGAGGAAAGAAAGTTAATTTTCCTTCATTCAATTTGATCTTAAGGATGAAAAATAAAGTGAAAGAAAGAGATTATGGGTAAAGTTGTAAATAAAATTCTTAAATTAAGCTGAAAAATTGGTTTCCTCTCACGGAAGGCCTGAAATTGGAGGAAAAGTAAAGATGCAAATCCACCCATTTTCCTTCAGTCCTCTTGTGTTTTCCCCTCTTACCACTCGAAGGAAATGGTGGAGAAAGTAATTTTTAGTTTCATTCCATTCCCTTTATTTCATCTTTCCTTTCCACCAAACATAGTGCTATGCTATGTATTTACTGTTGGGGAAATGAACAAATTGCGAATGAATTATTAAGTAGCATGAATGTTAGAAAACAAGATCTAATATCTTACACATCGACCAAGCCAGGCATGACAACTGCATTGCCATAATCAACTACTTGTTTAAATTTGCCACTCCAATCCTTGTTCTTAACTATTGATACGATACTCCCTCCCTTTATCTCAACTGTCCATTTACACATCCGGAAAAACAAATAAACAAAATGAAGTACTAAGTACAGCAAAAGCAAAATGGTCTAGTAGTAACACTGATTATCAACATAATGAACTAGATTCCCATGTTTACTCCATCAAATCTTCATAGTGATACCAGTCATTTTACATACCAGCACCAGAAATAATCCCTTGTGGTGTCACAATGCGCTTGCTTGCAATCCAATAGTGACTGTGAGGAAAAAGACTACAACCGCTTTGAGATGACTGTCAAATGTGAAATCATAATTTCAGTTTATTTAATTGATCGAAGATATCAAAAAATCATATCTAAAACGACAAAACTGCGTTACAAGAAAAGCAAGTCAATGGAAGTAAATTCCTTAAAGCAAACAAAGCAAAGCTTAAGCTAAAATCACATAATCATTTTCAGGATTATTAAGATTGAAATTCATCAGAGTGTTTCCTTAGTTTTGATATTCTTAAACCAGATACTAAACCTAAAAGAAAGTCAGAGAACTGAGAAAATCTTCGTTTCATCGGTTTATTTTTCTCATCAATGTCAAACAGAAAAAAAAAAAACAAAAATCGAAAATTAAGATTATAATTAACACCTAATAATAAGAGTTTAATTAGAATAAACCTTGGAAGAATCTTGAATGTAGAAAAAGACAAGGAAAGAAGCGAGCAGCGCTAACAGAGGAAAAAGCTTCCAATGCAGTAAGTCCATCTTTCTTCCCAGCTTCCACTTCCTTTTTTTTTCCTTACTGATAAGAAAAAAGAAATCAATGAGATTTCAACATCTCGGTACACGTGTGATTTTACGAATGAATTGAGTCAAATTCTGCTATTAGGCCATCTAATTTGCATAAATTGTGGAGTTAATACCTGTACTTTAATTTAATTAAATTTAGTCTTTATACTTTTCAAATTGTAAAAATTTAATCCTGACCAAATAGTAGTTGTTAAATCTATTTGGTTAAATTCTATTATTACTCTTATGTAAGTTTTAAGTTAATTGACCATCAATTCAAAGTTTGATGCATGTAAAACATTTCCCCCTTCCTCTCAAACTCAAATCTAATATATATATATATATACACGAGCTTAAGATACTCAAACTCAATTTACTCCATAGCTCAAATAAAATTCAAGCTTTTTTCGAGTTAAACTCAAATAATTTGCAAGTACAAATATCATTTACTTGTGGGTCAAGTGGTTTGGCTTACTTTGTGTCGTTTTAGATTTTTATTTTTCAACCTTGGATCCACGTAGCTTATTTTACTATTTAGAATCAATAAAAAAATATAAAAAATAATTTTATATTCATATTTAGATATTTTTATAATTAAATCTAAGTAAAAATACATTATTACTTTTAACACCTCAACTACACTTGACAATTAACACATTTTGGAACGTGGTCCAATTGAGCTTTCTCAATTCTCTTAGAACTTGTTCACTCGTCGTTACTACACTATAATTGAACAAAAAAAGGCAACCCGTAATAATTACAACTAATTGGATTAATATGCAAATTTGTTACTATACTTTAGTCAATAAAGATTTATTTTTCGATTCATCTCTAGAATCAAATACTTCATTCAATGATTGTTTTTATCCAATCTTAATGAATAAATAAAAAAGACAAATCCCTTATAATACACCAGATTTGATTCGATTATTGATATAATGAATAGATCTGCCATTTCTTGAAATATCTCTTCTGATCCAAAATCGTGACGTAACGTTTAACTATTTGTTCATTTTTTAATCGCCTGGAAGGGACAAAAGAAACATATTGTTCTTTCTTGAACAATTTCTAATCTCTAATAGACCTTTCAGTAAGATTGGTATCCAAATGAAGTTTTGATCATCTATTAGAAAAAAAAAACAAATGGAACTTCTAGGATCCCTAAGAAGATTTTCGATTTATTCAGAATGAAGAAGATTATTCATTTGCTTCTCACGTTCCGTGAATAGTTGAGACATTGAAAAATATCCGAAAAGGCACTTAAGGAATTGATCCGATTCTATTTTCATTTGAAGAAATAAAGGATCCTAAAAAATCAATAGTTATTTTAATTGTTGAATCTCTCCTTGATTGATAATACGTGATATTCTAAATCCTTATTACTAATGGAATAAAAATATCTCTAGATTGATTAGAATATTTTTTTCAATTAGTAAGAATATGTTAGTATGAATACGTGATATTTCAACTAGTAAAAATATCTCTAGATTTGGTGCGGAGCGGTAAGTTTAACATCCTTTTTGTCTCACGTTACAATATTGCTACAATATCTAATCTTACTTCCACCGTTATTTTTACACTAACCACAAGTAAATGCACTGTCTATCTAAACTCACCCTAAATCTTATGGAATAGTATTGAATATTTGATGAAGTGGATATGGTATTTGTTATTGTCATTATGAACAAGAGATAAAATCATCACTATACTTTTCTCTATATTGAATTTTGTGGCTTTACTTTTATTTGATAGTATTTTACTGAGTTAAATTTTTTATAAACTTTTACTATTCAATTTTATTTTAAAATAATTAGAAGACAACATTTAATATTTTTATATTTTAATTTAATATTTAAATAAATAAATAAATATAATATTAGAAATAAAAAAATTTATTTTACAAAAATGAACTTGATTTTTTCTTTTACTATATATGTATTTTTATTTTTCAAATTTTTTATTTCATTAAATAGAAATTTTAATTTAATCTACAAATGTTTAATATTTTAAGTTAAATTATTGTTAATTAATAAAATAAAATATTTAAAAGAATTATTCTTTTTAAATTATGTTTTCAAATTATTAAAATTGAATGATGAAATTTAATTAAAAAATTAAAGTTGGTGATGAAATTAAATAAAATTCAAAATTGATGATAAAATTCAGTTGCTTAAAATAAAATGAAAAATTTATTCGTATTTTTAAAATATAATAAGAATGTAGTAAAAAAATTAATATCTACCCATCAACTTTTAACCCTTATAATTTTCTTTGCATCAATGGTGTATTCGGATCGTTTCAATCTGATTGTTCATCCGTAGAGAAAACAAAACCCTAGAAATCGAAAGAAGAATTTTTTTTTTTTTTTTTTTAGAAAAATGCCTCAGGTGAAGATTATCGCCAAGAATTTCATGGACATGGTGGCTTCATTGCCCGCCATTAAGCTCGATTTGCTCTATCGTAATCAGTTCATTTGCGAAGCCATTCTCAGGTCTTCCCCCCCCCCCCCCTAATCCGTAACATTAAAGAAACAACGAATCTCTGAATTTATCGAAGGATTCGTTCATTGAGCAGGTCGTTGCCGCCGCTGGCGAAGAAATACGTGTTACAAATGTTGTACATCGATATTCCCATAACATCCAAGTCGTTGCAGGAGTGGCTGCTTGCTGATGGATCATCTAAGCACAAAGTTGCAATCGATCGGTTGATTCAGCTAAGAGTATTTGAAGTAATTGATCGGTAAGCAATTGCAACTACTTTTTGCTTCATTTGCATCTGTTTTTCTTATTACTGTGCATTATAGGGAATGGTCGTATGAACTGTGTTAATCGATCTTTATCTTTTTCCTAGGAAAAAGGAAACCACTTACAAGTTAAATTCCACGTTTCAGACTAATCTCCGGAAACATATGATATCTGGGTAAGTTTTTTTTTCCCAGGTTAGAGGCTAGTTGTCAAAATGTACGGGGCTAAAATTTTCTCTTTGTTATGTATTATGAGTTGACATACTTGTAAAACCCTTAAATTTTCCGGTTTAAATTATATTCTTCTTATTACTTAAATTACAGCCAATTCTATCACATACGTAGTTAATTTTTTGTTATGCCACTAGATTCCTTATGTTGTGTTATTGTTGTAGTAGTTATTTAAAGGATTATACTTTGCAGTGGGATTTTACCAAGAGAACCGATGCCTCAAAGTGTTACTGCAAGGCTTCCAACCTCAGAGGAGCTCGATTCCTATGCACATGGGCAATGGGAGGTGTGACTTTCACCTATTTTTTTCATCAATTCATTGGCGTAATTTATGTTCTTAATGGTAGTGTATGTGATGCGGAATTATGCAATTAGTTTTGAACTTGCTCAACTGTTTAGTTTTAATGTTTGAGCTACTTCTTACTTCAGCTTTGTTAAGCAGTGTTTCTTGCTGCAACTTATAAGTTCAGGACAAGCCGAAAAATCAACGAGCTTCAGCTCTTCCATGATGAGAATTTTTCAGCGTGGTCTTTTGCGTCAGAGGTGCTATATCCTGCCATGAACTTTAGCTTCATTTCTTTTATGCAATAGATATTGAGGGTTCTATATCTCACGATTGGTGTCATGATGTCTTTATGTCTGTTTCTACAGAGATAAAGAAGCTCCAAGATTAACTGAGAGTGGTTTCCAATTCTTGGTGTGCATCATGAAACTCATGGCCCTTTTGCCTCTTTTCTGGTTGTCTGTCACCTAAAATTACTTCTCATCTGTGTAATTTACAGTTGATGGATACAAATGCTCAGCTTTGGTATATTATCAGAGAGTATATCTCCAATTCAGAGGTATATTTGATGAGATAATTATTATGTTCTGCTTGGAACTTGTTTGTTAGAGCTATTGTGTTCTACTGTTGTTAAGTTCGTGAAGGGGAAATTGGCATGAATTTATTGTAAATTTTTATTTGGTATTGGTTTATTAGTATATATTATCCTCTTAAATGTGAATGTACCCTAGGGGGTGTGACTGTGCGCATGCACTAAAGTAATAGCTTGTGTATTCTTGTGTGCTTGAGCATTAGCAGCTACTTTTAGTTCAAGGGAAAAAGGTGCCATTTCCTATATGGGACTTTTGGTTGTATAAGTGTTTGTGGATTGATGGATCCTTATACTGATAAGCTTAATGAAGGAAAAAGAGAAAGTGGCTCCTTGTCTTGGCCTCTTTACTTGAATTGGAAGACATTGATGCAACTATTTTTCTGTCATTTTGTAGCCCGTCTTTTTATCTTATGCTCGGACTTTCATGTTTTGGTGCAGGAGCAAGGTGTAGATCAAGCAGACTTAATTGCTTTTTTGCTAGAACTTAGTTTTCATACCCCTGGTGAGGTATGCCATATTCATTTATAACTTCACCCTTGATCTATGATTGTTCCTAGAAAATTTTTTTTGGAAGAAGCCTATGCTTGACATTTGTTTAATCCACGTTTTCTTAGCAAGTATCTACATTATTAATCTTAAAAAAAAAACTTTTGTTGTATTTTGTTATTTGCATAGACTCTTAGTTCCTTTTGGTAATGCTTTCTTTTCTTGAGGTTCTTTAGATTTAACTTTTGTGAACAATTTGTTGGACAGTTTCTATAAATTTGCTTTGTCTTGTCATAGGCATATAGTTTAGATACACTGACTGATGACCAGACAACTATGATCAAGGACCTTGCAGACTTGGGATTGGTCAAACTTCAGAAGGTTGTCCTAATTAAAGTTATTTTTTCTTATAGGAATACACAGATAAACTGTTTTAAGTAATGCTTTATGATGGTTTTATGGTATTTGCATATGTCCAGGGCAGGAAAGAGAGTTGGTTTATACCTACTAAATTAGCTACCAATCTTTCAGTGAGCTTAACAGATTCATCATCAAGAAAACAGGTATGGCTAATTAAGTTAGTTGTGTGAATACATGGCTTCTGATGTATTAACTGTTATCAGTGTTGTCCCATGCTGTGTTACACTTTACTCATGCAGTTCTTTTGCTATATAACTTCAGGGATTTGTTGTTGTGGAAACTAACTTTAGGATGTACGCATACTCATCATCTAAGTTGCACTGTGAAATTTTACGTCTATTCGCAAGGTATGAAGCAGTGAATCCTCAATGAACTTCCCATCTTATAACTTTGGATATCATTTTCCAGAATGGTTCCAGGGAAAATGAAAATCACCCAGTGTCAAAAGCAAAAATTTCTTATTTTCCTCCAAAGTCTTTGGGGTCAGTAGGTGGAAATGTAACCACACAACCTTCTGATTAAAAATTAGTTTCCCCTTCGATACCATTAAAAAAATGTATCCAAAATGATTTAATGCTATTAGGAGTCTAGAGAAGTTAGAAATGTAGTAATACATTTTTAGTAGGTAAACAAGGGTCTGTTTCTGCTTGATTGAATGAATAGCCGATTAATAATATCTCATTTCTGATTCTAGCTCTCCACTTCTTTATCTACCCACTTCAAAAAGGCTCTTGAATTTTCCTGTAATCTGCCGATTCACATATATAGCCAACCACTTTCACTGGCTTGTTCTAAGATTCTCAGCTTTATTACTTCTTTACTAACTATTGAATTCTTCACTAAAACGATAATGTGCTCACATTTAAAGGGTAGAGTATCAACTTCCAAACCTCATAGTTGGTGCAATAACAAAAGAAAGCCTCTATAATGCTTTTGAAAATGGCATTACTGCGGAGCAGGTTAGCATCCATTTCTATTTGCTCTTTGATATCCCAAATTGAAGGATCTAGACATGCAAGAAATCTCACAATTGAAAAAAAGTAGCAGCTTTAATTATCTAACATAGTCTAACCAGCTCCTTGTAACTCCTGAATACAGATAGTTACATTCCTTCAGCAGAACGCACATCCTCGAGTTGCTGAGAAAATACCATCGGTACCTGAAAATGTCACGGATCAGGTTGAATACTTAATCTGCTTAAATGCTTTGGCTCTATTACGTGACTAATTCATTTAAACTTATACATCCCTGCTTCAAGGGAAGCATATCGAGTATTTGCTCTTTTCAGTTCGAAAGTAGATTACTCTAGGGATGTTCACGTAGTTGCTCTTTTGTTGCAGATAAGATTGTGGGAAACTGATTTGAACAGAGTTGAGATGACTCCAGCTCATTTTTACGATGAATTTCCTTCGAGGGTAATATCGAGCCTCTTGATCTGAGTGATATATTTCTTTTATCTCTGAACATTATGTTATCATATCTTGGAGTTGACGTCTTCCTCTATCGAACAGGATGTCTTTGAGGCTGCTTCCGACTTTGCTCGTATGCATAATGGTTTACTATGGGAAGATGCTAAGAAAATGCGTATGGTTGTCAAGGCAGAGATTCATATGCTTATGCGCGAGCATCTTCGTGGTCAAAACAAGTAGGTTGTATGCTTAGTACGTATATATCATCCAATCTCTCGATGACACCAGCCAAATGAGATTGTTAGAAGTTTTGGTAGGGAAAAAGGGTGCTAGGAATCTCTACTTAGCAAGAGCAGGGTCCTTGTATGAAAATTTCCTTTTCTATTGGAGGCTCTCAACCTAAATAAATTAGGAATGGGGGAGAAGAACAGCTCATTTATTTTTTAAGCTTTAAAATCGAAGGTTGATAGGATCCTTTATTTGTCACTGCACCCTGGCTTTGTATCTGCTATGGAGATTTTCAACAAAAGCACCTGTCAATAGTTTTATATTATCCAAATCAATTTTACCATATTTAATGAAAGAAAGCAATATTTGAAGACAATCTTTTATAACCAAGGTTCTCAGTTTTCTATTTTTATTTATTGGTGGAATTTTACACTTACGAAGTAAACAGCTAATGAATTTGGATTGCATGTTGGAAATTATATAAATGAGCAAAACCGGCCTTTAGGGCTTGTACTGAGCTTCCTATGGCTCGTGTTTGAGTCTTTGATGGCTTGTTTTTATCAAGCTAATAGAGGCTTGCTTTCTCGAGTTCGTGGCCTCGTGTTTTGTCTCATTTAATCTGAAGATCTTTTGTTGTTGGAGCTACGTCGAGATTCACTAAAAAGATGAACATTGGCATCGAAAACGTGTTTTTTTGGGATGTTTGTAATTTACTAGTTCTATTTTTTCGTTGTAGTAGGGTTTTTGGGATCAAGAGTTTGACTCGAGTTTACTAGGGGTGTCATTGTATGAACATCAGCCTCTGTATGCTAGGTTTGGGCTTGAGACCCTATTTTTATTCGGCTTTTGTGCAACCATTCCTAGTATTGGGATCTTCGTGGTTGAACAAAAAAACAGTAGACAAATATATCATTTTGTTGCTGCCCAGGATCGAACTGGGGACCTTTAGTGTGTAAGACTAACGTGATAACCACTACACCACAGCAACTTCAGAGATAAGAAATCCAAGTAATGTTACTTATTATATAAATTCAAATGGGAAGTGTCATTGTGTGATAGTGTGACAAAATGTTAAAAGCCAAGCAACAAGAAAACAAACAGATAGTTTCCCAGAAATTTCCCCTCCCTCTCTCTCTTATCTCTCAATCATTCTTTCCATCATAACCTTTTTTTGTCAATTGATTTGGCCATTTACCCCCCCCCCCCAATGCTTCCTGTAGAAAACTGAAAAAGTTTATGTATTTAGATCTAAAGATATAGACAAGTATAGCCTTTGGACATGTATAAATAATATAATTACTTAGATTATGCTTAGTTTATGTATTTAGATCTCAAAGATTATGCTTTTGGACAACAAATATTACTTAAAGAAAATAATTTCTTCAATGTGAATACCAATAAGAAAACAAACAAAAAAAATATGTCACTGTTTCTTTGATTGATAAGCCATTACCCATTTGCCACACCAATTTTTCCTTGTCCTATATTCCCAAAGTCTATAGTGTTTATCTAAGATACCCCAGAAGTAGCTTCTTGTTAATCTTTCAGATTAGTGATCACAGAAAAAAAAACCAGCTCTGGGGTTTTCTTTCCCATAATGGCAAGAATCATAAAATCTTGCCTACAATCAGCTTTGAAATGTGTGAACCTGATAATGGCTATGGTGGGTATTGCTATGATTTTATATGGCTTTTGGATGGTAAGAATTTGGCAAAGAGACATGGGAGGCTCTTCATTTGATGATTTCAATTCCACTGCTCCATGGTAATGTATTTATTTATATACAGAAAATCATTTTTCAGCTAATCTTATCAGTTTTTTTTCAGCTAATTACAAAAAACAAGTGCAGGTTTATATATACTTTTCTGGGCACAGGCATCACCTTATGCCTATTAACATGCTTAGGCCATATTGCTGCTGATACTGCAAATGGATTTTGCCTTTTCTGTGTATCCTTTTTTTGTTTTTCATTTTGTATGCTTTTGTTTGAGTTTGAAAATTTCTTTTCCAAGAAATGTATTTGTTGTTTCTTTAATGGTAGCAAAAAAGTACATGGTGATTATCTCAGTGCTTTTATTGGTAGAAACTGGAATTGCAGCTGATGTGCTCTTGAATTCTGAGTGGGAAAAGGTATATGAGACTTTTCTCCTCTATTTGTTTTGTTGAAGGGAGGCTGAACTTGTTTTTTGGAAAAGTCTTCAAAGTGTCGTTTATCAAGAGCTGACGGGTCCCTCAATAGTGGTCGGTATTGTTCCTAAAGTGTTTGTGTTCGGTTTTGTCTTCTTACTCCGCGAAAAGCCTTGAGGGGTTCACGGAGTGGAAGCATCTCCCCCATCAAGGAAACGTGAGCATTTCTCATTATGTGCAAATATGAATCATAAATTATTGGGGTCTAAGTGTAATTTTACCATTACACTAACATGTAATTTCATATAGATTTAAGGGACTAAGAGATAAATCTATCATTGAGGAAAGGGGAGGCAAGGCCATTACGTGCCCCACTTTGTCTTCGTCCTCGTCGAGGAAATGCTCACATTTCTTTGATGGGTGAGGCACTCTCACTCCGTGAACCCCTTGAGACTCTCTACAGAGTTAGGAGACAAAACCCAGGATAAAACCAAGCACAAATACCTTGGGACAATACCAACCATTGTTGAAGGGTCCTTCAACTCTTGACAATACTTCGAATACATCTCCCCCAAGCAAGTTCAACCTCTCCTTGACGTGTTTCATTTCAATCCTTTTTTCGTTTCAAAGCATTTTAGTTTCAACTTCTTATCATTGGTTGATATGATACCAGGATTTGCCCGAAGATCCAACAGGAAGGTTCCATGATTTCAAAGAATTTGTTGAGTCCAATATTGACATCTTCAAATGGATTGGCTTCATTATTTTCTTAGGACAGGTAACTTCATCTGCAAGTTTCATGAACTTAGATCACATGATGATGAAAGGATGTTTATTGGTTAAGTTTCCGACCCTCGTATTCACAGGGACTTTCAGTACTATCGGCTATGGCATTGAGAGCTTGTGGCCCTAACCATTGCTCAAACTATGATAGCGACGAAGAATTCAACCAAGCTAGGCTTCCTTTAATAAATAACCATCCTCAACAACCTGCTTATGTTATTGTAGACCCTCCTTTTGCCAATAAGAATGAAGCTTGGAATGTAAGTAACCCTTTTCCAACTTTTTCTTCTTTTGGCTTCTCTTTAGTTAGGTGAAAGTATCCTATAAATCATTATACTAAGAGTTAAATTACATTTTACCTTCTTTATTTAAAAAATGTACAAAGTAGTCTATGTACATTAGATTAAAATGCAAATTAGTCCTTTTAGTTAAACATTTCATCTATAAAAACAAGTGTGACTAAAGAAATAATTAAACAGTGACACGTAGTGTGTCACGTGTACATCATGCTGATAGACAGAGGCCAGCTTTTAACTGTAAAAATAGATGAAATCTTTAACAGAAAGACTAATTTACTCTTTGATCTAACTTACAAGAACTAATTTGTCTTTTTTTTTTTAGTAAAGGGAGCAAAATTCAATCTAACTCCTACTATAGGACACTCTCACCTTTATTTACTTTTTTATTTTTTTTATTTTTATTTAATGTTATTGATTTATCATTAAGCAGATGAACAAGTAAAAGAAAAGGGTGTTGCCAAATTTTCATCATTCACGAATGAAAGCAGAGAGCTCACCATGACAAAACGCAACCAAGCTATGTATCCTTGATGCTCATACCAGAAAACAAGTTTCAGCACTGAGTTAAAAAGGTTAAATCGTAAATTCATGTCGTTTTCCCGTTTTAAAGGTTCTAATAATTTGTATTATATAGATATTGACACGTTCATACATTTGTGTTATGTGGTGTTTTTTTGTTGTTGTTCTTATATTGTATGCATAATTAAGACCTTATAAATTGTTGATAGGTTTTAAGGTAAGAAACTGTCCTGTTAAATATGCAAGTGAAATAGAAAATAGGTTAAAATATGTCATTAGTCCCTGTCCTTTGACAAAATTTGATCTTTAATCCCTGTACTTTAAAAGTTCAAAATTATTAATTTTCATTAATCATATGCGCCATCACATGAATACCAACATAACAAATTGATAAATTTTGATGAAAAATACTTACAATTTCAGTGCTAGGATTGGGATTTCTACATAGAAAAGGCCAGACTTAATTCTAACCATTTTAAGCATAGGGACAAAATCGCAAATTTTGCCAAAGTACAGAGACTAACAGCATATTTTAGCCTAGAAAATAACCAAACATAACCTGTTTCAAATGTTCAAAGATAATACTATGTAATAAATATATAAGCAATCTTTAAAAGATTAATCAATGAATAAACTTAGCTCAGTCATCTAAAAACTACATAATAGAATCTTAATACCTCAATAATGTTTACAAAACAATAACATATTTGAGCCTTAAAATGCAAGTAAACCCCATGCTGAAACACAGAAAGGCAAAACAGAAAACAAAAAGATCCCAAATGGAGAGGGGGAAAAAACACATCACCTATTCGGATTTTTTCGAGATCTTCCTCTTCATTCGGCTAAACGGTCCGACGGTTTGATCCATGATATACATGTAAATAACTTGGCTCCATGATTTATACGATTCCAAGCCTTCGTAATACTCGGGTGCGATTTCTTTCACCTTATGTAACTTATACCCAGGGATCCTAGGGAAATCATGATGTTCATTGTGATAGCCAACACTCCATGTCAAAAGATTAAGAGGACCATAATAAGAATAAGTCTCTTGTTCGGGTTTAAACACATAATGTTCGGAGATAAAATGGCCTGCCATCGGGTGCATTCCACCACCAACGAATGTCGAAAGGATCAAATAAGCGAAAGATTTCCACCCGTGAAAGTAAACCATGGTCGCATCGAGGGCGAGCTGAACGAATAAGTTTATGAACTCCCAACAACCAGGGGGTTTCGGTTTGAGAAACAAAGGTCGGAGCGCATAGAAGAAGAGTTGGAAGATAACCCATATGGATTTTGAGAAAGCATTGGTCACGACACGGGCTTCAACGTAGCTTGGAACATCCATGTCGATGCCGTCTACCCCTTGGAAACGATGATGTTCGAGGTGATACTTTTGGAAAGTGATGGACATAGGTACACCAATAGGGAGGTTAGCGAAAATCCCAAGCCAACGGTTGTAGATCGGAGTTGAAAAGGCAAGGTTGTGGCTAAGTTCATGGATGGCTAAGAAGAGATTGTGGTTGAGGAATGAGCCAAAGAAATAAGCAATTATCAATATTTTTAGCCAACTAGCATCATGGAGGATAGTGGCAGTCCATAGTTGAATCAAAACAACCACACCAATCTGCAAAATGCATATAAAGTTTCAAGGTTTAATCTTTATATTCATTTATATAATTCATTTCAAATGGGTCTATCATTTCAAAGTCCCAAGCAAAAATAAAAATTAGGTTAAAATATGCCTATAGTCCCTATACTTTTCAAAAATTAGAAATTTAATCTCTATACTTGTATTTGAAGGAATTTACTCCTTCTACTTTTCAGATTTTAAAATTTAGACACAACTGTTAATAATGTTACAATGTTTTTGTTAAATTCAGGTTAATTACAACATTTTTTTTAATTACACTACTGGCGAGCGAGTGGTATTTTTATTTCAAAATGTCATAGCAACAAATTTAACAAAAAATATATATATAGTGTTAATAGTTTATCATGAGTTTTGAAATCTAAAAAATAAAAGACAAATTCTATAAATACAAGTGTAGAAACTAAATTCCTAATTTCCATAAAGTACAGGGACTTGAGGCACATTTAAACCTAAAATAAGTTTGGGTTTTGATGAAAACTACAACTAAAGGCTAAAGTTCATGAGCTCATGGTAGAAGTGCCAAAGTTCATGAGACAGCTTAATTCCAATCAATGTGAACCAAAAGATGACTTTTTTTTTTAAATCCCAAAACAGAAAAAGGAAAAAGAATCCAGATTTCCATTTAAGTATGAACAAAACAGAGAAAGAAAATTTGAATAATGAGATGAAAAAAAGACAAGTATATGGCAGTCCATAGCTGAAGCAAAATGCATAGATTTCAAGGTTTGATTTTTAATATATATATATATATATATATTCCTAGTAAAAATTGAATAGTGACTTTTTCTAAAACCCCAGATTTCCATTGAATTAAATGAACAAAACAGAGAGAAAAATAAATCAGAACCAGAACCAAAACAGAAAAAAAAATCCAAGGCCCAGATCTCCGTTTAAGTAAATATGAACAAAACGAAGTTAGAAAAAAAAAATCCAACACAATTAACCAGCTACATTGCTTGGGGATTCAAAAAAATCAGTAAAAAAATTTGAAGAACGAGATTCAAAATTTTTTGAAGGATAATAACATATATACCTTGAGGAAAGCAAAGGGATCTGGACCAAAAAGCTCTTTAATTTGAGGGTATTTAGAGAGGATCTGACGTCTCCTTGAAGCATGAGGTTCATCTGTATATGACCAAAAGAAATCATTCGCCATTGCTAATCCTTCATTTTTCTCTTCCATTCTCTTGTCCCCTCCTTTCCCCATTTTCTTTCTCTATTTTTTTCCCTCCAAAGTCCAAATCCCTTTATGTTTCCTTCCTCTCTTTTTTCCCTCTTTTCCTTCTTCTTGTATCTGGTTTTTTTCAGTGTGAAGTTTGTGCCTTCCGTTTTCTGTGTATGATAATATATAAAAAAAACCGCCATAAAAGAAGGTTTTTTTTTTTTTTTTTTTTTTTTTTGCATTTTAAGGAGTTTTTTACGTGTATTATCGATTGAACGGTCTTCACTCTTTCACGGTTTAAAAATATCCAGCTTGTATTTTGAGACTTTTTCTTATTTGGGTTAATGTGCTATTTGGTACTTGAGTTTACCTTTAGTGTTCAATTTAATACTTAAATTTTTTTCTGGTCCTTCATGTTTAATTTGGTGCCTAGACCAAATGGCGTTATATGACCTAATAAATATTTGACATGTGTGCTCTAGTAAAAAGATATATAAGTACTTAATGAGACAAAAAAAGCATTATTATTGGAATTGAATCGGATTGATCAGTCAAATTGATTAGATCAAAAACCGATCGATATACCATTATGGTTTAACTAGTTTTTGAATGAATCGCTCGGAACCATTTGAATCAAGACAAAAGAAATTAGTTGAACCGATTTTATAATTTTTCATTTTTATGAATTTTCAATAGTTTATTTAATTGAACCGAATTGGTGGCTGAATTGATTGACCATTAGTCCAATTTTTAGAACCATGAAAAAAAGTCAAAATACGAAATTAAACATTAAATTCAAACTCAAATACTTAATTAGGACAAAAAATAACTCAATTATCAAATTGAAAACAGTCATACACTAAATTAAACATTAAAGCCAAATTTAGGTATCAATTTGAAAAAAAAATCAGATACCAATTTGAATATTAAAGTAAAATTTAGATACAAAATAATATATTAAACCTTTTCATGTTGATTTACTTTAATGCTTTCGGGTGGTTTCTGCCTTTCCCTTTTCAAGCTAACATGAACAGAACATTGTTTTTGCCACCCTAAAATATCCGGACAACATATATGTTTGAGCGCTGTGACATTATTTTTTCTATAAAAAGGTAGGTAAAGTATAAAAATAGTCACTTTTATTTACTTTAGATTATATTTTAGTCACTTACGTTATCGTTTTGTTACGAAGTGGTTACCCTACCGTTAAGCTCCGTTACCTCCCTAACGGTGGTCCTACGTGGCAGTCCAAATAGGTTTAAAATGTCAACTTAGATGTCCCTCGTAGCAGTCTAAATTAAATTTATTTAATTTAAAACATATTTTCATCCAAGCAACTGGACATTTAAGTTGGCATTTAAAACTAATTTACACTACCACGTAGGACTATTATTAGGGAGATAACAGAGTTTAACAGGAGAGTGACCACTTCGTAACAAAACGATAACGTAAGTAACTAAAATGTAACATTTCAAACATAAGTAACTAAAACGTAATCTGATGCAAACAAAAGTAACTATTTTAGTAGTTTACCCTAAAAAATTATTATCATGAAGAATATTACTTTTTGATCCTATTGGATTTTTTCACAATCATCGTATTGGATTTAAAAGAGTTCAAGCTCAAACATTTGGGATTCGAAGGTTTTTGGATCAATTTTACATTGTTGTATAGTGTACAAGAAAACCAAAAAACTTTTTTGAGTGATATAGGTTCAACTTAAAATAGTAGCTGATTTTGTACTTTTCAGAAATTAGAAATTTAGTCCTTGTATTTCTATTTCATGAAATTTAGTTCTTCTGTTTTTTAGATTTTAAAATTTAAGTCCAACTGCTAACCTTGTTAAATTTATTATTGTAACATTTTTTAATTAAAAAAATTTTACTTGGTAACCATGTAATTAAAAATGATTTTGAAATAAGTTGAATTTAACAAAAAAAAAATATTAATAGTGTTTAACAGATAGACTTGAATTTTAAAATTTAAAAAGTATAGAGATTAAATTCCATAAAAAATACAAAGACTAAAATCCTAATCTTTGAAAAGTACAGGGACTTATAGCACATTTCAACCATAATAGTATTACTACAAGCCAGGCTGCTTTCCAGAACAGTGGAAAGGAAAAAAAAACAATGAACAAGCCATGTGATCAAACATCAATTTGACACAATATTGCAACATGTTCGTTGTTCGGCATATTCTTTAAAGGTTAAATTTTGTTATTAGTCCTTAGATTTTGTAAAAGTTGTGGATTTAATATCTATAATTTTATCAATTTCAATCCTTATACTTCTCAAATTTTAAAATTTAAGTCCTCAACCCAATAGAAGTTGTTAATTCTGTTTGGTTAAATTCAATAATTAGTCTTGTACTATGCATATATTTGTAAATTAATCTATATTTTTTTAATTAGATCATTCTAAATCTCTTTTCCTTCTGAATTTTGAAATTTCAATCTAAACCCAAATGATAATCGTTAATCTATTAACTAATTTTTATCAAGTAATATGTTAAAATAACAAACTAAGACATTGCATACATGACAATATGCTTAAGGCATCACATTTTGCAAATAACATAAGTAAATGAATTTAACAGATATTGTTTGGTGAAGTTTAAAATTTTAAAATTTAAAAAATACAGGAACTAAAAATAACCAAATTAAAGTATAGAGACTAAATTCAGAACTTTTGCAAAATACAATAACTAATAACAGAATTTAACCTTATTTAAAACACTACCATAGATTAGCTTTATTTAAAGTTGTTGAGCATATTACTTTGAAACATTTTTTTTTATTTTCCAGTTGGGGTTAATATAACTATTCGTCCTTGGTAATTATGTTCACTTCAATATTTGGTACCACTTTTTTATTCACTTTAGTATTTAAACTTAGCAACTAAGTTCATTTTATCCTAAACTTGGATTTCATCAAGATTTGATGATATGGCATTCTGAGATTGAGCCACATCATCAAAGAATGAACCTATTCTCAGTTATGACACAATGTTAGAGTGTTAAGTCATCAAACTTTTACATTTGCCAAAGTTTAGAAACCAAAATGGATCTAATTGGCAAGTTTAGGGACTAAAAATCATATTAACAGTTTCAGATATTACTATGTTTCAGTATTATTCATCTCATTTCCATGAATCTGCAAACCTCAAAAGAACAAGAAGCTCAAAAAGAAATAGAACTAAGAATCAAACAAGACAACATATGGTTTTGGCAAAAGGAATTTATTATATTTAATCATCAAACATAAAAGGCTATACAAGCATGTACAAAATGTACTAAATACAGTTTTTCTTTATGTATCCTACATGAACTATATATACCTCAACCTCCGCACCAGCCCACAATAACTCGGGCATGGTCTTTTTGCCTATGGTGAGAAGTGGGAATAAAGGCATTGCATATACTAGATTAGCTAAATTTGCCAAATCGAGTGATTCGGTCCTTATGTAATCAAGAAAATACGATAAGGAAATCCTGAGTAAAAGTACCATGGAGGCTTTTGTACTAGGAGTAGGATTACATTTTGTCTCCTCTACTCAAAAAATTGGCAAATTAGTCCCTGCACGTTAAATCAAAGAGCAAATTGGTCCTTTTGTTAAAATTCCAAAAGTGATCCTTGTACATCAGCATGAGGTACACATGGCACGTAACGTGTTACTGTTTGGTTATTTCATTAGCCATACTAGTTTTTAACAGTAGAGATTTTTAACAGAAAAGACCAACTTGATTTTTGATCTAATGTACAGGGACTTATTTGTCTATTTTTTAAGTAGGGGGCAAAATAAAATCTGACTTCTAGTATTAAGAGCTTCCATAGTACTTCTACCGGAAATGCTCTGATCGTGGAGCCGATGTTTTAGACTATATTTAATCACTTTAAATGAGAATCATAAGTATCAAAAATGGTATCAGGGATAATAAGTGGTAACTTATCTATGTACATGAAAAGCCTTCTAAGATTCTCCCTTGTCACTGTGGCCATGTCGATTATATCCCGGCTGTCTGTATATACCCAAAGATCCCCCGAGTTAACTCTTTTGAGACTATCACGACAGAAAGGGCACGACTGTGACCTTGACCGCCTGCAATTCGATGAAACAGATTGTTATTCAAGAATTAGCGAAACGGGAAACTATAAACCGAGTTTAAGGCAACCTGCAAGTAATCTATCCATTGACAGTCACTAAACACCGGTTAAACCAAGAACATTTACCGGGTTATTGTTCTAGAATACTAGCCATACTAGTCAGCAGTCCTTGTCTATTTGAACCGTGAACGGTGAGGTACAAGTTTTGCTTTTACCATTATGTGGTAAAGCGATTTGCTTAAACCGAGGACACCTTAACTAAATGATACATCAACAGTTTTTCAAACCCGATTCCTAGATGGAGGATATAGTTTGAAAACAAGCATGATAGGAAGTCAAGAAACTCGACAGAAGGCCAAAATACGTTTCAATTACTCGAAAGATATATGGATTACGGGAGACATGAACGGTTCCTTCTTTAAGAAAATGTAAAGGAAACATCAAATTCTCCATTCTGCATGCCGTATCACAACAAAAATCAACACTTTTGATTTCAAAACATGAGGATTTAAGAGGATGTCGGCATTGTTGGATGAATTATGAGCAGACAAAATGTAAGAACTGAAAGGATAGAGGAAGAATACCATTCCCTATAACATTTCAAGCACATGGTGTGATTACAGTTCGGTAGCAACATTTTACTGTTTGTTTCCATGCATATTCCACATTCTTCTTCTCTTTCGAAATCAATATCGGTAAGCTGCTTATACTCTTCATCTTCTCTTCTACGATACCTTTCCACGCATGCCGCTTTCTGTTGTTTATCTTCACTATCAGTGACACCGCTCTGAAGTTGCAGCAAAGAGGGATAGATAACAGCTGGACACATAGGAATCGAGAACCATTAGTTCTACTAGGGGTGTAGTCAAGCCGAGCCAAGCCGAGCCCAAATACTACCAAACTCGAGTATGATATTCAGCTCGTTTACCAATTTTTGTACTCAAGCTCGAACTTGGCTCAATAATTAAGCTTAAGGTTAATCATATATGTCAAAGGCAATAACGTAATTTAATAGTATTAAAATATGAAAAGCACAATAAGATTTGAGAGCCTTTCGAGTCAAGTATTACTAAGCTTAAATTCGGCTTAATCGAGATCTCGAGCTACTCGAGCTCAGCTCGATAATTACCAAATCAAGTTTGAATTTTTTTCGAGTCAAACTCGAGTAGCTTGCGAGCACCAATATCTCATTTACACCCCTAAGTTCTACACATTCACCAAACAGCAAAAGACTCAGATGGCGAAAGATACTGTAGAATTCTCGGATGCTTGCTTTCCTTTCATGTGTAGACATCGTGGTAGTTCCATCCACATAAACCTGCAGAATGTGATATATGGTGACGAAATCAACTGATTTTCACCGTAAAAAACAACGAGCTAAACGTAAAGTAACAAACTATAACCTTGTAAATTAGTATTCTTAACAATCCAAGGGCTCCTGCAAGGTGAAAATCAGTCCACTGTACCAAAAATAAGAAGAGGTGCGCGGCCGGACTATACGACATCCTCATTTGAAGACATGCACCATCATATTCCCTCGGAAAATCTGATGCCCTGCAACACGACGAGCCGGCGTTTAAGCAGAATGAGAAGAATAAAATGATAATCTTAAGCAATATGGATCAAAATATATGGGAGAAATACTAGTAAAAAATATCATGGAGACATTTGTATTAGGAGCCAGATTGCATGTTGTCTCTCTACTTAAAAAATGAGCAAATTATTCCATAAAATGAGGTACATGTTGCATGCCATATCTGTTTATTCTATCAATCAGGTTAATTTTTAACGGTAGAAATAGGTGAAAATTTTAATTAAAAGGATTAGTTGCTCTTTAATTTAACATGGACTAATTTGTTTATTTTTAAAATAAAGAAGATAAAATACAATCAGACCCCTGAAATAGTGAATTATGTGAAAATTCACACTGCTGCAAAGCAGAAATACATGTTTTTTTTTTAGCAGTTCACTTCTATTTAAACTTCAAAATAGCTAACTTTAAAATAAAATGCGCACTTCATGAGCTAAAGAAAAAACTATTTAGGGAAAAAACCTCTTTTAGTCTTTCTCAATTTCGAAATTGAGCAAAATGGTCCCTTTCAAACAAAAATTAAAGCAATTTAATCCCTGTTAATTTTGAAAGTGAGCAATTAAGGACAATTAATCATAGCACTAATGTTTTCAGACATAATTTTGATTGGTATAATAATAAATTTAGCTCTCAATATTTACATATTTTATCAATTTGGTCCGGATTCTCAAAAATCAACAAATTTAACCTCAACATCAACACAAATGTTGCAGGCTAAATTTATTAAATCATTACCAAATTGATAGAAAATAATAAAATCGTGATTAACTGGCATTTAACTGCTCATTTTTAAATTTGACAATATTAAATTATTCCAATACTTTTTAGAGGATCAATTTGTTCAATTTCAAAATCTGAGAGAGTTTTTACCAATGATTTAACACCCAAATTTTGTTTCTAAAAAAAAGGGCAAAGAATCAAACATGGAAGGCCTAAGAGCAACTAAAAATAGGAAATTGTTACAGTTAACCAATACAGAATTCACAATAATTATTCAAACAAACAAACAAAAAAAAAAGAGTTTCAAGTTTTATCAATAGTATCATTCATTCCCAAACAAAAATCAAACCAAAGACAAACAAAAATTCTCCAAAAAATAAGAATAACCCAAACCGTTAAAAAACAAGAAAAATCAAACCCAGAAATTTTCTTTCCAAACAAACACACTTACAGAGTATTAGCATGTTGAATATCAGCTTCAAGCACTTTAAGAGAATCCTTGAACGATTTTCGCATAGAACTTGTGTACATCTCTAAGAAAAAACAATCAAATTCCAATCAATCCTTCACCCCTCAAAAAATAAACCCTAATTTCCTTCTCTAAGCTTAGCTTTTATTTGACAGTGTCTTTTAAGGCGTCTTTCACTTTCAATATTGGTGGGTGGTGGTTCTAAATTCTAGGTAGCCATGACAGTCAAATAGAACTTTGTCTTGACAGTCCGTGACACGCGCCTTATCCGATACCCAAAAAATTGTCCCACTTATAATAATATCTTTATCAGAATCTAATTTGATAAATTTTTGGATTGGTTTTTCCTTCTTTTAGGAGGTTTTGTCTGCCACCTTTTTCACCCTTTTGCTTTCGGTAGCTTTTGTTTTACACTTTCTTTGAACAATGACAATTTGACGTTTTACGTTATTTAGAGTAAATTACACTAATATCACTGAATTATTAATAAATTTATGTTTTAATCACTTAATTTTAAAAAATTATAAAATGATTACTAAATTATTTGAAAGTTAAGTCACTATATGGCCTTCTCTATTTGCACCATTGCACTATTGCACTAATCCAAAGCTCTCATTTCTAGTGGAGTATCTAAGGAGGTTAGCAGGAGCCCCGACCCCTAAAATAGAAAATTGTCCATTTAGGTTCTTTAGAAATTTTAAATTTTTAAATTAGTAAAGTTAAAATTTCACTTTGACCCCTAAAATTAATAAAATTTTGATTTAATCTTTTAAAAATTATAAATATATAAGCTATTAAAATTTAAAATTTAATTTCGGTCCTCCTAAAAAATTTTCTAGCTTCGCCCCTGCTCATTTCCCTTCTCTTTTATAGTTTAGTTTTTTCATGAAACAACTTTGAATGTCAGTAAATCTACGAACCAAATTCTAAACATTTTTCTTCTCTAATCTCTTACACTGATCATAAGATCGACATGGATTTAAGGTATGTTCTTCTACTCGTTGATGGGTATTGATCCACCGTACTGATTGTCTAATTGTCGCTTGAAGCTCTCTAGCTAGACTTAAACAAAAAATCTTTATCAACCCGGTAACTTAAATTAATTTTTCCGAATAGCTCAATGACTAAAATGAAAACTTTTGAATAGTTCAATGATCATTTTGTATCTTTTTGAAGTTGAGTGATCAAAATGTAAACTTGCTAATAGTTTAGTGACATTGGATGCAATTTACCATTTTTTATAAAAGCAACATTTATTCCTTAAGTTTAGCATTTTTTTCCTAATTTGGTATTTAATTTTTTAAAATTAATTTTGGAAGTTGATAAATTTTTTTATTTGATCCCTAAACATGGCTTTTGTTAAGACACAATGATGTGGGGCTCTGAAATTGTGTCACGTAATTACCTAAATTTTTTAAAAATAAATAAAATCTAAAATACAAAAAAAAAGTATTATAAATTTTTTTTTTCTAAGAAAATGTTCATGACACGACAATCTCAAAGTTCTAATCTCAAAGTTCTAATCTCAAAGTGCCTTAACAAAATTCATGTTTAGGGACCAAATAGGAAAAGGCTACCAAATTTCAAAATTAACGAGGACCATAAAAGAAAGTTTAAGAGCCAAGATGAAAAATGTTCCAATTCAATGACTAAAGCCCCCTTTGGATGGATGGTGAAATATTTTACCTCACAATTACAGTAACTAATCTCATCGTCATTATTGTTTTTAACCTTACCGAAAGAAACGCACCTCTCATCTAAAGGCACCCTAAATGTTACTTTATCCCTTCATTGACAAACATTTTATTTGCCATTCATTTGTATTTTCAATTATGAAAATGAAATTATTAAGGTGTAATTATGATTTAGTCGACCTACTTCTATGTTAAAATTTTATATTTAACAATTTTGCTTTAATTTAAAATAATTTGGTCATTGTACTTTTATAATGCTATTAATAAGTTCAAGTTGACAATAATTTTAATTATTGTCATTCCGGTGATGAAATAGAACGTTTCTATTGTTATTGGGTCGTATACTTAATGCCACATGAAAATTTTATCATCAATTAAGGGCAAAGCTAAAATTTTCTTTTAGGAGGTTAGAATTAAATTAAAAATTTGAAGGGTCAAAGTGTAGTTTTATCATTACATTACATTATAATTTCTTAATTTTTGAAGGACTTAGTAGAAATTTTCCGTTCAAAGGGGCCAAGCATCATTTGTCAATTAATAATACATTTACACATCATTGAATGACTAAAGTTGTTAAAAAAACAATAATATTATCAAATTGAATCTGCTAATAATATCATAAAAGTATAAGATATTAAATTATTTCAAATTAGAATATAAAAATTAAATCTAAATTTCAATATAATAGAAGGATTCAAACCACAATTAGACGAATTACTAAACTACCAAATCCGATTTATGTTGTAAAATAATATTTATATAATATTATTTTCAATTATTTTTACAACTAATATTATATTATGTCAAACAAGCACAATATATCAAACCCCAATCAAGAACTATAATAATTAGAGAATATTTGTTAAGGTTCTCATATTTGAACATTATTATGTAGTAACTTTTATTAGCTGTAATGTTTTTTTTTTTTTTTTTTAATGATACAATAGAGAGATTAAAATATTATTTTTATTATTTCTAAATTTTTTATATGGTATTACATCATATTTTTGTCAAATAATCATATGGTATCCAGCTCCAACCAAGAACTATAATAATGAGAGAATATTCGTTAAGGTTCATAATTGAACATAATTATGTAAATGTTATTATTCCTCCTTTGATTTTTTTATCGGCACCAAATTCTTCCTTAAAAATTAATGATTAGATTTTTAAAAAGTGAATTTAGATCAACGGTGCGTTTATCTGTGGATAGTATAAAAACAGCGATAGTGGTGAGATATTTTAGTGTGAGACAATAAATAAACTAAACGCACCACACCGCTCATCCAAACTCACACTTAATCCTCGTTAAAAAAAATTATTAATCTATTTTTCAATGCTAAATTCTTTTTTATATAATTTAAAAAAATATATGTCCTTTTATAATAAATACGATTACATTGATTAAATTTAAAATTTCCCACAAATTTAATTTTTGTTTTTATATATAATAGAAGGACTAAAGTCATAAATAGACATTAATACTATCCTAAAACAAATTAATCCGAATTTAGATACCTAATTATAAATACTCAGTACTAAGGTCTATTTGTAAGTTTAGTCCTTCTATTGTACTGAAATTAGAGATTTAATATATCTAATTTAGATTAATTTAGCCTATCTATTCTTATAATGTTATCGACATATTCGAATTGAAGGAACCATTAGTTGTTGTCGTTAATATGACATGATTCGTTTTTACTATTACTCGATGGCACAATTAAGGCCACATATTCGATTAACATTAAATTTACATGTCAGGTTAATGATTAAGGCTTAAAAAAATTTAATGACAAAATTAACCCTAATGTTTGCCGCTTTTGTATTTTTTATCACTTTGTCTCTCGATCTTCAAATTTAAGTCATTTTTTTTTTAAATTGATCATACCATTAAAACTTTAGCAATAATAACATGGTAACCCATGTGACTAATTATGTCTACTTCAAAAAGTTCAAAAGAAAAAATTCATAATAAAAAAAAAAAAGTATTTACATCCACGATAAAATATATGTAGATTAGTACATAAACTATCACATCGGTGTCATTAAAATTTTAACAGTTTAATAAACTTTTTTATTTTTTAAAAAAAAGTTAATTAAAATTTTCAAGCATTAAAAACTAAAATGATAAAAGAAAAGGAATTATGGCCAACATTAGGAGCCCAAGAAAGTCACATTTTTACTTTATTGAAAGCAATTAACAATGTTATGAAATTTAAATCTACTGATAATATTATAAACGTATATTATAAATATGTGACAATTTAAAATAAAAATGTGATTTTTTCTTTGTCAACGTATTGTTATCGTAAAAGTACTATAGAAGTTTTTGTACCATGAGTAAAATGCATTCTGCCCTCTCTATTAGAAAAATGAGCAAATTAATTTCTATATGTTAGATCAAATAGTAAATTAATAATTTTTAGTAGAAAAGTTTATTTATTTGTACTATTAAAAAATAGTGTGACCGATAAAATAATCAAACAATTATATGTGGCATGTTATGTGTACCTCATACTGACTTATAGAAACCAATTTCTAACAGTAAAAATAGATAAAATCTTTAAAAAAATGATCAGTTTATTCTTTACCTTATCATATATAAACTAATTTGCCTGATTTATAATTAAAGAAAATAAAATACAATCTAATTTTTAATACAGAGACCTCAATAATAATTTTTCTAAATAAAAGCGTTATCAATTTAGGCCTTTAAATTATATAAAATTCTAATTCCAAATTAAAAATTAAACCGGAAACAGTATTCAGACCAATTATTAAAGCATCATGTTAGATAATAATTTCTATTAAGGTTCATGATTTCTTCTTTCCTGTTCATTTGTTAAGGCTCATGATTGAACATAATTATGCAGTAATTTTTATTAGCTTTAATATTTTTTTCAAAGTTTGTTTGTTACGCTTAATGATTAAATATTTTACCCACTGAATCACGTGTATTAGTATGATAGTTATGGTGTTCATCGTTTTAGATATGACCTGAATTTAAGTTGCGCTAGTCGCATTACTGATAGTATTTTATCCACATCTTATAATTAATCAAGAAAAAAATATTTACTCATTATTCAATACGAACATTTAATTTATTTAGGAATTGAGTTCTTATTGAATTTTATCGTTTTTATTTTATTTTTAGTTTTTTATTTTGACAAATTCAACTCTATTTTATGGGTTTTGGACTTTTTTTTGACAAAGTTGCAAAATATTTTCCATAAATGTTATTTAATTTACTTATTCAAGTAAATAAAAAAATAATCACTACCTCTTAAATAGCATCTTTTTAGAAAATTATATAAATTTTAAAGATATTTTTTTTTAATATTATAAGTATAATTATTTTAATTATCATTAAAACACTCTTATTTATATTAACTATTTAAAAAATATTTAAAATTTAAATAATTTTGTATTTGTATTTCAAGTATTATTATAGTAAATTATTTAAATTATTTATTTATCATTAATTGTGTTTAAAATGTATATTTCATATATTATTATATTAAATTAACTAAATATCATTAAATTTATTTATTTATGATTTAGTTTCTAATATTATGTCTAAAATGAATATTTCAATTTTCCATTATAATTTTTACCGTAATACTAAACACTTTACAAATCAAACTTTTTCATTATATACTTTGTAGCACTTTTTGAAAAAAAAAAAATTTTTTTCAAAAAATAAAAATAAAAGCATAGTTCAAATATTACAATAATACGAAATTAGTCCTTATAATTGAATGAATTCTTAGAATAAAATGGGCTGTCCAGCCCACCAATCTGCAACATTCTCACAAATTTAAGATTAATTCAACCAAAGATCAAATTTATAATCACTTGAAAGCCCTTTAGACCAATTTTTCCAAAAGTTTATATGCATAAGCCTTCTAGAAAAGAGGCTGGGCCAATAGGCTTGATTTTTTTTTTTTGTGCTTGTCTGGTTTTAAAGGCTCATTTGGTTGACATTTTTGCTATTTATTACCTTTACGAATAAAAAATATATAATAGTAAATTTAGTTTTTAATATTTACTATTTTTCATTTTGACTTTATTTATTTATCATTTTAGCTCTTAAATCCCAACTTTTAAATTTTAGTTAAATTATTTTTTATTGGATAATAAGTTAGACTAAGTTGTTAACATCTTAATGGACTAATATGATAATCAGCGTGATAGTTTACATATATTTTAGTTACTGATGTTGAAGATATTTAAAAAATTGTTAAATTTTTTTATATTTTTATGAAGTACAAATAAATTGTCATGTCAGTACTGTCAAAATTTTAATAATTCAATTAATTTTTATGTTCAATAAAAAGTAATTTAACTAAAAAATTTGAAGACTCGTACTTAAAATAATTCAAGGGAAAAGTGTATTAAAATTTATTATTATTTTTTATATTTCTAAAATATATTTTATGTTTTTTTTTATGAACAATATCAACTCCAAAATTTAAACTTAAATTTATATCAAAAAGTGAAATATATTTTATTATTCGTCGGTGATAAGGTCAAATCAAGCATAGATGCAAGAGGAAGGTTATGTTGACGGCAACAAGTTTTATCCGAATTTAAATTCTCCACAAATATATTAAAATTTTAATTCTTTTATTATCTATATCAAATTAATTCCGAATTAAATTTATTTGTTTATTTTTTTAAACAATTTTATTATAGATTTTACTCTTTTGATATAATATTTAGAATTATTTATTGCATTTCCTCAACTTTTAAATAGAAAGATAACACGCTTCAATATACTAGAATCCACATACTCATGTATTGATAATAATACTCATATTAATTTAGTTAAAAATCTCGATATTATTACTTAATATTTAAAACCGTACAATTTTTGAATTTTTATATAATATTGGATATAGATTTCTGAATTTATTTTAAATTATAAAACAAAGTATATCCGTTAATTGTAAAAAATAAAATATATTGGTATTGGGGTACCCAAAGCCCAAAGGTTAACATAGACATTCACTTTTAATTTATATCAAATAATCAATAAGAGGACAATGCGTTTCAACGCACTCGAATCTACGTCCTCCTCCATATACTAGTAAATCTTGAATAAAAAATTAAGAAAATGTTAAAATATACTCCCTATAATCTCTCTATTTTTTTAGATTTAAAAATTCTAATATTTAACATTGTTAAAATTATTTTTTAAAATTAGATATTTTGAAATTAAAAAAATACTCACTTGATAGCAATGTAACTAAAAAATTGATATTATAATAAACCTGAATTTAATAAAAAAAATTAACATGGTTAATAATTGGACTAAAATCTTAAAATGTGAAAAATAGAGAGACTAAATCTTAAATTTGTGAAAAATACAAATACCTATGAAATATTTTAACCTTAAAGAAATTAATCAAATTAATATGCTGACTGGGTTCACCGTCACTTCCATTCATTGGGTTTTTTGTGGCTAAGAAGGATAGCCGTGAGACAAGTTTCTTGGATCCCCATATACTATGATTAACTTTGAACAAATCATTCAATATTGGATGGAAGTTATTATTGTTCATTATGAAAAAAAATAGCCCCCCGATAATAATTTTGATGTTTCTAATATTTGCCCAAAGTTCGAAATTGGGAAAGGAACCATATGATTTATGGAAATGATAAAAAAATTTATATAAAATAAATATTTTTTCAATGTTCCAATTGATGGTTGGTTCAAAATATTTTTACAATAATGTATGTTTTAGGATAAAGTTTCCTGTCTCTTTCCAAATATATTTAGGTTAAAGTATTAAAAAGGTTTTATACTTTTAAAATTTTCAAAATAAGTCCTTATCCATACAATATTTTATCTGGTTTACATGAAAACCATTAAAATCCACTGTAAGAAGAATAAATGTTTTCAATGATACAAAATTGAATTTGTAGTAATTTTTAAATACATATACAACTAAAAGTAATATTTATATAAAAAAATAAAAAAATAAAAAAGATCAAATACACTATATATCATAAAACTATTATCCAAATTTTAAATTAATCCATAACTTTAGTAACATTATAATCAAATATTCAAAATATCAAAATTGCATCAATTAGACCGTTCTATCAATTTAACAATCAATTAATTGTTAAATGTCACTCCATTGGATGTAAAGCATATTTGTAAACTCATGTGTAGCTACTACATAAGCAATTTGAATATGATATGTTTTAAAAATAAAAAAAACAGCGCTAACAAAATTTAAGAAAGCTATTTCTTTTTTCCTTTAACACATCATATCCAAGTTGTATACACAATAAGTACACATGCTACCCAAAATGATGCGCAGGTTCAAGAAAAATCTGCTTGATAAAATATTTATATTTTGAGGATTAGATTAAAATATTTTAAAAGTTAAAGACTAATTTAAAATCTGAGTTGTAATTTGGAACCTTAGTTGTAATTAACCCTTTTAAATTTCTAAAAGTTGTTGTGAAGTGTGAACTAATATATCTACATTACGATATTGACGTGTGATCTAGGCATCAATTATCGAGTTTTGGATAATGTTGCCACGTTTTTATGGATCATCTTTCAATTGTATATATAACCCATTACGGGGCTTTTTCTCAATATCTCATCTTCATTTCAAACTACCTGCTTTTAGCTCTCCTTTTGAATCAATCTCCATTTTTGGTTTTCGTAAAGTGAAAGGATGTTAGGCATTTTCAAGAACGAGTTAATGAATCCACCAAAGGAGCTGCATAGCCCAGCTTCACTCACTTCATCAAACAAGCCCAAGCTTCCCAATCAAATCATCAACCATTTCCTTTCTTCAAATCCCAACAATGCTTTCTCAATGGGGTTCGGATCCTCAGCTTGCTTTGCTTATGCTCCCACAGAGAATCGTTTCCCCAGTCATCAAAGGTAAAATAATAAACTCTCTGTCCTCAAAAAAAGAAACCCATTTTTTTTTGTTTAATTGAAGTTTCTGGATTTTGATGGAAATGTAGGTTGTTTTGTGGAGTGGATGAAATATACTGCATATTCTTGGGGGATTTGAATAATTTGAGCAGCCTGCTAAAGCAGTATGGGCTGTCAAAGGGCACCAATGAAGCCATGTTTATCATCGAAGCATATCGGACCCTCCGAGACCGTGGTCCGTACCCGGCTGACCAGGTCCTTAAGGATCTTGAAGGCAGCTATGGATTTGTGGTGTATGATAGCAAAGCTGGAAGTGTATTTGCTGCATTGGTAAGACCATTTTCAAAGCCAACTTCTCCATGTAATTGGGATGATTCAAATGTATATTTTCTTATTAAATTAATTAATTGGTTTTTATTTAATGGTGTGTAGGGTGCAGATGAAAGGGTTAAACTCTATTGGGGTGTAGCAGCTGATGGATCAGTAGTTGTTTCAGATAACTTGAAGCTTATAAAAGAAAGCTGTGCTAAATCATTTGCACCATTTCCACCTGGTAATGTGTGCTTCATATTGATTAGTTTTTACCAGTATTATATTATAATTCTAAAAGATTTCCGTACAAAAACAATTGTATTAACATTTTGTGTGTGTGTGAATACAGGATGTATGTTCCACAGTGAGCAAGGATTGATGAGTTTTGAGCATCCGAGGAGCAAAATGAAGGCAATGCCAAGAATTGACAGTGAAGGGGTGATGTGTGGTGCCAATTTCATGGCCGATGCTCAGTCGAGAACAAGTAGGATGCCCCGAGTTGGTAGCGAAGCCAATTGGGCACTGCGAGGCTCCAAAGCTTGAATAATTCAATACTAAATGACCCACATTTTATTATGTGTTTTTTTTTTTTTTTTTTTTTTTGGGGGGGGGGGGTTGTTTATTTCCTCTTTTATGAAATAGTAAAATGCCTTGTAAAAGGTATGTTTGATAAATAAAATGAAAAAAAATTAGATAAGAAATCCTAACATGGCTTGATAACTGAAATGCATGGAAGAGTTTTATCATCTAATAAATGATGCGGCTCAGCATTTGATCATATGAAGATTGCAAAAATATGACCTTTTGTAATTGACCATAGGGAAGCAAGAGTGGTAATTAACTATTTTGCCGTCTGCTTCATCGCTGCGCAATCTAATTGATGCCATTACATCAAATACACCTTTTTGTTAAGTTGATGGTTCAACCTTTCACCAAGCCCTGACAAATGAGAACTACTTAATAAATCAATCTGACTCCACGAAGATCTGCAAAATTCAATCGATGAGATACATATTAGAACTAGACATGTTGAAGTCTAACCCAAATCTGAGCCTGATCCAACCCTATTTAATCATAAGAAGGCAACAATCGAAACTTAAACAAGGAACGTGAAATGATTTTAACCCAAGATGACCCAACTAGCAAAATTTGATCCCACAATAACCTAGACCCGAAATGTTCTAAGAAATTTTAAAATCTGAATTGGTTAAATCCAAAATCAACTCGACTCGCCTAATTGACAAATCTAATTAGAACTAAATTGATGTTAACAATTTGAGATTACAAGAAAACATATAACATGATACAAACCTCCACATCTGCCAAAGGTTCAAAAGTTTTTTTCTCTTTTGTGTCAAACACTATAAGTCCACTAATTCTCTGGACTCCGAGTTTAGTTGCAACCAGGTACTGCAACATGCAAAGTAGAACCCATAAATTATTACAATGGTAGCAAAAATCTTAGTAGTAATCCAACTGTCTTTAGCAGTTTATACGAGGGAGAAGTAGAATAAGTATTAAATAATGTGACATCTTCCATTTTATAGTAAATGATTGCCTGTAAATCATCTTCATACCAAATGAAAATCAGTGGAACCGAATGCCTCCACTGCTGGTAATGCCTGTACGAAAAGGGTCAAATCCATATGTAAGTATTGCAGCAAATCATAACTTCCATATGTTAAGATATTAAGTGAACAGATAAAGTATTATTATAGATGTTTACTAATGTTACCGGGGTACTGAGTCTTATCTGAAGACAAAAGAAAGCAATTCATCAGAGTTGTGCATGCAACTACCTCATACATGTATACAGTACCTCATGGCAACAATGGAAAATGATAGAAAAGTAACTTGTGAGCCTAATATTTAAGAAAAGATTCACTTATCCGGTTATTTTGAGGCTTGCTTGGACAAATCTAAGCAATCCTCAGTTGTCACGACCAGATTACATTGACCGAAATTTCCACTATACCATTAATACATACATTTCATGCAGACTGACCAGATTTCTTTAAATGCCAACAACCACATCTCCCTCTTCATCAAGAAGCTCTGAGAAGGCAAGATTCAGATGAATTTCTACCATATTCTTCATGTATACATGTTATGTGGTGTGACATATCACTTTAGCCAACCACCTAGCACAAATCTCTCTTCATCAAGAAGTTCTAAGAACATAATCCAAGACCAAAATTCCATTTATCACCCTCTACCTCTACCAATAAAGGTAAGCTTTAGGTATATATGCTGCCAGGAAGTGTCGGAAAGAAGATATTACAATAGTTTTGGACAAAAAATGATAAGCTAATGTTGGGAGTCAATTAAATCAATTACCATTGTCTGAAGACCATTGAACATAACAAACTTCTCGTGTGCACTATTTTTTGCTAACCAGACCTCAAATGGGCCCAACTCTCTGTCTGTATGGTTTGTGAGATTCAGATGTACCTGCAAGATAGAGACTAAGTCATTTAAAGGTTGATTAAAAATTCCTTTAGGATGAAGCTGAAGACCTTAAGAAGCAAAGCGGGATACTCTAGGCAGACCTTAAGTTTTGTCTTTAGGATGAAAAGGTTTTCTTTTTAAAAAAAAAAAGTTTCCCAAAATGTAAAAGAATTGCATTTAATAATAAACATACAGAGAAGCGCTTATCCAAAATGATTAAAGATGGTATCCCCAGAACTTGCAGCTCAATCTCTTTGCAACTACTAGGCTGAAAAAGAGGAAAACCATATCAGAATGATTTCAATAATTCTCTCTTTTTTAGGTATTGATATTTATGCAGATCTCAAACTCAATAAACATGACATAGAGAGTTTGATAGTGTTTTTCCTTCTTTTTTTTTTCAAAAATGAATAAAAAACAAATTATTTCTTTATATGGTACATATTTCAGAATAGAGAATATGAAGTCATTTAAAATAAAAAGAGTGCTTAACTTACAGTGCCAAGAATTTGTTGTGTTTGCAAGCGGCCTGGTTCACCCAAATTTGTACGCCACGATATCTGAAGTTTACCAAGGATACTACTCCTCTTTGCCTTCACTTGTTCAGAACCAGGTGAAGAAATTTTCATTTGATAAAGGTAATTGTGAATTCCCCCACCAGATCTGACAAGAATAGGTGGCTTAACTATCTCTCTGCCAGTAAATGATTATTAACAAAGAAGAAAATATTACAATAATTTTAGTTAAAAAATCAAAGAGAAAATCAAATAGGACTTGAAAGCATTGCAAGGACAAGCTGCTGAGAATAAAATAATCAAAAGGATACATCCATGTGATATGTCCACTACTTACCCAGTTGACAAGTTATCTGCAGGATAGAGTTCATCAGCTTTTAGTATTTTAGCAGTCCAATGAGGAGCTGGTTCAAACTCAACTTTGTCCACATAAAGGTTTGATTTTGTATGATTCTCTATGCAAGCTTCTAAATAGGTAGTTTCCTGAGATGGAAACACTCAGCTATTACAGAAGGATGAAAGCCCCAAGTTGATTCGCAACTTTTACGACTAATGATGCAGATTTAAACTAGTATTCGCTGCACTAGACATTATCGACAACTATAAAACCAAACGAGCAACTCCAAGCAGGAGATGTTAGCTTTACATACTGCAAAAACTGACTTGCAAGTTGCAACAGAAGGATACATGCACATCTGCGCACTTTGGTTTTAATGAGAAACAACAAAAGGAAAGAAAGCCAAAAGAAAACACTGAAGCTGGGTTACATAATGGAGGGTAGCCCTTGCCCGTTCCTCTCACAATGCTCAGTTAAGGAGGGATAGAGGCTCTAAAACTTAACTTTTAGCTTTAGGAATTTGTTTGATATCAACTTGATTTATAAAATCAAAAAGCAATAAGTGCCAAGCCAATTTAACCTTTTATTTCTATGGTTTAATTACATTAAAAGAATCTAATTGCAGCAGCATGAATATCTAGGCGTTTTGCACTTACATTAGAGAATTCAAGTCAATCTCAACCTACCTTGACAGTGCGAACCTGCACAACAGAGGCAAGAAACATTACAATTCTGAATGGAAAATTAAAAGAAAAGCCAAGAGAAGATTTCAAAGAACAGAGTTGAAGCAATAAATGCCTTTGAAGCTACCTCAGGGCAGCATGTACATTAGAATTATTTCATTTCTTTCTGAAGGCATGGGATAGTACCTTTGTCCTAACTGATAATGGGTTCGCAACAACAAACTTGAAAAACTGTGGAAGATATTTTCGTTCACCATCACCATCATTGTACAACGCGGTACAAACCATCCTAATTTTTTGTCATGCAACAAATCACGGTCGTGTCAGGGGAAAAATAATTAATGAAAGAAATTACAGGAGATAGTAAAATCAGTCTGTTACTACATACGTATAGGCTCCAAGTTCCTTGACATCATGTTCCACAATAAAATCATAATGCCCTCCAGCATGTATCGTTCCAACAGGTGATTTTGATGTATCCAAGAGGAGGATTCTCTCCCTCTCTGTTTGAATTTCTGCCTACAATAAACCCAAGATTTCTTGATCTGTTGTATAGAATTAAACACATATTTTGAGAATAAAAGTGTATGAGCTTGCAAGCAAAACTTCATTCAGGCACTTATCTAACAGAGATGAAAATAAATAAAAAGATCACTGAACTTAGATACTTAAAATCAAGCATGAAAAGAAGCACGTGATCTGGAACTTTTAGTAACATAAAAGCTTAATAAATTCAATTAAAGAAGGTGAAAGGACAAGTCCTACCAAACTACAAGCGAAAAATGTCAATTAATATCCAAATTTTTCTTCCGTTCCAAACACATTATCAATGCAACAGTTAAACAGTTCTTATCAATAAAAAATGCAGTAAATTCATGAAAAGAAAAAAGAAAACAATTAAACAGACTGACCTTAATAATAACGTCCTTAACTTCAAAATTTGAGCTGTTATTAATGCTGATATAGCTGCAGAAAGTCTCTCCCAAGTAAATCGCCCTATATTAATTAAACCAGAAAAAAAAAATCAGATAAAAAGAAATACAAAACGATTAATGAAAAACAGAGTTGATTGCATGGGACATTTCTGAATTATAGATCAAATTCTAATTTGGTCCTTAAGTTCAAATCCTTCCAATCGATGTTGACTTTTAGTTTTAATATGACCTGTTAAAAAATATTTGTAAATCCCTTTACCTCACATTTAAGCTGACATTTAATACTAACAAAGAGGAACAATAAAATATTATTGTAGAGCTTTGAAGTTATGACCAATTTAGAATTTGGTCATAACTTAGGGACGTATGGTACAATTAATCCCAAAAAATTGAAGAATAAAGAGAAGTATGTGTGGTGAGACCCGAAGGATTGAGGGAGGACGAGGAGGCCAGAGAAGCCCATTGCATCGGAAGGGTGGTGGAGGAGGAATCTATTGGCAAATGTCATATCGGAGGAGTCGGTGGACTTGTTGACGTGGCTAGATAAGAGTGGAGAGAGGTTAGAAGCGGCGAGTGGATCGTCGAAGATGTCCTCGCCGACGAAGAGATCGGAAGGATCAAGACGGAAAGGAGGTTCGACGTGGAACGACGGCTTGCAAAGCCGCATTACCCTGAAGGCTAGCGAGTGAATTCCTTGTGGCGTCGTGCTCATGGCTTAATGGATTTTCAGTGCTTTTTTGGCTAAATTTGAGGGTTGAGAGACTGTGAAGTGAGGGGAAAAAAATGAAAAACGAAATGTAACGATATCTCGCGGTTTCTCGAGTTTTTCAGTTAGCCTCTTGCCAAGTTCCCAGGGGCCAGAACTGGGCCCAGGGCATTCTGTTTTTTCAGTATTTCTAACCGCCGTCGTTTTGTCTCAAACTTCTTCTTTTTTAATTCTTCCCCGCTTTTATGTTCGAAGTTACTGAGGCGGATCTTCATTACGACATATGGTTTCTAAGTTTAAGTACTAGTTAGGTTAAAAAAAATACAACTTAGCAAGTTCAGTTACATTTATATAACTCTTTTGGCCTTTTTTATTTATTTATATTTTTATATAGAATTATACATATGGTAGAATTTGAATTTAGGACATCATAAATTTTAAAACTTAATTTTATCATTTCAACTAAAATTTCATTTGATTTTTACGTTGACTTCTTGATAAATATATTTGTTGCATAAAAATTGTTACCCACATCCATAACAAATATTTTATACTTATCTAGACTTGGTTAAGTTTTAAAATTTACTACATCGCTATTAAAAAACTACAACAAATTATGTCTCTTTTAATTTAATGATTTAATATATTTTTTAATTTATTAAGATCAATTGTTTAACTTTTACGTGATATAAGTTATACAATATATAAAAAAAAATATATTACATAATTAAATAATGGGCAAGGTAAAAATGAGCTTAGTTTTAAAGTCTAAATTAGACGCATATTTTAAATATACTTATTTTTTTTTTTCAAATCTTTTAAAATTTGAACCATATTTCAAACTTGATTAAATAAAAAAAAAAGTCTAACTATTTTCATATCTAGTAACTACAATAGTTCATGTATGCAATAAATAATAGTACATTGTTGCCATGTTTATAAGTTTGTTTGTTTTCTTTTTTGCAAAAATTGAATTAAGATCCAAATTACATGTATGTAATTGTATAAAATCAAAATTGATATGTTATATTGCAAATTAAATAAATGTTCTATCTATTTATACTTTTAGTCTCTCTACTGTAATGAATTTGGGATTTAATTCATTTATTCTGGTATAATTAGTTACTTTGCTTTGTTATTATCATATATTTAGTTATTACTATTAAAGTGATGTCATGAAAATTTTTTTCACTGTTATTCGATCACATAATTAGGGCCAAATGGAAATTTCGTCAATTATATTCAAGTAAAAATAAATTTACATGTCAACCAAACTTCTAATGTTGCTTATAAAAACTCACCTGATAATTGATAACTTTAATGGCAACAATTAATAATGTTGTCAATTTGGTGATATTAATAATCATAATTAAACTATTAAAATTTAGGTATATTTTTTAAATTTATTCCAAAAGTAAATAAAAAAATGATTAGAGCTCTGATGTATGACGAAAAGTTTCTAAGAATTTAATCAATCGACGTTTGATTACATTTTCAATATGTTAAAATTTATTTACTTTTTAAAATATTGAAATATATGAAATTATATTCTATTTGAATAATATTTATTTTGTAAATTAACATTACATTTGGAGGAAAATATTTATAGTAAATCAAAATTTTAATTAATAGTTTGAGGGTAACTTACATTTAACGTGATTAAGGTATTAGTAAATTTATATTTTAATCACTTAACTTTAAGAAGTTATAAAATGGTTCTTAAATTATTTGAAAGTTTTCAATTAAATCAATGAACTATTAAAATTATTATTGTATGACATTTTTTGTTTGCACTGTCTACACTATTTAAAAGTTCCCATTCTCTTCTATTTTATAGTTCATTAAACAACTTTGAACGTCATAAATCTACAAACTAAAATCTAAGTAATTTTCTTCTCCTATTTTTGACAATGTTAGATAAACTGGAATTTAAAGTATGTTTATCTACTCGTTGATGAATACTAATCCACCAGACTGATTATTAAATCGTTGCTTGGAGCTCATTAATTAAACTTTAAAAAGAAATTAACATAACTTAATGACTTAAATAAAAACTTTCAAATAATTTAATGACTTAAATTAAATTCTTCAATAATTTAATAATCATTTTTTAAAAACAAGCGATTAAAATATTTACTTATTAATAGTTTAGTTAAGTTATAATGCTAAATAACCTCCTTTTACGGTACACAAAATTTGAAGAAAAAGACAAGATTCTTTTAAAATGGAAACCCAAATTATTTGGGCAAATATCAGAGCCGCCACCCACCCACCCACCACTTGGATCCAATCCAAACCCATATTAACCACTCACTTAACTCACACATTTCACTAAATCATCAATCCGAAACCAAGCAAGATTTCTCAGCCACCAATTAACCCCCCGCCACCGCGACGGCTTCCGCCGCCCTCCGGCAACCCCATCAACCTCCGATCCTACCTTTTCACTGTTACTAAAATTTCCCTTCCCACTCCCAAAATTTACATTTCCACTCTCACAAAAAAATAAAAAGAAAGAAGTTGCCTTTGCCCTAAAAAAAAAACACAGTTTTAAATCTCAAATCGCACTAACCCCACTAAAAACGAACACTCAACTCACTTTTCTCTCTCTCTCTACAGTGCTACCTGTCGCCTTCAATTGCGACTTTTGCACCACTCCGCTCGCATTTTTTTTCTCTTTCTCTCTCTTCCATTTTTTCATCTTTTTTTTTATATAAATATAAAGATTTAGGGTTTTGTTTTTTTTCTTCTTCGATATGAATCAACAGCCAGGGTTGGGCGATAACAAGGAATCAGAGGAAGAGCCCGTGGCCCAGCCGGTTGATTCTGCCGTTAAGCTGGGCTTGGAGAAACCGGTTGGTTCTGAACCGGTTTCTGGTGTCGGAGAAGACGAAGTTGTTGTCGCTTCGTCGGGTAAAAGTGAAGATACTGTGATGGAAGAGGATCCGGTTAATCCAGCTACCGTGTTTTGTATTTGGTTGAAACAACCGAAGTCTAATTTGCGGTATAAAATGAGAGTACCTGAATTGTGCCGCAATTTTAGGTTAGTTTTTTTTAGTTCAATTCATAGTCAACTCTGCAATTCACTTGTTTTTTTTCCTCGATTGGTTTGTTTATTACGTTGTTGTTTTTTTGTTTCAGTGCTGTTGCTTGGTGTGGGAAATTGAATGCTATTGCTTGTGCGACTGAAACTTGTGCTAGGATTCCGAGGTTAGTTGTTTTTTTATAATTGTTTCTTCTGCTTCCAAGTGACGTTGCTAATGTTTATCTTTGTAGAATGATAAATTCCTCGTAGATTCTATTTCTGCTATATTTCATCATACAAGTGAATTGTAGAATTATTTGGAATTCAAGTTTCTCAGGAACACTAAAGTTGTGAAAGTCACTTATTCTATACACCTTTTTAAAATTAAAACTCATTTAGTGTTTTATTTATTTGTAGTTCTAGTGCAAATCCACCTTTCTGGATCCCTATACAAATTGTGATCCCAGAGCGTCCTACTGAGTGTGCGGTGTTCAATGTTACAGCAGGTAGCTTGATTTTACATTTTCAGCTCATATTGTTATAGCGCTAAAGTGTTCTCATGAACCTGGCTGAATATCTTGACTTACCTAGTGGTGCCAAGTGTCGATTTCATAGTGTTGGATTTTTTAATTGATCTTTATAGTTATGCAAGGTCTTTGTATAGGTGGAACTTGGAAGTGTGATTATGACTGTGTGCTTCATATCTTTATTTATTTATTTCACATTGCTGTGGTTGTTGTCACTGTCAACATGTCTTCTTAACAATTTTAGCTCTGACACGTGTAGTAAGTCTGGTGCAATATTGTGTATATGACTGGTTGCTCTGCACATTTCTTGCAGATTCTCCTCGTGATTCTGTTCAGTTTATTGAATGGTCTCCTACTTCTTGTCCTCGTGCCTTATTGATAGCTAACTTCCATGGGAGGGTAACCATCTGGACTCAGCCATCCCAGGTAAGCTAGCACACTAGATTGTTTCTTTCAGATGCTTAAGTGACCTCCCTTTAAGTTCTTAACATGGCTTTTCTCTATATAATTCCATTTCAGACTTAGTTACAATGGCAGTATTGGTGTTTCCCTAAGTTTTCTGTTATGACATCATTTGGTTTATCTCTTGCTCATTTGTGGCCATAAAATCTTACCCTGGACTAAAATTTGATGTTTAACTGCAGGGGCCTGCCCATCTGGTACGTGATGCTAGCTTCTGGAAGCGTGAGCATGAGTGGCGACAGGATATAGCTGTTGTTACAAAGTGGTTGTCAGGGGTGTCTCCAGTAAGTACTTTACTGCCCACAAAGTTGATTTCTGGAAATGGATATTTGAGGCATGAATTATCGTGAAATTTGGAATTGTGGTGTAATTTTGTTGCTCTTCTAATAAATTGCCTTAAACTTCTCGTCCTATGTAGAAACGACAGTGATGGATCTTCTTTCCATCACTAAATCCTTCCAAGTGAAGAAATAAGTTTAAATGAACATTCTTTATTTTGTTCCCTTATTAACATCCTTTTTTTTAATTCTTTCAATGGGTACCTTCTGCTCATTTATTGTCTTTTTTGTCTTTGCTACCATAATGTTAATGATCTGATCGCTTGTGCTATTGATTTATGTATTTTAATAATCAGTATAGGTGGCTTTCGTCAAAATCCAGTAATCCTGCAAACTCAAAATCGACTTTTGAGGAAAAATTTCTTTCTCAGCAGTCTCAAAATTCAGGTTTGTAGCTTTTACTCATTAAGTGTTTGAGGTCTAGCTCACAATTTTGTGTTCTATTCATGATTTGAGCAAGAATAAATTTGTAAACATTCTGGATTTGTAAGGTCGGCTATTTTCCAGGATCATATAGAAGCTATTAGTGTCCTTTGATGATGACCTCATTTGGTCATAACTTGTCATTTGGTCTGCTCTTTCTGTTTTCACATTGAAATCATTATAGAAATTTGGAAGGTACTCATTGCTTGTATGAAAAATGTGTTTTTTTTTTTTTTTTGCAGCCAGGTGGCCCAATTTTCTGTGTGTTTGTTCCGTCTTCTCTTCAGGATCTGTTCAACTTCATTGGTCCCAGTGGCCCCCTACGCAGGGTAGTGTAGCACGAAAGTGGTTTTGCACAAGCAAGGGAATATTGGGTGCTGGGCCTAGTGGTATCATGGCTGCTGATGCAATAATAACAGACAGTGGTGCCATGCATGTGGCAGGCGTTCCAATTGTAAACCCATCTACTGTCGTTGTCTGGGAGGTTACTCCTGGCACTGGAAATGGATTTCAAGCCACTGCAAAGACCAGCACAAGTAATGGGATCCCACCCTCAGTTAATCCACCCAATTGGGCTGGTTTTGCCCCGTTGGCTGCATATTTATTTAGTTGGCAAGAATATTTGATATCTGAAGCAAAGCAAGGGAAGAAGACAGCAGATCAAGATTTTAATGATGTTGTCTCACTACATTGCTCACCAGTTTCAAATTTCTCAGCATATGTGAGTCCCGAGGCTGCAGCACAATCTGCAGCAACCACTACTTGGGGCTCTGGTGTAACTGCAGTTGCCTTTGATCCAACTCGGGGTGGTTCTGTAATTGCTGTTGTTATTGTTGAGGGTACTTGTCTGATCTTTCAAGTTAATTTGTGTACTTCTTGCTTTTCCTATTAAAAAAGCTTTTTTTTAATGTTTGGTTAATTTGATATTTCTGATTCTTGGAGAATCTTGCTTGTTGATTAATTTGTTAAGTTATTAGTGGTTATGACGGTATTTTTACTTGTAAGTTAGGAAATAAGACTAGATGGATCATGATTCCGGCCTGTATCGGGACACTTAGGCTGCAACTGAAATAGATCATTGGCATGATAATGATAATTATAGTATACACTTCATTTTGGACTGAATGCTTCTTTGCTGTTGATTCCATTGGTTTTTGAATGAGATAGTTCATATTTTACAAGCTGTTAGTCGGTCATCTCTAAATTCTGTCATCTTGCTTATTGCAGGACAATACATGTCCCCATATGATCCAGACGAGGGTCCTACAATCACAGGTTGGAGAGTGCAACGGTGGGAATCATCTCTTCAGCCTGTTGTTCTCCATAATATATTTGGGAACCCTTCTTCCAGTTTCGGTGGGCAGGCACCTAAGCAGACTGTTTGGGTGTCCAAAGTGGATACAAGCATACCACCAACTAATGACTTTAAGTCTCACCAAGCAGCTGCTGCAGGACCAACTTCTGATTCTCGTAAAGTATCTGATTCAAGTTCCGAGAAGTTAAAGAGGGTTAGTTTTGATCCTTTCGATCTACCAAGTGACGTTAGGACCCTTGCTCGAATTATTTATTCTGCGCATGGTGGAGAGATAGCTATTTCGTTTCTTCGGGGTGGAGTCCACATTTTTTCTGGTCCAAACTTTAGTGCTGTTGATAACTACCAAATTAATGTTGGTTCTGCTATCGCTGCCCCTGCCTTCTCTTCAACAAGCTGTTGTTCTGCTTCTGTTTGGCATGACACTAGCAAGGACCGTACCATGTTGAAGATAATCCGTGTTCTTCCTCCTGCCGTTTCAAGTAGTCAAATAAAGGCTAACTCATCAACCTGGGAACGCGCTATTGCGGAGAGGTACCAAATTAGCTAATCTATAAACATGTACTGATTTGATGGATTTTTATAATTACTATTATTAATAACTCGGAGCAGGTTTTGGTGGAGTCTTTTGGTTGGAGTTGATTGGTGGGATGCTGTTGGCTGTACGCAGAGTGCTGCTGAGGATGGCATTGGTAAACAAGCTTTCACTATCTGTTGAAATTTTTTACCTAAGAGCAAGTTATATTTTTCCTTAGCATATTCATTTTGTATCACCACCTACTCTTACTTGACTTCTGTTTTTGATGTTTATTGTCCTTTTCAGTTTCTCTGAACAGCGTGATTGCTGTCTTAGATGCGGATTTTCACTCTCTCCCTTCTATTCAGCACAGGCAACAGTATGGACCTGTATGTCTTTCACTAACTTTTTTTTTTTGCATTATCTGGTTGGCTGTTGGTTTTTACATTATTAGTTCTAGTTGGTTATTAACTTTGCCAATTATTACATGCTTTAAAGAAAGTGTACCCCAGTGCTTTAAACCTCATCTAATGAGGCTATCATGCTACCAGCTTCCTTGAAAATAATCCTGCCTTGACAGCCTAAATATTCTCCTGTCTGTCTAATTCTGCTTCCTTCTTTCCTGTTCTATAATATAAATGAGAAGCTTGAACTTTTGAAATTCTGAGTGGTGGTTGTTCAATTTGCTTGTAAGTTCAATATTATCTTTATACTTTGCAGAGTCTGGACAGGATAAAGTGCAGGCTACTGGAGGGTACAAACGCCCAAGAGGTTAGGGCAATGGTTCTAGATATGCAAGCAAGGTTGCTACTGGATATGCTAGGGAAAGGAATTGAATCAGCTTTAGTAAATCCTTCAGCCTTAGTATCAGAACCATGGCAGGCATCTGGCGAGACGTTATCCAGCATTGATCCTGAAGCAATGGCTGTTGATCCAGCTCTTGTTCAGAGCATTCAGGTCTTGCCTCTATGTTTGACTTACCTGCACATGTTTTAAGTCTTTAGTCCTGCTGAAATTGAACTTTTGAAATAAAATATATTCACTGTCCATTCTTTTGATGTTGCTTCTTTATTTTTTACCTTTGTTTCATTCATAAGTTTAGCAACTTTCTTATGTGCAGCACGAGGGTATATGGTTGCTCTCGGATCATTTTGTTAGACTAGTGACTATTCCCCACATAAGCAGTTCACATCTTGGCATATGAAAATACTCTTATATGTTCTACCACTAGCGTTTTCTTTCAGCAGAGAGTTCAGCCTTTTTTTAGTTAGCTTTATATGCACTATTGTTGATGCAATATGCAGGCTTATGTTGATGCTGTTCTGGATCTGGCTTCACATTTTATTACACGCTTGCGTCGTTATGCAAGTTTCTGCCGCACATTGGCAAGCCATGCTGTTACTGCAGGTACTGGTAGCAATCGCAATATGGTAACAAGTCCTACCCAAAGTTCAGCAACTCCAGCAACTAGTCAGGGTCAGTAGCAATTTCTTTTGACATTGAAAATTGCTTTTCTTTTTCTTTTTGCTTTATTGGGTGATGCTGAAGAACTTCGTGTCTGTTACCCTTCTTGATTTGTACCTCTGAATTTGCTATATTTATATGCCTAAGTCACAGCAAGAAACCCATGTTTTACAGCTGGTCAAAGTGGCACGACAAGTTCGACTGGAAGCACACAGATGCAAGCTTGGGTACAGGGTGCTATTGCTAAGATTAGTGGCTCAACTGATGGAGTTTCCACTTCAACTCCGAACACCATAAGTGGCCCCTCGTCCTTTATGCCAATAAGCATTAATACAGGAACTTTCCCTGGAACACCCGCTGTTAGGCTTATTGGGGATTGCCATTTTCTTCATAGACTATGTCAACTTTTACTTTTCTGCTTTTTCTTTCGGCGAGCTCTACAGCCTCGCTATGCACAAAGAAATACTGATGCAAATCCACAAAAAAATCAGCCTGGGGCTCCTGGGAAAATGGAGGAGGTCAATTCTGTTGCTGCTAAGCCAACAACCATGACTAGACCTGATGAAGCCCAGGGAGCACGAGCTGGGCAATTAGTTCCTGGAGCTAAAGGTGCTGAGGAAGGTCAAAGGGCAGTAAAGATAGGTTCTGGGAATGCTGGTCAAGGATACACGTTTGAGGAGGTAGTTACTGTGTATTTTTATTGCTACCATTACCACTACCATCACTAGTAATTGTGTTATGTGAATTTTTTTCTTTAGGAACTGTGTTCAGGGGTCCCAAGTAATATTTAGGACTATGCTGAAATGGCAGACTGGGTTGATATCTTGATATAATAAACCTCATATGTTGCTCTGCAGGTAAAGGTTCTTTTCCTTATTCTTATGGATCTCTGTAGGCGTACCTCTGGTCTACCACACCCGTTACCAGTTTCTCAGGTGGGGAGCAGCAGCATCCAGGTGCGGTTGCATTATATTGATGGAAATTATACGGTATTGCCTGAGGTGGTAGAAGCATCCCTTGGCCCACATATGCAGGTAGGCAGATTTCATCCAAGTTTATGAGACCTAGTTGCATAATCTAGCTAATAATTGTTAGGCAACAAAAAAATAATGTAAGTCATGATTTGCATCTTTGTAGTTAGTGAGATGTACTGATAAAAACAAATAATATAGGTATCTAATCGATCTGTTTGTCGATTCTTCTGAATCTACAGAGTGCGTTCTAGATATTATGCTAATGAAAGCAGTTTCAATTAGCATAAGGGAATCTCCTACATTTTGATGTTCTAATTATTTGAGTTTCAGATTCCTTTTAATTTCCATTATGTTTCTGAATTGTCTGCAGAACATGCCTCGGCCTAGGGGTGCAGATGCTGCTGGTCTGTTACTGCGAGAGTTAGAATTACATCCCTCTTCTGAAGAGTGGCACAGACGGAATATGTTTGGTGGTCCATGGTCAGATCTGGAGGATATGAGCCCGGGAGATGATATTCCCAGGCTAAGCAATTCCATTGATACGCCCGATACAAGCTCAATGGAAAGTTCTAATGTCCATTACGGAGTACAAACCCTCTGGCCAAGGAAGCGTCGGCTGTCTGAAAGAGATGCAGCATTTGGCTTAAACACTTCTGTTGGCCTGGGTGCATATCTCGGTATAATGGGATCTCGACGAGATGTTGTGACTGCTGTGTGGAAGACTGGTCTTGAAGGTGTTTGGTACAAGGTTTGAGAATTTTCTTAAACATTTACTCTTTTAACTTCTGTGTTTGTCTTTGTCAGTTCTTGTTGTAGGATCACCTCGTAAAAAGCTTTTAATTCCTATCAGTTGGAACTGGGAGATTTCTTTTCCCTGTTTTTTCAATAAAAGGCATTTAGTTTATATAGCACTTTTAAGTTTACAAGAGGTTGAGTGGTGCTTGGTATTTGCTTGCCTCTGTGAACAATCAAAAAGTAAATTGTTTCATTTCTCGTGCTCATATGGTCTGCTGGTCGTCCTGCCATTTTATCGTGTGAAATAAATGCTTCTGGCTTTGACTTTTAACTGTAGATCTTCTTGTTGGAGAGTTTCTTTCACTCGTAAGATTTGAAATGTTATGACTTCAAATATTGTTGGTGTCAAATAGAATTATGATGTAACAGTGCTTAGACTGGTGCATGGAAGGACAACGTATTTTATGTAAAACGCACGCATCCAGAGATTCTAATTCAATGCTATGGTCTTTTTGTCGGCCATGACACTAGTTTTGGGCCGAAATATGTCATTTTGATATATGATTTTCCTTGTTTGTTTGGAACTCCCTCTGATGAACTTCCTATTAATAACATATCTATTGGTTTTATATCGTGCAGTGCATGAGATGTTTGCGACAAACTTCAGCTTTTGCTTCGGCTGATTCAACCCACCAACCTAGTCAAAATGAACGGGTGAGTTGGTGGATCAGTCGTTGGGCCTATGGGTGTCCGATGTGCGGCGGACCTTGGGTTCGAGTTGTATAGAAGCCGCCAGGGTGAATGTCAATTATGTATTTGTTGTCAGGGGCTCACTTCAGTTCCTCTTTTCGATGTACGGGTATGTACTTTTTGGAAGCTTTACAAGTTGCTGCAGGTTTAAAGCTTAAACATAGGAAACAAATGATTCGCTTTTTTAACACTAGAACCTGTTTCTCTGTATAAAATTTGTTGATAAAATAATTTGTTAGGTTACTTTTTTATTTTAACAAACGTTAACTAAGAACATTGATTTTTAAGGGGTTGAGAAATGAGAAGAATATGGGTAGGTGTAATAGTTTCCTTTTGTTCCAGATGATTGTAGTTGTAAGACAGGTAGACATTGTATGAATGCAGAGCAGTGTTCAGGTCTAATTTCATATTGTACTTTTCTAGTCAATAAATTGGTTTTTGTTTCTGTTTTTATTGAATTTTAGCATTGGATTCTTATTTTTATTTTGGAAATATGTACTTCAATAAAATCTCATTATTGAAATAAAAGGTTTGAACTGAATTGGCAAATCAGATTCAGGATATCGATCCATAAAAGGGCATTGAATTTTATTAATCTAAGAATCGATACTAACCAGTTCAACTGAGCAATTATTAATGTACATTTTTTATTTTTATAAACGTTTAACGATTTCAGTTTGACCAGTAAAAATCTTGCATTGAAGTTGTTATCGCTAGTGACAAGATTGGTAAACAAAAAATGCTTGCCTTGTGTGGTTATTTATTGGTACCTTAATTTGTAAAATGTACAAAAATAAAAATTAGAAATACATAATATTTTTCCTTTAAAGTTCTTATATAAGAATTTTTTTAAAACAACCAATTTCAATATTAAAAAATTATATTAAAATACAAAAACTTCTGTTCTTAATAGCGAAGGTTTTTTTTTTTTTTTTTTTTTGAGAAAATAAACGTATAAGAAGAGTTATTAAATAGGCCATTTTTATGATATTTTAAGCACAATCATCGATAAAACCACGAATATGATGTTTTAAACACAATCATAGATAAAACCACGAAAATGATAATAAGCAAAGCGCAGATTATAGACAAATTTTGTAACTTTGCAAGCAACATAATAAGTCCACAAAGTCAATTCAACAAGCAAAATAAAACGATCACAGTTGACGACCAATCTCACGAAATGTTTTAAAAAAAACAAAAAACTAATTAAGAATAGTACTTGTGTATGTAACTAATGGTACTAAATCCTTCCCAGGAAAATACCATGGTAATAGGCAATGCAATTTGAAATCGAAACCTTGAGCAAAAACAAAAAAGAATAGGGCAAGGAAACAACCATGGTAAATGTGTTGTAAGCAATTAGGCTGCTGTTGCCTCTGGTTCCGCAACAGTTTGGTCCTTGGCAGGAGCGGCCGTGGCAGCAGCATCTTGTTCAGCAGAGGAATTATTAGCGGCAGTGCCAGTGGGGGCAGCGCCATCTTTTGCAGATGAAACTGGTGCCCCTTTCTCTGCAGTTCCGTTCGATGCAGCCTTGTCAACGTTTTTCGAGTCTTTTCCATCTTTAGCATCCTTTCCATCTTTAGCGTCCTTTGCTGGAGCGGGTGGAGGCGGAATCATGTGAGGTGGAGGTGAATGCTTCAGCTTCACAAGAATGTGTCGCATTCTAGAAAGATCGGTCGGTTTTCCAGGCTTTGGTCCTTGGACGACAAATACTGATGGTTTCTTTTCTGCATCCTTCTTGCCTCTTTTCTCAATGTTAGGGACCTCACGGGGGATGAGTTCTGCTATTGCAGTCCAGTAGTGCTTGTCAGCAGTCTTATGGAACTTTTCTTGGTTAGCCACGTATAGCTGCTCCAAGCCCGAAAAAAAATCAAGTGGTGAGATATCATCATATAATTGCATATTGATCGGGCATGGAGAAAAAGACGATTTGTTCAGAATATTACCTTTTCTCTTTCTCTGTTGTTAGTTTTGTTGGTCTCAATGGTTTTCTCCCGCTTCTCATAGAATGCTCGCTTGTACTCCTCAGCTTCTTCTATAATCTGGTTCCTCAATTCCTTTTCCTTCTTCTCCTTCTCTTCAAGCTGAATGGCATTTTGCCTGCGATGACAAAACCAAGATAAGAAATCAAAATTTTTGGATACTAAAAAGCAACAGAATTTACAAATAGAAAGAGAAAAGAAAAGGGTTACCATATACAATTTATTAGAGGTATTCATGGGTTAAGCTAGATTAAGAAAATTTTACTTTTGCTTGCCATGAAGGCCAGGCCTAAAAGTCCATTTCACTATTTAAAAATATTAAAACATTTTTTATTTTTTATTAAATGAACAATAAACTGGGCTGGGCTGGACCAGACTCGACTAGAAAATCCTTGTCTGGTCCAACAATAACGTGACCTTTAAATAGGCCTATAGCTCAACTAGTATAAAGAACACAAGGTAACTCGAAAAAAATAGTACATGTAGAACTGATACTACAATAACTTATTCCAGATAAGCCAACAAATATTCTAAAAAAAGACAGAGAATCAATCAAGATGGTCTTTGATTTAGAATAGCAGGCACATTAGTTCATGGATCTTCTTAAGACGAGCAAAAATCAAAATAAAAAAATAAGGAAATTTTGTCATGAATGAATACAGTATAAACCACGAATGTTGAGATCATTATGTGCATCGTCATTGGAATCGAAATCAAAGAGAGGTTCAAAGGAAAGCATTTCAAACATTATATGACTTTATAGATGCGAAAAAATTCTCATATTCAATAAACAAGGTAATTATTGAATGTTTATCCTCAGTAGTAAGTATTATCATTGTGAAATATAGAACGCCACTCCTCATCTATAATAAACTGGAAGAGAACATGTTTTTTCAACCTACAAGAAATCAAGTTGGAACTATAGACTCACAACCTCATGACTCTGAAACATATTTCTCATATAATGCAAATGCTCTTTCAAAGAAATTAATGCCTAAGTAAAGGTGATTAGTTTATACTTTATTCAGAAAACTATTCAAACATCTCCTGATTGGAAAATTAATGTGGATCTGGATCTTCTAAATGTACTGCCTAATCTCCATTTATCCATCACAGCTAATGAACACTTAAGGATTACAAGAATCTAAGTATCAACCAAGTCTTACATAAGTTGAACAAGAACTTCAATTATAACAAGAGAGATCAACAAATTTGAACTTCATAAGAAACATAAATGAAACGGCAAATCAAGCTGATTGACGCGATAGTTAAAACCTCGGCAGATCTAGAAACACGAAATGATCATTAACAAATTTGATTCAAGTTAATCTGAGTTCAACCAATGCAACAACAATTCATAGCTTACTCAAACGCATAGCAGATCTAAGCTGAGAAGGGTTGCCCAACCAAAAGAACCGATCAAATCCAAACAAAAAGTGGACAAATCAAGCGATTCAATTTGAAAAAAAAAAAAGAAAAAGAAATTATTACTACTAAGTACTAACCGCCGCCACTCGCGAAGAAGGAAGCCTTCCTCTGGCGCCATCTCAGTAGGAGGAGGAAGCACAGGACCATCAGAACTGAAAACATCGTCGTTTCCACCGCTAAATCCATTCGTTCCGTTTCCGTTTTCCACAGGAATCGTAGTACCGAAAGGAGATTGCGAGTAAGCAGGGGACGGATCGGAAGATCCGAAGCCGAAGATCTCAGGAGAAGAAGCCAAGTGATCCACCACCACATCACCACCGTCGGACGGGAATTGCTGATTGTCGGTGAAGTTAGAGTAAGAGCCGTAATTGGAATAGCTCTCGTCGTCGTCTACATCGAAAGGATGGTTATTATGTGCTGCAGCTGCATGAACCTCTTCTCCTTCCATTCCGTACGCATCAAAGGAAGCCATCTCTCTCTTTCTCTAAAGAAAATTAAGAGAAAAAGGAATCGAAAATGGAGCCTTTTTTTTTTAGCTTACAACGAGAGAGACAGCTTCGCTTTTTTTTTTTTCTTGAACTTTCCTTTTAATTTCTTTATTTTTGACCTTTATATACACCTACAGGTGACGGCCAACGAGGACTTGATTTTTGGTAAGAAAAATAAAAATAATATTTGAAATTACTTGTTTATCCCTCTAGTTGAAAATTGAAAGACAGCTAAACGACGCTGTTTCGGGGTACTTTTGGCTTTTTTGGTGAACTTGCGTTTTCACTTCAGGAATTAAGTTAACTTCATGCATTATTTATTGGGTTAATTTCAATAGGGGTCCCTATATTGTGATTCAGATTATAAACTAAACTCCAAATTTAAAAATATTCTAATTAAGTCTTTAAAGTATTAGTGTTATGACAGAGAATTCTTTTGTGAGCTTAGTTGTAAGCTCAAGCATTAAATATTAAATCGGATTTGACTTAATGAATAACTTGAATTTAACATAGTAAAATAAATGACATTTAATTGTTAAATGACAAGACAAAATTTGTGGTATAATTTAAAATAAAATATTTAAACACATCAAATCTTATGTGGTATAATTTAAAATGAAAAATTATAACAAAATTTTATGATATTAATAATAAAAAAATACCTAATTAATATAACTTAATAGTTTAAAGATATAAATTTAAATTTAAATACCAATTTAATATATTTTTAATATATTTTGAGAATATCCGGAATAATTAACTTTTTCTTTTCAAAATCTAACTCGATAATGAATCCAGTTAGGTTGGATAATTAGATTTCTTTATTTCTTTTATATATTCTTTTAAAAAAAATGTAAAAACCAGCATCAATAACAATATTTTTAGAATTGCACTAATAATCAAACCGATCAACTCAAACCGATCAACTCATCAGTTCACTAATTCGACTCAACTGGTTAAAAAATTATTAGAAATTCAAAAAATAAAAATAAAAATTTCAACCAATTTATACTGATTTCTAATCCAACCAGTTTAATGCTATTCTTCGGACCAATATCCCAACCGGTCCAACCGACCGGTCCAATCCACTCTAAACATCATTGAGATTAAGCAACTGACATAAAATGATAGAAAAGGCAAACTCGTGGATGATCAAAATTGTAAATACATCAGCAGCTGTGTGTACTAAAAGCAAATTTCACCAATTTCATGACTACGGTTTCGAAGAGTAATAATTTTCTCACGGATTGACACAATTTATATGTAGCAATCAAACCCAGTTAGGCCACAGCTCTGGACTCTATGGTTAAAAAAACAGGGAAACATTGGCTATAGTTAGTAAACGATGTTGACTGTTGTTGATTCTTACATAGCAACAAGCTTAACCTTGTCTTCCTTTTGCTTAAGCGCTCAAGTCCCGAATTAACCGAGTTCCACCGTGAATTTGGCGTTCTCCCTTTTGCCACCTTGTTTGAAACCGAATGAATGTCTATCCCCATGAAAGGTTAGCACGGTGAATAAAAAGCCTCGGTTACCCTGATAAAAACATCTCATCTTTTGGGCTTCAGACATGTCATATGCAAGAAACACTCGAAGTTTTTAACAGTCAACGTGGGTTGCAGGTCTTGATGGCCTTCACCCGTTGTAGACTTGTAGTCCATATTGCGTACTGTACAGATGTCACAACAATTGCTACACTATAAAATGAGGAAAAATCTACCATATCGAGGTGTCTTCAAGGAACCGGAGGAGCATTCTTGTGATATCTACCAGAAGAGGGCATCCGGTGTATAACACGTGGAAACTCAGGCTTTAGGCGTTTACTTGGCATATCTTGCAATGACCTTGTCCATATATAACCAATGATGCACCAAATAAGAAAATGTAAATGAAGCAACAATGGTTTTTCTTTTCCCTACGAGTAAAAGATCATGTACCTTGGAGAACCTTGACGTTTCTGAGTAAATGGACCGAGCATTGATCTTAGACTTCCGAGGGCCTTTTCAGCAGCCTAATGGGGAGATAAAAGAGCCCAGTCAGCAAAAATTATTATACAGTAAGAAATAATGTCACACAAAAGAAAATTCTGAATATAACAGAACAAAAGGTATACCTGCATCTTAGCCTCTTCCCATGTGAAACCAGTCCCTTTTCCTAAAACCTGCCCATCTACTTCAACCTAAAACATAAATAGGAGTAGACACGTTATTGACTAAAAGGTAACTAAATATTATTAAAAAGTCCTCATCGTTTCTTTTAATGCCACATCAAGTAATGACAGAAGAGTTTTATATTAATAGGGATCACCAAGGAATTCAGAGATCACTTAGTTCAAGTTGATGGTCTTCAACATCATTTTTTGTTGTTTCATTTTCATTGTCCCTCATTATAAAAGAAGAGTTGTTAAATGCAAACCTGTGCGTATACTTCATCTTTCTGCAACGTATTAGATGCAGGAGGCTGTGCTTGAAAAACTACCCCAAGGCCCTCCATCATGCACTGTAGACAAACCACATATTATCAGTCCAACCTAGGGACTATATTAGTGCAAGTTGCCAAACTTAAAGACTTAAAAGCTAACAAGTTAATGAGATCTTACTAGTTCTTTAAGTGCAGTGACTGAACCCATAGATCTCCTGGAGCCTTCTAGCCTTGGATCAAGAAGCCTAGATGGTTCCGGTGCATTTGAAAATGGCATAGATTCCTCTTTAGAGGATTGCTGGTTCCCATACAAATTCAAATTACCAGGAAAGCCATTCTCATTTGTGTTGGCCGACCTACTTAAATCCCCTTGTGCAGACCCAGTATCAGGCTTAATTCGTGACAAATATGTATCTGTTTATTAGAAGATAGTCAGAATCAAATTGCTCCAAAAGAACACCATGAGAAAAGAGACTGAACGAATCAACAGACAGCAAGAAAGAAACATGCCAGAAACAAAATCAACTCAACATAGGCTTAACCACAAGCCTGGAAAACTCAGAATCTGGTGACAAGAATTCTCTAACAGAAAAGTTTTATTTAGCTAGGCAAAGTTGCCCATCAAGCAATTTTCTTCTAGATTATTACCGCAAGTTTCTATAACATTGGCCTAATGCATGATTTAAGGTAAAGAAAAAAGTGAAATGCATTGCTCTTACTGCTGGAAAATATACATAATAGGCATTTTGCCCTTTCACTTTCTACCCTCTTTGTATCCAGTTTATATCATAGAAGTTCAGCAAAGCAGACAATAAAAATAGGAAGATATATTACTAGCTAAGCTTTTTATAGAATCCTCTGCAGCCTGACATTGCGCTTCTCTTCTTGTTCTCCCAGTACCTTCACCAACTTTCTCCCCAGCAAACCAAGCCTACCACAGGCAATAAAGAGGATAAGCAAAGGAGGATGTCTCCATCTCAGATTCTGAGACACCCAATGAAAACAAACCCAAAAATAATAATTGTATATACCTCAATGGAGAATTGCAGGTCCATGCTAGCAACCAAAGCTGGTCTGAATTCCACCTACAAGTTTTAGAAACAAATTTTATAAGCAGTAGACACATTGCCAAACAAGATAAAACCATATAATATTGTAACATAAACATTATGATCTAACTCATACAAGAAATTACTTCTAAATTACCTTGGCTCCGCACTTCATGGCAATATCTTGTAAAACTCCGGCTGGAGTTTCTCCATTTGGAATAGTTCGTCCAGATTCAAAGTCAAGATCCTTATGACTAGAAGATGATCGACCAAGGGGCATCTCGTCACCTTCAAAATGTAGAACAGTCCAATATAACAAAATCAAACAACTATAATATATCAACATAGCAACCAGGGTCATTAAAACTAAACAAACAGAAAAAATAAAAATGACAGAAACACCTTATCCTGCTCAAAAACTTATACCAATTAGATATCAGATATCTGGAATTTAAAGTAAGATTAAACCTCAAGAGTACAAACAATAACAAGAAACTTCACATTCATTTCAATGTGCAATTAATTGCTTCAGCTAACCTGGAAAAGAATGATAACTAGACGGTGTATGGTTTAACCCCAGACGATCATCTCTATGAAGTGCCTGCAAATGAATTATGCTCTAAGATAACTATGTTTCAGCAATGACAGATAACTTTAACCTCCCACTTTAGCATAAAAATCACGGCTTCATGCCAGGCCACCACAAAGAACCAATTACCTCTTTTGGTAATCTTTGATTTTCACGAAGAAGTCTATCTGATGGAATAGAACTCTCAACCTTTGGGAAAAAAGGAGGACCCCGATGCTTCTCCATATGCATTCGCTCAGAATCTAAAGGAAATTCTTTGGGAACTGCTCGGTTCAGTTGCCGTGGGCTCATCTCCTCATCAGAAGAAAACCAACTTCCACGTGATTGAGCACGTGAAACTGGAACTTGCATTGCGGGTCTCGCAGGGGGAAATGCAGGTTCAGGTGGTGTGTGATCTCTGGTATCTTGCCCATGTTGCAATATCAGAAGCCTCCTCCTTGTATCAGGATCCAATTCTGATTCTGGAACCTCACCTTCTTCTCTAGCCGGGGAACTTTGCAAGCTTGGTTCTGGGGAAACAACAGGAGCCACTGGTTTAATCACTTGTGCTGCCTGAGGAAACTGCATGTTCGGATATGATGCCATTGATGACTGAACTGCCGACAATGGAACTGAACTAGAAGATGGCATGGTGAACTGAAGAGAAGAAGCCAGCCTTGGATCTAGGTTAATGCTTGCTGAAGAGACTGTTGACGCTGCTGAAATTGCCTCCTGGATGAAACAAGCAAACTAAAATGAAAAATTTTATAAATTCAATTCACACAGATCACCTCCATAAGTAACAATTACTCTAAAATCAGAACTCGCTACCTAATCACAGTACACCGGAGAAAACAAGAACAAATTATATAAGCCCAGTTGCATGGATCCAAAGAAACTAAGGATGTCAATTACCTTTAGTCTTCTTTCAACCTCAGCATCTGCCATGCCATCAAATATAGGTGGATCTTTGTTTGCGGTCGAAGCAGAAGTGTCATCCTGAGAGGCATGGCAAATTTAGTAATGAACAAGGAACAAAGTAGCCATATCAAAAGGTCCAAAACAATTTATAACCCATAAATATAACAAGCAAGACCAGAGAAAATTAAGGAAAAAGGCGTCATGACTAACCTCAGAGACCAAATAGTTGCCCACATCAGGAGGCGAAGGAATATCTTTAATATCATCTTCATATGAAATTTCAGGAATTTTTTGCAGAAGGCCTTCATCAAATTCTCTGTTATCAATTCCTAGGGTTATTTAATGCAAATTTTGGAAGGCGTAAACAAATAAGAGCAATTGAATTAAATTGCTCAATCTTAGGTTACAAGACTGACAAGGTTATGCAATGTAAGGTTAGTGTTATTACCTGAAAAAACCACCTCTAACATTGCAGGCAACATTTCTCGCAACGCACAAAACTGGAATAGTATTATTTGCCTACAACATATAGAGTTGCAATAAGTGCACACTACAAAAAAAGATGTTGAAGCAATTTCTGATTGTGCATACCTCAGCTTGAGGAGCAAAATATGGAGCAAATGCAGGAACAACGTGCACACGAGGCTGATCCTTCTCATCCCAAACTTTTAAGCGATCATCAATAACCAATGCCATTTTGGGATGGCATATGCCATCTTGAAAGACATTGAATAATGATTTCCTCAAACCTATCATACAAAAACTTAATTAGTACAAAACTGCCAAGTAGTGGAACATTTAGGACAGAAAGCAACTCAAATTGCAAGCCATGCATGTAAATCAGCTTCACCAATTACTAGCTTACCAGACTTGACACAGACAATACGATCCAACAATTCTTTTGAATTTATCAAATTTGACTCAGGATCAAGAAGTCTCCACATCTCCAAAGCATAATCTCTTTCAGCCATTGTACAAACATAAACCTCAAACCGTTTACGCCCTCTTGCAGTCAAGTAGCTTCGCAGATCCTCCCATGCAGGTCTCAGTCTCACGAGAACACTAGTATCACGAATCTATAGGAAAACATAGAGTCAATAATGCAATATATAATCAATGATAACCATGAAAGAACATGCAAAAAAACTCTCTAAATGATTAACAGCATAAAATCCAAAGATTCCAACAGTTCCTTGTTTATGGGATGGAACAGAGAAGCATTTAACCATAGCAGATGCAAGAAAAGAACAATTGAACAATATGCAATAGATCTTTACATGAATTGGCAAATTCTATACCTGTGGATTGATGCGTGTCAAAATAATGTTTTTCTCTTGTAATCGAATGAGTGGTCGAATAATAGGTTGGTGATTATCAGACAAGGGTTGAACAATCTCAGACTGAACCTTAATCACCTTCCCATTTTCAACAACTTGATCATTCTCTGCGTATTGCTTTAATATGGCCTTATCATCTTGATAACGCTTAATCTCGGCCATCATACCTGCAGCACGTTGCGGATCAACCTCGGTGTTCATCTTTCGCTGCAAAGCCTCTATTCTGTCCTCAAATGACCGCATTGTATTTGCAACAACTAGAGTTTCATCCAGATCGAATACAATTCCTAAACATCTTAGGTTCAACATGACAAGACAAGAATCATAGAGTCCCCTTGCAACATTGAACCCCCAGAAACAGGGCCTATCGCTATTCCTAGAATACATTGCAACCAAATGGAGCTCACAATCTCCCATAGGCATTACTGCAGTCTGGAAGCACCAAATAACATCACCATCAATTCTCAAAAAAATTTTATTAAGGAAAACAAAACATCATCTGATAATAAAAAGAAGTAGCATTAACTGTCGTAAAAGTTTTCACTCAGAAATTGTAAGAATCATTCAAATTAAGTTCATTCACAAAGCCCAAACTCTGTTAATGATACCAGGCTAGTAGCTACAATACAAGACTATTGCCCATAGATATCTAAAGTGTACCTAGGGACCTCCCATCGTATGGTACCCACCTTAGTAAATTCAGGGATATGGCTTCAAACAGCTGAGCTCAAGTTTTCTGGGCAGTTCAAAAGAAGACTTCAAGACTTAACGTTTTTATGGTACATGCAATTCATGGATTCACTCTAAAATTGTCAAGAAATTAATATTCTAGAAAATCATAACTCCCAAAAAAACCAGTTCATATTTCCTGCTTCTGGACCAAAAATATAAAGTTTCAACAAGTCTCCAAGGATTAGGGCATCAGCAACTTCCCCAAAATTGTCAAAAAATCTCACAGTTCAGAAGTTCATGCATTTTCAGTTCATACAGTTCTCACAAAATCAAGAGCTACAACTGGTTAAAATTCCCAGTTCTCTAAGTTGATTATTTTTTTTTTTACAAGGATCTTGGGCTCTGCAAAAAAATCGTCTAAATTTCAAACTGGAGGTCCTGTAAAAATGTCTGTCCAGTAAAGAGTCCAGTATGTTAGTAGTAGCTTATGGGCAATTAATATTAAATCCTTTTTTTTAAACTTATTGTTTGTTTCCCACTTAATTTTAGCTTAGTTGTTTTTTTCTGGGTTTTTTGTGTTCAAGTTGATGGGCAAATTGGTGGGCTATACCTTGTTGTCTCTGATACATTCGGAGTGCAAAAGATGAAGCGGAGGCGTGTCTTGAAATGAAGATGAGTAGTTGTTGTCCTTTGATGATTCCATTTTGAAGCAAATCCCAGTACTAGTAATGGTATGCAACACTGCCAGTGGTGGACATCTCTCACTGCCTTGCGTCAAATATCCTATCCTGATTTCCTTCATTTCTTCTTCCATCACCGTTATTTTTCCCCCATATTCTTCTTCTTCTTCCCTTAGCTGCTGCTGTTGTGGATAAATCTCAACCTCCCCCAACACTTCATCCCCTCGACACACAACCGATTTGTACATACTCATCACCAGATTCAGATCCTCTCAAAATTTCTCGTCAAATTTATCAACAACAAAAAGTTTTTACAAAATTGTTTTTCGATCTATTCGATTCTCTTTAGATTTGACCACAAGTTTTTGCCGATTGCAAGTTCAATTGAAGGACCGAAGGAGAAATTTAGGGTTTCTCCTTATTTTTTTGGACCGGATTTGTTCACATAGATCTGTGCTCTTTTGGGGGAGTATTTGATCTCAAAAAATTTGAAAAAAAAGAACCCTAATAACAGATCTCTTTCTTCTTCGCTTGATTGCTTTGATGATTTCCGATTTCGTATTTCAAATTTTCCCCAAAAAAATTACAAAAAAAAGTGGCTTTCTTATGGTTTGCTTTTTTCGGTGATGAAGAATTTGAGAAAACCCTAGATCCATTCAATAATATTAAACCATTATAAATTTTAGTGTGAACTGTGAAGGCGTCATTGGCATTGCTGGGTGTGGGGACCGGGAGAGGGACCGAACTTTAATTATCCCTTTTTGTCAAGGGCGTGCACGGGAAAAAAATGACCTAATCGAAGGAGGATGTCAGAGGAAGGACGTAATTAAACAATGTCCAGAACCTTGAAGGACTTGAATGATATTTATGAAATCTTGGATTGGGTTAAAAACCTGTTAGATAGCCGCTTTATATGGCTGCTGTTGACGTTTTTTATAGATTCGCTTCCGTCTGTTTGCTTTGACCCTTTCCGTTAGTTTAGATTTTTCGTAATTTTTGTTATTTTTCAACAATTTTTTTTTAGCTTTGATGTCAATTTTTAATATAATGAATGGATTAATTTATTTTAAGTTAAAACGTAAAAGTAGGACGTTATATTTTATTGGTTTAATAATTTTAGACAGTACATATTTAATAAAACACTATGATATTTAGATCTATTTATTAGTCGGTTTAAAAATTCTTTTTCTTGTTCAAACTTTGTTACGGGACTAATTACAATCATTGAATAATCAATGCAATATCTTTAATTATTAATTAGTAGCTTAAGCATAATTTAATGAAAATTATTAACGAATTTAATTTCTATTAGAGTTTACAACGTACTATTATACAATCATAAATATATGCACAAATATAAAAGATAGTACCTTATAATTATAAATACACACAGAGTAGTTGAAGAATAGGAATATTTCAAATAAATGTATCGTGGAGGTCCGTGTATTCAAAACTTTTATGTGTATTAAAAGTTTAATTATATTTTACTCTTCCACTAATAAATGAGTAAATTAATCCGTATACATTAAATTAAATAGCAAATCGATTATTTCTGTTAAAAAATTTATCAATTTGTAGTAGTAAAAACTGGTTTGGTTAGCAAAATAATCAGATAGTGAAACGTGGCGTGCCACGTGTATCTTATTTTGACCTACATGGGCTAGTTTTAAATATGGAAGTTTCAACAGAATGACCAATTTACTTTTTAATCGTATGTGTATGGGTTAATTTATCTATGTTTTGGTACAGGGGATTTGAATCTCAACGATGACAAAACGCTCACAGCATTTCTTAGTGAGCAATCGTACATCCACATACGACCAATGCGTTATTCTCTACGAACCATTCATGACTCTCCACCTTTCTATGTAAAGTTCCATTTTTGGGTGGATTTTTTTTTTTTCTAATTTTTCCATTTGAACACTGTTTTCTTTTGACGTTGTTTATTGTTTAACTCATCAAAACTGCCTACTTTAGTGTGTAGCCCTTATGGCAACAAATGATGTGCAAAACTTTTATATGTTGCGTCGATTTTTGTATTTTTTTTTCATGATTCCATTTTTAATAAAATCAAGTTATATTTCACACAAAATATTTTTAATAAATAAAAATGTAATAAAAATTTTACTCATTATTAATTATTATGTTTCAAGAAAGAAAGAAATTAATAATTTTTTGTAGGATTATAAATTTGCCAATTTTATCCATATATTTTATTTTAATTGATGTTTATCATTATACTATGCAAATATAGGTAAATTTATCATTCAATTTTTATGTGATTGAATTTTGCATTAAACTTTAATTTTATTAAATTTTCCAATCAAAACTTTAATTTTATTGAATTTTTCAATCAACTTTATTTATTTTTTAATTAAAACTTTATCATTCAATAACGATTTTGATGTTTTGAAAATAAAATTTAACAAGAAGAATATTATTTCAAATATTTTTTATTTTAATAATTGAAATTAAATTAATTTGCCAAATAAAAAACTTACCAAATAACTTGAACTTTCATTTTAACGAAATAATATATACTAATATGGTTCTGAGTTCACGCTTGGTGTTGGTTTAATTATTTATTTGTATAAAATTATAAAGTAAAAATTTGAAGGTTAAAATATGCTTTAAGTCCCTACATTTTGTACATTTGGAATTTTGTCTTCTTACTGTTATTTTCAGGAATACTTTTACTTTTTTTTTAATTTAAAAATTTAGGTTCAGTTGTTACCATTGTTGAAATTCTTCTATTAAATTCTTTGGTATAATATTTTGAAATTAAGAAATATTATATAACAATAAAAATAACATTGAAAACACTTATTAGGATTTTTTTTCTTAAAATCTTTTTTTTTCTATTGGAATACTTTTTCTTCGGTTGGAATATTGTTCTTAAGAAATTTTGACGTCAACATTTTGATTAAAATAGTTAATAATATTAATTTTTTTGACTAATGAATCACATTACAAAAGTAGATGGACTAAATTATGTAAAAAACTAAAGTATATAGATTAAATCTCAAGTTTCAACATAATCTAGAGGCCAAAATTGAAATTTGATTATTGTCTTATAATGTCAAAATAGACACAAGCTTAAAAGAAATGGAAAGGGACATGTCAATATTTAAAACTTGTAAGGCATTGAAATTATATATAATCACGTAATATTTTAATAAAATAATTAACCATATTAACTATTTGGACTAATTAATAACATTAAAAAAATATAAGGACCAAATTACGTAAAAAATAATGTATATATATTAAATCTCAAATTTTGCCATATTCGAAGGATCAAAACTAAAATTTAAATATTTTTCTTTAAAATGCCGAAAGAGAGAGATCATATAGGGTGGTGTGCTACGTGTGTCACGGGTCGTGATTCTATCCTCTTGACATAAGCAGAATGAAGGTACTTCGGGTTTTCCTTTTATCCATGTGTATATAAATATTAAAAAATAAAGAAAAAAATTAAGATAATTTTTTATAAAGTAATAGTTTTATAAGTTTTTATGGTAAACTCCATTAGTAGTCACTCAATTATTATTTTTTCTTTTTTGATCACATAATTATAAAAAGTTATAAAATAGTCACTTAACTATTTAAGTTTGTCTTTTTTGGTCATCTAATTATATTGGATTTTTTGGTGTTACCATTTTTATGTTAGCCAGCCGGTGACTATTTTGTAACTTTTTAAAACTAAATGACTAAAATGTAAACTTACTAATAATTTACGCTATTCATAAATAGGCCGAAGACAGCGTTCAAAAATTGGGTTTAAAAGTAATAAAAAAGAAAACCCAGAAACTGATAATAAATGGGTCTATAAGTAAAAATTCAGTCCAAATTTTTTGCCCTTTCAAATCCAACCCAGTGATTTGTGCTTTGCCCTTTTCCGATTCTTCCCCTAATTACCCATTGATTTTCTCTCTGATTCGATATCCAGATCAGAAAATTAGCCACAAAATCGATAAAGCTTTTCGCGATACCCAGGTTAGTCTTTATTTCTCTCCCTTTCTTTTTAACGTTAAGGCGGCGGCGTCTCCGTCGCTTCGTCGGCACCGGTATCATCCTTTTTTTTTTCTTTTTAAATTGTGGTATTTAATTTTTGTCTCGAATTTTACTTTACTGTATTTTTTTTTTTTTGTTTGTAAAAGTTGTTTTACGCAGAGAACAAGAAAAACTGTGAATTTTCAGTTTATCTGGCTTAGATCTGGTTTTGATTATGATAAGTAATTTCATGAATCGTTGCTTTATTATAATACTTTGTTATTTGATTATATGATTGGCCATTGATAATGGCAAAAAAAAAAAAAAAAGAGCTGAAGAATAAATCTGTATAAGCTAAGGTTACAAAACTATACCCCTTTAGTTGTTAGTGTATTTTCAATCGAAGTTGTTTTACTATTAAAAAAAAAGGGTCATTGATTGTTATCCCCTACATTAGCTATATAGAGTTTAAGAAAACTCTGCAATCGGGTTTACATGCTTTGTGACGTTTTAATCAGTTTCTCTTCATAATTTTCTTGTGGATAGTATATTTAATCAACGTTCAAATTGGTTTACTATAACTTTTTTAATGGTTTCAGAGGTGAAACAAATTGTCACAGCCTCGAAGGGTGTACGGGTGATTATGGCAGACTTAGAAAATTTGCTTCTTGAGGCAGCGGGAAGAACTGGTACTGGAGGAAGGAACCGACACTCGCTTCCACCATCTAGAAGGCGACGTGAAGGTTCATATTCAGATGGGGGAAGTGACTCTAGGGATGATGATTCGGATGATGATCATGGGTATGCAAGTAGAAAACCGTCTGGTTCACAAGTTCCATTAAAGAAGAGGTTAGACCCTGCTGAAAGAGATGATGATCAGGGCAGTCAGGAAGAAGGTGATTATGATGATGCTGGTTCTGGTCGAGAGCGTGACAGCAGTGATGAATCTGATGTTGGTGACGATCTTTACAAGAATGAGGAAGACAGGAGACAGCTTGCGCAGTTGACTGAACTGGAAAGAGAAATGATTCTGTCAGAACGAGCAGATAAGAGAGGTGATAAGAAATTTACTGAGAAGATTAGATCAAAGCGGGAAAACGATAGGCCTAGCCGGTCACAGAGAGAGACTCCGCCTCTTCCTTCTTCTCGTGGAGTGCGGTCATCGGCTAGATCTGCGGATAGGGCTGCTGCTAAAGATGATGCCCTGAATGAGTTGAGAGCAAAACGGCTGAAGCAGCAGGATCCAGAGGCACATCGTAAGTTGAGAGATGCATCTAGAGGCAGTTCTGGCAACCGGGGCTTATCACCAGTCAAGAGGAAACCCTTCACTGCATCAAGTCTAAGTAGCTCTAGTCAGAGTGAGAGTGAAAGCAGGTCTAACAGTGAAGATGAAGGGTCAACTGGGGATGGCGGAATGGTTGATAGTGAGGATGAGAGGGGCACATGGGGGCCAAATGGGCCAACATTTAATGACATTAAGGAAATTACTATCAGAAGGTCAAAACTTGCAAAATGGTTTATGGAGCCATTTTTCGAAGAGTTGATTGTGGGTTGTTTTGTAAGAGTCGGTATTGGAAGGTCAAAAACTGGCGCTATCTACAGGCTCTGCATGGTCAGGAATGTTGATGCCACGGATCCTGATCGGACATACAAACTAGAGAACAAGACAACATATAAGTACTTGAATGTGGTTTGGGGAAATGAAAGCTCCGCTGCCAGGTGGCAGATGGCTATGATTTCAGACTCCCCACCACTAGAGGAGGAGTTTAGACAATTGATTAGGGAGGTGGAGCGAAGTGGAGGCCGGATGCCGAGCAAGCAAGATGTGCTTGAAAAGAAAGAAGCATTACAGAAGGCCAAAACTTTTGTCTACTCAGCAGCTACTGTAAAGCAGATGTTGCAGGAGAAAAAGTCCAGTTCATCTAGACCGTTAAATGTTGCAGCTGAGAAGGACCGATTGAGAAGGGACCTAGAAATTGCACAAAGCAAGCATGATAATGCAGAGGTTGAGAGGATTAAGAAGAGACTGCAGCAACTAGAGGCTTCCCGGCAGTCACTGGAGAAAGATGCCAAGGCTGTTAGGTTGGCTGAGATGAACCGAAAGAACAGAGTTGAGAATTTCAAAAATGCATCCGGATTGAAACCTGTAAATACTGGTTTAAAAGCAGGGGAAGCTGGGTATGACCCATTTTCGAGGAGGTGGACTAGATCAAGGAACTACTATAATGCAAAGGCTCCTGGAGGAGATGCAGCAGCAGTAGCTAATGGTGACACAAACGGTGCAATTGGCAGTGGAAATGGCAATGATGCAGGGGCTGCTGCTGCTGAGGCTGGCAGGGCAGCCACAGCAGCTGCCCTGCAAGAAGCTGCAGGTGCGGGGAAATTGGTTGACACAAATGCCCCTGTCGATGAAGGGACGGAATCTAACATGCTACATGACTTTGAGCTTCCAATCTCATTGGACGTGCTTCGTAAGTTCGGCGGTCACGAGGGCGCGGTGGCTGGATTCATGGCCAGGAAACAAAGGATAGAAGCAACCGTCGGATGCCGAGTCCCCGAGAATGATGGAAGAAGACATGCTCTTACCTTGACAGTTAGTGACTACAAGAGAAGAAGAGGTCTCCTTTAGAGTTAATAAATATATTTATTATTTCCAGCTGTTGTTTAAGTGGAAAGTTTGTTCTATAGCATTTTATCGAACTGCCTTAAAACGAATATTGTTTTCATTGTTTTTTAGTGCGAGTATATGTATGTTCTTTTTGGTTTATAAAATTATGGTTTGACTGCTATAACTGATAGCAAAATACTATGTTTCTTTTATTTTATGAAAATAATGGATATTGCAAATGGGGATATGAACCTTTTATTTGTCCAAATTAATTCTGAAATTTATAATTTTTCTCAATTTTAAATTCGTGACATTTTGAGATTATGTCATGTATCACATTTATTTTTATAAAAAATTATAATAATTTAAGTGATTATGTGGCACAAGTATCCATGGACAAAAAGTTCAAAAATTAAGTAGGGAAAATTTGTTACTTTCAGGACTAAATATGGACCCTCTTTATGCAAGGAACCCTATTTGTGTTTATACCCGAATGAAAAAGCCCATTAATTTTTTGCATAATAAACGAAAATATGACATGGAGATATTTGACTTTGGATAAACTACCTAACTGGTTATTCAACTTTTAAGACGCTTTCATTTTAGTCACCCGACCGCTAAATCTCTAATGGCGATTAACTTTACACGTAACATCGTGTTTCACTTTCATTTTGGTCACTAAACTTTTAGGTCGTTTTTATTTTGGTCATCGAAAAAATATCATTTTTTAAAGTATTGATCGGGGTAAAAAAAATTAAGGATTAAAGTGAAAAAATGGTAGAAACTAAAATAATGTATTAAAAAATTGTTGTACTTGTTTATCACATTCTCGAAAATTCTTTTTTTTTCAATATTGAAATTTTAAATTTCAAAATATGAAAACCAATTAAATAAATTTTTGAAAAAATTTTATCCCTTGCTAATATTAATCGATTTGTTACCATAATATTGAAATTAATTAAATTAATATCTTTTTAAATTTTATTTTATGTTTTCATATTTAATTATTGGCTGCGAAATTTAAATTTCTTTCGATTGTATAATCTTGAATCTTAGTTTATTTAATGATATATTTTTATCTCAATGAATTTATAGAAATTTTATATTTACCTTAAATTAATTAAATGTGTTGGGGATGTGTTATTTTATATTTGGGTGATTTAATGGATTAGGTTATTTATTCAAATTAGTTAATTGGATTATTTTTAATTTAATTATTTAATTTTATATTTGGGTTTAATTAATTAATTGAGTTGAGTTATTGTATATTTACTTAATTAATTAGGTAATTAATTGGATTTTTTATCATAATTTAATTGGATTTGGTTATATTTTAATTGGGTTAGTTTATATAAAGTAACTGGATATTATATTTTTGAATATTGAGATGGATTTAATGCTTAATTAATTTATTCGGTTTAAATATTTAAAATAGATACCTCATCGAGTAAATCACTTAAATTTGGAAATCGAATAAATTAAATTATTTTTATTTATCCAATTTGATCTTCCTTATTTATTCAATATCTTGCACACGCAATAAAAATAGCGTAAATTATATTGAGGTCACTATAAATTACGTTTTAGTCACTTAATTTCGAAATGTTACAAAATGGTTATTAAACTATTCAAAAGTTTTTGTTTAAGTTATTAGGTTGTTAAGATCGCTGTTGTATGGCCTTCTCTGTTCTCAACACCTGCACCAATTGAAATCTCTCATTCCCATTCTCTTGTACAGTTTAATTTTTTCCCATAAAACAACTTTGAGCGTCATAAATTTGCGAACTAAAATTTAAATAGTTTTTTTCTTCAATTTTTTATACTAATAATCAGATTGACTTGGACCTAATGTATGTTTTTCTACACGTCGATAGGTACTGATCTAACGTACCAATCATCAAATTATCACTTGAAACTCACAAGCCAGACTTAAGAAAAAAAAAATTAACAATTCAATGACTTGAATAAAAAACTTGAATAGTTCAATGACTCAAATAAAAACTATCAAATAATTTAATAATAATTTTATAACATGAGTGAACAATACCCTAAAAAATATCTATAGATCATCTTTCAACTTACAAATTATGAAAACATGGTCTCACAGGCAACAAAGAACCACATATGACAAATACATAGGAGCAGCTTTTCTTTAGTCAAAAAGAATACATAATAATTAGAATTTCTAATTATTTTTTATATAAAATTCCTAAGAAACTAACTAGACACAGATGATGTGGGATCAAAAAATACCCTTTATCGTGTGACCTACCGACAGGCGCAACATCCCCCCACGCACACACACAGCAACCAACTAACGAAATAATTATTTGGCTAATATATTTTTTAATCCCTGAACTTAGCAAATTCTTTTGTCATATTTGTATTTTAGGGTTAAATTACAATTTGGGGCTTGAACTTGGAAACTATTCCCACATTAGGGGGTAGACTTTTTTCTTATCCAAGTTAGGCCCTAAAATTAGTAAATGTTTTCACATTGAGGCCTAAACCAGGCAATTATTTTGATATTAGGGCTTGGACTTTTCTTGTTCAAGTTAGTCCCTGAACTTGGTAGTTGCTCACATATTGAGGCTTGAACTTGACAATTGTTCCTATACTGGGGCATGAACTTTAGGGCTTTTAAGGACTAACCTAAACAAAAAAAAATTTAAGCCCTAATGAGGGAACAATTGCCAAGTTTATGGCCTAACTTAGATTAAAAAAAATTCAAACTCCAGTGTGGGAACAATTGTCAAGTTCAGCGTTTAACTTATACAAGAAAAAATTCAAACCCTAATATAAAAAAAGTTGTCAAGATCAGGCTTCAAAGGTGATTTAATCGTATTTTTCTATCTACTTTGATACAATTTGAAAACTAAAACCATTTTCATCATTAAATTTGGATTTTATCAAAATTTATTGATTTGATACTACGAGATTATATCATGTCACTACTTAGAAAAAAATAAAAAATTACTTTTATAATTTCCAAATGTCATCTAACTTTTATTTCTTTCAAAAGTTCAAAAACCAAATTAAACCTAATTGTAGAGTTAAATACCAATAAACCAAAAAAAAAAAAAAAACCAAAATAAACCTAATCTTTGAAATTAGAAGCCAAAAGACCACATTATCCATTATTTGAGAATAATAAGCTCATTTTTATATGGCTTAATGAACATATTAGCCCTTAAAGTATAACATTTTCTCACTTTGGTCCTTAAAGCATTTTTTTGGTCGACTTCAATCCCTAACGCTATAAAACGTTCCAAATCCAATCCCTAACATTATCAAATGTTTTTGGTTTAATCCCTTGGGCATTTAAAAAATGGTTAAATATAGAAAAACTTGACTTGGATATCCAATCAATCATTAAATTTGCCACATGGCATACAATGATTTCATCGTTTAGAAAAAAACCTACAAATTAAAAAAATAAAAATTTTATAAAAATTATAAAAATTATAAAAATATATATAATTGTTTAAAAAATTAAAATTATGTTGGAATTTTTTAAAAAAATTTGTAAAAAAATTTAAAAATTAAAAAAATTAAAATTTTTAAAAATGATTAGAAATCATAAAAGATTGTACAAAAATATTAAAATAGTAAAAATTATTGTATTTTTTTCATAAAATATACATTTGCTAATCACATTTAAAATATTAAAAAATTGATAAAATTGTATATTGTAAAACAATTAATTTTTATAAAAAAATATTTTAAAATTGTATTAATAAAATTCAAATATATATCTACATCAAATTTTTAATATTTTAAAATATATCAATTTTTAGTACCTTACCAATGTTTCTGGCGGCATATTTATTTGACTCAGCTTCCCATTCAATGTGAAGTAAATTTCCTTCATTCATCATCGCACACATACTCTTTTTATTTTGTACCAAAGTTATTTAGAATGGTCAAACACTCGACAATAGTTTTTAGGATATTGATCTAGAGACAAATAATTTATCTTGAGATAGTAACAAATATTTGGAATAATTAAAAATATTATTTAATTTAAACAAAATTATTTTATTATTTAAGTAATTTTAATTTTTATCTAAATTTATCACCTAAAAATATCTACCAATTATAAATTTCAATTGATTGAATTATAAAATAATTATCATAGGTAGTATTCTTTGAATAGACAATGATCTCATTTACAAGCTCGTGATTCATAAAGTTCCAAAAATATTAAAATTTCCAATATTTTTTTTATAATTCTCTAGTAATTAGTAAATTTTAGTAATTTTTTATATTATTATTGTAATTTTGTAATTTTTAATACTTTTTCATTTTTAAGGATTTTTTACGATGACATCATTATCACATCATCGTATGACATGTGGCAATATATGATTAGTTAAATAATTAAATAATTCAGCAAATAATTTTTAACATTCAAATGATTAAACTGAAAAGTTCGATAACATTAGAGATTGAAATGAAAAAAAGAAATTCAGGCACTAAAAACGGGCATTAAATTTTTTATATTCATAGTACGGTATTGATTCTTAAGGATTAATTTGGTATTTTAAATAATGGAAAATCAAAGTCAGATAACATTGAGGTCCAATCATTTATTTGAATAATAAGCATTATTTTCCACGATATTTGGCTGCATTTTAATGTATCGATTGAGAAGATAAATTATTAGTCAATGAAAGAATAATATTTTGGTTAAATTAACTATATATGAAATAGTTTGTTAATTAGTTACATAGTTCGATTTTTTAAAAAAATTTAAAGAGAGAATAAAAGTACGTTTAGCTGGCCGAACTTTCTACTGACATGTTAAGGAATGTGCGTCCAGTTATAAGCGTTTTCTCAAAATTCTAAAGAAAACGTATCGTGCCCTAACATGTCAGCAAAAAATTGTACGAGCTTTCTTGTCAACTGTACAAAAAGCGCGTCCATTTTATACTCTCTCTCCAAAATAATTTATTTTTCTAAATTTTCAAAAAACCAACCAATATAACTAATTAACAAACTATTTCTACCTACATAACTAATTTAACCTTATATTTTTCTCACATGAAAAAGATTTACTTCAAACATTTATTAGTTTATTATTTATAAATTATATCATTATCCAATATACAATAATATTTTCCACGACTTTGGCTGGCATTTGATGTATCAGTTTGAGTCCTATTATTAGTCAAGGAAAGAATAATATATATCACATGAGAAGATTCACTTCAAACATTTATAATTATTTATAAATGATGCCAATAGTACTGATTTAAGGTTTATTAATATTATATTTTGGCATAATGATGACGCAGCAATTTGCATGATAATTTATGCGTAATTTATATTAATATTATATTATTTGTTTTATATATTATATTGACAGATATTTTAAAAATTATAAAAATATTAAAATCAGAAATTCAAAATAAACTTAAAAGTCCAAAAAATTACCATGAAGTGCATGTGGATTCCATATTTAAAAATTCAACGTTTTAATCAATATTTCTATTTAAAAAATAGCAATTTCACTCTTTTTAAAATGTTGAAAGCCAAATTTATCTTTATGCCTCGTATTCTTTTAAGAAAAGGTTTATACAATTATATATATTTAAAAAATTATACAGTTATAAAAACGATGTGTACCCTAATACAGAAAGAAAGAGAAGAAGTGTTATGATTATATCAACTGTTTTAATTAGAAGCATTGAATAACTTTAAAAAAAATTTAAATTAAAACAATAAAATTAATTGTAAGTAAAATAAATCTAAAGGAGAATAACACATTTACATAAAATGAAATCTAAATAACATATTTAAATTTATTAACACTATTATTAGTTAGGTTTTAGTTTTGAGTTAAATCATTATTTGGGGTTTAAACTTAACAACAACTTTGACACCGGGGCCTAAATTTTTTTAGATCAAAGTTAATTCTTGAATTTGATAATTATTCTCATATTGGAGCCTAAACTAGACAATTATTCCCACACTTAAGTTTAAACTTTTCTTATCCAAGATAATCCATGAACTTGGCAATTGTTCCCATATTGTGAACTAAACTTTATTTTTGTCCAAGTTAGTCCATGGTATTTTCTTGAAAACCCTAAAGTTCATACCCCAATATTTGAACAATTGCCAAGTTCAAGGGTTAACTTGGACAAAAAAAAGTTTAGGCTCTAATGTGGGAACAAATGACAAGTTGAGGGACTAAATTGGGGTAAAAAAAGTTCAAGCTCCAATATGGAAGTAGTTGACAACTTCAGACCTCAAATAATGATTTAACCCATTGCTTTTCAAATCTGACAATCAAAGAGATTAAATTCCTAAAAGTAAAAATAGACAAGGGACTGAGTGGATATTTAAACCAAAAAAAAACTATTCTATTACAGCAATTTTCTATTTTTTATTTTTCCCCTTTGGCTAATAATAGCAATAATAGAAGCAGCTTTGGGCGTTGGAGAGACCTCTCTTCTTGCTTACATGTTTGCTTTCAAAGTCCAAAACCACACAAACACTAATACGATAATTTTGTTCTTTTTTAAATCCCCACTGTTTTGCAATTTCCTCCATTAAAGCTCCTGTCCTTCTTCTTCTTCTAGCTTCCATTGAAATGCCCTCTTTTTCTTAATTTTTTTCATGTACAAATGAAACTATTACCACCACCATCAATGTCTGCAACAAATCCACTTTAATTTCTTACACCCCAAAAAAAAAAAAAAAAACAATGTTTCAAATGTCTAAACTTTACCATAATTTCCATCATACCAAAAATTCAGTATTTAGCTTTGTGTTTTTATTACCACTTTTCCTTCTTCTTCTTTTAGCTTGTAATGGCTTCTCTGTTTTCTACATTAACCTCTCTGTTCCCGCCAAAACTTCACCGGAGCCCGCCAATTTGTTACCGGAGATCCTTCCCGGTGACAAACCGGTGAAAAAGTTATCATCTTCCTCAGTTATGTATGCAGTGAAAGAAGAGAACCCATCTTTAAATTTGAAAACCCATTTATCTCTTTTACAAAAACCCAACATTTCAATGGTTTCAAAGCCAAGAAAACAACCTCATCGTTTTAGTCCTCAAACATTGAAGGCTTTGCAATTAAGGACAACAAAAACAACAAAGGGTTTCACTTTCTCCACCAAATTAAGGGCTTTTTTCCAAAATTCAAACTGTCAGCTTCGTTTTTTCATGACATGGATTTCATCATTACATTCATTAAGTCATAGAGAATTACTTGTCATTGAAAGTGTGTTCAAATCAAACCCCAAAGCATGTCTTGTCATTGTATCCACTTCATTAGATTCCCCAAAAGGAAATGCTGTTTTAAAACCATTTTTAAACATGGGGTTTAATTTAATCACTGTAAGTCCTGATTTTGATTCTATATTCAAGCACACATATGCAGAAACATGGTTTAATCGATTAAAGACAGGCAATATCAATCCAGGTGAGGTTTCTTTAGGACAAAACCTGTCTAATCTACTCCGATTGGTCTTGCTATACAAATACGGCGGCGTTTATATCGACACGGATGTTATTGTTTTAAAAAGTTTCAACAATTTGAGCAATGTGATTGGTGCACAGTCCATGAACATTGAGACCAAAACATGGAGTAGATTAAACAATGCTGTGTTGGTTTTTGATAAACATCATCCATTGTTGTACAAATTCATACAAGAATTTGCACTTACTTTTGATGGTAATAAATGGGGTCACAATGGTCCTTATTTAGTTTCAAGGGTAGTTGGTAGAGTTACCAATAGGCCTGGATTTAACTTCACCGTGTTGCCACCGTCGGCTTTTTATCCGGTCGATTGGAGTCGGATCCGAAGCTTATTCCGAGGGCCTGATAATCGGATTCAATCGGATTGGTTACGTCGTAAACTCGAGCAAATCCGAAGACAAAGCTATGCTGTTCATCTTTGGAACAGGCAAAGTAAGGATGTTAGAGTTGAAGAAGGTAGCATTGTTCATCATATTATATCAGATTGTTGTATTTTTTGCAATATTTCAACATCACGTTTGTATGTATAGATTTATATATAATAAGGTTCAATTCGTCTCATTATATATTTTCAGTTTGGTTTTTTTTTTAATCCATTTTTTTTTCTGCCTGTGATTTCAACTTATGAAAATGAAAAGGAAGAATAGTATGCTTTTTTTTTTTTTTTTTTTTTTTTTTAATTTTGAAAGTTAAAAAAAGAAAAAGAAAAGTATGTTGTTAAATCATGCTTTTACTGTACATGTTTTTCATACTTTATAACATAAAGATGGTAATAATTGAGATTTGTGTTTATTTGATTTTATCCAATTACTGGTTGAAGAAAAAGGTTAATTTACTATTGGTACCTGAGTCTAATTTTAATATTCAATTTGATACTTGGGGTTTTTTCCTCACTTAAGTATGGCTTCAAAGTTTAATTTGGTTCTTGAGTGTTCTTTTGTCTCAATTAAGTACGTATGGTTTTTTATTAGAACATATATGTCAAATATTCATTGGATTATATGATACCATTTGGTTTGGATGTTCGGTTGAACATTACGTACTAAGAGTCAGATTGCATTTTACCTTCACTATTAGAAAATAGCAAATTCATCATTTTAGTTAAAAATTTTATCTATTTTTATTGTTTAAAACTGATATGGTTGATGGAGTAACTAAACACTAAAATGTGGCATGCAACGCATACCTTATACTAATGTATAAAGATCAATTTTTAACAATGAAAATGGATGATATTTTTAACAAAAGAACCGATTTGCTTTTTAGTCTAATGTACATGGACTAATTTATCTATTTTTTGAGTAAAGAAAACAAAATGCAATTTGATTCCTAAAAAATGGGCCTCCTTAGTACTTTTAACAAACATAATTAGATACCAAATAGAGACAAAAAAAAAAAATTCAAGTACTAAATTCAACATTAAAACCATGTTCAAAAGTAAGAGATAATGTAGGATGTAATTGCTTGAATAAGACATGAAAATGATTTCTCAGCCTCCAATTAATGTAAGACACCTACTCTTGGGCTTGGTTTACATCATGGTACCATGCGTGTGTTCTTTTGTTTGTAATTTATCTCTTTGTCTTACCATATTCTCTTAGATTTATATACCAATTGCAACCATTATCCTGATCCAGTTTGGGACCATTAAACATGTAATTGCCACAAATTCATCTTTCAAACCAGGCTGCTTCCCCCTTCATTTTTCTTGAAAATTTTGTATTTGATTTTCAATATTGTTGGAAATATATGAACATGAGTATAAAATATTATCCTTTGTAATTCTTCAGATACATGGAATGAAATAGAAAAACATACCCATATTGGCATCACACCGAGTAGCAACTCGGTATCATCTACTATGGCAGTGAGCTTTACCATTTCATACTAAAAAGACTAAATTGATACTTAAACTATATTTAATGCTCAAATTAGGTAATTTTCTAAGGTTAAATAGTAAAAAGGAACTTTTAATAAAAAATCAAATATAAATTGAATCTTTATAAAAAATGTACACTCAATTGAACCTTAACGATTAAAAAGAAAACATGTTTTTGTATATTTCACTATTTGTCATCATGATAGAACAAAAGACATAATATTGAGAAGTCAATGAGTACAGCAATATCACCCCATTTTAATATGCATTTTGCATCTCTGAATGTGATGCAATGGCACATTTATTTATTGTTTAAGTCGTGCAATTTACATTGAATGATTCTTTTGTAAGGAGTTGCCATTATTCAATATGATTTTAGGTCCAATTTATAGGGTTTGGGGAAGTTGGGCACATGCTAATGAACTCATTTATGATCTTTCTTATGTAAGGCCACTTGTTGATTAATGTACCCAAAGTTGACTAAAGATACGGTTTAATTGCTGCTGAATAATAATAAGAAGAACAATAATAATAATAATAATGATGATGATGATGATGATGATGATAGCAAAAACAAAAAGAAATCTAAGTTGATGAAACCCTCTCACTTGAGTTCTTGACCAATGGCTTCTCCAAGATTTTCCTTTTTTTTTATTTGTTTATTCCTTAATATTATTTATAATAATATTTATTTCATGTAGTTAATTATAAGTTACATATAATTAAGTAGACAATATTCATTAAATACATATAAGAAAAACTAATTTCTAGAAATATTATCTTACGTTATTAAATAATACCTGTAATGACCTGAAATTCACGGGCACCGGAAAAGTGAGTATAGGGCCTCCGTCTTAGTGAAATAAGTTCAAAAATAATTATTAAAAACATTTATGAGCCTAGTGGTGTGTCTAATTAGGATTTAATTAGGTGAATTTAGCTTAATTTAAAGTAATTAGTAAAAAAGATTAAATTGATTAAAGGGTAAAAGTTTAATTATAAAGCAATAGAAAATAAAAAGGATTAAAATGGAATTAAGCCATTGACTACAAATGAGGCGGCATATTGGTAAAGATTTTATTTAGGTTTTATATATTAAATTATATTATATATATATATATTATAATGATTATTATTATAGTTTTATATTAAATTATTATGATTATTTAATTGATAATATATTATAAATAAATTAAATAGAAGACAATTGTATGGTAATAAAATATACATATGTAAGAATTGTATTGGTACATTTGTAATTTAAATATTTAATTACTTATAATTTAAGTATAAAGATATTTTATAATTATTAATTGTATTAATTAAATCATGAGATTTTTATTTGATAAGCAAATTAGATAATGACATTTGTGATAATATAAATATGTACACTTGTTATATAATTATTAATTTACTTAATATTAAAGTAAAAGATATTTTAATATATGATATTAATATTATATTATGTTAATAAAAATAATAAAGCATAAAAAGAAGCAAAAACAAAAGAAACAGAATTGAAAACGGGAAGCAGGGGAGAAAAAGATAAAGAAAAAGGGGAAGAAAAATAAAAGAGAAAATTTAGGATTTGAAGCTTGGAGTTAATTTGGTAAGTCAATTAAGTCCTTTTTAGTTAATTTTGATGTTTTAGAAGCTTTAAAACAAGATTTTGATGAAATTAAGTTGATAGTTCAAGAGTTCATATGTTTCCAAATATGGTTCATGTTGGACAAATTATGGAATTAGGGATTTAATTGAATGAATTCTAAGTTAGAATTGATTAAGGGATTAAATTGTAAACTAGGCTATAAGTTTTATGTTGTAGGGACTAAATTGAAGAAATTTTGAAATTAGAGAAATATGCTGGAAATTTTATAGTTAGATATAAGTTTAGACAAAACTTGAATAGAAAAAGAGAGTGAATTGGATTAAGAAAATAATTAAGATTAGTTAGGATTAAATTGGGAATAAGGTAGGAATTGTTTAGAAATTTAATTATTTATTATAATTAATGCTGTAAATAATAATGTAAATTACTATTATTTTCGTAGCCAACAAAGAACCTGAAGCATCAACATCGAAAGGAAAGGAGAAAGTCATCGAGGACTAAAACGGGAGAATTACGGTGTGTATTACTATAATTCGAATTTTAATTATTATTGATTGCTGAATTTTTAATTGTTATGTCTGGTAAGTAAGATTTGAGGTAAGTATGTGAAATTGATATTAATATTGAGTGAAAATGAAAGTGATGCAAATTGAATCAAATTGAATTGAGTAAGTGAATTGTGGAATATGTGATTATTTGAAAAGTGTATTGATTGAAAAATGAATGGTGATTTAAATTGTGAATTGAAAGTGATATAGAATTGAGAAAGTGAATTGAATACCCTATTAACTAGTCTCGGGGTGAGTCGGATATAATTGGCATGCCATAGGATTGGAAGTGTTCAGGATACTTGACTGAGTCGATAAGACACTGGGTGTCACTATATTTCTTGGATAGATTCGATGAGGTACTGGGTACCAACTTACTTTGGCTAGGCCGATGAGACATCGGGTGTCAACTATTACTTGAACTATCGGAGGATGAGGCATGGGTGCCATATTGGTGTGTTTGGTTGGATCAGTGTATCCGCAAAAGTCCGAAAGTTACGTTAATAGGGTGAAAAATTGAAATGTGAATTTGAGGCATTGAAACGAGAAAAATAAATTGAATTACGAATTGAAATTAGAATTGTGATAGTAAGAGAAATGTATGAAATGTATGTTCATAAGTGATATAAATTTAAGTTTGAGAAAATACATTGATTTATGAATTAGTACATATGACATTAATTGTTAGGTATTTTAATATTTATGTTTTTACTATTGTTGATATAATTTGAATTATGGTAATACCATCGAGTATATCCATACTCGCAGATCTGGTTGTTTCCGTCATGTGAGTTAGTAGAAGTCAAGTGTCCCGGCCAAAGATCAGAACATTTCCAACTCCAATACAAATTTGGTGATGTATATTTTCCTTTTGGGTAAAGGTGGCATGTACATAAGTGTTGTTTAGTCACTTGAATATGTATATTACTTTGGGTAGTGAAGGTTGAATTATAAGATTTAGATGGTTAAATGAAATGGTAAGGAAAGTATATGATATTTTGATACATGAACATTAAGTTGTTAAATGAATGAAGTTTTTAATCAATTTTGAATGATGCTAAGATAGTTATTAAGTTGAAATTATGTTAATGATATAAATATTAGTTATATGAATGTGAAAAATTGGCTTTGGTTGTTTTAGTTTGAATTTGCAGGAGGTTTTAGATAAAAATAAGCAGAAATGTGTGAAATTTTTATAAAAATTCGGAATACTCGATCAAGTCCCGTTCTACTTTTAATACGTGTTTGAACTTCGAGAATTCAAGATAGGGACTTATTTATTATATTATACCATAAAAGTTATATTAATTGTAAATTATTCGTAAGTTGTCTGATATGTCCGGTAATGCCTCATAACCTCGTTCCGGCGACGGTTTGGGGTTAGGGGGTGTTACAATACCTACTGACATTAATTAAACCCACCCTATTGAAAATAATCTTATTTTGAAATTTTAATTTGAAAATTTTGAAGTAAATAATTATTTTTAGTGGTTGTTATTTATTAATATAGATAAAAATTTAAAGATAAAATCAATTTTTACAAAAACAGAAAAATTCCTACAATAATTCCATTAATAAATTTTGTCATAGGACTACCAATAATTTATATTTTAAACAAGAAAAACTATCATTCAATAATTTATATTACATTATTACACCGTAATATAAAACGCTTGACATGTATGCTAATTTGACAACTTATCAATTTAGTAATATTTTTAAGAGTTCATCCGTTATGAGTATAAACCAATTGTATAATATCACTTGCTTATTATAATCCTCTGAAGAGTATCTAAAATATATGTAACTTTTAAAAAATGCATGAAACGTAATTATCTCTAACACATTATTTCAATAAATTGTATCTTATGTATACACGTAAAAATGAATCATTTTAGAGGATAACAAAACAAATACTTAACTATCATAATTATGAATTAATTTTACCTTCAATGTCAAATAGATCATGTGATTTTTGTAACAAGACATTAGGGTAAGGAAAAACATGTTGTATGTTCCTATGTCCACACTCTTATTATTATTTTCTAATTTTTAAATGAAAATATTTCTTGAGAAATAAATTTAGGACATGGGGAATTGGTTTCTGACAAATGCATTTAAGAAAGTGAAACTGAAGCAGCCTCTTTGTAGTCGGCCGCCTCTTAAAAAGCTAAAGCATGTGCTTTCTTTTCGCATTCGCTTTCACTGCTTTTCCATCCTCGTAAATAAGGAATGGCATGGCACCGTTCGTATTATTATTTTTATTTTACAAAATATAATTATTTTTATTTAATATCGTATATTTTATTTTATTAAATTTAAATATATAGATTAAAATGTCTTAATTTTTATTTTACTCGCCATAAATTTAGAGTTATTTTTTATATTTTTAATTTTAAGAATTTGATTTATATAAATCTACTCGATAATTATATTTTATAATAAAACTAAATTTAATAAAATAACTTTAAGCCGTTAAAAAATAATAAATGAAACAATTTAGTGTCCAAGTTTACGGCAGTTTGGATTTTTTTTTCTATAAGAATTCAGTCAAATTTTATCGGGAGTCCCTGTATTACTATGTAAAATTCATTTTAGACCCTTTATTAAAAACTACTTAAGATTAATCTTTGTACATTAAAAATTTATTCAAATCATGACATTGTTATAATTTTCTATTAAGTTACTGATAATTTAGCTGCTCGGTATTTCAAAAATACATGGAATTTTTCGGGATGGTTGGTTTTTTATGGATCGAGTCGGGTCATGAGTATATCAATTCAATATGATATATTCTATTCAAATTATTAGTAACCTAATGAAAAGTTGTAAATGTATCAGGCTTTGAATAAAATTTTAACATATAAGGATTAAGCTAGAGCAATTTTTGGTAAAGGGATTAAAATGAAATTTATATAGTAGTATAGGGACTCTTACTAGACTGTGCCCAAAACATTCTATCAAAATGGATAATTATTAAATTTATATTGGGTTTCGAATAAGATTACTTGAGACCCATAAACTAGAAAATTTTAAAAGTCCATCTTTTATCTCATCATTCAATTATAACCGGACTCACAGCCCAACTTCTCTCACGTGCAATGTTATACACACACGTGTGTATCTTATTTTTTACTAATTTTATTTCTAACAAGTCTGATGTTTTGACTAGTTTGACAATTTTGCCATGTAATAAAATAATAGGGTGAGTGTTATGGATATTGATAATCTCTTTTTTATTCAAAAAGTCATATTAAAAAATTGTTACGTGTTTCTTAATCATCTGAAATCGAATTGAATTCTATTTTTTATTTAATATATAATTAATTAATTTTAATTTTGTACGATATAAAAATAAATATTTTATATTTGAAATAGTAAAAATAATTTAAAAGTTTTTTAAAAATTATTAATTTTTAGAAATATTTATGAAAATACCTTAAAATTTTATTAAATAATATTAAAAACTATAAAATAAAACTCATTTTATCAAAAAAAAATTTTAAAAATTAAAACAAATTAATATAAAAAAAATCAAAAATCAAACCGAATCAATTTTTAGCAATATGAGAGTTGTTACCTGCGGAATCATAATTTCGTATCTTTAATGCTGCAGGCAAGATGATGAAGAAAAGCACATTGTAAAGTTTCTAATGTGGAGAAAATTACCAGATTAAGAACTATTATTCCGAGAGTAAGAAGATACTTCTTTCCCTTCAGCATCAACAAATTTCAAGTCAATAATTGTAACAAAACAATTGCAACGATAATGAAATTAAGACACGCCCAAACAAATTAAAAATATTAGTTACCAGTAAGTGTTAGAAAAACTAAAGCTTTGCATTTGAAAAATGGAAGGAAACAAGCGCCATTGACGTCCTCTCGTTGTCATTCAGTGGCGACGCTTCCTTCCTCACAGGCGGGTATTGGTGCTTTGCAAAAGGACCCTCACTGGCGCCATCGTTGCCACCAACTGGCTTCCCAGACGATCGATAAAAACATGTTTTCGTTCAATTGGCTAGTGTGCTTAGTCACTTTCTAAACAGTGCGACAGATGTTATGGAAAGTATTGAAAAATGGCTATACAAATCAACTTTACCTAACCAACCGACTAAAGATTTAGGTTACATTATTACTGAGTTTTTACTTTAAAAATAAAATCAAACTTATGCATCATCCCTGGCCTAATTATTTCGATCCTTTGATGGTTTAAAAATTCTGATAAGCCTTTCATGGATACAACTAATAATGACATTTTTTAATTATATCAGATAAAATTTTATACCGATTATTCTCTTTTTAATCGCATACCAAATGCCATTTCATTCCAACCCCAAAAGTTGATGTGTGCTTATTGAGCTTTTTAGGTATCATTTATCCATTCACTTTGATTATTATTATTTATATAAAATTAATCCGTGTTATATGTATATCTCTTGAATTAATTAATGGTACTTGGAGAGTTCGTCTTACGAGCTAAGACTAACAAAGAAGACTAGATATCACTGGTTAAGACTTTAAAACACCTGTCTCACAGATTAATAATAAGGTGACTACATGTTGAGAGACCACATGACATCTATATACTACGCTTATTTATTATCGCTATAAGGCAGCCTGCACATAGGGGAAAGGAGCATCAGTAGGTTGGCCGAATCGATGTAGTACGAAACCAATAATAGAAAGACATGTGTAATCTCAAAAAAGGATCGACAATACCATTTATAAGGCCCTCGAGGCCCAAATATGAGCCGAGATACTCGCTATAGTCTCTCTCTCAATTGTTACTTTCTCCTTTTTCCTTTCTACTACGATACTCGACCAGTTACAACTCTCCATCTGCTTAGTGAGCTATCTTCAAACACTCTCTTTCACTCTGTATCAACATAGTCAAATTTTTTATATAAAAAACACTACAGGAAATAACAATAATTTAGAGTTTTTAAAGCCAACTTTCAAGCCAATATTTAGTGAAAAAAACCAACTTGGTGATCTTCATAAATAAGGGCGAGCCCATACGTGCATAATCACATGTACATAGGCCCATAAGATCATCATCACAAGAATCATCTATCAGCTATCATGCCATGCGAGACTATTTTCATAACTCCCAAATTATAGGTTTCAAGAGACCCAATTTCTACCCCCGTCTAAATTTTTAGGGAAGATTATTATATGTATATACACTATACGATATGCATGACATTGTAGCATACCTTAATTAATTTACTATTGCTTATTATAGCATGTAACATGAACTCTACGTTTTGCTCTTTACAGCCTATCCAATCACTCTCCACCATCAACGGTCCAAATAATCCCACGTTTCACCCTCCCTACCCCACTTTCACCTTCATTGTTAAGAAAGAAATCCTCTCTCCTCTTCTATGCTTCTATATATTAATCATCATATCATTATTTGTTTATCAAAGTCTAAAACAAACTCACTATTTTATGTATATATATGTATGTGAGACATATAGTTTAGATTAAAGATATATAGTGTTATGGGATTGAGTACTAAACAGGTTTCTAGCGATGGTGGTCATGGTTGGAGCCAATCTTTGTTGCAGGCTCAAACACTACCAAAAGCTTCAATAATGAAGAAGCGACACACACAAAACCAGCACCAGCAGCCATTGAAGTGTCCTAGATGTGATTCTTTGAACACAAAGTTTTGTTATTACAATAACTACAACAAATCACAGCCTAGACATTTCTGCAAGGCTTGTAAGAGACATTGGACTAAAGGTGGCACTCTCCGGAATGTACCTGTCGGTGGTGGTCGTAAAAACAAGCGGCTCAAGCCTGGCATCAAAGCTGCCAGCACCGCCATTAAAACCAGCACTGCCTCTAGTGATAATAGCAATAGGCTGTTGCTTGATTCCTTGATGGCAATCCAATGGCAGCAACAACATCCATTTCCACCATTGTTGGACTGTAATAACATGCTAATGGGTTCATCATCATCCCTTTTGTTACCTCAAACTCAAGGCCTAGAATTCCCATTTTCAAGCTATAACTACACTGGAGAAGCAAACAGTAGTCGTTCACAGACATGGCAAGTGCCTAGTGCAAGCATGGATATGGCAAATTACTGGAACCTGGATGATATTGATGAACTGGTCTCTACTGATCTCAACAACATACCATGGGTTGATTCTGAGATCAAACCATGAAAAGCAAATTTTAATCATATATTCAATGTTAATATGTAGGAGATCCCTTTTTCTCATTTACTTTTTTTTTTTTTTTTGGCCCCTTAGATTGATTATTGTTCACAAAGCTGTTATTTTTCAGATTCAGCTCTGGGTTTTAGGTGTACATTATTTTGTACTCTCTACATCTTTACATAATGCAAGGATATGAATTTGCATGTTAGGTGTATGAATGGAAAAGTGGGAAATATGGTGGGATATGTTTTTTTTATAATTATTACTATTACGGTGGGAATAGAATCAATCATCATAATTACTTACAAATTAATTAATTAATTGGATTAAATTTAGTAGAGAACTTACACATTTATATAAAAGTACTCGAACTTGAGACATTAATCTTATTATTAAACGAAGGCCTTCAAGAGGGATATATATATAATTACAAGGTAAGTATAAATTATAAGTATAAAACAAGTATAAATTTATATGACACACCAAACTGTAATATAAAATACAATTAATACAATGCATAAAGAATGAAAATAGGACAAAAGTTAGACTAATTCGAAAATAATTAGATAAAAGAATCTACACATTATAATTGCATATAATGAGACTCGAATTTAAACTTTTAAAGTTGGATTTCACAACTTTTGCCAATAGTTCCAAAACCTATATGATATATGAAAGTTCAGAAATGGGGCCTTTTTCCAGCTATGCTGGGCAAACTGAATGTGATGGAAGGTCGTTGATGTGGATATGCATATTTAGGGACATATGTGAATAATTGTAATATAGTTAGATTCTTTTTCTTTATAATTTATGACCACTTGTTGAGAATCATTCTCTTTTCTTTGTCTGGTTGGAAAGTAGGTTTTTTTTTTTTTTTCCTTTAGTTTTCTTCTTTTTTTTCCCTCTTCTAGCTGGCCAGTCTAAACCGTGTACTTCTATGTTTACATTATTACTAGTTTAATAGGCACCAAAATCTTTGTTCCAACATGGTCTGCTCTCATCCTCTCTAAGTTGAGATATCCAGAGCATGTGGACATTAGGGCCACACTTTCCACTCTTTGTTTCCTAATTTGTTTTTATAGCATTAGCTTCCTTTGATTGAGTTTTTTTCTACTATGGGATTGTTGAGAAAATATATTTTTTTCCTCTGATTCTAGCTAATAATTTATTGAATTTTGTTGAAATAAAAATTGGTCGGTGAGAGATTGTTATATGTTTGATAAAAGGGATCTGGAAGGAGTAGACGACGGTGAGGGATGCAAGGCCGGTTCATCTATGTGGGTGGAGAGTTGTCAAGTTAGGATGCTGGGTGTTCTTGGAGGATTGGTTGATGGCGTAAGAGGATGTGGAGAGGGATGAAGGAGTTAGGAGAGGTATGGGTTGTGTCTAGTAGCCTAGGCCTATGTAGGCACATGGTAGCCTTTTGTTGGTTCGTTGATTTTTTCAAAGGGCTTAGACTGACGAGTAATGTGATATTGTAGGGTATGCAGGTGAGACGAGTTTATAAAGGACTAGGCCTATGGAGGCACATTGTAGCCTTTGGTTGGTTCATTGATTCTTTCAAAGGGCTTAGATTGATGAGTAATGTGATGTTGTAGGGTAATAATTGTCACGTCAATATAAATGGTCTAACTAACAATGATGGGCTCATGTGTTTTTAGGACTTGAGTGAACAATAGCTTTGGTAGAGATACATTGAAAAAGCCCTAATACATGAAAAAATGTTGCATTTTGACTTTTTAAAAATAATAAAATTATGATTTAATTTTTATAAAAAATAATAAAATAAAATTTATATTTTTACTTTTAACTTCTAAAAAAAGTTCTCAATTTACCCTAGGTAAAAAACATTGAAAAACAGAAAGAACAAAAAAAAAAAGTCTAAAGTGGGCATAGTCAAAGATACAATGTATAGTCAATCACACATGTTAATCATCTAAGTTTTTCTACACCAAAAACACACCAAGGTCAAATTAACAATGAATTACTACATAAGAATATTTCATATGATCATCAATGACCATATATATACTCATCTTATAGGTTTCCCATTCTCACTCCAGTGTCCCTACCATAGTTGTTTGGCTTCTCATCCCTAGCTGCTTTCGAGTAGCTAACGTAGTAAAGCTCGGAAACTACGGCCGTTAAGAAAACGAATGCAGCCCCGGCGCCAAACACACCTTTTCTCAAAGTTGCACATGATGGAGGATTATCCAAGAGATTCTTGTATTTGGTGTGGTAAGCGTTACGGACCGACCCTGCTAGCAAGCATACCTCCGCGATGAGAAAGAAAACCCTGAAATACCCGATGCAACACGTTGATTAGACGATTGGGGAAACGAACAGGCGTTAAAAAGCAGTGAAAAAAGATTACCAGCAAGTGATGAAGAGTACAACTGCCCATGCTCTAGAACCACTTGGTTTCATGGCTTTACCACAGCATAAGCATCGGCTCGCCACCATGATTAGTATCTGACCGAGTAGAAGGAAAAGGAATGAACCTACACCTAAGCCAGTTGCAATATCCTTATCATAAACACAATAACTTTCGTTCCCATTATTGCCAACAGTGGCCTGCAAACAGAGAACAAGGGATATCACCATTTAGAATTGTCGATGATTGCACCCGCAAAACCAAATATCGTTCGCTGTAGATACATTGTAACTACGAAACATTGTAACTAAGAAGCATAGCCAGCCTATGATCTTAGAACCAAGAGATACATTACCCAAATCTCAAGGCAATAACCTCTTTCAGAGGCCATGTGCACTCTATTTGGGATCAATAAGAACAACAAAGACATTTCTTCCCTTAGCCTCAAGTTCTAAATTAAAACATTCTTGAAGTAACATAGCATCTAAAATGGTATTAAAGATATACAATTCAGCATGGTTTCCTCTTAGTGTTTTCCTACATTTTTATATTGAATATTCCTGTTATCATAAACTAAACAAGCTTGTTGATAAAAGGATGTATTTAGATTGGTTAAATGCTCAAATTAGGGCCCAGACTTTTAAGTGTAACTCACATACGGGCCATTTTTTTAAAATGATAAAATAATAGCTTAACCTTTATAAAAGTGTTCAAATAAAGACTTTTTATGCATTTTCCCTATTTGTCATAAAAATTAAGTGAATGTTGCCGTGTTTAAAATAAAACATGATAATTGAAGTAGATATAACTTGAAAAGAAATGAAAACAATAAAAGTATTTTAAAATATGATATACAATATTTGAGAAGTCCTTATTTGAGCACTCATTTGAGTATTTTCGAAAAGATTTTAACTTATTTGAGCACTTTTGTAAATGTTAGACACCATTTTAAAAAATTTGTCCCTTATGTAAACAACCCATAAGACGTTTGGTCTCAATTTGAGCATTTAGCCTATTTAGAACCAAACTAAATCACTTTTTGAATTCAACGGGAATACTAAATTAGCCCAAAATCACGGTTTTCCCGGTTAGTAAAACAACTAATACTTGCAACTAAATCTTGTTTAACCCATCTTTATAGTTAAATATTTTGCACCCAAGTGCATTTCTAGCTTAGTTTTCACAGTGGGCGCTTATTGAAAACTTGGAACTTCAAATACAAACAACCATGCTATATAACAAATATTCATTTTGTTTAGAAAGCAAGCAACTTTTTTCCTTACAACTAAAAAGCCTAAACTCTACAACATGGAATCAAAAACCCATTCAGGAAATCATATAAACAAAACAAGCAAACCATAAGAAATTAGTCATAAACAGCAAAGAGTACTCTAAAGAAAAAGGAAAGAAACAAAAGGGTAGTTTTTTTTTTTTTTTTTTTGTATGAAGAAAACTCACCGTGCTTCTCCTTTGCTCAGCAGCAACAGCAAGTCCAAAAGCAATAAGATCAATCACAAAAACCAGAGCCAGTAACAACGTTGAAGCCATAGTTAAAAGGGCAACCCCCCCCCCCCCCTCACCCCACAAAGCTTAAACAAAAATCTCAAAAAGAAAAATTATGACCCAGAGAAGTAAACAGAGAAGGAAAAAAGAATTTTAAGTAAAAGCGTGAGAAAAAAGCAGGAACAAATGGTGGGACTATATATATGTGCAGAGGTTTGGGGTTAGGGTAGCGTGGTTTTACTTATAAAGAAAGTAATAATTTCTCAAATACGTATTTGAATATGATTGGAAGATTAGTTTAATTGATTTTGTTTAGTGATTTTGATTTTGACTTTCGTGTTTATCAACGAAATTAAATTCAAAATCATAGAAGCCACGAAGGAAAGAATGATAAGTCACTGTTGTGGACTTTCTTTGCTAGCAAGATCTAAAGATGAATGTTATATTATTTTAATTTCTTTTAATCTAACATTTGAATTCTTTTTTAGTTGATATTTAAGTTTTTTTTCTATTAAAATTGATATCTAAACTTGATATAATTTTTGAATTTGGCACACAATTGATAATTTTTTTTAATTTGATACCTAAATTTTTTTAAAATTTAATTTGATACCTAAACTAATCAAATGCTATAAAAATTACCCAAAAACACTAACTGTGTTAGGTTTTTTTTTTTTTTTATAGCTAGTAAATGACATTAAATTTAATGGTAAGAATAATGACATTTATTTAAAATTTTCTCTATTTTGTTAAAGGATATGCTCAAATTTTACTTTTTATTGAAGTTAAGATCGCTTTGATGATTAAGGGTATGAATTATTTAAGAGGGACCACATGCTTAAAGTATGGCTTAGTTTTCACAAAGTCTTCAATTCCATAAAAGTATCGTCAATATTAGAAGAAATTCGTGTTAAAAAATTGTGTTTTGAGTTATGTTTAACAAATTACTATTGTAGAAAAAACAAGAGTTTTGAATAATCAAAATAAAATAAAATAATTATATTAATTTAAAATTTAAAATTTAAAATTTAAAATAAATTAAACTAAATGTAATTGAACATTTAAAATGAAAAAGAAATTCTTTATCATATACCACATGTAGGTCGTAAGTTTAAGTACCAAACTGGATTAAAAAAAAACCTTAGCTACTAAGGTGCAGAACATTCAATGCGTTGCAATCATTATCGAGCTTGAGAAGGTGCATCCTGCACCTTAGGTTATGAGCCAAGACTTTAGTTTCACCGACATATGACCTGCTCGATTCTTCTACTAATATATATGCAAGTCGACCTTTTATCCGGATCAAAAAGTCACTAGTTAAACTTAAGCCTCATCTAAAATACACAAGAGAAAGAGTTTGACAATATGCTCAATTCTTACGAAAGAGAGTTTGAGAGAATGATAAAGAAGTATTACTGCTCAAGTGCCAAGTTATTTGTGTACAAATAAAGGTGGGCTACCTCCTTTATATAGGTCAAGCCCCTTTGATCCTACGACTAGGATTTATTACATTCAACAATGAAGAATTTTGCTTTTAGAGTATTCTATATAAACTTACATATACAATTATATAGAAGTCTATATCTTTCCAGAGCTTCCAGATTTCGGATTCTTCTCAAACTTTTAGACTCTTTCAAAGCTTTAAAAATCATTGACACATTTCGAGAATTTCTAAACCATTTCTTCTTGAGAGTGCACCAATTCAAGCCTGCTGCACTTGAGGGGCCTCCTAAGGCTTTTATTGGTCTTCGTTTGCATCCATCCCGGACATAGTTGAACTCAAACACATGTCTTATATGCTATAAGACACTTATGGGTAAAAATGCCAAGTGTCATACAAAACACCAATTCGAGTTCATAAAGACTTAGATAAAATATTATTGTTTTGTGAACCCATAACAATAATTTACAGTATTGCACCATATTTCACTGTTTCGACTGTATTTCAATGGCAAAGGGTTAGATGAGAATTAAAAAAACGTTGACCAGGGTTGAAAATGATTTGGTGGAGCATTAAAATATTAGAATTAAAGGGCAAGATGATTGATGTGCCTCCATTAATGATAAGAGAAAATGTACGGCAAGCAATGGATTAATATGGATTATTTTGATTGCTGCCACATCCAAAATAATTCAAGGTGGGGACAAAAGAAAAAGACAGCTTTGTCATTTACACCACTAACCAGTCAAAAGATTTTCAATTATCATCAACAGCTGATATTTACCTAAAGACAAGTCAATCAATTCCACCTTGTCAAATGATAATTTTTTAATAAAATTGTCTATCATTAACTAGATTTATTCGAGTTAACTAATTATCTTCGTATAAAAATATTAAAATATTTATTGAGTTTTAATTCGACTGGCATCAACATTATTACCAGTGTAGAAAGATGTGAGTTCGAGTACACTGAATTATATTATCCTCTTATTTAAGTGTTGAAAAAAAGCTATGGCCTATAGGTAGTTCTAAGTTTTGTATAAAAAAAACCAGATATGATAAAAATATATAATGAAATTAATATTTAAAAGAAAAAATATATGTGTTGCCGAAATCGAATTAGACAATATTAATTATGTTAACGATTAGAATAAGATTATAATAATGGTAAGAAATATAATTTTTAACTTAGAGACTAAAACATTTTGACATTTCTTGCTGTTCATTCAAAGTTACAACAGTGTTTTACTAATTTTAATATAATTTTTTATGAACTTTTTGAAACTTTTAATAATTTTTTAAGGACAAATTTGGTGCCGTAAAAAAGTTTGTTTAAAAATAAGTTTTTGAAAAGAGAAAATTTGTAGTTTTTAAAATATTTGATATTGCTATAAAAAATTACGGTGAAAAATTAAAATTTTCATTTTAGACATTGTTGAAATGAGAGACAAGATATAGGAAAATGGTTTATATTTGTTGTGTGTCGAGAGCTTATCTAAGCCCATAAATGTTTTCCCTTTTTAGTGTATGGAAGCTATAGGGAGAAAGGCAAACGGGTAGGTAGTGACCTTTGCCCTTCAAAAATGATAGATTTACCATTGAGTCCCTTAAGTTTTTAAGAAATTACATATTAGTATAATGATAAAATTACGCATTAATCTTCCAATATCCCTTAAAGTAATTTTTTTATTTTATCCCTGGAGAATTATATATACATACTCTAGGATAGGTGTCATCATCTTGATATTCATGGGTTGAGTTATGTGACACTGCTGACATGTGTTAATGTATGTCTTTTGAGTCGTGTCTCACTTTACCGATCATTTAGAATTTGTATGACGATGGCGTGCAAGGCGTCACAAAGCCTTTGTCTTTGATAAGGCAACGAGCCTTGATGAGACAGACATTTGGTGAGATTTCTTGAGTGAAGCGAAGCTGAGGGAGATGTATGACAATAATTAGGGAGCTTAGGGTGCACATATCTGTAACATGATGAATTGATGCCTTTTGAGCTTTGAAACTGCTTATAACCATCTGGTTGCAAGCTATAGCCATTGATGTAATGATCATTGCAACGGTAAGATGAAACCAGCAAGCTTTGCTCCATTAAATCCATAATTGTGTGAAGTTGGAGTGAATAAAAAAAAAAAATCAAATTCCATTATTAGTGTTTGTAATTTCAGAAGTTGTGGATTTAGTCATTTTTAATCTCTATATTTTTTCGAATTTTAAAATTTTAGTACTCAACAAACAATAACTGTTAAATTCATTAAGTTATGTTATTTTCAAAATTTGATAATGGGCAAATATGCTTGTTATTTTAACATATTATTCACTAAAAATTCAGTTAATGAATTAACGATTATTATTCACGTAAGATTGAAATTTCAAAATTTGACAAAAATAGAGATTTAGAATAATCCAATTGTAAAACATATACTAAATCTACAATTGTACGCATAGCACAACACTAGTAATTGAATTTAACTAAACTAAGTTGATTATTATTATCTGTGTCAGGACTAAAAATTTAAAAAATACAATAACCAAAATTAATCGAATTAAATACTAGACTAAATCTACAACTTTCATAATATCCAATATGATTATCATATATATATATATATATATCTCCAATCCCACCATGCTGAATTATTGTAGATGAGTTTTGTCTATTTATATTTCAATTCTTCACCATTTTCTACTCCGTATTAATTTGATATTACACTTAGTAAATTATAAAAAGAATAATAAACATTTTATTAATTTAATAAGAAAAATCAATAGTTCGACGTTGGTTACAAGGGAAAAAATGAATGACATCATAAAAATTACAATCTCAAGCTTTTTTGAGTTTGCAAATTTTCTTGGTTTAAATTTACAAAGCCCTTCTGAAACTTCAATTCAAGTTCCTCAAGCCATATATATATATATATATTTATATATAATGAATTATTGAGGATCGATCTGGCTTTCGTCAGCCAATTCTGGGGTCAGTTGATCGGCACGATCATCATGGCTTAGGCCGGCGAATGTATAAACCCTGAAAGCCAATTGGAAAGCTCTCCACAGCATTCTAATGCACACTTTCCTTTGAGCTTCAGCTTTGGCTTTGGATACTTCGTTTTCTCTTAGCTTCACTTCTCTTCTTTCCTGGGTTTATTTTTAACACCCCAGTTTTTTTTTTTTAAGAAGATTTTTCAATATTGATTAATGGAGACATTGAGTTGGAGCTTACCTTCATTGCTAGTTCCATGCAATTGGATGAAACATCAACCATTGCTTCTTTGATTTGTACGAGGATTTGGAAGTCGAAATCGATGTCTTGGCTCTTGAATTTCTTGGTTAATTCATCTTTGGTTCTTTCCAGGGCGACTATTTCACCTTTGATCTGTTTTAAAATTGTATGGATTTTGGTTGGTTAGGGAGGAAATGGTGTTACTTAGGTAAAATTTTGGTTTTGATACTTTTATTACAGTTAAATTTAGAATTTAATCAATATATTTCGCGGTTATAACTATTAAGATGCTAACATATATTCTTATTCATGCATGAAAAAGAAGATAAGTAAATAAGGTGTTTAAAAAAAACTATTTTAGTATTTTAACTGAAATAATTATCAGTATTAACTATTTGACTAATTAATGACATTATAAAAAAATATATGTTAAGTCATGCCAATACTTAAGTATTGGGACTTGTTGAAAGAATGTTAGAGTCACTCGAGGAGAAGTCTGTAAAATGTCATCCATCAAGGGTCAGCAAACCCCTCAACAAGTTTGCTAATGAGCCTAAAGCGTTTATGCTTAGTTTTATCCTAAGTTTTGTCTTCCGACATTGCAGAGGGCCTGAATGAGGTCGCCAAGTTACTCTGCTAAGAGCCCAAGAAGGTGGCACGTTCATAGAGCATCAACGCCTTCACCCACCAACAAAATATCCACATTTGTTCTTGGTGGGATATGAACTTATGGACTTATATGGCGGGTATGGGTACCACTTGATCTAACTCTGTGAATCTGCTTGGGCTCTTAGCAGAGCCGAAAATCAAAACTCAAGGACAAAACCGAGAATACACATCCCCGACCCAATATCGAACTTGTTGATGGGTCCGTCGGTCCTCGATGGATTCTTCCCTTGTGAGTTTGGCCTCCCTTCGATAGAACTAAATCCTAAATTTAACTATAGTATTAAGGCTAAAACCATAATTCGACCTATTATTAATTATCTTATGTTTATAAAAGAGCCAAATCATACCTTGTTGAAGTAACGATCAACCTTGTTAAGAAGCTCAGCCAAAGGAGGCTCAATCTTCCAGTTTTGTAGCACAGTGATCATTGATTCTAATTTCAAATAAAGTCCTGAAGCTGTCCTTAATGCTTCCAACTTTTTTGTTGGGAACCCTTCAAACCTTGTTAGAACCTGCAAACCCAAAAACATTCTTCATAATCATAGAATCATTAAGCATAGGGCAGTAAAGATTGATAAGCAATGCTCAAATAACCTGAGTTTCATCTGTTAAGTTCTCAAGAATGGATTCTACATGTTTGTGGAACTTGAGCAGCTTTGTCATGTCCTTTGTATTGAACGTGTTGACAGCAGTTTTGAGTTCTGTGATTGATTTAGCATGCTTGTCGACATCTTCTTCGATTTGTTGGAAATAATCCGATCTGAGGCCGAAAAAAAGAATGAAGAATGTGTGGTTAGTAAAAAAACAAAAACAAAATTTGAATGAGGTGCAGGTCTTCATATACCTCTTGTTCATCTCTGCTAATGCATCAGATATGCCTTGTTTGCCATTGATGATGATGGTTCCAACCCCAGTTTTTGTACCACTAGGTGACTTGCCTTGCATGGGACATTCTTCGATTTTGCCCCTCCAAACCCGATATAGGTTACCTATATGGCTTGATCTCTTCAATTTAGTATTTGCTTTCTTGGGGCGCAAGGATTTTGCCGCACCATGTGGAGGAGATGGTGGAGCAGCTCCTCCGTTTGACATGGGGGGTGATGGCAGTGGAGGCAGCAATGGTCCCGCTCCTTTTGAAAGGATCATCGGTGGTTGGGGTGGTGGCATTGTTGATACTGTTCCAGGAGGAGGAGGTGGTGGTGGTGGAAGTGGTGCTCCGGTTGCCACTACTTTTGACTGCAATAGGACTGGAGGTGGTGGTGGAAGGGGTGCTCCTATAGCCACTACATTTGGCTTCGATGAGACCGGAGGTGGAGGTGATGGCGGACGTGGTAATGGTATTCCAGCCACTGTTATATTTGTTAGCATTGAAAGTGGTGAAGGCAACTGTGACTCTGTTGCTACTTTTGTTGCTTGTACCGCTTCTACATTTCGTTGCAACATTGGGGGCGAAGGCAATGGCGGTCCTCCCAATACTACATTTTGTTGCAACAATGGTGGTGCCGGTGCTGATGCTGCTGTCGGTGGCGCCGATGGTGCAAATGCTCTTATATCTACTGCCTTATCTGTTGACAGCTTTGTTGGCAGGGATGGCAGGGGTGCCAATAAAACTTCAGCCGACGGTTTCGGTGGTGGTGGAAGTAATCTTATGTCCGTCTCCATATCCATTGACATCTTTACTCGCTGTGATTGCGGGGATGGCAGTAACACTTCTGCAGATGGTGTTTCTGATAGTGGTGACGGTGATGGCAATTGTGACGCTGATGGTGATGGCAATGGTGATGCTGCAGGTGACGGTGATGGCAATAGGGATGTTGATAGTGGTGATGACAATTGTGATGCTGATGGTGACGGTGATGGCAACAGGGATGTTGATAGCGGTGATGACAATTGTGATGCTGATGGTGATGGCAACGGTGATGCTGACAGTGACGGTGACGGCAATAGGGATGCTGATAGTGGTGATGGTGATGGCAATGTTGATTTTTCTGCACCTACTTTATCTTTCAACAACTCGGAATGTAGCCTCCCTAAAGGCGATGATGGCAATGCTACATTCAGTGAGCTCTTTGCTTTATCACCGGAAGCATTGCTTGAATTCAAATGGGGAACCTCTGATGTTTTTCTCACTGGGGAATTGCCCTTTGCTTCTTTCTTCTGTTTCTCAACAGCAGCAACCTTCTTTTGGTTCAATGAGTTCTGAACATGGACTTGAACCTTCGGAAGCATATCTGACCCGAGCCGCTTCACATCTACAGGATTCGATTTCCCAACCGCTTGAACCCGAAGAGGCAACAAAAGTGATGACGAATAAGAGGATTTCGGCGAACCATTCATCAATTCAGGCAGGACAGAAGTTGGTGTCACCGGAGAAGGGCTACTCGAGCCATACTCCGAATACGATTCCTTCAAAACCTTTCCAAACGTTTTAGCCTTCGGACCGAACTCTTTGTTCTCATCATCTTCATCCATCATATCGAATTTCTCCTTTGCTATCTTAATCAATCCATTGAGTGTAGCCACAGCAATTTCAACTGCCAAAGTTCAAAAAAATGTAAGAACAACATAGCCATTGCCAGTGGCGAAGCCGGGGTGTTGTCAGAAGCCTCGGACTTTATTTTCATTTAGGCATAATTTATAAAATTTCAAATTAAAATAAAAAAATTGTACTTTGACCTCCCACAATGATAAAATTTTGATTTTCTGCTTCGCCCGTGACCATTGCCAACATGGCTGAGCAAAATTAACTAACATACCGAGTTTATCGACATTTTTGCAGTTGTCATTATCATGTATATCGTACTTATATTTGTTTATCCAGTCATCGCTCATCTTTGATGTGTCCCCAAGGCCTTGCAATGCCTTGCAAAAGTATATCAGCGCCTGCTCAGGCATTTCATCAAACAGTTAGCGTACGATCCTTCAGAATACCCATTTTTAGCTAAAAAATTTATGAAAAGTGGGCAAAATACCTTATCAAGGGGCAATTTTTTAAACTCTGAAATGCGAAAGTAGGGTATGCTTTCAGGGTAGAACTTATGAAGATCTTTCATTGTTCCAATCAACAACTGCAGCAACACAAAATAATTCAATCAACTGAAAATTATTTCAAAATTTTAATTTTATTTTATTATCGCTTTAATTATATTACAAGCTCATTTTTTAAGTAATGTAACACTTGTAGTAACCCCGACTACTGATTAGTTTTTTTTCTAATCACTTAATTATGAAAAATTATAAAATGATTATTCAACTATTTAATTTTTATTGTCACCGGCAATTAAATGGCCAATAAGAAGATAATATGGCATTTTCTAAAATTGGTATAATAACACTTTTAACCTTTAATTTTTACACATAGTAAAATTTGATTTTTTTTTTCAAATTTGCTTTTCTTTGTGAATTTTTCACATAGAAAGTTAAAAAAATCTATCAACTAAATTTGATTAAAAATATATCAAAAATAAAAATACTCAAAAATCCAAAACAACAATTTACATCTTTTCTTATTCTTTTAAAAATTAATCCTTAATGCTATAAAAAAAGTAAAACTACAAAAAAAAAAAGACCAAATTATACAATATGTAAATATTGAGAATTATTTTTTTCTGAAATTAAGACTAAACTGATGTAATGTATAAATACTGACGACTAAAATTATTATTATACCAAGCTTAAATGCTGCTAAGTTATTACTAATGCTTTATTTTTCAATTTACCTAATTTTTAAATTCATGCATTACCTGGTCTGTTGAAACTAAAGTGCTAGAAGGTGGTGGCAGATCAATGATGTCCCTGAAAGCAATGATTTTTTTCCTAAGCTCCATAATCAAAATGAAGTTGCAGGCACTTGATTGACATGAAGTTTCCTTCCTTGGTAGAGGGGCCTTTTGTCCCTGCATAAACAAGCTTCAATTATATATATATATATAAAGTCGAATTTCGATTTTCATCTTTCTACTATATTCATATCAATATTTCATTTGAATATCTAATCGGGTTAACCATTTTGACTAATTTAAATTTAGCCAAAAGTTTTTATATTCTTCAAATTTTTGGAATTTAATTTGTCTTTCTATTTTTCACATTCTTAAATTTTAAGTCTAACGGTTAATAATGTTAAAATTATTTTATTAAATTCAAGTTTATTATAATGTCATTTTTTTAATTATATTGCTATAAGGTAATTTTTTTTTATTTCAAAATGCCACACTATTAAATTTAAAAAAAACCAACGGTATGAACAATTAGATTTGGACTTTGAAACCTGCAAAGTAAAGAGATTAAATTCATGAAAAATAAAAATATAAAGATTAAATTCTAAATTTGTAAAAAAATACGAAGATATATAGCATATTTTAACCAAAATAAATTAATTAAATTACACCAAATAACCACGACCTTTCGAAAAAGAAAAGGAAGTAAAAGAGATCCGATTATAATAGAAGGATCAAAACCACAAAAAACACATAGTACAAATACCTTTTGTGAAATTTGACCAACAAATAAGAAAATAATCTGAATAATTAAATTACCTGGACAAGCTTCCGACCAAACAACATTGGTGATAAACCACAGAAAGTTCCTGGCATTATCAACTAATCTACGACCAAACAATTCGCCACAAAGCCAAAATAAAAAATAAAAATAAAAATCAATGTTCTATAATTTTATGACAAAACAAAGAAGCATTGAAAAAAAAAAAAAAAAAGAACCCAATTTGGTGTTGCTGTGCATGTTTTTTTTTTTTTTTGGAAGTGTGTATCTCTAAAAACAACAAGAAAGCCAAGGATTAAAAAGAACAAAAATCAAAAGTAAGATTATTTGTTAAAATTTTTGGGTTTTAGCTTAACAAAAATCTACAGAGTGGGTTTAAATTGAATGGTGTGTGTTTGCTTAGTTTAAACTACAAAATCTCTTAAGGTTTAATGGGTTGGTTTTATAAAAAATTTTAATCTTAATTTTACTAAATTTAATCCAATTTATGATCTTTTTTAACAGAGTATGGTTCTTAGTTGAATTTTCCCATTTTTTATGTGTTTAGATATTTTCTAGAAAAGAAGATAAAATACGTTTAAGTTATGGTTAAGGTATATATAGTAAAGTATAGAGCCATGGTAAAATAATCATGAAATTACATCTAGCCATGAAGTTATAAATATTTTTGGGGTCGGAATTAAGTCGTGTAGTTTTGTCATAATAAAATTATAATTTTATTATTTTAATAGTTTATATCTTTATAATTTTTAAAATATTAAATTAAATGTTTATCGTTTTTTAGGGGTCTAAGTACAATTTTATCGTATATTAATTTAAAATTTTATAAATTATAAAAGAACTAAAAGTGATTTTTTCTACTTTAGAGGGCCGAGGCCCCTACCACCTCCTAATTAAGTTATATATTTTTACCATAATAAAAATATAATTTTACTATTTTAATAGTTTATATCTTTATAATTTTAAAAGGACTAAATCAAATGTTTATCATTTTTAGGGACCAAAGTACAATTTTACCATATATTAATTTAAAATTTTATAAGTTAATAAAAAGCTACGAGTGATTTTTTCTATTTTAAATGATCATTGCCCCTACCACCCCCGACTCTACCCTTGATTACAACTTTATGATTTATTTTTCTCTTAATTCTGATAAAAGTACCATGGAGGCCCTTCTATTAAGAGTTAGATTACATTTAGCCCCTTCTACTCAAAACATGGGCAAATAGTCTATATATGTTAAATTAGGATGGACAATGAGGTTTTGGATGAATAATAAAGTTGAGTTTACAAGAATTTTATATTTTTATATTTGAATTAAATTTGTTGAAGGGTTGGGCTACACGTTTAAGTTCGAAGGTCTGCTTGAAATATATAAGAGTTTGAATAAAAATATAAGGCTTGAAAAATGAGTTTAGGCAAAAAAAAAAAAAAAACAAAAATAAAGATTTAGTTAAAAAATAGGTCGAGCTTGGGCTCTATCGTTCAAGGCTCAAGCTAGACCGTACGTCACTTGGACACGTGTTAGCATCAGAAGTAGCATCGACCTCCCTGTTGACTCCATCTAAAATTGTGCCTTGATGGACCACTCTCTAAACACCCTTGGGTAAGGCTGTTCACTCCTCTTAAAAAGGGCCAGCCATCTCAAGATCATGTGAATGAGCCCTACAGTGCACGCCTTTCACACATTGGATGATAACTTTCCTTATAGCAACCTGCCATGTTATACTAATGGACAAAGGGACATCTTCTATAAATATCTTGATTAGTGATAAAAAGGAATTGATTTCTAGCACTGTAAAGTTATTTTGAGCAATTATCTTCTCAATCAACCTATTCTATTGCCTTTGTTCTGACTCTCAACCTCCGTAAGTGAACTGGCCTCCACCGCACCACATTGATTTTCTCCTTGTTCCTTCTTGTTATCCTTCCTTATTGTACACTTTATCAACAATAATATATTCGAATTTAGATCAGAATGAATATGAAAATGGCCCACACATGATGGAACTTAAATTCAAAATAAATTTAGGATAGAACCTACATATTGTAAAAAATGTTAAAAGTTTGAATCCAAATATTAAATTCACCGGTATGGCATTTGGAATTTTAAAAACTACTCACTTACTAGTCATGTAACAAAAAAATAACATCATATGAACTTGAGTTTAATAGAAGAATTCTAGCAATGTTGACATTTGGACTTGCTTTATTAAATCAGTTGAAATATGCCATAAGTTCTTATATTCTTCGTAAATTTAAAATTTAGTCCGTGTACATTTATTTCTAAGAATTTAGTCTTTCTACTTTTCAGATTTCAAAATTCAGGTCTAACTTTTAACATTGTTAAAATTATTTTGTTAAATTCAAGTTTACATTTTATTATTTCAAAATGCTAGATCAATAGATTTAACATAAAAAATAACATTATTAACAATTGTACTTGAATTTTTTAAAATAAAAATACAAGGACCTATGAGGCTATGACACATTTTAACATTTTAAATCCCAAAAGTAGAGGGACTAAGTTCTTTAAATTAAAAATAAAAGGACTAAATTCTAAATATAAAAAATAACAAACACTTGAAACATATTTTAGCTGGTACATAATATTGTCTTATTTGAATTTTGTAAAATTGCTATATTCCACAAAATAGTCATACATATATTATACTACGCCTTCAATTCAACATGTTTGACCTACTAACGATGATATTTATTTAACGAAAGAAAAATGGAATTTTAAGTCTTGGATTTAAGTTGCTTAGTTTAAATTGATGGGTCAATTGCATTAGATATATTTAAATTATGATATATATTTTAAATTGGTCCCAAATGTTAAAATATTTTAATTGAGTCCTTAAAATATCGTTATAGTATCAATTAGATCCTTATGCTAAGCATTATTTGTTTGGGGCATTAAATGTCAACTCAAATATGGTATAGAGCATATTCAAAATACGGATAGAATAGTAAATGTAATACCCATACCCGTACCTGAGACCGGGATAGGATACGAGGCATTGCCGAGATTTTTAGAATAATTTCAATTAATTTATATTATTTAGTATTCATTTTCATGTTTCATGCAACATCCTTTTCATATATTCAATTCAAACATCATATAAAATACGATACAATATTTAAATTGTCATATTTACATGCTCATTCAAGTTATACGAGCCTACCTGACTAAATTGTAGAAATACCAAGATTTAGGGGTATATTGGTAATTTACCATTTTCCCAATTTTCACCTAACCTTAAATTGATAATTTCATTCAATTTATTAATTTAGATAATAAAACAATTCACTCCCTTCAATTTGGTCATTTTTGACATTTTTACAAAATTGCCCCCTAAAGTTTTACTTTTATTCAATTTAGTCCCTGAGCCTAAAACATGCAAATTAGCCATGTAATGACCCGAATTTTACCGATACTGAAAAAAATGTAATTTCGAGTCTCTGTTTATGAAAAATGGATTCGTAAATATTTATTAAAAATAGTTACGAAGTAAAATAAGTGGTTAATTAGAGTTTAATTAAGTGAATTTAACTTAATTAATAGTGATTAGGAAAAATGATTAAGTTGAATGAAGTGCAAAAGTTTAATTACAAAATTAAAGAAGATAAGGGGGACTAAATAGGCAATTAAACCTATTCTAAAGAATGAGGCGGCAAAATATAAAAATCTTTGATTTTTATGTTGTTTAAATTATAAATATATTATTAATGTTATTATTTTATTATATTACAAATTAAATTAATTATATTATTATATTTTGAAATAAATTAAGAGAAAGACAAATGTAAGGATATAAATGGATACAAATGTTAAATAAATATTGGTTATTTAGTAGATTTTTATTGTTATTGTATTATATATATATATAAAACAAATGGAAAGAAAAAAAGAAAAAAAAAAGATAGAAAAGAAACAGAATGAAACGAAACAGAGAGCAGGGGAGAAAAAGAAAGAAAGAAAAGAAAGAAAGGGAGAAAAGAGAAATTTCAAGGTTTGAAGCTTTAAGCTTTAATAGGTAAGTCAATCAAGCCCTTTTTATTTAATCTTGATGTTTTAGAAGTTTCAGAACAAAGTTTTGATGAAATTAAGTTGATATTTTGAAAGTTATTAGATTTCTAAATATTATCCATGATAAATAAAATGATGAATTAAGGGCTAAAGTGATAGAAATTCAAGTTAGAAATGATATAAGTATTGAATTGTAAAGTGATTCATAAGTTTTATGCTTTAAGGACTAAATTGAAAGAATTTAAAAATTATGGTTTTATGATGAAAAATAGATATTTATGTCTAATTTTGGTTAAAAAATTGAGTAGAAGTAAAGTATGAATTAAGATGGAAAAGTAAGTGAATTTAGTTAGGATTAAATTGAAATTAAAAGTAGAAAATCAACATTTTGCACTAAAACTATTTTGGACAGCAGCAGTAGTCTAAATTTGGAAAATCACCAAAAATTGGAGAAAAATAATTAGAGGCTTAAAGTTATATGTTTAGAATCCCTAATGAGTCTATTTTCAGGAGAAATCAACAGGAATATTATCCGAGTTTTGTACTGTGAGATAATTAATTTTTAGTGAAGAAGGGTCGAAACTATCAGACAGAAGAACAGGGATAAATTTAAAGAATAAACTGTACTTGTTGGCTAAACCAAAAATTCTGAAAATTTTATAGTAAGAATATATATGAGTCTAGTTTCAAGTAAAATTAGCGGATCTTAATTTGGAGTTTTATAGCTCCAGATATAAATAATTTAGTGATTATGACACAGATGGACAGCTTGAATATCCATAAAAGTAAATAATAAAAATTATAGATAGTGTTACTTACAAGTGTGTTATATACATTAAGGATGTGGAATGGAGAGGAGGAGGAGGAAAATATATATGAATATTCAATTAGCATGGCTAATTTGTATGTTTTAAGCTCATGGACTAAATTGAATAAAAGTAAAACTATAGGGGGCAATTTTGTAAAAATGTCGAAAATAACTAAATTGAAGGGAATGAATTGAAATTGTTTATTACCTAAATTAATAAATTGAATGAAATTATCAATTTAAGATTGGGTGAAAATTGGGAAAATGGTAAATTACCAATATACTCCTAAATCTTGGTATTTCTGCAATTTAGTCAGGTAGGTTCGATATCCTGAATGAGCATGTAAATATGATAATTTAAGTATTGTATCGTATTTTATATGATATTTTGAATTGAATATATGAAAAGGATGTTACATGAAACATGAAAATGAATACTAAATAATATAAATTAATTGAAATTATTCTAAAAATCTCTGTAATGCCTCGTATCCTATCCCGGTCTCAGGTACGGGTATGGGGTATTACAAGCCATGCTAGCTGAATATTCATATATATTTTCCTCCTCCTCCTCTCCATTCCACATCCTTAATGTATATATCATGCTTACAAGTAACATTATCAATAATTTCACTATTGACTTATATGTATATTCAAAGCTATCTATCCGTGTCATAGTCACTAAATTATTTATATATGGAGCTATGGAACTCCAAATTAAGATCTGCCAATTTTTCTTGAAACTAGACTCGTATATATTCTTACCATAAAATTTTCAGAATTTTTGGTTTAGCCAATGAGTACAGTTTATTCTTTAAAGTTGCCCCTATTCTGCTGTCTGAAAGTTCATACCCTTCTTCACTAAGAATTAATTATCTTATCATAAGAGATTTGGATGATGTTCCCGATTATTTATATTGAAAATAGACTCATTAAGTATTTTAAACATATAAAATTAAGCCCTTAATTATTTTTCTCCAATTTTTTATGATTTTCCAAATTCAAAACGGGGGAACCTGAAATCATTCTGACCTTGTCTCACTAAATTTATTATATCTCACAATTCACAATTTCATTGCCTACACCGTTTCTTCTATAAGAAACTAGACTCAATAAGATTTAATTCCATATTTTTTTCATACTCTAATTAGATTTTCAAAATTTATGATGATTTTTCAAAGTTAGCCTACTGCTGCTGTCCAAAGTTATTTTAGTGCAAGATGTTTATTTACCATGTTTATAACACCCTTATTTTCTTTCTCTACACTATTTCTCATTACTTTCTCTTATTTTCTCTTCACTAACATATCAAGAACATAAGACCATATATAAGAAAACTCTACATTAACATTAATTCCATGCTTTTTCAATAATATTAATCTTAAAAATATATTGAAATCTTGATGTTCTTACCTTGTTTCATTGATTTCAATCTTTAACTTGATTTTCTCTCTCCTCTGGCTTCTATTTCTTGAATCTAACTTGATATTCTAACTCCCCATAGTCTTCTTGTCATCTTTCTCTCTTGATGGCTATGGAAATTCTTTTGATTTCTAGATGAAAATGATGAATTTTTAGTGGAAGGACCAAATTGTAAGAAAAGGAAAACTTTCTTTCTTCTTCTTATTCTCACGTTAGTTGCATGAGAAAGGTGGATGAGAATTCCTCATCTTTCTTTCTTTATATGCTAATAAAATAATAATAAAATATCTTATTAAAATATTAATAAAATAATATTTATCTAATTAAATAATTATAAAATATCAAAATATCTCTAGCATCATTATTACTTTTTAGATTTCTCTCTCTTCCAATTGACCATTTTACCCTTTATTATCTTTTAAAATTTCATCCTTTCATTTAATTTGGTAAAATTGCAATTTAGTCCATCATAGTTCTTCACCTATTCAATTTGGTCCTGATTCATCCATTTTCCTTAGTTTCTAGATTATTCCACCCTTAAAATATTTACATTATTGGTCCTTTAACTTTTTCATATTTACACTTTAACCCCTCAAATTTTGAGCATTTACTCTTGTGCAATAAAGCTTTTCTCACTTTTACAATTTAGTCCTTTCTTGAATTAATATATCATAATATACTTCCCAATATTGACATAACTCAAAATTTCCCTTTTTGTCACTTTATTTCCTTATTTTACTATATCACGGATAATATTTTACTGTAAAAATTTTCAAGATATTACATTTCTCTCCTCCTTCAAATGAATTTCGTTCTCGAAATTTCCTTATTTTCTTTTGATCATGAATTTCATTATTTCTATAATTCTATAGTTTCTTTCTGCATATATTTACCTAGTTTATCATTTATATTCATTCTCTATCCTTTCATTTCACATTTTATTTTCAATTCAATATTTGCCTCTCAGAGCTTTTACCAATAGAAATAAAAGATAATATCATATGAATCTTATTATCAAGTGTTTTATCACATATATTGGCTTGGAAAACCAAAGAAAGATAGAGTAGTACCACTTGTGAATCAATCAGACTTGCGATAATTTCTGTCTATTAGCATATTTATCCAACCTTTCCATATATTGATTATAGCATCCAAACATAAACAGTTGCATATACCTCTAAAAATATCAGTACATATAAAATACCCGTATAAAATTCCCAAAATTTTACTATAATATACCCATTTATAACAGCTATATTCAAATATTTTTGCAATTTATTTACCAATCCATTGACTAGTATAGTCACCAATAATTTCATATCATTCAGTTCACTCAAGAAATTAATTCGGAAGAAATTTTCAGTTAACCATTCTGTAAATACCATATTTGAACAAATCGATTTTCCTATAAATAACTTCTTTATTTAACAGTGGTATTGTATATCCCAGCTAGTTTTCAAAAAAAATTGATGTCTCTATTCAGAACCCATCTTTACCTATTAACTCATTCTCAGTTCTAACTGTATTATCAATTGTTTAACCATTGAACTTTTCACTTTCCACTTCTGAACTTAATCAATATAAATCTCATGAATTTCATTGTATATAACTATACTAGTAAAGGGGTATAGATCGTAAAGTCTCATAATTTAATTTTCATATATTTACTCATATAACATTTATTATTCTCAAGTATTATAAAACATTTATCCGTACTTTTACGAGTTCTGCTTCATCATAACTAACATTTTACTCAGAGATAATCATTTACCTCGTAATGAAATTTGTTTACTTTTTACTTAACAGAGGCCCAGTAGACTAGATAGAACACTTCGGATATACGAGACTTATACAGAGGTGCATTATTATGCATTATTAAACAGAGAGAAGAATTTGAAGTGCTATCTGAGAGAGATGCACGAATGTGCTGAATATGCTAATAATCAGAGAGCACTAACGTGCTAATAATTAGAGAGCATGCTGAGGTCCCTTAATATCCTAGTTTGTCTACTTGGGCAAATTATTTCATGCACGCATATCACTTTTACACCTTTCGCATAATACTTTTACATGCTTTACAAATTAATCCTTGTACCAGTAATTCGTATATTTATATATTCTCTATCTTTAATACATGTAATATATTTCAAAATTCACTAGTCATTTGTAATCTACTAATAATTCTTATCATGTACTTCATATATCACTATCAAATTCCAATTTCACTTTCAATTCATTCATAACTCAATTTAATTTCACTTTCTCATCAATTTACAATTCAATACTGATATTTTTCCATTACTCAATTCAATTTCTATTCAATTCAACAATAACACTTACCTCATACTTCACTTACCATGCACATAATTTAAATTTAACATTTATTAATAAATAATTTGAATTATAGTAATACAACCGTATGCTGGGTATGTCTATACTCTGTGGTATTACCATAATTGAAATTATAAAAACTACAATAAATAATAGACATCAAACATGTGACATTATAAGTCATATGTGTTAATTTATATTTAATTTCAGATCGCAACAATAGTCTTCCATCAAAGGGCATCACATATCATCTATATTATCTTTAATCAATTCATGAACCTTTGGTTCAAGCTTTCAATCTCATATCTCAATTTCAATTCACATTTCAATTCATAATTCCACTTTTTCATACTTTCAATAGTTCAATCGTTTAAATTCATTTGATTTTCTCATTTCATTTATTCAATTGATTTCAATATCAATAATTCGATATTTTAGCAAATTCATGAACCTTAAGTTCAAGCTCCAAATCTCACATTTCAATTCAATTGAGAATTCAACTTATAATTTCTTTCTCATATTTTTTTTAATAGTACGATCAATCATATTTATTTAATTTTCTCATTTCAGTTATTCACCTTATTAACAATTCGGACTTTGACGGATACACGGATTCCAACCCAAACACACTAGTACGGCACGTAGTGCCTCATCGGCTGAAGCCGGAACAGTAATAGTAACATTAGCAGCTCGGTACATAGAGTACCTTATCGGAACAAATCCGAAACAATATAAAGAATAAGAAGAGTACGAAGTACCTCTTGAACGAATCAAAAGCGAGAATGATATGATGCGGTAACAATATCCGACACACAAAGTGCCTAATCGGTAACGGTAACAGTAACAATATTCGACACACAAAGTACCGAATCGTAACGGTAACAGTAACAATATTCGACACACAAAGTGTCGTAACAATATTCGACACACAAAGTGTCGAATCGGTAACGGTAACAATAACAATATTCGACACACAAAGTGTCGAATCGCAATGCTGATAGTAGTAAGCGTATGATAACTAACACACATAAGTGCCTAAAATACGGCACATAAAGTGCCTGATATGTAAAGCCGATAAATCCCCGTACTCTTTCAATCCTATGGCATGCCAATTATATCCGACTAGCCCGACAAGTTAATAGGGAATTTAATTCTTATTTCAATTTTACTTAATATTCATATTTACCCCTATTAACAAGACTCGGGCTTTGGCAAATATGCGGATTTCAACCAAACACACCAGTATGGCACTCAGTTCCTGAACACTTCCAAATCCTATGGCATGCCAATTATATCCAACTCAGTCCGACTAGTTAATAGGGTATTTAATTCACTTTTCAGTACAATTTCCATCTCAGTTCAATATCAATTATAATTCCTTATTTCAATCAGTTTCACAATATTGCAATAATTCATTACTTCAGTAATTTCACAGTTCAATGCAGTACACATAACAATATTCAATAACTTCACAATCAATTCAGTACTCAAAACAATAATCAGTATTCCATAATTCAATTCAGTATCAGTCTCAATTTCAGTACCCAATCATAAATTTATCATTTTACTAAACACTTACCTTAAAATACTTACCACACATAATTAGTAAATTAAACATATAATAATGATAAAGTTTGAATTATAGTGATACAAATCTCTTCAGAGTCGGAAGATATCATGTTATCACAAGTTATATAATGACATGTATTTCTAGACTTCATATATACTACGTTCGGTCCGAGAACCGACTAAACCTTAGCTCTGATACCAATAAATGTAATATCCCATACCCGTACCTGAGACATTAAGTATTTTAAACATATAAACTTAAGCCCTTAATTATTTTTCTCCAATTTTTAATGATTTTCCAAAATCAAAACAGGGGAACCCGAAATTATTCTGACCTTTTCTCACTAAATTTATTATATTTCACAATTCACAATTTCATTGCCTACATCGTTTCTTCTATAAGAAGCTAGACTCAATAAGATTTAATTCCATATTTTTTTCATACTCTAATTAGATTTTCAAAATTTATGATGATTTTTCAAAGTTAGCTATCACTTTGTCCAAAGTTGTTTTAGTGCAAGATGTTTATTTACCATGTTTATAACACCCTTATTTTCTTTCTCTACACTATTTCTCATTACTTTCTCTTATTTTCTCTTCACTAACATATCAAGAACATAAGACCATATATAAGAAAACTCTACATTAACATCAATTCCATGCTTTTTCAATAATATTAATCTTAAAAATATATTGAAATCTTGATGTTCTTATCTTGTTTCATTGATTTCAATCTTTAACTTGATTTTCTCTCTTCTCTAGCTTCTATTTCTTGAATCTAACTTGATATTCTAACTCCCCATAGTCTTCTTGTCATCTTTCTCTCTTGATGGCTATGGAAATTCTTTTGATTTCTAGATGAAAATGATGAATTTTTAGTGGAAGGACCAAATTGTAAGAAAATGAAAACTTTCTTTCTTCTTCTTATTCTCACGTTAGTTGCATGAGAAAGGTGGATGAGAATTCCTCATCTTTCTTTCTTTATATGCTAATAAAATAATATTAAAATATCTTATTAAAATATTAATAAAATAATATTTATCTAATTAAATAATTATAAAATATCAAAATATCTCTAGCATCATTATTACTTTTTAGATTTCTCTCTCTTCCAATTGACCATTTTGCCCTTTATTATCTTTTAAAATTTCATCCTTTCATTTAATTTGGTAAAACTGCAATTCAGTCCCTCATAGTTATTCACCTATTCAATTTGGTCCTGATTCATCCATTTTCCTTAGTTTCTAGATCATTACATCCTTAAAATATTTACATTATTGTTCCTTCAACTTTTTCATATTTACACTTTAACCCCTCAAATTTTGAGCATTTACTCTTGTGCAATAAAACTTTTCTCACTTTTACAATTTAGTCCTTTCTTGAATTAATATATCATAATATACTTCCCAATATTGACATAACTCAAAATTTCCCTTTTTGTCACTTTATTTCCTTATTTTACTATATCACGAATAATATTTTACTGTAAAAATTTTCGGGGTATTACAGTAAACAAGCAAGGTTTAAATTGTTCATAAAGTAGATATTATACACATGTTTATAATTTGATTTACTATTTAAAATTAAAAATATTAAAATATATATATAATTTCATATTCATATTTATTATATTTTTATAATTACATTTAAATAAAAATATTTTAAAACTTGTATTGATTTGTCTAAAGCGATGGTTAAATCTTTTATTAGACACTTGTTTGGTATAGATTCAAAGTGTGTGATCTCATCTCTAATATCATATCAAATATATATTTTTAAATTTATTTAATTTAGGCCAAGTTGATGTCAAAACTTTAGTGTTTTTGGAATTGAACCAAACAAGTTGATTGGACCAAGAATAGATCGATATATCGGTCTAGGCAAAAGGGTTGAATCAACCTCTAAGTGAATTGTTTGAAATAAAAAAATCTAGACAAAAACCAAAATAAAAAAAATATTTTTAACATTATATTAATTTTTATTTATTTATTTAATTATTGTTAGACAGACGGTTGAATTGGAAATCGGTGATTTGGTCGGTTCAACCATCAATTCAGTTATTAAAACATTGCAAAAATTGGTAAAAGTACCATAGAGGCCTTGTTTACTTTAAAATGTGCAAATTAATCCCTATACATTACATCAAATAGCCAATTGGTCATTTCTAGCTATTAAAATATTCATCTATTTCTAATATTAAAAACTAGCGTGACCAACAAAATAACAAGATAATTACACGCGGTGTGTCATATGTAGCTTACGTTGACGTACAATCACCAATTTTTAACAGTAAAAATGAATGAAATTTTTAATAGAACAACTAATTTGCTATTTGATTTAACATATAAATACTAATTTTACTCATTTATTTTTAGTAGAGAGAGCAAAATACAATTTAACTTATAGTACAAGAACCTCCCCGATACTTTTATTAAAAAAAATCATTGCCTAGGGACCTACCGGAATTTTTTTTTAAAAGAAACTAATTAATTATTAATTTTTCAAGCAGTTATTAAATTTGGACTTTCCGACCGTGTTATAATTAAAATAATTAAAATTTCAAAACTTGGATTTTTTTGAATTAATCAAATATTGGAAATTAAGGTTCATGTAATAACAAAGAAAAAGTCGGTTCACACTTCACGTAGTACAGTTTTAATTTAAGTAAAGACTCATGGACCGATTACATAAAACTTTGTACTAAAATTATTTTTATATCTATTTTCGGTATTGCCATTAACCCACCACCTTTTAATTTGGCCTTATTCATGTCCCAGTATGACGTGTTTAATTAAATGAGTCAGTATTTTCATATTAAACTGCTCCTTTGGACTCATTGCCCACATCTAATTTCTTTTTTCTCACGTTTATTGTATTATATAATGTATTTTTCATTTTCTATTAGGTTAAATTAGCTTAATATGTCGAAAAATAAATAAATAAATTAAATAGATTTTTTTAATTTAGAGATCAAATAAGTTGTTTTCGAAGAGAGTGTGTGAAAGTGTGTCCAGTAGGACGTGTTTTCCGATAATTACAAAGACAGCTTGTCCAGCTGGGCGCGCTTTCATACTTTCTCTCCAAAAACAGTTTATTTCCCTAAATTTTCAAAAAAAATGACTTATTTGGCTAATTAACATTTTTTTGGGGCATATATGGTTAATTTAGCCAATCCGTTACACTATATTTTATTGTTAATGAAATTAAATTTAAATTATAAATTTTTAAAGTGTCAAAATATAATTTTATAATGTTTAGAGGGATTGAACATAAATTTACCATTTTTAGAGGGGCTTGCCTCGCTTGGCGTCGCCCCTGCATGTTCATTAAAAGGTATTGGTTTAATTTTGAATCGCATCCTTTTACTTTACGTAACTTCAGAAGTAAGTCTATTTCTTTTAATTTGTCGAAATTGATCGTTTTATTTTATGAAAACTAAAGAGCTGATTCAGTTCTCAGTAATCACGTGAATTTGAACTACTAATTTTGGCTAATTTAATGTAAAAAAATTGTTAAACTATTAATTTTTACTAATTTTTAATCATATAGATTGCTAAATTGTTTATTTCCAAGTCAACAATTTGATGGTAAGGTTTAACAAGCTTATCAGTTCAACTAAATGGTAAGGTTTAACAAGCTTATCAGTTCAACTGACTTCTTTAATTTTTATAAAGACATCCAGAAAATTAAAGTAGAGTAGGGATGGCAAAAATAAATAAATAAATTACTGATTGAGTCATAGCTCAATTAGCATGGGCATTGTTGCCAATGCAGTAGGACGTGAGTTTAAGTGGGCTGAAGCACATTACCATCTTATTTAAAAGTTGGGGAGAGGCTATAGGTAGTGAACCTTAAACTTTGAATCCTTAACCTTAAACTCGAACCTTGAACCCTGACCTCCAAATTCAATATTTAAGGTTAGAGTTTGAGTTTAAAATTCAAGATTTCAAGTTCAAGGTTTAAGTTTGGAGTTCAAGATTTAAGATAAAAAAGTTATTAAAATTATATGTTAATAACATAAAAAAAATTAGAGGAATCCATAAAATGATTTTTCTTCCTTTTAACTGGAGTATTGTGAAACCTAAGTGTGCCGCAATTCAGACAAGTTTAATGGCATTATCATTTTCTTCGAAAAAAAGAGATTTATGAACGTAACACGTGACTTAATTTTCCTGCATATGAAGACGTACGGAAATGGAAAATTTGCATGCCTCAGGAGACCAGTTCATATTATTCTTCATTTGGATTTTTTATGGCTATATATAATAATAAATATCCACAAAACTATTTTATCAAGAGAAAGGATTGTATGAAATAAATATGTTATCTATTTTTAATAGTTTAATATCACATCAATAATTTTATCTTGAATTTCTAGATTTTAATTTAGATTTGATTTTTTTTAAGATAAAAATACTAACGTGGTATAAAATTAAAATTATTAAAAAAATGATACAGACGACGTGGCGTCACTATTTTATACAATCATTTCCCTTTATATCAATACATATATTTTTTTTAAATGATGTTTTAAAAAATGAATTATAGGTGTGTTTTTAATTTAATGGGTTTTTACCTATTATTTGAGATTATTATATATATTCATATGTTATATTAAAAGTTGTGAATAAAGTTAAGAATTTTACATTTAATGTAATTTAGTACTACAATAATATATAAACTCGAGGGTAAAGTTAGAAATTTTTTTTAAAAGATTAAATGATATATCTTAACGGGAATTAAATATATTTTTATTATTGTATTGGCATATAAATTAAATTTAGCTGGGAATTAATTATAGGAGTCTTAAGTCATTAATGGCATAATTAGCTGCTAATAGGTTGAACCACGTGTAACACATGGTGTATATATATATATATATATATATATATATATATATATATACACATATATTCGTAATTTACTTTTCCCAAACAAATGAGATTTGAATGAACTAACGTTTCGCATTTATGGACGCACGTAAATGGAAATTTTGCATGCTTCATAAAAAATTCTTCATTTTTAGGGTTGATCGCTAAATTAATACAAAAAAAAAATGATTACTCGAAGTCAAAAATAATTTTTAGGGGTCAAAATTAAATTATATATTTTTATAATAATAAAAATATAATTTTATTTATATCTTTATAATTTTTAAAAGATTAAATTAAATTCTTATCATTTTTGAAAAATTAAAATACAAATTTACTATTACTAATTTAAAATTATAAATTATTAAGGGGTCTAAGTAAAAATATCTCATTTTAGACCCCTGGACCCGCCAATGACAAGTAAACATTATAATACAATATTGAATTCACTATTAATTAATAATTAGAATTTGTAAGTCTTTTTTTATTAGTCTTGGTGTACTTTATTATATTTTCAATTATTAGATTCTCTATGTTTGTATGCTTATGTTTTTTGATATATATATATATATATATATATATTTGGTTTATAGAAAAAATGGGTTATAAAAATGATAAAGGATTTATATATAATTCTACATTTTTTTTCATTTTTTAAGGTGTAATTAATTAAATGATTGAAGAATTTTTAAAATTTGATATTAGGTGAATCATATGATATATATAATTTAAAATTAAATTTATTTAGCTTTATTTACGGATAATGCATAGAATTATACATTATTAGTGCGAGTAATATTAACTAAAAAAAGACAAAAAAAAAAAAAGGCAGTAAATAAAAAGAAAGGAAGAAGAGGAATATTTCAATGCTTTCCCTTTAGTCTAATTAAATATATATATTTTACTACTATAAGAAGCTGCAAAATTCCTAGGAGAGACTGTTTCAAATGGTGTGTATGTATATATATATATATACATATTAAACGTGTTGGAAGGATTATACAAATAAAATAGGAAGAAAAGCATCAAAGAGTCAAACTTGAAATTTCTAAATTTCTTAAATTGAAAATCAAAAAAATAAAAATAAAAATTCACCCATTAAACCCATTTATTAGATCTTTTAAACCTTTATATATACCCTTGAAAAGTTAAGAGTATTTTACCTTAAAACATTCACTTCAATCAATCTCTCTCTTATAGCTTTCTTGGAAGTAACCATGCAGCAACGTTGTGCTTCATCAGCTGTGAACTTATGCCGCAAAATCCTTCAACCCCACCGAGTTGCCTCAGTCCGGCCACCGCCGCCTCCGCCACCTCCGCCACCGCAGCCGCCACTGCAGCCGCCACTTTGCGATATCTTCATCAACCACCGTAGGGTTGATACGAAGAGAACCATTGCGGGGTTGCTCCACGGCCATTTGTTCAGGTTGGGGTTGAGACCTTTCCTCGATAGCATGAATATGAAACCCGGCGATAAGCTGTTCGGTAAAATAGACCCGGCTATTCGGAGCTGTAAGCTCGGCGTGGCGATCTTTTCGCCGAATTATTGCGATTCGTACTTTTGCTTACATGAGCTTGCGCTTTTGATGGAGTGTAAGAAAAGGGTTGTACCCATATTTTACGACGTGAAACCGTCGCAGCTTCGGGTGGTGGATTACGGGACAAGCTCGGCCGAGGAATTGGAAAAGTTTAGTTGGGCTCTCGAGGAAGCTAAATATACCGTTGGACTTACGTTCGATAGTTTACAAGGGTATGAAACACAACTTTTAATAATGTTAGGATAATTAAAAAAATGGAATTTCTGACATTTTTTTTTTGTTTTGTTTTGTAATTAAAGGGACTGGTCGGGTTTCTTGAATTGTGCAACCGATGCTATTATTAAGAATTTGGTGGAATTGGAAGATGGTAATTGAAGCAAGAAAAGTACATATATATTGTGCAGGGTCGTCAACAAGAACGAAGATATTTCTTTATTTGTTAATGGCATTAACTTTTTTGTAGCGGAGAAGATTTTGAAGCGTTGTTTATTTGGAGTGGATGAACTTTTAATGGATTTGTTATCGTCTCCAGTTGGAGTTTTTTCTCTAAATTCTATTGAGAGTTTAAGTGTTTAACCACTTATTGAGTTTAAATCCTATTAAGCGCAAACATTCCGTTCTTTTAACACGATTCATCTTGACAAGTGCTCTAGATCATTTGAATCTTGCCTTAGGCATTCGAATTGTATAAGGAGTCTGGAGATGATATTAGACCTATTGAAAAGTTCATCAACTTTGAACGATAATACTTCAAAATTTTCTCTCAAAACTTAAACCCCATTTTCTTAATGATTTTTTTTCAAAATTTAATATTTTTCGTGTAGTAAACCCCCAAAATTTTTACTCCAAATAAGTTGTAAAATTTTGTAACCTTTTTCCTTTTTTTTTTTTTTTTCTGTTGAAACATGCATATACATTCGTACTCGAATGAATATTCTTTTGTAATATGGTCAAAATTCAATAAAATAGTTATTATTATTATTTGTTTGTTGGTTATTTGAGTAATCCATGGGTCTTCTCCATTTACACCATGGAAAGAAAGAGAAGCTGAAAATGTGAAGACAGGGCAGGAAATTTCATTGATGAATCTGGGTTTATGCCCAGAAATTAATGTAAGTTTATATATATATATATATATGTATGTATATATAAAGAGGTAATTGGGGATTTATTTTCCTGCTAGAAAATTTCTAGGAGGTTTCATCAATCTATACTACACAGCACTAATTTTCATGAATTTCTATCGAAGTTCTGCTTTAGAAAATCTTATGGATCCAACCTAAATTCACTTTAATTTTTTAATCCATATAGTTAACAATAGAAATGACCAGTTTACTCCTTAAGCTAATATACATAGATTAATTTGTCCAATTTTCAAATATATAAAATAAAATACAATTCGACTTCTAATAAAAGTCCTCCATAATATTTTTACCTTTCTAACAATTGAATTGGACCATATTTAACTGTGATGGCATTATAAAATTAGAGGATCCAAATCATGCCAAATTATAATATAGGGACTAAATCCCAAATGTGAACATAGTAGATAGCCAAAATCACAATTTGACCTTATTCTTGACTACGAAATATTTGACTAACATACAAAGCTGCCTACAACTGATATATATGCATAGAAGTAAAACCATGCCCATGTGAAAGTCAACTGTCGACACACGTAAGCTTTGGTATTTGACTCTTAATTAAAAGTGGTTGCTTGTAAGATTTATGTTAGCTTAATAATATAAAAAAATTATAGTGAAATTAATGTGGAATTAAGTTCTAGTAAGTTTTAATTCCTTGGATTTAACCGTCTATTTATTAAACTAACTAATTATGTAGTATTAGATTACGTGAAAACAATATGTACTAAATATATTTATAAAATAAAAATTTGATCGAAACAACAATGTTAACACGAATCGTATCATGTGTACCTCATACTGACATACAATAACCCGTTTTTAACCGTAAAAATTGATGAAATTTTTAATAAAAAGATCAATTTGCTCTTTGTTTAAACGTATATAGACCAATTTATCCTTTTTAAAATAGAAAAGATAAAATGTAATCTGATCTTAAATTAGAACTTCCATAATATTTTTTAATTCTCTAACGATTGAATTCAATAACATTTTATATTTTTTTATTTTACCTAGAAATTTCTCCCATTTCTTACCCATCAATGAAGCATAACGAGAAAAAAATTACTGATTTATGTAGAAAAAAGAAATTTAAACTCAAAACGTCAACGTTGACAAATATTAAGTAACAGGAGAAGATATGTTGGAGTTGACGCCGAGGGTTGAAAAATGAGTGAAGTAGAGGGTAAAACCAAGTCAAATCCTTTGACAATGCAATTTAACTAATTTCTGAGAAATGATGGCAGTAGTTCCTGTGATTTGCATTAGCTTTCTCTAGATTCCATTTTTAATTGCAGAAAAGGAAAAATAAAAGAAAGAAGAAAATCAAATTAGGATGCCATTATTTTAATTTCTAAACTTATTGCTGCTAATAATGACATGCTAACATAGTGTGTATATATATATATAACATGCAAAGTGCAATATTTAATTAAGGGGTAAATATATTTTTTATACTTAAATTTAATTCCAATATTTAAATTGATATTTATATTTTTTGTAATCTCGTTAAAATTGAATGATGTTGGTTGATTAAGTTGTTATATGTGGGTGGTATATCAACGGATAATGTGGCATATGTGCTATGTGTCTAAACTTGATTGACTCACGTTATTTAATTTTAATTGGTTACAAAAATGAACTAAAATGTATGATAGAAGTCAAATTCGGGTATCAATCTGAAAAAATATATTATCACTTTGAACATTGAAGTCAAACTTAGATACCAAAAAGTATATTTACCTTTACTGAAAAATCTTAAAATTGAAGAGTTTCTCCATGCCATAAGTCATGGGGTCAAGTCCAATTGCATGCCATAAGGATGTGGGTTCTAGTTGCCATAAGTTATGGATTTTCAATAATCCTATCCCGAAACAATTTTCAAACTCAAATAAAATTCAAAATTCAAATATGAAAGTTTTTGAAAAAGTGAAGAGGAGGAGTTAATTTTTTAACATTAATCTCATTATAGGTTCTTATCATATATGTTCTTTTATATACAATGTTTAGAACTAGATATAGTCTCTCTCCAACCCTTAAATAAGAGTATAATAAGCTTCATCGCACTCGAACCCACATTCTCCTGCACCGGCAACAATACCAATATCAATCGGACTAAGATTTAATCGGCAAGAAGAGTAGTTAATTAAATGTAGAGACTTGATTTAGATAAATATTTCATAATAATGAATCTTAATTATTGTTGAGAGTTTCTTCGACTCAAAATGCTGGACCATAATAATCATGTCAAACATGCGTGTTTTAGGAAGAAAAATTATATTTACTTATTTAGGCCGGCAATAATTTTAAATTAGAGGCATTGATCAATTCTCTCTGTTTTTTAATTAATACAACTAGTTTTAGATTTCATTCACTAAATTAATTATCTATTGGTTTTTAATTAATTTTCATAATACACACATGACAGTCTCTATTTATTACTGCTACTTTGTCAGCTGTAATTTTGCGAGCTTGGTCCACAAAAATAATTTTTAAAAAATTAAATTTTATTATAAGTTTTTGATCATATTTGTTTTTTTATACAATACTTAGAATTAGTTATAATTCCTCTTTAACTCATAAACATAAGGATAATGCACTTTGTAATAGGTGTAATGACCCAAATTTTATGGTTATCGGGAAAGTGAATTTTCGGGTCTCCATTTCTAAAAAAATAGACTCGTAAATATTTATTAAAAATATTTACGAAGTCAATTGAATAGTTAATTAGACTTTAATTAAGTAAATTTAGCTTAATTAAGAGTAATTAGTGGAAATGATTAAATTGAATTAAGTGTGAAAGTTTAATTATAGAATAAAGAAAAGTGAAGGGACTAAATAGGAAATAAGCTAAAAAGGGGTGACAAATGTATGGTTAAAATAAGTTAAATGTGTACAAATATAAATGGTACACATGTATTATACATGTGTATTTACTTATTATATAAGTAAAATAATAATAATTAAAGTATATTATATTAATATTATTTTATATTAATTAATTAAATAAACAAAAGTTATGACAAGTGTAAGGTGATAAATTAATACATGTGTATTAATAAATATACACATGTATAAATAATAAATATTATAATAGTTTAATAATAAAATAAAGAAATGAAATAAATGAAATAAATGAAATAAAAGAAATGAAAAAGAAAAACAAAGCAAACGAAACAGAGAAGAACAGGGGAGAAAGAAAGGAAAGAAAGAAAGAAAGGGAAAAAAGGGAAAATCAAGGTTTTGAAGCTTTAAACTTTAATAGGTATGTCAATTTAACCTTTTTTTACTTAATTTTGATGTTTTAAAAGCTTTAGAATAAAGTTTTGATGAAATTAAGTTGATATTTTGAAAGTTATTAGATTTCTAAATATTGTTCATGTTGAGTAAAATGATGAATTAAGGGCTAAATTGATAGAAATTCAAGTTAGAAATGAAATAAGGATTGAATTGTAAAGTGATTCATAAGTTTTATGCTTTAAGGACTAAATTGAAAGAATTTTGAAATTATGGTTTTATGATGAAAAATAGATAATTATGTCTAAGTTTGGTTAAAAATTGAGTAGAAATAAAGTATGAATTAAGATAGAAAAGTAAGTGAATTTAGTTAGGATTAAATTAAAATTAAAAGTAGAAAATCAACATTTAGCACTAAGACTATTTTGGACAGCAGCACTAGTCTAAGTTTGAAAAATCACCAAAAATTGTAAAAATTGAATTAGAGGATGAATAAAATATATAATTAAAGCTTATTGAGTCTAGTTTCTTATAAAAGAAACGATTTAAGCAATTGAATTATAAATTATGAGATATAATGAATTGTGTGAGACAAGGTCAGAATGAATTCGGGTTCCCCTATTCTGACTTTGGAAAATCACAAAAAATTGGAGAAAAATAATTAGAGGGTTAAAGTTATATTTTTAGAATCCCTAATGAGTCTATTTTTAGGAGAAATCAACGGGAATATTATCCAAGTTCTGTACTGTGAGATAATTAATTTTTAGTGAAGAATGGTCAAAACTTTCAGACAGCAGAATAGGGGTGAATTTAAAGAATAAACTGTACTTAATGGCTAAACCAAAAATTCTAAAAATTTTATGGTAAGAAGATTTGTGAGTCTAGTTTCAGGAAAAATTAACGGATCTTAATTTAGAATTTTTTAACTCAAGATATAAATTAGTAATGTATTAATGATTATGAATTGTATTAATTTCGTAGTCAATGTGGTACCGAAAATCTCGGCTAAGGAAGGACAAGACAAAGTCAACGAGAGTTAGCTCGAAAATTACGGTTTGTATTTCTATAATCTGAACTCAGTCATTATTTGTTATATTTATATACATATGACAATTGTTAGTGTTAGAATTATGATGTTTTACAATTGAAATGGATTGATTTTGGTATGTGATGAATTTATCAAATTTATATTGATTGAAATCATTTTGATTGAATTTATATTGATTGAAATATATATTATATATATGATTTATGTAAAAATTTGAATATTGAATGAATGTTATATTGAAAAATTATATTGATTGGAATATGAGGGAATTGACATGAATATATGAGATTTGTGATAATTGAATATTTGATATTGAAAAGTGAATTGAGTTGTATTGAATTATGAATTAATGTGAATAATTGAAATATATTTGTTGAATTGAATGAAAATGTATGAAATTATGAAAATGTGTGAATATATGTGATTATTAGAATGGTATGTTGATGAAAGATTTATTAAATTGAGAAAGTGAATCAAATACCCTATTAATAGTATCGGACCAGATTGGATACAAATGGCATGCCATTGGATTTATGATGTGATGAGGAGATTTTTAGTTCGGCCAAGAAGATGTTTCTGTTATTATATACTTCGGTTTATCCGAAGAGGCATTTAATGCCTTATTGGTGTGTTTGGGAGGATATGATATACTGGTGTGTTATGGAGGATTTATAATATTCCGGGTGTGTTTGGGTTGGATATTCTGGTGTGTTTGGGAGGAATCCACGTATCTATCAGAGTCCGAGTCTTGTTAATAGGGGTAAATAAGTGAAAAGATAAATCGAGTGAATTTGATTGATTGAGCTATTGGAATGAAATGAGAAATTGAATTGAGAATTGAAATTGAGATATGAGATTGAAAACATGAACCAAAAGGTTCATGAAATGAGTGAAGTTCAAATGGATGATGATTGATGTTAGAATGAATTAAAATAGTATATTGTTAAGAAGTAAAGTGTGAATACAAATGAATTGTGAATATATTGTAAAGAATTTATACGGTAAGCAAATGAAAAGAATTGAGCAAATATGTTGTTATGTTTGTTATATGGCTTATATAGAATTTTTATGGTAAGTAAATGAAACTTATCTATAAAATAAATAAATGAATAGTTATATTTGTTATTGTGATTTTAAGTTTAATTGTTATATTATCAAGTGTTCGGATTATAGAAATACCATCGAGTGTATACTCAGCGTGCACAGTTTGTTTCGTGTGCGAGTTAAGTTAAGGCTAGATCTGTTGAATCAAACATTCCGCATCGATCCCGAATTCAATGAGGTAAAGTATGTTGAGTATTGATAATGGCATGTACCTAGGATGTTTAATGGGAGTCATTTAAGTTGTAAAAGTATTGATGAAATAAGTAAATTATGGTTGACAACGGTATATAGTATGAATTTTGAAATATAAAAAAAATTCGTATTGATTCTAAATTAGTTCCAAATTGAATTTACTATCCATATTGGACCGCGAGGGCCCATTAAAGGGACGACATCTTAAAACTAGAATGAGTATGAATATTTATTTTAATTAATGACTGAAATTGGACTGTACTGACTGGTAATGTTTCGTAACCCTGTTTCGACGACGGTATAGGGTTAAGGGACGTTACAATAGGTCAATTTTGGCCAAACCTAAATCACAAATAAAACCTAAATAAAAAGTCCATTTTTTAGTCCATTAAACAAATCAACCCTAGCCCAATTAAAATCCCCATTAGTCCACTACCTAAACTAACCTTAGCTCAATTAACACAAAACTAAACAGCAAGCAAAACCCTAGTCACCAAGGTGCAGCCGCCGCATGCCTCTCTGCCCTTGGCCTCCACGCGTGTCGCCTCGCCTCCTCATGAGCCAACCACCAGCCTTCCACGCCTCTGACACCTGCAGAGGGAAATTGACACAAAGCAACAGTGAAGTAAATAGCAAAAAAACAAAAGAACAAAAACAAAAGGTTTTGATTTCGGCTATAAGAACTATTTCGGATCTCTTTGTATTTTTTTTACGTAGATTAAGCAATCAAAAAGCAGAATAGAACTTTGAAAAGGTGGACTTTGATTTACTTCTCTGTTTTTTCTTCTCGTTTTTTAGCTTTCAGTTTTTTATTCTTTCTTTCTTTTTGCAAATCTTTTTAGATAATAAAAGTGGATATAAAAAATAAAAGAGAGAAGAGGAGAGGAGAATTTCACTGGAATCGCCCGTGGTTACGTCGCTGGAGGTCTCTCCTCCGTTGTCGGGGCTGAAAGGGGGGTGGGGATCCTTTCTTCCATTTCTTTTCGACTCAAGAAGGCTAGGCCTTCGAACTCCTTTTGGAACGAGGCCAAATGGCCCATTCTTGTGCATCGCCGGCCATCGAGTACGATGGTGGTGCGGCGGTCAGACAGTGGTGCGATAATGGGTTTTGGTAAACCCTAGCAGAGCAATTGAATGGAAAAAGAGGGCTGTTTTATTTTTATTTTTATTTTTTAAAAAAAGAGGATAGCAAATGAAGAAAATAAAAAATTTTGATTTAAATATGGACTTAAAATGATGCCGTTTTGCACCCAACTCCCAGCGCCCAAAACGGCGCCGTATAGGGCTACCTGGATTCGACCCGACCGCATAGGCCAGGATCCGCGCGTTTTGCATCCATTGGGCTATTTATGCGGTGAGTCCCTCTGCGTTTTCGCTGCGTTTAATTCAGCCTTTTTTTTTTAATTTTGCCTGCAAATTTGTATTTTGCTACATTTAAGTCCTACATTGAAATGCTGCGAATAAGGGGTCGAGGTAATTGCCCAATTAACCCCCACTCTTTCGCACGTGTTTCACTCCGGTCCCTGACACTTTTCTGTTATTATAATTTATACATTTTCTTTTACTTTGACTTTAATTTAATCATTTCCCCCTTTTATTTCAAACTGTTTTATTATATTTTATTATATGTCCTATTTACAATTTATTTAGGTGTTATATTTTATTTAGTTTCAAACTTTATATGATACTTGTAAATTTGTCATTTGTTAATTTTTTTAAAAACTGTTTTATTGTTGTTTATTCCAAGTTTTACATATCAATCTTTTTAAATATATACATATGTTATTTATTTTATTCTTACTTTTATAAACTGTTTGTTTCTTTTACATTTCTTTATTTTGTATGTCTTTCGCATGATATTTTTAAATTGTTTTTATTGATCAATTATGAATACTTTATGCTATTTTATCTTATGCTAAAAATATTATTCATAAACATTATTCATAAATTGTTATATTTTAGAAAAATTCATTTTTACTTTATTTATTTTTAAACTTATTTATTATCATTTTAAATAGCTTTTACGTTTTATTTATTTTGATTTGCTTTATACTATTTTTTATTGTTATATATGTTTTTATTATTCCTTGATTGCTAATGTTAGCATGTAAATAATGTATGTCCAGTCATTGTTGTCCTTGTATGTACCATAATTTGTTCACTTGTATTTCCATATAATTGTCATACATTTATGTGATGTTATTTATTGCATTTCATACAATTGCTTCATAAAGTAAATCCCAATACATTTTATCCAACAAATCGCTTTTTTTTTTAATCCAAACAAATAACACGTCGATTAAATATCGAATTCGCTACTATTCAAAACAAAAATTTCAATATAAGGCAATGTTTCGTGTTTTGGAACATCGATGAATTGTGCCCTAACTTACGGGATGTGATACTTTGATATTTCGAGGCGAGGAAATCTTTAACAATCGTGTTGGCTTAATTCAAGCATTTTCTAAAACAAACATTAATAAAAAATGGATCGTATTTTAAATCCGTTCTCGATTTTTGACTTTCGACATTAAGACACTAACTAATCAATTTGGTACCAATTTTGGGCGTGATGAGGGTGCTAATCCTTCCTCGCACGTAACCGACTCCCGAACCCGTTCTTTCGAGTTTCGTAGGCCAAAACATCGTTTTAGTAAACTAAAATATTTTATTAAAACAAAGGTGATCCGATCACATCTAATAAAGATCGGTGGCGACTCCCGTTTTAATATTCGCTTTCAAACAAAGTCGATACTCGTTTTCATAAAAATGGTTTTGACACACTTCAATACACTCAAACCCACATCCTACTGCATTGACAACAATGCTCATACCAATCGAGTTAAGACTCAATCGATTTTAATATAAATAATTAAAAATATGAAATATGATCTATTTTAATAATTTTTTTCCATTGTCAGATTACAATAATTTTAGGTTCTAAGAAAAACAAATTGTCAATAAAAATCCTTGAGTATATTTTATAAATTTGTATAATGATTTTTTTTTGAAGAGTGGTGACGAGGAAAAAAAAACTTAATTTATAATTGAATAAAATATGAAAGTAAAATTTATAAAATATTAGTCATATAAAAATTATAAAAATGTGTAAAATTATTTGAGTTTTACATTAATATAGGTGAATCATTCTCACAAAATTATTATTCTCGATTAAATTTATAATTATTCGCGGATATATTTAATGATATATTCATGAACATGTTTACAAAAATATAACATATTTGTTTAATTTTCACTGACAAGTTCATTTACGTTAAACAAGCACACACAAACTTATATACAATTTTAAACAAACAAGCCAATGAGACGTTCTCATTGTGATGCATCGGTTTGACTCTCACCTTATATAAATTATGTTGGTAAAAAGAGTTTTCCGGCCCCTTTCAATTTTGATATTGAACAAATTGATACCTATAAAAAAATCAGAGCAATTTAATCTTGTTAATTTCAAAATTAAGCAATTAAAGATAATTAATAACGACGTTGATATTTCTTGTCAATTATACATATTTTTATTGGTATAATAACAAATTTAGCTCTTAGAGTTTACGCATTCTGTTAATTTTTCCTTAATTTAACGAAATTAATATAGAGGGTTAAATATTTTATTATATCGATAAAAATTATATATAATTGATAAAAACATTAGCACTATGATTTTTTTTTACAGAAAACATTGTGATTAATTGTTCCTAATTATTTACTTATAAAATTGATAGTGATTAAATCGATCTATTTTTTTTTAGAGGAACTAAAGAGGTATTTTTATCAATTATATTTAAATTGTTTTTGAATTTATTTCTACTTAAATCCTTTGTATATAAGTCCTCTAGATTGCCTCCAAATATTTTCATTCACTACCATATGCTTGCCTTACTTTGGCTTTACTCGAGATCAAAGTTTTTAGAATTAGATTAATGATCGAATTGGTTAGATTATTGATTTGTTAGTCTAATTGATCCGTTTAATTTTATTAAAAAATTTAAAAATAAAATAAAAATTCAGTTCATCTATCTAATCTAATTGATCTATATTGTTTCCTGAACCAATCAATTCAATACCTTTCTCCAGACTGATAAATCCGGTTCAACATGTTAGAAATGTCCCATAAAATCTAGTTTAGCTGTAAAAGCAAAGATCATAATTAAGAAGATTGTGCCCCAACCGACAACCCAAACCAGACAGCCACCTCATGCATGCCCCGTTTAAAGGACTGTCCTCTTCCCATCTCCATTTCCCCATTTCTTCTCCACCTTTTGAATTCAATCTCTCCATTTTTCATTTCCCATCATCCATTTTTACCCCTCTTTCTATACAGTATGGGATTGAAAGTGCCCTTCCTTTTTGCTGCTCTTTTTCACCTACTATGGCATGTCCACCAAGTGACTGCATCAAGTCCAGTGAACTCCACTCACAGAAGCCAACAAGCTTACTCTCATTCCCTTCTTGCCAATGGGGTTGCTCGTACCCCTCCAATGGGGTATCAAATCTTTCACTTTTTTTTTTTAAATCCTTCATATTTTATAAAAAAAAAAAGATGATTAATTTTATCATTGTTTGCAGGTGGAATAGCTGGAATCACTTTCATTGTGATATAGATGAGAAGACTATAAAAAGTACTGGTAAGCTTCTTAACTTACTCTAATTATTTATATATAGCCTAAAACCCAGAATTTGCATTTAAGTACTTGCTAAGATTTTCAAACTTCAAATACCCAAAATTTTAAAACTTGTGCTTGAGCATTAATTAAATTCAATATTGGACTTGGATCATGCATGCTTATCCATTAATTTGATTGGTATAGTAGAATCAACAGATGCTTTAAACCACCGCCATCACCATGCAGTTTCCAGCCTTCAAATCTAATTTATACTTCCATTTTCTTAGTTTTTTTACTTTGAATATTCCAACAGTAGATAATAATACGCTTTTATCATCAGTGTTTCTGTGTTCTATCTATTACAGTAATTAATTCTGGTTTGAAACTTTGGGTATTAGTTGCTATTTGTATGCTTGACACGAATGAAAAATGCCCATGAATTGCCTGCACACTTGTTTATTAGGATCTGAATCAGTCCAATCAAGAAATTCTTGAAATTTAATTATAGATTTGATAAATTACCTTATATTATGTTTGAAATGAAGACCCTAATTTTTATTAAATAAAACCCAGAATTTGTATTCAAGTACTTGCTAAGATTTTCAACTTCAAATACCCAAAATTTTAAAACTTGCAGTTGAGCATTAATTAAATTCAATGTTGGACTTGGATCATGCATGCTTATTCATTAATTTGATTGGTATTTTGTTGCTGAAAAATAGTGAATAGAATCAACTGATGCTTGAGACCACCACCATCACCGCTACGCTATTTACAGCCTTTAAATCTAATTTATACTTTCTGTTTTTGTTTTTTTGATTTTGAATATTCCTCAGTGCTCTTTCTATTACACTAATTAATTAGGGTTTGAAACTTTGAATGAATTTGCTATCTGCATGGTTAGCCAGGTTCAAGTTGATTGGTACGAGGTACAGGGTTTGATCCCCGTAATATAATTGCTTGCTTGTACTAAAAGTAAAATATTTGCATGCTTAAAAGTGAATGAACATACCCATGAAATCTATACTTAACACTTCTTTATTAAGGTTCTGAATTAGTCCAACACAGAGATGTTTGAAATGAAGACCCTTAATTCTTTACTTTCCTTGAATAAGGACCATATAAATTATTCAATGCATTTAAAAGTTGGTGAATTTTTGTCTGCATTTAGTTTTTGATACACTGACTTTGAATTTCAAATTCTTTCATCATTTGGTTGTTGGGGTTATTTATTTATTGTTTTCTAAAAATCTTGTGTGATGATGATCCCTTGCTGTTGATTTGTTAGTTGACATAGTGAATTTTGCCCTATGTTACTCGGACTTGGGTGTGAGTGTCAAATACAGGTATGTATTTAACACGAGTATCGTTTGACTTTTCAAAGGTTTTCCATGTAATATACATATGTCAAACACTAGTGCTTCAAGAAAAATGAAGAGCCTGAGCAACATAGCATTGTGTGATCGCTTGCTGTCAATTGTCAGTTGACATAGTTAATTTTGCCCTTACGTTACTCGGACTCTGGTGTAAGTGTCAAATATGGGTATGTATTTAATGAGAGTATTGTTAGACTTTTCAAAGGTTTTCTATGTAATATCCATGTGTCCGACACGAGTGCTTCAAGAAAAATGAAGAGTCTGAGCAGCAACCTATCATTATGTGATCCCTAGCTGTCAATTGTTAGTTGACATAGTGAATTTTGCCCTATGTTATTCGGACTCGGGTGTGAGTGTCAAATACGGGTGTGCATTTGACACGAGTATCGTTAGAATTTTCATTTTTCAAAGGTTTTCCATGTAATATCCATCTGTCAAACACTGGTGCTTCAAGAAAAATGAAGAGTCCGAACAACATAGATTTTGCCTCTGCATTCTATTACTGTTTTAATGAACTTTAAGGGGACAACTGAACTATTTCCTCTGTTTTTCTTTAACAATCTTGAACTTGCCGGAAATATGGAATTTGGTTTATTGTTATGAACTTAGGATTCAAACCGAATAAAATCGAAACACTTAAGTGTTTCAAGAATGTTAATTTTGATATTCTTTTATGACTACCCCCCCTGCCAAGAACAGCGGATGCTATTGTTTCAACCGGTTTGGCAAGACTCGGATACAAGTATGTAAATCTCGGTATGAATCCAAAACAAGTTTTTTTTTTTTTTTTTCTTTCTTTATGCTTTAATGGTGATTGCATGAGTTTTCACTATTTTCCTTATCGGTTATACGAAAGCAGATGATTGTTGGGCCGAGCGAGAAAGAGACAACGTGGGTAATTTAAGGGCCAAAGCCTCTACATTTCCTTCCGGCATTAAAGCCCTTGCAGATTATGTTCATTCCAAAGGCTTGAAACTTGGAATATATGCTGATGCGGGGTAAATGAAAACGTGTATAAATTTTATATTTTGGTCAGTTTACAAAACAAATAATAGTTGAACCATTTGAACATTCGAAAATCTTGTTTGATCTCTACAGTAAAAGAACCTGCAGTAACAAAATGCCGGGCTCACTCGGGCATGAATATCAAGATGCAAAAATTTTCGCTGAATGGGTTCGTATCTTTACATTTGCAACTATAAAATTTGCTTAAAATGCAGGATTCAGGCCAATAGGGTGGTTGTTTTCGCAGGGGGTCGATTACTTAAAGTACGACAACTGTTATAATGATGGTTCAAAACCTCAAACGAGGTAGTCTCATACATCACTCGAGTTTATTACAAAGTTAAAGAACATTTGATGTTATGTGACAGACATGTAATTTTGTTTTGTGAAAAGATATGCTGCGATGAGTCGTGCATTAAGAAATGCTGGTAGGCTGATCCTTTTCTCTTTATGTGAATGGTATGTCATATGTGCATATGAAGTTCATGGCATCAGCTTTTTGCAAAAATTTAAGAACTGTAATTTTGTAGGGGACAAGAGGATCCAGCAAAATGGGCCGGTTCTTATGGCCATACTTGGAGGACTACTGGGGATATCAACGATACATGGGCAAGGTTTGTTCACATATACATAAACTGGTTTGACCGTTTATGATTCTTGATGAACCATTGAATTCGTTGTTTTCACAATTCATTTCTTTTTCTAGTATAACATCAATCTCAGACTCGAACAACATTTGGGGGAGATATGCTGGTCCTGGCAGGTGGAATGGTAGCTGCAAATTTCTAACTTCTTGCATACAGACAGACACACACACACACATGCATGCATACACACGCACACGCGCAAGTTATAGTGATGTTATAGTACAGATACACACACACACACACACATATACATACATACATGCATACACATGCACATGCAAGTTATAGTAATGTTAAAGTGATATTTCATTAATTTAAGCCATAATTTAAAATTCACACAAGATCCCGACATGCTGGAAGTGGGAAACGGAGGGATGAACATCGAGGAATACCGGTCTCATTTCAGTATATGGGCTCTTATGAAGGTATCTGTCTCTCAATTCCACCTTGCACACATAAACCCCTAGTGATCACATACTAAAAAACTCTTTTTATCACCAGGCTCCTCTCCTAATTGGATGCGATGTTCGATCCGCGAGCAAAGAGACTCTAACCATTCTTGGAAACAAGGAAGTGATCGATGTTAACCAAGACTCCCTAGGAGTTCAAGGCAGGAAAATACGATCCAATGGAGGCCTAGAGGTAAACCGTTTCGAGCACACATAACTTGATCACACTTTCGGATTTCCTCATAAAAAATCTACACAGGTTTGGGCAGGGCCTTTATCAGGGAAAAGGGTGGTGGTGGTGTTATGGAATAGAAGCCAAGCTAGAGCAATCATATCAGTAAAATGGAGGGAAATCGGACTCTCCCCGTCCACTCCGGTCGCCGTTCGAGACTTATGGAAAGTACGATTTAGTCCTTTTCGATGGTTTGAACTTTAATCTAATGGATTATTGACATGTTTTTTCGTGATGTTTTTATTGCAGCACTCATTTGTTTCAATGAATAAGCGTTATAGAATGGGTGCATATGTTGCTGGACATGCTTGCAAGATGTATATTATGACACCAGTTAGAGGCTGAAGGAGAGAAGCTCTTAAATACATTAAGTTTCTTTTTTTCTTCAATGCATTTAATCTCAGAAAAAATCTTAAATGTTCAAAGATATATATATATATATAATTTCTTGATGTATCATGATTTTGGGGCTTGGGTCATTGTTTCTTACTTCAAAATTGCAACTTTTGGCTTTGAATCATGTAATTTTGTTTTGGTGTAATTGTGATTTTAGTCCCTCTACTATGCTGAAACTTTACTATTGATCTTCCACTTTAATTTGATACAAATTGATTCTCTCTACTTATGTAATATTAGGAGGTTCAAATTGATAACATTGTTAATCGTTAAAATGGTTTTTTGAAATTTTATTTAAATAGTGTTAAACATTCAATTGACATAAATTTATTATATTTAACAAAAAAATTTAACGGTTTTATTTATCGATTTAAACCTACTGATAATTTTATAAAAGTATAAATTATGTCATTGAAGTAGATGGACTAAATCTAAATATTCAACATAGTAGATAGATGAAAATTAATGTTATCAAATTGAACCTAAAATTAAAGTATGTCATTAAAGTAGAGATATTAAATTAAAAAGTATAGCATAATATAAGGGTTAAAATCAAATTAGATCATTTTTTGTTTTTTCAGGATAAAGCCCCAATTTAATCAAAACCTTTTCTGTTGATCAACACAAGCCCATCCATTGATTTGTAAATGGGCCACTTATTTAACAACTGTATTTTTATTTTTATCAACAAATGGCAAATCAATATACTAATTTTCTAAAATACCTTAAATATGTCACACAATTATGTAGATGAACATTTTTGGAAAAATCTTAGGGTTGAGGGTCCACCAAATGGGTAGTTTTTGTGAAAAATAGTTATTTTTAATTTAAATATATTAATAACTTCGCAATTTCATAAATAATTTATGAAACTTTTTTCTGTATTTTTTTGTATTTTTTTCATAGAAATCAGCTTGGTTAAAGGAAAATGATTTACAGGTCAATGAGAAAAAAATTTTCTTGTAAAAGGACATACATTTTAAAAAAACATAAGCCATTTCTTAAAAAAGAGCTACGAGTAATTTTATTTTTATATAAAAATTAACTTAAATTACCTAATATTATTATATTAATAATAAATATTTAATTTTTAAAATATTAAAATAATAATATCATTTTTAGTATTATTAATCATACATATTTAATTATTTATATTTAACAATATAATAAATTATTAATATAATTTATCATTTTAATAAATTATTTAATATTATAATTTTTATTTTAATAATAATTTTTTAAAAAATTAAATTCTAATTAATAGTCTTCATGTATTATTGAAAATTATTTATATTAATATATTAATAATAAATATATATACTACAATGATAAATGTAGTATAAAGGTTAAAATATGTCATAAGTTCATGTATTCTTTAAAAATTCAGAATTCAGTCCTTGTAATTTTATTTTCAGGAATTTAGTCCCTCTACTTTTTATCTTTTAAAATTATGTCTAATTGTTAATACTGTTAATTTTTTTTGGTCAATTTTATTGATGTGACATTTTTAAATAAAAAACTTACTTGGTAGTCATGTAATTAAAAAATGATGTTGAAGTGAACCTAAATTTAATAAAATATTTTTAATGGCGTTAATAGTTGGACCTAAATTTTGAAATCTAAAAAGTAGGACTAAATTCCCAAAAATAGAAGTATAGGGACTAAATTTCAAATTTACAAAGAAAACAAGGACTTATGACATTTTTTAACCTAGTATAAAATATGAATATTTTAATTATATAAATATGTGTCAATAAGTACTCTCATATGTATAATATATATAATTTAAATTAAGTTTTAATTAGCCATTATTTATTATCAAGTTGATATATGATATTGATTATTACAAAATATTATCTTATTACAAAATAAGTTTCGATTGTCAAAAGGAAATTGTATTATAATATTTTGTAACAAATATATTTATGCCATGTTTGTTTCATAAAGAACAATTTTTAGAAAATGATTTTAGGAAAATTTACCAAACAACGAAAAACATTTTACACAGAATCATCTAAATAAAAAAAATCATCTTTTCCATAAAATCAATTCATTTTCTAGAAATCATTTTCCGAAAGTTGTTTCTAGTGAAACAAATGCAGCCTAACTTGCAATATCAAACACAATCAGGGATTTTTACTTTCGGATAAATATCGAAACTATATATGAACTTTGATCTAATGTAGAGTGTCATACATAAACTTTGTTTTTGTACGATTTTATATATGAAATTTTAATTCGATTCAATTTTTACAAATCACTAACAATATTATCAAATGAACACCATTTTACGTTGATATATTACATATACAAACAATTATATAAATTCAGTATGAAAATCAATGTATGTATTCATTTTTTTAAATGTGTACAATTGAATCAAAATCAAACTTTATATATACATATGAGCCGCAATTTAAATTTCATGCGTATACATTAGAACAATTATTTTTAAAAACTCTCCGTATTCAATAATCTCATTATTCTTATTAGATTTCAATTAAACTCGAAATTAAATAAGTTGAATTTATATATTTTTCATCCACAAAATTACAAGACATTTCGATTGCTTTATGATATTGTTAATTTATATATTTGTAATGAGATAAATACAATATAGTGCAAAAAGGGACACTTTATTATTACTTATTCTGCTACAAAAAAGGGGATTGCCTTACAACTGAAGGCATTCTTATTGATTTTGCCTTATTATATTCTCAATAGTAGTTTAGGGTTTTAACTCATCTCCCATGCACCACTGCTCATATATCTATATATACAGTACATTAATACTAAGACCAAAATCCTCAAAAGACTTTATGATCTAGAGGAAGGTGGGTTTTCCCCAAGGAGAAAAGATGAGAAAAAAGCCAGTGAAGTGCTTGGTTTGAAGCAAGGCACTGCATGCCCAGCTCCTCTGAATGTTGCAAATGTTAGTCCTTTGTATTCTTGGAACCACCCACTCACCTGTCCACAAAAACAAATGAAAAATATACTTAAGATGGTAAAGACAAGCTTGTGCTATGCATGGTGCACAACCAACATATACTTTGCAATACGTGTATATTTGATCTTTGAACTTGGTAATTTTTTCTATCTTTGTCCTTCAACTTTTTTTGTCCATATTAATTTCGAAACTTGACTACTTTTCTTAATTTGGTCCCTAAACTTAAGATTTTGTTAAAGGAATGAGAATATGGCACTTTAAGATTACACTACATGATCATTTTAAAAAATAATACTTTTATTGTAATTTTTAGAATTTATATAATTTTTAAAATTTTATGTGGCAAAACCTCATAGTGTCATGTCTCCGAGTTTTATGGAATTTAATTTTAAGGACTAAATTGAGAAAAATTATCAAATTTTAAGACTAATATAGATAAAAAAAATTCAAAAAGTAAATTAAAAAAATTATTAAATTCAAAGAATAAATGTAACTCTGTCCCATTTATATTATATGTAGAGAAAGATGGATTATTAAATGAAAATCAATAATATGATGATAAACAACACCAACTTTGGAGAATCAATAATCCGATGATAATAATATCAAAAAATAATATTAAAGTAGAGGGTTTTTTTTTTTAGTGTTAGTCCACTAAAACCATCACATGGTAGGGTTTAGTTAATTAATTTTTTTTATAACAAGGTGGGCATTATTTCATGATGTCACAAATAGAGCCACCATGATAGAATATGATTAAATTAAAAGTTAAAACTTAAGCCAGATGTTTCCATTTTCACTATAATTGTCATCATCAATACCTGTTTTTCATGGTACCATGGTCTCCATGTCTTAGTTATGGGCAACCCCAATGCACTTATGCTGTATCTGGTGGACAAAACAGGAACTCTTCCATCTGTGTCTCCACTAAACCACTCACAAACCGATCACCATCAGATGTGTATATATCCAGAGAGAGAGAATATGAATGTTTGGGGGACTGTTTTGAAACATGAAAGTTACCTATAGACCCAAATTCTAACTCCAGCAGCAATAAGTTTTTTGTATATGGGAAGCACTGATGGCTTTGAATCTGTCCAATTATTATATATAGTCATGCTGCATATGGCAAAAGGGAACAACACTGTTAAATTTAGCATTTGAAAGCAAGAGGCAATATATACGTAGGTATTCGAACTTGGCGATATGTATTTACTTGGTAACTAAACTTTCTTTATGGACTTAAAGTGATATTTAAACTTGGGAACTGTGAGTTAACATGGTACCTTTTTTTATGTACTCGACTAACACTATTAAAATATGTAGACAATCAATAGCATAATGACACGTAATAGTCTCACATTTTGATATGTGACAAAAAAAAAAACTTTTAACAATGTCCACGTCAGTGTTATTTAGGTACCAAGTTGACTTATAGCTTCTATGTTTACGTACTAATTAGGTAAAAAAAAAAAGATACCAAATAGTTATAATTTGTCTAGCTCAAGTTCCTCCATATATATTAACTCTTAAAACAACAATAGTTATAGGGGTAAAAATATCATGAAGGCTCCTATACTAGGAGTCAAATTATATTTTACTCCCCTTTACTTAAAAGATCGGCAAATTAATCGTTGTAGGTTAGATCAAAGATCAAATTGGTCCTTTCTTTTAAAAATTTAATCAATTTTAACTGTTAAAAATTGGTATGGCTAACGAAATAACCACATACCACATGTACCTTATATTGACATATAATGACCAATTTGCTCTTTGATCTAATGTATGGAGATTAATTTGCCCGTTTTTTAAGTAGAGAAGGTAAAATGCAATCACTCCTAATATAAGGGCATCTATAATACTTTTACCTAGTTATAAGCTTATAATCGTTGCAAAGATATGTGTAAAAGCATTATTACTTGCAGATGCTCCAGTTCTTGAGGTGGTGACCATCACTAACATGAAGAGCTTTTTGAACATCGAGTCTATTGTAGAAAGCTTTGGCATAATCATCAAGGCAAGGATCAAAGCCACCCATAATCCTTGGTATCTGGTAACCATGGAATCACTAGTCAAAAACTTTGTTTTTAAACAAGGTGATATGTTGTATTATAGAAAATGGAGCATGTGATATTTATATCACTCACCATGTTGGATGTTCGTTTCATCATGACTTGCAGCATCGATAGGTCATCGGAAGCTGCGGTGTCTCTGATACATACCGGAGTGTATAAGCTGTAAATATCGATCTCGTGATATTGTTTGAGTACTTCATCCACACCTTGACTACAAATTTCACTGCTCCATGTATCATTGCTCTTAAAATCACAGCTCTCAATGATGATTTTGTAAGTTTCATCAGATACTATAGCATGACTCCAAGCATAATCCACCATGCCTCTCCAGTCTTCAGCATCATTTGTTTCTGGATTACCTAACTGTTACACATGTAGGAAATTTTCAGCTCCTTGAGTAACCAGCCAAGCAAGCAAGCCATAGTCTAGTGTGAAAAATAAGACCAGATTGAGTAGTACCATACCAAAATACCCTTAAGCTCAATATAAAGTGAAGGATCCTTGTTGTTGTCATAAATGAGATCAGCCAGCTCTGGCACATATTTGCCTGTGAAAAACAAGAGTTCAATGATCCTAAAACATATACTTATTTTGAGTGCCTATGGATTCATCACGAGTTGAAATGAACCGAAATCTCCTGTCTCGGATGAGTGCTCTTATCCGTGCCCCTTGAATAACATAACCCCAATTTTTTAATTAGAAATAAAAATTAAATATACTATAATTTTTTAATTTATACAAATTAAAAATAAAAATAGTTGAAGATTGCCTCAACAAATTTAGTATATCAAATTTTGAAAAATTGATTTTTCCAATTAAATTTGAAATATTAACCAAAAAATTAATTTTTTATTTTTTTATGTCTTACAATTTTTTTTATATATAAATTACATAATATAATAATTATTGTATGATTAAAAAGTTAGATTTAAATATACATGTTCAAAGGTTGAACTATCCATCCAAAATTTTGAAAGGGTTTAAATAAAGTTAGGGGAATTTGAGCAAGTTTTGAGATTTTTATCCCGTGTGAAGTCAGGCTTAAACAACCAAATACCTCATTGACATTATGCATAGACTCTACCTAAATCTGACTTGACTCTATTCATGAACATCTCTAGATTTAAAGTAAACGTCATCTGAAACATCATCTTTTTTAAAAAATATTATTTTTCAAATTCAATATTTTTTTTGCCATTAATATATACTTTGTTTTTTTATTGATGAAAAAATGTTGAATCTGAAAAATAGTTTTTTTTTAAAAAAAAAGAAGTTTATAGGCTGAGATTTTCTTTAAATCTAAAAGTGTTTATAAGTCTAGTTGAGTCAGATTCAAGTTAGACCTATGGACGTATATAGTTGTTCAAGCCCAGCCCGACTCAAAATAAAATCCTCAAATTTTGCAAAAATACACCTATATTTGTAAATATTAAACCAAGCTCATTTAGGTGTTTCAATTTTTATTTTTAAAAATAATTAATTTTATTTAATATTAATTAAATATAATTTACTACTATTATATTTTTTTCTATTAAATTTTTAAACATAAATAATTTAATATTTTTTTTATATTTACATTATAATATCATATTTTTTATGATATAAATAATATAATGGACTTCGAGTTTGAACCGATAGACCAATTCTTGACATTATGTTATTGAAGGGGCATGGATGGGGGCAGTCCGTCGTCCAGGGCAAGGGATTTCGGTTCAGTCGGAATATGGTTTGAGAATCACTCTATTGAGTTAAAAACTAAAGTTTTCAGAGTAATACCCGCATAGCTTTCCCCAGCTATGTAAAAGGATCGTGTTCTATACGACGGAAACATCACGAACCACTTATGCAGGAAAGTGTAAGCATCGTTTGCTGGTGTAAGTAAATCCATGGCAGAAACAAGCATAATTCAGTTATACAAGAATAATCTTTCTGGTAATCTGAATAATGATCAAAAGCTGCTATTATATGATTTATATACATAGAAGCTACACATACTTTTTCATGCATGTATATAGATTGTGAGGAACAAAAGATAATAGCAATAATTTGCAGGCAAGAGAGTTTTGTTTTTGGTGTTAAACTCACCGGTGAACTCATCTCCTATATTTCTGTAATCAGTAGAAGTATTTGAGTATGAAAATCCAACACCAATTGGAGATTCTAGGAATAACATATTGGCTTCTGCATCATCATAGACATTAAAAAAAATTCTTAGTATAGGTGAGAGCATTACATAAAGAAGATACACAAGTGGCTAGAAAACGATAAGTTGTCGACTTTTACACCTTTATTCCATGAGAAGTTATTAAATTTAATTCCACGGCCATCAGTGTCCACTATGAAAGGACCAATCTCTTGAGTCGCACCATATCCCACAGAAGAGCACCCAGGACCTGAAACATAAAAACTTGTCAGCTTATTAGAGAGCATAGAATAAAGGAAAAACAATGACCTCCACTAAGCAATAACATGTGACAATGATCATGATCTTATACCTTATGATATTATATCAATTATTTCAACAAAAAAGTTCATTTATATGGCCCCGGTCTGTCTAATAACCAGGCAACACTCTGAAAGTGAAGAAATCTGTGATAGCTTTCTCTTTTTTCTCTCCTTTATAGATGGAGATAAGATATATATATATATATATATACACACACACACACATATATAAATATGCATATTATATACTAGACCAAGAGGTGAACAAAACAATTTAATCTATATTAATCTTACCTCCATTAAGCCACAGCACCAATGGTTTTTGATCAGGCTGAGACATAGCTTCATAGAACCAATAAAAAAGTGCTCTTCCATTTTTTTCATTCACAGTGACATAGCCAGCATAATGTCGGAAATCAACAGGCGGTTGGCCAGGCAAGTTGGTAACGAGATGATCATCATTATTTCCTAGGGAACTCAATCCCTTCTTGTTATACCACCGCCAATGGCTACCTCCAGTGACAGGAAGTACCGATGATATGGTTGAAACAAAAGCCAGCATAATGGAAACAACCACTTTTAGCCCAAAATCCATGTTTGATTACAGAGAGAGATACAATACAAATCAGATGGATGATGAGTAGCAAGAAGATGACATATCTATTTATACTGCTTCAGTATAGGAACTATTACAAAAGTACAAATATAGAGAAGAAACTGTCTTAGGTGGCACCTTGATTTTTTTATATATATGATTGTATGGCAATATCTGACATGGATTTTAGACAGTTTTCTAGAGTGTTCAAAGGACAGTGGGTATCTCTTGTTGGGTTGTTGAATCATGGTAATGTGAAGTACATGGATAATCATGGTAATCTTTATTATTTATCAAAGCAATGATCACTATCAATACTATGGAAAAAAGTTTGATTCTAAAATTAACAAGAGATATACTACTTGATATCCAATCTGTGATTATTTGTTGATTAAACAAAAAAGTCTTCGAATTTTTGAGTAACTAAGTAATGGTCTCAATTTGACTTACAAGTTTTATCCACTCCCATGAAACCCAATAAATTTACTGTTTTACACTGCAATCCATGCACTTTATCCCCTTTTACTAGTGACTTGGAAATTTTATCCATTCCCATGAAACCAATAAATTGACCGCCAAAAGTATAAAGGAGATATTTATATTAAAAGTTGGATTATATTTTATTATTTTTAGTAAAATATTAGATAAATAAATATCTATATATTAAATTAAAGAGTAAAATGATTATGTGGATTATGTGACTTTACAGTCTTGTGAGCTTGATGGATTTTATAGAAGTTAATTGAATAAGTTTATTTGATCTCATTTTGTGGCGTATTTAGAAGAATAAGAATTTATTTGTTTTCCAAGGCCTTTCATGGAAAGCTGATAAGATTATTAAAGTTTCCATTACTTAGGTGAGATAATTTTTGTCCACACATAAGGAGGGCCTTAATCAAAGTTGTACCTCCACTTTTTTTTTTTTAGGGGGGGAGCCTTTACTAGATAAATGGGCTCATCTACGTACTGATGGGACAGTTAATTTGACTACAAGTTTTGTAGCTACAGAGAAAGTGTTGCAAAATCACCTAGGGGAATAGATTTTGGGCTTTAATCAATTTTTGGGTGTACGCTCAACTTTTGAAGCCGAATTATGGGACATTCTAAATAGTTTTTCCATTCTATAAGAAGGGGGGTGAATAGAATTTTGATCTAAATTGATAGTCTAGAAGCAGTCCAGGCAATCCAAGGGATAACTTCAACTAATCCAAATGCAGCTTTGATTAGGCGTATTCAGATACTACTTCAAGACAAAGATCATTGGCTGCTACGACACATCTCTAGAGAAGCTAATCATGTTGTTGATCAAATTTCTAAGATGGCTCCGACTGACTTGGAAGGGTACAAAATTTGACAACAGCTCCTTTGGAGTTAATTGAGATTCTCGATGGTGATAAGTCTAGTGGTGCTTTCGGCATTGTCAACATAGCTTAACTCTCTATGGTATTTGTATTTTGCACCAAAAAAAAAGAGAGCAAATTATCATTTTGTTAAAAATTTTATCCATTTTTATTATTAAAAACGGGTCTATGTACGCGTTCCATCTGTAATTGTCTAGTTATTCTATCAGCCACGCCAGTTTTTAGCATTAGAAATGGATGAAAAATTTAACAAAAAGGACTAGTTTGCTCTTTGATTTAACATACAAAGATTAATTTACTCATTTTTTTTAGTAAAGAGGGTAAAATGCAATCTAACTCCTAATATAAAGACCTTCTTGAAACTTTTACCTAAATTGACTTTTCATTTTTATTAAAAATATCCATATCTGATACATATTTAGACATGAATATAAAAATATCATCCTCGAAATACATAAAAAGAAATTCCACAGAAATATAATTAAATAAGTGCAATAAAGATAAATAAAGGAAGGATATTAAAAGGGAAAAAAAGCACCTGAAAAGGTAAGAAGCTTTTATTGTGATTATGTGGAAATTATCTTCCAAGAAAATAAGACAGGTAAACTTCCCTTTTATATTTTTTCTTTGAAGAATCCCTATTAATTAAGAAAACATTAACAAAAAAGATTAGACACATTTAAGCTTACACCATGGTTAACTTCCATTTTGGTGTTTTTGATTCTTTATCCAAATCCTTCAAATATTAAATGGTATGATGCAACAAGCACATTTAAATGGTAATTCAAATAAGTCCATATTCATTCAGTCAAAAGGATCATAGGTTATTAAGAACCAGACAGACAGTCCATGGAGATATGATGGAACAAGTCCTTGGTATTCAATTTTCTACACTCTTGTACCAATGTATAAGATAATGTTCAAAATAATTGGAATTCAGCTGTGTAACTTTTAACTTTGAAGTTTGAACATAAATTTTTGACTGGGAAAGCACATGAAGAATTTTACCCATTCTACCATGGACTAAATGCTCATATTACAATTTAATCTTTTAGAGCTTACTTACGTAAGAATCAAACATTTCAAAATAGTTAAATAAAGGCTTACCCTTTGTAGATGTGCTCAAATAAGGGATTTTCAGGTACTTCAATTCAATTTGTAGAAAAAATTAAGTAAATGCCAACACATTTAGAATAAAATATACGACACCTAAATCAAATATTGCCCGAAAAGAAAAGAAAGCAATCATAACATAATTTGAAATATAATATACGACATATGAGAAGCCTTATTTGAACACTTTTGAAACCATTTTAAGATTTAGCCTTCGTTTAAGTACATTTGTAAAGGTTAGCTTTTAACCTAAAAAATATTACCTGACTAATATTATACGTACTCGTACTCGGTGTTCCATTTTTCTTTCACTTCAATGATGGAATGGCTGACCATGAAAGCTGAGATCAAACATGTTCAACGTATCCAAACCAAGGGACGATTGTTAACAAAGGGGATACATACTTGCATAGATTCTTAATATATATGTATGCATGGATATAGTGCTGAAATAATTAGCCTCTTTGACAAACATACAAACAATATGGTTGTTTTTTTTTTTTCAGTTCTGAATATACAACGAATAAAGTGCTGTAAAAAGGTAGGACGAGTTAAGGCATTGGCTTGTATCAATTATTTACCAATCTGATGACCCAAAATTGCACTGCAAGTACTAACAGTAACTACCAAATATGAGGACCTTGAATGCTATGGTATTACTATTATCAACCCTATTCTAAGTTAGCATCACTATCCTAAGAAAAAGATGGGAGGTTAAATCATTTGAGGGTCAGAGAGACTATTGCAGAGTCCACAATGGTCCACATCTATGATTATACAAAGACTACAATAGAACATGGCAGTATCGTCATGAGAAATGACTACCTTATTGCCAATGAATTATCTTATCAAGAAGTATAGCCAATATGTCTGAAAAGACATGGTGGCATGCATATTCGAAACTAGTGGTTCTTCTGAAATATAGAAAGAGAAACCAACTGTTTTTAAGCATCTTCATCATCACAAAGTTGAAAAATGAAGTTTTTGTGGCGAACCTTGTGCGTTATGACTCTTGAATCTGATGAACCCCAGGTGGTGAAGGAACCATCAATTAGGCTGTTGAACAAATGACCTGGATTCCAACTTTATAATTCATTGAATAATGAGATGGGAAAACATAACATAGGTATTCAATGTGTGAATTGTTGATATCTTTTTTTTTTTTAAGGTTAAATCATATTGGAGTTTAAATTTTTTTTTCTGTCAAAGTTAGCGGGACGAAGCTAAAAAATTAGCTTAAAGAGGTTAAAAATAAATAATAATTTTTTTGAGGATTAAAGTATAATTTTATCATTATACTAACTTATGATTTGACAAAATTTAAAAGGTCTCTATAGCAAATTTACCACTTTGGTGGAGGGGGGCAAGGCGTGCCTCCAGTCTTTGCCTCAGCAAGTTAGGTTCAAAACTTGACAATTATTCCCACACTTTTGCAATCCAAACTAGACCCTGAATTTAGCAATTATTTTTACATTGGGGCTTGAACTTTTTTTTGTCTAAATTAGTCCTTGAAAACCCTAAATTTGAAGCCTCAATGTGGGAACAATTGTCAAATTCAAAATCTAACTTAAACCAAAATAAAAGTTCAAACTCCAATGTGAAAAATTGTCAAATTCAAACCCCAAATAATGATTTAACTTTTATTTATTTATTTTCTGTTTGATATGCATTTAATCCCAACTGATATATAACATCATCACATGCATCAAAGATAGTCCTAAACAAAGTTTCCATAAATAGTTTAAGCACTCCTTCTAAAAGCATTAGTGAAACATAAACAAATAATAGCTAGATGTGATGCTGATCCATCCCATTGTAATATGACAAATGCTCCCTTTAGCTAGATAATAAATATGAGATAAAATAACATTAAATCTTTTTGCTTCACTTATTGTAGTAGTGACATTCATCACGCAAGTGCTCATCCTGTTTTTGCACCAAGAGATGGCACCTAAAAAGCAAAACTGGCTAGTCTACTTTTGACTCTATACTGCAAGTCCTCAACCTAATTTATATTGGCCAAATGGATGTTCACCTAATCACTTGCTAAACACTTTTTTTCATTCATATTGGCATCAATCCACTTCCAGTAATCATGAATGTATATAATGTTAAAAAAAGAAAAGGGCAGATCTTAATTTGCTTAAATTCATTATAGAAAGCATTATTGTTTTAACTAATATATGAGTGTGCATCACTATCATCATATATTCTCAATCAACATTGTTATCAGCTAAGGTAAATTTGCCTGCAACCTAGAGAAAGATTGCAGAAGGTTGTTATTTGTTCTAAGAGAAACCAAGTTTAAAGTGGTTCTACTCTATGTTACTTACACATATACGGAAATGGATATGGGATATGGTCTTCCAAGAACGCTCCAAATCCATGCCAAACATGCACTTATATCTGATACTTACATCCAAGTCCGTAATATATACCATTTAAAAGACATATTGCTGCCAGAAAGGGGCAAGATTAAAAGTGCTTTAGTACATTGATTGGTAAAATCAATTCAAATACACTTTGAACAGTTTGGTACAATTGTATAACCCCTCTTGATGCCTACATGATTAATCTGTGCCAAGAAAACCTCTCAGCAAATTAACATATAAAAAATACCTATACCCTTTTCTTGGTTTTCTATAATATGAAGCCTATAAAGAGGTAATTTCTAGTACTCATTTGCCAAGCACAGTAGTGTTATTCCTTCTTCACATGATACAAACAATGTAATAGTTCTTCTCACTACCAGACATAAGATTTGTGATTCTATTTTTTAGAAAAAAAAGTGTTTAAGCCATTCATACCCAGTATCTTTTGACCTATGTTATAGAGTTTTACACATACAAGAGCCTATGAAAAAATGGTGGGTGATACTGGTAATCAATTGTTGTCTGACTATTCTGAAGCATGAGAAGACACAAACGGCATGTGGAACATATTATGTATAAAATTTCCAATGGACCAAAAATCTGATTCTGATAAGCCTCATCTTTGAGAAAAATCTATCTGTCACATAACATCTTAAGAACAGGTATTGTGTAAAATGATAATATATTTATTCTTTTGCCACAATTGTTTGACCACAAAATTTGATTGCAAAATGCACAATTTTTATTTGTTTGTTCTCATTTTAGTGGGGCTCAAGCATTATCAATTTTCATGATGACCTAAGAACTTATGCATTGACAACCAGATGATAAGAGTACACTATCTTGAAAAGGTTTCTGGATGAACTTATCTCATAACTGTGTATATAAATTAAAGGGAGTCTGAACTACTTTCTGAATGTTGACTATTTGAAATGCTTCTCATCAAGGTAGCAGCATAATCATTGATTATATTAAATCAAGCAGACTAATTCTAATAATGCTTTAAAAAATCAAAATATGGCTGAATTTCCCTAGAGAAACCCTTTTTGGCTAGCACAGGCAAGCCCCCAAATTTTGACCTACTTTCACTTTGATCATCACTGAATTTAATTATAAAATGCTACCAAGGAACCAATAGAGCCAATACCTATCTATGATCCTCAAATATTATTTCCATTTTTATTCCTCTTTTGTGCTTTTGAAGGTTTCTACTTTCTACTGCCACTAACAAAAGTGAACAGAGCATTTGCAGCACTTATTTGACCTACCTAACATGGGGAATAGATTGTGGATAAACCAAAAGTTTCACATGATTAATTCTTACAAGCTAGTTTTTGGCTATTTTCCTTAAGCATTTAGCCAAGCATGTGAAAAAGTATTATTATGAAATTACAGCCTAATAGGACCATAGTATCCTATCCATTTGGATGTATTGGATCTCAAAGAGATGTAAATGATGTAGTTAGCGACGGAAACCAAACGGGCAGGTTAAATTCATCATTGTTCCATAATTGGCACGATATGTTTCATCACTCATCACGCTCTACTATGTATGTATAATCTTAAAAATCATTACCACCTCAATCTATGTTGGATACATCCATTCCCATTTCACCCCGCTGCACTTCAATTTAAATTTGCTACTTATTTTTAATATTTTCAATCTTTTTAAATATAAGTAAATACTTAAATATAATTTTTCAAAAAATATATAAAAACATAAAATATATGGATTTTTTCAATATTATGTTATTACCTTTTTTACCATTTTAATATTTTTATTATATAAAGATAAAATAGTAATTTCATATAGTGGAGCGGGTCCAGGTAAGACAAACAATTACTACAATCGCTCCATACAAAGTGGACCAATTCAGAATCCATTGAACGGTTTGGGTTTTGCCATCCCTAAATCCAATTGGATATGAACATTCAACATTGTCTTTGTTTCTTGTTAGATTCGACACAACAAATAAATTGTGTATACAATTGCTCAGTGAAATCATGGTAAAAGTACCATTGAGGCCCATGTATTAGGATTTAAATTGTATTTGCCTGTTTATTGAAAATGGTAAATTAGTCTTTATACGTAAGATCAAAGAGTAAATTGGTTCTTTCTATTAAAAATTTAATCTATTTGTACTGTTAAAAACTAGTGTCGCTGACAAAATAATCAGACAGTAACATATGGCATGTCATTTGTGCACCATACTGTACAGGTCCAATTTTTAACAATAGAAATGAATGAAAATTTTAACAAAATGACCAATTTGCTCTTTAATCTAATGTACAGGAGCTAATTTGCCCATTTTTTTAGTAAAGAGAGTAAAATGCAATCCAACTCTTAATATAGGGACTTCTATAATACTAGATCACCATTCCCTTGGTCAACTATCCAAAAATTAAGCATTGAACAGTTTCTTGGTTAATAATTTTTTTATTTACTTCATTTCATATGAATGTAGTATCACGATTTTTAGTCTTTATATTTTGAGACAATGCCTAGAATTACCTATAGTCTCTCTCAAACCCTTAAATAAGAAGATAATGCGCTTCAGCGCACTCGAACCGACGTTCTCTTACACTGTCAACAATACCGATACTAACTGAACTAAGACTCAATCGACAATTCCCTATAAAATTTAATCAACTAAACATAAATCAAATCATTTAGCTATTATCACATTTCGGATATACGTGGAAACCACCTTCCCTAAGAAACCGAATCTTTTCCAAACTGTATCATGTAAGGCTACTAGGAGATATCTAACAATAGCACCATCCTCTCTCATCTATATTTAGATACCCTAGCTTGCATACCTAATTTAATACAGTAAGCAAAATCACCTGCAATTATGAAATGAGATGAGACTCTCCTATGTATGTATGTAGTGCCCTGTAGAGTGTAGTTGGATGCATGTATTTTCAAGGTCAAGAACTCAAAGCTAGCTTTGTTCTATCAAGTAGTAAGGAATGAGGACCATGAGGGCTAAATAATACAAATCAAAATCTCCAAATTAAAGCCCCCCTAATAAAAAGGAAACACACCCTACTGTCCCCTCCACTCTCCCTTTAGGGTCTACAAACAATAATCAACTGAGAAAAGCAAAATTCATTTTTCATTTTAATGGTGGAGTGAGGTTGATGCATCCACTAATTCTAGTTTGTACAGGATTTTCAATAATTCATGTACATAAGTAATATAATAGCAAAAGCTTTCAACCTAGCCCCCAGCAGCCGGCCTATTACAATTCAACATGCTTTTGTAGCAGAAAGCTTACCTCAAAATCTCAATTTATGCTGTATTTATGAGATATGAGCTTCAAATACATAACAAATTTTGGAGAGAAAATGAATATATTTATTTTAGACCAGTATTGATATAATTCACATGTAAGTTCGAGTAATATAATATAATTAAATACTAAAAATTTTGTAAAAATTAGATTAAACTAGAGTTCTTAAATTTTAAAACAAAACCCGCAATTCAATCTAGCAAATGGTACCAAGGTTCAAGCCCCGCTTACTTCAATAATCTCAATTTATGCTACTAAGACTTTTTATGTCGCTTGAAGTCCTTATACCCGCCATATATTCGAACAAAAATATGAGATATAAGCCTCAAATACATAAACAATTTAGAGAAAAAAAAATAAACATACGTAGATAAATAATACTGATGTAACTCACATATAAATTCGAGTAAAATATGTAATTAAACATTAAAAAGTTTGTAATGATTAAAGTTAGAGTTTTTAAAATTCAAAACAATACCAACAAAATACCAAGGTTCAACCCCTGAGTAACTCATCTCATCCTCAAAAAATTGCAATATGTGCTTGTTTTGATAAAAGAAAAATAATGAATTCAAAATAATAAGACTAATTGTAGTGGAATTTACTATAAGGGATCAAGGAAATGATCAATTACCCAATACTCTGTTGAAGTCCAAGTTGAACTGAGTCAAGTTAATAGAATCACTAGACCGAGTCTCCTAGTCCAACTCAGTCACCATAGCCCAATAAACAAGTAATCTTCACAAACCCAAAATGTTATTTTTGGGTTAATTCTACAAAAAGTTCTCAACTTTTTTGGTTAATTGTACAAAAAGTTCCAACTTTTAAATTGATTTCTAAATGTAAAAAAATTTCAATTAAATTCTAAAATTTGAAGTAAAATTTATTTTTAAAACACTTATTATCGGTCTTATCCAAATATGAAATTACTAAAAATTTAATTTAAACATTTAATTGGAATGTTTTAAAATTTAGGACCAAATTAAAATTGTAATCATGATTTGAGTACCTTTTATGGCATTAACCCTTATTTGAAGCAATCATAAAGCGGCGCTGCAAAAAGGGGGAAAACGAAGGATTGCTGCAGCAAGAATTCTTTTGAAACCCAAATACTAATAAACCCAAACCTTTTTATCATTTATTAATTAACATTCTAAGTGAGCTACGCCTTGCAATTTCAGTTATTTCTAAATCTATCTCTCTAAGGTATCTTCTTTCTCCTAATTTCTGCAAAATTAAGGGTATTTTTTGTTGACTAATTGTTCGGTGGATTCGGGAGATTAAAAAGTTGAAATCTTTTTAATGTAAAAATTCTGGGTTTTTATTTTTTATATTTGAGAAGGTTTGGGAAATCAAATGGGAGTGAAGGTAGAGCACTGATGTCACTGTTTTGGATTGTGATTCGTCGATTAGCTGAAATTGAAGAAAGAATGGTATATTTCCCTTTTTCGTCTTCTTCTTCCTCTTATTATTTTTTAATTTTAATTTGATAATCAGGGATAATTTAATCATTTACTCTCTTTTTTGTTTTTAAAGAATTTGAATTTGTAATTTATAGCTCAAAAAGTTAATTCAAAGTTAGTTATGTCAATATGTAAGATTTTGTGTATTAGATTATACATTTAGATATTTTTTGAAGCAATGAAAATGTTTATATGTATTGAAGTATTATGCATGAGGGACATGATAGATTACCTTGAAATGGAATCTTGCTTGAAGGCATTGAATTAATAGTTTATTTGATGGAAGTGATATATGGTTCTAATTTGTTTTAATGATAAGAATTTTGAAGTTGTAATTTATAGCTCTGAAGTTATTTCAAACTTGGCTATGCCAATATGTAAAGATTTTGTGTTAGATTTTACATTTAGATATTGTTGAAGCAATTGAATATTTACCAATTGTCTGTATTTTACTTGTATTCAAGTGTGATGCATGAGAGAGGCGAATTCTTGGTGCGGATTTCCTAGCTTCTTTAGGTTATAATGTTGATATTGAGGTTACTAAGTTTAATGATCCACTTGTTGCTCTCATAAGACTTTTACAAAATGATTTCTTAGGTGTGATGCATCCTAGAGCGTGTGTTAAGTGAATTTTTCACGCTCATATGTACCAAAAAAGTATGATGCATTAGAGATATAGTAGATTCCCTTGAAATGGAATCTTTGCTTGAAGGCATTGAAGTAGTAGTTTATGTGATGGAAGTGATTTATGTTTTCAAATTGTTTCATTGATAAGAATTTGAAGTCGTAACTTATAGCTCAAAAGTAGTAAAAGTAGCATGGAAGGCCCCGTACTATGAGTCAGATTGCATTATACCCCTTATACTCAAAAAATGGGCAAATTAGTCCATGAATGTTAGATCAAAGAACAAGCTGGTCTTTTCTGTTAAAATTTTCATCCATTTGTACTATTAAAAATTGGTGCGGCAGACGGAATAATCAAACAAGAACATGTGGATAAATTTTTTAATAGAATGACTAGTTTGCTCTTTGATCTAACGTAAAGAAACTAATTTGTTCCTTTTTGTAGTAGAGAGGAGAAAATGCAATTTGACTTTTAGTACAGGGGCCTCTATGGTGCTTTTACCCTCAGAAGTTAATTCTAAGATATCTATGCCAATATGTAAGGTTTCATGTATTAGATTATACATTTTGATATTGTTGAAGCAAATGAAATCTTTAATCTTGATAAAGAGAAATTTAGTTTTAGTTATTCTTGTTTTGAGTTGTCAATTTTCGGTTTGTATTGAAATACTATGCATGAGAGACATGATTACCTTGAACTTATATCTTGCTTGAAGGCATTGATGTACTTATGTTTTCAAATTGTTTCACTTATAGGCAACCTCAAAGAAAGTGATTACAAGGGAAGAGTGGGAAAAGAGATTGAATGATGTTAAAATCAGGAAAGAAGACATGAATAAATTGGTGATGAATTTTCTTGTCACTGAGGGTTATGTTGAAGCTGCTGAAAAATTCCGGATGGAATCTGGAACCGAACGTATCCTATGAAGAAAACAAATGTTTTGCTCCTGTTCTTTATATATTTACTGTCCTTAACAGTATAAGTTTTATTGTTCCTTATTATTGAACAGCAGATATTGATCTTGCAACAATCTCGGATCGCATGGCTGTTAAAAAGGCTGTACAATGTGGAAATGTTGAGGATGCTATTGAGAAAGTTAACGATTTAAATCCCGAGGTACGATCCTTGTTTACAATGATTTTAAGCTATGCATTTACTTTCTGAAATGAACATGGATCTGTTTTATATCATTCATTTTTCGTTACTATAATTCTTTCCTTCCACTAGTCTCTATGAAAATCTGAACTTCTCTTATTAATGTAATGGAAGAAGTAATAGTGCGTAAAGGCAAAGTGAGTCTGTACTAATAAGAAAGAATTATGTTAGGTTAAAATGTCATAAGTTCCTATACTATTTGAAAATTTGGAATTTAGTCCCTGTACTTTTATTTCCAGGAATTTTGTCCCTCTACTTTTCAATTTTCAAAATTTAGGTCCAACTATTAACACTGTTAAATTTTTTTGTTAAATTCAGGTTAATTAAAACATTATCCTTTTAATTACATGGCTATCACAGTTTTTAATTTAATTTCAAAATGTCATACAAACAAATTTAACAAAAAAAAAAAAAAAATTAACTGTTTTAACAGCTGGACCTGAATTTTGAAATTTGAAAAATAGAGGGACTAAATTCCTGAAATAAAAGTTAAGAGAATTTTTTAGAAAGTACAGGGACTTATGCCATATTTTCACCATTATCTTATTAATGCAATGATGCGCAATGGGAAAGAGAGTTTGTACTAATAAGAATTAGTTAGAGAATTTTACACCTGTGATATCTTGTTTTTAGTCATAGCTAGATAAACTGTTATGAAATCCATTATTAGGACCTTGTTGTACTTCTAAGTACAGTTGTTTTTCTTGTCTTTCGTCGGCAATAGTATTGAGAGGAGTTAGGTGTTAAAAGGAGGCACTCATATGTTTAACTATTTCGATTTGAAATTAGTAATCCCGTCTTCGGTGTTAGTTAAGCAACTTTGGAAAGTCTGTCATAAGGGTAGCGGATTCGTTTCAGATATGAATATTCTTTCGAAACTATCTTCACTTCTCAAGATTCATTTCTTTACAGATATTGGATACAAACCCGCAACTCTTTTTCCATCTCCAACAACAGAGATTGATAGAATTGATTCGAAATGGAAAAATAGAGGAAGCCTTGGAGTTTGCTCAGGAAGAGCTTGCACCGAGGGGAGAAGAGAATGTAACTATCCTTCATTAATGCAATGAGAACTTTCTTATGCATATTTGAATCTAAGATGTCATTTTTTTCCCGCAGCAAACCTTTCTAGAAGAATTAGAGAGGACCGTTTCGCTCCTGGCATTTGAAGATGTTTCAAACTGCCCGCTTGGAGAGCTTTTGGACATATCACAACGCCTTAAGACAGCAAGCGAAGTGAATGCAGCCATTCTTACTAGCCAGTCTCATGAAAAAGGTCTCTGTGTTTCTTTTATTTTCATTATTTATCTACTTTTGGGGAGCCAACGATTGATTGCAAGTAATTAAAGACGTTGTGACCTTCATACCATGGTCTCCGAACATTGTTTTTGCAAGTTACTCGATACCAACTTTTTTTACCTTGGCTACTGTGTATTTCCCTAGTTGTAAGTAGCAATATTCATGCAGCTATGTCTATTTGTCCTTCAACTGGTACTGCCATCATTAAGTTAGAATACAGTGCCTAGTATGTACATAGTAGACACGTAAAGGTCATAGAAGCCTTAATATCGACGATCAGATGTACTTTGGTTACTGAATTTATTTTATTTTGAGGGTAAATATCAAAATTATGCATCAGTTTTGGTCGTTTGTATAACCTTTTGAGGTAAAAGTACCATGGAGGCCCTTATCCTAGGAGTCGGATTCCATTTTGCCCCCTTTACTCAAAAAATGGGCAAATTAGTCCCTATATGTTAGATCAAAAAGCAAACCAGTCATTCTGTTAAAAATTGTCCATTTTTACTGTTAAAAACTAGTCATTGCACATCAGCGTAAATTATACGTGGCACGCCACATGTAACTGTTTGGTTATTTCGTCAGCCATGTCAGTTTTTAACTGTACAAATGGATGAAATTTTAACAGGAAAGACCAATTTGCTCTTTGATCTAGTGTACAGGGTCTAATTTTCTCATTTTTTAAGTAGAGGGGGGAAAATGCAATTTGACTTATAGTACAAGGCCCTCCATGGTTTACCAAATGCTTTTTTAGTCATTTAAGTTGAATACCTCTGCATGTCCCGGGTTGATTCAAACTTTGAGATTAAGAAATAATAAAATGTTCTTAACTTGCTCGATCATTTACAGACCCGAAGCTTCCAAGCTTACTAAAGATGCTGATATGGGCTCAGAATCAACTCGATGAGAAAGCTGCTTATCCTCGCATAAACAATTTGTCAAATGCCACGCTAGAAGATCCCACGGTTTGAAACAAAGGTTCGAAAAACACTATGGATGAATCTATAGTTGCTTTGAAATTGAAACATAGATAGAACTGAATGGAATCAAGTTAGGAATTTGTTGGATGCATGCTATTTTGTTATGATGTATTTGATGTTTTATCTTCATCTTTAGAAGAATTAAGTTGCCTTTTGGCTGGTCTTTTACTTTGTTCCAAGTTTGAAGTTAGTGCATTTGTACAATTGATGATCATGCTTTTTATTCCATTAGACAATTTGAAGCAACCAAAACAAAATTGTTATTGCTATGTTTTTCTCCATTATAATTGCTCTAATATATTGGATTTTAACTTGTTACCAAGAAACGGGGTCAACAAACGAGGATAAAAAATGGGTCAAATTGTGGTTTTAGCTCAATTTTGATATTTGGTCGTTGACAGAATTTGATCCACTGTTCCGGTTATAATGTTAAAGCACCACTTTCAATATAAAAGAAATCCATATCATAATAGATATTTTTAAGGAAAAAAAAAATAGAAATCCTGTATTATTAGTCGGATTGCATTTTATTTTCTCTAGTTAAAAAAAGGGACAAATTAGTTGTTGTATCTTTAGAAAAAAGAGTAAATTATTTATTTTGTTAAAAATTTTATGCATTTTATTATTTATTAAAAATTTCATCCATTTTTGTTTGAATTAGTCCCTCCATATTAACATAATGAATGAAATTTTTAATAGGAAGATCAATTTGTTCATTAATCTTACGTACAAAGATCAATTTGCTTATTTTTTAAATAGAAGAGACAAAATATAATTTGACTTAAATTACAGGAGCTCTGAAGATACTTCGCTAGTATTTAAACCAGAATAGTTGACGATGTTAATTTATTTAAACTAGTTAAACGGGGTTATAAAAGTAGAGTTTTCTGATTATTTCAACATAAAATATAGATAGAGGGACTAAATTCACAATTTAACCAAAGAAAATGCAACCATTGAAAAAACAAATCATCTTCTAAATGCCCCCCCAGAAAACATAGCTGCAGGCTTTACCCTCTTTTATTTCTACAGAAACAAGATGAACAAAATCAGAACATGAAAAGCAAAACCAAAGAGATTGGTTTTTTTTACAATTTGATCCAAAAAACATAAACCCAAATAACATTCTCATACTCCGAAAATCCCTGCAATCTAGCAAGTTGGACTGTACTTGTTCCAACACCACAATGGCAATAACCATCATCAAAGTTTAGAGCATAACTTGAAGGATCATAATGGAACTTGAACTGCCTTTTCCTTCTTCTCTTCAAAGCTGCTTTCATTTTCCAAAAAAGGTTTCTGCATTGTTTCTTGCCATAACTACTTGCCCATTCAAGCTTTTCCATGAAACCCTTAACCATTTTTTGAAAAAAAAAAAAAAAAAAAAAACTCGAAGAGCCTTATAGGGGAAGCATAAATGGTATTAAAATGAAAGAACAATAATGAATGAAATCAAGAAAGAAACAAAAAGGGGGAGAAAAGAATGAATGGAAAATAGTGATACGTAGGGATGCTAAAACTCCTTTCCTAAAGTAAAGAGAAAAAGAAGTGAATTAAAAAAGGGATACTATAGGCAAAGAGACCAGACTATGATGGTAGTATCACTTTTTTTTATGCAAGTTCTTTCCAAATCTTTATAAATATATAATGCCGTATTTTTCGTAAATTTAGAATTTAATTCTAAATTTATACTTTTAAGAATTTAGATAGCGTTAGTTACTTTCTCGTATTTTGATTCTAATAAAACATTTAATATATATTTAAAAGAATTTTTAAAAGTAAAAATAGAGAATAAATTTGAAGTGTGTAGATTTTTAACCCAAATAAAATGTAAGATTATTTTTAATCCCTCTAGAGATGTACAGACGTTATGATTAAATAATGGGCTAATTATATCATACATTCTTAAAGATATTCAAAATGATCCTCGACTGATATGATACTAATAATTAGTATCATATCAATCAAGTTTTTGATCAAATATGATACTAATTATTAGTATTATCATATCAATCAAGTTTTTAATCTAGTTGTTAGCTTGACCAGTAAACTTGAATTTGACGTGGAACATATTTAGAACACGTGGATTAAATTTGAAAAATGTGTGTACCAATCACCCAGATAAATTGGATCACCTGACTTGTTAAAAAAATAGCTCTACTAAATTTAAATGAAACTTTTTAAACAAATCGAATTCTATGTTGTCCATTCGATAGATGTATGCATTTTTTAAAATTAATCCATATATTTTAAATATGTTCTATCTAATATTTGAATTAGCATTTAACATCCACGTTGTCGATTAGACTAAAAGAATGATTTGATTCATAAAATATCGATACTTTAATAACGCAATTCATGCATTTTAAAGTTTAAAAGTTAATTAAAAATCTGAATTGCAAACCTCTCTTACAATTAACCCTTAAATAAGTTAAAGAAAATAAAAAGCACTCATGGCATTAGGGTTATAGTATAAACAAAGCAGCATGCTATTAGGGTTAGAAAAAAATCGAGAAACTAAAAATCGATTTGGATAATGATGTTTCGATGGTTTTTAAACAACAGTTATTCGAATCAAATCGAATTGAATATTGTTGTTAATTTAATTTATAATTAATTTTATTTTTTAACATAAAAATAAATATTTTATATTTAAAGTAATTTAAACAATTTAAATTTGTAACATACAATTTGTAACATCCAAAGTTATATTAAATTTTTTTTTTGTGAAATTTGTAACATACAATTTTCACCCATATTATGAGTGTATGACAAAATCCAGTTATTTATTATTTACTTTAAAAATTAACTTTTTTTAAAAAAGAAATTTTTAAAAAAGCTTTGAAATTTCTTCGCTATAAAACAAATGTAATTTTATAAAAAAATAAATCCAAAAATTCAAAACCCTAAAAATTATTTTAAAAATAAATAAAATTAAACTAAATTATAATAAACGGTTTAAAAAATTAAAAAAAAACATATTCAAGTAAATTAAATTATAATAAACCTTAAAAAAAAGTATATTCAAAGTCATTGTAAACTACGGGTTTCTACGGTTCCACCACAACAAACAACAAACCCTACCCAAAAAAACAAAACATTGAATCAAATGTTTGGTCAGAACATAAACAAGAAATTTCCCCAAAAAATGAAACATAAACAAGAAAAAGACCATAGATATGATCCCCCATTCTTGTATGATACGTACTGTCCATATCTTTATTTCATAGTTTATGCTTAAATATTCACAATCCTCATTGTTTAGTTCGCCATGCATTTTTCTTTTTTCCCTATATCTGACCTATAACCATCACATTGGTTCTCCCCATTTGACATTGAAACAAAGCATCGGAACTCGCTCGACTCGAGCCCGATCACATTTCCCGTACAAGTCCAATGGGTTCGATCTCTTCCCAGCAACGATCGGCATCACCATCACCACCACCCGTGTTCAATTCTTCTCGATATCGAGTGATCGCCGCGTTCTGTCCTAAAGAGGCAGGGCCTAGTACTAATGTTTTCAACTGTATACAATGTTACAACCCTTGTAATAATACATGGGAACATGTTAGCATCATTCCCAACCTACGTGAAAACCATGTCTTAAAGGGTTTTGTGATGGTTTCACTCGGAGAATCTGTTTATGTTATCGGTGGGAGGTTATGGAACAAACGAAAACCTCGGGAATCGAATGAGATTCCTGATGTTGATGTAGAAGTGTCAGCATTAGTGCTTCGATACAACGTTCGGTTGAACAAATGGTCGAAATGTGCGTCGTTAGGGACGCCACGGTATGATTTTGCGTGTTGTGTTTGTAACGATAAAATTTACGTCGCTGGTGGAAAATCCGGTTTGAATAGCACTCGAGGAATGACATCGGCCGAGGTTTATGATCCGGTTACCGGTCGATGGACCGACTTGCCTAGTATGAGTACGTTGAGGTACAAATGTGTAGGGGTAACATGGCAAGGCCAAATCTACGTAGTGGGTGGTTTCGCCGAAAAAGACGATTCTGTCCCCAACATGCTGACGTTCTCGCAGCAGCGGTGCTCCGCCGAGGTGTTCCACGCCGGAGCAGAGAAATGGGACCTCGAGGCTGGGATGTGGCAATTGGACGTACCGCCGAATCAAATCGTCGACGTAGACGGTAAATTGTTTAGCTCCGGCGATTGCCTTAACCCATGGAAAGGACACATCGAAGCTTACGACGAGAACCTCAACATGTGGACCGAAGTCGACGGGTCACGTTTCAATCCGCCGATCTCGGCCATGGAACGGCTTTACTTGACAATGGCGCCGATCGGGACACAGTTATATTTCTTCGCGGGGTATCGGAAGGCTGAGGAACCGACTAAAACACTGTCAGTGGTTTATATATTCGATACGTTGGCCACCGTCGATGCATGGCGGAGCTTAGAGCCAACGGAGGAAGAAGGGGAAAAAGAGATTTGCAGCCATTGTTGCGTGGTTCAGCTCTGATAAAAAAGTTTTATTCGTAAATTGGCCCATGCACTATACTCCAATTCTCAAATTAGTCCTTAAATTTTTATTTATTTTTTTTGTCAAAAGTTGTCTTTTACACAATCGATTTCATCACATTTTATCCTAAACAAAACGCACGGTAAAATTAAAGATCACTCCCGATAAAAATTAAAGGATTAGCATGAAATTTGGATTAGTTTAAGTTAATTTACTAATAAAGTAAAAAAATTTGGATATAGCTTATGTATAAGTAGCATATTCTATAATAAATAAGCGAAAATGTACCATGTAAAATACTATAATAGGGATAATATTTTCTCCCTTGAAAAATCTCTTGTTTGCCATTACATTAATTTATGTAAAAATATTGTATCTTACATTTTTACTATATTTAATGTTTGAGTTAATGTCGGAAATTAATTTAATATTATATTTATCTTAATTTTTAATATTTTAACTTTACCCTCACAGTTAAAACTCTAATATTTTTTATATTTCTTATAAATATATATTTTACACGATTTTTCATTCATATCGTAAGCGTACCATAATTTATTCTTTCTGTAAAAAATGATGTTGCTTTCTAACAAGGTCCATATCAAATGAATACAAAATTTGAATTCGTGTTTGGTTCATTGGTCAATGGTGTTTACTCCATATTAGAAGTGTTCATGGGTCGAGTCGAGCTTAAGTATAATATTAACATACTTTATACTTACCCAAGTCTAGTCTAGCCCGAAATATTAGCTTAAAATTTTGCCTTAGCCTACCTATATTTGTAAATGGCTATTTCAAGTTTATTTTAGACCCACTCATATTTTTTTTATTTTTTAAAATATTTATAATATTTTTACTTTCATATTTAATAATTTTATATATTTTTCATTTATTAAAAATTTATATATAAACATCTTAACATTTTTAAATATTTACATTATAGTATTATATATTATTATAAATTTAGTTTTTATGTGTTATAAATTATATAATACATAAAAATAACATAATATAGTTTATTATAAACATAAAAAAAAAAATCGAGCCTTTAATATTCGAACTCCACCCATATTTTAAACGAATCTAATTTTTTATCTAAACTTATTTCTCAAATCCAGTACATGAATAAATCTATTGATTTGCTCCAATAATGTATGAGATATAAAGAAATGAATAAGATATTTCCAATGTATCAACCTTTAGCCAAATACCTTAGGTAGAATGGGAAAGGCCCAAAGGGTCAAAGATCATGTGCATGAATGAAACGCAATTCAAAATTGCCAAAATAATGAAAATAAACTTAGCCTACGTAGCCATAGACGTGCAAAAGCTAATTTATATTATATAATATATTTTAAAAAAAGTAAATTACATTAGTAGTCCTTCAACTATTAGTTATTTATGTCATTGAACTATAAAAAGTTACAAAATAGTTACTCAACTATTAGTAAATGTTATTTTTGGTCCTCTAACTATAAAAAAGTTACAAAATGGTCGCCTAACTATTCAATTTTATCATTTGCGGTTACCAGTTGGCTAACAGTGACAACTTTTAAAATTGGCATAATAGCAACTTTAACCCTCAACATTTATAAATTATTTTAATGTAGTTTTTGTTGGATCTGGTGTCCCAAGTGTATTATATTCATTTTGTATACTTTTTTTTTCTGAAAAATTTATTTTAATAAAAATATTAACTAATTACATTAATACCCTTTTTATATTGTCCGAAATGTTTTTGCATTTAAAGCAAAATGAAAGCAAATACTGGCTTACTGGTTATCTAACATTTAACTAATACTAAGTGGTATTATATGTCGGATCGTAATATGGAAAGATAGTCTTATTAGTATACGAATCTAAACATGTTCTTATTCTAATCAGAAAGGAGCAAACCAATTGAAAAAACTAATCTGTCGTTTATCAAGTCCAGATAAGGAAAATGCTTTGTCGTGAGCATTTGAGCGAATGACTCCAAGAAGATGGAGACATAAATGTAACTGACTAGACTGGCAATACATCAGATATGATTCAAATATAATAGATCCTAAATCCATTTATGAATTTATTCACTTGTGACATTCATAGTGTGACATATCTTAATCTTGAGTGAATGATGAATTATATATGTGTGACTCATATACTTTGATGTAAGTAAAAACTTGAGTTCAAATAAATAAAGAATTGAAAGTTGTTGTATTTGATATATGATTTCTGCAGTATGTAGTATTATTCACAATAGTGGAATTCATAACTCAACTAATAGATAAACAATATATTTTCATTGACATTACATGATAGATGAAAAGTAAACGTGACCACGAATCGTTTGTCTTTGTGATAAATGATTTGATTATTATTTGACTGTAATTGACTTTTGATGGAAGAAGATGTAATGGTTACTATGTGTAAAATAGGATTATATTAAAAGAACGGATTTATTCCATAGAGATTAACGATATCCTACGAGAATAAGACATTATGACAATGTCATTGGATGAGCAGTGATCTGCTGTAATTTGATATGTCAAACTAGGTTATCAATTACACTTAATGAGCTTATTCTCGAGTAATTTGAATGTCTTTTCCTTCTTTTTACTTAGCTTTAGCTATTTGATTTAATAAGTGATTTAGAGTGTTCTATGTTATTTTTTAGATTCGAATTGGTCAAATGCACCATAGGGACCCTAACAGTTGATTAAGTGTTGTAGAGAGTCAAGCAATTATGAATAGCTCAATTACGATAATATGGTAGAATGACTTCGTAATTAACTAAGTTTATAATTAGAAGGTAAAAAGTCGAAACTTAATTATAAATTATTTAAACCCTAATTATATATGTCCAATCGATCCCTGTGCTAGCTTGTTGAAACCAAAAATGAATTGTACGTAGAACCAAATGAACAAAAGTGAATAGAAATAATGAAATTAGAGAAATGAGTATAGAAATTACTTGAGAATTTTTTTAAGATTTTCAAATTATTAATTAATTGATAAATTATAATTAAATTATAATTAAATAATGAGTATAGTGGTCATGGCTTTAACAATATTAGAATTAATTTGAGAAAATTATTTAATTTAATTAATTAATAATTGCTTTGGGAAATAGAAAACAAATATTGAGTTGGATTAAATTATAAAGTGTTGAGTTAAAAGTATAAGAAGCGTGAATAATTGATCTAATACAGGAGAGGCTCAAATCCCCTCATATTATCTAAAGTGTGTTGCCCACATCTTCTAGTTAGATTAGGAGTTTTTTTCTATTAAATAAATATTACTTTTGTTGTTCTTATTCAACCAGAATTATCTTATCTCTTATTATAAATAGATGACACTGGTAAAGCTATTAACACACTAGTTTTATATATTGTTATTCCGTCATAAAGTAGTAAGAATGTATTTTCTAAAAATAAATTATATTTTATATGAATTACAATTTCTACAAGTTTCTATTTGAGAGATTTACATTGTGTAATTTAATTTTCTACTTTTTTGCAATTTATTATTATTTTTTTGTGGTATTGAAGGTTAATTTTAAAAGAAAGAGAAAAATATGAAAAATATTATTTTGAATTTTTAAGTGTTCCCATTTTTGTATTTTTTAATCAGATTTAGCTAATAAATTTATTTTTTAAACTTTTAGGTAAAATGATCACAAAAAGACAAAAAGCAAAAAGGAATTATATAATACGTAAATGTTGAGGGTTAAAATTTTTAGAATCAATACTAAACTGATATAATGTATGAATGTTGAGGGGCAAAATTATAAAATTTATGAATAGTGAATGACTATTACTATAATTTACCTTAAAAAAAGAAAGGCCCAATCCCAAGTCATTAAGCGGTCAATATTCAACGACATAAAAAAGATACCTCAAAAGAAGAGAAAGTAAAAAAAGAAAAACAGAGGCCAATAAATAAAATAAATAAATAGCACGTAAAAGATCCTTTCACGTGACCCGTTTAAGCAAAAAGCTTAATAGCACGAGCCATGCCCATCAGCAGCACCAGACACAGCAACCTCAATGCACTGTCCACACCAGCATCACCACTACCGCCCTCTCTTTTGGTTAACTACGTATCACACGTGTGATGGTACAGTATGTACACGCGTGAGAAAAGCTTTTTTTTTTAACAGTGTTTTGACCCTTACTGACAAAAAAATCAACGGGTCAAGACCCCCGAAAGGGATGTAACAATCGATCTGGACCGTTGAAGTATGAGAGAGATAATCTCGAGGGTGGTTAAGACTTAAGAGTTAATCGGTTCTGTTTTGATCGGATTTTTTTAAATTTATGCATAGTTTATTTTAATTCGGTTCGATTTGATTCGGTTCAATTTTTTTATATATGTTTATTTATTTTTTAGTTTAATTTTGATTAAATAAATTTTGTTTTATGATTTTTAAATACTATTTAATAAAAATTTAAGGTCTTTCTCATAAATATTTCTAAAAAATAATAATTTTAAAAAATATTTAAATATTTTTATTATTTTAAATATAAATTATTTATTTTTATCATAAAAATTAAAATTATTTATATATTAAATAAAATAAGAATTTGATTTGATACTGAATAATCATATTTTTAAATTTACATTTTATAAACCGTCCAAATACCTCGATTCGAGTCAATTTTTGATTTGGTCAGTTTTCTCTCATGCCTATAATGTAAACAACTAAGAGGAGAAGCCTAGTGAATCCGATTTTTGGAGGGTTAAAATATGTTTTAGTTCCTTGAACTCTTAATAGATTTAAAATTTAGTCCTCAAATTTTTATTTTTATGAATTTAGTCTCTTTATTTTTGAAATTTCAAAATTTGGGTCTAATTGTTATCACTATTAAATTGATTGATGTGACATTTTGAGATAAAAAAATTACTCACTTTATAGCAATGTAACTAAAAAAAATGATATTGTAATGAACCTAAATTTAATAAAATAATTTTAATGTTAATAGTTTACCTTGAATTTTGAAATCTAAAAGGTAAATAGACTAAATTCCTATAAATAAAAGCATGATGGTTGAATTCTAAATTTATGAAAAGTATAAAGACTTATGACATATTTTAACCTTTTGTGAGGCTTTTATTTTTCCAAATGTGAATGTATTTGAAAGGTCCCTTTATTATATGGACTTATCAGTTTAGTCCTTCTACTGTTGAATGGATTGATTTAGGCAATTTACCATAAAAAAAAAATCAAATAAGGCCAACTAGGAATAGATTTAACATTTACAATTTTAAAAATACCATTTATTATTTAACATAATTAGTATTTTTAAAGTTTTTATGGTTTTACAAATAAAATTTTTTGCTTAAAATTGAACTTTAATTGAGGGAAAAGATCATTTTAGGAATTTTTTTATACATTAATTGTTAACTATATTACAATTTTGATTTATTTAATTTTTTTAATAGTATAGGAACTAAATTGATAATAATTAATTTGATATAATCAGACCTCTCAGGTGCTTTACCCGCTTTTTAAAGGACGAATCTTGTCCCGTGGAAGATGAGGGTAGACGTGGCATGTGAGAGGGTGGGAAATTTAGGGACAAGGTGGGGGTTTAGGGTTTTATCAACATTCAAGGGAACATATCATGTGGATGGTTCATGAAGCTTGGGGTCTCAAAGGGGCTAATTGCTTAGGGACCGGCACTGACCACCTACGGTGTGGTGAAAACTGAAGGACAAACGCCCCTTTGGGTTTTCTGGCTATTGGCTAATGGCTTTTCCCTCCTCATGATTCTTACGACATGGGACTAAACTAGTCTCTACACAATAGCTCGGAATGTATCTTACTAGTTGAGTCAACTATTTCATCAGAAAAGAGTTTATCCAATAAATTTTTGTTGTGTTATTAGGTGGATTGTACATGTTTTTATATAAGTTATTAGATTACATTTTATCATTTTTTATGTGTTATCATGTGAATTGTATACGTGTATCTTATATTGATATATAATGATCAAATTTTAATAGTAAAAATAGATAAAATTTTTAACAAAATAATCAATTTATACTTTGATTTAATATATAAGAATTAATTTACTCTTTTTATGAGTAAATAAAATAAAATATAATTTAACTCCTAACATAAGAATTAATTTACTTTTACCGAAATATAAATTAATTTATGTAATTTTATTTTTTAAAAATAAATTATTAATAAATTTACATTTTAATTACTAAAAAATTACAAGCACGTCAAAAAATTTGGGATACATGGGAGGCTCGCAAGAACTGCTGGGTAATGATGTGTAATTAATATTACGTTGGACCATAAAAACATGTATGTCGGATGCTGCCACATAATCATAGCACTATTACCACAAAAAGCTCGGTGTTTGGAGTCCTTAGGGGGACCACTTTTTCTGAGCTGTCCTTCTCAAGATTTTTTGAAGAAAATAATAATAATCATTACAATAAGGATAAACTAAATTCAAGGTCATTAAACTATTAATAAAATTATATTCTGGTCATTCAATCTTAAAAAGTTACAAAATAATCTTTAAATTATTTGAATGTTTATATTTAAGTCATTGGACTGTTGAGAATTTTTTTAAAAGTTCAGTTGACGAGCTTCTAACAACGATTCAATGATCGATATACAGTGGAACAATACACATTGATGAGTAAACGAACATATCTTAGATTCAAGCTAATCGATGATTAGTGTTAGAGATTAAAAAAAAAGTTGTTTGGATTTTGATTAATAGATTTATGACATTCAATGTTGTATCATGAAATTACTAAACTATAGAAGAAGATGGGGAATTTACTCTATCCATTAGTGTCTCAGGTGAGAATGGAGAAGACCATATAACGGCACCAAAATGTAATAATTCAATGACATTAGATGTAATTTATCCTAATAATAATAGGGGATAAGGTAACATCTAATCCCTAAACCCGATAAATTTTTTCAATCTGATTTATGATATATTTTTTTGTCCATATTAATCTTGAAACTTAGCAAAATTTTTCAATTTGATTTTTTGACTTGAATTTTGTTAAAATATGAGATGTGGTACTCTAAGATTATGTCACATCATCACTTGAAAAATTTTAAAAATTTTATATAAAATCTAAGAAAAATAAAAGAAGTATAAAGACATTATAAAATTTTTAAAAAAATGATGTGACACTAGTGTGGCACTATTAAATCTTATCAAATCCAAATTTGGGGATCAAAATGAGAAAAAAAAAACCTTCCAGCATTTTGAGACTAAAGTGAATAAAAAAATTTAAGGACCATAATAAAAAATATATCAAATTTGAAGACTAAACACTAGTTTATCCCTAATAATAATAATAATAATAATAATACTTTTCGCTTTTGTTTTTCATGATTTTACATCATGTTGTAATCTGTTGTCGGTCTTTCTCTGCAGCATTCACTCACCCTTTTATTTTCACTGCAATTCTTGCTTGGGACTATTCTAGTATTTTTCGAATTTCACCATTTATCTTTCACTAATTTCACAAATACCCACTAATTAAAAATGAGATAATTTCATCAATCATCCCTAAATGATTGCTCGAATTCAAATTTGATCTCTAATTTTAATACATTTTAATTGAATCTTCAAAGTATTAAGTTCTTTTTATCTGCCTAACCGTCAGGTTCAATGTTAATATCAGTTGATATTTCAATTACGTAAATCAAAATTTAAATACATATATACCTACTTTACGAACAATGATGTTTTAAAACAAAAAATATCATTAAAATTTATAGAAAGTTTTTTTTTTTTTTTTATATCAAGCCAAATCCATACTACTCGTATGATAGAGGATGAACTTAGAATTTAAATCATACTTTGAGCAGTTTGATGCAAGTAATCCAAAGTTCATTTTTTTTTCATGTTTTCAAACCTATTTGCTAAATCTGAATTCGAATCAAGTTAGACCCTAAACTTTATGCAATATTCCTTAACTCTCTGTCTTCTTATTTCCGTTCATAATATTAAAAAATGGTATTAAGTGACATCTAATTTCTTATTATTCGACTTAATAAACATCGACAAATTATTTCTTATTTTGATGATCCCAAAAGTTAAGCAAACTAAAATAAACTAGACAAAAAAAAAAAGAAGAAGAAAAAAAGAGGAGATTTCTGGGAGCTGGCAATGGCCCATGATAGAGTTGAATGTTTTAATCTGTCCAGAAAAAAAAAGGAATAACTTTAGTCTTTAAATAAGAATAAATTTAGTAAAGTTTTAGATTAAATAAATTATTAAAAAATTCTTAGCTTGATTGGTTCATACCAAGTTTTAGATCAATTAATTCAATACATTTTTCTGAATTAGTGCCGTAATCGATTTTTGATTTAGCCGATCGATTTAGTTATGTTCGACAAATGTTTTCATTGATTGGGAAGCAAAGTCTAGAAGCTAGATGGGATTGGGGGGAAGCTAACATCTTTTTAAATCTTTTAGCATGTTGGGTATCATGTTGCAGTCCTACTTTACCATTAAAGGGGTATTTTGCATTCTAAAGATAACCATATATTTTATATAGGGCATGATTGTGAAACTGGCTTAAGTAAAGTGGTGCAAAGCTGGTTGAATTATTTTTCAGATAAAAAAGGAACTCATAATTCAACACCATATTCATCAAACCCTTCTTAAATATTAATTTAATATCTGTTAGATCGAGTGATAAGAACGATGCAAATATCAAATTTATATATGAATTTTGATTTTGTGTAATGATGTATATGAAATTTGAATTATGATTTATATGATCAAATTTCTATCTTTTTAGGTATTAGATTGGTTAAATGCTCAAACTAGAGCCCAATCTTTTCAGAGTTGCTCAATTAAGCCTTTTAAAATTGTCATGTAAGGGTTTGACTTTTATAAAAATATTCAAATAAGGATTTTTCACGCAGTTTAGTTCAAATTGTAGTGAATTTTAAGTAAATATTGACGTATTTAGAATAAAACATAATTTAAAACCTTATTTGAGCAATTTCAGAAAAAAGTTTACCCCTTATTTTGTTTGAGCACGTTTTGTAAATGTTAATATTTTATATGATCGTTTCGAAAGGTTTAATCGTGATAAAACTCTTAAAACATTTAATCTCAATTTGAATATTTAGCCGTATTTGAATAATTCATAGTTGGACTTAACTCGAATATAAGATATACCACATATTAAAAGATTATATAAAAAGGAAAAGTGAGTAATGGGGGAGAATGTCTGTTTTGAACCAACTAAAGACATACATATAGGGCCAATAGGGGACAACAATGTCTGAGTGCTTACTGCTCCACACATCGGTTTTTAACTGCTGTTAGTTTTCTGAACCTTGATTACATGAAGGCCGAACAAACATTGACATGTCCATTTCAACACTTTAATTTCCTTTGTATATATATATCAAATGTTTGAATTGGATACAACCGACTAGACAGTAATGGTCTGGAAATATGTATAAAATTGGTTGATTTGGACAACATTACGGATAGATTGAAATAGGTTAAAAATTGGATTGAATCAGTTTTTTAAAATAATTTCTTACCTATGTTTTTAATGATTTATTTAATTAAGTCAGATGAACTGGTTGGATGGACGATTATTTTTAGTGCGGTGAATTTTTTTATTTTATTTCATGTTATAGTATCGTTACAGTATAGCTACTGTTTTCATTTCAAGTGATATTTTGATTTGAAAAATAAGAACTGTAAAGCATTTGTTATACTATACGTCGATAATGACAATCAGAATTATCGCAAAGCAATAAGAAAGAAAAATAAAAATACGCAAATTTTATGTGAAAAACCCTTATCAATAAAAACCACGAACAGAGGAAGAGAAATTCACTAATGTTGAAAAACAAAAATACAACAGGTTTTCTGCTACAGATGTATTAAGGGTTAAACAACTCTTTTATAATCAACATCTAATAGAATAAGAATAGTCCTATACGGATTCAACTTGTGCAGCAAGGTATGAGGCCCTTGGTCCTTTGCCCCTATAGATCTCCAATTTTGCCACTCTATCTTATTTCTTTAACAAGTGAGTTGCAACTCGAACTTTTTAAGCCGAAATTCGAGTTACACAACTCTAACAACATTCTATTGACAAATAATATTTTATTAAATTAAGTTATTTAATTGATTTTCATTTTAAAACATCATTTATTAAAAGTTGCATGTTAGTACTTTAAAAGTAACTAATTGTGCTAACAATTTGGATTAGCAAATAAATTTATAAAATGGAAAGATCAAATTATATTAAAAATAAAGTGTAAAGACTAAATCTCATTTTTTAACATAATTGAAGGATCAAATTTGAAATTTTATAAAAAAAAAAATACAAGTTGTTAGCCAATAGTTAAAAACCTATTAAGTCACTGTTAATATAATTATTGACTCATAAATTTGATAATTAAATCCATTTTGACGTTTGTACTCAATTTTGATCCATATTCATACTTGAATTTAGATTCTATTTGTAGGTGATGATATGTTATAATTTCAGAGTGCCACATTTACAGTAGTCAATTATGTTCTAGTATTATCGGTACTAGTCAAAATGTTCCGTTTCGGTAGTAAATTGGAAGAACAAACTTTAAGTTCTGTTTTGGTGCAAATTTCGATTGCTATCGGTGTGTACTAGTTGATTTCATTTTTAAAATTTTTTTTAAATATATTTTAAATTTAAATTTAAAAATTTTTATTTCTTATTTTGGATTTGTTTAGTTATGGATTATTATATCATAGCATGGGAGAATCTGGTTGTTTAATTTATGAAATAAATTTTTTGTTTATCTATTTCGAAGCTTATTAAAATATATTTTATATAGTTGATGAATATTTATATTTGAAATTTATTTAATCTCATTATTTGATGTTTGTAAATATTTTTATACACATATATCAAATGTTTTTAGAAAATAAGATAAATTCGAAGCGGTAAACTGAAATAGGCCAGTACCGATACATACCAATACCATTAGAAAAATGACACGTCCAATGATACAATACTAGTTACCTAGGCTAAATCATTAAATTTTGACGGAATCCAACTTCATGAACCCAAATAGATATAGTTGTCAAATTCAGGTATTGAAATAGAGGGAAGAGCAACTAGTTTAATTCGTCAGTTCAACTTTTTTTTTTTTTTTGAATTGGCTTTAACATGAGAAAACTAACCTGACTGACTTTAGTTGAAAATGTTGACCAAACTGAACCGACTTTGATTATATAACTATTATATATTATAAAATATAAATATATTTTTAATTTCGGGGTTCAAAAATTGATAACCAATCAAATTAACCAATTAAATTGAGGTCAAAATTGACCAATCCATCCACCCGACCAAACTGAAAAATCCGAATGAATTGGTTCTTAGGTTAAAATTGAAAATTGCTCTCCCCTACTAAAATGGACAAAAAAATATAAGTAGCAAAGTGAATCAAATTACCAAGGGACCAAAAATTATATTAACCCATTCTTATTCACTTCCAAATAGGTCAGCTCCTTGTAAAAGATTATATAGCCCCACATGCCCACATGCTTCCCTCTTTTTTATTTTTCTCTCTCGCAAAGTCCCAAAATCTTTACCAGTTTAAGTACTCCAAGAAGCTTTGGTTATGGTGTAAAAGAAAAAGCCTTTCAAGTACTGCCATTACCCATCCAAAAAAAAACCCTTCCTTTACCACCCACACACTCTCTCTATCTCTCTCATCAACACACAGCTATGAGAGTTAAGCAGTAAAGGAGCCAAAATTTGCTTCCTTTTTTTCTCTTTTTTTATTTTTTGGAGCTGGTGTTAAAAAATGGGAAAAGAAGAAAGCTACTTGTATGGTTGGCCACCGGTAGGTTCACCATTGAATGTTGGAAGAGAAGAACAATGGAGACATTTTGATAACTCAGTGAATGCAGTGTCTTTTGGTTTCGTTGCTACTGCTATTCTCATCTCTATGTTCTTAGTAATGGCTATATTTGAACGGTTCCTTAGACCAAATAACTCTTCTACTACTGCTGGACCTAATCATGGTGACCTTGAGCTTGGTTTCAATGGCAAACTTAGTCACCCATCACCTAAAGTGAGTTCCCCTTTTTGTTCTCATTTCTGGGTTTTCTTTAATTTTGTTCAAAGTTTATTCATTTGTGTGTTTAATCCAAAAAAAACCCCCTTCTTTTTTGACTATTTGGGGTGTGGTTTATTAATTAGCAGTAAAACTGGTTTTAAGCATGTTATAGATACTTAATTAGCTACCAATATCATCACAAGCTTTGTTTAAGCTCTATGTTAAAAGGTTTCTCTTTTATGTATGTTCCTTTTTGTTTTGGGGACCCTCATTTCCTTTTTTGTTTCTTTCAGTTTGGTACCTAATGACGTATAAAACATCTCTGTTGCTTAAAATTTCTGCCTTTCAAGTTTCATGCAATTGCATCATACATTTTGCATTAGCAGTAAAATTTGTGGACATTTCTGTGTACTTAATTGGCTATCAATATCATCATAAGCTTTTTCTTTAGGCAAAAGAGATTTTTTGTGGACATTTTTTCCCCATTCCTTGCAAGCTTTGTCTAAGCTCAATGTTAAAGCTTTCTCTTTAATGTATGTTCCTTTTTGTCTTGGGGACCCTCATTTAAAGATTGCTAATGAGGGCTTATTTTTCTTTCAATTTGGTACCTAATGATATTTAAAGCATTTCAGTTGCTTAAATTTTCTTCCTTTCAAGTTTCATGCAATTGCGAAGTTTGCATCTTTTTTAGTCAAAGATCTTTTCTCTGGAACAGTCAATTGTCTGTCATTATATTTATTATATATTTAGGCAAAATGTCCCACTGAAGTTGAATGGTTTGGCCCCCCTTGAAGAGTATATATAACAAATAGATATAGTTGTTTATGTTTTAGAGTTTGGGCCCTACCAATTTACCATGGCCATACATGGGAATGGGAACAAATGGTTACCTTATTGTGCACTCTGATAATTTGCTCCCTTGGATTCTTTTGATAATGAAGATCATGTATGATCCACTTTCATTATGGAAAGTGTGATAAGGCAAATTTAGATGAATTATCACTGTTTTAGGGTATCCTATGAGTGTAATTCTGCATTTTTATGCAACAAACCTTTAGCCTACTTCAAGTCCAAAACCCTCTAAATTGTTCAATATAGGAGTAAAAGTATCATGGAGGCCCCTGTAGTAGGAGTTGGATTGCATTTTGCTCCCCTTTAGTCAGAAAAATGGGCAAATTGGTCCCTGTATAGTAGATCAAGGAGTAAATTGGTCATTTCTATTAAAAATTACATTTATTTGTACTGTTAAAAGCTGACGTGGTTGATGGAATAACTTAGTGACATGTGGCTTGTCGCGTGTATCTCATGCTAACATATAGGGATCAGCTTTTTACAGCAAAAATGGATGAATTTTTTAACAGAATGTGATCGGTTTTGCTGGTGGTGATAGGTCGCATCAGATCAACCAGTACTCCTGATTTTGTGTTTGGGACCTGTGTTTACTTATATTCTAGCATCTTGAGACATGATAATGTTTTTGAGTAGCACCTATTTGGGGAAGCTGGGATTTTTTTGTTGAGGGTTGGAAGTTAATGCTTTGTTGTGTTTGCGGGACCGAATCCTTTAGGATACTGTTGGATATATCAACAAACAAGATACATTCTTGTCGATGTGATCAATTAGTCCGGCTTAATTGCAATCCTGGGTAAGCATTCTATTCTATTGATAAGAAACATAAAAGTAATTGTCAGTTTCGAATTTGAATGCAAACCTGTAATGTTGATACATATGTTGATATTTGAGGTAATACGCTGCCCTCTCTACTACGTTAAGAATTGTAGGAACTTACGGTATCGATTGGTTGTTTTGTTTTCACTTATTGCTAAGTAGATTGTTGACTTCTACGTTCATATAATCTTTATGTTTTGATGCTGTCTGGCACATTGTTTTGTTATTTTTTTCAAGACAATTAAAACATCAAATCTGCCTGATTGGTGGTTCGAGTTTTGTCCAATTGTTTAATATTACAACAGCTTGGTGGGTTGTTGGTTTGTGATCGTAAGGTTGTACCAGTAAGGTCCATGCTTTAAAAAAAAAGGATGCTTGTCTAGGAAATGTCAACTAGGTAGGGTCTAATTTGGTGGCTTTAAATAGCTTTTCCTTCAATTACTTTCAACCCTCATTTAGCTAAGAAAAATTTCTACCTTTGGCTTCGGATTTATCCATTTCTCGAACTTTAGAAACTAGCTCGATATAGCCTCATATGTTGATATCTATGAACTGCTCAACGTGATATCATGCATTGTTACATTTTCTTTCTCATGCAGAGCCTTAATCTTTTATTGGTGTTGTTGCATGTAACTTCATTTCTTTTCAATAATTTCGGTGAAATTTTTGTTTTTCTATGCTTTGAGTGTTGACCAAGTCAAGTCCTCGACTTTCCAAGATAATACAATGTTCTTATAAAGGTAGTCTACTTTGACATTTTTGCAGATGACGGTATACACCAGTGGAGTTTCTGTATTAATGCCGGGTGATGAAATTCCTACTTTCATCGCTCACCCAGCTCCAGTTCCCTGTCCCCCTGAACGGCCTTCATTACCGCAGCATCAACATGATTCAACGGCCAATCCCGACTACCATAACCATTGACACAAGTCATTGAGAGAGAAACTCAAGAAACTGATTCCCACATGCTACACCGAACAACTATCACAATTACTCTCCCGGAAGTTTTCAATGAACAAGTAGAGACCGTCTAGTTGGATCGGAGTTGCCCTTTTGTCTCCGCTACTCGGCCATAAAAGATCTATATATATTGTGTATATATAGAGAGAGAGTTTTTGGTGGATTGCCTAGCTATGGCAATACTTCAAAAATTTCCACCATTACATGTAAAAAAAGTTCGAGGTAATATTAATATAATTGTTCTTTTGAGAATATGGAAAGAAGTTTCAAAGGGCAGCTTGTTACATATGGAATGGAAATTAATTGTAAAACAGTGTATTTAATTTTTAAACCTCCATATTTACACCAGCTTGTTTTAAAGGCAAAAATTATGCTGGTTTGAACTATAATTTCTTCAAATAACAAGTTTCTCCATTAATGGAACATCTTGTTCTTCAAAATAGAAGGCTTGGAATATATGTACATACATTTTGAGCAATATATATACATCACCTGGTTTGAACTTTTTATTTTTGATAACTTTTATGCGGTATTTTTTAAGTTATTTTTACTATTTTAATCATAAAAATTTAAAATTAATATAAATTAAATAAAAATAAAATTTGAACCCAAATTATTCTTGAGGTAAATGAACACTCAATTGATAGGACACAACCAGGGGTGTAGCAGTGAGGGCCCTTTTAAAATGATTTTTTTTTCATTTAAGCCCTTTTAAAATTTTAAAATTTTAAATTAATAAAGATAAAATTACATTTTAACCCCCCTAAAAATGATAATTTTTTAGCTTCACCCCTGGCCATGAGATTCATAAAAGTTTTTAAAATGCTAATTCTATTAAAACTGGACCTTAATAGATTCCTATTTAACAGTACATGCAATTATGGACTAAATTGATAAATTTAATAATAAAAGGATTAATTTTATAAAAAAAACCCCATACTCTAGACCTACCAGGGACGAGGAGGAGCGGAATATTGGAGCCAAATATATAATAAAGGTCAAAACCAACCGTTAGATTAATACAAGTATTATTATCTGATTTATTCGACTCAAATTATAGATTTTTTTAACGTTATGTGTGTATATATGTATATGTTTCCTTTAAAGCTTTCGCTTTCGGTCATTGAGGGGGCAGCAGCTGGTAGGAATCCAGCTAAAAGAAAAGGGTGACAGGCATGCATGCATGTTATATGTAGCAGATTGTGATTTATCATTCAATATATCACACATTATTGAAAAAGAATTTAAGGTTAAATTACTTTTTGAGGCTTGAATTTGACAATTATTTTCATATTAGGATATTGGTTAAGTTAAACTCTGAATTTAGCAATTGTTCTCACATTGTGGCTCGAATTTTTTTGTCCAAGTTAATCCATGAGATTTTCTTGAAAATCGTAAACTTCAGTATGAGAATAATTGTCAATTTTGAGACTAATTTGTACAAAGAAAAATTCGAGCCATAATATGAAAACAATTATCAACTTCAGAAACTAACTTGGACTAAAAGAAAGTTTAAGCTCCAATACGAGAGTTGTGTCAACTTCATGCTCTAAATAGTGATTTAGCATTTTTTTTAATACAAGTAAAACTTAATTTAAGTTAGATGATTACTGTCACATACATGGGTGAAGTCAAAAAATTGTTTTAGAGTATTTTAGATGAATTATAAATTTTTTAGCAAGTCAAACTGTAAATTTACAATTATACCAACATATAATCTCACAAAATTTTAAATAGTTAAATGATAAATTTACCATTTTGGGAGATGAAGGTAAAGGCCGCCGTTACTTACCTCTTTTTCCTTGCCCATGATTATGAATAACAACAAAGTAAAACTGGTTTTAAACACTATACAATTTTATCATTTAGGATTTACATTAACTATGGTAACTTTAATTTTAGCGGAGTGTTTCACTAAACCATCATCAGTTAACCTCTAAAGAACAATTTATGTACATTTATAATGGATTTTGATTTACAACTCGTAACAAAGACTATTACTTACCATTTTTTCCTTGCTCTATGAATGACAATAAAATTATACTATCCCAATAAAATCAAATTAAGTCAAAATAAATTTTTTTACCATCCTTAATTAATCATCATTGGATTATCAGCAATTTTTTTTCTCAAAAAAATTGAGCAGAATAAAAGCCGGAATAAGCGCAAATTATGTCCATCAATCACAACATCCTTAAAAGATAAATAAATAAAAACTTTATTTTATATTTTTAAATGACATAATGATGACGATGATGCCCATGACTTCCTTTTCATTCTTTTTTTTTTAGTTTTTAACCATTTTTATACAAAAAAAAAGGTACATATTTCATCATGAATCTGAAAAAAAAAGTTCACGAGGTAAGAATATTTTCTTTTACATATTTAGTAATAAACTATAATTAATTTTTTATAATTTCATTACAGATATAATTATATCTGTTTCTTTGACACAATATCTAAAATTATTCATAGTTCTTCTCTAACCCATAAATAAGAGGATAATGTCTTAAAAATACTCGAACTCATGTCTAACTACATTAACAATAATACTCGTACAAATCAAACTAAGACTCAATCTGTACTATAATTAAGGTTAGATGATAGACAAACAAGTTTACTAATTTTGTATGTCGGGGCTTAAATTAACTTTCATTATTCTATTTTTTTAACTTTTACCATTCCTTGTATTTTAGCCATTACTATATAAAGATTAATTTTTTTTATTTTAAAAAATGTTTCCCATCTTAAAAAAAGGAAATAAATAATATTTACATGAATCAAAAATTAACATTTAATTTCTAAAATTTGAAAATCTTTTTATTTGGTCTTTGGTTTTTTTTTTTTTACATTATTATTGAAATTTGACTTGTCAATTTGGTATTTGAACTTGGACTATGCTAAGGTTTGATGACATGATATTTTGAGTTTCTGTCGTGTCATCATCTAAAAATTTAAAAAATTATAAATTTTAAAAAATTTTAAATGATGATTTTGACACAATCTCATAGTGCTATATATGTCATTATATTTTAACTAAATCTAAGCTTATGGACTAAATTAGATAAATCTACTAAATTTTAAGACTAAATTGGACAAAAATTATTCAATGATCAATGTAAAAATATATATAAAAACTAAATTTGTTTTAACCCTACTTAGATATATATCAACTCTTGATACTGTTGGACTGAAATGATAAAAAAATTGATTTCTTTTAAACAAAGTCTCGAATTTGACTTTTATAGATAAAAATAACTATGGAAGAACTTTACTTTTTAATTAAGGATCAAATTTGTAAAATTTTAAAAAATTGATCGGTAGTCAAATAAATTAATTTAACGTTTCACTAATATGTCCCTTTGATTAAACAAATTATACAAAAAATCATAAAAATAAAAATTCGATCCAATTGTTCAGTTCAATTTATTTATACTGAATCTTCAAATTAACCAATTTAATGGCTTGTTTTTTAAAATAATATCCTTATTAATTCTCGATTTAATAATTTCAGTTCAAATAATCTCATAGATTTAGCTCCACTCTAAATTTAATTGAGATTCAATGTAATTATAAATCCGGGAAAAAAAAGTAATTAGAAAAGATAAATCACGAGTCACAAGAGACACAACTTTGCATGCCGTTGGTTTGGTCGTGGTTTACTTTTTAACAAAATTAAAGAAAGAAAATAATAGAGACAAACAAACACAAGTGGAGCTCACTTCTAGTTTTAACGGAAACAGAGAAAATTTAGACCAAAATACTAAGATTAATTTAAATCAATAAATAAATAAACAAAAAATACTCTTCTGTTCTCTTCATTCACTGGCTCTCTGCACTTTACTAGCTTGCTTTGTCACACATACTCTCTCTCTACACCATAGCTTTCCATTTTGAAAACCCAGATACCCAAATTTCTATGCAAACATAGACATTGCTGGGTTTTTTTTTTTTTCTGGGAAAAGGAGAGAAAGTTTGGATTTTTGTTTTCTGTTTGAAGGTTCTTCTGTTCAGCAGGTAAATGGGTTTTGTGAGTTGGGGTATTGTACGGGTTGGGTTGTTGCTGGTTTTGACTCTGCCGTTTTCTACTGGAGATACTGACCCTCGTGATGGTAAAGTATCAAAGTATCTTAGTTCATGTTTGCATCACTTCTTTTTCTTTTTCTTTTTTTTTTTTGGGGGGGGGGGAACTTAGTTCTTGTTGAATGATGAAGCTCTGTTTGGGTGTCGAGAAAGTTTGAGGAAAGTGATAGAAAATACAAGAAAAATGGAGTTGGTTAACTTTTTTAATTTACATGATTTGCAAGGTTGAGCTTGTAACACTCATTGTGTTCAACCAAGTGTCAGTGAGAAGCATAAGTTTTATTTCATTTTAAATTTTTTGAAGAAATTTAATTTAAGCAAAGTTATATTAAACCTGTGGTAATTGTTTCTTAGCTCATGTTTGCATCACTTTTTTTGGAATTTAGTTATTGTTGAATGATGACGGTCTGTTTGGGTGTCGAGAAAGTTCGAGGAAAGTGATAGAAATTACAAGAAAAATGGAGTTTAGTAACTTTTTTAGCTTACATGATTTGCAAGTTTAAGCTTGTAACAATCATTGTGTTCAACCAAATGTAATGAGAAGCATAAGTTTTATTTCAATTTTTTTTTTTGAAGAAATTTAATGTAAGCAAAGTCATATGTAACTTTTAGTGATTGTTTCTTTGTTTTTTTTTTATGGTTCCCCAGTTTCAGCAATAAATAGCTTATATACTTCTTTGGGTTCACCACCACTTCTGGGGTGGATACCTGCCGGAGGAGATCCATGTGGAGAAGGATGGCAGGGAGTTTCATGTGTTTTCTCCAATATAACTGAACTGTAAATGGAATTTTCCTTTTACTTTTCCATAATTTTTTCATCAATGAATTTTTGTATCAATTTGTTGAGCTTAATGGTGTTTATTCAGACGACTGAGCGGCTTGAACCTTGGAGGCATTTTGGATGAAGGCATCGGAGACTTCGAATCGATATTGATAATGTAAGACTTTTTCTTTCTTAAATCTATAGTTTCCATGTTATTGGCATTGTTGACAATATCTCGAATGCATTTCCATGAATGATTAATTTGGGCTGTTTTAAGCTTTGTGCTTCTTGAGCAATCTACAAGTCGTTCATATGGCTTGAATTGTATGCCTTCCAAGGATCACATATATATATATATATATATAAAATTCTGTATATAAAATTCTGTATAGTCTTATGCCGCTTTTCGGTGTTTTATGAAGCAGGGATCTGAGTCACAATCAAATTGGAGGGAGCATACCATCCAACATACCTCTCACCATCAGAAATCTGTATGTTGGACTATACAATCTTTATATTTATCTATAGAGTACAGCTAATACAAGATAATATTATGCGCCTTTCTTTTACTATGCTTATCCGTGATTGTATCAACTTTGTTTTTTTTTCCCTCTTCTTTTTAGTTTTCTTTCAGGTAATCAGTTCAATGGGAGCATCCCTGTTACTTTGTATGCCTTAACACAACTAACACAATTGTAAGTTCAATTCGAACTTGCTTATTCTAAAATCGTGCTCAAGACGATAATCGTTTCTCATCATCATTCAATATTCTACCATCATTCTCTTTCAGGTTTTTGGATGATAACCGTTTAAGTGACAACATACCAGATTCCTTTCAAGAACTTAGGAGTTTGGTCGATTTGTAAGCTCGCTAGTCGTATAGCTTGTTTTCCTGTTTTCATTTCTAGGTTGAATTCTTACATGTTATGTTTCAGGGATCTATCAGGAAATAATTTGACCGGTCAGCTACCTCCCTCATTTGGGAATTTGTCATCTCTTACCACATTGTGAGTATTAATTTCATTAAAGGATGAGGCCATTAGATTGATTCATACGAAGTTATTTCCATGAATCACTCATATTCATGTATTCTTTTTCTGTTGCAGGCATTTGCAGAATAATAAGATTTCCGGGGTCCTTGATGTTCTACAGGATCTTCCCCTTTCGGATTTGTACTCTTTTTCCCTCTTAATTTCCTTCATTCAATATTTGTTTTCACAAATCTATCACCAAATGATCAAGCATTAAACCCGAAAGTAGGTTAGCATGTAATGAATTACCACTTTATTCTTGTGTAGGAATGTAGAGAACAACATACTTTCTGGTCCTATACCTCCAAAGTTGCTGAATATTCCAAATTTCAGGTGAATCCTCGCTATTGTATTGCATGTTTTTCTGTTTGTGTGTTCAACCCCCACCTGGCAATAACACATTGTCCTTGATGATGCATGATGTCTTTTCCGCAGGAAAGATGGAAATCCATTTAATACCACTATTCTTCCTTCACCACCAGCAGCACTTCCTCCATTTATAGCCTGGGCTCCATCTCCTTTACACGGACCACCTAGGGGACGACCAGCTGACGGACCTTCTTCTAGCCTAGTATTACCTCAGTGGTCAAAGGGTAGAGTGTTTTGGACGAATAAGAGAGTTATCGTGATTGCTGCTGCCGGGATTATAACACTTATTGTTCTTGGAGTGGTTCTCCTTTTGGTGTTGAGATGCTTTAGAGGGAACAAAAATTCTAATAAGCATGGTGCAAATGCATATAACAGCTCCGGTAAAAAGCTTAACCAAGTTCAAAAATCTTCATCTCAACCAGCTTATCAAACGGAGAAAGGTAACTTAATTATAGTCTATCCTTGTGGTAGATCTTGTAAAATTCTCTATGTAATTCAAGGGCACTATGTATAACAGTTGATAAAGCAACAGTCACGAGGCTAATAGATGGATATGGACTAGAAAGTGGAGATACGGGAATAAGTCCAAATTTACAAGATGAACAGCTTCTTGATGCAAATACAAGGCCTGCAAGTTCAAGGCACCAGAAAAATCATGAGATAAACAAGGGAGGTTTGGATGTCAAGTCCTTATCAATACGGCCGCCACTACCTCCTCCTTTACTTCCTACTGTGGAGGAGGCCAGTGTAAGCCCAATAATACCAACAGAAGTAAATGGACCTGGTCGCTCTTCTAGAGGTAGGGACTCGTGTTCTTTGGATGTGACCGCCTTCACCATTGCCTCGCTTCAGCAGTATACAAACAGCTTCGCTGAGGAAAACTTTATTGGAGAAGGGATGCTTGGTGGTGTTTACAGGGCTGAGCTGCCAGATGGAAAGGTAATATGATTTTGATGCCATAGTAAACAATGTTCCGGCCCCTGGGGATGCGGCTTTCTTTTACTTCCTCCTAACCTCTATTCTCCATATGTTTGACATTCTTTTGTAGCTACTTGCGATCAAGAAATTGGATACTAGAGCTTCAAGGTGGAAGACTGATGCTGAATTTCTACAACTCATTTCAACTATATCTAAACTTAGACATCCTAACATTGTGGAGCTTGAGGGTTACTGTAACGAGCACGGCCAACGGTTACTTGTTTATCAGTATTGCAGAAATGGGACACTGTATGATGCATTGCATATTGATGATGAGATGCATAAGAAACTCTCATGGAATGCACGTGTCCGAGTGGCACTTGGAGTTGCAAGAGCCATTCAGTAAGTAAACATATTTTATCAGCTCATATCATCTTTCATATGATGCTTAGAAGAAACCTGGAAGAGTCTAGAATTCCGTGCTTGTGACATATACGAATGCCTTTAGTCTCTATGTTTTAAAGCCATCTTTCAACCAAAAGTTGAGTATTTCATTTTTCTTCCCGTGGTGTCGATAAGGTATCTGCATGAAGCTTGTCAACCACCCATTATGCACAAGAATATCAAATCTGTGAATATTCTTCTTGATGACAAGCTTGCAGTTCGTGTCTCGGAATGCGGTTTGGCTCCATTGTTGTCTTCTGGCTCTACAAGCGAGGTAATTATGTATACAATTGTGTATATATATTTGTGTGCTGTTCAAGTCCTAATGATTTGAGGTTTTACAAAAAATTTAGTTACTACCAAATACAAATGTTGCAAAAAAAAAAAAAGGTAATGAACTATGAGAGTTATGGATACACTACGAAACTATAGATAAATATGTTGCAAGAGAATGGGAACTGATTTTCCTACTATTGCTCAAACATTGTTAAGATGTGCGTATTATAGGAGTTTTCGTGTTAACTATCTTACAACACTGAGGCTAATCTTGGTGGATGTATTCCCAGTTCTCTGGAAGCCTTTTTGTATCATACGGTTATGCAGCCCCGGAAATTGAGTTCGGAAGCTATACTTGCCAGAGTGATGTCTATAGCCTTGGCGTCGTAATGTTAGAACTGCTCACCGGGCGAGAATCCTTCGATAGGTAAACCAAATCTTGCATCCGGTTTAAATCTTTTTCCTTGCCATAAGCTTATAATTAAAGAACATTTCTAGATCACGGCCTCTGGGGGAGCAATTTCTCGTTAGATGGGCAATTCAGCAGCTTCACGATATCGATGCATTAGTTAGGATGGTTGATATCACCCTAAACGGAGTGTATCCAGTGAAGTCATTGTCACGCTTTGCCGATATAATATCCAGATGCGTGCAGGTAAATTTCTGAACACTCCTACTCTTGTAGCATGCTTTTACACAAGTGAAATCCCGAATGACCTGTCTTAAACATCGAACTAAACATACTCTGCTCCCGAACGGTAGTCGATTTATAACTAGGAATGGGATAAGCCAAAGTCCACAAAAAGCACTTCCCCATATTCCTTCCACCTCAAGTTATCTAATGTTTTTATCTTTCTGCAGTCGGAACCCGGATTCAGACCGCCAATATCCGAAATAGTCCAAGACCTTTTACACATGATTTAAAAGGTGAACCTTATTAGCAATTTGGCTGTACATAGAAGAATGGATGATTACGAGGTCTATCTGCAAGAAAAGAAATGAGGGGTACGTATCAATCGAAGCCACGGATTATTAAATGCTTCCTGTAATATATATCGGGGTTTTTGTTTTGCATTAGATTACCTCCATTGATGTTCTAACAGCAAATTTTTTCAGTCCTCACCCCTTTTGATTCATGTTTTTAGTGGGGAGGTGCTAATATTTTTGTTTATCTCTGCCAAAACTGTTTTAAGTGTTATATTGTGGTCATTTGAGGTCTTATTTAGGTTATATATTATAAAGCCAGTTTTCTTTTTTACAAACTCTGCTGTTAATTCTTGTATCTAATATACATAAGTTGTGGATTTGATTTCCGTAATTTAATTTAGTCAATTTTAGTCTACCTAATTTTTCAAATTAGTTTTGTAGCTTTCAACTTTTAAAATTTCATGACCTGAACAGTAACAATTAAATTTGTTTAGTCCATGTAGTATTATACTATACGTAAAGTTGTAGATTTAGTCTATGTTTTTCGATTATTTTTAGTCTCTCTGTTTTTCAAGTTTTAGAATTTCAGTTTTGATGGATATGACATCCTTTAAATCTATTAATTGACTCTTGAGCAATATGTGAAAATACGAACGGACATGACATGACACGACACGCGTGACCATATATATTATATACCTTAATGAATTTAGGGCTTAAGTCTAAAATTTTAAAGTTTGAAAGAATACGGGAAGTTGAAGACAAAGATTGTTGGGTTTAATGGATGTAAATGGGGATGGTAAGACTCGAACCATTTTATAGATTTTGAATTGATTCGTCTCAAATAGAGTAGATTTTTTTTTTTTTTTTTTTGGAAAGCGAATGTGAGTAAGGTAGGGTGCAGTGGAATTTTTCTAGACAATGGATATGAAATCTGGGGAGGATATGATAATTGCACATTTCACACTAATTTTACCGTTTTACTTATATTCTTGATGAATAGAGATAATGATGAAATAAAATGTATCAAGTATGAAATACAAGTGAATTTAGCAACGTCGATTCTTATCCTGCTCTACACGCTCAATACAACGTCGGATAGTGATCTTGGATTAGTTTGAGGGTTTTGATAGAGAAGGAAGATGGGTAGATGAGAGATTTTAAGCCATTAATAAACATGTGAATCCACCACATGGATAACATGTTGGCAACTGCGAAAATCTACCACGTTTTTTAAGCAATAAATAAAACCAAGATACCATTATGTGAGTTTGAGTTCTGCTAAATCAGCCGTTGATTGATGGAATGAGGTGATGAAATATCAAAGAAATGGGAATGGTGAATGAGTTAAGTTATCCTTCTCAATATATGGAAGGATTTATAACGAAAATAGGAAACTCAAAAATGGGGATTGAGCAAAAAGATTAAGTCTGATTAAATTGCGAGTCAAGTTTGGACTTCAACATTTATGGTGTACTTGTTGAGTGGAAAAGTAGAGTCGGAAATAAAATAGGAAGGATGTTAATTTTCTGTACTAATATATAAAAACCAATCATTTTAAATTGGGATGATGAAAAGAGAGAAAATGATCGAGATCTGAATGTTTATTTAAAATTATGCATTTTTTAAATGTTTTATTTTCTTTCTTTCTATTTTTTCCATCTCTCGGCACACCTAAGAAAGGAAAATTATATTTTCCATCATTATAGTTTTCTACCCCTTCAATTTTTCATCCTTCCAATTTTCTTTCCACTTTACCAAGTAAAGCCTTAAGGTTTGAGTCTGGCCGAACCTAACCCGTTTTATATTTTTGTAATATATTTTTATTTATATATATTATATAATTTATATCACATAAAAATAAATATATACTAAAACACTATATAAACATAAAAAAATGTGTTAAGTTTTTTAAATTTTAAATTTGAATAAAAAAAAAACACATATAAGATATTAAATATTAAATTAAAAATAAAATAATATTTTGAAAACAATAATAATAATGGGCAGGCCTGAAACGAGTTTGGGTTAATAATTTAAAAATATGAGTAGACTTAGATAAAATTTGGACCAAAATATACTAATATTATATCAACTCGGTGCATGAACACCTCTATCTTTGTGAAATTGCCTAGAGAATAGGGGCGAAGCAAAAAAAAATAGAGGGGGCCGAAATTAAATTGTAATTTTTACAATAGTAAAAATGCAATTTCACCATTTTAATAGCCTATATCTTTATATTTTTAAAGAATTAAATTAAATTTTTTTCATTTTTAGGGGGTCCAAAGTGCAATTTTACTTACTAAATAAAAATTTTAAAAATTTTAAAGGGCCTAAATAAAAATTTCTCTATTTTAGGCTGTCAAAGAAGTTTGTTATAGAATTGATATTTTTTATCTTTTATAGCAAGTTTTTATTTATAACAACAACCATAAATTACGGAGTATATTATTTACTAAACTAATTCTCTATAACAAACTTTTGTATCGTATTTTAGTAGAAATATTATTTCAATAAATTATTTAAATTTTACGTAAAAATATATTAATCATGTTTTATTAAGTGATTTTTTAATAAATGAAATTACTTTTGTAAATTTTAATAAAAATATGATCTAAATCACACTAATTAACATCGGGGTTAATATATTTTTTGGCTACTAAACTTAGCAACTAGATCCACTTTGTTTCTTGACTTCTTTTTTTGTTCATTATAGTACCCGAATTTCACAACTAGATCCATTTTGATCTCTAAACTTGGATTCCATCAAGATTTGATGATGTGACCAATGTTCTTAGAGCAGGATTGGATTGGTCGATTGTACCAATAACAAACCGGTATACTGGCCCAACAAAAGAAGTTGAACCGATTGAGTTAGGAATTGCTTGAAACCAGCAAAAATCGAAAATTAAAACAAAAACTCGTAGTTGAATATGTTGAACTGGTTTAATAAGTTTTTTTTATTTTTATAAATTTTAATTATTTATATAATTATTATTGGTCTAGCAATGGAACTGATCAAGCCAATTGAAGCGAGAATTAGTGACACTCTAAAATTGATTATCCGAATATATATATATTAATTTCAAGTGATGAGGTGACACAATACTAGACTATCACGTTATTAAATTTTTACATTTTTTAAATTCAATGGTCAAAATGAACTTAATTGTCAAATTCAATAACCAAAAATTATATTATCCCTTAATATTACTATTAATATTTTTTAATTTTTTAATTTGAAATTTTGGAAAATTATGATTTAAATTATAAATATGGTTATATATGTATTACAATTTCAACAGATAAATAGAAGTGTTATAAGAAAAGAAGGAATGTATATTATCCCTGGCAGTGGCACTGCACATTTTCGCTACAGACAACCTGCCAAAAATTGCTTCTAATATTATCTAATGTCCTATGTTTGGATACTGGTCCCTGCCATTGCACATTTACTCCTCTCACCTCTTTATTTTATCTCAAATTTTGCATTGGATAAGATAGCCCTTTTCCTTTAATACCAAGTATTAAATATTTTAAGCTAAACTACTTTCTTTTTTAATACATTTAAGCTTCTTTTATATATATATATATATATATATATATATATATATATATATCTATATACACTTTTTGTCTTAAATTTCACTGTATTAAATTTCAATTAGAGCTATCGATGGGCAGGTTCAGTTAGGCCGTAATAAGATTTTAGGCCTATTTAATAAGTTTGAGCTTAAAAAATGAGTCTAAAATTTTATTAAAGTTCAGTTTAAATAAAAATGTTAAAATATGGGTTCGGCCCAATTGTATTAAAAATTTTGATACTATTTTTTTATTTTTTATATAAAAATTTTAAAAATATAATATATCAAAAACACTAAAAATGTTAAAATAAATGTTTCTCAACAATTTGAAAATAAATTAAAAGAAATTTTTTTACTTAAATAACATTAAGATAAGTACAATTTAACATACAAATGCCTCTATAACAGTAGCAAAATAGACAATAAAATAATATTTATACAATATCTAAATAATAACAACAAAATGGTAGCAACATAATAATGAAATGACATCAAAACAGTGAGAAAACACAGCAAAATAACTTCTTCTTTCTGTTGTTGGAAATTTGGGTCAGGTTGGGCAAAAAAACTTTACCTGAGGCCTAATCCATTTTTTAAACAGATCTTATTTTTTTACCTAAGCTCATTTTTTAAGCGTATATTTTTGTCTAAACTCTTTCACTTTTAGAGTAGACCCAGTTCGGCCAATTAACAAATCTAGTTTCAATTGAATGTACAATTAAGTTGGATTCGACTTTTAAACAGGAGGTAAAATTTTCCCTGTGTTTTTGTCTTTAATCACAAATAATGACTAAGATAAAAGGGGTAGATAGTGGCTTTGGCCCTTCAAAAATGATAAATTTTCCATTTAATCTCTTAAATTTTATAAAATTATATATTAATATAATGGTAGAATTATACTTTTTACTCCCAAATAATTTATAATTCATCTTTGATCTCTGAAACAATTTTTTAACTTCGTTTCAATTTACAAGAATCAAATTCGAAACCTTATTTAAAAACATAGATTTTTAACCAGTAGATGGATGAATTAACTGTTTATTTCTCTCTATGGTTTCATAATCCAAATTGCGTCCACGACCCACATAAACATTTAAGCTTAGTTTTAATATGATAAAATTGACATTTGAACAGCTACTGCATAAATTATTATTAGTATTAGGTACATGGTGGTTTAACGGTTAACCGCCTATTCTTTTAATCTATACGGTGTATTAGGTGAGTAATTAAATCAGTATCATTAAAAATATTTTTATAAAATAAATTAAATCAGTGTGAAAATAATTTTTATATTTTTTCTACGTATATTGAGAGTAGAGATGTTCATGGGTTGAGTCGGGTCGGGCCTAAGCATGATATTAACATACTTTATGCTTGCCCAAGTTCGACTTGACCAGAAATCTGAGCCTAAAATTTTACCCATATTTGTAAAAAATTAACTCAAACCCATTTTAAGCAAGCCCATATTATTTTATTTTAATATTTAATTAATTTTTATTTATTGAAATTTTTTATATACTCATATTAATATTATTTTAATGTTTACATTAGAGTAGTATTATATATTTAGTATAAGTTTATTTTTGATATGTTCTACATTACATAATATATAAAAATAACATAATATAAAATATTACAAACTTAAAATGGGTCGGGTTCGAGACCCGAACTCAGCCCATATTTTAAATGAATCTAATTTTTTTTACCTAAGCTCAATTTTCAAGCCTAACATTTTTGTCTCAATCCTTTTAAATTTTGAATAGGTCTGAATGAATAATTAGACCCGTGAATAAGTCTAATCGAGAGTGCGTAATTCTTTAATATTTATAATATTCTTTTGGGTTATAATACAACCATCACATTAGAATATTATTTTATTGTATAAATTAATCATTAATAAAATTTTATATAAATTTTCAACCATTAGGCTCCTTTGACCGAACAGAAGCTTATTTGTTATGGCACTCAACAAACTAATCATTGCATTTTTCTTCTTTAAATACACTACAAAAAGATTTATTATTATTACAACTCTAAAGCCACATCTTAGCCATGAAAGGCATCAACCTTGAATTTAAATGTAATTATTATTAGTCCTGTTTAATTAAAAATTACTTTTAGTATTTATTTTATTAATATATGTGCTTTTAATGATAACTTCATCCTATACATGAAAATTCTATCTAAATTTCAATAAAATTATAGAAAAAAATTAAATTGTAAAAAATATATAATTATGAAGATATTGCATGCTTTTATTATTTATATAAATTTAAAATAACTATTTTCCATAAAAAATTTACTTGAGTTTTTCTATGAATTCTTAAGATTTTTTTTCATATTTTCACTCATTTTTTCAAGTCGAGATAAGTTACAAATCCTCTCTCTGTATATTAGCACATTTTATATTTGTTCAATATCGTTTATATTTGTAAATATTTAATTCAAATAAACGGCTTGTATTATTTTTATTGTTTAAAATTTACTTTTAAAAATATTTATTAATTTTTTTCTTTTATGAAAAAGTTATGCATATTACAAATAGAGAGTGTTTAATCTTTTTATTATAAATTTAAACATGGACAGCTTCACTTAATTTTTTAAGGTTTACACTATATTACATTATATATTTTATTTGATATAAACTACATAATATGTAAAATAAAACAAAAAATATATTATAAAATAAAATAAAAAGGTAGGGTCGAGCTCGGGTCTTGAACGCTAAAGTCAAATCTTGACCTGTATTTTAGATCAATATAATTTTTTTATCCAAAATCATTTTCGAACCTTATACTTTTGTTCAAATCTTCTCATATTTCGGATCAACCCTAAACTTTAATGAATTATCCAAATTTTGAACAATTCTAAAATTCTTCAATATTTCATGAATGAATAAAGTTGTTGGTAATTGTATGTAATTTAAGATTTAGCTTAATTAGGGTTGATAAGCACTAGTTATGTATTGCTTAATTTATAATTTAAGAATTTGGTTGTTTACATTTCTATAAATACTTCATTGATTAATATTTAAATATACCTCTTATTAGTAAAATAAAAAATAAAAAATAATAGGTTTTGATCATATCCGTTATTGTTAAATATAATACTTAAAACTACCTATATTTCCTTCCCAACTCATAAATAAGAGGATAATGTCCTATAACTCGCATTGACAACAATACACTTGCCAATTGAGCTAAGACTCAATCAACAAGTATTTCTTAAAATTAAAAAGAAAAAAATACAAATTGACAAATACTTGATATTTTATTTTATTTCTCATTAGGTCTAAACTCAAAAAAAAAAAAAAAAAAAATAAAGAAAGGTGACATAATTAGAGTAGTTAATAAACAACCTAGTGACAAGCTAACAACTTTAAAGTCAGCTAATTTATAAGTTTAATTATGTCAACACATTCTAAATTTCTCAATTTAAAATAAAAGTTTAAATCTGGTTTCAGTCCTTGAGATTTATTCCTTCGACTTTAGTTTTGCGTAATCAATTATTTTATTAGTAAGTCCAAATTGATAACACCATTAACCGCTGTCATTAAAATGGTGACATGTATTTTCTTTAAATCAATCATAGACATTCAGTTGATTTATTATTAATTAAACATAATTGATTTGATTTTTACGTGATCTTGATTATATGATCGAATAACCGTAAAAAAACACTACATCATCACATTAATGGTAGCAGCTAACGATGTTACCAAGTTGGAACAAATTAAGTCAATTAAAGTAAAAAAGGCTTAAAGCACAAATTTTACTACATTAGAAGGACGAAAACCATAATTAGACCATTGAGAGAATGAAGAATTAAATTTAAAGAATCATTTTGTTTATTGTTATTGCCGCAAATTCTTTATTTTGTCCTTTAACATCATTTTCCAAATAATAAATAAAAAAAAGTAATCAATTTTTTAAAAAAACAATGTTCTCAAAAAAGAGATTGAAAAAGACAAAAAACCTATACCACGAGTGTTTAATAGGGGGATCCAACCGACACGTCAACACGTAGAAGACAATAGTGTGTTGAGTAAATTGCAATATTGCGACAGCTAAAGGCAAAGGGGTATTTAAGTAACATCACAAGTCAAGTGATAAAAAAATTAAAATTTTTATTTAAAATATCGAGTTTAAGTTTTAAACAAAGAAAATAATATTAAAAGAACTTTATTCCTATTTAATAATTTTATCGAAAAATCTAAAATGACTCGGACTAAAATAACTTTTTCCGTAAAGTATTGAGTAAACATTATAAACATTGTTAAAAAGAGTTTTATTTCGGTATAAAAATTCGACTTAATTTGACTTTAAATTTAATCGAAATACGATAAAACTATCGGATGCACATGTTCTCGGACTATAAAAAAGACTAAGTGGGTATTTTGGTAAACTACATTAAACAGTCGAGAAACTGGGTTCAATCATATATCATGGTCTACAAAAAATTGTAGTGTTTTAAAAATGAGTCGTAGGAATTCATTTTCAAAAATCCTCTGAAATTTTAATTTCTTTGTTATTTTTATTTTATTTTATTTTTTTAAGGTCTTTCACGTTCTCACCAGAATTTGATTCCTAGCTTTTCTTGGAATTCTTGGTGGATTTACTTTCCAAGAAAAGTAAACATTTTTCTTTTTTTAAGTTTCCGATTTTCGTCTTTTTTTTTTTTAAAGTTGAATCGCGAGGAACAGTTACGCGCGAAATTCATTGTAAATCCCGGTTCCGATTCCGATCTCGTTTTGGATATAATTTCGTCGGTAAAAAATGGCGAAGCGTGGATATAAGCTGCGTATCCTTTGAGCTTAAATTCTTGTATTTTTGTTGTTGTTGTTGTTATTGAAATGCTTAGCTTGATTTAGCTTCATTTATTTAAGTTACGAAGTGAGTTATTAGCTTGTTTTGTATTTTGTACGAAATTTCAGCTCAAATTTGTTGCTTTTTTTGAAAATTTTATTTTTTTGTATTTGATTAAATTCGTCATGGTTGCTATTTTGGCTTTAGCTAAAGACAATAGAGGAAAAGGGAAAAAAATTGAAGTAATTAGTGTTTATTTAAGTGAAAACTTCTAAGCTTTTGTAAAGATTTGTTCTTTAACAGATAATGCTAGTTTGAACTCAACTAGTGTCAAGTTGAAGAGAAAACTCTAAAAAATGTTTGTTGTATTTATCCAAAAGTGGAAATTTGAAGGTTCTTTGGGTTTTTCTTTTCTCTGTTTTTAGTTGCTTACTTCCTTGACAAAATGAATGTAGAGGAATTTGTGGCGCATACAACAAATGTAAATTGTCTAAGTATGGGAAAAAAGACATGTAGGCTTCTTATTACTGGTGGAGATGATCATAAAGTGAATGTTTGGGCAATTGGGAAACCAACTTCTCTAATGGTAAGTTTTTTATATGGTTTCTCTCTTGCTTAGATTCTTGCCAAGTTTAGCTTTGTATGGTATCTCTTACAGGGTAATTTGTTTTTGTTGCTTGAAACTACATTTTGGATTAATAGATGCCAATAAGGGTGAAGTTGTATTTAAAAAATAAATAAGGGTATCGTAACTTACATGTTAATGTGCAGAGTCTCTGTGGTCATACTAGTCCGGTGGAATCTTTAGCTTTTGATTCGGCAGAAGTCTTGGTGCTTGCTGGATCATCTACAGGGGGGGTAAAGCTTTGGGACCTGGAAGAAACAAAGAGTAAGTCTTTGATTCCTCCTTAGGAAATTATATTAAGAGCCTTCTCTATAAGTGTATCATGGTGGGAGCTTGTTAGGCATAGAGAACAGTGTTGGATAAGATATTTCAGAACTCCAACTTATTTTTAACTTTCACCTGTTTAAAACATGCGGATCATTTGTTTTATTCCAAACTGAAATTGAGTAAGAATCAACTTGTAAAATGCTTGATGTTATCCTTGAAGTGTAGTGGTTCGCGGGCTAACAGGACACAGATCTAATTGCACTGCCTTGGAATTCCATCCATTTGGTGAGTTCTTTGTATCTGGTTCCATGGACACAAATCTAAAGGTTTGGGATATCAGAAAGAAGGGATGCATTCATACGTACAAGGGCCATACTCGAGGCATTAGTACAATTAGATTCACTCCTGATGGTCGCTGGGTAGTTTCTGGTGGATTTGATAATGTTGTAAAGGTAAACTAGGAATCATACCATCATCTGTGTTGAATGAGTCGTCAGTTGTGTTTATCTAATCAATTCACATTTGTATCCTGTCTCTGCTGAAAAGATTTGGGATCTTACTGCTGGAAAACTCTTGAACGAGTTTAAGTTTCATGAAGGCCATATTCGCACCATAGACTTCCATCCTCTTGAGTTTCTCTTAGCTACAGGTGAGTCGTGACTTCAGTATGAGCCGGTGGGTTTATTATAGTGCATTTGCCTTTTTCTGCATTGCTTGCCATTAACTGCTTGATGACAATTATTTTTCCGAGGTTAAGGTGGGATAGACTACCTTAACTTGATTGCAAAGATCCATTCTTTTTCAGTTAGGAAAATGACTTGTCCTTCCTTGTTTCATGCATTGTTCTTTTGTAAATATTGAAAATTGATAACCTTCAAATTTGTTCCTTTTATCATTTGTATGTTGAGCATGTACTCAATATTGAAGCCAGCATTTCATTGGGAATATCATAATTGATCGTGGTCAAAATTTTCAGGTTCAGCGGACAGAATGGTTAAATTCTGGGATTTAGAAACCTTTGAACTGATTGGATCTTCCAGACCTGAGGTAAAGTATACCTTTGAACAGTTAACTTTTCATGACCCTGCAAATTTTCCAAATACGAGAAACATATTCTCTCACTTTAACAAAAAAACAAAAGTAATTGTTTATAATAAACGCTTTTCATCATACTCTTGTAAAATGTTCGTGTTTTTTCTTTTCAGGCTACAGGTTTTCGCTCAATTGCCTTTCATCCTGATGGGAGAACTTTGTTCTGTGGAGCAGATGATGGTTTGAAGGTTTTACCTTCAGTTTTAAAATCTGTTCGATTCTATCACAATTAAGAAGCAAAAATCTGAATTTTGGTTGTCATTATTGTAGGTTTATTCGTGGGAGCCAGTAGTTTCTCATGATTCTGTTGACATGGGATGGTCAACACTTGGCGACCTTTGCATCAATGAAGGCAAACTTTTGGGTTGCTCATACTATCGAAATTCTGTTGGAGTTTGGGTAGCAGATATAGCGGTATTTACAATCAATTCTTTTTTAACTTCGCATTCTCTTATTTTGGTTCAGTTTTGACCTGCTTTAATTCTGAACCTGAGCGACAATACTTTGGTCTTACCTTCCTTCCTTAATGCCTTGTTTGCCCACATCTCAGCATATCGAGCCATATGGAAGAAACAACCAAACAGAGAAGAAATTTAATCTTGAGAGAAGTTATTCTTCTGTGAAAGCAGGGAATGGCATGAGGTCTACTTTGGGATCACGGCCATTGTCTCCTGATTGTGAGACAAAGGAAATAAAGAACATATATATTGACAGTGAGTGCTTCTTAGTTGTTTTTATTATTTGATTTAGTTGTTCTACCCATTGTTACTTTGTTGGTACAGTTAATATCCATGTTTGAGGAGTTTGATTGCTCCCGTGATGGCAAATGTCAAAATAAGTTTAATTTCAAAACGTAAAACTTTTGTAGAAGTTCTTAAGCTATGTTTTCTGACATGATGCTCCGGTTTCTGTAAAAAGCTGCTGGTAGTAATCCTATTGCCATACAGAAAGATGGTTCTTTGAATTCTCCAAAAGTGTTACCCCCAATGGATGCCTGTGAAATAAGTGATCAAGAAGCAGTGAAGAAGAGTCCTGGAACAGAAGTCAATGCAAAACCTAGTGTTGTTCCACGGGACAATCCTATTGGTAAAAACTCTAGCAATTCTGCAAAAGAATCCATCACCTTTTCAAAGACAAAACCAGGCATGCTGCTCAAACCAGCTCATGTTAGGAGATCATCTGTCAACAAGTTTGAGGTTGAAAAGCTGTCGGCTACAGTTGATTCAGGAACTCCTGGCAATGTAAAAAGCGGTTTAGACAATGCAACGGATCTGAATTCTCAAACTAGGCTTGTATCAGAAGATGGAGTTAGAAAATCCTGTGATGAAAAGGACTCAAATATCAAGAGTGTTATAGAGAAATCTGAAAAGGTGTTATCGCCACAGACACCCCCTAATCAAGAAACTTGTAAGTCCATGTTATTATTTCTTCCTCAGTCTATGGTCATACATTTGTATGTTAGAAGTTAATGATTGGTGATTATTTTCTTTTTACTTTGTCAGGTAATGAATCCCTTACATGCAGCAAAGATTCAAACTCTGTCAAAATTGTCAGAGGAGGTTTGTTCTCTCTTTCCTGCTAAGTCTTCTGAGTATAAAGTTGGATGTATTTTAATCCTTAGAAATTTCTCTCTTGGCAGTGGCTGTTGTTTCAGGGAGAACACGTACTCTGGTTGAGAAGTTTGAACGAAGAGAGAGATTAAACAGTGGTGATGATCCGGTAACTAACAATACTCCTCCCCCGGTACTTGAAACAGATAGAACACCAACCATAATGGTAAGCTAATTGTATCTTTTCTTGAAGTTTAAAACTTCCGTTATTACATGATTCAGATATTAGAAAACTGTCTAAACCAAGTTGGACAGACTTGCATGTGCATGTATTTCCATGTTTACATGATTGAATTAAATTTAGTTTTCATGTTTTCATCTAACAGAAAGAAGAGAGACAAATCTCCGAAACAAAAGCAGTCTCTGCCAATGATGTCAAGCAGGGTGGAAGTCAAATTTCTAGAATGGAATCAACTTCAAGCTGTGAGGGAATTGTTACCGGAATTCAGGTTTCTAGAAGGGAATCAACTCCCACTTCTGGTGGGCTCATTACTGGCGATCAACTTCCTAGAGCAGAATTAACGTCAACTCCTGATAAGGTCATTATTGGAAACCAAACTTCTAGAAGGGAATCAACTCCCACTTCCGGTGGGCTCGTTACTGAGGATCACCTTCCTAGAGCGGAATTAATGTCCAATCCTGATAAGGTCATTACTGGAAACCAAACTTCTAGAAAGGAATCAACCATAACCCCTGAGAGGATCATTACTGGAAACCGAATTTCTAGAAGAGAATCAAACTCTGCTTCTAGTGGCACCATTACTGGAAATCAAATTTCTAGAATGAAATCAACCTCTGCTTCTGACAGCATTACTGTAAACCAAATTATGAGAAGGGAATCAACTTCCACTGCAGATGGGATGATTTCTAGAAATCAACTTTCTAGAAGGGAAGCAATTTCTGTTAATGATAGAAGTGGACCAAATGGTACAGTTACTGAGAATCAAATTTCTCGGAGGGGATTGAATTCTGCTAATGATGGGAATGCTACTATTATTGAAAGCCAAGTTTCAAAGGGCACATCAATCTCTCCTGATGATGGAATCATAACTGAAAGTCTAATGCAAACACATGATATATTCTTAAGCACTCTTAGGTCTCGCTTGACAAAATTACAGGTAAATTTTAACTGTGTTCGTGGATATAAGTAGCTGATGCATTATAGCTTTAGGAAAAGACATGTGGATACCTGTACAATGAATGGATTGTAGAATAATATATCATTGTTATGATTTAGAACCATACATTTGCATCTGAAAACCTGTGATGGATGCAAACTTTTGTTCTAGTGAAAAGAAAGAAATTTAAGTTTAGTAAAAACGAACATGGAATGACATTTTGTTTGGATTTCTTCATTGATTTTGTTTGGTGAGCCTACAGGTGGTGCGACATTTTTGGGAAAAGAATAACATTAAAGGTGCAATCGGTGCCCTGCAGAAGCTGCCGGATCATTCTGTGGGTATTTATGGGAAGATTTCATGTGTGTTGCTTTATTCGGTTTTTGAATGATGGTTACGAGTAGTGACTAAAGGGTTGTCAAACATATTCTCTCTTTTGCTTAGACTCAGTTACTTCTGGTGCAGGTGCAAGTCGATGTAATCAGTGTTCTCATGGAAAAAATGGAGATTCTTACCTTGGATCTGTTTTCTGGCCTGCTCCCTGTGCTTAAGGGCTTATTAGATAGTAAAACGGAAAGGTAATTTTTACTGCAGAGTTTTAGTTTCTGGGTATTGTAAGATACTGTATTCATCCGTTGCTTTCAAAACATTACTTCTCATATTCGTCTCTTTTTCAACATTTAAACAACACAAATTCCTACTTATGAGTTATGATGTTCATATTGATTTTTGTTTCTGTGATATGAATCTTCAGGCACGTAAATATCTCGTTGGAGATGCTTTTGAAGCTTGTAGCAGTATTTGGTCCAATGATACGCTCAACTGTTTCAGCCCCACGTGGTATTGGTGTCGATTTACATGCTGAGCAAAGGTCCTAATATACCTATTTATCAATATCTACTTGGGTTTTTTGTCTATTGTGGATTTGGCGATGCCACTATGAACTAAATTGATTTTTCGAAATTCGAACACAGGCGAGAATGCTGCAATCAGTGTTTCACGCAGCTGCAAAAGATTCTGAAACTTCTTCCACCACTCGAAAGGTGAGATGCTTGAAGGATTTAGGGTCTTTTCACATTTCTTGTTGCAACTTCCGTTATAATGATAATATCCATTTGCATATCGTGACGATTATAAGCTTTTCATCAAGTGATGAAATCTCGAGTCGCGTAATTAATTCCTACAGATGACATGATGAACTTTTTGTGTTACTACAGGAGAGGTGGTGTGATAGCAAGATGTGCACAAGAACTGAATCTAGTTCTTCAAGAATGATCGACGAATGCCACCATGGCGCCATCTATAAAACCATCTGCTACCAAACCACGAACGAGAAAAAGGTGGCTGAGTCGACACCACTTATAAAAAGATTCAATCAAGTGCCATAGAATGGTCAGTTCATAGATGCACAAATTTGATCTTGCCACCTTACTATATTGATCTCTACCAGCTTTTGTCAGTACCGACATGCCAGCTCGAGTAAGTATTGTCACTCGCAATGCAACCGTTTCAATCTCGAAGATGGAAGAAGCCAGCCAACCGGCCAACTTGTGAACCTTAATGTCTCTGGTACTCCCACAAAACTTTCCTTCCTCTTAGTGTAGTGCTCTTAGTCCCCTTTTCCTTTTTGGTAAAAAATGTAAGCATGTCCCTAATGCAAATATATACTCTTCACCTTATAATATATATTCAATGAAATTTGTCAAATTCCTTGAAAAGCCCTTATTTCTTCTTTGTTACCACTTTTATCTAAAGTCTCTTAGTATTAAAAATCAGTTAAAAAAATCCATTATACATTTATAAGAGATAGGGATGGCAATTGGACAAGGCGGTTTTTTGAGATGGACAACGTAAGTTTGATCTAAACTCGATCTTGAGCTAATAATTACGAGCATCTTGACCGAAAACCATCCCGTCTGCCCTCGAACCTTTTTTTTCCTGTAGGTTTCTTTAAAGATAAAGCAACATTTAGTCCTTAAAAATTTTCTAACACTTTCTTAGTGCTTGAATATTTTTGTTACCACGTTAGTACTTGGGTTTAGCAACTTTTTCCAATTTTGGTTATTGTGATGATGTGGCAGTTTGAGATTGTGTTACATAATCATCTAAAAATATGGACCAAAAAAGTTTAAGGATCATATTGAGAAAAACTATCAAGTTCAAGTGCTAAATGTTAAAATATCTTTTTTAAGGTCACAAATTCATTAGACGTTAGTTTCATGTACGCCGTAGGTTACAACGTAATTAAGCAAAGCCATAAACGTATTTTTCCTAATATGTCATTTTTTTTCTTCAAAGGGTCCGCTCTTATTTCCTGAATAATGAAGGCCATTCATTATTTTAATTTCTTTCATAAATTTTATAAATATATTCTATTAACAAGCCTTTATAAAAATCTTTATAACAAGTAGTAGTAACACTTTAAATTTTATAATATTTGACATTTTTGTGTAATTAATTATAAGACTTTGATGATTATTTCCCACAGTAGCATAAATCTACTTCAAAGATTTCAAATTTGACGTTACATCAGCTCCTGCAAAATGCAGAGAATTAGATACTAGAACATGTTCTTAAAAAGGAAAATAAAAAAATCGATCAAATAGTTAAAATAACTTTTCATAAGAAAAAAAGATTGTAATTATTTACAAAGATTCCTTTTATTTTAATTTAATTAGTTGTAATCCTTTTGTTTATTTAAAAAAAAACATTATGATTCAGACAACCAATGGTTCATTAATCAGCTATTTAATGATGTTTAAAAAGAATGCATGAAACTGTACAACAAAATCCACTTTGATTGTCCCATCATAGTGAATGCGAGTAAAGTCAAACTGGGTGAATGTCATTTGTTAAATGCAACAAAAAGAATTTATAGATAGAAGTCAAACATGATTTTCATGGAAGATGAAGTTGGGGCATTACTTAAATTATAATTTTTTTAGGATCAAAACTTAAAATTTTGTAAAATTTAAAGGGATTAAAAGATAAATTTATCATTTGGGAGGGGGAGGGAGAGATTAGGGGTTTGAATTCAAAAATTCTTTTTGGATTGAAATTAAATTATTTAATTTTATGAGAGTTAAAATGTAATTTTATTATTTTAATAATATATAATTTTTATAAAATTTTTAAAAGTTAAATTAAAATTTTATCATTTTTAGATAAAATATAATTTTATCATGTACTATATAATTTTATTCGGTGGTGAAATTTTTTTTAAAAAATATTATTCAAATCTAAATAGGAGACTCTTTTTATTTTACTTTTAAGCAATAAGAATTTAATGATTAAAATTTACAAAAATTAAGAATTTAGTTTGATTAGGTAACTTTAGTTACCCATAGCCCTTCTCTAATTATAAATAGAAGGATAATGCGCTTCAACGGACTTGAACTTATGTCCTCCTATATTGTCAATAATACCCGAGTTAATATTCCATCTAAAATTTAAATACTTAAATATAAATCTATTATCACTTTGATTAAGTAAACTATATTTATCCACTTATTTTACAATCCTGAAATTAGTGACTAATATAATCTATGAATAAATCCTAATTAAGAAAGGATTTAATTGTAATTTACAAAGTGGATATTGGCGACATTTTGGTCAATCTTGTCTGTCCGCCCAACAGAAACCAACACAAAAACAGTCTAATAATTATAAAAAAAATAAAAAATAAATCATGCCCCAATTGGATTTCTCTTTTTTTTTTCTCCTTTCGTCCATGTTTTTCGTACTAAAAAGAATTTCTAATCTTTAAAATTCTTCCCTTTTTTTAATTTTTTTTTTGAATCCTTGCAATCGTTAAACTCTATTTCTCTTTCTTCAATTCTTCGACATTGTTCCACAAATCTCCTTTATTTCTCAACTGAATTCTTTCGAAATTTTCGAAAAAAAGTATACCCTTTTAAACGAATTTCAAAATTCATTAACAAAAAACCTAAAAAACCCGCCTTTTTTTGTTTTTATTTCCGGGGAATTTTTTTTTGGAGAGGGTGGCGTTGGCTAACGTGCACCGGAGGTGCCTTAAGGCGAAGGCAAAGGCGGTGACTTTTTAATTTGATTAAATTTTCCGGTAGTGGGTCTTCGTCGTTTTTTGAAGTAAATCTTGGCCGTACACGTGGATATGGGAACGGATATGATAACGCGGCGGTGGGGTACGTGGGAAGAGCTTTTGTTGGGTGGGGCGGTTCTCCGTCACGGTGCCCGAGATTGGGACCTCGTCGCTTCGGAGCTCCGAACCCGATCCAATTCTCCATTTGATTTCACCCCAGAGGTTATTAATTAAGCCAATTAATTTACTTCAAATTATGGTCATTTTTCCTTTATCATCATAATTTTTTTAGATTTTATTTACAATATTATATATTTTTTTGTTTGTTTAATTTATTTAATTATTGGTATTAAATAAATGGGAAAGTTGCCAAAAAAAGAATGGAAGGGATAGTTTACATTTTATGTGGCGAACACGTCTTGACTTTGACTAACATAATAATGTTTCTATTTGCATGGTTTTGAATTATTTATTTATTTATTACAACATAATTAAAAAGTTTAAGAAATGGTCATTGGTCAATGTCAATGGTGACTTCTGGTTTGTCACGTGATGTCCACGTGACCAATGAGGATTAGTGGATAGACATTGGTTAATAATGTATGATCATGTACTCTGATATCAAGTATCTAAGTTTGAGTTTCACCTTTAGACATGTTCGGTCCAAACTTATTTTGGTCTAGAGTTGTGTTTTGTAATAATTTATTTTGCTTGTAAAGATTTGGATGTATTTTCTTTGTAATTATTAATCAATTAAAAAAAACAAGAAAAAAGTATGGTTTGAGTTTGGAAGTGGAAACTTTTAAGAAATTAGGGGTTAATGAGATTCAATTAAATGCTAATTATGGAAGCTATTAGTACTACTAATCTTTTACTTAATTTGTATCAACTAATGCTTAGTTTTGTTAGGTATGGTACAAGCTAACCTTTGAGAACCATGGAACTTCAATGATTGTTAGAGCATAAGTTTGTCCTAATGTTTGATAAGAACGACCCGGAGTTTGAGTTCCGCAAAGGGTTTCCCGTTTGAACTACTTATGTAATGTAGATTGGCTTGTGTGAAGTTTACGTACGGTCATTATTAGTATTCCGACAATTCTTGACATCGCTGTGAATGATGTTTCACAACTTCAATTATTGTTGGATGTATAAGCTTGTCATAATGTTTGATAAGAACAACCTGAAGTTCGAATCCTGCAAAGGGTTTGCTGTTGCGGCGTTTCCGTACAGTGTTTATTAGTATTCCAACAATTCTTGATGTTACTGTGAATGATGTTTCATGATTTCAATGATTGTTAGATGTATAAGCTTGTCCTAACATTTGATAAGAGCGATCCAAAGTTCGAATCCCCCAAAGGGTTTTCCTTTTGCACTAGCTACGTAATATAGGTTGGCTTGTGCAACGTTTACATACGGTCTTTATTAGTATTTCGACAATTCTTGATGTCACTGTGAATGATGTTTTGGAACTTCAATGGTTGTTAAACTTGTCCTAATGTTTGATAAGAATGATCCAAAGTTCGAACCCCGCAAAGGGTTTGCCATTTGAACTAGTTACATAATGTAGGTTGGCTCATGTGATATTTACATACAGTCTTTATAGGTATTCCGACAATTCTTGACATTGCCATGGATTCACTGAACCTAGTGTGTCTTTTATTGAATACTGTAATGAATTGTATTGAATTATTTGTCTGCATTGCTTAATTTTGTTCTTGAATTTTATCTGATGAAGTCTGTTTCTTAATGCAGGTTTGTAAAGCTAAGTACGAGGATTTACAACAGCGTTACTCAGGTAGCACGTGAGTAATCCTGTCCGGAGTTCATTCATTCGCTTGTTTGCATAGTTACATTCTGAAATACGATGCTTTATTAACATTTCTATTATGATTTTTCCTTCTTAGAGCTTGGTTCGAGGAGTTACGTAAACAACGTATGGAGGAGCTGAGACGAGCTTTAGAGAAATCCGAAGATTCTATTGGGTGAGTAATTTGCCTTCGTAACTGACCCGGGATGTGGCTAATCATATAGTTCAGCTAGTTCCATTTTACTTAAATCGAGTTTTTTGGGATCGTGCTGATTTCTTTTGTTTGCATAACAGTTTGAACTTTAGCTTAGCGAAGATATGCATAAATCGGGTTTGAGGATTTGATCGTGTTTTTAATTTCAGATTGTTTCTTTGGGATTTTTTACATCCTAAAACTTGCATTTTTTTCATTTATATTACACCGGACTCATGTTAGTCCTTTTAGGTCGTTGGAATCGAAGCTTGAAACCTTAAAGGCTGAGAAAAGAGATGATTCACGGGTTGGTTATGATTCCAGTCAGACGGAATCCGTCCTACCATGTGTTAAATCCGAAGGAGTCGAGTTTTCCAGTAAGGATACATACAAGGATGGCCTCTCTGCTGGTAGTTTCACGCAGGAAGCCGAGACAAAATGGGCACCCGATTGTCCGGCCCCAGTGGCAGTTCCTGCTGAAGAGATGGACTCGAAGCTGGGAAATTCACCAACCTCAGGTGAGAGAGAGAAAATTTTGACAATTGATAATTTGGCGGATGCTTTCCTCGGAGGACAGTTACGGAGTATACGGAAGAGAAGGGGAAAGAGGAAGAGAAAATATTGCAGTCCCAAAGAAGGGAGTGTCGGAGAAAGCGAGTTTCTAGGCGCATCGGATTTCGCAAGTGTCTCGTGGTGCAAAGAAACTTCAGCTAGCAACTCAGCTCAGATTGCTCGATCTTCAGGTATCGAGGATCAAAGCAGAGATTCAAGCAAGGACAGAATCGATGAAATAATGGGAATTTTCAGTTCCGTAGCAGAGAACGATTGTGCTTCCGTTTTTCGACGAAGGCTCGATAGCCAGGTAAAAACAAATATTCTCCATTTAGTTTCCTAATGATGTCCATTTTTCATTTTTAATCCGAGCGCTGGTTTCGTTCTTTATTCACTCGCAGAAAAGAGGAAGATACAAGAAAATGATCCTTCGGCACATGGATTTCGACACCATAAAATCTAGAATAGGCAGTAATTCAATCAATTCCGTTAGAGAACTCTTTCGAGATATGCTATTAGTCGCCAACAACGCCTTGGTTTTCTATTCAAAGAACACACGAGAATATAAATCCGCACTACTACTCCGGCATATTGTCACCACATCTCTGCGACAGCATTTCAAGGAGTACAGAACTAAGGTTTCGATCGCCGCCTTTACCCCTACCAGGCCTATACATAAGCCTCCCGCAAAGCCCCGGAGCATTCGTCCCGGTAACCATAAACCGCCGGGAAATGCAGCTAACAATAGGAATCCAGTAGTTGGGAACTCTAATGTAAGTAAAAAACCAACAAATGCAAGCTCTCCTCCATTGATAGAATCGTTAGTGGTGACAAAAAAGGGTTCGGCTCGACCGAGAAAAGGGGGTTGCGGACAAGCTAGTCAAAAATCGGAAAGTCTGGCGAAAGGAAGAAAGAGAACCCGAGTCCGGTGATCTTATTGTATACTGTATATTGATTTTCTTTTTTGTACTAAATGTAGAAAGGTGTCTACATGTGGTGTATTAAGTTTTTTTCTATTTTTTTGGAAACAGTTGCAGAACTGCACTGTAAGTTGTAACACTAACAGTAATTAGTGAAAATAAAATGAAATAAATAGAAAAGAAAAAGAGGAACCCTTAAGTTTTTAGGGTTAATTGCACCAAATGTCCTCAAAACATTGTTCAAAAATTTATAACTTTTTAATTGAGTCTATATCAATCAAATCATCTCATCAAAACATGGTCCGAGTTTTAAATTTTAAAATATTAATATCATATTAGTTAGGTCCTCTCAATCTAACTATTAGTTTGGGCGTCCAATAGTAGCTAACATGAAATATATCCATAAAATGTGGATCAAATTGTAACAAGTGTGTACTTATCACGTATACCATTTGGATTTATTTTTCTTTTTATCATGTTAGATCCATATGTAGTAAGTGTAAACATATTTATATTTTGATTTATGTGTTTTAAACATGTTTCATATTATATTTGAATTAACATTTAACGCAAAATTTTATAAAATGTAGCCTAAAATAATTATTAGAGCCCAATAACTTAAAAGCCCATATTGCATGCATCATCCCTAACAAGGATTAAATGGCCCAATACAAATTCGTGGTATACGATTAGGGCCCAATTTAGCAAAAAAAAATGACACATAATGTAAAAATAATTAAAATAACAGAAATTTGGATAATATAAATTATTATCAATGTGAAAACTTAATGTAATGGCCTAAATTCAGAGTTATTGAAACAATAGTTTTGTAACCACAAATTTGATTTAAAAAAGAATATTTATTTTAAAAATTATTGCATGAATATTAATATGATAGGAAAGTCGTATTAAAATATCGATAGAAAAATTTTACCGATTTAGTGGTTAATTAGAAAAAAAATTAAAAAAACTATTGAAGAAATTGGGTTAAAATTAGGTATCGAGACCTTGATCTCGTAAAAATGAGTCAAAAATATTTTTATAAATATTTATGAAATATTGGTATTGTGGAATTAAAATTTCGTTAGAAAATTTTAACATTTGGGTAGTCAATTAAATAAAAAGGACTAAATTGAAAAATGTGTAAAAATTGTTAGAATAATTAAATAGCTTAAGTGTCTAATGAGAAGGGATTTAAAAGGAATTAGACCCAAAATTATTTGGCCTGGACTGCAAGGGCATGAAATCAGCAAGAAAATTGATGATTTAAGGGAAAAATTGGAATATTGCATAATTAACTAAATAAAGTTAAGACTAAAGTGGAAATATCTAAATTTCTTTTTATTTTCTTCATTCTCATCAGCCAAAACACCATAGGAGGGGTTATTTAAGCTGGTATTTCATAATTTTTGCATCAAGTGAGTTAATTATTTCCTTTTTCTTGTAATTTTTATGATTTTAAGACTTTTACAACTAGGTCCTACTATTAAATTCAATAGTTTTTGATTTTTTGGATGACATTGAAAGTTAACATGGTTGAGTAATGGAATTTTATGATGAATAAACATGGATTTGAAGTTTTAGTTTTATCAAAATATGAATTTATTAAATGTTTTTAGTAGAAATTAATTTTTAGGACTTAATTATGAAAAAGTTTGGAATTAAGGTTTGATGCTGAAATTATGATTTCCAAAGGTTTTTAAGTAGTTTAATATGATAGAATAAAGTTTTAATTGAGAAAAATCAGCTCAATTGGGGGGTTATTGAGTAGGGACCAAATTGTAAAAACTATAAAATTTGGGGTAAATATGTAATTTAAAAAATTGAGAGGTATAATTGTGAAATAAATTAGATTAAAATTATATGCTGATACATGGAAATTTTTATATTATAGATCAAGAAATTGAAGATAAACGAGGGAAGGAAAAAGTTGCCGAATAGTCCCTAAAATCTCTAAAACTACTACAAATTGTTACAAGTTTGTGTAACTTGAATTATATTCTTAAATGTTTGGAATGTATGTTTATTGATTTGAATATGGTTTGGATGTTCATTGTATGATATTTGATGAAAATTGATAATTCTCGATAATAAATAAATAAATCTCGGTTGAATGAAATGGACTTCGATGGATCACTAAAAAGGGAATTGACGGTAAAAAGGATCTAGCCCGAACGGGTGATCCAAATATTAGCCCTCCCGAAGAATATATGTGAAATGGATTTAGGTCGGACGGGTAATCCAAATTAAACTCATTAGAGCAATTGTCATTGTAGGAGATTTAGCCTGGACTGTTAATCCCGTTGTAAGAAATGAGGTTCACGGGAGTGTGCTTTTTGGAAAAAGGATATACCCATATGTGTACGAATTGACAGACCCGAAATTGTACACAAAAGCGTACTACTAAATATCCATCGAAATTTCAAAAAATTCAACAAGATAAATATGAGAAATGGAAGATTATGAAAATAATGGAATTGATGAGCTCATCAATCATTTATCTTTGTATTGAATTTACATGATGTTGCTTAACTAATGCAAAAATTGAGTTTGCATGTGATAGCTATATGTTTATGTGAATTGGATGTGTGCTTGTGTTGTTAAATGATGGATCTATAAATATGGTAAGTATAATTCCCGTTCTCATTTTCCCTGTTTTGTAGTGCTCGGGAGCTCGAAGGTCGGGGATTAGTCGGAGCCTTATCACACTATCAACCCATATCTTTTGGTCTATGAAAATGACTTATTTTGAAAGAATGGCATGTATAGACTAAATACCAATGTTTATACGGAAATGGATGTCTGCAACCTAGCTATTGGCATGGCTAGAGTGAGTATAATTTTGGGATTTTGTGAAAAATTCCATGTGATTCTGATTTGGTTCCGGTCTGGTCTCGATGCATAATTTAGGCTTCGGAAGCCCATTTAAGGGACATAATAATAATTTTCGATAAATAAATGTTACTTGATTCGGATAAATGAAAATTGGTTCCGTAAGTTCTGGTAATACCTCGTACCCTATTCCCGTGATGGATACAGGTAGAGAATGTTACACTTATATAAAAAATTATTATGATTAAAAAAATATGAATTTTACATAAAAATTATTTAAAAAATTAAAATTTTATTAATTCCTTTAAAATATGAATTATAAAAATAATTAAAATAACAGAAATAAGGAATTTGACAATTTTTTAGCTGGAGTTGTTTAATTTTAAAGTAACAGAATAATTATAAAAAGTATATAAAAAAATGAATTTTTAATGAAGCTATGACCTCTCTCACTTGTTGGGTGGTGTTGGTTAACCTCATTTTTTGCTAAAATAAGCTACGAGCTTTAACCACTTTGATCACTTATTTTTTAAGCAACTTTTGTCAATTATTTTTTTCACTAAAGCAACCCCATCCAATTCCATTACAAAGACAACAAAATATTGTTGGGATTTACTAATTAAGTCTTAATTTGATTGGTATTGGTATTCTTGTTAGTGTAAGAGAACGTGAGTTCGAGTATGCTGTATTACGTTATTTAATTATTTAAAGGTTGAGAAGAGACTATAAATAATTTTAAGTATTATATAATTATTTAATATTTATTTTCTTGGTTCTTAATATATATTCAAGATTTTTTTAAGGTGGTATATAATATATTTAAGTAAAATAACTTAAATTACTTTTTTTTAAATACTTCTAAAATAAATATTTTTTTTCCTTCCACCCATAACAAAAACCACCACATATAAAAGTTTTAAATTGTTGACAAATTTTTAATGGGTGTAGGAGCACTTTTATAGGACTGCATATTTAATTTAAAAAAGATAATAGTTTTTTAATGAGGTAAAATTTTAAACAAATAGTTAACTTTTTAAAAGATAATATTAAAAATATTAAAAAGATAACAACACCTTTTTAATTACAATCATCAACTAAAAAATTGATTTTTTAAGTTTTTTTTAACTTGATTCAGTAACATCAAATTCAATTAAAAAAAATATATTATGTTTGCGGAGGTTTTGAATTTTTTAGCATATAATTTTGAGTCTCGTTATGTACAACTATAATGTGTAGGTTTTACATGTCATTAAGTGTATGTCATGAAGCTAGAACTTTAATCTTGCAATTCATGCAGCTTTAAGTGACTTTTTTTTGTTTCAAATCAGTTTAAGTTAGTCCAACTCTCGTAAAGTTAAAATAAATCACAAGAAAACAACGCTCACAAAGTTCTTTGAGTAAATGTTCTAAATAGTGTTCAATTACTATGAATGAGGATACAATGAGATGATTTCAAATAAGGGGAAGACCTTTATTTATAGTTGAGCTTCCCTAGATCTAACGGTACAGTTTATTTTATATCGACAGTCGAGATTAAAGTCTATCTACAATTAATATTTTTAAAGGATTTACATGATCCCCTAAGATTATAAAATCAAATATCAGATTACATGTATTCTAATATTACTTTTCTTATTTATCAAGATAATCATAATTTTTCAAAGTGATTGATTGGGTCAGCAAGACTTTAAGTAAATAAGCTTCTCCACATGTTTCACAAGTCAAGCCAATTTAAATGGGTTGAATGAGCCCCATTTAATCGATTGACTTTCATGGGACGTTCTTTGTGCATATGTTCAAGGCCCGTGACATGTACATCTAGAGATAAAGGTAAAGGGAGCAATTACTGTCCTTGCGCTCCCCCCCCCCCAAAAAAAAAATATAGATTTACCATTAAATTCTTTAAGTTTTTATAAAATTACATGTTAGTATAATAAATTTATATTTTGAATTACATGTTAGTATAATAAATTTATATTTTGACTCTCCCAACAATTTATCATTAATTTCTAGTCCTCCTAAAACATTTTTTTTTATTTCATCCATGCGTATATCATGTGTCCAGTTCTTCATCCACTATATTTTATAGTAATTTGATTTTACGATATAATCGTTAGGATATGTATTTTTATTGTATTTATAATGGCTATATATGTATCACTATCAGGACTAAGCAATCACCAATGATTTGAGCACACATATATGCATAAGATAATATATATCTTTTGTCAATATGGTAAGATGGTCCATCCTCATGCAGATATAACATTAAAACTATATTATATAATATATTAAGTGCAGCTAAATTCTGTTTTTTATAATTAAGTGCAGTGAGCAGGTTTAGGAACCAAGATCATATAAACTATTTATTAATTATGGGATTTGGTAATAAATGTAATTAATCACTTCTGTTTTGTCTAGGTTAGGACATAGAGATTTGAGTTAATATATGTAAATATTATATATTATATGATATACGTGGAAGGATCTATGCCTATGTAGGTAACTTTAAGTGAATTGTTATATTTATATTAAGCAGACAGAAACCCTAGTATTGACCAATGCTTTTCTCTCTTTTTTAGGTCACTCGAAAACCTAACCCAATTTATTACGAAACAAAGTTAGGAATAAAGATGCTCATGAGTCGGATTGAGTCGAGTTGAACTTTAGCTATTCCCTATATTAAACCATGGATTATAATATATATATATATATATATATATATATATAAAAGTTATTGTATTTTTTTATACATTTATAATTTAATTCTTCAAATTTTGTTTTAAGAAATTTAGGGTAAAAGAATTATGAAGGTCAGTGTATTAAGAATTAAATTGTATTTTGTCTATTTTACTAAAAACGGGTAAATCAGACTATGTACGTTAGATTAAAATGTAAATTGATCATTTTTGTTAAATTTTTATCTATTTCTACTATTAAATACTGACATGATTGACATAATGACCAAATAGTTACATGTGGTGTGCCACGAGTACTTCATGCTGACGTATATGGACCAGTTTTTAACTTTAGAAATAGATAAAATATTTAAGGAAATGACCAGTTTACTCTCTTATCTGACATACATTGACTAATTTGCCTATTTTTGAGTAGAGGAAGCAAAAATGCAATTTGGCTCCTAGTATAAGGGCCTCCGTGGTACTTTTACCAAAAATGTAACTTTGTACCTTTTTGGATTTTGAAAATGCAAATCCAGTTGTTAACATTATTAAATTTCTCTTGTTATATTCAAGTTCATTAAAACGTCACTTTTTTTTGTTACATGAATAACAAGTAAGTATTTTTTTTTAAATGTCTCACCAATGGATTTAATAGGAGAATTTCAACAATTTCAACAATTTTAATAGTTGAAGTTGAATTTTGAAATATGAAAAATAGAAAACCTAAATTCTTAGAAAAAATATTTGAGGGACTAAATTCTAAATATATGAAGAGTATAGGGATTGAACTAGTTAATTGTTCCCATATTGAGGTGAACTTCATTTTTGTCCAAGAAAATATCATAGATTAACTTGAACATAGAAAAGGTTCAAGCTCTAATTTGAGAACAATTAGTAAGTTTAGATACTAACTTAAACAAAAAAAAAAGTTCAAATTTCAATATAAAAACAATTACCAAATTCAAGTCCTAACTAGTGAATTAACCCAAATTAATTCCTATTAAATGTAAAATACGGAGAGAGGCTGGTATAGGTGCTTCCACGTGCATCGTTGATTCTTATGGTATCGTTGATTCTCATACAGTATAGTCGTTGGAGCCAATTAAGCTTATGCTATATTGTTTAGTTAATGTCAAAGAGCACATCTTCACCATAAATCCCCATTTTTAAAAGCAATGTGGTCATCATAACCTAAACCATTTTAGCTTCAACATTAATTTAATTAACACAGATATATAGGTTAATTACATATTATTAAGATTCTTAATGATTAGTTATGCACCGACATATTTTCCACTAACAACATATTTAATTTTTGGCTAAATTAATTATATATATCATTATTTTTCTTAAATTGATGATATAAACTCTTTTTTGTTTTTAAGATTTAGGAAAATAGGTCGATTTTAAAGAGAGAATAAAAAACACATCTAAGAATTTTTAGAAAACGTTTTCAGCTGAACGCACTTTCTTAACGTATCAACAAAAGCTCATCCAATTGGATGCGCTTTCACATACACTCTTTAAGATTGGTTTGTTTTCCTAAATCTGAAAAAAAAAATAGTTTATGAAATAATGGTTAACTTGTTTATTTAGGTGTGATATTTAAAAAAAATTGAAATTATTGTTTTTATTTATATTTTTTAAACATGGAGTTGGTATCATTTGGTTTGTAACACCTTTTCAATTAAGAAGTCTTCGTTGACCCCTCAACAAATTTAGTATTTGACTCGAAAACTTTATATTCTATTTTATTTTAAAATTTTATTTCTCGACTTCGTCGAAAACTAGAATCCAGAATTAATTTTTTAAATAATAAATATTATCATAAGATATATAAAATTTTTAAATAAAACAATTCAACAATCCACAGTTTAAAATAAATCGAATGCTCAAGGTTTGGATAAAAAAAAACTGATAAAGATTTAAACACAACACCTTTAAAAACCCAACTATAGTTAATCAATAAATTTATGTTTTATAAATATGCATTTTTTTCATGAAGTTTTGTGCTTCATTAGCTATAATGGATGCAACTTAATTTATTAAATATTAATGAATATTGTCAGCAGAGGTTTTCGGACGCAAGTTGAGAGTTTAATAGAGTATATTATAGGTTATCGTAAAAAAATAAAAAAAAATTAATTACATAAATAAATGCGACACTTTCATTCTGCTTATAAAGTAAAAAAACTCTACTAATAATATTAAATAATTACTTTTTTATTAGTAATAATTTTTAAAAAATTAATTAGTAGTATTAATTTTTTAAAAAAGAAAATCAGGAATCTGCCGTCCATGACACCAAATCTTGCAATTTGTTTTAATTCTGACCCAGATTTGCAAATTAGATACGAAGCATGTGCTATGAAACAATTTGTGTCATGTATTATATTTTAGAAAAAAACAGGACAAGAAGTTAACAAAGTGTTGTTTATTCGAACTTATGTCCTGTGGCATATAAGACATTTTTATGGATGAGAATGTTACCACTTAACTTACATTTTTGTTACGTGTACTCAATATTTCTTTAGGCACTCTGATTTTCAATAGAATTGAGAGACAAAACCTTCACAAGAGACAATATCATACATGTTGAGGAGTCCATCATTAATAGATGGACAATGCTTTGCTCTGTGAATTCTAGTGGATGAAGAGGTTGCAAGTTCATAGAGAGAGAGAGCACATCGTCAAGTGTCTGATAAGGTAAATCATGCGTGTTGCGCATGGTTGGACAAAAACTTGTACCCCGTAACATACAAGACACTTTTTTATGGGTGTGAATGTATACAACCTGACATACTCTCTTGCTCTTCAAGTACTCAAGTTTTCGGTAGGGTTGAGAGACAAAACTCCTATTACAAACAATACCCAATGTGTTGAAAGGTCTACCAGCTTTAGACCTGTTCACGGGTTAGGTTACTTGTCTAAGCCCAGATACCTGCTCAAAATTTAGGAGGTTTGCGCAACTATATTAGGCTTGAAAAATGGGTTTGAGCAAGAAAAATAAACTCGTTTAAAATATGGGATCGAACTTAGACTTAAATATTCAAAGTCCGGTTTTTTTTTAAAGTTTGTGATGTTTTATATTATGTTATTTTTACATGTAATTTATAGCACATAAAAAATATATAAAATTATTAAATATTAAATTAAAAATAATATAAATGTATTTTTAAATTATTACAAAAGTTGGGCAAACCTAAAATAAGTTTGAGTTAGTTATTTACGAATATAAACAGATTTAGGCAAAATTTTAAGATCTTATCTCAAGCTAAGCTTAGATAAATATAAAATATATTGATATCATATCTAAACTTGATGTAATCTATGAACACTTCTTACTAACTTTAAATAAATGACATTTTACAAACTTCTCTTGAATAAATCGAAAACTCATAATATATATAGTATTGGTGGTGAATTCAGATTCCTTTATTTAAATATTGTTTGTAATGTCCATATACATAGTTATGTTCATTTGACCATATTATAAAAATGAATTTGTTTAGCTAATGCGAAAGCACATCTTCACCACATTTATTCTTTAAAAGTTTGGTCGCCCTACCTAAGTCATTTTAGCTTAAACATTAATCTATATTATAGTTTAATTACACATTATTAAGATTCTGAATTATTATGCACCCACTCAACTCCATTTTCCACCAACAATATAATATATATTATTTGGTGAATTATAAAAAAAAAAAAAAACTTTAATAATAACACGATTAGTATAATTCGAAATCAAATCACACTTGAGACGGTAAATACTCTAACTATCACGTTAATATTCTATAAATTATTTTCTTATTCTATAAATTAAAACTTGGTCACTTTTGAAGAGATTAATAATTAATCATTAATTCTATAAGTTTATAGAAATAATTAGCATATTAAATTCAATAATTTTAAATTTTATATGTCTATCATTTAAAAAAAAAGATTATATTCATATATAATTTATATGTATATAATTGAGATATATTTGTATGTGTATAAATTAAATATTAAAATATTTTTGAAATATTGATAAATTTAAAATGATATATGAAAAATACCTGACTTAAATTATATTTAGAAAAATAAATAAATAAGAAAAACGCCACCGTAAATATATGAAACAAGAATTTATTTTTAATATATTAAAATAATAATTTATTTTATTGAGTAAACTATCAAAATAGTCACTTTTGTTTTCTTTAGGTTACATTTTAGTCACTTATGTTTGAAATGTTACGTTTTAGTCACTTACGTTAAAGTGTTGTAACATTTTAGTCATTGAGCCGTTAATTGCCGTTAACAATGTAACGGTAAGCTGACGTGGAACGGTAAATCATCATTTCAAACAAAAATTTTAGGTTAAATTATACAATTAGTCCCTTTTTTTTATCTTGAGCAATTTTTTTCTTTTATATGTTCTTTGAACTTTTTTCTTCTTTTTTTTTCCCTTTTGCTTCTCTCTCTATTTTCCTTCCTTCTCTATCTCTTTTAACGTAAAAAAAAGAAATCAAATTGCTCAAAACGAAAAAACATAGGGACCAATTGTATAATTTAACCTAAAATTTTTATTTAAAATGATGATTTAACATGTCACATCAGCTTACCATTACACCGTTAATGGCAATTAACACTCAATGACTAAAAAGTTACAACACGATAACGTAAGTGACTAAAATGTAACATTTTAAATATAAGTGACTAAAATGTAACCTGAGGGAAACAAAAGTGACTATTTTGATAATTTAACCTATTTTATTTATATGATATTTTGGAAACAAAAAGTGTTCAAAAAGTAGCGTTCACAATGTCTATCTAATTTAAAACGATAAAAATTATGTTATTAGTCCTCGTACTATTTATAAATTATGGATTTAGTCTTTATATTTTAATTTGATCAAAATTAATCCATGTACTTCCAAATTAGTCAATTTGTTATTAGTTTAGTAAGTTGTGGGTTTAGTTCTAATTTTTCAATTTGATATTTTTTAATCCTTATACTTTTAGAACAACTAATAAATTTATTAACTAAAATAACATGAGTTTCTATAAGTATTAAGTGGAAATAGTAAGATGATTCAACATCAATGTTTTTAGAACTTGATTGATGGTCAAAGTAGTCAGGCCATCGATTCATTGGTCCAATTGATTCGATTAAAAATATTAAAAATTAAGAAGAAAACAATTCAACCACCATTTTAAATATTATTGTATGGCATTACACATGTGATAATATATTTTCCACATGAAATTTTGTAAATGTCAAAATTTATCGTTCAATAAAGATTGAAATGTCAAAATTTAAAAATGTACAATCAAAATTAAAGTAGAATAACTAAATCTATAACTTATGTATAATATAAGGACTAACAATAGAATTTATCCATTTAAAATCTTTAACACAATTTTAAAAAGAAAATCCATGTGAGAGGGAGAGACAGGAAAGTGAAGTGAGACACACGACATCAATGTTTTTTCTTTTTCGTTGTTGCAGCTGTCTCTATGTTATTACATGAAAAATAATAATAATAAAAAATAATTTAAAAAAATCTTTTTTTTTTCTTTCTATAAAAATAAAGGAATGTGTATATTTGGATGACAGGGAAGGTCTACCGCTGTGGGACTCATCGGCGATCCATTTCTCGACAAAGAAAACTCATAAACCCCCAAAAATACAAAACCCCCAAACCCAGAAAAAAAGTTTAAAATCCGCCTATGGAAATGCTTAACCGCTAAAGCAAAAGGTCCCCTCACAAAATCTCCTCTTTTTTTTGTTCTTTCGAATGCTCCTTTGAAACGTGGCGTTGCTTCAAATTATGGGTTTATTTCCGATTCGTTCAACTTGTTTTTAGTTGAACCAGTATTGGATGATGGCGTATTATTATTCCAAGCTTTTTTACTCGCTCCTAGCTTCAGCTCTGATCATATTTTCTCTTCAAATTTATGGGTGTTTTTTTTAATGGTCGGTGGATCAAGATCCGGTAATAGTTGATAGTATTTCAGTTTTTTTCCCTCCTCCTTTTTGATTGAAGAAATTTGGGAGCTTAAGCTTATGGTTTACATTTTTTTTATGTTCTATTTTCACTTCAATCTATAAACCGAAACTTTACTTTTAAAAACCAATTTTTTTTTATCTTTTCATAGTTTCATTTTTTGTTTTAAATCTCAATGAGGTGTTTACAATAGTAACAGCCACAGCCTTAGATCTAACAAATACTCCATTTTTATGTGTTTTTTCTAAAAAAAAAAATCTTTGTTACTGGGATTTTGGTCTTTGTTTTCTTTTTTTTTTTTCTAGATTTTTGGGTGTCGGTCTAATTTCTATATTTAGAATGTGAAACATATTTATTTTTTTTTTGCCTTTGAGATCTGGCCATTTTGAGACCCGCACATGCATATACACAAGCTTCGTTTTTTTCATTCTTGGTGGGAGGCAATAGCTTCAACATATTTAAACACCCTTTTCAGTTTTTAAAGTTTTAATGGCTTCCCCCATTTTTTCTCTTTTCCTTCTCCATTTTTGTTTCCTTATCTTATTTGATGAAGCTAAGCAAAGAAGAAAATGGGGTCTTTTTCTTATTATTATTTATGGTGCTTTAGTGAAAAACAAAGTTAAGTAGCTTATTAGTTGTATCATTTACTTTGAAGAACATTGGATATAACTCCTTTTTTTTGGCTTTAAATGCAATTTCCTGCAGGTTTTGAGGGTAATATAAAAAAGCTTTGATTGTCTATGAAGACATTTCAATCATGGAATGCACTGGTCAAGAAAAGAAATGCTTTAGCTGAAGGGGTATGTTCTTTCGTTTACTTTAAGCTTGAATGCCTTGGAAAATAGAAGTTTTAGTAGTGTTTAGGGTGTATTCCTTCACGATAAGTCTTCGAAGTATCGTTGGTTCGGAGCCGGCAGATCCCTCAACTGTTGATATTATCCTTGAGTCGAGTCGGGTTTTGTCTCTTAACTTTGTTGAGAGCTTGAGCTTGAGGTGGGGTTAGCAGAGCAAGCCACCTACCGAGGGGACGTGTGAGTCTCCTACTTTGTTGGGTTTGAACCCTGACCTATAGGCTCTTGGGTAATATGGTACCACTTGAGCTGCATAGATCACCAGCAGGTTGACCAGCTGCACAGTGCGTGATTCACAAGCCACCTAACGAGGGGACATGTAAGTCTCACACTCGGTAGGGTTTGAACCGCTGACTGATAGGATATAGGTCATCTTTTGGGTAATATGGTACCACTTGAGCTGCATAGACCACCAAGGGGTTCAGTCGGTTGCCTAGTAGACGATATTTTGAAGATTTTTCTTGAAGGACTAGTCGGCACCCTCAACAAATAGTTGTTAGTTTAAAGCTTCTAATTGTCTAATGCTGTTGCAGGGAAATTGTGGATTTAAAATGAGGCAGCTTCCATTTATGGGAGTTATTTGTACAGTTATGTTGTTCATTGTGTATAGAACTACGGATTATCAATACCACAAGACAGAGGTATATGCCAACTCCTGTTTCTCCCTTCATTTCAATGGTTTCAGTTTATGGCTTAGGAGACAAAATGGATTTGTTCTTCCTGGTATTGTCATGTTTAAGGGATCTTTTTTGTAACCTTTTTGGCTCACTCGTTTCATATTGGCAATGGTTTATTGTGGAACAAACCTGTTTGATAATTCAACCAAGAAAAGCACCTTGTGAGGCTTACTATACCTATATTCTAATCTCTTTTAAATGCTTTTTTTTTTCTCTTATTATCAGATGGAAACAAGATTTCACCCTTTTGCAACAGTTAAGGTAAAAAACATGTCTTAATTACTAGCATATACCGTGCCAATTTGGTTTTTAGTTCCTTTCTGTGCTATATTGTAGAGCTAGGAAACTTCTTGGTTATAGTTCTTATTGATTATGTGCTTGCTTTGTATGCTGTTTGTATCATGTTTGTGGCTAGGATTACTGGTCTTGGATACTAAACGAGTATGTTTGTGCCTAGGATTATCATTTGCATCTTGGGAAATTAAGAGGTTTGCCTCGTGGCATTATGCAAGCTCGTTCGGATTTGGAACTAAGGCCTCTATGGTCAAGCAATTCACAGTCAAAAGTGAGACGCTAATCTGTTTGTTTGTTGGCATGTTTCTCCTTAAATGTATAGTAGCATATGATCTCGGTAAGGCTAACAGGTCGATGACTCATTTTTTATCTTTTTGTTATGGCTATTTCGTTGCAGGCTAGTGTTATGACAAATAAGAACTTGCTGGCAATGCCAGTTGGTATCAAGCAAAAGGATTATGTTGACGATGTTGTGAAAAAGGTATTGCATCTTATCCCGTTGATCTTTCAAATTTGATGAATTTGCATGTTCTTTTTTCTAATTTTATTGAATTCAGTTTCTTGCAGCGAATTTTACCATTATTTTGTTTCATTATGATGGTAATGTCGATGGATGGTGGGATCTTGGTTGGGGCGAGAAAGCCATTCACATAGTAGCTCATAACCAAACAAAATGGTAAGGCTCGATGCTGGTGAAAAGTTTCTTTGTTCTATATCCTGTTGAATGTGTCGGTGGATGTGTATGTTCGTATCAAAATCAAAGCACTGCAACTATTGTAGGTTCTCCTGAATCTGTTTCTGATGAGTTTTAACTTATGTTATCTCTGGGATTCAAAATATAACACATTTCATAATTCGAGCTATAGAATAGTTGGGAAAATGATGTTTTTTAGTGGTTTTAAGTTGGAGTCTTCCAGCTTGGGACTTATTGTAGAAAATAGCGTAAATATTCTTTTTGGTACCTATGTTTGGCTTTGGTACCCTATGACAAAGGGTGTAAACTTCTATTTATGTGGCCAATGAATATTTGACATGTGGCAATGATGAAGATTTGGGAACATCGGTTAAGCTTAGTGATCTCTTCCCTCTTTCAGGTGGTTTGCAAAGCGCTTTCTGCATCCCGATATTGTGTCTGTTTACGACTACATATTTCTCTGGGATGAAGATTTGGGGGTGGAGCATTTTGACCCGACAAGGTAAATGGCTTTTACAACATTTCCGTTACATGCAATATTATGATGTTATCCCATGTTAACGTGATATTACGTGTTCTTGAATGATAATATGATCTTCTCTTGGGTTTTCTCAACAAGTTGATTGATCGGCAAGTCTTCCTTCTCCAGGTACCTAGAAATTGTGAAGTCGGAAGGTTTAGAGATTTCTCAGCCAGCTTTAGACCCAAATTCAACAGAAATACACCACAGGATCACTATACGTGCCAGAACGAAAAAGTTTCATAGGTGAATGAGGATTGTCCACTACTATTCATAAAAAGCTTACATATTATTATTCGTATAACACTTATACGAAAAGTTTTGACAATCACAGGAGAGTTTATGACCTCAGAGGTAAAACGAAGTGTTCAAATTCGAGTGAGGGGCCACCATGCACTGGGTGAGTTATTCTACTATCAAAGAACATCTAGTGTCGTTATCCCGTTAATCATTACTGTACTAATTTTTAGTGATTTATTTGTAGATTTGTGGAGGGAATGGCTCCTGTTTTTTCTAGATCTGCCTGGTATTGTGCATGGCATCTCATACAGGTAATTTTGCATGTTGTCCGTTTTTCACATTTAATGATGGCTCTGCCTTGTATTTCCACATGATCCCTTTTTCGGTCAATTTGCAGCTTTAGACGTGTATCATGGCACGCATAATTTTCTCATTTAGCCTTTTCTTTTTCTTTCATTCAGAATGATCTTGTACACGGATGGGGAGTAGATATGAAACTCGGGTATTGCGCGCAGGTACAATTCACTCGATGCTGTTTTCAACTTGCTTAGAAATAAAATGCTTACTATCGATATATATGTTATTACTCAGGGTGATCGCTCGAAGAAGGTTGGCGTGGTTGATAGCGAGTACATTGTTCATAAGGGTATACAAAGTTTAGGGGGCAGCGGCCATCCCACAATGAGGACAACCATGAAGGTTCTTGCTTTGCCTCCTTCCCTTCTCGTACTTTCTGTATTTTTCTCCGTATGACATAATTCGATTGCTCCATGTCATTGGCTTTCAAGTTTTGTCTGAACTTTGTTTCTTTTAGTTGTTGGAATCCTTTATTATTGCATTACAATTATAGTTGTCCCTGCACCGAGTCATTTTGTTATCTTTTCATCAAGCTAAAACTACGATAAGTAATTCACTCGGTTTCTTAATCGATTTTCCTGCTGATGTGCAGAGACATGGTGCTTCAAGCTTTGATCTAAGAACCGAGGTGAGATTTGTAATTGTGAATAGTGGCATAGCCCTTACGGGAAGAAACTAATGCGATAAACAGATATTAGGAAAACTCCTCTTTGATATTTCGATGCTTATCACTTGATATTATAAACCTTGTAGCTAGAGTTTTAACCGGGTTTCTCCCGATGAACGAATACAATTCAACGATCCCCCGACCCCTGAAAAATGAGACATAACATAGCCTTGTGGGACACGATTATGTTTAGATTCTTCATCTTCTAATTCAGTTTTACGTTAATGCATTGTTTCAGATTCGGAGGCAATCCACTTGGGAACTGAAAGTGTTTAAAGAGCGATGGAATCAATCTGTGGAAGCAGACAAGAACTGGGTGGATCCATTTTTAAGGTATCAAAGGCGCAGCAAAAAACATAAGCGACAAGACAACTGAGTTTTGTCAGCTCATGGTGGGATCATGGACAATGAATATATGTTAGTTTATTTTTTGGGGGTGGGGGCTTACTTGATACACATACAGTTGTAGTTTCATACATTACTCCGAAATTTTTTTTATTACAGTTCATATAGCATTTGTTGGATGGGTCTTAATTATTTCATTATTTGAATATTTTTTTCTCACCAATGTGCCTTATACTCACGATCGTAGGCAGACACATTGTTCAACGTTAAATTTTCGAACCTTGGATTAAGTGCTCTATATTAGTAAAGGAACTAACCCCATTGTTGTAACATTTTATTGATTTCTCTTGTTCTTATACGAGAAGTAAAATGTAATCTAATTTTTAATACAAGAACGAGTACAAGAACTTTGAAATGGCTTTTTTTTTTATCCATTTCACATTTAAACATTAAACCTTAACTTGCAAAACAGCCCTTTCTTCCAAAACTATGAATTTGTAAGAATGACTTTGTACCCTAATATCTTGAGCTTTTTATAAACACAAATGAGCAAAACACAACTATGGCTTAGCACCTTCCTTAGACCAACCATTTTTTCTCCTTTTTGTAGCAAATCAACGAACAAAATTTATAAAAATGACTATAGACTAGAACAGTTCCAACTAGCATCAACAGATTTGATGATTCTTTCATGTAGTTTAGCTCCACCACAAGCGATTATACCTCGATCGAGACCTTCCAAGAAGGTACCTTTGGAAAAATCCAATGGGGAGCCTCCCGCATCAGTTACCACACCTCCAGCCTCTTGTATGATGATCACGCCGGCCGCGTGATCCCATATCTTTTCCTTGTACCCTGTCCTCGCAAACTTCATGAATATTTCAGCATCGCCTTGTGCTATTGCTGCGTATTTCACCATGCTGTATACACGCAGCGGTTGCTTCCTGCATTTGACCAAAAAGAACTATGTTCATTGCTTTGTTTTGATACATAGTCTAATGCATGTAGAATCTGAAAACATGACTCGAAATGACCCGATTTGAAGCCTCAAACACAAACGAGTTGAATCTAGATTGACCCAAAGCCAAAACTAACACTATACCTGAAATGACTTGAAAATCTAAGCTAGCCAAGCCCTTCTAACTTAGGAAACTAGTTCCTTTTGATGAGATCCCATGGAACAATATATATAGAACTTTGAGTTCCAATGGGATATATATGTATATGTACCTAAGGCCAACACTGTGAGCTAATCCTGCAGTGAAGGAGTGGCTCGAATTCGACTTCTCAACCGGTTCACAGAAAGTAGCCAATGCTGGATCATCGATGGCAGATACTCGTATCGGTATTGCAGAGTTAGGCCATGCTAGCAGCTTATTTGTCTGGCGTAATGGTTGCATCCAAGCCTCGCCACTGCCTTTCGTTGCATAAAGTACACACCCTTTATCCCATGATTCGGATGCTGTCGAAGTCAGTTTAGATATAATTCTATGATACCGATGGTGATAACTTAGCCATTCCTTCTTCTTTGGATAGTTCGGGCAACCTAGAACACCAAGCACAACTTCTCCGTCCTCTATCAATGCTAAAGCGACAGCGTATTGATCACCGCGTACAAACCCCAATGTACCATCAACAGGGTCGAGTGCCCAAAAACTACCAGTAGGACCTCCTTTTGAATTGCATCGACCGATGGCTTCGAGAACATCAGAACTCCCAAGCAGCTTTTCTGGACCCTTGAGTCCGAAATGAGGTGCTTTAACTAGACAGTCATTGACTGTTTCCACTACAGCAGATAATAACTCTTTTGAATCAGGTTTAGAGAGACTTTCGACATCTTCTTCGGCAAGAATGGACACGTTTTGACACCCGAAAGATTTGGATAGTATCCAGCTAATGGTTGCTTGAACACTCCAATCTGGTTTTTACACAGATGTTTGTGATTTTAGTAGACCAAACACCATTCACATAAAAGATCATTGCATAACAGTAGTAGAAATCTCAAGACATCAAAGGGACTTGCACTAGAGGAACTAAATATACCCAGCAACCAATGAAAACAAATGAAAAACAGAGTAAAATACCATGGAGGCTCCTGTACTAGGAATCAGATTGCATTTTGTCTCCTTTACTTAAAAAAAAAAGGCAAATTAGTCCCTATGAGAGAGCAAATTGATCTTTTATGTTAAAAACTTAATCCATTTCTATTTTACTTTTAAAAACTAGCATGACTGGCAGAATAACCAAACAATGTACTTCTAATTGATGTGCAAAAACCAAATTTTAAAAGTACAAATGAAAGGAATATTTAATAGGACTAATTTGCTCTTTGATCTAAGACAGAGAGACTAATTTACCCATTTGTTGAGTATAGAGGACAAAATGTAATTGAACTCATATTGCAACTTTTACCGGAAAAGCAGAATTATCTCAAGAACCCCAATTCACAAAAAAATGGATTAAGAACCAGCAACAATTGGATTGGTCATAGCTCCCACGATGAAGCAACAATTTGAACTACAATGAGCCACCGCATATGCAGAATAAACATGAAAGAAGCGTTAGGCTAGGTCCTAGAGGAACTAAATATACCCAACAAATATATAATAAGAAACCAATAAAAACAAATGAAAAAACACCATTATCTCAAGAACCCCAATTCACAAAAATGGAGTAAAAACCAGCACAAATTGGACTGGTCATAGCTGCCACAATGAAGCAACAATTTGAACTACAATGAACCATCAAATATGCAGGATAAACATGAAATAAGCATTAACCTAGGTCCTAGAAGAACTAAACATCCCCAATAAATATACAATAAGAAACCAACAAAAACAAATCAGAAAGCAGCTTCATCTCAAGAACCCCAATTTACATAAAAAAGAGCACAAAATTTGATTGGTCAATTCATACCAGCCACAGTAACAGGAGAATTATCATCTTTAGACTGGATTTGACTATGGGTTTTAGAAATCAAACTCTCTTGAACTTTCTGACATAGTGAACAGGCCATCTGGACAGCCTTTACAGCAACATCCAATTCCTTGGAATACTTGTCTGGTCCTAAAGATGAAACAACCAGATTCCTCTCATCTTCCACTGAAGAAGAAGGGTAGTTTTGGCTACACTTTAACTGAGAAACAATGTGGAAAAGCTTCTTCTTTTGGTGGGTTTTTTTCCCATACCATGGGAAACAAGTTCCAACATGGATTGTTGGTGTTAATTTCTTGGTGTTGTTGGTTATTCTGGCTTGTCCCAAAACATGGGGGGCTCTGAACACCAGGCTTGTGCAATTTGAAGGCATAATAATGATTACACACTCAGCTCTAACTTTGAGGAGTTTATAAATATATATATATAGTTAATTCAATGAGATGTGTAGCCTGAGAAACTTGACCGCAGAAACTTCTTTGAAGGGGGGAGAAGGAAGGTGGATGTTGGTGTTACTTTCTTTCTGCCCTTTCTTTATATTAAACAAAAGTGTCCTGGTTCAACCAATATACTGTAAGTAGTCCTTGTACCATTGGATTTAAGTGCAATTTGTAGCTTATTTTTAAAAGGAATTTGGATAGATGAATGTCTTGGCTCATATTTATAAATTAAAATATTTATTGTTTAAGTTTATCTTGAACGCAAAATTAAAAAAAAATACAAAAAATATATTAAATATCAATTAAGTATAAATAATCAAATTTGAAGATAAAATATATATTAAAACTCTTTGAAAATAATATACATTAAAATCATATCTGTGATCGAACTAGTCAGATCATCAGTTTATCAATCTGACCGATTCAATTAAAACATTATTAAAAATTGATAAAAAAGAAAAAGAAAAACTAAACTCAACCTATCTGAACGAATTCAAAATCATTCACCACATCCAACAGCTCTTAGTAACATAACTCATTTAGTACTTAATCAAATATTACCTTATGGTCCATAAAAATTATTATTTTTAAAATCATGAACATTTCTTTTAATAATATGATTTTCAAAATTTAAATATGAATTTTATTATTAAAAATAGAATATATTTTACTATTACGCTCAACATTTATTCTTCATGGACCCGTCTCCTTCAAATCGTCACCGTCCACATCAAAACTATAAACTAAGCGAAAATTGGTTCTAAAAAAATAATTTAATTTTGATAATTTTGAAAGTAAGCAACCTAGGATAATTAATTATGGTATTAATTTTTTTCGTTAATTTTACATAATTTTGATTGATATAATAACAAATTAGTTATCGTAATCTACACATTCTATCAATTTAATCATGATTTAACAAATTTAGCTCACAATATTTGTGTAAATGATGAGGCTAAATTTGTTGATTTTTTAAATTAAAGACCGGATTAACAAAATATGTAACTATCAAAGGCCAAAATTATTATACTAATTAAAATTATGTACAATTGATGAAAGGCATTAATACTCAAACTCGATTCAACATTATTTTTTAAATTCTAGACTCAACCGAATTGCATGACCTTGAGTCATGCCTTGATAAAATTATAATTCAAATTTGATCTCCTAATATAAAAATTCTAACTTCGTACGTTACATCCCAGCCAGGTCGTCACTGTAATTTGTTAAACCCGTTGGGCTTCTATTTGCATGTATGGTGCTTAATTCATTTATGGAATGGTTCAATTTAAACATGCATAAGGAGCCCATGAATTTAGAGAACCAATTGTAACGGGCATGGATTTCTCCATGGAACTGTACATGGAAACTGAGATTTATAATATCCAAATCATACCCACTAAGTCTCCTCTTTAGATCTATTCATGAATTAGATTATAGATCGAGCTTTTTTTTTTTAATTTTTTACTCAAGTCCGACTCAAATAGATAGAGTAACTTATAATTTGAGAGAACTGATACATCTTCACGTGATGAAATTTTTTTATAATATTATAGTTGTTATACTTCCTTACGGGCTTAGTCTAGCCCACTTAAATGGTCTATTTCATTGAAATGAGTAAAATCAGGTCGGGATTAAAAAGATAAACTCAAACCTAGTTCAAAATGAACTGAGTTGAGTTGATTGATGAACACCCGTAATCACTGCTTAGTACGATGATAAGTTTTTTTTCTTAAATTTCTTACTAAAAGCTCAACCCAAACCAATATGGTAGCTTATAATATGTGGGAATTGATATATCTTTACGGGGAAAATATTGTATGAAATAGTGATGCTGCATCATCTCTATTTCTTTTCCAGTAGTTTCATGCCACATCAATATTTTTATCTTGAAAAAAATCAAATCCAAATGAAAATTTTGACATTCAGGATAAATTACTGATTGATGTGACATTAAATTATTGAAAAAGTGATAATATTCTTATTTCATACAATCCCTTCTCTACTTTTACACGGTGAAACCTTTGAAGATATTATAATTGCTATATTTTCTCCTTTCTTATCAATTCATGTTTTCTATATAGATATATTTAAAGTTTTATTTTTATAAAAAAATAATATATAAATTATAAATTTTATCTCATTTTATCCCTAAAACACAATACGATCCGATAATAATGCAACACATAACATGTTCTTATTAGACATTTTACACTTTTTTGGGTAAAATAAAATGAAATTGATGACATAGGTATCACTTTGGATAAAATATAAGTACCTAAACAAGAAAAGTAGAATAGCTTAGGAGCCAATTTTGGTAACATGTTTACATGATAAAGGATTAATATCTTTAGAGATGATGTTCTTAAGAGGGATAGTCACAAACCCTGAAAGAATTAATGTCCGTGAATTATAGAATAGGGAAAAAAAAAACTACTAACACTATTGCAGAACCAGCTGCGACACCAAGAGACCCTTAGGCCTTAACTTAGAGTTGATATATGGAAAAATAGTTGCTTGCAATTGTGAAAAAGAGCCAACCATTTCACAATTCACATGGACCTACCAAAATAGTCTTATAAATTTTTTAACATACTATGCTATCTCTAGAGAAAGTTATGGCAGACCATACAAATGAATTCGATAGTTGCATTGTTGGTGTTAAATGTGGTAAAGATTCCAATCCAAGAAAACAAAAAGGAAGGCAACAACTCCAAGCAAACTTCATTCAAAGAGCTGCAGACAAATTGAAAGGTGACTTAAATATTTCCCCAACGTAACATATATATATATATATATATATATATATATATGTGCATGTTGATGGGTTCAATTAAGTTTAGCATTTACATATATTATCTCAGATCGAAGAAATATTGTTGAGTGCAGCGTTGATGAGCTTTTTTTTCTGTTTTGATGAGTTCATCAACACTGCACTCAACGATGTTTCTTTTTGCTCTTTCCACAACAAAAAAATACCCTTTTTTTCTGCAATATTTTGTGACTAAGTATTTGTATTGCAGCTTTGATGGTTATCCCCTCAATGCCAATAATTTTTGTGTTTAAAAGGTAGCATTGGAACCAGAGAGAAAATGGGACCTGCAATGGTCAATTCAGTATAGCAAGAAAAAGGATGAGTTTTTCAAGGGTTCCACAAAATTGCATTGATATTGCATCACTATTTTATCATATATGTTCTGTAGAATTCATGAAAAAAGAGTTTAATCTGCAGCAGCATTCTAATGCTTGTTGAGTTGAATGATAAGAATTTCGGGTTTGAATAAGCAGTGAAAGAACTTTATTCTTATTTCGAGGTTCGATTTAGCTCGATTTTAGATTTGTGTCTTGCAGTTAAGAAAGAAATCTGCAATATTACTGTTCTGCAACATATGGTAAGAAAAAACAAAAAAACATGAAATTAGTATATTTTCTGCTGCAAATTAGCTAGAGGAATGGTCAAAGACATTCAAATGAATAAAAAAAAAGGGAAAATTTAGAAAAAAAAAATCCCCAAAAAACAGCTAAAAGAGACGTTTATAAATATTTCACTTGTTAAAAGCTAATTAATAGAAAAATCTCAAAAAACAGATAGCTTTTTTCGATAAAAACTGTCAAGCTTTCCTCTCTGTGTACCATTTGGAAAGTTTCCAGGACCAAACAGGACTCTATATTTCTTCAGATTTACCATATCTGCCACTTTCCCTTTCACTCTTTCACACATACTCTTACTGTTCCCAATAAACCCTTAATCTTCAACTCTTTTAAGTTTTTAACCCTTCCAAAAAACTGCTTTCTCCTCTTTCTACTCCAAACCCAAATCTTTTTCCCTGTTTTCTCGAGAACCCCATTAGTTTTTTCCGGGAAAAGATTTGATTTCTTATCCGGGAAAGTTAGCCAAACAGGGAAATGGAGGGGGAAGGTGCTATACCGGACCATCTCCGGTGCAATCGAACAGACGGGAGACAATGGCGGTGTAAGCGACGTGTAATGGAAGGGAAAAAGCTCTGTGAACTTCACCATATCCAAGGCCGTCATCGACAGAATAAACAGAAAGTGCCGGAATCCTTGAAAATGCAAAGGAAAAAGAGGAAAAAGAAGGTTTTTGAGAAGAATAAGCTTGAAATTAGGGCAAAGTTGCTGAAATTAGCGAGGCCGGTGAAGAGGAAGCGAGTGATCGGAGGGGAATCCGAGGCGTTAGATGAAGCTGTTCGTAAGATGAAACTGAAGAGAGGGGATTTGCCATTGGAGCTTATAAGGATGGTTTTGAAAAGAGAAGCTGAGAAGAAGAAAAAGAAAAGGAAAGAAAGTGAGTGTAGTGATTTTGATGATGACGATGATGATGATGATGAAGAAAAGGGTGACTTGATGAGAGAATTGCCTAATGGGTTAATGGCTATTTCTTCGTCAAGTCCACATTTTGATAATGCAGGTTCATGCTCTGGTTCTGGTTCGGCTTCCGGTTCTGGTTCTGTTTCAGGTTCTTGTATTAATGTTAAAGTAGGAGAAACTGATAATAATGCTGTTGCCATTACCAGAAGGCGGTTTCGGTCTAAGAACATTGAGCCATTACCTGTTGGTACATTGCAGGTAATTTGTATGGTTTTATTTTGAAATTTTTATTAATATCTTCTTGTTTTTTTGAATTATGGGATTCTTGCAGGTTCTGCCATACAAGAAGAATGGAGCAAATTTGAGGAGAGGGAGAAGAATAAGGTGCCATTGGTGTCGAAAAGGCGGTGCTCCTAATTTGATCAAGTGTTCTAGTTGTAAACAACAGTTCTTTTGCTTGGATTGCATAAAAGAACAGTGAGTGACACTTTTATTTATTTTTAGTTCTGTTTTTGAATTGTGATTGTAATGTAGATATATCATATATGTTTGTTTATTGACAAAGAAGGCAAATCCTGTGCTACATGAGAATGTATAGTTTATCAAAATGCAATAGCTTTTAAGGCATAAGTTCCTGTTTCAGCCAACTTGCAATGATGCATTCAAAATGTATTTAGCCTTTGTCTCATCACTATAATTTGAATGTGGTCTATAATGGATTTTGAACCATTTGGTTGTGGTTAAAACATGGATGTTTATTGACTCTTATGATGTTGAATTGCATACAGCTATTTTTTTAAGCGAGAAGAAGTTCAGGTAGCTTGTCCGGTATGCCGTGGAACTTGTGGCTGCAGGGCCTGCTTAGTGAGTCAACGTAGAGACGATGAATGTAAGGTCTGATATCATCTGAAACACCTCAAATTTGACATGCTGCTTGCATTTTTCCGCACAGATATATAATGTTTTACCTAATACAACAAAGTATTTATATTTCAGGAGTTTCTAAGGGACAAGATCAAAGTAGACAAGGTGTTAGATTTTCATTATTTGATCTGCATGCTCCTTCCTGTTTTTAAGCAAATAAACCAAGACCAGAGTGTTGAGATTGATGTGGAGGCCAAAATTCAAGGTAATTTACAATGAGGCATCTTGATTTTTTTTATTTTTTTATTTATTAAAGCATTCTGTTTTAATCAGTGGAAGAGGTTGAGATGTCTTCTTGTGTATCATAGGCAAAAAACTGTGTGATATTCAGGTCCAACCTGCTGAATCTGGTGGCAATAAGGAATACTGTTGGTATGCTCGTTGTTGCTTAAAATGTATTTCATAAAATTTATGTAATTTTGTTTTTGGTTGCTCTTTGGTGATGATATTAATTCTGGAGCAGCAGTTACTGCAAGACTTTCATTCTGGATTTCCATAGAAGCTGCCCAAAGTGTTCATATAGCCTCTGCTTAAGTTGTTGTCGGGATATTTTTCAAGGGAATTTATTCGGAACTATTAAAGAAGTTAACTGCAAATGCCCAAAGAGAAGGAAAACTTGTTTGCCCGGTATTTGCCTTTCAGATAGGAAATCTGTAAGAATAACTAGGCAGACCTCTGACAGTAGGTATTCTGATTCTTCTGTATCATTGCCTAGTCAGAAAGCTCCTGATGGCAGTGTTCCTATCTCATGCCCACCTAGTGAGTTCGGTGGTTGTGGTGATGGCCTTCTTGATCTGAGATGTATTTTGCTGCAAAGTTGGTTCAAAGAGCTGGAAGTAAGTGCTGAAGAGATAGTTGGCAGCTATGAATTGCCAGAAGCATTTGATACTTTTTCATGCTGCTCCTTATGTCCTGCGACAGATGATGAAGCCAAAAGGGTGAAGCAGTTGCAAGAGGCTTCTAGGAGAGAGAATTCAAATGATAACTTCCTATTTTACCCCACTATATTGAACATTCATGGTGATAACCTGGAGCACTTCCAGAAGCATTGGTGTAAAGGCCATCCTGTAATATTTCGGAATGTTCTTCGGACTACTGCTTTAAGTTGGGATCCAATATTCTTGTTTTGCTCATATCTTAAGAATAGTGTTGCCAAAGCTGAGAATGAAGAGCCAAGTAAAGCTACAAGTTGTTCAGACTGGTTCGAGGTTAGCTTTCTAAATTACAATGCCATATCAAATTACAATTTTTGGATTTAAAAGGAAGATAAACTGGTCCTCTTTAGTTCATAACTCCTCCATAATCCTAATATAAGGCATTCATTAAAGTGCATTTAAACTTCCATGTGCATCTATCTTCTTGATTCTGTCGTATGCCCACGGGTTATCAGATTTCTTGCTTGTCAGTCATTTTGTTTTTCTTTAAAAAAAGGATCATAAGAGTTGGCATTTAAGTTCTTTTCGTTATGTTTGGCTGCCTTCTAGGATCTTAAGTCAGGTATAAGTTATAAACAATTTTGCCTTATATATGCTGGCAGGTTGAAATTGGTATTAAGCAGTTATTTTTGGGGTCATTAAGGGGGCTGGCACAATCTAGTATGTGTGATGAGAAGCTGAAACTGAAGGGCTGGCTTTCTTCTCCTTTATTTCAAGAACAATTCCCGGATCATTATTCTGAAATCATTCAATCTTTACCACTTCGAGAATATATGAATCCTGGAAGCGGCATTTTGAACATTGCTGCAAGGTTGCCACAAGAAATCACAAAGCCTGACCTAGGTCCATCTGTCTCTATCTCTTATTGCAGCGGTGAGGAACTTGCACAAGCCAATTCTGTGACAAATTTGTGTTACGGTTTATGTGATATGGTATGTCTATCTCTATCCTTCTCTTTTATCTTGGTCATTTTATCCCATTTGGAACTTGGTATGATGCACATTTTATTGAAGTTATCTTGACGGGAACGTAATTTGCTTTTGCTCTAAGATAATTGTTAATGAACAGTTCCTATATGTGTGCCTAATTGATCGACACAAAGCTTATATAATATAATTATTGTGGAGACCCTTTAATTCGTATGTTCATTATCCTTATTGTAAACATCTTACAGATGTAAGTGACCTTTGCCGTTTATTTGTGTTTCTTTCCTCCCTCCTATTCCAGGTTAATGTTTTGGCACATGCTACAGATGCTCCTGTTTGCATGAAGCAACTTAATAAAATAAGAAAGTTAATGAAAAAGAAAAAATTTCAAGACGAAAGGGAGCTTGCTAAGACTCACCTCGATCAAAAGATGGCTAATGAAGTGAAGGAAAAATCTCAGTCAAATGGTGAAAACATAAAAGTAGGATTGAATGGTATGATCAATAAAGAAATGCATTCTCGTAACACAGTTCCAAAACTTTCTCGATCACCTTCTGCGGTGCATGATGCACATGATAAGGAAGACAGCTCTGACTCTGACTCTGATTCTGATTCCGACTGTAATTCAAATTCTGAAACTGCACTACATCCATGCAATACCATTCATGACTCAGAAGCACTAGAAGATCAGGAAATCTTTGGGAAAAGAACAGATTTGGCTAAGTCTTGCGGTGCAGAATGGGATGTCTTCCGCAGACAGGATGTTCCAAAGCTTATGGAGTACCTTAGAAAGCACTCAAATGAGTTTGGTCATACATGTGGCTTTCGAAAACATGTAAGACCAGTTATGAGACTTGCCAATGTGCTAGCGGAATGGACATAATGCTGATTGTTTAACACTCCTGCTGCAGGTGGTTCATCCAATCCTCGATCAGAGTTTCTTTCTTGATACAAGTCACAAAAGGAGGCTGAAGCAGGAGTATGGTGAGTATACTCGGTTATCTCTTGTTATAATTGAGGACAAACTTACTGAAATCCTTTTGACCTTGTACTGCTTCTAGAAATTGAGCCCTGGACATTTGAACAACATGTTGGAGAAGCCGTAATAATTCCAGCTGGCTGTCCATACCAGATTAGAAATGTTAAGGTAACACATACTACCGATATCTTTAGTCTTGAATAACTGTTACAGAACTTACTGAATGATGTTATGTGCAAATTTTCATATGCTTCTCCACTTTTGCAATTTTATGAATTACAAGTTAATTGTTTTGCTTAGAAATTTTTGGTAAGTTATTGTTTTGCTTAGAAATTTTACCAATTTATATGGCTGTAAGTATTCTTTTCTTTCCCCTGACAACCTGTAGTCCTGTGTTAATGTGGTTTTGGACTTTGTTTCACCGGAAAATGTGACCGAGTGTATCCGGTTGATCAATGAATTTCGATGTTATGTGCAAATTTTCATATGCTTCTCCACTTTTGCAATTTTATGAATTACAAGTTAATTGTTTTGCTTAGAAATTTTTGGTAAGTTAATTGTTTTGCTTAGAAATTTTACCAATTTATATGGCTGTAAGTATTCTTTTCTTTCCCCTGACAACCTGTAGTCCTGTGTTAATGTGGTTTTGGACTTTGTTTCACCGGAAAATGTGACCGAGTGTATCCGGTTGATCAATGAATTTCGTCTGCTTCCAGACGATCATAAAGCCAAAGCAAAAAGGTTTGAGGTAAATTTTCAAAATATGACTTTAAGTTAACAGTGTTCATTTTCTGTATTAATGCAAATATAATTCTGGTTTTGCTCCTAAAATCAGGTTGAGAAGATGGCCCTGTATAGGATTAGTACAGCAATAAAAGAAATCCGCGAGCTTATATGTTCAGAGTAAGTTGCTTTTGGAATTACTGTCTTTTATGTGCAAATAGCAATGATATTCATCAACTTCCACTGAAATTACAACTATAACATAATGTCTCATTCTTGAGGTTTAGGTCCAGTGCTGAGCTCAGTGAGTAGTTGCGGATGGATTAAAGAACAATGGCATGTAATGTAAGAGATTCTCAGTTTATGGCTATTGCTGCTGGCGACTTCTGCTCATATGGTTTTTTCCCATTTTTGAAGCATTGCTCTCAGCAACTAGCATGTGGCATTCACAGAGATTTTGATGCAATTGTCCATTCTATCTCTGTCCCCCCATTGTCCATTGAAGTTGAATTAGATGAAACTCGGCCAGTTTGCTGCAATTGAGTCTGTAAATGTGTAATATTCATCAACCATGTACTTACTATACCCCAGGATGGAAAATCATTCATACTATTTACTTTTTTCTTTGAATATATAACCACAGTTAATTTCTCCCATTTGTTCATATGAAAAGCTTGAAATCTGTACAATTGTCAATTGACTCTTGCTGTTTTTAATATTAAGTGCAAAACCATGCAATTCAATTTCTTTACACAATTAACTGATCTCCTATGAAACCCTTTTCATCATTTTCACATTGTATATAAGGTTGTATTTCTAATCAAAAAATAAATAAATTAATCTATTAATTTTATTAAAAATTTCATCAAAGCTGATCTCTATGTCAAAATGTGATATACGATCTAGTTATACAAAAGAATTAGTTTATTTTTTAATTTAATATACTAAGACTAATTTATCTAATTTTTAAGCAATCTGAGATGAAATTTAGCACAGGACCTCCATAAATGATATTACAGCAAAAAACAAGAGATTTACAGCATTGGAAATGTCATGCGATGCCCCAAATGCATTACATTACATATAGCTTCAACTCGAATAAACATTCCAACCGTAAACTAATTAAGTTCATCAACTGTTTACCATCCATTTTATGCAATGAATTTAAAGAAAAAAGAATAGTTTTTTGGACTTTTTATTCCTCTCGTGTTGCCCTTTAACTGTTTTCACCTGTGAGTCATCAGGGCTTAAAGATATAACGGCAATGAATAGGGGATAAGTAACAAATAATTACATATGGATGAAACTTCACATAGCTCAAAATTTCAAGTTAAAAGATCAATGATACTCATTATGCTTTTCACGACCGGTATATTCTAGCGTCTTGGCTCTATCAAAATTGTTTCTTTTTTTCTTTTCTAGAAACAGAAATACATGATCCTAAAGATCCCTTGGGAGGATGCATTTGGCTAACCGTACTTCGGATAATGTTCTATGGAGCCATCAACCCATCGATAGTGTAAGAAAGAGATTTTGCCCAGTCAGCTTTGAGTAGCAATGTTTGTAGTGTTTGCATTACATCATATCCTGGATCAAGTTTCCTTTGCCAACCCTACAAATTTAAACAAGTACCAAAATGTGATATCGAATTAAATCAATAATCTAAAATGGTAATAATGACTAGGTTTATCTTCATATTATGAAGGCATTTCTGCAAGTTGGAACTAGGACTATTATGAGACAATCCTTAGATGGGAATACATAACATCTATTTTAGTCTGACGACTATGAAAATATCTATTTATTTTGTTTCCTGCAGAAAAACAGAAAGCGCGGTAAATAAGCATAAGTAAACATACGGACGGTAAGTTACTTCTAGCAGGTAAATGATGCCAAAAGTAGAACAAATTCATATAAGACATCTCAAATGTTTGATCAAGACGTTACCTCAAGAACCAAAGTTGTGACCATCACAGTGCATACATTGCCATCAATATTGACTTTATGACGCCTGACTTTCTCAAGCAATTCTTGCATGCATTCAGCCGGATGGACTAGATCACCCTCCGGAGTACCCCAGAAAGTGAAGGCTTCTTCTACTTCCTGTTGGAAGTTGGAACAAGGTATTACAAAACCAAGCAGAAAAAGATATTCTAAATTGGAACATTGATGACTGATCATTAATGCATTCATCTAAAATGACAAACCAACAGATGATGGAGGATAAAGAACGGTTTTTGGTTAATCTATATACATCACCTCAATAAAAGCCTTTGGGTTTGGGCAATTTTGTCTTTGTGATAGTCTAAGCGTGCACTCTGCAGCAGTACGGCCATCTCTACGGGCAACAGCCTTAAAAAATTCCAATAAATTAACACGATCACCCTTTGAAAGTTCAGCAGTCATGCCTACATCAAGGAAGATGACATGAGGCTTTGTTTTAAAAAGCTGTTTCCGAGAAGCCTTGCTTTGAGACACCCGAACAAGGATATTTCCCGGATGCATGTCAGCATGAATAAAGTTGTCAACCTGAAAGAAGAGAATTATAATTTCTAGAAAACCAGAATTGCCATACTTTAATTCTCAAGCAGAAAACATAAAAACGTTACCAGAAGCATCTTTAAAAGTGCATGAGTTCCAATATGAGCAAGTGCAGACTTAATCCGATCATGTCCTTCAAGGCCATCAACATAGTGTGCAACACTTTCCCCTTGCTCATAAGTTTCCACTAAAACAGCGGGATGCACAAGTGGATACACAGGCTTAGGAAAAGAAACATCCCTCCAGCTTCGGAAGTTGTATATAAAACGGTTCAAATGGGCAGCTTCCCTTGCAAGGTCAACTTGAGACATCATGAAAACAGCAAACTGCTGGACGCTCTCATCCAATCTCAACCATTTCAGAGTAGGGATGAACGTTGATAATTTAGCCACCGAGTTGATAATCACAAAATCTCTCCTAATCGATTCACCAACGCCAGGATGTCTAACCTTTACTGCAACTACCATGGGCTTGACACGCTGACCAGGATAGCGGAATCTCAAAGAAGCCCGGTGCACCTGAGCTATACTTCCAGATGCCACAGGTTCTTCTTCAAAAGCCTCAAAAATTTCAGATAGCTTACGGCCAAATGCTTTTTCAATAGTTTTCTTTGTGTAGGCAAAGCTATGCTCAGGAGCTTTGCTGTGAAGCTCTGACAGTTTGATGCATAGATCTCTAGGAAAGAGATCTGGTCTTGTTGCTGCCCATTGACCCCACTTTATGAAAGCTGGACCTGCTTTTTCAAGTGAGCGATGCACAACTTCAAGCCACATTTTCCTAAACTGTGGACCAAATGCGTCGGCAAATGGTGCCATTATTATGCTAGGAGAGAACAAAACCGCAAGAAACAAAGCTCTCACCAGTAAAATAACACCTTCTACAGCTGAAAGTAGTATAGCAGAAACAAAAGCGTGTCCATCTCGTGCACGCATTGATAAAGTATTCTGTGATGGGTAGTAATCTGTTTCTATTGAAGTCCTCTGTGCCAATGCTATTCGTCCACATGTCAAGCCAAAAATACCAGGTACTATCAAGTGCGAGTGTGACAAAGCTAAGCTGACCGCTTGAGCAGTCATGCTTATCTGAGGGAATGTTCGACCACCGGCAGAACATTTTTGTGTAAGCCTTTTCCAAGCAACTTGGGCACGATGAGTTACTGCACTACTTACAGAAACGAAGGAACGGTTATTGGCAAAATAACCTCGACACAACCCTTCCTTTGTATTCTGCAACAAGAATGGAGCCTTTCCTCCACTATTGAACCTATAATGGGAGAACACTCTATACTGTGGCAAACGCAACCCGACAGAAACCACTGTCGCATACTTCCTAAATTCCGAACGGTTCAACCTCTGGTTCGAAATAGCAGATTCCACAGCTTTCCTAATATTTGCAAATCTCAAAATTCTGCATTCCAACAATTCACTCATCATCTACCATGTAAATTATGAAAAACCTTAGAACCAATTCTAAATCTTACACAGAAACACAAAAGTATTAAAAACCCAGTCTTCAATTCCACTCAACAAAACAGCAAGAAGTTTACTTCATTTCAATAAAATTCAAGCCTTTAATGTAATAATTCAAAACAATTACACTTTGCTACAGCCTAATAAACAGCAGAGTAAACCTTCTTCAATAACATTTCATTTTTTATTTCACTTCCAAACTGTTTATAACATAAAAAAAAAAAAGCTTTAACACCATTAAACACAATTAATCCCCCAATAAACCCAAGAACCCTTTAAAAAACCCAGAAAAAAAGTAGAAATAAAGATTAAAGAGACGAACCTGGACATGGCGATATAGAGAGAGGGGAGGTAAAAGAGGGAGCTTTGAAGAGGCTACAGTGCTAAGGCGGTGGAAAATTGAAGTAGCTGAAGAATAATATGCTGTTGAATGCATTTTCTCATGGATGATTCTCTTCTGATTGACATCAATTTTGTGATGTGTAATTTTGGCCCAACTTCATTTCTCTTTCTTCTCGTGACCTAGCGGCGGTAAAGGAAGAAGAAAGAAAGAAAGAAAGAAACAAGAGGAGAGAAGAGAAAGATCAATGGCTGGATTTGATGGGCCAAAACTTTGATTCGTTTTCATGGGCTTCATTCATGCTAAAGCTTGATCGGCCTCCCCCATATCTTAAATCCTTTAAGCTAGAGATGTTAATGGACTCCAACTCGAAAATTCAACCCGTTAATTCGAATAAAAATATTTAATTGATTTTTATTAAAAAAAAAACTCAATTTGATGATAAAAAACCTTCAACTCACTCGATCTAAACCTGAAAATAATTCAAGTAAAAAATCTCTTGAGCTTAGAATAACTCAAACAATATGAAATGATTTGCACTCGAGCTCCAAATCCAATAAAAAAGCCTCGAAATGATTAAACTTTAAAATCAGAATGATCTGAACTTGAAATGACCGGAACTAAAACTTGTACCTCCAATCTAAACTCAAAAATTTGATTCAATTAATTTGAACTAAAAACTAGATTCAATTATTAAAAAACTCAACAACTTAAACTCGCCAAACTTAACACAAAAATGACATGAACTCAAAATGACTATAGGGGGCGAATGCAATCTCCAAAATGGACATTTACATTTCAACCCCCTTAAAACCATTAAATTATAAATTTATATATGATAAAATTACACTTTACCCTCAAAATAAAAAAAAAGTTTATTTCTTTTTAAAAAAACGAAATTATAAACTAATAAATGATAAAATTATATTTTGACTTCTCAATTTTAAAGCTACTCGAATCCAAAATTATCCAAAATTAATTGTCAAACCTGGATAAAAAATCAAAATAATCAAACTAAAATACTTTATTAACAAACTAAAATAATCCAAACTCATACAACTTAAACAGTAAGCCTTTATCCAACCCAAAATCAACCTGAGCTAATCAATTCACTAAGAGTAATGGCTAATTTGTGACAGTTCAATTCAAGCTTAAATATTAATATATTTGAACCCATTAATCATTTACCGGAGATAAGCCTTAATTTTGGAAAAAAAAAAAAAAAAAAAAAAAAAAACCTTTATGATTTGATAGGATTTTATTCCCAAAAGATTGGCACCTGTTTTGCCTTCAGCAAATTTTGACCGGGGTATTCATAATCGGATTAAAATTAAATTAATCGGTCAAATTGATTTAATTAATTTAATCGATTGAATTTAGTTCGGTCGGAAGTTGATAATATTTTTTTTTAAATTTCGATTATCAATTAATTCGATTCGAAATCAAATAATTAACTGAATTAACCAAAATAAATAATATATATTATATAATATATTTTTATATTAACAATCTACTTTTTGAACTATTAATGTTTATATTAAACAAAACAAATATTATATATTATAGTTTTTAAACTATTAAAAAAAATAAAATGAACATTAGTAATGTATTTTTATACATATTTTATACTTATTTTAATTAAAAAAACAAAAATATATAAATTTTGGTTAATTCGGTTAACTGGCCGAATTAACCAAAATATTTCGGTTTAGTTAATGTATTTGAAAAAAAAAACTTGGTTCGATTAACAATTAAAGAATTTTACATTTCAAGTAATTCGATTAATAGTAATTCGGTTCGATTAATAATCATTTAATTACCCCTGGCTTAGCTAGTGACGATTTCCACCTTATAAAAAAAGATAAAGCAATTTTTCTTTTTTATTCACACATTAATTTTGAAATTTGAAATTTTTTTAAATTTACTTTTAAATTTAGATTTCATTGAAATATGATGATACGATATTCTTTTGAAATTACACATTTTGAAAATTTAAAAAAAATTAATATAAAAATAATTTAAAAGATAAAAGATAAATATTTTAAAAAACGTAATAAAATCCACGAGTATCATATTATAATATTTTAATAGAATCTAAATTTTAGAACTAAATTGAAAAAAAGAAAAAAGACGACTAAATTGAGAACAAGAATAGTCCAACACCAATTAACCATTTCTAAGTCATTTTCCAGACAGCTAGCTAGCTAAGGTTCGATTAACGAAAATTTACCATTATCCAATCACATATACACACACATGTGTACAATCGAAAAAGTCTACTATCTTTGCTCACAATTCACATTACATAACGTTTTCTTATCGTCAGATCTACGAAATATTCCATGTTTTTGACATATTAGAATTTACCTTTCATGCTTTGGGGTCAAAAAAAATTTTCATCATCTTATATGTTATAATTTTATAAATTTTAAGGACTTAAAAGAAAATTTTACCACACAAAACATCACCCTTAATGTCATATCATTTAAAATAATATATATTGTTTATTATAAATGATGAATTTTTATAAATGTATTGCTGAGTTGGTGTCCAATTGATAACCAAGTTGATAAAACATTCAAATTAATAATAATGATAGTTATGGTAGATAAATATATTGAAGGTGTTTGGTAAATAGAGTTTTGGGTATTTTTTTAGGTTGATTTGGGCACAAATGGGGGATTGGGTAGTCAAACCCTCTAATTGTAGTGTTTGGTGAATGGAGATTTGCAAGAACTTGTTAAGCTAAAACCTCTAAGATAAAAAACGCTCTGATGAACAACTTTTTTCATAGCTGATTGGGAATAAGATATGTGGAATCACATATCTGACCATGTTTGCTAAAAAATTACTCCTTTTGCTACATCTTCTTAAACTTAATAAAGGTGCTAAGATATATATCAGTAGCCTCTATTCTTTCATTTTTACTTTCACCTCCAAATTTAATCCAAAAAATATTCACTAATTGATTTCCATAACGAATGTTTTAATTCCTTGGTAATAGTGTCTTATTTCATTAATTCACCTAATAAAGACTAAAGTATTATAAACAAATAAATACTTAACAATAAAATGTGTCATGCCCTTATTTATCATTTTACACATATCAATTTTTAACTAAGTTTTACCGAATACTTTTAAGTAAACAATTAATAGAACCAATTAATCAAACCAGCCACTGCAATTTACAATAAGCTATCAGCTAATTGCCAAACACAACCATTAACTTATTTAGATGATAGATTAATTAGTATGTAATTTATTGACAATGCATTCATCAACTATAATTTTTTTCCCTTTTTCAAAAAAAAAAAATTCATGACTTTTTAATCTCACATTCCAAATTAGAAAAATCTTTGTCACAAAGACTTTTCTTTCTTAAACACAAAATTCTCCACATTTTCCTTATAAGTTTTTTTAAAAAATGAAGTAAAACCCTAAATGCATAATTAAGACAGGAATCCCACTTTCGAGTGTATTTCAACATGTTCGAAAGAAGAAAATTTCTTTGGTCGGTCGAGAAATGGTGTACTGTCTATTTCTCAGGCTGTGGTCGGTTCATAGTCAATGAAGAACCTTACCCCTTACCTTCATAAACTCAAAATTTCCTACCATTATTGACACCTTAAAACCCTAATAATATCCTTATATTCAATTTTCTCTACATTGGACGTACAAATTACGTAAACCTTACATGGGTGGCTTTGACTTTTATAATTGGTAAAAGAGGAAAAGAACCTTCCAAGACATTTGGTCCGCTTATAAATAGCTATTTATTAAATTAAATTATGAGATTTAATCTTTCTACTTGTGATAATTTGTGCTTTCTAATTTTGATAATATTATTAATAGATCAAAATTGAAAATATTATTAATCGTAAACAATTAACAGTGTTAATAGTATTAAAAAATTTATGAATATTCACATCGTTTCTCTAACAACAACCGTTACGAATGTTATTAATTTGAATCTACTTATAATGTTATTAAAGTAGAGGGACAAACTAAAGTACAAAAAGAGATTAAATACAAATTACCAAGAAGTTGTTGGTTGAGGTGGTAGATGCCCACGAACAAAGGCAAAACAAAATTTAAAGGAGTGAAATATTATACTAATTTATAATTTTTCAAGAGACCTTAAAAGTAAATTTACCATTTTGGGAGCTAAGGATTCTGCTTGCCTCCTTGTAGAGGCCTCGCCCAACACAAGTTCTAACTTTGCAACGTACATTTATTGAGAGAATTTTACCATTAATCTCAAGTTTAATGTGACTCGAAGAAACCCTCGATTTTACACTGAAAAAGAAAAAAAAATAAAAAAATTCAAATTATAAAGTGTAAACAAAATCGTGTCGTCTATCCATTGTGTAAACAAAAGTTGGTCCATTTTTGCGGATATATGTGAAGAGATGAAAGTGATCAAAGGCTTTCCAATTTCCATACATATATATTTCCTTGTGTTCATAGTTTCTGCATATGCAGAAATCAATGCAAAAAACAAAGCCGAAATTTAGAAAAAAAACAAAAAAAACTTATTTGAAGCAAATATATGATAATATGAGCATTCATGCACGAGTTTCATGTGTCAAAAAAGCAAATAATATAAGAAACAAAAACAAAAACAATATGAGAATGTAAAGATCTTTCTTACCTTAACCAGTAGTCGATGATTCGATTCTTGCCTTAGGTATGGAATAGCTTTAAAACTTGTGACCAGTATCTACCCTTTAATGAGCTTACAAAATGCGAAAGATTAAATTACTGAGTTCGTTCCAATAAATACATTGATAAGAAAAAAATAACAACTGTTGAAAGACAACAGCCGTATATAAATAAAGATTATGTACTAAGTAAACTTTCCTAAGTGGAAGCCAAAAATTAGAATTTATCTTTATATTAATTTATAAATTTATTATTTTTTAAAGAAATTAAGGTTAAAATTTTGCAATTTTGGGGTTCAAAGGCCTACTTATAGGTAAATGAATAAGTTTTTTTTTCTTTATAAAGGGAAGGGAGGCTTGTTTAAATTCGAATCTTAATGTGAACTTAAATTACAAATTAAAGAAAATCTTTTAATATTGAACTAATTTTTTTATACAATATAATCTTAAACTTATACACGCGTGTATTATATTACCAAATAGGTGACATTACGGATTGAACCAAACTTCTAGTTTCATTCTATATTAATTTTTTTTTTAAGTTTCACTATTATAAATATAGAACATGATAAAAGAAGAATCGAATAAAACTCACACATAATATACACAAATAATAAAATTAAAATCTATACGTCGTAATTACACATTATGAGATTCGAACTTAAATGCTCAAATATTAATACTTTTATTTCATTTGGCCTAACAAGCTTTGGTGCACAAAATTAAGTGTGAACTATGTTAATCATGGATTAATATAAAATACTATTAATTAAGCATGATTATGTGATTTTTCCTTTTTGCATAAAGACAAAGTAGTAAGTAATTACATGTTAATGACAAGAAAGAAAGTCAATGTTAAGGTTAAGTGTGGTTACCCGGTCAACCGGTAAGGCTTTTAAGTGTTTCAAAAAAGTCAAAAACCCCATGCATGATTGAGTCCACGTGTCCCCTAAATGCTGACGTGATGAGAGATCATTAAGACACAAGAGCCCCGCCATGTTTTTTAATGGTGGTCCCCTACACCAGCCCTTTATGGGACAGGTCGACACGTGCCCTTATCTTTTATTATTATTATTATTTAGGTCAAACCCGCAATTTACCATTATCCCCCATGCAAAATTACCTACTTTATCACTACCTGAAAAGACAGTAGCCGTAACAGGTGTCATGTACACGTGTCGTGTTCACGACCTCCGACGTTGTTATGGACGGAAAGCCCGCCGGTATTTGAATTCTTGTCGGGATCTATGAAACCAAAACCTTTTTCCTATAATATATACATATGTTTTTGGGTTAATTCCACAAAAGTCCTATTTTAGGGTTATTTGTTTTTTAACCTATCATATTCAAGTCATCCGTGTAATATGTGGAACAGGTTTTGTTTTTGTTTTTTTTTTTAATTTAATCTATGTGATTTAAATATAAAGCTATCATTTAATCAAGGACGATGTCAGAAAATTTTTTTGAGAGCCAAAATTAAATTATAAATTTTTAAATGAATTAAAGTATAATTTTATCTTTGTGTATACTTATTATCTTAGAATTTTAAAGAAATTATACTAAATATGTTTCATCTTTTGGAGGTGGCGAAGTGTATTTTTATCATTAAACTAATATATAATTTTAAAAACTTAAAAGGACTAAAATAATAATTTATCATTTGGGCGTTAAGATCCTGCTTACCCTTTGGCGTCATTCCTACATAACAATTAGGGTAATGGAAAGATAATAGCTAATGTGATATTGATATTTTGAATATCCAATTAAAATGTTTTAAAATTTGAAAATTTATTTAAAATTTAAACTATAATTTAAGGATGTCTACTGCAATTAACCTTTATTATATTTTTTATGATTGAAATTATCAAGCAACACAGTGGTTAGATCTTCATTATTTTGTAGTTTAGTGGTTTAAGTTAAAACACTTTCTTGTTATAGGCAAAAGATTGCACATATTATGGAAGGGCTAAAAAGATACTTGCTTTATTTATTACGAGTGTCAAAAATCTTGTGAGCAAAGCCAACACCATCATCCTTATATATGATTTGATTTCATGAGTCTGATCATATTTGTTCTCTTTAAGACAATATTTAAAATTATTCATAATTCTACTTTAACTTATAAATAGAAGAATAATGTATTTTAGCGTATTTAATCTTACGTCCTCATCCACTTTTAATATATATATGTGTATATTTATATAAGTGGAAGACATTTGTGTTTATATTTGACAGGATTTGAATAAAAAAAATGATAAGACCACTAATCTAATAATAATATGATAAGATACAAAGCAATGATATCGAAAATAATAATTAAATAATGATAGGGACATATCAATAATGGGAAACTTTTCAATATAATAAAAAGTACTAAATTAAAAAAAGGTAGGACCTTACTTCCTAATACAGTAAGCTTGAGAAAAATCACAACAACAACAACAAAAAAAAAATTAGCAGAAGGTTTTACACGTATCAACAACAACAACAACCCCTTCACTGAATCCAAAAAATCAAAACCTCATTTGTGAGTATTTTGATTTTTTTAATTTTTTAATTTTTTTGCAAATTACATGAATTCATTAACATCCAAAAAATCTGGGATTTCAAACTTCAATATATCACTGCTATAGCTTTCATCTTCAGTGCTGCTACTGTTGATGTACGTTGAATTATTTGAATTCAACGGCGTTGGACTCGATGAAGACGGCGTCCTGAAGCTCGGTTCTCCGCTTCCGCCGCCGTAACAGTTTGACGGTACCGGAACGTAATTATCTTCGGTCAAATATGGGAGTACGGCATTGGCATTGTTTTGCCAGTCAGTGAAACAGCCATTAAATGGGAACTGGTCTATTATTACATTAGGGTTGTTGTTCATCACCGGTTCTGCTACACTTGTGTTTTGCATTAATGGCGGTTGCTGGTATTGATTTTCATGGAAAAGAAAATCTGGGTTTTGGTTTTCACGTTGAGGTGATGACATGATAGACGTCGCTAACCTTAAAATCTCAGGGTTCACCAAGGGTTGAACACCACCGCCGCCGCCGAGCAACCTCGTCGACATGTTCATTTGAGACTGGTTATAAAAAGAACAACAACCTAAGATTGAAGACAAATCAAGAAGATCCAATCGTGGACTGTGTGTCACTGGATCAATCCCCATTCGAAGCAACCTCTTCCTAATATGTGTGTTCCAATAGTTCTTTATTTCATTATCTGTCCTTCCCGGCAACCGTGCAGCTATGGCAGACCACCTATACATTACACGTATATAATCAAAAACATTATAGGAAAAAAACAAGGTAAATGGGAAAATTGTTTTTTAGTCCCTTAATAAATGTCACTATATGGTAAAATTGCACTTTAGTTTCCAAAAAATAAAAAGATTTCTGTTTAATCCTTTCAAAGGTGATGAAATCATAAATTAATACAAGATAGAGTTACATTTTAACCACATAAAAATTATAGTTCAATTCCGCCCCTTAAAAGAATTTTGGATTTGTCCCGGCTGAGAGTTAGATTGCATTTTGCCCCTTCTACTTAAAAAATGGACAAATTAGTCCTTACATGTTAGGTTAAAGAGTAAATTAGTCTTTTATGCTAGGTGTATCCTAGTTTTTAAGAGAGACAAGTTTTGAGAATATAATCCTTCTCCTCTCCATGATAAATTTACCAAAACTGAAACAACTGAAATGAAACTCACTTGTTGCCCAACACACTGTGGAGTTGAATTATGGCTTCTTCTTCTTCAAATGAAAACCTGCCTCGTTTTATGTCAGGTCTTAAATAATTAGTCCAACGAAGACGACAACTCTTTCCACACCTTTGTAACCCTATTTTATTCAACAACAACCGAAAAAAAAAACTCCATTATAACATACCATTATATAACATATTCATCAATGGAAATAAAGGTAAAGAAGAGATTCAGTACTTTACCAGCATTCTTAGGCAATGTTCTCCAATTACCATAACCATGTGTTTGAATATAATCGATAAGTTTCTGATCTTCTTCAGGTGTCCATGGACCTTTCTTCAGACCATTTTTATCACAGCAAGGTGCTCTTCCCATGGTGGAGTTTTTTCAACGAAGCTTTTTTTTTTTTTGGGGGGGGGGGGGGTGGTGGTGGTGGTATGTATATATGCTAATGAAACGCAGCAAAAGAGAGATGTGTAGGGTCCGTAAGGGGACGTACTTGTATAAATAAGCTAAAGTTTAAGCCAAGTCAACAAGATTGGGTACCGTCCTCTGTTTATCACTATGGCAACGTGTCCCTTCTTTGGGGAAAATTTGGTTAATTTCTTGTTTTGGTCCCTTAACTGTATTCATTTTTGGAATTTAGTATTTATACCTTCACGGTATTAACTATTTGAGGTAAAAGTACCAAGGAAGCCTCTGTATTTAGAGATGGATTGCATTTCGGCCCATCTACAAAAAACTGGGCAAATTAGTCATTATACATTTTGAAACGTTCGTTAAATTTTATCTTTAAATGATGATGGGAAACGTCATATCCATGCTGAAAATTGGTTTTTATAGGTAAATTATAAAAATTGTCACCCAATTATGTCTTTCTTTCTGTTTTGGTTATTCAATTATTGATTTTTTTAGTTTAGTCACTAAATTATTTGAAATTAAATATTTTAGTCGCTTTAAGTTGATGTGGACTTTTTTTATTTGTCTAGTAATAAAATTAACCCTCTAATATTTACACATTTTATTAAATTGATGATCTTAAATATAAAAAAATAATAAATTTAATCCTCAATATTTACAAAATTTGTCATTTTAATTTTAATTCTAAAAATAAATAAATTTAACCATTATTATTTACAAAATTTGTCAAATTAATCCTAACACTAAAAATAAAAAAAAATATTTTTACTCTTTATAACTCATCGATCAACCCATCGTTTGAGATTAAAAAAATTGAGATAAAATACAAAAAAAAATGAAATTTAAGATTAAAAAAATAAAATTTTTATCTTTGCCCTATCGTTTTCCCTAGCGTGGGGAGGGTCTCACTCCTTACTTTCTGGAACCATATTGCTGTCACCAACATAAAATAGCCACGTGTCTATCTTCTTTTCAGTGTTTGCATTTTCACAAAGACTGGGGCTTCACAGGACTTGATATATAAAGTTAAAAAGACTGTTTTACCCTTCGAAGATGACTTGCTGGGCCAATTATCTTCCCACCACATGAGGGTAATGCAATCAATTTTCCTTTTTAAATATTTTTTCAGTTCATTAATTAAATTATTATTATTAAATAATAAATGCTTTGTGAGAAAGCATTTCAAATAATTGATTTCGGTGTGTTGGTACAAATTTTAGTTCATCACCCCGTTAGCCAGTTATCTTTTTCTCCATAGATGTTTAGAGTAGGGAGGAAGAAGATTCTCTAGTGAAAAAAGAAAATTAAAACTTAGGATTATCTGAAAAGCCTACCTTTCGCAAAAAAATATTTAAAAATGTGTATAAGGGAAGCTCTTTCAGGTCGAGTTAAGATATATTTTATTATAATTTTATAATACGATGTTTGTCGAAATATGTATATCTTACATTTATATTATGGCATAAATGGAAAGATATTAAACATACTTCATATTTCATGGGTTTAAATGGAATAGTTTGGATGAGTTCGAATAAGAACATTAATTTTTATTGCATCTAAAGATAGGGGTGAAGTAAAAAAATCTTGTTTAAAGGAGGTCGAGATAAAATTATAAATTTTGGAAGGTGAAAGCTAAAGTTCTTGCATTAAATTATTTAAATTAAATTATTAATTTTTTAAATTCCATTTAATCAAACGTTAGAAAAGCCTAAATTGTATCTTTTAATTTTAGGGAGGGGCTAAAAAGTAATTTACCCATTTAACTGAAGGCAAGGCCCCTCCTTATCCCTTTCGCTACGCCTTGTCCAAATTCAAAATCCATGAAATAACCTGAACTCAAAATGATTCGAATAAGTAGTGATTTAATCAAGGGTCAAACAACCCCTTGATTGATGGTATAATTTCAACCTCAGTCACTCCCAAGCATTGACAATTCAATTTAGTCCCTTCTACCATTTTTATTGAATGGAAAAATTGCAAATTTGATCCCTCTCAAGAATGAAAAAAAAAATTTCAATTCAAGCTATCTTAATACAAAATTTTAGCTTTGCCCTCCCAATTCTTTTTAAATCTTTATAGTCCCCTTACACAATTTCTTACTTCACTCCCTCACGAAATGACCCAAACCCTAAAATAATCAGAATCTAAAAGGTTCGATTTGAAAAATTCAAATTTCAAACCCGAATAATCTAAATCCAAAATAACTTTATATATCAAGTCTTGCCCCAATCTACTAATCTAATCACAACAATGGTCATGGAAATTACTTTCTAAATTAAAATTCTCAAATTTTGTAAGAAATTGGAAATAACCCTAGAACACGTTAAGCTCGCAATCTTATAAATGAAAAATTAAATACATCATCGTTTTGTAAGAAACTTAATCAATAAGCCCCAATTTCCTTTTTGTCTCAGTCACATTTGACATACGATTATATATATATATATATATATATATATATTGTTGCATCCAGCAAAACATCAAGAACTTAACTTCATTGACTTAATCCAAAATTCGAAGAAACAATTATTAGTTTGAAAAATGGCTTGCTTCGTAGAACCAATGGTTTTCAAAAGATGGGTCCTTTTGAAAAAAACAAGAAATTAACTTTTCAGAATTGTGGTTTTGGACACATTCATATACTATTTTTTATGGATACTATCAATATTTTTAAAGTCAAATTAATCACGATTCTTTTATGGACTATACAGCGATATATATTGATGAAAGTTAAAATATAATTTCATCATTATATTGGTTTATATGTATATAGCTTTCAAAAGGACTAAATTAAAATTCTAACAATTTTGAGGGGAACAAATATTATATATTAACTTAAAAGTTTATAAAATTTGAGAATGACTAAAGCAGCAATTTCCCATTTTAGGGAAGGTAGGTCCCTGCCAGCCTCTCTCTCCTCGCGCTGCCGCGATTGAATTTGAAATCAATATCAAGAGAAAATTCTACAATTTGTAAGTGACTCGACCATAAATTTATACAAATAATTATTGAATTTCTTTAATTAAAATAGAGTAATTATGGGATATAAAAAAGAAAAAAAAGAAGAGAGAGAAGGTGATTGTTAAGAAGAAGAAAAGAAATAGTGATAATGTATGAGGAGTTAAAAATTTCAAAGTTACTTTTCAGTCTAAACTCAAAACCAATAATGGAATCATTCAATTGGGTCCACCACATTTCATCCTAATTCCTTTTCAACAACATCATTGAGAAGATCATGACTAAATGTCACCACAAATTTTGAAAAAATAAATTTGCTAAAACTAATGAATTTAAGTATGCTATATTTTAATATAATTTATTCACGATGTATCAACTTAGCGGGTCAAATTTAGACTTTATATAAATTTTAAAATTCATTCCATTTTTTCACAGACAAATAAGTTGGTTTTAGGTGTACCATAAATTTAGTGATGTATGAGGCTTTTATTATTATTATTATCATTATCATTATTATATAAATGATAAATTATTTACGAAAATAAATTATTTGTTATAATGATCGTCGGTATTGTCTAACACATCGGCGGCACCACTCTTCTTTTCTAGTCAATCATTAGCTAATCACATGTTTCTTTTCTTTTTTTTTTTTTTTTAATTTGAAGTTACCACTATGTTAGACGGCATTAATATATTATTTTTGAAAATACTCGTGAAATTACAGGTATGTCAATGAAAAAACAAATTTTTCTTAATGGTGCCATTGGTATGTCAAGCAGTATAGGTCAAAATTTAAAAAAAAAAATTCACTATATAAAAAAAAAGCATCGATCACGAACTCCCCCTTTAATTTATTTTTTCAGAATTTTTTTTCATTTAATATATAAAAGCGGGTTTATCCCCTTGTTGCTAACGAATATTATAACAAACAACTCATTTTTATAACTAATTTATTTATTAACCCTTTTTCATAATTAATTAATTTTTTATATTATTTTTATAAAAAAACGAATGTATGAACACTTGCAAAGGATAGTTTGAGTGATGGAGTTTTTTTTGAATTTTTTCATATTAATTTAGGATTTGAGTTTTTTAGACTTTTTTTGGGTTAAAATTTCACAATTTTATTATAATATTCCTTTAAAAAATTCAAGAAAATAATAAATAATAAACAACTCTTTTATATATATATATATATATATTAGTTTTTTGAAAAATATTTTTATATAAAAATTATAAGTTATTTTCACTATATTTAAATATAAAATATTTATTTTTAATAAAAATAAGATTTGATTTGGATAATTATAATTTTGTAATTTATATTTCAAAAGGTGTTAAAACACTATAATTTAAGTCGATTTTTAATTTTTTAATTTTTTCTCACCCTTAATTAAAATAAATAAATTATGGATTTTTCAAAAAAAAACTAATTAAAAATATAATATTTATTTGCATGCATGATGGTATCTTATTACTATGAACCCCTTTTCCTTTTTCTATAAATATTCCCCCCAATCAAATCTAGTGCTATGAACATAAGAGAGAGGAAGATGAAATATGACGTGTTGACGTCATCCATATCACTTCTAATAGTTTTATGCCACATCATTATTCTTATCCTAAATTTCAGGATTTTATCACGAATTTGATATCTTAATTTAGATTTGATTTTTTCAAGATAAAATCTTGAAATTCGGGATAAAAATCGATGTGGCAGATAAAACTATTGGAAAGGATACATGATGACGTGGCGTCATTGTTTCATACAATCATTTCTCATGAAGATAATGGTTTCAAGCTTATACGTGTCAGAATCAGAGACATTTGATTCCTAAAGTGGGGACCACACCGCGTGAAATCGGCTGGTTATCAACCCATCATAAGTCCATCACGTCATGAAATCTAGATTGTACACGTCATAACTAAAGCAGATCTTACTTAACAAAAATATATTATAGGGGTTTATCATTATTTAGTTCTAATTTACATTATAGTTTTTTTTATAAATAATTTCATAACTTTTAAATAGGAATATAATATTCTTCAACGCTCCTCCTGCACTGACAATAATACCAACACCTAAATATATCCTAATTTAATTAATATCATGAATTATATATTTTAAGAAATATATTTTTATATTTTTTCGCTCACTGAATATGTCGTAATTTAGTTGTAATTAATTATTAATTTAGTCTCTAATTGCATGTTTGCTCCTTGATTGCTTGACTTTCTTAACTTAGTCTTGTAATATTATTTTTTGGGATAAATTTTAAAATTATACTTGAACTTTAATTTGGTACAATTATGTACATGAAATTTTAATTGTGTTTCAGATGTATATACGAAACTTTAATTTTGTTTCAATCATACAAGTTTAAAGAAATAAGTACATTAGTTTATTTTTATATTGGATAAATATAATTATTTGTATATGTAATATATAAGTATAAAATGATGCTATATCAATAATTATATTAATAGATCAAATCAAAATTTCATGTATAAAATTCTCATACGACCAAAAGAAAATTATTTTATATTAATAAGCCTTGATTAACATAATAAAATATGGAATTATAATATTTGGTTTATGTCCCCATGCTTGCTATCATGGGGACACTAATGTCAAAGAAAACAAAATGAAAAAGAATTATTTAGGAATATATTATGATTCATGGAGATTTACGAATTGAAATTAAAAGAAGTATTATAATTATATGCTTACATAATATGATATTATTATATGTTTAATAGGGTAATTACATGTCCAAAATCTAGGGTTTGCTTCTGCATGGGTTTTCCAAAAGAAGTTGCATACGTGTTCCTTTTTCATGTTTGACTATGGTATAGATACAGATTACCTCAATTTATTCTATTATTTATTAATTAAAGATTTTTTTTTAATTATGAGCTGTATTTTTAGTGAATTATAAGAGAACAGGAGGACAAAACCCTAACAACAATGCGACTAGTGCGACTTAAACTCAGGCCACACCTGGAACGATGAATATCCCGACTATCAAGCTAATACAAGATTCTTAATTGTGACAAAACATAAACATTTGCCTCAAACCCTTATCTTATAATGCTATTTATAGATTACGTGATCCAATGCAGCTCAAAAAAAGTTAACAAAAAAACTCAAAAATTGGTTCGAACGGTCGCGTTTTGGGTAGTTTTGGTTTATAAGTTTAAAAAATTATAATTATTCGAGTCAAATTGAATTTATATTTTAAATAGTGAAAGTAATTAAATTTTTTTTAAAAAAAATGCCATGTAAGAGTCATTGACTGTTTTTTATTTTCTTGAAAATTATTATTTTTAAACAAATACTTACTAAAAACAATTGAAAGAATATTAAATAATGTCTAAAAATCATAAAATAAAATTTATTTCTAAGGCATTTTCTATGTCCGTTTTACAATTTATATTCGATGTTTGTGAATTTTTTTAAATAAAATTTATTTGATCTAAATAAAAACCTAGGACCTGAAATTAATATGAAATAATTGAGAATAAATTATCATGAACGGTCAGACCAAATGCATTGCATTTGGGGATATGATATAAATGTATATACATATGCATGTGCCATGCATGAAATTACTATTTATAATTAATTTAACCATGTCTATTTGAACACCAAACAATGCTTTTGCAAGAGGTCGAGAATTTTCCAAAAGAATCAATGGTGTATTTGAAAATGAAAAATAGCGACCCAAGTCCCAAGTAAGCCTCGTATTAGTTTGGTGTTAAATGTAAGTTGAAATTGATAAATTAAATTTTAATTATTGTATGAATATTTTAGATTTGATGTTTTTAATATATTAAATTTAAGTTGTTCATCAATAATTACACATGTTTGATATTTAATCAACATATTTTAAATATGATTCACATCATATTCGAATTGACATTTAACGTCAAAATTGATGGGTAGGTTGACACAAAAACCTAATTGATAGAAAATAATACTTCAAAAATTCAATTGCAACGTACATTTTAAAGTTAAATGCTAATATATCATCCGATAATGTTGTAAGGTTTTTTTAGAGGGTGAGCAAACAGTTAATTCGACTGGTTTGATCAGTTTTTTTCTTCCAATTTAATTAACTTAATTTACCATTAAATACACAATAATCAAACCCATCAACTTATATGTACAAATAGACCTAATTGAATTAACCTAACATTGGTAAGTTAACCAACTTATTTAAAATATATATTTAAAATATTAAACATTAAGTTGGTTGGTTCGATTATGAAATTCAATAATTGATAATCGACAAACATAACCAAATAAACTAATCCTACAATTGATTTAACCACTTGAACCATTTAAACTGAAATCACATTAGATTTGAGGTTAAGAGTGAGTTTAATATTGCTTCTAAGAAGCATTTTTGGGATAAAAATATATCTAAACAAACTGTTTTTTTTTTTAGATAAAAAGTACTTCTCCCAAGCCAAAAATTAATCGAAAAGTATTTTTGTTTAAAAGCTGAAAATTTTAACTTCTCCTCAAAAATATTTTTTTTTCTTCCAAAAAGTATTTTTGAAAAACATTCTTAAACTAGACTTAAATCTATCGAGCCAGAATAAAACCCTTCTCATAAGTGTAATTCACATTACATTCGAATTTATATTTTCATCCTTATTCAAATGAGATGCTACCTTCTTAAGATTCTCGAGATGAAGACGTGGTGAGAGTGGATTCGTTTGAAATATCCAATGAGAAATATAATTATGAAACATTACATCTATATATAGAGCTAGAATTTTCATGACTATGATCAAATACAATTTTGACACATAGATAAGCCTAAGTCTTATTTTTTTCATGTTTTTAGTACGGGTGAAGTCTAGAAATCAGCATATACAAAAATATATGTATATATATTGAAGTAAATAAGGTTGACTTAAAAAAAATTAAAGCAAACCCCACCCCTTCCAACATAAAAATCTTCTTGTAACTTGAACTTTTAACTTGCTTAGATCTTTTGCTGTACATACACTTTGATAGGTTTTTTTTTTTTTTGTATATTTATTTGGGTCTCGTGCATGTGGTTGGCAAATGAGAACTCGGGCGTTCTTAAATGAATTCATAGGCTGCTATTTGCATCTATCTCAGTCACTTCATTTATGAACAATCCATTAACCCTACGCCACGGCATTATTATCGGCGGCCAATTAAGGGGAAGCTTAGTTACAGTGGCATAAAAATATAATATTAAAATATATTGTAGGTAAAAATTATTATGTAATAAATATATTTATAAAAAATAAATAGGGTTTTCAATGAAACTGTGAAATTAAAATATTTAAGGTTATGATGATTTAGATTTGAATCTTGTGTATTTTCGACAAAATTATTTTATAATATTGTTGGTTATTGTTTAAAATGAATAGATTTTCGATAACCTTTAAGTAATAATACACACAATATGCATCAGGGGCGTAGTTAGGGGGGCTGGCAAGGCCCTCAGCCCCCTTTAAAATGAAAAATTTTCTATTTAGATCTTTTAAAATTTTAAATTAGTAAAAATAAAATTACATTTTGTCCCCCCAAAAAATGATAAAAAATTGATTTAATCTTTTAAAGATTATAAAAATATAGGCTATTCAAATAGTGAAATTGTATTTTTACTATCGTAAAAATTACAATTTAATTTTGACCCCCTAAAAAAATTTCTACCTTTGCCCCTGATATGTACCAATAATTGTTCGGTGTATTGATAAGACACATTATACTTCCGAGTAAAGAACTTATGTTTGAACCCTAGAGATGACATTGTTTTGAGAAGCAACTATGAACCTTAAAAATATTAGACTTTAACAGCATATATATTTACAATAATAAAACACACTGAGTTGATGTCACCCTTCAACCAAGTCTCATCTCAATTGAAAAATTACCAAAAATTCTTTTCCTTTTACAAAATAATTTATATTATTCCAAGGATTTTTTTTATTTTTTATATTTTTATAGATCAATAAAATTTTAAGTAATGATGATATTAAACTTTTAACTCCATTTCAATTAAAACATTATTTGAATTCTATATAAATGTTTAATAAATATATTTGTTACTATTAACATTATCTAGTTATAATATGCCGGTAAACATTTAGTAAATTAATGTCAATTCCATCATGGGCACATAGTGAGTTTCAGTACAAAATTGAAGCAAATACCGTTCCAATCAAAACCCATGTTATCCATATTAAATTTAATTTCCAATAAGGATAGGCATTTGATACCATACATTCTCTTTTCATATATTTGAATAATTGTACCTCTAATTATGAAATCAATCCTTTTATTTTATGAAAACAGAAAAAAAATTATTTTTCTACTTTAATTAATTTACTATAATTTGATCATCATACTTCATGAAAACTGAAAATTTAGTCTAATTAGATAATAGAGTTGAACTTTGCCGTTAAATTGTTGAAAATAAACAATTTAGTAATTTCTACGCAAGGAAATAACCAAAAAAAAAAAAAAAAAACCCAACATTTTAGCAATTTCTATATAACAAATTAACAAAAATCAGTAATTAAGTTCATGCATTTACTAACAATTAAACTAATTTTCTAATAAAAGACTTAACTTTTATAAAAGGATGAAACTCAAAATTAAATCAATAATCATACTCACCTCCAAATACTTTAAAGAAAAAAAAAATTAATAATATAAACCAGTGCTACTTCATAAAATTTTACAAGCCAAATATTCCGAGGAGACGCTCAAAAGGTGTTTTAGACATAATTTCACATCCCTTTTTCACCCATTAGAAGACATTCGGAAACAAAGTTTTCTTTTAACTCCACAAGCGAAATTAAAACTGTTATGTGCCCTAAACCTCACTTTTGAAGTTAAAAAGCTCCATCACCAATATATCAATTAATACTCCTTAAAAGACTAAAAGCATTACAATAAAAGATGACTTTACATTACCAATAATTACATATTACACGATACACATGCCTAGAAGAAGTTCCTTCTTCTGACTATATGGTAGTTAATGGAATAATTGAAAAATTTTCAATTCATTCCTATGGATAAACTAAGTGCTCATTTTACACATTGCAGGATGCCACAGGATTGAATGAAACATGAATGATATTCAAAGAATTGAAAAATAGAACATGAATAATCATACCGTATTTTAATTCAATGTCGCACAACTGTTGAACTGGAAGATATCATCTCCACTATCTGCTGATGGATTTTGCCATTAGTCACAAGAACCCCACCAGCAGGATATATGATTCTCCGTTTAACTTGATCTGCTGCAAGATCAAGTTCACTTCCTTTCCAATCCGTCACCTGAATTAACGATGTCAATTTATTGTACTATCGAATTTGGAAGTAAAATTTTGGAACAGTGATGCGGCCAGTATGACAAATAAAGAAGTGGTCTGTAAACAAAACAAGGATATCAAGCTCAATGTCTTTTATTCGTAAGATTTACTATGTCCTACGGATGTCAGTTTTTGTTTTTTCGTCTTAGTGTTATTGGCTCGGCGTGGAACAAGCAATGAGGAAGCTACGGAAAATGTCTTGCACAATGACCACTACCAGACAAATCTCATCTGATGACAATATTCTATTACTAATGAGGTGTAACATGTACCTTTCCTCCAGCTTCATGAACACATGTCATACCAGCAGCATGATCCCAAGCCTAAATTGTAAAGGAGAATATAAGTAATTATATTGCTACAGAGTTTTTGTGCTCAATAAACTATTAACAAAGATTATACCTTGGTCACTCTTTCAGGTTTAACTTCAAGAATGAAAACAGATGCCCCACCAGAAGCCACAATTAAGTACTTGCATAAACTGTGAACAAACAGAGACGTATGTCATGAACATGTCGTTGATACATAACTGTAAAACTCTCACACAAGAAAAGAACAAATATTACAGAAAAAAGAATTGTGCTTTAGATACCATGCAATTCGGTGAAAGCTCCATCGAGAATCACACAAGTAGAAAAACATTGTGATAGAAAGCCAACAAACCTTCCACAACAAAAGGGTAAAAGACTAATTTCCTTATCCCCGATATCATCATTGTCATTGGTTGTTGCGTCATAGAAAACTGACAGTGGCAGTGACTTCCATGCTTGACTATCTGGAATGCAGAAGATGGCTTTGTGTACCAAAGAACAACCATCAACAAAGCATCTGGTCCAATCGGATGAAGGTCTGAACGAGCTATCAAACATGTGCCTTAACCTCTTTGTCCAAGTTCCACAGCCAACATGAGCAACCATAATGATCCCCAACCCAGGTGAACTGTTTTTATAACCTTGAACGTCGGTAATGGACCTGTGGGAAGTATCTACAACCCAGTTAGGGCAGCCCATGACTCCTAACATGATCTCTCCCTCAACTACAAGGGACAAACCTACCTGAAAATTCAGAATATGCCCTCAGCCATGAAGGTGACAAAGAAAGATTATGCTTAACTGATAGCAAAAGATCACTAAAAGAAAAAACTTCACTTAACAACAGCAACAACAAAGTTTACACCAACCACAATCCTAAAACATGTAAATGTCAGTTTTTTTTTTAAAAAGAAACTAAACCAGAAATGTAAAATATGACAATAACTATATCTTTTAGAATTTTCTAGCATGCATATTACCATATGTTTCATTTGAATGTAATGCATCATTCATGCAGAATAGAATATTGTTGATAATCTTCAATCCTGTACAATATCAGTAAATTTTGTTAAATAATGCAGGCCAATAAGTCAATAACAATACACAAGTTTTTGACTAAGTTTAAATTATGTTTCATGGCATGAAGAAAATGTTTCAAATGAAAAGAATTAATTGAACCAAGGCATGCGTACCACATATAAGGCTTTGCTTCCTTTTACAAACCCTCGTGTGCCATCAATTGGATCCAGTATCTGCATCAGGTTTGTGGACGTAAAAATGTCAAAAAGTTACATATCCAGTACCTGGAAACTCTTTTATCTATAATCAGCAAAAGTCAAAACTGCAGTTTATGGACAAGCTTAAGTAGATTGTATAGGCTTTACCCAATACGTGGCTGGTTTTGTTCCGAATTCAGTCCTTTCCCCTCGATCGATTGCTTCCAGCACATCAGCACGTGAAAATGATTCCTCATGAAAGCTTGTTTTATCAGAAACTGCACTTACTACAGGATCCACAAGATTTTGGGACTGTAAAAAACCAGAGTCCTCTTCCGCCACCAATGGAATTGAAGGGAACAATTTACCCAACTCTATCATAGAATCAACAGAAGCAAATTTTCAATAATCTCATTAGTTAAACTTTCTTACTTGTTAATCAAACAATAAGCACCCTGATTCTTCAATTGTCATCATAAATCATATATTCTCGCATGAAAATAAGAATAAAACTGTAAAAACTACTCTAAAGGAGAATGTCACAATTATGAAACATTATGCCAAACTCTATTTCAAACTCCATTTTCTTAATTCTATTCTAAGTAACATGCAATATGTTCAATTAAGCAAACAAAAACATAACGGCGTTAACGGAAACACCTAAACTAACAAGAGCTTGGACTCCAAAATCTGCCACTGTAACTGGAGTTTGGTCATTCTTTTCCAGTATCTGTCCATCAGATAACAGAGACCTTTGTACCTACAATCACAAAAAGTAAAAAACTCAATTTTAATAAATAAAACTACAAAAGTGAGAAAAATGCATTAGAACAGAGCAATTTAATCAAATAACGGCTAAAGAACAAGAGTCGAGATTTTCAAAAAGGCTAATTACATCACACAGATTCCATATTCCAATTCTAATTACATACTCAAACTACCGTTACTGTATCAATCTAGTCAGCATTTTAGCCATAAAATGTCAGCTTGAATCTGAAGTAAAATATATTTAAAATACGTAAACAAAATTAAAAACAAGATCACAAAGGCAACTTAAATTAACAGTGTTAAAAAAGATAGATAATATAAATAAAATTAAGAATATTATTTTCTTTTTAACACGTCAAACTCAAGTTGCTCATTGTAAAATCTGAGCTGCATTTAACGTTGACTAGGCCAACGTAAATTTGAACTGTCATTTAACTCTCAAACTAACAGCTCCTCGAATGTATTCAAATGATGGATATAATGCTAACACTTTAAGATATCAATTTAAAATCTGATCATAATTTTAAGATATCTGCTACGATTAACCTTCTTCAAATTTTAACTTACGTCAATGCAAAGGCTACATGCTCTCTCCACGAGCTCCACCGCAGCTTCAAGTTCTATGTGGTACTTAGCTTTCTCTTTTGCGAAAGGAAGAATCGAGCTGAAATATTTTGCGAAATGCAGAAAAATAAATAACTAATAGTAAATTAAAGAAGTAAAACTTTTAGAAAGCTTCATAGTGTGGATAGAAGTGAGAGACCTAACTGTGACGAAACGTCTGCTGAAAGGTGCCGGGGAAGGGTGGCGGCGGAAGAATCGGACTCCGGGAGGGGACCGGAGGAGATGAAGATCCATGGCGGGAATCATGGGAGTTGTTGTAAGGCGGAGAAATAGTGATTTGTTAGTGAGTATTGAGTGGAAAGGAAAAATTGGTTTGCTGTTGCTGAGGTATAGCAAAAAGAACTGCCAAGCGTGTAGGGGGGGCGGGGGAGGGCTTGAAACGGTCCCTTGTGATATTGGACTGGGCTATTAGATTTTCTTCCGTTTTGGGTTTCTCCTAATTTTTTTATTTTGGAGTCGCTAATGGGTTGTAGTAGGCCTATTCAGCATTCGAATCAAATGATTTTTTTAGTTAATCGAGTTAATAAATCTTATTTTATTTTTTTAAATTGATCTAAAATTTTCTCGAATCAAGTGAGATGTAATTCGAATAGAATCGAATATATTTATTCGAGTTAAATTAAAAAAATGAGTTTGGGTACTTGTAGCCACTATCATTTGCCGTAATCAAATTTACCCACCGTAATCAAATTTGTTATTAACTTTCATCCCATCATAATTTATTTATTAATATTTTGTATACTGAGTTAGCTTCTTTGTTTGTTTAGTTGTTTCAATTATATTTTGATTCTTGTCACAATGTATTTTGAAATTAAAAAATATATTAAATATAAAAAATATGATTTTTTAATAAAATTTATTTTAAAAATAAAATGTGAAATTGATATCAACAGAAAATTTTAACACGAATTTTTTATGGCATCATCAATAATTCAATTTTAACATAAATTGATAAAGATTTAGCATGATTAAACAATTTAATAATATAAATAGTAAAAAATGTGAAATTTAATTTAATAATATAAATAATAGACATAAATTTGAGAAAAAAAAGTTTTTTTTGGATGGGGGAGTGAAACGTTTGAGGGGAAGTAAAAGTTTTGAAAGAAAAATAAAAGAAATTTTTTTTTAAGGTTTGAGAGGAAGTAAAAAATTTTCGAGGAAAGCAAAAGGGTTTTGGGGGAGGGGGGAGGAGAAGGGAAATAAAAGAGGTTGGTATTTGGTTTACTCGAATTTGAAAATTTAACTCGAAATTTGAAAAAAATTGAGTTGTTTCAATTAACTCGATGAATTCTATTTGAATAATTCGAAATTTGAGTTTTTTTCGATTTTTTTGAGTCAGATTGAATTTCGTTCACCCCTAGGTTAGGTGATGGTGAAAGTAACATGAAGGTCATTGTATTAAGAGCAAATTGCATTTAATCTGCTTTTACTAAAAAATGGACAAATTAGTTATATCAAAGAGCAAATTGCATTTAGCAAATTGTACATTATATCAAATAACAAACTAATCATTTTTGTTAAAAAATTTATTCATTTCTATTGTTAAAAACTGACATTGTTGATAGAATAATCAAACAATTCATGTGGCGTGCCACATACACCTCATTTTAACATATAATGAGTAATTTTTAACAAGAGAAATAGATGAAATTTTTAACAAAATGACCAGTTCACTCTTTGATCTAATGTACAAAAACTAATTTGTCTATTTTTTAAGTAAAGGAGGCAAAATACAATTTAACTCTTAGTCTAATGGCCTCCATGATAGTTTACCCCATTGGACAATACTTTCCAACTGATTTCACGATGGTTAAGGGCAAAGCTAGAAAATTATTTTATGTGAATAAAAAATAGTGAGAGGATCAAAATGTAATTTTATCATTATACTAACTTGTGATTTTTTAAAAATTAAAAGGATTATATAAAAAAATTTCTATTTTAGGGAGTTAAGGTCACATCCCGCCCCTTTCCCTCTGCCCATGACTAGAGGCAAATCTAAAGGGGAGGAAGGGCCTTGGCCTCTAATTTGTATTTTTTCAATTGAGTTCTTTTATAAACAAAGAAACTCTAAATTAATATATAATAAAACTACACTTTGGTGTATGAAAAAGAAAATTTTCTAATTCAATCCCCTTATAAATAAAGAAATTATAAATTAATATATAGTAAAATTGCACTTTAATTAGATCTGTTCATGGGTTGGGCCACCTAGCCCAGCCCGAAGGCTCGCCCGAAATGTGGGAGGATTTGGACAAAAATATAGGCTCGAAAAATGAGCTTGGACAAAAAAAAAAAAGGCTCGTTTAAAAAAAGGCCCGGGCCAGCCCAACCTCGGGTAAGGCATTTTTGGCCTGGGCCCGGCCTGGCTCGGATTCACTAAATGAAAAAAAATCTATTTTTTTAAATATTGTTTTCTTATTGTTTCTTCCTATTTTGCTACTATTTTACTATTATGTTACTACTATTTTGTTGTTATTATTTGGATATTGTATAAAACTTATTTTATTGTTAATTTTGGTATTATTTTAAAGACATCTGTTAATTTTGTTATTATTTTAGAGGCATTTGATTGTTAAGTTGCATCTATTTTAGTGTTATTTAAGTATATATATTTTTTAAAATTTATTTTCAACTTGTTGGGAAATATTTATTTTGATGTTATTAGTATTTTTGATATATTATATATATTTTAAAATTATATAAAAAATATAAAAACTAATATGGGCGGGCCGGGTCGGGTTTTAACATTTTTACTGGGTCGGGCTTGGCACAATTTTAGGCCCATTTTTTAGGCCGGGAAGGGCTCGGGCCTAGTAAACGGACTAAATTTTTAGTTGAACCCGGCCCGACCCATGCACACTTCTAACTTTAACCCCTTAAAAATGAAAAATATATATTTAATCCTTTAAAAAGTGATAAAATTATAAATTAATACATAATAAACTTATATATTAATCAATAAAAAAATTATTATTATATTTCGACCCTCTTAAAAAAAAATTTAGATTCCCCTACCATGACGGTGGTTGATGCGTATATCTTATGTTTTGTTTAAATTGTTATTTAAAAAAATATAAAAGTATGACATCAATTTCATATATTGAATATTTTATTTTTGAAATATTTCTATAAAAATCAAATAGTGATTGATAAAAAAACTTATCTCTGTTTTATTAAATCATTACTTTAATAAGGATTTCAAAATGTTATACGTGGATCTGATATGGATTCTTTTTCTTCCCTCCATAATTAATTCCATATGCAAACAATCGATGAAGAAAAAGTCCCCATAAACGATTTAATTTTGCTTTGAATTTCGGATTGTTTAATTTTATAATAATGAGTGGGGCATAGTTAACGATGAAATAGGAAAGTAAAAGATATTTTTCAGATATTAAATTAATTTTTAAATATTAAATTTTTTTAATTAATTCATTAAAATATTAATATTATTGTTATATATGATATCAACGAGGCTAGAGAAAGAGGAGGAGATGATGACAATGAAGGTTTATTCACCTATGTCGAACAAAGAGCCGAAAAAGTAGGAGAGAAAGGGAGAATCAAGGGGAAAGGACGATGGCTTGCCCTCTTGGGCTTTGCTAGAAGGAAAGGAGAGACCCCTTTTCTATTTTGTGCTTTGAGGGTATTTATAGGAGAGGTGATGGTTCACGGGTGATATTCCCTTGAAAAGAGTACACCCATTAATAATGGATGGCTTAATAGAAGACTTAACCAGGTGGTCAAGGATGGATAGTTCCTTCCTTAAGGGGGGGATAGGTAGTCACCAAGTGACCATTTGGACGGTACAAGGCGAAGGTTTGCTCAAAGGTCTCTCTGGCTAGTTCTCGTGTTGTCATATGTCCTCATCGGGGTAGGGGTCTAACAATAGTCCCCTCCCAACAATAGTCCCCTCCCCTAGTCGAAAGGTAAGTTATAAAGTGACTGTGCCTCGAGAGCATCTGCAAGTTGCCATCACTGGTGGTATTTGTTACAAATGAAGCACCGAGACAAAATATGCAATTCTTAGCCCAATGATCCAAGAATGTACGATGCCTTGCGTGGCAATTAAAATTTGTGTCCACCTCTTTTGACAATGTGTTGGTGAATCCCTATATATATATATAAATATATGAGTTTTTGGTGGGACCCTCATTATTGTCAATATTTATGTCTATAATAATTGCCCATTCCTTCCTAGTTGAAAGAAAAATTATAAAGTGATCTTGCCTAAAATGAAAAACAATGATAAAATGTCTATATTGTAAGTAAAGTCAATTTAGTCTAAGAAAAAATTGCTTGTATTTCTTCTAACAAAAATTGTGTAAATTCACAAATATTTGGAATTGTGCTTGCATAAAAAGCATTGCAAATGTTCATAGGTATTTAAAATTACGCTAATGTTGAGTTGTAAGATTTCTACTTACGCCAGCAATGTTTATGTTGTTTATGTTTGGTCTGTTGATTTGGTTAATTGTTTTCTGCTAGTTTATTAATTAAGTTTTTAGCTGATGTTTAATTTAACCGGTTGTTCCTATTTTCTAGCTAAGTGGTTGTTGAGTCTTTGAGTATATCCCTAGTTTTCAGGATAGTGGTTTGTCGTGGGATGTAAGCTTATATGAAACATTAAGTTGGTTTCATAATATGATTGATCAGTTCAGTTTAACTTCCCTTGCATGTTTTTTTTTTTGTTTTGTTTTCCTCTGTTATTTGCCGTTTGTTTTACACAACTATCAGAGTCGGGATTTCTCATGAAGGATATTGCTTATGGAGTGAATAGCTAAGTTGTCATAATGAGACATAATAACAAGTATTATAATGTTCAAATTCAACTTTATGATCTACACAATTAGATTGTTTTTTTGGTGAAAAACAAACAAAATGATTACAAAAGCCTAATCCAATCTAAAGGAATATCTTCAACTAAATGAAGATCCTCATTCCTGTCAAAAGTCATCTTAGTTGTAACATCCCGATTTTAGGTCTAGTCGGAATAGTGGTTTTGGGACCACAAATTCGACAAATAAAATTTTAATTTTATTATATTTTTATGGTCTACGATTTCACGGAATAATTTCGTAAAAAATTCGTTCGAAAAGTTCGACGTTTGGGCTCTCAATTTGGTCAAAAAGACTAAATTGTAAAAAGTGAAAAAGTTGAGTTCTACATGTTAGAGTGAGAATTTGATGTTTCTATAGAAGAGAAAAATGATCAGCATGTCATAAAACATAAGAAAATATGATGAAGTTTAATTTACGAGCCTAGGGGCACAAATGTAATTTTGACAAAGTTTAGGGGCAAAATTATAATTTTGCCAAAATATGATTTTGGGTCAATTTGAATAATGTGAGTCCTAATTAGGCTATATTTGTAATGATAGAGCAAGGAAAATTGAAATTTGAGCTAGAATCGAGAAAATACCAAGTTGTGGACTAAAATGGTAAATTGCCATTTCTGGATCCGAGGTAAGTTCATATGATTTTTAATAATGCATTGTGTAATTTAATGTTATTGCTTTGATATTAAATGAGATGTAAGTTCATGTGTAAATGTGGTAACATAATTGTCATTTTAAGTAATTTAATGTTATTTATATGATATGATGATTATTATCATGAAATATTATGCTTTGTGCATTATTATTTAGTAATATACAAATCATGTGAGCTACTTGATAAATATGAAATGCTACCAAGTATCGGTTTCGACATTCCGTGGAAGACGGCAAAGATGTGTGATCAAGGAAAATCTCGTTTGAACCTTAGGAATAAATTAGAATACAAGTGACATGTCACAAGGATATATGAGTTCCGAACTTGTTAAGTTGAGTCCGAGTTCGTGAGATGTAACTAGGCATCCGAGCTCGTTGAGTTGAGTCTGAGTTTACTTATGGATGGGAACGCCCGAACTCGTTGAGTTGAGTCCGAGTTCGGTTATGGGCAGGCTATTGAGTTTGTATAGCTGCGGGTATGGCACTTATGTACATGCAATCCGTGTATTCGAATCATATTCCGATGTGTTCAACGGGTGAATCTTAAGTGAATAAGGAGAATACCTAAGACGAAAGTGACATGTTGGTAAGTGTGGTGAATAAGAAAGTTTGGCAGGTATGTGCTTAAACCCTCGGGTTGAGAACTTGGTATGATGAATCGTGGTAAGATAGTAAATACACATGTAACATGAATGTCCTGGTGATATTTATGCAAATGATATTTTATGTTGGATTGCATGATTATGTTACTTGTTATTTGCATGTGAACTTACTAAGCATTTATGCTTACTTCCTCCTTTTCATTCTTTGTAGTTTTATCAAACTAGCTTGGAAATCGAGAACGGTCGGAGGCTCGCTCACACTATCCGTGAACCATTTTGGTATACTGGCTTGTATATTTTGAGTATGGCATGTATAACATTATAATCATTTTGTGTATATAATCTTATGATATGGCTATTGAGTGGTAAGGAAATGCTTGGTAATGATTAGCCATTGGTAAACAATTTCAAACAATTTATTTCACATTTCGTAATAAACTGTTCATCTACATCACAGTCGCTAAAAAATTCATATCTCGAGTTACGAAACTCAAAATTAAAATCTGTAAATTTTTTCTAAAACTAGACTCATATATCTATTTATAAATTTTTTTTCAGAATTTTTTGTTGGGCCAATTAGTACAGTTTATTAGTTAAAGTTTCCCCTATTTCAGTATTTGACTACTCTGACCTCTATTCACTACGAATCATTTTTCTCTCTGTATAAAATTCAGATGACTATGCCATTTATTTTTCTTAAAAGTAGGCTCAATAAGGAATCTGTACATATAAATTGTGACTCCTAATTATTTTTTTACAATTTTTAGTGAATTTCTAAATTTAGAATAGGGGATTCAGAAATTACTCTGACCCTGTTCCACCAAAACTCAAATATCTCATAAAATACAACTCTTTTACCTGTTTTGTTTCTTCCATATGAAAATAGGCTCAATAAGATTCAGTTTCATATTTTATTCACCATCTAATTCTATCTCTACTATTTTTAGTTATTTTTCAAACTCACATCTTTGCTGCTGTATGATACTATTTTATAGCAAATTTCACCTCTTTATGAATTTCAAAATATACAAGCCACTATACCAAAATGGTCCACGGATAGTGTGAGCGAGCCTCCGACCATTTCTGATTTCTGAGCTGATTTGATAAAACTACAAAGAATGAAAAGGGGGAAGTAAGCATAAATGTTTAGTAAGTTCACATGCAAATAACAAGTAACATAATCATGCAATCCAACATAAAACATCATTTGCATAAATATCACCAAGACATTCATGTTACATGTGTATTTACTTTCTTACCCCGATTCATTAACACCAAATATGATCTTGATTAGCCATTCCAATGGCTAATCATTACCAAGCATTTCCTTACCACTCAATAGCCATATCATAAGATTATATACACAAAATGATTATAATGCTATACATGCCATACTCAAAATATACAAGCCACTATACCAAAATGGTCCACGGATAGTGTGAGCGAGTCTTCGACCGTTCTCGATTTCTGAGCTGGTTTGATAAAACTATAAAGAATGAAAAGGAGGAAGTAAGCATAAATGCTTAGTAAGTTCACATGCAAATAACAAGTAACATAAGCATGCAATCCAACATAAAACATCATTTCCATAAATATCACCAAGACATTCATGTAAGTTCATGTGTAAATGTGGTAACATAATTGTCATTTTAAGTAATTTAATGTTATTTATATGATATGATGATTATTATCATGAAATATTATGCTTACTGAATTATTATTTAGTAATATGAAAATCATGTGAGCTACTTGATAAATATGAAATGCTACCGTGGAAGACGGAAAAGATGTGTGATCGAAGAAAATCTCGTTTGAACATTGGGAATAGATTAGAATACAAGTGACATGTCACAAGGATATATGAGTTCGAACTCGTTGAGTTGAGTCTGAGTTTCATGAAATCGTAGACCATAAAAATATAATAAAAGTAAAATTTTCTTCATCGAATTTGTGGTCCCGAAACCACTGTTCCGACTAGACCTAAAATCGGGATGTTACATTAGCAATATCAGCTTTTAGGTTCATTTCGCGAGGAATATATTCGAGCTTCCATTAACTGATATCCAACAAGTTTTGTTGAATGAGTTGGATAAGCATTCAGGAAGATGTCTTTAAGAAGAAATCCTGAATAGCTCGAAGAGCTTCTTGACTATCTGTTATGATCAACACTCCATCATACTTCCGACTTTTTTAAAATCTTCAAGCCATCAAGAATACCCTATAAATCTGCATTGAAAACCGAACAACAACTCAAACTCCAGTTAAATCCAAGGACCCAACCCCCATGACGGTGTTTCAATATCCCTCCAGCAATAGCCAATCCGGAATCTAACTTTATAATGCGAGCAGTATTTAGACAAATCCAATTGCCTTCCTCAATGACTGACATCCCTATATTCTGTTTCATAAAACGCGATAACTTTTGAGAAGAAGTACATCGTAAGTCCCAACTTTATGACACAATTGGACCAAAGAAACACTGCAAATCCACATCCAACTAAAATTTAAGCTATAATTTAAAACATTTGATGAAATTGTTTATTTTTTTATCGTCATCCTTGACTAAAACAAATTAGTTCGGTGGTCAACATTGTTTTCATCATAATTAATCACATCACCACAAAAAAAATCTAAACCCCCCCACAAGAATTCAGAATCTTAAAGTATCCAAAACCAAACAAAAACCCTGCATGATAAAACATCCAAATCAAACATGGGCAAATAGCATGGGCCCATATGAGGTGGTGTTTATCTTTGTCTTGTCCTTATCACCTTATCTCGAATCTTCATGTCTTGTAATAAAATTCATACACGTCGTCACCATTGCCCCTCGTTTTCTTCCCCGTAACCGCTGATTAAGAAAAGTCACACACCCCATAGCCACTTGTTTTCTCAAAAACATGGTCCCCTCCAACCTCTCGTCTATATATACACCCCAAAGTTCCACCATTATCAAAATCCTTCATTAATAGAAAAAAATCATTGTTTGATTATATTTATGAGCTTGAGGTACGCGAGTAGGGTGTTTTACCAGTCAGGAATGAGGGTGGTGCAGTTGGTGAAAGACCATGCATCCAAGTTGGAAACTAATCTAAGGTCCCTCAAAGATTCTTCTTCTTCTTCTTCTTCTTCATCTAAGCAAGCGAGGCGTTTCTCTAACACGGTGGATTCCGGGACTGTGAAGGCGGCTGCCGCCACGAATGAGAGGTTGAAGCAAGCGGAAGAGTCGTTGAGGACTGTCATGTTCTTGAGTTGTTGGGGTCCTAACTCATGAACCCCCTCCCTTATTTTATGTTAAAAGTATAAGGGAATTGTATAAATTACTTGGATGTACATACATATCTTTTTTTTTTTAATCTTATATATGAATTATATAGATAATAGATATGCAATTTTTTGAGGATTTTGCATGAGGTTTTTTTTATGTCTATATTTCCTCTAATAATATCAAGTAATGCTTTAGATCATGTTTTTATATCTATTTTAAGTGGATTTTATCTTTTGTTTAGATCTTCCGCTTTTTATTCTCGGTACAAGTTTTTGTTTTACATCATTTAATTATTCAAAAATTTTATCTTTTAAAATCGATATTATATTATTTTCTTTGTTCGTATTGCTTGCATTGAAAATTTTCTTTTCACTCCTCTACTACAGTTCAATCATTTTGATTGAAATAGTTTTAGACTTTACTAAAATTCATATGTGAACTAAAATTCAAACAATTTTTTTCTTTAATCTTTGACACCTACAATCAGATCGACTTCGATCTAATGTATGTTTTTTTACTCATTGGTGGGGGGTATTGATTCATTAAATCGATTATCGAATCTTGGAGTTTGTTGGTGAAATTAAAAAAAAAAAGACCTTAACAACCTAATAATTTAAATAAAAACCTTTAAATATTTGAAGACTTAATTAAAAACTTTCAAATAATTAAATTACTAAATTGTAATTTTTTTAATTAACCCATAATACATAATTTACCCTTAACTAAGGACTAAAATAGCATCAACCACGAGCATGCAATTTCTAGGATATCATTATTGAATAATTCAAATGTTGAATATTTTTCTTTTTGGTTCATTAATAATGTTGAATATTCAATTACGAAAATCCATAGAATATTTGTTCCATCGTTTTGTAAGAAAATACAGTCGGAATTTGTGAAAATCCCATTAAATCTAGACGTTAGTCCAATTCAATTTAATTAAAAATGTTAAAAATATTCCATATGTCCTTGTTTTTTTTGAAAATTTAGAATTTAGTCTCTATATTTCTATCTCATGGAATTTAGTTCTTCTATTTTTTAGATTTCAAAATTTAAATTCAACTATTATCACTATTAATTTCTTTCGTTAAATTTGTTACTGTGACATTTTTAAAATAAAAAAAAAATCACTTAGTGGCCATGTAATTAAAAAATGACTTTGTAATTAACTTAAATTAACAAAAAAAAGTTTTAATAGTGTTATACAGTTAAACCTGAATTTTAAAATATGAAAATTAAAAGGATTAAATTCTGTGAAATTAAAGTATAGGGACTAAATTCTAAATTTTCGGAACGTACAGGGACTTGTGGCAGATTTTAACCAAAAAATCTCACCTACTTTTGCTTTCCCGTAAACTCAATCTGTAGTAAAGGTGGATTTTGATTTCATAAAGTCGTCGTTGGAAAACAGTAAAAATGCGGAAGAACAGTGACGGCTACAGACTAAAGCTGCGTCGTTTTGAACTTTGTATCTTCACCCCCCGCTAATCAAGCTGTGTGTGGAAAGTTAAAGCGGACTTCAAATTCTCACCACTTAAATACAGTTCAATCCATGCTTTGAAATCCCGTCTTCTCTACCCCTTCTGTTCCTTTTTTCACGAGTCTCTCCATTCAAACGTAAAAACGGTGCCGTATTTACGCTTGTTGGTGAAAGTGCGAGATGGCGATAGGAGCCGAGCACAAGTCACACTCCGATGGTAGAGTTTGGGGGTTTTTCAAGCTGCCATTTCGGCAAACCGGGAACGCTACCGGTACGACGTCGTCTTCTTCCTTGTCGTCGAGTCTATACGGTGAAACTCAACCTCAGAACGAAGGATCGAACCGTCATGCCTCTGCCAATTCGGTTTCCGCCATTGCGAAGTCGCTTTTGCTGACTCGGCGTCGCCTGAAACTTGATCCCGCCAATAAACTCTATTTTCCATGTAAGTTCCTCTTTTTTTTTTTAAGAAAAAAAAATACTTTTGTTTGCTTAAATCTAAACACAAAACTATGCTTGTTTTTGGAAATTTACAGTAAAATCAACAAGTATTTAAGAGTTCAGATTGTCGATTAATTAAAGTAACTGGTAAAAGGTAGAATATATTTTTTAGTTTTAGTTTTTTCTTAAAGAAATTTAAATTTGCTGTTAATTATTTGAATTTAAAAAAAAAAATTTACTGCGAATTGCGAAATGAATATGGCTAATTGGCTAGAAATAAGGAAGGAATTTTTGACGCGGTTCATTTAATTTCCTATTTGATTTATTTTTAAAAGCTGGTTAATTTCACCAAAGGTCCCAAACTATCCTCCAGATTTTAAATTGGTATTTAAACTTCTTAATATTCTAAAAATATAACTATTATATTAGTTTGATCTTTCCATTATTCTAATCGTCAATTTAGATGTTAAATGTCAGTATGAATATGAAATAGAATATATTTAAAACACATATATAGCTATCACATGCACAATTTGAATCAAAAGTGTCACTAATATTTAGAATAATTATTTTTTAACACATATTTAAGTTGTTCATGCAATCACCATACATGTGCTTACGGTATGTTCTACATGTTTTGCTTCATGTCAGATTTGAATTGGTCTTTAATACCCAAGTTAATATTTAGGCTGATAGAAGTACTTAATTGATACGATAGGACTCGATTAGACCATTTTGAAATTTAGGGACTAGTTTTAAAAAATTGGGTCATAGTTTGAGGTTGTTTAACGCAATTAACCCTTGTTATTATGTAAAATATTATTCTTGATTGAGTATTTTTGTTTTGTTTTCTGTTCTCAAGATGAACCTGGCAAACAGGTGAGGAGCGCGGTGAGGATAAAAAACACTAGCAAGTCATATGCAGCTTTCAAGGTATACTCCTTTAAATTTAAAACTTAAAAAACTTAAACCTTTGAAGCATTTCATCTTCATCATTGCCTTGTATTTGTCTTTCTTATTCTGTTAATAGTTAAATGTGGTATCGCTTTGATGAATTTTGTAACGAGTTTCTGTTGGTTAATTTAGTTTCAAACAACAGCACCAAAGAGTTGTTTCATGCGCCCTCCGGGTGCGATCCTTGCCCCCAGTGAGGGCATCATAGCAACGGGTAAGTGTTTCTTCATGCTTGCATGTTTTCGTTTATTAGTTCTTGTCCGTGTTATGTATTTGGGACGAATATATGTCTTGAACGTTGTTCATGTCTTCTGAAAGATTCTTATGAATTTTGTTTCGTGTTTCGAATGGATCTGCTAGTGTTCAAGTTTGTAGAGCCTCCAGAGAACAATGAAAAACCAATGGATCAAAAGCGCAAAGTTAAGTTCAAAATCATGAGTCTCAAGGTGAAAGGTCCAATGGACTATGTATCTGAGCTGGTGCGTCGAATTTCTCCTATAAAACTATGTGTTTTTATATGATTCACAATTCACAAAGAAAAAGAGACTTTTTTTTAATTTGATTGCATTTAGATGCTGGTGATCTTATGATGAATAAAGTTGAATTCTGTTGATGCATATAATATTTAGTTTATGGTTAATGCTCTGCTAATAATTGGCTTGATAGGATAATGTATTACATTATGAGTACTGTCTGCACTCTGTAACATAATTAAATTACTGTGCTATGGGGCCGTGTTTTCTTTTGTCATCAAGATGTCCTGGTCTTGCTGTAAATTGACTTCTGAATGTGACGTATGCCGGATTTTGATACCTGATGGGACGAGAACCTCTTGTTCAAAGCCGATTTTAGCCCCATTTTTTATATAGGCTTGCATGGTTTCTTTCAACCATTTTTGGAGTTGTCTGGCTGCCCTTGTTTGATGCTCTATTGATTGCTTTTCCACCTATCTGAACTTTTCTTCCCCTTTATAAAGTCGGGCACATTTCAACTTACGGTGTAAATTAATCTTAGGTGACCGGTTTTTGCAGTTCGATGATCTGAAGGATCAAGTGGCAATAGAGCAAATACTACGGGTCGTTTTTCTCGATCCTGGCCGTCCTTGTCCTGTAAGTACTATTAGCAGCATACCATCTTATACATTTGCACATCAAGATTGTTGCGAACATAATAACTTACCTAAATCTTTATGGTTTTTCTTGACTTTATGAAGGCTCTGGAAAAACTGAAACGCCAATTAGCCGATGCTGATGCTGAGCTCGAGGCACGCAAAAAGCCTCCAGAGGGTGCAGGTCCAAAGATTATCGGGGAAGGACTCGTCATAGACGAATGGGTAAGTTTCTTCTTCTTCTTCTTTCTCATATATATGTTTTTATTTTACTTGTATGACATGCATTATTCAAATCACTGTCGATTTCTATTCTCCAGAAAGAGCGAAGAGAACGGTACCTTGCTCGGCAACAGGTTGAAGGTGTAGACTCGGTTTAAACCGGTAATTGCTTTATCATGTCATTGTAATTCTATATATTCATCTCTTTGCGTATGCCCCTAAAATCTTTTCATGTAACGTGTTTCATCTGGAAGAATGGTCGGAAACTCGATATCTTTCGATGTTTTTATTATTATTATATATATATATATATAAAGAAAAAGTGAGCTGAATTTTCTGTAATTGGTAACTTGAAAAACTCTACTAGCAACCATCTGGCTTTTGTAGATAAGTGATTGCGATTTTGTTGCTTCCCAAGGGAATGCAACTGTTCTCCATTGCCCCATGTCATTGTTAATCACCGGGCGAATCCAAAAAAATATTCAAGGAGTTCGAATTAAATTATAAGTTTTTGAGTGACTAAATTTTAGGGATCTAATTCCAATCTTACCATTTTTTAGAGGCTAAGGCCCGTGTGCCTATCTCACCGGCTCCGCCCCTGATTAATGTCTGAGCATCTCCTTAACTGCGTCAGTAATTTCTGTGCGAGACTCGATAAGAAATTTCACGGTAGCTGAATGCCCATACCTTGTTCTAAAGTGCAATGGAGTTTGACACTTGATAAGAATTTGTTCAACAAAATCTAATCTACATCTTGATTTAAAAGACTAGGCACAGGCAGTATGTTTGTGGTTTACCAAGTTAACATGGAGCACGTTGTCATGGTTTGGGGTCTTCAGTGGCTCAAGTTAATATTGCCGTGATTATCAACTTCGTCTTGATTGTTGTTCTCTTTTTCCTTGTTACCAAAAAAAATTGAAAAAGTTAAAATTCAATAATTATAGAGCTATAAGTTCTGATCTAATCTCAAGAAGACAATTCAATTAACTCGAATCCAAAGTTGATCCAATTTAATTTGATTATAAAAAGTCAATAATTCGAACTTGTTTAATTCAAACTCGAATTGATTGAACCCAAAATAATCTGAACTTGAAATAATCCGACTTAAAATGAATTGAATCCAAAATGATTCAAACTAGTAACCCAAAATGACGGGAACTTGAAGTAACCAAAATTCAAAACAACATTAAACTTGAAATTGATTTGAATAGAAAACCCAACAAAAAAATGGTACAATTACTTTAGAGTCCAACTAAAACTTGTAAAATTATTAGTTAGTATAGTGGTAAAATTTCAATTTTTGCCTCCAAACAATTATAATGTAGAGCCCAAATTTTGCCCGGGCCCAACAAGCAGAGCCCAAAACACCAACCGTCCAATTAGCACCCACTAAACCACCCCACTAACTCCAACACCCCACTAAACCGACCACTAAATCACCCCACCAACTCCATCACCCCACTTGCCTACAAAAAAGAAAGAGAAATCAGTTGTAAATTTCGGCTATAATTCGAAAAGATTGTAAAAAGGGGAGTTTTTTGGAGAAAAGGAGAGGAGATACTGAATACGAATAGAGAAAACAGCGATTGAATAACGGTTTTTATTTCGAAAGATTTGCACATCATTTCAATTTGCTCCTCATCTAAATACTGCCTTTTGTGAGTTGGAATATTTTTATTTTTAATCCCTATAGGTTTGGGCGCATTGTATTTTAGTCCGAAATTAGGTTCTAATGATTTATTTATTTATGGATTATCTTTTCGATTCTGTTTCTATTCCAATTGAGTCCGTTTCCTTTTAATTCTTTTTTTTTTGAAATTGTTTTTATTATTTATTTTAAATTATTATCCACTTTTTATTCTGTACTTTAAATTATTATTTTTATTACTCATATTCTTTTTCTTTTGTATATCTTTGAAATGTTATGTCTATATAACTTACTTATTTTAAAATTTCCATTTATGTACATTCTTTATTTAAAGCTTTATATCATGGCTATTTTAAGCAGTTTTATACATTGTCATATATGTATATAATATATATTTAGTTGTTTCTTGTTTTACGTATATTATTTTTGGCATGTTGATGTATATATTGTTTTGTATATTACTACTTTAAATTTCTTCTTACATAATACTTATATTAAAATTCACTTATATATTATTATTTTACATATTATTTATTCTTTTTATTTATGATTCATTTCAAACTTGTATGTCTACCTATTTCAATTTCTTTTTTTTTATTCAAATAATTTATTATTTTTGTATATTGTTGATTTCATATTTCCCTTTTTATTTTTCATATTATTTATTTAAAATTTGTTTACCATTATTAAAAAACTTTGTTACATGTTATTTATGTTAATTTGCTTCATATTTCTTTTAAAATTGTTTTTTTTTTAATATTAATATAAGTATTTGCATAAGACAACATGTTATGTGGTTATTACTATTATGTGTATTGAAATTCTTAGTTTGTGTTTGCATTTGTGATTGAGTAGGGTAGCATCGTGTTATCACTTTGCGTTGTACACTATTATTCCATCATATTTTATTCACCTAAAGAATCATGTTTTAATATCATTTAAGTTTAAAATCGTTTTACTTAAAAGTTTTTAAAATAAGGCAATACTCGACATTTGGTATCTTCGAGAAGATTGAGCCCTAACTTACTGGGTTCCAATTTTTCTCGTCGAATCTAAGTAATCGAGTACCCTTTCTTAAATCAAAACAAATGGGTTAAAAATAAAAGCTTATTCTTGGGAATTTGAGATGTTGTGTCCTAACTTATTGAATATGACACTTTGTTTTCTCGAGGTGAGGATTTCTGAAAAATAAAAGGTCATATTCTGTATTTGAAATTTTGAGAGATCAAGCCCTAACTTACTAGGTTTTGATTTTTCATTTGCCCTAAATAACCGAATATCCTTCTTAAACCTAAATGCATGAGTTTTGAAAATTAAAAGACAAGCTTAATTTCGAGGGTTTTAAATGTCGTATCCTAACTTAATAGGTGTGACATTTTATTTCTTCGAGATAAAAGAGCCTCAGCATTCAATTTAATTTATCCAAGTGTTCTTTAAAAATAAAATAAAATAAAAGGATCGTATTCTAAAATCTTTTCAAACATTCGACGTTAAGACATTAATTAATCAATTCGGTACTAATTTTGGGCGTTACGAGGGTGCTAACCCTTCCTAGTGCGTAACCGACTCCCGAACCTTTTATTCTCAAATTTCGTAGACCCAAATCATTGTTTTAGTAAATCAAAATGTTTTATTAAAATGATCAAACTCAAGGTGATCCGATCACACCTTGGAAAAGATCGGTGGCGACTCCAAACTTTCGTTTTTAAAAGTCGATTCCTATTTTTTCAAAATCTTAAAAATGATTTCGACATATAACATAACACTTTCTTACCCCAAAAATCTCTAACTTTACCCCAAAAATCTCTAACTTTGCCATGAACAAAAATGAGAAATTTTAAAATCCGAATTGATTTGGATCCAAACTCAACCCGCATGTCTAAATACAATTTACATAATGCATTTTTTTTTGGTAATAGTGACTGATTCCGTTGCTGCAAGTGCTCTCCAAAAAGATAAACGGTTGGCCATTAAATATACTTTATTTCTATTGGCTGGAATCAAACCCTTGACCTCATGATTAAGAAATAAAGTGAGCAACAAACACACCACATCTCATAGTTAACATAACACATTATATACATATCATATAAGTTTAAGAGGATACTAAATTATTAATAAATTTACGATTTGGTCACTTAATTTCAAAAAATTATAAAATTATCACTGAACTATTCAAAAGTTTTAATTTAAGTCATTAGGCTATTAAAATCGTTATTATATAGCCTTTTCCATTAGCACCGCCTGCACCAATTGAAAATTCTTTTTCCCTTTCTCTTCTATAATTAAAATTTTTTCATGAAACAACTTTGAACATCACGAATTTGCAACCCAAAATCCAAACAACTTTCTTCTCCGATCTTCGATACTAATCATCAGATTGACTTGGATTCAAGGTATACTCTTCTACTCATCGATAGGTACTGGTCCATCGTACCGGTCGTTGAACCATCACTTGGATTTTGTTAACCGGACTTAAGAAAAACTTAAATAAAAATTTTCAAATAATTCAGTCACTTAAATAAAAATTTTCGAATAGTTAAATAACCATTTTATACAATTTTAAACTTAAAAAACTAAAATATAAATTTAATAATATTTTAATAATTTACGTTGTAATTTAACTTAAAATAAAATAAAAGTCACTTAAAAAGGGTCTGATATTTTGGGACATAGAAAAGATTACCTTTCCACAAAATAATAAGTGACATAGTGTCATGCGATTCTCCTGTGTTGCTTCAGTGAAAGACCGTGAAGAAATTGACAGACAAATCATGCCCAATTCCCTCATTAAATCGTCTTAATTAATTAGCCACAAAATCGAGGCTACTTATAATGATATTGTATTAATTAGCGAAAATTTTTATAAGCATCATTATAACATCATTAAAGGGGAAAGGCTAAATTTTAAATTTGAGCATATTAGAGGGACCAAAATTAGAATTTAACCACTTATTTTTCATTTTGCTTGTGTAACATTCTGATAAATCAAGGTTTTGTTTTCAATTTCATCTATAATTTGTTTATACTTCAATAAGGTGAACAACATTTATGAAACCAATAACATATGTACTACACAACCAACCGAAAGCTAAAATTTGAAATGAAGGCAATCAATCAAAAGGGAATTACACATTTTTGTGCCTTGCCCTCCCTTGCTCATCTCCGTGCCTCCATTGGGGTAATCCAGGTCTTCGACGAATCGGGACCAGTACCAATGTGTTTTCCATACTTGGTTCATTTCTTCGATCGGGATACCCTTTGTTTCCGGTAAGAAGAAGTACACGAATATGGACATTATTAGCACGAAGAAAGCGAAGAAGAGGAAAAGCCCGAATTTCAAGTGGCAAAGCATGGTTAAGAACACTTGAGCCACCGCAAACGTGAAAAGCATGTTGACGGAGACGTTGATACTTTGCGCAGCCGATCGGATTTCTAATGGGAAAATTTCACTAGGTACCAACCATCCGAGGGGTCCCCATGACCAGGCAAACCCGGCCACGTAAATGCAAATGAAAAGCACCACTACAACGGCATACCATTTGGGTAAGTCACCAGGGTCACCGTTGATCCCAAACCTAGCACCAATGCAAGCTGCCACAACTGCCTGAAAAAGCAGCAAAGGTAGCACATTTTAGCACCAATTGTTACTAACATTGGTTTTTAATAAAAATGTAAATTTTTACTCGAAATTGGAATTCAATCCAACTCAATTTAATTATATAAAATCAATAATTCAAACTCAAGCAATTCCAATTTAACTCAAAATAATCCCAACTCAAAAATTAATTGAATTTGAAATAGTTCAAACAAGTTACTTGAATTAACTTAAACCTGAACGGACTAAAACTCGAAAAATCAGAGCCTCAAATCCAACAACTTAAACCTAAAACAACCCAAAAATGAGTTGAATTCGAAATGGCCCGAACAAGTAGCTTGAATTGACTTAAATCTAAACTGATCAAAACTCAAAAATTAGACCCTCAAAACCCAATAACCTGAACCTAAAACAACTAAAACCAAAATAACCTGAGCCTAAAATAATCTCAACTTGAAATTTATTGTAACTCGGAATGATCTGAACTTAAAGTGACCAAAAAGTAATTGAAATAAATTAAACCTGAATTGACCAGAACCCGAAATAATGTGAACATGTAATGACATGATTCAAGAAGCTCAAACCTCTAATTCGAATGACCCGAATTTAAATAACTTAAATCTGAAATGACGATTAGAATTCAAAATTTACGGCGATTCTATTATCCAAATTTGAAATTAATGCGGTTCTATTATCCAAATTTAAAATTAACTTAAATTGAATTAATTAAAAAAATTTAAAATCTAAATTAACTCGGTTTTAATGGGTATAGTTTTCAAGGTTAAGAAAAATCTCAAAAGTACCTGGCAGATCAACATTTGAACTCCACCCTCTAGGAACAGGAATCTCCGTCCCCACTTATCAACTCCATATATCGAAACCAACGTTGCACCGACGTTAACGGCGCCGGTAATTACAGCGGACATGAGGGCAGCATCGTCTTTGAAACCGATGGTGTTGAACAAAACGGGAGCATAAAACATAATCACATTGATTCCAGTCAATTGTTGAAAAAAAGGAATGAGGATAGCCATCGTTAAATGAGGCCTGTACTTCCTTTGCAACAAGTTCCCCCACGGGTGTTCGACGAGTTTCGACGCATCGCTGGCGGCTACGAGGTCCCTGAATTCTTCGTCGACATCGTCAACACCACGGATCCTCTTGAGCTTGGCCTTGGCTTCCTCGGTTTGGCCACGTTCGATCATGGAATTGGGTGTATCGGGGAGGATTAAAGAGCCAACGGTGATGATCAAGGCGGGAACCATCGCGCCGCCTAAGCTCAGCCGCCACCCCCAGCCGCCTTCGATCTTGTTGAAGAAATAGTTCAGCACGTTGGCAATGAGGATACCGACCGTAATTGATAATTGGAAGCCTATGTTCAATGCTCCTCTGTATCTGTATGGCGCCATTTCCGAAAGGTAGAGTGGCACGGACTGTAATAATTTACGAAACCAATGTCAAATTTTAAAATGGAAATCAGGTAATTTACATTTCAGATCCCTGAATTTGTAAGTCGCAATTTTTAAATTCATCCAATTATATCTTTAAATTCTTATAATTAATAAATTAATGATGAAATTTAATAAAAATTAAAGATTTGCGACCAATATGTAAAGATAAGTTAGAAAATCGCTTTAAAAGGATCAGTAATAAATAATAATTTTTTGAAAAATTAAAGTACAATTTTATCATTATATTACTTTGTGATTTTAATCATATTTGTTATTTTCAACACACTCGAATTCACGTTTTTTTTTGTATTAATAATAATATTAATATCCGTCGAACTAAGACTCAATCGAAAAATATTTAGTTATTTTAAAAATACTCATAAAAGTTAAAATCTATATTAGAAAAAAAACTAAGGGAGGGACCACATGGCTTTGTCAAGTTGATTAATGTTTTTTCTTATATTGGATTATATATAGAAAAAAAAAACAGAAATTAATTTATTTTCAACCCATCGAAGTCACGCTTGTAGGAAAACAAGACATTTTAATATTTTATATAGAAAAAGAAGGATTTTAATTTCAATTATTATTTTTATATTCAACGGCCGTTCCATCAAGACGTAAACTTTAGCCAAAAAATTTAGTGCAAATGGATGTCACGCAAAGAAAAACAAAGCACATCCATATGTAATAATAAAACATAAACATCAATTCCATAATTACATTCAAATCGGACTAAATTTGAATTCAAATTGAATACAGAATATTTAAAAATATTTATAATTTCTTTTCAATATGTAAATAAAAAAATAATACGATTCAACATATTTAAATTTATATTTTTTTGTATTAATAATAATATTTATACCAATAAATATGAGATTAAATCGACTTTTATAAAGCTAATATTTGGAATGACGCAAAAACAATTTTGTAAAAGACATGTTTTCTTGTCATTTTCCGAAGGCTAATAAATTGTCTGCTGTATTAAAAGTACATACCCTGGACCAACTGAAAAAGAGATTGGAATCAACCTTTTATTTTGAAATAAAATCTAAATTAAAAATATTAAATACGAAAATTTTGATGAAAAATACCATAATTTTAATTTAATCTTTTTGAAAATCGTAAAAGTTAAAAGTGTCACTTAAAATGTAAAAGTTACTTTACGGATCTTTTAAAAAATTATAAAAACGTAAATTAGTATAAGGGTAAATTTACATTCTCACTCCAAATATTTATAATTCTAATAAAAAGATAAAGAAGACTGAGAGGTGAGAGCTGACACCCAGTTAGTTACCTGATTAGCGAACCCGACACCAAACCCGAGTAACATCCGACCGACGATCAACATCCAAACAGCTTTAGCAAAGCCATTGATTAAAGCTCCGGCGAAGAAAAGCAAACCACCGAAAAGCATGGACAGTTTCCTTCCCAGCTTTCGTGTGACGGTGGACGCCACCAACGAAGCCAAAAGAGCCGCCAAATACAAGGACGACGTGAACATCGTCAACGTTTGGCTGTCGTACTGACAGTACTGGTTCTTCGTCTTGTCGGCTTCCTTTTTCCTCCATACACTTGGAAAAAATTTCTGCAAAAATGGCGTCATGGTCGTCACCCCACCTATAACCAAACAAAAAAACCCCATTAATTTCTACGTGAAAAAAGCATTTTTATTTTTATTTTTGTTTGAAATATTATTACCTGAGATTCCAATATCGTAGCCGAAAATCAAACCCCCCATAGCTGCAACAATACAGGTGACAAGGACGTATGGGGTGAGGTTACCCGGGTATTCCTTGCCGGTACCCGGCCCGATTCCTCCTACAGCAGGCATTTTCTTTTAGCTTTATTTTACTTCAATGGTGAAGAAAAAAGAAGAAGAGAGAAATATATAGGATTGGAAGAGGCGATTAATACAAAGAAGGAATCAAGGAACTGTAGGAATAGTGTAAAAGCCAAAGAGAAAGAAGATAGAGTTTTTAGAACAGCATGCTGGTTGTTTATATAGAGAAATTAGAAAGATCCATATATATATATATATAAAAACATGTATATGTATGTATAATACATATTATATATTTTATTTGTTATAGTATGGAGAAGACTTGAGCTGTCAATATATATATATACATATATCTTGATTTTCAAAAAAAATATTGAATTATTTCTTTTTCGGGTGTAGACAGACAAAATTTTTATTTTCACAACAAACCACCTAAATTATAAAAATAGTCACTTTTATTTGCTTTAAATTACATTTTAGTCACTTATATTTGAAATTTACGTCTTAGTTACGTTATCGTTTTGTTACGAAATGCTCACTCCACCGTTAAGCTCCATTACCTACCTAACAACAATCTTACGTGGTAGTCCAAATTAAATTTATTTAATGATCAAATACCTATTTTCATCCCAGCAACTGGACATCCAAGTTGGCATTTAAAACTTATTTAGATTGCCATGTAGGACTGCAGTTAGGGAGATAAGGGAGTTTAACAGTAAAGTTACCACTTCGTAACAAAATGATAACATAAGTTACTAAAACGTAACATTTCAAACATAAATGACTGAAATGTAATCTAAGGCAAACAAAAATGATTATTTTTATAGTTTACCCTAATTTTTGTTCTATTTGTAATAATATAAACAACTTGAGTAATAAATTTTCATATTAATATAGTTTAAATTAAGGTTCAGATGAATCCATCACTAAAGGTTTTAATTTAGACATCAAATTATAATTTTAGTTTTTCTAAAATACTTAAATTTGGAATTTAGTTCATATAATATTATTTCAACATTCTATTTTATAATATCGTTAGTTAATTCAAATAATTAATCTTGTTAACTATTTTAAATGATTGATTGAGTCTTAACTAGATTAACATTGAGATTGTTGTTAGTACGAGAGAACGTGAGTTCAAATGCGTTAAAGCGTGTTTATCCTCTTATTTTAAGAGTTGAGAGGCTACACATCATATTGATATATATATTTTACTTTGAAAATGATGTTTTTAAGAAAAATTCACATGAAAAATTTAGAACAAAATAGTCAATAATGTTAACTTCGTATATTGGCGTAATAGTTAAGATGTTCAGTATTCACTCCCTCAAATGTAACTTGGATTCGAGTCACACTAATTCAAAAAAAAAAAAAAAACTAAAACCAAAATTTGACCTCATTCAAACAAAATAGGAGTGAAACGGGCAAATCAAAATTTGGGTCTTAATTGGACAATATTAATGCTTCCATGTGGTAACAAAGTTTCAAAAGCGAGTTTTTCTTTTAATAAATTCATTGAAGAATTATATTAGAGTTTAAACTTTAATGATTAAGTAATTTTAAAATTGGATTGATAGTTGAATGAGTTAGATCATCAGTTCGTTAGTTCAGTTGGTTTGTTTCGTTCAATTAAATAAATTACTAAAATTTTTTTAAAAAAATTGATTCAACCTTTCAATTCAATTAATTTTTAGTCTAATTTAACCGGTTTGTATCGATTTTTGAATCAATCAATCTAATATATTTCTTCAAACCGATATTCTAGTCGATTCTAGATTAAGGATGATGTTTGGAGAGAAGCAATCGATGAACCGCAGTTGGGAAAAGAAAAGGATGAAATCCAACACGTATGATATCATTCAACATTCCAAGTAGGAAAAAAAAAATAGACTCCCCCCACCAAATTAAAATTTAGCCTTATTGGAATTTGGATAATGTTTGGATTTAGTTTTTAGTATCATCAAATTCAAAGCCAATAAAACGTGACATTAAAATGCCTTTAAATCAAAGTCACTACAAGAAAAAAATGGATATTACTAATGCTTAATATTTTAGTGTTTAATAACAGCTGGTTTTGTTAAGAATTCATAATGAAAAATTGTGTTGTTGCGATCCGTAAACAAAAATTTAAAATATATAATGGTATTTTAAGGTTGTTGCTAATATTTTTAATGTTTAATGACAAATCGTGTTATTGTTGTTAATAAGTAGAAAATTAAATTATGTAACGACATTTTAAGGTTTTTGCTAATATTTTAACATTTAACAACTTGTTTTGTTGTTACAAATTTGATTAAGGATTTGCAACAACGTACAGATCGTGTCATTGCAATGAATAAGCATAAAATTAAATTACATAACAACATTTTAAGTTTGTTGTTAATATTTTAACATTTAACAACAACTTATTTTGTTGTTACAAATTTTATCAAGAATTTGGAACAACAAATCGTGTCATTGCAACGAATAAGCATGAAAGTAAATTACATACCAACATTTTAAAGTTGTTGCTAATATTTTAACGTTCAACAACAACTTGTTTGGTCATTATGCATTTTATTAAAAATTTGCAATGATAAATCATGTTGTTACATAGAGTTGAACATAATAAAATAAGAAATTAAAATACTTCGTTGAAATCGTTTGTTTGGAAATTTCCTGAAAAGCTAATCATAGGTTTTTCTCTCCATCGGAACAATATGGTCATTATACTCATTATTAAACTTGTTGAAGAGATGAAATATAACAAAGGTATATATTTTTTATCAGAGGTTGAATCGATCATTAGAAGAAGAATTAGGCAAAAAATTACGGTACATTTTGAGAAAATAAAACTTCCATCGAAGAGAAGCAAATGAAAAGTTTTCACAAAAATTCTACGAGATTAAGTTATGTAATGATATTTTAAAGTCGTTAATATTATAATATTTAGAATCAATTTATTTTTTCCTTACATATAAAATTAAAAATAAATTAAGTTTGAATGTTGGGGTTGTTTGAGTGGTGGATAAGTATTGACTTCAAAGTCTTTGCATTAAGCCATGAGGTCTCCAAAGTCAAGAAATCATTTTCTTGGATTTCCTTTTTCTCACCACAATGGTGATGTTGTTCTTACAATTCAGTTTGGAAATTTCAGTTGCTTTTACATGGCTACCTCTTTTCAGTGTCTCTAAAGTAAAACAAATTCCATAGAGAACTTATTCCCCAATGAAAATTGGAAGTAGCTTTCCCACTTTAGATTTTTGTTGGGACTGATTTTTTTCTTTTTCTGAGTTCTAATAAAATCAATTATTATAAGAATTAATTTCAATAATCAATTCAACTCTATTGAATTAACAGGGACAAAGTCAAAAATTATTTTTAGAGGTCGGAATTAAGTTATGTATTTTTTAAAGCTAAAATGCAATTTCATCATTATATTAGTTTATATTTTTATAATTTTTAAAGAATTGAATTAAAATTTTATCATTTTGAAAGGGTCAAAATGCAATTTAACTATTTACTGATTTATAATTTTATAAAATATAAAAGAATCAATATGATATTTTTCCAATTTAGAAGAGACTTAAACTCCTGCCAGCCCCTTATTATCACCCTACAAATTAACTAACAAACCAAAATAAATTTAAAAGAAAACCATGTAAGATTAAACTTTAACATAAAATTACAAAATTTCCAAACCTAACTTTATTATAACTCAAAGCATAAAACCAATGTGACCAAAAACATTGGATTGCCCAAACTAGTGGCTTGACTTAAAACTTTCTAAACCTTTATGATTGCCATTTCATTCTTCCAATTGCACCCCAATGTGGCATTCAAATAAGGTTGTTTTTCCTTAAAAAAAAAAAGTTGTTTTGAGTCAAATATATAATAGAATAAGTGTAAGTTTGGATAAACGATTCGGTACAATGTATTTAGCTTAATTTTTGTCTCACACTATAGTATTATAGTATCTAATCTCACCGTTATTATTATTTTTACACTAATCACGGCTAAACGTCCCACCCATCCAAACTCACTTTAAGAGTGTCATGAATTTTGTTTTAAATAAACTTGAAACATAAAAAAACAAAAATAAATAAGTGAGTTAAGTCAATGTAAATCGGAATACTTTAGGGATTTAGCTGAATGAACCATTTATGAATTTGTGTGGGCCTCAATTGATATTGATGTATCGAGAATGGTATTTAAATATTGCCCTTCCAACAATAACGATTTCAAAATTCGAACTTAGTTCAATTGTACGAGAAAAAAGTTAATTTCCATTTCTTTTAATCTTTTGTTGATAAAACGGTACCATCAACAAACATCTATTTCTCAAAATTTATAAATATTCGAAATTTTTATTATATTTTTATTGAATTCTAAAGAAAAATCTGTACTTATTAATTCAAAAAGAGTGTGTTATTTAATAAGTATTACTTGCCCACCATCACAGGGATAAGAAGGATAGAAAAAAGGAGGGGTGCAAATGCAATAATATTCAAAGTCCAAAGTCAACAACTATATACAAATTTAATAACATCCCATAATTGATGTTTTCAAAGTCAACTTTCAATAATAATAATTAAAATAAAAAATAATATGGGCAAATAAAGGGCCAATGAGAATGGGGTTTAATATCTGTCTCCCATTAAAGTATGGGTTGGCTTTTTTTCTCCACAAGTCTTTGTCAATTGTCAACACCATGCCTTCATTTATTTATTTTTATTTTATTATTATTCTTTTTTCTCTTTTTTAACTCTTTTTAGGTCTTGGTTTCTACTTTGAATCTTAATTGATTGAGACTCACTTGTTAAAAAAATAAAATAGGGAAACAAAAATTAGAAATTTGTGACTATATTTCATTCATTAGACGTTGATTAAAGAAAAACCACGCATAACGGCAAATCTCTTATATTATTTTTTTAATATTAGTGAATTTTTCTTTCTCTTTTCATAATTTTTATTGATAAAGATTTTTCAACGTAAATCTATATTTTCTTATTTTTTTCTTATTACTTTGCGATTATTCTTATTATTATTGACGTATAACGTATATGTTATTCAGATATTCATTCATCTGAAAATAAGATAATTTTGAACAATTTGTTTCCTTTTGTAATAAGGACGATAGCCATTGCCTTGCCTTGCCGATTGCTTTGATTTGCTTAAATTTTTAGCCTTTTATCTTACAACTAAACTCATTTGGCTGTCAATTAACTCCAAATATATAGAAATTGTCGTATGAACATCCAATTTGCTCCATTTTGGAATACAAATTAAATATTTGGTCATGTCATTGTTCCCATCCTATATTCAGATTTGGAATTTAGTTTAATTTCACATAGCTTTTTATTTTTTTTATTTTTATAACAGTTTATAATTATAATATTATTTATTCCAATTAAAACGTTGACTTATTCTAACACAAAAGAATTTATATTAAAAAGTAAGGATGGTAAAATTCAACAGGATTGATGGATTTCAAATTAATCCACTCTAAATGAAATGGATTTTTTAAAAAATAAAAGAAAAGTAGATGGTGATTGAGGTGTAGACCTGACTCAACTTGAAGGTCCATCCGAAAAGTGAGAGGGTTTAGACAAAATATAAGCATAGGTAAAAAAAAATAAGACCCATTTATAAAACGAGTCGGGTCCCGGATAAGTTTTTTTAGTCCAGACCCAGCCCGAATTTGCAAAAAAAAAAACTATTGTTGTTTTGTTGTTGTTTTTCCACTATTTTGCTACCATTTCACTGTTATATTGCTACTATTTTGTTGTTATTTTTTGGATATTATATAACTCTTGTTTTATTATTATTATTATTTATTTCATAAGGTATCTACCGGAGTGAACCCAGTAACTAATAATTTGCATTCAGTAGGCTCGCTAAGGGGGTAGATGCTGGCCACGAGTTTTAAAGTTATTCCATACTCAGTGCGAGGATCGAACCCTTGACCATTGATTAAGATTTCAAATAGTCTTCTCGAGTTGTATTGTTAATTTTGTTACTATTTTAAAGGCATTTGCTTGTTAAGTTGCACCTATTTTAATATTATTTAAGTATAAAGATTTTTTGTAATTTATTTTCAATTTGTTGGGAAATATTTATTTTAATGTTTTTATTGTATTTGGTGTATTATATTTTTTAAATTTATTTTTATATAAAAAAATTTAATATAGGCAAGTCAAGCTCAAGTTTTTTATTTTTATCCGAGCTAGGCTTGGGCAAAATTTTAAGCCTATTTTGGGTCAGGTCTAAGCCTATAAAATAGGCTTAGAATTTTGTTACAGCTCGACCCGACTCATAATCACCTCTATTGAGGTGAAATGGATATTCTTACAATAGGTAAGGAGCAGTAATGGTTATTACTACTTACCTACTTCGTTTTGTTCTACTATATGAGATTATCATTTTACCCTTATATAATCATTAACATGACAAAATTTTTAAAAAAATGTGTTAAAGAAGTTTTTATGTTTAAATAAAATTTAAAGAATTAAGTTTTAAGTATTTAATTGCCTTTAAAAAAAGATTAGTAATATTAGAAATAATTAGTAAAAATTATACATTGATAGTGAAAAAAGACAAATGATGAGTAGAGCTTGCCAACTATCGAACGATGATGGATTTCGCAACATGCCAACACCTACCTCCATGCCTTTTCATTGTCATCCCTAATTCAATGGGATGTTTTTACGAAAATAATTTGCACCAACATTTTTAGTGGTGTTACCTAACTAATGATATCATAAAAAATAAAAAGATCAAATTATTTAAATCAAAGTATAAAGATTAAATTTCATAAAATTGAGAATAGCAGAGGGATCAAAACCATAAATTTACCAATACAATTAAAAATTTCACTTTTATCCCATTTTAATTCTGCTAATTTTTTTCCCCATTTCACTTTGTACTTTTGATTGAGAAATTAATTATTTAAAATTAATAATTCTCTCTAAAAAAAAAAAAAGCAAAGTTGTGAATTAAAATACCCCCAATTGGCTTCTTCTTGAAAATATAAAATCAATTTCCTTTTCCTTAAAATTAATTAAATATTAAAAAAAAAAAACAACAAGTTAGCATTATTATAATTATATATAAACAGGTACCTGGTAACGTCTTGATTCTGCAAATTACAAACAGACAAATCAGTTTGCGCCGCAACTCATTCATTCACCACCATTGCTTTGCTAGTTTTATTATCATAATAATTACATTAATTTAATTATTTAATGCATGTATATATCTTCGTCAATGATGTTAATTTCGAGATTAATTTATAACATAGTTTTGTCCTAAATCCATTGGCTTTTATGTTAAGATATTAATACAACATGCCAACAAATTATACTTATTAAAATTTTAATATATTGAACTGGTTGAGTCTTATCTTGATTGGTATAAATATTGTTATTAATGTAGGAGTATGTAGGTTTGAGTATGCTGAAGTGCATCCTCCTCCTATTTATGTGTTCGAGAGGAGCTATCAGTAGTTCTAAGTATTATGTAAATATATATATATATAATCAGAACCTATAATAAAAATTTTAAAAATTATTTTTAAATGTGGATATAGGATGCCAACTTTTCTTGGTTTTAGGGTAAGTGAATGAGAGATGGGTTAAATTTGTTTTTTTTTTAGGATACAAAGATAAACTTAATATGTCGGATCAAGCTGTAAGAAATTAAATGTTTATTTTAGGAGGACATAGGTTCAAGTACGCTGAAACGCATCATCCTCCTATTTTTGTGCTGGAGAGGAGCTATGGGTAATTTTAAATATTATATCAAAAAGAGTAAATATGATCAAAATTTATAATGAAATTATTTATAATAAGATAAACTTATGATGCCAACTTTTCTTGGTTTTAGGAAAAATGAATGAGCAGATGGGTTAAATTAGGTTTTTTTTAGGATATAAAAATAAACTTAATATGTTGGATCAAGTTATAAGAAATTAAATGTTATTTTAAATAAGATTTTAGATTCTAGTTTTATAAATAATAATGAAAAAACATTATCTTCGTTTGAGAGCACAATTTGGTTTGACTTCAGGTTTAATCTAAGCTTGATATGAGTTATCAAATATTAAATGTACGAATGTTTATATTTTTTATCAATTTAATCATTATTACTTTCAATTAAATTTGGTTCTCAATTTTTTTTTAAAAGTCAAATTTGACGATAAGCTTTTCAAAAAGAGTCAAATTATTGTTTGACCATAAACATTAAAATTTTAAATATGGTAACATGCATGACAATTCATATGTACTTCATGCTTTATTTTTTCTAAAAAAATAAGATTTTTTTATTTTTTATAATTTTATTTTTACAATTTCTAAATTATTTGTTGACGTGGTATGTCCGCATGAAGTTTAGGTGAATTGTCACGCGGGTTGCTATGCCAACATTGCTAAAGACTTAATGTTTTAGTCAATATTTTTGTTTAAAAAAAATGCGATTTGATTCTTTTTGAAATGTTGAGAGTCAAATTTAACTCAAAAAAATAATAAGGATCAAATTGACAAAAGATATAAACGTAGAACTAAATTTATCATTATGTCAATATTAAATATAAGATGGCAAATCTTCTCGGTTTTAAGTAAAACAAACAACAGATGGGTTTATGTTTTCCCAAGATGATTGATTTTTTTGCATACAAAAACAATTATATCCATTTAAGTTTTTTTTTGAGTAAAAAAATGTGAATAAAAAAATAATGCTAAAAAACTTGACTCCAAATTTAATACGAGCCCAACAAACGTTATAAAATATTTAGAAACAACAGACATTTATTATGGAATTAAAGTATTAAAAAACTAATAATTCGTTAATTAACGACAGTTTTTGGAAGGAAGGATAATTACAAATAGAAACATATGGTCCCCATTTTGTTTACGGAAAGGATAGGACCAAATTGCAAAACTCATGCTTTGCTTCCATCGGTTTTGTAAACAAATTAGTCATCCATGGTTCATGCATATATATATTTAAAAAATTGGAACCGAAGCTTAATTAATTCATATAATCACTCATTCAATAATTCTGAGATTTGAGTTGTCCCATTTATAAATTATTCCTTTATCATATAACCCAAAAATAAAAAAGTCTATCATAAGACGTATAAGACGTGTGATGTATGAATATCTTGTGCTTGCAAGTTGTTTATAATTTTAATCATCTGAATAATGTGTGATGAGGCTTGCATAAACCTATAAGTTTAGCAAGTTATATTGAGTTTGATTTTGAGTAGTTTTAATCCGGTACGAATTAATTTGGGTTTAAAATTTTTAAATCATTCAATTTGAGTTATTTTTAAGTTTAAATCAATTTTAGGTTTTTAGTTTGGGTCATTTAAGTTTGATGTTCATATTATTCAAGTCGGATCATTATATGTTTGGATCATTTCGAGTTCCTCCATGTTCTGGGTATTTCGATTTACTTGTTAATATTATTTCATATTCGGATCATTTTGAATTCCAGTTAATTTGAGTCCAAGTTGAATAGGTTTGAACTGTTAATTTTTGTGATTGAATTGGATTAGATTGAATTTAAAATTTTTGCCTCAATTTTCTACTTGAGTTTGGTTTTAATATTCAATTTGGTATCATAGTTTTTATTTTTTTTTTCAATTTGATACTTTAGTTTTTTTTTTTAATCCTAATTAAGCACTTGAGTTTGGCATTAATGTTCAATTCTCGATACTTGATTTTTTGTCCCAATTAAGTACCTACATTTCTTTACCAAAGTATACATGTGAGTGATATGATGCCATTTGTTATGGATACCAAATTCAAGTACCAAATGATATGTTGACCCTTAAGAAATCTAGCAATTGTATATATAAAGAATTAATATACTATTTGGTACTTAAGTCTTAGAGTTGTATGACCCGAATCCTGTTTGATTAAGCCTGAAAAGTTAGATGTGCAACTCACTTGTTAAAGAAATAAAATAGAAAGGCAAAATTGGGGATCTATGGGGGCGAAGGTCCGAGGTTCATTTGATCACAGAGCCCCCGCGGTACGGACCTTTCTGCACAAGTTGAATCCATATAGAATATACTTATTCTATTAGACCGGTTGTTTAACCCTTAAAAATTGCGCATAGCCGTAAACCTCTTGTATTGTTGTTTTTCAATATTAGTGAATTTCTCCTCTTCTGCCCGTGGTTTTTCTCGATAATGATACATAAAATCTGTGTGTTCTTATTTTTCTTTCTTATTGCTTTGTGATCATTCCTACTGCCATTATCAATGATATTATAACATTGAGTTTGACTTCAATTCTCAATTTGGTATTTGAGTTTTGTCAATTTGATAGCTGAGGGTTTCCTTCCAATTAAGTACCTATGTTTTTATTTTTAATTAAAACACGCAATTCAAATATTCACTGAGCCACATAATATTGTTTGATTTGAGTACCAAATTGAACATTGAACCCAAACACTGGTACCATGTTAAGACAAAAAAAAAATGAAGTATCAAATTGAATATTAAAGTTAAACTCATGTGAGAAAAATAAAAAGATATAAACTATTAAAATAATGAAATTACATTTTACCTTTTATAAACGTTTACAACTTAATTCCAACTTTCTAAAAAAAATTCTCATTTCGCCTCTACTTCAAATTGATCCCTTTTTACTCTATGTTTGACCATGAATCTTTTACAACACATTGACAGTCAATCAAACAAAAAATAAATAAATTAAAATTGTGTTCCCCATATGATCAACTTGTTGTTTTTGTATCCATTTTTTCACTTACAAAGTTTCATTTTTTTCGAGTTATTCTCTGTTTAATTTAATCAATCAACAAGTTGTAAAGATTCCATGAAAGTAACAATTTTTAAATTTAGTGGATTTTTTTTTATTTGGTAATTTTTAATTTTTAAAATTTGAATGCTCATTAAACAATAATTGCTTAATTCATTAAGTAAAATTCTAATATTTCCAAAATCTGACTCGCTAAACCAATTATCATATGTGTAATATCACGTCAACTTATTATTCTTAAATATTATTCACTAAAAATTCAATTAATGAATTATCGACTCTCATTTGCATTAATATTGAAATTTCAAAATCCGAAAAATATATAAACTTAGAGTGATCCAATTGAAGAAAATGACCTAAATCTATAACTATACGCATAGTACAGGACTAATAATTGAATTTAACCAAACAAATTTAACTGCTACAGTTTGGATTAGGACTAAAATTTTTCAAAATCTGAAAAATACAGAGACTAAATTTGATCAAATAAAAGTACAAGAACTAAATCCATAACTTTTGCAAAGTACAGAGACTAATAGCATAACTTAACATTTATTTTATTTACTTGAACAAAAAGAAAAAGACAGCTATACCATTAAGGATAAATGAAGAGAAAGATATTAAAAGCAAGATAGCAAAAATACTTATGGGTTTTTTCTTTTCTTTTTGCACATTCCCTCATTTTGCACATGTTATTGCATTAATTTATGGGTTTTTTCTTTTCTTTTCTTTCTTCTTTTTTTTTGAAAGGAGAACCTACAAATAATGATCCATCACCGATGAGTATGTATGTATGTGTATGTGTATGTATATGTTATGGGGTAGCTTTAGATATTTTATTCACCAAATGATTTATTTAAGTTTAAAAGACTTTTGATGTTTAAAAATATTTGGTTAAAAATAATAAACCTAAAATAAAGAAGTTAGACAAGGGTGAAGCTAAAAAAAACTTCAGGGCAGAATTATATTGTATATTTTTACAATAATAAAAATACAATTTCACCATTTTGATAGCCTATATCTTCATAAACTTTAAAGTATTAAATTAAATTTTTATCATTTTTTAGGGGCAAAGTGAAATTTTACCATTACTAATTTAAAATTTTATAAATTATAAAGGAATCTAAATGAAAAAAAAATTTCGTTTTAGGGGGTCGAAACCCTTACCAACTCTCTAACTTCGTCACTGAAATTAGAAAATGAGCTAAGATGAGATTTCAATATTCAAAATTCGAGCATAGCATAACCCTTTATATTTACTTGATAATATGTTTTATATATACTACCTAGTTTACATTAGAGGCAAATATAATGGGGTAGGAAAGAGGCCTTTACACCAAAAAATTAGAAATTTGTTTTTTTAATTCTTTTAAATATAATGAAATTAAAATTTTATATATTATAATATTATATTTTGATCTTTAAAATAAAAAATTTTGATTCGATTCTTTTAAAATAATGAAATTATAAAATAATATACATACGTATATGAGATAAAATTACGCTTTAATTATTAAAAAAATTATAATTAAATTTCGATCTCCATAAAATATTTTTGAATTCCCTATTGGACCTTGTATGATAGTTGAGCCTTGACCCAATCTATAAAAATATTTAATCTAAGTTGAACTCCTTCTTATTATATTATTTCATTATTTTTTAATACATGTCACAATCAAGGAATGGGTCTCACACATGTAAATTTGCCTCATCTGAGAAATGGTTAGTTAGCTAGGACCCAAACACTTTAGGGGCCTAAAGTCAAAGGATTATTGAGCTCAAACTCAATTCAAACATGGTTGAAATTAAATATGGAGTAGCAATTACACCTAGTTCAAGTTTTTCAAGTGGATCAACTCTAAAACTATCCAATGATGGAATTCAAAATTGATATTAATTGAAATTTTAAACATAAATATTTTATCGCTTCACTTATAATTTTGATGAAATGTCTAAGGGTCGGTTTATTATTGTTTCTAAAAAGTACTTTTGGAACAAAAATATTCCTAAATAAGTTGTTTTTTAAGAGAAGGATTTTCAACTTCTTCAAAAATGTTTTTTTCTCCCCAAAAACACTTTTGAGAAGCATTCCTAACCTAAAAGCGAAATCTAATTGTTATCATGTGCTAAGTATAAAAGCCAATATAAATAAGAAACAAAGGGATTTGTGGGTGAACTAATGCTGTAAGAATCAGATTATGGTCAAATTGATCTGATGAACAATTTTCAATTCAATCATCGGATTAACCATCACAAAATAAAAATGTCGAAAACAAAATCGGAAAAAGATTAATAAACATAAATAAATAATAATATAAATATAAACATAAACATTCATTTTATAAATTATAAAAACAAAATTAAATATTTAAATTAGTTTAAATTCGATCAAATGGTTTTTAACCAATTAAATCGATTTTATACTAATTCACACTTCCTCCGATTTTATAGTGCCAATTATTGATTCAACCGACTAATCTGAGTGATCTACAGCACCAGAAATGAAAATCTTGTGCTCATCTTTCAATCACTGCAATGCTTATATTCTTTAATATTTTATATCTATTTTACTGTGTATATTTAAAATTCGGAATTATTTTTTAGCAAAATTTAGTTGTTAAAATTTTAATAACAATTTTCATAAAGTAAGAGTAAAAAGATGAAATTCGGAATTAAATCATAATAGAATTGTTTACCTTAGCTGTCAAAATATTAAACAATAATAGATTATGACACATCCATTCAGATGAAAACAAAATTTATGTAAAAAAAAATTGATATAAAAAACAAACAAAACTTTTGTTGATATGATAAAATTAAAAGTATTTTACTTCAATAATTTTCCTATTGAGTTGTTGAGGGTCGATTGATGGACAATGTCGATATTAGCAATAAGACAAGCAAATAAGACAATGTTGGCAATAAGACAAGCAAGAATATGAAATATAGAGCCTAGAACTTTCATCTATCCCTTTCGTCTTTGTCCCCTAATGATAAAAGCTTGATTAGGACTTCCGGCCTCCAGCCTTCCCCATGTGCAGCAAACAGATAAATGTTGGTAAAAGTATTATAGAGATCCTTGTATTTAGTGTGAGATTACATTTTGCCCTCTATTAAAGAAATAGGCAAATTAATCCCTATACATTAGATCAAAGAATTAACTAGTCTTTCGTATAAAATTCTATTCATTTTTACTATTAAAAACTGACATCGCTAACTGAATAACCAAACAGTGACACGTGATATGTCACATGTACATCATGTTGAGGTATAGGGACCACTTTTAACAGTAGATTCGGATGAAATTTTTAACAAAATGACCAATTTACTCTTTGATCTAACGTACATTGATTGGTTTGCCCATTTTTTGAGTATAGAGGCAAAATATAATCCGACTCCCAGTACAAGGGACTCCAAGGTACTTTTACCTATAAATGCTTCCAAAAGAAATCTACATATACATATATTAACTAAAATATCTACAATTGCATCTTCTTTATAGTATTTTATTTGTTCTCAACATATGAAACCTGTAACTCCAAACAACAATGGCTAACTTTACAAAGTATCAAAATCTGTAAGAACAGCTTTTTTATTAAGATTCCTACTTATTACAAATTAAACACACAAAAAAAGCTGTTGGACACAATGAACATTTCAAGTGAATCAAAGATTAGGCCAAAAACACTTATATAGATATACAGTAAATAGAAACTACATTCAATAATGCCATAATCCACTCAGCATACTACGAAATCGATTGCTAGACAGCTTCCTAACAAGTCTTTTGGCATCACAAACTTCAGCTTCAGCAAGTTTTTCTATGTTCTTTAGATAACCAGAGCTGGCAATTTTTCTTCTACCATTATTGCAGCTTGTTAATGACATTAGTATAGAGAGCAAGAGCTTTTTGTTGTTACCTGAAATGGCTTCGTCTCGGTCAAGTGATTGGAGGAGGCAGCCTATGTTTCGGTCGTCTTGGATGAACTGTTTTCGGTTTTTTGGAATTGAGACCAAGCTATGAAGTGCTGTGGTTGCTATGGAACGCACTTCGCATGACTTTGCATCGAGCAGTTTCACGAGCTCGGGAATGAAACCGGCATCCCCCATTGCTTTCTTAGCCTCTTCTGATGCACAACAAAGCCTGGATGTCACTTTTAGAGTTGATTCTTGAACCGAAACCTCGCCATTGCGAAGGAAGAACAACAGCCTATCGATGAACCCGTCATTCATCAACATGTTGATGCAGTTTTGCGATGAAAAGCAGAGATCCTCGATCGTCCTTAATGCTATTTCTCTTGTTTTTGAAGAGACGGTCGATTTCGGATCCAAAACGTGTATCAACGCACGAATCCCACCTTCTTTAACAACGATTCGAGTAAGGGATTCATCCCCAGAAGCTATATTTTGAAGGAACTCCATTGAATTGATCTGCACAAGGTCTTCCCTTGATGTTACAAGCTTGATGAACGTTGATATAGCTCCTTCTTCAACCATGAATCTCTTAATTTCTTCAACACCAACAAGATTCCTCAACACCCCACAAGCAGGACCGATCAATTCACCACCAAAATCACTATTAGAACATATTTTCAACAGAGCAGTCACTCCACCATGAGCTGAAACAGACCATGCATTATCAGCATTAACAGTCAATTTTTGCACACATTTAACAGCTCCTTCTTTACCCAAATCATCCCCAGTTTCCAAAATCCGAACTAAAGGACCAATAATCCCAGCTTTAACCAAAAACCCTTTATATAAATCAAACCCAGAGATCAAATTCACAATCTTTGAAGCTTCTCGTTGAATCTCTATCTCTGGGGAATCAAGAAACTGTACTAAAACATTCACAATATCACCAATTTCTATTATAAGTTTAACATACCTCTCATCTTCAGCCAAAACTTGATATAAATTACTCAATGCTTGTTTTTTCATCTCTGTATCCCCAATCTTCATTCTTGTTAATAAATCCCTTATGTAAAACCTCATGTCATCTTTGGAAGCAGTAACACCGGGCCTTGAAACAACAATGGCGAAACCATGGCTTAAAATCCCAGTAGTGTAAAACCCAGAAAGATCCTTCACATGGTTGTCGAATTTAGCAAGTATTACATCGAGGTAGCTTTGCATCAAGAGTTTCCCACTATAAGAAAGATCCACACATGCTCTTGCGAGACGGTGACATTCATTTACGGTGACTAAAATGGAAGGAACCAACCCAGAAAAGACCTCTATGTTTTGAGCAGAACTTGAACCACAGTTTTCAATCGCCATTAACCCAGAACTTAACTCTTCTAGCTTCTTTCGAATAAGTTGCCATTTTACAGTGAAAACTCTGATGCACTGAGAAAGAGAAATCAAGGAAGATATACCCTCAATAACTTGACTGAGACTGGATTTCATTGCTTCGAAAGATTCAGCTGAGTTTTGTTGTTGCTGTTGCTGCTTTGGTTTCTCTTCTTCTCCCATTTTTGTTTGTTTTAGATTTTATCACTAACATTAAACCAACCCCATTTTAGGCTTTTAAGAAAGGAATCAAAGGAAGGAACACCACCTGCGTATCTATGGAGTTTTATCTTTTTGTTTTTGCAGATGAAACTGAAATGGGGTGTTTAAAGTGACAAAGTCAATAGGACGGAGATGAAGATGATTTAAAGGCAAAAAAAAGTGGGATGAAGGAGATGAAGGACACAAGGCATTGAAAAGCTTTTTATCTCTTCTGATGTTTGTACATCAATGGATTTTACATTTGCATTGGGTAGCTCTGAGTTCTTATATCTGTACATAATAAAAGAGAAAATCTAGTAAAATCTTTAGTAGATATTGAGAAGGGCAGTAAAGAATGGTAAGCAAAATCTAACTTCTATTACCAAAAATTGATAAATGCCTAGTTCCCATAAAAAGAGTTAGTATATAATTTGGTACCTAAGTTTTGCTTCAATATTTAATTGGTACCTAAATTATTTTTTGTCTCAATTTGATACTTAAGTTTGAGTTTTTTTCCGTCCCAGTTAAGTATTTGAGTTTGGTTTCAATGTTCAATTTGATACCTGAGCTTTTTTTTGTCTCAATTAAGTACCTATATTTTCTTACTAGAGCAAAATGTCAAACATTCATTAGATCACATGATGTTGGTTGGTTTGGATATTAATTTGAACATTGAAACCAATCTCAACTATCAAATTGAATATTAAAACCAAATTTAAGTACCAAATGATATATTAACCCATAAACAAAAATTTATAGCCCTCTTTCTTTAACAAAATTCACAATTACTCTATACATATCTCAAATTTTGATAATATTGGGTTCGAACCAATTTTAAATTTAAATCATTTGTGTTCAAGTCATTTCGAATTTTTATCATCAGATTTAAATATTTTGAGTGACTTATTTGAATAAGTTTAAATTTTAATCATTCTAGATTGAAATTATTTTAAGTGGAGGTTTATACATGGTGCATTAGTTAGTAGTCAATTTTAGTTTTGTGGAGATTGAAACTTGGATTAGTTATCATCATACATCAACCACTTCATTATTACAGTATATAGTATATATAAAGTTTATTAATATTTGATCTAAACGAGATTTTAGAAAAGGGTTGTTATGTTCATTCATATATACTCAAGACTAAATGATTAAAGACCGAATATTATAAAAAAAAAGAGATATATGTATATATCGATTGAGTTTTAGTTCGATTGATATGGATATTATGTCGAAATACAAGAGGACGTGGGTTTGAGTGTGCTGAAGTGCATTATCCTACTGTTTATGGATTGGGGAGGACATTATGTCAAAAAGAGCAGATATGATGAATTGTTCGATATTAATAGGATGGTGTATAATTATGCAATAAAAGAGTGGGTAAAAGCTATAGTTTTGAGTTTGTTGGAATTAGGGAAGATAGCCCCTCCAACTTTAATTTTATCAATAAAGAAAGAAATACAATAAACATTCACGAGATTGAAATTGTGAAACTCACAATTTTTTAAAAGATATGGTAAGATTATCCAACTTTACTTAATTATATGTTAATTATACTATTCATACCTTTTTAACTTTTTTTTACTTATATTAACCCATCCCATTTTATTAACATTGGATGAAATTGAATTTAATACAATAATTACTTTCTAAAGGTGATATTCTAAGTTGAGTTTCATACCACTTTTTTTGCAACTAATAGATATACATATATAGGTAGGACTCACTTTCAACCTAGTTCCTCTTCAAGAGAAGGCTTAAGTCAAGAATTAGTCCCTTAAATGTATCTGTTTTTTCATTTTAGTACCTTCTTTTTTTGGTCTCATTTTAATACTTGAATTATCATTTTCGTCTCAATTTACCTTATAATAATAATAATAATAATAATAATAATTGTCAATAAAAAAGTAACACATAGCACACTCTTATTATGGGCAAATAAATTTGGGGTAAAATAAGACAAAAATGGTAGGTTACCTATCAAAATGGGATAAAAAAAAATTAGATACCATAATAAACAAATATATAATTCAGAGGCCAATTTGTGAGTTAACCTTAAGGTTAAATTTTGCTATTAGTCCAGTACTATACATAAGTTATAAATTTAGTCTCTAATCATTTTTAGTTTTTTTACTTTTCAAAAATAGAAAATCCAATCATGATTAAACGAAAATTGTTAAATTCAGTAAGTTTTGCTATTTTCTGAAATCTTATGTAGCAAGAATATTATTACATGTGTAATGTCATGCTAACTTGTTATTTCTACATATTACTTACGAAAAGCAAGTAAATGAAATTAACAGTTGTTGTACACGTCAAAGGCTAAAATTTCAAAATTCGAATAATATAAGAGTGATTAAATTAGAGAACGCAGATTAAATGCATTGTTCAAAACTAACAATATAATTTAACTATTACTGTTTAGGTCAATATTGAAATTTTAAAATTAAAAAAGTACAATGACTAAAATTTACCAAATTAAAGTACATAGACTTAATACACAATTTATGCATATTACAAGGACTAACAGCAAATTTTGACCCAAATCTAAAAGAACAATTTAAAAAGCTCGGTATTGCGTTTGGTTAAAGAATAAAGAGGTGAATTTTTACTATATTTCTCGAGCACCCAAACTTTTTTTTAAAATAAATCCTTACTTCATGCATTTCTTTTAAAAGAAGTGAATGAATTAGGAATCACTTGAAAATCACTCATTAAAAACCTACAAATTTGCCAAGTAAGACACATACATAAAGAAGAACCAAAATAAACACAAAGCCCCTTTATGGACCACTCAATTTATTTTTAGAAATTTAATCCCTCTATTTTCAGATTTTAGAATTCAACTCCAATTGTTAACACTGTTTAATGTGTTGGTGTGACGTTTTGATATAAAATAAATACTCACTTGATAGTGGTGTAACTAAAACAAAAACTTTGTAATGAACTTGAATTGAGTAAAATAAATTTAATAACTGGACCTAAATTTTGAAATATGAAAATATAGAGACTAAATTACAAAATTATGAAGATTACAAATACTTATGGCACATTTTAACCAAAAAGAAAATGTAGAAAGTCCCTATCACTTGAAATCCCATGTGAAGCCCCTTTGTTGGATATGCCTTTGAGCTTAGCTGTTTACCTTTCCAATAGGAAGTGCAAAATGAACCAACATACCATTTGTAAATAAAGTTGCTCTGTTTTTCTAACTTTTTTTCCCTTCATTTTTATTAAAATTAATAAATAAATCTTGGTTTAGATAATGTGAGAAATTTAAGAAAAGAACAAAAGCTGTGTTATTGTCGACCAAAAAAAATGCAAAAAGAGAACATAAAAGGGGAATTGACCCTTGGGTTAATTACACCATGCGTCTTTAATTATGATTTAAATTTTAAATAGGTCCTGAATTTTAATTGAGTTATCATATTATCAAAATTGTATCAATCATATTATTTGACCAATCTGGTCATCAAATCAGGTACTAAATGATAATTCAAATTTGACGTGGAACATCTTAAATAAGATTTTAAATACATATGTACTTATCATATGAACAACATGAATATGACATACAAAATTTAAGTTATTTGTGCGATAAGTACATATGTGTTTTAAATATGCCCCACATCAAATTCATGATAGAATTCAACTCCTAAACTTACTGCTAAACTAATATAAGGACATGATTGATACGATATTGATACTTTAAGGACTTAAGTATTAAAAAATTTTGATATGATTTGAAGATATCTGAAAAAATTAACCCTTTTTGAGCTTTGAAAAGATAAGATAAGAAGAGGAATTTATGGTATCTGTGCTTATCGGCAAGAACATCATAAACAAAGGGAAAAAAGAAAAACTCCCTCGTAAAAAGACAATTGAAATGTTCAAAAAATCTAATTCTATGCTAAGATTGTCGTATTCCCATACAAAATGTCCCCATATTATTATGTAACTGTGGGTCACGGATCAATATTTTATGAAATCTTGTCACAAGAATTAAGGTTCAATTTAGACCAAGTCTTTTATGATTTTATTAAATAATTATGTTTAATTTTTTTTTAAAAAAGTAATTGGATGTACGGTGTGTTTACTTACGGTTATTATAAAAACAGCGATGGCAGTGAGATTAGATACTGTAATGGCATTATAGTATGGGACAAAAAAAAAGTTAAAGTCATTGCTCTGAAAGTAAACGTACATTCAAAGGGGCAAGCCTAACCACCAATGTTAATGTTAAACGCCATCTCAAATATAACGTGTGAAGCATATTCAGAACAGATGGGTTAAGTTGTAAATACTCGTATATATGTTACATAAGAACTCAAATATGACGTAAATGAAAATAGTCTAACTAAAATTTTTAAAAATTTAGAAAGAATTAATTAAAATTTAAAAAAATTATAAAGAATTTTCATTCTAAAATTTTAGGAGACCAAGGTGCTCCCCAACTCCAATGAGGGTCTGCCCCTACTTTGGAACTTCATATTTGTAAAATCCATCAAGTACTTATCTATTCACCGGCTTTATCTTAGTGGGGTCTTCGTTTTTTCCCTCTTTTTCACTCAATATTATCATTCAACACCCTATCATCAATCTTTAATTTAATTTGGTCATTTTTAGATTTTATATTAAATTCATTAAGTTCTATTATTTCTAAAATTTTATACGGTAAATATATTATCACATATGTAATATTATATAATTAGTTATTCCCACATGTTACTTATAAAAAATCTGGCTAATGGAATTAACGATGACGATTTGCGTCAAGATTAAAATTTTAAAATTTGAAAAAATATAAAGACTAAAATTAATCTACTCGAATAATATACATGGACTAAATCCACAACTTACATACAATACAGAGACTAAAAGCAAAATATGACCATATTTCAATTACCATAGAGAATCTTCATCTTTTATTACATATTGGTTTTCAATTTTCAAACTAGTTTTCAAAGGCATTTGTTTTCCCTATATCATTATCAAATTGTAGGATATGCAATAATGCTATGTAGGGCTTTTTTTGTTGTTGTTCATCAATTGTAAAGTTTCCATGGTTGGATATAGGGCTATAAAGTGCCCAAAACTCTATGATAATGCACTGTTTTTGTTATATAATACCATATATATGAAACGTTACTTACAAAAAATACATAATGTGCAAAAGCAAGAAAGTGGTGTACCTTTAAGTAGGGCACAAGGGAAATAAAATAATTTTTTCTAAAAGAGATGCACAATTACAAAATATCTTTGCTTCAAAGAGAAAGGGTACAGATAATAAATATATAAATTCATGTTCATTTACTCCAAAACAAGAGACAAAAAAAAAAAGTTCCAATAATAGGGGGTTAAAGAAGAAGAAAAGGCAAATGGAACATTGGGTGATGGGACATTTGGATCTGGTTTCTTTTCATTTCTTAGTGGAATCTTCCCATTATATGGTTGCATTTATTTCAAGTATTGAATGGACAATTATGATTGAGAATATGAGCAATGGGAATGGTAATTGGAGAGAAATTTACTTGCCTAATTGAGGTGGGGATTAGGGTAATTGTATCAATCATTATGCTTTGAGAATTTGATGTTTATTTATGTGTGTTTATAATTTTAAGGCAGAAATTTTAGGATTTTTGAGGTTTTAAGTTCGAATTTTATATAATTAGTTAGTTGTGGGTGGTTTGTTAGAATTATTCTAGTTGTAGTTAGCTAGTTGCTGAGTTAATTATTCAGTTCAACTTGTAATATTTGGTAATTGTAATTTCAGAAAATAAAATTCTAATCTCACCTCAACTTTGAATTTGATGTTTATCGATTTGTGTTTATGTCTTAAGGTTCGGGTTATAAAATGTGGGTTCTTCTTTGGATTTATTGTAGTTATAGTTAGTTTGAGTTTAGTTAGTTGTGTGTTAGTTATTTAGTTAATTAGCTAGTCATTAATTCAAGATTTATCATGGTTGTAGTTAGTTAGTTATAGTTTTGAGGATTCCATAGCAATTAATACCCATGATGTGATCCATTAATAGGGGTCTAATTATATTTCATTTAGAGTTATAAATTAATTCCAAAGTTAAATTTAATTAGTTTGAACCCAAATTTGATCTAATTTTGTAACTTAAACTCAGAAATGATTTTGAGCACAAAAAGATTCAAATAAAAATTACCAAAATACAAAATAATCCTAAATGACTTAAAGTCGAGATGACTCGTCCTAAAAACTTAATAAGTAAACTTGAATGTCTTAAACCCAAAATTACTCAAATCTGAAATAGTCCAAAAATGCAAAACAACTTAAATTCACAATGACCTAAAATCGAAATAATCCAAACTTAATTGAAATCTTGGTTGACTTGATTCAAAACCAACCTAATCGGCTCAATCGTAACCCTACCCCGCAGCTGAGTATGGTCCTTACCATTAAACCAAACATAGTAAGGACCTCACCGGGGTGGTATGTGGAACCACTGTTGGAAAAAAGAAAAGCAAATTGGTTTGGCTTTCACTCGTAGCTTTCTAAGCAGATTGGCATACACACATTATGGGCAGATACATGAATTGCAATGCGAGCAGTCAATGGAAAACATCAAAACATGTGCTTAAGCCCATAGAGCATGGCATTGGTTACTATATGCTTTGTCAATTGCCATTGATCCTACTATGCAAAACATGACTAAGAATCTCTTCAACCTATTTCTTTTATATTTTCAAAGGTACAAATCAGTAATTTGTAGGGCAAGAAAGGGATATAAGATAATGAAAAATATAAAGCAATGGGACCTCAAAAATTAGATCCAATTCCAATATGGCTTTGATTATGATTGCTTCAATTGTGAGAGAGATAGCTTACCAGAAAGTCGCTTAAGCTAAGCTTCTCTCATCGTATTTTTGGATTGAAGCACAAGATTTTTTTTTTTTTATTGGCTCAAATAATCATATTAAAAGAAAAAGCCTAAATAGACCTTTCATTTGACCATACCTAACCTTCAAGTAGGGTTGTAAGTGAGGTTTAGGTAGTAGTTTTTTTGGGTCAAATTTTGCTATTAGTCCCTTTATTATATATAAATTATGGGTTTAATCCCTATAATTGGATCTACTTCAACTTATGTATTTTCCGAATTTTAAAATTATAGTCATGATCTAAATGGTTACAATTAAATTCTGCTATTAGTATTGTACTATACGCAAAGTTGTAGATTTAGTTTATATTCTCCAATTTGATCATTCTTTGTTCCTGTTCTTTCAGGATTTTAAAATTCCAATCCTGACACAAACAACAGACTTATTATAGGTTCTGCTCAGATCTATTCTTTTTAACACAATACTTAGAACTATCCATAGCCCCTCTCCAACCCATAAATAGGAGGATAATGCACTTTAGCACACTCGAACCCACATCCTCCTATATTGACAACAATGCCTATACTAATCGAGTTAATACTCAATCGACAAATATTTTTTTAAAAGAAATTAAATCCTAAAAAAAACACATAAAACATAATTTCTATAAATAAATGAGGCCTAATGGGATCTTTAGTGGGCCTTAAGGAAACTTGGATTTTAGGACAGATGCCATTGAAATCAGTAGTATCACATGCTAGGGTAAGATGAATGTGGACCATTTTCAAGCCCTATCATTTGTCCGGTACCATAGCTGAAATGATTAGTAATGGTAAAACAAAAGTAGGTTCTTTGCTTTGAAGTAAAAATACCTATATATATATATATATATATATATATGATTGTTAATATTAGAGTTGAGTTTGATTGTGTGGGATTTTTAAAATTTTTAAAATTTTTTATGATAATTTAATTTGATTGGATTCGGTTTTTCATTTTTTTCGTTATAGATTTTTTGGTTTGTTTTTAGGTTATCAATAATTCTTAGGGTAAACTATATTAATAGTCACTCAATTATCAATAAGTCTTTTTCAGTTATCAAATTATGAAAAGTTACAAAATGGTCACTCAATTATTCAGTTTTTTTTTTTTTTGGTCACTAATTGTCAATGCAATCTTATATTTTAAAATTTTAGCTCTCAGTGTTTATAATTACCTAATTTTATCTCGCTTTTTTACATGAAATGTAATTCAATACACAATGTATAAATTAGAAACAAAAACAAAAATAAAAGTTTTATGTTTATAATTAAAATAGGTAATCCCCATATACATTTCTTTCCTTATATTTCAAATGGCTAAGAACTAGATATCTTTCAATGACGATTAACTTGTTTTTTTGTTAGATTGAACTGGTTGCCATTGATTAAGCAAATCATTTTTTTTTTGAAGCTGTTAAACTTGAATTTGGGTTGAATTGATGAAGCGGGTATTTTTTTATTTTTAAGAAATTGAATTGGAGAGTTTTTAAATTTTGAGATGTTGAATGATTCAAGCGTGAATCTTGTGAAATCTTATCAAATTACACAATTTAAACGTCGAGAGTTAATTGCTTTAGAATCAAGATTAATTTGACACAATGTATAAATATTAAGAGTAAAAATTGTTACTACACCAATTTTAAAAGTTATCATCTTTCTATTAATCATTCAAAGGTCGATGACAAAAAAAAAAAATGACTGATAGTTGAGTGATTACCTAAGGTAGTTTATCCTAACTCTTATATAGTTTTCTTTTAAAAAAAAAAATTTATAGAAAATTTTAAGTTTTTTGTTAACCGCATAAGTAAACAGTAGTTAAAGCACGTTCAAATTCTGTTAATGTAATTCTTCTTTTTCCCTAATTTGAAACTTAGACTTTGTAAAAACAATTAATTTTATTATTTTAAAACATTTACTTTTACATCATAATAAGATAAATTATAAATAAAATAAAAATAAACTTCAATTCTATCTAATTTAAATCGGTTCAAATAATCATAAAAATTTTAACTTATTTTTCAAAAATTGTAAAAAACTACTGTTTAAATCAAATTTCAATTTCTGGAATATATTTTTCTTAGCCCTGATAATTGCTTCTTGCAGATTCATGGTCCATGTTACTGCCCTTCTTGAAACAATATTTATAGGAAAGTGTAGCTTTCACATTTCACAGGTTCACTGTGAGTATACTTTATGGATTCCATGCCGCTTTTCAGGTAAAAGATGATTTTGGACATGTGAACCCTTTTCTTTTTACCTTTTTAACTTCTTTTTGATGATCTGTCAAACTCAACTCAACTAGGTTTGAGAAACCCATTTTTTTAAGAATAAATTTATCAGTTTGACTGATTCGATTGAAATTTTAAAAATTTAGTTTTATTGACTAATTTCATGTGTTGGTCAATTAAATGGTAAGCATAAATCATTTAAATTGATTTTGTTAAGTGGATTAAAGTTCTGTTTTAAGTTATTTAAGATTAGAAAATTGAACGGATAAAAAAAATTCAAAATGGTCACAGTTAATTCTATCACCACAAGTGCAATTAAATAAGTCAAATTCTGCATTTAACAAGTTAAGTTTTACTATTAATCTTTATATTGCGCGTAAACTACAAATCCAATTCTTGTACTATACTTTGATCAATTTTAATTTGCGTATACAATTAAATTATGTTATTAGTTTCATATTATATACTTAAGTTGTGAATTTAATTTTTATTCTCTAATTTGATCATTTTTAGTCATGATACTTTTCGAATCTATTCTTGATTAACAAAATGAAGACCTATTTTACGAGTATCATGTGAAAATAATAAACTAATATTGCATTAAACTTGCAATAATACCAAATAAGATTTTGAAAATATTAGAATTTTAATTCAAGAAAAAGTAATCAAAGATGTCAAATTACAAACCATTCAAATATTACTTTGCAATTATAATTTACATTTAAGGAAATGGGTAACCTAGATTTATGAACTAAGACCCGGTCTTTATCTTACGGGAAAATGATCATGTAATAATACACTAATGTGGAAAGGTCAATAAGAAAAGTTAATCAAAATTTGGTCCTTTTTGATCAAATAAAAAAGAAAGATAAAGCAATAAATCATACTACCACAAATTCACATATCATCAAAGATAATGTGGACCCAAATATAGTTTCATCTCTTTTTGACACCTTCTGCAAATAGTTTTAGTATATGCCTAAGTCAACTTTTAATCCATTGCATCAAGTAACCAACCGGCTTTTAATCGATCGAACCAGTTTCCTGTGGGTTCGGACTTGGACTTTCTGGTTCATTTTTCTATATAATCCTTTCCATTATATAGCCTTGATTCTCCACTGCCTTCCTCTTCAAGCTTTCTTCCCCGATAACCGAGGGTTATCCAAAGCGATGTTGGAGGGTAAAGCGATTGTAGGCGAAACCGATATGCTCCATACGATGCAGAAGGATGCACTTCACTTAGCTGCAAAAGCTCTTGATATCTTCGAAGCCACTGAATCGACTGATATAGCCCAGTTTATAAAAAAGGTGAGGGCTCTAAGCTAGAATTTATTGTAACTCCATATGGGGTATCGGATATGTTGGAAACTATATACCGTATGCGTCTTTGATTTCAGTTCTAAATGCAGGATTTCGACAGGTGTACGGACCTGGGTGGCAATGCGTTGTAGGGACGGATTTTAGTTCATTTGTGACGCACTGCCATGGTTGCTTCATACACTTTTGCGTTGGCAGTCTTGCGATCTTGCTCTTCAGGGGTGCAGTAAATCAAGCAAAAGAGGCAAACTTGTTCCCGACCTTCGAGGCTTTAGATGCTTAGACGGTCCAAACTTAAAATGTTTCTCTGTTTGCCTGTCACCTATAAGAAAGAAAACAATGTTGAATAATCGATTTCGAGTTCTGCAAATCCTGATGTTGTTTTTTGTGTAACCTTTTACAGCTGAAAACATGCTTTCATTCTTTGAAACAGATGAGAACTGAGAAATTCAGTCTCAAAAGAACCCGAAACTAAATATCAATGAATAAAGATAAACATAGCTCAGCTCCATCAGGAAATAAAATGAATGGAGCCATAACACTGAACCGGCATAAACACTAGCAACCCGTTTCAACTAGAGAATAAACATCCTTTGCGATACAGTACAACTTTTAAGGACTCTGTGAGGGCATGCCAGCATGTGTGTGTTTGAGTGAGAGAGAGAGAGAGAGAGAGAGAGATTACCAAGCATTTCAGAGAGTAAGAACAGATGGTGGGGCATCCCTCCGTGGGCCAGCAATCGAACGATAAACATAGACTTTATCAGCTTGACTATCATCACTTCCATCCTCCTTCATTACCTCAACGTTCAACCTAGGCATCTCCCTTGCCAATAGCCTACAACCATTCATTGTCACATTGCAGGCCGACATCCAAAGTGACCTCATAGATTCGTACTTCTCCAAACCTGACAGCAGTGCAGCATTTCCAAACGGGCAGTCTCGTATCTCAAGTTTCCTTAGTTTTGAACAACCTCCCATAACACACTGCATCCCCCAGTCACTGCTGCCTGCAAATGCCACTGAGAGGGTCTCCAAGTTCTTAGCATACCTACCGATATACTCAAATGTCAGATCAGTTAAGCAACCTGAAACTGAAAGCCTCTGAAGTTTAGTGCACGTCTTAACCACAGCACCAAAAGCTTCATCCATAGGTTCATTTGTGATATAATCCGGTTGACCCGGGTTCATTATGCATAATCGGAAATGAGTAAAATCAGGGCAGTTCTGTACAATGGTTGCTACAGCAGCATTAGTCATTTGACAACAAAAATAGAGAACATAGTGGAGTCGCGGGCAACCAAAAGACACAGCCACAAACCCAGCTTCAGTGACTCCATGGATAATTTCCTCGTCAAACGGATCAGCAGGGAAAACTCGTAGTTCCTCAAGCAAAGGGCAGTTCAGTCCAACAGCCTCCAGTCCCTTGTCTTCTACCGTGTCCAAGACCTATAACAAAAGTATTAGGAAGTTAAGCTCGCCGCAATTTATGGTTATTAAATAAGAATGCATGTTATCAATGATCGATTTGCCCTTTGGATGAGCAGGAATTTCTTGCTCAAAGAACCAACCGTTCTTGACCATGAAAATATTTAATTTGTCAAGTCATAATGATGTGAAGCAAGCTAAGGATCATGAAAGAGTCATATGCAACACAGCATGGAGCCATTAGTGAATTACTTCCTAAAACAACGAGACAAAACGGAAAGAGTTGAAATAAAGGAGTCTTCTTACCCAGAGGCGTTTAAGTCGTGGACAATGAGCCAGAAGTTTAGCCAATTCATCGCTTCTCAAAGCAGCATAGCTCAAGTTCAAGAATGTTAGATGCGTGCACAGAGGATACAGGGCAGGGAGGTATATTCCCTTGGCATCCCACAAACCGGATAGCGTATGCATATTCTTGCAATTACTTAACGCACTTTCAAGCTCTACGTATTGGCGGAAAGTAAGTTCTTCCGAGAACGAGCCCGTACCGAGCTCAGCTAATTGAGGGGCACTAACAAGAAGTCTTTGTAACTGTTCCAACGATACACTCCTATTCAACTTCAAAACCCTCATTGACTTGCACCTACCTACAAGCCTCTCAAGAGCATCGAAATTAATATCGCTACTCAAGTTGGCAAAGTTGAGCACTTCCAATGATGTGAAGCTTTCCGGGAAGCAGCTCAACCAACTACCCCCTTTATCATCAATGCCATTCTCCTGTATGTCAAGCTCAGTCAAGTTCCTGCAAATGAAATTATGAAATTAAAAACGTCCATAGCACGGAATCAATTCGAAAATGCAGTCCAAGAACCACCTAATATACCACCATATCAACAAGCAATTAGCTCTAAGAAACTAAGAAGGTACATACATTTCTTCTTCAATCATTCATAAAGCACATATAAAGATGTAAATTCTCCCAACCAATGAAAATAGGCATATCCGGAAATGATAACATCAAGGATATGCCCACAATAAATGCATAATAAAAGTGACAATGTCACATCAAATAAAAAGGAAGACAAAAAAGTGAAAGGAATTGGAAAAGTAAGAGCTGTTTCATACTTTCATTTCTAATTTCCACTAAAAGTCCATATTATTCGTCAAGTAAAGAGAAAAAAAAAAGAAGAGAAAATCATGTCAATCATTTTCTAACCAATACCCAAAAATATGCCCATTAATTGCACAAAGTGCATAATCTCAATTAACTATCTTTCTAAACTAACTACTTACAGAAAATAGAATCCAGCAATCTTCTACTTCATTTCTAGTAGAAACTAGTTTATAGATTTGGTTTCCTTACAATTTCAGCTTCATAATTGTAATGAAATATACAATTTGAGCAGAGTTTCATGGTAAATAAATTCATTTACAAGAAAAAACATAAGATACATAGATTTAAATTTTATCATAATATTTTTAGAAGATTTTATCATAAAATTAAATTCCCAATAATGCAAAATTAGTGGAAAATGATATTTGTGTTGCTGGCATTGACATCAATGATAAGCCTTACATCAAAATGCTCCTTTGACAATTATAGGCCAAACGTCATATTCCAATAAATAAATAAAAACCAAAAAGGAACCCAAGGAAAAAAAGAAAAGAAAATTAAAAAATTAATCTACTTTTTTTTTTCTTCCTTCATTTTCTATGGTATATCCCAAATAAACACAAGATTTTTAAAAAATGATAATTCAAAGAAAATTTTTCAGCGATTTTTTGAATTTTGAAGTATAAGAAGTGACGAACTTACTTGCAGTGAGTGGCAATGGCGGCAAGTCCGTTAGTGCTAAAACCGTCACAGCTTAAAAGGGAAAGAGCTTTAAAGTTAGGGAAAGAAACGGCGAGAAACTCCAAGCTTTCATCGCTGATCGCCATTCGCTTAAGCCTAAGCTCTTCGAGGAACGGATACTTAGCCGCGAAAACGACCAGCCACGCGTGGATATCGGCTCCCCAATTTTCCGGCACCAAGTTGAAGTCAGAAAACCTAGGTTTCCCCTTCAAAGTCACGCTCCTTATCTTCGGGAACCGCCGCGCGACGATCTCCGGCGAAACAGAGTAACAGTTTCCGATGAAGACGTGAGTCCTCGACCACCGTTCCGCGTTGTACCAGTCCTTGCAAACCAAAGAAACGGAGCTCCGGTCCCTGTGGGATTTCAAAAGGGAGAGAACTCGCTCCAGCACTTCGTCGGGAAATGACGACCGACGAGTTGACTCGTCCCAGTTCGGCGAGTCCTTCGACCTCTTCAGCTCCGATGGTTCCATTCTACGTTTCAGGTTTACAAACCGGGCATCCGAAAACCCGAACCGGAGATCCGAACTGAAAATGAATGGGCTATAAAGAAGAAGGAAAGGGAGAGCACCTTGCGTATTATGGCAAAAGGAGCAGAGGAAATATAAATAAATAAGTAAAAAAAAAAAAAGCTTTATATTTATTATTTTATTGTTTTTATTAATAATTGCGTATTATTCTAATAATATTATTAAAGGGTAAAGAAACTAATAATATTATATTAATGTGTGATTATTCTAATAATATTTTGGTCAAAAAATTTATAATAAAAAAAAACAAGGTGCTGCAAATCAAATTATTAATTAACGTTGCTAAACATTGATTAAGGTGAAAATTTAATTAGCTTTTTAATATACTATATATATTTTTTAAAAATTTAACTTCAAATTTATAAATTACATTAAATTTAAATCCTGTTATTAAATTCGCATTTTATAAGTAAAAAAATAAAACAAAAAATTAAAAAAACGAATAATTGATTTAGATTTTCAAAGCTGTTATTTGCAAATAAAAATATTTAAAATATTTTCATTGAATATTATCTAAAATTATGATGAGAAATAACTTAAATATTTGTAAAAATTTGAATTTGTATTATTGGAACCCATATTTTTAATATTTAAATTTAATGCGGTGAGATAAATGTATTATGATTAAATCAAATAATATTAACTCATTTAAAATGAATTTATTATTTCTATTAATTTTAAAATTTTCTTAATTTATATTTTTTATTTAAACACAAGTAAAATTAAAAATTAAAAAAATAATAATATTTTTCATCTATTTGTTCACTCCACCTTAGCTGAAGTTGACGCGAACATGGCTTTGACAAGGTCTTAGCCCACCAATCCTAACCTACGCCGAGGTGCATTATGCCAACACCCAATCATATTTCGCCGCGTAACCTAATCAAAATGCGAGGCAGTGGTCTTACGGGTGCGTCGTGCGCATAACGAGTAGGTTAGCAAAATGTAAGGGTATTAGGGAAATTATGAGATGATTTGGTTAAATCACTTTTTGATGTTTGAACTTCACAACTTTTTTCACATTGAGCTTCAATCTTTTTTTTTTTTTTTGTCTAAAATAGTTTTTGAAAATTTTAAAGTTCGAGCCTTAATGTGAGAATAATCGTCAAGTTCAATCCCCAATATGGGAATAATTGTCAAGTTTAGGATTAACTTTCATAATAATAATAAAAGTTCAAGCCCTAATATAGGAACAATTGTCTAATGCAAACCCTAATGTGGGAACAATTACAAAGTTCGAAGGCCTAATTTAGAGAAAAAAAAGTTTAGGCTCCAATGTGTGAATGATTGTCAAGCTCGGGCCTCAAATAGTGATTTAATCCTTTCATTTACCCATGTTCATTGAATGTGTAAACTTTGATTTTATATAATTTTATATAAGAAAATTTCATTTTATTTTATTTTTTAAAATTATTAATACAGTTTTCAATATATAATTATTTTACATTTAAACATTGCATACCCAAATAATTATGTTTAATTATTAACAATATGTTTCCCTAAATAAAAATTTTCAAATTTATTATTAATAAGTAGTTAGGTGTAATGGTAAGTCACACTACATTCTTAAAAGGATAATGTAAGTTCAAACCTTAAAGATAATATTATTAGAAAACAATTATAAATCTCGAATATGTATAATAAAGTAATAAAACAGGAGAATATTAAAAAGATTCAAATTTATTGGATTAACAAAACTTCGTGTATTTCCTTTTCTCTTGAAAAACCCAAATATATATAAAGTTTATTATTATTATGAAGATGACATCTCATCTGAAGGACATTAATGATTTTCCAGGACCTGTCAATTTTGTCTTGGGAGAACGTCGTCTGGTATACTAAATTACTACATTAGCCCTCTAAGTGACAGCAACTATACGATTAAAGTAAGGGTGGAAGTGGAAGATGACAAAAATATATAAATTGGCACAAACTCCCAGGCCTTTTGCGTTTTGTCTTTCAGTTTTTGCCGTTAAAAGGCGTAAAAGAACACAAACAATTAAGTTAAACAATTTTATTTTTGTTTATTAAATAAATTTAATAGTAAAAATTAAAATAAAATTATTTACAAAATATTTATTAAATTATCGATTTGAATAAAAAATTATTAATCATACAGAAGAAGAATTAATGAAGTTTTGGGTAGAATTATAAAGTTAAAAAAGATTAAAATTCATGGACTTTTATTTATTTTATATAAAAAATTTTCATAATAATATAATTTATTTTATAAAAAATTATTTTTTAATCATTTTTAAAATTAATGATTGGTTGACTGAAGACACTATTAATTTCTTAGTTTTCGTAAAGTAGAGGATGGGATTTATAGGTAGACAAAAATAAATCAAATGTTTAAATTAAGGGATTAATCGTACATGAATTTTAATTTTATGTGCAATGTGATACATAATATTTATTTTATACAATTTTACACAATAAATTTTGTTTTAATTTAAATAAACCACAAAAACTATTGTCAATATAATACCATTTTATGTTCACGTATTTCATATACAAATAATTATATTCATTCAATATAAAAGTAAATAGAAGTACCATGGAACTATGGAAGCCTCTGTACTAGTAATTTGGTTGTATTTTGCCCCTTTTACTAAAAAAGAGAAATTAATCATTGTACGTTAAATCGAATAGAAATTTGCTCATTCTATTAAAAAATTCATCTATTTCTATTGTTAAAAATCGATCTATGCACATTGATCTCTGGTTGTTCCGTCGAGCACGTCAATTTTTACCAACATAGATGGATGAATTTTTAATAAAAATGCCTAATTTACTCTTTGATCTAATGTATAAGGACAAGATGCAATCTGATTCATTGTACAAGAACTTATATGATACTTTTACCATCAAATTACACATGATTTTTGAAAGCGTTAAAAGTACAATACAAGTACATGCCCGAGTAACCACAAATATTAAATTATTACAACAAAAACGAAGTAAACTATAATCAAGAAATTGAACTACCTAAACTAAAATCCTCCTGTTATATCAAATTTAAAACTAACCCCTTAAAATTAATAAGGTCGTTAAATTTTAATTTTTTTATTTTCATCAAAAGAAAATAAGGTTATGTTAATTAGACAATTTTTAAAAAATAAAAATAAAAATACAACTGGAAGTCATGTGATAGAGCACGTGATGGCCTCTAAAACCGCACGAGACCGTGGTGGTGGCAGTGTGCAGTGTTGAAGCGAAATTAAAGCATCAAATCTTTAAAACGAATCTCCATAATTAAAGATAATCACCAAATAATTAAACTCATACTTAAATCTGTTGTTTTTGATTATTAATAATAATAACCTTTTTAATTAGGGTTGCTTAGCTGTAAGTCAATATATACCCTTTCTCTCTCTCTTACATTACCCAATTTTAGCTGTACTTAAAAGTGTCACTATTAATTTTTTTTTTAAGACTCTTAACTCGATTAATATGAGTATTGTTGTCAATGCAAAAGAACATAAGTTCAAGTTCGCTGAAATTCATTATCCTCCTATTTATGGGTTTAGGAGTAGTTATGAATAGTTCTAGATATTGGCGTCAAAAAGAATAGATATAATTAAAACATATAATGAAATTGTTCAAAAAATCATTTTCTTAATCAATTTGTAAAGCTAATATAATTTTACACATCTAATAAAACTAGAGAATTTGTTAAAGAGGTTTAAATTGAATTTTTTTTAAATCGACCGAAAAATGTAAATATTCCTTTAATCAAAGGGACTAAAATGACTTAAATTAAATCTTTAATTTTTGTTTGGGCCTGAAATTGCAATTTCTCACTTTACCAAGGTGGCCGAAAAGGCCCCTAGTGGATTAAAATTACTTAAATTAAATATCTAATTATTTTTGGAGACTTAAATTCGTTCCTCTTTGAATTGACCCGACTATTTTATTTTTTTATGCCTTAAATTTTTTTTAAATATTTTTATGAATTTTTAATAATTTATTTAATCGATCCTATAAATTAATAATTTGACTGATTTGATCACTGATCTGATCCTAAAAATCTCGTCTATGGCCTGCTTAATGAATTTCATATTTATAATTAATGGTTTTGTTCTTTTATGTTTATTATATACAATCATTCAAATATATATAATTTAATTTTATTGATTATATAAATAAGATTTCATTAAACGACAACCTTCCTTAACAATTTTCAAAGAGTGGGTTGTATATGTACAAGTATAATTAATCATATGTATACCAACGTTGAATTATATTGGTTTATTGAGTAGGGAGCAAAATGAGATAGAAATAAAATTTAAGGTTAATAATTGAATTTTAAAATTTTAAAAAAGTCAAAAAGGATAATTTTATCATAATATTGATTTATAATTTTTTAAAAGACTTTAAACAATTTTATCATTTTGAGGTTAATGTCCTTACTTGCTTCCCTTATATTCATCTTTAGTAGTGATGGTCCAAACGTTACGAATGAAGAAAACAATAATAAAAAAACTTTGCCCTTCATTTACGAGCCCGATCATATTAGATTTTTAATTTAGTGAAAATCTAAAAATATATATTATATGCGTGATTACATGAGTTTTGCCCTTTTAATTTGTGGTTAATTTGAGTAGTGAAAGATACAATTTCGATTCAAGCATTGTGGATAGAGTAGAGAGAGGGAGGATAGACAGTGGCTTTGTTATCCTCTCCCGTCCCTCAATCACAATTTAATATAATGATAAAATTACACATTAACCTCCTAAATTATTTATTCATTTATGAATTCCTTAAAACAAATTCTCGGATTCACCTCTGATTTTGAACGAAAAACCTTCCATTTATAAATTAATCGAAATTCGAATAAAAAATGTATATTATAGTATTATGTAATAAATGCGAGAGTGGCGTACCATAAGTGTGATCATGTGAGGAAGAGGATGGGTGGGTCTTTTAGTTATTATTTTTTATTTTGCCCATTTCAATCTGTGGGGTTGTTTTAGGGTTTCGAGTATGGGGATCCAATTGTTTAAATTTAGGGTTAGGTTGTGGAAATTTGTAAATCACATGCGTTCAGATTCCATAACCAGACCCTCTATCAATGCTTCATCCTCGTTTTCATTCCATATATTTTTTAAAATAATTGAAATTTGTGTAATGAGAATTTGAATATCGATTCGTCAGATGTTAATTGAGTTTTACTTCGATTGATGTGAATATTGTTGTCAATACAAGACGTGGATTCGAGTGTGTTAAATCGCATTATCCTCCTATTTATAAATTACGGAGAGATTATAAGTAGTTCTGATAGATTGAATGGTAAATTTTAAGTTTTAATTATAATAAAGTCGCAAAATCTATTATTGTACGCTTAAAAAAAATACTTCCAAAAGGGTTTTTTTTTTTTTCATTTAAGGGTATCTGCTTCATATATAATTAGATTTCAAGATTATATAAATTTTAAGACAAAGCAAGCAATATTTAAAAATTAGATTTGAGTTCTCATAAATATAATATTAAATTTTTTTTTTTTGTTAGTTGGGCAATTTATTTTACATTTTTTAAAGTTTGTCACGTAGTTAATATCTGTATCTATATAGAAAGTGATGATGCTCTATTAATTGATACTCAGCGCAATAGATTAACAACGGTTAATAATGTAATCAAAGTTCGGATGATTTATGAATAGATTTTCAATGATTGAGAAATGAAATATCGACATATTTTGAGAGATAATAATAAGATTGTTGATCGCATAACTAAAAAGACAGGAGGTAGAATGAATTAACTGATTTTTCCTGTTGACCTGCCACGAAATATGAAACACATATTAAAAGGAGATATTCAACATGCATTGCAATTAAGAGCAAAATATATATAGGGTTGATAATTTTAATTAATCACCAAAGCTTTATTTTCTACCAAAAAAACTAATAAAATTATCACACATTTGCTAAATCTTAAATATCATATAACATTAAATTTAAAAAAGTCAAACTTGTTATCCTCAAAGGTTGAAATTATCATCAATTTTAAATTGAATATTTAACTTGGACTAAAAGCTTGAGTTAATGCTATAACTCAAATCTCTTCTTAGGAAGATTTAAGATTCGTAACTAATAAAACACCCACTAAAAAATAAATAAAAAAATATTTGTGGTATAGGGTCTAATTATGTACTAAAAAAACTTTGTACCTTGTTAAGGGTTTAGTTCTATTCAACTCTATTACGATATAATTTATGGAGTAATTTGTTATAAGAATTCACATTATAAAACTATAAAATAATCGTGAGAGATATCAAAAGTTATTTAAAAAATTGAGAATATTGTAAAATAGACCTTTAGTAAACTAAAGTTATGTATGCTCTCGTGTTTCATTTACCCTGATATATTTGACATAATATTTAAAATTACGTATAGTCCCTCTTTAACTTATAAATAGAAAGATAATATATTTTGGTATACTCGAACATATGTCATTCTGTATTGACGATAATATTCATATTAATTGAGTTAAAACTCAATCGATATAAATCCATTAAATATTAATATATAATAAACTTCAAATTTAAGTGTGACTCGTTATAATTACTGAAAACTGATAAATTTCAAATCCAAAAAAGCAATTATTTCATGAAAGTATGATATTTTGTACTACATGTTTTGAAATAGGACTAAGACACTTACTCGTTTATTGTCCCCCCAAAGATTAGAAACCCATTTCTTGCAGGCCATCCTTTGTTTAATCAAAGTTTCACATCATTGTCAAATCTATGTACACCTTGCTACTTGCTACCACCACTCCAACCGAAAACAATGACAAAGGCCTACTAGAGTAGGGGAGATTCCACGTGGCAGTTTTTGGGAGGAGAAAGAAACTTTTTTAAAAAAAGTTAATCGACATTTGAACGTGAATGTTGGGGCTTTGATGATGATGCCACTTTTATTTCTTTTAAGGGTATTTGTTTTTTTTATTGTCTAAATTATTTATCAGAACGAGTTTAATGGTTAATTTTTTATATTTAGTAAGTAAATTAGGGGAGTAAACGTTAATCATGAGTTTTAAAATTATTTCGTACTTATAGTGAGGATCAAATTATTATTCGCTGGTTAAAGTAAAAAAAAATATTTATTATCTCACTTAACTTACGCGGGTTAAAAGTATTTGTTTTTGGATTCAATTTTGATATATACCCTTTAAAATTATTATTATAAAAACTTGAGATAATAAAAAATATATAATTGAATAATCACAATATAAAATTAAATTAATAAAATATAATAATAAAAAATCTAATAAAACTCAAGTATAACATACACATAAAAGGAATTTAAAATTCATACATTATAATTGTGGATAAGTAAAATCTAAAATTTAATATTCAAAATTTCGAAATCTCAACATAATCAATAGAGTCCAAGGGCTAGTTTGGATGGGCGATTGGCTGCGGTGCGGTGCGTTTAGCTTACTTTTTGTCTCACGCTACAAGATTATTCATAAAGATCTAATCTCACCGCCACCATTGTTTTTACACACTAAATTGTGATCAAACACACCGCCCATCCAAACTCACCACAAACCTCGTTAGCTTGCATTTGGATATCTTGCCTCAAACTTCAAAGCAACAAATTGAGATATGATTTCATATTTTGGATGAATATTTATTTAATGGTTTTTACTTTTGGAAATGTTAGGTCATTGAGAATAGGAAATTTCATTGTACTTAACATGTTAAAAAAAAACTTATAAAAGAATCCCATTATTTGTGAAATAAAGTGTAAAAAAAAATTCAAATTATGTCTGAATAATAAAAAAAATTAAACCTCAGAATAATGTTTGGAAAAACACCAATCTAATATAAGCAGCATATCATTAAACATCGATGGCCAAAACAAATTTTACAAATTAATTGGTTGGATTTGATATAAAAATGCTGCCCTAAACTTCATTCAACGTTAAATCGATCGAATCAGACATAAGAAAAAAAATTCGAATAAGACTTGAAAATTTGAATCATCGTGGACTTGAAAAACACAAGTTTGACCAACTCGAGAAAATGTAGCTCGGTCGTTTGTAATTTTGCATATAAAAGAGCCCATTTCAAGATTAAAGAAGTTGACTGCATGAAAACACCACGAGCAGCAACCCAGATTTTATGTCAGTTTTGTTTATAGACAGAGTTTCAAATATGGGCCAGCAATCCCTGGCTGATTCAGGCCTTCTTTAATAAGCACAGCTTTTGAAAGTGTATGGGCTAATCCAGAGTATTTTACTTGGAGCTCATTGTAATTTGATTGTATTTTACTTTCTTTCATTAAAATAATAATAATAATAATAATAATAATAATAATAATCTCTCAATAATAGATCGGAAAGCAAACGAGCATTTTCTATTAACAATTTTATTCATTTCTATTACAAAAAACTATCATTACTAATAAAAAATCAAACACTTTATGCTAACATACATGAACTAATTTCTAATATTATAAATGAAATTTTTAACAAAAAGATCGGTTTGTTATTTGATTTAACGTACGAGAACTAACTTGTTCATTTTTTGAGTGAAAGAATAAAAGGCAATTCAATTCTTAAAACGAAGACTTTCGTAATACTTTTGCCATAGATAAATTTTTATGAAAATTTTAAGTAATAAATTAAACAATATAACTTAAATTTCAATATATTTCTTTCAATTTTTTTTCTTCATATGATATATATATTTTTAAAAATCCAGAGTATTATGGAAAACAAATTAGACCTTGAAATTAAGCTAAATTTTAATGTAGACGAGAGATCAAACTACAAATTTAGCTTAAAAAAGCAGATAACTCAAAAAAGACGACAGAGAGAATAGGTACATAATTTCCCTATGTAAAGTTTGAATCTACTAATTCCAAAATTTTGGCAAAGTGAAAACACTGCCAAGGGATCAAAGCTCTATTTTGCAGCAATGATTATTAAATGAATGAATCGAGAAAAGGGTGAGGAAAAAAATTGGGATAGTAATAATTGCCCTTAACATTTACCTTTTCTGTAGTTTTGGCCCTGATTTTTTTTAACATTTTGACCCTCAACCTTTAAAATTTAGTGAAATTGCTTTTTCTAGATAAAAATTTAACTGGAATGTTAAAATTTTAACCACACTTATTTGGCAAATCACATGATAATCCACATAAACTTCAAAAAAATTAATAAATTCAATAAGTTTTAAAAAATTATCCATGTCAAAGTACTCATATGAATTGCCACATCAATGCCATTAAAAATTTAACAGTCCAGCAAATTTTTCCATTCAAAAGAGAGCAATTTCACTAAAATTTGAAAGTTAAGGGCCAAATGATTAAAAAAAATTGGGACCAAAAAGATAAAATAGATAAATGTTAAGAGCTAAATTTATCTTTATACCAAAAAACCTCTACAGCGTTCCAATATGTTTATGTAGCAGTACCTCCAAATGCTAGACCGAGAGAGACCTGTTAATGTACCTTAAATACCACTGGTATCCCTCCCAAAAATAAAACGTCGTATCCAGTCCGAGACCACCAATGCCCTTGTGCGCCAGCTTACTTGCTTGCTGAATTTAAATGAAGGGAATAAATACATTTAGACTCTCTTATTTTTAGCCTATAAAATTAGATTACCTAAATATTTCATTATGACTCGCCAATTCAGTTTCTAAGGGAAAAAAAAAAATGAAGTTCAAGCTGAATATGGAAGCAAAAAGGTTGGTGTAGAAGCTACCTAGTACCTTGCATAGATGGAATACCAGAGCCACTGCGAGCTGTGCCCGATTGAGACCCAATCACCAGGAAGTTGTGCAGCTGTTTGCTCCCCTCCCAAAGGAGCAAATTGTCCCAAGTGCCTGTACCTGTAATAATCACCAGTGTTTATGGTAAGTGTATAAATTTTTTTTTTTTTTGGGGGTGGGTTTGGTTATATCATAGGTATATAATTCTCTTTCCCAAAGACGGTAAGATTGAATGATCTTTAAACAAGCTAATAGTAAACTTTTGAACCAAACCATAACAATTTAATGTGACAATGAAACATGGCTGTCGCCAGTTTCCTAAAAACATAAAATGGATTATAGCAAGAAAGACAGAAGCAGAAGAAAAATGTGCACAGATGAGATAGAAGTTCATTTTGTACCTAAAGGGACGGAAACGATGGCGACCTGTTCCCCTGATCCTAGTGGGACCTTCAGGATTAATTTCACACTCTTCCATACGATTGAAGCACTTAGCGAGATACGCACCTTGTTGATTTGCAACCTGAGTCATCGGCAGGTGGTTATTGTGTAAGTAGTCATTGTCACATAGTTCAACTCTACTATAAATAAATTAAAATGATTACCTGTGCAGTCGCAGGCAGATTCTTCAACTGAGTATCAACTTCGGAAAGAGCAGATTTAAATTCTTCAATACTCAGCTCAATGGATTCTTTTGAAGCTTTTCCTTTGACTTGGGATGGACGATCGAAAATGTTGCGCACTGGTTTGCTCTTCAGATAAAGCTGCATTTGAGGGTATCTTTCACAAATATCATTACTGATATCTTGAAATTCTTTGAGTGTCAGCGTTCCCGAGTTATCAGCGTCTGCCTTTTTAAATATTTCTGTTATGTCTTCCTAAAATGTATTGGAAAATAAATTATTAATAATAAACAAAAATTCATAAAGGAATGGCTAAGTTTAGCAAATAGTTACCATGACTTTCCGTTGGTTAATAGTTGCACAGTCACCAAGTGCATAAACGTTACCAACTCCCTCTACTCTTAGCCATTCATCAGTTGCTAAAGCACGCCTATTACCCTGTTTGCATTCAATTAACATAATTAGAAGGGTGTAAACTAATTTGTATGAACGAATGTGAAGACAGTTAATCAATGAGGTGACTTCTACAGGTCCAAAGGTAATTCACCTGACCAATTTGCTTCATAAAGTCCTTTACGATTGGACGTGGCCCAATGCCGGTTGACCAGAGAACCATTCCATATGGCATAGAAGTTGTTTTGTCGCTACCTTTTGCTTTTGTACAAATTTCATTCTCAGTCACCTTTGTAACCATTGATCCTAATTTCACTTCAATATTATCTCTTCCAAATTTGTGTTCAGCAAACTTTGTGATTCTTTTGTCAAACCTGAAAACAAGAATGTCTCAAATCGTGAACTGAAATAGTCCAAACTTCGAATGTAAAGAATCCAGAACCTAAAGTTTCTTGGTGAAAACGGCAATCAGGTTCGTAACGAAGATGGAAACCTTAGTGCTACTAAGTTATAACTCAGGGATTATAGCATTCATATTCTTACATGTTCAAAATATGATCTGTGGCCTCAAGAACTGTTATTTTCACAAAGTTTTGGACCATTGGATATAGTTTGACCACATCTTCGTTCACAAAATCATGAAGTTCAGCAGCAAATTCCACACCTGTAGGACCACCACCAACAACCACAAAGTGAAGGATTTTCTTTCTCTCCTCTTCAGTTAAATTTGGTAGGCTTGCCTTCTCAAAGGCGTCAATGACATTCCTCCGAATCTTCTGAGCATCATCAATTTCCTGCAAAAAAGAATCATAATGCTCCAAAATGAAAAAAAAAAATGCTATAAGCGAATGAAAATGGCTCAGATCAACATATTTCTCCATTCTCAAAAGCAGCATTCATTTCCTAAATTATTTCCTTTATCTAACTCCAGCTTTAGCCATATCTTAATTCTAAGATGGTACATGTAGTGGGCACTGGGCAGTAAGATGATAAACATAAAAGAAATGTTTACCTTTAAGAAATGGCAATTTCCCTCGACACCAGGGGTGTTAAAGGTGTTAACCTGAGCTCCAACAGCAATAATAAGGTAGTCGTAGTCTATTGCAAACTCTTCTCGCCGCTTTGAATTGGTATTTGCAGTGGCACGGCAGTAAATTTTATTATTTGCTGGATCTATTTTGGTACATTCAGCTTCACGGTATCTGACGTCAATATTTTTCTGCTCAAGCATGTAACAGGGAAACAATCTTCAGACAATATTGTTTCTGATATACATCATCTTATTTTCAGTCAATATTACTTACCTTTCTGATGATGTTGCGAATTGGCTCAACGATGCTACGAGCTTCTACTTTACCGCAAGTAACACTCGGTAGTAATGGGGTAAAGAGAAAGAAATTACGAGGAGACACAACTTCCACCTCGTAAATAGAGTTATTGAGATTCTTCAAGAAAGTCATTGCTGCCCAACCAGTTCCGAGCACCACTACCTTCTTTTTCTTGGATGCGACAGCATCGGCATGAGCAACACGGCCTCTATTTCCATTGTTTGTGTTTGCCTCAGAATAAGCTATAAGGCTCCCGCTACTGCACAAGAAATGCCAGCCCAAAGAGAAAAGTTAGATTGGTTCAAGGAGAGTAACAATAGAAAGAAAAATATCCAGTTCTTCTTTAGGATTTATATCTGATTTACCATGATCAAATATAATTCTATATATTATCAGTACATTATTAAAACTTCTGATGATGTATCATCTATTTCATTGTCGGTGCATAGATTCCTACATTATCAGTGCTTCAAATATAAATTTTATTTTATAACTCAATCTTGATAATTTGTTAATCAAGCCACATTGTTTTTTCTCATTCTTAATGCGAATTCTCTTTTCTTCGCCATTTTAATGAACCAAACAGAGTGTTCATTTTCCTCGTAAACCTATCTCTAGTCTCAACAAAAACGAAAGAGCTTAAACCTCAGTCTAAGTTATTCATTTTACTCACTACATCAGATTCTCTATCTCAACAAATCATTAAAACGGTTTGACATCTCCTTTTATCGATTTCCACCTCAAAATAACAAATCTACTCATCCGAAATCAGATCAATCCAAACCAAAAATAAAAATAAAAAAACCAGAGATCATAAAGAGATCAATACTTAAACGATATCAGAAATCGTAACTAAAATAAAAACAAGTGACGTGCTTTTCACAAGCGCTTGAAAAAATTAACAAAACAAATTAATTCGTAAAATCAAAACACAATAACAATGAATATATATATAGAAAGAAATGGTGAATGAACAATGCAGAGCACCTGAGTGTAGAGACGACGATGATCTTAGAAAGAGAAGGATAGTCATGGAAAGCCGTACATAATCTACCGAAGAAATTGAAGCTTCTCATTTTTATTTTTATTTTGTTAGCTCTTTAGATCAGTATCAGTTGTTGAAGAAGATGAAACGAAGAGTTTGGCGAAGGAGAAAAAATGGGAGACGAGAGGTTTTTATTTTTATTTTTGGCGCTTGCCATTTCAGTGACTTGAGAAGCAAGGGAATGGCGGCACGTGTGACGAGATTTTGGTTTTGACCGCACGTATCGTTCAGAATTAGTCATCAATTGGGTCATATTTTTATGAGGTCCATTGAAATGATATTTGAATTGGGCCTTATGTTATTTTTTGCCCGCTCAATTCCCACACTTTGGGTTTTATTGTAATATTGGTTAATAAAATTCTTTTTTTAATTATTTGGACGTAAATATTTAATTTTAAAAAGTCATAACAATAAATTTAGCTTTTAATGTTTACGTATTTTTTATTTTAGTCCTAATTCTCTTTTTTTGAATCATTTTGGCCCTCAACATTCAAATTTTAGTAAATTACTTTCTTTCGAAAGAAAACTGACTAAAATCATGAGTGAGCAATTAGTCGGCTCAATGTAAAAAATTCAAAAATTGACCAAATAGACTAACTTTGGGGGGGGGGGGGTAGAATTGAACTACACATAGATTGCCAAGTATTACATTTTTAACAGTGTAGTTAATTTTTCTGTCCAATAATTTAACTAAAATTTGAAAATTAAATCCCCGATGTGATCTAAAACAAAATTAGGGGCAACATGATAAATAGACAAAAAATTAAACTTATGCCTTTAAAAGTTCAATATCTTCGATATTTTATCCAAATAAAAACTAAATAAGTACACCTAACCATAATAATAAAAAACAAAAAGCACAATAACTTTAGACACAAAAAGGGGTAATAAAACATTATATTTCGTCTCATACACAATTAAGGCAAACATTATATTTCATCTCATATACAATAAAGGCTTCATCTTGATAGATGGTGAAATTAGTTCTCGTAAAGTTGAAAATAATAGTAACGATATAATTAGTTAATGTAACAGTAAAATTAAAACTAACAATGAAATATTTATTTAAATTCAAACATAGTAATAACAATAACATTAAAATAAAAAAAAATATCACTAAAGAACAAACAAGCACAAAGAAAGAATCAAACTTTAGCATAAAGGCATCAACCATCATATTGGAAATCTTGTCATTAAATTTTGGAACCATTTTATGTATCTTTTTTCAAAATCGTTTTATTTTTCTAAATATCGAAAAGAAATGTACATTTTACATATTTTTTAAAATCAGCATTCTTTTTTCAAATTTAGCTATTAAATAAATCCTAAAAAATTTGAGTTCTACTTTAATTTTCAAAAAAAAGAAAATGGGGGCTTAATGAAATTAGGGATCTAATTCTTTATTATCATGCGGCTTTTAACACAAACCTCAAATTTGGCAAAAGTCAAATCAATGTAATAGTTTTCCAAATGAAGACTGTCATATCAATTCTCATCAATGTAACAGTATATATATATTTGTAGAAAGTAGTTTTAGATTTTTTTTTAATTAATTTTGTGTATTTATGTTGTAAGTGAATAAACGCGTAAAAATAAATAAAATAAAAATTAAATGACATTTAATATAAGTAATATTTAAAATAAAGAATATTTTATATTAAAAAGTAAATTATAATATTAAATTAAAATAAAAAGATAAAACAACATGTAATTATAATATCAATTCATGATAATATACAATTCATGATAATATTTACATTAAATTAATAAATATATTTAATTTAATAATAATTAAAAATAATTATTTAAATATAATATGGTATTTTTTTTTAGTTTTTTAAAAATTTCTCTCATTTGTTTATAATTTCTTGTATAATAATAAGATAAAAAAAAAGTATAAAAGAGTACTTATTTTGTAGGAAATAGACAACTTATAAAATTAAAAAATGATGTTTACAACCTGTAAAATTAAAAACTGATCTTACATTTATCTCGGATGCTCTCTGATGTCATTGTTTTTTAATGTAAATAAATTTTATTCTTTTTTTACGGATGATTTTTCTTAGATGTTAATAATCGACGTTATTTTTAGATTTAAACTTAATTAATTGATATATAACTCCAATACTAATTAAGTGACAACTGAAAGATAAAATCAGTCTCTATTTATATATTTAGATTTCTATTCAAGTTATAATTTTACATTATTATGTTAATAAATATAAAAATAAAAAGTTAATTCTAAAAATAAATATTTTTAAATGTCAATTTGTTAATATGAGAGAAAATAAAGGGTATTCTCATCTGTTCAAATTTTTTTTTAAACTTATATTTTTATATAGATTGTAGATTTAAATATGAAAAGAAGTTATGGATAAAAAATAAGCTTTTGTATTAAAAAAAAGAAGGCAAATATTTAATAACTGCATTGAATTTAAAGGTATTCATAGACCAAACTCGATCAAAAACAGGAGCAAATAGATCACTTCATTGTTTAAATATAATAAAGTATATGTTTTTATAAAAAAAGTTAATATTGTTTAATTTAAGTTAGAGTTTTGTCCTAATTTAATATTATTTAATTTAAGTTTTAGTTTTAATCCTAAGACAAAAATAATTGCCCAAAACTTATGAGAGGTTGATCTAGTCGAGTGATGTTTGGTGCGGTTTGTTTAGTTTACCTATTGTCTTACGCTACAATATTTAATTTCACTGTCACCGTTGTATGTACATAAATCACAGATAAACATATTGTCCATCTAAACCTACCCTAAATTATTCAACTCATAAATGTAAACTTTTTTAATTATTTTTCTATATCACAAAACTTAAACTCGATAACCAAATCTCAAAACTTAAAAGAAACCAACTTCTTTATTCACAGTACATTCTATGACTTTTACATTAAAAAAGAAAAGGGGGAAAAAAGGAAAAACTGCACATCAGTCATCTCATTACCCAATCAAAACTCTCGGGTTTAGTGACTAATTGTACTTTTAAGACATTAATATCATACAAAAACGGTAATCCATTACCAAAACATTCTCAAAACCTCAAATCTCTCCCTTTTTTATACTTTCTAAAAAAATTAATCGTTTGATTAATTTGATTAATGCAACATTAATTTAACTTAAGCTAAACCCTGTTAAACCCTTAAGAAATATCAATCTCTATCAAATTATCATCTTCACCATGAAAATCAATCTGTCTTTTATCAAGTACTATCTCAATCAACCCTTCCTTATCTTCCTCTTCCCACCTGTACCCAATCTTCTCCGACGAAACCCATTCTCCGATCTCCGGAAAATCCGTTTCCTCCGACGTAGAAGAAGAACTATCCGAGTCCGATTCCGGATAGTAAAGTGACAACGATGGGTACCTTTCAATACCATGAGTCTGATTTTGATCTTGATTCTGATTCTGATTCTGATTCGGATCCGGATCCTTTCCTTCTTCGTCTCCTTCTTCATATATGACCTCTAACGGAGCTTTCACGTCCCATTCGACGAACGTTTCTTCAAAGCTTCGTATTGTAAGGTCTAGGTCATTTTTGCATGTCTCCCATTTGAGCTCTCCTTGGGAAGAATCTGTTTCTTCTTCTTTATCTTCTTCCTCGGGCACAGCGGGGCTTATAATTTTCCCGGCGGTTTCCGTTTGGGTTCTCTGGGTAACACCGAGACGAAGGAGGGAAAACAACAGCGAAGCGGTTAAAACAAGGACGGGAGAGAAAAGGATTCTTAGAGAAAAAAATCTATGTGGGAAATAAAGGAGAATCAAAATGAAAACGGTGATGATGCAAGAGAAAAGAGGATCGTTGTTGTTGGAAATTGTTGAAACCATGGTGGTGGTGGTGATTTCGATCGATTTGAAGCAATCCCAAGGATTCACATTATGAATTCCTTCCATTAAAAAAAGAAGAAGAAAAATGTTTTTGCAGGAAAGGAAAGGAGTTCTATTGTTGGAAGGGCTTTTAAAGAAGGGGGGAGTGCTTAATTTACTGTTACTTCACTCTTCATGGCAAGTCTCAGTTTTTAATAACTTTTTTGTGAGAAGAGTGCGTAAGAGTGAGGCATGGAATATAACGAAAGTGTTGCTGCTAATGTGCAATTACCTAGATGACCATTGTCACTCTTTCTTTATTTCTAAAAGTTCGTGTCTCGGCATGGATTGGATCGGGTTCGATTTTAGTTTGGATTTATAAATAGTTGCTCAAGTTCGGTTCATTCGACATATAGACTTCAAAAAGGGTAAATATTAAATTTATACATAAATATTAGTTCAATGTGTAATTTGATATTTAAATTTTAATTTGTTGTAATTATATACATGAAACTTAAATTGTTTTGATTTTAATTTAACTATACACATTTAAAGAAATGAATATATACATTTATTTTCATATTGCATTAATATAATTATTTGTGTATGTAATATATCAATATACAATAGTATTAATTTGATAATATTATCAATGATTTATGAAAATTAAATCGAACTAAAAATTCATGTATAGCTTTTATATTTATCCCATTTGTAAATGACTAAATCTAAGCATAAACAATTTTACATTATAGTATAATCTATACAATATAATATAATATAAAAAATCATATTATAAAATCGAAAAGGGGTTAAGTTCGAGTTTTAAATATTAGAGTTCAAGTTCAGTTCATATTTTAAATGGGTTTTACTTTTTATCCAAACTCATTTTCAAACTTAATTAATAGTTTTATTTAAACTCTTTCAAATTTTAAACAAGTACTCGAAGTAGAGCAGATAACTTAATCCAAGTTTAATTAAAGGTATTCCCAAACAAGTCTTCTATCTAATTGAAAATGTAAACCTCATATATTAAACCAATAAAATCTTTGGGAATCGAAAATGGAGATTTTGTTAGCAATGGAATGGACATTATATCAATATTAAAATATGGTTAATGGTATTAATCCGAGGATTAAGACATCTAAACGAATTAAAAATAGATTTTGAACCATACTCTTCATCACTCCCCATACCTTTGTTATTGCTTCTTCCTAATGGAGATGTAATTAAAAGTCAATTTACAAGTTATCTTTTGCCTTTCCCTTTATAACCAAACATCAAATGTTGTTCTTTTGGTAGGATATATTGATTAGTGTTTAATGATATTAGTTAAGGCAATCTTTATTAAAAGGGTTAATTCCACCATGTGTACCTAAACTATAATCTTGATTCTAAATTGGTCATAATTTTCAAAATGTTTTAGTTGAATACTCAAGGTATTTATATCAGATCAATTAGGGCCTGTCTTAATTTTAGTGTTAAATATCCAGAATATTATATGAAGCATATTTAAAACGTTTGGTGAACTTTGTTGCATTGACAACTTAGATCTGGTTAATGAAACAAAAGAAGATTTAAAAATTTTAATGAGGTTAAAATATGTTCAGAGTCTATGTACTTTTTGGTACACTTGGAATTTATTATCTCTACTTTTATTTAAATGAATTTAGTCCATTTACTTTTTGAATTTAAAAAATATAAGTTTAGTTGTTAATATTGTTAATTTTTTTTACTAAATTTAGGTTCAATATTTTTTCTGTGGTTATATTTCCAAGTGTATATTTTTTTAATTTCAAAATGTCACACAAGTAAATCTAATAGAAGAAGTTTAACAGTGTTAACAATGAACTTGAATTTTTGAATTTTAAAAAGCAGAGAAACTAAATTCTTAAATTAAATTCGGGATCTATGAAAAGTATAAAAACTTGAAACATATCTAAACTTTTTTAATGACATTGTTTGAAGGTTATAGATAATTTAAGCATTTTCTTCCATCTTTAATCATAATTGTTGGGTGGAAAATTAATTAGTATTTAATGATGTTAGTTAAAATTATTTTCATAAAAAGAAGGGGTTAATTGATTTCAAATATCAAAATGTTTTAACTAAGAGTCCTTAAAGTATCAATATCATATAAATCAGGTCATTTCATGAGTTGAGACGTTAAATATTAGCTCGAAAATGACGCGTTGATCAAATTTTAAATATGTGTAAACTTAAAGCATGGATATTACTCGGGTATGATATGTTAAAAAAAGAAAAGTAGAAAAAAAAATAACACTCATCAATTTTAATGACACTATATATAAAACATATAATATTAAAGTTGTTGATACATGTGTTTAAAATATAATCCATGTATTTTAAATAGGGAATAACTTAGTGTTCAATGATGTTAGTTGAAACAGTATCTGGGTAATTAAGGGGGTTAACAGATGTTTTATAAGGGTATAATAATTTTTTTAAAAAAACACATGTCAATTTTCTAAAATTGTTAATAAAATAAAAAAAAAGGTGTACTTCTAATATACCAAATACTCACCCTTAATAAAATATAAATTTATAATAAACTCATTTTTTAAATTTAGTAAAAACAAAAAGCTAATTACATCAATTGTCCATAAATTATGATTTAAATTTTAAATTGATTTTAAAATTTTAAAATATTTTAATTAAGTCCTCAAATCAATTAAGTCATTTTATCAATCTATCCATTAGTTTGTACATTCAAATTTAACGTACCTAAGGCATGAGACCTGTCAAGTCAAAGAAAAAGGAAATAGTTTTTTTATATTGTACCCACACTATTGGCTTTTCAGCTTAATGGATTTAAGCTACCCATTCAATAGGTTTATTGTGTATAATTTGATCCACGTATTTTAAATATATTATGTGTCATATCTGAATCAACATTTAATGTTTAAATTAACAAATAAATAAAAAAATTTAATTTATACATTATTAATGATTTAATTAGAGTCTACAAAATTTAAATGCTTAAGGATGTAAACAGTACTCAAACTTAAAAAAAAAAAAACAATTAAAGTCCTCAAACTGCTAAAATGCATTAAAAAGGCCTTTTAACCGTTAAAGTTAACTGTTCCTAATTTTTTCAATTAAAGTCACCACATGCCACAACTATGGCGTGACATGTGGCAAAAAATGATAAAAAATAAAAATTAATAAAAGTTATAAAAAAATTATTAAATTTTAATAAAAAAATTTAGAAGTATAAAAATCCTAAAAAATTATAAAAAAATTAAAATTTTATAAAAACCGTAAAAAATTATAATATATAGAAAATATAGAAAAAAAATTATAAAAATTTATAAAGTCGTAAGAAAATATAAAAATGTAAAAAAAATATAAAATTTATCGTACCAAAAGAAACATTTTATATTTTTTCTATAACTTTTATTGATTTTTATTTTTTATCATTTATCGCCACATGTCATGCTGTGTTGCGACACGTGATAGACTTTAACTGGAACAAAATAGGGTCGTTAACTTTAACGGTTCAATGGTTAAAGTTAATAGTTAAATCACTTTTTTGATGCATTTTATAATTTTTTTATGATTTTATAAAATTTTACAATTTCTTTTATATTTCCAGGATTTTTCTATTTTTCTATTAAAATTTAATTTTTTTTTTAGTTTTTATTATTTTTTGCCACATGTCATGTTGTGGTTGTGACATAGAGTGGTTTTAATTGAAAAAAATTACGGGAAGTTAACTTTGACAATTAAAGGGTTTTTTGATACATTTTTTTATGCATTTTAACAGTTCAAGTACTCAATTGAGTGAAAAAAAAAAAGTAGGGGCTTACTTCTTTTTTCTGAAAGAGTTTGAGGATCTTTTTGATACATTTTAAAAGTTTAAGTACCTAATTGAGTGCAAAAAAAATAGAAAATTATTTTTTTAAAAAATTGAGTAATTTTTACGCATTTAAACTAATTTTAAATACCTAATTGATTTAGGGGACATGTAGATGAATTAACACAAAAATAAATGAATAACATCGCCACCTTACTAGTACTACATTTATTTTCCCCACATGAAAGCACATTAAAGTAACCTAAGTTGACAACAAACAGTTAATTTGCATCCTCTTTAATTAACAGGCAAAGAGGCATGATAACAATATACTTTGAGGGAAACGTTAAAGCAAAATATATTTATATTGTTAAAAATTGACAAGGTTGATGAAATAATTATGTTAAAAATTGACGAGGTTGATGAAATAATTAGATAGTGGTACGTAACATGTCACATGTATCCTAAGCTAATGTATAGGGACTAATTTTTAATAGTAAAAATAAATGAAATTTTTAATAAAAGGATTAATTTACTTTTTGATCTAACGTATATGGACTAATAATTTGCCCATTGTTTGAGTAGAGGGGGTAAAATGCAATTTGATTCCTAGTACAGGGGCCTTCGTTATATTTTCACTGAGGTTTGGCCCATTGGTTATGTGATAATTTCTCTTTTAGTCCCTCATGCAAATTTGGAGTTCTATTCTAATCCTTTAGAGCTATAGGCCAAATGAAAAATTGCATTTTTTAACATAAAACCTTTTAGCTTTGCTCCCCCTTCACCCAATTTGTTTTTAAAAAAAATTGGCTCGACACCATTACAAAATTTTTAGCTTCATTCTTTAAATAGAACTCAAATTTGAACTTTATACATGACTTTTTTGGGGAAAACAACTAAAAACTCCAAAAAATAAATTTTCATAAACCGTAAAACAAACACGAAAAATAATTTGATACCACTAAAAAATTGTTGAACATATTGGATTTGTGGGGACTATGATCTTATCCCAGAATTATTTCTCCCTTTTTCCCCCACATTCATTCACTTTCTTGTTCATCTTTTATTTCCATTTCTTCATCATGGTTGTTTTATCTTCTTCTTTTTTTCTTTATTTGAAAAGGAAATTAAGTTTGACTGTCTCTTATCTCACCATCTCCATCCCCCTTTTTTTTTTGTTGCTTTTATTCCTTGAGAAAACATGGTGGAGAGTATATTGCCCTACTTGTTCATGTATCACCCTTTGAGATAATCCTTTTTCAGTTGTAATTGCTTAAAAATAAAGTTCTCTCCGTTAAACTTTTAATACGATACAAGTAGTGAAGTACATATTGGGCAAGTTGAGTTAGATATAAATCGAGTCAATTTAAATCTATTGAATTCAAAATATAAAATTACCAAGTAATTATAAGTTTGAATCATTTCCTAGGAAAGAAAATTTCTTTTAGGTCCTCCCATAAATTAAGACATTAAATTTAAATCTTTTTAACCTTTCATTAAATGAAATTATTGCATTTTTTACCCCGTGAAAAGTTAACAATTTAATCTAAAATTTTCTAATACAATTTTTTAGCATTGGCTCTTCAAAATTTTATAATTTTATTTCATCCTCCTCAACAAATTTTTGTTCTTCATACCACGTCAGCTTCGAGTTTGGATAAGTTTCAAGTTCAAGTTGTTTCAGATTTAGGTCGTTTCGAGCTCGTATTATATTGGGTTTGGGTCGCTAAGTGTTCAATCATTTGTATTGCTCAATTGAAGTTTTCGGGTTGGGTCATCTTGAGTTGATGTCATTTTTTGTTTATTTATTTAAGTCAATTTATGTTAGAGTCATTTTGTGTTCGGTCATTCATATTTTTCAATCAGATTTTTCGAGTTGGGTCATCTCGAGTCGATGTCATTTCAGTTTAATTGTTAAAATCTTTTCAAGTATAGGATCATTTTAGGTTCGGGTTTTTCCAAGTTCAAATCATTTCATGTTTTCATTTTGAGTTTAGGTTATTTTCAATTTTCGATAAAATAAGTTCAAGTTGTTAATTTTTTGTAGTTGAAACAAGTTGGTCGAGTTTCATATTCGAATTAATGGATGAAATTTTCGAATTCAAGCACATATTTGTTTTGGGCAATTTTATCAGTTGCAAGGACGATGAAACCCAGCAACAACAAAGCAGTGGATGGTCCAAAAGCAAAGCAACGGACACGCCCAGCTGGCGTTGCCTTTAGCACCTACCAAATGCCAAGCCTTTGCTTTGGCTATAAATTGAAAAGAAGAGTGCCTAACCCTTTAAGCACCAGTTTTTAAACTGGGGCCTGGACCAGCCACTAAGCCACCAGTAGCCATGGATGTCTGCATTGATAAACACCCTTTCATTCTTTTTTCCTTACTATGCACGTGGTATGTGTAAAAAAAAGGTAGGTAGGTATTCCCAAAAGAGCTTTCCATTAAAAAAAAAACTTCAATTGTGAGAAAAATAATTAAAATTGAAAAAAAGAGAGGGGTTTATATATATATATATATATATAATATTTCAATCATATTTTTATTCATGTTCTCATCTCTAAATGTTTTAATTTTAATTTTGTTGTGTGCTTTTCTTTATATTTAGGATCTTTTGATATTCGATAATCATATTGGGTTCCAACTAAATTCGAAATCAAATTGAATTGGATTCTTAAATGAAAAAGACAAAACAAGATATCACAACGGAGTGAAGTTGGATGGTTTTTTGCCCACCCTAACCCCACCTCGACTTTCATTTCTATACACATAAACCCGGTATGATATTTTCCTGCCCTCTATTAAGTAATTTAAGTATATATATTATCAATTATTAAAAAAATTATAATTAAAAATATAAAATAGTTAAAATTTAATATAATGGTGTTTTAATAAATGTATCAAGACAAAACAAGGCAGATTTCACCAAAACTTGACCTCAACATGACCCAAAAATCTTAATAGAAAACTCACCTCCAAACTTGATTTCAAAAAGAAAACCTATCGAGTCTAGACGAATTGAAATTTATTGGATTTGATTTTTTTTTTGTCACTCCTAGACAAAATTGAGCCTTGTTTCCTTTGTTTATAAAGCTCGAATTAAAAACTTTATTTAAGGAACATCAAACTCTCATTGTTGTTATTTCGATATTCATTTCTTTTTATATCAAATCAAAACAACCAATATTTGAAACAATATAAAATTTAGGGTCTACCTAGCTTGAATTCCAAGAAAAATAATACAATGTTATGATTGAGAGTGGAAAGAACAAACAATGAATTTACAGCCTTTTAGGTTCTTTTCTCTCTCACCTTTTTCTTTTTTGTGGAATATTCTATATTGATAAGGTCAATATAATGTTCATCATACATAAAGTGATTTTGATTACTATGTGTGTAAAGTATAGAAGAAAATTGATTTAATATTTATTATATATACACATTTTTGTGAATAATACGTATCATATCGCTATTACAAGTAAGTAAAAGTCGATTCAAATCAATTTGCTTGACTAAATCGATAGTTTTGGGAGAAGTTAGTTATAATAGTTAATTCGATTTTGTAAATGCTCAAAATATGTTAAGTTAGTCGATTATCAATTATGAACTTATATAATCGAATCGGTCAACTTACTTAACTTATAATCTACATTAAAATTTAAAACCCATGTCGGTTTATATTTTTATTTTATTTAGTAGCATATGGTAATACGAGTCAGGCCCCCAGAAAATTTGGAAAAATTCATTATTCTCTTGAAGTTTTAAAATTGTTTAATTAAGCCCTTTATAAATTATCTAATTATGAATTAATATAGGAGAAAATTATGATTTGTCCAGTAAAATGAAAAAAAGATATTTAATCCTTTTAAAAATCATAAATTAATACATGATAAAATCTATATTTAACAGTCAATTGAGTCATAATACATTTGACATAAACATTGTTATCAATACAGAAATATGTGATTTGAGTGTGCTGAAGCGAATTATAGTTACCTCCTCTCTGATCTCTATATTTTGGAATCAGATATAGCTTTCATTGCCATGTTGTTTGAGACAGTGTTGGAACCTCAAAAATGTCACCCCAAACACAAGCTAAACAGCTAGGATCCACTAGCTACTTCCCATTGCAAGCATTATTGTATATATGATGAGAAATTTCCTCGGACAATGACATTGAAAACCTTTTTACACTTTGCTTATACTTGACATGGTGTTTAAGATGGAAATTAGTGCTGGTTTTGTCGGTTCTTGTTATATAATATAACAATTTAAATCGTCAAATAATCTTTCACAGATTAATAAAATCAATCATTATAAGCATTAAATCGAATAATTAATTTAACTCTTACTACTTATTAATTAATTAAAATAAGCTTGACAGAGAGCCCATACATTTACATACGGTGAAACTCAGGGGATAAGGCAAAGGGGATAGGCATAGCCCTGACCCCTTGAAATGGAAAATTTCAGTTTTAATTCCTTCAAAGTTTATAATTTTTTAAGTATACATGGTTAAATTATAGTTTGGCCCCCAAAAAGTGATGCAATTTTGATTTAATCATTCTAAAACTATAAATACATATATGTCAATATAATGATGAAATTGCATTTTAACTCCCATCAAAATATATTACTAAATCTCAACTCTTCCATTAAAAATCCTTAACTTCATCCCTGATCAGACTCAAACTTTAAAACTCAAATTTCCTAAAATCTTAAAGTTATCATTGAGCAGAAGCCTCATTCACCGTCAACAATAATTGTTGATTGAGAATGACATCCGAAAATACATAAAGGTAAGAGTTTGTTGGTTATTAGTGTTGAGAAACTAGTGTATGTGGAGGGATAAGTTGAGAGGAGTTAGCTAAAAATATAGTGATATTGGAGCCTAAAAATATATAGCATGCATGTTGTAGGCTACCACCACTATTGTATAATTGTATAATAATATTGTAGCTTTTTTATTTTAACTCAAATTCGAAAACTTGAATCGATTTAAATTAATTTAATCATGAAAATTTAATAAATTAAAAATATCAAAATCAAATAAAAATTAATCCAAAAAAATATCGAATTCAAAATAACTTAAATTTAAAACCATCAGAATTTGAAATAATCTAATCAAGCATCATCACCATCATTCTCTCACTGCATTGCTTTTTCAATAGAGCTATGGTTTTTTTTTTGTCCAATTGTTTGTTAAAAGACATAATAATTAATTATATTTTTTTATCATTTGACCCTTAACTTTTAAATTTTAGTTAAATTATTTTATTTTTATAAAAATTTTGATTAAATTATTAAAATTTTAACTACACTTATATAAAAACTTCCGTAGCATTCTATTCGTACTTTATGATTGGTATGAATCTATTTTTAAAATTTTTTTAAAAAATTAATTTTTTTCTGTGTGCTTTTAATTTTTATGAAGCATATGGAAATTATCATATGGGCCACCACATCACTATTGTTAAAATTTTAAAAATTCAATCAACTTGCTCGTCTAATGAAAAATAATTTGATTAAATATTGAAAACTGAGAATCAAAGTGATGAAAAAAATCAACAAGTATTGGGTGCAATGATAATGCATATTGCATTTCTAAGGGGAGATGTAGATTCAAACCTTATAAATGAAATTGTTGGGAGGAATAGCCACAAACCCTGAACATAAACCGTAAAACGAATATGAAAGTGACAATAAAAAGATAAATGTTGAAGGAATAAATTTAGTATTATTCCTTCATTAAATTCAGTAATGAATTCTGACCGGTAGCATATTAGTAAGCCCATTCTAGCCGTACTTGAGCTGGGCATATATTTTGGGCTATGGAATTAGACTAAGCCCAAACATGAGTAACAACAAGAAATAAATGCGAAACTATCCGAACTCGAATCGATTAAAACCCAAACTGATTGTTGTCATATTATCTGAATTTGAAAATACTTAAATTTGAAATGACTTAAATACGCGACTCTTAAATTATTCAATGTTGAAATTAAAATGACCAAAATTTGAAATGATTTAAACCTTCAACCTTCAAACTTAAATTCAAAACAACTTAAATTCAAAAATGACTCGAACCCAAAACAATATAAATCTTAAATGAATTAATTTTTTTTTTAAATCCTAAACTACCTGATTTAGATTGATCAAACTCAAAATCAACCAGACCCACTAAATACATGGGTCTTAATTATCACCCAACATATGGTTTGGGCTCATGTGGTTCGTTTACATTGGACCATGTTGCTGAACAGATTTGTGCCTAAACAGAAATATGGGTTCGTGGAATTATGAGTATGACCCATAAAGTTTGCAAGAAAGTAAATTATTTATATTTATTATTTAAACTCGGTTTAAGTTGGTATAATGAATCAATTAAACAATAATTCAATTGAAAAAAAATTAAAAATTTGAGAGTATTTTAAAAATTATATTTTAATCCATGATTTTAAATATTTAACTTTATCATTTTGATCAAGAGTTTAATTTATTTTTATATACTTTTTTAATAAATATATTTTTATATATTTTTTCACTAACATAGTAGTTGTAGACCTAAATATAGGTCGGGTCACCCGTCTAAAAAGTGAGAGAGTTTGAGCAAAATTATAGGCCCAAAAATAGGCTTGGACAAAAAATAAGACACGTTTTATAAATAGATTGAACCTTAAGTAAGCTTTTTTAACCCAAATCCGACCTGAAATGAATTACATATCTATACTTCTATTCTTTTTCCTCAATACCAAAAAAAATTAGCGGAGAAAACCCCAATCATAGAACTGCATTGCTGACAACAACTTATGTTTTACTCTTAGCTAATTATTATCTGGATCATAGTTTTAAATTAAAGGCAAATGTATAACACTATTAGAAGCATGACAGGTTTAGAGTGCAAATATTTATATACTAGTATTATTAATATATTAAAATCCACATGTTCAAATAAAAGAGAGCAGGCATGACATGTCCACCAGTTTGGGAGCAATCTCCAGGTTGGAACGGTTAATTTGAGTCGGGTTAAGTTGGGCACGAGTTATTATTTTTAATTTAGATTGGATTTGGGTAAATTTTTTAACTTATTTTTTAAGTTAGTCGAGCTCGAGCTTAAAATTCTGCATCGATCTGACTCGATCCATGATCAAGTCTAAATATGTGTGCCATAATCTAAAGTCTATTATTGTCAGATTCCCTTTTTTTTTTTCATAAAGTCTTTTATAAATATTATATTCTTTAAAATGTCACCCACATTGTAAATACTAGTAATTTAATATATATTAGATTATTTTTCAAAAAATTATATATCATCAAAGTTTTTTTTTTTTTTTGGTTAAAAGTACCATCGAGGCTTCAGTACTAGGAGCTAGATATTTTATTTTGTCCCATTTATTAAAAAAATTAGTAAATTATTCCATGTACATTAAATCAAAAAGCATATTGGTCCTTTCTATTAAAATTTTCATCTATTTCTACTGTTAAAAATTGGCGTGACTAATGGAATAACTAGATAATGAAACATAGTGTGCCATGTGTACATCATGCTGATATAAGACTAGTTTTTAATAGTAGAAATGAAAGAAATTTTTAACAAAATAACTAATTTGCTTTTTGATCAATCATACAAAAACTAATTTACCCATTTCTTTAATAAATGGAACAAAATACAATATATCTAACTCTTAACGCAAGGACCTCCATGATGATTTTATCAATTTTTTTCATTCTTCACCAAGAGTGTGCCATAACACTAATCTTAAATAAAATGAAAAAAGAAAAAACATAAATGAAAACATTGGATGCCTTTTCATATATAAATATATAAAGGTTGAAATGAAAAACATTGGATTCTTGGAATTTCTAGATATGCATGAAAATGAAACAGGTTCGTGGGGTAGCAGACCTTTACATAAACAATGGATCCCTAAATAGATTCTTTTAACAAGGTCACACCATTAATCGATATTTGTGCCAAAATATTTTTTTATGTACTTAAATATAATTATCTTAAACAAGAAAAAGACAAAGAAAAAGAGAAAGACAATAAAAAATTAGCAGTTGAAAAGTATATGAGGTAGGCAAAAACTTTAGGTTAAAACCGTGACAGGCTTATGTTTTTGAAGTCTGATTATTGTAGTTAATCATACTTGTCGTGTTATGCTCTTTCAGCGTTTAATTATATTAAAAAAAGCTTAAACTTTAATAATAATAAATAGTTTAGGGTTTCTTTCGAAAACAACACTTTAGGTTTATACATAGTGTTGTTGTACAAATAATACAAAGTACAAATTCTGCTTGACACGTAGGTTCGTCCATTACCAAATTAACAAGTTTTTATTTTGTGTTCGTCATTTGCATGGTTTCACCTTACTCGTCCATAATGCTCTGAGGAGTATTTGAGATACGTGTAATCTCTAGAGAGTAATATGTTACCATACATGGTACTTAGTTGCTGTAACATGTCACATCAGCAGATCGTGCTTTATATATATATGTATGAATAAACCATTCTAGAGGACACAATAGAACAAATACTCAACAAGTGTTTTAGGGTTGATTCTATAAGACGTTGTCAAACTATACTATAGAATTGAATTATCAAATTTTCGAAATCATATCAATCGGTAAAAAGACCACTTCAGTGCCTCTCAATTTTGATATTGAGTAAATTGGTCCCTTTCAAAAAATCAAAACAATTTATTCATTGTCAATTTCAAAAATGAGCAATTAAGGACAATTTGTCTCGATGTTAATATTTTCTGTCAATTGTACGTAATTTTCATTGACATAATAACAAATTTAGCTCTAAAGTATAGACATTTTATATTTGTTATTTTTAAGGGATAATATAATTTTTTGTCCTTAACCTCCTAGTTCAAGGTCCACTTTGGTATTTGAACTTAATAACTAAATTCATTATAATTCTTAAACTTAAATGTCGTCAAAATTTGATAATACGACCAATGTTCTTAAAACATAATTGGATTGACTAATCGGACTAATTGAATTAATTTATGAACTAAATCAATTTATTTTTAATCATTTTCTATCAAACTTTTATTCAAATAATTCAAGACATTATTTCAATTATAATACCCCCATGTGGGGAGCATGTGACTTTGTTAATAAGCTAAAAAGCTGGTCACTGCTCATCAAAAGAGCAAAAACAGAACACCAACAAAATGGTTTCACATTCGGTTTTGTTGCTTTAGCTATAAGCTTTCTTTAACTAACTTAACTAAAAAGGGGAAATTAAGAACATTGACGTAATCATGTTTTGTAAAAAAAAAAAAAAAAGCTGATTATCTTCAATTATGGCATAAAATCTTCATTATACTTTCAATTTATGTGTGTTGATTAGCTGAAATCAAGGTTTAGTTTGACCCTAGTAGACAACAGCTAGATTTTGTAACATAACCATTTTAGTACATTACCGCGTTTTACTCCTCTAATACCTGTCTTTAATTCACACACATTCCCATTGTTTTTCTCATAAATCCTACAATAAAACATTAGTTGTGTTGGTAAAATCGAGATTTTAGGATTGTAGTTGTTTAGATTTTTACAGTAGTAAAAATATAGGTTTCTTTGAAAGAAAATATTTTGTTTTCTCGATTTTAAGTATATAAAAACAAGGGTAAATAAGTGTAAGCGATGGCCTTGACCTCATAATGCTAAAATTATCTTGTAATCCTTAAAATTTATGATTCATATTTAATCCCGTAAATAATTTTTTGAGTTCACCATTATTCAAGTCATTACTCTCTCTAATACTTGTAATCCTGTAAATCTTTAATTCACACACATTCCCATTGTTTTTCTCATAAATCCTACAATAAAACATTAGTTGTGTTGGTAAAATCGAGATTTTAGGATTGTAGTTGTTTAGATTTTTACAGTAGTAAAAATATAGGTTTCTTTGAAAGAAAATATTTTGTTTTCTCGATTTTAAGTATATAAAAACAAGGGTAAATAAGTGTAAGCGATGGCCTTGACCTCATAATGCTAAAATTATCTTGTAATCCTTAAAATTTATGATTCATATTTAATCCCGTAAATAATTTTTTGAGTTCACCATTATTCAAGTCATTACTCCTCTAATACCTGTCTTTAATTCACACACATTCCCATTGTTTTTCTCATAAATCCTACAATAAAACATTAGTTGTGTTGGTAAAATCGAGATTTTAGGATTGTAGTTGTTTAGATTTTTGATGTAGTAAAAATATAGGTTTCTTTGAAAGAAAATATTTTGTTTTCTCGATTTTAAGTATATAAAAACAAGAGTAAAAATAAGTGTAAGCAATGGCCTTGACCTCATAATGCTAAAATTATCTTGTAATCCTTAAAATTTATGATTCATATTTAATCCCGTAAATAATTTTTTGAGTTCACCATTATTCAAGTCATTACTCCTCTAATACATCTTTAATTCACACACATTCCCATTGTTTTTTCTCATAAATCCTACAATAAAACATTAGTTGTGTTGGTAAGATTTTAGGATTGTAGTTGTTTAGATTTTTACAGTAGTAAAAATATAGGTTTCTTTGAAAGAAAATATTTTGTTTTCTCGATTTTAAGTATATAAAAACAAGGGTAAATAAGTGTAAGCAATGGCCTTGGACCTCTCATAATGCTAAAATTATCTTGTAATCCTTAAAATTTATGATTCATATTTAATCCCGTAAATAATTTTTTGAGTTCACCATTATTCAAGTCATTACTCCTCTAATACCTGTCTTTAATTCACACACATTCCCATTGTTTTTCTCATAAATCCTACAATAAAACATTAGTTGTGTTGGTAAAATCGAGATTTTAGGATTGTAGTTGTTTAGATTTTTACAGTAGTAAAAATATAGGTTTCTTTGAAAGAAAATATTTTGTTTTCTCGATTTTAAGTATATAAAAACAAGGGTAAATAAGTGTAAGCGATGGCCTTGACCTCATAATGCTAAAATTATCTTGTAATCCTTAAAATTTATGATTCATATTTAATCCCGTAAATAATTTTTTGAGTTCACCATTATTCAAGTCATTTATATGATATTGTTAACTTTTAAACTAACATTTAAGGACCAAACTAAAACGTTTCGAAAATCTATGATCGATTTAGAATCTGAAACATAGATCAAGAGTATCTAAAGGAACTAACCCAAGTTTACCATGATCTAGTACATTGCTTTGCAAATATGTTTCCCAACAATTAATCGAAATTTAATCTCCAAATCTCTCTTGAATCTATTCATAGATTGAAAACACATTCAATTGATTAAAAGCAGAGAAAACGAGTACACATCCATTAATGGAATCTGAATCTTTTCACAACATTGAACAGAGGTAAACAAAGATTATAACATTGAATGCTTCAAAGATTGAATATGAACCATCTTTATTAAGCTTAAACTTTTTTTTTTTATCAAATCAGAAGGGTCAAGAACATGACCCTTCAAACAAATACTATCGCTTTCTTCTTTTTTTGTACAACAAGATGCATAAAAACAAGCCAAAAAATTCCCATTCTTCAATGAAAACTTTGAAGAAAATAATGGCTTGTAATGCACTGATTTAATAGCAAACAACACGCTATTTACAAAAACAATTGTATTGATATATCTGCAAGTTTTTTCTTGTTGATTGACCTGTGTGACCGCCATTGTTGAGGTGCATTTGGAGCTTCAAGTTCCAAGTCGTTTGATTCACTTTGTTCATCGAAATCTATTGATGTTTTAAAAGCTTTCACCTTTGTTGGTGTACTATATGCAAAATGCAATTGCTTTGCAACCATAGCCTGCAGAAAAATAAGAAAAGTCACAGTAAAAAATCAGATTAAATGGTTAAAGAAATAAGAAAAAAATGAATTGAATTGAAATATTTTGCACTTACAGCTTCTCTGATTGATTTAGAAACAATAGGAAGCCGCTTCAAATCTTCATGATCCACACCACAAATAATCTTAATCTGCAACAAGAAAACAAAAAAAAAAATTGTAAATCATTCCCAAAAATAGAAACTAATTGGAAAACCAAAAATTAAAGCTGCTTACAATAATATCTTGTGGAAGTGATTCGAGAGCAGATTTTTCATAGCAATTATCATCATCATCGATCATCATTCTCTTACTGCACTGCCTTTTCAACGATGAAGCTTTGGTCCCATCGTCAATTTCATTCGATATCCCAATCCTTTTCCTCCTTAATCCATGGGTATATCTCACGAACCCTAGCCCTAAATTTTCTCCTCGTTTTTCATTCATACAATCATGTTTCAACTTCAGTGAAGATGTACGGCTTACTAATTCCATGACAGAATTCACAAAAGGGGGGAAATAAAATCTAAAAAAGAATTTATTTTTTTGTGAAATAATACCTTAGATCTTAAAACACAAAAAGAAAATCTGGGGTTTTTTATAGTCAAATTTAGAGATAAGATAAACCCTAAAATTTCTAAATTTGAGTGAAGATAACAATGGTTTTTTTTTTTTTTTTTTTGAAATAGGAAACAAAGAAGTTGCCTTGGATAAACAGAGTTGCTTTAAAAATGTAAACTCCTCCTTATATACCGGTGAAGAAATAAAATTAAATATCTACGCGTTTTTTTATTCCTTATTTGTTTTTCTACCCCTGGAAATTACTGGAGAATTCCGGTAAAAGAGGATAAATCTTCTTTTTTTAATTTTCACCCGTGTGTTGGGGGATGGAATTTTAAGGTCGTGCGTGAATTGGCGGTTAAATTACAAACTAGCCGTTGAAAAGAGACGCGTGGCGAAAAATTAGGTGGAGGTAGAGAAGCAACTTGGGTGGTGCTGAGGTGGAAGATTAGTCTGTCTAATCTCATCTAAAGTCGGCTTTGTTGGTCTGCTTCTGTGACACGCTTCTTTTTCGTCTACGGAACTTTTTATGGGCAGTTTAATAAATTATCAATAAAATTTATATAAATAAAAAATATTTAATTAATTTTTTATCAGATTCAATTTGTTTATATCAATTTCTAAATTAACTAATTAAATAATTTTCTTCAGATAAATAATTTATTAATTTTTAATCCAATTTAATTCAAATAATATTTTGTTTAGTAATATTAATTAAATTTAAAATCGAGTCGAATTAAATCTTTAAATAATAATAATTTTTTTTAATATTTTATTTTTATTCACAAAATACGAATTAAAGATTTTATTTAAGAGGACTGCTCAATCTAGTAGGCATTAGTGATGTTTGTTCACTTGTTGTGATGATCAAAAAAATTTATTAAAACTAAATTAATTGAGTTTTTTTGATCATCACAACAAGTGAACAAACATCACTAATGCCTACTAGATTGAGCAGTCCTCTTAAATAATTTATTAAAACTAAATTAATTGGTCAAATCAGCCATCATGGTTTGTTCAATTTTGCATGCCGTTAAGCTATATTATTATAGGTAAACTACAATACATGACACCAAATTATAATTTTTTCTTTTCTATCACTCAATCGTAAAAATTATAAAATAATTACTTAATTATTAATATAATTATTTAGATCATTTAATTATAAGAAGTTATAAAATAATCATCTAATTATATAATTTTATTTTTTTGAGTAATTAATTTTCTAACAAAAAAATGAAAACAATAAAAAATTTAATATAATTAGGTAATAAAAATGACAAAAAAAACCTTCATTTTACAAAGTAAATTATATTATTATAATAGTGTTTTTATCTTTTTCATATTTCTATAAATAAATAAAAACTTATTCATAGTAATTTTTTATCAAGAGCACTATGAAATTTTAAATTTTCAACTTTACCGTTTTTAATAATTTTTGTTTTGAATAATCTCATTATAGGTTCTGATCATATATTTTTTTTTATATAATGCTTAGAACTATTCAGAGCCCCTCTGCGGCCAATAAATAAGAGGATAATACGCTTCAGTGCACTCGAACCAACGTTCTCCCACATTGGCAACAATGACTATGCTAATTGAGTTAAGACTCATTTGACTCTTAATAATTTTTTAATAAATATATTTGGTACATGATATTTTTCACTCTCGTAATTTAATATAGATTAACTCAATCTATTACTGGGTGTGAAAATATATAACTAAGTTTATCGACTTAAATTCATAACTCAAACCAACTTAAATTCATGTTTTATTTTTCATACTTAAAAAAACAAATTGATTGACAAATTGATCAAATACTAAATTGGTTTAACCATATAGTTCAGTCATAACATGTGTTTTCATAATCAAACCAAGAACTAGTTGGTAGATTAGTCTAAAACAATGTATAAAATCGCCTGACCCTCGAATTAGTTTAAAACGATTGAATTGAACTAAATATTTAATTGAACCATGTTTTACAAACTTTTAATAACTTATTTTATTTGAGCAAATTGAACTGAGAATAGGCGATCTAACTAATACAACTATCAACTCGATTCAAAAACAGTGGTTAAAATAAAGGTTGATCTTTAAAAAGAAAAATCAAAACAATCAATCTAATGGATTTGCAATTAAAATATGTCATAGGTCCTTATACTCTTCCTAAATTTAGAATTTAGTCCATATACTTTTATTTCCAAATATGTAGTCCTTCTAATTTTTAGATTTCAAAATTTCAAGTTCAATTGTTACCACTGTTAAATTTGTTGGTGTGACAATTTAAAATATAAAAAATACTTATTTGGTAACAATATAACTAAAAAATGACGTTGCAATGAACCTAAATTTAACAAAATAATATTAACAATATTAACAGTTTGACCTGAAATTTGAAATCTAAAAAGTAGAGAGACTAAATTCCTAAAAATAAAAGTATAAGGACTAAATTAATCATTTGCAAAGAGTCAAGGGGTCTATGACAAATTTTAACCTTTATAGAAATACGGGGAGATGACGAGGGAACAAAAAATGATAGTGAAGTGTGTTATGGGGGACAGATAGGACACGCGTATGGTGGATATGAGTTAAGGTTTAGACGTGCAAACGAACACGTGAGTACGAATGCTGGTATTCTAATTATACGCTGTTAGCCTGGCTGTTGCGTCTGTCACATCCATCTACTTTTCAATTGGCGGTCGGCACACGTCAATACTCATTACCATTGGGTCAATAGTAAAAAAAAGTTAATTAATATTAATCTTTTTACGTTTTTTTCCTTTAAATATATGTTTTGATAATTATTTGATAAATTGATTTCACAACTAAGTTAAGATTTTATTATTTAAATTAAAATTATATTTAAAAATTTAAAAATTTCCAAATTATTTGATATTTTTAACTGTAAGTGAAAAAATTAATATAAAATAAGCTTGAGTTAAAAACGGTAAATAAAACATTAGACTACTATGTTTAAAGGATTAAATTACATTTGAACTTTATATTTTCTCTTACGTTAGGGCTTCAATTTTTCTTAGTCCAATATAGGTCTTAAGCTTGACGGTTGGTCCTACATCAAAACTTAAACTTAACAACTTTTTTCACATTAGGATTTGAACTTGATAATTATTCTCATATTAAGACTTAAACTTTAGGGATTTTAAGGACTAACTTAGATAAAAAAAAGCTAAAATTTCAATGTGAGAATATTTGTCAAGTTTGGGGTCTAACTTAGATTTAAAAAAAAAATTCAAGCCCTAATGTGAGAATAATTACCAAGTTCAGGACTTAACTTGGACAAAAAGAAGAAGAAGAAGAATTTAGGTCCCAATGTAGAATAAGTCGTCAAATTCAAGTCCCAAAATATGATTTAAGCTTTGTTGGAATTTTATAATTGATAAATGTTTTATGCATAATTGGTGAATTGTCATTATTGTCAAAGTTTTTAATAGAATAAATATTAGGTTGGGTTGGTCTGCAATTTTTTACGGATCAATTGGACAGAGAAAAAAATAAATTGAATTGGGTAATTAAACTGAATTTTATTATTATTTTAATAGTTTATTTATTTGAATTGATTAGATCGATAAATTGATGATTAGATTAGTCTAACAACCGATAAAGTTCTAAAAACATGAGAAGCAAATAAGTATGTAAATCATCTTACGGTACAAGAAGGCGATGTATCATTGATACTGGATTTTCTGCCACTAGGTCTTGTTCCTGCCATAAGTTGATGCTTGTGTTCGAGGGAAAATTAGAATACAAGGGTTTGTTTAGTTTTGGAAACTAGAGGTCATTTTCGTTTCTTATTGAAAAAATGGAAAACATTGAAGATAACATGTTTGATTGAAAATTTTGAAAATGATTATTGAAAAATGAAAATATGTAAAATTAGAAAACAATAAAAGGTTATTTTAATTGCTTTCACTAAAAATGTTGTTGTAAAAGTGAAAATGATGAAAATAATAATTTTTAAATTTAAATGAATTGCCTATTATTCAAATTCATGTAAACACATATTTTTATTTTTATCTACCAGACGTGTTTTTCAATTTTAAAAATTAGAAAATTAAAATAGAAAATACTTTTAAAAATCAAACTGAGCTTAAGGGTGAGTTTGGTTCTAGACAATATTATATGTTTTCGGTTTTCATTTTCATTTTCAGAAAATAGTTTTTATTTTCTATTTTTTGAAAAATGAAAAATATGTTTTGTATATGAAAATAGAAAATTGTTTTGAATATAAAAATAATGAAAACGCCTTTGGCATGCATTTTTCAAAATAAAAAATAAAAAATAAAAATAAAATAAAAGTATAATTTATTGAAAATGTCTTAGAGTAGTAAAATAAAATGTAATTAAATAAAATAAAGTTTTAAATATTATAAAAATAAAGAGTTTCTTCTAAAATTATTCACACTAAGGTAAATTTAATGCATAAAATGATACCTAAAAAAATTATTTGTTTTCAACTTTTTCCATTTTTACAAAGCATTTTAATTAAAAACAAAGAAAATATGTTTTTTTTTCCAATAATTTTTATATATTTTTATTTTTATTTTAATTAAAATTTAATTTTAAAATTACAAATAAAATATAATTCTCATAAAAAATAATGCAATATATTATCCAATTTAAATATCTTAAAATTAAAAAAAAATACAAAATTATTTGCACAAAAAAGTTCTCCTTTATTCTAAAAGCCCAAAAGCCATAATTGTCAAAAAGCTTGTTTAGCACTAAATTAACTTTCCAAGCCCACAACCAATGCCTAAATAACTTTAATACAAAATCAGCCCATTCCATAATAATAATCAGAGATAAATATGAAAATTATACATTAAATATGGTTTAATGTGTAATTTTATAAATGAATTTTAATTTTGTGTAATTTTATACATAAAATTTTGACTTGATTCAATTATTATAAATTATTAATCCAATTATTGATATAAAATCATTTTTATATTTATCCAATATAAAAATAAATTGATGTATTTATTTCTTTAATGTGTATGATTAATCAAAATTAAAATTTTAAGTATACATTTGAGCCCCAATTAAAGTTTCACGTACATATACAATTGCATATTAAATCAAAATTCATGTATAATTTTAATATTTATTCCCAATAATAATAAGAATAACTATTATTATAATAAATAAATCTCATGGATTTTAAAATATTTATACATTAAGATTGGTTTAATGTGTAATTTGATACATGAATTTTGATTTAGTACAATTATACACATGAAACTTAAATTGTGGTTTATATGTATATATGAAAATTTGATTTTAATTCAATTATGCACATTTAAAGAAATAAATACCTACAATTATTTTCATATTGGATTAATATAATTATTTGTATATATAATATATCAACGTAAAACAGTACTAATTTGATAATAATATTATTGACTGATAATAATTAAATAAAATAATATAAAATAAAAATTTACGTAAAACATTTAGATATATATATTTTTTATATTTATCCCTCCAAAAAAATAGTTTCATACATTCATGCCAACTAGACAAGTCATGCTTTTCTTTATTTAGATATTTTTGGATTTTCAAATCAACCAAGTCGTTGTAGTATAGTGGTAAGTATTCCCGCCTGTCACGCGGGCGACCCGGGTTCGATCCCCGGCAACGGCGGCTTTTTATGCTTTTCAAATTGTGCGCTTCATTTATTTACTTTCAGTTTAAATCAAACCGTCACTTAAAATCCCGTAAACCGAACCGGCGAGCGACCGGCCGACGGCTCCGTTTCTTCTACCATATTTCTTTTTTTAGTCCTTCCCTAAACAAAATCAACAAAACCCCTTTAACCCCAAAAAAAAAAAAAAATTCCCGCCCTAATCTTAATTTATATTTCGCTACTCTTCCCAGTTCCCACATCTCTTATCCGTCTTCTCCTTCAGTTGGACACTGTCCGTTAGGGTTTAAGCGCAATATACTAAGCTAAAATTTACTTTAAAAAACTTCTTTAGAGTCCTTTGTTTTAGCGATGGAAACCGATGAAACGCCACGCGTGCTTCCTTTTCAACTTCAGTTCGACAAACCTGTCGCCTCTCAGGTTCATTTCCATCACATTTTACAGTTTCGTTTTCGTCTTCTTCTTTTTTTCGATCTTATTTAAATATCATGATTATGCATGTTCTTATTTTTAATTAATTTTTGTTGATTAGATTAAAATCGCGGAATGGAATCCAGAGAAAGATTTACTGGCTATGGTTACTGAGGACTCCAAGATTTTGCTTCATCGCTTCAACTGGCAAAGACTCTGGACGATTTTTCCTGGTAATTCATGGACTGTTCTCTCTTTCTTTTTCTTTTTTTTAAATAAATTATTTGTTTAATTTTTTTGATTTGGATTTGAATCATGTGATTCGTTTGTTTTAATGGTTTTGTTTTACAGGAAGGTGCATTACATCCTTATGTTGGCGTCCTGATGGTAAAGCGATAGCAGTTGGGCTGGAGGATGGCACCATTTCATTGCACGATGTTGAAGTGAGTTAGCCTTTTATTTATTTATTTATTCAAATTTTAATGTCTATTAGGAACTAATATTGTTTATTCGAATTTTAATTTTTCGTTGTTTGGTTTCTCTACATTCATTGTGGATAATCATGATTGTTGACTGCGTTCTTAATTCTCATCCATGTATTGTGTTTTCTTGAGGTTAGATGGTTATTATTCATAATAATATTATGGAATTTGTTCCTTTAACTTATATTTTGTATTTCTTGCAGAATGGAAAGTTGTTGAGAAGTTTAAAGTCTCACACTGTTGCTGTTGTGTCCCTTAATTGGGAGGAGGATGGACAAGTGATTAAAGTAGGCATTTGTCGTTTGTTTTGAAATATTTGTATTTTTTCTTACAACTTTTGACTTGTAAACATCTTGCAGAAGTTAACCCTTTCTTCAACATCTGTCATGTTCATTATCCTTCTTTGAGTTCATATAAATATTTCACATTTTTACTTCGTGATCGATCTCAATTGACTTTGACGATAGGATGATTCTGTCAATAATTCAACATATGAGGACCGCACTTCTCGTTTCTTTCCTCCTGCTCCAAGAGTTCCTAGGATGCCTGGGCTGGCACCTGGAGATACTGGCTTCATGGATGATAGTGATGATTCATTTCGTGAGCTTTCAAATTCCTCATACCAACGGTTTAACATTTTATGTAGTGGTGACAAAGATGGAAGCATATGCTTTAGTATATTCGGAATATTTCCAATAGGGAAAATAGTAAGCTACTTATCTGTCTTGGAAATTTCTGGATTATACTGATTAACAGATTTATATCTACTTGTTTTCTATCAACTAACTTATGGAAATACTTCTAGCCGTTTTAGAGCTGGCCTGGCAAATAAAAATAAATTTTATGGCTTTGTCGCTTTGATGTATCAAATTGACACCCTTCTGTCACTTATATTTTTATGGACATTGCGAAATGCCTTGTATTTTTCTTCTAAAATACTAGACCCTAGATTATTTTTCATGGTTCAGAGAGAGCCATATTCTTCCTTTTGTTTATTTTATTTATCATTACAATTATTTTACATTTTATGCAGAACATAATTAACTCTATTGTTTTTAATATGAATTATTTCGCACATGAAACTATTTACCAGAACATACACAATTTGTCTATTCCTACTCCGTTTGCAACTGAGCCAGCTACATGCAGACTTTCGCATGCTTCAATTTCCAAGGTATGCGCATTTTTATATAATGAATTTGCAATGGTAGCAAGATAAATTTTTTGTTTACAATTATCGGAGCGTTTAGTTATTAATGATGTGTAGAACAAGTTGTTGCAAAGTGAGTAAAAGAAGAGTTCTATTTTCCTAGGCTTCACTCTTTGTTGTTTTATTTATGTTTTATGCCTATAAACTGGACAGCTTGTAGGTAGTGCTTTTTTCTGGTTGAAAGGTCATGCTACAGGATAAATCAGGCTAACTTATATTAAAAGAATATTTCCCTCCTCCATATACCGAATTAAAACCTGTTCACTTTATTTTATTTTTTAGTGCTTGCTTACAGGTCAATACGTAGTAGACTTAACTGGCGTTCCTATTTTGTTATTAGGTTGCTTTGTCCAAAGACCTTTGTCATCTTATAGTAATGTGTTCTGGAGAACTTAATCATGATGAGGTTGAATCTGCTGAGAGACAGCTTGGTATGCATGGTTGTCATTGCTTACTGCTCGATACTTCTATCTTTTGGAAGAGGTAACTTTGCTGGAGAACCCGAGAATACCTGCAGTTTGTTTGTATATTTATAGGTTTCACATTTTGTAGTGTTAGCTTTTTTTAGCTATTTTCAATGGTTTCTTGTAATGCATCTTGCTCACAATTTTATCGTGCACCAGTCGTTTATCTGAAGTTGATAAACCATAAACATGCTTTATTCCTTAATCCTTCTCATGACCTGCTTCATCTTTTCATTATCTCTTCCTCATGGAAGGAAAAATGAACTCCACCAAGTGGCCCAACAAGCTTCTAACATCGAGGATTTAATTGAAGTTATTCGCGTATCATTATCGGTAATGTCTAAACAATGGTCAGATGCCATGCACACTTTTCGCGAGAAGTTTGATTCTCTATCCAGTTTAATAATTGACCATGGTAACTTTCTGATAGGAGTACCAAAACCTTATTTTCCATTTGTGCCACATATCCTTTAGTTGATTTCTATCCCATGCATATAGGGCTGGACTCATCACCCCAAGAGGAGTTTCTGAGCCTTCTAGGTGGTGCTCGAACTAGTCCACCCGTTCATCAGTTTCTAGTTAACTCTTTGGGTGAATCGGTAAACTTTGCATTATGTAATCATTTCTCTTCTTTTTCTTTTGGTGAGAAGGAAATTATTTTGCACATTTTAATCAATGGATTTCTTTCTAAATAGGGAGTGAAGCGTGTGTCAAAGGTTGTTTGTGGTGCTGGAAAAGAGCTTCAGCATGTTGTCCTTGATCATCTTCAGGTGCTTGGTAGAATTTTTCTCTGCAATTCATGTAATAGTTACTTCTATAGAAGATTCCTTTACTTGCTAATTTAATATCTTATCATGGAGCATCATATTCTAATTAGGTGGATTTCATGAGTTAGGTGCATAAATGAAAGTTAAGCTTCCAAATAAGGCTGTGGATGTGTAATTTGCATATGAAATCTTTTTTCTAGCTACCATTATTGTCACAGAAATTATTTGTTATAGCCTAGTTGGGTACATGCTTAATTTAAGGGGCTCTGCTACCTAAATTCTTAATCTAATGAATGTTAGTGATTATGTTGAAAAACTATTAGCTCAGATGGTCACCCTTTAGGAGAAGGATGAGTTAAGACAATATATTGTTATGCATAATGGCTCCTTGTTGCATGTAAACCTTTACTAAACCAAAGTGTTGCATTTTATGTCATTATGTATAGACTATGTCTGATTGTGATGATCTATTTTTGCAAATGGAATCTCAATTTAGGTACTGTTTTTTATTTACTTGTCACTTAATGTTGTATGGTGAGTGCTACGGATGTGATCCAGCTGAAAATAAATATACATTTTCCAGCCTGCTGCTGAAATTATTGGATTCAGGATGGGAGAACTTAGAGGTCTTTCTAGATGGCGCACTCGTTTTCAGGGTATTGGCCTGGACGAGACTCTTATCAATAATGCAACAGAAAAATCTGGAATCTTACTAGTGCAAGTTGAGAGATTTATGAGGGTGCTTTCCTCTGTGGTACAGCAGGTGGTTAACCTTAACATTTGAAGTTCTTTTGGTCTTTCTTCCTTTATTGTTAATTCGCCCCACCTGCCACACTGAATGGAATTAAACTGAACCATTTTCGTCTCCTGGAATTGTGTTTTTCTTCTCTTGGGGTTCTTATTATCTGTCTTCGCTTTCAGTTTTCAAACTTCTTTAATTGGTTGCTAAAATGCATAAAGCTACTTAATCAAGAGCCAAGTGATCAGCTTCTACCCTATAACAGGTTTGTTTCTCGGTGTCTTTAATTTCCCTCCATTGATTATCTTTTTGTAGCCTTACATTTTTGCTTTTGACAGCGAACTTGTTGTTATATTCTTGAAGTTCTTATATGATCAAGATCCTGTCAAGCCCTTTCTGGAGCTGTCTGAAGTTGATATTGAACCTGATATGTAAGTTATCTTTTCAACTGCCATAGGTCTTATCGGTGCATTTCAATTTTTCTTACTTTGGTCTGTCATCCAACAAGATTTATGCATATTGCCCATTTAGCATACAGGTAATATGTCACATAGTATGACTATATCTGTTCACGAACTATAGTAAAAGAGGACATTTTTACCTACACAGAAAAAAGTACTCCTTTTACAGATTCAATTGTAGTGATGCTGAATCTGCTGATTAAGGCTTTAACATGGGGAAAAAAATTAGTTTTGTACTTATCAAGCTCCATACAGGGCATAATTCTCCTTCAATGAGTGTTAGTGTGAATTTAATTGTATCTACATACGGCATGCATGAATATAAACTTATGCATGCATCTCCAATTGATGATTTATCTGGTAGATTTTTTGTGCATCATCAGTGTCGTTGTTTCTCCTTTTTTAAAGTCTGCTGCTCTCATCCTTCAGGGAAACACTGCAAAGAGTTAAAGAATTAGTTCATTTTGGGGGATTTTCTGATTGTGATTTCCTGAGGAGGACATTAGCTGAGGAATTTAAGCAGATGGAGTCTAGGTATGCTTTCCTTTTGCTTGCCAGGGTCTTCGTCTTTCAATTGGAGATTTCTATGTTCAATAGATTTTATCATTGTTAAAGGCATTTCTGCCTTCCATCTTCATATGTATTGCTTTTTGGTTATACTTCAAACTATAAATATTGCCATATCGTTGGTCATGCAATTTCAGTTTCAAGGAGGCTTTCTTGATGCCTTTTACTACAATTTCAAGGAAGATGCTTTGCAAGGATGTGTTACCACTGTTTGCCCTCCCATCTTCATCTGCATCTGTATCTGTTTCGGTTCCTATTTCAGTAACATACTACAAGGTAGTCCCCTGCCTGTCCTTCCATCCTCAATCTTTAATTCGGTCATACATTTATTGGTTTCTATACATCTTGCAAATGTTATTTGTTTCATATCATCATCCCTAACATGTTGGTAGCAATTTAGTTTTCTTATCTGTGTTGTGTTGTTTTCTCGTTTTTCTCCATAGGATGCTTCCACATCTTTCTCATCTTACCAGACTCACGAACACGGGTTTATAGATTATATTTCTTTCCAAATCCCTGGTGACTCTTCCTCAAATATTGCTAATTGTATAGGCATATCAAGGAGATTCATGCACAGTTTGAGCAATAGTAGTATTGAGGAATCTGCTTCTTTGGAAGCTGTTTTGCTCTCTGTTCCTGATGGTTATCACTGTGTGGATCTATCTTTATATAAGGTGAAAAACTATGTTTTCTTTTCTCCGCCTTTGATTCTAACGAAGTAAACCCAAAGAGTCTTGTGTTATTAAATGATTCAACCTTTTCGTTTTTAGTACTAGTCTTTCGGGGTTCTTTTCTAACTTGATCTCCTTTTTTATTAAATTTATAAAAACAGGAAGGCCAAATTGTTTTGCTATTAAATGAAACAGCTTCTGCTTCTGAATGCTCCGGTGAATCTTGTATGATGATCGTCCAAGCTGATGATCTCCCATTCGTATCCATTCCAAGATCAGGTTGTATAAACACCTGGAACCTAGATCAGCTAAAGGTAAATGTTTCTTCTGGTAGATCCTAATCACACTTGGAAAAATAATTAACAGGGCGTGTAGTTTGTTTGTTTCTGCTGCTCACTATCACTCTACAAACTTAATTACTACATATTTATACATGCATGCGAACTCTGAATATGCGGATACCATAGTCTTGTGTTCATTGAACATGCCGAATTTGCCCTTACCTTGTCAGATGTTACGACTATGAGTTTGAGATAGAGTCATGGGCAATGGATGGGAAAATCACTCAAGCTAGTTGAAACCATAGGACTCGTTAGAGAGACATCTAGATCTCTTTTTAGGATTCTGATAAGAAAATTGACTTGGGTTTTATTATTTCATTTGTTCTTTAAGTAAGAAATAATCTTTCAAGAAGGGAAAGAATCGACTGATATAAAAACGCAATCAAGAAACATAAGCCTTAATTAGACAACCGAAGCTACCGACCTTTCGTAACGTAGGTTCAGCCCACAAAGTATCCGCAACATAGTCTCACAATTTGGCCATGCTTTTATTAATAACCATCTTTCCGTCATTTTCTGTGAGAGCATGTTGTCTTTCGTTTAAGTTTCGATGATGAAGTACTTATTTATTAGAAACTGTATCTATGTGCATTATAGGACTCTGTTATGCACTTACGACTGGAAAATGAAAAGGTCCGAAATATCCCTCATTCTGTAGTCGCCCCTCTGGCAGTTAGCGGTAAGTTTTCAAATCAAAACATCCTTGTATCTCAATCGGGTTGGATCATACCAAATATATGTCCTGTTTCTGCTTAATGTTTATTTTCAAATTTACTATAACAGCGTCGAGAGGTGTAGCTTGTGTTTTTGCTGCTAGAAAGCGTGCCTTGGTCTACATACTGGATGAAGATGAAGATGATGTTTCGGATAGTGAATGACTGCTCCGTCTTCGGGAAAAAGATTGTTTCTATATATTTTTTGTATTTCATTGCATTGAGCCATATCTTCTAGTTTTATAGGTTGGTCCGGACCAAATGAAGTTTTTCCTGTAAAGCATTTGATTATGTTTAATGTACTTCAATTTTGAAATCTGAAAAGTAAAGAGACTAAATTTCTAAATTTCAAAAAGCACAGGGACTATAGGCATATTTAACCTTTTTTTTTGTACAAGTTGTTTGAAGTTAGAATTTCACATGCGTAAATGATGTGACTGTTTTAACTAGCAGGTAAAAATGAGGAACAAACATCAGCACACGTTGGATTTGGCAGCTTCCACTAAGGAAAGGGAGGGTCATTTTCTCCTTTATGTTTTCAGAGAAAGAAAAAGCAGAGAGCGACGAAGAGACAGACAAAACTGGGCAGAGCCGAATAAATTCATTGACAACGAAAGAACGTTTAAAAAGGGTGGCTTCAGATTTCCTTATAAAGCTGTGAAAGACATTTCTGTTCCACACATTCCCCACCAACACGCATACAGACATACATACAGACATATTTGATTTAAGGTTAAATCAATTTTTGGACTTAAATTTTTTGTCATTTTTTACCTCAACAAAAAAATTTAATATCAAAGTAGGCCACCCTACAAATTAATTATCGAAGTGGCTCAATTGTTCCAGTATTTTATTGGTGTCGCTTGACTTGGCATCACATGAGTTTTTAAAATATAATAATTTTTTACTGATGTCGTTTGACATATTAACGGAATTGGACTACAATATAATTAATTATTATATTTATTATACTATAAAATAGTTATATTAGTTTAGTTGGTAGGACGTGTGGTTTTTAATCTCGTGGTCGTGGGTTCGATTTCCAACCAGTTAGGCAGTACCGAAAAATATTGTAGCAAATAACTCATTTTAGTAATTAATTTGTAGGGTGACTCATTTTGGAATTTAATTATTTTTTTTGGATTATTGGGGTAAAAAAGCCTTCTTCTTTTTTATTTAAGTTAGACATTGAGCTTGACAATTGTTTTCACATTGGGGCTTGAATTCTTTTTCTCCAAGTTGGCCCTTGATATCTTCTTGAAACCTCCTAAAATTCAGGCTCCAATGTGGAAACAATTGTCAAGTACAAGTTTCAATATGAGAACAATTATCAAGTTTAATCTCGTGGTCGTGGGTTCGATTTCCAACCAGTTAGGCAGTACCGAAAAATATTGTAGCAAATAACTCATTTTAGTAATTAATTTGTAGGGTGACTCATTTTGGAATTTAATTATTTTTTTTGGATTATTGGGGTAAAAAAGCCTTCTTCTTTTTTATTTAAGTTAGACCTTGAGCTTGACAATTGTTTTCACATTGGGGCTTGAATTCTTTTTCTCCAAGTTGGCCCTTGATATTTTCTTGAAACCTCCTAAAATTCAGGCTCCAATGTGGAAACAATTGTCAAGTACAAGTTTCAATATGAGAACAATTATCAAGTTTAAGGATCAACTTAGACCAAAAAAAATTTCAAACCCAATATAAAAATAGTTGTCAATTTAGACCCATGGGAGAATAATTATCAAATTTAAAACTTAATTTAAAAAAATTGCAAAATCTTAATGTAAAAATAATTGTAAAATTCAAACCGATATAACTTATTATTTATTTGAGATTTCATGAACCATCATTATTGCACATGAATAACGTTATAAGGTAAATTAAACCACAGTGAATACATATAGTAATGATTTGTCAATCAAGGGATTCAGGTTTAATTTAAGGCAGGTGAAATTTGGATTTTAATATTTTTTCCTCATTTTAGGTTAGGACAGTGTTGGACTCTGATAAATTTTAAGTTGAAATTATTTTAAGTTCAGTTTTTTCTTCCAACTTATTACGAGGGGACCATTTTAGATTAAGGCTAATTTTAATTTTGCTCAGTTTCATATTTCAATAATTTAAATTTGACTTTAAAGAGTTGGAGTTAGTGGTTTTTAGGATTAAATCGAAATTAAAATTTTGATTTTTCGTTTATCTAAAATTTTTATTGCAAATCTTATTAAATGATATTTGATTTCTTTGAAAAAAATCTGTGAAGCGTAATTTATCTAAAGTTTGATAAACTTTTCAATACGTTTAATTTTGTCCCTCGTGAGGTTTTATCTCCTAAATTCGCCAAAAGTCAAAGTGCTTGAAAAGAAGAGGTGAAGAGGTGACGGAAGTGGATTCACATAGTGGGTATGTCTCACTCACTATACTTAGCCGAAGAATGCCCTGTAAGCTAGCAAATTTCATTAAATACAAATACAAGATTTTTTTATGAACAATGCATTATTTCTCTGTGACCATCGTTCTCTCCTCATATATTGCTTTGAAATAGAATTGAAAGATAATACTCTCGCTCGAGACATATCAAATGTGTTTCAGAAGAAACGTCTCCCGAACTTGTTGTAACTAGATTACTCGATGTATGAATCATTCCAACACCATATCCATAAGTTTTGCCTATGAATATTCATCCAACTCAACAAGGCGTGCCAGCCTTTCAGCCACCTTCTTCCCAGTGAAAACGCCCCATCTAAGCGCCGCCTTGAGCTTCAGCCACCCCACCACGGCTTTCCCCGACGAACTCAAAGCTTCTTCATTGTTGAAACCACAGTTCAAAGACGGCGCGGTGGGCATGTATGTCGATGAACAAGGATTGGATTCACCATGGCCATGGCTCCCCATGTTAAAGACACGAAGCAGGTGCTGCATGTCTTCGTTCTCCAGCACCTCGTTGCTTCTCATTCTGATCTCTTCCTCCGACAAGAAATCGTCGGCTTCCGCCTTGAACGGAGGAATGTTAGACGCGGCAACGCGATGGAAACCTGGCTTGGAGGATGAATGAGATGGACAATGATGAGTTAGCTCGTTATCGTTTAACTCAGCGAATAAAGCACCGTTTAACTGAGTCGTCTGAGCATTGAGACGTACATTTTGTGATTGCATCGGCAGTTGACTGGCAGCCATGGGATCTTCATAATCGAAACAGATTAACAGATAAATAAACACAGTCAACAAGAAGCATGCATGATGCATATGTGCAAATCTTTTATATAAAAATTCGGTCTAATTATGTTTTAGTCCCTCCACTAATCATAAAATTTAAAATATAATCTCTCTACTTCAATTTATCATAATTTGATGGTTCAAATTGATACCACTGTTAGTCGCGGTTAAAGTGATGATGTATAATTTAAGAAAAAACAAATTTAACCATTCGATTGGCATGCTAATTTAATATCGGTTGAACTCAGTTGACTGAATAACCATAATAAAAAAAAAAAAAAAAAGCTCATGTCATGTAGAGGGGTAAAATCTCAAAATTAGCACAATAAAAGGACTAAAATCACACTTAGACCATAAAATTCGAGTTCATGTTCAGACAAGAATAGTATACCTCCAACATTCAGACCAGAATCCATGGGAGGCTGCTCTGGAACTAACAGGCTAGGTAGAACCTGGTGATGGCTTGGATAAGCTTGTAGATCCATTGGAACATTTGCTTTTGAACAACCTGTATTATCGTCTTCGTTACTGCCTGGTGAAGACTTAGCATCATACTCTATAACATGCATCCAATTTTCATATGCCTTCTTTACGAAGCCATCCACATAAACCTGCAAAAAGAAAACATACCCATCACAAGTTTTCTCAAGCTTTTTTTCTTTTCTTTAAATGTAATTATATTAAGACAAGGAATCGGATTGGTTTCGGGTTGGATTAATATATGATGAATCTATGATCAGGGCAATACGGATTTTAATTTTTTTGGGTTATTTTAGTTTTGAGTTTAGATCATTCAAGTCATTTCAGATTTAGATTCATTTAAGTTAGAGTTATTTTTAGTTCAGGTCAATCTAGATTCAAAATTTTGACTTTTTATAGTCAAATAAGATTGGATTAACTTCAAGTTCGAGTAGATTAGATCGTGTTTAGTGCGTGTTGTTTTACCTTGTGATTGTCCGAAAGAGAACCGGCTGCACAATATTGTCCATTGGCAATTAGGCCACTGAACTCATGGATGCTGTTAAATACAATGCCCACAATCCTCCAATTATCAGGGTAATAAACATAAACTTTCCCACTTGGATCACAAGTCCTTGCATGTTCCACCAACACATCCCACATCTTATTAGACATTCCACTTCCAAGAATCTATCAACAAATGCATCAAAAATACCAATTAGAATATCATAGAAGAACAAAGGATTAATAAGCAAATTGGCCCCTAAACTGTATCCTTTTTTGTATTTATTTTTTAATTAAAATTGATACTTAATTTTTTTTCAAAAGTGATACTTAAATTATCAAATTTATCTCTTTACCCCATATGTGTACAATGTGCAATAAGAAAGTTTAACATGTCATGTTCTTATTGACGAGCATTGACTCTTGAGGTAATCTATAATAAAATTGATAATTTAGATACCATTTCTAACAAAAAAATTTTACAATAATAAAAAAAAAATGTACAACTTAGGGGTAAATTTTACACATAAGCCAAGAACAAAATAATTTCGATTTGGTTTATGTCACGATTTAGTCTACAAATTATATCTATATTATCACTTTGATACTTAATTTTTTTTATGTCTCACTTTGATACTTGGAATTATCATTTTCGTTCTAAAAATTGCCAATAAAAATATAACACGTTCTGCAAGTAAATTTTAAGAATAAAATGAGGCGAAAAAAGATAGTTGAAGTATTAATGTAGAAAAAAAAATTAACAAAATTGAAATTTGGGTATGGTTGAAAAGAGAAATGGTGACTTAAAAGATTTCATGTTGAGATAAAAAAATTCTTTTTCATGTTGAGATAAAAAAATTCTTACATTTCTCAGCCTTTGTGAGTCCCTAACCACAAGTATTAGAAAATCTTCAACAGTGAAGATCCCAGCTTTATTTAGCTTCTTGTGAAACGACCCATCTTTTCCAATCTTCTCCAATCTCCAGACTTCATCATTTAATGCAGGTGGATAATGTTTTTTGTATACTGTTCAAGAAATAAGGTAAAAGAAAAAGAAGCAATGATGATTTTATTCACCCTCGAGTTTATTTTGGGTATCAAGTAATTTAAGTTAAGAACTCACATTCTCCTCGATGATCTTTAACCGTAAAGGCTTCTGTTTTCGCTTCTCGAATACGGATGCCTTCACAAGAATAAGAAGCAACTTTTAGGCCTAATCTGAATTTCCTGCTTCTTATCCAACTTGAGTTGTCTGTAAATGTAAGTTCCCCTAATGTTCCCACACCTTCTTTTAGTATCACCTGTTCGGGATTTGTATGTAAAAAACAAAAAGGACTCAACCTCGAAATAATCCAAACTTAAAATGACCAAAGTTCAAAATGATTTAAGCCTAAACTTAAAAAGACCAAAACTCAAAATGATTTGAATAACTTGAATAGACTTCATCTAAATTGGTCCGGCTTAAAATCAACTTGACATGACAAAAGTACCTTACTTTTCTTATCATCGATTAATCTTCGAACAATAAAATTATATCGATAATTAGAATTTTAGTCCATATCTAACATAATAACCTGCAAATCGCCCATTAGAAGCGGCCTTTTCCCTTCACGCTCCTTGACAACATGGCTGTCGAATTCTTCTTGAGTCCAATTATCACCATCTTCATTATTGAAATCTCCCTCAAGCACGACAACATCTAGTGTGGCCGAGGACTCTGGGCTAAATGTGACGACATGACCGGTGTTTGCATCAATCAATGAGACGTGGATAGCAGCACCTTGCTCCCCTTCCACTTTCCCTCCAGTAAAGAGAGGGAGGGAAAGCTTTGACTTAAATTTTAGTTGCAAGTTTCTTCCATCGTGCCCTTTTATCCGTTTAGGGGAAGAAGATGAAGACCTGCATGCAGGTAGCAATGTTATAAAAACTTAAAAAAAAAAAAAAAAAAACACTTTATTGTGGTTTTGGTCCTTTTATTATACTTGAATTGAGGATTCACTTCCTATACTTTAGCATAATTTGTTCATCTACTTTTGCAATGTTATTAATTAGTCCAGAAAAGAGGTAAGTTTAAAAATTATATATGAATTTTGGTTTAATGTGCAATTTTATATATGATTATATACAATTATCGATATGGCATTATTTTATGTTTATATATTGTATATATAAATAATTATATTTATACAATATAAAAATAATTGATATATTTATTTATTTAAATGTGTATGATTGATCAAAATTAAAGTTTTATGTATACATTTGAACCACAATAAAAAATTCATGTGTATAATTACACCAAATCAAAGTTCATGTATCAAATTGCATATTAAATCAGAATTCATATATAATTTTTAAATTTATCCCGTCTAGAAAATTAACATTGTTAACTATATTTCTTAAAAATACTCCTTCCAACACATACACAAAAAAAATTTTATGCCGATATGTTGAGTTGGAATGAGTGCTTTTTAGAAGAATCCAGGTTAGCAATTCAATCGAAATAGGTAGCGATGTTAATTATTTTGATTAACTAATGATGTTAAAAAAATAAAAGGTCAAATTATACCAATTTCAAGTATAAGAATCGAATCATAAATTTAAACATAATAGAGAGATTAAAACTAAAATTTAACTCTCTCCTAAATACATTATTGCATGAATGGACAGCATCACGAATATATAAGACAGAAATGTTATCACAAGCATAACATCGATGGGCAGTGCCGATTTTTACAATCCAACTCTAAGTTGAACCAGTTAAATCATCAGTTAGTCGGTTCAGTCAGTTTGATTAAATAAATTATTATAAAATTTATAAAAAAAATATTAAAAATCTGATCCAATTGGTTTCTTTGTCAAGTTCAATACCCTTCTTCGAATTGATAACTCGATCAATTCCTAATTCAACTAATTTCAAACAACTTTATTGTCAGTTATGTATTTCAAGTAATTTTTTTTGAATGTTATTTCAAGTCAATTTTAAAATTTTAGTAAGATTTTAAATTCGAGAGAAGTATTTTTTAAATCAAATGGTGTTTTTTAACTTTTATTTATAAGTTAATGTATTTTATATAATATTTATATTGAATACACAATTATTTTCTATTAAGATATATTTTAAATATATAACATTATATATTTAAATTTGTAGCAGTTATATTTTAATATTTAAAATATAATTTATATATTTAAATTAAAATATTTAAATAATTAACATTAATTGTTTAAAAGAATTAAATTTCATATTTCATATATTAAAATATTAATAATGAGTTATAATAAATTATTTTTTTATATTTTTATTGAAATATTTAACATAAAAATTTTATTTCCTGAAACACTTTTTTACAACAATATTGAGTAGTTAAATATTAAATAAGTAATTTTTTTCACAATATTTTTTAAAAATAATACAAAACTATAAAGTTGGAAAAAAAATAAAGTTCATCAATGATTTGGGCAAATGGCATAACTTTGACAATTGCATGAAAATGACTGTAAGAAAGGACAACGTATCCAGGCATATGTAACAACAGAGACAATAATGGGTTAAATATACCATAAGTCCTTCTACTTTATATAAATTTGGAATTAGTTTTTTTAATTTTAGGGATTTAATTCTATTTTTCAGATTTTAAAGTTTAGGTCATTCTTTTAATTATATAGTTATCAAGTGAGTTTTTTTTATTTCAAAATGTCACATCAACAAATTTAACAAAAAAATTAATTATGTAAACAATTGGACCTAGATTTTAAAATTTGAAAAGTAAAAACACTAAATTCTTAAAAATAAAAGTATAAGGATTAAAAAGTAAAAAAAACAAACAAGATTTTTAAGCAAGGGAAAAAAAATTCTTACTTAGCATTATTAAGCTTGGGATGGCCTAGTTTTGCTAAAGCACGTTCCACTTCTTCACTGACCTGTTATTTTCATATTGTCACAAATAAGATGATCAATAATTAAGTCATTAGAGCTTCAAAAAGTTAGAATATGTTGTTTAAAATTTTGAAATTTAGTCCTTATACTTTTATTTTTAAGAATTTAACTTTAATTGTTAACGCTATTAAAATTTTTTTGTTAAATTCGGGTTTACTACAATATTTTGTTTTTTAGTTGCGTTGCTATCAAGTGAGTAATTCTTTTATTCCAAAATGTCATGCCAACATATTTAACAGTGTTAACTGTTGGACTTATATTTTGAAATCTTAAAGATAATGAAACTAAATTCTTGAAAATAAAAGTAAAAGGACTAAATTTCAAATCTTAAAAAAGCACAAACACCTATAACATATTTTAACCAAATAAAAACCCAGAAATCTTACAACTTTACGAAGAATAGGCTCCAATGATGAACACAGTTTCTGCAAACAATCCACCTTTAAAGCTTCAACAATCACACTGCATATGTTAACACAAAAATCAAATACTCCAATCGATATTATACATCAAATTCAAAGCCTAAATAATCTCTCAAAACCCGATACTAAAACACATTCCAAGCAGCAATCTTCAAATTATTTCAATAACAACTATACCAATTGAGTTTTTTTTGCCATTGTCCCATTTCATCGTGTGTATGTATGTATATATGTATGTATGTATGTATACCTGGCAAGAGCTGGTTTTTTCATAGCGGGACCTTCATCTCCAGAGCTCATGGAATCCAAACATCTCTTCTCTCTAGCCATATTTTTCGACCTCTTCGCGTACCTCGTTTACATTTTTCAAATAACTTTAGCCTGTTTGGTTGCCGAGCAAAAAAGAAGCAATAAAAAACTGAAATCAAAATCCTTCTTCCATTTCGTACTTTGAACTTCACATTCCTTCGGAAAAGAACAAAACCCAAACTCCCAAAAGGGAAAAAGGAAAAAGAAAAACACTACTCTTCAAAAGGGAAATTCGTAATTATTTATCCAACAAGAAGGGGAAACAAATTTCTCTATTTTTTTTTTTTTTTTCAATTTATTTTCAAAAGGAAAATGTAACGGAAACAAAAGAAAAAAGGTCAATGAAATTTATTGAGAATTGGAATTTTGTGGGCAAAGAAGCTTCGTGGTAAAGCTTACGAATTTTCCTTCTTTGTATTTGCTCGTTTGGAACTGTTTTGATTTTATTTTGGGTAAATACACGTTCAGTAACTAAACTACGATTCGACAATTGATGCAGTCGATTAGTACCTATCAACAAGTGAAATAACATAACTTAGATCCAAGTCATTTTGATAGTTAATATTAGAAATCGGAAAATAAAGTTGTTTGAATTTTGGTTCATAAATTCATGACGTTTAAAATTGTTTCATGAAAAAAAAATAAACTTGTGAATGAGAAAAGGAGCAAGAGGTTTCGATCATTTTAGAGGGCAATTTTAAATTATAATTTTTTTAATACCAAAATACAATTTTACCATTATATTAATTTATAATATTTAATTTTTAGAAGGCCACCACCTAACCCTAGTTAGATTCGCCTCTACGGTAGAAGAGGTGCGAATAGAGAAACCACACAACAATAATTTAAATAACCTAATGACTTAAATAAAAAATTTAAAATAATTTAATGACTATTTTATAACTTTTTTAAAATTAAATTACCAAAACATAAATTGAATAATATTTACTGATTCTTTAAAGTTTGCGGCTGCTAGATCCCATTCCTCTGATCAAATCAGATCCGTTCGATTAAGGAATCTTTTAAATTATTATCCTTAAAAACAGTACCCCTTAACATACTACCAGCACCAGTACTCCCTTTGTCGATTTCTTTCTTTTCTCTGTATCCACTAGAAATTACACACGTTAAACATATGGGTGGTCAAAAAGGGTATAAGTACCATGGAAGCCTTTATAGTAAGATTTAGATTACATTTTGGTCCTTCTACTAAAAAATGTGTAAACTAGTCCCTGTACGTTAGATCAAAAAATAAATTGGTCCTTTCTGTTAAAAAAATCATCCCTTTGTATTGTTAAAAAATTATTTTTCCTATTTTTTAGTAGAGGGACCAAAATGCAATTTAGCTATTAATAAAGGGGCCTCCACGATACTTTTACCAGATAAATGTTGAGAAAACTAGTATGTGACCACCACACTTGGTGTTGAATCAATTAAATTTTTAGAATAAATTATAGAGTAAAAAGTTAAAAGTCAAAATATGCTATAAGTCTTCGTACTCTTTGTACATTTTCATTTTAATTCCAATGCTTTTATTTTCATAAATTTAATTCTTCACTTTTTGGATGTAAAAATTTAAGCTCTAGTTGTTGATACCATTAAATTTGTTTCATTAAATTCACTAGTGTAACATATTAAAATTAAAAAAAAAACACTTATTAGCTATGTAACAAAAAAAAAAAAAAAGAAATTGTAATGAACTTGAATTTAACAGGTAATTGTATTAGTGTTGATAATTCTTAAAAAATCATGTAAATATTTTAATCTAAATAAAATATTTAGGTTAACTAATGGCATTGAAAAAATTTAGGTACCAAATTATGTCAAAAATTAAAGTACAAAAATTAAATTTTAAATTTGAGCATAATATGGGGACCAAAATTGAAACCATTATTATATAATCTCAAAAAAGAAAAAAATTTGTGTATTTTTTTACTTGTGTAGGTGACAAAAAAAAATTAAAATACCAAATATGTAAAAATTTAATTTTAAAATTTGAATAATATAGGGACTAAAACTGAAATTTACCGTCCTTATACTATCTTAAAAAAAAAGGGGCATTATTTGTGTATTGGGATAGGTTTCATAAAAAGAATGCATTGAAAATCCCTTTTATATATAATTTATAGATTATAAACGAATTTAGGATATTCTTATACTATATTAGTAAAATAAAAAATTTGTTAGATGTTGTGAAATTTTTTTATTCCACACTATATAAAATGGTTATCGAATAAAATATGAGTTTTTAAATTAATATTTAATATATTATCGATGAAAATATTTGAATTTTACACGTAAAGTTCAAATATTATCATATACATATTTTTATACTTGATTTTCTTTTATTTTTTATTGAGTTATAAATGAGATAAGTGTCATCTTCGGACTCGGTTTTTGGAATCTAAAACCCTACTCGTAATGTTTCAAATAATTTTTAGTTTGTATATTATTATAATAATAACGGAAATAACGGATTAGTATTTGATTAATTCATGAAATCAAACTTAATCAAGAATTTTAAATTAATATTAGATTATAACACATCATGGTGTAGATGAAAAAAATTATGTAAAAAATAATTTATTAAAAATTTAGGTAAAAAATAACTGTGAAGTTTTGGTTGGAACAATAAAATTAAATATTTAAGTATTATTGTGTTTAGATTCAAATCTTATTATGTGAGGATTTTTATATGAAAATATAAAATAAAAACATTCTCTTAGTAGTATAATTTCATAAAAATAATTTATTTTTGTCTTTTTCTTAATTAAATTGAGATCGAATTTATTTGTAATACCAACTAACAAGTTTTTACTGTAGTAGCAAGCAAGAGTGGAAAAACCATTCAATCCATATTTTCTTAAATCATATGATTATTTTTCAAAGATTCAACGAAAGTTTGTTTTGTTATTAAATTGGTCCACAATTTTCTCAATGAGACAAAAATGGGATCAGTACTACTTTTATTATTAGTACGAGAGTTTTTGAACCATAAAATTCTATATTTTTGTAAAAACAATAGTTAATTGCACGGGATAGTCTTAAACTATTAATGTTATATCAATTATATATTTTTTATTATTAAAATCATTAAATGATAGGTCAAATTTAATGTAACTAAATTTAAAATGAAAATTTTAAAGAAAAATAGAATGTTATTGCATAACTTTTAAAAGTAAATTTTTTTTTAAAAAAAAAAAAGAAAGAACGATAAAGCTTCTGTAAAAGTTTCAAAAACCTCAAAATTAATATTTTTGAAACATCCATTTTTAAAATATTCATTTTTTCCTTAAAATTTTCATTTTAAATTATGTCATACAAGATCTAGCATGTCATTTAACAATTAAATTAATGGTTTTAGCAACGAAATGATCTAATTGACATAACCTCAATAGTTTGGGGATGTAATTAGAATTATTTAAAATTGAGGGACTAATTTAGAATGAGGGTCATAGTTTGGTGATGTTTGGTGCAATTAATTCTAACAATAATGATTTTTTCCATTTATTTCGCAATTGAGTTGATGATTAGTTAACTTGTGATATAAAATATGTTAAGGCCGTTAGTAAATCTAAGGAGTATGCAATGGCTTTGCCGCTTAAATGATAAAATTTCTTTAAAGTCTTTCTTGAAAAATTATAAAATTTTATATTAGTATAATGGTAAAATAATCTTTTAACCTACCAAAATTTATGATTCAATTTAAACCGCTAAAACCCCCGGTCAGGGCCCAAATAGCTTTCCATTAAGCTTCAAGAATTTTCTTATGATCGTAGCAAGCAATAGTGGAACCTATGCAAATTATATTTTCTTAAATCATATGATTATGTTTTTCAAAGATTAAATGAATAAAAAATTCTATCATCTTTTTTTCTTGTATGCCAAAAGTACATAATTGAGGTCTAAGTGATGAAAGTGGCAAGTTTAATTTTGATTCAATTCAATAATTGAGTACTTTACTGTCCTTTTAGATTCGAGTAAGTCAGAATATGAAGTTTAAGTTTTTTTTTTTTTAATAAGATCATTATCTGTTCAAATTGTTTTTTATTTTGATCACTTTAGCTTAAAATATGTTATGTTACTTTTTCGAGTTACTTTGAGTTTGTATTGGGTTATTTTAGATTTAGATCATTTCGAATTTAAGTCAATTTCGAGTATAGGACAAATCGAGTTTAAATTAGTCTGGTTAGAATTCTTACTTTTTATCAAATAGGTTTGGATTTAAATATGAGAGTTGTTGAATGCAAGTTAACATTGATGTATCTATACTAATAAAATCATGGGTAAACTACACACAAGATCACTAAACTACTAGTAAATTTACATTTTGGACTTTAAAAAGTTAAAAATGGTTATTCAACTATTCGAAAGTTTTCATTCAAGTCATTGAACTATTCAAAAGTTTTTATTTAAGTCACTAAGTTGTTAAGTTTTATTTTTTTTTAAGTCCGGCTAGTGAGTTCCAACCGATGATTTGACGATCAGTCTATTTTCCAAACTGATTTGACGGTCAGTATTGGATATCAAAGAAAGAATTGTCTGAATTTTGGTTCGTTATTCGTGATGTTCAAATTTGTTTTATGGAAAAACTGAACTATAAAAGAGAAGAGAAAGGTGAGCTTTCAATTGGTGCAAATGGTGTGAATTGAGAAGGCCATACAGCAGCAATTTTAACAGCCAGTTACTTAAACGAAAACTTTTGGAAAGTTCAATAACTATTTTATAACTTTTTTAAGTTGAATGACCAAAACGTAAACTTACTAATAATTTAATAACCTTAAGTGTAATTTACTCTAAAACTATTTAGCAGCCATATGTCTCTTTTTCTTTTTCTTTTTCTTTTTAAATATTTAACTGTACTCTCACACTTGTCAACCCCAAAATGTAATGCCGTTTAAAAATTTTTATAGGACATTTGGACAAACGAATTTGAGACAAATGGCAATTTTTTATTAAAATTAATTTTTTCTTTTCTTTTCAACTTCCCTTCCCACTTCTCACGTTTTTTTCACCTTTCTTCTTCCCCTAAACTCAAGGCAAGTTTTATGGTAGTAACAAACACTGGGAAATCATGAAAACTATATTTTCTTAAATCATATGATTATTTTTCAAAGATTCAACGAAAGTTTGATTTGTTTTCTATTCGGTCCTCATTTTTCTCAATGAGACAAACAGGATCAGATTCCTGATATTATTTCAATTATATGAGTAAGACAGACAAATGTGAGTTTTTAAACCATAAAAACCTGTCTGTCCTTTTTCCATTACCAGTAAGGTTGTATGCCTTATGTCTTATGTATGCCAAAATATACGGATTTTTCCATTTTTAAATCTTTATTGATATCAAATTTCGAGTTTATAAAAGTTTGGTTCGGTTTTAGGAATTTATTTGATTGTAAATAGCAAAGGAATATATCATTACAGTGGAAGTGGGAGTTTTGATTCTGGTTCGAGTTAATTTTGAGTTTGATAGTTTGATATTTTTTAGGGTTTTAGTAACTCAAAATTAATGTTTTAGTTTTTCGACTCAGATTATTATGGGTTTGGATTATTTCTAAGTTCTGATCATTTTAATCTAAGTTATTCTAGAAGTAAAAGTACAATGGAGGCATTAGTATTAAAAGTTAGGTTGTTGTTTGCCTCATTTTTTAAAAAAATCGATAAATTAATTATTATATATTAGATCAAAGAGTAAATTGATCATTTTGTTAAAATTTTCATCTATTTTTTTTTTGTTTAAAATTGATCTTTATACATTAGTTTGAGGTCAATATGACACTCCATGTGTAACTGTGAGTTATTTCATTAACCATACAAATATTCAATAGAAGAAATGGATGAAATTTCTAATAGAAATGACCAAATTACTTTTTTATCCAACACACAAAGACTAATTTGCCCCTTATTGATTAAAAGTAACAAAGTGCAATTTAATTCCTAGTACAGAGGCATTTATGATACTTTTACCTCATTTTGTATTATTTATTTGAGTACTTTTGAGTTTGAGTCTTATTATTTCGAGTTTGAATAATTTAATTTTTGTAATAAATCAGTTTGGATTAAAACTAATTTTTCCCTTTTTATCTTAAACATGTGTCGCTATAAATAATCATAACTTAAAAAATAAATTATTTTACTGTTTTCAATATATAATCATTTTAAATTGATTAAATAATTATTTTAAAAAAATATTGTTTTCTCACCCACTTTTTATGGTTGGTATGAATTTTACTAGTTTTTATTCAAAGCAATTGCAATAAAAATAATAACGGTAAACTATTAGTAAGTTTATGTTTTGATCACTTAATTTTAAAAAGTTACAAAATTGTCATTAAACTATTCTAAATTTTTCATTTAAGCCACTAGGCTATTAAAATCATTGTTGTATGACATTCTCTATTCGTACGGTTTATAATAATATTGAAAGTTCTCCTTCCACTTTCTTCAACGATTCATTTTTTTTCATGAAACAATTTTAAACTTCACAAATCTACAAACCAAAATCCGAATACATTACTTCTCTAATTTCGACATTGATCATCTTATCAACTCTAATTTCGAATAGTTCAATAACCATTTTATACGTTTGAATGTAATTTACCATTAAAAACAACAAACACAACATGTGGGCTTTAAGTTTGGACTTTATAGGGTTTAATGTGGGCTTCTCTGATTCATCTTTGAAATGCCCAAAAAGAACTTATGGGACTTGCCATTTTTGAGTAAAAAGGTTAAATCATAATTTTTTCAATCTAATATTTAGTGCATTAATTATATATAATTTTATATATCATTAGTGAATCAAATAATAATATATCAATAAATTTATAATTAAATAAATTTGTTTTAAATTATTTTTTTTACAATATATCATCATTTACTCCATCAATAATGTATTAAATTATATACTACCAATACATCAAAAATTTCCCTTACTCAACATGATGGGATTGATAATTTTTTCATTTTCACTCATCTCAATTCATTGTAGCAAGTTTTAATGTCAAATATATCACTAATTTCAATTAAATTTAATTATCACAAGTATTAAATTTAATTAATTCATTTTAATTTATCAAATACGGAGCATTAAAGGTAGAGTTAGAGGGGTCAAGTAGGGATCTTAACCTCCTAAAATAGAAAAATAATAATTTAATCTCTTTAAAAAATATAAAAAAAATTAAGTAATATGGTGACAAAATTACATTTTGCTTCCCAATTTCGACCCTTCCAAAAACAAGAAATTTACAGTTTACTCCCTCAAAATTTTAATTACTTTCTCATGGGCTCCATATCAAGCTTTAAATAAATGATTGTTGCATAATGAACAAAACATTGATTAAAAAACCCCTCCAAATCAGAGCTCATTTATCCCCAAAACATGTAGGTGATTCCCGTAAATTAAATTTAGAGTTGGTAGAGTTGACCGATTTTAAAGAATGTCCTCAACACGTGCCATTAATGGAGTGTGGAGCCGTGACAAAGCTCATAGTAAGTTAGGTGTAATGTCCCGAGAACCCGCACACCTTGGGGCTGCGCAATTGCTTATCATCTTCTCATCATTTCTGCTACGCTCCACGCGCCCTTTCAGTTTTATGGGTTACATTTCATTTAGGTTAAAATATGTTATAAGTCCCTATACTTTTTGAAAATTTGGAATTTAATTTTTGTACTTTTATTTATAGGAATTTAGTCCCATTATTTTTCAGATTTTAAAATTCAGGTCCAACTGTTAACGCTATTAGAATTATTTTGTTGAATTCAATATCATTACAATGTCATTTTTTAGTTACATTGCTACCAAATGAGATTATTTATTTATTTATTTCAAAATATCACACCAACAAATTTTGACAAAAAAAGTGACAATGTTAACTGTTGGACATTAATTTTAAAATTTGAACAGTAAAGAGACTAAATTCCTAAAAATAAAAATATATAAACTAAATTCTAAATTTGTGAAAAATACAATAATTTATGGCATATTTAGCCTTCCATTTAATTTCTTATTTAGTTTTTAGAAATGATAAAAGAAAGTGAATGTATAAATATTTAACATAATATTATGGATCTTGCTAATTCTTATTTATAATAATATTTTATTTTGACAAAATGGAAAAAAAATCTAATATTTATGAAGATTATTCTAGACAGAATTCAAACAAGGTCTAATTCTAATTTTAACCTTGAAATTTAAGATTCTTTTTTTAATTTGACAAAATTTACTTCTCTAGTTAGACAAGTCCAACCAAATAATATTATTAATTGTTGTCGGTAAAATAATAACAATTTAAACTAGAATAAATTTAGACACGATCTACACATATTAGCACTTAATCCAGAATAATTATGAAAGAGAAAGTTCCAAATGCCTCAACCGTGCCATTATAACAAAGGCCTCACTGGAAATGATGTGAATTTATTTACTGTAATTTGATCACATAATTATAATTACGTGAAAATCCATCAACCGTGTCTAACCAATAATATATTTACATGTCGATCGAATGCTTAATACTATTTAAAAAATTCATTAACAACAACAACTAATTATTTTATGAGTAAACTACACCCAATATCACTAAAGTATTAGTAAGTTTACATTTTGGTCACTCAATTTAAAAAAATTACAAAATGATCACTAAACTATTTAAAAATTATAATTTAAGTCGTTGGGTTGTTGAAATCACTGCTGTGTAACCTTCTTTGTTCACATCGTCTATACTAATTGAAAACTCCTAGTCCCTTCTCTTCTATAGGTTAGTTTGTTTTATGAAACAATTTTAAACGTCGTGAATCTGCAAACCAAAATCTAAACAATTTTATTCTCAAATCTTCAACAGTGATTGTCGGATTGACTTGGATCTAAGATATGTTCTTCTACTCGTTGATGGTATTGATCCACCATACTAACTGTCGAATAGTCACTTATATCTTGCTAGCTGAACTTTTAAAAAAATTAACATCCTAGTGACTTAAATAAAAACTTTTGAATATTTTAGTAACTTAAAAGGAAACTTTTAAATAATTCAATGACCATTTTGTATCTTTTTGAAGTTGAGGGACCAAAACATAAGCTTACTAATAATTTAGTGGCCTTGAGTGTAGTTTACCCTTATTTTATTAAATTAGAACTAACAATAATATTATAAAAGCATAAGAATCAAATTATACCAAATTAAAACATAGTAAAAGTACTAAAAACAGAATTAGACCACAAACAAATAATACTAGCGCGTGAGAGCGTGGTCTAATAAACAGAAAGACACTAGAGAGAGAAAGGAAAAAGGAAAAAGGAAAAAAAAACGTCCAGAAACCAACTTGACGTAAAAAGCGAGGCAAAACAAAAAGGATGCCGTATTAAACCCGGTTCTCCATTCTAAGCCGGACCGAGACTCGCCGCCACCTTCCTCCCCTCTCCTTACTAATAACAACAACAAGCTGTCACTTGTGAGACAACTAGGAACCGTCTTTCAAGCCGGTCAGCTCTATGGATCAAGGCGGTCAGCTCGATAACCTCTCCCCTATACTATCGGACCAAGTCCTAGTCAACGGCACTGCCGTCCCTCTCACGCTCACCGGCGATGGGAAGCTCCGGTTTTTGGGTCAACGTCAACGGTGCTTGACCGTGGAGAAGGAGGTACTCGGATTCGCTGTGGAAGAAGGCTCCAGAATCCGAATCAAGGCCGTCGTGGAAGAGAGAGAAGGAATCTGCTGTTGCGGGAACAGGGGAGATTTGGTGAGGGAGAGCTTTGTGTTCGAGCCTCTATCAGAAGATTCACTCGCACTCTGGTCTCAGAAGCTTAGGGATTACATTGATTCTCTAGGTACAATTTCTTTTTTTCAAATTTTGTAAAATTTTAATTATTGTTCATAATTTATTTTTTTTGTTCAAATATCAAAACAGGACGGCCAAAGAGATTATTAATATTTTTGAATCCATTCGGAGGAAAAAAATCCGCCACTAAAATTTTCTCAGAAGATGTAAAACCTTACCTTGAAGATGCTGATATTCAAATCACCGTCATAGGTTTGGATTATTATCTATTTTTCCACTATATTCCTGTTTTAATCAATCTTATTACTAGGAATGGATATCGGTTTGGTACAAGAAACTAAAATTAGAACATTAATTGTTAGTCTTATTGAATTGCTCGTTTTACTTAATAATTTTACGATAAACGATATGCTAATGGAATCGCAAGTTTTACTGAATTAGATTGCTGGTATTATTGTGCTTACCAATTCAAAAATCGCTAGGGAGATAGAGATTTTTGGTGAAAGAGGTTTTAATTTAGCAAATTGTTGTTCATTGTATGGTGATTTTGATGATAACTACATGAATTTTCTCAGAAACTAAGCATCAGCTGCATGCAAAAGAAGTTGCCAAAACTATGGATTTATCAAAATATGATGGTATTGTCTGTGTTAGTGGAGATGGGATTCTTGTTGAGGTTGGTTTGAATTCTGATGTTTTGAGTAGTGCATTATTATAGAGTGTAAACTTTCTTGGCTTTAATTTTATTTATGTCAGTATTTGTTGTAACTTTTTAGTAGGTGGTAAATGGACTGCTTGAAAGAGAAGATTGGAGTGCTGCAATAAACATGCCTATAGGAATGGTTCCTGCCGGTTCGTTTTCTATCTATCGCCATGTTAGTATAAGTTAAAATTTTCTTAGACATGATTTGAGGATGCAAGTTCATCTTTGGGTTGTGTTTCACAGGAATTTCTTGCAATGGTTTGCTGGTTTAATGTATGTGGCACATATAAGATATTTACTTGGCCATGTATATTGATTGTTGTGTGTGTTTTTTATCTCAGGCTACTAAAACTCGATTTGTTGCTCCATTAAGTTTGTGTTGGTTCCTCATTAGGATTGCTGGTTGTTTTGATTCTCTTTCCCTAGTTAATTATCCTTGAGGGAATGACCATATTTGGTGAACTATACTGACTTATTTTAGCAGTGTTGATTTGATAGTAAATTTTTGGGGCTGCAGGAACAGGAAATGGCATGGTTAAATCTTTGCTGCATGCGGCAGGTGAACCATGCTGCGTATCTAATGCCATTCTTGCTGTTATCCGAGGTTAACACGGGTGTCTATGATTTCATTGGGAATAGCAAAAAAATTGTATTTCATTTTGGGTGAAGAAATTCTTGGCTGAACGTTTTACTCCTGGCAGGTTATAAACATTCGCTTGATGTAGCTACCATCTCGCAAGGGAAAACGAGGTTTTTTGGTGTCTTGATGCTTGCTTGGGGTATGTCGATTCTTCCTTTGGATTCCATGTTTATTTGCTACGTTTGATCTGGATCTGTTGGCAATAAGTTTGGTAATGTATTGATTTGGTTTTGACTGCTGATCACAAACTTTAAAAGTATTGCAGCTTTTACTTGGATTTTCTTTTATTTCAGGTCTGATAGCAGATATAGACATTGAATCCGAAAAATATAGGTGGATGGGGAGTGCTCGTCTCGATTTCTACGTGTGTCCCTTCATGTTATCTGGTTTTCTGCTCTGCGCTTATATAATAGCTGTTGCTCCTCATTTAGGGCACAGCTTGTATGGCACTTTAGTATGATTTGGGTTTCTTAATTGGAATAGTTTCTGTGTTTCCTGTGTAGGCTATTCAACGAATATTTCATTTGAGGCACTACAATGGACGTATTTGTTTTGTGCCGGCCCCTGGCTTTGAAGATTATGGGGAGCCAATGAGTTATCATTGTAAACCTACTGATGAAGAAAGCCCAAAGCAAGAGGAGTCTTTCAAAACTCAACAGCATGGATACCTTGGGTCTGATGTTAAGTTGGAGGACATGCATTGGAGGACTATTAGTGGACCATTTGTTTCAGTCTGGCTCCATAATGTACCATGGGGAAGCGAAGATGTCATGGCTGCACCAAATGCAAAGGTTTATTTTACACTCACCTTGAACATAGTAATTTATTATATTAACCGTAAAAAACTCTCTTAATTCGCTACAATGTTCTGCTTCATTCATAACCAACAGTCAAATTTCAGTTCTCCGAATGCCACTGACGAGAAAGTCGAAGAACAGATACCTGCTATGTTTCTTTTGTTCTGTCTTATTCTTACCATTTTTACGGGGTATATATTAGCGCACCATGCAATGCGAAGCAATTGAAATTTTCACTCTATAATCTATAGCATAGATGCCCTGTTGATCTGGTGAAAACTGTTTTCAGGCTTCTTTCTGAATTTTCGGGAGCTCTAAGGTTTTGAGAGAATAACTATTGTGTAGAATGTGCAGAGCTCAGAACCTTGTTTCACCTATACCAGTTTCGATTTCTACCCACAGACATACCAAACTTAATCTATGCAATTTACTTTTGTTATGTTGATTTACAATAGAGGTTTGAACTATTCAGATTGATTTCCGTTTCTAACATTTATAATTACTTTGTTTGTCGGATATGATCGCAGTTTTCAGATGGTTATTTGGACTTGATTATGGTTAAGGCCTTGCCAAAATTAGCCTTGCTGTCAATGATGTCAAATATGAATGATGGGAGTCATGTCGAATCACCGTATGTTACATACATTAAGGTGAGTTCACAAATGATACATACATAAGGTATAGCAGAGATTATTATATCTCTTTTATGATGGAGCTATCCATGTTATGTTCTATGACTAAAACTACAGGTGAAGGCATTCATTTTGGAACCTGGTACCCGAGTTGAGGACCCAACGAAGGAAGGGATCATAGACTCGGATGGTGAAGTCATCGCAAGGGGAAACGTAACGTACAAGGGTAATCAAAAGCCACTTATGGCCTATGATAAGGTGCAAATAACTGTGGATCAAGGTTTGGCTACTCTCTTTGCACCTAAATAGAGACATTGGTTTGATCTTCGAAGTTTCATATGATGATGGTTGCTGGTCCTTTTACGACTTACGAATCCAAACCGATCTGATTGAATCGATCGAATGCCTCTCGTTTCATACTCAGTTTCAATTTAAACAATGGAAATTTCAGTGTAGCCTTCAATATTTTAACTAATAATCGCACATCATATATCGACCTTACTTCATCTGTCATTTGTTATTATTATTATTATTGATTCTCAATAATAAGATTAAAGGAAGTTAAATTGTTTACTATTAAGCATTTGTGAGATTTGAGTAGTATTAGTTGATGTCTTTTTCATTAGAAAATTCTGAGTTATTTCAACTTCTCGAAATTCAGTTCAAACTTGATTGATGTTAGAGATTGAGTTCAATTTGAGATAAAAATTGAACTGTTCGAGTTTGCTCGACTAGCTTTGATTAAGCCCTTGTATCTAGTAACAAACGAGTTTGATTTATACACTTTCTTCAAACCAAGTTTTTTATGTTCAAGTTTAAATTATTTATGCTGGGTTATTTGATTTAAGTGTTAGGAAATGTTTGAATTTTATTGGCTCGAGTTGCTCGAGTTCAATTTGACAGTGATTGACTCAAATTCGAGTTGTTGGAATCCGATTTGCAAGAAAAATAAACATAGAAATGTTGGAGTTTAGTTTGGCTTTGGATATATTTAAGTAGAGGATAATGTACTCACTAAACTATTAGTAAATTGACGTTTTGGTTATTCAATTTCAAAAAATTAAAAGATGATCATTGAATTTTTTAAAAATTTTCATTTAAGTCACTAGTCTGTTAAAATTGTTGTATGGCCTTCTCTATTTGCACAGTTTACATCAATCGAAAGCTCTCATTCTTTTTTTTTTCTACAATTTAATTTTTTTCATGAAATTGTTGTATGTACTCACAGGGAATATTTTACTAATTGAACCAATGGTTGAACTAGTCAGATAATTATCAATTTTTGATTTAATTGATTAGATTACAATTTCAATAATAATTAAATAAATAATTAAGGATTTATAAAATCGGATCAACAATTAATTTTTTGTTTCAATTTTTTTTTTATTTTTTACTAGTTTCGTGCGATTCACTTAGAAACTAGTTTACGTGCTATGTCTAGACCAGTATACTAGCCAATTTTCGGTCTAATCAATTTGACCAATCGATCTAGTTCAATTCAAATAAAACTAGCCACAAGAAGATTATATATTACTATACTTAAAATCCCTACAACTGAGTTGATATTACAAATTAACCGAGTATCAACTCGGTTTACAAATGATTAAAAAGTTTTTTTTAAAGCAAAATTATATTATTACAAAAATGTTTTTACTTTTATTTTATTTTTATTTTTATAAAAAAATCAATGAAAACCTACATATAATGGAACTTGAATCCAAGACACTATGTTTTTTTTTCTTCTAATTTTTTTTATTTTTCTATTTTAAACAAAGGTTTATTTAATTGTTGCATTACCATAAGTTCTTACATTTTTTTTTGCCATCAAGTTATTACATAAATTTTTTAATTAATAAATTTATATATAATTTTTTATCACTTCGTAAATTGGCTATAACCTAATATATATGTCCATCCTTATTTAAAATAATTGTTAAAATTGATGAATTAAATAAGCCTAAATTGATGAATTTAGATTATATTCAGTTCAACGTCTTAAAAAAATAAAATATTATAAAATAACAGTATTTTATTTTTGAAAATCGAATCAAACCATTTATATATGATTCATTCACTAATATTTACAAATATTTTGTTGCTCTAGTTTACTAACGGAACAGAGTGTTTTTGTCGGTACAAAATTGATAACCTTTCTGTATTTCTTTATATTTATATATTTTTTATCGTTATACACTCATCAATATCCTCTTTTTCAATTTTGTAAGTTTAAAAACTCTATTTTACAAATAGGGGAAATTAGAAAATTAAAATAAAATTCGATTTAATTTGAATATTTATTATTTGTTAATTTATGAATAAACATTTAATTGAATATATTTAAATGTGATTTAAATTTAAATTAAATAAATTGATAAAAATCAAACCAAAATACAATATAATTATTTTAAACATGATTTTCTTGATTTTAATCGCTAATTTTAAAATTTTATAAAAATAATTTTTAAAAAAATTCGGAAAACCAATGAAGCATGTGCTACGTGAAACGTGCATGACTGCGGCGGCGGGCCATGCATGACTTTCCCCCATTACCATATAATCTGCAATGACCAAATTGGCCCTCTCTCTCTTTCCAAATAAATAGAAAATGCAATTTGTTATTATGATGTAATTTCATTAATTATTTTTCCAAATAAATACATATATTCTTATAGTAGAATAACACAATTTAGTTAATTTAAAAAGACAATTAATGAAATAAATGAAATGACAGAGTGGCATATATTAATATAGGATTACTATTTAATACATTAATACTAAAAGCGCAGGGGCATAGTCAAGGGTTGGTAAGGGTTCTGGTTCTCTTAAAATGAACAAATTTCTGGTTCTTTTAAAATTAATAAAAATTTAAATTAGTAAATATAAAATTATACTTTGACCCTTAAAAATGATAAAAAAATTGATTTAATTATTTAAAAATCATAAAGATATAGATATTAAAATAGTTAAATTGTATTTTTACTACTATAAAAATATACAATTTAATTTTGCCTCCCTAAAAAATTTTTCTGACTTTGGTCCTGCAGAGGGTCTCAAGTGGCAAACAATGACCCTGACCTCTAAATTAGGAAAGTACCTTTTAAATGTTAAAGTCTACTAAAAGTTTTTATACTATTATGTAAAATTCATTTTAGTCCCTCTAATAAAAATTGCTCTAAATTAATTCTTGTACATTAAAAATTTATTCAAATCACGGCATCATTACAATTGTCGTTAATTTATTGATAATTTAGGCAAAATACACAACTAGTTTACCCATGACCCGACTCATTAAAAAACCAACCGTCATCCCAAAAATTCCTTGTGTTTTTTAACTATTGTATGCCTAAAAAAATCCATTATCATGGGTAAATCAATTGAGTATGCTACATTTTGTCTAAATTATCAGTAACTTAATGGTAAATTGTAATAGTATCATGATTTGAATAAATTTTTAATGTACAAAGACTACTATGGAACATTTTTTAGTAGAGGGACTAAAATGAACTTTACATAATAGTATAGGGATTCTTAGTCAACTTGATCTTTAAATGGTACTTTTCCTATTTTAAGGAAGACAGGTCAGGGCCACTGTCTACCCCTTGACGCGTATGAACGTATTAAATAATAATCATATATATATATATGTATATGCCAGTTTGTAAATATTTTAAAATTTATCGAATTATAAATTAATATATGGTAAAATTACACTTTGACCTTCTCACGATGAGAAATTTTATAATTTGATTTTAATATTTCAAAAGATTTTGATTTCTGATAGCAAGATAAAATCATATTTTTAATGTATTTATTTTTGGTTAATTATCAGATAAAATGCTATTAAATTTGAATTTTTCTTATCAGGAATGAAGTTGGTGTGCTGAATTCAAACTCTTACAAAAAGGGGCTAAATTGGAACAAAAAGCAAAAAAGAGGGTTTGATTGAAAGATTGAAGATTCAAAGATGACTGGATAAAAATTGAAGCGTTGAAGATTTTTTAAAATAGTGATAATATTTAGAAAAAATATAGCTAAATTTTAGCACTAAAAGTGTGTATAAATACCTAGTAGCTACAGTTAATTGAACACACATTTTACCTTTCCATGGTTAACTAAACTCCTTTTAGCTTTTGCGCGGAAATTGCTCCAATAAAATAATAGTGAGATACAAGCCCGCTCAAAAAACCTTTCAACATAGTATTTTCTATCTCTTTGGTATATGGAATAGCACAAATTCGTCCCTTAAAGTTGATTCAACTTCAAGTCAAAAAATACACGTTATGTTGGAGTTGTTTGGTGTATAGTTGGGAAGACGAATCGGCTATGTTGTGTTTAAATTTTCGCGAACAAATTGGCGTGTTTAGGTGAAAAAAGCCAGTTGGATTCCGTCAAGGGAGATAGAGATCGAATTTAAATGACCTACTTGATTGAGGCCGTTGATTCGAGTTGGGCTTTTTAGATCGCAAAATTGTCGAAATCTTAAATTGTGAACGCGTGTATTGCAGTTAGAAATTTGGCAAGAGTTCGTTTACAGGTCGTAGCCAGTATCTGTAGATTCGACCCTACTGCTTTATACTACTAATTTTTATTATTTTATCGTAGAAATCTATATTTAATCATATCTACCAATTTCTCAATAATAATAAAGGTTTTTTTTTTTTTATAACCAACTCATCAAATAATAAACCATATATTAGTTGGTTTTTGTCACGCGGGAATTCTGGAAAATTAGTTTAACAACAGTCAAATGGAAGTCAAAATGCCGAACCTAAACTTTTAAGAACTGGAATGACTAAAAACACCCTGGAGTCTTAAAATAGATAATATTAAAGTATTTTTTTAAGAAGATTATCCCAAAAAAATACAAAGACAAAAAAGGGAACAACAAATATTTAAAAAAAATGGCTACGGACTCGACGTGTCTTTTAAGCTGTTTTTAGTCTCAATGTAAAAATTATAAAAAATGAAAAACACGCCGGTTTATTTTATTTTTATTTATTTATATTTAATTGTGTCTTTAGTCCTTGTTGTTTTCACAGTTTTGAAACTTAATTCTAAAAATTTAATTATTCTACTAATTTAAAAGTTAAAGTCCAGTCAATAATCGACTCTTGTTAAATTTAAATAAATAGTATGTTAACATTGAAAAGTACGGTTTAAAAAACTAAAGTTTGATTGAGGATTAGTGTTTATATTTAATAGAAATGTGTTATCAATTGGATTTTATTTTATTTTTGAAAGTGTCGAATTTCATTTTGAAATAATACAAATAGAGATACTAAATTTCTTTATTTTTTGTTTTAATGTTCAAATTGTTATCTAGATTAAATCACATCGTGTGGCCCAATTAATGTTTTAATATGTATGTTCTAGTAAAAAAAATCAAGTACCAAATTGAGACAAAAAAATTTAAGTATCAAATTGAATATTGAAGTAAAATTTAGATACTTAACTAGGACAAACAAAAGTTCAAGTATCAATTTTAAAAAAATTCAAGTACCAAAATAATATATGGAATCCAAATTCAAGTACTAAATCGGGACAAAAAAACTCAGGTACTAAATTGAATATTGGAATCAAAATTAAGTATCATATAGTTTATTAACCCTAAAAAACCTAGAATCTAAAGTAAAAGGACTTAACTTCAAAAGTAAAAATAGTACAGGTACTGAAAGAAAAATTAAACCATTTTTTATTATATCTAACGCATTTTGTTATCTATTTATTTGGTTTATCATTTTTCTCTGTCACTTACGTTTCACTCCCCTCCCTTCTAAAACCCCTTTTCTTACCTTTTGTTTTCGTTATTTTTTTCATGATTGTGCAGATCAGCCCTTAACCTTTCGTTTTCTTTTTGGTTTTTTTTTTCGAAGTATTTTTTTGTTGTTGTTTTTCATGAAGAGAAGAAGCTTTACGTATGGTTTTTCTGAAATTTTGAAATTTTTTTGAAAGTAACAAAGAAAGATGACGTCGACTTCGGTAGCAACTTCGTCTTCTAGGATTTGCTTCAATTCAGTCTGTAACGATTTGAAATCGGAAAGACCGAGGAAAGGATGGCGGTTGCGAACGGGAGAGTTGGCTGAGCTCTGTGATCGATGCGCGTGAGTTTCACTTTTATCTTTACTCGCTGTTGACTACGTTTTTTCAGCAGATTTTTTTTTTGGAAATTTAGTATGGACTTAAGTTTAGTTGCGGAATTTTTGTTCTTCTATGATTATTCCCGAGTTTAATTTGGTAAATTTTGTTAACTTGAATTAGATGTTCAAAAATGCTTTACTTAATCCACAACTTTTAAAAAAATGATGTATCGATTAGTTTTTTTGCTTTACTATAATCTGAATTAAGCTCTGTGTGATTTTAGTTCTGTTTACGATGAGGGAAGATTTTGCGATACTTTTCACTTAAATGCTTCTGGTTGGAGAACCTGCGAGTCATGTGGGAAGGTTAGTAGAAACATTTATTGACGTTACTTTATTTTGCTATAATTTGGTATAATGATATTGAATGCGTGCTTTGATCTTTACTTCCTTTCTTCTTCTTGTTCTTTTTTTTTTCGTTTTAGATTACCTTTCTGGTTTTAACACAATTGTTCTTTCTCTGCAGCGGGTTCATTGCGGATGCATTGTATCAGCATATGCATTTGCTTTGTTGGATGCTGGAGGAATTCTATGCATAGCTTGTTCGAGGAAAAATGCTGTCTTGGTGAGCGTGGATAACTTTACTACGTTGTTTCAATTGAAACTGTTACTTTTGAAAATAAGGGCGTAATCGGTCATTATTTGTTTACATTGTTATACTTATCATATATGAACAAAAGGTCTGCTTTTTCTAGCAGATGTTGTCTTAATTTTAGGTTCAAGTTTGCTACTTGAAGTAAATTTCCTAGTCAATAGCACTCCTTTGCGATGGACTCTGTAGTAAGACTTTTTTTTTTCACATTCTATCACAGGGACCAAATACTTCATGGCCACCTTCTTTGCTTTTCAATTCATCTTTGCCTGAGAGGTTCAAAGATTGTTCTGCTAAAGGTTGGAGTCAGCTAACTGGTTCGGGTCCTGCACCTTGGCGGCAAGCGCCTGGTTTATTCAATTCATCAACTTCTCAGCCTGAGTTGCATTCTAGAGTGCCCTATGAAGTTGACTTATCCACTGGCATTGACAGATTAAATGTCTCAGAAAGATTATCTATTCCTTCCCTTGAAAAGAAGAAAAATGAAGACTTTCCTGAAAGGTTAATGAATGGACCTTTGAAGCCTTCTGCACATGATATACATGAGAATGGAAATACAGGTTCAGAAAAACTTTCCCTCTATCAATCATGGTAGTTTTAGGCAATCTGTACCCACACTAATTGCTGCATATGTAAGATGTGGATGTCCACTCATTTTTGGACATACACTTTTTCTGTGAAAATTGTCTCTAAAACAACTTATTGGTGGCTGCTGACCCTCTTGTAAACCATTTGTTGTTCAGGGATCAATTGTGAGGAGCAGCATACTTCTTGTTTGACCAAACCTCAGCTGCCTTCTCCGAAGGAGGACTCATCTAATCCACCGTTTGGTTTAGCTGTACCGTACACATCTATAGATGAAGCAAATGGTCAAATGGGGGTTTCTGGCACTCATTTGCGACCAAACCCCCAACCTTCACTTGCCAAGCAATTTCATAGTAATCCACATAATGGGCTTGACTCTTCAGGTGAAACTCAGATGCGTAATGGGAGGTCTCGACCAGATGGCCGTGGAAGGAATCAGTTATTTCCTCGTTATTGGCCTAGGTTTACCGACCAAGACCTGCAGCAAATATCTGCCGAGTATCCTTTTATTCTGGAAAGCATCTTCGTAATTATTAGTACCTATTTGCTGTTCTTGTGCCTTCATTGAACTACATTGTGCTTCAGTTTGACTTAACCATATGTAAGTTCAAATTCTATAATCACTCCTTTGTTTGAGAAAATGTTGAGTGCCAGTGATGCTGGGCGTATCGGGCGTTTAGTGCTGCCAAAAAAATGTGCAGAGGTGAGTCATGGCTTAAGAGTTTTTAATTTTTCTAAATTTGTTGTTTTAATGGCTTTGCAATAGATTGATGGTCGTAAAGGCTTGGTGGTAAGTTTTTTTTTTTTTTTTTTTTTGTTTACATCAATCATCTAGACTAGATTCTTATTTTGTGACTAGGTAGCAGGTTTTGACTTCATGCATATCGGTCTCGCTTAGCATCCTGCATTTCTTATACTGGATACACTTTCATCTAGTTTTGTCCTTTCAGTAACTTAATGATCCTTTTTTATTTTGTTCATCAGTTTTTACCTAGATTGTTATCACATACCAAAAACACTCATCATGAAACAGGCATATTTCCCACCAATATCTCAGCCAGAAGGATTACCGCTGAAAGTCCAGGATTCAAAAGGAAAGGAATGGATATTTCAATTCCGCTTCTGGCCCAACAATAATAGCAGAATGTATGTTTTAGAGGGTGTTACTCCTTGCATACAGAACATGCAATTGCAGGCTGGTGACGTAGGTAACAATTTTATATCACTTGAAATAATGATTTAGAGATTCAATCTTTTGTGCTATGAGGCCCAAAGTATGTCATGTTCATGTTATAGCTTATTAGTCTGTGCCTCTCCTATGTTGATTTTATTCTTTAGAACCTTTTACTTATTTTCATTGCTCCTTATCCTTTGATTTTCCATTTCATATATGTTATGAGAGGGTCTGATTCTGTTGCCTGTTGCCTGTTGCTGCCCTATTCATTTTGTTGTTCAGAAATTGTGTGTTTCCCACCCTTGTTTATTTGCTTTGTATTCCTTATCAGTGTGTGGCTATTTCAATTATCATGCATCATGTTTTAAGACTTGCATTTGTTTTAAAACTGATAGTTATGCTGTTTCCTCAGTAACATTTAGTCGTCTTGAACCTGGAGGGAAGTTGGTCATGGGTTTCAGAAAGGCTTCAGCTGCTTCAGCATCTGAGCAGGTTGGTATCCCCAGTTATTTAGTACCTTCTATTCTGATTGTGCATCTACATGCTCTAGAGCTAAGATAGCATGCTATACAACTGGCTCATATAAGTTCCTTTTTTCCTCCTTGTTCGCGAGTCCTTCTGAGGATATGGTTATACTTAAGTCATGGTAAAACATTAATTCATTGGTTAAGATAATGCTCCTTCTAAAATCTACTTGATTGTTTGTAAACTCTGTGTGGCCACGGCCACTAACTCAACTGATTCAAATAGCAATTTATGTACATATTTGCATTTCCATTGGCAGGAAAATGAAGCCAAAAATAGTAATGGAGTTTCTACCCATGGAGATGTTAGTACCTCTAAGCCTAAAACTGGTGATATTACTTAACTGTTAATTATTTAAATGATAGCTCAGGCTGACTAGCATTTCATCAACAACCAGGCTGAACTGGCAGATCCCAGCTCATGGTCAAAAGTTGATAAGTCCGGATACATAGCAAAAGAAGCATTAGGAACCAAAGTAGCAGTTCCCAGAAAGAGGAAGAATAGCGTGCTGGGTTCAAAGAGTAAGCGACTGAGAATTGATAATGAAGACATGATAGAGCTGAAACTAACATGGGAAGAAGCTCAAGGGCTGCTCCGTCCCCCTCCTAATCATGTAGCCAATGTTTTATCGATTGAAGGTTTTGAGTTTGAAGAATATGAGGTATCATACATCTTCACTTAATGCTTCTTTTGACCACTTGCAATCTATTGTAATTGAAATCACTTTTGGTTGTAAGTTGCTGCAATTGAAACCACTTTACCATTGTGGGGTTTGTTGCTCATTTGTCAACATATTGAACTCCTCTAACATGCATATCTAAGAATTTTCTATGGTTGATACACCCTTGAAAAAGCCATATAGAGCTGCTCAAAGAACCTGTAGATTGTTAGCTGTTTATGAATGCTACCACTGGTCCTGGATAGTTAAATGCAAAGACATTTTCTTTTTCTTTTTTTTCTTATTCTAGCCTTTCCCTGGCTAATGCAATCCGTTTTGGTCATTGACTTTTCACTTTCCTTTTACTTATGGACGTAAGTATTTGTTGTTTTTCAACTAGTCAGTTTATTATTTTTGTGTTGCTATAAGTAGCATTTTATTTTACATTATATATTCTACATATTGTATCCTTTTCTAGGTGACCCTTTATTTCCTTTTCCATATGTTGTTCCTGATTTTCTCAATTTGTTTTCCTGGTAACAGGATGCGCCTGTTTTAGGGAAGCCTACAATATTTGCAACTGATAAGTCGGGGTAATTCTCTTTCTTTTGGATGCTCTGCATTATCTTAAAGAAAATCAATTAACGTATTACTTGGCTATGTTTTGGTTCTTTTTTGTGGGCTTGTTGAAATCTTTGTACTTCTTGTATAATATTGAAATACCGTATTGTACTTATAATGTAGTTCACACCTTGGTGGGTTTATTCAAGTATTCTGTGAAATCATAATGAAAATACCAAACACTATATACTGTGATAGCTTGTCTTACAGGCGGCAAGAGTTGTCTTAAACCACGAAAATTCCAATCTGTTTCTTGTGTCAGGGAAAGGATCCAGTGGGCTCAGTGTGAAGATTGTTTTAAGTGGCGTAGATTGCCTTCCGATGTTCTTCTTCCTTCCAAGTGGACCTGTTCCAGTAACTCATGGGATCCTGAAAGGTAAGCACTCGTTTGAGTGTTTTTCTCTACCAACTAAACATGGTTATACATTTTCATTTCTAATAACACCGAATCAATTTAAACGCCCTACCTGTCAAAAAAGAAATTAAAGGATAAATTAAAAACACAATGGTTTTTGTATTGGTATTGCATGAATGCTTTTTCTTTTTCCCTATCATTCTGGCAGATCATCTTGTTCAGCCACTCAAGAATTGACCGCAGAAGAGCTGGAAAATCTGCTGCCACACTCTAATCCAGGTATTTTTGGTTTTTTAATAAAAAGAACGTATATGTATGACTCTGATTTCGTGATGATATTTTTTTTCTTCATTCTTAAATGCTGATTCTTGGTTGCTCGTTTCCTATTATGACCGTGATTCTTTGTTTTTTGTGATTATGAATGACAGCTGCTTCTAAGAAAATGAAGGTTGCTAAACAGGAATCTGAAAATGTAGATGCTTTAGAGGGGTTGGATACTCTTGCCAACCTAGCTATCTTGGGAGAGGGTGGCGTTCTCCCTGCTTCTTCTCAGGCCACTACAAAGCATCCCCGGCATAGACCTGGCTGCTCATGTATCGTATGCATTCAACCCCCGAGTGGGAAAGGCCCCAAACACAAGCAGACATGTACGTGTAATGTCTGCCAAACAGTGAAGAGGCGCTTCCGCACCCTAATGCTGCGGCGCGAGAAGAAACAATCGCAAAAAGAAGCAGATGCTACACGCAAGAAGCAGCAGCCTTCATTGCCCGATAAAGTAGTAGACGATGAGCTTCTCCCTTGCACTACTAGTGCAGGAAACAGCAGCCCGAACCCGAAAATGGTTGTCAGCGAGAATTTGGATGATGATACTAACAGATTAAAATCCTCGAGTTCACCCTTTAAAGGCCAAATTGACTTGAATATCCAGCCGGAGCGAGAAGAAGAGCTCTCACCTGGTTCAGATTCTGGCGGCACAACGAGATTGCTTCAAGATGCCACCGACAAATACCATAGGCAGCAAAGTATTTTGAGCTCTAGTGGCAACAGTAACATAGAAGTTACTCAGACGCAACCTGGCAGCGGAACGGAATTAGAAAAAATCAACAGCAGCATCGATCTTAGAGCCAGTCATCGAGATGCTGACATGGACCATCCAGCAATTTTCCCTATTAAAACGTTCGCACCCACATCAGCCACCGGTTAGATCAATGCACTATATCCTATTAACTACATCAACCACAGTTTTGGTTAAACATACATCTTCATCAGCATTGTTCTTCCATGGACATAAAAAGAAACCGATAATCCAAAGGTCAGTTTTCGATCATTTTCTCTGCAGTAATATCTGAGATGCTGCCGATGCAGAATGGAGGTCGAAGCAAATGTAGTTCATTTTAGGAGCTCACCTTGCTATAGATATATATATATATATATATATACATCAAGAAGAATAGAGAATGCAAGTTAAAGAGAAATTGCATTTTGTTGATTTTACATTATTTTGTTGCCTTGCATACTATTTATATTATGCGGCGAAACAGAAAAGTTTGCTTAGGAGTAATGATTTTATAATCTCTGCCTACCAATTTTGTCTCCAATTCAAAATTTTGATCTGATCGATTCGGGTTGCTTTGACCATGATTGTCAAAATCGGTGCAGAATTGATTACATTAGGTAAAAAAAAAAAACTGTTGAATCATGGGCTCAACGAGGGTTTGATTACCGATTCAATTTTTACAACATTAGATTTTACATTAAAGGTCAATTAATTTCAACTCAAAAAAATCCAAACTTGATTTCACTATAAAAGTCAACAAATTATTAATTTGAATTTAAATTATTTGAATTTAAAATAATTTAAACTCGAAATAATTTAAACTTGAAATTATTTAAGTTAGAAAAACATAAACCAAAAAAAGAAAACCTTGAATGATTAAGTTGGAAATTAACTTAAATTGAAATAAAAACACAGGAGTTTTCATCATTGACTAATTCTGACCAAGTTTAGGAGCTTTTAATAAACAAAATAAAGTTAGTGAGCATTAAGAAGGGGGATTAAGAGATTTGAGGATAGTGAATGATGGATAAAAATAAGGATATCCATTGACAACGTCAACCGAGATATTTTGGTATCAAACTTCAAAAAATAAAAAAAAGTTGTAAAAAAATCCCCTATTTTTAGTTCGTGCTTGTCCAATACCTGTAATTTCATTACCAACCAAAAAACAAGGGAAAAATTAGCCATTTTGTACCCTTTTTGATACTTTGATTGGTGACAGTTTTCCCTGTTGTCACCACCTCTCCCTCTTCTCTTTGTTCCTCTTCCTCCATTGCCAATTGCAGCAGTTGATGATGAGGAAAAAAGAACAAACAAACATTGTCCCATTTCTCATAAAAATATAATCCCAAATTTCATTACAATTTAGATTAGTTCATGTATAGTTCCATCAACCCATTTGGGTAAAACATAACCAATATTAATCCCATAAAAGAAGAAGAAGAAAAAGAAGAGTAGATTGTGAGGTTAAATATTTTGGTGGCAAGATGAATGACTTAATCTCGAGTTCGTTCAAGAAATACACAGACCTGAAAGAACAGGCTTACCTGGACGAAATGGAGGCCGGAACCGAGAGTGTAAACCTCGATAAATTCTTTGAAGAAGTTGAGAATGTAAAGGAAGATATGAAAGGTGTCGAAAGGTTGTACAAGGCGTTGCAAGAGGCTAATGAAGAATGCAAGACCGCTCATAATGCGAAAACGATGAAACAGCTTCGTTCGCGAATGGATACCGATGTCGAACAGGTGCTTAAACGGGTGAAGATCATTAAAGGAAAGCTCGAAGTGTTGGAAAAGTCGAATGCGGTGAGTCGGAACACTCCGGGTTGTGGCCCTGGTTCGTCTGCGGATAGGACTAGGACATCGGTGGTTAGTGGGTTGGGAAAGAAACTGAAAGATATGATGGATAATTTTCAAGTGTTAAGAGCAAAGATGCAATCGGAGTATAAAGAAACGGTGGAACGTAGATATTTTACCATTACCGGGGAAAAACCCGATGAGGACACGATCGAGAACTTGATCTCGAGTGGAGAAAGCGAGAGTTTTCTCCAAAGGGCTATTCAAGAACAAGGAAGGGGTCAGATTATGGACACCATTTCTGAAATACAAGAAAGGCATGATGCTGTTAAGGAGATAGAGAAGAACCTGATTGAACTCCATCAGATATTCTTGGACATGGCGGCACTCGTTGAAGCTCAAGGTCAACAACTCAACGACATCGAAAGCCACGTTGCGCATGCGAGCTCCTTCGTAAGAAGAGGGACCGAACAACTTCAAGAAGCTAGGGAACATCAAAAGAACTCCAGGAAATGGATGTGTATAGCAATACTTGCTGCAATTGTGCTCATTATAGTCATCCTCATACCACTCTTGCCAACAATTATAACTCTCATTCAAAAGAAGAAGATGTAACGGCAAAAAAAAAAAACAAAACTTGAAATGTATTTATGTCTAACAAAGTTCAGTTTAGATGGTACATATAGCAAGTTTCAGAGACACCGTTAATTTAAAAAATTAAAAAACAAAATAGCACAAAGTTAGAAGAGCATACCTTCAAGCATTTGGGCATTCTAGATTCTTCTTTCCAATCATGTTGGAGTCCAACAAAGTTAGGAACCAATCAGTTTGGTAAGAGATTTTTTGTTTGGTTTTGACCATGTTTCAGTGGCTGTTTTTAATGAAATTTCTCTGTTTTTTTTCTTCTTTGTAACATTATTGGCTTGGAAATTAGTATTGAGTGCTCAGTTTCTGGCCCTTAATGACATGTTTTACATGGATGATACCATGAAACTGCATAACATAACATTTACCATGGTAGAAAAAGAACAATAGGCCAATGCATGTTTAAAAAAACTAGATCAAAGCACAAATATATTATCATAGATTGACAACATAAACATTTTCTCCATGTTCAGCACATTAATAGGCATCTTTGAGTTCAACAATCCGATAATTCGCTAAATTTATACACTGCTACCAACTTAATAATCCTAAAACATCACAGAGAATACACCAGTTTCCAGAGATAAAAGAAAAGGGTATATTGGATCAATTCAAGTACCGGCACTAGGCAAAGCAGCCATAAAGGAATTGTATGAAGATTCCAAGTCAAAGTGGAGCTGCCTAGCTTGCTGTTCCGTTAGCTCGTCAGCCGCACCCATTTTTGACAACCGTGAAATCCATTCCTTCATCTTCATCTTCCCCTCGAAATCCGGTGGCAAAATGCCAAGCTTATTGAGAGATGCGGAGAGGTCAGACAACAAAGGATGCACTTGATCAACTGCCACCATATTGAGCTTCAACGAGTCCATGGCAGTGATAAAATTCTGCACGCATTCAGCCACGATGGCGGCCGAGGTAGTAGTGGATGCGGCGGCTGCAGCTCGGTGCTCAACGGTAGCAGGCACCCCAGAGGTTACAAGTCGGTTTATAGCAGCTGGGCAATCCATCTTATATGTGTCTGCAAAGCGTTCAATGCTGGGGACCGTGTCTTTGAGCGTAAACGCCAATGTTTTGAAATGGGCAATAAGCTTTTGGCACTCGGTTTCATACTCGGATGATGAAATGATATCCCTTACATAAGCCTTCTCAAGCTTCTCTGTTGCTTTGATAATGGCATATAGCTCTGCAAAATTCTCATACATTTCTCTTTCGCGCTTGTCATTCCATAGCTTAACCTCCATTGAGGCAAAACTTGGTATTCAATAAAAGGGTCAATTTGAGATCAAATCAATTAGGGTTTGAGTTTGAAATTTGGATGATCGGACAACACAACTGAAAAAAATTTAAAAGAAAAAATAAATAAAAAACAGATTACTACCCATTCATCAATAGTAGAGATTCTATTTTTTTTTTCTGCATAACAAAAATATTGAAATCATTAAACAAAAAGAAAAAGAAAAAAAGCTTGAAAATCCTATGAATTCTTCATAGTCAAACATGGGAAGAACATTGTTAAACTCTATCTGATTTCCTGGAAAACCAAACAAAAAATTGAATAAATCCAAGTAAAATTCCTACCTTACTTCATCCCAAATTGAATAAAACCCTAACAAATTCCATGTTCGCAGTGCAAATTATAGGAGAAATTTAAACAACTAACAAAAAAATAAGTAAAAAATTGAAACAACTTACAAAGTAAAATGCTCCCTCCGTCTTGAATCGAATCTCTTCTTTTTGAATTATTGCATGGGAATTGGGGTTCCCTTTCTCTTCTACTTTTTAATCAAATTTATCTGGTTTTTTTTCTTTTTCTTGAAGGAATCTGTTAATGGCTATACATTTTTCAAAATATTCTATATAAAACGTCTAAATCTAGTTTTAGTCCCTCTACTAAGCTGAAGTTTGAAATTGAATCTTTAAATTAATTTGGCATAATTATTTTCCGGACAAGGATTGAACCCGAATCTGGTGTCTAACTGAAAATTTGAAAGCAAGCTTTTTATCACTCCACTAGTGATTCGGTTGACTTATCCATGTTATCCATTATATAAGAAGGTTATCAACAAATATATATATATATATATATGAGATGAAATTAGAAATTTATTTTACCAGGGGTTAAAATTGAACTATAATCTTTTAGGGGAGACAAAATGCAATTTTTTCATTATATTATACTGAAATTTTATTGTTTTTGAGGGTTAAAATACAATTTTAATATTATATTGACTTATAATTTCAGATTTTTTAAAGGGACTAAAATAAAATTTACCCATGTTGAGGGCCAAGTTTCACTTTGAAATAACTTCTTTAATGATTATAAAAGTAAAAAAAAAAAATCAAATTATGTGGAATTAAAATAAAGGACTAAATCCTAAATTTCATAAAGTATAGATATTAAAGTCATAATTAGATCTCAAAGAATTGCTACATGAACGGACCATGGATCAAATCATCCCTATTAAAACTTAAACACATTCAACCGATTAAGTATTAGCTCGATTGTTATGAGAATTGTTATGAGGACGTGAATTTGAGTACGCTAAAGCATTATCCTCCTATCTATTGGTTGGGGAGGGGTTATAAGTAGTTTTAAGTATTGTGTCAAAAAGAGCAAATATAATCAGAAATTATAATAAAATTGTTTGAAAAAACTTAAGCAAATTCAAATACGAAACAACCTGAAATTGAAATAAATCTTACAATTAATTTGAAATGATTGGAACTAAAATGGACTTGAACATAAAATGATCTAAAATCAAGTTGCTTGAATCGGATTGGTTGGGCACTAATTTGGAGAGGAGCTTTGAATCATTATGAACCGGTTGAATTGGATTTTTATTTTTATTTTTATAAATTTTTAATAATTTATTTAATTAAATCAGATGGACCAATTGAACTGACGATTTGATAACCTAACCAATTCGATCATCGATTTGATTTTAAAAACGTTACCTAAATTGAAATGAACCACGCAATCCAAACCCGAAATTATGTTGTGGCAACATTCAACCTCATATTTTTCTAAATTCATCCATCATTACATTTACAAAGAACTTCTATCTATTAAAAACGGAGGTGATATCGCTCTATCTAAATGAAGAACAATACCCCTAAGTGTGAAGTTGAGTTAAAATTAAACGGTTAAAATGTGCTTATAATTTTTGTACTTTTCAAAAATTAGAAATTTAGTTCTTGTACTTGTATTTTCAAAAAATTAGTCCTTTTACTTTTGAGATTTTAAAGTTCAGGTCTCAACTGTAAATATTGTTATTTTTTTATTAAATTCAAGTTAATTATAACATCTTTTTTTTAAAAATTACATGACTACTAAATGAGTATATTTTTTTTTTAATTTTAAAATATCATAGCAATAAATTTAACTAAAAAAATTAACAATGTTAATAGTTGGACCTGAATTTTAAAATCCGAAAAATAAAGAGACTAAATTCCTAATATTTGAAAAGTACAGGGATTATAGTCACATTTTAACCAAATTAAACACATTGTGGTTGTGTCTTTGGGACAAAGCCATATTATGAGGGACGCAAGTTGCGTTATAATGATGAAATTTGAAGTGAATCTTTCATTTTTCACCATCAACCCTCATTTCCCCCATTCACAAAATAAAGTGCATTTTGTGAAAGGTTAAGCATGGGTCTTTACCTTTTCGTTTAGGGCCTACGTTTTAGATTACCTACTCTATGTATTTTTTTAAATAGAAATCAATAAATTATATATGTTTTTCGTTATAAAATATAATTATCTAATTCGATAATTATAGATTGTTGTTCATAACTGAATATTATTTAAGTTCATTTTTTATATTTTTGGATCGTAAACGTAACTATAAATTAGACTTCTAAAAAACTATATAAAATACAATATAATAGAAGCTGAAAATTTTTGGACCTTAAGAGATTAAGTAATTATCGTAAAATTTTGAAAGTCTTAAATATTTAACTAAATTATTTTAATCTGAAATTCTTTTTTCCACATTAAAAATTAAAAAAATATTTTTTTAAACTCTTTTCAACCCTAAATTTTGTACGACTACACTTTCAAATAATTCCGGAATTGAACCTGATAATTTCTCGAAACTTATCCTTCAACCAATGAAAATACATTAGAATATGAACATCAGTGTGGTCACTCGCACTCATGATTTTCTTTCATTAGAGACTGTGGCAACTACAAGCTAGGCCAGCAACTTCAAAGTACGGCACTGCTTTGCCGCAAAGCATGAACCGACCTATATCAATAGGTACTACTATTGCTCGTGCTGCCTGTGAAACCAATTATTAAAAACAAAAAAGACAAAACCAAGGCTGCGATTATAGGCATATGTCTTTTACGGTTATTAACATTAATTCTATTATAAATTATAAATTTTAATTATATTTATTTTTTATATAGTATTTAAAATTATTTATAATATTTTTTTAATTTTTAAATAGAAGTATAATATATTTCGGCGCATTCATACTTATATCATTTTACACTGACAATAATATCAATACCAATTAAATTAAAATTCAATCTGCAGGCGAATCACATTTTAATTTCTCCAAATTGTTATTTTAAATATTTTTCTCCACCACCCAAATGGATTTAGTGGTTAGAATTCTTTGTTGGTGCTTCAAAATCCATGGTTGAAATGTTGGTGTTAACATTCCTATGTAATTCTAAAAAAATAATTTTTAAATTGGATGGATGCTTAAATCGGTCAGATCATCAATTTTCGAATGAATCGATTCAAAGTCCTTCTGTATTAAACATTGAAAAATATATTACTTATTTGAAATTTAATTATTATATTTAAAGAGGTTAAATCATTATTTGAAATATGAATTTGGCAACTCTTTTTAAGTCTAAAATTTTATTTTTTTATTTAAAAATTTTACTCAAATTGATATTATAGATATCTTCATTCAAAATTTATATATTATAAGCCAACAATGTAATATAGCGATAGATAAGCTCCTTATGAAATTATAATATTGCTTCTAGAGTTGGTGTATTTTAACAAAAAAAAAATACTAATTTTAATGAATATGTGATTGAAAAAAAGTGAAGCGGACAACTTGTCAAGCATTTGGATTGTGTTATTATTATTAAAAAGGTTTTACTTCGAATATTTATCATTCCGACTCTAATAAAATTAGTCTCGAACAATAAATTGATTTTTCTAAAAAGAAAAGCTTATTAAGAAAAATAAAAATGCAACAGAAAATTAGCGATTACTTAATCAATCAAATAAACTTCAATTCAACTATTATAAACATATTTTTAAAGGTTAAATCACTATATGCAGTTTAAACTTGATTTTGAATTTTTCTTATTCAAATTAAGTTCTAAACTTGTTAATCGTTCTCACGTTAGATTTTGAGCTTGGTAATTTTTTTCATATTAAGATCTAAACTCTTTTTTAATTCAAGTTAAGGAGTAAATTTGACAGTTATTCTCATATTGGAGTCTGAAGTTAACAATTGTTTCTTTATTAAGTTCAATGTCTAACTTAAATAAAAATATTTAAGTTCGATATAAAAACAATTACCAAATTTAACACTAGAACTGAAAAAAAATTCACCCAAATTCAAAACTTGATTTAACCTTATTTTTAATTAGATACTAGAGTGTTTAGAAAGGGAAAGAACAGAGCAGAGCAGACCAAGTCACAGCTCAGTCCTTAATAATATCTCATAAATTAAACGAGGAAAATAATAATGTAGATTTAATAAACATATAAATCTTTCATTGAAATATGAGTTAAACCCAAAAACAAACAAACAGCTAACTTCCTTAATTTACAGTACTTTTAATTACCATTAATGATTCTAATACCACTCAAAACTAGCTGTACCATAAAATCTACACCCTTAGTTTTTCTTCATTTTTTTTTGGGTATTTTTTCAATTTTTTTTCAACTCCAAGTCCCCGCAAACTTTTTTAGACCTAATGGAGGAAACATATTTAAAAAAAAAAATTAATGAACATATTTTTCTGTTACTTAAAAAAAAAACATGATTTAAAACTATGGTTAAACGATAATTAGTGGCTAACATCCACGGTTAACCATCTCCATATACTGGTTTAGTGATTCTTGCCTTTGTAATTTCATTTCCTCGTTGAACTTCTTTATGAACGCTTCCACTCGACGGTTCAACTCGTCTTGACTCAGCGACGGCTCTTTCCTCAGCTTCCCCGAAGGCGGAGAAGAGCTCGGCGGAAGTTGGTAATTAGTCCGGTCCCTGAACGTCTCCGATTTCTTCACCAACGGCGAGTCGGCCATCGTCTCCACGTTGATCTCGCGGCCGTGATTCTCAAACGTGTCCGACTTCTTCAAGTGCCTCGTCAGTGGCATCGCTCTCCCTTCCGTTATCATCTTCCACGTGTTCTCCAGTGTCTCATGGCGTTTGGGTTTCGCCACTTTCAATGCTCGGCCACCTGCATTAGGAGCGGATTTAATTAATTTGATTAGATGATTAGATCACCATTCTAATCTTCTTAATTACGTAATTTAAATATTTTAGTTTCTTAATCGTTTTTTAAAAAAGGACTATTTTGAACTTATTCAGTGGCGCGTCGTCAAGTAGACGCCACCTTTGAACGGACTTTGTCTGTTTGGAAGAAATAAAGGAGAAATAAAGGTCTAACTTTAGTTTAGTCCCTATACTATTTAAAAATTTAAGATTTAATCTTTTTAATACAAATTAATATAATTCATTAGTATATCCAAATTAGAAAAACTTCTAGTTGCTAGGATTAAAATAATGACTATAAATTTATTATTAATTAAACATAATTCACTAAACTTTCCAAAGACTTTGAACTTGTGAGTAAATAACAATTTCAACTAACTAATATCATTATAAAAATAAAGGATCAAATTATATATAATTAAAATAAAGGATTCAATCTTAAATTTTAGAATAGCAAAAGGACTAAAATCAAATTATACCGAAACTAAAACGACTCGGTTTCGTTCCCAAAAGTGATAGAACATGGAAAACATGGGTAAAAGAATTGAAACACCGACGGAGAGGCTCCGTCGAGTGAACCAAACTGCTTTTCAGAGTTTTTTTGAATTTTAAATCTGGATGTAGACATTTTAACCGAGTAACGTTAATGTTTGTTTGAGAAAATATGATAATATTGTAAAAATGAATCGATAGAAGAAAAATGCTAAATATACCTTCAGGATTGGCTTTAACAGGTTTACGGTGACCGAATCTAGAAGAAGCCGGTGGTTTTTCAACCGGAAACAGAACATCCAACGGAATCTCCGACGAATCCATTCTCCTAGGAGGAATCCACTCCGATTTGGAGATAGCAAACACGTCACCTCCATCTCCATCATCTACAACCGCTACATTGGTCTCCGCCTCAAAAACCGTCGTTTCCACCTCTTGTACTATCTCCTTTTGCTCGTATACCACCGTTTCCACCGCATCGAAATCCAAGCTGCTCTTCATCTCGTACTCCAAATCAGGCCGCTGTTCCACCAAGATCTTCGATCTCGGCTGCTGCTGCATCAGCTCCTCCGTCTTTTCATTCTCGCCGTTGTTCTGATGAAACCGTGACGACGCCGCAATCGTGATTATAATCCCGTTTATGACAAAGTAAAGATAAGGCGGTTTGAGCCAAGAACGGAACGTGCTCCACAGTAACGGAGCTTGAGAAACGGAGAATTCCATAACCAATGGAACCGATAATTTAAGTCCTAAAGCTATACTCAATACACCACTAGAAATAAACAGTACCTTCAACGACAACATCCAAGTGCTCCCCGACGCCATTTTCAGAGCCAAGAAGTTTTTTTTTTTTTTGTTTTTTTTAAAAAACCCTTTGGATTCTTTGTGCAGATTTTTTGAAGGGTAGGGGGAAGAGGGAGGAGAGTGGGAAATATATAGAGAGTGGGGATGCAGTTGATGATTGAATCTTGAGCGTTAGATTTACAAGGGATGTAAATGGACAGTGGATATTAGTTTTATGTGTGGTGGGGCCATGAATTAGTTGGATTAGGCCTTTTTTCTTTTTTCAAATTTTTAATTGTACAATATAAAAGGATAAGGTGAGGGTTAAAATGAAGCTTTCTATGTTGCTATTTAAGTGGACACGAAAACAATTGATCCTTCCCGAACTTCACTATCATTATTATGTTTTTTTGACATTATTTTTACCCTTCTTAATCAATCATATCACATTGTTAATTAATTTGTAATATTTTATTTTTAGTTTATAATTATAATTCCAAAAGATAAAATCTTAATTAACTCATAAATCATAAAAAATAAATTTGAATATGAAATTTTAAAATTTTTATAATCTATTTTTCTAATTGCAAGTTTGATGAAACGATTTAGATTGTATTTGAAAAAATTGTGTCTTGAAAACCAATTTAATTTTCCATAATGATGGTATTGAAATTAGTAAATAAATGATAGAATAATGAAATAATGATTTTTTTCTTTGAAGGAAAGGAAATATATAACAAATATATATTTTAAAAGACTTCAAATTATTATCAATTTTAATATAAAATAATCTGTGAGGATATTCTGGAGTGGATAATTTTTAATTATATTTTAAATTTCTGGATAAAATTAAAATAATTTTAAAAGCAAAAATATATTAAATATTATTTTATTTTGATTTAATCTCTACCATAAAAAAAACTTTTTATATGTATCTAAAATTGCAAAATGGTTGAAGGATTGTGTGAGTTTTTGAGTTAAAACGCGTGTCATGCTTGAAGGATTGTGCGTAGTAAGAGAGAAAGGATTCAAGCAATTAGAACTAGAATGTGATAATGCACTTCTAATAGAGATTGCTAGCTGATAGAGTTGCCAATAGTAATTTGGTGGAGTTACATTTAATTAATTGTCTTTTCAAACGAAATTGAAATATAAGATTTCGTCATATTCCAAGGCCTCAAAATACAATTGTTGATCAAATGGCTAAATATGTGAATAATAGTATACCGAATTTACTATTATTTGTGGATCCACTAAGTTTAGTACAAAAAATTTAAAATTTGAACCCAATGTAACCCAAATTTAGAGTGGTTGGGTCACTGGCATGGTGAGATTATTAAAGGTAAAAGTATTATGGAGGCCTTTAAATTATGAGTTAAATTACATTTTATCTTTTTTACTTAAAAATGAGTAAATCAATACCTATATATCATATAAAAAAGCAAACTGATTATTTTTATTACAAATTTCATCTATTTTCACTATTAAAAATTGATGTGACTGATGGAATAATTAGATAGTTATACGTAACATACCACGCACCACGCATACCTCATTCTAATATATAAAGATCAATTAACCCTTTAATCTAATTTATAAAAAATAATTTATCAAAATAAATGAGTAAAATACAACCTAATTTATGGTATAAAGATTATTAAATATTTGTCCTCTCTCCAATTTTATGTAGGGACAACAAAGAAAAAGAGGGCAGTGGTTTCAAATTTCAAGAAATATAATAATGTACTTTATAAGACTTGCAGTGAATTTATCTTTCTAGAGACTGTAAAGGGAATTTGGGTGGCAGACTGCAATGGCAGTAAGAAATGTTTTGAATTACTTTTAATAAATAGGAATATATGTATTTATTTGATTTTCCAACGGTCACATAATTGACCGTTACTCACGCAAGTTGTAGCGAGAACCTGAGGCGCCGATCCATTGGGTGCGGAGCGGAGGGGCTGGGTTCGCCCTTTTGGTCCATGTGCCCTACAGCTCGGTGGCTACACCCACTGACCGACCATCCCCTTTTCTGCTAAACACCGTGTTGTACCACTGAAATAGCTCATCATTTTATGTAAAAGCATGGCTTTTTCTTTCTTTCTTTTTTATTTTCTTGCAAAAAGTATTTATATTAAAAATAGGAAAATTCTAAAAAGAGTCCCCCATCCAACTTTCCATTAGATTTAATGCTTCTACTTGTGGTTATTTAAGTTCGAGCCTCGTTATTTATAATTGTAATTTATAAAATTTTAATTTCATTATGTGCATATATCATATTTAAATTTTATTTATTTTTTTAATTTTACCTACTATGTCTTTTGTTTTTTATTGTCTCGTATTGATTTAGTTTTATATTGTAAATACTCGAACATATATTTTTATTTGTATTTATTAACCGCAAACTCTTCAATATATATAAATTGTAATAATTTTCGATAACATTTTGTGTGACAAGTGCTGCACAAAACATTACAAGATTTCAATAATTCGTATAATTGTAAAATGTTTTAAACATTACAATAATTTTAATAATTCATGTAATTAGATTATATTTTATATAATTATATGGTATCAAAAATTAAACATTGTAATTTTCATTCGATTTGATTGATATTCAAAATTGATTTAAATTTAAACTGAGATAAATTTTAAATAATTTATCTTTAAAATGATCAAAATTAATTCGATTAAAAAATTGAACCTGAAATAATTTAAATACAAATTCGTCAAAATATGAAATTATTTAACCCAAAAATTAAAAAATAAAAAGGACTAAATTGATTCAAAAGGAACAGTGTAGTGTGTCCTCCCAATTACTCTAATTTTGCAGTCACGGTGAAAAGATTGGGTCCCTAAAAGGTTATGAGCTGTCTGACTGACCCTAAGTAACGTAATAGCCATCATATTCATGCATGCTTTTATCTTTCTTCTCCCCCTTTTTCTCTTTTTTGTGTTGTAGAGAATCTTTTCATATGGTAATAATTATGGAAAAAATAAATAATATAATATATTAAAGAAAACAAACTCATACAATAAGATTGGAGTAATAGTGGATGAAGAAAATAACACTAAGAAAGCTTATTTAGAGATTTTACTCAGTTTGGTTTTTAATTTAGTTAAAGTTTAAAGTGAAATATATAGGAAAAAGTATCATGAAAATTTTTATATTATAAGTTGGATTAGATTTTGTCCCTTCTACTAAAAAAATAGATAATTTAATCATTATATTAAAGAGCACACTGGTAATTCTGCTAAAAATTCTATTCATTATTGTTAAAAATTAGTTTCTACGTGTCAAAAAGAGGTATATATGACACGTCACGTGTAACTATTTGGTTATTCTACTAGCCACACTAGTATTTAACGGTAGAAATAGATAAATTTACTCTTTTATATAATATATTGGAACTAATTCAATCATCTTTTAGTAAATGGGGTAAAATGCAATATAATACCTTATTCAGAAGTCTCCGTAATAATTTTACCTAATACATACCTTATGTATGATTAATTGAAATTCATTATGATTATTTATTTACAATAAAAATGTATTAGAGATATAAATTTCAACTAACAATATCCATAACCATTTTAAAATCACCTATAAATAACAATACAATTATTATTATTAATTTTTAAAAAAATCATTAAATTCCATTTACTATTTTTTTTCCCCTTCTCATTAGCAATAACAAGCAAAAAAATCGAAATAAAAAAAGTATATTATAAAAACGACAGTTGCAATAAAGAGTTGAAGTTGGGAGTTGGCCATATCAAGGCAGCATGGGACCCCATCATAGAGAATTTATGTGTTTATGGACCATATACTAAAAAAATAATAATTATGGGCCATCATTAAAAGGAACTTAGAATTTGGACATTAATTTCCTCTTTTTTTTCCCGCCCTACGTGGCAAAGGCTTTGAGCAGATATTTTCATAAATATCATTTAATAGTTATCGGTTAGGACCGTGTTGTCTTCAGTTTTAATTTTTTTTTTGTTTATTTTTTATTGCTTAACAAGTCTTTATTTTTAAAAGTTTTTGTTTGTTATTATAGTACATTTTTTAGTCATGCTTTTGCAAGTAATTTTAGAGATAGTTTTGTCACATTCCTCTCCAATTTAGTGGATATTCAGTTTTTTTTGCTGATTTTGCTTGCATGCCGCTTTGTACAAATTGGAGCTGATTTTTGTTATTGTGGTAGTTGCTTATAATCACTCTAGATATGTCCTGCTTGAGTTTTGATAAAATCAATTACCAACATGCCATAATATTCTATTGATGCAGAGACTGAAGCCTCTGTCGTGTTGATAGAGTTTGTCCTTTATCACCGTTGACATGTGTTTGTTATTTTTCTTTTATCAAAATTATATGGTCCCGTTCATTGAATAAATTAAAGATTTTTTCATTTTAAAAAATACTAATAAATTTATTTAAATATAATTAAAATATTAATTATAATTATTATATTTTCTTTTTGATTTTAAGATTTAAAGTTTATATTAAATTTTGAGCTTAAATGTTTAAAGTTCATAATATATTGTCAATAAGATACTTATGTATTATATTTTAATTCTTATCGATTTTAAATTACCAAGAATTTGTTTTTCTTTGACATAATGAAACAAAATTTGAATTTTAAATTAAAATACATTGATGAAAGCCACCTCTCATGATCAAATCATATATTTATTTGTGAATAGTTTAAGAATATTAGATGTGACCCACTAAATATATCAAAATAAATTTTCCATCAATAAGCTAGGTGTGCCAAGTTTCATTGATTGAGCCTATTGAAAACAAACCAAAAATATATAAAAATTCTTATTATAAAACAATAGTTTGGTCATTGGTATATATGGTTGAGCTTAAGTGAACTTGAACTAAATATGTGTAATTATGTTACACTTGTTTGAATTAATCGGTTGGATTAGGAATTTATTCAGAAAAAAGTATTGAACTGATTAATTTGAGAATTAATATTGACAAACTGAATTGATTAAATAAAGTTTGAAATAATTTTATGAATATTAATAATTTATTTAATTAAACAATTGAACCTATTAGATCAACGAATCAATGACCTAATTAACTCACTCAATCTAATTCTAAAAATAATTATACAAATTCATAATAATCCTAAACCACTCAAATCCAAATTTAACGTAGACCATAATAAACTAAAAATTAAAGAAAGAAACCCAAATTAATTTAGTTGAGATTGACCCTACCTAAAATTCTACTTACCCATTTCACAAGTAAAGCTAGTAGGGAATTGAGAGACCCTTTTGGCCGTGTATTGTGCCATTCGTTTACATGCAATTTGCAGTTTAAGGATAAGACATAGAAACTTGAAGATTAAGACATTTCGAAACCCATTGGTCTCTTTCAGTTGTAAAATATGTCTTAATTTTAGGTTATTGCTGTAATAAGATTTGATTCATAAAAGAAAAAAAGATTTAAGAACGAAGGCAGCTGAAAAAAATGAAGAACCATTGCTTTCGGCTAAAACGCGTGTCGGAGAAGGGGACAAATTGTCGGTCCATTTTATCTTCGAAAATGTTTTTCTTTTTAAAGATTAAGATTGTAGGGGAGAAGATAGAGTTGACTTCATTAATCAAAGTCTAGCTTTGAAGAAAGTGCATGGCAGTTGTACAAACATATAGATAAAAAGGGTTAATATATTATTTAATATTTAAATTTAGTTTTAATGTTGAATTGAATTAAATTTGATATTTAGACCAAATAATATTATATGATTTAATGAATGTTCGACACGTGCGGTACAATAAAAAAGAATAGTGAGAGGGCGCTGGCAGGGCCTTAAAATGGTAATTTTAATTTTTGATCTTTTAAAATTTATAAAATTTCAAGTTAGTATATGGTAAATTACATTTTGACCCTACTAAAATAATAAAATCTTGATTTAGTCTTTTACAAAATTATAAAGATATAAACTGTTAAAATGATAAAAATTGTTTTTAGCTCTTATAAAAATATAAGACTTAATTCCACCCTAAAAACAATTGACTTCACCCTTGTAAGTATTTAACTCGGACAAAAAAAAACTTAGAGACCAAAGTAAACATTGAAATCAAATTTAAGTACCCAAATTAAAAAAAAAACTCAAATACTAAATTATACATTAAAACCAAACTCAAATACCAAAATAATATATTAACCTAAACATCCCTTTAATTTTCAACAATGAAGCTTTGAATTATGGATGTGATTTTTGGCATGTATTTTTTGTGGATAAACAAGTAAAGCTGCACATGGGCAAGCGTGTGCACCAAATATGTTAATGGGGTAACATTATCTAGAATAAACAATATATATTATTATACATATAAAGTGTTAATTGGAGTAAATATCCTCAAATTATTTCATTATTTTTAATTTTGAAATATTTTTAGATTCAATCATTAAAATATTAACATTATATTAATCAAGTCATTTTATAAATTTAAACGTTAAATTAATATGAAGTCTGAAGTTCAAAATTACAAACAAATATGTATTTATTATTGTACAAAAAATTTCCATTTAACGTGTTAAAAATGATAAATACTGTCAATTAAACATAGAATTTTTTTAGGCTTAATGTTTTATTTGGTATACAAGTTTGACACTTTTTTTTAAAGATGATATTTGTTTTATTTTTTTGTGCAATTCGGTATCTGTATTTTATAAAAGTTAAATATTTTGGTACCCAAAGGTAACGATATTAACTTTTTAGTGTTTAATTTGGGTTTTAAGATTGTTTTGATGAAAGTTAATTGATAATATTATTAGGTTTAAATTGTTCATTATTTTGTTAATACAATAAATTTAATGTTAATTGTGAATTTGCTTAATTTTACAAATACAGTGCGATGGATGTGATTTAATTCAAGTTTTAAGATTGATTTGATAATAATGAATTTTTATCGAATCAATTATAAAACCTGAATTAAATAATAAAAAGTTAACATCGATACCTTTTGGCACCAAAACGTATAACTTTGGTCAAATACAAGTACTGCATTGAAAAATAACATGCATCATATAAAACAAATGTCAAACTTAAGTATCAAATCATGTATTAAGTCATTTTTTTATAATACATCGTATCCAAACTTTTAATGTAATAAATATTTTCATAATTACAATTTAATCCACATATTTTACCTATGTTTAGGATTTGGTCGGTTGGTGCTTTGATTTTAAAGTGAATCTTCATCGGGATATTCGTGGGTTAATATGGAACGAAAATGTCAATTTCAATCCGTTTTCTTACTTTCATGGATTTCCCAGTAAATATGTATACTACTTTTTCTAGTAAATTCCTCCAAAATCTTGGTTGCTTTTAGAGCCAAATTCGTTGGTATATTCCAGAATGGTTGACCAACCTAAAGCTATTTCATTAAGTACCTACAAAACTAGTAGTGTTTAAGAGATTCTATTTTTTATTTTTTAAATTATTTAAACAATATATATAAAATTATTTCTTAAATTTTCAAAACTCAATTTAATATAACTTTAAACTTAATGAAATTAGATAGAGTTAGAACAGTTTAGTCAGTCTTTGTTATTAAAGTAAATCACTCCACTAATACTAGGTAAAATGTTGAAAATAACCAATTAAATATACATTTATAATATTAATGTATAATATTGCAAAACATGTCTCGCAAAACACCACAATTAATATCCCAAGTTAATGTCTGGTCCAAGAAATTTACAACGAAATTCACTGGAAATTAAAGGAAAAAAAATCTATATTCGAAATGCAAAATGAAATAAAAAAATAAAAAAGAAATATATCAATAATACAAAAATAATATTATAAACAAAATATATAAATTAATTCTAATATATTTAATCCCTTTCAACCCTTTAATTAAATGGATAGTTTTCATTTTTGGCTCCTTCCAAAAATTAATAAGTCTTTTTGGCCCCAAAAATTTTCAATTTTATCTCGACTTTTTATAAAAAATTCATGGCTTCACTCTTGTATCTAACTCAATTTAATAATAAACGTGAATATTTTGAACCCAAAATAATCCGATTTGTAAAATAATCCAAAGCCATAATGGTTCGAATTGAAAAAAATTAATAATTTAAACCTAAAATGACCCAAATAAAAAAAATAATGAAAATTGAAAAACTTAAATTGACTCAAGATTATCGACACCCAAATAACCAAAACTTGAAGTAATTAAAATTTGAAAAAATCAAAAATCATAACGGCTTAGAACTAAAAAATCCTTAGTTATCAAAATCCAAAACCGTCCGAATCCAAAATGACTCAAACACGAATAATCTAAAAATTTTAAAACTTTTGTTTGTTAAAAAATAAAAATAAAAATTTAAAAACTTTGGCTGAGACAAAGATCCCTAGTATGGAAGAAAGAGGAAACATCATGGAAAATAAAATCTCAAAACGATAAGGTGGTCCATGTAATTAAGTTGGAAAAAAACCGTTATAACAGTTTAAATTATGGACGGTGGAGGAGGAAATGCGTAGATAAAGTCAAAACAAAAATCGTGTTGGGTTTTTGGTCAATGTAAAGACAGTTTTTGAAACTGAACTGTACGTAGAATGTTTGGTTTAATGGAAACTAAAAGTCTGATGATGACGACGTTATTACAGTCAAAAGAAGAACATAAAAAAGATAGTGAAATGGGAATGCAAGAAAATTATATGAAAGCAGTTTGTGTACGTATACAGTTCAACTTCCATAACGGATATGGTGCCGTCCTTTTGTTGTGTGAATGACAGATTTTGTTTCTTCATTGGAACATATGGGAAAATGTTTTTGTCTTTTTTTTCCTAATGTAGTTCTTACTTGGTCTCGAAGTTTCTTTTTAGGTACATACAGTGGTGGATTTTTTTTTAGGAGTGTAATTAAAATTTTCAAAATTTATTGAGAATTTTTTTAAAAAGTTGGAGGTTTTTAAAATTACTTTTTAAGCGATTTAATAAGATTTTACAAAAAATTTGAAAGGTTAAATTAAAATTTTGGGGACTAAGGCTCTTGACTGCATTCGTATACATATATTATATATATGGGAATATAATATAAAAATTCACTTATGTATATGATTTATATGTATAGGAAAAAAAACATGATGATTAAATTTTTTTTAAGAGATATGATGATTAAATTGTTAAAATATTATATATTAATGAAAGAAAAAGTATAGGATTTGATATCTGCCAACGTTATCCCTAATTTTTAAAGATAAAATAAAATAATTATAATTAAGAGATGATTAAAAAAATATAAAAATTAGCAAATTAAGAATATATATATATATATATATATATATATATATATAAAGTTATGAATTTCACTAGATTTTAACTTTTTTGGGGTTTTTGATATTTATAATATATATAATATAAAGTAAATCATGAGTATAAAATTGGAACCAAAGAAGTGATAAAGTTAATTAAAAAAATAAGAAGCTTTAATCACCAAATTCTTGACCATGGAAGCTTTAAGGGACATACATATGGCTTCATGTTTGTTGGTCAAAGATTACATAAAGTCAACTTGTGGAAGGATAATTCGATTTTGATCTAAATTTTAAAATTTAAACTTGATTACGAGATTATTGAATGTGAAATAATTTTAAATTTTTGAAAAGTAAATTGACTTGATGCTACCCAAGTGACAAGTATGTTAGGGCGTGTATGTTTATGGGTTGGGTTAAGGCTTGATTCTAAAAAAAATTTCAAATCCAGGCCTATTTTGGTTCCAACTCACCCTGCTCAAAAAACTCGTTTTACTATTCAAAGATTAATAAAATATTAAGCGTCAACTTTTAATTAATATTTTATATATTTTTATAGTTAAATTTAAAATTTTTATTATTATTTAAATTAAATTTGGGTTAGAGGTGCAAAAATACTGATCCAAACCGAGCCCAAAGTGAAAAACCTTTTTCAATTATTATATTTGCATGGCAACATATAAACCATAATTTTCTTGCAATTAGTTAACCAAAGCACCAAACTAATACACTTGAATGGACTTTAGCTCCTAAACTAAAAAAATATTGATTACACTGTGCTTCAAGTCTTTATACTCTTCATGCATTTATAATTTAGTCCTATTTTTATTTCCAAAAATTTAATTCCTTTACTTTTTTAGATTTAAAAATACAAGTCTAACTTTTAAAATTCTTTAATTAAATTCATATTCATTCCATCAATCTTCTGTTAAATGTCACATCAATGAATTCAACCAAAGAACTTTATCAGTGATAACATTACTTGAACTTTAAAATCTAAAAAGTAGTGAGTAAAATTCTGGAAATAAAAGGAAAGGGGCTAAATTCTACATGTATAAAAACTACATGGACTTGAGCACATTTTAACCAAAAAAAAAAAAAAAAATACCCCCTTAATATCATAACTTATCATCCTTTCCCATTCAATCTGGTTGCTTGCTTGCATCACTAATTTGATGATCATGAAATCTGTTGGGAAAAATCTATAAATATCCACAAAAAGCCTTGATTTATGGGGAAGTAAAGAGATAAAAAGAACCAACCTTTATTATATTACAACACCACATTTATTATATGAATGAATAATAAAATTGAATGATGAAAAATCAGTTCTCAATATATATCTAAACGAGTAAAAAATGACATACAAAAAAAATATAATTTATTTGTTTCTTTGAGAAATGAATATGTACTCTTTCCCTTCAACAATCATTCAGCCGGGCGACTTACCGTTTTGTAAACATACCTTCTGTTAACGATGAGAAATCGTAGTCTTTTCCCCATTGAGATGGTGTTATTTTAGGAACTGGAGATGTTGGGAGTGGCTTACCTCCGATGCTTTTCATGCTGATGGTTGATGATGGAACCACCGGCACTCGGGTGGTGAAGCTGCAATGCGGCATATGACAAGTTGGATAAAATCGAAAGCAATTATGTGTTGGTCAAGCAAGAAATGTGTTCAAACGAACTGTTTGTGTATAGTGTGTGCTTGTAAGAATACAGATAGATAACCTATCTCACTTATGAAATAGTGGACCGAAATGAAACCCGTATAAAATCATCGACCATGGAACTTTTTCTAATGAACCCACATTTCCAGTGCTAATATACTGAATTTATGAAACGTGTTCAGTGTGCTATGAAACAGGTGATCAGACTTGAGTTTCTTTGTACTAGAAGGGTCAGTTTGCTTAACTAAAGCCGATAAAATCGATCCATTACATCAAAGTTAAAAGATAAGCAACTTTTAGATGGTCAAGCTGAAATAATATGCGCACACACCTGGAAGTCGAAAAATTAATGGAATTCCCCGCAGGGTGCATCTGTTGGTTGTTTCCCATCTGGTACGAGATGACAATAACATGATAAGATATTATTAGCGATGAGGTTATAATCGGGGAAAAGAACGATGGTGGAAGCATGTTGCAAGCAAACCTGTAAATGATTCTGTTGACTAGCGACTGGCATTACCATTCCAGGGACTTGGTGGCCAACGCTTCCAGAATTTGGAGAAGGAAAGTGAAAGCCATTGGAGCTGAATTGATGCGCGTTGATAGGAAAGGCTTGGGATCTACCGTTGGGCTTTGTAGCAGTGCTCGTGATAGATTGTTGTTTGGGAAGCATAGTAAGTTGTTGATGGACGGAAAATGGAGACACTGTACTTGACTGCAAAAAGTAATTTAAAATTTAGAACTGTAAGTCTCCACTTTTAAACTTTGAATGCGGCAGTGACTTAGCACAGTGATCAACTTAACTACGATGACATTATGTCACGAAAGCACAAGTCAATATTCTATATACACTTTCGATTTTCAGCCAAGGGACACCATACCTTTTCAAATATAGTATCTTGTTTAACATCACTTGCCTCCTTGGCGGACTTTGCTTCAGTAGCTGCAAAACGGTAAACTGCAGGTTAAAGCAACATCAAATATAAAATACTATATTTAACTGCTTTCAGCAAGAAACTACGTAGTGATAAGCTCGAGACAGAAAGAGACATACGTTGCAAAGAATTATCATGAGCTGAACCGGAGGCATTTTCTCCCGAGTCCCCCATAGAGAGCAAATTGAAAAGTTCAGTAGCGTAATCGATTTTGGATGATGCTACTACTGGTGCAGTAGTATTAACATCTCGCTTTATGGATTCAACCTTCGAGACTGATGGAATATTAGTAACCTCCTGCTTTATGAATTCAGCCTTCGAGACTGAGGGAGTATTAGTAACCTCCTGCTTTACGGGTTCAGCTGTTACGGCTGATGGTTTGGGTTTATATCGAGGTTCTTCTGGCTTTATATCGGGTTTAACCTGTAAACCAAGTAAACTTATTCATTTCTATGTCACATATTAATAATGAAAGATACTACTATGAAATGTTCATGATTTTGGGTGTCAACTTTGAATTTCTTTCATGTTTCGAGTTGTTTATCGTAATCTAAGCAACAAAAGGTTTCCTATCGTCTCGGTTTTTCACTTCCCATATAAGCAGCATAATCTATGATTCGAATAAAGAAAGATATGCAAACCATACAGTTTCGGTTCATTTGCTACATATGAATTTCCTCCATTCGACAGGCAGCAAAGCAACGTTAACTGCAGCAATCATTTTTACTGTAAAAAGGGACATTCATTTACCGACAATCAGCGTATAAGAGCAAATGAAGACTGTTATTACCTTTTGAGGAACATTTACGTTCATTTGAGAGAAACTTTTAGGAGTAGGAATGCCGTTATTTGCAACAGGTTGGTGAATAATTTTCTTCACTGTAGAAACGGGATTTACATTATTCATGTTCTTATATGCACCACTTAGAGCTTCTAGTTTGTGAGGTGATTCCTTATTGTCATTTACGCTTGGAGATGATTTTTCCTTTCGACCCCTTGGAATCCATCTCTTTTCCACATACCTAAAGAAGAAAATAATCAATAGAAGAAAATCAAGCATAAAATTTTAAGTCATTGAAGGGTAGTTCTATTTTTACGAAGTTGGTACTTTGCACGAATGAAATTCTCGATTCCAACCCTGTCATAGTTGGGAGGCAACTCCGCTTCCCAGTAATTATTCGATTTCTCGTTCCCCATGGCTGCCAAAAAAAAGAAGAAAACACGATCATGATCACAATCAGCACCTGATTTGGGGTGGAAATCAAAGAAACGAACAGTGGAGGCTTACATTGAATAAATGAAACCTGTTCAGGAAGCCATGTATCTAAAGTGGCTGATCTCACCTGTATGAAACAAACTAATCTCCATAAACATGTTAACAAGAAAATCAAACAATAACCACAAAACACAAACCGCCATAACTGTTGTCTAGATCTATGTTGCCCAGACTCTTCATTTACAAGTATATGACCTTTAAAGACCCTCCAAATACATGAAAAACTTAGAAAAATCTAACCGACACTTACATCTGAGTCTGAGTAACATAAGTCCGGAGTTAGGGGAAAAGAGAAGCAAAACCTTTGATATGTGTACTCCAAGACTTCTATGAATCCCTGAACATTGCATGCAAATGAATATTCCAAGATTAACACTAGCCCACCGTGGCGCCCTGTGTAGCATATACAAACCATTATAAAATCAGATTCCACATCCTCTATAGTGACTCGAGTATCTACTTTAAAATTTTCCATCTTGTCAAAGCCATAGTAAAACATTACTAAGAGCTACATTATTACCAAATACCTACTTGCTTTTGCAGTCTGCACATTCTCGATTCTCAGGCAACTTAAGAAGGCCATCCAATATCTGCAGAAAGCGGCACCAGATAGACCAAATTAACATTGAATGTACAGAAAAACCAAGTTATAACCATATTTCAGACCGAGACAATGTCACTACTATGCACATATATACATTGCTTGCATGCAAAGGAAAGAGGAGAAACTGTATGACAATTGACAAACATCTTGAACCATAGGAAGAACACTGATGAGAAAATTTCGAAATGTTTATTATGTAATTCATCGTATAAATCGATCATAAGTGGCCTAAGACATTCAAAAGAGAGCTTGCTGGCAGCTAAAGGATGATGAGCTATAGCCAACTTTTATCAGTGTGAGCCTTGGATTAAGACATACAATACAAGGGGGGTCACCAAAGATAATTGACGGCTAAAACGTAAAGAGCAGTGTACAACTTGCTGTAATTGAAAACTGGAAACCATACAAAACAAACTATTCTAAATTGGCCAAATTAAGCTCAGGTTTGATTCAATAAACACATATAAGGAAAAACCCAAATTGATAGATTCTTCAATATGGCCTTTGCTTCAAAGAGTTCATCAAACACAAAAGGGTATCCAAAAAAATTAAAGCTGCAACCATTTATTTTCATCAAACATTTCAAAATTCATACTTTACCACCAAGAAAAACACTAAAGCTTAAATGGGTAGTAAACAAAATTACAAAAAAAAAAAAAACAATCAAAGAAATGGAAATTAGCAAAGAAAGAGGGAACCTTTGTGTGTTTAGCGTTAAGTTCTTTAGAAACATTAGCCTTCTGGTTCATGATGCTTTGCAGAAAAACTCTCTTTCTCTCTTCCCTTTTGCTCCAAAGCTGTCTCTTTTATTTATTTGTTTATGCAAAAAAGTATAGTAATAGTTTTTTGGTTCTAAAAATTCAAGCTTTACAGGAAATAGAGGAACCCCAAAATCAGAAAAAAAAGAAAGAAAGAAAGAATAAGGAAGAGAAGGAGAATCAAAGGGGAAAATGGGAAATGTCAAAGTGGGTATCTTTCATTTGTTATTTGCTAATACACTTTTGTGTTTTGCTCTTTTGTCATTGGTTGGTTGGACTTGGTGGAAGCTGGTTGGCTATGGCTGGCGTGTACACACTAAAGTGGGGGCTCCTTTATTTGCTACCCTTTTTATTCTAAAATCGTTCTTGTGTGCGTAAGGTCAAATAAAATAATTAGGTAAAATATAAAAGTTTTATATATTTAAACGTAAAAGGTAAATTTCGTCTAAAGTCATTAAACTATTAATAAATTTATGTTTTAGTCATTTAATTTCAAAAGGTTACAAAATGATTACTGAACTATTCGAAAGTTTTCATTTAAGTCATTGAGCTATTTAAAAGTTTTTGTTTAAGTCATTGAGCTATTAATTTTTTTTAAAGTCTGGCTAGTGAGCTCCAAAGAATGATTTGATGGTCAGTACAATGAATCAGTATCCAACGACGAGTAGAATAACATGCTTTAGATCCAAGTCAATCTGATGTTAAGTGTTGAAGATTAAAGAAGAAAATTATTTAGATTTTAGTTCGCAAATTTGTGATATTTAAATCTATTCCATGGAAAAGTTGAATTATAGAAGAGAAAGGAAAAGAAAACTTTTGATTGGTGCAGGTGATGCAAACAAAGAAGGACATACAACAATGATTTTAACGGGCCAATGACTTGAATGAAAATTTTTGAATAATTTAATGATTATTTTGTAATTTTTTTGAAATTAAATGATAAAACATAAGCTTACTAATAATTGAGTGACCTTTGGTGTAATTTACCTCTTAATTTTTTAAGATTTTATTTCTCTAAGTATTAATGAAGCTATTGTAAAAAACATTCCATGTCACAACTTCAACAATAATTATTATCAATTTCGAACTAATAACATTATAAAAACAGAGAAATTAAATTAAACCAAATAAAAATCTAACTCTATTTAATAATAATTATTGAAAATAGAGAGGAGATGCATTTCTAAGCTTATATTCTAATACAATCCATGAATAAACATACATACATACATAGATATGGTTATTGGGGCATCCCAAAATTCATTCATTTTTCTTAATCTTAGCTTCACTTTCTCCACTGTATGGTGCAGCACTGTATGCACGGCGCTGTACCACAGAGAAAACAACCATCTCTATGCAAACTAATGTGTTTTGAAGAGCTTCTTCAATGTGCTCTACGTCTAACCAGTGATGATGCGATTTAATGAAGCCCATTGCTACGAGTATGTCCAGTACCACTCCCTGCATGTCGCCATTGATGAAAAATCAGAGTAATATTCATAATTCAACAACAAATCATTGACACAGCAAGGGCAAGTTAAAACACACGATGGTGGTTTCGGACTCACTCGAATATAGGTACATGTTTGACAGGGACGAAGCAAAGAATTCGGTGTCAAAATAAATTTTAAAAGTTTGGGAGATGGTAAAAAAAATTATTTGCAAAGGGCTTGAATTTGAATACTTTATAAATGAGAGGGACTAAGTTTGATATTATTAAACTTAATCAACAGGGCTAAAGCACTTGCTTACCAGTAACTATGCCCCTAGTGTTTGATATCGATAGATTTTCAAAGATTTTATGTTTTGTCATGTGCAGAGAATTGTATCTCATATCCATATTCGAATATTTGTCAAACATTCAAATATGAGTTTAAACTTTAAAGAAAACATATCTATCAATTGGGTTGATTGAATTGGTTTTGAGTTTGGATCAAACTAGATTAGATTGATTAGAGTTTTTAAAATTTCTAAGTCATTTTGATTATGATTAATTTGAATTCAAATCATTTAGGGTTTGGTTCAATTCTGATTTCGGATAATTTCAAGTTTGGGCTACTTAAGGGTTCATTTTATTTGAGTTTTGAGGCTTGGGTTGTTCAGGGTAATTATAAGTTGAGATTATTTTAGATTATAATTACTTTTAAGTTTAAGTCATTTTACGTTCAAATTGTTTTAAGTTTGAATCATTTCAAATTTAAACTTATTTGAGTTCAAATTAAATAAATTCGAATTATTAAGCTTTTATGATCTAATTGGATTTGAGTTTAGATTAATCAAATCGATTTTTGAGTTCGGCAAAAAAAAAAAAAAACACTAGAAAAAAATTCGTGTAAAGGATAGGAGAAAGAGAACAAAGAATTTTTACCTGCCAAAAGCAAAAGAAAACAATCCCTTTGATGCACAAGAACTTTGCAAGTGGCTTGTGAGGTGCCAACTCCTTTGCAAAAACATGGTAAAACACCACCAAAGAATACAATGCTAATGAAACAGATACATTGAGGATGATTGTCAATGTCCAGCTCAACCATGAAGGATAAACCCTAAGGGTTTGCAATGTTATAATCAATATCGAACACACCGGCCGGATTACGACGAATTGCCATGTCCAGTACTTCAAAAGCTTCAGTGTTCGATGGTTTAGCTTAACTGTGCGAGGCTATTGTTTCAAGCAACCACGATGGGTAAGAGATTTGATCAATAATGTAACTTGTTGTAAGCAAGACCATATCACTTTAAAGGAGTTAATTCCACCCCACGTTTTCAAATTATGACTCATAAAAGTATTAGTATTGTATAATTATGTCTTTCCGTCGGTTTAATCATTAGATTGGATGTTAAATGGGAAAATGACCTCTCTAGTCTTTCTCAATTTTGAAATTGAGCAAATTATTCCCTCTAAAAAAATTGGAGCAATTAAGCCCTTGTTAATTTTGAAAGCGAGCAACTAAGAACAATTAATCTCCGCGTTAATATCTTCTATTGTACATAATTTTGATTGGTATAATAACAAATTTAGCCTTCAATGCTTATATATTTTGTCATTTTGGCCTTAATTCTAAAAAAAAAAATTAACAAATTCAACCTCAACATTTACACAAATGTTGCTAGATAAATTTGTAAAATTAGGATCAAGTTGACATAATGTGTAAACTTTGAAGGCTAAATTTGTTATTATACCAATCAAAATCATATACAGTTGATGGAAAATATTAACGTTTGTGATTAATTATCCTTAATTTCTCACTTTCGAAATTGATAGCGATTAAATTGATTTGATTTTTTAGAGGGCCAATTTTGCTCAATTGAGAGGGATTAAAGAAGTCTTTTTACCATGTTCAATGCTAGCTTAACTCTGACATGCATAGAGCATATGTATATTAAGTAGATCAAATTGTAAACACTTGTGTACTTACTGCACGAACAATTTAAACAAGACATTTAAAAAAATAAAAAAAACTACTTCTCCAAAATTTTATTGATCATTGTTTGTTTCATTAACACGTTAGATTTAAGTGTATATACAAAGAGTACATGTGTTTACAATTTGGCCATATCATATCCAAATGTTAGATTTGATTAATACAATACTGATATGTGAGGACTATGGATGCAATTAACCTATTTTAAAATTTTACATACCTGAAAAAGGGTCATTGGAAATGAATGGTGAATCTCTCTTCCTTTGATTTCATCAGGCACAATATTTTTGCTAATTGATATGTTCAAGTAACTATACATCAAAGACAAGAACTTTGCAATCACCTAACACCAAATTTCACAAAAAAACAACCATCAAAATTCACCTATTGTTAATTTCAAGTTCGATTCTTGTAATCATAACTATTGTTAATTTCAAGTTTAATTATTGTAATCGGAAAAAATAATATAAAAAAAAGTTTAACTAAACTCGAATTTGAGTTCGACTCAAATATTAAAAGATGCAAGGATTAAGCAAAAAGGGGCACTCACCAAAGCCTCATAACATTCCTTGATTGACTCCAACAACGTGAAGAACTCTTTGCTACCACGAACATCTAATAACCCTACAAAGGAAACAACAGCATAAATAGGAGCCATAAGTATAATAATCACTATAGCTTTTTGTTCCTTTGGGTTTTTCCAGTGAAACAGATGTTGTGCTAGAAGCTGGAATGTGAAATGCAGTGTAAGTAACACACAAAACCCAGATCCCATTCGAGTGATTTGCCCACGATTTAAATGGCTCAAATCCATGGTTTTTCAGCTAAAAGGAAAAACCCAAACCAAGAATCTGCAAAAACAAGAAGAAATTGAAATGAAAATAAATGAAAGAGTAAGAATAAATATAGTGTGAATAATAGTACAATAATTGCAGCATCGAGCATTTACTTACCTGGGGTAGACACGTTTTTAATGGAGAAATAAACACGGTGTCGACTTTGATTTTTCAAAGTGGGGGCTTGGGGGTTGATTATCAATAGTGTGGGTGAATTTGATTTGATATTGTGGATGAATATAATTATGGGTCTTTTTCAGAAAATTAAATGTGATGGATAAGAGGAGATTTTTGAGTTTTATGAAACTCCCATAATATTGGCAGATTCTCGCCATACACGTATTTACTGGTGGCAACATTCTGGACTTCACTGAATTTTTTTTGGTTGAAAATTGGAGGATCAATGTGATAAACAATAGAATGAATTACTCTTTTGTGGTTCTTGGGTAATAATAACATATCTATTTAAAAATAATAAATTAATTTCTATATATTATATTAAAGAATATACTAATTATCACTTAACAATAGAATGAATTAAATTTTAAACAGTAGAAAAGATAGAATACAATTTGACTTGAATTTCCATGATGTTTTTACGGAATTTCTTGGTTCTTCATTTTGAAATGAAATTTTATTAATCATTCAAATTCCAACAAGAGTAAAAGTCTTGGCAATGACATTTGACTCCAAATCATTTCCATTTGGCAACTATGTGTCTCATAATTTGTTGATCAACTCGTATAAACGGTGAAATAGAAAAGTAGAGGAGATCGAATACAAATATTTTACATGAAAAACTCTTTCGAAAAAAAGAAAAATTACGGGCAAATGAGGTTTTAACTTTTCACTAAATGAGCAAATAAACGAGAGTACAATATAGAAAAAATAAACTTAAATGTACTAAACGTATAAATCCATACCCCGAAAACAAAATTTCTAACTTAAGAACAAAATTTTCTCCATAGTTATTATGAAAATCTCACAAAAACTCATATGCGTCTACATCTTGTTGCTCTAAAAAAACCCTAACTACTTGGCGTGTCAAAGCAGAGTTCTAATCATACTTCAAAATCTAACTGAGAAAAATAGTCCTGCTTGAAGTCTAAAACGCGACTGCTAAATAAGAGAACATGTCGTAACGTCATAACGTATCGGCTCTTCTCATCACAACATCAATGTTGCATTTGCCTGGAGTTTACATTGCGTTGTCCCGACCAACTCTACCATCTCATCACGATGCCGGCCTGTTTTGACCTTTTTCAACTGTTCGTTGGTTGCCATAAATACGTAACTCAAAATTGTTTTCTTTAGCACTTACAAGGTCTTTAGTCAGCAGAATTTACAAAGTACACTCCAAGAATGTAGGATAGTACATATGAAGATGACAAAAAATCTTGACAACTTATGATATTCAAAGAGAACAATTTCCATTTTGTGTCTCGTGACACGCACGACAACAGTGTGAAACAAAAAAACGCACAGACAGGGCGGCATAAAAAAAAGAAGAAAGCAAGTCCCTCAAATACGCCATTGCTTTACTTCAAAGTTTCAAGCATTGTAAGTCTCGTTTGGTACGTTACAAGCACTTTGTTGAGAACTCTCCTATTGTTTTTTTCTTATGCAGACAAATGAAACAATACAAACACTTCACATCTTGCAAACATTTGATCCCATCTCTTCTTAATTCTGTATTTTGTTCATATTTGGTAACCCATATTTTTCATCACCATTGTCTTGCAAAGTTCCCCATTTGTTTCCTTAATCAAAATTTTGCTGAAATACTGAATCATGGATATGAAAACACCATTGTCGTTGGCTTTAGTTTTCGTATCGGTTTTCGCGGTTTACTGTTTCGATCGTGCACTGTCTACCACAGTCACATATGACCATAGGGCACTGGTTATTGATGGCAAGAGGAGGGTATTGCAGTCTGGTTCAATCCATTATCCTAGAAGCACCCCAGAGGTTGATTTTATACTTGCATTTGATGGCTGATGCTTGTTCTATTTATTATGATAACACGGATTGAAGATTTCAGGTTTGGCCCGAACTTATTCGGAAATCAAAGGAAGGTGGATTGGACGTGATTGAGACTTACGTTTTCTGGAACTGCCATGAACCAGTCAGAGGAGAGGTATATGCAGTAGCTTCAATGTTTGTTACTTTTACAATGAGAATCTTATCTTTTTCGTAGTGAATGGAGTAGGTTTTAAAGATGGTTTATTAGGCTTTAGAGTTTTACTACCAAGACCTTTCTTGTATTACAGTGTAGACTGTATTCGTATTTAGTAACACAACACAAATTCTACATACGTATCATGTCCAAAATCGTCATGAATGTAGCCTTCTAACATGAGTTTCCTTTGAACCATTAACCATGCCCTAAAAACTACCCTTGCCATAAGCATGTTGGTAAATATAATGTTTGGTTTTTTTGGGCAGTACTACTTTGAAGGTAGGTTTGACCTGGTGAAGTTTGTGAGAACAGTGCAGGAAGCTGGCCTTATGGTTCACTTGAGGATTGGTCCATATGCTTGTGCTGAATGGAATTATGGGTCTGTAATATCATTTTCACTAGTTATTTTGCTGTTGCCTGTCAAATAAGTAGATTGATCATTTAATAATTATCTCTTGGCAGTGGATTCCCTCTTTGGTTACATTTCATTCCGGGGATTCAATTCCGAACTACGAATGATTTGTTCAAGGTATCTTTTCTTCTGTGTGTGTGCATGTCTCATGTAGACCATTACAGGGACTTAAATTAAATGGTGATGCATACTAGGCCTTTTCCACCTGATAGTTGTTATCACTACAGAAAGAAATGCTGCGTTTTCTCGCCAAAATCGTAGGCCTAATGAAGGAAGAGAAGCTTTTTGCATCACAAGGAGGGCCTATCATTCTTGCTCAGGTGATTTGCTAATATATATAATCGAATAACTCGGTTGTGGACCATTCAGTTGAATTCATGTCTCATACAGTCATGTACCAGGTTGAAAATGAATATGAGCTTGTTGAATGGGCATATGGGGTTGCAGGAGAACTATATGTCAGTTGGGCTGCAGAAGCTGCTATCAGTCTTAATACAACAGTGCCTTGGGTGATGTGTCGACAAGAAGATGCGCCTGATCCAATCGTAAGTTAAGGTTACGTATAGCACGGTACATTATCGGTGTATATCTGCTTCATGTGGTTGATGAATTTCAACATTTATCATGCTGAGACATTTGTATGATAAGTTGACAATTTACATCAACCTTTTATCATGAGAATCTGTATGCAGATAAACACATGCAATGGGTTTTATTGTGATCAGTTCACTCCGAATTCTCCATCAAAACCAAAAATGTGGACCGAGAACTACAGTGGATGGTACTGTCCCTTGCTATGCCATTGAAACCAATGGTGATTATAGAATAAAAGTGATACATCTTAAAACTTGATAGTGTAGGTTTAAATCATTTGGATATCCAATTCCTCATCGACCGGTTGAGGACCTTGCTTTTGCCGTTGCACGTTTTTTCGAAATGGGTGGAACTTTTCACAACTACTATATGGTGAGTTGTATCTAGTTCTTTTCTTCTTGTTCTGCTTTCAACCTGGCAAACACGTGAGTGATATCTATCGGTCTGTTAATAGGATGAACATGTTTTCTGTTTGCTGAGCTCTGCAGTATTTTGGTGGAACCAATTTCGGGCGAACAGCCGGAGGTCCTCTTGTGGCAACAAGCTATGATTATGATGCCCCAATAGATGAATACGGTGAGATTTCTATTATATGGTTCATGTAACACATATATTTCCTCTTCATATTCACTCATTGCCATGATCATCCAATAAATCCTATTCCATTTCGAACTACATTAGCAATACCATTTTCAATGTCCATGTAGGTTTTATCAGGCAGCCGAAATGGGGACACCTACGCGATTTGCACTTGGCAATAAAGCACTGTGAGGAGTATTTGATCAGATCTGATCCAACTCACCAGCAGCTTGGTCACAATCTAGAGGTAAAATTTTACATGCTTCAAAATGTAAGATATAAGCTCATCGTAGTATCTTTCGGCCAAAGCAGCTTTTTTGGTGCAAATTCTTCTCTGCATGTACATCATCAAAACATTTTTTTCAGGTTTTCATGCCATTTACTTGCTCATATCCATACCTTCTTTGTTTTCAACTTTGCAGGCACATATCTACTATAAGTCCTCCAATAAATGTGCAGCATTCCTTGCAAATTATGACAGCGAACTTGATGCAAATGTTACATTTAATGGAAACTTGTACTTCCTTCCGGCTTGGTCCGTAAGCATCCTTCCAGACTGTAAGAATGTCATTTTTAACACTGCAAAGGTATTTCATGATCTTTTCCTTTGTTTTCTTGCAAATTGTTATTTATAACTATTTGTTTGATTCTAACACATATCACCTTACTGTTTCCAATCGGTATTATGCCGTTAACCTTGTTCCTGGCACTGTTTATCTTGATTGAAGGTTGTGTCTCAGAGAATTTTGGCTCATACAACAACTGCTAATAAGTTAATATTGTCAGCAACATCATGGAGCTGGTATATGGAAAAACCAGGTGTTTGGGGCAATAACTCATTTACGGAATCGCGTTTGTTGGAGCAGATTAATACGACAAAAGACACTAGCGATTACCTATGGTACACAACAAGGTAAATTACTGTTATTTATTGTTGTAGCAGCTTAATGCTCAATAGAGTAAGCATGGTTGATGCGATAACAATGCTACATTCTAAACCAGAAAATAAGCAGAAAGGAAAATAAGCACAAATCAATAATGACATAGTACATTCATCGATTATAGAATTTGTGACCTTTGTTTTTGATAATGCTTCATCGTATTGGCAGTATAAATATCATGCCTGGTCAATCGAAAGAGGTCTTCCTGCTTATCAAAAGTCTGGGACATGCGGCACTTATTTTTGTCAACAAAAGGCTTGTTGGTAATCATTGTACTGATAGCAGTTGAAAATACGCTGTCTACTGCTTTTATTCATCATGTTTGATGTTCTCATGTTCAATCCCGACATCTGTACACGCACTCTTCAATGCCGACTTCGAAGCTGAAATTTTAAATTGTCACTAGTCTTTTCATATGATGTTCCTTTGATCTTTCTACATTTTTTACAGCTTTTGGATATGGTAATCATGATGATGCCAGCTTTTCAATCAATGAGAAAATCAGTCTTGTTGAAGGGAACAATACATTGGATATTTTGAGCATGATGGTTGGTCTACAGGTATCGAAACTCTGACTTGATCATTGTTCTGAATATTCAGTTCTAAACCCTCTTTCTGCTTTAATCTCTGCAACTTTCTGGAGCATTTCTAAATCTTAAGGCATCTGATTAAGATGTCTTGGGTATCATGGATGGAGGTTTACCAACTTTAACTCGTTTTCTACTTCTATATGCTTCAGAATTTCGGTCCATGGTTCGATGTTCAAGGGGCAGGAATCTTTTCAGTGGTTCTAATTGATCCATGGAATAACAATTATGATGTTTCCGCTGAAGAATGGACCTATCAGGTTAAAATCTGCAGACCATCATGATCTAATTGTATGTTACTGTGTTAAGAAGACCTTGTACTGAAACGGTGTCAATCTCTAGTAGTTCCAAAATGCCTATATTTTTTCATTTTATAACCGAACACTGCGTATTTGGTTCCATCTGTAAATATATTTTCTTCCTTATGAGTTCGAGTTGTGATAAGAATGTTATAGCAGCCAATGAGCAAAGGAGTTATGTTCGGTTCAGTGTTATAATGCTGTTAATCCCAATTATCAGGTGGGACTTGAGGGAGAATACCTTGGACTAGATAAAGTAATCCATGCAAATAGTTCACTGTGGATAAAGGGGAGTGTTCCACCTATCAACAAGACATTGATTTGGTACAAGGTTAGCTTCTTCCCCACTTCAGTGTATAACTCTTTTGTTCCATTTCAGTGAAGCAGTTTTGGTTCTGTTATAAACCTTTTATTACCATCCCCTGATGTTCTGCTTAAGGTTTCTTTCCTTGCTCCTCAAAGCAACGGTCCTTTGGCCTTAAATCTCACTAGTATGGGGAAAGGTCAAGCTTGGGTCAATGGACAGAGCATAGGCAGATACTGGCCGGCCTATCTATCACCATCCGAAGGTTGTACCGAGAACTGTGATTACCGAGGAGAATATGATTCCACAAAATGTCAAAAGAATTGTGGCCAACCTGCTCAAACATTGTAAGTTTTATGAATACATTCGATTAAGATCCTATATGTGAAGTTCTGGGTTTGATGTATCCATGCTGTCCAGATATCACGTCCCACGCTCTTGGGTTCATCCTGGTCAGAACCTATTAGTACTTCATGAAGAGCTTGGTGGTGACCCTACAAAGATTTCAGTACTGACACAAACCGGTCAAGAGATTTGTTCATTTGTATCGGAGGATGATCCTCAGCCAGCTGATTTTTGGATACCGAACATGGGCTTCAGGTCTCGAAGTCCCGAAGCTCGACTGACCTGTGAACAAGGTTGGCACATTGCTTCAATCAACTTTGCTAGTTTTGGATCTCCACAAGGAAATTGTGGTGCACTCAGTGTAGGGACTTGTCATGCTGACATTCTATCAATGGTTCAGAAGGTAAGAAAGAACCTTTCTTTGCTCTCATATATGTTACCTTTTGGTAAAAAATCATAAAGGCCCCTATACTAGAAGTCAGGTTACATTTTTCCCCCATTTACTAAAAAAAAGATAAATTAATCACTACGCATTAGATCAAAGAGTAAATTGATTTTTTATTAAAAATTTCATCCATTTCTACGGTTAAAACTAGTCCTTTTATGTTAGCATAATGTACACGTGGCACATCACGTATCAATGTCTGGTTATCTCATCAACTACACCAATTTTTAACAGAAAAAATCAATTTGCTCTTGGAGCTAATGTACAGGAACTAATTTTCTAGTTTTCTAGTTTTTTTAATAGAGAGAACAAAATATAATATGATTCCTAGTACTTTTATGTTACCTTTCTGTATTTGTGCATAAGAGAATCTGTAACTAGTTGAGCAAGTTTCTCTGGCATCCTTGGTTGAATTTGTAGGCTTGTATTGGTGAAGAGCAGTGCTCGGTACCTGTTTCCACCGCAAACCTCGGTGACCCTTGCCCTGGTGTGCTGAAAACCCTTGCCATTGAAGCTATATGTAGTGACTAAAATCCCATACCATCTTTTTTTTTTTTTTTTTTTCATATTTATAAGTTTTGAGCTGAACTAAATGCAATGGATAACACAGAAACTAGTTGATTATATCTTTTCTCAAGTAAGTGCCACTTCAAAGTAATAAAAAACTTTCAGAACATATCAGTTTTTGACTTTTGCATGATTTTCATTTTTGTAAAAGATTAAATTAGGCCACAAGGACATCAGGCAATATAAACTTCATATACATGATTCATAAGTGTCTCATTTTATCATAAAATACAAACCATTTCCCCTCTAGAAGACAAGGCCCTTACCAGCAATCATGGAACAAGTAGTATCTTCCCGATATGTGCACTACTTTCCATGAGCCGATGAGCCTCCCCAGCCTCGGATAAGGGAAAAGATTTGTAAATGATAGGCTTCACCTTGCCTGCTGCAACTGCAGGCCAAACATTCTTCTCCACTTCACTGACAACCATTGCTTTGTTTTCAGTACTTCTTGGTCGCAAAGCAGCTCCTGAATAAGAAAATATCAATTTACATAAATCTATAATAGTCTATGATCTAAAAGGGGCATGCTTCCAATATGCCCACTACAGTCGTAACAATTTTAGCAGTAGATGCAACATATGTAAACATTACATGAAACTACGAGCAGTACAATTCTCTATTTCAGGAAAATGAAAGCATTGAGAGTGGTGGGTGAATCAATGGAGATGTATGTTTTTTGATTTTTTTTTTTTCCTTTATGTTCTCTATTACCTTGCACCGTGAGGCGCTTTGGAAGTAAAGTATTGAGTTTAATTTCAGTGACTGCTCCACCCTGGAAGCCAATAATAAAAAGCCTTCCATCAAAATTTAAGCTGTCGAGGTTTCGTTGAAGGTAGGATGCTCCAATGCAGTCCAGAATTACATCAACACCTGCCATGAGACATTCGAGAATTTAAATTGGCTGTGTAAATGCTGAGAAGATGTAACTATAAAAACTCGGGACCGTACCCTTCCCTCCAGTTTCTTCCTTAGCACGTGAAACAAAGTCCTCTCTCTTGTAATTGATGCACACATCAGCTCCAAGTTTCTTGCAGAAAGCCAATTTTTCTTCACTCCCTGGAGATCAACATGACCACATCTAAATATAAGAAAAAATGAAGACATGAAATTTACTATAGAATCAACATTGTAGGTGGACCTGCTGTAACCAATACTGTTGCTCCTTTGTTCTTAGCTATCTGAATTGCAAAAGTGCCAATTCCACTAGAACCGCCATGGACCTGAAATTCTAATAGCAGTCAGATTACATCTCGAGCAATGGATGGGATCATATATTATATAGCTACATGAACAAGTCAGGTCAGGCATCGAAATGTTTGTTAAGGTGAAGCACTAAATTTCAGTGATGGTCACTGTGGATAAATGTCAAGAAAAAGAACTACTAATTAAACACTCAAGTACTTGAACATGGACCTCGCACCTAGAATATACTAGAATGAAACTCATGTAAGCTTCTAATCACAAGATCAGCTGACGACTCGGTAGATATTAGAGGTGAAAATTGGCACATACTGCTCGATATACAAGATCCTAAGCTAATCAAAGATGACCATTTTGATTAACTGAGATTACACTAGTGATTCAATGATGCAGTATCGAACTAGGCCGACATTGAATGATACATAGACAACATAGTGGATATAGAGTTTTACCAAGAAAGTCTCCCCAGCAGATAAGCGACTCATCATAAAAACAGTGGACCAAACAGTACAAGCAGCTTCAGGTAAACCAGCAGCATCTTTGAGTGAAACACCAGGCGGAATTGGTAGTACATGTCCACCATGAACCGCCACTTTCTCAGCATATCCACCTCCATTAAGAAGAGCACAGACCTGCATATAATATAACAAGCAAAACCCATTGAAGTTCCATCCCCGTAAAACATAGCACAATCCCAATTTCACCAAAAAAGAAAAAAAGTGGATCATGCATATAAAAATCACACCTTTTTTCAGTAAACCCACATGAAATATACTTGCTAAAACTGGGATTTTTTGGATTACCTGATCTCCAACTTTCCAGCGAGAAACATCCTTGCCAACAGCTTGGATTGTGCCAGAACATTCAAGACCAAGATAAGGACTTGCACCCTTTGGAGGAGGGTAGGAACCGTTCCTTTGGAAAGTATCGGCCCGGTTTAATGCGGTGGCTTCTACCTTGATGAGGATTTCATCGTCTTTGATCTCTGGGTCATTTACTTGTTGCAATTGCAGCACCTCTGGGCCACCTGCTGTTGTTATCACCACTGCTTTCATGTTTGTTTCTTTCAATTCGGCTCTGTAATTGTTTGATTGATGAAAAAAAGTGGGTTACAAGGAAAAATGTGAAATAAAAGAGAGCTTTATCTGAGTAAAAAGTCCATTGATATTTAGATAGAGGTGCCGGTTGCAGGTAAAACTATCACTTATGCACAAATGTGTGCAAATTGATATAAAAAAAAAAATACCATCCGTTCTCCCGTTAAAAACAATTATGCCAGTGCAAACTGATAGAATAATTTGATACACCTGTCATATGTATTACATTGTAATGTGCATGAATTAATTTTTGATATTAGAAACAGAGGCGAAAATAGAAATATTATTTAAGGATTAAATTTAAGTTTTAATTTTTATGATAATAAAAATATAATTTTATTATTTGAATAATTTATATCTTTATTATTTTCAAAATATTAAATTAAATTTTTATCATCTTTAACAGGATCAAATTAGTTTGGGTTGTAAAATTTAAACTTAAACCCATTCAAAATGAGTTGAGTTGTTAACTCATGAACACTTCTATTATAAGTATGTCAACCGTCAAAACTAACATAATTAATAATTTAAATATTTCAAAACGATTATTAGGGAAGAAGATGAATATTTCAAAATATCTAAAATAATTAAAAGGGAGTGGATTTCAACCACCTTAATGAGAGAGAATAATAACAACATAATGGAAAGGCAACGAAACACCATTCCTATCATATCACAGTCGGCTTGGGCACTTCATATCAAGGAAGATATCAACATAATAATGGAAGGTTTAGGAAATTACTAGTGCTAAGGAATGTTTTGGTAATAGCAGCCAAAAAAGGCATCTCACGTTGTACTCCCAATCACAAAGATAGATTAATAGGGTTTGTCTTAGGATAGGAAGAGCTGCTCAATTCATTGGTCTCATTAACCACTAATGGATGATATCAACACATTGAAGGACCTAATTCAAGTCATTGATCGGTCTAACCAGGAAGATGACACTCTGAGGTGGACGATAAACAAACCTAAGGCTCTAATTCATCAGTACCATCCATAGTTTTCCTTAGTTTAGAGCTTCGTTCTTAATTTCTTTTGGATTTTCCTTTTTATATATATATATATATATATATATATATTGATCTTTGGTTAATGTATCCAAAAAAAATTCTTTTACCGACTTAACCATCAATTTAAACATTAAAAATCAGTTTAGATCTAACGTAGACAATATTTAAAACATGTATATTAAAATTTAAATATGTATGTATTGATTATATGGATAGTTTAGATATAACGAGTTAAAATAACATTGTTAAAAAATTTAAGAAAGTTAATTCCTTTTCTTTAAAAGGAAATAAATTAGATCAAAACTATCTACGTAGTAAGTATTCACGTGTTTATAATTTAATCCGAGTGATTTAAATTTTTTTATTTGTCATATTTGAGAATGCATTTTAACACTTAAATTTATTGATAAGCCAATAAAAAGACTTGACTGATAGGATATTAATATTTCAAAAATTCGATTAGAAGAGAAGACAAATTTTTTGTGTTAAAGGCCAAGATAAAAATTATAAAATTTTATATTAAAAAACTTAAATTAAATTATTAGTTTTTAAGAAGGGCCAAAATTGTAGTTTTCTTTATTTAGCCTAAAAAGGCTTAAAAGATATAAACTTTTGGAAAGCAAAAATAAAAAATTGGTTAAAATATGTGATAAATCTTTGTACTATTCCTAAATTTAAAATTTAGCTCATGTACTTTTATTTCTAGGAATTCAGTCCCTCTACTTTTTAGATTTCAAAATTCAGGTCCAATTGTTAACACTGTTAAATTTTTTTGTTAAATTTGTTGACTTGACAATTTAAAAAAAAAAGTACTCATTTGGTAGCAATATAACTAAAAAATTGACATTGTAATGAATCTAAATTTAACAGAATTTTAACAACATTAAAAGTTGGACTTAAATTTTAAAAACTAAAAAGTATAGGGACTAAATTTTAGAAATAAATGATTAAATTTTAAAATTTAGGAAGTGTATAGAGACTTATAACATATTTTAGCCTAAAAATTTCCCATTTAATCAGAAGAAAGAAATACTGGAATTGGATAATTAATTTTATGGACGGGCTAAAAAAATAATTTTTCTTATGATTCTATTTAATGCACTGTCAATGCATGAAATCTGTGGATCATCAATATACCACAATTCGCCATGTTACTAATGAATCAAATAAAAAAAAGTTGAAAGAATTTTTAATAAATATTTAAAATTTATTTAAAAATAATTAAAATTGATTGTAATTCATTTAACCAAGGGACAAAGGCCCTTCTCCTAGCTCCACCCCCCTCTACTCCACCACCGAGTTTGGGACCAATTTAGAATTTAAACCATAGTTCCAGGACATTAGTAGAAATTAACCCTAATTGGAAGGCACCCCATTATGGAACAATCTTTGGCGTAGCAACTTTCATTATCCTGACCTGAAATTCAGACGTAAACGAAATTCAACTCACCCATAACTCGATGCAATTGCTTACAAGTACCAACTTAATTAAGGCCATACCAATGCATTCCTTTCCTTTTTGACATATATAGGGATAATTATTTGACAAATATTAGGTGAGTTTTTTTGGCTTCACAAAGTTACGAGGCTAACAAGTGTTTTTAATTTATATTTAAAAAAATTATATAAATTTGAAAAATTAAAAGACTGTACTGCCTGTATATATTGAAACCTTATATAAAATATTACATACAAGAAACTTGCGTACACTAATCATTCATCCCTTTTTTCAACTCTTCGAAGACAAGGAAATTAACAATTAATTAACTCTCATGTTTATCATTGATCTAACTTACATCACATATACCAGAATATGCTCCCATTTGCTTCCATGTGAGGTCAACCTTTTGGGTAACGTGAAAAACAGTGGGAACCTAAACGTACACACAACGACCACATGTTTGTTTGTGTTATTTATACACATTAAATGAACCCCATTGTTCTTGAGTTGCAGGAAAGACAAGACATTAAGGAATATGGTCGTGTTGTGTAGGTTGTCTTCATTGTTGGTGGCTCTGGCACTGGTTTTAGTGCCTAGAACCCATGGTTGGAGCAAAGAAGGTCATATTTTAACATGTCGGATAGCTCAGGTACTGTTTGTTGAATTGCTCTTTTGGTACTTTTTTGTGCTTTGATTAGTATTTGATGGACCGTGTATGGAAATTTTGGTATAGGGTCTTTTAGAGCCTGAGGCAGCATCAGCTGTTGAAAATTTGTTGCCTGACTATGCTAATGGAGACCTTTCGTCCCTTTGCGTATGGCCGGACCAAATCCGGCATTGGTATAGGTATCGATGGACGAGTCCACTTCACTTCATCGATACTCCGGATGATGCTTGCTCGTATGAGTATTCGAGTAAGCCGAAAATCTCAGCAATGGTTATAAAATGATAATTTGAATCGTGTCTAAATGATGCAAATTTGGTCATTTTTGTTTTTTTAGGGGACTGTCATGATACTCATGGTGTGAAGGACATGTGTGTTGCTGGTGCAATCCAAAATTTCACTTCACAGCTTGAGCATTACAGGGAAGGAACATCGGATCGTCGATGTAAGAAAATCATATTGACTCGTCCGCGGTTCGTGTTATCGTTTCTTTTGAATTCGATATCGATTGACCTGTTTTGTTCCTTGCAGATAACATGACAGAAGCCTTGTTGTTCTTGTCGCACTTCATGGGAGATATCCATCAGCCGATGCATGTCGGTTTTACGACCGATGAAGGCGGAAATACCATTGCAGTACGCTGGTTTAGGCACAAATCTAATCTGCACCATGTGAGTGTCTCTGGTTAAACTAATCTTATAGCTAAAATAATACTAGGAATTGGATTGCATTTTGCTCCTTTACTTAAAAAATAGGTAAATTAATCTCTATACATTAGATTAAATAGCAAATTGGTCCTTTTGTTAAAAATTCTATCTATTTTTATTGTTAAAAACTGGTCATTATACGCCAGGATAAGTGCTAGTTTTTAACAGTAAAAATGGATAGAGCTTTTAACAAAAAGAATTTGTTTGCTTTTTGATGTAATGTACAAGGACTAATTTGTCCTTTTCTTTAGTATAAGGAGCAAAATACAATTTAACTTCTAATATAAGGGCCTTTATATTACTTTTTACTCTAACATTATTTATGAAATATTGCAACTGTGTATATATAGGTATGGGATAGGGAGATCATCCTTACAGCTCTAGCAGATTACTATGAAAAGAACCTGGACAGCCTTCAAGAGGACTTAGTAGGGAACTTTACTGATGTAAGTTCAATTTAGTCCCTAATTACTATACTATTTCTAGCTTAGTATTTGTATTTAGACATTATAATTGTTGTTTTCATATAGGGAATATGGTTTGACGATGTAGCATCATGGAAAGAATGTGATGATCTTCTTCCATGCTTGAACAAGTAAGCTTCTACCCTCTTTCCAACAATTATAAAACATAGGTTAAATTTTGGCTTTGGTCCTGTAATATATTCCAATTTGAGATTTAGTCTCTATACCTTAATTTAGTCTTTGTACTTTTATAATGCCACGAGATGTGCAGGAATTTTGTATTGGGTATTGAGATAAAATTATAAAATTTCAAGGGGCCAAAATAATTTTATTTATTAAAACTTAAAAGACAGCTTAAATTGAATTAGTATTTTTTAGGAGGAGTACCAAAAATGTAATTGTTTCATTTAATCAAGAGAGCTAGATTTGCAATTTTTTCATTTGATCAAAGAGATAAAAGAATTTAAATTGAATTATGAATTTTTGGGATGAGCTAAAATTACAATTCATTTCATTTAACCAAAAGGGTCAGCTGCCTGCTCCTTGAATGTTAATAGTTAGCTCACATAATTAATAATATTATCTATTTTGGTTAAAAATTTAAAGTGAATTTCAAAAAAAATACTCGATCCAAGTTAAAATACATTGACTAGATCACAAACTCTAGCATGGTCGAGGGACCAAAAGCAAAATTGACCTAAACCATTTTCTTGTGCGTAGGTATGCTACAGAGAGCATAAACATAGCTTGCAAATGGGGTTACAAAGGCGTAAAGTCTGGACAAACACTGGCAGGTACGTTATATTATTGCTTAAAGCATTGAAAAGAATAAGGTTAAAATTTTCTATTAGTCCTTGTACAAGGTATAAGTTATAGATAGAGTCCCTATACTTTAATTTGATATTTCCAATCCCTACATATACTTTAAAATTTTTAAAATTTCAATCCTAACCAAAACGGTATTCTATTATTTCACAAAACCTTATACGGTAAATATATTATCACATGCGTAATGTCATGTTAACTTATTATTTCCACACATTACTTATAGAAAAGCGAGTTTCAAAGCTGAAATTTTAAAATTCGAAAAAATATAGGGGACTAATAATGAACAATTTGGAGAACATGGGCTAGATTACAACTTTACATATAATACAAGACCAGAAGGTAATAGTGTCTTGTTTTTTTGGTTGTAGATGAATACTTCAATTCAAGGATGCCTATAGTAATGAAAAGAATTGCTCAAGGAGGGGTCAGATTAGCCATGATTTTGAACTTGGTTTTTGGTGATTCTCAACAAGGTTTTGCAGCTGCAACTTAAATTTAGCATTCAAAACACCAGCAAAAATTGAATAAACAGGGGGCTTTGCAGCTTTGTCTGATCTCAACTATCATTGATTATTTTTTTACTTAAGTCAGAAAAATGACATTATTTAGGTATGTATGTTCAGTATTGATCACCATTCATTTGTACATTGTAACTTTGAACATTCATAAATGCATTTGTTAACAACATCAACAATAGTATCAACTAAATTTACTATTTTGGCTCTATTATCTCATCTTATAATTTTTTTTATAATCTCATCAATTAATCGTATTAATTAATAATAATAAATGGTGAATTAAAATATAAGAACGAAATTTAAATTAACTACGCTATAATTACTCAACCATGTATTTATATGTATACTTTTGAGTGTAGTGTATTTATAGTAGTAGAGCTTTAAAAAATTGATTCATTTGAAAAAAATAATTGGAATGCTTTATACAAGTGTTATACCAATGCCTCATGAGTTAACTCTTTTGACCAAAGAAAATAGATGAGACTCCTATAAGCCTAATATCTCACAAAACTAGATCATCGATGGAACCACTTGTATGACATAGATGGAGCGTTATCATTTACATGTTATATATGTTTATTCCCTAAATAAGACAATCAATATCAAAATTTTGTTGTTGAGATCAATTTGTATAAACAGCGAGCTAATAAAAGTGATGAGGAACGAATATATATTTTACATGAAAAACCCTTAAAAAGGAAAAAAAAAAAATACGAGCGAAAGAAGTATCGACTTTTTACTAAATAAGTAGACAAATAAAAATACAATATGGAGAAAATAAACTTAAATGTACTAAACATATAAATCCAAACTCCAAAAATAAAGGCCTAACTCGGGAATGAAATTCTCTTCATAGTTACCATCAAAACTCTCACTAAAACTCGTATACTACATTTTGTCACCCTCAAATAAAAATCCTTATTGATTGACATAACTAAACAGGGATATAATGACCTCTTTAAATAGGCTTAAATTAGAGTTCTAATTATACTAAAATATCCCTGTAATAATCAAAGTCCAATTGGGAGAAACAATCCACTTGAAGTCTAAAACGAGATTGCCAAATAGGACAACACGTCATGACATCGTGATGTGCTGGCTCTCCTCGTAACGACGTCGAAGCTGCATTTTCCTGAAATTTCCATCGCATTGTCCTAACGTTAGGCATGTTTTGATCCTTCTTCAACTATTCGTTTATTACCGTCTTAAATACTTATAAACTTTTTGATAAATACGAGACACTTCACATCTACTGAAAGCTAACCTATGACAACAGTACAGATTAACTAACATGTAGAGGATCTAATGCCATATATCGAGAACTATCATACAAAAGCTTACGAAGGGTCAAGACAAAACCGTCATGACCTTCTCCTTATATTAAGAGTGAATTTTTTTAATCAAATTTGAAGTTGGATTTACAAGGTTTTTAATTAAAATTTTTCAAAAATATATTATGATGGAATTTTGATCAAACCCACATCATCCTCATCAATTATTCATATTTTGAGCAGTTGAAAACCCCGAACTCGAATTTTTCTTTATAGATACAATTGAAATAAAATCGGAATTGAAGGCAGGCAATTAGTTTCCCAAGGGCAGAAATTCGTTTAAAACTGACATTAATACAAGCTTCTGTACAAAATTACAGACATGAACATGAACCAATAATAATAATAAGCAGCTCACATCTTTCTTAGGACAGGCAACACCCTCTCCCATTGTTTTTGTTTTTTCCCTTACAAAATCATCAAAAAGTCGATTTTTATTATTATAAATTAAGACAAACGAGAAGGAGATGCTCTGCGACTGCTTGCAGTGAAAATAGAAGCAAAAGAATGGGCAATCCCCGCCATTATAGCAACTTTCACTTGTCCCCTCCTCGGTATCGGCCGGCCGGCGATTCTCCGTGAGATATTCCCGCCGTTGATCATTTCCCTCCTTGCACCTGCCATTTTTGCTTTTTGTTTGTTTGTTGGGCGAAGATGGGTAATTGAAACAGAGATGAAAACAGAGATGTTTTTGAAGGAAACTGAGGTGAGTTAACTGAGTTAGATTTGGGATTGTATGGTTTATATAGAGAGGAATCCAAATGATTGCCCTTTGATTCTGGTAGATATTACGGTCATGCCGATTTTGACAGTATTGACATTTTGGCATTAGTGTACTTTTCTATGTTGGATTTTGACCAGAAATCTTCCTTTTCTTTAGTTTGTTTTAGATATTTTTAGATTATTGTTAAATTAATTCTTAAATAATGTATGTAATATGAAATTAATTTTATAAATAATAATTTATTTATTTTTAACAGTTAAAATTTTGATCAACACAAGTTGAAATGAGTTTCTTAAACACTAATATTTGTGTTAAATAAACACTCTAATATTTAAATTAACGTTATTTTTATAAAATTTCAAAATTTAGAGTTGTTTTAACATCATTTTTGTTATATATAATGTTTAGGGGTAATCTAATTCAAATAGTGCTAAGTTTTAGCTCGATTTTTATTCGAAATTCAATATTTAACTTCAGACTTAATCAAGTTTATCAATTTTCATACTCAAGATTAGGGTCATGAAAAGCTCAATTAGGGTCATGAGTTGTTCAAATCGAGTACTAAAGTATTCATATTTAACTCAACCAATAGTTCAAGTTGCTTGGGTTCGGGCTCAACTTAACAATTACCAATCAAATTCAAAATTTTTATTTCAAACCAAACTTTAATAGCTCTTGCAAAATCCAACATCTTATTTACACCCTTAAACTCTTTCTATATAGTAAGGTAAAAACATAATTTTATAATATAAAAAATTATTAAAATGAAAAGCTTAATTAAGCTCACAAACTAATTGAATCAAATACTAAAGTACTTGAATTCTACTTGATTGTACTTGAGTTCAACTCAATAATTATTGTATCGAATTCGAGTTTTTTGGAATTAAATTGGAATAATACCTAAACACCAATGTCTCACTTACGTCTCTAATTATATTACTTTTCTAAATTTCTATTATTTAATTTATTTGAAATAAAGTTATATATAGAAGACAAAACCAGCTTAACGTAAAAAAATTCAAATTATCTCTGTTTTGTTGAAATATTCAAACATAACAGAATTATATATATATATATATAATATATCTATGTTCGAGGATTTTTTTTCATTATAAAATTTAAACTTAAAATTTTATTTTTAAAAATATTAAATTTTTTATCCTCAACATTTTCTCTTATGATTTTGAGTGATAATTTGTACTTACCAGTCTTTACCCAAAATTAAAAAAAAAATTACTAAAAATTCAAAAGAGGAAATAATTAAAATTATGTGTTGGTGTCAGTACCGAAATAAAAAATTGAAAATTTTAATTTTATAAGTAAAAAAAAAAAATGATGAATTGGATCATATTTAGACAAGACAACAAAAAATAATGATTAAATTAAGGTTTAAGATTGTTGTTTATATAAAGCAAATTATTGATGTCATGTCTGAAATTAAAAAAATAAAAAGAATCACGTGATGAATTGAATCCAGACCCTAAAGTCATCGATGGCTTTTAGACTTTAGTTACCCTGTCCCCGTCACTCACACTGCCTCCACCTTATCCAACGAATCCGATGCAACGGACCCGATTACATCAAGCCGCCACCCTGATACTGTCATTAATGAAACCCTTTGTAGAGCAGCTGTTCCAATCATCCCTTTATCTGTCCAATCAGTTTAATTGTTCCGATCACATCATCCCATTTTATTAAATAAATAATTAAAAGTTTATATAAAAAAATATATTGAATCCGTTTAACTAGTTTTTATTTTAATTTATATCAATTTTCGATTCAATCGATCTAACATTTTTTTTGAGCTAGCATCTCGATTACTTCCTAATTTAGTTGATTCGCCTAACCATTTCCATCAAATCTAATAAAATTCTGTTGTTTTATCATCTCTCCAAGGTCGGTATTTGATTTCAATAATAAATTGAAACTAGTAGCGCTGATTCATTCCACCCAAATCTAATTATATTGGCTAAAACAATGTACATTGGTTAGTGCGTTAAAAAAAATCTAAAATTACATATACAAGATAATTTTGTTGCTTAATGTATGAAATAATTTCTTTTTCTTTTGTATTTGTTGAATGATAACTTTTCATTCTTAAAAGTTCATTGGTAAATATAAATTCGAAGATAATATATTAAAACAGATCAATATTAATACATACTAATTTCATTTGAAATTTATATATTTATCAATACAATAATTATCTTATACTAAACGTAATTAATTTAAAATTCAATCAAATTAAAACCAAAAAAAAAAGTAAATTTCTTTTGAATCTATTCCAACTCAGAAATTTTATTTTAAAAATATTAAATTCAGTCTCACTCGATCCAATATCGTGATGTACCTATATTTAAAGCATTGAAAAAGTTATAACCTTTTCTTATGTTGTTAGTGGGGAAGTCACCATCTCATTCACCAATCTATTTAAAGTAATGTGAGTCAGTTATAAAGCTTAATTTCTATAATTTTTGGACTCTAAAATTTTATTTATGATCCAAATTGGTAGTATACACATTAAATTCTATTATTCATTATGTAGTATGCGTAAGTTATGGATTTAATTTTTGTTTATTAATTTGATTATTTCTAATTTTTATATTTTTTGAATTTTAAAATTTTAATCATGTCTCAAATAAGAACAGTAAAATCCATTAAATGAAATAATGTGATTTTTATATGAGCATTATGTGGAAATAATAACAATGCGACATAGTATTGCACATTATTCATACATATCCATTGCTGTCATTTTCTAACCTATATAAGTGTTGTATACAGTGATAAAGCATATTGTACTGTCAAAAGAGAACGTAGGTTTAAACTTTAAAAATAATATTATTAGGAAGGTCAGTGACAATCTCTGAATATGAATAGTAAAACGAATATGATAAATAAAAAATAATTTTAAACTATAAATAAATTTTTATTAATTGTTATTAACATGTGATTATGAAAAATTAATTTTTTATATGTAGTTTTTAAAAAATTTTGTCATGTGATTTCAGTATTTTTATAAAATACATGTAAATAAATAATATTTTTCTGTGCAGTGCACAGGGTATCGAACTAGTTTATAATGTAACTAAATTGCACAAGGTATTAAACTATTATATATCCAAATGCACAGGGTATCAAACTATTTTTTATATAGGTTAAAATATCTCATAAGTCCCTATACTCTTTGAGAGTTTAAAATTTAGTCTTTTTACTTTCATTTTCAAGAATTTAGTTCTTTTACTTTTCAATTTTCAAAATTCAGCTTCAGTTATTAACACTTTTATTATAATTATTTTGTTAAATTCAAGTTCATAACATCATTTTTTTAACCGCATGGTTACTAAGTGAGTTTTTTTTTTTTATTTCAAAATGTCACAACAAAAGGTTTAACAGTATTAACAGTTAGATTTGAATTTTGAAATATGAAAAGTAGATGGACTAAATTCCTGAAAATAAAAGTAGAAGAACTAAATTCCAAACTTTCAAAAAGTACAAGAACTTATGGCATATTTTAACCATATATATAATTAACTAACCTTATAAACTATTACATACACCAAACTTACGTACGTACACTCATAATTAATCATCCTCTTTATCAACTATTTGAAGACAAGGAAATTAATAATTAATTAACTCTATGTTCATCATTGATCTACATCACATTTCATATACCAAAATAATGCTCCCACTTGCTTCCATGTCAGGTCAACCTTGTGGTAGTTAATGTGAAAAACAGTGAGAATCTAGACCACTTAATCTAGACCACATATTGTGTTTATATACATCAAATGAACCCCATTGTTATTGAGTTGCTAAAACTAGTAAAATAAAGACAAGACATTGAGGAATATGGTCGTGTTGTGGAGGTTGTCTTCATTGTTGGTGGCTCTGGCACTGGTTTTAGTGCCTAGAACCCATGGTTGGAGCAAAGAAGGTCATGTTTTAACATGTCGGATAGCTCAGGTACTGTTCGTTGAATTGCTCTTTTGGTACTTTTTTGTGCTTTGATTAGTATTTGAGGGACCGTGTACGGAAATTTTGGTATAGGGTCTTTTAGAGCCTGAGGCAGCAGCAGCTGTTGAAAATTTGTTGCCTGACTATGCTAATGGAGACCTTTCGTCCCTTTGCGTATGGCCGGACCAAATCCGGCATTGGTATAAGTATCGATGGACGAGTCCACTTCATTTCATCGATACTCCTGATAATGCTTGCTCGTATGAGTATTCGAGTAAGCTGAAATCCCAGCAATCTTTTGGTCATAAAATAATACAAAAGATCACTTGGATTGTGTATGAATAATGCACATTTGCTCATTTTTGTTTTAGGGGACTGAATTGTGTATGAATAATGCACATTTGCTCATTTTTGTTTTAGGGGACTGTCATGATACTAATGGTGTGAAGGACATGTGCGTTGCTGGTGCAATCCAAAACTTCACCTCACAGCTTGTGCACTACAGGGAAGGAACATCAGGTCGTCGATGTAAGAAAATCGTATTTACTTGTCCATGATTCATGTTATCGTTTCCTTGAATTCGGTACCGGATGCCCTCTTTTGTCCCCTGCAGATAACATGACAGAAGCCTTATTGTTCTTGTCACACTTCATGGGAGATATCCATCAGCCGATGCACGTCGGTTTTACGAGCGACGAAGGTGGAAACACCATCTCCGTTCGATGGTTTAGGCACAAATCTAACCTGCACCATGTGAGTGTCTGAGGTTAAACTAACTTATAGCTAAATTGAGTGATTTAATTAGTCACATTTTATGAAATATTTCAACAATGTGTTTAGGTATGGGATAGGGAGATCATCCTTACAGCTCTAGCAGATTACTATGAAAAGAACTTGGACAGCCTTCAAGAGGACTTAGTAGGGAACTTTACTGATGTAAGTTCAATTTAGTCCCTAATTACTTTATAAATTCTAGCTTAGTATTTGTATTTAAACATAATGATTGTTGCTTTCATATAGGGAATCTGGTTTGATGATGTAGCATCATGGGAAGAATGTGATGATCTTCTTACATGCTCGAACAAGTAAGATTTCTACCCTCTTTCGAACAATTATAAAACGTGGGCCAAATTTTGATTTTGGTACTTTAATAAGTTTAAACTTGAGATTTAAACTTTATATTTTAATTTGGCATATTTTGGTCTATTTACTTTTACAATGTCTTCAAGGAGAAGTCAACATAAAATTATAAAATTTTTGGAGGCCAAAGCAAAAAACTTTTTTGTTAAAACTTTAAAGAACTTAATTGAATTATTAAATTTTGAGAGGATAAAAGTACAACTTTTCCATTTAATCGGTTAAAATAGATTAAAATTAAATTATTAAGTTTTAGAAGCTAAAGTTGTAAAAATTTCCATCTAACCAAAGAGATAGAAGGGCTTAAATTGATTTTTTTTAGGAGGAGCTAAAATTACTACTTTTTTTCATTAAACCAAGTTAAGGTTCCTATCTATTCTCAAATTTTATTTTTGAATGTCAAATAGTTAACATCGTTAGCTTTTTCAAATCATATTTTAAAATGATTTAAAAAAAAGACCCCTTTAAATCTTAACCTAAATAATTAATGGAGTTAACTATTATGTCTAAGTTGAAATACAATAATTAAATCACAAAATTTAGCACAGTAGAAGGGTCAAACCAAATTTTTTTTCTATCCCATCTGGTAATTTCAGAGAAAAAAGAATATGGGTTTTTGCTTGCTTGATGATATGTTTAATAAACGCTACCATTTTCATATGAGTAGGTATGCTAATGAGAGCATAAACCTAGCTTGCAAATGGGGTTACAAAGGCGTAGAGCCTGGACAAACCTTGGCAGGTATGTTATATTATTGCTTAAAGCTTTGGAAAAACAAGGTCAAAATTTTCTATTAGTCCCTGTATAATGCATAAGTTGTAGATTCAGTCCCTATAATTTGATCATGTTCTAGTCCTTACTGAACTCCTACCGATTGAATGGGAATTGAATTTTTAAAAGATTAAAATATACCATAGGTGTTTTGTACTCTTCATAGTGTCTTGTTTGTGGTTGCAGATGAATACTTCGGTTCAAGGATGCCTATAGTAATGAAAAGAATTGCTCAAGGAGGGGTCAGATTAGCCATGGTTTTGAACTTGGTTTTTGGTGATTCTCAACATGGTTTTGCAGCTGCTTCTTAAATTTAACATCCAAAACACCACCCAAATTTGAATAAACAGAGGGCTTTGTAGCTTTGTTTAATCTTACAACAATAACATTATTATGATCAATGTTGATCCACCCTTCATTTGTACTTTGTAACTCTGATCATAAAATGAATTTGTTAACATCAACAGCGGTATCATTCAAATTGATCAAATTTTCATTTTCCTCCCTCTACTTTATCATCATCAATGAGCCTTACCCATGTCAATGCAAAACAGTTTCCAAAAGGCAGAAATTCATTTAAAACAGACATTAATACAAGCTTCTGCACATAATTACCGAAATGGACATGAACCCAAAATAATCATAATAAGCAGTTCACATCTTTCTTTAGGACAGGCAACACCCTCTCCCACTGATTTTTTTTTACAAAATCATCAAAAATTCTTGTTTATTATTATTATTATTTAAGACAAACGAGAAGGAGATGCTCTGCGACTGCTTGTAGTGAATATAGAAGCAAAAGAATGGGCAATCCCCGCAATTATAGCAACTTTCACTTGTCCCCTCCTTGGGATTGGACGGCCGGCGATCCTCCGTGAGATATTCCCGCCATTGATCATTTCCCTCCTTGCACCTGCCATTTAAGCGCTTTTTTTTTTTTTTTTTTTTGGGGGGAGAGATGGGTAATTGAATAGAGGAGATGAAGAGTTTTTTTTTAAGGAAACTCGGGTTAGTTAATAGAGATGGATTTGGGCTTGTATGGTTTATATAGAGAGGAATATAAATGAATGCCCTTTGATTCTTGTAGATATTACGGTCAAAGTTCGATAATCCTTTCAAAACTTAATTAACCTACGTAAGTAAGTTTAATTAATTTTTTTTAAATTTAATTGAGTTAATGTATACTTAATTCTTTCTATATAAATATTAAAATAAAAAATTTAATTAAACTCATGAGTTTTTTAAATCAAGTATTAAAGTGCTCGAATATAATTTGATTAATGTTCAAGCTGCTCAAATTCAAATTTGATTCAATAGTTATGAAATTAAATTCTTTTTATTTTCAATTAAATTCGAATAACACTTAAGAATTAATATCTCATTTACACCTTTAATTATATATTTTTTTAAATTTATATTATTTAAAAAATTCATCCACCATTATTTTTAAATTTAATCACATAACTTAAATCCGAAACTCATAAAATATAGAAAATTGTATCACTCTATTCAATTATTTTCCTTTTATAATTTGAGTGATAATTCGAAGCTAACATCTTTAGGCTAAAATGTTGAAAATTTTAATTTTATAAGTAAAAGGATGATGAGTGGGATCATATTTAGACAAGAAAGATAGTAATCTCATAAAATAATGATTAAATTAAGGTGTAAGACAAATTATTGATGTCATGCCTGAAATTTAAAAAAAAAAAATCACGTGATTAATTGAACCCAGACCCTAAAGTCATCGATGGCTTTTTTGCTTTCCAGTCCCTCTCTCCACCTTATCCGAAGAATCCGGTCCAAATCTGCAACAGACCGGATTAGATCTTGCAGCCACACTGACACTGTCATTGGATCAAATCTAATAAAACTTCTGGATTTCATAGTGTCTTCAAAATCGATATTCGGAACTCACTGATATCATATTTCGTATCGGTTAATAAATATTATTTTAGTATTTTTTATTCTATCAATAATTTCGACTCGTATAGACTACATGAATTAGTTTCATCCAATTTCATTTTTATTAACGAAAACAATGTGTACCAACTAGTGTATGATAAAATTAAAAATTTATATATGATATTATTGTATGGAATGTATTTTTTTCCTTATTATTTTGTATTTATTGAATGATAGACTTTTATTTGTAAAATTAATTGATTTAATTCATATATTTTATAAAATCAATATATTTTTCATATTTATTTTATAGTTTGGAAGAATCCTTTTAAAAATATTAAAAAATTTAAAATAACATATCAAAATATATCGATATTAGCATGTGTCAATATTAATAGAAAAACGATACATCTAATGATACAATACTAATAACCTTATATATTTAAAATGAAATAAATCTGTCATTACTCGATCCAACATTGTCCAGATTTAAAGCATTGAAAAAGTTGTAATGTTTTGTTTACATGATTAGCGGAGGAGTCACTATCTCATTCACCAATATATTATGGAGGACTGTCGCATCACTAAAAGGGTCTTCTTTTCTATTTTCTATTTTCCATTTTTCTTAGTCAAGATTAAGGAGGGAGCAATTATATTTAATTCAGATTGAATTGATTAATTAAATTGAAAATTAGTTAGAGTAATAGTTTGGAAAAAGGTTTTAAATTGGTTGATCTATAAATCAGTTCAACAAATTTAAAAATTAATTAAATTAATTTTTAATAATTTTTATTTTTAATTAATTTTTTAATGATATATTCAATCAAACCGTCTAAACTATATTTGTGAAAATTAAATGTCGATAATGATAATGAATCGTAAAGAAAGAGAGAAAATAAAATACATAGAATTTTACATGGAAACCCTTTCGGAGAAAAACCACGGGCATGTCGAATTCGAATGATATAAGAGGAGAGACGACTACGTCTATTTATAGGTTTGTAAAATCATATTCTAATCAAAGTCTAGTAAAAGTAATGCAATAATGTTAAAACACCTTATTTTAATCAAATATCAAATAGAGAAAGTAAACTTCTATATGGATTCCACTTGTGCAGCATGTACCATACCACAAGGGTTGATTGCGATCCCAATCCATTATTTTGCTTATTAGAGATCTACAATGGGTTACGACCTTTGGACAACCGTACTGCAACATGTTGGACTACCAATTTGATTTTGAAAAGGTTAATAGAGAGGTGTAAAACAATTAATTTATTCTTGATATATTACAACTAAATACTATTAGTAATTATGAAGTAAATAATTTGTTATTTTTAAAAAATCTAAGTTACGAATTTAATTATTATTCTCTTGGTGAAATTTAGATTTAAAAATTTTAAAAAATTAAAATTTTTGTCAGGATCGAAATAACAACAATTAAATTTGTTAGGTCAAATTTTACTATTAGTCACTTATTAGGCATAAGTTATAGATTTAGTCTCTATTCTTCAATTTAATTATTTCTAGTTCTTATACTTTTTTTTTTGAATTTTGGTATTTCAACCATGTATTAAATGATAGCCGTTAAATTTATTAACTAAAATAACATGATTTTTGTTGAGCATTATGTGAAAATGATAAGTTTATATAACATTATATATGTGATAATATATTTGCCACATAAAAATTTGAAATTGGTATACACTAATTTAATGAATTTAATGACATATTGTTTAAGTCATGATTGAAATTTCAAATTTTAAAAAATACACGACTTAGAAAATAATCAAACTAAAATAAAAGAATTAAATCTACAACTTTATAATATATTATAATATTTTTATTAAATATAATAATTAATAAATTTATTTGTTATTTCTAATATTTTATATAAAATATTAATCTTAAAAAGAAGACTACTTTTCAAAACATTCTTTAATAAAAATCCTCTAAGTTGAAGTCATGGGCTCGTTATGGGGATTTAATTGGACTATCCATGCAAATAAAAGCCCATCGGGCTTAACAAAATACAGTGACGAGCTGGCTGGGTCACCTTTGCTCATGCTTTGGAGTAGTATGGTGGGTTTGCTTTAAACTTACTCCAATAGCCGATGGAATCTAACTGAACGAAACTAAAAAAATTATATTAAGAGATAAAAAAATGAATCATAATTTTTTTAGGGATTAAAATAAAATTTTATCAACGTATTAAGTTTACAATTCATGAGAAAACCTAATTATAATTTTACCAAGTTAGGGTTTGAATAATTTGATTGCATCTCGAGCTTAGAATTAATGTTCAATTGAGCTCGAATTGAATATCGAACCATGAATTTTAAGTCGAGTTTAATCTCGTATGTATTACTATTTGAGTTCAACTTCGGCTAATTACACCCCTACATCCAATTTTCTTTTAAAACAAGCGAAATTAAATTATTAATAAGAATTAAAATACAAATTTATCATTATATTAATTTAAATTTTATAATTTTAGCAATAATTAAATTATAATTTTATATTTTTAAAAGTTATTATTTTTTAAAAGTATCATATCTTAATTCCAACCAGTAAAACTACATCCCAATAAGTGAAGCTGATTCATCAAAGAACCCATCATATTATGGCAATAAAAAAAAAAAACATCATAAATAACATACACATTTTTTTGTTACAATAATATATATAATGATTTTGTCCTTGTATTGTATGAAAAATAGCACTCATACAACCCTCACATGAATCTTTCTTGTCCATTTAAAGCACCCCTTAAACATTAATTAATATAGATTTAGGTTAAAATATGTTGTAGGTTCTAATACTCTTTACAAATTTAGAGTTTAGTTTATATATTTTATTTTTCGAGAATTTAATTTTTTTAATTTTTATATTTTAAAATTTACTTTCAATTATTAAATTTGCTAGTGTGATATTTTTTTAATTAAAAAAATTGACGTAATGAACCTGAATTTAACGAAATAATTTTAACAATGTTAACAATTAAACTTGAATTTTAGAATCTTAAAAATAGAGAAACTAAATTTCAAGAAATACAAGTATAAGGACTAAATTCTAAATTTACAAAAAATATAAAGACTTATGACATTTTAACCATATATTTTAGTAAGGGTTAATTTAATGGATATATTATTAATATATTCTCAAATTGATAGTGTAATTAAATATCAATTATTGTATACAAAGGTATGTAAAATGATATTTTGGATTTTATATATAAAGACACAGATATTTTCATTTCACATTTTTCTTTATATAAAGGGGACGAAGTATAAATCTGTTGCATAAAACAACTTAATTAATTTTTGGATTTTTATTTTATTTTATTTACTTATACAGATAAATTATTCATCATACTTAACTGTAATTGTGATAAAAAAAAAAAAACAAAACTGAAAGGGATATTGGATATTACACAGGGACAAAGTGAGGGGTGAAGAATGCTTTTTACTACCATTGCAGCATCCCTTTTCCTCGGACTTTGGCTATACCGTAAATAGATAAAAAAAAATCTCAACCACACAAAAAATTTTATGGATAGTTGTGTGTTTTTAATTGTTTATAGGATTAAATAAAAAAATTATCATTTTTTAGGAGATTATAGTGCAATTTTATCATATGCTAATTTAAAATTTTATAAATCTTGAGGGACTAAAGAGTCGAGCCCTGCTAGCCTCCTAGTGCCACTCTTGTAATTGTGATTAGTTATGTAAACATTTTAAAATTATAAAGGGATGCCACATGGCATGTTCATCACGTGAAACCTTTTTTATTAATCTTATCAAAATAGATGTCGAGCCTTTATGTTTAAATAACATGTGAGATTCCATTAAATTTATACAAGTTTAAAATCCAACCGCTACTCAATTAAGAAACCATCAAGGCTTGAGAGCAGTTGATGATCAAATGTGCTTATAAAATATCATCTCCTTCACCATCAAGGGTAAGGACTCTCTTTAGGCTAAAACCCTGTCGTATCTTCCACCGGTAACTCAGGTCTTCGCTCAACTTCTCCCTCACCACTGTGTGAACCATTCATGTTTCATATTCTATGGGAAAACACTAATAATCAAGGGACTTCGCTATATGACATAAATCTTAGGATCAACCAATGACCATGGGATTATAATCTGTCGAATTCCCACATATTCTTTGTTATTGGTTTTTGTTTTAAGATGTTCAAAGTAAAACTAATAAGATTGTTAATTTATAAACAAAAAAGGGTGAAAATAGTTTCATCTAATATAAAAGACAAGGAACACAAAGCTGTCACCTCTGCCATGAAAATGAAAGATTATTAGAACACAATTTTGTTTGTAATGAAAAGTTCAAGAACGTTAAACCAGAAAAAAAAAAATAAAACTCTCCCCGGGGAACAATTTGGTTTTTGTGACATTGTTGCTATCTATATCTTATTTGTTTCTTTCTATAAAGGAATTGGGAATTGGCATGTTTGAATTAAATATACCAAAGGGGGCTGTCCTCGAAGCTACTTCACTTGTCCATTTCTTTGTTTTCTGAAACGTGATTGAGCTGATATCTCACATATATAGTTCCGGGTTAATTTGTCTACATGTTCTTAAATCCGTTCGCGATTTTAAATTAATCATTAATTTTTAAAATGTTTTACTTGAGTACTCAAAAGTAATACAATCTAATTATTAGGTTGGACGTTAAAGTCAAGGGTGAATCTAGGGAAATGTATAATTTATGAAGGTTAAAATGGGTTGTTAATACCTATACTTTCACAAATTTTGAGATTTAATCTTTATATTTAAAAAGTTATAATTTAAGTTTTCTTTTATTTTAAAATCCTAATTAATCATTAAAACCGTTAGTATTTTCTATTAAAATTTGTCAACTGGCCTTATGTGAATTGTCATATGATTGACTGAAAATAAACATGTTAAGTTAAAATTTTTGAGCAGAAACTACCAATAACGATAATGATTGGACTAATATTTTTAAGTTGAAAAAGTAAGAGGATTGGAGTTTTAATTTTTACTGTACACGGACAAAATCTCAATTTAAGCATTTTAAAATTGATATAATGGTAAAATTTTCTTTTGGCCCCAAAGAATTTATTATTAAAATCTGCCCCTTCTAAAATCTTTTCTACCTTCGCCCAGCATTAAATGCTAGCTCAAAGCAGACGTGGTACGTAATTGAAATATATAGCTCAAATTGTAAACATATATACACTAGGTAACATAGATTTTATATATTAAAGAAAAAAATAGGCCTCTAAATTTAGAAACCAATTAAGAATCCAAAGGAGAGTTTAAGGACATGTAATGCAATTAGCCATATAGCTTCCCCACTCCATGGCCATCCATGTTTTTGTTTAGTTCCCATATGAATAATATTTTGTGTTCTGTTGTGTTGAATTGATTGATATGAAAATAAAAAATCAGGCACACTTGTGTGGAACCAGCTTTATGGAAATAGGAAATTTCCAAGAATCTGAGACTGGTGTTTTGGCAGTGAGTGGGGTCGTATGGCATTTTTGTTTCACAAGATTCTCAACATTTTGGTGAATTGTTGATGTTGATGAATGATGATAAGGTTGATGAATGGATGGATCTTCGTCGTTACTTCATCAAACTTTAATTTCTCAGCAGAAATGAAAAAATATATATATATATATATATTATATATTTGGACATTTATCACAAACACGTGAGTCTCATGTATGGTCAAATTATATATATATATATATATATATATATATTGCTTTGCCATGCCAGTTTAGCCACAAACATTGGAGGTTAATCATTTTGGTCGTGAGGTAAATTTGGATATGTGTGGATATTGAAATCGATTTTTATGGGTCTGAATATTGCAGATTAAATTATATTTAAAGTTTAAAGTTATTAATCATTGCGCATTTAAGATACATAGATAAGTCGAAATTCATTATCAGAATTACCATTGTTTATTTGGATAAATGTATGTTTAAATTTGAATATATTAGTTACAAAATATTTATAAATTTGATTATATATATATATATAAATTTTAGCATATACAAATTGTATTTTTGTAGATTTGAATATAAGAAAAATTATCTAAAATTTTGAAATTGATTTTTTTTTTTTGAATTTGGATATTTGATATACGATAGTATTTAATTTGGATAATAATACTTAGATAATTTATTGATGATAAATGGACTCAGATTTTTAAGTATATTTTGTTATAGTATGTTTGGAAAGTTATGTAGTAATTAGATTTGAGTGTAGTTTGTTGTAATTAAATATGTGTGACATATTTGAATAATCATTATAATTAATAATTCTCACTGAATTGATTGTAATTGTAGGGCTCAATTGTAATTTTCAAGATGAGAATTTGGGAAATTACAAATAATTATAGTCAAATCCAATTAGCCTATAATTTTCCAAACAAATTAACCCGTAAGTGATTTTTGTTTAAGAAATAATTTTTATACGATAATAATAGTGTTTTAAGTTTATGACATATTTTCTTTTTAACATAAAATTGTACCCTATTTTACTAATACTATTTTAATAATCTAATATTTTCTATATATTTTGACCTACTAGATATTTAACTAGCTTACATAGTGTTTGTTATAAATAATTTATACTAATTTTAATTAAATACATAGTATTATTAAATATTTATATTTGGTCAGGGACCGACGATGATAACATAGAATATACAATGAATATGGAAAGTTAGAGCAATTAATTAGATAAAATTGTATAAAATGTTAATTTTCTTGTTAATTTTGTTAGTAATCATATTGTTGAATACTTTCTTTAACTAACATATTATATACAATGATTTGATTTTATGTTTTGTTACTTGCTTAGAGAATTTTTCTATTATTTTTTATAATAATTAATTTCTTTTAGAATTTAAAATCGTGTAGATGTGTAATTATAATTTATACAATCAAACATAACACAAAGAATTACAACGTAATTACACTCTACCAACCAAATATGTCTAAAGAATTAGAATTCCTTGTAACTAATTACAAGAGGATGTAATTACAAGCTATTAGTGTAGTAATTACACTTTTATCTAATTAGTCTATGGTGTCTAAACACACTTTAGACCATAACTCAAACCCTTAGCTCCAACATTTAATGTTATTGGAACCGAACTAGTTAGCTATAACAATTGGATTGATAATTGGTCGATATATTGATTTGAACCAAGGGTCTGATCCAACCTCTAAGTGAATCACTTAAAATTGGAAAAAAAAGAAAAATCTGAACGAAAAACCAGCAATTAAATTGATTGAATATGTTATAAAAAAGGCAGGATAAAGATTTAAATATTTGATAAAATTTAAAACTCGGATGAATTTAAAGAGTTTAAAAACTCTTATATGACACATTTGAAAATACTAATTTCATTTGTTATATGATTTTTTAAAATTATGAAATGTATTCATTATTTATAAAATATTTAATATTTAATATGTTTATAATGTGTAAGATATAAAAATTGGGTTTCATTTGCTATATTTTGCAATTGTCTCTATTGTTGTTGTCTAAGCTACTTTTTCTGTGCTTGCTTTAGCTTTGGACCACTTTGCCTTTTGCTTCTTAACTATAATTCTTCCTACATTTTTTTCATTTTCTTTTAACTAAATTAAAATATAACCTTGTTTATTTGCAAAATCAAATGTTGTAATTTTGCTTTTGATGAATCCAACAATTAGTACAACAAGGAGCACTTAAAATATGGGATTTTTTGGGACTTTTTTTTCCATAGAAATCTAAATATATAGTTACTAAAATATACTTAACAAATTCGGGATGAAAACGTTGATGTAATATTAAACTATTGAAAAAAATATACAAATAATGTAACGTCATTATTTTATACCATCTTTTTCCATAAATATTTGTTTCAATCTCTCTCTATATATGATTAATGTTGTAAAGTAGTAAACAGTAAAAAGGATATCCATTTCTTCGACATTATTAGCTTCAAGACAAAGTACATGGCTTTGCATGTACATTAAATTAGTTTTGGATTAAATTAATGCAATAATTCTATATCTTCGGTTTTATAAAAGATTAAAAGTGATATTTATAGATAATTCATTAAATCAATATTTATTAGCAGGGACAAAATTAAAAAATTAATTTTAAAAAATTATAAATGAATAATAATTTTTTAATTTTACTATTTTATACATTTTGAAAGGCTATTTAATCAAATTATCATTTTTTTAAGGGACTCTATCTTCGCTATTGCTTACCAGGGTGCTAATGAGTACTTGAACAATTGAATTAACCTATGTTCACCTTTTATTAATGTTTTTGTAACCAGATAAGTGATTAGATTGGTCTGGTTACCTATTCTTAATCCAACCAATTAATTTGATTAGTTTAAATAAATTATTAAAAAATTATAAAAAACCTTAAAATAACTAATTTAACTAAATTCAATCAATCAATCAATGAATCAATCGATTCAAACTCTTTCTTTAGATTAATATACCAATCGGTTTATTGGTCGAGTACAATTCCAACCACATACCTTTTTACTTCCCATGTTAAAAAAAAGAAAAAAAAAGAAAAGGAAAAATGTAACCCACAACTTTGCTTTACAGTTTTATTTTCTTTCCCAAGGGCAATGGGCAATAACAGGCAGGGACCAACCAAAGCACACACAAACACACATATAAGTTAAATAGAGGGGCAGCTACTTAGCCTGTAAAAGATTCAAACTTGAAGTTGAAGATTTATCAGCACAAAAAGCAACGCTTCTCTTCTTTTTTCTCTGCAAAATTTACTCTTTTTTCTCACATTTTTTTCCCTCAAATTTCCTACATACAATTTCATAAAAAAAATGGAGTACTTTGATCTTGAAGATCCATTCACAACCTTGAAACAACACCAATTCGATACAATCTCAACCATCTTCTCTTCAGAATCTGATCACATGCCCTGTTTGAATTACTTACAATGTTTAAAAACCAGTGATTTCCATGTTTCTTTCAGACAAGAAGCTATGTCTCTCGTTTTCCAGGTACCACCCCCCCTTTCACTAATTTTAAACTATTATTTGTATTTTGTGTGATGTAAACTTGTTTTTAATTGGACCAGGCACAGTATTGTTGTAACCTTGATCCATATACACCATACCTTGCTGTTACTTACATGGATAGATTCATTTCCAAACAAGAAATCCCTGTAAGTTAATGAATTTTATAAGATATGGAACTTTAAGGTCTTGTTTTTGAACTTAAAAACTTCATCTTGAAATTTTTGTAGCAAGGTAATCCATGGGTTTTGAGACTACTTGTGATAGCTTGTATTTCATTGGCTGCAAAGATGAAAGACATACATTTTTGTTACTCTAATTTCCAGGTAAAAAAAACATGTATTTTTGGATTAAAAGCATGGTCTTGTTTTTTGACCCTCATGACATTGAAACAGAGAGAAGAAGGGTTCATCTTTGATGCTTCAGCTATTCAAAGAATGGAGCTTTTGGTACTTGATGCGTTGAATTGGAGAATGAGAACCATAACACCCTTTTCCTTTATTTGTTTCTTCATATCTTTGTTTGAATTAAAAGATCCACCATTGATACAAGCATTGAAAGACAGAGCTACACATATAATCTTCCAAGCTGGCAATGGTATAAAACATAAAAATACATAAAAATCATTTCTTTGATGTTTTTATGACAAATCAGTTTAAACCCAGTTTTTGTTTTGTTTTGTTTTGTAGAAACTAATCTGTTGCAGTTTAAACCATCAACCATTGCAGCATCAGCTTTACTTATGGCTTCACATGAACTACTCCCATTGCAATTCCCATCTTTTAAAGCTTCAATTTTGTGTTGTGAATTTGTGAATGAAGTAAGCAAATATTTCTTTTTGTAGTAAAAGTAGTACGGAGGTCCAAGTCATGTTGTTTTTTTGTGATTATACAAATAAATTAGCTCTTATAGGTCACATTAGATTAAAAAATAAATTATATCTGTTAAAAATTTTATTTTTTATTATTATTAAAAATTGGTTATTAAACCTCAAAATAAGATGCACATGAGATAAAAGTTTACTATTTAATGTAAGGTATAAGGATTGATTTATGATTTTTTGAATAAAAGGTGATAAAATGATAACTTTTTCAGTGTTTCTTTTGATTCTTTTCTTTCAATAATTTTTTTTTTTATAATTGGAGGTGAGAGATGAGCAGTTTGAGATTGAACTCAAGCAAAAATAGTACTTTTGTTATTAGGTAAATAGGGTGGTCACCTTTTCTTTCATTAATGAATGAATGCAATGGTGTTTTTTGTTTTGTAGGAGAAGCTGTTGATATGCTTTAATGCAGTGATGGAAATGGTGATAAACGAAATGGATACTATATCAACTTCAAGCACAGTGACACCCATTAGTGTTTTGGATTGTCACTGCAACAAATCAGAGACTGAGATGTCTGAAATGAAAGGCATCAAACGACATAAATTGATTGGTTTTTGCAGCGAAAGTAAAAGGGTGAAGATGTCTCATATTCAACCATGTGGATAAAAGAAAAACCCCCATTTTGTTTAATGGGTTTTTTGTTTTCTAAAAGGGACATGAACCACAAAACATGGGTTTCAAAATGTTACTTGTCTGTGTTAATGTCTTGTTGTTTTCTAGCAGATAGGGAATAGAGCAATTGCTTAATTCAATAAGATATTTTGAGCTTTTTTTTTTTTTTTTACATTATAGACTTATAGTATATATAACTTGTTGAAAAGACCAAAAATGGTGATTGGGCAGGAAAAAGAAGATACTCTCTGTTACATAAGAAATTACAAAGAATTTAATGGGGGAAAGGAAAGAGAAAGAGAGAGAGACTGTCAGAGACAGAGGGGGCAACGTTTAAGGCACGTTGTTGTCTTAAAAAAGATTTTTTGGTATCTTTGTCGAGAAAACCAAACACTAATTTTGGGGGTTATTGAGGAAATTGAGAAGGTCAAGAGAAAACAAATAACAGTTTAAACATGGTTTCTTGGAATTCTGTTTTTTGGTTTTTAGTTATCCCAAAGATCAAGAAGGCTTTGTTTTTCTTGTTGATGTGAAAATGTGTTGGGTAGAATCGGTTATGTTTAGAATGATTACGGTTCATATAGGACGGGTGGGAAGAGCCATTAATTTTGGTGGCGAGAGAAAGTGAGCTTCTTATGTTAGTTTGCCTCTTCAAATAGAGAGGGCTTTGAGCAGCTAATCCTTTATTATGACCTTTATATAAAGTCTAATGATAGAGGCTTTTTTTAGGGGTAAGATGGATTCGACACATAAATAGATAAGAGCTTTGAGCGAGTCCATTTTTCATGATGATCTTTGTGTAGAATCAAATCATAGGCTCGTTTTGGGATGAGAAATGGAATAAACAAGACAAGACTACAATGGGATTAGTAAACTTGAAAATTTAAAGATCATTAAATGAATTTAAGCCCATCTATCGTCATGATTATTGTGTAGAGTCCAATTATAAGGGCTCGGGGATAGGCTAGATTTGACCTATAGATGAATAAGAGCTTTGAGTGAGCCTTTTGTAGAGCTCAATCATAGATTTGTTTTAGGGTGAGCTAAATTTGATCCTTTAGCATAAGAAGTGGGTCACATGAGACTACTGTGGGGGTTGGTGATATATTTCAGTGTTGCGTATTAAGCCGCTCATACTGTGTAGCGTGCGTTAGGTAACATTTGTGCGTAGGGATATAACAATATTAATATAGGGAGTTGTGGCTATTTTAGATGGTCCAAAGATCCAAACCCAAATCTCGTTCCAGCTTTTAATCTCTGCATAAAGCTGTTTCTGCCATTTTTGTACTTTGATTTCATACCTTATGATCATGTTTGCATGAAAGCATTCATTCACTCATTATCTATCTACATTCAATAATGAAGCTGTAAGTCTTTGTTGCTATAAGGCAGATATATATATATATATATATATATATATATATAGCATCCATTCAATATCAATGCCAAGTCTACAACAATGCACAGTAGTGTATCTATCAACATTAATAGTCACCATACATGTCCCTTTTTGTTTTTCATCTAAAGTTGAAGTCAATTTACCCTGATTCTATACTGCCTGCTGAAACAAATGAAGCAATGGCTGCTGTTATGCGGTGGAAGTTGTCCAATGGAACCAATGAATGGCTGTAATGCTATGAAGTTGTCCAACGAACCAAATGTATTGGCTTTTCGTCGAATTATGGTTTAGGATTCGAGCTCGAGGAAGGTAAACTGTTGGTGGAAGTTGCAGCAGAGCTTTCTGAAACCAATGCATTCGGAACATTGGTTGGTGGGGGATCGGTTTCGAATGAGCTATATTGGTCTATTTCGGCATCGGACATGTCTGGTAATGAATTCAGATCATACTTCAAACGTTTGCTCAAGTGAGCATGCCAATGGTTTTTAATCTCATTATCGGTTCTTCCAGGCAACTTTGATGCAATCACTGACCATCTGCAAAAAAAAAAAAAAAAAAATTTACGACCTGTCGACCAGCAATATAACTCACGACCTGTCAACCAGTAAGGTACTAACACTGACCGTTATAAATCTAATGGTACCAGATCTGTTTAGTTTTGATCTGAACTCAAAAATCCAAAACCGATCCCAAACCCAATCTAACCTAATTTGGTCATAAAAAAGCCAACCACACGAACCTATTTAACTCGACCATGATTTGACCAGAACTCGAAACAACCTGAACATGGAATGATCTAAACCCAAAAGATCTCTAACAAGTAACTAGAAATGAAGCACGAAGTGACCAGAACCGATAATGATCTAATCCTAAAAATCCGAATGACCCGAACTCAAAATTATCTGTACTCAAAATGAATCAAACCCGAAATTGATTTAAATCCAACCCATTAAATTTACTAGTCTAAATGGTACCATTATTTCAAAATAGACTCCTATATAAGGAGGTCCAGGGCGGAGTTGGACTTTCAGGCTACAAGGAGTCAGTGGACATCCAAAGGAGGACAATATCACGAAACCGGCGATATGTGTCGCCCGGGAAAATGCATTAATACCCAGGGGTGTAGGCAAGGGGCAGGCAGTGACCTTGGCCCCCAAAAGTGGTAAATTTGCCTTGATACCCAAAATTTTAGGATGCATCTCTAGCCTTTTAAAGCAATTTTCTAGCTTTGCCACTGTTAATACCTTATCGATCCGACGGTCGTGAAATTATTTATCTTCTGTCACAAGTAACTACTCAAAACTCTGTTACAATCACATAAATTCTCCAATCTCAAAATTTCCAGATTTCATCAAATAAACCCTAAAACACTAATTAGAAACCATCACAACTACAAGAAATTCAACTTAATTGCAAGTTCATATATTAATCCCTTTCAAATTCCTAAAATCCCCCATGTCTTTAAATTTCAAAGATCAAATTACCCCAAAAAACCAAACATCAGGTTACAGAACTTACCTATTTCCAAGCTTTTCATGTAAATCAATAATTGTTTCTTCTTCTTCTTTAGTGAAATTCCCATGTTTAATTCCCGGTCTTAAATAATTCACCCAACGAAGCCTACAACTCTTCCCTGACCTTTGCAATCCTACAAATAAACAAAACCCATAAAAAACCCAACAAAAATCATAATACAAGCAATCAATTTCTGGGTTTTTTTTACCTGCTGGTTTAGCCATTTCTGCCCAATTCCAAATCCCATATCTCTTAATATAAGCAATTAATTTCTTGTCTTCTTCAGGACTCCATGCACCTTTCTTTAAAGCTCTATTTTCAACCGATTTTGCCATCTCTGCAACCAAGTAAATAAAACCCAGATTTGGCTGATAATCAAATTGCAAATATATTGGGCTGTTTCAACTTTCAGGTCACCTGCATGAAGAACAGATAGTACAAAATTAGAGTCAGTGGGTAAAAAAATCTTTATTCGTTAAACAAAACACAGAGACGACAAAGGTAATATAGTGTACCGGATTTGAACGTCGTGTTGTTGCTTATTTAGAGTTTCAATTTGATAAGGAATCTGGTAATGGTGTGTTAGTTGAAGAGAAAAAAAGTTCATTGTAAGCATCGATGAGGGAGTTGAAAAAGCAAATATTTTAATGAAGTGATTACAAAAAAAAAACAAACAGCCTGGTCTATACAAATTTTGCATGTCAAAAGGAGCTTACATGAGGGTTAGGTAGGTGAGGTTGATGGCATCCCCAATATGATTCTCTATCCAATTACATTCAATTTTGATTAAATTAAATTATACAAATACAGTGGGCGGAATCTCAAATTGTTGGGAGGAGGGGAATTAAATTATATATTTATAAAAATAAAATTTTATTATTTTAATAGTGTAATTTTATTATTATTAATTTAAAATTTTATAAATCATAAAGAGTTTTAAATTAAAAATTTACTATTTCATGACCCCTGAGTCTCCATTACGCTTTGTCATTGAATACAAATAAATTAAAAAATGATACAACCTATACTAAAACCGACATATTGGACTAAAATTCACACGTGATGGAACTCAAGACCCACACTTAGAATTGTGTATAATGGGTTTCAAAGTGAGGTATTTAAGACAAGAGGCAAAGCTAGAATTATTTATGGATGGTCTAAATTTGAACTAAAATTTATTGAGGGGGATAAAAATATAAATTTATAAATGTATTAATGTAAAATTTTACATTTTTTCAAAAGATTAAATTATAAATTATATGTATTTTGAGAGAGTATAATTGAGATTAAAATTAAAATTTTCGCCATTTAACTTTGTCTCTACTTACAATCTTTACCAATGGTGTTGATGGGATTTTTTAATAAAAGAATATTTTATATAATTAAAAATTTATTCAAGAATGGATTTAACGGGTTGATGTAATTATATAGTGATATTCAAAGAAGTAGTTGAATAAATGAATAAACAAATAAGTGGCACCTTGATTGACTTTTATTAATGAATATTTTATTTGTGAATGATTTATTGGAATTATTGACTTGTTTGTTTTCTTGTGAAATTAAAAATGGAAGATAAACGTGGCCAGAAACCAAAAAAAAGGAGGGAGCATGAAACACATTTTTCCTTTCTCTTTTAATTTTATTTTGAATTTTAAAAAATTATAAAACCAGAAAATACCTAAAAAATAGAAAAAAAATAGGAATATTTATGTTTATAAAAAAAAATTAAGATAATCATTTTCACTAATTTCATCTTTTCAATTCAATCAATTCAACTAATTAATTCCATCCTAAATTTTATAATGAATGTCATACTTTTAAAGATAGTTACCTACCAAATTGATTGAGAAACACACACAGAAAGGGCCAATTGGGTAATTATCAGGATTACAAATTTAATATGGGAAAAGTGATTGATGATCTAATTACCTTGCCAACCTCTACCTTTTTTTTTTGCACATGGAAAACGGTAAATGTATTATAGAGATTCCTGTATTAAGAGTCAAATTGTATTTTATCTTTCTATTCAAAAAATAGGTAAATTAATTTCTATATGTTAGATCAAATAACAAATTAATGGTTTCTGCTAAAAGTTAGCATGGGTAATGAAATAACCAAATAATGACACGTGGCATACTGCATGTACCTTATATTGACGTACAATACAAATAGATAGAATTCTTAACAAAAAGATCAATTTGGTGTTTAATCTAATATACAATAATTAATTTACTTATTTTTTGAATAAAAACAACAAAATATAATTTAAGTCCCAGTACAAGAATTTCCATGATATTTTTTACCTTCAAAAAAGGCAAATCTACCAAAAGAGAAAGGTATAAGTTAAACAATAGCTATCAAATCTAACTACCATTAGCCCAAATTTGAAGTCCAACCTCCCTCCCCTCCCCCAGCTACCATAACATGTACAACTTTATGGTTGTCAGAATAGGATCAGACCGATGGTTCAACCGATACCACTTACTATTGAACCGGCAGTCTAATTGGTCTGATTCTTACCACATTGGCAAAACCATTTCATTTTCCTTTATCATGTTAAAAGATTATATCCTTTAGGCCCTGCAAGAAATTTAGGAAAGACAATACCATCATGTAAACAAATTTTTTGCATTTGAGAAAAAACAAAAGCCTGCAATGGAGAGCATATGTCAATATGCCAAATTCAACGATGAAATACTAGTATAGTACAAAGAATACAATTTTTGACAAGTATCTACTGCAATCATGGTGTATAAGCTTCTCGTGTTCGAACTTTATTGAAAACCATTTAAACCGTTTTGCATGCTGCAGGGCTCCGGAATCTTAATTGATATAGGATGAGGATGGTGGAGCTCAGAGAATGGTCTGTTCCCTTCGATGTGGCTTCCTATGCATATATCACCACGACCATGCCATGTACCGTCTTGGACATTGTTCATCTCTAGTGTTCTGGATTCCTGCTCCATGTCCAAACAAAAATGAAGCTAATAGAATGAAACTTATAAGCAAAAAGTTCAAACACAGTTTGGTAGGAACAAGAACCTGTGATAATGTACAGCAAGGGCAGATTAGATGGTAGATGCAATCATCTAACAAGTTATCAGTACCCTGCAAACAAGCATTTCCGACAACAGTACGATATCAGTAAAACCATAATCGATGTCTATGACGCTATTCGCACTACCGTGTGATTATGTTTTTATGTAAAGTACCATGGAACATGTTACAAATTTTATGCAAAACAGGCTTTTCATCAATCTAGTTGGCCTTTCAGACACCTATTTGAAACATTTATGTCAATCCCTAAGAATCACGCATGATGATAAGTAAAATTTCTTACCATAATATTGAATTTTCTTTTGATTTGCATACGGAAGAACCCCGAATACACACCGAGAGATACGGCGAAAGCAACTGCTAAATACAGGAAGCAATTCCGGTCGGTGACCATAAAGGCAAGGATGTTGAGAAACACACTAACAACAAGAATGAAATAAACAGTTCCCTGGAACATAGCATATTATGAATTCAGAAAAATATTGAAATACAGCACACCATTGGTAATAGACACTGAAGTGCAGGACCAGAATATAAATAGAAGTTGCAAAAAAGATCCTCAAAAAACTTGCATATTATAATATGACCATGAAAACACATTATTTTTTACCTGAAGAAGGCAATAACCAAAACCAGCCCGCTTCATGTTCTTCCCAAATCTGTAGCAGGGGCAACTGCAACATTAAAACACAGTAATTCACAAACATATAATTTAATCGCTCATATCAGTTTCATAACATCAAAACATAAGAGAAAAATAACTGACCAGGCAGATTCAAGAGCGACACGGCGGTCATCCATGAAATCAAGAACAACTTCACCTTCCCACATCCTCAAAACGCCGCCGAAGTCGGCGTTTTCTTCCCCGGAGCTTTCAATTTCCCTCCATTTGCCTTGGGTTTGTTGAGAAGCCACCGTGGAACATAGCATGTCGAAATCTAACGCCGCCATTCCTTCTAACAACCTCGTTTCTTCTCCTCCTTCTTCGTTTCCATTTACAACTACTTTCTCTTGCTTGTTTAATTCCGCCATTAAAAACCCAAACCACGAAATCTCACAGCTTATCCTCTCTCCCGCTCTAGAGTTTCTGCCTTTTAAATGTTGTAGTTAATGTTTTACGTTTTGGCGTGGGCGGCGGCGTGTGGGACCCAAATGGGGGCGGATAATTGTCATTGACGAGACAGCTATTGCCACTAGGGATACAGATTATTAGAGGATTTATGATTATAATCTGCTAATAATTGCTATATGATAGGTTTCCCCTATTCCCACCCAGAAAAAGGAGCTAACTTTACTCACAAATTAATGATTAGGACCAAATATTATAAATCACGTATGAGGAGAGGTGAAACTGAAGTAGACCGCGCCGCCGCCGCCGTGGCAATGTAGAGTGCATTGGAGGAGACTATTATAGTAAAATTACAAATTGAAACCTCTACGATAAAAATCAGATTTCACTTTTATCCTTTTACTCAAAAAATAATATTTTTGTATTTTAAATTTAAAAGCAAACCCATCATTGCTGCTAAAATTTTCATCTAATTTTACTATTAAAATTTAATATGATTAACTAAAAATCACAAGTATACCTTATTTGAAGCACAAGGACCAATTTTTAATTATAAAAATTGATATAATTTTAACAAAAATACCAATTTATTCTTTGTTCTATACGATAACTAATTTACTCAAAAATATTTTTTGAGTAAAAAAGACAAAATACAATCAAGTTCCTAATACAAAAACTCCATAATACCCTGGATTAATCCCATGGAACCGGACCAATAATAGAACCGATCAAACTATTAGTTCCCAATTCAACTGGTCAGTCCGATTAGCAAATAAATTAAAAATTCAAAGAAACATAAAATCCAGTCCAACAACACTGCATGAAATAGAAAATGATATGGCCATAACTATTTTACAAGATTACAATAAAACTGAACACGTTAATACCAGAAGTACTGAACAAAAGGTTATTGAAGATAATTAATCCAACAGGCATTATGCAAAAATCAAACTTGTGGCATCATTTTTTCCCTCTTTCTTGTTTCACATTTCTTGTTTATGTCTTAGCTGCAGGTCTTACAAGCCCCAAGCCGCTACCACTTCCCAAATGCTTGAAATCAGTAGCTTCAAGATGATCCCCATGGCCAGCAAACCCTGTCCCTCCTTTTTCCAAAGTAACCAAATTCCTCTCTCTGCATGGTTTGTCACAGACTAAACAAACTTTATCGACAGCCATAAACCTATCGGCACATTTCTTGCAAAAGACATGCCCGCAGGAACTTACAGCTACCAACGACAATGTGTTGGTCAAAGTGACCTTGCAGCTCGGGCAGATATAGGTTTTATCGAGATTGGATTTCTTTTGTTCGCTCTCATCTTCAGTGAAGTAGATAGGAAAAAGGGTTTTCAGTTTGAGTTTTTCTTTGCCCTCTGGACAGACTGTGCTGCTGGAAGGAGTGTCGACTTTAACAGGTGCTTCTGGAGTGGCAGAGGGAAGCCAAAACGCTTTCATTGTCCGGAGCGCTTCCTCTTCAAAAGATGTGACTTTGACACTGTTTGCTCCGTGGAAACCATTCTTGTCTCTGCTATGGCTTTTGTCGTTGTATTGTGGTAAGGCACCGTGATTTTGTTGATCGAATGCGTCCAGCTCTCTTGCTTTCTCCAATATCAACCTCTCTTCTTCCTCCTCCTTCTCTTGTTTCTGCTGAGCAGCATGGGCAGCAAGTTTCCTGTCAGAGGATCGAAATCATAGTTTCCATTATTGACCCCATAAATGAAATATTCTAGTTGAATCCAAGCATGACAGTTTATACTCTTATTTTTTGAAGAAAATTAAGTACCAGAAACCCACTGTTTTTTCGACATCATGTGAAAGGTTGTTTTTCATATTGAAGACTACTACAGAACATTAAAATTCACATATGTAGGCATATATAAATCCTGCTTTGTGTCGACGAAAACAGGAAAAAAGTAGCAATGATGCTCTACTTGATCCTTGCAACCTTTCAACAACTAACAGAGAAGCTGCTGATGTGATCCAATGGTCTAAAAGATTAATGATAAGCTTTCTAGATTATCATGAAACAAAACAGACACAAGGACAATCTAGAACCGTGAACAAAAAGATGCACAGTAAGGCACCAATCTCAAATACACACGAGTGATTAGTGAAAACGGCTAGTATAAGTCAAAGAAGACACAAAAATGCACATGAACCGAAAGCATCCTTCGCAACTTTAAATAAATAGTTCGTTAGAAGCTAAGGAGTCTATGATCCCTACCATATGGAACACTGAATGAAGCAACACTGCACAATTTTGGCCATAAATCACCAGCTATCTTCTAAATGCATGTCAGCCTATACGATCCACCAAATACCCAGAAAATCATGTTCTAAAGATCTTAGACCTTATCTGTTTGTTGAGAAATAACTCCTCAAGGAAGGGGGAAAAAAAAGAAGAAAATCTACAATGTAATACACGAAATTCGATTTTATGCAATTGTTATACATATTTTTTAATTGAATTTGATTTTCATACGCCATAACACCATTATCGATGTAACACTGTTTTATGTTTACATATTATATAATTATATTGTTCAAACATGAAAATAATTGAATTTGTTTATGTTTTTATATGTATACAATTGGATCAAAATTTTACATGTATAATTGAATCAATACACCAAGCCTAAGTTCATCATACTGCATATTAGATCAAAATTCATGCCTAATTTTAAGATTTATCACAAAAATCAAACAAAAAATTGGGCAAAATACAAATAAATGATTCATTGAGATAAACACAAGGGTCCGGGCTAAAAAAGGGAATACCTTTGGATATCCTTTTTCTGGGCTAAAAGGCATTCGAGAATGCATTCTTTGCAAAAAACATGACCTTTTTGGCAAGACATGGGATCGATGAAAGGTTTCAAGCAAAGGCAGCAAGCATCGAAAGGCTTAATGGAATCTTTTCCTAATCTCTCCTTTTGAGTACCGTACCCTAGCTTCCTCTTCTCATCGTACGTGAAGAAGGCTAAATCGTTGTTGTTCTTCGAGTGACGTTGAGGCATTTTGGGTTAAATCAGAATTTGGATGGGGAAAAACCCTAACCCTAATTGATTCGATTGTAATTGGGGAGAGAAGACCTAGAAATTACGAGAGCTAGGGATTTAAAAGAGGAACCGAACCGACTCTTATCTATGGATCAGGTAGTCCGTTCAACCCAACATACCCGGCCCAGTTTAGATTGAGTTTGATAAAAAATCAATTTAAATAATAAAAAATATTTTTATGAAATTCTTTTAGGGAATTGAGCTGTGATGTATAACAACATTTCATTATAAAAATAAAAATAAAAATAAAAGTTTGTTGTAAAACTAATATTTTATATTTTATTTTAACAATAGTACAAAATTTATTAAATTAATTCCCTATAAGATACTACTTATAGTTAAATTATAAGAAAATTGAGCTGGGATTCTTTAGTTGGTTAACTTATACTTAAATTTCAACTCTGGGTTTCATTAGTATCCTACTTTTGTGAAGCAAGATGTATAATTTATTTTGTGATGATCTTTTTTTATTATGGATAGTAATTTCCAAGTATTTCACATTGATATTTGATAGTAATTATGTGATCAGTTAATGAAATTGTTTCGATTAAGAAAAATATACTTTTAAATCCTTGATTGGATTATGGAAGAACAAATTATAATATCAGTATTAAATAAAAACATTTATAAGAAAATTAAACCTCATCTAAATATAAATAAACAAAAGAAAACAGTCAAAATCAAGATTAAGATCTCCACCTCTTCCCTGTAAAACCTTCAAACTTTGACTTATTCTCACTTGTACATGAGTCTTCATCCGCTAAACCCGTGAAAGGTTTGAAGTAGAATTTATTAGAGGCTCTTTGTAATCCAAAGCAGGAGCAATGTATATCGATGATGTTAATAGGTTTAGTTACCACTACGTCCATATAAATCTTTTTGTTCATATGGCGGATGGTTATAGTATCACCATTTGTTAAGCATCACAATTTACGCAAATTTTCTTCCAATACAACCTTCGGATTTGGAATCTCAATAAAATCACTTGTGTGCTGTCGAAACTTGATGTAACTTCCTTTTTCTAGCCTTTTGTTCTTCATGTACATCTTGCATATAGTACTCCATCATCTAATCCGACAACAACACTACACCATCTTCATGCCCACAGAATCCAAGAACCCCACAATGAGAAAATTTCTTGATATATGGATCCTTGTGTATTATATTTAAAATTAAATGTAATTTGTGTAGATAAAATAAATTAAGATTAAAGTGAACATCAATCTAACCGAATGTTTAAAAGTTATTAGATTTATAAATATTTTATAGGTTAAATGACTATCCTATTAATATTTAATATTTTTTAATATGATATAATATTTTTCTTTTTGGAAATACAATTACGATACTAATAAAATGATTAGTATTATATTATGCGATATTAAAAATTGGTTATTAAAAATAATTTTCATATAAATTCAAAAAAATTGTCAAAAACTTCAATATAAAGTTATTGTGTGAAATGATTGAGATAGTTATTTTAATGTTGAAGGTTAATTGAGTAAATTTTAATTGCACAAGTAATTATCAAAGTAGGGTTTAACCTAAACCCAAAGATGACACTAATCCTAAATAATTTAAAATCAAAATGACTCAAATTTAAAATAATTTGGACTAATGATCCAAAATAACTTGAACCAAAAGAGAAAACTCAAAATATTCAAACTCAAGATAATCTGAAAATTTTAAAAACCTATATTAACTAATTTGAAGTGATTTTTTTTTTTGAATAATCTTAGGTTTTGATCATGTCTACTCTTTTTTACACAATTCCTAGAATTATCCATAACCCCTCCCCAACCTATAGATAGGAGGATAATCCACTTGAGCACATTCGAACTCACATCCTCTTGCATTGATAATAATATCCTTGCAAATCGAGATAAAACTTAATCGACATCAATATGAAGTGAATTCTAAGTCTAAATTAAACTTATGGCTTTTTTGGGTCATAATGGAACCAATTAGCAATATTTGCAACAATTAGCCTAACCTCGAATAACCCATCCTTTATTTTCTCTATATTCGTCTTTTATTTTTCATTTCAGAAATTCCTTATATCTAACATTTGAGTCTAAAACTAAACAGGATCCGAGGTTACAAGTAAGATATATGTTTCATTTCAATCCTCAATATTGCCCCAAGAATGTGGAAAACAACCAAAGATGTCTCATATGTATCTTTGTTTGTTTTCTTCCTTTGTCCATTTGCCGTTTGTTCTTTTTCTAACTTTGAATTTTTCAATCAAAGCGTAGAAGCAACTGAAATTCTAAAACAAACTCATTCCATATATGGTTACATCATGCGTAATTACTATGAATGGATGTTTAATTTAGTTTATTTATATGCGAATTATATATTTTTAATTTAAATATGATTATTAACTAATAATATCGTAAAAGTAATAAGAGAATCAAATTTCGTCAAATTAAAATATAAAAATTTTATCTTAAATTCTGATAATATATTTCTCTGTATTATGTTATTACATCATGAAAAAAATAAAAATAAAAGAGACGTTTGATTTCATCATAGACAAATATAGCAAAACAATGCCCTAAAACAAAGAACAATGGCTACAATTAAAAAGGGTTACATTTCAGTAACCAAAGCTTCTTCAAGCAAACTCTTTGAACTTTTCATCAAAGCAGGACTTAACCTAAACATCAAAGTACAAAACTCCATCTCATCCAACCCACCATCACCATTCAAATCCCCCTCCCTCAACATACAAACCACTTCTTCATCATCCATATCTTGTAACCCTAACAAAGCCAAATTCCTCTTCAAGCTCTCAAATGTAATCATCCCTTTCTCCCCATCCATTAACAACCTAAACCCATTGCATAGCTCTTTCATAAACCCTTCTGCACCTAACTTATCCACCATGGCAGGGAAGAAGTCCTCGAACACAATAGCATCTGCCATGTTTATTCTTTTTGAGAAAATTTCAAGTGCATGCTATTTAGGCAACTAGGCGTGTAGGGTATTTATAACTTCATGTATATAAGAAAAGGATTGCTGATGACAATGAATGTACAGGTAAGAGGAAGGTTGTTGCAGGCGGCGTTTTGTTGGTGGGGGGTATATAAGTTCATGGCCGGCTTCGTTTTGAAAACGTTCTCTTTCCTCGAAGTTGCATGGGGGGAGGTACCAATTGGTGACGAAGGTATTTATTCTTAAAAAAGGATTTTGGATTTATACGTGTAATTGCTTGCTTGGAAGTTGGACAACATTTGTTTGTCTAGTTTTGAGCCACTAGCAAATGTGTACATAATCGGACTTTGTACGTCACTATCATCATCAGATTGTGTCACCTATTGATGAATTTTGAAGTGAACTGGCGAATGTGTTGGGAGGGAAACACACGAAACCTAGTTTTATGCGTTTTCCATAAGTGGTACTAGGTATAAAATTTGGTTATGGTAATGTTGATTGTGTTAAAATTTAAGATTTAGTCTTTACATTTTAATTTAACGTAAATTGGTCCTATTTTTATAAGATTATTAGGTAGTTTAAGTTGCTAACACCATTAGCTATTCACATTGATAAGGTTGAAGCTAGAAATTTTTCTTAAGGCTAAACTACAATTTTATTATATATTAACTTATGATTTTATGAATTTTGGGGATTTGGGGGTTTGCTTGCCCTTTCCTTTCCCCTCCTTTCCCCCTTACACATCGATGAGAAATTTCTCCTTACACATTGACAAGAAATTTTAAAATTTCAAAATTTAACATAGTAAAAATATCAGAATTATTTCAAATTTTAACATAATTTGACTGATAAATTTTTTATATATCTAAACAAAAAAAAAAAAAAAATCCTACTTCGAACAAGTTAGATGAGTCGCTTTCCTCTCAGCATGAAAAGCACTGCTGCTAAGGATATGTACCATGGGAATAAGAATAGTCGAAAAATATCTTTTCAAATATTCTTTCACACCTTCCAAATTGTGATTATATTTATAAGCTTTAAAGATAATCAATCATTAGGTTGGTCCACTGATTATCATTATTATTATTTTGGGTAATAGATTATCATTTATGTTTTTATATTTTTATTTTCAAGAATTTAATTTTTTTATTTTTTAAATTTAAAAATTTAAGTTTTATTGTTAACACTGTTAAAATTCTTTGTTGTTATAGCATACTGAAAAAAAAAAAAAACCTCACTTAATAGCCATGTGATAAAAAAGATGACATTATAATGGACTTAAATAACTAAATTTAACAAATAAAATTTAACGATTTAACAATTCTTAAAATTCACATCAACATTTTAATTAGAACAAAGTATTTAGGCTAACTAACGACACTGTGAAAGTTAAGGCACCAAATTATGTAAAAAATTAAAGTACAGAATTTAAATGTCGAGCATAGTATAAGGATCAAAACTAAAATTTAACCATCATTATATAATCTCAAAAAAGTAGAATGATCATAGTTGAAATTTAACCATTATTTTATCATGTAAAAAAAAGCTTAACTTAAACCGATGTCATGTAAGACCTTAGGACCTTTCTTTTATATATAGTTTATAGACTATGATGATGGTAATGTCTAATTAAGGAATTATAATTCTCGCAAATAATGTTTTGTTATTGTTGGTAAAAAAAATGAGACCCATCAAAATTTAAGATTTATTATACGTAATTGTAATGGGCCAAATCTGGCCAAGCCCAAAACAAAATACCCAAACCCACTAAAGCCTAGTTAGCCCACTACCCAAAATCAGAAAAATAAAAAACCCTAGCCTAAACCGCCTAACCCACCGCCCCTGGTCACATCGCCAGTCAAGTGGCTTCTGCTCCACCGTTTGCCTGCAGCAATAATAGAGGAAGAAACAGATTAGTCAAAAGGGGCAAGTTGTAGAAAAAATGCCTATAAAAGGCCAAACCAAAAACTGTAAAAGGAGAGCAATTTTTCTTTTTCTGTAAACGCAAGATATTCAACAACTCTTCAATACAAAAAGAGATTTAAGCATAAGCAAAGGCAGTAATCCCAGCAATATCAAAATACGGGAATATTACAAAATTAGGCACAAAAATATCAAAATCAATCGAAGGACCAAGGTGATTTTATTCTGTTTTATTACCCTATCTTCGAATTTATTTCTTCATTTATACATATATTATAAAACTAAAAAATACAGCAAAAAATAAAAAATAATAAAAAAAATGAAATTTTACCTCTTCCGCCATCACAAGACGGTGGTGTGCACATGCTGACGCCGGCGACGGTCCGATGACCGGACGGTGACCGGCTCCTTGGCCGGGAATCGCCCCTCCCTTCTCTTCCTCTCCTTTTTTTCTTCCACAACAGCTGAAATGAAATTTTTAGAAATTTTCAGGCTTTTATAGCCTACACCAAACGGCACCGTTTTGGTGCCCACTTTAAAATACAGAAACGGCGCCGTTTAGGCGCAACCCGGATCGGACCCGACCCATTAACCAAGGATCCGCGTGTTTTTTATATTTGGGGTAATTACTCATGCGGTCCTTCCGTAATTTTTTCTGTTTCAATCAGGTCTTTTAATGTTTTTAAATTTAGCTCTAAAATTTTAATTCTGCTTTAAATTAGTCCTCCGTTCGTTTGAAGGAGGAATATTGGAACGACGCCGTTTCAGTAGGACGGGATATTTACTCCTTTGGTCCTTCTTTTTTGCTCGCGCGTTCAAATCAATCCTTTTTTTCTTTTCTTCATTTATTCGCCTCTAAATTCCTCTGTCAATTCAATTTCATCCCTTTTTTTTGTTTTTCCTCATTTTTCTAATTTAATTTTAACATTATTTATAATATCGCATTTTATTATTGTTGTATTTTTATTAATTGTTTCATACTTGTATATATATATATATATATTGTTATAAAGTATCATTAATAATTTTAACATTACCATTCTTATTAATGCATATGTATTCTATATTTTTGTACATGTGTATACACATATTTATGCATATTTCTTCTTACCATATATATATATTCTTTTTTACGTATATATGTTTTAATATCTAAATATATATTATGTACATACTTTAAATATTACCGTATATTTATTTTTAATATACATTTTCTTTTTGTTGTTTGTTTTGCAAGACCTTTAATTGTTTTCTAACATTATTATTATTTTTATATATATATGTGTGTAGTATATACGCCCTTATAATATTGTGTTTTCTATGTATATATATATTTTTATAATTATGTCACTATATTTACATAGCATTATTTTATACATGCATATTTAAATACTATGTTATATACATATTTTTAAATACCACGTTATATACACGTACTATCATTATATCCATTTTACCTGTATTATACTCGTTATTAACATTAATATATGTTTTATTATATGCGTCCGTATTATTATTATTATTATTATTATTATTATTATTATTATTATTATTATTGTTATTGTTATTATTATTCTATCGTCTTCGTCATCATTATCACTTTTTATTTTGCCATGTTATTTATCTATTTACTTACGTATTCGATCATTTTATTTACCTCATGCTTTTGTTGTATATTATATTACTAGCCTTGCTTTCATCCTTTTATAATTTCTCATATCATTATTATTGACACTGTCGCACTTATCATTACGTATTAGTACCATAATTTGATTTTATGTTTTACTAAATCACGTTATATTTTTATTCAATACATTAACAATTCTTTCATAAAAGCGATATTCGGTATTAGGTAATTCGAGATAATCGTGCCTAACTTACTGGGTTCGACTTTTCTCATTTAACCTAAACAACGGAATATTCCTTTTTTAATCACAATACAAGTCTTTAAAAATGCTTATTTTGGGGATACGAAGTGTGATGCCCTAACTTACGGGTATAACATCTTGACACCTCAAAATAAGAGTTTTACAAATAAAGGCAATGTTCGGAGTTTGAAAACTCGAGAAAGCGTGTCCTAACTTACTGGTTTCGATTTCCTTCGTTCATTCTAACTAACCGAATATCCTTTTAAAAGAAATTAAAAATACATTGATTTTAAATAAAGGGCTAGCCAGTCTCAAAGTGCGAGATATTATGTCCTAACTTCTTTGGATGTGGTATTTCATTATTGCGAGAGACGGGAAAGTCTTTAACATTTGAACCTTTTTACAAAGAAAAGGATCGTATTTCAAAGTATTTTAAGTTTTTAAATTTTCGACACCAAGACACTAATTAATCAACTAGGTACCAATTTTTGGGCGTATCGAGGGTGCTAACCCTTCCTAAATGCGTAAATCGACTCCCGAACTCATTTTTACATTTTTCAGTAGACCAAAAATTATCGTTTTAGTAAATCTTAGATTTTATTAAAATGATTAATCGAAGGTGATCCGATCACACCTCATCAAAAAAGGATTGGTGGCGACTCCCCTTTTCGTTTTCATTTTTAAAATCCAAGTCGACTAACCGTTTTACCAAAAAATGGTTACGACAGCTTGGCGACTCCACTGGGGACTATTTCGAAAAGTCGAGCCATAAGTTGATTCACTTTTGTCTTTTTGTCGAAATTTGAAAATTTGGTTTTGATAAACGATCCTTTCATTGCATTTTCACTTGTTATTTTTGTGGTTTATGATATAATACCTGCTGCGTTGGTTCGAGTCTTTAAATAGTTTTGCATATTACATTGCATGACCGTTGTGGTCACACCCTTTTAAGTGGGAGTGAGAAACTATTCCTTCGTGAGGTCTTCACCTCCGTATAGGATAGTGGATCACTTTCGGGATACATCCGTACCTGCGTCTTCGTGAGGTTTTCATCTCCGTATAGCCGTAGGGAAATGTATTCCCCTGAATCGAACTCGGTCTGTATGAGCCTATAATGGGTGAAGATCGAGGAATCTGCTGGTTCAGGTACCTTTATTTTAGAACCGAAACCATATAGTGAGCTTTAAGAACCCACCCTAGGTAGAGCCACTCCGAACCCCTAGTTAGTCACCCGGTTAGGTGCTTCATTTGCTATTTATTTCTCCTGTACTAACGTGTTTTGTTTTTGTTTTGTTTATAACTGCATCACATTACATCATCATAGAAAGGAGGTGTTGATTCATATTTGATTACTAAATAGAACAGTTTGTCATAAGAAGACGAATTTCTTGATAAAGTGGATTATAACACGGTTGTTTAAATATGGTCCAAGTAAACACAATGAAGGAAGATCGATAGTCTATGAGGAAATATACGATGTTGCTTTATCGCCTGAGGATTCAAGCTAGCGAAGATTATCCGAGAGCCGTCATGTCTTAAAGAAGCTAACGAGCATCGCGGGGATAAGTGAGCAATGGGCCGCAATCCAGATCGAGCAGAAAGAACATGATGGAGACATCTTTTGAAAATTCACAAGACTCGACCATAAGATCCGGATGTGAAGAAGAAGATAGGTGTCTTCACTTGGAATATGAGAAAGGCCGTATATGTAGTCCGTTTTATGTAAACGAATTTGTTTTCTAGAAAAGTTGTTCTAATGAAATTGAATTCACAATCAACGCATTCCTTTCTTTTGCATTCATTCCATGCATTTGCATTTGCATTGCATTGCATCATTTGCATTAGACTCCCTAAAAAAAATCCTAATTAGGTACAATTATTTTGATTAACACGGGAACCGACAAAAGCCAAACAACTAGGTATCTTACTACGGTACTAAAAAGGATAAAAGATATGGATCAAAGATTGAAAAACTGGAACAACTTCAAAAAGAGATGCAAGACCAGTTATAAGCTGCAAATGCAAGAGCAACTAGCGAAGATCCAGCAAGACATGAGGGACCAAATGTTAGAGTCCCAAAAGGATATGATGAATCAGTTGTCCCAATTACTGACTAAAGGGCTAGGAAAAGGAAAAAGCCCTTGCTCAATCTTTGGAGAAAATAATGAGGAGCCTCTGTACTTCTTCGGTTTTTCCCCCGATAGATGATCGACATGTCCGCAAGATGTACCTATTGCTATCGATCACAACAACATCAGGATGGTATCTCGGCACCCATGAACTACCCGACGGGCTCGGGTTCCAATCCGAGCGAGCACCCAATCAATCATGAAGTTCCCGATCTAAACGAAATGGCGAGGAATAGAAAAAGCAAAGGTTGAATTGGCAAGACAACTCAAGATCGATACAAGTGGTTGGAAGAAAAACTTAGAGTGATAGAGAATGCGATTCACGTCACGGGGTCGATGCCAAAGATCCGAGTTTGGTCCCGATCGATCTAGTACTCCCGCCAAAATTTAATACTCCTCGAATTTGAAAAGTATAATGGGACTAGTTGTCTCAAGCTCACATCACAATGTTTTGTCGAAGGATGACGGGATATGTTAATAACGACCAATTATTAATTCATTGCTTCCAAGACGACCGATTGGGTCACGCCAAATGGTACAACCAAGCGAGCCGTGCGAAAATTCATTCATGGAAGGACTTGGCACAAAGCTTTCATGAAGCAATATGGCCACGTGACGGACATGGGCACCGGCGTAATTACACTACGAATATGGAAAAGAAGCAAAGTGAGAGCTTCAGGCAATATGCCCAAAGATGGAGAGAGGTAGCGACGCAAGTCCAGCCACCTCTTCTAGAGAAAGAAACTACATCGCTTTTCATCAACACCCTGAAAGCCCCGTTCATTACCCACATGTTGGGAAACGCTACCCTGAGCTTCTCAGATATAGTAATGTCCGGCGAGATGATTGAAAACGCAATTAAAAGTGGGAAGATAGACGCAAGAGAAAGCGCCAAGAGATCAACCCCAAATAGAAATGAAAATGAAGTGAGCAATATGAGCAAAGGGTACCCCAAATTGGTCAACATAGGCCAGCCGAGGCAGGAATCCAACTCAAGGCCAAATACAGAAAAGTTCCAGTTTACACCCGTCCCGATGTCATATAAGGAGTTGTATCAGAATCTTTTCGATGTGCATGTGGTGTCTCCGTTATACTCAGAACCAGTGCAACCTCCGTTCCCAAAATGGTATAATGAGAATGCCCAATGCGAGTACCACGCGGGAATAACGGGACACTCAATCGAAAACTGCACTACATTTAAAAAGTTGGTCGAAAGGTTAATTGAAATAAAAATTGTGAAGTTTGACGATTCCTCAAAACCAAAATCGCTCTGACAATGCAGTAAAGACGATTTGAAAGTGGGGGCAAAAGAGTTGCGATGCCTTGAAAAAAAAAACCTGGAAAGAATATTGGTGAATCTGAATGACCTGTCCGAAGAAGGAACCAAAGTTTCCAAACCCTTGCATTACTTGGATGTGTTTTGAACAATAGGACTGTGGAAGAGATCCTTTATTTTTAGAGCTAATCTAGGGTAATATTCAAAACACGTTTGTTGCTTTAAGCCTAGAAGCAATTAAACGCCTTTTGTGAAATGGGCTTATGTCCTAAGTCTTTATTTCAATAAAATGCATCTTTTTGAGTAAATATTCTTTGATTTCATTTCATACTGTACAAATAATCGTTCTTAGATTCATTTGTTCTTTAGACTTTCTTTCAAATATTCATGTATACTTCATTCATGATCATACAATACAAATAATCATCCTTAGAATCATTTATTCTTTGGAATCTGCCTTCAGCGGGTCCCCAGATATCAATGACGTGAGTAAATTTGTCACTGACTCTGAGTCTCTTTTGGAGCGAAATATGGGACCAAAGGGACCTCAGCACTTTGAAGATGACAGAGATGTAGACTACTCCCTGATTTGTTAAAAATGGTAGAGCAAGATGAAAACAGATCCTCTCTTACAAAAGTCAGTGGACAGTAGGCCTAGGACAAGAGAAAGAGGCAAGTATCGGAGTCTGCATCACCACAATGACAAACCGAGACGTCATTGAGTCACTTCTAAGAATTTAAAGATTTTTGCACGATCCTATCAAGATATGCCTAAGCCATTAAGACATAAGAATGCTGTAAGGTATGCTAATGGTTTTATGATGGCTAGGCTAATCATGAGATCCAGGTTCTACTGGCTCACCGTAGAAGGGAATTGTATCAGTTATGCCATAAATGCCAGATAGGGGAAGACAAGACTTATGTGCCTCTTTCATTTCTTCATAAGTTTCCTCTATGAAGGGCATGGAGGTTATTGGGCCGATCTAATCGAAAGCTTTTAGCAGGCATCAATTACTTCGCCAAGAGGGTGAAAGTCGTTCCGTATGCCAATCATTGAATCCTAAAAAAAAAAAAGAAAAAGAAAAAAGAAGAAGAAGAAAAGAAAAAGAAAAAATGACTGAGACTTCTGAAGATTGGCATAAGAAGCCATCATTTACCCTCTATGCTCGTCGAACATTGGCCAAGACCTTCGCCGGGGCAGTATATTTCATTAGTCTATAAAATAAAAACGGTTTTGAAGGAGAGATTCCTTGTCTCTAAATCTTGACAGAGTTGAAATTGGATAAAGGCAAAATGGATCCAATCCCGATATGACCAGTTGAATTTGAAGAAAGGAGGTTGAAAGCCATCTGTCATGGTCCAATGAATGATGTGAGCTTACGATAGAGAATTCCACGAGGGGAACTTGGTGTTGAAGAATATCCCTCCTATACAAAAGGACTTCAGAGGAAAGTAGATATCAAACTAGGAAAGACCTTATATAGTAAAGAAGGTCTGTTCTGGAGGAGCATTGATTCTAGTTGAAATGAATGGCAATGATTTGCCCAATCCGTGAAATCAAATCCAATCAAGGAGCATTCTACCTAAAAGGAAAGAGACTAAGGTGAAAACCCGCAAAGGGCACATTGAAACAAAAAAAGAAAGAGAAAGGAGAGGCCAAGGTGAAAACCAGCAAATGGCGCCTTGAGACCAAAGGGGATTTGAGTTGAAAACCAGAAAATGGCGGCTCAAATTTGGATCAAAATGGGGCATACAGCAGTCTTGCTATGCCTAAATTAACAATGAAGAAGTATGCTACATCTTGGGGCATCGACAAGGTACTCTAGATCCCCTAAACACATATTGAGCTCAGAAAGGTCCTCAAGAAGTTGGTACAGATAAGCTCAAGCTACGATATCTGGGGCACTTGGCTTCCATTTTACCCATTTTTGAATTTGTTATCCTTAATTAACTTATTCTTTTCAAGATAATCCTCGATAAATTTTCTTCTTATTGCATTGCTATCTTTGATTAACTTATTCATTTTAAGTTAATTTTCTCCTTATTGCATTTGTAATCTTTGATTAATTTATTCATTTCGAGCTATGCTCCCAATCAATCTCCTTCTTGTCCATTGTTTTGGTCTTTTTCTAGCCTTTTGCATTGAAATAACGATTAACGGGCTAATAATACTTTTACAAAAGAAGTTCTGCATATTACTCTAGAAGCTTCTAAACAATGACAGAACACAAAAGCAGACCGTCGTTTGGAACTCACCATTGGAACTCACCAAGCCTAAGGGTAGAAGATGTTTCTAAATTGCGACTATCTCTTCGAATTCTCTGTCAAAGACATCAGTTGAATGAGGAGGCGAGATATTTCGCCAGTGATATGACCTCGACGAATGACGAGCGATGTCAACATAAGCGTAAAAGGGGATCATTCTTAAAAAATGATACTCTACATTCATGTAAATATCGAGCATATCTGATTGGTCATTACACCGTGGAATGGTGTGACAAATCAAATTGATTGGAGATCCTATACCTCCGAGTTGCAGCAAGATAGATAGTGAACCTTATTCCTCTGAAGTTGCAGTGGGAGGTACAAACTTTAGGTATAGTAGAATGGACTCTGAAATTATAGCGGGGCAAGCTTGCTGAGCAAAATATGATTGTTTTTCGACTTTTTTCATCAAGAATACCGGTATGAACAAGATGGCGGCGTAATACATCGGTGATAATGTCACGATGAACAACGAGTGATGATACCTTAAGCCTTTTTAAAGGGATCATTTTCATGCATATATCATTCATGACACATCTAATTAGGAGTATTTGATTCATTTCGATCATAGCATTCTAGTTATTTGACACATTCATAACATATCTAGTTAGGAGCATTTGATTCATTTCGATCATAACATCCTAATCATTTGGCATAAGCATAGATACATGGAATTGATTCTACAGGTCATGTCTCTAGAATCAGTGAATTCACCAGCCTTAAATCCCTGAGCAGTAGGGCAAAAGGTTGAATTGAAAAGATCTCAACCCCAAGCGAAGAGGAAAACCGATCGAAGATGATGAGCTTTAACTCCTAGCAAAGTAGGGCAACAAGTTGAATTGACCGGATCTTGTCTTCCCGAAGTTGCGTGAAAGGATTGAAGTTACAAGTCTCATCTCCCCGAAGTCGCGGCGGAGCAGACTAAATTTACAAACCTTAACCCCCTAAGTAGTAGGGTAATAGGCTGAAAATTGCAGATCTTGTCTCCCTGAAGTTGCAGTGGAGCAGATCAAAGACGGCGAATCTTGCCCTCCCGGTTCTGTGGCATGTATTCAAGCCACGTGCTTTAACCCCCTAAGGAGTAGGGTAACAAGCCGAATTAGCAGATCTCATCACCCTAAGCAGTAGGGAAACAGATCAAAGAAGATGGGCCTTAACCCCCTAAGCAGTAGGGTAATAGGCTGAAAATCACAGATTTTGCCTTCCTGAAGTTGTGATGGAGCAGATCAAAGACGAAGGGTCTTAAACCCCTAAGCAGTAGGGTAACAGGTTGAATTCACAGATCTTAACCCCCTAAGCAGTAGGGAAATAGATCAAAGATAACAAGCTTTAACCCCTAAGCAGTAGGGTAACAAGTTGAGTTCACCAAGCCTTAATTCCCTAGCGGTAGGGTAATGGTGAAAATTACTGAGATCTTATCTCTCTGAAGTTGTAGTAGAGTAGGTCAAAGTTACAAGTCTTATCTCCCTGAAGTTGCAGTGGAGCAGACTGAAGATAGCAAATCTTATTTCCCTGAAGTTGCAGTGGAACAGATTGAAGCTAATTACAGATCTTGTCTCTCTAAAGTTATAGTGGAGCAAGTTGAAGTCACTAGTCTTATCTCCCTGAAATTGCAGTGGAGCAGACTGAAGATAGCAGATCTTATTTCCCTGAAGTTGCAGTGGAACAGATTGAAGCTAAATTACATCTCTCTGAAGTTGCAGTGGAACAGATTGAGACTAAAATTCCAGATCTTATCTCCCTAAGCATCAGTAGAGATGATCGAAGATGAAGAACCTTAAACCCCTAAGCAGTAGGGTAACAGGCTGAAAATCAACTGTCTTATCCCTGAAATGGCGCTAGAACAGCTAAAAGCCACAACGGATTTCCCTGAAGTTGTAGTGAAGTTGAGTAAAGCAACAAGAGTGGAATGAAGCTACTTGAAGAGTAAGAGCACCGAAGAAGTCAAAGTTCTACGAGACTAAATAAGATTTGGCCCATTTTTTAAAGTCTTTGCTCTATTCTCGTTACACGACAATGAGCAAAGAGGGGCAGCTGTAATGGGCCAAATCTGGCCAAGCCCAAAACAAAATACCCAAACCCACTAAAGCCTAGTTAGCCCACTACCCAAAATCAGAAAAATAAAAAACCCTAGCCTAAACCGCCTAACCCACTGGTCGGTCACATCGATCAAGTGGCTTCTGCTCCACCGTTTGCCTGCAGCAATAATAGAGGAAGAAACAGATTAGTCAAAAGGGGCAAGTTGTAGAAAAAATGCCTATAAAAGGCCAAACCAAAAACTGTAAAAGGAGAGCAATTTTTCTTTTTCTGTAAACGCAAGATATTCAACAACTCTTCAATACAAAAAGAGATTTAAGCATAAGCAAAGGCGATAATCCCAAAGAATATCAAAATACGGGAATATTACAAAATCAGGCACAAAAATATCAAAATCAATCGAAGGACCAAGGTGATTTTATTCTGTTTTATTACCCTATCTACGAATTTATTTCTTCATTTATACATATATTATAAAACTAAAAAATACAGCAAAAAAAAAAAAAAAAAAAAACGAAATTTTACCTCTTCCGCCACCACAAGACGGTGGTGGTGCACGCTGACGACTGACGACGGTCCGATGATGGGACGGTGACCGGCTCCTTGGCGAGAATCGCCTCCCTTCTCTCCTCTTTTTTTCTTCCACAAAGAAATGAAATGAAATTTTTAGAAATTTTCGTGCTTTTATAGCCTACACCAAACGGCACCGTTTTGGTGCCCACTTTAAAATACTGGCTTGGCGCCGTTTAAGTTAACTCGGATCGGACCCGACCCATTAACCAAGGATCCGCGTGTTTTTTATATTTGGGGTAATTACTCATGCGGTCCTTCCGCAATTTTTTCTGTTTCAATCAGGTCTTTTAATGTTTTTAAATTTAGCTCTGAAATTTTAATTCTGCTTTAAATTAGTCCTCCGTTCGTTTGAAGGAGGAATATTGGAACGACGCCGTTTCAGTAGGACGGGATATTTACTCCTTTGGTCCTTCTTTTTTGCTCGCGCGTTCAAATCAATCCTTTTTTTCTTTTCTTCATTTATTCGCCTCTAAATTCCTCTGTCAATTCAATTTCATCCCTTTTTTTTTTTTTTTTTGTTTTTCCTCATTTTTCTAATTTAATTTTAACATTATTTATAATATCGCATTTTATTATTGTTGTATTTTTATTAATTGTTTCATACTTGTATATATATATATATATATATATTTTTATAAAGTATCATTAATAATTTTAACATTACCATTCTTATTAATGCATATGTATTCTATATTTTTGTACATGTGTATACACATATTTATGCATATTTCTTCTTACCATATATATATATATTCTTTTTTACGTATATATGTTTTAATATCTAAATATATATTATGTACATACTTTAAATATTACCGTATATTTATTTTTAATATACATTTTCTTTTTGTTGTTTGTTTTGCAAGACCTTTAATTGTTTTCTAACATTATTATTATTTAATATATATATGTGTGTAGTATATACGCCCTTATAATATTGTGTTTTCTATGTATATATATATTTTTATAATTATGTCACTATATTTACATAGCATTATTTTATACATGCATATTTAAATACTATGTTATATACATATTTTTAAATACCACGTTATATACGTACTATCATTATATCCATTTTACCTGTATTATACTCGTTATTAACATTAATATATGTTTTATTATATGCGTCCGTATTATTATTATTATTATTATTATTATTATTATTGTTATTGTTATTATTATTCTATCGTCTTCGTCATCATTATCACTTTTTATTTTGCCATGTTATTTATCTATTTACTTACGTATTCGATCATTTTATTTACCTCATGCTTTTGTTGTATATTATATTACTAGCCTTGCTTTCATCCTTTTATAATTTCTCATATCATTATTATTGACACTGTCGCACTTATCATTACGTATTAGTACCATAATTTGATTTTATGTTTTACTAAATCACGTTATATTTTTATTCAATACATTAACAATTCTTTCATAAAAGCGATATTCGGTATTAGGTAATTCGAGATAATCGTGACCTAACTTACTGGGTTTCGACTTTTCTCATTTAACCTAAACAACGGAATATTCCTTTTTTTAATCACAATACAAGTCTTTAAAAATGCTTATTTTCGGGGATACGAAGTGTGATGCCCTAACTTACCGGGTATAACATCTTGACACCTCAAAATAAGAGTTTTACAAATAAAGGCAATGTTCGGAGTTTGAAAACTCGAGGAAACGTGTCCTAACTTACTGGGTTTCGATTTCCTTCGTTCATTCTAACTAACCGAATATCCTTTTAAAAGAAATTAAAAATACATTGATTTTAAATAAAGGGCTAGCCCAGTCTCAAAGTGCGAGATATTATGTCCTAACTTACTGGATGTGGTATTTCATTATTGCGAGACGGGAAAGTCTTTAACATTTGAACCTTTTTTACAAAGAAAAGGATCGTATTTCAAAGTATTTTAAGTTTTTAAATTTTCGACACCAAGACACTAATTAATCAACTAGGTACCAATTTTTGGGCGTATCGAGGGTGCTAACCCTTCCTCGTGCGTAACCGACTCCCGAACTCATTTTCTGTTTTTCGTAGACCAAAAATTATCGTTTTAGTAAATCTTAGATTTTATTAAAATGATTAATCGAAGGTGATCCGATCACACCTTATCAAAAAAGGATTGGTGGCGACTCCCCTTTTCGTTTTCATTTTTAAAATCCAAGTCGACTAACCGTTTTACCAAAAAATGGTTACGACAAAGTATTTAGGCTAACTAACGACACTGTGAAAGTTAAGGCACCAAATTATGTAAAAAATTAAAGTACAGAATTTAAATGTCGAGCATAGTATAAGGATCAAAACTAAAATTTAACCATCATTATATAATCTCAAAAAAGTAGAATGATCATAGTTGAAATTTAACCATTATTTTATCATGTAAAAAAAAGCTTAACTTAAACCGATGTCATGTAAGACCTTAGGACCTTTCTTTTATATATAGTTTATAGACTATGATGATGGTAATGTCTAATTAAGGAATTATAATTCTCGCAAATAATGTTTTGTTATTGTTGGTAAAAAAAATGAGACCCATCAAAATTTAAGATTTATTATACGTAATAATTATGGATAGATTTTATCGTGTTATATTTAGGTATTAAATTGGTTCTCCTAGTTGCTTTTAACATATTTATAATTGTTTTGTACTTATATTTGTAAACTAAGGGTTATGCTTTCAGATTTCAGGTAATTTCCTTTGGGTGATTCTATGTACATTGACCATGAAATTAATTGGGGGTAGAATGATGCTTGTTAATCCGGTTGATAATGAGAAACTTCATATGAGAGTTCCATGGAAAATTTTATAAATTAGTATAATGAAATAAATAGGGTTGTAACTAAATTATGAAATATTAAAAGTCAAAATGAAATTCTAATTATGGTACCATACTAGCTAATCCTCTTTAAAAGAATAAGGACTTGTATTTCGAATCAATATATAAATTTTTTTGAATAATTTCATTGTAGGTTCTGGTCATATTTGTTTTTTCTCATAATATTTAGAACTACCCATAGTCTCTTTTTAACCCATAAATAGGAGGAAAATGCGCTTCAGCACACTTGAACCCATGTCCTCTTACATTAACAACAATATTCATGCCAATCGAATTAGGATTCAATCTACAAAACATTATATAACTCTTAATAACAAAACAATTGAATAATCCCACCGCTTCCTTAAGATCAATCTCCTAGAGGCTTTCAATACCATTGTGCGAACCTTCATCCTCCTTTTTAATATAAATCTTATATAAATTGTAATGTTGAGTAATCCCACACGTTTGTAAGAAATATAAAAATTAAAATGATTATATATGATAGCCCATATTGCAATGCCTTCAACTTCCAACCATGATAACACAATGCAAAAAATAAGCAAAGCCTCCATTTAGTTAAATTCAACTGGTCTATTAACCCACTTTGGTTCCATTAGAACTTGTATTGTTTCTATAATAGGTTTGGAAAGAAGGTTCCTAGTTGCTCATCTTTTCATTCCTTCTTTTAACTTGTAAACAAATGATCAAATTTGCCTTTTAGTATGCTTGGTTTTTCATTTGTGGTACTTTCATAATTCCACCAAGTTTCCCCCTTTTTTTCCCCTCCATCCATAATATAGAAACTAGTTAGTGATTCGTAAATTAGAAGGTAAACAACGAGTTAGCTAGCTCAGTAGGAAAGTTCTTAATCTCATAACCAAATCTGTTTGTTTCCGACCTAATCCGATTTTATAGGGTATTTTTTTTAAAAGAAAATTGAGTTCAAAGTTTTCAATTAAAATTTTGGAGCACAACCTTGGAATTTTTAAAATATTTTTATTTTATTATTAAATCTTTATAAGCCTTTTTATATTTATTAATTTGATGTATTTTTACTTAATCTTGTAAAGATGATATAATATACAAATTATTTAATATTTCAATGAGGTCAAGTGGGAATGGAGGAATTCCTTTTAGTGTCACAATTCAAATATTAAACAAAATGTGAAAGAAAGATATAAAATCGGATCGGATTTCATCCAGCTCTATCCCTCGGCCTAGCCTGTTAGATATTGGGCAAAATTGGCCCAACGTTTCCTAATTACCACTAGGACTCTTGGTAAATTGGAAAAAGGAACCTGCCCATGATTGGCAATTGATGAAAATAAAAGCGAAATGAAGCACCTCTTGTATTTCTTCTCCAATCTGGTTAAAATTAGAGATTTGATCTTTTTGTTTTTATAATTGAGAAAGGAGAATGAGGTTGCTTGATATCGAATCTAAACTTTTATACTTATAACATAATGCTCTTGTCACTAGGTCAAGAGGTTGTTGGCTTTAATTTTTTTTTATTTTAATTTAACATAATTTTATTTCTCTATTTTTTATAATGTTATTAATATGATCAAATTGATAACACAATTAGTTGCTTTCATTCAAGTGATGATGTGAAAAATATCTTTTTTTTATTCTATCATATAATTAAAACCACGTAAAAATTCATTCAATCATGTTCTGTTAATAATGAGTTTATATAATGCTCATCACTATTTTTTAAAAAAATTTATATTATCGTTTTAATGGTAGCAACCAACGTTAATTTGGGTTTACTAACAGCATTATAAAAACAAAATATCAAATTATAGCATGTTAGATAGGTGGAGGACTTATAATAAACAGCGATGGATCTAGAAATACGAAATACGTTTTATGAGGATAGGGATGAAGTTAAATTTTTTTGTGGGGCCGGAATTAAATTATATATTTTTATAATAGTAAAAATGTATTTTTTTTCCTTTTTAATAGCTTATATCTTTGAAATTTTAGAGGATTAAATTAAATTTTTATTATTTTAAGGGCCAAAGTACAATTTTACCATTACTAATTTAAATTTTATAAGTTATAAAGGACTTAAATGAAAAAAAAAATTCTATTTTAGGGGGTCAACCCCTGCCCGCCTCCTTAGATTCGCACTTGATTTGATAAAATGGCTCTTTTGGTGTCTTAAAATTTTAAAATTTATTAGTCAATTAAATGATAAAAATGTACTCGCAAAGAATTTATAATTCAACCTTAGTTATAGAAAGGATAAATGCTTGAGGAAAAAGCTGAAGTTGCATGTGAGGTTGGGTAGTTAATCGAGTTAAGAGTAGAACAAAATATTTTTCATTTCATGTTAGACACAAATTATTTAGTTAAATCGAATAAAATTAAAATGAAATTAAATTTAAACTTTTAATTTGACCTACTTTTAAGTCCACTTGTACACATAGACTCCACTTGCTTTGGCCTTAGATTTTTTAACATCACATTCTTATATAAGAATGACCAAATGGATCGACATGTTCAGAAATTGTTGGTATTTGCTAGTTATCTTTGTTAGCTTCATTTTCATGATGATTTTGTTGGCAAAATTAAAAGAAAAATATCAAGTGACAACCTTTGATTGGACAAGTCTAATCCCCATACATGGTACAGTCATTACTAGCTTTAGGCACTTTCTCTTCCAACCCAAATCTTAAACGCATCAATCCCAATAAAGGATTGGCAATGGATGTTAAACGTTGTGGCTAGAGTCATAGTAGTTAGTAGTAAGACATACTGCATTATAAAGAGAGAAAATGTAGGTGTAAATTTTGGAGACATGAAGTGTAAAATAAATATAAAATATATTTAAAAATAAAACTTTTACAAGGTCAAGGCCTAAAATTTTCTTTCAATAGGGTGACCAATTTATCTATTAACATTTCTCTCTTGATTAAGCTTTTTTCAAACTTTTTATAGTCTTTTCTTTTTTTAATTCAGTCATTTGTGACTTTCGATTCACTAAATGATAAAATTACAATTTTATTTTCTTTCAAGTATTTTGATTCAATTAATTATAAAATTTTTATTTTTAACCCCATAAAAAATAAAAGTTAATTCAAACCATTTAAAATATACAAAACAAGATATTTAACTTTTGAGCCCTCAAATTTTTTTTTAAACTGCATCCATCAGTTCCGATTCTTTATTCATAAAAAAAAAAAAAAACAAATTATCAAATTACAATATAATTAATAAGGCAGCTTCTTTTTCTTTTTCCCCTCATATAGAAAAACAATAAAAGCCCGTTCCATCCTTAAAAAAAACCATTATATTTTAAAACATAACATAGCCAGCAACGGTGGCCGCTCCAACTCCGACGATAGTCGACGCCGAGACCTCAAGAGCTACACCACCGCTTGGACTTGGAGCGGTAGCCAGAGAAGGAGGGGAGGAACCAGCGGCACTGCCATCTACAGAAGCCCCAGCTGGTGCACCTACAGGGCTGCTATCAGGGGATGAGGCGGCTACCTTAGAGTCGGAAGCAGGTGCAGCGGCAGAAACCACGCCGGCGAGGGCAATCAAAACCAAAGCAAGAACAAGAAGTTGGCGTGCCATTTTTGTTTCGTAATGTGGTCTCTGCGTTTATTAAGCAAGAAAATTAAAAAAAAAAGGAGAGAGAAAAAATGTGATTAGGAATGAAGAGATGCAATATTTTTGTAATCATGATTAATGTATTAATACTAGTAAATTACCGTATCGTACGGCAATTAATTCTCTTTTAATTTTAAACTTAGCCACTAATCATACTATTTTTAGGTTTGACAATCCTATAATTATTGAAAATTAGTTTTGGTGAATGTTAATTATTAGAATGGCCAAAAATAGATAAAATCGTAATTAGTAATTTCATTTTATATCACATATAACCATTGAAGCTATACATGAATTTTGATCCAATGTCCAATGTCATACATCAACTTTGATTTTGTGTGATTCTATACATGAAATTTTTTTTTTGTTTCAATTTTCAAAATTAACTAACAACATTATCGAATTAATATCATTTTACGTTGATGTATTGTGTACATAAACAATTATATTAATCCAATATGAAAATAAATTTATGTATTCCCTTTTTAAATGTGAATAATTGAATCATAATCAAAATTTCATATATATATATGAACCACAATTCAAGTTTTATGTGTGTAACTGCACTAAATTAAAGTTTATGTATCAAATTGTATATTAGACCAAAGCTCATGTATAAATTTGATATTTATCCCTTTCCTAAATTATTCATAAATTTTTTATTTAATTGCAGCATTCATCCTCAAACAATGACTCTCATTTTAAATTGGTCCCCAAAGTTCAAAACATTCTAATTACATCTTCAAACTATCAATGTTAAATCAATCAAGCATTGCCATTATTGGAGCCGTTAACTTAACTATTAAATGGCATGTAAAATCTTATGTGACATTTTAAAGAAAAGTAAAATGTTGTTGTATAAGTTTTAAAATTAAAAACTAAAAATAAAGTAAAACCGAAGAAAGAGAGAGTAAATGATAATTTCTCTAACAGCTATACTAATGAGGTATTGAACCCCTTCCATCTTTGATACGATACTCATAGGTTCAACTATCATATTTTTAAGGGAGGAATCGGACTCCAAAGACCAATGTACCAATACTTATGACCTATAATACAACTCTAAAATACAATTATTTAATTTATTAAGGTCAATTTTTGTTTTCTTGTCTAGTGAAATTTAGAATTTAATTATTATATTTAACTTAACATGATTTGATATTTTATTTTTGTTATGTGATAGTTGGTGGGATAAAGTAATATTTAGTTTATTATTAAGGTTAAAAAATACTGCGAAATTTTTTTGAGAAGATGAAATATTAATTTTAAACATAATGTAGTAAGGTAGAAGAATTAATAGGGGATAAAAAGGTAAATTTAAGCACAATACATGCTCTCGATTATTTGATTGACACATTCTTCGAGAACGACATTGACGTGTGAAAATCTGGACCAAGCCGTGTGATCCACACGGCCAAGGCCAATTTGGGCCATGTTGGGCCACACGGGCAGGCCACATGGGCATGTGAGCCTATTTTTCTAAAATGTACTGTAAGGTTGCTCGGGTCGCCCAAGTCGACTGTGACCTGTCCTTGGGTCGGTAAGCTTTACTTAGAACCCTATTTCTGTAATGTTATATTGTGATGTATGTATTAGCATGTTATACCTAGCACGAATATCTGATCTGTTCTGGAATAAATGTATGATATGTTTGTCTGCATTATAGCATGCCATTTTCATATGATGCATTGCATCGGGGTGGGTAGTACTGTAGAACTTCATAAGCCCGTTATCTGGCAGCTAAGCTGCATACTTATGATATGTGCTGCATTGCAGTAACTTATGGTGTGTAGGGATAGATGGGTCGATTTTATCCCCATATATGGTGTGTAGGGATGAGTGGGTCGATTTTATCCCTACATAGTGTGTTGGGTTGGACGGAGTTGGTGTGCAGGATTGGTGGGCATGTTTCTGTACTCTGATTTGATATGTATGAGATGGGCTGAGGCCCTAAGGCTGTATGTGATTCTATTTCTGAGAGGGCTAAGGGCCCCACCGATTCTATAAGGGCTCAGGCCTGAATTATGATTGTACTCTGAAGTCTGTTTGTGTGCATGCTGGTCTGTGGGGATGTACACATTGAGTTGCGAAAAATCACCCCTTTATTGATTTTTTTGTTCAGGTAATCCCCAGCAGTAGGCGGATCGATACAATGGAGGACTCGACGGTGACCACGTCTGCATGCATTTTGGTTATGACTTTTTACTTTGGTTTATTTATTATTTCTTTTGGGGGTTTTGATGTGACTTTGGATTTGAACGTTCGGCTTTTAATTTGGGTTTTGAATTGTGGATATGGATTATAAATTATAACCTCAATATTATGGTTTTCATAAAATAAATTAAGAATTTTCGTAAATAAAAATGGGTTCTTAAAATAATAATCAACAAATGGGTTTCAAAAGCTTCCGCGATAAAGAAACGTTTTCAAAACAATTCAACTTTTTCACGTTTTTTAATTAAGTAAAAAATAACAATTGGAACGGTTTTATGACTCGATTTGGTTGGTTAAAATCGTCAGATTCGGCCATAACGTCTAGGCTGGGTTTGGGGTGTTACATTTAGTGGTATCAGAGTCAGGTTCAAAACTCGACTGTGAATTTTTGGGTTCCAAAATTGGTTTTAAAGAATTACTTTCAAATATTTTTTTATATACTCTGATTAAGAATGTAGTTCACCGAGTCTCCGGCGCTGATCCTGTAAGTTTTTAAAATTCTGTTTAGAATTGTCTGAAAGCATGCTTAGAATTCTGTTTGAATTTGTTTGAAAATACTATTGTGTGTTATGAAACTACTGCAGGTAGTATGCTTATTGAAACACTCTAGGTAGTGTAAACTGAAAACCGTAGTAAACTGCGATTTGCGATAACAGACTCATGAATACTCTGATAACACTTCTGCATAAAATACCTGATAACAACTATTGAAACTGTAAACTAATTTGCATAAAATTTTTAACACAAATTAATTCAAAATTACGATGAGCATACGTTGTACTCGTGGACGTGATACTAGTGGCCGCGGTAGGGGCCGTAGAGGGGCTCGAGCTGAGTCATTCGCATCTGATACGATTTTGAATCTGGAAACTAGTGAGACACCGATTTCACCTATTACTGATACCGAGTCGGAGTCTCATGATCATGTAGCTGGGGATGATGTACTGTCCCAAGCTATGCTACGGATTTTGGAGAGGGTCGCTGGATCTAACACTGGTTCTGAGGGCCATGGGTCAGTTACGGAACGACTCCGGTCCAATAGGGCTGAGGTATTTAGGGGCATTACTGGAGCTGCTTCTAATGTGGCTAAGTACTGGATGGAGGCCACAGAGCGTATTATGGATTATCTATATTTTACTTCTGAGCAGAAGCTCAAGGGGGCTGTTTCATTGCTTCGCGATGAAGCATATCAGTGGTGGCTGACAGTTACGGATAGCACTCAGCCTGATAGTTTGACATGGGATTTGTTTAAGATGGCTTTCCAAAGTAAATATGTGGGGTCCAGTTACATCGACGCTAGGAGGCGTGAGTTCCTGAATCTTACTCAGGGAGATCGTTCAGTGGTCGAGTATGAGGCCAACTTTCTGAGGCTGAGCCGTTATGCATGAGGCATGGTGGCGACTGAGTATGAGAAGTGTGTCCGTTCTGAAGACGACTTTAGGGATAACCTGAAGGTGCTGATAGCTCCACAGAGGGAGCATGAGTTCGTTGTATTAGTCGAGAAGACCAAGATCATTGAGGAGCTTAAGCTCGCTGAGCGTCAAAACCGAGATAAAGGGAAGGCTAAGAGGGATGTTGAGCCTTCGAATTCTAGGATGAGGCATAGAAAAAAGGTCAGATCTGATGGGCCCGTGAGCGTTGGGCCTACTGTTGCACTTGTTGGGGTGGCGATTTGTCAGCTCTGTAATAGACGCCATCCGGGCGAGTGTTGGAGGTCTACTGGAGCTTGTCTGAGATGTTGGTCTTCTGAGCATCGTGTTAAAGACTGTCCATTGAAGACTAATCAGATGCAAGCTCTGACTACGGAGACCACACAGCCGCCGAAGGTAGTTCAGCAGCCACCTAGGGGCCGAGGTCAGGCTAGGGGTGGTAATAGCATGGGCCGAGGACAGAGAGCACTAGGCAAATGTGTTGGACCGATTGAGGCGAGACAGCCTGCATTGGTTTATGTTGCTCGTCGCCTAGAGGATGGAGATACTTCGGATGTCATCACGAGTACGTTCTTAATTTTTAATGTACCTTACTTTGCACTGATAACACGATAAAAAACAAGCTTACAAAGTTTATTGTGCATAATTCCAATCTTTTTATTGTATTTCTCATATTTTCTCAAGCACCCACTTGTGTAATTATTTCTTTAAATCTTTCAAGTGATGTAAAATCATTTGAGTGGCCTATATTGCTGTAAATTAGTCTTTAAGGGATATTCTTTATTTATAATTTATTTCTTATTTTAGTGAGGGTTTACTTAGGGTTTTCGGTAGAAAACCTTGAGGGGAAGCAGCTCTATCTTGCCTACTTAAAATATAGTGATTTTAAAGGTTAAACATTGTCCTTGAAATTTTCAAATTCGTGAATTTGGAAAAATATTTACTTGTGGTCAGTTAAGGTAGTGGAGGTAGACAATAAGGGTCGAACGACTATAAATCCTTATGTTGATTTTCCTTTGCCATATTTCTTCCAAAATTTTAAAACATCAATCCTTCCATTCTTTTGGTGTATATCGAGCTTTAAACATAGTTAATATTTACTGTATAAAAAATATCTTGAAAGTTGTTTTTTCACTTGTAATTCAAGAACATGGTGCATTGTTTAAATTTAGGGATTCCTGGAATGAGACAAAGTTGTTCAAGGAAAAAATGTTCAATTCGTTCAGTAATTACTTTAGCTGCTCATCGAGAAAATGGATCATGGAAATGGATTTGAAGTGTAAGAAAATATTTGAGGGAGATGCAGCGAAGCTCGAGTTATCTTTCACGTCGATGAAGATTAAGGAAGCAGTATGGAGTTGTGACACCAACTGATTTGTGTTAAATTCGCATTGGTTTATATGAAAGATAATAGTATGGCTACAACCTTACATACTGCTGGGGTGAGAAGATTAGTATTATTTAAAGTTTGGTAGTGATATATTCTTTATTCTTTATTAGTAGTTTGGTAAGACGCCGTTATTTATATGTCTTTTTTTCTTAATATAAAAATTATTACATAATGAGAGCATTACAAATACCAAATTGCAACGGCCATTGTCAACCACTGATGGCTTCTTTCTTTGTTTACTCAATGAATGCTTTAACTATTATTATAATTAAAACTTAAAACACAATTCACCGAATTAAGTGTGTTGACTTATAGTTAAGGTATTCGCTGCTCTAAAAATGGCCTGAATTCAAATCGTGCTAGTCATATTGTTGTTAGGGCTTTACCATCCTCTCATAATTCACACACACAAAAAAAAAAAACACAGTTCACCAATCTACTCGTTTTAGTAGATTTGTTAAGAGTATAATGTTGTAAGTGAAATAATATATATGAAAAAGAATTCATAAACTTTATGAAAAACATAACATTCTATTTATAGAACTAATTATTTATTTTCCAAAACAATACCATTATTTTAAATTGCAATTTGTTTAATGATTTGTCGGCATTTCGTTAACAATCATTCTATGGATCATCAATAGGGATACCATCGTTAAGACTTGGATTGGTAGCCTGAGAAGTAGGGGAGGAACTAGCACCACTGCCATCTGTAGAAGCTCCAGCTGGTGCACTTGCAGGGCTACCACCGGCGGATGAGGCGTCGGCAGAAACCACGCCGACGAGAAAAATCAAAACCAAAGCAAGAACAACATGTTGGCGTGCCATTTTTGTTTCAAAATGTGGTCTCTGTGTTTATTAAGCAAGAATTTTTTTTTTAAAAAAGGAGAGAAAAAAAAGTGATTAGGAATGGAGAGATGCAATATGTTTGTAATCATGATTAGCGTATTAATACTAGTAAATTACCATATCTAACGGCAATTAATTCTCTTTTAATTTTAAACTTAGCCACTAATCATACAATTTTTAAGTTTGACAATCCTATAATTATTGAAAATTGGGTTTGGTGAATGTTAATTATTAGAATGGCCAAAAATAGATAAAACTGATTTCATTTTATATCATTACTAATGGTATAAATATCAAAGCATACATGAATTTTGATCTAATGTGTAATGCCATACTTATGAAAATAAATGTATGTATTCATTTTTTAAATGTGTATAATTGAATGAAAATCAAACTTTCATTTATATATTCTAACCACATTTTGAGGTCTAGGTGTATAATTAAAGTTGATGTATCAAATTGCACATTGGAGCAAAGGTGATGTATAAATTTGATATTTATCTCCTTTCATAGATTATTCATAAAATTTTGAGTTAATTGCACTACACATCCTCAAACTATGTCTCTCATTTTAAAGTTGTCCCAAATTACAAAACATTCTAATTACATCTCAAAACTATTTATATTAAATCAATCAAGCATTGCCAATATACAAGCCCTTAAATTAACTATTAAATGGCATGTGAAATGTCATGTGACAATTTAGAGGAAAGTAAAATGCTATTGTATAAGTTTTAAAATAAAAAACTAGAAGTAAAGTAAAACTGAAAAAAAGAGAGAGGAAACAATAATTTCTCTAAAAGCTACACTAATGAGGTATTGAACCCTTTCCATCTTTGATAGGATACTTACAGGTTCAACTATCATATTTCTAAGGGACGAATAGGACTCCAAAGACCAATGTACCAATACTTATGCCCATACAGTTGCATTTAATGCTCGAATTAATGTCCGTAACGGCTACAAATCATCAAGAGGATATAAATAGAGTTTAAGAACACTCATAACAAGATAAGAAAGAAGCTTACAAAGTTTATTGTGCTTAATTCCAATCTTTTTATTGTATTTCTCATATTATCTCATGCACCCACTTGTGTAATTATTTCTTTAAATCTTTCAACTAATGTAAAATCATTTTTGAGTGGCCTATATTGTTGTAAATTAGCCTTTAAGAGGTATTCTTTATTTATAATTTATTTTTTTATCTTAGTGAGGGTTTACTTAAGGTTTTCTGTAGGTTTTCTACCAAAAACCTTAGGGGGAAGCAGCTCTATCTTGCCTACGTAAAATATAGTGATTTTAAAGGTTAAACATTGTCCTTGAAATTTTCAAATTCGTGAATTTGGAGAAATCTTTAGCCGTGGTAAGTTAAGGTAGTGGAGGTAGACAATAGGGGTCAAACCACTATAAATCATTCTGTTGATTTTCCTTTGCCATATTCCTTCCGAAATTTTAAAACATCAATTCATCCCCCCTCTTGGTGTATATCAAGCTTTAAACATTGTTAATATTTACTGTATAAAAAATATCTTGAAAGTTGTTTTTTCAATTGCAATTCAAGAAGATGGTACATTGTTTAAAATTCGGGGATTGATGGTGCAATGACATAAAGTTGTTGAAGGAAAACATGTTCAATTTGTTCAGTAATTACTTTAGCTGCTCATCGTGAAAATGGATCATGGATATGGATTTGAAGTTTAAGAAAATATTTAAGAGAGATGTAGTGAAACTCGAGTTATCTTTCATGTTGGAGGAGATTAAGGAAGCGGTATGGAGTTGTGACACCAACTGGTTTGTGTTAAATTCGCATTAGTTTATATGGAAGATAACAGTATGGCTACAACCTTGGCTACTGTTGGGGTGAGAAGATCAGCATTATTTAAAGTTTGGTAGTGATATATTCTTTATTATTTATTAGTAGTTTGGTCAGATGCCGTTATTTATATGTCTTTTTTTCTTAATATAAAAATTATTACATAATGGGAGTATTACAAATACCAAATTCCAACCGCCATTGTGAACCATGATGGCTTCTTTCTTTGTTTACTCAATTAATGCTTTAACTATTATTATAATTAATACTTAAAACAAAGTTCATCAAATTAAGTGTGTTGATTTATGGTTAAGGTATTCGTCGCTCTAGATATGGCCTGAATTCAAATCGCGCTAGTCGTGTTGCTGTTAGGGCTTTACCATCCTCTCATAATTCACACAAAAAAAAACACAGTTCACCAATCTACTCGTTTTAGTAGATTTGTTAAGAGTATAATGTTGTAAGTGAAATAATATATATGAAAAAGAATTCATAAACTTTATGAGAAACATAAACATTCTATTTATAGAACTAATTATTTATTTTCCAAAACAACACCATTTTTTTAAATTGCAATTTGTTTAATGATTTGTCGGCATTTCGTTGACAATCATTCTATGGATCATCAATAGGGATACCATCGCTAAGACTTGGATTGGTAGCCTGAGAAGTAGGGGAGGAACTAGCACCACTGCCATCATGTAGAAGCTCCGGTGGTGCACTTTGTGGTCGCCACCAATGGATGAGGCGTCGGCGAAACCACGCCGCGAGAAAAATCAAAACCAAAGCAAGAACAACAAGTTGGCGTGCCATTTTGTTTCAAAATGTGGTCTCTGTGTTTATTAAGCAAGATTTTAATTTTAAATGAGAGAAAAAATGTGATTAGGATTGGAGAGATGCAATATGTTTGTCATCATGATTAGCGTATTAATACTAGTAAATTACCGTATCTAACGGCAATTAAGTCTCTTTTAATTTTAAACTTAGCCACTAATCATATGTTTTCTAAGTTCAGCAATCCTATAATTATTGAAAATTGGGTTTGGTGAATGTTAATTATTAGAATGGCCAAAAATAGATAAAAGCGATTTCATTTTATATCATTACTAATGGTATAAATATCACAAACATACTTGAATTTTGATCTAATGTGTAATGCCATATACGTATGAAAATAAAGGTATGTATTCATTTTTTTAAATGTGTATAATTGAATCAAAATCAAACTTTCATTTATATATTAGAACCACATTTCGAGGTCTAGGTGTATAATTAAAGTTGATGTATCAAATTGCATATTGCACTAAAGGTGATGTATAAATTTGATATTTATCTCCTTTCATAAATTATTCATAAAATTTTGAGTTAATTGCACTACACATCCTCAAGCTATGTTTCTCAATTTAAAGTTGCTCCAAATTTCAAAACATTCTAATTACATCGAAAACCATCTATATTAAATCAATCAAGCATTGCTATTATACAAGCCCTTAATTTAACTATTAAATGGCATGTAAAATGTCATGTGACATTTTAGAGGAAAGTAAAATATTGTTGTATAAGTTTTAAAATTAAAAACTAGAAATAAAGTAAAACCGAAAAAAACAGAGAGGAAACAATAATTTCTCTAAAAGCTACAATAATGAGGTATTGAACCCTTTTCATCTTTGATGCGATACTCACAGGTTCAACTATCATATTTCTAAGGGACGATTTGAACTCCAAAGACCAATGTACCAATACTTATGCCCCTACAATTGCATTTAATGCTCAAATTGATGTCTGTAACGACTACAAATCATCAAGAGGATATAAATAGAGTTCAAGAACACTCATAACAAGATAAGAAACAAGGTTACAAAGTTTATTGTGCACAATTCCAATCTTTTTATTGTATTTCTCATATTTTCTCATGCACCCACTTGTGTAATTATTTCTTTAAATCTTTCAAGTGATGTAAAATCATTTGAGTGGCCTATATTGTTGTAAATTAGTCTTTAAGAGGTATTCTTTGTTTATAATTTATTTCTTATCTTAGTGAGGGTTTACTTAAGGTTTTGGTAGAAAACCATAAGGGGAAGCGACTCTATCTTGTCTACCTAAAATATAGTGATTTTAAAGGTTAAACATTGTCCTTGAAATTTTCAAATTCGTGAATTTGGAAAAATCTTTAGTTATGGTAAGTTAAGGTAGTGGAGGTAGACAATAGGGCTCAAACCACTATAAATCCTTATGTTGATTTTCCTTTTCCATATTTCTTCCAAAATTTTAAAACATCAATCCATCCCTCCTCTTGGTGTATATCGAGCTTTAAACATATTTAATATTTATCTTTGTATAAAAAATATCTTGAAAGTTGTTTTTTCAATTCCAATTCAAGAAGATGGTACATTGTTTAAAATTCGGGGATTGATGGTGCAATGACACAAAGTTGTTGAAGGAAAAAATTGTCAATTTGTTTCAGTAGTTACTTTAGCTACACATCGTGAAAATGGATCATGGGTATGGATCGAAGTTTAAGAAAATATTTGAGAGAGATCTTGTGAAACTCGATTTATCTTCCACGTTGGAGGAGATTAAGGAAGTGGTATGGTGTTGTGACACCAACTGGTTTGTGTTAAATTCGCATTGGTTTATATGAAAGATTATGGTATGGCTACAACCTTGGCTACTGCTGGGGTGGGAAGATCAGCATTATTTAAAGTTTGGTAGTGATATATTCTTTATTATTTATTAGTAGTTTGGTCAGATGCTGTTATTTATATGTCTTTTTTTCTTAATATAAAAATTATTACATAATGGGAGCATTACAAATACCAAATTCCAACCGCCATTGTGAACCACTGATGGCTTCTTTCTTTGTTTACTCGATTAATGTTTTAACTATTATTATAATTATTACTTAAAACACAGTTCATCGAATTAAGTGTGTTGACTCATGGTTAAGGTATTCGTCGCTCTAGATATGGTCTAAATTCAAATCACACTAGTCGTGTTGCTATTAAGGCTTTACCATCCTCTCATAATTCAGAAAAAAAAAATACAGTTCACCAATCTACTCATTTCAGTAGATTTGTTAAGAGTATAATGTTGTAAGTGAAATAATTTATATGAAAAACAATTCATAAACTTTATGAAAAACATAACATTCTATTTATAGAACTAATTATTTATTTTCCAAAACAACACCATTTTTTTTAAATTGCAATTTGTTTAATGATTTGTCGACATTTCGTTGACAATCATTCTATGGATCATCAATAGGATACCACCGCTAAGATTTGGATTGGTAGCACGAGATGTAGGGGAGGAACTAGCAAAGATCGCCATCCGTCGAAACTCCACTGGTGCACTTGTGTGGCTGCCACCGGAGGATGAGGCGTTGGCGTAAAACCACGCGGTGAGAAAAATCAAAACCAAAGCAAGAACAACAAGTTGGCGTGCCATTTTGTTTCAAAATGTGGTCTCTGTGTTTATTAAGCAAGATTTTTTTAAATGAGAAAAAAAGTGATTAGGATTAGAGAGATGCAATATGTTTGTAATCATGATTAGCGTAGTAATACTAGTAAATCACCGTATCTAACGGCAATTAATTCTCTTTTAATTTTAAATTTAACCACTAATCATACGTTTTATAAGTTTGGCAATCCTATAATTATTGAAAATTGGGTTTGGTGAATGTTAATTATTAGAATGGCCAAAAATAGATAAAACTGATTTCATTTTATATCATTACTAATGGTATAAATATCAAAGCATACTTGAATTTTGATCTAATGTATAATGCCATTCGTATGAAAATAAAGGTATGTATTCATTTTTTTAAATGTGTATAATTGAATCAAAATTAAACTTTCATTTATATATTCGAACCACATTTCAAGGTCTAGGTGTATAATTAAAGTTGATGTATCAAATTGCATATTGGACTAAAGGTCTGTATAAATTTGATATTTATCTCCTTTCATAAATTATTCATAAAATTTTGAGTTAATTGCACTACACATCCTCAAGCTATGTCTCTTATTTTAAAGTTGCTCCAAATTTCAAAACATTCTAATTACATCTCAAAACCATCTATATTAAATCAATCAAGCATTGCTATTATACAAGCCCTTAATTTAACTATTAAATGACATTTTACATTTTAGAGGAAAGTAAAATGTTGTTGTACAAGTTTTAAAATTAAAAACTAGAAATAAAGTAAAACCAAAAAAGAGAGAGGAAACAATAATTTCTCTAAAAGCTACTGAGAATGAGGTTTTGAACCCTTTTCATCTTTGATGCGATACTCATAGGTTCAACTATCATATTTCTAAGGGACGATTCGGACTCCAAAGACCAATGTACCAATACTTATGCCCCTACAATTGCATTTAATGCTCAAATTAATGTCTCAGAATAGCTACAAATCATCAAGAGGATATAAATAGAGTTCAAGAACACTCATAACAAGATAAGAAACAAGGTTACAATTTATTGTGCACAATTCCAATCTTTTTATTGTATTTCTCATATTTTCTCATGCACCCACTTGTGTAATTATTTCTTTAAATCTTTCAAGTAATGTAAAATCATTTGAGTGGCCTATATTGTTGTAAATTAGTCTTTAAGAGGTATTCTTTGTTTATAATTTATTTCTTATCTTAGTGAGGGTTTTACTTAAGATTTTTGGTAGAAAACCACGAAGGGAAGTAGCTCTATTTTGTCTAGTTAAAATATAGCGATTTTAAAGGTTAAACATTATCCTTGAAATTTTCAAATTCGTGAATTTGGAAAAATCTTTAGTTGTGGTAAGTTAAGGTAGTGGAGGTAGACAATGAGGGTCGAACCACTATAAATCCTTATGTTGATTTTCCTTTTCCATATTTCTTCAAAAAATTTTAAAGCATCAATCCATCCCTCCTCTTGGTGTATATCGAGATTTAAACATAGTTAATATTTATTGTATAAAAATATCTTGAAATTTGTTTTTTCAATTGCAATTCAAGAAGATGATGCATTGTTTAAAATTCAGTGATTGATGGTGCAATGACATAAAGTTGTTGAAGGAAAACATGTTCAATTCGTCAATAATTACTTTAATTGCTCATCGTGAAAATGGATCATGGATATGGATTTGAAGTTTAAGAAAATATTTGAGAGAGATGCAGTGAAACTTGAGGAGAGATGCAGTGAAACTTGAGTTATCTTCCACATTGGAGGAGATTAAGGAAGCGGTATGGAGTTGCGACACCAACCTGGTTTGTGTTAAATTCGCATTGGTTTATATGAAAGATAATGGTATGGCTACAACCTTGGCTATTGCTGGGTTGAGAAGATCAGCATTATTTAAAGTTCGGTAGTGATATATTCTTTATTATTTATTAGTAGTTTGGTCAGATGCCGTTATTTATATGTCTTTTTTCTTAATATAAAAATTATTACATAATGGGAGCATTACAAATACCAAATTCCAACCGCTATTGTGAACCACTGATGGCTTCTTTCTGTGTTTACTCAATTAATGCTTTAACTATTATTATAATTAATACTTAAAACACAGTTCATCGAATTAAGTATGTTGATTTATGGTTAAGGTATTCGTCACTCAAGATATGGCCTGAATTCAAATCGCGCTAGTTGTGTTGCTGTTAGGGCTTTACCATCCTCTCATAATTCACACAAAAAAAAACACAGTTCACCAATCTACTCGTTTTAGTAGACTTGTTAAGAGTATAATGTTGTAAGTGAAATAATATATATGAAAAAGAATTCATAAACTTTATGAGAAACATAAACATTCTATTTATAGAACTAATTATTTATTTTCCAAAACAACACCATTTTTTTAAATTGCAATTTGTTTAATGATTTGTCGGCATTTCGTTGACAATCATTCTATGGATCATCAATAGGGATACCATCGCTAAGACTTGGATTGGTAGCCTGAGAAGTAGGGGAGGAACTAGCACCACTGCCATCTGTAGAAGCTCCAGCTGGTGCACTTGCAGGGCTGCCACCAGCGGATGAGGCGTCGACAGAAACCACGCCGGCGAGAAAAATCAAAACCAAAGCAAGAACAACAAGTTGGCGTGCCATTTTTGTTTCAAAATGTGGTCTCTGTGTTTATTAAGCAAGATTTTAATTTTAAATGAGAGAAAAAATGTGATTAGGATTGGAGAGATGCAATATGTTTGTCATCATGATTAGCGTATTAATACTAGTAAATTACCGTATCTAACGGCAATTAAGTCTCTTTTAATTTTAAACTTAGCCACTAATCATATGTTTTCTAAGTTCAGCAATCCTATAATTATTGAAAATTGGGTTTGGTGAATGTTAATTATTAGAATGGCCAAAAATAGATAAAACTGATTTCATTTTATATCATTACTAATGGTATAAATATCACAGCATACTTGAATTTTGATCTAATGTGTAATGCCATACGTATGAAAATAAAGGTATGTATTCATTTTTTTAAATGTGTATAATTGAATCAAAATCAAACTTTCATTTATATATTAGAACCACATTTCGAGGTCTAGGTGTATAATTAAAGTTGATGTATCAAATTGCATATTGGACTAAAGGTGATGTATAAATTTGATATTTATCTCCTTTCATAAATTATTCATAAAATTTTGAGTTAATTGCACTACACATCCTCAAGCTATGTTTCTCAATTTAAAGTTGCTCCAAATTTCAAAACATTCTAATTACATCTGAAAACCATCTATATTAAATCAATCAAGCATTGCTATTATACAAGCCCTTAATTTAACTATTAAATGGCATGTAAAATGTCATGTGACATTTTAGAGGAAAGTAAAATATTGTTGTATAAGTTTTAAAATTAAAAACTAGAAATAAAGTAAAACCGAAAAAAACAGAGAGGAAACAATAATTTCTCTAAAAGCTACAATAATGAGGTATTGAACCCTTTTCATCTTTGATGCGATACTCACAGGTTCAACTATCATATTTCTAAGGGACGATTTGAACTCCAAAGACCAATGTACCAATACTTATGCCCCTACAATTGCATTTAATGCTCAAATTGATGTCTGTAACGACTACAAATCATCAAGAGGATATAAATAGAGTTCAAGAACACTCATAACAAGATAAGAAACAAGGTTACAAAGTTTATTGTGCACAATTCCAATCTTTTTATTGTATTTCTCATATTTTCTCATGCACCCACTTGTGTAATTATTTCTTTAAATCTTTCAAGTGATGTAAAATCATTTGAGTGGCCTATATTGTTGTAAATTAGTCTTTAAGAGGTATTCTTTGTTTATAATTTATTTCTTATCTTAGTGAGGGTTTACTTAAGGTTTTTGGTAGAAAACCATAAGGGGAAGCAGCTCTATCTTGTCTACCTAAAATATAGTGATTTTAAAGGTTAAACATTGTCCTTGAAATTTTCAAATTCGTGAATTTGGAAAAATCTTTAGTTATGGTAAGTTAAGGTAGTGGAGGTAGACAATAGGGCTCAAACCACTATAAATCCTTATGTTGATTTTCCTTTTCCATATTTCTTCCAAAATTTTAAAACATCAATCCATCCCTCCTCTTGGTGTATATCGAGCTTTAAACATATTTAATATTTATCAGATATAAAAATATCTTGAAAGTTGTTTTTTCAATTCCAATTCAAGAAGATGGTACATTGTTTAAAATTCGGGGATTGATGGTGCAATGACACAAAGTTGTTGAAGGAAAACATGTTCAATTCGTTCAGTAGTTACTTTAGCTACACATCGTGAAAATGGATCATGGGTATGGATCTGAAGTTTAAGAAAATATTTGAGAGAGATGCAGCGAAACTCGATTTATCTTCCACGTTGGAGGAGATTAAGGAAGTGGTATGGTGTTGTGACACCAACTGGTTTGTGTTAAATTCGCATTGGTTTATATGAAAGATTATGGTATGGCTACAACCTTGGCTACTGCTGGGGTGGGAAGATCAGCATTATTTAAAGTTTGGTAGTGATATATTCTTTATTATTTATTAGTAGTTTGGTCAGATGCTGTTATTTATATGTCTTTTTTTCTTAATATAAAAATTATTACATAATGGGAGCATTACAAATACCAAATTCCAACCGCCATTGTGAACCACTGATGGCTTCTTTCTTTGTTTACTCGATTAATGTTTTAACTATTATTATAATTATTACTTAAAACACAGTTCATCGAATTAAGTGTGTTGACTCATGGTTAAGGTATTCGTCGCTCTAGATATGGTCTAAATTCAAATCACACTAGTCGTGTTGCTATTAAGGCTTTACCATCCTCTCATAATTCGTAGAAAAAAATACAGTTCACCAATCTACTCATTTTCAGTAGATTTGTTAAGAGTATAATGTTGTAAGTGAAATAATTTATATGAAAAACAATTCATAAACTTTATGAAAAACATAACATTCTATTTATAGAACTAATTATTTATTTTCCAAAACAACACCATTTTTTTTAAATTGCAATTTGTTTAATGATTTGTCGACATTTCGTTGACAATCATTCTATGGATCATCAATAGGGATACCACCGCTAAGATTTGGATTGGTAGCCTGAGATGTAGGGGAGGAACTAGCAAAGATCGCCATCGTCGAAACTCCGGTGGTGCACTTGCAGTGGTCGCCACCGGAGGATGAGGCGTTGGCAGAAACCACGCCGGTGAGAAAAATCAAAACCAAAGCAAGAACAACAAGTTGGCGTGCCATTTTTGTTTCAAAATGTGGTCTCTGTGTTTATTAAGCAAGATTTTTTTTTAAATGAGAGAAAAAAAGTGATTAGGATTAGAGAGATGCAATATGTTTGTAATCATGATTAGCGTAGTAATACTAGTAAATCACCGTATCTAACGGCAATTAATTCTCTTTTAATTTTAAATTTAACCACTAATCATACGTTTTATAAGTTTGGCAATCCTATAATTATTGAAAATTGGGTTTGGTGAATGTTAATTATTAGAATGGCCAAAAATAGATAAAACTGATTTCATTTTATATCATTACTAATGGTATAAATATCAAAGCATACTTGAATTTTGATCTAATGTATAATGCCATTCGTATGAAAATAAAGGTATGTATTCATTTTTTTAAATGTGTATAATTGAATCAAAATTAAACTTTCATTTATATATTCGAACCACATTTCAAGGTCTAGGTGTATAATTAAAGTTGATGTATCAAATTGCATATTGGACTAAAGGTCTGTATAAATTTGATATTTATCTCCTTTCATAAATTATTCATAAAATTTTGAGTTAATTGCACTACACATCCTCAAGCTATGTCTCTTATTTTAAAGTTGCTCCAAATTTCAAAACATTCTAATTACATCTCAAAACCATCTATATTAAATCAATCAAGCATTGCTATTATACAAGCCCTTAATTTAACTATTAAATGACATTTTACATTTTAGAGGAAAGTAAAATGTTGTTGTACAAGTTTTAAAATTAAAAACTAGAAATAAAGTAAAACCCAAAAAAGAGAGAGGAAACAATAATTTCTCTAAAAGCTACTGAGAATGAGGTTTTGAACCCTTTTCATCTTTGATGCGATACTCATAGGTTCAACTATCATATTTCTAAGGGACGATTCGGACTCCAAAGACCAATGTACCAATACTTATGCCCCTACAATTGCATTTAATGCTCAAATTAATGTCTGTAACAGCTACAAATCATCAAGAGGATATAAATAGAGTTCAAGAACACTCATAACAAGATAAGAAACAAGGTTACAATTTATTGTGCACAATTCCAATCTTTTTATTGTATTTCTCATATTTTCTCATGCACCCACTTGTGTAATTATTTCTTTAAATCTTTCAAGTAATGTAAAATCATTTGAGTGGCCTATATTGTTGTAAATTAGTCTTTAAGAGGTATTCTTTGTTTATAATTTATTTCTTATCTTAGTGAGGGTTTACTTAAGATTTTTGGTAGAAAACCCTGAAGGGAAGTAGCTCTATTTTGTCTAGTTAAAATATAGCGATTTTAAAGGTTAAACATTATCCTTGAAATTTTCAAATTCGTGAATTTGGAAAAATCTTTAGTTGTGGTAAGTTAAGGTAGTGGAGGTAGACAATAGGGGTCGAACCACTATAAATCCTTATGTTGATTTTCCTTTTCCATATTTCTTCAAAAATTTTAAAGCATCAATCCATCCCTCCTCTTGGTGTATATCGAGATTTAAACATAGTTAATATTTACTGTATAAAAAATATCTTGAAATTTGTTTTTTCAATTGCAATTCAAGAAGATGATGCATTGTTTAAAATTCAGTGATTGATGGTGCAATGACATAAAGTTGTTGAAGGAAAACATGTTCAATTCGTTCAGTAATTACTTTAGCTGCTCATCGTGAAAATGGATCATGGATATGGATTTGAAGTTTAAGAAAATATTTGAGAGAGATGCAGTGAAACTTGAGTGAGAGATGCAGTGAAACTTGAGTTATCTTCCACATTGGAGGAGATTAAGGAAGCGGTATGGAGTTGCGACACCAACTGGTTTGTGTTAAATTCGCATTGGTTTATATGAAAGATAATGGTATGGCTACAACCTTGGCTATTGCTGGGTTGAGAAGATCAGCATTATTTAAAGTTCGGTAGTGATATATTCTTTATTATTTATTAGTAGTTTGGTCAGATGCCGTTATTTATATGTCTTTTTTTCTTAATATAAAAATTATTACATAATGGGAGCATTACAAATACCAAATTCCAACCGCTATTGTGAACCACTGATGGCTTCTTTCTGTGTTTACTCAATTAATGCTTTAACTATTATTATAATTAATACTTAAAACACAGTTCATCGAATTAAGTGTGTTGATTTATGGTTAAGGTATTCGTCACTCAAGATATGGCACTGAATTCAAATCGCGCTAGTTGTGTGTTCTTTGTAGGGCTTTACCATCCTCTCATAATTCACACAAAAAAACACAGTTCACCAATCTACTCGTTTTAGTAGACTTGTTAAGAGTATAATGTTGTAAGTGAAATAATATATATGAAAAAGAATTCATAAACTTTATGAGAAACATAAACATTCTATTTATAGAACTAATTATTTATTTTCCAAAACAACACCATTTTTTTAAATTGCAATTTGTTTAATGATTTGTCGGCATTTCGTTGACAATCATTCTATGGATCATCAATAGGGATACCATCGCTAAGACTTGGATTGGTAGCCTGAGAAGTAGGGGAGGAACTAGCACCACTGCCATCTGTAGAAGCTCTAGCTGGTGCACTTGCGTGGGTCGCCACCGGCGGATGAGCGTCGCCGCAGAAACCACGCGGCGAGAAAATCAAAACCAAAGCAAGAACAACAAGTTGGCGTGCCATTTTTGTTTCAAAATGTGGTCTCTGTGTTTATTAAGCAAGATTTTAATTTTAAATGAGAGAAAAAATGTGATTAGGATTGGAGAGATGCAATATGTTTGTCATCATGATTAGCGTATTAATACTAGTAAATTACCGTATCTAATGGCAATTAAGTCTCTTTTAATTTTAAACTTAGCCAGTAATCATATGTTTTGTAAGTTCAGCAATCCTATAATTATTGAAAATTGGGTTTGGTGAATGTTAATTATTAGAATGGCCAAAAATAGATAAAACTGATTTCATTTTATATCATTACTAATGGTATAAATATCAAAGCATACTTGAATTTTGATCTAATGTGTAATGCCATACGTATGAAAATAAAGGTATGTATTCATTTTTTTAAATGTGTATAATTGAATCAAAATCAAACTTTCATTTATATATTAGAACCACATTTCGAGGTCTAGGTGTATAATTAAAGTTGATGTATCAAATTGCATATTGGACTAAAGGTGATGTATAAATTTGATATTTATCTCCTTTCATAAATTATTCATAAAATTTTGAGTTAATTGCACTACACATCCTCAAGCTATGTTTCTCAATTTAAAGTTGCTCCAAATTTCAAAACATTCTAATTACATCTGAAAACCATCTATATTAAATCAATCAAGCGTTGCTATTATAAAAGCCCTTAATTTAACTATTAAATGGCATGTAAAATGTCATGTGACATTTTAGAGGAAAGTAAAATGTTGTTGTATAAGTTTTAAAATTAAAAACTAGAAATAAAGTAAAACCGAAAAAAAGAGAGAGGAAACAATAATTTCTCTAAAAGCTACAATAATGAGGTATTGAACCCTTTTCATCTTTGATGCGATACTCACAGGTTCAACTATCATATTTCTAAGGGACGATTTGAACTCCAAAGACCAATGTACCAATACTTATGCCCCTACAATTGCATTTAATGCTCAAATTAATGTCCAGAATTGACTACAAATCATCAAGAGGATATAAATAGAGTTCAAGAACACTCATAACAAGATAAGAAACAAGGTTACAAAGTTTATTGTGCACAATTCCAATCTTTTTATTGTATTTCTCATATTTTCTCATGCACCCACTTGTGTAATTATTTCTTTAAATCTTTCAAGTGATGTAAAATCATTTGAGTGGCCTATATTGTTGTAAATTAGTCTTTAAGAGGTATTCTTTGTTTATAATTTATTTCTTATCTTAGTGAGGGTTTACTAAAGGTTTTGGTAGAAAACCCTAAGGGGAGAAATGACTCTATCTTGTCTACCTAAAATATAGTGATTTTAAAGGTTAAACATTGTCCTTGAAATTTTCAAATTCGTGAATTTAGAAAAATCTTTAGTTATGGTAAGTTAAGGTAGTGGAGGTAGACAATAGGGCTCGAACCACTATAAATCCTTATGTTGATTTTCCTTTTCCATATTTTTTCCAAAATTTTAAAACATCAATCCATCCCTCCTCTTGGTGTATATCGAGCTTTAAACATATTTAATATTTATGTATAAAAATATCTTGAAAGTTGTTTTTTCAATTCCAATTCAAGAAGATGGTACATTGTTTAAAATTCGGGGATTGATGGTGCAATGACACAAAGTTGTTGAAGGAAAACATGTTCAATTCGTTCAGTAGTTACTTTAGCTACACATCGTGAAAATGGATCATGGGTATGGATCTGAAGTTTAAGAAAATATTTGAGAGAGATGCAGCGAAACTCGATTTATCTTCCACGTTGGAGGAGATTAAGGAAGCGGTATGGTGTTGTGACACCAACTGGTTTGTGTTAAATTCGCATTGGTTTAATTGAAAGATAATGGTATGGCTACAACCTTGGCTACTGCTGGGGTGAGAAGATCAGCATTATTTAAAGTTTGGTAGTGATATATTCTTTATTATTTATTAGTAGTTTGGTCAGATGCCGTTATTTATATGTCTTTTCTTCTTAATATAAAAATTATTACATAATGGGTGCATTACAAATACCAAATTCCAACCACCATTGTGAACCACTGATGGCTTCTTTCTTTGTTTACTCGATTAATGTTTTAACTATTATTATAACTATTACTTAAAACACAGTTCATCGAATTAAGTGTGTTGACTCATGGTTAAGGTATTCGTCGCTCTAGATATGGTCTAAATTCAAATCACACTAGTCGTGTTGCTATTAAGGCTTTACCATCCTCTCATAATTCAGAAAAAAAAATACAGTTCACCAATCTACTCATTTCAGTAGATTTGTTAAGAGTATAATGTTGTAAGTGAAATAATTTATATGAAAAACAATTCATAAACTTTATGAAAAACATAACATTCTATTTATAGAACTAATTATTTATTTTCCAAAACAACACCATTTTTTTTAAATTGCAATTTGTTTAATGATTTGTCGACATTTCGTTGACAATCATTCTATGGATCATCAATAGGATACCACCGCTAAGATTTGGATTGGTAGCCCGAGATGTAGGGGAGGAACTAGCAAAGATCGCCATCCGCCGAAACTCCGGTGGTGCACTGTGGTGGCTGCCACGGAGGATGAGGCGTTTGGCGAAACCACGCACGCGCGAGAAAAATCAAAACCAAAGCAAGAACAACAAGTTGGCGTGCCATTTTGTTTCAAAATGTGGTCTCTGTGTTTATTAAGCAAGATTTTTTTAAATGAGAGAAAAAAGTGATTAGGATTAGAGAGATGCAATATGTTTGTAATCATGATTAGCGTAGTAATACTAGTAAATCACCGTATCTAACGGCAATTAATTCTCTTTTAATTTTAAATTTAACCACTAATCATACGTTTTATAAGTTTGGCAATCCTATAATTATTGAAAATTGGGTTTGGTGAATGTTAATTATTAGAATGGCCAAAAATAGATAAAACTGATTTCATTTTATATCATTACTAATGGTATAAATATCAAAGCATACTTGAATTTTGATCTAATGTATAATGCCATTCGTATGAAAATAAAGGTATGTATTCATTTTTTTAAATGTGTATAATTGAATCAAAATTAAACTTTCATTTATATATTCGAACCACATTTCAAGGTCTAGGTGTATAATTAAAGTTGATGTATCAAATTGCATATTGGACTAAAGGTCCTGTATAAATTTGATATTTATCTCCTTTCATAAATTATTCATAAAATTTTGAGTTAATTGCACTACACATCCTCAAGCTATGTCTCTTATTTTAAAGTTGCTCCAAATTTCAAAACATTCTAATTACATCTCAAAACCATCTATATTAAATCAATCAAGCATTGCTATTATACAAGCCCTTAATTTAACTATTAAATGACATTTTACATTTTAGAGGAAAGTAAAATGTTGTTGTACAAGTTTTAAAATTAAAAACTAGAAATAAAGTAAAACCGAAAAAAAGAGAGAGGAAACAATAATTTCTCTAAAAGCTACAGTAATGAGGTTTTGAACCCTTTTCATCTTTGATGCGATACTCATAGGTTCAACTATCATATTTCTAAGGGACGATTCGGACTCCAAAGACCAATGTACCAATACTTATGCCCCTACAATTGCATTTAATGCTCAAATTAATGTCTGTAACAGCTACAAATCATCAAGAGGATATAAATAGAGTTCAAGAACACTCATAACAAGATAAGAAACAAGGTTGCAGTTTATTGTGCACAATTCCAATCTTTTTATTGTATTTCTCATATTTTCTCATGCACCCACTTGTGTAATTATTTCTTTAAATCTTTCAAGTAATGTAAAATCATTTTAGTGGCCTATATTGTTGTAAATTAGTCTTTAAGAGGTATTCTTTGTTTATAATTTATTTCTTACCTTAGTGAGGGTTTACTTAATATTTTTGGTAGAAAACCCTGAAGGGAAGTAGCTCTATTTTGTCTAGTTAAAATATAGCGATTTTAAAGGTTAAACATTATCCTTGAAATTTTCAAATTCGTGAATTTGGAAAAATCTTTAGTTGTGGTAAGTTAAGGTAGTGGAGGTAGACAATAGGGGTCGAACCACTATAAATCCTTATGTTGATTTTCCTTTTCCATATTTCTTCAAAAATTTTAAAGCATCAATCCATCCCTCCTCTTGGTGTATATCGAGATTTAAACATAGTTAATATTTACTGTATAAAAAATATCTTGAAATTTGTTTTTTCAATTGCAATTCAAGAAGATGGTGCATTGTTTAAAATTCGGTGATTGATGGTGCAATGACATAAAGTTGTTGAAGGAAAACATGTTCAATTCGTTCAGTAATTACTTTAGCTGCTCATCGTGAAAATGGATCATGGATATGGATTTGAAGTTTAAGAAAATATTTGAGAGAGATACAGTGAAACTTGAGTGAGAGATGCAGTGAAACTTGAGTTATCTTCCACATTGGAGGAGATTAAGGAAGCGGTATGGAGTTGTGACACCAACTGGTTTGGGTTAAATTCGCATTGGTTTATATGAAAGATAATGGTATGGCTACAACCTTGGCTATTGCTGGGGTGAGAAGATCAGCATTATTTAAAGTTCGGTAGTGATATATTCTTTATTATTTATTAGTAGTTTGGTCAGATGCCGTTATTTATATGTCTTTTTTTCTTAATATAAAAATTATTACATAATGGGAGCATTACAAATACCAAATTCCAACCGCTATTGTGAACCACTGATGGCTTCTTTCTGTGTTTACTCAATTAATGCTTTAACTATTATTATAATTAATACTTAAAACACAGTTCATCGAATTAAGTGTGTTGATTTATGGTTAAGGTATTCGTCACTCTAGATATGGCCTGAATTCAAATCGCGCTAGTTGTGTTGCTGTTAGGGCTTTACCATCCTCTCATAATTCACACAAAAAAAAACACAGTTCACCAATCTACTCGTTTTAGTAGACTTGTTAAGAGTATAATGTTGTAAGTGAAATAATATATATGAAAAAGAATTCATAAACTTTATGAGAAACATAAACATTCTATTTATAGAACAAATTATTTATTTTCCAAAACAACACCATTTTTTTAAATTGCAATTTGTTTAATGATTTGCCGGCATTTCGTTGACAATCATTCTATGGATCATCAATAGGGATACCATCGCTAAGACTTGGATTGATAGCCTGAGAAGTAGGGGAGGAACTAGCACCACTGCCATCTGTAGAAGCTCCAACTGCTGCACTTGTAGGGCTGCCACCAGCGGATGAGGCGTCGACAGAAACCACGCCGGCGAGAAAAATCAAAACCAAAGCAAGAACAACAAGTTGGCGTGCCATTTTTGTTTCAAAATGTGGTCTCTGTGTTTATTAAGCAAGATTTTAATTTTAAATGAGAGAAAAAATGTGATTAGGATTGGAGAGATGCAATATGTTTGTCATCATGATTAGCGTATTAATACTAGTAAATTACCGTATCTAACGGCAATTAAGTCTCTTTTAATTTTAGACTTAGCCACTAATCATATGTTTTGTAAGTTCAGCAATCCTATAATTATTGAAAATTGGGTTTGGTGAATGTTAATTATTAGAATGGCCAAAAATAGATAAAACTGATTTCATTTTATATCATTACTAATGGTATAAATATCAAAGCATACTTGAATTTTGATCTAATGTGTAATGCCATATTTAAATGTGTATAATTGAATCAAAATCAAACTTTCATTTATATATTAGAACCACATTTCGAGGTCTAGGTGTATAATTAAAGGTGATGTATCAAATTGCATATTGGACTAAAGGTGATGTATAAATTTGATATTTATCTCCTTTCATAAATTATTCATAAAATTTTGAGTTAATTGCACTACACATCCTCAAGCTATGTTTCTCAATTTAAAGTTGCTCCAAATTTCAAAACATTCTAATTACATCTGAAAACCATCTATATTAAATCAATCAAGCGTTGCTATTATACAAGCCCTTAATTTAACTATTAAATGGCATGTAAAATGTCATGTGACATTTTAGAGGAAAGTAAAATGTTGTTGTATAAGTTTTAAAATTAAAAACTAGAAATAAAGTAAAACCGAAAAAAAGAGAGAGGAAACAATAATTTCTCTAAAAGCTACAATAATGAGGTATTGAACCCTTTTCATCTTTGATGCGATACTCACAGGTTCAACTATCATATTTCTAAGGGACGATTTGAACTCCAAAGACCAATTTACCAATACTTATGCCCCTACAATTGCATTTAATGCTCAAATTAATGTCTGTAACGACTACAAATCATCAAGAGGATATAAATAGAGTTCAAGAACACTCATAACAAGATAAGAAACAAGGTTACAAAGTTTATTGTGCACAATTCCAATCTTTTTATTGTATTTCTCATATTTTCTCATGCACCCACTTGTGTAATTATTTCTTTAAATCTTTCAAGTGATGTAAAATCATTTGAGTGGCCTATATTGTTGTAAATTAGTCTTTAAGAGGTATTCTTTGTTTATAATTTATTTCTTATCTTAGTGAGGGTTTACTTAAGGTTTTTGGTAGAAAACCCTAAGGGGAAGCAGCTCTATCTTGTCTACCTAAAATATAGTGATTTTAAAGGTTAAACATTGTCCTTGAAATTTTCAAATTCGTGAATTTGGAAAAATCTTTAGTTATGGTAAGTTAAGGTAGTGGAGGTAGACAATAGGGCTCGAACCACTATAAATCCTTATGTTGATTTTCCTTTTCCATATTTCTTCCAAAATTTTAAAACATCAATCCATCCCTCCTCTTGGTGTATATCGAGCTTTAAACATATTTAATATTTACTGTATAAAAAATATCTTGAAAGTTGTTTTTTCAATTCCAATTCAAGAAGATGGTACATTGTTTAAAATTCGGGGATTGATGGTGCAATGACACAAAGTTGTTGAAGGAAAACATGTTCAATTCGTTCAGTAGTTACTTTAGCTATACATCGTGAAAATGGATCATGGGTATGGATCTGAAGTTTAAGAAAATATTTGAGAGAGATGCAGCGAAACTCGATTTATCTTCCACGTTGGAGGAGATTAAGGAAGCGGTATGGTGTTGTGACACCAACTGGTTTGTGTTAAATTCGCATTGGTTTAATTGAAAGATAATGGTATGGCCACAACCTTGGCTCTTCTTTGGGGTGAGAAGATCAGCATTATTTAAAGTTTGGTAGTGATATATTCTTTATTATTTATTAGTAGTTTGGTGGATGCCGTTATTTATATGTCTTTTCTTCTTAATATAAAAATTATTACATAATGGGTGCATTACAAATACCAAATTCCAACCACCATTGTGAACCATCGATGGCTTCTTTCTTTGTTTACTCGATTAATGTTTTAACTATTATTATAATTATTACTTAAAACACAGTTCATCGAATTAAGTGTGTTGACTTATGGTTAAGGTATTAAATGCCGCTCTAGATATGGTCTAAATTCAAATCGCACTAGTCGTGTTGCTATTAAGGCTTTACCATCCTCTCATAATTGGAAAAAAAATACAGTTCACCAATCTACTCATTTCAGTAGATTTGTTAAGAGTATAATGTTGTAAGTGAAATAATTTATATGAAAAACAATTCATAAACTTTATGAAAAACATAACATTCTATTTATAGAACTAATTATTTATTTTCCAAAACAACACCATTTTTTTTAAATTGCAATTTGTTTAATGATTTGTCGACATTTCGTTGACAATCATTCTATGGATCATCAATAGGGATACCACCGCTAAGATTTGGATTGGTAGCCTGAGATGTAGGGGAGGAACTAGCAGCACTGCCATCTGTCGAAACTCCAGCTGGTGCACTTGCAGGGCTGCCACCGGAGGATGAGGCGTTGGCAGAAACCACGCCGGTGAGAAAAATCAAAACCAAAGCAAGAACAACAAGTTGGCGTGCCATTTTTGTTTCAAAATGTGGTCTCTGTGTTTATTAAGCAAGATTTTTTTTTAAATGAGAGAAAAAAAGTGATTAGGATTAGAGAGATGCAATATGTTTGTAATCATGATTAGCGTAGTAATACTAGTAAATCACCGTATCTAACGGCAATTAATTCTCTTTTAATTTTAAATTTAACCACTAATCATACGTTTTATAAGTTTGGCAATCCTATAATTATTGAAAATTGGGTTTGGTGAATGTTAATTATTAGAATGGCCAAAAATAGATAAAACTGATTTCATTTTATATCATTACTAATGGTATAAATATCAAAGCATACTTGAATTTTGATCTAATGTATAATGCCATTCGTATGAAAATAAAGGTATGTATTCATTTTTTTAAATGTGTATAATTGAATCAAAATTAAACTTTCATTTATATATTGAACCACATTTCAAGGTCTAGGTGTATAATTAAAGTTGATGTATCAAATTGCATATTGGACTAAAGGTCTGTATAAATTTGATATTTATCTCCTTTCATAAATTATTCATAAAATTTTGAGTTAATTGCACTACACATCCTCAAGCTATGTCTCTTATTTTAAAGTTGCTCCAAATTTCAAAACATTCTAATTACATCTCAAAACCATCTATATTAAATCAATCAAGCATTGCTATTATACAAGCCCTTAATTTAACTATTAAATGACATTTTACATTTTAGAGGAAAGTAAAATGTTGTTGTACAAGTTTTAAAATTAAAAACTAGAAATAAAGTAAAACCGAAAAAAAGAGAGAGGAAACAATAATTTCTCTAAAAGCTACAGTAATGAGGTTTTGAACCCTTTTCATCTTTGATGCGATACTCATAGGTTCAACTATCATATTTCTAAGGGACGATTCGGACTCCAAAGACCAATGTACCAATACTTATGCCCCTACAATTGCATTTAATGCTCAAATTAATGTCTGTAACAGCTACAAATCATCAAGAGGATATAAATAGAGTTCAAGAACACTCATAACAAGATAAGAAACAAGGTTACAGTTTATTGTGCATAATTCCAATCTTTTTATTGTATTTCTCATATTTTCTCATGCACCCACTTGTGTAATTATTTCTTTAAATCTTTCAAGTAATGTAAAATCATTTGAGTGGCCTATATTGTTGTAAATTAGTCTTTAAGAGGTATTCTTTGTTTATAATTTATTTCTTATCTTAGTGAGGGTTTACTTAAGATTTTTGGTAGAAAACCCTGAAGGGAAGTAGCTCTATTTTGTCTAGTTAAAATATAGCGATTTTAAAGGTTAAACATTATCCTTGAAATTTTCAAATTCGTGAATTTGGAAAAATCTTTAGTTGTGGTAAGTTAAGGTAGTGGAGGTAGACAATAGGGAATTCGAACCACTATAAATCCTTATGTTGATTTTCCTTTTCCATATTTCTTCAAAAATTTTAAAGCATCAATCCATCCCTCCTCTTGGTGTATATCGAGATTTAAACATAGTTAATATTTACTGTATAAAAAATATCTTGAAATTTGTTTTTTCAATTGCAATTCAAGAAGATGGTGCATTGTTTAAAATTCGGTGATTGATGGTGCAATGACATAAAGTTGTTGAAGGAAAACATGTTCAATTCGTTCAGTAATTACTTTAGCTGCTCATCGTGAAAATGGATCATGGATATGGATTTGAAGTTTAAGAAAATATTTGAGAGAGATGGAGTGAAACTTGAGTGAGAGATCTTGATGAAACTTGAGTTATCTTCCACATTGGAGGAGATTAAGGAAGCGGTATGGAGTTGCGACACCAACTGGTTTGTGTTAAATTCGCATTGGTTTATATGAAAGATAATGGTATGGCTACAACCTTGGCTATTGCTGGGTTGAGAAGATCAGCATTATTTAAAGTTCGGTAGTGATATATTCTTTATTATTTATTAGTAGTTTGGTCAGATGCCGTTATTTATATGTCTTTTTTTCTTAATATAAAAATTATTACATAATGGGAGCATTACAAATACCAAATTCCAACCGCTATTGTGAACCACTGATGGCTTCTTTCTGTGTTTACTCAATTAATGCTTTAACTATTATTATAATTAATACTTAAAACACAGTTCATCGAATTAAGTGTGTTGATTTATGGTTAAGGTATTCGTCACTCTAGATATGGCCTGAATTCAAATCGCGCTAGTTGTGTTGCTGTTAGGGCTTTACCATCCTCTCATAATTCACACAAAAAAAAACACAGTTCACCAATCTACTCGTTTTAGTAGACTTGTTAAGAGTATAATGTTGTAAGTGAAATAATATATATGAAAAAGAATTCATAAACTTTATGAGAAACATAAACATTCTATTTATAGAACTAATTATTTATTTTCCAAAACAACACCATTTTTTTAAATTGCAATTTGTTTAATGATTTGTCGGCATTTCGTTGACAATCATTCTATGGATCATCAATAGGGATACCATCGCTAAGACTTGGATTGGTAGCCTGAGAAGTAGGGGAGGAACTAGCACCACTGCCATCTGTAGAAGCTCCAGCTGGTGCACTTGCAGGGCTGCCACCAGCGGATGAGGCGTCGACAGAAACCACGCCGGCGAGAAAAATCAAAACCAAAGCAAGAACAACAAGTTGGCGTGCCATTTTTGTTTCAAGATGTGGTCTCTGTGTTTATTAAGCAAGATTTTAATTTTAAATGAGAGAAAAAATGTGATTAGGATTGGAGAGATGCAATATGTTTGTCATCATGATTAGCGTATTAATACTAGTAAATTACCGTATCTAACGGCAATTAAGTCTCTTTTAATTTTAAACTTAGCCGAGTAATCATATGTTTTGTAAGTTCAAGCAATCCTATAATTATTGAAAATTGGGTTTGGTGAATGTTAATTATTAGAATGGCCAAAAATAGATAAAACTGATTTCATTTTATATCATTACTAATGGTATAAATATCAAAGCATACTTGAATTTTGATCTAATGTGTAATGCCATACGTATGAAAATAAAGGTATGTATTCATTTTTTTAAATGTGTATAATTGAATCAATATCAAACTTTCATTTATATATTAGAACCACATTTCGAGGTCTAGGTGTATAATTAAAGTTGATGTATCAAATTGCATATTGGACTAAAGGTGATGTATAAATTTGATATTTATCTCCTTTCATAAATGATTCATAAAATTTTGAGTTAATTGCACTACACATCCTCAAGCTATGTTTCTCAATTTAAAGTTGCTCCAAATTTCAAAATATTCTAATTACATCTGAAAACCATCTATATTAAATCAATGAAGCGTTGCTATTATACAAGCCCTTAATTTAACTATTAAATTGCATGTAAAATGTCATGTGACATTTTAGAGGAAAGTAAAATGTTGTTGTATAAGTTTTAAAATTAAAAACTAGAAATAAAGTAAACCAGAAAAAAGAGAGGAAACAATAATTTCTCTAAAAGCTACAATAATGAGGTATTGAACCCTTTTCATCTTTGATCACGATACTCTGAGTTCAACTATCATATTTCTAAGGGACGATTTGAACTCCAAAGACCAATGTACCAATACTTATGCCCCTACAATTGCATTTAATGCTCAAATTAATGTCTGTAACGACTACAAATCATCAAGAGGATATAAATAGAGTTCAAGAACACTCATAACAAGATAAGAAACAAGGTTACAAAGTTTATTGTGCACAATTCCAATCTTTTTATTGTATTTCTCATATTTTCTCATGCACCCACTTGTGTAATTATTTCTTTATATCTTTCAAGTGATGTAAAATCATTTGAGTGGCCTATATTGTTGTAAATTAGTCTTTAAGAGGTATTCTTTGTTTATAATTTATTTCTTATCTTATTGAGGGTTTACTTAAGGTTTTGGTAGAAAACCTAAGGGAAGCTGACTCTATCTTGTCTACCTAAAATATAGTGATTTTAAAGGTTAAACATTGTCCTTGAAATTTTCAAATTTGTGAATTTGGAAAAATCTTTAGTTATGGTAAGTTAAGGTAGTGGAGGTAGACAATAGGGCTTGAACCACTATAAATCCTTATGTTGATTTTCCTTTTCCATATTTCTTCCAAAATTTTAAAACATCAATCCATCCCTCCTCTTGGTGTATATCAAGCTTTAAACATATTTAATATTTACTGTATAAAAAATATCTTGAAAGTTGTTTTTTCAATTCCAATTCAAGAAGATGGTACATTGTTTAAAATTCGGGGATTGATGGTGCAATGACACAAAGTTGTTGAAGGAAAACATGTTCAATTCGTTCAGTAGTTACTTTAGCTACACATCGTGAAAATGGATCATGGATATGGATCTGAAGTTTAAGAAAATATTTGAGAGAGATGCAGCGAAACTCGATTTATCTTCCACGTTGGAGGAGATTAAGGAAGCGGTATGGTGTTGTGACACCAACTGGTTTGTGTTAAATTCGCATTGGTTTATATGAAAGATTATGGTATGGCTACAACCTTGGCTACTGCTGGGGTGAGAAGATCAGCATTATTTAAAGTTTGGTAGTGATATATTCTTTATTATTTATTAGTAGTTTGGTCAGATGCTGTTATTTATATGTCTTTTTTTCTTAATATAAAAATTATTACATAATGGGAGCATCACAAATACCAAATTCCAACCGCCATTGTGAACCACTGATGGCTTCTTTCTTTGTTTACTCAATTAATGCTTTAACTATTATTATAATTAATACTTAAAACGTAGTTCATCGAATTAAGTGTGTTGACTTATGGTTAAGGTATTCATCACTCTAGATATGGCCTGAATTCAAATTGTGTTGGTCGTGTTGTTGTTAGGGCTTTACCATCCTCTCATAATTCACAAAAAAAAAAAAAACACAGTTCACCAATCTACTCGTTTTAGTAGATTTGTTAAGAGTATAATGTTGTAAGTGAAATTATATATATGAAAATCTGTTCATGAACTTAATGAAAAATATAACATTCTATTTATAGAACTAATTATTTATTTTCCAAAACCCCACCATTTTTTTTAAATTACAATTTGTTTAATGATTTGTCGTCATTTCATTCACAGTCATTCTATGGATCATCAATAGGGATACCATCGCTAAGACTTGGATTGGAAGCCTGAGAAGTAGGGGAAGAACTAGCAGCATTGGCATCTATAGAAGCTCCAACTGGTGCACTTGCAGGGCTGCCACCGGCGGATGAAGCGCTGGTAGAAACCATGCCGGCGAGAAAAATCAAAACCAAGGTAAGAATAACAAGTTGGCGTGCCATTTTTGTTTCAAAATGTGGTCTTTTTGTTTATTAAGCAAGAATTTTTTTTAAAAAAAAAAGAGAAAAAAAAAGTGATTAAGATTGGAGAGATGCAATATGTTTGTAATCATGATTAGCGTATTAATACTAGTAAATTATCGTATCAAGCGGCAATTAATTCTCTTTTAATTTTAAACTTAGCCACTAATCATACGATTTTTAATTTCGGCAATCCTATAGTTACTGAAATTTGGGTTTGGTGGATGTTAATTATTAGAATGGCCAAAAATAGATAAAACTGATTTCATTTTATATCAATACTAATGGTATAAATATGAAAGCATACATGAATTTTGATCTAATGTGTAATGCCATACATATGAAAATAAATGTACGTATTCATTTTTTAAATGTGTATAATTGAATCAAAATCGAACTTTCATTTATTTATTTGAACCACATTTCGAAGTCTAGGTGTATAATTAAAGTTGATGTATCAGATTGCACATAGGACCAAAGTTCATGTATAAAATTTGATATTTTTCTCCTTTCATAAATTATTCATAAAATTTTGAGTTAATTGCACTACACATCCTCAAGCTATGTTTCTCAATTTAAAGTTGCTCCAAATTTCAAAACATTCTAATTACATCTGAAAACCATCTATATTAAATCAATCAAGCGTTGCTATTATACAAGCCCTTAATTTAACTATTAAATGGCATGTAAAATGTCATGTGACATTTTAGAGGAAAGTAAAATGTTGTTGTATAAGTTTTAAAATTAAAAACTAGAAATAAAGTAAAACCGAAAAAAAGAGAGAGGAAACAATAATTTCTCTAAAAGCTACAATAATGAGGTATTGAACCCTTTTCATCTTTGATGCGATACTCACAGGTTCAACTATCATATTTCTAAGGGATGATTTGAACTCCAAAGACCAATGTACCAATACTTATGCCCCTACAATTGCATTTAATGCTCAAATTAATGTCTGTAACGACTACAAATCATCAAGAGGATATAAATAGAGTTCAAGAACACTCATAACAAGATAAGAAACAAGGTTACAAAGTTTATTGTGCACAATTCCAATCTTTTTATTGTATTTCTCATATTTTCTCATGCACCCACTTGTGTAATTATTTCTTTAAATCTTTCAAGTGATGTAAAATCATTTGAGTGGCCTATATTGTTGTAAATTAGTCTTTAAGAGGTATTCTTTGTTTATAATTTATTTCTTATCTTAGCGAGGGATTACACCGACAACCTTAAGGGGAAGCAACTCTATCTTGCCAACGTAAAATATAGTGATTCTAAAGGTTAAACATTGTCTTGAAATTTTCAAATTAGTTAATTTAGAAAAAATTTTAGTTATGGTAATTTAAGGTAGTGAAGGTAGACAATAGGGGTCGAACGACTATAAATCCTTATGTTGATTTTCCTTTGCCATATTTCTTCCAAAATTTTAAAACATCAATCCATCCCTCCTCTTGGTGTATATCGAGCTTTAAACATAGTTAATATTTATTGTATAAAAATTATCTTGAAAGTTGTTTTTCCAATTGCAATTCAAGAAGATGGTGCATTGTTTAAAATTCAGGGTTTGATGGTGCAATATCATAAAGTTGTTGAAGGAAAACATGTTCAATTCGTTCAGTAATTACTTTAGCTGCTCATCGTGAAAATGGATCATAGATATAGATTTGAAGTTTAAGGAAATATTTGAGAGAGATGCAGTGAAACTCGAGTTATCTTTCACATTGGAGGAGTTTAAGGAAGCGGTATGGAGTTGTGACACCAACTGGTTTGTGTTAAATTCACATTGGTTTATATGAAAGATAATGGTATCGCTACAACCTTGGATACTGCTGGGGTGAGAAGATCAGCATTATTTAAAGTTTGGTATGATATATTCTTTATTCTTTATTAGTAGTTTGGTTAGATTTCGTTATTTATATGTCTTTTTTTTCTAAATATAAAAATTATTGCATAATGGGAGCATTACAAATACCAAATTCCAACCACCATTGTCAACCACTGATGGCTTCTTTCTTTGTTTACTCAATTAAAGATTTAACTGTTATTATAATTAATACATAAAACACAGTTCATTGAATTAAGTGTGTGGACTTATGGTTAAGGTATCCGCCGCTTTAGATATGGCCTGAATTCAAATCATGCTAGTCGTGTTGTTGTTAGGGCTTTACCATCCTCTCATAATTCACAAAAAAAACACAGTTCACCAACCTACTCGTTTTAGTAGATTTGTTAAGAGTTATAATGTTGTAAGTGAAATTATATATATGAAAATCACTTCATAAACTTAATGAAAAACATAACATTCTATTTATAGAACAAATTATTTATTTTCTGAAACCCCACCATTTTTTTAAATTGCATTTTGTTTAATGATTTGTCGGCATTTCGTTGACAATCATTCTATGGATCATCAATAGGGATACCACCGCTAAGACTTGGATTGGTAGCCTGAGAAGTAGGGGAGGAACTAGCAGCACTGCCATCTGTAGAAGCTCCAGCTGGTGCACTTGCAGGGCTGCCACCGGCGGATGAGGCGTCGACAGAAACCATGCCGGCGAGAAAAATCAAAACCAAAGCAAGAACAACAAGTTGGCGTGCCTTTTTTGTTTCAAAATTTGGTGTCTGTGTTTATTAAGTAAGAATTTTTATAAAAAAAAAAAAACAAGAGAGAAAAAATGTGATTAGGAATGGAGAGATGCAATATGTTTGTAATCATGATTAGCGTATTAATACTAGTAAATATCGTATCTAACAACAATTAATTCTCTTTTAATTTTAAACTTAGCCACTAATCATACAATTTTTAAGTTCGGCGATCCTATAATTATTGAAAATTGGGTTTGGTCAATGCTAATTATTAGAATGGCTAAAAATAGATAAAACTGATTTCATTTTATATCATTACTAATGGTATAAATATCAAAGCATACATGAATTTTGATCTAATGTGTAATGCCATACTTATGAAATAAATGTATGTATTCATTTTTTAAATGTGTATAATTGAATCAAAATCAAACTTTCATTTATATATTTGAACCACATTTCAAAGTCTAGGTGTATAATTAAAGTTGATGTATCAAATTGCACATTGGACCAAAGTTCATGTATAAATTTGATATTTATCTCCTTTCATAAATTATTCATAAAATTTTGAGTTAATTGCACTACGCATCCTCAAACTATGTCTCTCGTTTTAAAGTTGTCCCAAATTTCAAAACATTCTAATACTATCATATTTTTAAGTGAGGAATTGGACTCCAAAGACCAATGAACCAGTACTTATGCCCCTACAATTGCATTTAATGCTCGAATTAATGTTTGTAACGACTACAAATCATTAAGAGGATATAAATAGAGTTCAAGAACACTCATAGCAAGATAAAAAACAAGCCTACAAAGTTATTGTGCATAATTCCAATTTTTTTATTGTATTTCTCATATTTTCTCATACACCCAATTGTGTAATTATTTCTTTAATTCTTTCAAGTGACGTAAAACCATTTGAGTGGCCTATATTGTTGTAAATTAGTCTTTAAGAGGTATTCTTTGTTTATAATTTATTTCTTATTTAAGTGAGGCTTTACTTAGGGTTTTCGGTAGAAAAACTTAAGGGGAAGTACCTCAATCTTGCCTACTTAAAAAATAGTGATTTTAAAGGTTAAACATTTGTCCTTGAAATTTTCAAATTAGTGAATTTGGAAAAAATCTTTAGTTGTGGTAAGTTAAGGTAGTGGAGGTAGACAATAGGGGTTGAACCACTACAACTCCTTATGTTGGTTTCCCTTTGCCATATTTCTTCCAAAATTTTAAAACATCAATCCATCCCTCCTCTAGGTGTATATCGAGCTTTAAACATAGTTAATATTTACTGTATAAAAAAATATATTAAAAGTTATTTTTTCAATTGCAATTCAAGAACATGGTGCATTGTTTAAAATTTAGGGATTCATGGTGCAATGACACAAAGTTGTTGAAGGAAAAAATGTTCAATTCGTTCAGTAAGTACTTTAGCTGCTCATCGAGAAAATGGATCATGGGTATGGATTTGAAGTGTAAGTAAATATTCGAGGGAGATGCAACGAAACTCGAGTTATCTTTCACGTTGGAGGAGATTAAGGAAGCAGTATGGAGTTGTGACACCAGCTGGTTTGTGTTAAATTTGCATTGGTTTATATGAAAGATAATAGTATGGCTACAACATTGGCTACTGCTCGGGTTTGAAAATCAGCTTTATTTAAATTTTGGTAGTGATATATTCTTTATTATTTATTAGTAGTTTGGTCAGACGCCCTTATTTATATGTCTTTTTTTCTTAATATAAAAATTATTACATAATGGGAGCATTACAAATACCAAATTCCAACCGCCATTGTCAACCACTGATGGCTTCTTTCTTTGTTTACTCAATTAATGCTTTAATTATTATTATAATTAATACTTAAAACACTGTTCATCAAATTTAGTGTGTTGACTTATGGTTAATGTATTCGCCACTCTAGATATGGCCTGAATTCAAATCGCACTAGTTGTGTCATTGTCAGGGCTTTACCATCCTCTCATAATTCACAAAAAAAAAAACACAGTTCACCAATCTACTCAATTTAGTAGATTTGTTAAGAGTATAATGTTTTAAGTGAAATAATATATATGAAAAACAATTCTTAAAATTTATGAAAAACATAACATTCTATTTATAGAACTAATTATTTATTTTCCAAAACCTTACCATTTTTTGAATTGCAATTTGTTTAAAGATTTTTCGGCATATCGTTGACAATCATTCTATGGATCATCAATAGGGATATTGTAACAGCCTAATTTCAGTGGCGTCGGAACAATGATTCGAGATCACTAAATCCGACAAATGAGTAGGAAATATTATTAATTTAGTGAGTATAAGTTAAATGTTAAGTTAGGAAAAATTTTGAAATAGTGAATAGTGTACAAAAATATATATATTAAAATAATTAGAATCGAAAACGAGGTATCGAGACCTCAAAAATTTTAAATCGAGCCATAAATATTTTTATAAATATTTATGGAGTGTTAATAAGTTAGTATTAAAGTTTCGTCAAGAAATTTTAAAGTCTTGATAGCTAATTAAATAAAAGGACTAAATTGAAAAAGGTGTAAAAGTTGCTAAAATGATTAAATAGCTTAATTGTCAAATGAGGAAGGACCTAAAGTGAAAATAAGCCCAAAGGAGATATTTTGGGCGGCAATAGCTGAGAAAAATCAGAAAATGGTGAAATAAGGGCAAAATTAGAAAATTGCCAAAATTAACTAAATAAAAATGGGACTAAATTGGAATATCTAGAATTCTCTTCATTTCTCTTCATATTCATCTGCTGAAAAATAGTCATGGATGAGGGTTCAAGCTGGTTTTCATACTCTAGCTTCATGTAAGTTTAATTCTTGCTTTATCCTTGAAATTTTTATGTTTTTGGACTTTTACAATTGGGTCCAACTTACTATTTCATTAGTTTTTGATTCCATGGCTAATTTTTGAAGTTTTTATGGATGAGTACTGGAAGAATATGATGAATAAACATAGAATTGAAGCTTTAATTTTGACATATGTGATTTTATCAAGTAAAATTGATGAAAATTGGTTTAGGACTTAATTGTGAAAGAGTTTGGAATTAAGGTCTAGTGTTAAAGTTCTGGTTTTCAAGGGTTATGAAGTAGTTTAAAATGATGGAATAAAGTATTAAATGAGAAAAATTATCTCAATTGAGGAGTTAATTGAACAAGGATTGAATTGTATGAACTATGAAATTTGGGGCTAAATGGAAATCAATATTTTTCCCTAAAACTGTTTTGGGCAGCAGCAGTAGCCTAACTTTGAAAAATCACCAAAAATTGTAGAAATCGAATTATAGGATGAATGAAATATGAAATAAAAGCTTATTGAGTCTAGTTTCTTATAAAAGAAATTATGTAAGCAATGGAATTGTAAATCATGAGCTACAATAACTTTTGTGGGACAAGGTCAGAATGATTTCGGGTTCCCCTGTTCTGAATTTGGAAAATCATCAAAAATTGGATAAAAATAATTATGGGCTTAAATTCATATGTTTAGAATCCTTAATGAGTCTATTTTCAATAGAAATAATCGGGAACATCATCCGAATCTCGTACGATGAGATAATTAATTCTTAGTGAAGAAGGGTCGGAACTGTCAGACAGCAGAACAGGGGTAAATTTAAAGAATAAACTGTACTTATTGGCTAAACCAAAAATTGTGAAAATTTTATGGTAATAAGATATGTAAGTCTAGTTTCAGGGAAAATTAGCAGATCTTAATTTCGAGTTCTGTACCTTAAGATATAAATAACTTAGTAACTATGATGCAAATGGACAGTTTTGAATATATATATAAGAGTAAATAGTGAAATTATTGATAATGTTACTTGTTGCATGTTATATAAATAAAGGATGTGGAATGGAGAGGAGGAGGAGGAAAATATGTATGAATATTCAGCTAGCATGGCTAATTTGCATGTTTTAGGCTCATGGACTAAATTGAATAAAAGTAAAAATTTATGGGCAATTTTGTAAAAATGTCAGAAATGACCAAATTGCATGAAATGAATTATTTTATCATTTAAAATTACAAAATTGAATGAAATCATTAATTTAGCTCAAGATCAGGGAAAAACATGTTTTAAGGATTAAATTGAAAAGTGTTGAAATTATGGAAAATTCTGATATTTTATAGAATTCATGGGTCGTTATCAATTTGTTTGAGAATAACGGCTGGAAATAAGGATTAAATTGCAATAATTTTATTTTATTTTAACCTAAGGATGAAATCGTCATTAATTAAAAGTTTAGGGGTAAAATGGTAATTTTGTTTAGAGTATTAGTTGAATGTATTACAACATGAAATAAATGAAAACGACGATCAAATTTCTTTATAAAGATCCGGATAACTCAATAATACGGACTTGAGCGTGGAAAAGAAAAGATATTGGATTAATGAAATTATACAAGTAACGAGGTAAGTTAGTATAACTTGAATTGTATTTTTAAATGCATGAAATATCGATATAATGAATTCCCTGATTTTATGTTTATGAAGAAATGGCAAGAGAATGAGATTTATCATGACATGTAAATAGGTGATTATTTTTGATACGTTGATACAAGGAAATTAATTAAATTGAGAAGTAAAACATATCGAGAAAAATAAGTACGTTAAGGGACAATATGTTTGATTTTAATTGGTTCCAAATATGAACGTTAGATATAATGAAATATCTGATAGATAAATCGGTAACTCCGGTAATGCTCCATAACTCTATTTCGGTGACGGATTCGGGTTAGGGGCGTTACAGATACCACCACTAAGACTTGAATTGGTAGCCTGACAAGTAGGGGAGGAACTAGTAGCACTACCATCTGCAGAAGCTCCAGCTGGTGCACTTGCAGGGCTGCCACCAGCGGACGAAGCGTCGGCAGAAACCAGGCCGGCGAGAAAATCAAAACCAAAGCAAGAACAACAAGTTGGTGTGCCATTTTTGTTTCAAAATGTGGTCTCTGTGTTTATTAAGTAAGAATTTAAAAAAAAAAATGAGAGAAAAAAAGTGATTAGGAATAGAGAGATGCAACATGTTTGTAATCATGATTAGCGTATTAATACTAGTAAATTACCATATCTAACGGGAATTAATTCTCTTTTAATTTTAAACTTAGCCACTAATCATACAATTTTTAAGTTCAGCAATCCTATAATTATTGAAAATTGGGTTTGGTGAATGTTAATTATTAGATTGGCAAAAAATAGATAAAACTGATTTCATTTTATATCATTACTAATGTTATAAATTTCAAAGCATACATGAATTTTGATCTAACGTGTAATGCCATACATATGAAAATAAATGTATGTATCCATTTTTTAAATGTGTATAATTGAATCAAAATCAAACTTTCAGTTTTATATTTGAACCACATTTCGAGGTCTAGGTGTATAATTAAAGTTGATGTATCAAATTGCACATTGGACCAAAATTCATGTATAAATTTCATATTTATCTCCTTTCATAAATTATTCATAAAATTTTGTGTTAATTGTACTACACATCCTCAAACTATGTCTCTCATTTTAAAGTGGTCCCAAATTTCAAAACATTCTAATTATATCTCAAAACTGTCTATGTTAAATCAATCAAGCACTGCCATTATTCAAGCCCTTAAATTAACTATTAAATGGCATGTGACATTTTACAGAAAAGTAAAAAGTTGTTGTATAATTTTTAAAATTAAAAAATTGAAATAAAGTAAAACGGAAAAAAGAGAGAGGAACCAATAATTTCTCTAAAAGCTACACTAATGAGGTATTGAACCATTTCCATCCTTGATGCGATACTCACAGGTTCAACTATCATATTTTTAAGGGCGGAATCGGACTCCAAAGTCCAATGTACCAGTACTTATACCCCTACAATTACATTTAATGCTCGAATTAATGTCTCTAACAAGTACAAATCATCAAGAGTATATAAATAGAGTTCAAGAACACTAAGAACAAGATAAGAACCAAGCTTACAAAGTTTGTTGTGCATAATTCCAATCTTTTTATTGTATTTCTCATATTTTCTCATGCACCCACTTGTGTAAGTATTTCTTTAAATCTTTCAAGTAATGTAAAATCATTTCAGTGGACTATATTGTTGTAAATTAGTCTTTAAGGGGTATTCTTTGTTTATAATTTATTTATTATCTTAGTAAGGGTTTACTTAAGATTTTCGGTAGAAAAACTTAGGGGGAAGCAGCTCTATCATGCCTACTTAAAATATAGTGACTTTAAAGGTTAATCATTGTCCTTGAAATTTTCAAATTAGTGAATTTGGAAAAGTCTTTAGTTATGGTAAGTTAAGGTAGTAGAGGTAAACAATAGGGGTCGAATCACTATAAATCCTTATGTTGATTTTCCTTTGCCATATTTCTTCAAAAATTTTAAAACATCAATTCATCTCTCCTCTTGGTGTATATCGAGCTTTAAACATAGTTAATATTTACTGCATAAAAAATATCTTGAAAGTTGTTTTTTCAATTGCAATTCAAGAACATGGTGCATTGTTTAAAATTCGGGGATTGATGGTGCAATGACACAAATTTTTTGAAGGAAAAAATATTCAATTCGTTCAGTATTTACTTTAGCTACTCATCGAGAAAATGGATCATGGTCATGGATTTGGAGTTTAATAAAATATTCGAGGAAGATGTAGTGAAAGTCGAGTTATCTTTCACGTTGGATGAGATTAAGGAAGCGGTATAGAGTTGTGACACCAACTGGTTTGTGTGAAATTTGCATTGGTTTATATGAAAGATAATGGTATGGCTACAACCTTGGCTACTGCTGGGGTAAGAAGATCAGCATTATTTAAAGTTTGGTAGTGATATATTCTTTATTATTTATTAGTAGTTTGGTCAGATGCCATTATGTAAATGTCTTTTTTTTTTAATATAAAAATTATTACATAATGGGAGCATTATAAATACAAAATTTCAACTGCCATTGTGAACCACTGATGGCTTCTTTATTTGTTTACTCAATTAATACTTTAACTATTATAATAATTAATACTTAAAACACAATTCATCGAATTAAGTGTGTTGACTTATGGTTAAGGTATTTGCCGCTCTAGATATGGCCTGAATTCACATCGCGCTAGTCATGTTGTTGTTAGGGCTTTACCATCCTTTCATAATTCAGAAAAAAAAAAAAACACAATTCACCAATCTACTCGTTTTGGTAGATTTGCTAAGAGTATAATGTTGTAAGTGAAATTATATATATGAAACCAATTCAGAATTACACACGACTTGAGCACCTTCACACGGGCGTGGCACACAACCGTGTCCCTGTTAGGCCTAGGTCTAATTCTATTCAAAAAAGGATAATTTTAGGCTATATTGGGCATTCCAAAGTCTATATAAATACCCTAGAAGAGGATTAAAAGGGAGGACGCAGAGTAGAAGGAGGAAAGACTGAAGGATAGCCATAGAAATCAACTCGGAAGCAGGATCTACATCAAGACTGAAGATTTCCATCCAATTTCCTAGAAGTTCTTTGGGTTTCTTTATGTTTTGTTGTTTTCCAAATTTTGAGATATTTTCCATTATTATGAACTAAACTCCCTAAATACCTAAGGGAGATGAAACCTAAGGCCAATCTTATTACTATTTGAATTATATGATAAAATACTTGTTCTTATTCTTAATTGTGAGTTTAACCCTTGCTTTAATATTCCAGGATATTAATTCAAGTTTTTGATATGCTTATTCAGTGGAGCAAAAGTCCCTATTTAAGAGTAGATCATTCATAATTAAGCGGAGTTGCATGCAATCCTAGAGATAGGACGACATAAATCTGCCGGATTAGAGTCAAATCTAATCAGGGAATCCATAGATCGAGTTAATGTGACAATAGGGGTTTTAATTTGAAAGAGATTTTGACTAATCAACCTAGAGTCAGTTGTTTTTAGTCTCGAGAGAGATATTAACATAAATAATAGATTTCTACGGATTAAGTCAAGTAAATAAATAGTTTAATTCAAAGGAAACAAGTGAAGCCTAGGTGGATTCTTCCTTGGGTATTGTCTTCTCCATCGGTTTTCCAAAAGTATTTTCCAACTTTAATCTCTGTCGCAATCTTAGTTAATTAGATAATTAGTTTTAGATAAAACATCCTCTAAATTTTTAGCCTAAATAATAAAAAGATAGTAATTACTAATACTTTTAGTCCTCGTGGACTCGATATTTCCGGTCTCACCATAACTATACTACTGTTCGATAGGTGCGCTTGCCTTAAGTCGAATTTTTAGTTAGCGACCATCAAGTTTTTGGTGCCGTTTCCAGGGACCAAGATATTAGGAACGCTCAGTGTTTATTACTTTAGCCATTTTTTTATTTTTATTGCAATTTAATTTTGTTTTTAATTTTTTTAATTACTAAATTTTTTTCTTACTTCTGGAAGGTTTTTATAGTTTATGACTAGAAGAAACCCGTCAGGACCTCTACTTTTTGATAATGAAATTGAAAGCATAGCTCGCAGAAACCGAAGAGAAATAAGGCGAAGCCTACAATACATAGAGGAAGAGCGAGAGGCCGATATCCGTACCACAATCGAAGAGATGGCTGATAATCAGAATAATCTGTTACCTCCTGTGGTTGCTGCAAATCCAGTAGATCAGAATCCTGCTCCTCGTACTATGTATGATTATGCTAAACCTAATTTAACAGGAGCTAAATTGAGTATAGTTAGACCTGCTGTTGCTGCAAATAATTTTGAACTGAAACCTAACACGATTCAAATGATACAACAGTTTGTTCAGTTTGATGGTTTGCAGGACGAGGATCCGAACACTCATTTAGCGAATTTTCTGGAACTTTGCGACACCTTTAAGATTAATGGCGTTTCTAAAGATGCCATTCGCCTTCAGTTATTTCCCTTTTCATTAAGGAATAAGGCTAAACAGTGGTTGAACTCGCTACCGTGAGGGTCAATAACCACTTGGGAACAAATACCGAAATTTTTTTGCTTGAATACTTTTCGCTGGCTAAAACGGCTAAATTGAGGAATGATATCTCTTCTTTTGTGCAGATGGATCAAGAAACTCTGTATGATGCATGGGAGAGATACAAGGACTTATTAAGAAGGTGCCCTCACCATGGGTTACCTCTATGGCTGCAGGTTCAGAATTTTTATAACGGTGTGAACCCTTCAACAAGGCAACTGATCGATGCAGCCGCAGTGGAACTTTAAACAACAAAACACCTGAAGAGGCTTACGAATTTATTAAAGAGATAACACTGAATAACTATCAGTGGCAAGTCATGAGAACGAAGCCGACAAAAGCAGCTGGTGTTTTCAACTTCGACGCGGTCACTATGCTATCCAACCAGGTAGAACTTTTAAATAAAAAGATTGATGGTTTGTATGGTTCTACTCAGGTACATCCAGTGATGAGGTGTGATTCAAATGGATGAAGAGTACACAACACAGATTATCCATCTTTCAACCTTAGCACCGAGAAGGAACAAGTCCACTATATGGGTAACAATTCTAGAGCTCAAAATAATCCGTATAGTAACACTTATAATGCAGGTTGGAGGAACCATCCCAATTTCTTGTGGGGTGGTCAAAGAAATCAAAGGCCACAACATGTTTCGGGTTTTTAACAACCACCTTACCAACAAGAAAAGAAATCGAACCTTGAAGAGATGCTTACAAAATTCATCTCGGTGTCAGAAACTTGTTTTTAGAATATCGAAACAGTGCTTAAGAATCAACAAGCGTCGATTCAAGGGCTTGAAACTCAAATATGACAACTTGCTAAGTTGATCTCTGAATGACCACAAGGTGGCCTACCAAGTAACACTGAAACTAACCCAATGGAGCAACTTCATGCCATTACTGTGCACAATGATGAAGGGTTAGTTGAGGATGAACCGAAACCGAGGCAAGACAATGTGGTAGATAACGGTAAGTTTGATGTAAGTAAAGAGTATAAACCTCGTGTGACATACCCCAATGCGACAAGAAAAGACCACACAAATGAACAATTCAGTAAATTCCTTAAATTATTAAAAAAATTACATATTAACTTACCGTTTATTGAAGCTCTTTCGCAGATGCCAAACGCGGTGAAATTTTTAAAGGAGCTTTTGGCAAATAAGAGGAAGTTGGATGATGCATCGCACGTGAAATTGAATGCAGTTTGCTCAGCCATTCTACAGAATAGGCTACCCAAAAAGTTGAAGGATCCAGGGAGTTTTACGATTCCTTACTTAATTGGTAGTTTAACTGTTAATAATGTGTTGGCTGATTTAGGGGCGAGCATTAACGTCATGCCCTATAAAATGTTTAAACAACTAGGTCTTAGGAAACCCAAACAAACTAAGGTTGTAACACCCCTAACCCGTATCTGTCGCCAGACTAGGGTTACGAGGCATTACTGAGCAAAAACAAAATTTTGAACTTTCACAAATCAAACATATTTCATTATCATGAATCATTTATTTAATAACAAATATATACATTCTCATATACTTTCAAAATTTATCAAGCCATCTTTCGAATTCACAAACATGCACATGTATATATATAAGCATATAATTAACATGTTTACAAAAATGCAAATAATTTCCATAGTGTACTATAACACAAAATCACTGTTCAATTTATTAATTATCAATGTTTCACTTACAAGTCTTATTAAACAAAAACAATCTCAATAAATAACCATTATTTAATCTCATAACTAATTATAGTACTCATATACTTCCATGTAAACCGAACAAAAATTTACCTATGCATATTCGAACTTATGCATGTCTCATACCATGCATTACAAAATATACATTAAACATACTTAACATTTGAACTCATATTTATAAATGAATAAGCATACACTAAAATCAAGTCGTCAAACTCTAATTATTTTTATATATATATATACCGAGACCGAATGATCAACCACAATCAAAACCACATATCACTTTAAACTATTTCCTTCACATATAACACCATTCATATTTTCTTTTCATTCCTTTCACATAATATTATAATCAAGATAAAATAAACCATTACCAAACATAACCAAAACCAAGCATTTAAGTTTAAGCCATATTCGCATGGCTCAATTTATACATATTCAAAGTTGAACAAAATACATATTAGCCTATACATGCCAAAAGTTTGAAAATAGACTTTTAAAAGTACCAAAAGTTGACGATAGTGTAGATGACTTCGATAATGATCCCCGAGCTCGTAACTTATACCCAAAATCTATAAAACAGAGTAACAAAACACACAGAGTAAGCTAACTTAGCTTAGTAAGCCTTAAGCAAATTAAACAACTCATTGAATAATCAAAATATTAAAACTAACCAAATTATATCCATAATATTATACTTCATCTTAATAAAATACCTTGGCTGAATGTTCACAAACAAGTATATAACATCACATAAATATTTCCTATAAGTCGATTATACAAGATCAAATATTTCATCACATAGTCACTTACATGTATGGCCAAATACACAAGATTCATTATATATTCATCTGTGACCGAATATAAGAGATAATTAAAACATCACATATAACCTAAAGTTCAAATTCAATATAACCTCACTTATGGCCGAATATGCACAAACAAGATAACTTCACATATAACCGAATATACAAGTTCAATATAAGCTCGCATGTACTTACCTTTTTGGCCAAACATATACAATGCAATTTAGCTCAATTTCACTTGCTCAATATCCTCAATAACTTGAATTCTCATAATCATATGCTTGAAAACAAATCACCGGTATAAAACCTGCTAGGCATAAGCCTGAATTACACATCGGCACAAGGCCTGCTAGACTCAAGGTCTGATATTTATTCACCGGCACTAAGCCTGCTAGGCATAAAGCCCGATCAAAGTCACCAGCACAAGGCTTGCTAGGCTCAAAGCCCGAATATCACAAACATAAAAATCATTCCACAACATTTCACATATATCAAATCGTATAATATTCCACGTATCACATACACATTTTCAAAAGCTTTGATATCATTCAAATACAACTTAATCACATTAATTCATTGACATATCTCACACGGCTATCAAACCAATACATTATAAAAATTCAAATCATCATAGTAAATTAATCTATGTTCAAAATAAACCATGTTTAATTACTTAAAGACTTAACTCGAATATCGACGGATGTTACAAATCAGTTATTCGACTATTTTTGTTTTTCCCCGATCCAAATTCAATTTCCTTTGTTCTTGATCTATATAATTTCAAATTAACCTCATTTAAACACAATTTCATTCAATTTAATCCAACAACACATAAAAGGGCAAATTACCATTTTACCCCTGATATTTCATAATTTTACAAATTAGTCCTAAATACATAAAACACAAAATACTCAAAATCTCACCACATCATAATTAGGCCGAATCTTCCTTATGCCTATACTAATCCATATATTTCATTTATTTTGCATTTTAATCCTTCAATTTATTATTTTTCCAATTGAGTCCCAATAACTCAAAATCATCAAAAACTCCAATACAAAACATGTTAGTCTAAAACATATTTTTGATATTTTATCATCAAACATCACAAAACACAAATATTCATCAATGGCATAACTCAAAATATTCACCGAAATCAAAAATTCAAGCATGGGTCGGGTAGTATTCGAAGCAACGATCTCAAAAACATAAAAATTATCAAAAACCGAACAAAAACTAACCTTGAATTAAGCCTCCAAAGTGCCGAAATTTCAAAAGCTTTTCACTTCTTTTCTTTTCTTAAGGTTCGGCCAAAAACATGTATATAATGCATGTCTTTTAAATTTTGTTTTATTATAATTCATAATATTTCAAAATTTACTTTAATAACCTTTATAATAAAATAATAAACCATAGTTTAATAAGGCTACAACTGTCCAATGTATATTATCATGGGTAATTTGCAACATAAACACCCCATATTAAAAAGCCACTAACAAATCAACCTTTATGAATTAAACTATCAAGTTTTCAATTTACGTGATTAAGCCCTTTTTATTTAATTAAGCACACAAACAATTAAATTTTTATACGAACTTTTCACACATGCAAATTCACATATAATAAACACGAAAAATAATATTTAAATATTTGTCTGACTAGGATTCGTGGTCCCGAAACCACCGTTCCGATTAGTGTCTAAATCGGACTGTTACAAGGGTGAGCATTCAATTGGCAAATAAAACAATTAGATTTCCTAGGGGTATTATTGAAGACGTGCTTGTCAAAATTGATAAATTTATATTCTCAGTTGACTTTGTTGTTCTAGACATGGATGAGGATACCTCTAATTTTAGGAAGACCCTTTTTAGCAACTGCTAGGACTATCATTGATGTGGGCACATGAGAACTGATACTTCGTGTAGGAGATGACACGATTAAACTTTAAGGTCATGATTCTGCTAATATATCTAGTAATCGAGACGATTGTTTAAGTTCTGTTAACTCGGAATTTGTTAAGGCGCAAACTTCTTTGCAGGAATCCCTTAGAAAGAACGTGATGGATGCTCATTCTAATCCATGCCACAAAAACAGAGAGACTCACGAAGAACGAAGGCTTCAAATCATTGAACTAGACAAATGGCGAACACCTGTCAAGGAGGAACCAAAAGTACACGATGAATAAAAGCGATGCCATGATGCGCTGTAACAGCCTAAATTTCAGTGGTGTCAGAAACAGTGATTCGAGATCACTAAATCTGATAAACAAGTTTTAAAATTTAATAAATAAATAGATATGAGTCAAGTGTGATGAAAAGGGAATTTTTGGATTAGTGGATTTTATGATTTAAAAAAAATTAATAAGTAAATTAGGTCTAAACCGAGGTATCGAGACCTCGAGTTCATAAACCAAGCCATAAATATTTTTAGAAATATTTATGGAGTGTCATTGAGTTGGTATTAAAATTTCCTTAGAAAATTTTAACGTTTGGATAATCAATTGGTTAAAAAGAACTAAATTGAAAAAAATGTAAAACTAGTTAAATGATGATTGAAAAGCTTAGGTGATTATTAAGAAGGGTTTTAAAAAGCAATTAGACCCAAAATGTTTTGGGCTGGACGGAAAGGGGCATGAAATCAGTAGGAAATTGATGAATTAAGGGCAAAATTGGAATATTGCAAAATTTACTTAATAAAGCTACGACTAAAGTGGAATTATCTAGATTTCTCTTTATTTTTCTGCATTCTCATCAGAAAAAACACCATAGAAGGGTTTCCTAAAGCTGGTTTTCCATATTTTTATTGCAAGTAAGTTCAATTCTTGATTATTTCTTGAAATTTTTGTGTTTTTGTGACTTTTACAACTAGGTCCACTTGTTGAATTCATTTGTTTTTTATTCTATGAAAGAAATTGAAAGTTTCTATGAATATTTTTTGGAAGTATATGCTAATTTAGCATGGAATTAGAGCTTTACATTGTTTATATGCTGATTTTATTGAAAGAATTTAATAGAAAGTGAATGTTTGAGACCTAATTGTAAAAGAGTTTGAAGTTAGAGTTTTATGTGGAAATTCTGAATTTCAATAGTTGTGAAATAACTCTTAACTTCTAGTTAAAGTATTAATTGGGAAAAATTAGCTTAATTGAGGGGTTAATTGAGTAAGGACTGAATTGTGTGAACTGTAAAATTTGGGGCAAAATCGAAATCAACATTTGCACTAAAACAGTTTTGGACAGCAACAGTAGTCTAACTTTGAAAAATCACCAAAAATTTTAGAAATCTAATTAGAGAATGAATAAAATATGAAATTAAAGCTTATTAAGTCTAGTTTCTTATAGAAAAAACGGTGAAAGCAATGGAATTGTAAATCATGAGATATAATAAATTTTGTGAGACAAGGTCAGAATGATTTCGGGTTCCCCTGTTCTGACTTTGGAAAATCATCAAAATTGAAGAAAAATAATTAGGAGCTTAAATTTATATGTTTAAATTTCTAAATGAACGACGTTCTGGAATGGCAAGCCCTCTTTCAGTTCACCATATTAATGCCTTTAGGAACATTTTCACTTAAAAGTCCACCTTCCATTACTTAAATCAATTAGACCATTATGTCTTTTTTTTTTTTTTCTTAATATGAAAATTACTACATATTAGGAGCATTACAAATACCAAATTCCAACCACCACTGCCTTCTTTCTTTTTTTACTCAATTAATGCTTTAAATATTATTATAATTAATACTTAAAACACAGTTCACGGAATTAAGTTTGTTAGCTTGATGTTTAAGGTTTTCACCTCTCCAAATGTGGACTGAATTCAAGTCACGCTAGTCGTGTTGTTGTTAAGGCTTTAACTTCCTCTCATAATTCACAAAAAAAAAAAAAAAAAACACAGTTCACCAATCTACTTGCTTTAGTAGATTTCTTAAGAGTATAATGTTGTAAGTGATATTCTATATATGAAAAACACTTCATAAACTTAATGAAAAACATAACATTCTATTTATAGAACTAATTATTTATTTTCCAAAACCCCACCTTTTTTTTCAAAATTGCAAATTGTTTAATGATTTGTCCGTATTTCTTTGACAATCATTCTATGGATGAACTTTATGTCTAGGTCTCCACTACGAAACAACCAACTCACCAGTCTAAATAATACAATTATTTAATTATTATATTTAACTTGATGTTTCTATTCTCTATCAAGGTCAATAAGGATACCACCGCTAGGACTTGGAGCGGTAGCCTGAGAAGTATCGGAGGAACTAGCAGCACTACCATCTACAGAAGCTCCAGCTGGTATACTTGCAGGGATGCCACTGTGATAAGTCACTAAACTATACATGAAAGTTTGATTTTGATTCAATTATACACATTTAAAAAATGAATACATACATTTATTTTCATATGTATGGCATTACACATTAGATCAAAATTCATGTATGCTTTGATATTTATACCATTAGTAATGATATAAAATGAAATCAGTTTTATCTATTTTTGGCCATTCTAATAATTAACATTCACCAAACCCAATTTTCAATAATTATAGGATTGCCGAACTTAAAAATCGTATGATTAGTGGCTAAGTTTAAAATTAAAATAGAATTAATTGTCGTACGATACGGTAATTTACTAGTATTAATACGCTAATCATGATTACAAACATATTGTATATCTTCATTCCCAATCGCATTTTCTCTCTCTCTATCTCCCCCTCTCTTTTTAAAAAAATTCTTGCTTAATAAACACAAAGGCCACATTTCGAAACAAACATGGCACGCCAACTTGTTGTTCTGGCTTTGGTTTTGATTGTCCTCGCCGACATGGTTTCTGCCGACGCCTCATCCGCCAGTGGCAGCCCTGCAAGTGCACTAGCTGGAGCTTCTGCAGATGGCAGTGCTGTTAGTTCCTCCGCTACTTCTCAGGCTACCGCTCCAAATCCTAGCGGTGGTATCCTTATTGACCTTGATAGAGAATAGAAAGATTAAGTTAAATATAATAATTAAATAATTATATTATTTGGACTGGTGAGTTGGGAGAAAGGATTGTATGAAAACAGATGGCACGCGTCATACATATCCCTTTCCAATAGTTTTATGCCACATCGCATTTTATCTTGAATTTCAAGATTTTATCCTGAAAAAAATTAAATCTAAATTAAAATACTGAAATTGTGATAAAATCTCAAATTCGTGATAAGAAGACCGATGTGGCATAAAACTATTGAAAGGGACATGAGATGACGTGGCGTCACTGTTTCATAGAATCCTTTCTCGGTGAGTTGGTTGTTTCGTAGCGGAGTCCTAGTAATAAAGTTCATCCATAGAATGATTGTCAAGGAAATACTGACAAATCATTAAACAATTTGCAATTTAAAAAAATGGTGGGGTTTTGGAAAATAAATAATTTGTTCTATAAATAGAATGTTATGTTTTAACAACAATTCGAGGTCTAGGTGTATAATTAAAATTCCTGTATCAAATTGCACATTGGACCAAAGTTCATGTATAAATTTGATATTTATCTCTTTTCATAAATTATTCATAAAATTTTGAGTTAATTGCACCAGACATCCTCAAACTATGTCTCTCATTTTAAAGTGGTCCCCAAAATTTAAAACATTCTAATTACATCTCCAAACTATCGATGTTAAATCAATTAGGCATTGCCATTATTGAAACCATTAATTTAACTAATAAATGGCATGTAAAATCTTATGTGACATTTTAAAGAAAAGTAAAATATTGTTGTATAAGTTTTAAAATTAAAAACTAAAAATAAAGTAAAATAATAAAAAAAGAGAGAGTAAACGATAATTTCTCTAAAAGCTACACTAATAAGGTGTTGAACCCATTCCATCTTTGATGCAATACTCATAGGTTCAACTATCATATTTCTAAAGGAGAAACCAGACTCCAAAGACCAATATACCGATACGTATGACCTATAAAACAACTCTAAAATACAATTATTTAATTTATCAAGGTCAATTTTTGTTTTATTGTCCAATGAAATTTAGAATTTAATTATTATATTTAACTTAACGTAATTTGATTTTTTTTTTTTGTTAGGTGATAGTTAGTGGGATAAAGTAATATTTAATTTATTATTGAGGTTGAAAAATGTTGTGAGAAAAGAATTTTTGAGAAGAAGAAATGTTAATTTTAAACATAATCTTGTAAGGTAGAAAGATTAATGGGGGATACAAAGATAATTTCATTGAAAAACATTTTTCCAAAAGTCAAAGGTTAAAAATTTCAGCTTTTTTTGCTTGCGGTTAAAATATTATTTTAAAATCAAGATTTGAGTTGAGAAGTGATTTTCAATTTCAATGGTAAACAAAGCCATAAACTTTGCAACTTTTTCTACATTATTCATTGATCTTGTTTTTGTCCATATTAGACTGAACTTGAATTTTATTAAGATATGATGACATGATATTTTGAAGTTATATCACGTCATCACATAAAATTTTTTAATTTTAAAAAAAATCTAAAAATTGTAAAGAAATTTATACTTTTTAATATCTTTTTTTAATTTCATATAAAATTTTCAAGTGATGAAGTTATATAATTTTAGAGTGTCACATCATCATACTTTAACAAAATTCAAGTTTAGAGATCAAATAGGAAAATTTTGCCAAATTTTGAGACTAATGTGGATCCAAAAAAAGTTGATTGATCAAGTTGAAAAAGTTGTTAATACAATTAACTATTCCAGTTAAAATATGGACATTTTTTTCTTATAAGCGTTCATTTTAACTCATAATGATCTTTTTTCTAGAATGGTATTTTCAAAAAAGAAAAATCACATCGTCATTTTAATCACAACAATTAACTGTATTAACTATTTTGATTAACTAACGACATTATAAAAATGAAAGACCATATATACTAAAACAAAACATAGGGACTAAAAATCAAATTCGAGTATATATAGTAAAAAGACAATTTAACCCTTTATCAGTGTCCCATACTAGTCTTGGTTTATATCTAACTAAAACCTCTCTCCTTTTTTTTTTTCTTTAAAAGCCTATAACCCAGAAATTTCATGGAACCTCAAGGACTGAGCTTGAGAATCCCTTCAATGGGTCCATTCCATTCCAAATAGTCCAAGCACAAGGCAGAAAAAAAGGGTCCCATATGGTGGCTGCAGCTACTTTTGTCACCTTTAATATAAGAATATCTTTCACGTGATTGATATAAAGACTTTTCCAAATAATGGTTCTTCCTTCAAAAAAAAAAAAAAGGTTCCTAACCTTTTTTTACCTATTTTAAGTAAACTTTTTTTTTTTATATATTTTCCATTGCATTCATCATCAATATTTTACATTCAAATATAATTCCTTAAAAGGTAAAATGATTGAAGGATGTTTATGATATTTTTACCAAAAGATAGGGGGTAAAATAATAAAGTAAGTGAAATAATTGAAGGGTGTTTATAGTATTTTCACCAAATCATATAGGTCCAATTGCGAACTCCAAAAAAGGCAGCCCATTTTGAAATTATACAGCTGCCAGCCACCTTCAAATTGTTTAATTGCATTAGGGTTACATTTTTTAGCACAAAAAATTCATTATACTATTTGAAGTTTATTCTTATCTCCTTTAATTTTGTTGTTTTCTTTTTAATTATTAAAAGCAATTTGTTCTCTCTCTATATAATATCATTGGAAGCTTATAATTCCACTTTATTTGGTCCTTTGACGGCATCCCATTTGACTACTTTAGAAAATCGAGGTAAAGAAAAAGGTCTAATTTTGCCTCTAGTCCCTAACTCTTTGAATTTTTTAAATTTATTCTTTCTACTCTTAATTCCAAGAAGTTAATGTCTTTGGTTGTTTAATTTAAAATTGAAGTCCAAGGTTAACCAAGTTCTGTTAAATTTGAATAAAAATTATACTATAATAATGCCATTCATTATGTCACTTTCACCCATTAATTGAGTCTCAACTTAGTTAGAAAATTATCAAAAACTTATTTTTTATAAAATAAAATATATTATTATCAAGATTTTTTATTTTATATTTTTCACTCACATCGTAAGCGTGTCGTACTCAAATCAAACAAGAAGTACTATATTTTTAAAGTCCAAAAAGTACAAAGATGTATAAAACTCTAAAAGTTAAAATATGCTAAAGTATTTGAACTCTTCATAAATTCGGATTTAGTTCATGTACTTGTGTTTATAAGAATTTACTCTCTTTACTTTTCAGGTTTCAAAATTCAAGTTCATTACAATGTTATTTTTAGTTAAATTGCTACAAGTGAGTTTTTTTTTTAAATTTCAAAATGTCACACTAACCCATTTAAGAAAAAGAATTTAACGATATAAATAATTGGACCTGAATTTTGAAATGAAAGGGATTAAATCCCTAAAAATATAAGTATAAGGATTAAATTTCAAATTTGTGCAAAGTACAAGGACCTATGACATATATTAACCCACTCTAAAACAACTAACTCTGACATGTTGCTTGTCAGCACATGGTGTACTGTGTAAAATATTTTAACCCAAAACCATTGTATCTATACTCATATTCATTATGAATTTATTGCTTCTAAGATTGATAAACAACAATGGTGGTTGCTTCAAAAAAAAAAAAAAAAAAGATTCGAGCTTGTCAAAGCCATGTGGTATGGAACTTAAAAGTATGTTCAATTTTCTTGTCTATTTACCTAACCGTACAACCCTTTGTGATTCCTCGTTCAATAGTTTTCCTTTTTGGTCAAAACTTCAAACCGAATAAATCCTCTGTCACAAACGTGTTTGTTACAGTGTGAGCAGCATATACTTTTAGTCTCTTAAAACCCTTCGCATGTTGTTTTTTTTTCTGTTGTTGTTGTTCAATATCTCTGCTTTTTTCAAGTTATGGAAACCAACAAGAAAAACCCAGTTTCTGGTTTTCTGGTTTCATTGATCTATGTTCTGTATTTTGCTCAGTTTTGTTGCGCTGTTGATACAATCAGACAAGGAGAAAGTGTTGCAGATGGCGATAGTTTAGTGTCTGAAAATGAAACATTTGAACTAGGGTTTTTCAGTCCTGAAAACTCAACATTCAGATTTGTTGGAATTTGGTACAAGGTTGATGTGAAAACAGTTGTATGGGTTGCAAATAGAGACAATCCAATACCAACCAAGAATGGTGTTTTGAGGATTGGGGTTGATGGTAACTTAGTTGTTCTTAATGGGAACACTAGTTTGGTTTGGTCATCTAATCTTACAGGTTTATCAAACAACACAGCAGCAATTCTCAGGGATACAGGCAATTTAGTGTTATCAAACACTGATACAAGTAAAGTTCATTGGCAAAGCTTTGAACATCCAACTGATACATTTTTGCCTGGTATGAGAGCACCAGTAAGTTCATTAATAGGTGAGTTTCATGTTTTTAGATCATGGAAATCAAGTAATGATCCTTCGTTAGGGAATTTCACTATGGGTGTTGATCCTAATGGTGGTCCACAAATTATTATATGGGATCAGAATATGGGAAGAAGATGGAGAAGTGGGCAATGGAATTCAGTGATCTTTACAGGGATACCTAACATGAGTGATATTGCTAGTTTCTTGTATGGGTTTAAGTTATCACAACCTGATGAAAATAGGACACAATATTTCACATATGATCCTTCAAGCCCTTCCGATTTGTTGAGGTTTAGGTTAACTTGGGATGGAAGGGAACAACAATCGAGGTGGGAAGATGATAGGAAAATGTGGACCGTTATGCAAACACAGCCGGATCCGGGTAATGTATGTGACCTGTATAACCATTGTGGTAACCATGCTACTTGTGATAACTTTGAAGCTGTGAAATGTAATTGTATAGATGGGTTTAGGCCAAAGTCCCCAGATCAATGGAGTAAAGGGAATTGGTCGGGTGGTTGCGAACGGCGGGTCGAATTGCAGTGCCAGAGGACTAATGGTAGTGCAGGGGAAGATGGGTTTAAAGGATTAAAGCACGTAAAGTTACCTGATTCGTCAAACTTGTTGTTGTCTGCTGGTAATATAGATGCTTGTGAAATAAGTTGCTTGGGGAATTGTTCGTGTACCGCGTATGCGTTTATTTCTGGAATTGGATGTATGACATGGGAAGGGGATTTGGTTGACCTTCAACATTTGGACGAAGCTGCGAATTTACAATTCTTCTACCGCGTCCATCGTTCGGAATTAGGTATGTTCATTAGAAGTTTTATTGCAGTTACTACATCTTGTACAACTTTTGTGATAGATTAACACCATTCTTTTTCGGTTTCTTATCGTAGATGGCAGTCGGAAGATATCCAACATTGTGATAATTATAATCTCTGTGTTGGGGGCATGCTTCTTGGTGGTCACCATATGGTTACTATGGAGATACAGGAAGAAGCTTAGAGGTGATATAATGTTTTCTCCTTCAAAAAAAGGTCATCTATGTCCATTTCAGGTCCGAGTATTAATTTGTTTTCTTCGGACTCTTTTCGTTTAGGTTTGCCTGTAGTTTCATCGATGCCGTGTTGCAAGGACAATGACGTAGCGGTTATTAACGAGTCCAAGAACAAAGAATTTTCAGCAGATCTATCAGGACCAGTTGACATACTTATAGACGGGAGTCAAGTTAACGAACCGGAGCTAACCGTCATTAACTTCAGTAGTGTGGCAGCTGCAACGAAGAACTTTAGTGAAGCAAACAGGCTTGGACACGGAGGTTTCGGTACCGTATACAAGGTGAATTTCATTTCTTCAACTAATTGCAAAACTATAATGTGTAACGTTATTATCATAGATCGGATTGACCGTAATAACACTTACTGTTTACGTTTATCACCAGGGAGAGCTACCCGGTGGCCAAGAAATAGCTGTAAAGCGGCTTTCGGGACAGTCAGGGCAAGGCCTAGAAGAGTTCAAAAATGAGATTATATTGATTGCTAAACTGCAACATAGGAATCTTGTTAGACTATTAGGCTGTTCCATTGAAGGGGATGAAAAGATGTTGATTTATGAATACATGCCTAATAAAAGCTTGGACTATATTCTTTTTGGTATGTTCCTAATCATGCCCAAATTTTCATTAAATTTTGTACTGAAAACTTGTGATTTTAACTGATAAAACTTTGTATGCCAGATGAAACCAAGCAAGCACAGCTAGATTGGCGAACCCGATTCGGCATCATCGAAGGCATTGCGAGAGGACTCCTTTATTTACATCGAGATTCAAGGCTTCGAATCATTCATAGAGACTTGAAAGCCAGTAACATCTTGTTGGACGCTGAAATGAATCCGAAGATTTCGGACTTTGGCATGGCTAGGATCTTTGGGGGAAACCAAAATGAAGCGAATACGATTCGAGTCGTTGGCACATAGTAAGCAAAAATACAAAACAATACATGTTTATAGATATTAAAATGCCAATAGCTTTGAAAGATCTAAACGCATTCTTTAATGGTTTTAAAATTGCAGTGGATATATGTCGCCTGAATATGCAATGGAAGGATTATTTTCAGTGAAGTCCGATGTGTACAGCTTTGGGGTATTGCTGTTAGAAATTGTTAGTGGCCAGCGAAATACTAGCTTCCGTTCATCTGATTATACAAGTCTTATTGCATATGTAAGTACCAATGCCACCATTTACCGAGTTTTGTTAGAAATGTTAATTGTACAAGTCAAGTTAGTTTTAGATCAGGTTACAAGGTTTTAAAACTTTTATATCATTTTGGTTCTCGTTAATTTTAATTAGTAATTTTGAGTTTGAGTCAATTTTAAGTTTGTATAGTTTTGAATTCTAATCATTACTCAACTGTTTAAGGCTAGATAAAACCTTTTAAGGCTAGTTCATAGGATTTTGAATTTTGGTCCCTTAGAGTCGGAAACATTTCTGATTACTTGTTTAAGTTGCTTTGAATCTAAGTCATTTAGAGTTCAAGTTATTTAAGGGTTCAGTTAATTAGATTTAGTTGAACGTGATTGTGTTGTTTATTGGGCTAATTCAATCCGAGTTTGGGCTGTTTGAGTTGGATTTGGGTTTGGGTCATGATTGACGGGTTTAGATTTTGTTAGGTCTAATTCTGGTTTTAGTCCCTATAATATGTTTAATTTGATTTTTTTTATCTTTTACTTTTACAATATGAGTAGATCTAAATTGATAACACTCTAATATTATGCCTAATCATGTTAAGGTCCACCACTAGCAATGTTATTAATTTAGGCCTACTATTAAAGTAGAATTATTAAATTTTAAATCTCGACTAAAATCAGAATTAAATCATTTCATTATTGAATCCGCGTTATTAAAATGAATCTTTGTTCAACTTTCAAGGCATGGAGTCTTTGGAATGAAGATAAAGCAATGGAGATGGTGGATCCATCCATTAGAGATTCATGCTCGACAACCCAAGTGTTGAAATGCATACACATAGGGATGCTATGCGTGCAGGACTCAGCCATGCACAGGCCAACAATGGCTGCCGTGGTGTTAATGCTAGAGACCGAAACACCAACACTCCCAATGCCGAAACAACCCACGTATACCTCTATGAGAAGCTTGATGGATGCAGAATATAGTATGGATATTCATGAAACTGCATCGTCTAAAGATGTCACTGTGACAATGGTGGATGGTAGATAAGAAATTTGATAGTATTTGGACGCTTACATTTGTATTGTTTTGATATGTTGATGTAAAAATATATGTACACACACGTATTCTTTTATAGCATTCATGAAACTTCAATGGAATTGTAATCATAGTTTTGGTTTAATTTTGGTTTAAGTTTCTCTCTTAAAATTGAAGATTTTAATTAAATTGGTATAAGTTGATCGTTTTATCTTTATAATTATATTAATAAATTCATATTGAAAACACTGTTAATTGTAACCATTAAAATAACGTTGTGGATCTATTTTGTTGATAATTTTTTTATAGTAAAAATTGCACAAACAATTTTTTTATAGTAATAAATCACATCATCACTTTAATTACAACCAGTAAGGTGTGATGATGTCATACTTTTGTTTCACAATAAGACAACAATTATCCAAGTTATCAAAATGTAAGATTATTTAATATATTGCCTTATTTGGTTCATTTGGTTAAAATGTAAGATTTTGTTATTTGATTGAGGGAATTACTTAAAAGTACATTTTATTAACTTTTCTTAATTCAATTTTTTTTTCTTATTTACTATATTAAGGTTGAAGCTTAAGTATTTTATTTTACTGATCAATGAATGAATTTCTATATTAAATTAATTGCATATCTTCTTCCTCGGATGAATAAATTAGGTATAATGATTTAATTGGCCCTTTAACTTTATAAAAAAAATTATTTTAGTCCTTTATTTAATTTTTTATTTTTTTAGCCCTTAAATTTATTTTTTTGTCAAATAACCCTAAAATGAATAGAAAAGTTAATATTTTTTTAACTTTGTTGACGTTGAAGATGACAAGTTAGCATTTAATTAATTTTAAAAAAAAATTAAAAATTTAAAATCATTAAAATTATTAAAAATGTATAAAAATATATTTTTAATATTTTAAAATTTAAAAATAATTAAATATTGACGTGCTATGTACATGTATGTTACAACAAGTAAGTTAACAAATGTTAACTTTTCCATCAATTTTAAAGTGATTTGACAAAAATTACAAAAATAAAATATTACATTTTAATTTCAGTACACATTAAGCCTTAATATTCAAAAATAAAATATTACTTTTTAAAACTTATCCAATTTTCATATAACTACCACTAAATATTTAATAATAATAATAACTAACGAACTAATAAATTAACTTTTAATTAAATTAATGTTTTTTATTTATTTACATAACTTCTCACCAATAAATTTTAAAATTTCCTTTAAAAAATTAATTATTTTATATTTGAAATATTTAATTTTTTCACCAACATCTGCGTATGAAAAATTCTACTTATATTCTTTATTTTAATACAATGAATTAAGTCATTCTCTACGTTGACCTTTTCAAAAGCATTTAAAAAAAAAAATCATGAAATGCATGCGATGTAACACCTTTTCGAACATAAATATAGAACCTTAAATGTAAAATGTGGGTAAGGAATCTTCCAATAAAACAATCAACCAATAAATTGACTTTTGATTATTCTATAAAACCTTTGAAATCATAAATGCCATAAAAGTCCGTATATACACAAAATTACAAAAGAAAATTATATTTTTTTTATGTAAAATCCAACCTAAAAGTAGGTTAAAATCCATAACTATAGATGTTAATATATATTAGATTACGGAAGGTGAAACTTTTATATAATAGTTTTTTAATATATATATATATAATAAAGTTTTGATTGAAAAGATTATAGTGTTTTATGATTGAATTTTATCATATGTAAATATTTTTCTAGATTTAATATCAAAAGAGAAAATTAAGGAGCTTTTCGTAACATGAGGATGAATGGCATATAAATAAATAGAAGAAATTCACTTATATCAGTATAAAATTTATTAATTTTTAATTATTTTCAGAAAAAAAAATTAACATTAAAACCATCCGGGAGGGAGGGGGAAAGGGATGGTAGGGGCACCCCTAGTATGAAAAATTTTCTATTTAGACCCTTTTATAGTTTATAAAATTTTAAATTTGTAATGGTAAAATTGTACTTTGGCCTCAAAAAATTATAAAAATTTAATTTAATCATTTAAAAATTATAAAAATATAAGCCATTAAAGTAATAAAATTATATTTTTATTACCATAAAAATATACAATTTAATCCCGACCTCCAATAAAATTTTCTTAGTTTGCCCTACTTTTTCTATCTTAATCGCAACCACTAACTTTCTTTTTCCTTTCCTAGTTTTTATTCCAATAATTAAATTCTAACTATGAACATTAATGTGTAGTCCAACGAAAATTTAGAAGAAAAGAAGATAAAATGAAAGAAAGTATGAAAAAAGATTTTATTGTTGAAAAAAAATAGGAAATTGATTATTTTATGGTGGAATATAAATTGAGAAAATGAAAGAAACTAATGTTTGTTGTGGAAATTGGAATAGAAAAGAGAAGGTTGTAATGACATAATAAGAAATTTAATTTAATCTTAGTCCTATATTTATTTTGATGATTTAAAAATAAGTAAAATTAATGAATTTTAATTTAGGCGTTGTGTGATAAACTGAAAAATTAAATACTAAAAAAAATAAATGTCGATAAATTAAGTATAAAATTGTTTAATATATTACTTAAAATTAATTATTGAATATAATTACATTGCTTTATAAATATGAATTTTAAATTATAAAAAAATATTCAGCATTTTATCTTTAATTTTTAAACATTTCATCTTATTATAAATAAAAATTAAAATTTAAACGTAAATGTAAATGTAAAGTTTTCTAATAAATAAAATAAATTTTAATTAATTAAAAATATTCTCCATTGGATGATAAATAACTCTTACTTATTATTTTCTACACCTTTTATAGAAAAAAATATATATCTAACTGTTTTATTGTAGATTATCAAATATGCGTAAAAATATAACTCATTGAAAATATTAATTTTTAATTGATTTAACTTTTTCAATAGTCTATTAAACAAGTCCTTATGGTAAGTAGATTCTTCCTCTATTGATATTATTTGATATAATATTTGTGAAATTTTTAAATTTCATAAACAATGTTTGAAAAGGTGATATCATGGGCAAAACTAGAAAATAACTTAAATTTGTTATATAAGTTGTAATTTCATAAAAGTTTAAAGCGTCAAATGGCATATTTATGATTTTTGGGACGTCAAAACGATCACATATCCTTTTATGTACATTGATAGATGTGATTACAAGGAATTGTACAAAAGAAAAAATAAAGCAAATAAAAAAAAATTAGTGCTAATGTACCAAATACAAATATTTATTTTTAAAATGTTTTTTTTGTTACACCATTAGAGGAGTTAAAAAAACCTTAAATACATATTTCACTATTATATAGATAAATGAAACATGCATTTTTTTTTTTTGAAATTTTACAACAATAGTACAATTACAGTATATGCGTCACTTGTAGTAGAATCAAATTTTTATAGCACAAATTGATTAAAAATTGGAACAAAAAATTAAACTATCACGGTGCAAACTAAATATTAGATTAATTCAGACTACGAACTAACTAATTGAGTTAAAGTCTAAACATAGCAATGGTTTATGGACCATGGCTGGAACTGAAGACCCGCATACTATAATTACGTATGGTGGGTTTTAAACTTAGATATTCAAAATCCATAACTTTTACGTTTGCTAATTGAGTGAAGACCTCGTTGATAAAACATGTAATTTTTCATTTTTGTTAGTTGAAATAAAAAAAAATTATTTATATACCAAATATCAATTATCAAAATTTTTAATCACAAAATTCAAGAGCAAATTTAGATTCTAGTGTAGAATTGGAATGGAAAAATGAAAATATTGATGATTTGACTTGAATTGAATACGAAAGATGAGAAAATTATAAAATTTAATATAATTTAATTGATATGTATAGATATTCAAAGAGACTAAAGAGAGACAATTAAAAAGTAAGAAGTAAACAGAGAAATCCAAGTAGAATACCTAACGTCTAAAACTCAAAGTCACTATCACTACTTTGGTGAGAGGGTCCAACTTTCTTTGTCCATCACTCATGAATGGTCTCTTTCTGTGTGGGAATCATTAATTTCCTTTATGGAATGGGAATTGCAGCCGTTTAAAAATCGAAATTTTGAATATATCGAAACTGGATTGATAATTGAATTGTTCATATTTTCAGGGTTTTTTTCTTTATTTAATCAAGAGTTTTAGAACCAAATAAATAATTGAATTGAATTGATTTATTTAGTTTAATTAAATAAATTATTAAAAATTTATAATAATTAAAAAAATAGTTAAAATGGAAAAGCATTTTTTTTTAGGTTAATTCAATCAATTTTGAGTAATTCGAGAGTTAATCGATCTAACTTCTCTCTTTCTGAACTTGCATATCATCCGGTTTTTGTTAAACAAGCAATTTCTTAACTCTGTTAATTGAGATACAAAAATTTAGAATAAATTTTACTCAAGGTTACTAAACTATTAGTAAGTTTACGTTTTAGTCACTCAACTTCAAAAATTACAAATTGGTCATTGAACTATTAATTTTTTTTTTATTTAAGTCACTGGGTTGTTAAAATCGTTGTTGTATGGCATTTTCTTTTTGCATTGCCTACACTAATAAAAAAATCACATCCCCCTTCTCTTCTACAATTAAGTTTTTTCATGCAACAATTTTGAACGTTATGAATCTGTGAACTATCATCCAAATAGTTTTCTACTATGATATTCGACATTAACCGTCAAATCGACTTGGATTTAAGATATGTTCTACTCGAATCGTTGTTGAGAGCTTGCTAGTTGAACCTTAAAAAGAACTTAATAGCTCAGTGACTTAAATGAAAATTTTCAAATAGTTCAATAATTATTTTGTAACTTTTTAATTTGAGTGATCAAAACTAAATTTACGAATCATTTAGTGACCTTAGATATAGTTTATCCAAAAATATATTATTAATCATTTTTATTAATCACAAAATTCAAGAGTAAATGTATATTCTAGTCTAGAATTGGAATGGGAAAAATGTGAGTCTTTAGATGACTCGACTTGGATTGAATATGAAAGGTGAGAAAAATAAAAGATTTAATATAATTGATAGAATATAACATTTAAAAATATTCAACATAAATTTGGTAAGAGTCTAAAATGGGACAATTAAAGTAAAATCAATGGAGAAATCCAAGTAGAATACCTACCGTCTAAATACTCAAAAGTGACTACTTTGATAAGAGGGTCCAGCTTTCTTCGTCCATCAATTGTCTCTTTCTACTTCTGAATCTTTAATTTCCTTCGTGCACAGGAATTACATTAATTTTTAATTTTATGGTATTGGTTCAATCAATTGAAACATTAGGTTTTAATTTAATTTAGCAGTCAATTTATTTAAATTCAAACACAATTTATTTAATTTAAATTAAACTGGTACAAATATAAAAATTCAAAATTTGAGAGATCAAAATCTTAAAATCATTTAAACCTTTCATGAATGTGAATTATTCCAAAAATAAAAATTAAATTTATTGATTCAAATTCAAATTTAAATCTAAACTAGTTTGAACTTGAAATCTAGAATAAAAAAACTCGAAATGCTTCTAACATTCACTACCACAATTCAAAAATTCGAACCATAAATTAAATTATCGTAACTCAAAATAATCCAAACCGGACAATAAATTAAATTAACTTAGATAGGCATAATGAGAATGCGGCCATTCCTACACCTTTTCGTTCATAAATATAAACAAAGAGTTAGGTGATCTTCCCATGTTCAGTCTTTGACCTAGTTAAACACATTTTACAAACCCAATTCGTCATTTTTGGAATTTGGTTGCTGTATTTGCTTTGCCCAATTTTCAATGAAAAAAATAACAAGGAGACAAATTTTTAAAAAAAAGGCAAGCAAATTAGTCAAGCATCATCTCCTATCAAACAATACCAAATGTCTTCATAACGATCAACAATAAACCAAACACAGCACTTTTATTTTGGGGCCGGGGGGGGGGGGTTTAAAACCAAAAAAAAACCCATACCACAAAGAGTAAATGGAAAGTATGGGAAATTTAACCACAATTCACCATTTTTGCTTCTTCTTCACTGTGTTTTTTATCTTCTTCCCTAAAATTTCTGTTTCTGTTGATACTTTGAGTGGTACACAGTTTATTACACAGAACCAAACTATTGTCTCTCAAGGTGATGTGTTCGAGCTTGGATTCTTTAATTTGGATAATCCAGGTGAATGGTATGTTGGGATATGGTACAAGAACATACCCGACAGGACATATGTGTGGGTTGCTAACAGAGATAACCCTGTTTCGAACTCATCAGGTGTTTTCAAAGTGGAGGATCGGAACTTGGTGTTGTTAGACGAAGGGAACAACCTTGTTTGGTCCTCGAACATAACAAAGGGTGATGCAGACAAGTATAATCCAGTGGCACAGTTGTTGGATTCTGGGAATTTGGTTCTGAGAGAAGCGAATTCCGATGGTGAAACCGACTACTATTTATGGCGAAGCTTCGATTATCCGACCGATACGTTATTACCAGACATGAAACTCGGGTGGGATTTAAACACAGGTTTCAACCGGTTTTTAACGTCTTGGAAAACAAGAAACGATCCTTCGTCTGGTGATTTCACATTCAAGTTAGATTACAAAGGATTCCCGGAAATATTTTTACGGAGCAAACAAGATATCGAATACCGAAGTGGTCCGTGGAACGGTCTTCGATTTAGCGGCGTACCGGAAATGAAACCGCTCGATTACATGAACTTCAGCTTCGTCACTAACCAAGACGAGGTATATTACTCGTTTTATATTACGAACAATAATTTGTTTTCCAGGTTAATAGTGACACCAACCGGTACACTTGAAAGACTAACATGGATACCCGACACCAAGCAATGGAATTCGTTTTGGTATGCGCCGAAAGATCAGTGCGACAAATACAGCGAGTGCGGTCCGTATGGTATATGTGATACTAACGCTTCCCCTGTTTGTAAATGTCCTAAAGGGTTTACACCAAAGAATGAACAAGCTTGGGATTTGAGAGATGGGTCTAGTGGTTGTGTTAGAAAAAATGATTTGGATTGTGGGAAAGATAAGTTCTTGCATTTGGTCAATATGAAATTGCCGGAAAGTACAAATACTGTGGTGTATAGGTCCATGAATTTCAAGGATTGCCAATCTTTTTGTGCTAGGAATTGTTCTTGTACTGCCTTTTCTAATTGGGATATTAGGAATGGGGGTATGGGGTGTGTTATTTGGATTGGTGACCTTATTGATTTGAGGCAATATACAAGTGATGGTGGTGGGCAAGATTTGTTTATTCGATTGGCAGCTTCAGATTTAGGTACGTTTTGAAATTCCCATTCTTTGATTTTTTTTTTTCTAATATAATTTTAAGTTATTTTATTCGATTTACGATTTAAACTAACCATATTTTTAAAAGAAATGGTTTGTTTTAGAGATCAAACCCACATTAATTTATCCCAAATTCTAGAAGTACAAGCTCTTGGAATACAACCAGTTTTACCAAGATTTGATGAACACCATAGTTGACCATAATGAGTTGTTTCGTTTCATTAATATATATTTCCCAAATGGTCTAATTTGGTTCTACTCCTTTTACTATGCTAAAATCTCTACTTTGATGAAATTATTATTATGTTCAAATCGATAATATCTGTCAGCCGTTGCCGTTAAAGTGATCATGTATAATTTTTTAAATAGCCTTAATCTTTTAGCCAAAGATTTGTAAGAGAAGGTAAAGAGGTCTTGCTCCCCTAAAAGATTTGAAAAATTATCATTAAACCTTTCAAAAAATTTAAAAACTTTACTTAGGCCCTTCATTTTTTTTTTGAAAATTATAACTTATTTTTCATAAAAATTTTGAAAATTTTAATTAAGCCCTCTAATTTTTTTAAAAGTTTTTTAATTAAACTTTTCAAAATTTAATGTCAAGTTTTGCCAATACTTTCAACTGGAAATTTATAAGAAGTTGAACATGGTTGACCGAATTTTCATGATACAACTATGTGAGTGAATAATAGTAAAAAAAGAGTCTAAGTTATCACTTTAACAACAACAACTAACATTGTTATCAATTTGAATTTACGAATAACATCATAAAATTAGATAAACCAAATTATATCATATAAACATGATAGAGGGACTAAACCCAAATTAGACCCTATATATATATCAATTTATACTCCTCCCATGATTAGTTCCGTGACATGATGCCTTAATAAAAAAGTTGTCACTATTTTCCCAATGTCCCCACTCTCTTACCTAAAAAGCCTTTGTACAGTAAATGCAAATTCAAAACAGTCTTAATTCTTTCTTGAAAGTTTCCACTAAGTGAACCGTCGTTTTTGACTTTGGCCCATATTAAATGGATGCCAACGTTACTTGTTTGGTCTCTTTTTTTTTTTTCTATTTCATGTTTCGCTTTCTTAAGTTAAATTCTAAGCAATTACGTCCCCTAACAGTCTATTAATTTAATGCTACTTTCAATTTTTTTCAAGCGGGACAATAATTCTTTTTTTTTTGTGGTCAATAAAGGTCTAATTGGGAAGGGGGTTTTCAACTATAGAAAGGATTAAAAAAAGAATTAAAGTGAAAAAGGTAGCTTTATATCATTTTCAGGGTTCCCCTTACCCTTTCTCTTACCTAATACAATTACCCTCTTTTTATGCCACTGTTTAAGGGAAAAGGATATCAAAACATGCTGGTTTCCATTACGTTGTAATTGAGTCTAGTCGAATTTAAATAGTGATAAATTTAAGTTTGAGTTAAGTTTGAAATTGAAGATTTAATATTTGGTATTGAACTATGAGTTGTTTATTAAAATTGTCTCAATTAATTACTTGTAAAGCTCAAATTTTTTGAGTTGAATTCAAATAGTTTACAAGCATTAATGTCTCAGTTTCAATGCCATTAGTCTTGCTTTTAAGGTACAGAACTTTGAAATCCCATATTTGCGTCCCACATGTGTAAATACGTGGGTTTTGCTCCAGATTTATTCTAATTAATTAATTAATTGTGATTGATATTTGTAATAAAACTACTCTAACTTTTTAAATAAATAAAAAACCTTCAGTAAATGACTTTTATGATTGTAATCTTATACTAAAGTTCTAAGTTCTTAAGGTTTTGATTCTTTAGAACCTAATGGCCTACCTTCTTTAGCTTTAGGTAACCCCACATGGAGTAGGATTTGTTGAAAAACTTAGCCCTAAATTAAGTCATAATCCACCTAAAATGATGTAATATTTAGGCCCAAATCACATAAACTAAGTAGATCATAAGTACAACTGGTCTATGATCCAAGAGCAGGTCATTGGGCTATGTAAATTTATTTGGTCAAATTTTGACTTTAGCCCTCTACTATCATAAAATTTAAGATTTAGTCTCAATATTTTAGACACTAATAAAATCAAATTATGTTTTTTTTTTTTTTTTCCCTTCTTTAGGAGATGGTGGGAATACAACTGCTGTAATTACAGGCACTACAGTGGGTGGTGGTGTTTTGATTTTAGGACTGATAGCCATTGTCATATGGAAGAAGAAGAAGGCAATGAAAAGAAGTGGAAAAATAGAAAAGAAAGGTAAAATGGATGTAATTATCCCTTTATTTTTCCATTTTTCATTTTAGGTTTCAAGGCTTATATGTCTTTTTTTGTTCATTCAGGTCCTCTTGAAAGAAGTCAAGATTTTCTATTGAATGAAGTGGTCATCTCAGGCAAGAAGGAATACTCGGGCGAAAGTAATCCCGATGAAATTGAATTACCGTTGTTCGATTTCAACACCATTGTAACGGCTACAAACAACTTTGCCGATGAAAATAAGCTTGGACAAGGTGGTTTCGGAAGTGTATACATGGTAGATTTCAATGAAACAGGCTAGTTTAGCATTATTATTACGGTTGAAAACGCTCTTTTTCGAAATCTTAACCATGAAAACATGTGTGGTAATACATGCAGGGTAGGTTGCTTGAGGGTGAAGAAATAGCTGTAAAAGGCTTTCAAAGAACTCGGGGCAAGGGACTGAAGAGTTCAAGAATGAAGTTAGGTTAATTGCAAGGCTACAACATCGGAACTTGGTTCGACTTGTTGGTTGTTGCGTCGAAACAGACGAGAAGATGTTAGTTTACGAGTACATGGAAAACAGAAGCCTTGATTCTGTGTTATTCAGTGAGTTCCTCTCTCACAACTTGGAGAAATTTAATGTAGGTAAACAATTGTACATCCATGGCATTGATTGAAAGCTTTCTTGCAGATAAAGCAAAAGCTCCTTGTTAAATTGGCAAAAGCGGTTCAACATTATTTGCGGTATTGCTAGAGGATTATTGTATCTTCACCAGGATTCGAGGTTTAGGATCGTGCATAGAGATCTCAAAGCAAGCAACATTTTGCTTGACGGAAAAATGAACCCAAAAATTTCGGATTTTGGGATGGCTAGAATATTTTCTGGTGATCAAATTGAGGCTAATACTAAGAGAGTTGTTGGAACTTAGTAAGTGCCGTAAAAAATTTCTAATTTTTTTTTTGTCGAAAACAAGATTTTATAATCGTAATTATCGTTGATATGCAGTGGTTATATGTCGCCTGAATACGCAATGGATGGTAACTTCTCAACAAAATCTGATGTTTTTAGCTTTGGTGTTTTGGTGTTGGAGATTGTCAGTGGGAAGAAGAACAGAGGGTTCTATCACTCAAATAGTGAACTCAACCTTCTAGGCCATGTAAGCAGCTAACCACACAATATATTTCTAAATTCTAATGAAGCTTATACTGTTATTGGACGGATTGGGTTAATTTTTTGTCGAGTTAAATCGGATTTTTAAAATTTTGCATGTTTTCAATTCAAATATTTTATATTCGGGTTATTTTGGGTTTAGTTTATTTCGAGCTCAAGGCTGAAATTTTCGAGTCGAGTCATTAGAAATTTCAATCTTTTTAAATTCTGGTCAGTTTAAATTTGTGTCATTTCAAGTTGAATTTGTTTTAAATTAACATTATATTGGGTTTAGATTGTTTTAGTTCCTTTCAATTTGGGTTCAGGTCAATACATATTTAGATTATTTACTTTTTTATAATCAAATCAGGTCAAATCATATTTGGACACAAATTAATCGATTCAGGTTTTCAAATTCGATTTTGGAGGACGATTTTTTTTAGTCTAGTCATTATTAATTTAGATCATTTTGAGTTATAGTCGGTACATATCCAAACCATTTTTGTGTTCAATTTATTTCAAGTTTGGGTTGTTATTAATTTGATTCAAATTGGATCTGAATCAAACTGGATTAAATTAAATTTTTATTCATATTAATCAAATCAAAATTTCAAATTCGAGTCTGAATTCAATTCTCATAACTCTCACAGGCTTGGAGATCATGGAAAGAAGGGAAGGGATTGGAGTTAATAGATCCAGCAGTGGGTGAAACCTATGATGAACAAGAAGTGCTGAGGTGCATTCAGGTCGGCTTGTTGTGCGTTCAAGAACGTGCCGAAAACCGGCCGACGATGTCGACGGTGGTGTTGATGTTGAACAGCGAAACAGCAACAATGGCTCAGCCTAAAACACCTGGCTTTTGCCTTGGAAGAAACACGCATGAAACAGATTCATCTACAAGCAAGCAAGATGAATCATGCACTGTGAACCAAGTCACTGTTACAATGCTAGATGCTAGGTAGTAAAAAGCTTCACATGCCTCATCCATGGCTATGTTGTATATTCTTATTTATTTTTTTAAAGCTTTTTTCTATAACTTTTGTGGCAGTTTTGGGTCTTCCATTAAATTTTTTTTTTCTTGTTAAAGAAAGAATTGTGATTCATGGCTGCTGATTTGCTTGTTGAATGGTAAATAAATGGGAACTCTAATCTTCAAGAAAAGCTGTAATTGATGTGTAATTATGATTGTGCATTGTAATAGATTATCATTATCAACAGACCGATATGGTATTATCACTTTTTTGGGTTATATTGTCTTACTGTGATTACTATATCTCAATTTCGAAATTGAACAAATTGATCTCTCTAAAAAAAAGTAATTTAATGTTTGTCAATTTTAAAAGTGAGTAACTAAAGGCAATTAATTATGGCGTTGTTGTCTTTTGTCAATTGTACGTAATTTTGATTGCTATAATAATAAATTTAATCCTTTCTGTTTACATGTTTTGTTAATTTGATCTTAATTCTAAAAAAAAAAAATAATAAATTCAACCTCAACATTTATACATATATACAAATGTTGCAGGTTTGTTAAATTTGGACTAAATAGAACTTTATGGTTAAATTTATTATTATATCAATCAAAATTATGAACAACTGATGGAAAATATTAACACCATGATTAATTGCCCTTAATTACTCTCAAAATGACAAGAATTAAATTGTTTCAATTTTTTTAGAGTAACCAATTTACTCAATATTAAAACTGAGAAAAACTAAAAAGATTTTCTTACCAAACTTTTTGATTGACATTCTAAATATCGAAATTTAACCTTAAACCCTAAATTCAATCCTGTCAGCTAAAATGTACTAAAAGAAAACAACCATAAGTAACTAAGGGTAATCAAGGGCCATGAATATAATTATAATTTAAGTATCTCTCAAATTTAAATTATTCAATTTAATCTCTTTTTAACTTTTATTTAAATAGGACAATTGCAATTTTAACCCTTTTTAAAAAAATTAAACTCAATTTAAACTCTTTTTGTAACACCCTTAACCCGAATCTATCGCTATAACAGGGTTACGGAGCATTACCAAAATTTACAAATCAAACAGATAGAAAATGCAAACATTTCATATCATATATCATTCATGTAAAAAACCAATCAAAATCATACATATTGTCCCTTATACGAGCCCTCGAGGCCCAAAATACACATTAGAAACAAATTGGAACTAAATCGAAAACTCAAAAAAAATTTCGAAAACATTTAATATTTTCAACACTGCAAGGGTCACACAGCCGTTTGATCAGGCCGTGTGGCTCACACGGTCAAGACACATGCCCGGGTCTAAGGCTGTGTAATTTACAGACTTGCATTCGTTTAAAAGATACAGGGGACATACAGACGTGTCACCTGGCTGTATGTCACACACGGCTGAGACACACGCCCGTGTCTCTATCCGTGTGGATGAAAATAGACTATTTTATAAGCCATTTTTCTCACCCAACAAGGCATGTATCTACAGTTATCATCATACATGTAAACAAGCCATACTAAAGCATCCAAAACAAGCAAAAATCAAGCCTTAAATATATATAATATCTTCACATACAACCATTATTCCTTCAAGCACCTCAGATTACAGATTATAACATGTGTATTCATGTATTCAGTATACTCATATGTATAACTAACTTATTTGCAAAATTGTACCTATGGTTCACCAAGCTAATTTGCATTATTTCAAACCAAGTCACCTACCTACCAAAACACACCAAAACACATGTATATAAATGCACATTTAGCTAACATTTTACCTTTCATTATACAATCATAAACCAACCCACACATTAACCATATAAGGCAAATATGCACAAACCAAAATGTGCCAAAACACAAGCCAAATAAGTGAATATTAACAAAACTCATATAGGCCAACATTAATCGGAATACTTATACATGCCATTATAATTAAAATCAAAACATCTAAAAGTATCGATAGAACCGATGGATAGTGTGATATAACTCCGACAAAATTTCCAACCTGCTTGAGTTTCCGATAATCTAAAAAGTAAAGGAAAACAACTACATAAGCAACTAATGTTTAGTAAACTCATATAAACCTTAATCATGTCAATTCATTTCAAATATAAAATTTATACATATAAAAATAGTCCAATGTTGATACCACAATACTCATGAAGCTATATTCATTAATTCACAAGGTGAATAAATTCACAGTATCAATTATACATATTGTACAAGCCCGTTTGACTTCCCCCCTAGCCCAGAGCTATTTCTCTAACCCCAGCCCAAAACCAACAAAACAAAAGCCCAAGAAAAAACTAATAAGAAAAAAACCCAAATTACACAGCCCAAATTTGTTGACCCACCTAGCCTAGATTTAGGGTTTCAGAATCTAAAACCCTAAATTACCTAACCCCTAGCGCCGCTAAGACCAGTAGTGCGCAGTAGCAGAGCTGCAAAGCCCGCCATCATGCTGTGTAGTCTCTACACTGCAGACATTAAACAAGACAAGACAAAAGCAAAAATATAGAGACGAGAAAGATGGCTATATAAGCCCAAACGCATCAATGTAAAAGGGATTTTTTTTCTCTCGATTTTCGTTTCATTTTCGAATATAATAGCAATGTTAACATAAAAGAAAACATACTCAAACACAAGCAAAAACGAAAACATAGAATCAAGAAACAGAGGAAAAAGGTGATTTTATTCTTTATTTTTTTCTTTTTCGATCTGTTTCATTTTTCTTTCCTTTTTCTATTACTCTTTTTTACGCCCTCTATTCACATATTTACACATATTGAAAACAAAATAATAATAAATAATAATAAAAACGAATTTTTTTACCTCGGGCGATTTCCGCCATGCGTGTACTGGTGGCGTGTGACGGTAACGCGGCGACGGTGGTCGGCCGAAGTGGTCAAAGCCGAGGCGAGAGAGAGAGAGAGCATTTCAAAGCCCAGTTTTTTTTTTTCTGAAGAGAGAAAGAAATGATTTTTTTGTTAAAAAATTGGCTTAAATAGCCTTAGTGAAACGGCATCGTTTCACTTAAGTCTTCATAACGCAAAACGGTGCCGTTTCACGCAAAGCAACCCCGCACTCCGACCACTTTGTACTCGTGGTCGCGTGTTTTGGGGGGTGAAGGGCTATTTGCGCCCTCAGTCCTTCCGCTTTTCCAGAATTTTGCAGTTAAGTTTTATTTAACCCTAATTTGGCCCTATAATTTGTTTCGTTTTTTAATCTAATACCTGTGCGAACGGCGCCGTTTATGGGAGGTCGGGATATTTATTCTATTGACCCTTCGTGGTCTTACGCGCATTCAAATAGGTCCCCCCTCCTTTTATACTTCCTTTTAAATTCGCCCCAAAATCCCACTGTTAATTCAATTTCGTCCTTTTTCCTCATTATTATGATTTATTTTTAATACTTATAGTACCATATTTTATTATGGTTGTATTTTTATTAATGGCTTATTATGATTATTTTAATTAATACTTATGTGTATATATATATATTATAAATCATTATTAATATGATAATATTATATTTTGTATACCTTTTTATATATACGTGTGCGCATATTTCTTCTTTCTAATACTATGTATACATTTAATATTTAATATGTTATGTATATATTTTTACTAACTATATTAAGTATTGCTATATACACGTAGTATTATTTTTGCTATCATTATCATTAATATATATTATGTATGTACCTTTTACTTTCATATATAAAATATATATTCTTAATATCATGGTGTTGTTATATCTATCTTATACTTGTATATATCTAGGAATTATTATCAATTGTTGTTTTCAACGTTATTTTTATTTCAAATACGTATATTCTTGTCTATATTATATATTTTTTGATACCCAATACTATTATTATGAATATGTTCTTAGCATATGTGTGTATATATATTTTTCTTTATTCATATATTATTATCATTATTTTCCACTTTATGTTATACTATTCTTATTTTTGTACATACTTTTAATATCATTGTATAAATTTTCAATATATATATGTACATATTTATGTAATATTTGTTTTTCTCTATCATTATTATTTCTAGCATGTATATATTACGCATATTCTTTTTAATACTACGCATATAAATTTTGTCCCTATTGTCACATATATATTTTTTAATGCATCTATGCATATGTGCATGTACCGTTTTATGCTATTATTGTTTATGTCATTATTATTATTGTTTCGTTATAAATCGTTATTTTGCTATGTTTTATTCATTTTCTTATTTACTCATGAATTCGATCGTCTTATTTTTTCTCATACACTTGTTTATGTTTACATATTATCAACCCTTCCGTCATTGGCTCTACTACAAATCGTGTTTTTTTTCAATATATATTCAAAACGATTCTTTCATGAAAGTAACTAGGTAATTCGAGATAATCGTGCCCTAACTTACTGGGTTTCGATCTTTTCTCATTTTTACCTAAATAACGGAATATTCTTTTAAATCTATATGAGTTTTGAAAAATGCTTATTCTCGAAAGAACGAAGCGTTGTGCCCTAACTTACCGGGTATGATACTTTGTTACTTCGGAATAAGATTCTTTTTGTAAATAAAGGCAATATTCGGTGTTCGGAGATTCGAGAAACGTACCCTAACTTACTGGGTTTCGATTTTCCTCGTTTGCTCTAAATGATCGAATACCCTTTTAATAAGTTAAAATATGCAAATTTTACATAAAAGGCAAACTCAGTCTCGAAGTCGATATGCCGTGTCCTAACTTACGGGGCATGGCATTTTATTACCTCGAGATGAGAAGGTCTTTAGTAAATTGTTTTAATTCATTCGATCATTTTTAAATCAGCATTTTTATAAAAAGGATCGTATTTTAAATTATTTCAAGTTTTCAAATTTTCGACACTTAGACACTAATTAATCAACTAGGTACCAATTTTTGGGCGACGAGGATGCTAACCCTTCCTCGTATGCGAATCGACTCGAACTCATTTTCGATTTTCGAGACCAAAATTATCATTTTAGTAAACCTTAACTTTTATTAAAATGATTAACAAAGGTGATCCGATCACACCTCATCAAAAAAGATTGGTGGCGACTCCGGTTTTTCGTTTTCATTTTCAAAATCCAAGTCGACTACTGTTTTTACAAAAAAAAAAAAAATGGTTACGACAGCTTGGCGACTCCACTGGGGACCCAAATAAGAGAGTCAAGCCACAAGTTGATTAACTTTTGTCTTTTTGTCGAAAATTAAAAATTTGATTTTGAAATACGATCCTTTCATTGTGTTTCATTTGTTGTTTGCAATGTAATACTTGCTGTGTTAATTCGAGCATTTAAATAGTTTTGCATATCGCATTGCATGACCATTATGGTCACACCCCTCTAAGTGGGAGTGAGAAACTACTCCTTCGTGAGGTTTTCACCTCCGTGCAGGATAGTGGATCACTTTCGGAATACGTCCGTACCTATGTCTTCGTGAGATTTTCATCTCCGTGCAGCCATAGGGAAACGTATTCCCCTGAACTGAACTCGGTCTATATGAGCCTATAATGGGTGAGGATCGAGGAATCTGCCGGTTCAGGTACCTTTACTCTAGAACCGAACCCCATATAGTGAGCCTTAAGGAACCTACCCTAGGCAGAGCCACTCTGAAACCCTAGTGGTTACCCGAGCAAATGTTATATTTGATTATTCCTTGTTTGCTGTAAATCTTGTATGAAATATTGACTTGTTTTGTTTTATTTTGATTGTATTTGCATGACATTTTCATCGTAAAAGGTGTTGATTTACATTCGGTTGCTAAGAAGATAGCTTATCATGGAAAACGGGTTTTTTGATAAAGTAGAGGACAATGTTGCTTTGTCAGGATATGAAATTTGAGACAACACAAAGAGAGAAAGGGATAGCCTAACCAGGAAGTGCGTGTCGAGTTGTCGGATTTTACTCGGGTTAGCGTAACTCAGAACAATCTCCAAGAGATGAAAGAAATCTGGGCTCAGTGGGATGACGAGGTCAAACGGCTATTCTACTGTCATTATGGCGATTTACCTTATCTACTCGACGTCAAGATAGACGAACGCCTGTTCCGAGCCCTCGTTCAATATTGGAATTCTGCTTACAGTTGCTTTACTTTTGGGAATGTTGATTTGGTACCCACAATAGAGGAATACACAGCCTTGATCCGATGCCCGAAGATTCAGGTTGACAGAATTTACTCCAAAGCTACCAATGGCCCAGCATTCTCGAAAAAGCTGATGAACATCACGGGAATGAGCGAACAGTGGGTCACAACCCGTATCAAACAAAAAGGAGATTGTAGGTGCATTCCTTGGAGGCATTTGAGAGATTTGATCCTGGCACATCCCGACATGAAGAAGAGGGTAGATGTTTTCGCCTTGAGCATTTATGGACTGATCGTCTTTCCCAAAGCTTTGGGGCACGTAGACGAGGCGGTCTCCGATCTTTTTGATAGGCTTAGTAAAGGGACCACACCTGTGCCTGCGATATTGGCCGAAACCTTCAGATCATTGAATGCTTGTCGAAGAGCGGGTGAAGGAAGATTTATTGGATGCGCACAGCTTCTACTATCATGGTTCCATAGCCACTTTTGGAAAATAGAAAAGGTCCCGTACCGCGTCTTCTTCGAAAACTACTCTCCACTGAAAGAGTTAGCGGCTACACCGAGAAGAGACGATATCACAGAAGAAAACTGGATGGCGATCCTTCAGAATTTACAAGACGAAGATGTCGAATGGAGAGCCCCGTGGATGGTGCCTGATGAAATATTATACCGATGTGGAGACTTCGATTGGGTCCCCTTGTTAGGAGTATGGGGAGCCATAGGGTATGCTCCTCTATTGGCGTTAAGACAGTACAGGTCCAGACAGTTTATACCACCAACACACGGGTTAGCTCAGTGCGAATTTGTGTTCGCAGGGAATAACTACAAAAGGAGAGTCCGTGAAATATCGAATGCCTGGAACCAGACTCGTAGAATGAAAAAGTTTGCTGCCAACCCCATGGCTACCCTTGAGTACGATCAGTGGAGGATTCAAAGGATCAACGATAACATCCCCACGCCAGATCAAGAAGGACCTAGATCAATGGAAGAATGCTTGAGACCAATCCCGGTCGAGCTAGAAATCGTCGACATGATTTGAGAGAAAGAGCACGGAACTAGAAAAGAGGATCGAGCGGTTGGAAGAGGAGAAAATGCACTGGGATTGGATGTCGATGTCCGAAGTTAGAAGTCGAAAGGCTCGTAAAAGGAAAGAACAAAGCCGAGGAAGATTTGGGACGGTTTGAAAACCGACTATAAGAAGTCTGCGAAGGTCAATAAGAACGCTGGTTAGGAAAGACGCTCGAGAGCGATGGCGACAGGAAATTAAAGAAGAGCAAAGAAAAGTTAGCCAATGGGAAGAAAGATTTGAGAGGCTCAAGCTCCGAGAGGAAACTCTAAAAGAGAGTTTGGTAGAAAGCGAGCGAGAAAGAAAGATTAAAAATGCGGGTGTGAGAACTAGAAAAGTCCTTGTACCAAAGAACGCGCCCGTAACTCTGTAATTGAGTTGAAAGCCGATCAAAGCAAAATTGAAGAGTTAAAAGGAAATATAGAAGAACTCAAGGTGGCATTGCAAGATCGCGAACTCGGCTTTTGAATTTCTTGAGATAAATAACGATCGATTGAATGAGCAACTTCATCAATCCCAAGAACAAGTCGAGAACAGGATTACATCATGGGCGTAAGCTTTGAATCAAATACGTGAAGTAGCGGATCACTTACAAACGTTAGCGATGCGCGGTGATGTCTTTGAGTTTAAAGTATGAATCGAGAATCGATAGAGGACGAGAATTAGCATGGCTCCTTAGGCAGGTCAAGGCCTTAAGTATCAGGGCCAAGCCTTATATGTAATCTATTTTATGTAAAGAAACTTGCTTTCTAGAAAGTTATCTTAATGAAATTGAATTAGAATCAACGCCTTTTGATTGCATTCATTTGCGTTCATTGCATCCATTGCATTCATGCATTAGCATTGCATCATGTGCACTAAAACTCACAAAAACCCTAAAATCGTGGCGCTTACTCCGGAACATCGTTCACGGTGACGAGAGGAAAAACAAAAGCCATGGACCAAAGGTTAGAGAGATTAGAGCAAATGCAAAAAGAGATGCAAGATCGATTACAAGCACGTATGCAAGAACAGTTGGCCAAAGTCCAAAGAAGATATGAGGACCGGATCTTTGGAGTCCCAAAAGAGTATGATGGATCAAATAACGCGTCTATTGGTGGTGGATTAGAAAAGGGAAAAGCCGAAGTCAACACGGAAGATGATAACGAAGATCCTGTCTACCCTCCAGATTTGCCCCACAGACGCTCGGATACGACTGGAATATACCCAAGAAGGCCATCAATTACAATAAGACCCCGACCATCTCAAGTGGTGTGTCGGCACCAATAAACTATCAAGTCGCTCGGGCTCCCATCCGGGATAACCCGACTAACCTCGTTGTCCTCAACCTCGGTGAGGTGATAGAAACGAGAAAAGACAAAGGTAGAACTCGAAAGAGTTTGAGGAGAAGTATAGATGGTTAGAAGAAAAATTTAAGGAAATGGAAAGCATCGACCATCGTCTTTGGAATTGATGCTAAAGAATTAAGCTTGGTTCCGATTTGGTACTCCTCCCAAGTTCAAAACTCCGAATTTGAAAAGTACAATGGGACCGCTTGTCCCAAGCTCACATCACTATGTTTCGCGGAAGAATGGCATGGCCATGTTAATAACGATCAACTCTTGATTCATTGCTTCCAAGAAAGTCCGGTAGGGCCGCTTTAGATGGTACAACCAATTGAGTCGCGCCCAAATTGGTTCATGGAAAGATCTCGCACAAGCTTTTATGAAGCAAAGACGGTCATGTAGTGGACATAGCCCCGATAGGATCACTTTGCGAACATGGAGAAGAAACACAATGAAAGCTTGAGGCAATATGCCCAACGATGGAGAGAGGTGGCCACACAAGTCCAACCCCTCTGTTGGAAAAAGAAACTACTATGCTCTTCATTAATACTCTCAAGGCACCTTTCATTAACCACATCTTTGGGTAAGCGCGACTAAAGTTTCTCGGACATAGTAATGTCCGGGAAATGATTGAAAACGCGATAAAGTGTGGGAAAATAGAAGTGGAGAAAGTACCAAAAGGTCGGCACCAAGAAAGAAAGAGCACGAGGTAAACAATGTGAGTGCATATTCAAATCGGTCACCGTAAACCAACCAAGGGCGACAAGTATCGGTCACACAGGCCTCTCTAGACAAGAGCCCAACACGAAGCCAAATAGGAGAAAGTCCAATTCCACGCCCATTCAGATGACATACAAGGAGTTATACCAAAGTTTGTTTGACGACACGTCAGATCTCCCTTCTATTTAAAACCAATGCGACCCTCCATACCCCAAGTGGTATGACGCGCGATGCCCAATGCGAGTATCACGCTGGGGCCACAGGACACTCGATAGAAAATCGCACTACTTTTAAGAAGTTGGTTGAGAGGCTCATCAACATGGGCGTTGTAAAATTTGATGATACACCTAGTGCGAGACAATCCACTACCTAACCATGGGGATAAGGGAATAAATGCAATAATTGAGAGTTCGGGAAAGAAATTAAAGGCGAATATTGCGTATGAAATCCCCAATCGAAAGAAGTATGGAAGCAAATGGTGGAAATGAGGTTGATATCACGTAAGTGAGGGCGGACCCAAGAAAGGAGGACTTATTGCGAGTTCCACAATATAGAGGATCATGAGATTGAAATGTAGTGAATTCGGGGCTTTAGTATGAGGATTGATGGATAATAAGGAGATAGAATTCTTCGAATATGTCGAAAGCCCGTAAGAAAGCGAAGTGTGTGCCTCGGAAGAAGGGTCAATGAAGGGTGTCCTAGAGCCACCCACCCAAAGTGGTTATCATATCACGTCCGAGAATTAATGAAGCCGAGTACAAGTTATTCCAAAAGTTGTGATCCGTAAGCTCTGTTGCTTTCTCGTATAAAGATGGCAAAGGGTACCATGGAACTATAGTCGCAACGTGGCGATCCCGAGGAGGAAATCCCGATTAACACATCGAGAGGAGGGCCAAGACGAGGGTTTCTATACACGCAAATGGGAGGCGTTATACCCCAACTACAAAAGTCGAGCAAGTCAAAGGAAAATCATTGGCAATTGAGCAAAGGAAGGAGAAAGCGGCGGGACTGAACCAAGCTGTTAATGAATCGATGGATAAAAAAAAAAGAAAAGGAATTCTTGAAATTTCTAAAGCACAATGAGTATAGTGTCGTAGAAACGATTACACAAACAAACCACTCGCATATCAAGATTGGCCTTACTCTTAAGCTCCAAGCCCATCGCGATTGCATTGATGAAGGTGCCGAACGAAACCTACGTTGCTAATGACATTTTCGTCAACAAGTGGACCGTCTAGTCAACAATATAAGTGCCGACAACTTTATATTCTTCAATGACGATGAAGTACCTCGGGAGGCAGAGGATCGACTAAAGCTTTGCACATTACAACTCATTGCAGCGGCATACATTACCTGGGGTATTGATTGACAATGGTTCTCATTTGAATGTCCTACCTGTCTCTACACTTGAATAGGTTGCGGTGAGACGGTTCCCACATGAAAACATGCCAAAATATAGTAAGAGCATTTGATGGCACTGAAAGGAAAGTAATGGGAAGAATTGAAATACCCTCTTGATCGGACCGAGTACGCACGTGCAGAAGTAGATTTTCTGGTTATGGACATTAAGCCTTCGTTACAAGCGCCTATTGGGAAGACCATGGATACACTCAAGCAGGGGGCGATCCTTCATCACTACACCGAAGTTGAAATTGGTAACCGAGGGCGGTTAGTAACGATCAATCTTTGAAGAGGATATCATTGCGTCCGTTACCAGCAACGCACCATATGTGGGGGCAGATGACGAAGCAATCGAGTGTTCTTTTCGGTCTTTAGAGTTTGTGAACGCGACATTCATCATAGAAGGAAATAAGATTCCAATGCCTAGATTATCTGAAACTACGAGAATGGGACTGCGGCTAACTGTTGGAAAAGGGGCCATACCCGGAAGAGGACTCGGGAGATACCTCCAGGGAAGGATTAATGCACCAACGATGAAGGAAAAACAGGATCGTTTTGGGTTGGGATTCAGGCCTAACACGAAGCAAAGAAAGAAGGAACTAGAGAAGAAACAAGAAAGAAGGAGAGCACGATTAAGTGGGGGAGAAGTCGAATGGGAACCAATGATCTTTCCCCATATATCGAAGACCTTTGTGTCTGGGGGAGTCATTCACTCCGAGCAGGGGGCATCTAGAAAGGAAATTGTGGAAGGAATGATGGAAAATTTAGACATCAACGCCACATATGAAGAGGGAACTGGAATAGAAGATCTATCGGGCATTCGCCCTTATGAGCCAGAAAGTGTTCTAGATAACTGGACTGCGGAAGAGATTCCTGTAGTCTTTAGAACTAATACAGAGTAATGCTCAAAACACGTTTATTACTCTAGGCCTAGGAGTAATAGATGTCTTTTTGTGAAATAGGCTTATGTCCTAAAATTGTTATTTCAATGAAATGCATTCTTTTGTCCTATTCGTGCAAGTATTCTTTTATTCTTTCATTCATAACCATACCATACATACCATTGTTCTTAGATTCTTTTATTCTTTGTATCTTCTTTCGCGCCTATAACAGGTCTCCAGATATCAACGATGTGAGCGACATTGCTACTAGCTCAGAGTCTCCTTTCGAGCGGGATATGTGTCTAGAGGGATCTCAGGACTTTGAAGATGACAAGGACTGTAACTTATCCCCTGATTTGTTAAGGATGGTAGAGCAAGAGGAGAAGCAAATTCTACCCCACAAAGAGTCAGTAGAACTCGTGAACTTAGGAGATGAACTAGAAAAGAAAGAAGTGAAGATCGGAGCCTGCATAACCGCAGAAACAAAGCAGAACCTTATCGAGTTACTCCAAGAGTTCAAGGATGTTTTTGCATGGTCGTATCAAGATATGCCCGGCTAAAGATCGACATTGTGGTACTGAGACTCCCCATTAAAGAGGATTGCAAGCCGGTTCAATGTGAAGCTTCAAGAATGAGGCGATGTTTTGTTGAAAATAAAAGAGGAGGTTAAGAAGCAATTTGATTTGGTTTCTTACAAGTAGTCAAGTATTCGGAATGGGTAGCTAATATAGTCCCCGGCCCCTAAAAAAAGATGGAAAAGTCCGAATGTGTGTAGACTATAGAGATTTGAACAAGGCCAGCCCAAAGGATAATTTTCCGTTGCCTCATATCGACACCCTAGTGGACAACACGGCAGGTTACTCATTCTTCTCCTTCATGGATGGTTTCTCAGGGTACAATCAGATCAAGATGCATCCTGAAGACATGAATAAAACCACATTTGTGACCATGTGGGGAACCTTCTGCTATAAGGTGATGCCGTTCGGATTAAAAAACGCGGGGGCGACATATCAGAGAGCCATGGTAACCCTGTTCCATGATATGATGCATAAAGAGATTGAGGTCTATGTCGACGACATGATCGCCAAATCTCGAACGGAAGAAGAGCATGTGCACGTCCTGAGGAAATTATTTTTGAGGTTGAGAAAATTCCAGCTGAAACTCAATCCAGCGAAATGCACCTTCGGGGCCAGGTCAGGAAAACTGCTAGGATTCATAGTCAGTGAAAAAGGGATTGAGATTGACCCAGACAAAGTCAAAGCTATACAAGAGCTACCTCCACCGCGTACTCAAAAAGAAGTTCGAGGATTCCTAGGAAAATCTGAATTACATCGCTTCGGTTCATTTCACAACTAATCGAGAAATGTGACCCCATATTCCGTCTCTCAAGAAACACAATCTCTGGCGCTTGGGACGAGGAATGCCAGGAAACTTTTGACAAGGTTAAGCAGTATTTGTCTAACGCCCCAGATTGACACCACCTAATCCCGACAAGCCATTGATAACTGTATTTAACGGTGTTTGAAAATTCTATGGGATGTGTGCTTGGCCAACACGATGAGTCAGGAAGGAAAGAAAGAGCAATATATTACCTCGGAAGAAGTTCACCGAGTGTGAAACGAGGTACTCGCCAATCGAAAAGTTGTGTTGTGCCCTAATCTGGACAACCCGAAGACTGAGACAATACATGTTGTATCACACGACCTGGCTGATTTCTAAACTGGATCCTTTGAAGTACTTGATGGAGTCAACTGCTTTAAACGGAAGAATGGTCCGATGGCAAATTCTACTCTCCGAATTTGATATTGTCTATGTAAACCGTAAAGTCGTGTAAAGGGAGTGCAATAGCAGACTTTCTAGCCAGTAGAGCTCTAGAAGACTACGAGCCTCTGAACTTTGATTTCCCAAATGAAGATTTGATGTACGTGGCAACTATCGAAGAAAACCCTCAAGAAAACCATCCTTGGAAGCTAAACTTCGACTTTGAGCATCCAATGTTGTGGGTAATGGAATCTGGCGATCTAGTATCCCCAAACGGAGATCACTATCCTTTCACCGAAGAAGTTGGATTTCGATCGCACAAACAATATGGCGGAATACGAAGCATGCATTATGGGCATCCGAGCACCATTGAACGCAAGATTAAAGCGCTAGAAGTATATGGAGATTCTCTGCGCTAGTGATTTATCAACTTAAAGGAGAATGGGAGACGAGGATCCCAAGTGATCAATTATCGAAATCGTCCTCGAGCTAATCGAAGAATTCGATGATATCATTTTCTCGCTATCTCCTCGGGAAGAAAATCGGATGGCGGACGCTTCTAGCGACCTTAGCTTCCATGATCAAGGTGAACAAACAAGAGGACGTGAAACCAATCCAAATGAGCATTTACGAGGCTCCACTCATTGTTGCAACCTCGAAGAAGAAAGTGAAAATGATGACCATCCTTGGTACCACGATATCTCGCGGTATGTGAAGAACAGTGAGTATCCCGACCAAGCTCATCGAAAACGACAAGAAAACGTTGAGAAGATTGGCCAATGACTATGTCTTGGATGGTGAGATCCTATATAAAAGAAGGAAGGATCTGGCATCTTTGTTAAGATGCGTGGACGCTTATTGAGGCCAAGAAAATCTTGGAAGAAGTCCATGAGGGCGCCTCATGGGACACACGCTAATGGCTTTACAATGGCCGTGCAAATTATGAGATTCGGTTATTATTGGTCCACCATGGAAGGAGATCGTGATTAACTACGCCAAAAGATGTCATAAATGCCAAATCTACGGAGATAGGATTAACGTGCCTCCTTCACCTCTGCATGTCATGACTTCACCATGGCCTTTCTCAATGTGGGGCATGGACGTAATCAGCCAATTTCGCCAAAAGCTTCAAATGGGCATCGATTCATCTTTGTGGTCATCGACTATTTCACCAAGTGGGTGGAAGCGCCGTATGCCAATGTCACTAAATCGGTGTTAGCAAATTCCTAAAGAAGGAGATCATTTGTCGATATGGAATGCCGAAAGGATCATATCTCGACAACGCATTGAATTTGAACAACGAAGACGATAGCAAACATCTCCGATCGATTCAAGATCGGACACCACAACTCATCACCATACCGTCAGAAGATGAATGGTGCGGTTGAGGCGACTAATAAGAACATTAAGAAGATTGTGGGAAAATGACAGAGACTTACAAAGGCGGCATGAAAAGCTACCGTCGCCCTCTATGCTTATCGGACATCCGTCAGACTTCCACCGGCAACGCCTTTTTCATTGGTTACATGGAATGGAGGCGATTTTACCTATCGAGGTCGAGATTCCTTCCTCGAGTTTTGTCGGAGGTAAAACTAGATGAAGCGAGAATGGATCCGATCCCGATATGATCACCGAATTTGATTGAAGAAAAGAGGCTAAGGGCCATCCGTCATGGTCGATGTACGTAAACGAATGATGCGAGCCTACAACAAAAAGGTTCGTCCTAGGGAATTCCACGAGGAGACCTAGTATTAAAAAGATCCCGCCCATACAAAAGGACTTCAGAGGAAAGTGGATGCCGAATTGGGAAGGACCTTATGTGGTAAAAAAGACCTTTTTTGGAGGAGCATTGATATTGGCCGAAATGGACGGCAAGACTTTACCTAATCCAGGTGAATTGATTCGGTCAAGAAATACTTAGCCTAAAAAAAAAAAAAAAAAGAAAAAGAAAAGGAGAGGCGTGGTGAAAACTCGCAAAGAGCACCTTGAGACCAAAGGGATTTTGAATTGAAAACCCGTAAAGGGCGATTCAAATTTTGATCAAGGTGGGGCACACGACAGTCTTACGACACCTAAATTAACAAAGAAGAGAGATTTTACTTCTTGGGGCATCTACTAGAGTACTCTAGATCCCCTAAACACATGTTAAGCGAACAGGGAGTCTTCAAGAAGTTCGTACAAAGAAGTTCACTACTGCGATATCCTGGGGCACCTATTTTCCTTTTATTCATTTCGTATTCCAGCAATGTTTGTTGGCTGTGAATAAGCTATCCCCTTCAAATTTTGTTTCTGATAAATTTCAGCCCCTTCATTATTATAGTCTTCTTCAAATATTTTGCATTGAAATGATGATTAATGGACTAAAAGCCATTTTTGCAAAAAAGAGTTTCGTGATATTACTCTGAAAGATTCTAAATAGTACAGAACTCAAACAGGACTATTATTTAGAACTAATCAAACTTAAAGATTGGAAACTTTTGAGAAGGAAGAGTCTAAATTGGGACAACCTCTTCTTGGATCTTCTATTCAAAAACCCAAACCGAACAAGAAGACAGGTACTATTTGGTGAAAGAACCTTGATACACAAAGGGCGGTGACAACCTAAACATTAAAAAGGGATTCATGCTCACAACATGCTGCACCCATGCATTTATAGATCATTCATAGTGCATCCAATTAGGAACACTTGCTTCATTTTGATCATAGCATCCCAATTCTTTGGCACAAGCATAGATACGTGGAACTGATTCTACAGGGTATGTCCCTAGAATCAGTAAATTCACCAAGCTTTAACCCCCTAAGAGTAGGGTAACAAGCTGAATTCACCAAGCCTTAACTCCCTAAGCAGTAGGGTAATAGGCTGAAAATTACAGATCTTGACTCCCTGAAGTTACAGTGGAACAGATTGAATCCAGCGAATCTTGCCTTCTTGAAGTTGCAATGAAGCAGAAGGAAGTTACAAGTCTTGCCTTCCTGAAGTTGCAATGAAGCAGATTCAAAACACCAAGCTTTAACCCCCTAAGCAGTAGGGTAACAAGCTGAATCTAAGAACCTTAAGCCCCTAAGCAGTAGGGTAAAGGGTTGAATTTACAGATCTTGACCCCCTAAGTAGTAGGGAAATAGACCAAAGACGAAGTGTCTTAAACCCCGAAGCAGTAGGGTGACAGACTAAAATTCTAGATCTTATCTCCCTGAGCACTAGTGGAGATGGTCGAAGAAGAAGAACCTTAAGCCCCTAAGCAGTAGGGTAACAGGTTGAATTTACCGATCTTAACCCCTAGCAAAGAGGGAAATAGATCAAAGATAACAAGCTTTTAACCCCCTAAGTGGTAGGGTAACAAGCTGAATTTACAAACCTTAAATCCCTAAGCAGTAGGGTAATAGGTTGAAAATCACAGATCTTGCTTTCCTGAAGTCGCAATGGAGCAAATCAAAGACGACGAATCTTGCCCTCTTGAAGTCGTAGTGAAGCAGATTCGAACCACTAAGCCTTGACCCCTAAGCGTAGGGTAATAGGCTCAAATCAAACATCTTCTCCTTTAAATGGCATTAGAGCGGTTCGAGGCCACAGCAGATCTCCTTGAAGTTTGGTGGAGCATATTGAAGATACTTGAAGGAAAAGAAACGCCTGCAGAAGCCAAGACTCGACGTGGCATTTCGGGCCAAACGGGTCTTTCTCAAGAGTCTTTGCTTTATTCTCGTTACACGACAACAAGCAAGAGAGGCAACCTGCAAGCCCGTTTGACTTCCCCTAGCCCGAGCTATTTCTCTAACCCCACCCAAAACCAACAAAACAAAAGCCAAGAAAAAACTAATAAGAAAAAAACCCAAATTACACAGCCCAAATTTGTTGACCACCTAGCCTAGATTTAGGGTTTGAGAATCTAAAACCCTAAATTACCTAACTCCCCACAGCCGCCAGACCAGCGCCACGCTCGTAGCCTGCAAAAGCCCGCCATCGTGCTGCTAGTCTCTACACCTGCAGACATTAAACAAGACAAGACAAAAGCAAAAATAGGACAGAAAGATGGCTATATAAGCCCAAACGCATCAATGTAAAAGGGATTTTTTTTTTCTCTGATTTTCGTTTCATTTTCAGAATATAATAGCAATGTTAACATAAAAGAAAACATACTCAAACACAAGCAAAAACGAAAACATAGAATCAAGAAACAGAGGAAAAAGGTGATTTTATTCTTTATTTTTTTCTTTTTCGATCTGTTTCATTTTTCTTTCCTTTTTCTATTACTCTTTTTTACGCCCTCTATTCACATATTTACACATATTGAAAACAAAATAATAATAAATAATAATAAAAACGAAATTTTTTACTCGGCGATTTCGCCACACCGTGACGGTGGTATGTGCGCTGGCAGCTGGCAGTGGTGGTCGACGACAATGGTCAGGCCGAGGCGAGAGAGAGAGAGCATTTCAAAGCCCGCTTTTTTTTTTACGAAGAGAAAGAAATGATTTTTTTGTTAAAAATTGGCTTAAATAGCCTTAGTGAAGCGGCATCGTTTCACTTAAGTCTTCATAACGCAAAAAGCGGTGCCGTTTCACGCAAAGAACCATGCAGACCCGACCCGCCTGTACTCAGGGTCCGCGTGTTTTGGGAGTGAAGGGCTATTTGCGCCCTCAGTCCTTCCGCTTTTCCAGAATTTTGCAGTTAAGTTTTATTTAACCCTAATTTGGCCCTATAATTTGTTTCGTTTTTTAATCTAATACATGTGCGAACGGCGCCGTTTATGGGAGGTCGGGATATTTATTCTATTGACCCTTCGTGGTCTTACGCGCATTCAAATAGGTCCCCCCTCCTTTTATACTTCCTTTTAAATTCGCCCCAAAATCCCACTGTTAATTCAATTTCGTCCTTTTTCCTCATTATTATGATTTATTTTTAATACTTATAGTACCATATTTTATTATGGTTGTATTTTTATTAATGGCTTATTATGATTATTTTAATTAATACTTATGTGTATATATATATATTATAAATCATTATTAATATGATAATATTATATTTTGTATACCTTTTATATATACGTGCAAGCATATTTCTTCTTTCTAATACTATGTATACATTTAATATTTAATATGTTATGTATATATTTTTACTAACTATATTAAGTATTGCTATATACACGTAGTATTATTTTTGCTATCATTATCATTAATATATATTATGTATGTACCTTTTACTTTCATATATAAAATATATATTCTTAATATCATGGTGTTGTTATATCTATCTTATACTTGTATATATCTAGGAATTATTATCAATTGTTGTTTTCAACGTTATTTTTATTTCAAATACGTATATTCTTGTCTATATTATATATTTTTGATACCCAATACTATTATTATGAATATGTTCTTAGCATATGTGTGTATATATATTTTTCTTTATTCATATATTATTATCATTATTTTCCACTTTATGTTATACTATTCTTATTTTTGTACATACTTTTAATATCATTGTATAAATTTTCAATATATATATGTACATATTTATGTAATATTTGTTTTTCTCTATCATTATTATTTCTAGCATGTATATATTACGCATATTCTTTTTAATACTACGCATATAAATTTTGTCCCTATTGTCACATATATATTTTTTAATGCATCTATGCATATGTGCATGTACCGTTTTATGCTATTATTGTTTATGTCATTATTATTATTGTTTCCGTTATCGTCGTTATTTTGCTATGTTTTATTCATTTTCTTATTTACTCATGAATTCGATCGTCTTATTTTTTCTCATACACTTGTTTATGTTTACATATTATCAACCCTTCCGTCATTGGCTCTACTACAAATCGTGTTTTTTTTCAATATATATTCAAAACGATTCTTTCATGAAAGTAACTAGGTAATTCGAGATAATCGTGCCCTAACTTCTTTGGGTTTCGATCTTTTCTCATTTTTACCTAAATAACGGAATATTCTTTTAAATCTATATGAGTTTTGAAAAATGCTTATTCTCGAAAGAACGAAGCGTTGTGCCCTAACTTACCGGGTATGATACTTTGTTACTTTGAATAAGATTCTTTTTTGTAAATAAAGGCAATATTCGGTGTTGGAGATTCGAGAAACGTGCCTAACTTACTTGGGTTTCGATTTTCCTCGTTTGCTCTAAATGATCGAATACCCTTTTAATAAGTTAAAATATGCAAATTTTACATAAAAGGCAAACTCGATCCTCGAAGTCGATATGTCGTGTCCTAACTTACGGGGCATGGCATTTTATTACCTCGAGATGAGAAGGTCTTTAGCAAATTGCGTTTTAATTCATTCGATCATTTTTAAATCAGCATTTTTATAAAAAGGATCGTATTTTAAATTATTTCAAGTTTTCAAATTTTCGACACTTAGACACTAATTAATCAACTAGGTACCAATTTTTGGGCGATCGAGGATGCTAACCCTTCCTCGTATGCGTAACCGACTCGAACTCATTTTCTGATTTTTTCGTAGACCAAAAATTATCATTTTAGTAAACCTTAACTTTTATTAAAATGATTAACAAAGGTGATCCGATCACACCTCATCAAAAAAGATTGGTGGCGACTCCGGTTTTTCGTTTTCATTTTCAAAATCCAAGTCGACTACTGTTTTTACAAAAAAAAAAAAAATGGTTACGACACATATTATCCCAAGCTTAGTAGAATTTTATATATAACTTTAACTCTTCCAAATTTCTTTATTTTCATTTGCATTTTTTTACTTTCCACACTTATTGCATATGCCTAATACACAAGTCATAATCATATCATTCAACCATGGTCACAAGCTAGTGCATTTAACCAAAGCCTTTTTCAAATTGATCACTTGATAAGTCATTTCATAAGAAATTGCATAATTTAAATCTTACCACTCTTTCATGAGCACTAGCATATTTTCACTTAAATACTTACCATTTCAATACATCATATAAATAATCATATTACCATTCAACCAATAACTTGGCATTTGCCTAAGCATCAAGCAACAACACTGGTTAGCGTACTTGCACATATTGCATATAAATTCAACATTGATAAACTTATTTTCTCAACATATCACACTTGATTTTTTTACTCATCACAACATACATAATTTCCTTGTATCAACATATCAAAGATAATCACATATTTACATGTCATGATACATATCATTTTCTTATCGTTTCTTTATAAACATATATCATTCATTTCATTATTTCAATATTTCATGTACCATCATTTTCATGAATTTCGTGTATATATCGGTAATAGTTCATTTCAAACTCATGTTATCTCATATCAGAACTTTGTCCGTTATATCATTTAAATATCAATGGTTACATTTATTTCATATCAATACTAATAATAACCTTAAGTTTTCAAGTATTAAATCCATATATCACTTACCAACCCTCATCAAATCGGAGAACGTCTTACAGATATGAGTACATCGTTTTCTTTGTGCCATAGTCTAACTATGGTATTACATTCATAGCGCCATAACCTAGTTATGGTTTTATCACCAGAATGCCATAACCCAGCTATGGTCTTACATATAAACACTGCCATGGTCCAACCATGTTCTTACGTTTATAGTGCCATAACTTAGTAATGGTATTTTCATTAAAATGTCATAACCCAGCTATGGTCTTACATTTAAACATTGCCATGGTCCCACCATAGTCTTATCCGTCAATTTTTCTTTGGCACGAAACGATTGTACTCAATCCTGCGTTCTACTCATTTTAAGCATTCAATTCAATTTTCATACTTTTATCACAATATTAATTTCAACAAAAAAATACAAAATAAATACATTATATCATTCCTAAATTAATAATAACCATGAAAGTTTAATCATATAAACTTACCTGGCTGAATTGCAGAAATACCAAGATTTAGGGGCATTTTGGTAATTTTCCATTTTCCTCGATTTTTCACTCGAACTTGATCTAAATTAATAATTTATTCAATATATTAACTTAGACAATAAAACAATTCATTTTATGCAATTTGATTTTTTTACATTTTTACAAAATTACCCTTAAAGTTTTACTTTTATTCAATTTAGTCCATGAGACCAAAACATGCAAATTCACCATTTTTAATACAAATCCAAGCTATCAGAATATTCATGAAATTTAATACAGCCCATTTTTGCAATAATTTCACAACAATTCCTTGCATTTTTACTAATTTAACAAATAAATCCTTAATCGAAAAATTCATCAAAATCACTTAACAAAATACTTTTAAATAACCACTAATATCTCAAATTCATCATTTAGCATCAAAAATCATATATATTTATCAATGACAACATCAAAACCTTTAAAAATCAAAAACTAAAGTAATATTAAGTTGAATTTAATTATACAAGTCTCAAAAAAATACAAATTACAATAAAAGGACAAGAAATAAACTCACATAATGCAAAATAAGCTTGAACTCTTTCTCCCATGGCTGTTTTGGCCGAATTTTTAGAGAAGAAATGCCTAGAAACTTTTGGAACCTTTTTTTATATGTTTTAATTTTATTATATTTACCATTTTGCCCTTCATTTACTTTATTTTATTATTTAATCTTTATGTGTCGTCCCACCTCGTTAGTTTAGGCATATTTACCACCTAAGACCTTCTTTATTTATTAATCATGTCATTTAATCACTCAATTATTATAATTAATAAGTTTTGCACTATTTTCAATTTAATCTTTTTTAATTAATTAACTATTGAAATGTTAAAATTTTTCAACAAAATTTTAATATTACCTTAATGACACTCCGTAAATATTTATAGAAACGAGGGACCGACATCTCATTTTCTAAAACCACTTAACGGAATAAATTTTTATAAAACACAAATTACTAATTTAAAAACCTTTCTAAAACCATATTTAACTTAATATTTACGAACTTACTTGTCGGATTTAGTGGTCTCGAACTACTATTTCCGACATCATTAAAAATCGAACTATTACACTTTTATTACAAAATTCTTTATCTTGCTCCTCCTAAAATTTTTAAATTTTATTTCCACCCATCACAGAATTCTTGAAGCTACCCTCGTGGTTCTCGTTCCTTGTTTATTTATATATACGTGAGAGAATGAAAGAGAGGCAAAATCCTGAGATTTTTGTTTTTCTTCCATTATAAATATCAAAGTTGAACACGTGAGCCACTCTTTTTGACAAATTCATCCAACAAAAAGAAAGTAAGCAAAAGCAATGGTGAAGATTCTCCACTACGTCTCCTCCATCAATCCATTTTTCTCAATTTCCATTAAACATAATAATATTAGTTTATTGAAAATACAAACCTAAGCCAAATTTTTTTTTCAACGCACATTTTAGAATTTTACCAAAAGAAGTAATAAATTTTAAAGTCGTTATTAAGTAGAACAAAATTTATATTTTGTTCATTATGAAGTTAAAATTAAATAACTAAAAGTCTAATTTATGAGTATATATGTGTGATTTTGTCTTGATTTCATTTGGTCGTATTTAAAGCAACAAATTGGAAAAAGAACATATGTATTTCCATCAAAACACAAATCCGCCAACCCATTTTAATTTGTAATAATTTGAAGAATTAACATTAAAAAAATAACATTTTTAAGTATATTACTTGATAATAATAAAAAGTAATATTAATTAGTAATGAATATGTTGATTGGCAAAAAAGTCAAAAAGAGGAGCCGATGGTTCACACGGTGATCAAGTGTTTAAAATTGCTCGAATAGAAAAGAGTTGTTTGTGACATTCAACGTACGTGTGTCAAAAGTAGTAAAAGACGCCTACTAAAGTTGTCTCTCAACCTCAAGTCTTAATACGCGTACGATACAAGTTTCATCATAGTCAACCATTTAAGGAACACATTATCCTTCTAAATAAGCGACGATAAGACGAACCTGATATAAAGAGGTCTCACATATGTCATTGACAATATAAGCTAAATGAACTTTAGGCATCACGTATGTATATATTTTTTAAAATTCGTCGTAGTTCAAGTTAAAAATCTTGATTTTCTATTTATTTAATAAATTTATTACATGAATATTTCATACACAGCATGGTGCACCGAATTTTGGTAAGAAATTTAAAATTTTTATTGAATTTGGTGGTAGCTAAACACTAATCCAATCTTAAGAAATTTCTTTTTCTAGTACATAATAATTTTCTTCCAAAACAAACATTCTCAATTATCCCAAATATTTTTTTTTCATTATACTTGATGGGCAAACATCAATTAAAAACCCAATCCTGCGTTAATTACGGGAAATATATCTTTTAAAAACCAGATTTGGATTGGTCAGAAGAATGTTGGCAGCATATATATAACACATTTTCTAATTTATTATGTACAAAAACAAAAGAAACATTTTCTTTGTTTTCTTACCAGCCGAAGATTTATCCAACAAATTAAAATTGTATTTCGAAAGAATAAGATGAAATTCTATTATTAATTTTGTTTATATACTTTAATTTACTTCTTTTTTAGTTATATATTTTTAAAATTTTAAAATTTTAATTATGATCAAATGATGGTTAAATTTGTTAAGTCTAGTTTTGTTATTTTTAAAATTTTATGCGGCAAACAAATTATCACATGTGTAATGTCATGTTAACTTTCTATTTCCACATAATACTCATATAAAAAAAATCATATTATTTTAGTTAACAAATTTATCGGTTATTAGTTTGAGTTAGAATTGAAATTTTAAAATTCGAAAAGCAGGAGGATTAAAAATGATTAAATTGAAAAATATGGATTAAATACACATCTCACACAAAGTACAAAACTAATAGTAAAAATCGACCTAAGGAATTTAACTCCATTTGAGTTAAGACATAAAATTTCAAAATTTGAAAAGCATAAAGATTAAAATTAACCAAATTAAAATATAAAAATTATATAATAAATTTGATTGTTGATTGAGTTTTAACTCAATTGACATATGATTAGGCCAAGGGATAATTTTATTTTGCCATAATGACTTTTTATAAAGAGAGAGAGAGACATTTTAGCTCTCTATTTTTTATTTTTTTTAACCTTCAAACTTAAATTTTTTTTGTCAAATCACCATAAAATAAATGAAAAAGTTAACATTTGTTAAAAATTAATTAAATTCTAACATATCATATACATGGTAATCTATGTACATACCACCTTAGGAATTTACTAAATATTAATCATTTAAATTTATTTTAAGATAATTTAATAAAAATATAAATTTAATAGTTAAAAAAGACGAAAAATTAAATAAAAAGTTAAAATAAATTTTTTAAATTGAATGGAGAAAAATGATTATGGATTTAATTTTAGAAGCCACATAAATTTGGACTTTTTGGACAGTTGACTTTAAATGGCAACCACTTGTAAAGGAAGGCTGGTGGAGGGAGCCGTTACTCGGTAACCGTTGCATTTACCTTTTTTGAAAATTTTTTCTTTTAATGCCAATTAATTTCTTTACTTTTATATCCCTTTTACATTTATCCTTAAATAAAAGTAAAATCCCAACCAACGGTTTTTATTTATTTATTAATGCCAATCAGCAAATGCGTTTCCGAATTTGCCCCTCATGTGCTTTGGCGCCGGAAATATGGCTTTTTCTTGTGATTATTGAAGAAGTTGAATAGAAAATGACGATTTCCCCATTTTCCTCTTTGAAAAGAGAAGAAGCTTTTTTAATCTATGTAAAATCCCAGCCGATGGATTTGAATTTAAATTTGATTTAAATCTGATGAATTAAATACGAATTTTACTTGAATTTGGAATGATTTAAATAATAAAGAACTTGAAATGATTCAATTTTAAAGTGACCAAAAATTAATATGTTCCAAACTTTAATAGTCTAATCTTCAAAATTTAAATAAAAAAATCAAATTTTAAATTCAAATAATTTGAACTTAAAATAACTCAAATTTGAAACTAAATATGACAATAGGATAGCAGAGATTTTTTTTTTTTTTTGCTTGTATTAGCTTCGGATTGATTTTTATATCTCTCGCCTCAACCAATCCCAAAATCAAATTTCTTTTTGAAGTTTTTGCCTCGACTTGAATCTTGATCCCAATCTCAAAAATAGCTTCTCGAATCTGGTTTGACATTTTAAATAAGATTATACCTAAAACATATATCAAAACCTCTTAAACTCTTCTGTCATTGTTACTCGTAATTACCTAAATTTAAAATTGATCCAACCCTAAAATTAATCGAATCTAAAAATGACTCAAATTGTAATAACTCAAAAAATTGAGAAATCTAAATTGATTCGTATCAAATTAACATGGTTCAAAACCAATCCGATCGATGCGGTCCGATACACTCGGAATTCAACCTACTTTCCTCTCTTTTCTTTTTTATCAGCTAATCCACAAAATGTCCTTAATACCCTTCGTTTTTATCTCTGTCCATGTCGGAGAATTTCAAAGAATGAGCAGGGTATAATAGTCATTATGTTAATCACAAACTACCTTTCTTCTTCACTTACTTTCTCTTTATCTCTCTCTATTTCTCTGTATTGAATTGAGAAAACAATTCCTCTCATTCTCTCTCACTATCCACAGCTTTGCAAAACCCTCATAAACCCTTCTTTTCTTTTTCGAAGCTCTTTTCTTCAAGGTGAGTCTTTTTGTCCGAGTTGGAATCGGAATGGAAACTCAGCTCCCCGACGATTTCAGGTGCCCTATTTCACTTGAGATAATGTCTGACCCGGTTATCCTTCCATCGGGTCACACCTTCGACCGGGTTTCAATCCAACGGTGGCTAGATTCCGGTCACCGGACTTGTCCGATTACCAAACTTCCATTACCTGAACACCCTTGTCTTATCCCAAACCATGCCCTCCGTTCCTTGATTTCCAACTATACCCTCGTCTCTCCTTCCAAGTTACAGCCTTGCCCTCAACCCCAAATCCTCATCTCTTCTCTAACCTCTCAATCATCCCATGTCGGTACCAAGCTTAACTCGCTCACCCATCTCGTTCGACTCACTAAGCACGACTCGGGATTCCGCCGTAAACTAACTGAGTTGGGTGCAGCCCCTGGTGTTCTCAACTGTGTTGACTCAGATGATCCGAGTTTACAAGAAAAGGCACTGTCTTTACTCCTTAATCTCAGTCTTGACGATGATAACAAAGTGGGCTTAGTCGCTGAAGGTGCTATTAACCGGGTTATCAAAGTTTTGCGATTCGGGTCACCCGATTGTAGAGCCATAGCTGCAACGATTATAACCAGTTTAGCCGTGGTGGAAGTTAATAAAGCAACAATAGGAGCATACCCAGATGCAATTCAAGCATTGGTTTGGCTTTTAATTTCAGGTAAAGGAAGGGAAAAAAAAGAAGCAGCAACAGCTTTGTATGCAATTTGTTCATTTGCTGATAATAGAAGAAGAGCTATAGATTGTGGAGCAGTACCAATACTGATTAGCTTATTAGATTCAGGCTTGGAAAGGGCTATTGAAGTGTTGGGATTATTGGTTAAATGTAAAGAAGGAAGAGAAGAGATGATGAAAGTTAATGGGTGTGTTAAGGTTTTGGTTTCTGTTTTAAGGAACGGTAGTTCAAGAGGTGTTCAATATGGGTTATTTACATTGAATTGTTTATGTAATTGTTGTGAAAGGCTTTGTTTTGAAGCTATAAATGAAGGTGTTGTGGAGATTTGTATGGGGTTAATGGAAGAAGAGAATGAGAAGATAAGGCGATATACTTCAAGTTTGGTTCAAACTCTTAGAGAAAATCATGCTTTTGGGTGAAAAAATTGAAGCTTTTTTCTTCAAGTGTTTGGCAATGGAGGTGAGTCGTTGTTTTAGTTCATTTTGGTTAATTAGGGATAGTTTTAGAGTTAAAAAAAAAAAAAAAAAAAAAAGATTAGAATTTTGTATTTATGTATATGTGAATAAAAGGGTAAACATGGTGGAAAGGGAGGGGATTGTTGGTCTTCCATGGTTGGATGTTGTAGTGAACCAAAAAAAAAAAAAAACACCAAAAAGTTCAAAATTTTTGTTACTTCAATGATAATTGTTTATTGAATTAGAACCTGTTTTCAGCTTTTGATCTTCTCTCGATTAGGAATTGGATTGTGAATGTTTCTGATTCAATATTCAGAGCATTGAACTTTAGCAAATGGTATACTTTGATAAGTTACTTTCAGTGTTCAATTTTCTAGTTTTGCATATTTGCAACTATTTGAGTGAGATTCAAGACATTCTTTTTTCCTTGTTTTATTCAATTTTTGATGTTGAGATTGCTTAGTGATTACAATGTATAGGTTTTGTAATGTTGATATTCTTAATATGCATGCCTAAGTGGTCCATTATGAATTTGACCTTTGGACTTCTGGAGTGATAAATTTGTTTCAAAGGATAACTTGGATTATGGAGATTGTAATGTAGCCAAAATTGTAAACTTTTCATCTAGGCATAAGAAGAAAAGAAATTTTAGGAGTTGAATTGTATTTTACTTTCTCTATTCAGAAAATGAGTAAATTAGTCTTTATATGATAAATCAAAGAGTAAACTTATTTTTTTAAAAATTTCATCCATTTTTACTATTAAAAATCAATCCCTATATGTTAGCATGAGTACAAGTAGCACACCATGTATATTTGATTATTTCGTCCGTCTCCTTTGTTTTTAACAGTAGAAATTGACCGATTTATTCTTTAATCTAACCTACAACGATTAATTTACTTGTTTTTTTAGCTAAAAAGAGTAAAATACAATTTGACTCTTGACTTTATGATAGTTTTACCAAAGAAAAAATATCTTATCTTAGTTTAGACTTACTGTATAAATAAAATGGTTTTACTTTGCCCATAATAGTTATTGTAAGAACAAATTAGGGTAACGCACAATGTATTTTTTTAAAAAAAAATTAAAACTTAAATCTTGAAAATAATATTGTTGGGAAATAGTCACGAATTTTGAAAAGATCAATCATCATGGAACGTAAAATAAACAGAAAAGATATCTGATTCATATCAAAACACAAAAACAAATAATAATCGAAAGAAAAACAAGTCTAAATGTATTTGAATCCATGTCCTAGTAACTATATTGTGAAAGAAATTACTAATTCTTTTTCTTTCTTTTTGGAAAGTTAAAACAATGGAGAGTACGTTTTAGGGAATTATGCGGAAGCATGCGTTAGAAAAGTAAATTTTGTTAAAGAAAAGAAAGGCATCTTAATCCAAGTGCAATTGTCTGCTGAAAGAAGCAAAGCTTATTGTGCTTTTTTTTTTTTTTTTTTACTATATGTTCATTATTATATTATTACAAAAAATAATAAAAGTGGTCTTTGTCGGTCCAATCCAAGAAGGTGTACTTTATTTTGGTTTTTACCTTTTCTTTTTCATTGTTTAATATTATATTTCTTCTTCTTTTTCTTTTTGTTTGATGGCAACATAGCCCAACTTAGCAAACCAAATCATGGAAGAAAAAAGAGCCTTGCCTCATGTAAAGGCAACACCATAAGAGAGGGTGCAAACATTGGTTGCTATTTTTTTTCTTTTATATCACCCACTTAGATTTATCGTTGGGTGCAATTAGGGATGAAGTTCAATTTTTTTTATGGATTGAGATTGAGTTATATATTTTTATGAAAATTAAAATGTAATTTTACCATTATATTGATATATATTTTTATAGTTTTTAGAAGGATTTAATCAAAATTTTAGTATTTTTTAGAAAATAAACTATAATTTTACCTTTTATTTACTTAAAATTTTATAAATTTTAGAGGCTAAAAGCATAAATTTTTATTTTAGGAGGAACCAAGACCTCTCCCTACCTTCTTCTTTCGTCTCTGGGTGTAGTGATAATGTATATTGCATTCTTAGGGAAAAAAAAAGAGATTTGAATTATGTAGATAACATTGTTTGAAACGAGTAACTATAAACTCCGAAATAATTTTTTTTTTCATACACCATAAAATCAAAGTGCAATGCTTGCTGCATTTCATCTTCGTTGATCTCTATTATTTGGTTGGTCATTTGGGCTTATTAAGTCATTGATGATAAGCCACTGGCTTTGTGTTTATAATTTAGTCTTTGGGCTTTCAAGTCTTTGTGTTTTGGAACTAAAATGTCGGGTGTCAATGCATTTAGATTAGGGAATTTGTGGGGGTGAAAGTGTAATCTAAAACAAAACATGACTAAGAAACTTTTGCACCGTCAAAGTACAAGCCACTTTTTTTATATCAAGGTGTTTTTCTTGTTTATTTTATAATTTAAAAAGATTAATTTGTTTGGGATTCGTAAATGTTCTTTTCAATTATGTTTTACTATTATACCTAACTTAGATAATTTTTCACAGATAAATCTACATTCTTTCCTACTGACAACTTATGACTTTTGCATAAACAAAGTTAAAAACTATCTTATAAAAAATACCTAATGTTTGGCTTGAACTGGAAGAAAAGTAAGAGGAAAACAACACCATTTCTCGTGTTTGGTTAACTTTTTTATTTAAGTAAAGGAGAGTAAAAATGGAGTTGAGTATTCTTTATTTTCCTTTGAATTACTTCGTCTAAACGAAAATTGAGAAAAGGAAAATAATTTTTCTTTTAAGATGTGAATATCATTTTTATCCTAATAACCTTTTACATAAAAGTTATTTTATAATTAGAATATGCTTAGAAAAATTAATTATAATCAATTACTTTCTTTCTTTATTACAGTTCAATCAAATAAAAGTCTGTGAAACTTTCTTTTCTTTTATAATTATCTATTCAAACATAATGTAACGTTTAAAAGATATTTTGTATTTATAGGATTGTTACTTGATCGAATAAACTCAACTATCAAATAACTTGATTACCAAGTAACTTTTCGTTGATAAAATTACATCTAAATCCATAATAATTAAATTGTGAATTAGAATTCGAGTCAATATTAAAATTATTACTTTTAAGCCTAATAATGAACATGTGCGAATTGAAACCTAATCATGAATCACAGTGAAAAACATTGAACTTATATGGCCATGGAAAAAGAAACCAAACAAGAAAAAAAAAAGTAAAACTAATTGAGGAAGATTAAGTAGTGGCAAAAGAAATACTAATAAATATGCAAAAGACATGGTGGGTTAGGGGGCAACTAATGCTTTTAATCATCTATAACGTGTATTATTGGATTGGGATTTGGGGGCACATCAGCTCAACAAAAAGTGGTGGACTTCAACATCACATCTTTTGACCATGGGGTTTTTGTTTATGGTGGTTTACCAACAGTCCCAAAGTGTGTATAATTTAGTGGTGAGTCCAACATGAACCTTGATAGAGTCTATAATGCTAATGATCTTCCAAAAAAAAAAAAAAAAAAAAGAAGCCAATACCAATAGCAAACACCTAAAAGAAGGCCAAAATTATAACCTTGATTATGGAGTAGAAGGTTGTGGTAAAGGTCTTTGGGTTTGGGGATGAAGATTGAAGAAAATAATAAAGAAAATAGTCATAAGCGGGTGTTTGATAATTTTGGAATTACATTTTCATGTTTGGGTTTAGCAAATAATATAATATTAATAGTATTAAAATATGATAATATAGTTAAATTGAACAATTCTTAAATTACCCATAACTAAAGATAGTTAGAATTTTTTTTAAGGGGATCAAGATTAAGTTATAGATTTTTACAAGAGTTAAAATATAATTTTGCCATTGTATTGAGTTATATTTTTATGGTTTTTGAAATGATTAAATCGAAATTTTAACATTTTGTGGGGCCAAGTTATAATTTTACCTTATATTAACTTCTGATTTTTTTGAATTCTAAGAGGTCTAAAGTAGAAATTTCTTATTTTTTAAGGGGCCGAAGGGATGGCTCTTGTCCATAACCATAACCCCGATCTCTAAAATGAAGGACATTATCTGTTTAAATGCATTGAAACCCTCATCTTTTAAGTTATTAAAATAACAAAGATATCAACCGAATTAAAACTCAAAAAACTAATTTCATCTAATTTTATTACTAAAAATACTTAAACATTCCCCCAATTCAAACACCAATTTGGACATTTGGTTTCCCTCCCCACATTTACAAGCAAATGCTATATTTGTTGGGTTATGATGAAATTGGGGTCCTATGGAAACACTCATGGATGAAAAAGTAACAAGCCATATGTACCAGACCCTATATTTTTGGTAGGTACCCAAACGTCTAAAACCTGAACTTTCTAACTGTTCACTTTTCCAAGATTTTCAACCCAAAAAATAGGTTTTGAATGTACCACTTTGGCCACTATTTCACTTCATAGTAATAATGGGGTCAATAGCTTTGGATTGAATTTAAAACATTATTCAAAATAATTTTATAAGAAAGCTTCTTCTCTAGGGTAAGTTTATGACAGCTTAACACATGCTATCTTAAGTTTAGGGTTTACCACTTACCAAATAAGTCAATGTTCAATTCTTTATGAATTAATGTTATGAAGAAAAAATTAGGTATAACTACTACCAAAATTTATGAATTAATCACTAGTAATCTATATATCTTTGTTTGATTACAAATTTTGTTTTCATGTATATTGTTTTTCATATACATTTTCTAGTGTAGGCCAGTCAGAATGCAATTAAAAACCTAAACCTCTGAATTTTTTTCTAATTATGGTCCCTAATTCAATTTAAATGTTTCTACTTTTTGATTAAATGAAAATTTTTCTTTTTTCATCTCTCAAAAATTAATAATTTAATTTAACATCTTTTAACATAAGTTTTTTTAGCTTTAGCCCTTTAAAATTTTAGGGATAAAAGCAACATTTTACTCTTGAAAGATAGTAATTTTTTAAACTTAGTCCCTGAATTTTTTTATCTATATTAGTGTTAAAACTTGACAAATTTTTTCAGATTTGGTCAATGAGGTGGCACTCTAATGTATGCCTCATCACCTAGAAAATTATTTTTTAAAAAAAAAGGTGACTTGATACATGAATTAAAATTGAGAAAATTTTGTCAAATTTCAAAATTATGTGAACAAAATAAAATTCAAAGAACCAATTGAAAAAGATTATCAAATTAAAAAATTAAAATTTTCATATCCCAAAATTTTATAATTATATATATTTTTCTCTAAAATTGAAACTTGGGGTCTCATATTCTCATCACACATCTTATCAAAAGAAGTGCAAAACAAGTGAAATGCAATGATGAAGCTCACTCAAGTCTAGCAAAAAAAAAAAAAAAAAAAAAGAAAGATCAAAGAGTGCATGCAAAGAAGAGCAATGTAGAAGATGAAAAACCATCAAATAACAACACCAATAATGATTATAATACTTGTAATTATGGGATGTATTGTAATAATAGTGGTATTAGGTGTATACAAACTATATATGCGTAAATAGGATGAAAATTGAAGACAATGGTCATTGATGCCAATTGTAGATCCCTCTAGATTGTAGACAAATAGACAAATAGAAAAAAATTTCAAATTAAAACACACCATACCATGTGATAACCTCTTATTAACAAATTTATTGTCTCTTTATTTAATTCACACCATCCTTACTCTTATTAGGTAAAAGAATAATAGTATTTTTGTACTAGAAGTTAAATTACATTTTATTTCCTTTATTTAAAATATGGATAAATTAGTTACTTTATATTAGATCAAAGAGTAAATTAATCATTCTATTAAAAATTTCAGCCATTTTTGTTGTTAAAAATTGATCCTTGTACGTTATAATGAGGTACATGTGGCACACCACATAAAACTGTTTGGTTATTCGGATAGTTATGTCAGTTTTTAATAGTAGAAATGGATGAATTTTTTAACAAAAAGGGCCAATTTGCTCTTTAACCTAACATGTAGGGACTAATTTGCCCATTTTTGAAGTAAAGGAGCAAAATGTAATTTGACTCTTAGTACAGGGGCCTCTATGATACTTTTACTACATAATATTATTATTAGGTACATTGTTAGTGGGAAAAAAATTCACAAGTACAGTTAAGATGATGTCGATGTATAATCAAAGTACCTTTTATGTTTATTTTATGATCCATACAAATTAATTTTTTCGAGATTTTATGATTATCTTTCTTAATAATATCATTTTTAATATTTGAAGTGGGCGCTAATTATATATATAAATAAACTTAATATTAGCCGCCTGCAACCATCATGACACCACCACCCACAAATTGGGGCAGAGAATATGATCTTAATATTATCTTTGTAAAGTTATGAACTTTAATTTTCTTTGTTAATGGAGTTATTAAAATAACATAAAATATTTATATTAAAAAATTGTACATTATTCTGTCATATTGATAGATAGTTTTGACTTTGGAAATTTTAAATGGGAAAGCAAGAAAGTTATTGCCAAAAAAATGGCTATGACTTGCTAACATCTCCCCATTCTACACTGCATAGATTTCATGGAAATTACAATACAAGTGTTGAATTTGATGAGCTAAATCATCTTTGCTTATGGGATTAAAAGTCAAGATTAGAAATCATATCAATGTTGCCATTTTTTATTTCTATACATTATAATAATTTGATTAATTTGAATTTGTTTAATTTAAATTTTATTGATTCAAATTTAAAACGATTCTAACAACTATTCCAATCCCGAATAATTTGAATCAATTGCTTAAATTCAAAATGAGCCAAATTTGTAATGACCAAATTAAAAATATGAGATTCAAACTTCAATTAATTGATCCCAAAATTGATCCAACTTAAAATATCTAAAATTTTATACTTGAATTGACGTAATTCAAACTAACCTGACCCAAATCTCACGTCCATCCACCTAAGTTACAGTTGTAATCTAATCTAATTTCATTCATGTTAAGATCACAAAGTCAACATTGAAAGCAAATGGCTGTAATTTCTAGCACCAAATAATCCATCCATTTCTCTCCACAAATCTGAATCTGTAATATATATATATATATATATAGACTAAATGATCTTGACATTGTAACTAATAGATTCAGATCAGACTCTAATGCTTAAACAATGCATAAATTTAATGAGCTCCATGCTTTCTGTCCATAATCAATGGATCTTTACTGTAAATAAAAATAAAAATTGACATCTTGTTCTTAAAATAATATAATTTAGTAGTCATTGACAATATAGTATTTATTATGTCTAAATCCAATTATTTATTTACAATATATTTTTAACAATTTTATTATAAATTTTGATTATATTTGTTCTTTTCGACACAATGTTTAAAACTACCGATAGCCCATCCCTGACTTATAAATAAGAGAATAATGCGCTTCAATGTACTCAAACTTATATGATCTTGCATCGACAACAATACCAATACAAATCGATTATGATTTATAATATCTTGTAATTTCTAATCATTTGAAAAAGAGGGATTAGTATATTTATGTTTACTTTTATTTATCTGATTAAACATGAAAATGTATATTTTGATTTAATAAAACACATTATGTGTTATATCTAATTAAATATAGGAAACATATAAAAAAATTAATGTGGGAATAAGTCATTCTCATACGTTACTGATTTTTAATTAATATACTAATTGGATGATTCCATGCGGCTGCTTAAGCTATAGGACAAAATTACATAAAATAATTTGTATTAATAAATAAAATTTTATTCTAATATGAAAAACTTATTTAAATAAAAACTAAAGTAATAAATAATGAATAATTGTTTGAGATATGAGTGGTAGTTTAGTAAACTTTTTATATTTAATTTGATATTTAAAAAATAAAAATTAAATAAATGAGACACATTATAATTTAAACTAATACAAGCCATAAAATTCAATATATATATATATATAATGCTAACCTATTTCCTCTAATTTTTTGGCTTAAATAAATGCAACTATAAAAAAGAAAATACCAAAATATCATACTTAAAACGTCACTATAAATAAAGGCCCTCCTTCCCTCTGTTCTCTCCTCCCTCGCTGCTTAAAAAACAGGGCATTTCCATTAAACCAACAACAACAACAAAAAACCAAAAAACCCAGAGTTAACCAAAAGAGAAAATGGTCACCAAAGTCTACATTGTGTAAGAATTCTAATCTTGTTTCTTTGTTTTTGCTCTTCTTTGTAACCAAACTGGAATCTCTTGTTACAGTTCTGGTCTTGCTCTGTTTTTCTTTTCTTGCACTTTTTTCTCTTCTTCATCTACCCATTATATTATAAATTTTCCTTCATTTTCTAAAAACTTTTCCTTAATGAAACCATCTAATTTGGGTTCTGGGTTTTTTTTTTTTAGTGATTAAATCATTTAAAATCATTTACATATTCTCTGTTAAAAGGAGTTTAAGCTATGTACAATATTCCTCTGGTCTTTTCTTACAAATATTTCCAAAAAGTCTCCTTTTAATTGAAGAAAAAAAAGATTAATTTGTATGTTAATAATAGGATTCTGGTTAAATTATTTACACGTAAGAAAAAAGGCCTCTTTTGTTCATTTTTTGGTGTACTTGTGTAAATGCGTGTAATACATAATTTTACTTAATATGAACAACTCTGTTTAATCATCCAAGTGAAAAAAAAAAACAACAACAAAAAAAATTGCTATTATTTAGCAAGAAACCAAAATAATTTGATTGTGAAACATGACCTACCATTGAAATCATAATTAGGAGAAAATAAATAAATTTGCTGGCTTTTTTCTAAGGTGGTCCCAACATCCATTATTATTATGAGTTTATTGTGGGTATATAATTTACAAAGTGGATTTCATTTTCATGGCTTCAAAATGCTTACAGATAAGCTTATATAATAGTTCTTCAATATCACCTTTTATTTTCCTTCTAGAAAGGATATATATACACATATATATATTTGTGTGTAGATGATATGGATAATGGATGTAGAACTGTTTTCATGCGTGCCAACATAGAAAACAAAACAACCACCATTTGTCTTTCCTTGTTTGACAGACATGGGTGTCCCCATCAACCACTTTCTTTTGATGCATTTTGGGTTGTTATAGTTTTCTTTAGGGTTAATATATTACTTCGTGCTTAAGTTTGGTTTAAATATTTAATTTAGAATATCAGTTTTTTTGGGTCCAAATTTGATGTTTGAGTTTGGCTTCAATATTAATTTTGGTATAAATATTGTTTCAATATGATAGTTCAATATCTGATTTGATTTCAATGTTCAATTTAACTAGAACACACATGTCAAATATTCATTAGGTTACTATATAGTTTAGTCTAAATATCAAATTGAATATTAAAATCAAATTCAGGTACTAAGTGATTTATTAATCCGTTTCTTTATTATAATAGGGTTTTTCTTATTGATGATTTTTCCTTGTTATGGTACTGGAAAACTGTTGCATTGTCAACCTAAAATGTTTGTTTTTTTTAGAAACTAAATGGCTATTGGTGATGCAGATACTATTCCATGTATGGACATGTTGAGAAACTGGCCCAAGAGATGAAGAAAGGAGCTGAATCTGTTGAGGGAGTGGAAGTCAAACTTTGGCAGGTTTGATTATCCTCTCAATGTTATCTTACTAATATGTGGTGTTATTGGATTAGATAGGTTTAGATTGTTAACTTTTATAATCGATTTAGTTTTATATTTATCTAGATCGGAGGCCGCTATATTAGAAGTTAAATTACATTTTGTTTTTTTTATTCAATAAATAGATAAAATTAGTCTTTATATGTTAGATCAAAAATAAACTAATCCTTTTTGTTAAACATTTTATTCATTTCTAATGTTAAAAACTCAGATAGTTGATTTTAATAATCGACATTTACACGTGGTGTACCACATGTCCCTCATCCCGATGTATAAGGACCAAATTTTTAATAAAAAATAGATTAAATTTTTTGATAGTAAAATCGTTTACTCTTTAATTTAACATAAAATTACTGATTTAATTTTTTTTTAACTGATGGACAAAATGTAATGACAGGTAATTTTACCACTTGGACTATATTTTATATTTGTTTAACCTATATTGGCAAATTGGGACCTTTGACAGGTAGCAGAAACACTACCAGAAGAAGTTCTTGGGAAAATGGGAGCACCACCAAAGACAGATGCCCCTATCATAACACCAGATGAGCTGACGGAGGCAGATGGTGTGCTATTTGGGTTTCCAACTAGATTTGGGATGATGGCTGCACAGTTTAAAGCATTCATGGATGCAACTGGTGGTCTATGGAGAACACAAGCCCTTGCTGGTAAACCTGCTGGCATTTTCTACAGCACTGGCTCCCAAGGTGGTGGACAAGAAACTACTCCGTGAGTATTTTGCACCTTAGACTATTACAAAAATATCAAACTGAACGGATTAATTGCACCAAACCTCTCTAAACTATCGTTCAAATTCTAAATTGGTTTCTGAACTCTTAAATGTGTAGCTAACATGAATTTAGGCCCAACGTGGAGAATATTTAAAGCCCTTTTTTGGCATAATGATAAATTAGCACTTGATATTTATTTGTTTTTGTCACTTTGTTCCTAATTATTATTTCTGAAAAATCACTTTGCCACTTAACCTTCAAATTTTAGTCAAATTGTTAGATGAAAAAGTTGACTAGATGATTAAGGTTTTAATGGCATTGACATAATAATTTGCATGGCAGTTTACATGTACTTTGTAAAAAAAATTAAAAAAAAAAAAACCTAAACTGATCAACAAATTTTATAAGTTCGTAAAATCTCTAAAAAAAATTATTCATGTTAGTAATGAAGTACATGTAGATTGTTATACAGGTTGTCACGTTAATACCGTTAAATTTTAACAATTCAATAAGCTTTTATATAATAAAAAAATAAATTGACTAAATTTTGAAAAATAGGGCTAAAGTGACAAAATGAGTAAAAATTAAGGGCTAAATTTATTATATATATTTTCTATTTTTAACACATCAAATTCAAGCTATCCATGTATTAGATACATACCTGTTTACAACAAGTTGGCATTTATGGTACTAAAATAAAAAGTTCAATTATAACGTTTTGAAACTTGAGACCGATTTAGAATTTGAGGTGTAGCTAGAGGACGTATGGTGAAATTAACCCAAATAGAACTTTCAAACCATTTCTAATGTGAAAACCCTTTTGCAGCTTAACTGCAATCACTCAACTGGTTCACCATGGAATGCTATTTGTGCCCATTGGGTACACCTTTGGTGCTGGTATGTTTGAGATGGAGAAAGTGAAAGGTGGAAGCCCTTATGGTGCTGGAACATTTGCTGGGGATGGTTCAAGACAGCCATCTGAGCTAGAGTTAGGGCAAGCTTTCCACCAAGGCAAGTATTTTGCTGGCATTGCAAAGAAGCTCAAGGGAACAACAGCTTGAGAGATTTGGCTTATCTAATTACTACATAAATATCTATATCTATATAAATATTCAGCTTTATAAAAATGTGGTTGTTTTTCTTGCCTTTTCATTTTTACTTTGTTCAAGATCTTTCTCTTTCTCTCTCCATAGAATAATATTTGTATGCTTTGGTTGGGATTGTATTTGTTGTCACAAAACTTACATTGTTTTTCTTCCAAGTCTAAATCAAATGGATTTGTTATCTCGATTAAACTATATGTAAAAGTACCAATTCCGTAATATAAGATAGTTTTGGTAACTTTTTACGTGAATTTTATTGTTTTTATTATCAATGAAGTTATACGAAGATTTTAATTTAATTTAAAAATTCAATTCAATTCGATTTCATCATTAAAAAAAAAATTAACAATCATATTTTGTCCAGATCCCAAATTTAAAATGACCCTATCAAATAATTTGAAATAGTCTAAACTTATAATGACCTGACTTGCAAAATCCAAATTTAAAATTTAAATCTAAATTCAAAATTTATCCTGTCGAAATCATTTTTTATATTTAGGAAACAATGGGGATCGACTTTAAAAAAACGAAAATGGAGTCGCCACCAATCCTTTATTTAGGTGTGATTGGATCACCAAAAAGTTTGGTCATTTTAATAAAATATTTTGGTTTATTAAAACAACGATTTTGGTCTATGAAATTTGAGAAAGTGGGCTCGGGAGTCGGTTACGTATGAGGAAGGATTAACACCCTCACTACGACCAAAATTGGTACTAAGTTTAGAGACCAAAATGGATTTAATTGTCAAATTCATATACCAAAATAGAAAAAAAACAACCTTAAAATAATGAAACATGAAAAAAAACATATGCCAACATTTTTATTTACAGTGTTAGAAATTTTGATAAATGTTAAAAATTTTAATAGAATTTTTTTTGGTGAATTATAAAAGGAGGATAAAACATTAATAGTAACGCGACTAGTATGATTCGAACCTAAATCATACTTAGGACGATGAACACCCTGATCATTAGATCAGACAGAGTTCAGTAAATCTAATTTTTTGTGAGCGTAGAGGTATCTAATTTACATTTCTTTCATGTATCGAATGTTTTTTTTTTTTTGGCAAGAAATTGTAGAAAACCGATGATGACAGATTATGTTAGGTAGAAGATCATGTTAATACTTTGAGATAATATATTTAGAGAATTCAACCAAGGAATCTTTTCTCACATATATATTATATTAAGTATAATGTATGAACACAGAATTTAATGATCTTGACTACTTTTTATGATAGATTGAATCAAACTTTCATTATTGATATATTTGAATATAAACAATGCCATTTGTGGTCGAAAATATTCTTGAACAAAACAACTCCTTTGAAACGGGACCATTTCAGAGAGGTCAAAGAGCCTGGCTGACAAAACAAGAGATGAAAGAAGTTGGGCGACAACGCCTTTTTTTTCCATCAATTCAAAGCTTAAAAATAGGTTAAAATATTTGGGAAGTACCTATATAATAAGGATTGAATCAAATTTGAAGAATATATAATAATGGTGTAGCCATACTTCCTTAGAAGGCTATTATTAGCCATATGGTTTGATTCGCAAATGGTGAACAAGATTCTATTCCAAGGATCGAAAAGAAATGACCCTTTTCCAATCTAAAAAGGGGAGGGCCGAGGGGGGAACTTGTAGCAGAAGGCAGCAATTAATTAATTAATTGTTCAAAGAATGATATATAGATCGTCATAAACTGATAAGACATACACTTTATTGATATCAACAAAAATGCTTGGATGCTTTCCCCTTTAATCTTTATGTTCCTGTCTTTGTATTTCAAGGAACCTTATAGGAAAAATATAAAAAAAAATATACATTTATTTATTTATATAGATAATGATTAGACTTGTTTGGGTGTATCAAATTAGTTTTAGGTTGACATGAATCATGTTTTAAGTTTTTGTTGTTTTGAATTTAAGTTATTTTGATTTGTGATTTAAATTTTTTGAGTTAAATCATTTTAAGTGTTAATTTAATTTGAGTTAGATAAATTCGAATGGTTTATTTTTCATGTTTAACTTAAAATTTAATCATATTTGAATTAATATTTATCAAATAGAATTTTTTACTGCAAATAAAAATTAATACGATAAGGGTTTTTTGAAGCTATTATTATAATAGACGTCGATAATAACAATAGAATTATCGCAAAATAATAATAAAAAAAAAGAACACACAGATTTTATGTGGAAACTCTTTCGAAAAAAAAATCACGTGTAGAGGAGAAGAAATTTACTAATGTTGAAAAATGAATAATACAAAAGGAGTTTTAACTACATCTATTTAAACTGTATTTTATTTTTTTAACAAGTGATGAGATTCGGGTTACACAACTTTAACAACTACAACGGAGCATGAATTGCTAGTTTTATTGATCCTTTTGGAGTTTGTAGTATTGATTTAACATAGAGTTTTAGAGATCATAAAAATTGTATATTTGAAATTAATTATTAGTTAATTTATGTAGGAATTTTCCCTGCTATAATTACCAAAAACAATTGATTGGTCCAATACTAATAAGATGCTTCAAATTAGGGACATATATAATCAATACCCATCAAACAAATCAATTCAAAAGTCACTAAAAAGTAAAATAGAAAAGAAAGCATGTGTAAAGACAATGTACCAATCAAGAATATAAGAATTGAAAGTACTTTTTATTTTAAAGAGAGAAAAAATTCATGATTAGCCCCTTGTCACAGGGGATTCTTCAATATTAAGCTTCCTCGGGGTACTTGATAAATTAAGACCTTTAATAGGTTCTCAATGATTTTTTTTCTTTTCTCTTTGACATTACTTAATAAACTTGAATTGTATCTTGTGGTTAGATTTAGGAAATGGTTGAAAGCATCCATTTGAGGAAATAATGACTTTAAATGGCATCTTAATGGATTCTCTTTGTCATCTGTCATGTAAATTTGTTGCTTTTAAACAAATTAGATTATTGTTTTTTTTTTTAATATTATCTTCTCAAATATTCAATACAATATATATTTGACAATAAAATAGTTTAAAAAGAAAAGCATGAAAAACTATTTGGTTTAATAATTTTAATTGTTTAGCTTTGTTGTTGAAAATTGTAGCAAAAGAGTTAAAATGTAGATTTTTAGACATCACTAAACATGACTTGAAAAAGTAAATAAAAATAAATTAAATGATATTTAAAAATTAGTTAATATTATAATATATTAAGCATAAATTTCAAATACTATTTAATCAAATAATACAAATTGTTTTTAAAATTGATTTGAATATATAAACAACATTTTAGATACTAAAATAGCATATTTCTATATTTTTTCAGATTTTGATTCTCGTATTTTACTTAAAATTGAAAATTAAATAACATTACTAAATTTTATTGTTAAATTATAGGCCTGAAAAATAAACAAATCAATAATTTATAAGCAAGGAAATAGTAAAAACTATTTATGCAATAAATTAATTCGCAAAAATCAACAGATCAAATTTTCAGTTTTTATAAAGTATGCTGATCAAAATTTAATAAATTAAAATAGAACTTGAGATTAAGAAGATTTTGTTAATTATTTATTAAGGGAAAAAGAAATCATATTGATTTAAATATTAAAAGAAAATGAATCTTTGAAAGTTGTCAAATGATTGCCTTAGAAGATTATATGTACTTACTATTGCCCTATGCTTTCTTCTATATTCAGGTATGATAAAAATTTCAAATTTTAGACGCGATATAGTAAAAAAGAGTATATAATAATTAAAATATATAATTATGTGTTAAACAAATTTTAGCATCCATCAAACTAAACACAAATTTAATTTAATTATTTCGTTTAAATCATAACACTTAACACGATTTGTTATTTGAATCCCAACATTTATAATAAAATAATAAATTTTAAAGGCACAAAATAGTCATGTGCATATGCAAAGTTAGAAGTGATTATAGTCTCGGTATTTACTCAAACTTAATATGACTTGAAATATGAGTCTCAAATTTTATCCAAGTCAACTTATATTTTTAAATGCCTAATAAAATTCCATTTAAAATTGTTGATATTTTTAATTTTTTTTTGAAAAAATATGATTTCTGTTTAATTTTTATTAGTTTGATGTACTTTTATTAATTTTTTATATATAATATAAATTACATAATATATAAAACAAAAATCACATAATAAACTTGAAAATGGATTAGTTATGCTCAAGCTTTCAATATTAATATATGAGGCTAGTCCATATCTTAAATATACTTAGTTTTTTGCCCAAACAATTTTTCAGACTTACTAATAACATCATGATAGTAGATCAATTTAAAATAAGTTACTTAAATTTCTAATTTCAATATAATAGAAGGACTAAAATCACAATTTAAACTTCTTTTTTCTTGGTTTTTCCGTATATTTCTTTCAATCAAATGAAGAAACCTAAAAGCAGGAGCGGTAGGCCGCTCTCCGACTTCCCACTGCTTCATTCCAAAAATATTATATAAAGACAAAAACAGAAAACAGAAAAAAGTTACGAGACTAAATTACTAGGAAATTTATATTTTAGTTACTTAATTTTAAAAAGTTATAAAATAATCATTGAATTATTCGAAAGTTTTTATTTAACTCACTAGATTGTTAAAACAGTTATTGTATGGCCTCATCTGTTTACATTGCCTGTACTAATCGAAAGTTCTTCTTTCGATTCTGTTCTACAATTTAGTTTTTTTTATGAAACAACTTTGAACATCACAAATCTACGAACCAAAATTCAAACAACGTTTTTCTCTATTCTCCGGCACTAATTTTCAAATCGATTTAGATCTAAGGTATGTTCTTTTACTCATTGATGGGTACTTATCCACTGTATTGATCACCAAATCATAACTTGAAACTCGCTAACTAGACTTTTTAGTTAAAAAAAAAAAAAAAAAAAAACAACCTAATGACTTAAATAATTTTTTTTAAATATTTCAACAATCATTTTTTTAATTTTAAAAATTTGAATAATCAAAACATAATTTTACTAATAAATAGCGCAATTTAAAACAAAAATACCACAATCAACGAGCTCCACCCACTCAAAGAAAGAAAATTCAAATACAAGAAAGACAACAATAATAATCTTAGCTATTGTTTGACGATGATGATATACATGTAGTCAACAGGAACAAAAAGAGTCTCTTTAACCCCCATTTCTGCTAACTTCAGCTAAATTCATATTGATTTTTCCGCTGAATTTAGCACTTGTTCCTATTGCTAATCCCACTTCCAAAACTATAATTAACAAGTCAAACTTGGATTATTGAAATTTAAAAAAAAAAAAAAACCTATCGTTATCATCTTTTTTTTTTTTAAATAATCCTTCAAAGGAATGGGGTTCCTAATCATCTGCTAGCCCTACATTATATCATTCCTTGCTGTCTTTTTTCTTTGTTGTTAAATCTACCTGAAAGTTCCACCAAACGTTGGCGTCCAAAAATCAGCTGGTGTTTCATTGGCAACTGGGAATGTGCTGGAAACAGGCACTAAACATAGCCCACGACTTCTTAGGTCTTGTTTTGGACCTTCTTGGTGATCTTTCAACTTATCAGTACTCTGCAAAGTGGTTCGAATAAGACAATTATTTTCATTATTAATTGTAATAGTAATAATTGGTTGTTATTACTTATTAGCAGCCTTAGAAAATCTTGGTTTTTTTATTACCTGTTGTATGGAAGCTGCTGGTTGTTTCATGTATGGAGTACTTAAAACCTGAAATCACGTAAAAAGCAATAAACATTATTTTCTTTTTCAGTACAAATTTGAGAATTCTCCAGAGAATATGCTTGCCTTTATCCAAGCATATTAAACAATATATAGGTAAAAGTATCAGGAAGCCCTTATACTAAGAGTTGGATGTATTTTGCTGTATACATCTACTAAAAAAATTAAGTAAATTAATTCCTTTATATTGGATTAAAGAGTAAACTGATCATTTATGTTAAAGATTTCATCCATTTCTACTGCATACAAAGACTAATTTATCATTTTTTAGTAAAAGGGGCAAAATGTAGTCTTACACCTATTATAGAAGCTTCACATTACTTTTACCACAATATATATATATATATATATATATGGAGGGTTACTTTTATGTAGAATGAGGAACATACATTGACTTGATCATGGAGGAACTTGATGTATTCAATGGCTTCATGTAGAACTGATGCAGTATCAGTCTGAAAAAAAAGGGTTAAACACAAATTAACCCGAAGTTATATATATAAAAGTAAAGCTTGATATATATCCTTTTAAGTAACAAATCGAGTTCGAATATAGTAAAAATTTACCTTTCCAAAAGGTGAAACCAATTGCTGGAGGGCAGTGATTCGGTCCCCTAGCTTTTCCTTTCGAACCTGATCATAAAAAATGACTGTAAATTATCACTTTACTTGGAAGAAAAGTAAATAAAGAAAAAAATTGGTGAAATTCATATGGCCTCAATGTTGCTTTTACTGTCCATACCTTAAAAGTTGGTAATGGAGATGGGGTTTCAAGTCTTGGCCTCTTGAGTGGAGTTTCATTACTTGCTTTCTTCGAATTCGAATTTTTCCGAACTTCTTCGATATTAGTCTATGAAAACAAAAACCAATTGCAAAAAACAAAAAATTAAACAAAAATCAGAAGTGTATGTTTTTTTTTTTATCATGACCAAATCTCAAACTTTGTTAATTATTTACCTTTGTAGTCAAGGTGGGACAATTAGGTTTCTCTTCATACAACGAAGGTAATATGTTGCCAGTTGCAGATGTGTTCCAAAAGGATGTATTGTTGGAGAATTGTAAGGTACCAGTACCTACAGGTGCTTGTTGCTGCTGCTTTGTCGTCAATGGTGGAGCTAGTTTTGGCCAAGAAGGTGATGATGATAAAGAAGAACAAGACATATAGTTAATTGACTGATTGTTGTTGTTAAAAACGGATTGTTGTTGTGGGTCAGTGTCGAATAACAGTGTTGATGGGCATTCATATGTTGAATCCATTGGAAACTCTTGATTATTAATCCGGCTGTAAACAAGGAGATTATAAAAAATAAAAATAAAAACAAACAAAAAAAAGGGTCTTTTAAATGATTCTTGTTTTTTTTACTTACAGCAAGGATTGGTTCCAATTATCCGATGATGAAAGACCAAAACCCAAAGTGGAATCGATCAAAATACTGCTGTTGTTGTTGGTACCACTATTGTCTGAATTGTAACAAGACCTTGGCTTGATGATGATATCATCGGTGGCTACCATATCATTGCCCCACCCGAAGCTACCCATATCAGCAATTGCCGTCGAATACAACGGAGAATTACAGCCTGAAAACATGGTTTTCGTCGGAATATTCCACCATGTTCCTCCTCCTCCTCCACAAATAGCTGCTTGAAATTCTTCTGCCATGGTTCAATTTAGTCCTTTTTTTTTCCCTTGAGAGTTGAACGTTTGTGTGTATGTATATATATGTAGAATGGAATTTACATAGGTGTGGTGGAGATGTGCGATTTATATATATATTGGCTTGAGGAGGAGTAGGGGTAAGTGTAATGGAGATTATACCAAAAGTTGGTTGACATTTCAAGGGATGATTGGACAAATAAAGAGAGAATTTTGAATCGAATTCTTTCAATTATTATTAATTATAAAAATATAAGATGGAAATTTTAACTTTCTTGCCTATTTGTACTTATTCATTAAAATACACTTTTTTTTAATTTTTTTTTAAATATTTATATTTTCCAATAACATGTTATTAAAATGGAGGTTTTAGATTTTTGAATACTTAAAAGAGCGTAGAACAAAGTTACAGATCAATTAGCCAAGTATTCTACTACAAGATTCATAAAATTACATTTATTTGCATCATCACCACCGTTTAATGTTAACTGATGATAATGTATTAATTTGATTGTCATAGTATAATTGCTTAATGCAGTTTTTATGTAAAAATATATATCAGATTCTATCTTTAAATTAAGATTTTAACCCATATTGTGACTATTTTTGTATAAAAAATTTGTGGGTTTATGATGATTGATGAAGATAAAGGTGATCTGACGGCCACGGTAGTGTTGTTTTTGTCTCAAATATAATCGGACGGTTGATATTTGGTTGAATATATTAGTGAATAATAACAGTGGATAAATAATAATAAAAGAAGCTTTTTGATAAACCTGAAATTTATGGACCATATTATATTTTTGTTGAGGAAGCTAAAGGGCGTTGTGGTGGTGGTGGTGAGTGGACCTAAGCCTCATAGAATTGGAAAAAGAAAATATGTAATTAAAATATTGTAATATTATACAAATTTAATTTTTTGTCGAAATTATATAAAATTAATTTGGTTCGTTGATTTTATACTTTATTATTTAAAAATAAAAATTAAAATTCGAGAATGGGAAATATTATTGTTTTATGAAAGCGACAAAACGAAAGAAGCAAAAATGGAATAGGTGAACAAAGGCGGATTACCAAACCAAATTGTAATATATTAATTACAAGTCAACGCCTTAAAAGTCAATACTTTTTTCTTCTTTTGAGTAAACCGAAACGACTACATTAGTAAAATGACTACCAAAAAATTAAAAAAGAAATCAAAAACATTGTCAACAAATGAGTCCAAAATCAAACAACAAACATTAATGAAATCAATGGTTATAGAAAAAATTACATGTATCTTCGATTGAGTTTTAGCTCGATTAGCATGGATAGTGTTGTCAATACAGGAGGACGTGGATTCGAATGCACAAGTCACAAGTATATCCTCTTATTTATGGGTTAGGAGGGGCTATGGGTAGTTTTAAACATGGTGTAAAAAAAACATATATAATCAGAACCTATAATAAAATTATTTAAAAAAAAAAAACTACCCATCCCTCCTCATTTTGACTAGATAATCTAATATTAGTTTAAAGTCCTTAAAGTAATCTTATAGAAAAAAACAACGTTAAAAGAATTTTGTCCGCGTTTAAATATCCAACTCGTTTCTACTCACCTAATATTCCTATTGAAGATGGGAGATCTTAGGATAAAAACAAAAACAAAAAGGTACTTGTAAGCATATTGACCATGAACTTATTAATTTTAATTTTTTGATTATGACAAAGTTAATTAGACCCTAAAAAAATCGAACAAAATAGTTGACTTTTAAAGAATTAAATTAGGTCTGATCCATGAAACGTAATTAATCCAAAAATAAATAAAAAAAAATGCAAGGAAAGAGACCTTTATTTTTTTCCATATTTGATTTAATTTTGAAGTTTCAACCCCTTCTAATTTGCTTGACTTTGATACTTCATCAAGTCATAATTTGTGACTCAATCTTTCAACTAATGATTTTGGTCAATTCTGATACACGTGAGATTATGTAAATATATATATATATATACATCCACTATAAGAGTAGAGAAATAAAAATGATATAAAAATATTTAAATAATAATTATTTTTAAAACAATTAATAATTACTGATAAAGTAATTAAAAACTTAAATTACTTTTTAAACCTTATTACTAAATTACATTTTCGTCTTATAAATTTGGGTATACTAAATTAATTTTGAGACACTCAAATATTTATAAGCTAAATGATATTTGATCTTTTTTATTTAAATTTATTTTAGTTTTAACTTAATTTTGAGCTAATATTAGATAATTAACTAAGACAAATTCAATATTATAGATTAATACCATAAAATGAAAGAAATACTAATATGGAATGCGGCCTAATATTGACTTATATTATGATCCAATGCTACATATTACTTGTTAATTTTAGACAGTCAAAACAAAAAGAAATTGTAAAAAAAAAAAAATCCAATCAAGCCATCGGCTTAATATAAATTTCATCATCAAATATATTATATGGACTGCGGCCTAATATTGACTTTTAATTGAGTATAACTCCATTTTTAATTTTAGGCAAGTCAAAGGGTTACTAAAAATTAAGCCAATCAAGACATTATGGGAGGCTAAAATCGGATCAGTCTCGTATGATAATTAGCTTTAATCCACTATACTATATACTATGTTCTACAATATTTTATTTATCTTGTAAATGTTAAAAGCACAACCAATGGATTAATGTGTCTTGAAATTAAGTAAAAGGGGCGTTAATTCTAAATTAAAGTTTTGGTTTAACCACATATTTTATCCCTCATTTTATTTGATTCTAATTAAGTAAAATTTTATTAGATGATTTTCTGGTAAAATATTATCATCAAATTCATACACATCCTGCTCAGTAAACGATTGTTGGCCTCTTATCTATTTGGCACGTGGATAATAAGCTACGTGGACTAAGAGATATGGAGGAAGTGGCATACATCCATCCTTCACATCCTTGTACATGTGCAAATTGTTTGTCATGACTCAACTTTTAGAGTTTTACGAACGGACACCTGATTATAAATATATAGATAGTGTCTTTTTACATCAAAATCCCTACAAGAAACTTTCAACACAATCATTAGATAGACTACCACAAGCCTCCAATCCTTATCACCGTATCAATAAATAAGATTGAAGTTTTAGAAATTTTACAATTCTAGATTAAAATATTATCATATATGAGTTTTCAATCCATGGATACACTCATAAATTATAATAAATTATTCTAATCATAATGTATAAATTAAAATTATAATACAAATGGGAATGGAAATTGCAATTAAAACTTTGAGAGAGAAAAGAGAGAAAGTAATTTAAAAAGTATTAAAAGTAAAGTCCTAACGGTAATACGATTAACATAATTCAAACTCAAATTGTACTTAAAATAGTGAACACATTAATTACCAGGCTAACACGAGTTCTTCCATCAACTAACTTAAGTCTATTTTTTGTTATATGCTTAGCCTTCACATTAAAGAAAACATTAAAACAGGATTAAAATGACTAAAAAGACAAAAGAGAATATGACATCATGCTTATATAAGAGAAAATGAGGAAAGACAGGAGCAGAATAAAAAATAAAAAAACAAAAAGAAAAAGAAAAGAGTCAACGTAGGACCCACGCGGCACGAGCGCGTGCGAGGAGACAGGTGGGACCGTGTTTGGCGCGTACCTGAGTCAAAGTACAAAGCTGACAGGTTGTTACGGCCAATATCTTTGCCCTTCTTCTTCAAATTTAAGCCCTAAATGTCTTTGTCCTTCGTTTCATTCCTCCATTTTTCAGTTTCTTTAATGGACTCAATTTTTTATATTTGATTTTATAATGTTATTTGGATATCGAAAATTTCAAATTTTTTAATGATTGAGCGTAATTAACTAAATTTTTATATGCTTGTTTTAATTATATTCGAGTCTCATCTTATATAAATCAGATCTATTTATTTGGTTTAGTTTTAGATATTGTTAATTTATTTTACTTTTGTAATGTTAGATTTTGATTTTAACCTAATACACGTATTAAAACATTATTAATTCTCTGAATCACCTCCTTTGGTAAGCTTTTAGTTTCCTTGTTATTGTATATATTTATCTATTATTGATGTAAACCATTCTATGCTTATCGAATTCACCATTTAAGAGTCTGAAATTGATTGAATCAAAACCAATGAAGAACATTAATGGAGCTACCATTTTCAATTTAATTATTCGTATTTTTTTGCCACTTAATTATAAAGAGTTACAAATTGATCATCTAACTATTCAATTTTTTTTTCCTCCTTGTTGACCACCACCATTTAAAGGCTAATAGAAAGATGACATGACAACTTTTACAATTGGCATAAGAACAACTTTAATCTTCAACATTCATAAACTATGTCAAGTTAGTCTTATTTTCCTGTAAAAACATGATAAGATTAGGTAATTGTAAACATTGAGGGTTAAATTTTTTAAAAATAAGACTAAATTAACACAGGTGTAAACATTGTGGCTAAATTCACTATCATGCCGCTTATTTGTTTAACGTCCGTGACAAAAAAATCTCAATAATCGGTGATTATTTTGTAATTTTTCATAGTTAGTAATTTAAAAGAAACTTACTGATAGTCAAGTGACTACCAGTATAGTTTAACCAAAATCAAATAACCTTCCAAATCTATGGCCATATGTGGTTAAGACACAGCATGCAGGTCACTTTTCATTTGATACAAAATGGGATACCATATAGTAGCTCTTTATACCCATCAATCCCTTGGATTTATGTCACTTGTCTTCTTCTCCTTGTGGGAATATTCTCTCTAGTTCTCACAAAGTGACCCGACCCATTTGCCCATATGGGACCCTATTGCTCTTGTCGTGTTTTATGACTTCCTCTTACCAGTTAACCATATTCAAAACGTACTGATTGAGTTGTTGCAGCTTATTTGCCATTATAATTATTAGTTGACTTAATATATATACACACAAAATTAAATATAATCTTGGATGATAATAGTTCATAAATGGTCAACTTATTTCCTTTTAAGACCATTAATTATATTTACAAATTACTTTTAACGAGAAATTAGTTTAATAATAAGAAAATCAAATAACTTTAAGATTATAAATTCAAGTTTCGTAATGAAGAGATTTGATATACCTATTTTGATTTGTTAGTTTGATAGTTTAATTAGTAATTGATAGTATCAATATAAAAATATATTATGTTGATAACTTTTAATTAAAAATAGGTTAAAATATGTCATCAAATTCTTTACTTTTTTCAAGTCTAGAATTCAGTCTATATTTATTTTTAAGAAATTGATCTCTCCACTTTTCAAATTTTAAAATTTAAGTCTAATTGTTAACACTATTTTTCGTTAAATTTGTTGGTATGACATTTTGAAAAAAAAAACTCAATTGATAGCCATGCAACTACAAAAATAACATTGTAATGAACCAAAATTTAACAAAAGAATTTAAATAGTGTTAATAGTTAAACTTAAATTCTAAAATTTGAAAAGTAAAGGAATTGAATTCCTAGAAAGAGACTAAATTCCAAATTTATGAAAAATACAATAACTCGATAACATATTTTAACTTTAAAAATATATATTAATCAATAAGGTGCATATATTCATGGAGGCTCTATCTCTATTCTTAAAATCAACGACATAATGTAGTTAAATGCGTTTAAATTCATGTTTTTAAAATTGATGCGATAACAATGATTTGTTAATGTATTGATGCATGATATTTATTAATGAATACATGTATGTATACGCAGAAACATACTATCTAGTGACGTAATAATGAGAGAATCATGAGGTGTAAAAGATGACAAGGAAACAGGACGAATCAATACCTAGACACACATATATTCGAGAAAGAATTGTGGCCTTGTTAAAGTAACCCTAAGGGATGATCACGTTGGGCAACCAGAAGAGGGCACAAAACACGTGCCAAAGAGCCCACAAATAAAAGCAATTAAAAGGAGAGGTAAAGGCAAAAACACTATATATAAACAAAATGTGAACAACAACAACAAATAATAGAGAGACGAGGCCATGGGGTTGACCAACAAAACTTATAAAAAGGGTCCATATGTTTTTAGATTTCAACGTGTGGCGGTGTCGTTTTTTGGGTGTTTGGTCTAACCCCGAAGTCGGTGAAACAAGCACCATAGCAACAATGGCCACCCTTCGTTTCCTTATTGAACGATAATGCATTGTTAATGTCGATTAATCCTTGGGGTAATTTACAATAATATATAAAGATGATTGTGGGGTTAGTCACTTAACAAATTATTAAAAGCATGCCTGCTCGTGTTTTAACTAATAGTATTATAGTATTTAGTATATTTATGTAGTACATCTATATTGTGAATGAACAGATGGTGTAGCGATAAACTTCATTGTATATGCATTATAAATATGAAGGTTTTTATTTGTGAAAATGAGTTTCATGTGGAAACCAATTGTGATGTTAAAACAAAATGGGATTTTAGGGAAATAAAATGGGTGCTGAAATCTTTTTAAGTTAATTATATTTGACATCCTAAACTATGTATTAAATTTTAAATTGGTCCCAAAACTTTGAAACGTTTCTAATTGAATTTTTAAACTAATATATCATTTTAATTACGTTCTTTTTGTTAGTTTTGACATTAAATGTCAGTTTGGATATAGCATGATTCGATTTTTAAACACATATAAATTAATAAATATTTTACATATTAGATCCAAACAACCATTTAACGCCAAAGCTAACAAATAGATTGACAAAATGATCTAATTGTAATAACAATTTAATTTAAAGATTAAACTGAGACATATAAAATTTTAGGGAACAATTTAAAGTTTTTAATGCAATTAACCCTTTTGTATTATTTTATGTAGTGGATGTTGCACTACTTGATTTTATTTTATTTTCTATTCAATTCCCATTCGGTGCAAATCAACCCCAAGTTTCAGGAAACTCCTATGGAATAGATCATTGGTATAAGTTCACAAATACTTTAACCAAATGGTAAGATTAAATATTTAAATATATCAAGTGTGGCAATTGCATGTTCAATGAGAAAATTATTAAAAGATAAAAATAACGAAAGGTGTAAGCAATTTCCCAATTTTCTTTTCTTGCCGTCCTATCTCAAAACTCTATCATTTAGGGGTCATTATTTAATGTCTAGGTTCTTTGTTCAAATACTTGTGATTCACTAATTCTCACCTACTTCTCTCCATATATTTCTTTTTAGCTTTATGTAAGACTATATAATCCAATTAAATTCAACTTGTAATCCTTCTCTTTAAAATTAGGTGCATGTTCCTTCCATGGCCATCTCTGTCCAAAATATTGACTTCCATATCATCTTTTATATATATAGATACAAATTTTTAAATTAAATTTTGAGAGGTTTAATTAAATTTTTAAAAATTTAGTCTTCAATATTTACATAGCTTTGCTTTTATTTGTAACATTAAGAGTTAATTTTAAAATAGTGAGAAAAGATAAAAATTATTATCTGTTTACATTTTTTATATCGTTTCAATCAAATTTAGTTGATAAATTTGTTATTTTTTAGCTTTAGGTGAAAGGGTCATAAAGAAAAGCAAATGCAAAAAAGACCAAATTACACAATGTATAAAAATTGAGGGTTGAATTTTTTAGTATCAAGAGTAAATTGACATAATGTATAAATGTTTGCTATTATGTCATTTTGTAAAAGTTGCGCCAAGTTAGCTTAATCGATAACCAAAAAAGACAAAATTAAATAGTTGGATAATCATTTTGTAAGTTTTTATAATTAAGTGACTAAAAAAAATTATTAATAATTGAGTCTACTAATGCAATTTATCCATTTTATTGAAAATGCATTTTGTACTAAAAGGAAAAAAATCCTCCTAAATTCTAAAGCCACTTGAGTTTATTAATCATTGTTTTTGTACACTTGTTTGAATAATTTTAAAACTATTCTAATACTCATTTGGGGTCCCCAAATTACACCTGATATTCTTTAAGATAGATTTTAAGGACATTAGGTGAAATAAAGGGTCATTTCTTGTCACCTTATATGCTCATACCATGTCCTTGATTGTAGTCCTTGAGATTGTAAGTGATATTCATTAGATTTTTTTTGCAAGGTTTGTGGATTAGTTCTTTTTTCTTTTCATTGATACTTTAAGTTTCTTTTCCCAATTTTGGTATAATTGGTTGAATTTAATTTGAAATAACATCTTTAAATTTACCAATTCTTTTGAAACAAAAGGCATTTTTCTCATATGAATAAACCATATATTTTCAGTTTTCCCATTATATCATAGACCCCACCATTTTTATATATATATTTTTCGTTTAGACACCCTTTTCCTTTTGGGTGGGGTGGGGGGAAGGGCTTAAATTTTGACATTCTCTAAATTTATGAAACTTGGTATGATAAGTCCCCACAACTTGACATAATCATTACACTTTAGAGAAACAATTGGCAGGTGGGTCAATTTCAATCTAATTCATACAAGGACTTTCAAAAGCAATGGACTCTTATTGAAAATAGTCCCTCTATATTTTAATTTTATATAATTTTGATCTCTCGATTTTTATAATGTTATTAGTAATTTCAAATTGATAGTATTATTAATCAGTGCAGTTAAAGTTATGAGCAAATTTTTTTATTGTTATTTGATTAAATAATTAGAATCATATAAAAATTCATTTAATCATATTCAGATAAATTTACACGTCAGTTATATATTTAAAATTGTTTTATTTCAATTCACGTCATTGTTTTACGGAAACAATTAATTATATTATCAATTTAGACGAAGCGAATGCTTGTTTAATGATTTGTGGTTGTAAAATGGAGTAGGGGGATGGGTTGGACCTACTTTTTTTTTTTTTTTTTTTTCTCATGTTTTTTTTCAATGATCATAATTATTGGTAGATAAAAGAATTGCATCTTTATTTTGTCTCATATGAATTTACTTGTTCACATTTTGATTTTCTTACCCTACTAAACATTGTAGTTTGTATAGCTAGTCAAAATTCTACTCTAGTATTAATAGACGTTGCTCAATCTTTGATTATGTGACATTAGTGACAACTAAGAAAAGGGAAACAAGATTAGACAGCAGTTTACTTTTAAGAAAACCAATACCTGACATAACTGCTTATCCTTTCATTGGTCAATATATAGCTTTCTCCAAAAACAACATTCCAAATGACCCACAAAGGAGAAGGTTAAACTGCTCCCTGTAAAATTTGGTATATCATATATTGACTTTATTGCAAGATTACAAAAGATTAGAGACCCTGATGTTTCTTTGGATGTATCAGCAAAAGTCAAATAATATTGTATTAAGTCCATAGATTAACCATAAAATAACTCACTTCGGTTAGCCTAAGCCAAATTTAAGATAAACAATCACTATCTTTCATGACACAATGATTCTTTTTGGGTTAATTTCACTAGACGTCTCCAAATTTTGCTCTGATTTTAAATTAGTCTATGGATTCTCAAATTATCAATAATTTGATGTGGTGTATGTTTAAAACGCGTTGATCAAATTTTAAACACGTCTATACTTACTTGATGGGTAACTTGGATATGATGTGTTAAAAAGGAAAAGAAATAACTCTATTAAATTTTAACGATAGTATTTATGTTTTAAACAATTAGATACAAGCTATCAGTGCAGTAAGTATACAAATATTTGAAACTTGATTCACATGTATTTTAAATATGTTCTATGTCCTGATTTGAGCTAACAATTAACACCTAAAGTTGATATTAAACTTCTAAAAGGACTTGATTAATATATATAAATACTTTAAAATTTTAATTAAAATATTTTAAAGTTTATAAACTAATTTAAAATTTAAACCATAATTTAAATAACTTTGGTGGAATTATTTTTTTTTATGCATAGACAATCCTTGAGCATAACTTTTTTTTTTTTTTTAACAAGAAGTTAGATGCTTAGAAACAAGAGTTGATTAACTGTTTCCCAAAGAAAGTATTTTTTTTCCTTCCATTCTTTCGAAGAATAATCATAAATTCAACTTTTAATATTTACATTTTAATATTTATTAATTTAGTTCTTATTCTAATTTTTAACATTAAATTTGACCTAAATCTTTTAAAAGAGTAAAATTTAATGATTAATACTTCAAAAAGAGTCGATTTTTTAATAGAAATACCGACTAAAACATTAACTTTTAAAATATAGTAGCCCACATGACAATTCACATGTATTGTATGTTAATTTTTTTTTAATTTTATAAACTTGTTTTTGAGTTTTTTTTATAATTTTTAAATTATCTGTCGATATGGCATATAAAATCAAATAGTGTCTTGTCAAATTGAAAGGTTAATGATTAAATTTAGCTAAAAAAGCATAAAGACCAAATTGAAAAAAGATATAAACATTGAGGGCTAAATTTATTATTATGCTTGTACAACCCAATTTTGGGCCTAAAAAAACCCTAACCCGTTTGACCCAGACCCAAAACCCAACTAACCCAACTAAAACCCCAACTTAAAACAAACCCAATACCTAACCCTAGCCCAATCAGCCCAATGCCCAAAATTAAAAAAATAAGAAAAAGAATAAAACCCTAAACTAACTGCTACCGCCTTCTGACTCCCGCCGCCCATAGCCTGCAAAGCACCGCCACTGTGCCACCGCCTCTACACCTGCAAGGAATTAAAGAGAAAAGACGTTATGCAATCATGTAAAAACGGGCTATATAAGCCACGAAAAAACAATGTAAATGAGGGGTTGTTTTTTTTTCTTGATTTTCATTTTATTTTCATAATACAAAAGCAATATTAACATCAAGAAACATACTCAAACACAAGCTCAAAAACCAAGCTAAAATGATCGAGTAATAATCTAAGGTTATCGACTTTTCTTTTTATTTTTATTTTATCCTCTTTTTCGAACTTATTTGCACATATAGTATCCTCTCTATTAAAACAATACACGCATATATTAAACAAATAAATAAAATGAAAAAAAGAGAGAAAAATATTACTCGAAAGCGATTTCCGCCACCGGTACGGTGGCTCTGTGACGGCAAGTGATCGACAACGCGGCATGGAAAGCGTGATGGCCCTCCCGGCCTAATCTGGGATTTCCACAGAGAAAGGGAGAATTCTCTCTTTTTTTCTCAAAAAAGACAAAAATGAAGCACTTGAAAAAATTTGACTTTAAAGGCCCTTGGTACGATGTCGCTTTGGGGCAAACACTCAAAGACCCAAAACTACGCCATTTAGATGTTGACCTGCAAGATCCGACCCGATGTCCGAGGATCTGCGTGTTTTCGCTCGGGACGGGCTAATTGTGCGACTAGTCCTTCCGCATTTCTTGTTTTGGAAATAAGTTTTTTTATTTTTAAATTTTACCTTGTGATTTGTTTTGTTTGCGTATTTAGTCCTGGCCTATTTGGAGAGATATCCAGTTGAAACGCAGCCAGATCGTGCCTGGAATATTTCCCAAATGGCCTTTATCCTTTTGCCCGTATTGCATTTGGGGCCCCGTGTTTGCGTTTTATTTCGATTTGCTCCCAAAAATTTCCATTTCAACTTCGATTTCGTCCTTTTCATTGCTTTGGTTATTATTATTATTATTTTTATTATTATTATTTTGTTAATAATATTATTATAATTACACTATATTTTATTTATTTATTCATTTCATTATTAATCCATTATATTATCATTACTAATATATCCTTATTATTTTATTAAGGTATTATTATTACTTGTTACTCTACTTTTTATTGCTACTATATCTATTATCATTATTATTCATATTACCACCTTATTTATTATTATTATTATTATTATTATTATTATTATTACTATTATTATTATTATTACTAGTGGCACTATTTCTATTACTATTATTTGACACTTTCATTACTATTATTATTCTAATTATTATTATTACTATCGTAATATTATATTATCATACCTTTTATTATTATTGTAAACAAAGCCAATTTGTCCTACCATTACAAACAAACCAAAAACAAGTAAATAAATAAATAATATAAATTAAACCAAATTAAATGTCCATTAACAGTCCAAATATTCAGAACCCACTACCGAAACTTTCCAAAGGACCAAAACCCAAACAAACCCTAACCCAAATTGGCCCAAAATCAAAAAAGTTTCAGAAACCCTAGTAGATCCACCTTGCGCCGCAGCCAAGCCCCGCCCCATGCCTCCAGACGCCCGGGGCCTCCAAAGAACCACGCCAACACAGCCCCATACGCTCACGCCAAGGGCCAACGACGTCCGCATTTCACACCGCAAAAAGGACAAACCACACGGCAGCAAACAAAAACAAAAAATAGCAGAACAACAATTGAAAAAGGGGGTTTTTCATTTTTTTTCTTTTTTTCTTTTCTTCGGCTATAAAAAGCCAAGCTTTTGATCCTTGTAAGGGTTACGAACACACACATACAGAAATAATAGAAAGCAAAAAGAGAGTAAGGTGATTTTCGCTTGAATCTCTGGTTTATTACGTTCTTTTTCTTGATCTTTTATTTTCCTTTTCGCTCTTCACATCACATCGCAAAGAAAATTGACTTTAGCGCGCTTTTTAAAAGTGCCGCTAAAACTTTTAGCGGCAAAAACGCCGCTATATCCGGCGCCATTTCAAAGTTTATGGCGCTTATTTGAAAAAACGCCGCTAAAGATCAGACCTTTAGCGCGCTTTTTCCACAAACGCCGCTTAATGATCAGACCTTTAGCGCGCTTTTTCCACAAACGCCGCGAAGATCATTTATCTTTAGCGCGCTTTTCTCAAAAACGCCGCTAAAAGTCATGAAATTCAAAAAAATATATTACAAAATATTCTAAAGGTCATGAAAAATATAAAAATTTAAAATTCATTATTTCAATTTAATTTTAATTTATTCAAATAAATTGATTTCAATTTGATTCATCTGCTTGTAAGTTAGAAAACTATAATCATCTTAACCAAACTAAATTTAATTTTTTATTTTATAACTAATTTCTTTTACAAATATAAAAATAAAAAATTTATTTAAATTAGTAAAAAAATTAAAATACTTTATACAAATATATTTATATATTAAACGGTTGTGTAGCACAAGGAAACTTTGTTTCTAGCACAATGTAAAGGAAACCTAGATCACTCCTTTGACATAGGGTCCAATATTTGCCCCGCATATGAATGAGATAGTAGAGATATTTCTGTGCAAACCTTACACCAAATTCAATACATTGACATACATTGTTCATATTGAACACAATATATCGATATAGCATTGCTTCTCATAATGCAACCTAGGGAAGAAAATGAAAGAATTCAATAATAGGTTCATGCCTTGGTCTCAGATGAGCATTAGAGCATGCTTAATGGTTTTATCAAAACGCTCAATAGATAGATTGAATTAATCAAAAATTTCGTAAGTAGCTTTTCATGGTCATAGGATGACAATCTATTTATTTCATTTCATGCATTTTTAAAGTTCCCATTTGTAAATTATTGATCTTCTCGGTTTTCAACATTTGTAAATTACTAAATGGGACTTCCAGTTAATAGGACTGCTCATTTCTACAACCATGAAATCATGTGTAATGTGCAAGATCGTAATGCCCTTAGATAGTAATCAAGCATACAAACAGATAGAGACAAACGAGAGTAATTACCACTCCTAACTCATCCGGATACAACCCACGGTTTGAGAGCCACTTTCCTTCCAATTTTGGCACTAAGAGTAACCTAAAGATGTAAAAGGCATACCGATTGCTCACATGCTAGAAATAGAACTATCAATAGATTTATCTAAGATACAATAAAATGAAAAACTCGCCACTCAACATTGAGATCTCTCGTTAGCTTCACAACTTTCAACATATTCAAAAACTCAACATCTCAAGATTCATCATCCGCATCACCCAACGACTATATTTACGCTTTAGTGAACTATTTCAGCCCATAAGGGCCAAATGCACCAACATAGAGGCCTACATTTCAATCAACTGGTTTCAATAGATGATGCTTGGTATGTGGAGAGAAAATAAAATAACATCAATTAACACCACAGAGAAAGAGAAAGAGATCTTCTAAAGGTCCGGTTTTCTAACTGTTAGCAGCTCAATGTAGCTCACTGAAAGTTACAAACATTGTAGCAATAAATGATAATGTAAAGAATTGACTCCATTAGAGGGAAAAACATATCTCAAGAAATGTGTTCTTATGGAATCTATTTGACCATATAGCTTAAAAAGCATATTAAAATCCATACAACTTACCAAATATAAAATCCATATGACTTCATATAGTGTCAATGAACTATATTAAGACACATATCATTAATAAATAATTTTAAAATCATTATATTTTCTTTAACAAGTGACATTATGTGGTTCATTGGTTGTGTAGAGACGCATGTATCATTAGTGCAAATAACATTAAAATGTATTCATATGCTTAAAAGCATAATAAAGTGAATAATTATTAAAAAGAAATGATATGTTTTTATTTTTAAAAATCATATAAGTAAACTTAATGAGATTGACTAATATTTAATATTTAAATTATCATTTGATACATTTAACATTTAAGTTTCTTTTTAGTTCTATAAATAAGAGTAAAAATCATTATGTTTGTCACTTAATTAAATTTTCAAATATATCATTTAAAAGTATGTACAAAAATTTTAAAAATAGAATCCACAAATATATTAAATAATTATCTTTAATTTTTTGTAAAAATAGTTGTCCTTAATCTTTTACTACAATATCATAACAATTCAATAATTAAGAAAATAAGTAATTAAAAAGGGACAAAAATAAATAAAATTAGCTGATGGGGTTCGCATTACCATGCGGTGCAACAAATGCAATTCCTTTCCACTACTGGTGTCTCACTATTTTTTTACTGAAATAAAATTAGGTAAAATTAAGAATTTTGATGTTGATGATCAAAATAAAATTATAAAGTGTGAGATAATAATGGTCTCTTCTTTATTAATTAGTGGTTAAAAGTTTGATCTTCATTTTAAACATGAAATAATTTTAAAATTTATATGAAGTGCCAAATGCAATTTAATTGTAAAGTACAAACCGAAAGTGCAAACAAACCAAAGTTAAAGGCCAATTAGATGAGGTATATTCTACTAATTCACGACTATACTCATAAGCAAAAAGTTTACCACTTGTAGCATTTCTTTTCATGCCTTTGTAATAAAAATAATGAAAACTTGAAAAAGAAGATGGAGAGTAATGAATACCACAAATAAGAAGCAAATAAAATAATTTATAATATGCAGTGGAAACCAGCAGCTTTCGAATATTTACTCCCTATTTCCCCTTGTTTTACACCAAATATTTACCCTCTCTCCTTCCCCTTCCACTCTATAATCTACACGCTTTATATCCAAAGCCACCGAGAGTCTCATTTCAATTTATCCACGACACTAAGTGAGGTATAAAACCTAACAAAGAAATACGTAAGTCTAAAAATTCATCAGAAAACTTTCATGTTTATACACCTTCACTAAAGTGTAAGCTTCAAATCCCCTCTCCTCCTCTTCTTCCTTAGGTGAAAATAGAGAAAAGTGCACAAACCGCATGTAGTTCTATAACTACCAATTTTGGGGCAAGCTACCAATCAGATCTAGATTTTGGTGAGCTTAGTTCATATACGCCTCCTCTTACCCTTACCCTACCTAACGCCCTTCCAAACACTCTCCTACCGCTACATTTCTTAATTTCCTTCTTATCGCTACCCTTACCCAGAGCCACCTCAAACTCGCAGATTTAGCACCGCCACCTTGACAACCTAAGATCAACAATTTTTATAAGGTTCTATTCCATATTACTTTTACAAACACCGCTGAATCGATTTTCTACATGTTGATCTAACAATAAGTAACACTAAAAACACAGCTCATATTTAAACCAAAAAAAAATCAAAAGAAATAAATTTATATGTCTAAGTCATTCCCGATTTCATACTTGAAAAAGAAAAAGGAATTAAAGAAACACAAAAGTACCTCCAAGAGATTTGTGGCGAGAGATCTGATCAACAGGAAAATGAGAAGGATCGGCGAAGAATTCCTTTAGACGCATAGCTTGAGCATCACGACCATCATCAACAGATCTAGCTTAGTCAATCAAAAATAAATCTCAAAACCACAAATACCCATAAAGATCTCAATGAACACCAGATCGAAACATGCAGATAAATCAAAAGGTAAACAGAAACCCAAAAACCCAGTAAGAGATCAAAAGAAATTTTTTATTGAAGAAATCAAATCTAAATAAAAGGAATAAAAGAAAGGTACCAAATGACTCTAACAAACACTTTCTTTCCTTCAAATCAGCTTCCTTCAAGTCCCAAACGCTCTTCTTTGTAGCCATGGTAGTAGCATTTCTTCAACAACAACTAAACGTATAAACAACGCTACACCCGAAAAAAAGGATTAGAGAACCGATCTGCAAAATCAATAAGAAAATGGGAGTATTCAAAGTGAGACTACTTACGAAGATGAGAGAGGCGGATATATCTAGACAGTGAAAAGAAACGAAGGATCGAGAGAAAAGATTTAGGCGAGTGACATAGATGAGAAGAAAATGGAGTAACGAAAGCGGTAAGCAAAAGTTTTTTTTACGAGTGAGCGGGATTTTGATTTTCCTTTTCTTGTTTTGTAAAATAATGGTTCTTTATATGCTTTAAGAAAAACGCCACCACTATAGCTTAGTTTTTTGTGGCGTTTTTTGGATAAACGCCACTATTATTTAATTTTAATTTTTTTATTTTTTAATATATTTTTTTTCTATTTTTTCTTTCAAAATTTTTGTGCTAAGATTATCATTTTTTGGATTTTTTTAATTTTAAATATTAAACTTTTTAACTGAAATGTGGACTAAAATATTAAATATTAATTTTTAATTTTTTTATAATTTTTAAATTATCATATAAAATACAAAAGGAAACTTTGACAGAAATAAAATGAAATCGATGAATTAAAAAAATATAAATGACACAGCAATACAAGCATTATTCTTTTAAGTATGGTTCGCATTAGTTGTTTAGATTTTTATATAAATGGAATTTAATTATATATATACACCTAAATTTTTTTAATATCCTAACCCCTAAAATAATGAATAGTACTAAGACCCTAACTATAAAACAATAAATCATAAACCCCAAAATCTAAAATTAAAACTCTAATCACAAAATAATAAATATTATATCATAAACCTTAAAACCCCAAACCATAGATATTAAACCTTAAATTCTAAACCCATAAACCCTAAACATAAAAATAATCTCTAAACCCTAAAAACCTAACACTTAACCCTAACCCATAAGCCTTAAACCCCATCCCTTAAAACCATAAACCATAATCTTTAAACCCATAATCAATAAACCCTAAAATAGTAACTCATACACTTTAAACCCTAAACCATATACCTTAAACTATAATGATAATTAATTCAATATTTAAGATTAATATTTTAAACCCTAAACCATATACCCTAGCATATAAATTAAAAAACAATTAGTCATATACCAAAAATCTTTAAAATTATTTTAAATAATAGTATTTTAATTTTTTTCATTTTTAACAAATATTTTTCTATGTTTTTACTTTCAATTTTTTTTATATGTTTTTCAAATTTTTTTTGCATGCTTTTAAAAAGCGCCACTAAAGGTAAGGTAAAATTTATAGCATGCTTTTAAAAGCTACGCTTAGCAGGTACATATAGCGCGCTTTTTAAAAGCGCCGCTAAAGCCATTAAAGCTCAATACAAAACTACAGCTGCTTTGCAATTTTTTATGGCGTTTTTTGAAAACGCCGCTTAAAAGATTGAGCATTAGCGCGCTTTATAGAGAGCGCCGCTAAAGGTAAGACTTATAGCATGCTTTTTTAAAAGCGCCGCTTAATACTCAATCTTTAGCGACGTTTTTTGAAAAGCGCCGCTAACGCCTGTTCTTAGCGCGCTGCCAAAAGCGCCAATGTTCAGTTTTAGCGGCGCTTTTTATTAAAAACGCCGCTAAAAATGCCTCTAAAACCTCGCTTTTGTCAGAGTGTCAAAATAAAAAGGAAAAAATCAAAAGGGATTGAATACAAAAGAGATATTTTTCGAGGTAAATGAGGAACGTTGGAAAGGGCAGCTTCACCATGCACAGGACCAAATCAGAAACAGAGATTACCTGATGGGTGAAGCCATAACCCAGATTAGGGAGGTAGCTGATTACCTACAAACTTTAGTAGTTCAAAGTGACACACTAAGCGTAAAGTATGAGTTAGAGTCTGATCGAGGCAAGAGCTAGCCTCGTTGCTTAGAAGAATTAGGACTTTGAGTGTTAGAGCCAAATTTTATTTGTAACTCGATTTTATGTAAAAGATTTTATTTTTAAGTGAAATTTTCTAAGGGCAGTTGAATCAAAATTGATACCTCCTTTGCATTCATGCATTCGCATTACATCATATCATTATGCATTAAAGACCATAAGAGTTTTCTAATTAATTAATTAAAAATTATTTCAAGAACTGAAACCAACTAAAACCAACCAACCACGCACTCTCACGGAACAAGAAAATCAATGGATAAGAGACTCGAGAAATTAGAGCAAATGCAAAAGGATATGCAAGAACAAATACAGCTTTCAGATGCAAGAAAATTTAGCCAAGATTCAACGTGAAACGAAAAGAGCAAATGATGGAGTCCAAAGGGAGATGATGAGTCGCTTATCCCAATTGTCGTTGGGAGGAATCGACAAGGAAAAGGCCCCATGGACAAGGTTGAAGAAACTAATGAAGATCCTCCATACCCCTTGGCTTCACTCCGACTCATGCACCGATAAAGCCCGAGATTAATCTCGCCAAAACCATCTGTCACGATCATGCCTCAAAGAAAGTTCGCACGAGTCTCGATACCAATGAATTTCCAAACCGCCAGCTCTAACTTTGTCAACAACCCGAACCGTCCGTCCGTGCCCGATCCGGACGTAAATCAAGAAGAGAAAACAAGAATAGATTCGCAGAAACTGTTAGAAGAACGGTGTAGATGGCTTGAAGAGAAATTTAAAGCCATGGAGAGTGCGGACCATCATCAAGGGATTGATGCCAAGGACTCGAGTTTGGTCCCGCATTTAATCCTCCCCTAAATTCAAAATGCCCGACCGAGAAATACAACGAACGAAGTTACCTTGAAGCCCACATCACTATGTTTTGTAGGCGAATGACGGATACGTTAACAACGCATCACCGTTAATCCATCGCTTTCAAGATACCGTCAGAGCGCATCTAAGTGGTACAACCAATTAAGTCGCTTCTAAGATTAACTCGTTGAAGGACTCGCCCAGCCTTTATGAAGTAATACAATCACGTGACTGACATGACCCCGATAGAATCACTCTCCAGAATATGGAGAAAAAGTCAAATGAAAGCTTCAGATAGTACGCGCAAAGGTGGAGAGAGGTGGCCATACAAGTTCAGCCGCCACTTCTAGAAAAAGAGACGACAATGCTCTTTATCAACACCTTAAAGGCACCTTTATCACCCATATGTTAGGGAAGCGCCACCAAGAGCTTCTCGCATATAGTAATGACGGGTGAAATGATTGAAAATGCGTGAGGAGCTGTAAGATAGAAGTTTGAGAGAGTACTGTAAAGTCACCTGAGGAAAAGAGATAATGAGGTGAACAACACGAGTACATTCAACAAGGGGTAGTCTAAGTCACTCACCGTGAATCAACCCAAGACGGTGACCACCAATCAAGAAGGCGTCAGAAGACAAGAGTCTAATGTAAGGAAGAGTACGTAAAGGCCACAATACACCGCTATACCCATGACGATAGGAGTTGTACTGTAACCTGCTCAACGCTCATGTAGTATCCCCTTTCTACCGAACCACCCACTTCGTGATCCCAAATGGTATGACGCGAACGCCCAATGTGAGTACCACGCGGAATCACCGCACTCAATCTAAAAATTACATCGCGCTTAAAAAAGTGGTCGAAAGACTCATTAAGGTGGGAATCGTGAGATTTGATGACCCAACCACGCCCAATGTAGTAGAAACCCACTCCCACCCATGCCACCAAGGAGTGAATGGGATAAGTGAATGCTTAAACAAGAAGACCAAGTATGAGGTGGCAGAATCAGACCCCGCTGAGGCTGGTATGGAAAGAGATGGCCAAGAGAGGATTGATCGCGTTGGTCTCGAGAGAAGAATCCCAAGAAAAAGAAACTACTGCAAGTTTCACGACTGGGAGGCATGAAATCCAAGAGTGTGCAAAATTTAGGCCCTAATACGTAACATGATTGATAATAAGGAAATAGAGTTCTACTAAGAGACCAAGACCCCGTGAGGGGGAGATATATACACATCGAGGGAGAATCAACGGCACAAAACCGAACACCTAACTATCCTGTGGTGGTCATTTCTGAGACCCAAAATGATAAAGCTAGAGCACAAATGCCACCGAGGGTCATAATCCAAAGACCGCAGCTTTCCCTTACAAAGACAAAGAAAAAGGTCCCGTGGAAATTATGATTGTAGTGTGATGACGCCGGAAAGGAGAGCCCGATTGACGCCTCAATAGGGATCAGACAAGGGATCGATACACGTAGCGAGAGACGCACGACACAAACAATGAGGAGGCACAACCCACAAAAGGAAAAGCCTGATGGTCGAGGAAATGAGAGGAAAAGCAACCAAACTCGTTAACGAGCCGCTTAACGTAAGAAGATGCCAATGAGTTTTTAAAATTCCTAAAGCATAGCGAGTATAAGCAGTGGTGGAACAAATACGCAAACAACCAGCCCAGATCTCGTTGGCCGCCTTGCTTTCGAGCTCGTGGTTCATCGAGCACGCTAATGAAGGTCTTAAACGAGACATATGTTGCCAATGACATCTCTTTGGACCGCTTGGTTAGCAATATCGCGCCGATAACTACATATTCTTTAACGATTTTAGATACCACCGGGGCATGGGGTCGACTAAGGCTCTACATATCACCACGCTACCGTAAAGCGGTATACGCCGCCGCATTTATTGATTGACAATGGATCGCTTTGAACGCCCCGCCATTGACCACTCTAAACAGATTACCCATAGATACTCACATGAAGGAGTGCCGTAACATCGAAGGCATTCGATGGCACAGTAGAGAAAGGTGATGGGCGTAATTGAGGTGCCCTTCGTGATTGGACCAAACATATATGAGGTGGATTTTGAATGGACATCAAACCTCATACAACCGCTTGTTGGGGAGGCCTTGATAAATTCACTGGGGCAAAGGCCTTCCTCGTTGCATCAAAAGTTGAAGCTAGTATCGGAAAGGAGATTGATAACGATCAAAGCCAAGAGGATATTATTGCAATCGTGAGCAATAATGCACCCTATTTGGAAACAGATGACGAAGCGATCGAATGTTCATTTTGATCTTTAGAATTTGTTAACGCGACATTCATCGCCGAGGGAAGTAAAATACTAGTGCCGAAACTATCCAAAACCACGATGATGAGCCTCCAGTTGACAATTGAAAAGGGCCCCACCCCAAAGAGGACTCGAGACATCTACAAGGAAGGATCAAACGCCCATCCCCAAGGACAAAAGAGACCGCCGCGCTTAGGATTTAACCCTGATGATAAAAACAAAGGAGAAAAAACCTAGAAAAGAAGCAAGAAAGGAGGAGAGCACGGTTAACGGGGGAGGAAATCAAGTGGGAGCCAATGATATTCCCCCACATATCGAAAACTTTTGTGTCCGGAGGGGTCATTCATCCCGAGAGAGGCACGCTAATGAAGGGAATTATTGAAGAAGGGTTGGAAAGCTCAGACATCGACACCATATATGAAAAGGAGACTGGAAACGAAAATCTATCGGGCATTTCCCCTTACACACCTGGAAGTGTTTTGGATAATCGAATCATGGAAGAGATTCCCTGTAGTTTTTAGAATCGACTCGTAGTAATGTCTAAAAAACACTTATTGCTCTAGGCCTAGGAGTAATAAGAATCTTTTGTGAAATAGGCCGATGTTTAAAAATGTTATTTCAATAAAATGCACGGTTATTATCATTTTTTAGCAAGTGTCCTCTCATTCTTTCAATTTCATTCATAACCATACAAATGATTACTTTCGCATTCTTTTATTCTTAAAACATTCTTCTAAATATTCTTTCATTCGTCATTCATAATCATATTATAAATAAAGGTTTCGAATTCTTTTGATTCTTTGTATCTGCCTTCACCCTCATAACAGGTCCCCAGATATCAATGATACGAGTGACACTGCTAGTGACTCAGAGTTTTCTTTCGAGTGAGACGTGTGTATGGAGGATTCTTTGGATTTTAAAGATGATCAAGGTCAGAACCTATCTCCCCGACGGTCGAGGATGGTAGAACAAGACGAGAAACAAATCCTACCTCACAAAGAATCAGTTGAAATTGTGAGCGTAAGAGAGTCAAGAATTCAGAGATGTCTTTGCATGGTCATACCAAGACACGCTTGGGTTGGACACTGATATCGTGGTGCACCGACTCCCCATAAAGGAAGAATATGCCGCCTCAAAGAAAAACTCCAAGAATGAGGCCCATGTCTTATTAAAAATAAAAGAGGAGGTTCGCAAGTTAGCTCGACGACGATTCCTAAAGGTGGTAAAATACTTGATTGGGTAGCCAACATCGCCCCACCCAAGAAAGATGGAAAAGTACGAATGTGTGTGGGCTACTGTGGATTTGAATAAAGCCACCAAGGATAATTTTCTTCATCTTCACATTGACACCCTAGTGGACAACACTGTGGACACTCATTGCTTTCATTCATGGACGGTTTCTCCGGATATAACCAGATCATGATGCATCCCAAGACATGGAGAAGACCACGCTTGTAACCATGTGGGGCACGCTCGTTATAAGGTGATGCCGCTTTGACTAAAGAATGTAGGGGCAACATATCAAAGGGCCATGGTAACCCTTTTTCACGACATGATGTATAAGGAAATCAAGCTTATGTCGATGATATGATCGCTAAGTCCCAACCTCGAGAAAGAGCACGCATAAGTCTTGAGGAAGTCGCTCCTAAGGTTGAGAAAGTTTCAACAAAAACTCAACCCCGCCTAAATGTACCTTCTCGCGCAAAAATCAAAAAGTTGCTCTGATTCGTGGTTAATGCAAAAAGGGATTGAGATCGACCTGCATAAAGTCAAAGCCATACAAGAGCTATCCTCGCCGCGCACTCGTAAAGAAGTTCGAGGCTTTCTAGAAGATTAAATTACATTGCCCTGCTCATTTCACAACCGACCGAGAAATGTGACCCCGCCTTTCGCCTCCTCAAGAAACGCAATCCAGTGAATGGGATGAAGAATGCCAAAGGGCTTTCGGACAAGGTCAAACAAAGATTTATCCAACGCCCTGTTGATGCCACCCAACCCAGATATAGCCGTTAATATTATTGTATCTAGTAGTATTTGAGAGTTTCATGGGATGCATATTGGGTCAAAGATGATGAGTCAGAAGGAAAGAGAAGGCTATTTACTATCTTAGTAAAAAGTTCACTAAATGTGAGACAAGGTACCCGCACTTGATAGAGAAGTTGTGTTGTGCCCTAATTTGACAACCCAAGGTCGAGGCAAGATACATTGTATCACACCACTTGGCTCATATCAAAATTAGACCTTTAAAATACATGATGGAGTCAACAGCTTTGAATGGAAGGATGGCCTGATGGCAAATTCTCGCTTTCCGAATTCGACATAGTCTATGTAAACCGAAAGCAAAGAAAAGGAGTGCATAGCGCATTTTTTCCGCTAGTAGAGCTTTCGAAGACTACGAGCCTCAATTTTGACTTCCCGAACGAAGACTGATGTGTCTTGCTACCATCAAGAAGATGCTCCTAAGAAATTCCTTGAAACTAAACTCATGGGGCATCAAATGCCGTGGAGTAACGAATCTGAGCAAAGGCCTTGGTATCCCCAAATGGAGATCATTATCCATTCTCTAGTAAATTGGATTTTGATTGTACAAATAACATGGCGTAATATGAAACGGCATCATGGGTATTCGCGCAAAGCCATAGAGCGCAAAAATTAAAGTGCTAGAGGTGTATAGGATTCTCGCGCTTAGTAATTTATCAACTCAAGGGAGAATGGGAGACTAGAGACCCTAAGTTGGTTGACTATCGAAATCGGTCCTTGAATTGGCTAAAGAGTTCGATGACATTACCTTCTCGCTACCTTCCCGGGACGAAAATCAAATGGCCGATGCTTTGGCTACCTTAGCTTCCATGATCAAAGTGAACAAACAAGAAGATGTCAAACCCATCCGGATGAGCATTTATGAAATCCCGCCATCGTTACGATATTGAAGAAGATGAAGAGAAAAATCACCATCGGCATTTCACGATATACCGCAATATGTGAAGAATCGTGAATACCGTGACCAAAAAGCGAGAATGACAAAAGAACGCTAAGGAGATTGGCCATTGACTATGTCTTAGATGGGGATATACTATACAAAAGAAGAAAGGATCAAGTGCTACCGAGATGTAGATGTGTGAGAGGTTAAGAAAATCTTGAAGAAGTCCATGAAGGCGTATGTGGGACACACGCTAATGGCTTTACAATGGCCGTGCAAATTATGAGATTCGGGTACTATTGGTCCACTATGGAGGAGATCAGATCAATTACGCCAAGAGATGCCATAAGTGCCAAATCTATTTGAGACAAAATTCATGTACCTCCTTCATCGCATGCATGTCATGGTTTCTCCATGGCCTTCTCTATGTTGGGCATGAATGTGATTAGACCAATATCGCCAAGGCTTCTAATGGGCATCGGCTCATCTTCATGGTTATCGACTACTTCACCAAGTGGGTAGAAGTCGCTTCAGATGCTAGTGTGACAAAGTCGGCAAAGTGAGCAAGTTTCTAAAAAGAGATCATATGTCGATATGGGATGTCTGAAAAGATCATATCCGACAATGCATTAAACTTGAACAATAGTACGATTCATGAGGTCTACAGTCAATTTAATATCAGAAACCACAACTCGTCGCCATATCGTCCGAAGATGAATAGGGCAGTGGAGGTAGCCAATAAAAACATTAAGAAGATTGTGGGGAAGATGATCGAGACCTACAGAGATTGGCATGAGAAGTTACCATTTGCCCTCTTTGCTTATCGAACGCCGCCGAACTTCAACTGGGCAACTCCCTTTCTTTAGTCTATGGAATGGAGGCGGTGTTGCCGATTGAAGTCGAGATCCCATCACTCCGAGTGCTATCTGAGTTAAAGTTGGACGAGGCAGATTGGATCCAATCCCGATACGATCAACTGAACTTGATTGAGGAAAAGAGGCTAAGAGCTATCCGTCATGGTCAGATGTACCAAAAACGAATGATGCGGGCTTATGATAAAAAGGTCCGCCTAAGAGAATTCCACAAAAGAGACCTGGTATTGAAAAAGATCCTTCCCATACAGAAGGATTTTCGAGGGAAATGGATGCCTAATTGGGAAGGGCCTTACGTGGTAAAGAAAACTTTCTCCTGGAGGAGCATTGATTCTAACCGAGATGGACGGCAGAGACTTGCCCAACCCTCGTAAACTCGCACTTGGCCAAGAAGTATTTTACCCAAGAAAGGGCGCTGTGGTGAAAACCCGCAGCGGCGCTCAACCGCCAAAAAAAAAAAGGAGAGGCCAAGGTGAAAAACCCGCAGGGCACTTTGGAACCAAATGGGCCTTTGAGTTGAAAACCCAAAACGAAAAATTTCAAATTTTGAATATAGGGCATATGATAATGTTGTCCTCCAAAATCAGCAAGACAGTAAGAATGTTATACCTTGAGCATCACCCAAATAAGCGGATCTCTTGAACACACATTTGGTTCAAGAAGCCTTTGAGAAATTAGAATAGTGAAACTCGTGGCGCGCGATATCTGGGGCACCTTTTTCGCATTTTTCGCACCTTACCAGATTCGTTATCCTATGTATTCACATCAATTTTTGTTTAATAAAATGTCATTTATCCATTGTGATAATCTCTTTCGAGCATTTTTGTTGAAATCACGATTTTCTGACATGTAATACTCACACGTAAGATGTTATGCATATTACTCAAAAGTTTCTAAATAGTACAAGAACTTGAAACAAAGCCACTATCCAGAACTAACCAGGTGCAAATTTGGAAACATTCGAAAAAGAGGGGTCCTAACTGTGACCATTTCTTCAAATTTTTTGTGAAAGATAGCGGCTAAGCAAGAAAACGCGTTAGCACATCAATGATAGAACCCTGATGAATTATGAGCAAAGATACCTTAAACACTTAAAAAAGAAATCACTCTCATGACATTTCTACTTTCATAACCAGTCATCTAGTTAGGAGCACTTGATTCATTTCGATCATAGCATTCTAACTGTTTAATGTAAACACCACATCTAGCTAGGGACATTTGATTCATCTCGATCATAGCATCCTAGTTGTTTGACATACACAGATACAGGAAACCCATTCTACAAATCATGTCTTTAGAAGACAGCGTAGCGACATTGGCTGATCCTACAGATCTTGTTTCCTTGAAGTTGCAGTGGAACAGATCGAAGACGACAAATCTTGATTTCCTGAAGTTGCAGTGAAGCAGATTTAAGTCACTAACCTAGCTCCCTAAAGTTGTAGTGGAGTAGGTTAAAATTTTAGATCTTGTTTCCTGGTTACAAAGTGGAGGAGATCAAGACGATTTAATCTTGATTTCTCAAGTTGCAAAGTGAAGCAGATTTAAGTCACTAACCTAGCTCCCTAAGGTTGTAGTGGAGTAGGTTGAAATTTTAGATCTTGTTTCCTGGTTGCAAAGTGGAGCAGATCGAAGACGGCAAATCTAGGCTTCCCGGTTGCAAAGTGAGGCAGATTAAGCCACTAACCTAGCTCCCTAAAGTTGTAGTGGAGTAGGTTGAAAATTAGATCTTGTTTCCCCGGTTGCAAAGTGGAACATCAAAGACGGCTAATCTCTGGCTTCCTAAAGTTACGGTGAAGCGGATTTAAGCCGCCACCCTAGCTCCCTAAAGTTGTAGTGGAGTAGGTCGATGATTGCAGATCTCGCCTCAAAGTGGAGCAGATCAGAGAAAACGAGCCTTAACCCCTAAGTTGTAGGACAACAGCCGAAGATTACAAGATTTTGTCTCCCCGGTTGCAAAGTGGAGCAAAATCAAAGTCACAATCCTTATCTCTCCGGTTGCAAAGAGAACAGACGTAAACACACGAACCATGAAGTTACAAAGTGGAGCATGTTGAAGCTACTTGAAGAAAAGAAGCACCAAGAAGTCGAAGCTCAGCTGAGCCCCGCAAAATTGGTTTATTTATAGTCTTTGCTCTATTCTCGCCCACGATAATGAGCAAAGAGGGGCACCAGAACAAAGCCAATTTGTCTTGGCCACCATAAACAAACCAAAGACAAGTAAATAAATAAACAATATAAATTAAACCAAATTAAATGTCCATTAACAAATCCAAATATTCAGAACCCACTACTGAAACTTTCCAAAGGCCCAAAACCCAAACAAACCCTAACCCAAATTGGCCCAAAATCAAAAAAATATATAAACCCTAGTAGATCCACCTTGCGCCGCAGCCTAAGCCCCGCGCCCTGCCTCCGTATGCCTCGGCCTCCAAGAACCACGCCAACACAGCCCCATACGCCTCACGCAAAGGGCCAACTGACGCCCATACTCTACACTCCGCAAAAAAGGACAAACCACACGGCAAAGCAAACAAAAACAAAAATAGCAGTAACAAAGAATTGAAAAAGGGGTTTTTCATTTATTTTTCTTTTTTTCTTTCTTCGCTATAAAAGCCAAGCTTTTGATCCTTGTAAGGGTTACTTAACACACGATACAGAGATAATAGAAAGCAAAAAGAGAGCAAGGTGATTTCCGCTTTGAATCTCGGGTTTATTACGTTCTTTTCTTGATCTTTTATTTTCCTTTTCGTTCTTTCACATCAAAATAAAAAGAAAAAAATCAAAAGGGATTTAATACAAAAGAGATATTGAAAGGTGGTTTTTCCGAAACTGATAGCATTTTCGCTTTTTTTTTTTCTTCTTTCATCGCTCCTCTGCTTTTTCTTTATTTATTTTCTATTTATTCATTTCTCGTGATCGTCTACAAAGAAGAAAATAAAAGAAGGGAAAAGGATAAAGAGGAAAGCCTCACCGAACCGTTGGGACATCATTTGAGAGTTTCTTCTCCGTTAAAGCCTAAATCCAACTGAGTTGGGGACTCCCTTCTTTTGATTCCTTGCGGTTGGAAGTGCTAGAACTTCAAACGTGGCTTCAAACGCAGTTTGATTGGGGTAATCTACCATCCGTCGACCACCGCTTGTGGTGGTTGCATGGTGGCTAAGGCTTGGTCTTTGAGGATCTAAGTTAAAGAAATGGGGGATTAGGGTGTTGTTTCAATTGTTTGAAGAAAATGGCGATTGCCATTCATGGGTTTCTTTTAGTTTTAATGATAAATGAAACTGGCTTTGTTTTAACGGGTAAGGGTTGCATTCCTCATAAAATGGGTTATTTGCATGGCCACCCTTCCATGTTATATTTCTTTGCTTGATTATGCCCTTGTTCATTTTGTTTTTCTTTTTTCAAATTTGGCCTAAGGATTTCGTGTGTTAATTTCATTTCATCTCATTTCGTGATTTGGTTTATTTACATTTTTAATCATCCACACATTCACAACATCGCACTTTAGTCCCTATTTCTGCTTTCAATCGCTTGTTTTATTTATTAATTAACCTTTTTAGTTCGTATTTAGCTCACTTGAGCTTGCTTATTTTAGTCATGTAATTCTTCATTTTTTAATTTTATTTTTCATTTTCTTTTTTTTCTTTTTTTTTTTCTTCTTAAACTGTTTTAACATATGGTTTTGAATTATGTTATCAAGTTTACTTTATATTCGTATGTGATTTTTATGCTTGCATTGGGATATATGCTTTATTTGTTTTATTATATGTCTATTTATTCTAAAATTCTTTTCCACTTTCCTTTGTTAAATCTTTCATGTTATTCATCTAAATACTCTTATGCATTAGTATTCTTATATATATTATTTATGTTAAACTATTTTTTAATTTATATGCCTTATTTATTTAAACTAATGTATATTATTTCATGTAGGCTTACTTTAATCTTCTTCTTTCGATATTTATTTTAAAATTATTTTTTATATTACTAACTTGTATACTGTTTGTTATGGCTATTTCATCTTTTTGTTTATCTCAAACTTTCATGTTTGTTACTTGTTTTAAAATCATATAAAATAATTTTAAATTATTTTGTGTATTATTTATTTTATGTTTTTATGTGCATATTTAAGTTTTAACCATTTTTCCATATTAATTTAAAATTTGTCGTATCCTTCGCTTTTAAATTATTTTATTATTAATCTAAGGTTTTCATATATTATTTATTTTAGATACATAATACTTGTTTTGTGTTGTTACATATTTTCCCATTTTAAAACTTGATGTATCCTTAAAATCGTTTTATCATTCATTTTAAAAAAAAAAAGAGTTTTCATATATTCTTATATACATATTTATATTTTATCCTCATATTCGATCCTTTTATATATATATGGTGTATATGTCATTAAAATTATTTTTCTTTTTTATATGTATATGGTACATATTAAATTATTTTACTATGGTATACTTTATTATTTTCATATAACTTTATATAAATATTTTTCTTTATGTATATCCCTATTTTTTTTAAAGCTTGTCAACCTATATACCTAACTTATTAATTCTTATACAATTTTGATTTTTACATTTCATTTGCTTCACACATATCTTGTTGTTTTCTTTATGTCTTATGGCATGAATATATAATCATTGTATGGTATTCTTCTTAATGATTTGTGAATGGTTCTTCGTATGCGAATGAGATTTGATTATGATCTTTTATATTCAATTGTATATTCTTCTAGTCGATTAATATTATTATTCATCAAGCATCGCATCATCATATATGCCTTTTACTCCTATATCATCGTTTCACTTAATTTTTGAAATGTGGTTTTATAAAGCCCAAATTTTACGGTTTATTTCGTCTTATTTCAAACCAAATTAATACGCCTTAAACTAGCTTTATAATCATTCATTCAAAAATTCTTCAAAACGTAAGACGAGATTCGATGTTTGGCAATTAGCGAATCGTGCCCTAATGTGTTGGGTTGCAATTTTTGCGCTTGCTCAAAATAATCGAGTATCCCTTCAAAATTTCCTTTCATATCTTTCTAAAAATAATTTAAAACGAAGGCAATATTTGGTGTTTGACAATTCGAGAATCATGCCCTATCGTCTTTGGATTGTGATTTCTCGCTTGCTCAAAACGATCGAACATTCCTTTATATTCTCACTCATGTTTATAAAAAATACTTAAAAAAGAAGACGATGTTCAATATTTGGCGATTTGAGAATCGTGCCCTATAAATCTTTGGGTTGCGCTTTTTCATTGGTTGAAACAATTGAACATCCTTCGTAATTTCACTCACATTTCCTAAAATCTTTCAAAATGAAGGCGATGTTCGATGTTTGGCGATTTGAGAATCAAGCCCTATCGTGTTGGGTTGCGCTTTTTATTTGCCCAAAATAATCGAATATCTCCTCGGAATTTTCACACGTATTTTATAAAGTAAGGCAACGCTCGATGTTTGGAAATACGAGGAATCGTGCCCTACCGCGGTTTGGTTGGGTTTTTTTTGTTGGATCAAATAACTGGGCATCCTTTTGTTAATTTCAAATTATAAACTTTGGACGTCGAAACAAGAAGATTTTTGACAATCAACTTGGGTTATTCAACCTTTATTAAAAAGAGCCACATTCCAAAAATATTTTTTAGACATAAGGAAAGATTTAATCGATTTGGTACCAATTTTGGGCGTAGTGAGGGTGCTAATCCTTCCTCATACGTAATCGACTCCCGAACCCATTTTCTCATATTTTCGTAGACCAAAATTGTTATTTTAGTAAACCAAAAATATTTTATTAAAATAACCAAATTCTTAGGTGACCCGATCACACCAAAACAAAAGGATCGGTGGCGACTCCATATTTCGCTTTTTCAAAAGTCGATTCCTCCTTTTTATTAAATTTAAAATTTTTAAATCAAAAAAATTGATTTCGACAATTATTATAATTGTATTTTTTACTATTATTGTTATTATATTTTCCTTCTTTTTGAATTTACTCATATGTTATTGTTATATTATCTAATTTAATACATGTATTTTGACCCACTTATTTTATTTATATGTTGTTACCCATATTAGTAATATTTTATCATTTATTTATATCTTTGTAAATAATTTTAAACTTTAGGTTGTTTGTTATTTGTATTATTGTTATTACTATGTGTATTCGCTATTACTATCACTATTATTTTCATTTTTTATTACTATTTACTATTATTATTATTATTAATACAAAATATTAATACTCTTATTATTGCTTTTATCATTGTCATCAATATTGTTGTTTTACCACCACCATTATCAACATTGTTATTATTTTTTCATCATTATGGTCATTTTCGTGTTTGTCATGTTCTATATTTCCTTTATTTACTTATGCATTCGTTTATTTCATTTCCTTATGTATTTGCTTTATATTATTAGCCTTATATTTACGTCCTCTTTATCATAATTGCTCATATTATTGTCATTGACATTGTCACACTCATTATTATACATTACTATTAATACCATAATTTGCTTTTATATTTTACCACAAATCACATCATACTTTTTACCCGATATCTTAAAATTCTTTCATAAAGCGATATCCGTTATTAGGAAATTCGAGATAATCGTGCCCTAACTTCTTTGGGTTTCGACTTTTCTCATTTAACCTAGATAACGGAATACCCTTTTAAATCGCTATATGAGTTTTGAAAAATGCTTATTCTCGGAGATATGAAGCGTTGTGCCCTAACTTACGGGTATGACATTTTGTCACCTTGAAATAAGAATTTGTTTTAAAATAAAGGCAATATTCGGTATTTGAAGAATTCGAGAAACATGCCCTAACTTCATCGGGCTTCGATTTCTCTCGTTTACTCTAAATAATCGAATACCCTTTTAATAAATTAAAATACGCGTAATTTTATATAAAAGGCAAGCTCGCTCTCAAACTTCAAGACATCGTGTCCTAACTTCTTTGGATGTGACGTTTCATATTTTGAGACGAGGGGTCTTTAACACTTAGCTTTTTATAAAGAAGGATCATATTTCAAAATCTTTCAAATCTTTAATTTTCGATACTAAGACACTAATAACTAGGTACCAATTTTGGGCGTATCGAGGGTGCTAATCCTTCCTCGTAAGTGAATCGACTCGAACTCATTTTCTCGATTTTCAGAGACCAAAAATTGTTGTTTTAGTAAATCTCAACTTTTATTAAAATGATTTTAGGTGACCCGATCACACCTCATCAAAAAGGATTGGTGGCGACTCTCGCTTTTTTTTTTCACTTTCAAAATCCAAGTCGATTCTCGTTTTACAAAATATGGTTACAACAATGCTTTTTAATACTTATCTTATATATTTTTGGCTTAATGACAAATTTGGCCACTAACATTTGCATGTTTTGTCAAAATGGTCCTAATTGTATTTTTGAGTCTTTTTGGCCGTCAACCCTCAGATTTTTTTCAATCTGCTTTTTTCTAAATGATTTAATGAAAGTACCGTTAAAAAGTTAATAGGGATGATGTGGAATTTCATATGTGGAATATTTTTGATGAGATGTAATTTATTACTTAGATAACCCAATAAGATAATTATATGTGGAAGACAATAAAATAAATAAATAATACATTAAATTAAAAAAAATTACTCTTAATTTAAAGAAAATAAACGTAATTATCTAAAAAAAGTAACTGAATAGAAAACTTTTCAGTAAACAAACGTATAAAAGGTTGAAACCTTTTGAAAAAGAAGAAAAATTGAAACATTGAATTTATTCATTAAATCTATTAGGAAAAGTAGATTGAAAAAAAAAGAGTTAATGACCGGAAAATGCTGAAAAATACAATTATGGCTATTTTGACAAAATATACAAACATTAATGACTAAATTTATCATTAAGCCTATTTCTTTATATAATATCTAGAACTACCCATAATTCCTCTCATAAGATTATCCCTCTAATTAAAATGAAATGCTAGTATAGTATAATGTATAAGATATGGTGAAATGATTATATACTCAAAATAATTAACATTGAAGACCGTATACATTGTTATCATTGACGTATCTAAGTAGGCCTTTTCTTTGATTTGCTTCAACAGTGTATTTGTTATCATGTAAACAAACCTAATCTTGTTATAAAATAATACTAGTAATATAATTTGTCAATGCAAATTGCAAATTTAATCCTCATTCTTTATATTAATTATATACATTGGGTTGCTCTCTCTTGGATGTGAAAACTTAGGCAGCTGATGAGAGACTGATTAACTCTAATTGACTATTAAGTAGCAGCAAAGTGCTACTAATTGATATGCTCAACTTAAAAAAGTCAATTTCATTAATGAACAAAAAGAACTTAAAAGTCAATTTAATCGGTCGACACACAGACAAAGTTTTGTAGTGCCCCCAAAAAGAAGTTGTTTGGTGGTGCTGTAGTCCACTAAGAACGGGCTTTGGAACACAATTCGACACTTCACATTATCAAAAAGAAAAACTTAATTAAAAACAAATTCGAAATATTTAATGTATAATTTTATTGTTTATATATAAATTTTGATTAATAATAAATTTTAATTTTGTGTAATTTTATATATAAAATTTTCATTTGATTTAATTTTTATAAATTATTAACATAATTATCATTACACAATTATTTTTGCGCTTACATACATACATACACAAATAATTATATATATTTATCTATAATAAAATAAACGTGTATAGTTGAATCAAAATTAAAGTTTCATATATCTATTTGAATTACAAGCAAAGTTTCATATATATGATTGCACCAAATCAAAGTTCATATATTAAATTGCACATTGAATAAAAATTCATATGTAATTTTGAGATTTATCCATTAAAAAATATAATGGTTGTTAATTTCTATGATCAATAGTTATAATGGTTAAAATTTTTATCAAAGAATTAAATTATATGAGTTCAAACTCCGTTATCACGGACGGAGGCAAAGAAACATTCAATAATAACTTTAACCTCTCTTAACATGGTAAATTTATTCTTTTAATCTCTTTAAAATTTAAAAAATTATATATAAATAAATATAATGATAAAATTATACCTATTCAATAGCTTTGTATTTGTCTATTATCTCCCATCCCCATCCCCATCCCCATCCCCATCCCCTTCTCGTTATTGTAATTGATAAAACAAATTCTATTACCAATGATAATGGATTTGGATAACTTTTTTTTCTTTTTCTTCAATTTTGTTATTATTATTTTCAAATTGATAAGAGCAGACTAATTAAATTCATCAAATAGCAGCATATTAGTTGTATTATATTCATAGATTTTCACATTTAAACAACCTACAATTAAGGGTTTTTTTTATTATAAAATTTATTAAATTCGCTGTGTCGAAACCATTTTTTTTTGAAAACGGGGATCGACTTTTTGGAAAGCAAAAATGGAGTCGTCACCGACCTTTTTAGGGTGTAGTCGGATCACCTTGAAGTAAATCCTTTTAATAAAATATTATATTTATTAAAACAATAATTTTAGGCCTACGAAAATTGAGAGAAAAGGTCCGGAGTCGGTTGCATACGAGGAAGGGTTAGCACCATGCATGCTTAAAATTGGTACCAAACCGATTAAATAACTGTCCTTGTGTCCGAGATTTAAAGCGTTTTTTGAAATGAGGTTCTCTTTTTATTACATTTGAATAATCCGAGTTGGTCATTAAAATCTTCTTGTTTCAGAAGAATATGGCACCACATCCAGCACGATAGGATGCGATCCTTTATATCCTCAAAAACTCGATTGATTTCGACTTCAAAAAATAATTTGGAAATCTCAAAAGGATGCTCAACGATTTATTCCAATGAGAAATTGAAACCCAAAGACAAGATGGGGCACACGATTCCCGTATTCCTAAACATTAGAACATTGCCTTGTTTTAGAAAGCACGAGTAAAATTGAAAAGGGATATTCGATTATTTGAGACAAATGGGATATCGCAACCCAACACGATAGGGTACTATTCCCGAATTGCTAATCATCGAATATTTCCTTGGTTTTGAAAAGTTTTTAGAAAACATGAATGAAATTCTAAAGAGGTATTCGATTATTTAGAGCAAACGAGAAATTGCAACCCAGCACAGTAGGGCACGATTCCCCGTATTCCTAAACATTAGAACATTGCCTTGTTTTAGAAAGCACGAGTAAAATTGAAAAGGGATATTCGATTATTTGAGACAAATGGGATATCGCAACCCAACACGATAGGGTACTATTCGAATTGCTAATCATCGAATATTTCCTTGGTTTTGAAAAAGTTTTAGAAAACATGAATGAAATTCTAAAGAGGTATTCGATTATTTAGAGCAAGCGAGAAATTGCAACCAAAGCACGGTAGGACACGATTCCTCAATTGCTAAAAAAATCGAATCTACGCATTCGTTTTAAGAAATTTGACAAATAGTTATGAAAGCGACTTATAATATACTAATTCGGTTTGAAATAAAATGGGATAGTTGTTTTAAAAGGGTTATAAGTTATGAACAATATCTTGAAAATCGGAAAAGAAATAAAAATACGGGATAATATGAATGTATAAGAGACTATGATTGATTGAAAGGAGATAACATGATTCGTTTAATAAATTAACAAAATAGCAACCAAATTATCAATTTCCTAATCATGATGAATAAGGACTAGCATGATGGCAATACAAAATAAAATAATATACCACAATAACATATCTATGTAACCTAATGCCGTATTCAAATGCAAAAATACAAAAATAGAAATTAAAGAAGAACATGTATATGTGAATAAAATAAATTTTAAAGGAGGAATACATACTATAAATTATGTGAATTATTAAATTAGAAACTTTTATAAAATCAAAGTAAGAGTATGTATGTGATCATTGAAATGTATTTTATAAAATGAATATTTTGAATTAAATGTTATACACAAGGTCGAAAAATATCATTTTAAAATTGATAACTTATATATATAAAAATACGCAAAGATAATACAAATATAATAATTTTAAGAACACATTGAATTTACAAATTATGGGCGTATATATATATGTAAATGAATTTAGAATAAAAGGAATATGTATACAAATTAAATTAGTTTTATCATGAACTATATAGGATTTAGAAACGTATTTTCTATGTACAAAGAAAACTATAAGGATAAAATATATAGCTCTATAGATTCAATATATGCTAATATTTTATAATAATTTAAGATAATAAATGATTCACATAATTTACTTTTAACGGACGAATGTATATACAAAATAATTATATGAAATAATATAATGTTAATAATAGATATAAGATAAAATTAATAATAATAAAATATTTTTAATTAATAATAACATAAAATACATGCTATCTTAAAAAGAGTAATTATAAAAATTAATAATAGAATTAATAAAAAAATATAAATAAATATAAACGAGAGCATAACTTACAACGAAAAAAAAATATGTATAACATGATAAGTTAATGGAGATTAATTAACTTAATGGTATGATAATAACAATAATGATATAATGATAATGATATAAAAATACAATAAGAGCGCATTAACAAAATGATAATATATTGGTAATGTAGGCAAAATAAATAATGGTAAACAATAATAATGAACTAGAGGATAACAATAATACAAGTAATAATATAAATAATAATACATAAGATACAAAATGATGTATACAAGGTGAATCTCTGAGTTAGACTACGATGTATAAACAATCAACAAAATAAGTGACAATTAATATTAATAAATAAATTTAAATAAAGAAGAAAACTAAAAAGGGAGATTACTTGACCTAATTGAGGTCCAATTCAAAGAAGGATGTAAAAAATGGACCAAATTAAAATACAAATAAAACAAATGAGACAATTTATAAATAGAGTAACCAGAAGAGGACCAACACGTGATGCGCGTCAACATATAAGGACCAGAATTGGAAATAAACCAAGTTCTACAAGGTAGATCAGAGATGTGGACTAAAGCGCAAACGCGTGTAAATTCTGAGGCAAATTTTAAAGAAAAATAAGCGAGCGATTGAGATGCGATTGACCTAGCGAGCGAGAGGAGGAGGGACACAGGGCGCAATTAGCCCTCAAAAGGCGGAAACACGCGGATCCCTTGGGTGTTGGATCGGGAAGCGCGGGCAAGGGGTCACGGTACCGTTTTGAGGCCACTAGAGCGAGGCCTAAGCGGTGCCGTTTTGTCACACAGGTTAAGAAACCTAAAACCTCCCTTTTATCACTTAAAATACATCAAAACAAAAGCCTTCTCTGTTCATTGGGCGAAACAAAGAAGGGTAGCCCCAGCCTTTCCATTTTGCTTTCCTCGGCTGATTCGGAAGGCCCTTCCACGAAGACGACGACCCATCGCCAGAAACATTAGTCGACGTTCGCAAGTTTCAACGTGTTACCCTCTCGGCCTTGGATCTGTCCCCTTTTTAACTCCAGTTTCGACGAAGCAAAAAGGGGGTCGACGGCCTTATAGCAAGGTATACTTTCTTTTCCCTTTTTATTGTGTTCTATGTAAATAAATAAATGAAAACAAGCATGAATCGAAAAAGAATGTTTGGTGCGAAATCACCTCTTAAATCGATTTTATATCTTTGTTTTGTGTTGCAAATTTTATGTATTACAACCCTTTCTCTTTGTATCGAGAGAAAATAAAAAAACCCACCTCCTTTTTTTGGTTCCCCCTTCTTATATAGTTGATTTTTTTACCAATACCCCCTGTTTCCTTCACTGTTCATGCATTAAATTTGTGTCTTTTCTTTGTAGGGACAATCGTGTGAGCGGTGGCCACCTGATGCGGCAATAGGGATATGGGTCTAGGTTCAGCGCTAAAGGAGATAGGGTTTAGGGTTAATTTGTTTTCTAAAAATGTTGGGGGGATGGGCTAGGGTTTATTTGATTATTATTATTTTCTCTTGGGCCTCAAAATGGGTAGTGGGTGGGGTAGAAAAATTTTGGGCTTTGGTGGCGGGCAAAATCGGGTCTGTCTGTTTGCCCCTCTTTGCTTGTTGTCGCGTAACGAGAGCAGTAAAGACTTTACAAAGCCCGATTTGGCCCGGCCATGTCGAGTCCTAACTTCTTTGGCGCTCTTCTTCTTCTTGTAGCCCGAGGAGATAGGGTTTGCTTCGATCCGTTCCGCTACGACTTTAGAGGATGAGATCTGTGATTTATAGCTTCAATCTACTCCTTTGCAACCGGGGAGATAAGACTTATTTTGATCTGCTCTGCTGCAACTTCAGAGAGATGAGATCTGTGGTTTATAGCTTCAATCTGCTCCACTGCAACCGGGGAGATAAGATTTGCCATCTTCATCTGGCTCCTTTGCAACCGGGGAGATAAGACTTGTTTTGATACGCTCTGCTTTGCAACTTGAGAGAGATGAGATCGTGGTTTATAGCTTCAATCTGCTCCACTGCAACTTCAGGGAGATAAGATTTGCCATCTTCAATCTGCTCCACTGCAACTTCAGGGAGATAAGACTAATTTTGATACGCTCTCTCTGCGGCTTGAGAGAAATAAGATCTATGATTTATAGCTTGATCTGTTTCCTTTGCAACCGAGGAAATAAGACTTGCTATCTTGATCTGCTCCACTGCAACCGGGGAGATAAGACTTGTAATCTTGATCTGCTCACTTTGCAACCGGGGAGATAAGACTTGCAATCTTCAGTCTACTCCACTGCGACTTCAGGGAGATAAGACTAATTTTGATTTTCTTTCTTTGAAACTTCAAGGAGATCTGTCGTGGCTTTTAGCCGCTCCAACGCCATTTCGGGGAAAGGTTATTTGAAACTTCAAGGAGATCTGTCGTGGCTTTTAGCCGCTCCAACGCCATTTTAGGAGAAAGTTCATTTGAAACTTCAAGGAGATCTGCGTGGCTTACGGCGCTCCAAAGCCATTTCGGGAAAGGTGATTGGTAATTCGACTGTTACCCTCTTTGCTGAGGGTCAAGGCTTGTGAATTTCTTGATTCTAGGGATGTGACTGTAGAATCGGTTTTATGTATTATGCTAATGCCAAAAGAATCGAGGATGCTATGATCGAAATGAATCAATTGTTCCTAACTAGCTTAGCTATGAATGATCTATAAATACATGAGTGCGCATGTGGTGAGCATGAATCTCTTTTTAATGTTTAGGCTATCATTGCTCTTTGTCAGTCAAGGTTCTTTCTTTGAATCGGTACCACTGTCTTCTTCTTAGGTCTTTGAGCAGAGAAACCCAAATTGGTGGCCCAAATTCAAACTCTTTCTTCTCAAGTGTTTCCAATCTTTAAGTTTGGGTTAGTTCTAAATAATGGTACATTTGAGTTCTGTACTATTTAGAAACTTTTGAGTAATATCAGAACTTCTTTTGTAAAAGTGTCATTAATCCATTAATCATCATTTCAATGCAAAATGCTTAAAAGAGATCACCATAATGTGAGAATTGAAATTTGTCAAAAACAAAATTTGAAGGGAATAAATTAATCATAGACAACTAGCGTTGTAAGAATACAAAATGAATCAAAGGAAAATGGGTGCCCCAGATATCGCAGCGTGAGCTTCTCTGCACGAACTTCTTGAGGACTCCCTTTTTGCCTAATATGCGCTTAGGGGATCTAGAGTACTTTGCGAGATGCCCCAAGGTGCAACATCCCTCCTCCTTGTTAATTTGGGTATCACATGCCCCACTTTTGATCAAAATTTGAATCGCCCTTTTACGGGTTTTCAATTCAAAACCCCTTTGGTCTCAAGATGCTCTTTGCGAGTTTTCACCTTGGCCTCTCCTCTTTTTTTTTTTTTTTTTAAGAAGTATTTCTTGGCCAGAATCTGAATTCAACTGGATTAGGTAAAGTCTTGCCATCTATTTCGGCCAATATCAGTGCTCCTCCAGAAAATGCCTTCTTTATCACATAAGGTCCTTCCCAATTCGGCATCCATTTTCCTCTGAAGTCCTTTTGTATGGGCAGGATCTTTTTCAATACTAGGTCTCCCTCGTGGAATTCTCTGGGACGAACTTTTTTGTTGTAAGTACGCATCATTCGTTTTGATACATTTGACCATGGCGAATAGCCCATAGCCTCTTTTCTTGATTAAATTTAATTGGTCGTATCGATTTGGATCCATTCGCCGTCCAACTTTATTTACGACAAAACTACGAGGAAGGAATTTCGACCTCGATGGGTAAAAGCGCCTCCATTCCATAGACTAATGAGAAAGGCGTTGCCCCGGTAGAAGTCGGACGGATGTTCGATAAGCATAGAGAGGCGAATGGCGACTTCTCATGCCAATCTTTATAAGTTTGATCATCTTTCCCACAATCTTCTTGATGTTCTTGTTGGTTTTTGCCATTGCGCCGTTCATTTTAGGCGATATGGTGACGAGTTGTGGTGTCTGATCTTGAACTAACTGCAGACCTCTGCTATTGTACTGTTGTTCAAATTCAACGCATTATCAGATATGATTCTTTCTGGCATTCCATATCGACAAATGATTTCCTTTTTCAGGAACTTGCTAACTGCCGATTTAGTTACATTAGCATATGAAGCGGCTTCCACCCACTTGGTGAAATAGTCAATGACCACAAAGATGAATCGATGTCCATTTGAAGCTTTTGGCGAGATCGGCCCAATCACATCCATGCCCCACATCGAAAATGGCCAAGGTGAAGTCATAACATGCAGAGGTGAAGGAGGCACGTTAATCTTATCTCCGTAGATTTGGCACTTATGGCATCTTTTGGCGTAGTTAATACAGTCTCCTTCCATGGTGGACCAATAATAACCAAACCTCATAATTTTCCTGGCCATTGTAAAACCAATAGCGTGTGTCCCGCAAACGCCCTCATGAACTTCTTCCAAGATTTTCTTAGCCTCAATTGCGTCTACACATCTTAGTAGCACTTGGTCCTTTCTTCTTTTGTATAGGATTTCTCCGTCCAAGACGTAGTCGCTAGCCAATCTTCTCAATGTTCTTTTGTCATTCTCGGTAGCTTGGTGGGGTACTCACGATTCTTCACATATCGCGAGGATATCGTGGTACCAAGGATAATCATCATTTTTGCTTCTTCTTGAGGTTGCAACAATGGCGGGAGCCTCGTAAATACTCATTTGGATCGGTTTCACATCCTCTTGTTTGTTCACCTTGACCATGGAAGCTAAAGTTGCTAGAGGCGTCACCATCGATTTTCTTCTCGAGGAGGTAGTAGAACATGATGTCGTCAAATTCTTCAATCAATTCGAGGACAGATTTGTAATTGATCAATTTGGGATCTCGTCTCTCCATTCGCCTTTGAGTTGATAAATCACTAGGCGGGAATCTCCATATACTTCTAGTGTTTTAATCTCGCGTTCTATGGCGCACGGATGCCCATGATACATGCTTCGTATGATACGCCATATTATTCGTACAATCAAAATCCAATTTCTTGGTGAAAGGATAATGATCTCAAATGCGGGGATACCAAGGCTGCCTCGATTCCATTACCCACAGCGTTTGATGCTCAAAGTCAGTTTAGCTTCCAGGATGACCTTCTCGAGGGTTTTCTTTAGCGGTTGCCACATACATCAGTCTTCATTTGGGAAATCAAAGTTCAGAGGCTCATAGTCTTCTAGAGCTCTCTTGGCTAGAAAGTGCGCTATTGCACTCCCTTTTCTGACTTTACGGTTCACGTATACAATATCAAACTCAGAGAGTAAAATTTGCCATCGGGCCATTCTTCCATTCAAAGCGATTGACTCCATCAAGTACTTCAAAAGATCCAATTTGAAAATCAGCCAAGTTGTGTGATACAGCGGTATTGTCTCAACAACCGGGTTGTCCAAATTAAGGCACAACATAATTTTTCAATTGGCGAGTATCTCATCTCACACTCGGTGAACTTCTTTGCGAGGTAATATATCGCTCTTTCTTTCCTTGACTGACTCATCGTGTTGGCCAAGCACACATCCCATGGAATTTTCAAATCTTTGTTAAATCTGATATTGGTGGCTTATTTGGACTAGGTGGTGTAAAGACTGGAGCATTAGACAAATATTGCTTAACCTTGTCAAAGGTTTTCGACATTCTTCGTCCCGGACACTGGGGTTATGCTTCTTAGAGGCGAGAATATGGGATCACATTTCTCGGTCGTTTTGTGAGATGAACCGAAGCGATGTAATTTAATCTTCCTAAGAAACCCAGAACTTCTTTTTGAGTCAGCGGTGGAGGTAGCTTCTGTATGGCTTTGACTTTATCTGGGTCAATCTCAATCCCTTTTTCGCTAACTACGAAACCAGTGACTTTCACGACTGGCCCGAAGGTGCATTTTCTTTGGATTGAGTTTCAAGCTGGAATTTTCTCAATCTCAAAAATAATTTCTTCAAGACTGCACATGCTCTTCTTCCGTCAGGGACTTAGCGATCATGTCGTCAACATAGACTTGATTTCTTTGTGTATCATGTCATGGAGCAGGGTTACCATAGCTCTTTGATATGTAGCTCCGCATTTTCAATCCGAATGGCATTACCTTATAGCAAAAGGTTCCCCGCGAGGGTAACAAAAGTGGTCTTACTCATGTCTTGAGGATGCATTTTGATCGATTGTACCCCAGAAACCATCCATGAAGGAGAAGAGTGAGTAACCCTTGCGTGTTGTCCACTAAGGTGTCAATGTGAGGCGAGTGGGAAATTATCCTTGGGTGGCTTTGTTGAGATCCTGTAGTCTACGCACATCCGTACCTTTCCGTCTTTTTTGGGACGGGGGCGATGTTGGCTACCCATCTCGAGTATTTAACTACTTGTAAGAAACCAGCATCAGCTTGTTTCTTGACCTCCTCTTTTATTTTTAATAAAACATCCGGTCTCATCCGTCGCAGACTTACTGTTGGCGGCACATTCTTCCTTAATGGGAGTCTGTGTACCTAGCGTCAAAGACCTTAGCCGGACATATCTTGATATGACCATGCAAAAACGTCTTTGAACTCTTGGAGTAGCTTAATGAGGTTCTGCTTTGTCTACAGGGATATGCAAGCTCCAATCTTTACTTCTTTCTTTTCTAGTTCATCCCCAAGTTCACAACTTCTATTGACTCTTTGTGAGGTAGGATCTGTTTCTCCTCTTGTTCTACCATTCTTAGCAAATCGGGGATAAATTGCGGTCTCAAGTCATCTTCAAAGTCACTGTGATCCTCTAGACACATTTCTTGCTCAAAATGAGACTACGAGAGTTAGTAACAGCGTTGCTCATATCATTGATATCAGGAGACTGTTATAGGTATGAAGGAAGATCTGAGAGAACAAAAGAATCTAAGAATGATGTGGATAGTATGGTTATGAATGAAAGAATAAAAGAATATTTGCTTGAGATAAGACAAAAGATGCATTTCATTGAAATAATAATTTTTGAACACAAGCCTATCTCACAAAAAGGGCATTTATTGCTCCTAGGCTTAGAAGTAATAGTGTGTTTTGGGCATTACTACGAATTAGTTCTAAAGACTACAGAATCTCCTCATGATCGATTATTGAGAACACTTCCAAGTTCAAAAGCGTATGTCAATAAATTCTCTTCTCGAGTTCCATCCTCGTATGTGGCGTTAATGCTCAAGCTTCCCATCAGTTCTTGGAAGATTCTTTCCTTGTCGCTCTTCCTTCCCGGAGTAAATGGTTCTCTCGACACAAATGTTTTGGAGATGTGAGGGAAGGTCATCGGCTCCCACTTAACCTCTCCCCACTTCATGCGCTCTTCTCCGTTCTTGCTTCTTTTCTTGCTCTTTTCTCTTACATTTTGCATCGGCTTGAATCCTAAGCCAAGCGATCTCGTTTGTCCATGAGCATAGGTCGTCAACCCTCCCTTGTGACTTCTTCCAAGCCCTTTCCACAGCAAAAGCTCCTTTCCGATCGTCGAGTTGTAGGCCCATTCTCGTGGTCTTAGAGATTTTGGGTGTAGGGACCTTATTTCCTTCAACAACAAACGTCGCATTTACAAACTCTAATAATGAAAAAGAACATTCTATGGCCTCTTTATCTGTCCCCACATATGGTGCATTCTTTGTAGAGATGCAATGATATCCTCTTCTGCGTTCCACGGTCACTGGCGGCCTTAGTTATAAACTTGAGCTTTTGATGTAATGATGCCAGTGCGCCCCTGTAGAGTGAATCCACGGCCTTCCCAATAAGCGGTTGTAAGAGGGCTTGATGTCCATCACTAAGAAATCTATCTCATATGTGCTTGGGCCAATTAAGAGAATTTCGATCTTCCCCATTACTTTCCTTCGGTGCCATCGAATGCCCTCACTATATTTTGTGCGTCTTCATATAGGAATTATCCACGGGTAACTTTGTTCGGTGTGGATAGGGTAGGACATTTAAGCGTGACCGTTATCAATTAATACTCCGGCAATGTGAACCCGCACAGCGGGTGGTGATGTGTAGCGCTTTTGTTGACCCCATTCCTCGGCGGTATTTCATCATCATTGAAAAATATGAAATTATCGGTAGCTTATATTATTGACAAAGCGATCTAGTTTATTGTGAGAGATGTCATTCGCGCGTAGGTTTCGTTCGGCACCTTCAATAATGCATTAGATGTGTCTCACGAGCTCATAAATGTAGCGCTGCTTGAGATCTGAGCCCGGTTTTGCTGTATATTTGTTCTACAGCGCTATATTCATTGTGCTTGAGGAATTTTAAGAACTCTTTAGCCTCCTTTTCGATTCACGGGCTCATTGCGGGTGATTGAGTTTAGATGTCTCTTCTTTTCCTTGCTCGGCAACTATAGATTTTCCTTTATTTGGTTACTGCTTTTGTGTTGGAGTATAATGCCTTAAAGCCGTGTGTAGAAACCTTCATCTTGACCTTCTTCTAAAGTGCGGTTGGGTTCTCCTTTCCTCGTATGGTCACATTACAATCATAGTTCCAAGGCGCGCTCTTGCTATCTTTGTAAGAAAGCAGCGAGGTCTACGGATTATGACCCTTGGCGTAATTGGTACTCAGCTTTATCATTTCTTGGTGTGAAATTATCACCACCGGATGATTCACTCTCTGAACCCTTTCTGTCCTTTCTTCTTAGAGGCGTAAACCTCTCCTTCTTACATCTTTCAGATTTCTTCGTAAAATTCTATCTCTTTATTGTCCATCAGATTTTGCACCATGGACTTGAATTCACGCAGCACTCTTGGATATCATGACTTTCATCTTTATGAAACTTGCGGTATCTTACGGATTCTCGAGGCTTTTCTTTTGAATGTTGTGCAACCAATCCTCTACCAACCATTTGTTCCCAAACCCAACTCAATGGGGTTTGCACCTCTGCCACGTCGGCCTTGATTCTTTTATTCCCATACTTGATTATCGCATTCACCCCTTTATGATCGAGACATGGATTTCTGCTACATTGGGGCGGGTGAGTCATCAAACTTTATGACACCCATTTCGATGAGTTTTCCACTAGCTTTTTGAGCGGTGCAATTTTCAATCGAGTGCCCGTTACCCCTGCGTGGTACTCACATTGGTATTTGGTATCGTACCATTTTGGGAATGGAAGCTGCGGAGGTTTGGGTAGAAAGGTGATACCACATGGGCATCAAACAATCTCGATATAATTCCTTATAGGACATCGGGATAGGCGTAAAGCTGAAGTCTTTCTTTGTTGGGCCTTGGGTTAGAATCTTGTCTTGTAGAGCCACGATGGTACAGTAGTTCTTTTGCCCTTGTTTGGTTCCTGATGGTAGGCAGAATAGCTCTTCTCATATGAGCTCGTATTATTCACCTCATTTTCCTTCCTTCTTGAGAAGGTGATTTCTTAGCATTTTCCTGCTTCAATCTTTCCACATCTTATCGCATTCTCTATCATCTCTCAGGACATCACTATGTCAGAGAAGCTCTTAGTGGCGCTTCCTAACATGTGGTTGATGAATGGAGCCTTGATGTATTGATAAAGAGCATGGTTGTTTCTTTCTCCAAAGAGGTGGTTGGACTTGCGTTGCCATTTCTCTCCACCTTTGGGCATCATCTGAAGCTCTCACTTTGCTTCTTCTCCATATTTTGCAATGTAATCCTATCGGGGCCATATCCATCACATGTTTATCTTTGTTTCATAAAGGCTTGAGCTAGGTCTTTCCATGAGTTAATCTTAGTACGGCTCAATTGGTTGTACCATTTGGATGCCGCCCCAACCAAACTATCTTGGAAGCAATGAATCAAGAGCTGATCGTTGTTGACATACCCAGTCATTAAATGCGCAAAACATAGTAATATGAGCCTCAGGACAGCTCATTCCATTGTATTTTTCAAATTCAGGCATTTTGAACTTAGGGGGAGGACTAGGTCTGGAACTAAGCTCAAATCTTTAGCATCGACCCCACAGTGATAGTCAGCACTTTCCATTGCTTTGAACCTTTCTTCTAACCACTTGCATCGTTCTTCCAATTCTTTCGAAAGTGATGTCACGACTCTCTCATTTTACGCCATATTGTCCAAGTCGGGAGTTGTAGGATTAACGAGGGTTATCTCTGGATTAGAGCTGAGCTGTTTGATAGTTGATTGGCATTGAGGTATCGGCTTAAAAGTGCTGGGGCCTAATCATTCTACGGATGGCCTTTGCGTGTGCGGCTCGGGTTGTGTTTGAGCATTCATCGGGGTAAAGCCGGGGAGGTAGGAGGATCTTGATAATAGATGGCCTCTGTGTATGTGTCTCATCTTTGTGTTTGGCGTTTGCGAGGAGCAAAACCGGGGGTAAAGGGATCTTCATTATTATTTCGGTGTCAACCATAGGGCCTTTTCCTTTATGCGGCGATTAGTCGATGTCCGGTCGATTCTTCCATCATATTTCTTTGCGATTCCGGCATTTGGTCCTAATTTCTTTGCTGGATTTTAGCTCTTTGTTCTTGTACTTGTGCTTGCATCTGCTCTTGCATTTCTTTACTGCATTTGCTCCAATCTTTCTAGTTTTTATCCATTGCTTTAGTTCTTGTCACGTAAGGATGCGTACTCGAGAGATTCTCGTCGGTTTCAGATTCTTGAAACATTTTTAATTAATTAGAATCTTTTTATAGTCTTTAATGCATATGATGTGATGCAATGTAAATGCATGAATGCAAGGAGGCATCAATTTGATTCAATTCCTTTTAGGAAACTTCACTAGAAAATAAAGATCTTTACATAAAGTGAGTTACAAATAAGACTTTGCCCTAATGCTTAGAGCTTTAATTTTCATGAAACAAAGCTAGCTCTGTCCCCGTCGACTCAACTCGTATTTTTACGCTCGGTATATACTGCTTATACATGCCAAGGTTTGTAAATGTCGGCTACCTCGCGAATCGGGTTATAGCTTCCCCCATAATATAGTCACATTTTGACTTGGTCTTGCGCATGATGAAATTTGCTCCTTCGGCGCTCCTCACTGTTTCGAAGAAGCTGGATCCTCATCTCATAGTTTTGTAGTCTTTGCTTCTAACTCTTTTGTTCTTTCTTTCATTTCTTCTATTTTGCTCAAGCTTGCCCTCAACTCCATCATAGTATTACGGTTTGGTATTGATGAAGAGACTTTTCGAGTTACGCCACTCTAGCCCTTAGTTCACCTGTTCATTTACGCTTTCAGATAGACTCTTCTCTCTAGCTCTTCATTAGGTATGCGAGTCTCTCGAAATTTTCTTTCCATCGATCGGCCTTAGTCTTTTCCTCTCGGATTTCATGGCGCCATTGTTGAAGTTTTACCTAAACCGTGAGTTCTTATAGGCGAGGCGCAACTTCTTATAGTCGGTCTTGATTTGTCTAAATCCTCTTGACCTTAGTTTTCCCTTTCTTCCACTTTTGACCTCGACCTGCGGACATCGACATCAATCTCGGTGCATCTTCTCTTCTTCCAATTGTTCAATCTTTTTCCCAAGCTCTAAATTCTTCCTCTCGAAGTCTTGTTTGATAATTTCCAACTCGGCCGGAGCGAATCGTAGCTATTCTACCATAGGTTGCGTGTTCTCCAAGCTTGGCCTAGGAGCGTTATCATTAACCCTTTTCTTGAACCATCCAACATACTCGGCGTCACTATGGAACCAACGACCAACCTCTTCATCCAACGAGTTTGCTTCCAAGCATCGGATAACTCCGAATTTTCTTCTTATAGTGGGCATCCTTAAAAGAGAATTCACATTGAGCAGATCCATAAGTTACGGTATGAGCGCCTCGACTTATATTGTCTCAATGCTAGCGATGAGAGTGTGCCGGTAGCTCCCAAATTCCTAACAAAGGCACCCAATCAAAGTTCCCACATCGTCTGAGGATCTCATCGGGAACCATCCAAAATGCTCTCCACTCTATATCCTCCTCCTTGAGGTTTTGAAGAATCTCCATCCATTTCTCTTACGAGATATCTTCTCTCCTTTGTATGTATTTGCTTCCTCTTTTAGCGGGAATAAGTTTGAGAAAAGACTCGATAGAAACTTTATCTACCTTCAAAAGTGCCAGTGAAACCACACCATCAATAGTTTGTGCACATCCAATAAACCGCCCATTTACGACTTTCGACACATGTTCAAGGATCACGAGCGTTTCAGCCAATATTGCGAAGTGCAGGCGTGATTCCTTTCTCAAGGCGGTCAAATAAGTCGGTGTTGCCTCATCCACATGTCTCAAAGCTTTGGGAAAAATCACCAATCCATAGATGCTTGAGGCGAAGATATCGATCCTCTTGCGTTCATCCGGATGTGCTAAAACCAAATCTCTCAAATTCTCCCACGGGATACATTTCTTTGTCTCCCTTTTGTTGAACGGCGGCGACCCAAGGTTCGCTCATCACTGAAATATTCATTAATTTCTTTGTGAAAGTCGGCCATTAAGTACTTTGGCATAAGCCTTTTAACTTGCACCTTTGGACACGGAGCGGTGCGGTATATTCCTCTAAAGTAGGCACTAAATCCACTTCTCCAAAAGTGAAACACTTGTAGTGACATTCCAAAATTGAACCATAGCTCGGAGCGGTGTTTGTCACCTTAATATCTAGCAAGTAAGATATATCACCATAGCTTTGGTAGAGCATTTGTTTGGCCTCTTCATCCCAGCGAGCCCAAATATCTCTCAATTCTTGTAACTCATTACGTGCTGCGTTGGTGAGTGAATTCTTGTAACTCGATACATATCATACTGTCAAGCTATCCTCTTTTACGATTGCAACTTCTCGACCACGTCTGAGAACAGCGCATTGTCCTCAACTTTATTAAGAAATTCATTCTCCATGTGAAACTTTCTAATTTAGTAGTCGAATGCAAATCGACACCTCCTTTAGTATGCAATGTTATGTAAAAACAATCAAAACAAGATAAGTGGAGTCTCAAATATTAACGATGGAACACAAGTATAATAAAGATAATTAAAGCATATATATATGGGTGACCACTATAATTTAACCTAGCTTCTCCTAAAGAAGGCTCTTAGGGTTCTATATGTGGTTTAGTTCTAGAAGTAAAAGTACTGAACTAGCGAATTCCTCGATCCTCACCCATTATAGGCTCATACGGTTGAGTTGATTCGAGGGAATACATTTCCCTATGACCATGCGGAGATGAAAATCTCACGAAATCATAGGTATGGATGTATTAGGAAGCTATCCACTAGCCCATGCGGAGGTGAAAACCTCACGAAGGCATAGTTTCTTACTCCCACTTAGAAGGTGTGACCACAACGGTCATGCAATGCAATGCAAAATCATTATACAAAATCTGAACCATAACAATCATACAATTGAATGTGAATGAGGAGACCATGATTTTCAAAATAAATTTTCAATTTGTTGACAAAAGGACAGCAAATAATCAATTTTATGGCTTGACTCTCTAGTTTTTCCCCAGTGGAGTCGCCAAGCTGTCGAAACCTTTTTTTTTTGAAAACGGGGATCGACTTTTTGGAAAGCAAAAATGGAGTCGCCACCGACCTTTTTAGGGTGTAGTCGGATCACCTTGAAGTAAATCCTTTTAATAACATATTATATTTATTAAAACAATAATTTTAGGCCTCGAAAATTGAGAGAAAGGTCAGGAGTCGATTACGCATGCGAGGAAGGGTTAGCACCCATGCGCCCAAAATTGGTACCAAACCGATTAAATATGTAACACCCCCTACCCGTATCCATTGCCAGAATAGGGTACGAGGCATTATCGGAGTTCTTGAACATTTTGAGATAATTACGAGTCATTTATTATTCAGATTTTGAAAATAATCATAACGTCTCTTTATTGGGCCTCGAAGCCCAAACATACACTAGAAACCAAATGGAATTAAATCGAGATTATAAAAAAATTTACTTAAAATCTTAAATTTTATTTTCATCTAAGTAATTACCATTTCAATGCTTCTTGTAATTAAATATATTACCATTCAATCAATAGTTTATCCTTTGTCTAAGTGTCAAGCCACATCATTGTTAGTATACTTCAATATATTTCATATAAATTCAACATTGATATACTTATTTTCTCGACATGTCACATTTGAGTTTAATAATTGTCTTCACTTACATAATTTCCTTGTATCAAGCGTATCAAAGATAATCATATATGTTCATGACATGAAACATATTAATTCTATTACCTTTTCTTTATAAGTATATATCAATCGTTTCATTATATCAATATTTCATGTTTCATCATTTCCATATATTTTAAGTATATTTATTCCGGTAAAGTTTATATCAAACTTAACATAAATTATATTCCATGTGCTTACTCTTATTTTGTTTATCTATCTTCATAATTATTTCATACATCTATTTTGTACATATATTTCCCTATGACCAGTTCTTGTAAACATTTCACACAACCATTTCACGTAACCATTCGTCATCTAATACGTATTACCTGAATATCAATTGTTCAAGAGATATCATAGCGTCTCCCATCCACGGTCTTATTTATCTTTGACATGATGCCATAGTATCTTTCAACTATGGTCTTACTCATTTTCTGTCATGTTGCCATGGTATCTTTCAACCATGGTCTTATTCATTTCCCGTCATGTTGCCATGGTATCTTTCAACCATGGTCTTACACATTTCATGTCAGGTTGCCATGGTATCTTTCAACCATGGTCTTACACATTTCATATCAGGTTGCCATGGTATCTTTCAACCATGGTCTTACACATTTCATATCAGGTTGCCATGGTATCTTTCAACCATGGTCTTACACATTTCATATCAGGTTGCCATGGTATCTTTCAACCATGGTCTTTGCGTTTCATATCGAGTTGTCATGGTATCTTTCAACCATGGTCTTACACATTTCATATCGAGAGAGCACACTCCGCATGAACCTCATCCTTACGGTGGGATTACGGTCGAGGCTAAATCCTGTAATATAAACTCATAGAGTATTGTCGGGATTACAGTCAGGCTAAATCCCTGCTGCAAACAATTACTCTAATGAGCTTGGATACGAATTACGATCTGGCTAAATTGGACCCTAATTCGGATTACCGTTCGGGCTAAATCCATTTTCACATATTCTTCGGGAGGGCTATATCGAGGATAGGATCACGTCAGGGCTAGATCCTTTTACTAGTCAATTCCTTTGAGAGAGATCCATCGAATTTTCCTTTCATTCAAGCGAGATTTCTTCCCCTTTATATATAAAATATATCAATGTTTCATAAATTTTCATATAATGAACATTCAAATCATATTCACATCAATAACATACATTTCAAGTATTTAAGAATATAATTCAAGTTACATGAACTTACCTCATTTCTTATTTGTGTTTATAATTTCATTAATCAGATATTTTTTCTTTTCCACGATCAAGTTTCATATTTGAGTCGTCTGAATCTTTATAAATAAATTTGATCATCATTTTCATTCATTTCATTTTCTAATGCATTTAATTAATGCTCTAGGAAAAGTTACCATTTGCCCTAAACTTTTAATTAATGTGATTTCATCCTTAGAAATTTGGAAAATATAATTCTTGCAATTTAATCCTTATTTCTAGCTATTATTCTCATACATATTGATAACAATCCATGAATTCTGTAAAATATCAGAATTTTCCATAATTTCAACACTTTTCAATTTAATCCCTAAAACATGTTTTCCCCTATCTTGAATTAAATTAATGATTTCATTCAATTTTGTAATTTAAATAATAAAATTAATCCATTTCATGCAATTTGGTCATTTTGACATTTTACAAAATTGCCCATAAGTTTAACTTTTATTCAATTTAGTCCTTAAGCCTAAAACATGCAAATTAGCCATGCTTACTGAATATTCATATATATATTTTCCTCCTCCTCCTCTCCATTCCACATCCTTAAATTTATATAATATGCTTATAAGTAACATTATCAATAATTTCACTATTTACTTATATGTATATTCAAAGCTGTCCATTTGAGTCATAGTCACTAAATTATTTATTTCATGAGTTACAGAACTCCAAATTAAGATATGTAAATTTTATCTGAAACTAGACTCACATATATTCTTACCATAAAATTTTCAGGATTTTTGGTTTAGCCAATTAGTACAGTTTATTCATTAAAGTCACCCCTGTTCTGCTGTCTGACAGTTCTGACCCTTCTTCACTAAAAAATATTTATCTCCTTGTACAGAATTCAAATGATGTTCTAGTTTGTTTATAATAAAACTAGACTCATTCAGGATTCTATACATATAAATTAAGCCCATAATTATTTTCTTCATTTTTTATGATTTTTCAAAGTCTGAACAGGGTAACCAGAATTCATTCTGACATTATCTCACAAAATTTATTATATCTCAAAATTTACAAATCCATTGCTTACACTGTTTATTCTATGAGAAACTAGACTCAATAAGCTTTAATTCCATATTTTTAATCTTCAATTTAAATTTCTACAATTTATGGTGATTTTCAAATTTAGAATACTGCTGCTGTCTAGAACTGTTTTAGTACAAGATATTAATTACCATGTTTATAACACCCTTATTTCCTTTCTCTACACTATTTCTCATCACTTTCTCTTATTTTCTCTTCACTAACATATCAAAAACATAGAACCATATGTAAGGAAACTCTACATTAACATCAATCCCAAGCTTTTCAATAATATCAAACTTAAAAATATATTGAAATCATGATGTTCTTACCTTGTTCTATTAATTCCAACCTTCATCTTGATTTTCTCTCTCCATCAGCCTTCATTTCTTGAATCCAACTTCATATTTTAACTTCCCATAGCCTCCTTAACATTTTTCTCTCTTGATAGCTAAGGAAATTCTTTTTATTTTTGGGTGAAAATAGTGAATTTTTGGTAGAAAGACCAAATTGTAAAGAAAAGAAAGTTTCTTTCTTCCTTTTCTCTTCATACGTTGGTGCATGGAAAAAAAGATGATGATTCTTCATCTTTCTTTCCTTATATATATACTATATAAAATAATAATAAAATAATAAAATATCATTTAAAAAAATTAAATTAAAATATTAATAAACTATTATTTATTTATTTAATCTAAAATATCTCCAACATCATCATTGCTTTCTAGATTTCTCTCTCTTCCAATTGACCATTTTGCCCTTTGTTATCTTTTAAAATTCCATCCTTGAGTCATCATTTAATTTGGTAAAATTGCAATTTAGTCCCTCATAGTTCTTCACCTATTCAATTTGGTCCTAATTCATCCATTTTCCTTAGGTTCTAGATCATTCCACTCTTAAAATATTTACACTATTGGTCCTTCAACTTTTTCATATTTACACTTTAACCCCTCAAATTTTGAGTATTTACTCTTGTGCAACAAAACTTTTCTTACTTTTACAATTTAATCCTTTCTTGAATCAATATGTCATAATATACTTCCCAATATTGAAATAACTCAAAATTCCCTTTTTATCACTTTATTTCCTTATTTTACTATATCACGGATTATATTTTACTATAAAAATTTTCGGGGTATTACAAAATAACTGTCCTTGTGTCTGAGATTTAAAACGTTTTTTGAAATGAGGTTCTCTTTTTTATTACATTTGAATAATCCGAGTTGGTCATTAAAATCTTCTTGTTTCAGAAGAATATGGCACCACATCCAGCACGATAGGATGCGATCCTTTATATCCTCAAAAACTCGATTGATTTCGACTTCAAAAAATAATTTGGAAATCTCAAAGGATGTTCAACGATTTATTCAATGAGAAATTGAAACCCGACCTATGATGAGGCACGATTCCCGTATTCTAAACATTAGAACATTGCCTTGTTTTAGAAAGCACGAGTAAAATTGAAAAGGGATATTCGATTATTTGAGACAAATGGGATATCGCAACCCAACACGATAAGTACTATTCCCGAATTGCTAATCATCGAATATTTCCTTGGTTTTGAAAAGTTTTTAGAAAACATGAATGAAATTCTAAAAGGTATTCGATTATTTAGAGCAAGCGAGAAATTGCAACCTTGACCTGATGAGGGACACGATTCCCGTATTCTAAACATTAGAACATTGCCTTGTTTTAGAAAGCCACGAGTAAAATTGAAAGGGATATTCGATTATTTGAGACAAATGGGATATCGCAACCCAACCACGATAGGGTACTATTCTCGAATTGCTAATCATCGAATATTTCCTTGGTTTTGAAAAGTTTTTAGAAAACATGAATGAAATTCTAAAGAGGTATTCGATTATTTAGAGCAAGCGAGAAATTGCAACCCGTACGGTAGGGCACGATTCCTCGAATTGCTAAAAAAAATCGAATCTCGCCTTCGTTTTAAGAAATTTCGACAAATAGTTATGAAAGCGACTTATAATATACTAATTCGGTTTGAAATAAAATGGGATAGTTGTTTTAAAGGGTTATAAGTTATGAACAATATCTTGAAAATCGGAAAAGAAATAAAAAACAGGATAATATGAATGTATAAGAGACTATGATTGATTGAAAGGAGATAACATGATTTGTTTAATAAATTAACAAGATAGCAACCAAATTATCAATTTCCTAATCATGGATGAATAAGGACTAGCATGATGGCAATACAAAATAAAAATAATATACCACAATAACATATCTATGTAACCTAATGCCGTATTCAAATGCAAAAATAAAAAATAGAAATTAAAGAAGAACATGTATATGTGAATAAAATAAATTTTAAAGGAGGAATACATACTATAAATTATGTGAATTATTAAATTAGAAACTTTTATAAAATCAAAGTAAGAGTATGTATGTGATCATTGAAATGTATTTTATAAAATGAATATTTTGAATTAAATGTTATACACAAGGTCGAAAAATATCATTTTAAAATTGATAACTTATATATATAAAAATACATAAAGATAATACAAATATAATAATTTTAAGAACACATTGAATTTACAAATTATGGCGTATATATATATGTAAATGAATTTAGAATAAAAGGAATATGTATACAAATTAAATTAGTTTTATCATGAACTATATAGGATTTAGAAAGCGTATTTTCTATGTACAAAGAAAACTATAAGGATAAAATATATAGCTCTATAGATTCAATATATGCTAATATTTTATAATAATTTAAGATAATAAATGATTCACATAATTTATTTTTAACAGACGAATGTATATACAAAATAATTATATGAAATAATATAATGTTAATAATAGATATAAGATAAAATTAATAATAATAAAATATTTTTAATTAATAATAACATAAAATACATGCTATCTTAAAAGAGTAATTATAAAAATTAATAATAGAATTAATAAAAAATATAAATAAATATAAGCGAGAGCATAACTTACTTGAAAAAAATATGTATAACATGATAAGTTAATGGAGATTAATTAACTTAATGGTATGATAATAACAATAATGATATAATGATAATGATATAAAAATACAATAAGAGCGCATTAACAAAATGATAATATATTGGTAATGTAGGCAAAATAAATAATGGTAAACAATAATAATGAACTAGAGGATAACAATAATACAAGTAATAATATAAATAATAATACATAAGATACAAAATGATGTATACAAGGTGAATCTACAGTTAGACTACGATGTATAAACAATCAACAAAATAAGTGACAATTAATATTAATAAATAAATTTAAATAAAGAAGAAAACTAAAAAGGAATTACTTGACCTAATTGAGGTCTAATTCAAAGAAGGATGTAAAAAAGGGACCAAATTAAAATACAAATAAAACAAATGAGACAATTTATAAATAGAGTAACCAGAAGAGGACCAACACGTGATGCGCGTCAACATATAAGGACCAGAATTGGAAATAAACCAAGTTCTACAAGGTAGATCAGAGATGTGGACTAAAGCGCAAGCGCGTGTAAATTCTGAGGCAAATTTTAAAGAAAAATAAGCAGGCGATTGAGATCACGATTGGCCAGGCGAGCAGAGAGGAGGACACAGGGCACAATTAGCCCTCAAAAATTTTGGCTCACGCGGATCCCTTGGGTGTTGGATCGGGTCGCGCGGGCAAGGGTCTGCGACTTGCCGTTTTGAGGCCACTAGAGCAGGCCTAAGCGGTGCCGTTTTGTATCACAGGTTAAGAAACCTAAAACCTCCCCTTTTATCACTTAAAATACATCAAAACAAAAGCCTTCTTACATTTCATTGGCGAGAAACACAAAAAAGGTAGCCCGACCTTTCCATTTTGCTTTCATGGTGATTCGGAAGGCCCTTCCACGAGCGGCGACCCATCGCGAGAGACATTAGTCGACGTTCGCAAGTTTCAACGTGTTACCCTCTCGGCCTTGGATCTGTCCCCTTTTTAACTCCAGTTTCGACGAAGCAAAAAGGGGGTCGACGGCCTTATAGCAAGGTATACTTTCTTTTCCCTTTTTATTGTGTTCTATGTAAATAAATAAATGAAAACAAGCATGAATCGAAAAAGAATGTTTGGTCTGGAAATCACCTCTTAAATCTGATTTTATATCACTGTTTTGTGTTGCAAATTTTATGTATTACAACCCTTTCTCTTTGTATTCGAGAAAAGATAAAAAAAACCCACCTCCTTTTTCGGTTCCCCCCTTCTTATATAGTTGATTTTTTTACCAATACCCCCTGTTTCCTTCACTGTTCATGCATTAAATTTGTGTCTTTTCTTTGTAGGGACAATTGGCGGCAGAGCAGGTGGCCACCAGTGGCGGCAATAGGGATATGGGTCTAGGTTCGGCGCTAAAGAAGATAGGGTTTAGGGTTAATTTGTTTTCTGAAAATGTTGGGGGGATGGGCTAGGGTTTATTTGATTATTATTATTTTCTCTTGGGCCTCAAAATGGGTAGTGGGTCGGGGGTAGAAAAATTTTGGGCTTTGGTGGCCCGGGCAAAATCGGGTCTGTACACGCTGCACTACTACATAGATAAACTTGTGGATTAAATTCTGATATAGAACATAAATGAATTCACTTCAACAAATGAGTTTATTGTTTAAAGTTCCAATTAACGCTAATTCAATTGACATTGTTGTTGTTATAATATATAAGAAGATATAAATTCAATTAATCTGAGAGATATTCAGTATAGTGTATGTGAGTTGGGATAGCATTTTGGCATATGAGGTAGATGATTTGGGCCTCAAGGATTTGCTCATGTCTAAAGCAATTTAAGGTGAAAAATAAGCGTGCTTAAAATTAAATCAGGAGTTCTAATATCTATAACATAACCGACTATCTTAATCGTTAAATTAGAATCCTTTTCATTATATTTTACGCTTTAATGATAGAGTATGATAGAGGATGAGACAATGGGCGACTTGTTCTTAGTGTGTGATTGGCTTGGATGAATACAACATTGATTAAAAGAAAAAGAAAAAAATAGCAATGATGACCCAACTTTAATGAGCTATAAATTAGATGCCAGACCAAGGATTTGATTCATCCATTCATTAGTTTCTCATTTTAACTCCACAATTCATCCCTTTTCTCGTTGTGGTTGCTGATAATTAAATGAGCAACAATTCCAAAGGTCTTCATGTAATGGCCTAAATTCAAGGTTATCAGAATAGTGGTTTCGTAACCACAAATCCGATTTAAAGAGAAATTTATTTTAATATTTTTGCATGAAAATTTATATGATAGGAAAGTCGTATGAAAATATTGATAGAAAAATTTTATCGATTTAGTGGCTAGTTAAAAAAAAAATTATTGAAGAAATTAGGTAAAAATAAGTTATCGAGACCTCTATCTAGTAAAAACCGAGTCGAAAATAATTTTATAAATATTTATGAAATGTTATTAATGTGGTATTAAAATTTAGTTAGGAAATTTTAATGTTTGATAATCAATTATTAAATGAAAAGGACTAAATAGTAATAGGTGTAAAAGTTGCTAGAGTGATTAAATAGCTTAAGAGTCTAATGAGAAAGGATTTAAAAGGAAATTAGACCCAAAAGTTATTTGGGCTGGACGGCAAGGGTATGAAATCAGCAGAAAAATTGATAAATTAAGGGTAAAATTAGAATATTGCAAAATTAACTAAATAAAACTAGGACTAAATAGGAAATATCTAGATTTCTCTTCATTTCTCTTCAATTCCAGCAGCTAAAAACGCCATAGGAGGTTATCTTAGCTGGTATTTCATAATTTTTGCACCAAGTGAGTTAATCCTTGCCTTTTTCTTGTAATTTTTGTGTTTCTAAGACTTTTACAACTAGGTCCTACTATTAAATTCATTAGTTTTTGATTTCATAAATGAAATTGAAAATCACCATGGTTGAGTGCTGTAAGTTTATGATGAAATAGAATGAAATTAAAGCTTTAATTTGTTTATGAGATGATTTTATTAGGCAATTTCAATAGAAATTGATTTTTAGGATCTAATTGTGAAAATGTTTGGAATTAAAGTCTATTGCTGAAATTCTGATTCCTAAAGGTTGTAAACTAGTTTAAGGTGATAGAATAAAATGTTAATTGAAAAAAATCAGCTCAATTGAGAGGCTAATTGAGTAGGGACAGAAATTATCATTTATTAAAAGCTTAGGGAAAAATGGTAATAAACAGCTTGCACTAAAACAGTTTGGACAGCAGCAGTAGACTAACTTTGAAAAATCACTAAAAATTGTAGGAATCAAATTAGAAGATGAAAAAATATGGAATTAAAGCTTATTGAGTCTAGTTTCTCATAGAAGAAATATTGTAAGCAATGGATTTGTAAATTTTGAGATATAATGAATTTTGTGAGACAAGGTCAGAATGAATTCGGGTTCCCCTATTCTGACTTTTAAAAATCATAAAAAAAATGAATAAAAATAATTATGGGTTTAAATTTATATGTATAGAATCCTGAGTGAGTCTAGTTTTAATAGAAAAAAACTAGAATATCATTTGAATTCTGTACAAGGAGATAATTAATTTTTAGTGAAGAAGAGTCAGAACTGTCAGACAGCAAAACAGGGTGATTTTAAAAGAATAAACTGTACTGATTGGCTAGACCAAAAATTCTGAAAATTTTATGGTAAGAAGATATATGAGTCTAGTTTCAGGGAAAATTAACGGATCTTAATTTGGAGTTCCGTAGCTCAAGTTATAAATAATTTAGTGACTATAACTCAAGTAGACAGCTTTGAATGAACTATAAATAATAGTTGAATTATAGAGAATGTTGCATATGAACATGAAATGTATTAAATTGATAATTAAATTTATTTATTTAGATCCGGGAAGATTCAAATCTGAAGCTAGATCGAGGAAAGGAAAAAGTTAAGGATTAGTAGATTTTTAGTGTTTACAAACAAGTATCAAAGGTAAGTTCATGTAACTTGAATTATATTCTTAACTACTTGAAATGTATGTTATTGATGTGAATATGATTTGAATGTTCCTTTGTATGAAAATTGATGAAACATTGATATATTTGATATAAAGGAAATAAATCTGGTTGAATGAAAGGAAAATTCGATGGATCTCTGAAAAAAATTGTGGTAAAAGGATCTAGCCGGACGGGTGATCCTATCTGATATAGCCCTCCCAGAAGAATATGTGGAAAATGGATTTGCTTGGACGGGTAATCCGAATTAAGTGCAATTGCTTTGGGTAGTAATTGGATCCAAGCTCATTAGAAGTAATTGTCGTTGCGAGTTGCTTTGGGTGGTAATCCAGACAATACTCTATGAGTTTATATTGCTGGGATTTGCTTTGGGTGGTAATCATTTGTAAGGTTGAGGTTCAGCGGAGTGTGCTCTCTGAAATGGAAATGTGCATACATGAATATGAATTAGCGGACAGAAAGTGTACACTAAAAAGTGTACCTTTGAAAAATCCATCGAAATTCGAGTAATTCAGCGGGATAAATATGGAAAAACAACAAGGAATGGAAATCATAGTATTGATGAGCTCATCAATCATGATATATATTATTGATACATGGAAATTATTGTACTAACTTGAATGTTGAGTTTGTGCATGTTAGGGTAATAATGCATTGAATGGATATATGTAATGTTTATTGTATTGTCTTGAAAATATTAGGTAAGTGTAATTCTTGTTACGTGAGCTTACTAAGCACAAAGTGCTTACCACATTTCCTTTTCTCTGTTTTGTAGTGTTAAGAGCTCGGAGGTCGGATTTGGTGGAGACACATCACACTATCAACCTCGGGATTTGGTAAATAAAGGAACTTTATTTTGGGAATCAATGGCATGTATAAGCTAACAAAGTAAATGTTAGCGTGAAATGAATGTAAAGTTAGCCATTAGTATGGTTAACAAACTTTGGTTATAGATATGTGATGGCGTTATCTTATATAAATGCATGAATCTATCATGAAAATATGTTAAATTGATTTGATTGATGTGGATTGGTCTCGATTTAATATTACGAGGGGAAGTTTAGATATTTATAAAGGGCTATATTGAATAAAAAAATTTAATTAAGTAAACTCAGGTAATGCCTGCACCCTATTTTGGCAATGAATACGGGTAGGGGGTATTACACTTCATATATCGGGTATTCTTACTTATTCTACAGTATGTACATAATATGCACGTGTTAATTAGTAAGATGGTTAGGATGGTTTAGGCTGTTGATAAAGTTAGTTTTTATTGTTAAGGGTTGTTAGCGGGTGAGTCTCTAGTATATAAACAATGGCTTTGTACTAGTTGAAGTAGCTAGAATTAATAGAAGATCGGATATGTGTATTTCTTCTTAAATCGGTGTGTGTTTGTTAAGTTTCTATCATGGTATCGATCGCTTAGGTGATCCTTGGGCATGTTTGTCACACCCTCCACGATTACGATTCTCTCTTGAGCGAGTAACTCGGTGTTTACCGATGATTGGGTTGTCACATCCTTTCCTCGGCATGGTGTCGTTAAACTTGATGAAGGAACTTTTCTTCAATGGCAACAGTGTCGATTTATTCTTCTTGGTTATAACTTGATCGGATTTCTTGATGGGGACGGTTTGACTCCGTGAGGTATATTTCATTTAATTAGATTGAGTAGATTTGGATCGGTTTAAATTTAGATTTTAGATGAATTAAGTATAGATAAGATCAAAATTCGATTTAAGCCCCAAAATTATTTTGGAATTAAGTCTAGACTTAATTTACTTAAGAATACTTCTATTTCATAATAGTTGTGGAGATGTACATTTTAATAAAAGATGGCGAACTCACTAAAAATAATTTAATCTATATTATTTAAACATCATACAAGAACTTTAATTATTACTTAAATAAATTTAACAACTAAAAATAATCATTATTATATAATATATAGGACAATTATCTCTCAGAACTTAAAAAACTATATAATTAGAAGTAATATGTACACTATATTAAAAAAATTGATTAAAAAATATGCATGCAACTTCCAAACTTGGTTTATCGAATTTTTTCACTTTAGTGTTAATGCACTTGATAATGATTTTAATAAATATATGAGCATTGTAATGCCCAATTTTAGCCGGAGCCTACCAAAATACAAAATAAATAAAAATAAACCAAATATAAATTAATAAAAGTCCATTAGTCCATTACAACTTAAAGCCCACTACCCAAATTAAACCTAGCCCAGAAATACAAGGCCCAAGTGGCCCAAAATCAAAACACTTTCGGGAACCCTAGGTCACCCTCTTGTTTACCTGTGACCTCATGGCGACCCTCGTCCTCATCTCCACGTCGACCACGGCCGTACCACCTCCATGCTCCACGTCCTCCTCCGTAGCTGCATGAAGACAAGAACAGCACAGCAAAACAGCAGCAAAGAGAAAAACAAATAGAAAAGAAATTCTTTTTTCTTATGATTTTCGGCTATAAAGCCTATAATTTTCGATTGTAAGACCTCTCTCTCTTTTTTTGGACACACATAAGCATATTGAATAGAAGAGCAATCAAAAAACTATTTTGAAGGTGATTTCAAGCACCTTATATTTTGGGGTTCTTCGAATCTGTCTCATTTTTTTTCTTTTCGTTTTGTTTTTTTTTAGTATAACGAAATAAAATAGCAATCTTACCTTGTGAATAAGCCGCTGGTTCTCTTTTAGCCCGTTCAAATCGAAGTCAAGAAGGGATTTTCAGGCTGAAAATTGATTCCGAGTCCCAAAGCCCAGCCAGTCGCCGTTCTTGGTGGTGAATCGGTGATGGGGTTAAAAAATAGGGGGCTAGGTTTTCTTTGGTAAAGATGGAAAGAGGCTAGGGTTGCGAGAATGGGCTAAATTGGAGCTTTTATAAACAACATAGAAGCAGCGCCATTTAGGGAACAAAGGGAACCAGCGTGTCGACCCGACCAGTAGTCGGATCGCGCCCTTTTGCTTAAAAGGAAATTTGCAGTTAACCCCCTCTTTTTGCGCGCGTCTCAATTGACTCTATTGGCATCCTATCTTTTTTTAATTTTCCCAAAAGTTTATGCGCTATTTCATTTTAGTCCTTGCTTGTGCATTGCGTTTTGAGAGTGCAGTATATTTCGATTTAAGTCCCTCTGCGTTTGCGCATAACTTTATCGGTCCTCTTTACGATTATTTTATTTATGAATTAGCCTTTTCATTCTATTTGTATTTTAATTAGATCCCTTTGATTTGTATGATTCATTTTTAATTAAGCTTTTCATATATGTGAATGTATACTTTTGAGTTTTAAGTGATAATTTTACCCTTTTTATATATAAAATCTTTGTTTTGAAATTTCATTTTTAATCATATTGTTTAAAAAAAAATTTTACAATATTTTTATTTCTATATGTATATTTATACACGCATGACTTTATTTTGTGTTATAAAATCATCACTTTAAATTTCTTTTTGCATTAAGCTATTTTAATATCCTTATATAACCTTTTGAACCTATTCACATTTTCTAATATATATTCTTAAAAGGAAAATCCATATATTCTATGTACCATTCAAGTTATTAATATTCATATATTTGATCTATATACATTAATCTATACATTACTAAATCCATATGTTTTTGTTATTTTAATATGTTTTGTATACACGTTTACATATCGTTTAAATTATTTTTACTTATATATTGGTACATATACTTAATCTATTCACATTATTAGATCCATGATTTTATACCTATAGTATTCTTTGTACAATGAGTTTGAGGTTTTTATCATGTCATTTCGATATTTATACGATATTTCTTTAAATATTCTATATATATTTGTACATGTACATTTCTAATTAAAGTTTGTAATTTGTAATATTTATTACTTTAAAGTGTTTAATATTCTTATATGTTTGTTGAGCTATTTCAATACCCTTTATATATATATATATATATATATATATATATATATATATATATATATATATATATTTTTTTTTTTAACCACCATTTTGTAGTTCATTTTTTTATATTATATTATTCAAAATATTTATATAACACTTGTTCGAATGTTTCATATATATTTGTTCATGAATAATTAATAATTTAGTTCTATGTACATGTTTAGTCCCATACCTAAATTATTTTATGAATCCTCTTAAACTTTGCCATATATATATATGTATTTTACATTACATAAGTCACCTTTTTAAGAACACATTTTGTTACACATTGTTTTGATTTAAAATTTCACATTTAAATACTATTTTTATATGCATATCGTTTGTGAACTTTAAGTGAACACGTCATCATAACATGTTTATATATATTATTTGGTTCAAATTTTCCTTCTTTATAATCTTTGCTTTAATAATTATTGTGGTTGTAGTTTCTTCATATTGTTTTGTATACTATGTACATTGTTTGTACCATACTCATTCATTTTTGATGTCGTTAAACCAATCATTGTTCATCCATGCTTGTGAGTTTAATTATATTTCCTAGGTTAGCTATACTTAATTATTAGTTTGTTAGTTGATTGTATCTCATATGTGTCCATTGTCATATATCATCGTTTTCCACTTGGTTTGCGAAATGTGGTTTTATAAGGTCCAAACCTTTAAAATTAGTTTCGTTTTATTTCAAGTAAAATTAACACGTTTTAAGCTAATTTTATACCTATTCATTTAAAAATTCTTTAAAATGAAGGCGATGTTCGATATTTGGCAATTCGCGGAGTCGTGCCCTATCGTGCTGGGTTGCAATTTCCAGTTTGTCCAAAATGATCGAAGATCCCTTTAGAATTTCACTCATGCTTCCTAAAAACTCTTTGAAACGAAGGAAATGTTCGATGTTTGGCGATTCGAGAATCGTGCCCTATCTTCCTTGGGTTGCGCTTTTTCATTTGTTCAAAACAATCGAAGATTCCTTCGAAATTTCACTCACATTTTCTAAAAACTCTTTAAAACGAAAGAAATGTTCGATATTTGGTAATTCGGGGAATAGTGCCTATCGTCTTTGAGTTGCAATCTCTGTTTGATCAAAATAATCGAATATCCGTTTGGAATTTCACTCGTGTTTTCTAAGGTGAGGCAATGCTTAGCGCTTGGAAATTCGAGGAATCGTGCCCCTCTTTGTCTTTGAGTTTGATTTTTCGTTGGACTAAATAGATGAGCATCCTTTTGTAATTTTGAACTATAAACTTTGGAAGTCGAAACAAGAAAATTTTGACAACCAACTCGGATTATTCAAGCGTTATTAAAAAGAACCCCATCTCAAGGAACATTTTCTAATTTTAGACATGAGGACAGTATCTAATCGATTTGGTACCAATTTTGGGCGTAATGAGGGTGCTAATCCTTCCTCATACGTAACCGACTCCTGAACCTATTTTCTCATCTTTGCGTAGGCCAAAATTGATTTTAATAAAACAAAGTGTTTTATTAGGTGACCCAATCACATCTAAATAAAAGATTGGTGGCGACTCCCCATTTTCGTTTTCAAAAAGTCGATCCCCGTTTTTCTTAAAATCGAAAAAAATGGTTTCGACAAGCATTATATAAAATTTAACTATTCTTCATCTTTATCTAAAAACATTGAAACTCAATTAAGTTACCTCTATCTTCCTTTAATTAAGCATGATTTCTTTCCTTACAAATCATTTCGTTTACTGACGTGTCAGCCAAATAATCCTATCTTAATTGGATAATTTAATTTTTACCTGTAATTTTCACCATATTTTAAGGGAGTCAAGCTTACATGCATCGTCATCAGTGATTCCCTCAAAACTAGTATTAGTAAATTGACATAGTACTTTTGGATAGATCTTTTGAATACCATAATTATAGGCAAAACTAGTATACCAAACTTTATAATCATCCTCCAAATATATAGCTAAATTAGTTAACTCAACCCAATATAATTACTCAGTTCTCCACCACCTCCATTATACAATTTCACTCACTACATTTTAGTAGAATCATTTACTAATCTCCAACAATGTCTCTGCACATCTTAACGCCCATTACTCTCTTTCTTCTCTTCCCTTTGATGGCCACTTCTTCCATACAGGATTTGCTGCACGGAGCCGAGGGTTGCCTGCCGGTATTTTCCCGGACAATGTTAAATCTTATAAGCAACCTTGATGGTCGATTGGAAGTGGAATTGGAAAAGTCATGCATGACTGAATTTGATGGGAGGGTGCATTTTGATCGTGTGGTGAGAGCCAACCTTAGTTATGGTGGGTTAGTGGGGCTTGAAGGATTGTCCCAAGAAGAGCTATTTTTATGGTTGCCTGTAAAATGTATTATTGCTAATGATCCTTCACCTGGTGTTATGTTGTTTGATATCGGTGTTGCTCATAAACAACTCTCTATTTCTCTCTTTGAAGTCCCTCCTCCTTGCATGACTCAAGGTAACGTATAATTTTATGCTTCGCCAGTATTATTTCGATAGTAATAATATCAATTGAGTTAACAATACTTGGGTTTTTTTATTTGTGGTTGTTCAATGCAGAAGATATGGAAGGAAGGGTGATTGGAAGAAGGGATTTGAATTTCAGAAGTGAAGATTTTAATTGATTTTATTATTCAAAGGAGATTTTGTTTCATGGAATAGGATTTTCTAGATGGGTATTTTTGTAAATAGGATATCAAAATCTCTATGTTTGAAAAGATTTTTGGCAAGAAAGTTACAGCTTCCTAGTTTAGTGTTTTTATTTATGAATAAAGTATAGTTACAACCGATTAAATGTAATCATTCTTTTATGTCAGAAATTCATTTTGGTCATTTGTCAGTTTTTTTGTTGCTTTCTCTAGAAATATGTTTCTAATCCTCAATTCTTTACTCTGTCTAATATTTGATGGATATGCCTAACTAAAGCCAAACAAGACTCTTTCACATTGTTTTCCATGCAATAGTGATAAACCATCTAGGATACCACAGGTTCAACATCAAAAATAGGACATTTACCCAAGCATCTCTTGAAACCAGAAGCCACTCCCCTCTCCCATCTTTTAGGACACCCCCTGCAACAACGTAATCAGAATCTATCTTCACCTGCACCTTCGGCCTATGGTCTTACCCAATTACCACTCCATTCAAACTCATCTCTCTAACTTGCCTCACGATGGATTTGCCTTTATGATCGGATGTGCACTGCTTAACCCGGCTAAAAGCGTTTTTGATAATTTCTTGAGAGCTCCATGGTACTCCTTGAAAGATATGGAGATTCCTATTCTTCCATATTTTCCAAATAACTAGCCCATCGAAAGTCGTCCAATTGATCTCCCCAAAAACGTACTTTTTACTATTTTGTAAATAGGAAGATAACCATTCTTGCAGATTACCAGAGAAGCAATGGGAGTATCTTTCTCTCTTAATTATCGTATTAGTTTATTAGTTTCTAGTTTATTGATTAAATGTTCACTAAATCCGTTACAAATGAAATTTTTAATATCTCAAATTTAAATATAATAAAATCGAATCATAAAATTATAATATGTTCCAACTTATAAGATTTATTTATAATTTATTCATAAAATTTCATTAAATTCTTTAAAAATAAATCAAACCATAAAACTATAAATCAATGAAGATTCTTCAAATCATATTAGTGCTGCTATAATTCAGTATATTTATTGGATATATAAAGCTATATAAAACTATTATATTCTTCTATTTGTGTTCCCTAATTAAATGGTAGATTGGGAACTTTTTTTCATGCTCCTCATCATCTCTGACAACAATTCCTCAATGTGTTCAACCATGAGAGTATCCCCATATTTTCCCTGAAAATTGATAACAATGGTAACATATTTTACTAATGAAAAGAAAAAATGGAAAATTAATTTTTCAAGTCTCTCAACTTTTATATTGAGTAAATTGATTGTTCTAAAAATTTGAAATAATTTAATTCTTGTCAATTTCGAAAATCAAAATCTTAGAACATTTACTTACAGCTTTAATGTTTTCCATCAATTGGTACAATAACAAATCCAGTCTTCAAAATTTACACATCTTGTCTATATATATATATATGAAGCTAAAGGTGTTTTTTTGAATTTTTAGATATTTAAAAATTTTATAATTTTTAGATAATTTTTAGAATCAGGATTAGATTGGTAGAATATGTAAATATTGAAAACTTAATTTACTATTATACCAATTAAAATGATTATAATTGACCAAAAACATCAATTTTGTGATCCTTTCAAAATTGAAAAAATTAAATTACTCCGACTTTTTAGAGAGCCAATTTGTAGAGGACTAAAGATGTGTTTTACCCAAGAAAAAACTGCAGTTATGTTGGTAAGGCTTTTAACTTACATGTACACAGGATGAAAAAAGCATTGCACCACTGAAAGTGGTGACATTGGTTTCACTAAGCTCAAACCCAAGATAATTCATGGCTTCTATCAATTGAGTAAAGCAACCCCTTTTCTTCTCAACTATAATCTTTATCAAAAACTTGTTCCCATCAATGTTGCTCACCTTAACTTCTTCCTGTAATAGTAATAAAAGAATCATTTGCAAAATGAAGACGTGACTGTGGATTCATATAAAAAAACAAACCTTTATCCCACATTTCTTCATATCATGTTGTGCAACATCGATTTCGAGTTTCATCGGCATTACACTTTCTTCAGACGACCCTTCCATTTCGAGCAGTTGTTCACTGAGAACTTGTGATGTCTTTTGTAATTCTTGAATGTAAGTGATTGCATCATCGATTATCGTTGCTTTGTTCATCTAAAAAAGAAGGAAAGAAACGAAATTATAAACAATATGATTGATATTAAGATAATAATGTATATATAAGAATGTGTGTTGGGTAATTGCATTTGTAATGATTGGGACAAGTGAGCGCAGTGTAAAGGGCCTGTCACTAAGTTTCTGTCTCCTACGTCTCTCGGCAGAAGGTTTTTGGATTTGAATTCCTTGTTATTTGTTGTCGTCGTCGTCTTCGAGTTTTCTCCGGCCCATTCTTCGGCCGGTAAGTCTTCTGGTGATCGGTTATGGCTAGTTCGTTTTAGCTCGGACTTTAGAATTCCATGTCCATGGAGTGTTTTGGATATTTTGGAAGGTTGAAAACAATGGAGTAGCACCAGGAAGGTATATAACTTGGAAGTATTATATTTATAGATAAGCATGGTTAGCACAAGGGTCACAAGGACAACGTTTGAGAGAGAGAATCTCGGCAGTTATGTTTCTTGTTGGAGGCACCAATGAAAATTTTTTGAGCCTTCTAATTATTATTTATCTCCAGTCAGAAAATTGTTTTAGGAGGTGAAAGATGTAAATAACATTTTTGGGGGTGTTGCATTAATTTATAATTTTAAATTTTGGAAGGTACTATAAAACAATTTTACCATTTTTGAAGGGGACTTGGATCAGTTTTAATAGTGAATTTAGTAGTTGAGTTTTTGTGATTGCTTACTTTTTAATTACCACTAATACCATTTTTTCTCACATATTTATTTTTGAAGTAAAACTCATTATTTAGTTTAGTGTCACAAATTAATTGGGATTAATTAGAAACTAAAATTTTCTTTTATTTTCAAAATATAAAATGGTTTATGTTCTTTTACTTTTTGATTAATTGCACCAAATGTCCCTCAACTTTTTCTAGATTTTAAATTGATCTATAAATTTCAAAACTTACTTAAAATATTAGTATTGTATCAATTAGGTCATTCTATCACCTTAGTGGTTAGTTTAAGCGATAAATGTTAAATACATATTCCTATCGCACAAATAATTTATATCTAACATGTTAAAAATAGCCAACAACATTTTTAACATTAAATTAAAGTTCATGCAATAAAATAACACATACTTATAATTTAATCCACATACATTAATTTTAAATACGTTCCAACTCAAATTTTATTTATGAGCCATGCCCATGGGACAAATGTGCAAATCAAATGTATTGTATCAATATTAAAAAAAAAAAAAAACCCTATTATTACATTTTCTTTTGTTCATTGTACCTCTTATTACATTCATGATAATTAATTAATTTTATTAGACAGATTTACCCATCAAACTAAAGCTCAATAACTGTAAAAATAGAAGGTTGGTGAGTGTTACTTTCATGTCTTTAGGCAGTTAGCAGTTAGTATTGTTTGACTGTAAAAGTACAAAATGTGTGAGTCTTTTGGTTGGGCAGAGATATGAAATCCCTTCCACTTTCCAGTTTGAAAGTATAAACTGTTAAAAGGACAAAGATGAGCACTGCCATGCCATGCTAAACTTGTCTTACTTTTTGTCAAGTTACTTGAGATGGTAATAAAGCGAGTCTGGATATTGCTAAATTTATCATCGTTTTATAATTGGTATATTTTATTTTATGCCAGCGTAAACTTTTATTGATATTGAATACTTACATCTCTATTTTACCTAAGTCAAAAAATATGGATTTACATTGGAGAGTAAATTTCAAAACAATTAATTTCTATTAATTTTGCTAAAAACTAATCGAGTTGATGCTAAATCTTAATTTAGTAATTTAGGGTCTTAACACATTTTACATTTTATCCTTTTATAATATATACACATAAAAGTAAAATGGTAAATTTATAAAATGGATAAGGGAAAAGCAAGGCAATGAATTACTATAAATGTTTCGTATCTATTGTCTAAAAAAATCCATCCTGCATTGCCTCACTCCTTTGCCTTTATTAAATAAAAGAAAAACTCAAACTATATAAAACAAGATCGATCTAGAACCATTTGAGTGATTCAAGTTTTGTCACCCCTAAACTTAATGTGTCATACACGAGTATAGTTGTCTTGTAATAATAAAAAATTGAGAATAAGAACAAATATCTTATGCAGAAGGTATTTATAATTTAGGTGAAATTGAGACAAAGGATTATTTTATTATGTTTTTATATTTTTATTTTTATAAATAGTTAAACAAATTGGCTCAAATTAAAAAATATAAATATAACCCCTAACTCAACCGCACGACCCATTAACCCCCTCTAATGCGTTATCTAACCTCAAAGTTTGATTATCAACTCGTTAACCAAAATTCTTAACCTACAGGAAAAAGAAATGAGCAAAGCAACAGAAGTCACTTCCATCCGCCGTCTGGCCGGCCTCTTTAACACTTCCCGCTCTTCAGCTACCAATCCCGCCGTCCCCACCGCCGCCGCCATAACATTCTCCAAATCCATAGACGAGGTACCCAAGTTCCAAAATCTCGTCCACAGATTCAAAAATCTTCTAAATCAGCAAATTCCGCAACTATAATAGAACTGCTTACTTCAACACTGTTCTCCGCCTCGCGTCGGCAAAACAGTTCTCGTTGATCGATGACATCCTCCAACACCAAAAGAAGTACGAAGAGATCTCCCAGGAAGGCTTCGTAATCCGCCTCATGACGCTTTATGGGAAAGCTGGCATGTACGAACAAGCCCATAAACTGTTCGACGAAATGCCTGAATTGAAATGTCAACGTACGGTAAACTCATTTAATGCACTTTTGGCAGCTTATCTTCATTCAAAGAAGTTCATTAACGCTGGGAGTTGCTAGAACAGTTACCTGAAAAGTTAGGAATCAGACCGGATTTGATTTCTTATAACACAGTTATTAAAGCCTATTGCGAGATGGGTTCCATGGATTCAGCATTATCAATGGTTGATACATTGGAGAAGAAGAAAGGTTAGAGCCTGATATTATAACGTTTAACACACTGCTTGATGGGTTTTTTCAAGGGGTCAATTGTTGATGGAGATGAAATTTGGGGATTGATGGAAAAGAAGAATGTTGTTCCTGATATTAGGACTTATAACTCAGAAGTTAAGAGGATTGGTTCATGGCAATAAGGTATTGGAAGCTGTAGAGTTCTTTGAAGAAATGAAGAACAAAGGGATCAGACCGGATATTCATAGTTACAATGCTTTGATTACAGAGGGTATTGTGATGAAGGGAATTTAGAACAAGTGAAGCATTGGTATGGTGAACTGAAGAAAAGTTATAAACCTGATAGGGCTACTTATTGTAAAGTTCTTTCATTCCTTAGGAAGAAGAATGAGTTTGAAATGGCAAGTGAGATTTGTAAGGAAGCTATGGATCGACGGTTGATTTCTGGGGTTACATGGATGGATAAATTGGTTTCAGAATCGAGGATCGAAGAAGCTATACAATTCGTGGAATCGGGCTTGTCGCGATCGGCTTTGAAGTTGAGGTTCCCTTGACCTTGAATGACACTATAAGAGATAATTTACTTATCACCTCTTTGTTTACCTTGTTTCTGGTTCATGTTATCTTCTTGTTGGGTCAGATTCTAAATTGCTCTCGAATTTCAGAACATTCTAATTGATTCTTCAAAAAAAATTGGAGAGGATAAAATAATTTTCTTTTGAGTTTGCTGTGTATGGTTGCCAGGTGTTGTAGATATTGCTGTTGTACCCCATGCTTATGGTCATTTAAAATTGCTTCATTCGAAGTCAATTGAAAGAAAGATCAAAAGATTTCTTCAGTTTCTCTCAATGAGATTGAGTGAATTGGTTCCTCTAAAAAGAAATTTGAGCAATTTAATCCCGATCAATTTTGAAAAAGAGTAACTAAGAACAATTAATCACACCTTAATGATTTTCATGAATTGTATAGAAATTTGTTCTTATAATAATAAATTTAGTCCTCAAAGTTTACACATTCTATCAATTTGGTTTTGATTTAATAAATTTAGCTCACCCAACATTTTTGTAAACTTTGTAAATATTGAAGTTGTATTTGTTGAATTTTTAGAATCAAGATCAAATTAATAAAATATGTATATATGAAGGTTAAATTTATTACATACTGACCAAAATTATATAATATTGACAGAAAACATTAGCGTAGTGAATAATTATCTTTAATTATTCGATTTCAAAATTGATAGAAATTAAATTACCTCAATACATAATTTTGACATTGAGATACAGGCTTTATAAAGAAAATGCATACCAACTAAAGCAACATGAAAAATGTGCTTGGGAGCTTTAAACCAATCAAATGATCAAACAAAAGCCCAACGTTAACTTGAAATAATCTCAAATGATTCAATTAGTGTTGATGTTAACTCGAAACACAAGTGACCAAAATAAATTAAACTTAAAAATTTGATTTTAAATTCGGATGAAATTCAGTGTCTACGTGATGTATTAAAAATCTTTTAAGTCTTATTGATTTTGCTCCTTTTTTTAACATGATAAATTTATCTACATGGTAAGTACATTACAATTTGATTATTGTGTTTCAAATATACTCTAGAAAATATCGAACTAATATTTTAATATTTAAGTTGATAATTAAGTTAACGAAAAGTCTAATTAATACAATATTAATACTTTGATAATTCAATCAAAATGTTTTGAAATTTATGATATTATAACTGGGGACATTTGATGGTATTAGCCTATGTTTGTTCTTTTATATGTGGTTTGGGCCTCATATTAGACAATCTTCAATCTAGTACGAAGCTTAATATTGGATAGGTTTAACAAATAATTTTATGAATTTGTAAGTAATATTATAATAATTATGTTGTTCAACATTCGATTGTTGAAACTCTTATTTATTTTTCACTAATATTATTAAAAAGTTTTGGCATGAAAATATGTTTTACAAGTTCGATTATGGTGGCTTGAATTAAAATGTTTACTAGACGTTATAAATAACTATTTGGGCGGGTGGGTGACTACTTTATTAATATAATACATGCATTGGAATTTTATAATAACATTTTTCATTCACTTTGTATGTTAAAAGTTAAGGGTACACTACACTCCAACGTGGTTGAATTATTAGTAATTTTACATTTTGATTATTCAACTTCAAAGGTTAAATTATTCGAAAGTTTCTATTTAAGTAATTCTTTGTTAATTTTTTTGGTTAAACTACATGCTATTAGTCCCTGTATTTAGTAAAAATTTTGGATTTAATCCCTATACTTTTATTTGGTCATTTTTAGTCCCTATACTTTTAAAATTTTAGAATTTCAACCCTCACAAAAATAATAATGGTTAAATTCATTAAGTAAAGTTCTTCTATTTCCAAAATCTAATGTGCCAAACATATTATCATACGTGTAATATTACGTCAACTTATTGTTTCCACATATTACTCACTTTGAAAACTTAATTAATGAATTATCAAGCGCCATTTGTGTTAAGATTATAATTTCAAATTTTGAAAAGTATAGGGACTTAGAATGATCAATTAGAAAATGGATTAAATCTACAGCAGTAAACATAGTATAGGACTAATAATTGAATTTAATCAAACAAGTTTAATTGCTATTATTTGGGCTAGGACTAAAATTTCAAATTTTGAAAAGTACAAGGGCTAAAATTTACCAATTCGAAAATCTAGAGAGACTAAAATTGATCAAATAAAGTATAGGGACTAAGTCACAATTTTTGCAAATCTGAGAGATTAATAGCAAAATTAACCTTTTTTTTTAAAAGTTGGCTAGTGAACTTTAAGTAATTATTATAGGCCAATTTTGGGCCCATTTACATTAAACCCCATAAGCCCAATTACAAAGCCAGATGGCCCACTAAAGTATCGACCAACCCTCTAAATAACCCCAATTACCCTTAACCCATTTAAACCAACCTATGCAGAGCCCAATTAAACCCTTTGGCCCATTTATATGTAACCACAAATTAAACCTTCAGCAGATCAACTAAACCCCAACATAAGCCCACCTACATCAAATCCAACTACCATGGCCCAATTTTAACCTAACCTATCCCCAATCAAATGAAAAACCAATCTCTCCCGTTGTTATGCACTGTCAACCTAAACCACCTAATCCATCACCCCATACCCCATTCCACTTGCAGGTCACCTACCAATGTCACCTCCACCATCCTTGCAAAGCGAGAAAATAAACAAGAGACAACACAAAAATAGAAAAAAGGTTGTATTTCATTGGCTATAAAGCCATCAAAAAAGAAATGTAAAGGGGTTGTGAGATGGATGAAATAAATCATCATATTAAAACAACAACAACAATCTCAAAAGCGAGGCTAAGATATGCAAGTATTCTAGAAGAAAACTAAAATAAGCGAAAGAAGGTTACTTTTTTAATTTTCTATTTCTCTTTCTGATTTCGCATATATACACATGCATATTTCTTTACCTTTTTATTAATATAAACATAAAATATACATGTTATAAAACTAGGAAAAAAATAAAAAAAATAATACCTTTTGAACCACGTCGTGCATTGTGTGGCGAGCCTCACGGTGGCAAATCAGTGGCCAGCCCTCTGTGGGATATCTACCCTCTCCCTCTCCCCTTTTTTTTTCTCCTTCCCCACCTCAAATGTTTTTTTAAAAAAATTTAACTTATATAGGGGACCAAAGCGGTGCGTTTTGGTCCCCCATAATTGTGCAAAAGCGATGTCGTTTTAGTGTGAGTCAGTCCACAGGCCGCTCCAGCTGAGATCGCATGTTTTGACTCAATGGGCTATTTCGCAATCAACCCACCAGCATTTTTATTATTTTACAATCAAGTTTATTTGTTATTTTTAATTTGGCCCAATAATTTTCTTGGTTTATGATTTAATCACCTTGATCTGCAGCGTTTTGGAGAATATGGGGTTGTGCATTTACGACCCTCTGCATTTAAACGCGCATTCAAATAGATCCTTTCGTTTATCTTTTCTTTGAATTAGCCCTAAAACTTTGTTGTTTGTTCAATTTTGGTCCTTTTTAATTTATTTTCATTTATTTACTATTAAATTAATTAATTTTGATATTTTCTATTATTATATTTATTATTATCTATCGTTATTGGTATTATTATTATTAGTATTATTAATATATGTTTTATTATATACGTATGAACATGTTTTTTACTATTTTACATTATTATGTTTGTTATTTATTTTTAACTTATTATTATTTTATTTTCTTTATATCATTATTATACTTAGCTTTTGTTTATATGTTGTATTTTCTTTTTCTTTACTTTTATATTTATTATTTTCATTATACTTATTCATCATTATTATTTATATATATATATGCGTATTTATATAGCGTATGAATAGTTTTTTTATATTATTATCATTTCTAATGTATATGTTATATATATTTTATATACCATGTATGTATTTTAATGTTATTAGTTACATATGTTTCATATACTCTTCCCATGTATATATTTTTATCATATTTATTGTCATTAATCTTAGAACTTGTTTTATTATATATGTATATTCGATATATCTAGATGTATATTTACGTAATAGGATTTTATATATATATCATTATTCCCAACATATATATATATATTATGTCAATATTATATTACATACGCATTTTCATATATAATTTTTAATATTGTATTTTTATTGTACATATGTTTTGAATAACTATACTATCTTTTGCATATTATATTATGTATATATATATATATATATATATATATTTCTATATATCTTATATATGTACATATATCTTTCAGCATTTATTATTACGTATATACTTCAACATTACTAGTTATATATTTTTATCACTTCATGTATAGTTCAAATAATATACATAGTATATTTCTAACATCATTCTGCTTATATATATGTGTAAAAAAATATATTACATTACTCTACTCTTAATATTTTTATATGTATATTCATTGTTTACTCATATTTGATATACTTATTACATTTAATCTTGCATGTATTGTTATTGTTTTCTTCTATTACTATCATACCGTTATTTGCTTCAATGTATTTATGGTTCCCTCTATTTATTTTATTCACATCAATTTGCTTTGCATTATTTCAAAAATCTTATTCTTGTTTTTGTAAATGAGGCAATATATCGATTTAACATTAACCAAGTAAGTTTCTTCATCGGCTATATTGGATGGAATTTGTAGGCTCGTGCTAAGCTGAGTATACCACTTCTCAAAAAACAAAAAGACTAAAATTTCTCGTCTTCTTTTAATCGGATCCACGACTAAATGTTACATTAAACTCAATATTTTTGAAAATCTAGACACATGTGTTTATGAGATACCAATTTTTGGGCGTCGCGAGGTGCTAATACCTTTCCTCTGCGCGGCAGGCTCTCGACCCTACTTTTCTCTGGATTTTTAACGTAGACCTAAACTCAACATTCTTTTCATTTTAAAAATAAGAGATCTAATAGGTGTCGATCACTAAAAAAAAGGATTGGTGGCAACTCCATTTATAAAAATCAAAATTTAGTTTTCAAGTTTTTAATAGATGCATACAATTAGCGACCGGGCTAAAATTTTTTTCACGTAAGCTACGGTAATGATTCAATAATTAGTGCCGAAGCTGTGGCGGCGTAAAAATTTGGTTAGGAATTCGATAATTGTGGCGATCTAATGAAAACGAAAACAATTTGATTTTAAAATAAGCAGTGTACCTGATCCTTTATAGGTGTGATCGGACACCTAAATTATTTTGAAGTGAAAGAGAAATTGAGTTAAGTCCACGTTAAAATCGGAGAAAAATTAGGGTTGGAGTCAATTCTGGCGTGAGGAAGGTATTGCAGCCCTCGCGACATAAATTGGTATCTCGTTAAACATGTGTTGTCTTAATTTTCAAAAATGCGAAGTCGATGTAACATTTAACAAGTGATCAATCGCAACGAGAATTTTAAAATGTCGATTTCTTTTGAGAAAGGGCATTCGTTTTTAACACGAGCGATGATATTCACCCAACATAGCGATAGAAATCAATGACTTGATGTTAAATGCGTGCGTTACCTCATTTGTTGAAATTAATTAAAAGTATGATTAAAACATTATTATAATAAATTACGTAAAAAATGCATACAATGATGCAATTAATATAAATATTAAGAACTAAGAATATTAAAACAACAATAACAATATTTATAAGAAAATAAAACTATTGTACTATTAATATAATAAGAAAAATAATGTATTTAACAATAATAGAAAATAACAGTATATATACAAAATATATATATATACATATATATATGTATAGACATATTAATAATGATGAAAGAATAATAATTATACTAGTAATAGTGGCAATGGTAATGATTAAGGAATAATGAAGTAAGTATAAGTATGTACAAAAGATAAATGTATACATAATAATATTAAAATAGAATAATAAACAATAATAGTGAAATAATAAATGTAATAATAAATATAATGATATATAAAAATAATATTGTATGTAAAAAGTATATATATACATGTATAATAAAATATATACTAATGTTAATAATAAATATAATAGGAGGTAAAAATAGATATAATAATAACATGCACATATCATAAATTATTAATTATTATATATATATATATATATATATATATATATATATATATAATATAGTATTTAAAAAATGTATAAATAGTATATACTAGGAATAATAATAATAAGTAAAAACAACCATTAAAAAATACTACATAAATAGATATATAAGTAATAGTATATACATAATATGAAGTTATTAAAAGATATATCACAGTAAGATAGTATGAAAAATAAAAATATATAAATATATAGTATTGAAAGTATTTACATGGGGATAATATAGGAAATATCTGAATAATGTGATATTAAAATATATGCATAATATATATACATACTAGAAATAATAATAATAATGTTACAAAACAATTATTAATAATACTATATAAGTATATACATTTATATATATTAAGATATATACATATATAATAAAACATATAAAACATATACTAATAATAATAATTATAATAACAATAATAATATGTAATAATAATAATAATAATAATAATAATAATAATAATAAAAGAGATGTAATATTATATAAATAATATTAGAGGTAATACTAAGTATAACATAATATAACAAAAACTATAATAAAAAATCTGAAACTAAGTAATATACATTATTTATATTAAATATAAAATATAAAAATTTAAAAATTCAAAAATGAGTTAAAAGGACTAAAATTGAACTAAAAACTAAATTTTAGGGGTGATTTAAAAAATAAAAACAAAGGAAAGATTCATTAGAACAGACAATGTAAGGGAGATTAAAAGCGCAATATTCCACTTGTTAAATTGGCTGTGCGTAGCAAGAGGAGGGACCAAATCGAGCGGAGCAAAACGCCGAGGCCAAATTATAATTAAAGCGAACTTGATTTAAAATCACGAAAATGCGGAAGGCAGTTAGTTAAATAGCCATTCGCATAAAAGGCTTCGCGGATCCTGGGCAGGATGAGTGGAGTTGTGGCCGCCCAGGCAAACGCAGCGTCGTTCGCCACACACACGAGTTTCTAAGGCCAAGCGGCACCGTTTTAAAGGCTATAAATAGCCTAAAAACCGGAAAAAAAATCATTTGAAGGGGAAGAAAAGAAAAAAAAAAGAGAAAAGGGAGGAAGAGAAAGAAGAGAGGAGAAAGGGAGGGCTCAGGCCCAGGTGTGAGTCATCAGCTTGATATTTGGGCGGTCACCACGCGCCTCGCGTCGGCCACCGTGCTGCAGTGGCACGAGAGAAGTAAAAAATTCAAAAATTTTTCTTTTTTTCTTTTTCTTTTTTATGATTTTAATTTATTTTTAGTTTTAGAATATGTATATAAATGGAAAAAATAAGTTTAAAAAGCGAAATGAAAAATCACCTTGAATGTTTGATATACATGTGTATTTTGGCTCTTTGGATTGATAAGTTTATTTCTTTAATCTTCTTTATATTTTCTTGGATTTCTTTTTTGAGTATATTGAGATCTCCTTTTTTTGTATTCAAAAATCCAGCACCACAGTAGACCCATTTCTTTGGCTTTATAGCCATTACAATGTTATTTATTATTGTTTTCTATCTTTTCTCACTCTTTTGTTGCGAGATGACCGATCTTTGAGAGTGACCTTAGCGGTGGCGGTTGTGATAGTCGTGCGCTGTCGGAGCCAGGTGGCGACTTTGGCGAGGAGTCAAGTGGGGTAGGTTTTGGCGTAAGTGGGGGTGATTTACAGGTGGCTAAGGTTTCAATTTGCAGAAGCCCTAGTTTGAGCTAGTGGATTTGGGGCGTTTTATTTTTGTTTAGTAGGCTTGTTGGGCCTGGAGGTTTTGGAGTCAATGTAAAGGGTGCCATTGGGTTGATGATTTGGGCCTCTGCTAGTTGGCTTAAGTGGAATTGACGATGTTTGTTTGTGTTTGGGTCAAATTTAGGCTCCTATGAGAAACTATTTTTGAAAAATGGGAATGGAAACTTTGGTTTAAAAATGATAATTAAAGCGAGGAGTAAGCCAGATCTTTATTTGGTGTGATCGGATCTACCTTTTGTGTTTAAATAAAAGATTTGCAATTTATTAAAGCGGCATTTTGGTCTCGAAAGTCGAAGACAAATCGGAAGTCGGTTCTGAGCGAGGAAGGGTTAGCACCACCGACCACGCCCAAAAATTAGTGATACGGATTGATTAGTTGAGTATGCTTAATGTCGAAAATTGAAAATCGAGAATGGTTGAAATCTGATCCTTTTTATTAACATCGATTTTGAAATTCTTGCAAGATTATTTCCAAGCGTGGTTTAAAGATTTCCCCTTATATCGAGATATCGGGAAGATCACATCCCGTAAGTTAGGACACAATACCACCATAAATTCACGGCCACAGAGTCATCTGCTAATTTGCGAAGTGGAATCCCATGTATTTTAAAAATCAAAAGGATATTTAAGCGTATTTATTTAGAATGCGGCCAGAACGCGAAACCATCAGTTAGGGCACAATTCTTGATATTCCAAAGCGTGGTGAAACCTTATTTGAAACTTTTGTTTTTTTTTTTAATAATGCGAATCGGTATTTGAACGAGCGTATGTCATTTGTTAGAGTTAAAATAAAGCGATTTGTTGGATAAATGTATTTGAGGTTTAATTCGCGATGTGATGATATGATATACAATAATAATGAGTGTAGACAATAATACATGAACAACATCCCATAAATATACAATAATAATATGGAAATACAAAATGAACAATTTATGATACATACAATGATAATAATGACTCACATACGCTATTCACATACTAACATTGTGTAATTAAGGAACAAAATATATAACAATTTAAAAATAAATAATTACAAAGCAAGTCAAAATGAATAAAATAAAAACTATTTAAAAGATAATAAACAAGTTTAAAACTAAATAAAGTAGAAAAAAGAATTTTTAGAATCAATAATATATAAAACAATCTAAGAAAAGATAATATATATATAAATTTTAGAACAAATAATATACATATATCATAAAAGTTTAAAATAGGTAATATAAAACTTACAATAAATAATAAACAAAACATTTAGGATGAACAAATAGAATTTTGAAAAGGTGTAATAAGAACAATTCAAAATAATGAAATAATTTTAAATGAATAGTACCGAAACTATTTTTAAAATGGAAAATGGTATGCCTTAAAGTAAAGAAAAAAACGTAGCAATTTATAAATAGTAATATGAATAAGGTTTTTAACATAAGATAAAATAGTATAAAGTATTTAAAATAGATTAATGAAAAACAATTTCAAAATATCATGAGAAAAGACTTGAAATAAACATACCAAAATAAAGAGAGAGTATAAAAGAATAAGCCAGTTTATAAAAGTAGAAAATCAAATAGATAATACATGTATATATTTAGAATAATTGATATATAAAAAGGTTTAAAAAAACAAATGACAAATTCACAAATAACATATAAGATTTAAAATAAATAAAATACAACATCTAAATGAATAGTAAATAAAACATATAATAAAATGTGATGATGAACGATTTGAAATAAAAAAAAGGCAATGATTAAATTTAAATCAAAGTAAACAAAGGGGTATAAATCATAATGATAGAGAAAGCCCGCTAAGGACCGAGGAATGAAGCAAATCACGAAAGAAGTGCCAGGGTTAAGCTGGAAGTGAGTACTCGCTCTCCCCCATCTTGGCGACTCAGCGTGGGACTTAAATGCTAGCAGCAACATACAAATTTACGGGCAAAATTTAAAAAAAGGAAAGGGCTAAGATTAAACAACTGCCGAAAATCACGGAGGGTAGGCGCATAAATAACCCAATAGTCACACTGCCTTGTAGGCACGACCAAGCAGTGCGTAGTAGGCACCTAAACCCACCATCAAGCGGTGCTAGTTTCGGCACACTAAACCCCGTCAGTGTAGTTTCATAAATGTTGAATAAAAACCCAAATTTTACATTTGTTTCATTTTTACCTAGTATTTTAAAAACAAAGAGCAAAACAAAGAGCATTCCTTTATTTCTCTCTCTCTCACTGCTTCTCTCTTCTTGCGCCTCCCCGCCCAGTGTCTTGGGTTCACCGAGGATGCCTCCAGCGCCTGACGGCCAGTCGGTGTTAGGTGAAAAGCAGGCCCACTTTGGTCCTCACTCAGAGCAGAGTGCGGAGTCGGAGACTTCACGACACATGTAGCCATGGCGACCGCCAGGCGGAGGAGCCTGCAGCTCCTTTCTCTCAAGTCGCGGCGTAGCCAGCCAAACCCGAGTTCGTGACCTACTGGATCGGCGAGAGCATGCGGAGAACACACTAACCTTGATGGATCTCGAAAGGTACTTTTTAATATTCTTATTTTTATTATTGTTTTGTATGCTAAAAAATATGAAAAGAAAGTAAGAGAAAAATAAAACAAAGTAAAAAAAAATAGAGCAGAAAAGCATGAGCAACCAATCACCTTTTTCAAAATCGTCTATTCCTATCTTTGATTAATTTTTGTTTTGGTAAATATATGCCATGGCAAATTTCAAATGTTTGATAGTTTGGGCTTTTCAAGCCCGATCTGGCAAGACCGTACGTTCCATGTTTTTGCATTCTTTACTGCTATTTATTTGCTCTGCATGCTCTCTATTGTTGTATGGATTTGATTGCAGATGTCAGAAGGTACTGAAAGGCAGTGTTGTTGGCTGGTGAAGGCGAGACCAGCGACTACGTAGAGGGTGAGCTTGGTTGACTCTGATGCGATAACCAGAATCGGGACCCTAATCAGGCCTTATTGATGGATTTACGTGACAACCATAATTCAGGATGGAAATGATTGTTTTATAATTATTTATAATTATTTTGAGGATTTATGATATGATTTCATGATTTAAATTTAATTCCAAATGAAGAAATTCAATGCATAAAGTGCTTAAATTTGAGATTAGGGGACTAAATTGAATAAGTTACAAAGAAAAACTTGCATTCTAGAAGTTTCTAGTATGAAGGTACTTTAAAATATTAATTAGGAAGGTACTTTAAATAGAAATTTTGACCAATTTTAAGTTCATAGACAAAAGTAGGACATGGAAGGAATTTTGAAAAGTTTAGTAGTCAAGGGCATTTTTGATCATTTAGGGGTAAAATGAATTAAAATGTATAGATAAAAATATAATTTGCTGCTCTTTATCTTCTTCATTGAGGATGAAATTAGCATGGGGGAGGCCATGGCTAGGAGTTTTCAAGCTTTCCAAGCTCAATAGTAAAGTGATTCAGGCCGTTTTAATGTTCTTTACATTTTTGGAATCCGCAGTGGCTCGAGTCAGAAAAAACATTCTAGCTCTTGTTTAAGCTAGGGTTCATATTTAGAAAAATACCCATAGGTGAAATGTATTTTATTTGATGTTTTATGGTAGAATATGAAGCTTGGAGGATGTGATAAACAACTTTTGCTGGTGTTTTAAGTAAAAATAGGTAAGCAACATGTCGATTAAAATATCTATTATTCGCAACTGTATTTAA